>CM038675.1:598447293-601104656 GCA_021605145.1 Aegilops bicornis | reverse complement strand
ATCCGGGAGTTGCATAATCTCATAGTCGAAGGAATATGTATTTGACATGAAGAAAGCAATAGCAATAAAACTGAACGATCAATATGCTATGCTAACGGATGGGTCTTGTCCATCACATCATTCTCCTAATGATGTGATCCCGTTCATCAAATGACAACACACGTCTATGGTTAGGAAACTTAACCATCTTTGATTAACGAGCTAGTCTAGTAGAGGCTTACTAGGGACACTGTGTTTTGTCTATGTCTCCACACATGTATCAAGTTTCCGGTTAATACAATTCTAGCATGAATAATAAACATTTATCATGATATAAGGAAATATAAAATAACAACTTTATTATTGCATCTAGGGCATATTTCCTTCAGCCTTAACTACTTCACCTATTGTTCAACCACCTGATTGGAACTTGCCTTTTGAAATTATGTGTGATGTTAGCGATTATGTTGCTGGTGCTGTCCTAGGACAAAGATTTGATAAGAAATTTAATGTTATCCATTATGCTAGCAAAACTCTAGATAGTGCCCAAAGAAATTATGCTACTACTGAAAAAGAATTTTTAGCAGTTGTGTTTGCTTGTGATAAATTCGGATCTTACATTGTTGATTCCAAAGTAATTGTTCACACTGATCATGCTGCTATAAAATATCTTATGGAAAAGAAAGATGCTAAACCTAGACTCATTAGGTGGGTTCTCTTGTTACAAGAATTTGATTTACATATTACCTATAGGGAAGGAGCTGAGAACCCCGTAGCTGATAACTCGTCTAGGTTAGAAAATATTATTGATGACCCACTACCTGTTGATGATAGTTTTCCTGATGAACAACTAGCTGCAATAAATGCTTCTCATAATAATCCTTGGTATGCCGACTATGCTAATTATATTGTTGCTAAATTTATACCACCTAGTTTCACATATCAACAAAGAAAAAATTCTTCTATTATTTAAGACATTACTTTTGGGATGACCCATATATTTATAAAGGAGTAGATGGTATTATTAGACGTTGTGTACCTGAGCGTGAACAGGAACAAATCCTATAGAAATTTCACTCCGAAGCCTATGGAGGACATCATGCAGGAGATAGAACTGCGCATAAGGTACTACAATCTGGTTTTTTATTGGCCTGCTCTTTTCAAGGATGCCCGTAAGTTTGTATTTCTTGTGATGAATTCCAAAGAATAGGTAATATTGGTAAGCATTGGTAAATGCCTATGAATTATTCACTTGTTGTTGAACCATTTTATGTTTGGGGTTTTGATTATATGGGACCTTTTCCTTGCTCTAATGGGTATACACATATTTTGGTTGCTGTTGATTATGTTACTAAGTGGGTAGAAGCTATTCCAACTAGTAGTGCTGATCATAATACCTACATTAAAATGCTTAAAGAAGTTGTTTTCCCAAGGTTTGGAGGCCCTAGATATTTAATGACTAATGGTGGTTCACACTTTATTCATGGTGCTTTCTGTAAAATGCTTGCTAAATATGATGTTAACCATAGAACTGCATCACCCTATCATCCTTAATCTAGTGGTCAAGTTGAACTTAGCAATATAGAAATAAAGTTAATATTACAAAAAACTGTCAATAGGTCCCGAGAGAATTGGTCTAAGAAATTATATGATGCACTTTGGGCTTACAGAACAGCTTATAAAAATCCTATGGGTATGTCTCCATATAAAATGGTTGATGGAAACATTTGTCGCTTGCCTCTTGAGTTAGAACATAAATCATATTGGGCTATTAAAGAACTCAATTATGATTTCAAACTTGCCGGTGCAAAGAGGTTATTTGATATTAGCTCACTATATGAATGGAGAACCCAAGCTTATGAAAATGCCAAGTTATTTAAATAAAAATTTAAAAGATGGCATGACAAAAGAATCCAAAAGCGGGAATTCAAAGTTGGTGAACATGTTCTATTATACAATTCCCGATTTAGTTTTTTTGCAGGAAAACTTCTTTCCAAATGGGAAGGACCATATATTATTGAAGAAGTTTATCGCTCTGGAGCTATCATGATTAATAATGCCGAAGGTACTAACCCGAAGGTGGTCAATGGACAAAGAATTTAGCACTATATCTCAGGTACGCCTATTAATGTTGAAACCAATATTATTCAAACCATGACATCGGAGGAACACGTAAAAGAAACCTTCCAGAACACTCCAGAACCTTAAAAAAGAAGAGGTATAAAAATGTGATACGGTAAGTAAACGGACTCCAAAAAAACCACAAAAATATTTGTGTCAATTTTGGAATATTAGAAAAAATAGGAAAATAATAAATAACTCGGAAGGCAATCGAGGTGACCATGATACACCAGGGTGTGCCTGCCCTCTTTGGCACGCCCTGTTGGGTTGTGGGGCCTCGGGCACCTTCCCAACTCCGCTTTCCTTCCATATGCGTGTTTCCCAAGATAAAAAAATCTTTATATATGCCCCAGATGATTTGACCACTGCATCAAGGAGAAATCCTCTGTTCTTGTTTTGTGATGTTTTCTGACAGATTTGAAAAATATGTCGTCTCAAGACTCGAATGGAGAGGGCTATGTTACCCATCGTACTCTAGATCCAAATTTCTTTAAGGATACCTTTCCCTATGTATGGTTCATAGATTAGGAGGAAGATACCGATCTAGAGGAGACGAAGGATGCATCCTCTGATGATGATGAAGCCCCACCACTTCAACCCGGAGATTTGCACGCGGACTTCAAGAAGCCAAGTATCCCCAACAAAGCAAACAAAACTAAGACCCAATCTATCCCTTCTCATTTTCTGTAGAAGAGCAAGGCAGCGTTATGCAAGAGGATATTAAAGCTTGAGCTAGAGAACGATGATTTAAGGGAGGATAATTTTAGCCTCTAACGCAAGCTGGAGAAGGAGAACATTACTGCATCATCACCACCACCACCATCATCATCTTCCCCGCCAAAGGAGACTTGAGCACACGGGTATGGGCACTCCCCTTAGCTTTTGCCAAGCTTGGGGGAGATGCCCCGGTATCGTATCACCATCACTTTTATTACCTTTACCTATCTTAGTTCGATCTTAGCTATTTCATGATTTAGTTGAATAAAATTTTAGAATGATCTTTTTTTGAGTGCTAGTTTTGTGATCTATCTATCTATCTATCTAATCAAGTGAGAGTTATATAATAAAGTTTAGTTTGAGTTTTTGCTTCTTTACTTTTAAATAAAAGGAAATAATGAAAAATATCATGTGCTAATCTTATGGTAAGTAATGACATCACATAAGGAAAAGTACAAGTTGTAAAATTTGTTGAAAGTTGACAAACATAGCATTGGTCAATGATGCAATTAATGAAAGAATTAATAAGGGAAGAGAATATTCACATACAAATACACTATCTTGTACATCCTTTATGATTGTGAGCCCCCATTAAATATTATATGCCAAAACTGTTGATGTTCGCCAAGGAAGACAACGTAATGATTTATGTTGGTTCATATTCACATAGAAGTTATATAGTCATAGGGATCCTTCAACATGTGGTGCTTGCTCAATATCTTTGCTAGCCAAAAATTCCGCACTAAGTAGAGCTATTGCTTGTGCATCCAAAAACATTAAACCCAAACTAATGTTTTGAGAGTCCACCATACCTACCTATGGATTGAGTAAGATCCTTCAATTAAGTTTTCATTGGTGCAATAAGGCAATAAAAATTGCTTCTAAATGTCTTCGATCATTTATTGTAAGAGAAATTAAGCGTTGTACAAATTTGTGATGGCAAAGTAATAAAAGCGACGGACTGCATAATAAAGGTTGCTATCATAAGGGGCAATATAACATGACGTTCTTTTGCATTAAGAGATTGTGCATACAAATCAAAAAGTGCATGAAAACCTCTGCTTTCCTCTGCGAAGGGCCTATCTTTTACTTTATGTATTTACTTTTCATGCAAGAGTCAAAGTATTCTTCTCTATTCCTTTTTATTTTCTCTTTTTGCAAGCATCATGTGGTGTGGAAAGATCTAGGGACATATATCCAGTTGAATGTGAGTGATCATGAGTTACTATTGTTGACATCACCCTTGAGGTGAACAAGTTGGGAGGCGAAACTATAAGCCCCTATCTTTCTATGTGTCCGGTTGAAACTTTTTGCTCATGTTTACGCTGTGAGTGTTAGCAATGATAAAAGATTAAATGATGGTTGAGTATGTGGACTTGCCAAAAGGCTCTGATAGGAGACCCTTCCTGAAAATATGATGAATTGCAGTTGCAAAGTTGACTGAGAACATAGTTTACTAGTTTTGAATAAAGTTTATGCTTTTTACTTCGATGTTGTGATGAATTGTTATGTGTTCATGAGAAGTTATATGATAAAGTTTCTTGTTGTTATAATAATAAGCATGATGTTACTATGTAAGTACTTTGTTTTTATCGACACCTCTCTCTCTCTCTAAACATGTGGACATGATTTTTATATCAGCTTTCACTTAAGGACAAGCGAGGTCTAAGCTTGTGGAAGTTGATACGTCCATTTTGCATCGTGTTTTCTTACTATTATTTATAATGTTTTTATGCATAATAATGCTTTATGGAGTAATTCTAATGCCTTTTCTCTGGCGTGTGCATCCTCGATCTTGGTGTGGATGGCCTTGACCCGGGCCAGGGCGACATCAGCGGCACAGACGGCATCTCGAGCACTCTCAGCGCTTGCAGCCGTCTTGGCTGCTGCAGCTGCCCTGTCGGCTGCCGCAGACGCCCTCTCAGCGGAAGCGACCGCGCTCAATGCGGATGTGGCGGCACTCTCGGCGTAGGCGGCTGCGCTCTCGGCCTTGACGGCGGCGCTTCGAGGGACGCGGCCATCATACGGGCCTTCACGGTTGCGTTTCCACGGCGTCATCTTTGCAAGAAGGTGCGGAATGGGGATCGGGATTCATGGATTCGGGGGTTGCCGGCACTAGAGCAGACGAGCTGGTGAAGCTTAAGGAGGGAGACTTAAATAGACCCAGATATTTTCATCGCAAAGGGTTCCCAGAAAACAAATGTGTGTGATGTTGTAGATATTGTTTATTAGCTGTGAAAGACGAATTTGGAGTGAAGTGCCAACGGATGGTGTTTTAAATGAACGAGAAATTTTGTATTACTAATACAACAGTCATGTCAAATTTTGGAAAATTTCAGGGGTCATTTGACCTTTTAAGACATTTAAGTGATTTTCTAGCCTTTTAATGACCGTAATTGAAATTTGAACTACATGTACATGCAACAGATAACCATAACAGTTTGAAAACTCATATTTCGTGTACTTGTGTGTGATTTAATTCCATGTGTAGTAAATTGGAAGGAAATTTCAAACATATTGGTCTAACGGCTATGACACAATTAAGCATGGAGTGACATGGCATTTTAATTCCATAAAAGAATCAGAAACACATGGAACCTTGGTTGATGTAATGTCATGCCACCAAGATGAAGTGGTAAAGAAATTGGCATGTTTGACGAAAGTTTGGACACACACCCCTCACAAACCGGAGCAACTCGCTAGAAGATTCGTGGTTCCGAGAGGGAACAATGCATGTTTGATGACAAACGGGAGATAGATTCCTCTTACGGCCTTCAATTTTTTTTCTACATCTAAGGTGCAGTACTACAACTGCAATGTGAAATTTTGGAAAATTCTAGGGGCCATTTGACCTTTTGAAGACATTTAAGTGATTTTCTAACCATTTAATGGCCGTAATTCAAATTTGAACTACATCTACATGCAACGCCTAACCAAAACGGTTTCAAAAATCATATCTATGTACTTGTGTGCGAGTTAATTCCATGTGCAGTAAATTAGAAGGAATTTTCAAACATATTGGTCTCACGTCATGGACACATGCATACGTATGCATGGAGTGACATGGCATTTTAATTCCAAAAAATAAAAATGTCAGAAAAACATGAAACCTTGGTTGATGTAATGTCATGCCACCAAGATTATGTGGTAAATAAATTGGCATGTTTGATGAATGTTTGGACACACACCCCTCACAAACCGGAGCAACTCGCAAGAAGGTTCGTGGTTTCGAGAGGGAACGATGCATGTTTGATGACGAACGGGAGATAGCTTCCTCTTACGGCCTTCAAATTTTTCCTATGTTTAACATGCACCAATACAACTATCATGTGAAAATTGCAAAATTTCTGGGCTCATTTGACATTTTAAAGACATTTAAGTGATTTTCTAACCATTTAATGATCGTAATTCAAATTTGAACTACATCTACATGCAACGCCTAACCATAACGGTTTGAAAAATCATATTTTTGTGTACGTGTGTGCGAGTTAATTCCATGTGCAGTAAATTAGAAGGAATTTTCAAACATATTGGTCTAAAGCATGGGCACATGCATGGAGTGCCATGGCATTTTAATTCCAAAAAACATGAAACCTTGGTAGATGTAATGTCATGCCACGAACATGATGTGGTTAAGAAATTGGCATGTTTTACGAACATTTGGACACACACCCTCACAAACCGGAGCAACTCGCTAGAAGGTTCGTGGTTCCGAGTGGGAACAATGCATGTTTGATGATGAAGGGGAGATAGCTTCCTCTTACGACCTTCAAATTTTTTCCTACGTTTAACATGCACTAATACAACTGTCATGTGAAAATTTGGAAAATTTCTGGGGTCATTTGACCTTTTAAAGACATTTAAGTGATTTTCTAACCTTTTAATGACCGTAATTCAAATTTGAACTACATCTACATGCAACGCCTAACCATAACGGTTTGAAAAATCATATTTTTGTGTACTTGTGTGTGAGTTAATTCCATGTGAAGTAAATTAGAAGGAATTTTCAAACATATTGGTCTCAAGGCATGGGCACATGCATGGAGTGCATGCCATGGCATTTTAATTCCAGAAAATTAAAAAATGATCAAAAAAACATGAAACCTTGGTTGATGTAATGTCATGCCACCAAGATGATGTGGTAAAGAAATTGGCATGTTTGACGAACATTGGACACACACCCCTGACAAACTGGAGCAACTCGCTAGAAGGTTCGTGGTTCCGAGAGGGAACAATGCATGTTTGATGACGAACGGGGGATAGCTTCTTCTTACGGCCTTAAACAATTTCCTACGTTTAACATGCACTAATACAACTGTCATGTGAAAATTTGGAAAATTACTAGGGTCATTTGACATTTTAAAGACATTTAAGTGATTTTCTAACCATTTAAGGACCTTAATTCAAATTTGAACTACATCTACATGCAACGCCTAACCATAACGGTTTGAAAATCATATTTTTCGTGTACTTGTGTGCGAGGTAAGTCCATGTGCAGTAAATTAGAAGAAATTTCAAACATATTGGTCTCAAGGCATGGGCACATGCATGGAGTGCATGCCATGGCATTTTAATTCTAAAATATTAAAAAATGATCAGAAAAACATGAAACCTTGCTTGATTTAATGTCATGCCACCAAGATGATGTGGTAAAAAAATTGGCCTGTTTGACGAAAGTTTGGACACACACCCCTCACAAACCGGAGCAACTCACTAGAAGGTTCGTGGTTCCAAGAGGGAACAATGCATGTTTGATGATGGACGGGAGATAGCTTCCTCTTACGGCCTTCAAAAATTTTCCTACGTTTAACATGCACTAATACAACTGTCATGTGAAAATTTGGAAAATTTCAGGGGTCATTTGACCTTTTAAAGACATTTAAGTGATTTTCTAACCATTTAATGACCGTAATTCAAATTTGAACTACATCTACATGCAACCCCTAACCAAAACGGTTTGAAAAATCATATTTTTTGTGTACTTGTGTGCGAGTTAAATAATCATCAGACGATGTAAATATCTGGAGTTCAAAAAAGGAAATGTAAAGATCTGGCCCCCACACGATTGACACTATCTTGCGGCTCGAGGTTTGGTAGGTGATTGGCGGGGATCATTAATCAGACACGGTTCTGTATTGGAAACCGTCAGCTATTATGTTCACATACGGATTTTGCTACGGGAATCGTGTGTAATTCAAACTACAGTACTCGTAAATTCTGGTGACCGGTGTGTGTACTATCCCCGTCGATCTAGATTCCGGCCGCCAATAAATACTACCTTGCTCACGTCGTCCCGCCTGCATTCTTATCTACATCCTCCCCTCGCTCGCCCTCTCTCTCTCTCTCAAATCTCTGCCATGGCACCGTCGGTCTGCCCACGCACCGACGAGGAGTCGCCGCCCCCCCGAGGACGCTCACTCGATTAGCAACGACGAGGACCCCTACGCGCCGGCTGACGAGGTTGCGCCGGAGCCCCCAACTTTGGATTGGTTTTGGGGACAGTACAATCTTTGTCTGTGGAAGTCGTTGCCGCCGGCTGAGAAAGCCAGACAAGTGGCGTTCAAGAAGGAGATGGCGGAGGAGGAAGCTAGGTACCAGGCGGCCTGTGAAGCCCGTTATGCCGCCTGGAAAAAGGAGGTAGCGGAGCTTTGGGGCCGGGCGCATCGTCGTGCCGAGGAGGTGTACGAAGATGGGTACTTCGCGGGGCGCCTCGTCGCTGCGTGGAGGTGGTCCGATAAGCTCCAGCGTGCCACCGACGAGGAGCTCCAGTGGGCGCCCAACAAAATGGCAAGATAGGTCGCGCGCGTCCGCCAGCAAGAGGCAGATCAATACGTCAAGCGCTGCGAGGCGGAGGAGTCAGAGTACTGCCTCCGCACTGGGAAGACGCCGCGCACCAGGGAGCTGCTGGGGAGGGGCTGCCGGAATACTGGCCCCAGGAGGGATTATTAGTTTTATTTTTGTTCGTTTCCAATTTTATGCATTGTACCTAGTAGTTAAGTATCATCACGTATATGTGATGATAATATATATTCTGTGATGAACTAATGAACAATTAATATATATATATATATGTATATATATATATATTATGAATTCCATTTTCTATCTGTTTTTGTATACTAATTTGAATCTAGTTGTTATCATCCACATATACAGAATGGAAAGCGTATATACACACATTGAAACAGAACATATAAGAATGGAAAATAGAGTACACACATTGAAACAGAGCAATACTATGATTGCTGTGAATACATAGCTATCCACGTCGAAACGACTTTTCAAAATAAAACACATCCATGAGACCATGACCAGCAGCCCTTGCCTAGGGTAGCTCTTGGCTCTGCCTGAACTCGTGCAGGCGTTCGTCCAAGCGGTCAACACACTCGCGGTACATCTGGAGCGTGATCTCGAGCTCCAAGTTGGCTATTTCATCGGAGATCACTAGCTAGAGGATGCGACGACCATGTTCCTCTACTGTGCCAAGGTGGACACCTGGCCCAAGGAGGCGGTCGAGCCTACGGACCAGCGCGTTGGCATCCAGTGGGCCGCGGACAAGGTGAACGGCGTCACCCATGCAAATGGCGCGGCGGGCGTCCGGTGCAAGTACGGCGCGGGCGACCTCTGGTGCAAGTACGACCCTCTGCCCACTCCTGGCAAGGAATGGGGGTGCTGACGGGACGTGTACCTAGCTGCGACATCGTGTCGACAGCAGGCAAGCGCTGATGGATCCGCTCTTGCTGTGCGGTGCGCCACGCCTCTCACTATGCGGCGCTCCAACGGTCTCGCCATGCGACGAGCCGCAGCCTATCGGCACGGACGCGCCTAGCTTGCTCTGCGGCACGCCATTGATCATGTTGTGCGGTGAGCTGCAGCCTATCGGTGCTGACATGCCTATCTTGATCCGCGGCAGTCAAGTGCCATGCGCCAAAGGTCTGCTCAACCCTGGCGATGACGCGCATCACGGTGTCGTCCATCGCGTTGCCAGTGAGTGCCTCGGCCTCGACGGGTCGTGGCGCCTCGACGACGAGGTTGATGGCAGAGGCGGCACTTTGGTGGGTTGGTATGCTTGGAAAAGGTGGATGTGCTACAGGCTGCGCTTGTCGCCTCCATGCGTCGCGCGCTGCCTATGCGCAATATAGTATGGTGGCGGGAAACAGGTGAGGAAATGGCTGGAAACGGTGGTGTGTTCATAAAACACCATCAATTAATGGAAACTTAGCATAGAAGGAACATCGAGCTAGCACAAGAAGTAGATGATGATCAGATGAACACGAACCACACTAGGGAACCCGTCGGTGATGAATTCATCAACCCCAAACGGTTGAATACTAGCAAGCGTTTGCCCACAACATACATGGCCAATTCCATCACAAACAGGTCAGATGGATCAACTGTATGCCACTTATCGCACATTGTCAAAAAGTAATGCGGTAGACCTTCTTTAACATGTGTTAAAAAAACAAGGACCTCGAGGTTAAATTACCTGACGGAATGGGTCATTTCGGTCATTTGACTGAAATGACCCATCCTATCAGTTAATTTAACATCAACACAACTTCCCATCCAGTCACCCATCTCATGGCTGCTCCAGCATGAGCACACTTAACTTGATAGTTTTCTTACATGAGCTACTAGTGGAACAGCTAGTCCTTGCTGATAGGAATGCCTCTTCGCATCCTTATGGCGTATCCGGATGACCGCCCGTCCCCCAATGGCCAATAGATGTTGTGTAGACAGAGCATATCACATACGACTTATTAGAAGCAATAAATACGTGTTATTATCGGTCTTCGCACACATTTCTGATTACAGACCTGTTTGCCGCGTATCACACACATCTTGTTATATTGAACCGTTTCTGTTCTCTTGCCTAATCACAAACAGTTCATCCGAGTGAACCGTATGCTGTACATCGCACACACCTTGATCGGGCTGACCGTTTCTTTTGTGTTGCCTAATCACAAACAATTCATCCGAGTGAACCGTATGTTGTACATCGCACACACCTTCATTTGTCTACCCGTTTCTTTTGTTCCTCCACATCGCAAACAGTTAATTGAGCTGAACCGTATGCCCTGCATCGCACACACAACTAAAATCTGAACCATCTTTGATGCATCCTCCATCGCAAACGTTTTGCACCTTTTTTGACGGTTATTTTACACCACCGTTTGCGATTATGGCGTCGCACACAATTTCGTCGACGGGTCTCTGATCGTAGTGTCGCGTTATCAGCATCCTGCAGTAGTGCATGATATAATTTCAAATTTATGACATTCAATTTATTCAACAATTTACTCATAGGATATAAGTGAAGCACAAGAGTAAATGGCAAACTACTCCAAAAAGATATAAGTGAAGATCAAGCGAGTAGTTAAGTAAATAGATAGCCATGTGAGGACTCTCTCTTATTTAAAAACTATCAGATCTAAGTAATTTATTAAAACAGCAAGAAAAACAAAACAAAATGACATTTCAAGGATAGCACACATCATGCAAAAACTTAGGCTCAACCAATACTAACCGATAATTGTTGAAGAAGAAAGGTGGGATGCCTACCGGGGCATCCCCAAGCTTAGATGCTTGAGACTTCTCGAAATATTATCTAGGGATGCCTTGGGCATCCCCAAGCTTGAGCTTTTGTGTCTCCTTAATTCCTCTCATATCACGGTTTTCCTACATCTCAAAAACTTCGTCCACACAAAACTCAACAAGAACTCGTGAGATAAGTTAGTATAAATCAATGCAAAAACCTTATCATACTCTACTATAGTAAATCACCAAAATTATTACTCAACATTGCATACTAAATGCCTCTGCATATTTAATACTCCTATCCTCAAATAGAATCATTAAACAAGCAAACATATGCAAACAATGCAACCATAACAGCAATCTGCCAAAACAGTACAGTCTGTAAAGAATGCAAGAGTATCAATACTTGCCTAACTCCAAAAATTATGAAAAATTACCACACTGTAGAAAATTTATCAGAGATAACATTGATAAACTTTCTGTTTTCAAACAGCAACATGTAGACTTCTAAAATAAGCATGGTAAAGGCTATCCTTGACATTTTTATTGAAATGTAAGATGCAAAACATTATTCTAAATAACAGCAAGAAGATCCTAACAAAATAAATTGACGTTCCAAGCAAAACACATATCATGTGACGGACGAAAACATAGCTTCAAGTGAGGTTACCGATAATGTTGGAGACGAAAGAGGGGATGCCTTCCGGGGCATCCCCAAGTTTAGATGCTTGGATCTTACTTGGATATTAACTTGGGGTGCCGTGGGCATCCCCAAGCTTAGGGTCTTGTCTATCCTTATTCTCCTCATATCATCATCTCACCCAAAACTTGAAAACTTCAATCACACAAAACTTAACGGAACTTTGTGAGATAGGTTAGTATGATAAAGAGCAAACCATTTCACTTTGGTACTGCTGAAGACAAGATTCATAATTTTTTCCACACAATGACTACTGTAGCATATCATTTCCACAGTTTATATTGAGCAATATAAGCCATAGGAACTAGAAAGCAAGCAAACTATGCATTGAAAACAGAATCTGTCAAAAACAGAAGAGTCTGTAATGATCTGGATTACCATACTTTTGCTACTCCAAAAATTATGAAACAAATTGCACCACGTGCGAAATTTGTATATTAAACTTCTGAAAAAAGAATCAACTCAAAAGCACTCTTCTGTTAAAAGTGAGAATTATTTTTGTGAGCACATAAGTTTCTGTTTTTCAGCACGGTCAAATCAACTATCACCTAACATGATCCCAAAGGCTTTACTTGGAACTTTATTGAAACAAAAGCAATAAAACATGATTACTACAGTAGATTAATCATGTGAACACTCAAAAACAGTAGGTAAAAGTGTTGGGTTGTCTCCCAACAAGCGCTTTTCTTTAATGCCTTTTAAGCTAGGCATGATGATTTCAATGATGCTCGCATAAAAGATAAGAATTGAAATGTAAAGAGAGCATCATGAATCGCATGGCAAGCAAATTTAAGTCTAACCCACTTCCAATGCATAGAGATTTTGTGAGCAAACAACTTATGGGAACAAGAATCAACTAGCATAGGAAGGCAAAACAAGCATAACTTCAAAACTTTCAACACATAGAGAGGAAACTTGATATTTTTGCAATTCCTATAAGCATATGTTCCTCCCTCATAATAATTTTCAGTAGCGTCATGAATGAATTCAACCATATAACTATCACATAAATCATTCTTTTCATGATACATAAGAATAGAAATTTTGTTTCTCTCCACATAAGCAAATTTATCCTCATGAATAGTAGTGGGAGAAAACTCAACAAAATAGCTATCATGTGATTGAAAATTAAAATCATGATGACAAGTTTCATGGTTATCATTATTCAATATAGCATACATGTCATCACCATAATCATCATAGATAGAAACTTTGTTGTCATAATCAATTGCAACCTCTTCCAAAATAGTGGATTCATCATTAAATAAAGTCATCATCTCTCCAAATCCACTTTCATCAATATAATCATGATAAATAGGAGGCATGCAATCATCACAATAAATTTTCTCATCAAAACTTAGGGGAGTAAAAGTATCATCTTCATCAAATATAGCATCCCCAAGCTTGTAACATTGCATATCATTAGCATCATGGATATTCAAACAATTCATACAAACAACATTGCAATCATGCTCATCATTTAAATATTTTGTGTCAAACATTTTATTAACTTCTTCTTTTAACAATTGAGCGCAATTTTCCGAACCATCATTTTCAATAAAGATATTATAAAGATGATCAATAATATGATGCAACCTCAATTCCGTCTTTTTGTAGTTTTCTATAATAAACCAAACTAGTGATAAAACATGAAACTAAAAGATTCAATTGCAAGATCTAAAGATATACCTTCAAGCACTCACCTCCCCGGCAACGGCGCCAGAAAAGAGCTTAGTTGACGGGATGTGAGTGCCGCTTTCCTAACCTCCCCGGCAACGGCGCCAGAAAAGAGCTTGATGTCTACTACGCAACTTTATTCTTGTAGACACGTGTTGGGCTTCCAAGCGCAGAGTTTTGTAGGACAGTAGCAATTTTCCCTCAAGTGGATGACCTAAGGTTTATCAATCCGTGAGAGGTGTAGGATGAAGATGGTCTCTCTCAGACGACCCTGCAACCAAATAGAAGAAATCTCTTGTGTCCTCAACACACCCAATACAATGGCAAAGAGATGGTGATAAAAGTGTAATATGGGTGATAGAAATATTTTTTTATAATCTAATTAAATAAAAACTGCAAGGTAGCAATTAGTAAACGGGCACAAAAGCAGTGCTTGAAAACAAGGCCTAGGGTCCGTACTTTCGCTAGTGCAATCTCTCAACAATGCTAACATAGTTGGATCATATGATTATCCCTCAAAGTGCAGCAAAGAATCACTCCCGAGTTTCTATTAGCGGAGAACAAAAGATAGAAATTGTTTGTAGGGGCACGAAGCCACCTCAAAGCTATTATTTCTGATCAATCTATCCTAGAGTCCGTACTAGAGTAACACAAGCTATTCTTTCCGGTCGATCTAATCAAGAGTTCGTACTAAGATAACACCGAAGCAAGTTCATATTCATAATACTCAATCCACACAAAGAACTACGAGGAGACCCCAAAGTTTCTACTGGAGAAAAATGTGCATCAACCCCTATGCATAGATTACCCCAATATCACCGCAAGAATCCGCGAGTTGAATGCCAAGACACATATCAAGTGAATCAATATGATAGCCCAATTGTCACCTCAAGTATTCATATTGCAAGACATATATCATGTGTTCTCATCTCTGAATATTCAATCCGACAAGACAAACTTTGAAGGGTAAAGATTCTATTCATCATAACAAGAGTATAGAGGGGAGAAACATCATATGATCCGAATATATTAACAAAGCCCATGATATAGATCACGAGAGAGAGAGGATTAAACACATAGCTACTCGTACAAACCCTCAGCCCCGAGGGTGGACTACACCATCCTCATCGTGGTGGCCGTCGGGATAATGAAGATGGCCACCGGAGATGATTCCCCCTCGGGCAGGGTGCCGGAACGGGTCTAGATTGTTTTTTGGTGGCTACAGAGCCTTGCGGCGACGGAACTTCTGATCTAGGGTAACCCTGAAGGGTTTCGGAATATTTGGGAATTTATAGTGCAAAGAGGGGGTGCGGGAGGCCACCGAGGTGGGCACAACCCACCTGGGCGCGCCAGGGTGGGTTGTGCCCCCTCAGGGCACCCCCTAGGTGCAGATCTGGCCCAATGTATGTCTTCTGGCCCAAAAAAATGTCCAAAAAGTTTCGCATTGTTTGGACTCCGTTTGATATTGATTTCCTGCGATGTAAAAAACAAGCAAAAAATAACAACTGGCACTGGGTACTGGGTCAATAGGTTAGTCCCAAAAAATGATATAAAGTTGCTATAAAATGATTGTAAAACATCCAAGAATGATAAAATAATAGCATGAATACTTCATAAATTATAGATATGTTGGAGACGTATCAAGCCCTAACAAAACTAACTCGATTACATGATGAATCTCATCCAACTCCTCACCGACCAACAAGCCTATGTAGCAATTACTCACTCCTGGTGGGGAGCATCATGGAATTGCCGATGGAGAAGGGTTGATGATGACAAAGAATGAAGATCCCCCTCTTCGGAGCCCCAAACGGACTCCAGATTTGGCCTCCCGATGAAGAACAGGAGGTGACGGCGGCTCCGTCTCGTGGATCGCGATAATTCTTTCTCTCTGATTTTTTCTGGAAAATAGGATTTTATGGCATCAGTTTTAGGTTCTGTGGGCCACCAGGTGGGGACAACCCACCTGGGTGCGCCAGGAGGGGGGCACGCCCTGGTGGGTTGTGCCCACCCAGGTGCCCCCCTCCGGTGGATCTTGGCTCCAGAAATTCTTATTTATTGTATAAAAAACCCTCGCAAAGTTTCGTTCCGTTCTGAGAACTTTTATTTCTGCACAAAAATAACACCATGGTAGTTCTGCTGAAAACAGCGTCAGTTCGGGGTTAGTTTCATTCAAATCATGCAAATTAGAGTCCAAAACAAGAGGAAAAGCGTTAGGAAAAGTAGATACGTTGGAGACGTATCAGTGCGCTACCCACGTTAGGTGGATCTATTCTCCAGAAAACTAATAGTCTCGTTGATGTTGTATCTTTGATTGTAATTGAACTTGAGAGACAATTCGTTCATATGCATCCATGCATACAAAGGATTTTTCTAGAGTTCTCTAATATTGAGCATTCTTCTATTAAATATGCCGCTACTATATTTCTAGCCCATGAGTTTAGATTCATTATGAAAGAAGCTATTGAAAGTTTTGTGCATTATAAACTAGATGGTGGTCGTCCTCCCATAGAGGGGATCCTCTTTAATCAAGAATAAATAATGCGTTTGCGATCTCTCGGTCATGTTGCTTATAGTGAAAATTTGAGAAAAAGGGTCCCTACGGATATTTTAGTTTATAAATTTTTTGAACTTAATGATAGTTTTGCTATACAAAACAATGGATTTGGTTTATCTCTTGGAAATAAGCTCATGAATTCTTGCCAAAAGAACACTTGCAATGATGATTGTATCATACAATATAGGGGGGCGAAGGAGGAACCAATTCCTCTCGAGCATGATCTTAGGGATCCTTATCCCATTAAATTTAGCCCTTTTGATTACTTGTGTTTACCACAAAGAAAACTTGCTTATGAACAAACAGAGTATGAGGTGAACTTTCGAGATTTGCCTTATTATTATTATGACAATACTTAGATCTATATGTTTTTATGCCTAGCTAAGGGTGTTAAACAATAGCGCTTGTTGGGAGGCAACCCAATTTTATTTTTGTTCTTTTGGTTTTGCTTCTGTTTTTGAATAAAATACACATTATTACCTCTATAGTAATTGTGTTTTGATGTTTTAATTAGTGTTTGTGCCAACTAAGACCTTTGGGATGGCTTACGGTGATAGCTGATTTGATCTTGCTGAAAAACAGAAACTTTTGCGTCCAGTCACAAAATTGTTTAAATTCACTGGAGCGTGGAAGAACCCTGAATTTTTTACATAGATTTGATATACGAATTGCCTCCTTTTTCCTAATTTTTTAGAATTTTTTGAGTTACAGAAGTATTAGAACAATTCAGATCTTCGCAGACTATTCTGTTTTTGACAGATTCTGTTTTCTTTGTGTTGTTTGCTTATTTTAATGAATCTATGGGTAGTATCGGGGGGTACGAACCATCGAAAATTTGGAATATAGTAGATATTACACCAATATAAATAAAGAATGAGTTCAAAACAGTACCAAAAGTGGTGATTTTATTTTTTTTGTACTAACGGATCTCACGAGTTTTCTGTTGAGTTTGTGTTGTGAACTTTTCAAGTTTTGGGTAAAGATTTGATGGACTATGGAATAAGGAGTGGAAAGAGCCTAAGCTTGGGGATGCCCAAGGCACCCCAAGGTAATATTCAAGGACAACCAAGAGCCTAAGCTTGGGGATGCCCCGGATGGCATTCCCTCTTTCGTCTTCGTCTATCGATAAATTTACTTGAGGCTATATTTTTATTCACCACATGATATGTGTTTTGCTTGAAGCGTCTTGTATGATATGAGTCTTTGCTTTTTAGTTTGCCACAATCATTCTTTCTGTACACACCATTTGAGAGGGACACGCATGAATCGTGATTTATTAGAATACTCTATGTGCTTCACTTATATCTTTTGAGCTAGGCAATTTTCCTCTAGTGCTTCACTTATATCTTTTTAGAGCACGATGGTGGTTTTATTTTATAGAAATTATTGAACTCTCATGCTTCACTTGTACTATTTTGAGAGTCTTTCTAAACAGCATGGTAATTTTCTTGGGTTATGTATTTAGTCCTAATATGATGGGCATCCAAGAGGGATATAATAAAACTTTCATATAAGGTGCATTGAATACTATTAGAAGTTTGATTCCTTATGATTGTTTTGAGATATAAAGATGGTGATATTAGAGTTATGCTAGTGAGTAATTTTGGATTGTAGAAATACTTGTGTTGAAGTTTGTGATTCCCATAGCATGCATGTATGGTGAACAGTTATGTGATGAAGTCAGAGCATGATTTATTTATTGATTGTCTTCCTAATGAGTGGTGGTCAGGGACGAGCAATGGTCTTTTCCTACCAATCTATCCCCCTAGGAGCATGCGTATAGTATTTTGTTTCGATGACTAATAGATTTTTGCAATAAGTATGTGAGTTCTTTATGACTAACATTGAGTCCATGGATTATACACACTCTCACCCTTCCACCTTTGCTAGCCTCTCTAGTACCACGCAAATTTCACGGGTACCATACACCCACTTTTTACCTTCCTCAAAACAGCCACCATACCTACATATTATGGCATTTTCATAGCCTCCGAGATATATTGTCATGCAACTTTCCACCGTTCTGTTTTATTATGACACGCTCCATCTTTGCATGATCGTAAAACAGTTAGCATGATGTTTACATGGCTTGTCCATTTTTTGATGTCATTTGCTACGCTAGATCATTGCACATCCCGGTACACCGCCGGAGGCATTCATGTAGAGTCATATTTTGCTCTAAGTATTGAGTTGTAATTTTTGAGTTGTAAGTAAATAAAAGTGTGATGATCTTCGTTATTAGATCATTTTCCCATGTGAGGAAAGGATGATGGAAGCTATGATTCCCTCACAAGTTGGGATGAGTCTCGGAACTTTATAAAAAAAATAAAAGAGGCCAAAGAAGCCCACAAAAAAATAAAAGAGGCCACGAAGCCCACCAAAATTTAAAAAGTGAGAGAAAAGAGAGAAGGGGAAATGTTACTATCCTTTTTCCACACTTGTGCTTCAAAGTAGCACCATGATCTTCATGATAGAGAGTCTCATATGTTGTCACTTTCATATACTAGTGGGAATTTTTCATTATAGAACTTGGTTTGTATATTCCAATGATGGGCTTCCTCAAAGTGCCCTTGGTCTTCGTGAGCATGCGAGTTGGATGCACACCCACTTAGTTTCTTTTTGAGCTTTCATAAACTTATAGCTCTAGTGCATCTGTTGCATGGTAATCCCTACTCACTCACATTGATATCTATTGATGGGAATCTCCATAGCCCGTTGATACGCCTAGTTGATGTGAGACTATCTCCTTCTTTTTGTCTTCTCCACAACCACCATATTCTATTCCACCTACAGTGCTATGTCCATGGCTCACGCTCATCTATTGCTTGAAAGTTGAAAAGGTTTGAGAACATCAAAAGTATGAAACAACTGCTTGGCTTGTTATCGAGGTTGTGCATGATTAATACTTTGTGTGATGAAGATGGAGTATAGCCAGACTATATGATTTTGTAGGGATAACATTCTTTGGCCATATTATTTTGAGAAGACACGATTGCTTTATTAATATGTTAGGTAGCATTCCGCATCAAAAATCACATGGATAATTTTTTTTTATGTCAATACTAAACTTTTGTTTGGAATCTTATGGATCTGAACATTCATGCCACAATAAAGAAAATTACATGGATAAATATGTTAGGTAGCATTCCGCATCAAAAATTCTGTTTTTATCATTTACCTACTCGAGGACGAGCAGGAATTAAGCTTGGGGATGCTTGATACGTCTCCAACGTATCTATAATTTTTTATTGTTCCTTGCTATTATACTATCTGTTTTGGATGTTTCATATTTCATTAATATGCTATTTTATATTATTTTTGGGACTAACCTATTAACCTAGAGCCCAATGCCAATTTTTTTCTTGTTTTTGAGCCTCGCAGAAAAGGAATACCAAACGGAATAAAATTCACGATATTTTTTCTTAGACCAGAAGACACCCACGGGACTTGGACTCCAAGTCAAAAGAGCCACGAGGTGGCGGCAAGGGTGGCGGGCACGCCCTAGGGGGAGCGCCCCCTACCTTGTGGGCTCCTCGTTGACCTTCTGACCTAGGTCTTCGTCCTATATATTAACAAATATTCCAGAACCACCAGAGGCATCCACGAAAACACTTTTCCACCGCCGCAACCTTTTGTTCCCGTGAGATCCCATCTTGGGGCCTTTTTCGGCATCCTGCTAGAGGGGGAATCAATCACGGAGGGCTTCTACATCAACTCTATTGCCCTTCCGATGAAGCGTGAGTAGTTTACCTCAGACCTGCGGGTCCATAGCTAGTAGCTAGATGGCTTCTTCTCTATCTTTGATTCTCAATACCACTTTATCCTCTATGTTTTTGGAGATCTATCCGACGTAATCTTATTTTGCGGTGTGTTTGTCGAGATCGGATGAATTGTGGATTTATTATCAACTTATCTATGAATATTATTTGAATCTTCTCTGAATTCTTTTATGCATGATTTAATATCTTTGTATTTCTCTTTGAACTGTCGGTTTGTTTTGGCCAACTAGATTGGTTTTTCTTGCAATCGGAGAGGTGCTTAGCTTTGGGTTCAATCTTGCGTGATTTCACCCAGTGACAAAGTAGGGTTAGCGAGACATGTATTGCATTGTTGCCATCGAGGATAAAAAGATGGGGTTTTCATCATATTGCTTGAGTTAATTACTCTACATCATGTCATCTTATTTAAGGCGTTACTCCGTTCTTTATGAACTTAATACTCTAGATGCATGCCGGATAGCGGTCGATGTGTGGAGTAATAGTAGTAGATGCAGGCTGGAGTCGGTATACTTGACATGAACGTGATGCCTATATGCATAATCATTGCCTTGGATATCGTCATAACTTTGCGCTTTTCTATCAATTGCTCGACAGTAATTTGTTCACTCACCGTATTATTTTCCTTCATGAGAGAAGTCTCTAGTGAAACCTATGGCCCCCGGGTCTATTTCCATCATATTACTTTCTGATATACTATTTGCAATCTTTTATTTTCAGATCTATATACCAAAAACCCAAAAATATTTTATCTTTTATTTATCTATCTCTATGAGATCTCACCTTTGAAAGTGACCGTGAAGGGATTGACAACCCCTTTATCGCGTTGGGTGCAAGTGTTTGATTATTTGTGCAGGTATTGGTGATTTGTGCGTTCTTCTCCTACTGGATTGATACCTTGGTTCTTAACTGAGGGAAATACTTACCTCTACTATGTTGCATCGCCCTTTCCTCTTCAAGGAAAAAATCAACGCAAGGTCAAGAAGTAGCAACCAGGTAGTCATCGAATCACCGAAAGGGGTTCCGGGAAGCCCCGGGAGAATGATGGGCCTATTGGGCCAATAAAGGGGAGCACACCAGCCCACAAGGGGCTGGCGCACCACCCTATGGCAGCCGGCCTATGGGAGAAAGGAAGGAGGGTAATTCGGCCTCCCCCTTCCTTCCCTCTCCCCCTTTCCTTTCCCTCCGGCACAAATATGGAAGGGGGTGTGGCTAGGGCAGGAGCCCAAGGAAGATTCGGCCTCATGGATGCCTCCCCTCTCCCCCACCTATATATATATATATATATATATATATATATGTGTGTGTGTGTGTGTGTGTGTGTGTGTGTGTGTGTGTGTGTGGGAGTGGCGCCACACATAACGACGACAATCTCTTAGCCGTGTGCGGTGTCCCTCCCCACAGTTTTGTCCCTTGATTATATTTTCTTAGTGCTTAGCCGAAGCCCTGCGGAGATAGCATCACCACCACCGTCACCACACCGTCATGCTGGCGGAACTCATCCACTACTTCACCATCTTGCTGGATCAAGAAGGCGAGGACGTCACCGAGCTGAACGTGTGCTGAACACGGAGGTGCCATACGTTCGGTACTTGATCGGTTGGATCGTGAAGAAGTTCGACTACATCAACTGTGTTACGAAACGCTTTCGCTTACGGTCTATGAGGGTACGTAGACACACTCTCCCCTCTCATTTCTATGCATCTTCATGGATAGATCTTGCGTGTGCGAAGAATTTTTTTGTTTTCCATGCAACGTTTCCCATGGAGTAATTCTAATGCCTTTTCTCTCCTAATACACAAGGTTTACACAAAGAGGGAGAATGCCGGGAGCTGGAATTCTGGACCTGAAAAAGCTACGTCAGAGATACCTATTCTGCACATCTCTAAATGAGCTGAAACTTTATGAAGAATTATTTTGGAATATATATATAAATACCGGAGGAGGGCCACGTGGTGACCACAAGACACCAGGACCCATATGTTTAATGCTATGGTTAGATTTTATCTTCATACTTTTCTTATAGTTGCGGATGGTTGCGAGGGGGTTAATCATAAGTGGGTGGTTTGTTCAAGTAAGAACAGCACCCAAGCACCAGTCCACCCACATATCAAATTATCAAAGTAGCGAACACAAATCAAACCAACATGATGAAAGTGACTAGATGAAATTCCCATGTGCCCTCAAGAACACTTTGCTTATTATAAGAGACCGTTTTGGCCTGTCCTTTACCCCAAAAGGATTGGGATACCTTGTTGCACTTTATTTACCGTTACAGTTACTTGCTTGTTACAAATTACCTTGTTGCACTTTATTTATTGTCACTTGTTACTATGGAAAACCATCCTTTGAGGGATTTGTTCGGGGTATCTTCACCACGATTGGAAGCACAATTAGTTGCCCCTTAACCTGCTGCACCTACTAAAAATATTGGTTATGAAATTTCTTCGGGTATGATAGAACAACTGCTAGTTAATCCTTATGCAGGAGACGGAACTGAGCATCCTGATATGCATTTGATATATGTGGATGAAATTTGTGGATTATTTAAGCTTGTAGATTTATTCGGAGATGAAGCTAATAAGAAGGTTCCCTTTATCTTTGAAGGGAAATGAATGGACATGGTATAGGCTATGCGATGATATTGGATCTTGGAACTGGAATGATAGTAGCCTCTTTTTGTAAATCATTTGCTACTCATGTTGATCTCCCTAAGGAGAAGTGGTTTAAATATCATCCCCCTATTAAGGAAGAAATCAAAGAACCGGTTCAAGCTAAGGATGAAACTATCATTTACAATGTTGATCCAGCTGTGCCTACTGCTTACACTAAAAAACCACCTTTCCCTATTAGGATAAAGGAACATGCTAACGTATCAACTGTGGTTCGCAAGTTATATTAAAGCACCTAAACCCTCTGACCAAATTAAAGTAGAACCTAGTGTTGATATGGCTAAAGATCTCTTGGTAGAAAATATTGATGGGCATGTTATTTATTTTTGTAACGAAGCTGCTAGAATTGCTAAACCCGATGAAAAAGGTAAACATAGACCTGTTGTTGGCATGCCCATTGTCTCAGTTAAAATAGGAGATCATTGCTATCATCGTTTATGTGATTTAGGTGCTAGTGTGAGTGCTATTCCTTTTACCTTATATCAAGAAATTATGAATGATATAGCACCCGCTGAAATAGAAGACACCATCACACCACTTGGGATTGTTAGAGATGTCGAAGTCTTGTGTGGGAAAATAAAATATCCTACAGATTTTCCAGTTCTTGGTTCCCCACAAGATGACTTTTGTCCCATTATCTTTTGTAGACCTTTCTAGAACACTGTCATTGCTACTATAGATTGCCATAAACAAACTGTGAGTTTTAGCTCTGGTGATTAGTCTCATGAATTTAATTTCTCTAAGTTTAATAGACAACCCCGTAATAAAGAATTACCAAGTAAGGGTGAAATAATTGGTCTTGCTTCTATTGACATGCCTCCTACTGATCCACTAGAATAATATTTGCTCGGCCATGAAAATGATATGCACTTGCGTGAAAGAAATGAAATAGATAAAATATTCTTTGAACAACAACCTCTCCTGAAACACAATTTGCCTATTGAAATTCTTGGAGTTCCTCCTCCACCTAAAGGTGATCCTGTGTTTGAATTGAAACAATTGCCAGACACTTTGAAATATGCTTATATTGATGAGAAAAAGATATATCCTATTATTATTAGTGCTAACCTTTCAGAACATGAAGAAGAAAGATTATTAAAAATTCTAAAGAAGCACCGTGCTGCTATTGGATATACTGTTGACGATGTTAAGGGCATTAGTCCCACTCTCTGTCGGCATAAAATTAATATGGAACCTGATGCTAAACCCTTGTTGATCACCAACAGTGATTGAATCCAAAGATGAAAGAAGTTGTGAGAACTGAAATACTAAAACTTCTAGAAGCAGGTATTGTCTATCCCATAGCTGATAGTAGATGGGTAAGTCATGTTCATTGTGTCGCTAAGAAGGGAGCTATTACTGTTGTTCCTAATGATAACAATGAACTTATCCCACAAAGAATTGTTACTGGCTATAGAATGGTAATTGATAGAAAATTATATAAAGCTACTAGAAAAGATCATTACCCTTTGTCTTTTATTGACCAAATGTTAGAAACACTATCTAAGCACACACACTTTTGCTTTCTTGATGGATATTCTGTTTTTTCTCAAATACCTATTTCACAACCTGATCAAGAGAAAACCACCTTTACTTGTCCTTTTGGAACCTATTCTTATAGACATATGCCTTTTGGTTTATGCAATGCACCTGCTACCTTTCAAAGATGTATGACTGTTATATTCTCTGATTTTTGTGAAAAGATTGTTGAGGTTTTCATGTATGATTTTTTCGTTTATGGAACTTATTTTGATGATTGCTTAAGCAACCTTGATCGATTTTTGCAGAGATGTGAGCAAACTAATCTTGTATTGAATTGGGAGAAGTGCCACTTTATGGTTAATTAAGGTATTGTCTTGGGGCATAAAATTTCTGAATGGGGGATTGAGGTGGATAAAGCTAAGGTTGATGCAACTGAGAAAATGCCATGTCCTGAAGATATTAAAGGTATTCATAGTTTCCTTGGTCGTGCTGGTTTCTATAGGAGGTTTATTAAAGACTTCTCTAAAATTTCTAGGCCTCTTACTAATCTTTTACAAAAGGATGTTCCATTTGTTTTTGATGATAATTGTGTCGAAGCCTTTGAAACACTTAAGAAAGTCTTAACTTCTGCACCTATTGTTCAACCACCTGACTGGAACTTGTCTTTTGAAATTATGTGTGATGCTAGTGATTATGCTGTTGGTGATGTTCTAGGACAAAGAGTTGATAAGAAATTAAATGTTATCCATTATGCTAGTAAAACTCTAGACAGTGCTCAAAGAAATTATGCTAGTACTGAAAAATAATTTTTAGCAGCTGTGTTTGCTTGTGATAAGTTCAGATCTTACATTGCTGATTCCAAAGTAATTGTTCACACTGATCATGTTGCTATAAAATATCTTATGGAAAAGAAAAATGCTAAACCTAGACTCATTAGGTGGGTTCTCTTGCTACAAGAATTTGATTTACATATCGCTGGTAGAAAAGGAGCTGAGAACCCCATAGCAGATAACTTGTCTAGGTTGGAAAATATTCTTAATGACACACTACTTATTGATGATAGTTTTCCTAATGAACAACTAGCTGCAATAAATGTTTCTCATAATACTCCTTGGTATGCTGACCATGCTAAATACATAGTTGCTAAATATATACCACCTAGTTTCACATACCAACAAAACAAAAAATTCTTCTATGATTTAAGACATTACTTTTGGGATGACCCACATCTTTATAAAGAAGGAGTAGATGGTATTATTAGACATTGTGCCATGTCCTAAAGATATCAAAGGTATTCGTAGTTTCCTTGGTCTTACTGGTTTCCATAGGAGGATTATTAAAGACTTCTCTAAAATATCTAGGCCTCTTACTAATCTTTTACAAAAGGATGTTCTATTTATTTTTTATGATGATTGTGTAGAAGCCTGTGAAACACTTAAGAAAGCCTTAACTACTGCACCTATTGTTCAACCACCTGATTGGAACTTGCCTTTTGAAATTATGTGTGATGCTAGTGATTATGTTGTTGGTGTCATTCTAGGAAAAAGAATTGATAAGAAATTAAATGTTATCCATTATGCTAGCAAAACTCTAGATAGTACCCAAAAATTATGCTACTACTGAAAAAGAATTTTGAGCAGTTGTGTGTGCTTGTGATAAATACAGATCTTACATTGTTGATTCCAAAGTAATTGTTCACACTGATCATGCTGCTATAAAATATCTTATGGAAAAGAAAGATGCTAAACCTAGAATCATTAGGTGGGTTCTCTTGTTACAAGAATTTTATTTACATATTACTGATAGGAAAGGAGTTGAGAACCCCGTAGCTGATAACTTCTCTAGGTTAGCAAATATTATTGATGATCCACTGCCTATTGATGATAGTTTTCCTGATGAACAACTAGCTGCAATAAATACTTCTCATAATGCTCCTTGGTATGCTGACTTTGCTAATTATATTGTTGTTAAATTTATACCACCTAGTTTCACAAACCAACAAAAGAAAAAAATCTTCTATGATTTAAGACATTAATTTTGGGATGACCCACATCTTTATAAAGAAGGAGTAGATGGTATTATTAGATGTTGTGTACCCGAGCGTGAATAGGAACAAATCCTATGGAAATGTCACTCTATAGCCTATGGAGGACATCATGTAGGAGATAGAACTGCGCATAAGGTACTACAATCTGGTTTTTTATTGGCCTACTCTTTTCAAGGATGCTCGTAAGTTTTCCTTGTCTTTGAAGGAAATATGCCCTAGATGCAATAATAAATTTATTATTTATTTCCTTATTTCATGATAAATGTTTATTATTCATGCTACACTGGTGCGCGTCGGTCCTAAACAAACGGTTTTAACCCCTTTCCGTGACGACATATGGAACCATCGCCAAGTGAGTGTGGGCGATAGGGGGTCCTTACCACATGACCCAGAAACCATCGGGGATATGCCCTCCTGGCACACACGTTCGGCGAAATGAGGTCGTGTGCCACCGGCGAGCGCGCAAATACGGAAATACGTACAGTATAGCTAAAAAATACAATTATATGGTGAAATTATTTCCGGTCGCAAGTACATCCCACACAGTCAGTCCCCGCTAAACGTTTCCGTTTGTATGTACATCCCACACAGTCGCTCCAAGGAAAACGTTTGTGCAAGGTGGCGTAACGCAAACAATTTTGAAGAGAATGTCATGTGTGATTGTTCATTGATCCAACACGGTTTATTCCTAGAAAGCGTATGCGTTACTGAGGTCATCGCCCACGGTGGTTTCTCATTAACCGTCTGCAATAGGAAAACCCAATTAGCAAGCTAGTTGGCCAATTAGCAGGCTAATTGCCCTATTATTAATAATCCATTTACTAATCTAGTTGACATTCATATTAAGCACATAATATATTCCATTTCCATATTAAGGAAGCAGGATTTCATAATTGAAATACATCAGAGTACAACATGATATAGCTTCAGCACTCAGCTACCCCATAACACGACTGCACCAGCAGCAAGTTTCACATGCAACATCTAGAACCTTTCAAAATTAGCATTTTAGACGGTACATAGAGAGATGCATCTCATCTAGAAAACTGCTGAAGTGGAAGCCAAATATTGAGGATTCATTCATGTTGAAGGTCTTTGCAACTTTAGGCCAGTGCATGTGGATGATTGACCGTCCATCCTTCGACCTCTTCAGGAACACTTCAGTATTGAACCGTGGGTGTTGTATGAAAACTTTCCTCGCCTCCTGACCACAGAGGTGGTTTAAGAGGTAATCATCAGTGAAGCCTGAAAACAAGCATGTGCATAAATATCTTCTCTATATTGGAAATGGGGCAAAGGAATACAAAAAGGCAAGGTATAATAGTTAGTACCATCTTGTAAACCTTAGTGCCTCCCATTGTTTCCCTGAAACACATATAAGGTAGTTAGTCATCAGGTTAAGTAAGGGTTCGCATGATATCAGTAAATATGTTGATGATAAATAAGCACATTGCAGATTCATCAGATTAATTCAAGCCACATGGAAAACCCATTTATCCAAACCAAACATGATTAAGAACTAGGAAATATAGCACTTGTATATGTTTCTCATGTATTAAGTGCAACCAAATTCGATTTATTCCTCACATGGTATACAATAACAGAATGCAGCCACAACAATTGAACATCGCATTGCAGAATTGAACCAAGCAGTTAACTAAACACCACAACAAATGAACCAAACGTTAACTGAGCACCACATTGCACAATATAACATACTCCTAATAGAAGATCAGACAGTTAACCAAACCAAGCATGCTTAAAAACTTGGAAATATATAAATTGTATTTGTTTCTCATGTATTTTGTACAGCCAAATTCGATTTATTCCTCCCATGGTATACAATAATAGAATGCAGCCCCAACAATTGAACATCGCATTGCAGAATTGAACCAAGCAGTTAACTAAACACCACAACAAGTGAACCAAGCCACAACAAATGAACCAAGCAGTTAAGTAAACACCAATTGAACAATATAACATACTCCTAATAGAAGATCAGACAGTTAACCAAACGAAGCATGCTTAACAACTTGGAAATATTGCACCCTGAAGAATTGAAAATCACATTTGCAGAATTGAACCAAGCAGCTAATTGAACACCACATTGCACGACATATAGAACATATACACTATAGCAGAAGATTTAATGGTAAAAGTAGATAGCACAATTCACTAGAATTTGTTAAGGAAAGGCAGTAGCTAGCAAACTGAACATGGGTCCTTTTACTGAGCTAATAAGACAAGCTACTCCTCATTGTCGGAGATATCAATGACGATTGGCTCCTTAGACATGGATGAGGGCGAGGCCTCCGCATCGTGGGTGCCCTCTTTGTAGTGGTGAGTTGCCTGAGCCGCCCCGGGCACCAACCTGCTGGCTCTCGAGATGAGGTAAGCACGTGCACGCTGAGAAATCACCTCGTAGTCTTTGTCGAAGGCATCGACGTTGGCCTCGAGAAAACGCCACGAACTGTCGTTTGAAGCAGCCAACCGCGTCGCGGCGTCGGCGCGCGAGGCGTCAACGGTGGCCTCGACGACGAGGTGCTCCTCCAAGATATGGGGGTCGGCACGAATGGCAGCCATCGTGACCTCATCCGCGCGTGCGGCCACGATTTGTTTCTCCGCTGCCAAATGCTCCTTGAGGTCCTCGCTATACTGCATGCACCATGGCTTAGGTCGGCCCTGATTTGGTGGAGGGGTCGGTGATTTGGGTGGAAGGTGTCACGCTCGCACCGGCGGTCGGGCCATGTGGGATGTGGAAGGAGGAGGAGGATGGGGGTCGGGTGTGGATTACCTGCCTGGATAGGCGAGGCCGAGCAGCGTGAAGGAGGGTCGCCGGCGAGGAGGCGGCGGCGCTATAAGCAAGGAGTGAAGGTTTCAACTTGGAAAGGAAGGCAGAAAGAGGGGAAATGTGGCTTTTGGTAAGGGGAGGGGGCGGGGAGGTAGATATTTCCACGGAAGCCAAAAATTTGGAATCACTTTAGCCAAAAACTGGCGCGCAAAGTGTCATCAGACACGGTCCCTTATTCAGACACGGTCCAAAGATATTTTGTGTTGCACCTCACACGGTTGGTTATAATAAACAGTGTGGGATCTACTTGATTTTTGGTCTTGATTTGAATTACATAATGGGGTCACAGCGGCCATGGACGGTGTTTGAATTGCTAGACCTTTTATCTGCAGTGATCATAAAAGAATTGGAATTATTCAGGGTTCATTTGGACATTTTTATGCATTAAGTGAGTTTTCAATGCACTTATGTGCATGATTCAAATTTGAACTACATGCACATGCTCCAGTGCATATAAATTCGTTGAAAAATCAAATCTCTGTCGTTGGGTGCATGCTTAGGTCCCCTGCAAGAAATGGGAATGAATTTCAAACACCATGGCACCGTTGATTGCCGGCAAAACAGTGAGATGCCTGGTTTTTAAAACCTATGAAATCCAAAACTCGTCTGAAATTCATGAAACTTGGCATGCTATCATGGAGCAGCATCAACATGCTGTGGTACAAATTTTGTCCCATTTGGGGCAGGTTTGGGTATATGCTTCTCACAAACCGGAGCTTCTCACAACAAGCATGATGGTTTTGGTGAGGGAACGTCCCACCTTTGGGGACGAAACGATATCCATTGCCTCTTATTGCTTTCAAGTTTTTTTCTTGTGTCAACATAGAACAACATGAGTGTTGTGTGAATTTTTGTGATTTTTCGGGGTTCGTTTGGAAATTTTTATGCATTAACTGAGTTTTCAATGCATTTATGTGCATAATTCAAATTCGAACTACATGTGCATGCTCCAGTGCATATAGATTCATTGCAAAATCAAATATTTGTCCTTGGGTGCATGCCTAGGTCCCATGCAAGAAATGGGAATGAATTTCAAACACCATGGCACCGTTGATTGCCGACAAAACAGTGAGATGCCTGTTTTTTAAATTCTAGTAAATCCAACTCGTATGAAATTCCTGAAACTTGGCATGCTATCATGGAGCGGCGTCAACATGCCGTGGTACAAATTTTGTCCCATTTGGGGCAGGTTTGGGTATATGCTTCTCACAAACCGGAGCTTCTCACAACAAGCATAATGGTTTTCGGTAGGGAACGTCCCACCTTTGGGGACGAAACGATATCCATTGCCTCTTATTGCTTTCAAGTTTTTTTTCTCGTGTCAACATAGAACAACAGGAGTGTTGTGTGAATTTTTGTGATTTTTCGGGGTTCGTTTGGAAATTTTTATGCATTAACTAAGTTTTCAATGCATTTATGTGCATAATTCAAATTTGAACTACATGCGCATGCTCCAGTGCATTTATGCCAATGAATGTCCTGAAGCCCAGAATGGAAATGGCAATGGAAGCTCTGGGAAGAAGCCGAACCCTTTCAACAGGGGACAGGTGAACCACGTTAACGTGGAGGAGTTTGAAGCCTAGCCAGATGCAGTAATAGGTAAGTTTTTGGTTAAGTCATTTACTCCAATCGTTCTTTTTGATACTGGTGCATCGCATTCATACATATCAAGGGGATTTGTGGATAAGTACAAACTACCCACCAAGGTTCTTAGAACACCTATGTTAGTAAGCTCACCAGGAGCGGAGTATATGGCCAGTCGGGATGTTTTCAAGTGCCATTGAGTATATGTAGGCATGTTTTCCCCTCGGATTTAATCATTCTGGAATCGCAAGGTTTGGATGTGATTCTGGGAATGGATTGGCTATCGATGTATGGAGGAAACATCGATTGCGCCAGTAAGTCGATTCTGCTTACCACCCCGGAAGGGAGAAGAATCAAGTATGTATCAAGACATGAGCCGAAGAGGACACAAGTAAATTCCTTATCAGGAGTTGTGTAGGAGGAAGTACTAGTGGTGAAGGATTACTCTAATGTATTTCCAGAGGAGTTGCCAGGCATGCCACCGGATAGAGACATTGAGTTTTTTATTGAGCTTTTGCCAGGCACAGGGCTGATATCTAAGAGACCGTACTGGATGCCCGCACAAGATTTGGAGGAAATTAAGAAGCAGATTAAGGAGTTACTGGATAAAGGCTTTATTCGCCCAAGTTCTTCACCTTGGGGATCGCCAGTACTTCTAGTGGAGAAGAAGGATGGATCGTTAGGATGGTTGTTGATTATCGAGGATTGAATGAAGTGACAATCCAGTACAAGTACCCACTGCCAATGATCAACGATTTGTTTGACCAGTTGCAAGGAGCTAAGGTATTTTCCAAGATCGATTCGCGATCAGGATACCATCAGTTGAAGATTAGAGAGCGGGATATACCTAAGATGGCTTTTACCACTGTGCAGGCTGTATGAGTATACCGTTATGTCATTTGGTCCGACTAACGCTTTTGCATATTTCATGAACATGATGAACAAGGTGTTTATGGAGTTTCTGGATAAGTTCTTCGTGGTGTTCATTGACGATATTTTGGTCTACTCAAAGAATGAAGATGAGCATAAGGAGCATTTGCGTTTAGTACTTGAGAAGCTCATGGAACATCAGTTATACGCCAAGTTCGGCAAATGTGAGTTTTGGTTGAAGGAAGTTGGATTCCTCGGACATGTTATATCCGGAGAAGGAATAGCAGTAGATCCCACCAAAGTTGTCACTGTGACAAACTGGGAGGCCCGAACAACAGTTGGAGAGATCCGGAGTTTTCTTGGACTCGCAGGATACTACCGGAGATTCATTGAGAATTTCTCAAAAATTGCGAAACCCATGACGGAGTTGTTGAAGAAGGATGCTAAGTTCAATTGGACTGAGGAATGTGAGGCCAGTTTCCAAGAGTTGAAGAAACGTTTGGTTACATCGCCCGTGTTGATTCTGCCAGATCGGCGCAAGGATTATGAGGTGTATTGCGACGCATCACGTCGAGGACTTGGAGCAGTGCTTATGCATGAGGGAAGAGTTGTTTCGTATGCTTCACGACAGCTTAAGCCCCATGAGTTGAATTATGCTACACACGACTTGGAGTTAGCAGCCGTAGTGCACGCATTGAAGACATGGAGACATTTTCTAATCGGAAACCAGTGTGAGGTGTACACGGATCACAAGAGTTTGAAATACATTTACACACAGAAGGAGCTGAATCTCACACAAAGGAGATGGTTGGAGCTCATCAAGGATTATGATATGAGATTGCATTATCATCCTGGAAAGGCTAACGTAGTAGCCGATGCGTTGAGCCGCAAAAGCCATGTCAACACACTCATGACCAGAGATTTACCAAAGGAGTTAGCCGAGGATCTTCGTGAGCTATGTTTGGAGATAGTTCCGAGAGGCTATGTAGCAGCATTGGAGGTTCAGTCTACTTTGATGGATAAGATCAGAGAAGCTCAGAAGACTGACAAGGAGATTGCCTCTATTAAGGAGAAGATGAGCAAAGTAAAAGCTAAAGGATTTCGTGAGGATGAGCACGATACCCTATGGTTTGAGGACCGCATTTATGTGCCTAATGACCCGGAGATCAGGAAGTTGATTCTGCAGGAGGCCCATGATTCAACGTACTCGATTCACCCAAGAAATACCAAGATGTATTTGGACTTGAAGGATACTTTCTGGTGGACCGGAATGAAGAAGGATATTGCGGAGTATGTAGCAGTTTGCGATGTATGTCGAGAGTGAAGGCGAGCATCGAAGCCGGCGGATTATTACAGCCATTGCCGATACCCAAATGGAAGTGGGATAAGTTAGGCATGGACTTTATCACGGATTGCCCAGGACTCGTTCGAGCTATGACTCGATTTGGGTTGTAGTCGATCGTTTGACGAAGGTAGCTCATTTCATCCCGGTGAAGACTACTTACAAGCGGTGCCAAGTGGGCTAAGATATACATGACCAGGATCGTATATGCGCATGGAGTTCCGAGGAGCATTGTATCGAGATAGAGGAACCCGGTTTACCTCAAAGTTACGGAATCGGTTACACGAAACTTTGGGAACCAGACTAGAGTTCGATGCGACTTTTCATCTACAGACAGATGGACAGACCGAGAGAGTCAATCAAATTTTGGAGGATATGCTAAGAGCTTGTGCGCTAGATTATGGTTCTAGTTGGGACGACAATTTGCCATATGCAGAATTCTCTTACAACAACAGTTATCAATCCAGTTTGAAGATGGCCCCTTTCGAAGCCTTGTACGGAAGGAGGTGCAGGACACCGTTGTTGTGGGATGAAGTTGGAGACCGCCTGTTGTTTGGACCAGATTTGATTAAGGAGTCTAAACAGAAGGTGAAGTTGATTCGCGATAGGCTCAAGGTAGCCCAGTCCAGGCAGAAGAGCTATGCAAATTCTAAACACAAGGAGACAGTTTACGAAGTCAGAGACCGAGTTTATCTTCGTGTATCCCCGCTTCGAGGAGTTAGCACTTTGGAGTTAAGGGAAAGTTAGCACCACGTTTTGTGGGACCATACAAAGTTTTGGAGCGTATGGGAGAAGTTGCTTACAAATTGGAATTGCCCGAAGGATTGTCAGGAGCTCACGATGTGTTCCACGTTTCCCAGTTGAAATAGTGCCACACAGAGATGGTTGATATACCACTAAGAGATACAGTGCCGCTAGAAGCGATTCAGTTGGATAGTGATTTGACCTATGAGGAGAAACCAGTCAAGATTCTCAAATATGCCGATGAGTCACCCATAACAAGGTTATCGTGTTTTGTAAAGTTCGATTGGAGCCACCACACCGAGGATGAAGCCACCGGGAGCAAGAGGAAGATCTGTGAAGGACCACCCTCACCTATTTTCTAGCCAACCCGAATCTCGAGGGCGAGATTCATCTTAAGGGGGGTAGGTTTGTAACATCCCAAATTTTCAATTTGGAATGCTATACATTAGATCATCATTGCATATCATATTTTATTGCATTTTGGCCTGATCCTAGAAATTTCACGCAACTCAAGGACCCACGGAGAAAGTAGGGGATTTCGTTATTTTCATATTTGAGTTTTCTCAAATTTTGAAAATAGGATCATTTGATTTTATTTATTTTATCTTCTACTATTCCAATTATAAAAATAAGAGATAGGGAATAAAATGACTTTCCCAAAAATAAAGGAATATTGAGGATTTAATTAAAAAATCAAATAAGATTTTATTTTGGAGTTTTTCCCTATTTTATTTGAATTTAGGAAAAATGCGCGTTTTTCAAAATTGCATTTAGGCCCCAAATAAATGTTCATCTTGTCCGGCTTGATTTTAGAAGTCGGGGAAAATTTATTTCAGGATTTTTGAAGTCCGTTTAGTATTTCTTTTATTTGTTTTTCCGTGTGTAATTATTTAAAAAAAACGTGCGACCGACTTAGGGCCGTACTCGGCCAGGACTTCTCGGGCCAGGCCTTTATAAGCTGCCGCCCCCAGCCCGTTAAGCCGCCAGCCCCGAAACCCTAATCCGCCGCCGCCACCGCGCCGCCCGCCGCCGCTTGCATGCCATCACGCCCGCCGCCGCCACTTGTCATCGCCATCGCTTTCCACGCTGCCGCCCTACATCGCCGTCTCGCTGGAGCCCACGCCGCCGCCGACCCTGCCGGACCCGAGGTAGACGCCTCGGTTTTTGTAAGAAAACCGTTTGGTTTTTTTTTAAAACCTAGGTCCGTTTTTTTATTAGATCTGGTTCGTTTTTTCGGTTTAGTTATTTAGCGGACGTTCGTTCGTACGTTTGTTTTTACGAACGGTTTTCACTGTTTAGCCGCAGACAGCGAACGTTCGTTCGTTAGCCTATTCGTCAGTTTTTCTTTTTCTTGGATTTTCCACGATTATTTCTGATCGCGATTTCTGATCCGGTTTTTGTTTTAGTATAACTTTTCGCTCGTTTATTGGAATCAGGCGATTCAAGCGCCTAGAGTTTCGTCTCGAAACCCTCTTTTCGTATAACCAACTCAAACAAGTTTTTGCTTCTATAAAAATTTGACTTAGATCCAGATTAGTAAACGAAGCTTGTTTCTTTCGCCGTTTGTTTTTTGTCGCTTCGTTTGATTTGATTCTTTTTGCAAACCGGAGTTCTTAAGTTGAACTTTCTTGTTAGATCTCTTACTTGAGTTTTACCCGTGCATTAGATGAGTACTTATTGTATGCTTGTTTGTTTGCGATAGAGTACCCGGATTGCGCCGCTTGCTACTTCGAATCTCTAGGTTTCACGGATCATCAGCAAGGCAAGTAACACTTTGATCATACCTCTTTACTACCCAGTTTTGTTGCATTAGATCAAAGCCTCAAACATTGCATGTTTAGGATCTAATTAAATTGTGGTTTTGGGAAGTAGATGAGGTAGTACGTATTACCTGTTTATTATCAAACCCTTGGGAGTTACTTCTACGTTTGCTTATATTGCCATGCTATGCTAGTAGACGTGGATTGGGTGAGTGTATCCATGACAGATTTGAGATTTCTAATTAATGGTTTATTTAAGGTGGCAACTTTAATACACATCTGGGTGGATTGAGGCACCTGGGTATTCCAACGATTGCCTATTTTTCTTTATGGACCGCCACCCAGGCTCAAAGGGATCATGAGATTATTCATGTTAGAAACTTCCGTGCGCAGCCACAAGCTACTATGGGCTCTAGCATAGTTGATTAAGTCGTGCGAACTCTTATAGTGGTAGACTAGCAGATGTAGGGGAAAGTAGGTGTAACGGTCTACCCGATCGTAAGGTGCTAGCGCTTCTGAAAGACTATGCCTCGGTCATCCGTTTCTCAAACACCATGTAGTGCGAGAATCCCAACGGAGGAGATTGACTCTTGTGGGGAAAAGTGCGCAAACCTCTACAGAGTGTATAAACTAATCATGGTTAGCCATGTCCCTGGTTATGGACATCTTGAGTATCTAGTACTTGGATTATCATGTGAATCTCATCATGTGACTTTAATTAATTTTGTTGGGTTTCAATGATGATGCTTAATTGGGATTGAGAGGGTGTCTACACTCTCAATGTTTCACAACCACCATGATAGTTAAATAAAATGTATTCCTTTGCAGTAGGGAAAAATTGGCTTTACGGAAAACTGTAACCATAGAGTTTCCACCAGCCATATATGCATGTAGAATAGCCTATTTCTGTTCGTTACTCTCTATGTGTTACATTGCCAGCATACTCCATGTGCTGACCCGTTTTCGGGCTGCAACGTTCATGTTGTAGACTTTTCAAACAATGAGTAAGGTGCCTTTAGGTCGTGGTTCTATACTCAGTGATGCCGTTGGAGTTGATGGACTCACTTATCTTCCAAGCCTTCCGCTATTATCGTTATTAGATGGCCTTAAGCCATATTTATTGTAATAAGTTCTCTTTTGAGACATTCGATGTAATAAGTGTGTGATTGCTACTCTGTTATAAATCCTTCAAGTACTGTGTGTGTCAGCATTACTGATCCAGGGATGACACTGATGCACAGAGATCAGACTGTTTGAGGTCTGGTCGCTACAGGCATCAACATGTCGTGGTACAAATTTTGTCCCATTTGGGGCAAGTTTGGGTATATGCTTCTCACAAACCGGAGCTTCTCACAATGAGCATGATGGTTTTCGGTATGGAACGTCCCACCTTTAGGTACGAAACGATATCCATTGCCTCTTATTGCTTTCAAGTTATTTTCTCGTGTCAACATAGAACAACAGGAGTGTTGTGTGAATTTTTGTGATTTTTCGGGGTTCGTTTGGACATTTTTATGCATTAACTGATTTTTCAATGCATTCATGTGCATAATTCAAATTTGAACTACATGCGCATGCTCCAGTGCATATAAATTCATTGAAAAATCAAATATTTGTCCTTGGGTGCATGCTTAGGTCCCATGCAAGAAATGGGAATGAATTTCAAACACTATGGCACCGTTGATTGCCGGCAAAACAGTGAGATGCCTGGTTTTAAATTCTAGTAAATCCAAAAATAAATCTGAAATTCATGAAACTTGGCATGCTATCATGGAGCAGCATCAACATGCCGTGGTACAAATTTTGTCCCATTTGGGTCAGGTTTGGGTATATGCTTCTCACAAACCAAGCTTCTCTAACAAGCATGATGGTTTTCGGTGGGGAACGTCCCACCTTTGGGGACGAAATGATATCCATTGCCTCTTATTGCTTTCAATTTTTTTTCTCGTGTCAACATAGAACAACAGGAGTGTTGTGTGAATTTTTGTGATTTTTCGGGGTTCGTTTGGACATTTTTATGCATTAACTGAGTTTTCAATGCATTTATGCGCATGCTCCAGTGCATATAAATTCGTTGAAAAATCAAATCTATGTCCTTGGGTGCATGATTAGGTCCCATGCAAGAAATGGGAATGAATTTCAAACACCAGGGCACCGTTGATTGCCAGCAAAACAATGAGATGCCTGGTTTTTAAATTCTAGTAAATCCAAAACTCGTCTGAAAATCATGAAACTTGGCATGCTATCATGGAAGGGCACCCGACATGCTGTGGTATTTTTCGTGTCCATTTTGAGAGAACGCGCACTCGAATAATGACAGCCAACAAAGTCATTTTGAAAAAAAATAGTTGTCACTTTAATATCTCAAACGTTTGTATAATTCAAACCGTGTGCGTTCGGTTAACCATTCACGTGACGTCATGTGTCTTGGTTTTAATGGCTATAGGAGGTGCCATGTGGACAACTGCTTGACTGAACGGAAGGCTACATGTTTCTAGATTGTAATCAAATGCCCATGTTAATCATGCCAGATCGAAGATGGCACGTTGGTGCGTTTTACCAATCCTGCAAACCAAATGGGCATGTAGCAGTGTTCAAAACTGCATGTAGGCACTAACACGTTCTCTTCTTTTGCAGTGCATATTAGGCCCGGTGGATTATGTTTATAACGACAATCACATTGAATGCTTGGATCTGCATCTCTCAAATATTACTTTGAATTCCTACCGAGGGACCCCACGGAGATTACACTCGCCAGGTTCTTTCTTGCCAGAGCAAAGGTGCTGAGTGTACTGAGGTTGAGCACGCATTTAATTAGGAAAGATCAATGGTATGATCAGCAGATCCGGCTGGTACTGCTGAATGGAAGTGCCTCAAAAAATGCCAAAGTTCATATGGGAAGAACATATGGCAAAGCAATTGGAAATCATTGTGTCAAACCCATACATGACTTGTCAGCGGCTGATCCCTTTTTAGAAATGACGCAGCTTGCAATGTTTGAATTTGGGCGTTGTAATTTTTGAATTTGAACCTTGCAGTATTTATGGTATTTGTTATATTGAACCGTTTATGTTCTCTTGTCTCAATGCAAACAGTTCATCCAGGTGGACCGCATGTCGTACAATGCACACACCTTGATCTGGCTGACCGTTTCTTTTGTGTTGCCTAGTCACAAATAGTTCATCCGAGTGAACTGTATGTTGTACGTCGCACACACCTTGATCTGGCTGACCGTTTCTTTTGTGTTGCCTAATCACAAACAGTTCATCCGAGTGAACCGTATGATGTACATCGCACACACCTTCATCTGGCTGCCCGTTTCTTTTGTTCCTACTCATCGAAAATGGTTAATTGAATCGAACCGTATGCCTGAATCGCTTTACGCAACTAAAATCTGAACCGTGTTTGATGCATCCGTCGTCGCAAACGTTTTGCCTTTTGTGACGGTTTTTTACACCACTGTTTGAGATTATTGCATCACACACAGTTTCGTCGAAGAGTCTCTGATCGTAGTGTCGCGTTAGCAGCATCCTGCAGTAGTGCTAGAATTGTATTAACCGGAAACTTAGTACATGTGTGAATACATAGACAAAACAAAGTGTCCCCAGTATGTCTCTACTTGACTAGCTTGTTTATAAAATATGGTTAAGTTTCCTAGCCATAGACATGTGTTGTCATTTGATGAACGGAATCACATCATTAGAGAATGATGTGATGGACAAGTCCCATCTGTAAGCTTAGCACTATGATCGTTTAGTTTATTGCTATTGCTTTCTTCATGACTTATACATGTTCCTATGACTATGAGATTATGCAGCTCCCGAACACCTGAGGAACACTTACTGTGCTATCAAACGTCACAGCATAACTGGGTGATTATAAAGATGCTCTACAGGTGTCTCCGATGGTGTGTGTTGAGTTGGCATAGATCGAGATTAGGATTTGTCACTCTGATTGTCGAAGAGGTATCTCTGGGCCCTCTCGGTAATGCACATCACTGTAATCCTTGCAAGCAATAACTAATGAGTTGGTTACGGGATGATGCATTACGGAATGAGTAAAGAGACTTGCCGGTAATGAGAATGATCTAGGTATGGTGATACCGGCGATCGAATCTCGGGCAAGTAACATACCGATGATAAAGGGAACAACGTATGTTGTTATGCGGTTTGACCTATAAAGATCTTCATAGAATGTGTACGAACCAATATGAGCATCCAGGTTCCGCTATTGGTTATTGACCGGAGATGTGTCTCGGTCATGTCTACATAGTTCTTGAACAGTAGGGTCCGCACGCTTAATGTTCGATGATGATTTGTATCATGAGTTTATATTATTTGATGTACCGAAGGTTGTTCGGAGTCCCGGATGAGATCACGGACATGACAAGGAGTCTCGAAATGGTCGAGACATGAAGATTGATATATTGGACCATGTTATTCGGACACCGAAAGTGTTCCGGATGGTTTCGGGTAAACAGAGTGCTTGGGAGGGTTCTGAACCCCACAGGAAGTAATGGGCCTTAGGGGAGGGCAGCGGCCAGGAGGTGGCGCCCCCAAGGGGAGTCCGAATAGGACTAGGGGAGGGGGTGTGGCCCCTATTTCCCACTCCCTCTCCCTCTCCTTCCTTCTTCCCCCTTCTACCAAAGTGGAATCCTACTAGGACTTGGAGTCCTAGTAGGACTCCCCTCTTTGGGCGCGCCCCTTAGGGCCGGCCGGCCTCCTCCTCCCCTCCTGTATATATGGGGGAGGGGGCACCCCATAGACACACAAGTTGATCTTTTAGCCGTGTGTGGTGCCCCCCTCCACAGTTACACACCTCAATCATATCGCCGTAGTGCTTAGGCGAAACCCTGCACCGGTAGCATCATCATCACCGTCGCCACGCCTTCATGCTGATGAAACTCTCCCTCGGCCTCAACTAGATCAAGAGTACGAGGGGTGTCATCGAGCTGAATGTGTGCTCAACGTGGAGGTGTCGTACGTTCGGTACTTGGATCGGTTGGATCATGAAGACGTTCGAATACATCAACCGCGTTACTAAACGCTTCCGCTTTCGGTCTACGAGGGTACGTGGACACACTCTCCCCGCTCATTGCTATGCTTCTCCTAGATAAATCTTGCGTGATCGTAGGATTTTTTTTTGAAATACTACGTTCCCCAACAGTGGCATCCGAGCCAGGTCTATGCGTAGATGTTATATGCACGAGTAGAACACAAAGAGTTGTGGGCAATAATAGTCATACTGCTTACCAGCAACGTCTTACTTTGATTCGGCGGTATTGTTGGATGAAGTGGCCCGGACCGACATTACATGACTGCGTTCATGAGACTAGTTATGCCGACGTGCTTCGCACACAGGTGGCTGGTGAAGGAAATATTCCCTAGAGGCAATAATAAAGTTATTATTTATTTCCTTATATCATGATAAATGTTTATTATTCATGCTAGAATTGTATTAACTGGAAACATGATACATGTGTGAATACATAGACAAACAGAGTGTCACTAGCATGCCTCTACTTGACTAGCTCGTTAATCAAAGATGGTTATGTTTCCTAGCCATTGACATGGGTTGTCATTTGATTAACGGGATCACATCATTAGGAGAATGATGTGATTGACATGACCCATTCTGTTAGCTTAGCACACGATCGTTTAGTATGTTGCTATTGCTTTCTTCATGACTTATACATGTTCCTATAACTATGAGATTATGCAACTCTTGTTTACCGGAGGAACACTTTGTGTGCTACCAAACGTCACAACGTAATTGGGTGATTATAAAGGTGCTCTACAGGTGTCTCCGAAGGTACATGTTGGGTTGGCGTATTTCGATATTAGGATTTGTCACTCCGATTGTCGCAGAGGTATCTCTGGGCCCTCTCGGTAATGCACATCACTTAAGCCTTGCAAGCATTGCAACTAATAAGTTAGTTGCGGGATGATGTATTACGGAACGAGTAAAGAGACTTACCGATATTGAACTAGCTATTGAGATACCGATGATCGAATCTCGAGCAAGTAACATAACGATGACAAAGGGAACAACGTATGTTGTTATGCGGTCAGACCGATAAAGATCTTTGTAGAATATGTGGGAGCCAATATGAGCATCCGTGTTCCGCTTATTGGTTATTGACCGGAGACGTGTCTCGGTCATGTCTACATAGTTCTCAAACCCGTAGGGTCCGCACGCTTAACGTTACGATGAAAGTTATATTATGAGTTTATATGTTTTGATGTACCGAAGGTTGTTCAGAGTCCCGAATGCGATCACGGACATGACAAGGAGTCTCGAAATGGTCGAGACATGAAGATTGATATATTGGAAGCCTATGTTTGGATATCGGAAGTGTTCCGGGTGAAAGCGGGATTTTTCCGGAGTGCCGGGAGGTTACCGGAACCCCCCCGGGAACTTGATGGGCCTTAGTGGGCCTTGGTGGAAGAGAGGAGAGGAGGCCAGGGCAGGGCCGCGCGCCCCTCCCCCCCCCCCCAGTCCGAATAGGACAAGGAGACGGGGGTGGCGCCCCCCTTCCTTCCTCCCCTCCACCTCTTCCCCCTCTCTCTCCTAGTCCAACATGGAAAAAGGGGGGAGTCCTACTCCCGGTAGGAGTAGGACTCCTCCTGGCGCACCTCCTCCCTAGCCGGTCGCACCTCCCCCTTGCTCCTTTATATACGGGGGCAAGGGGGCACCCTAGACACACAAGTTGATCAGTTGATCTCTCCCAATCGTGTGCGGTGCCCCCCTCCACCATAGTCCACCTTGATAATACTGTAGCGGTGCTTAGGCGAAGCCCTGCGTCGGTAGAACATCAACATCATCACCACGCCGTCGTGCTGACGAAACTCTCCCTCAACACTCGGCTAGATTGGAGTTCGAGGGACGTCATCGGGCTGAACGTGTGCTGAACTCGGAGGTGTCGTACGTTCGCTACTTTATCGGTCGGATCGTGAAGACATACGACTACATCAACCGCGTTGTGCTAAAGCTTCCGCTTTCGGTCTACGAGGGTACGTGGACAACACTCTCCCCTCTCGTTGCTATGCATCACCATGATCTTGCCTGTGCGTAGGAATTTTTTTGAAATTACTACGTTCCCCAAAAGTGGCATCAGAGCCAGGTTTTATGCGTAGATGTCATATGCACGAGTAGAACACAAGTGAGTTGTGGGTGATATAAGTCATACTACTTACCAGCATGTCATACTTTGGTTCGACGGTATTGTTGGACGAAGCGGCCCGGACCGACATTACGCGTACGCTTACGCGAGACCGGTTCTCCCGACGTGCTTTGCACAAAGGTGGCTAGCGGGTGTCAGCTTCTCCAACTTTAGTTGAACCGAGTGTGGCTACGCCCGGTCCTTGCGAAGGTTAAAACAGCACTAACTTGACAAACTATCGTTGTGGTTTTGATGTGCGGGTAAGAACGGTTCTTGCTAAGCCCGTAGCAGCCACGTAAAATTTGAAACAACAAAGTAGAGGACGTCTAACTTGCTTTTGCAGGGCATGTTGTGATGTTATATGGTCAAGACGTGATGCTATATTTTATTGTATGAGATGATCATGTTTTGTAACCGAGTTATCGACAAGCTGGCGAGAGCCATATGGTTGTCGCTTTATTGTATGCAATGCAATCGCCCTGTAATGCTTTACTTTATCACTAAGCGGTAGCGATAGTCATAGAAGCATAAGATTGGCGAAACGACAACGATGCTACGATGGAGATCAAGGTGTCGCACCGGTGACGATGGTGATCATGACGGTGCTTCGTAGATGGAGATCACAAACACAAGATGATGATGGCCATATCATATCACTTATATTGATTGCATGTGATGTTTATCTTTTATGCATCTTATCTTGCTTTGATTGACGGTAGCATTATAAGATGATCTCTCACTAAATTTCCAGATAAGAGTGTTCTCCCTGAGTATGCACCATTGCCAAAGTTCGTCGTGCCCAGACACCCCGTGATGATCGGGTGTGATAGGCTCTACGTCCATCTACAACGGGTGCAAGCCAGTTTTGCACACGCAGAATACTCAGGTTAAACTTGACGAGCCTAGCATATGCAGATATGGCCTCGGAACACTGAGACCGAAAGGTCGAGCGTGAATCATATAGTAGATATTATCAACATAGTGATGTTCACCATTGAAAGCTACTCCATTTCACGTGATGATCGGTTATGGTTTAGTTGATTTGGATCACGTGATCACTTAGAGGATTAGAGGGATGTCTTTCTAAGTGGGAGTTCTTAAGTAATATGAGTGGGAGTTCTTAAGTAATATGATTAATTGAACTTAAATTTATCATGAACTTAGTACCTAATAGTATCTTGCTTGTCTATGTTTGATTGTAGATAGATGGCCCGTCTGTTGTTCCGTTGAATTTTAATGCGTTCCTTGAGAAAGAAAAGTTGAAAGATGATGGTAGCAATTACACGGACTGGGTCCGTAACTTGAGGATTATCCTCATTGCTACACAGAGGAATTACGTCCTGGAAGCACCGCTGGGTGCCAGGCCTGCTGCAGGAGCAACACCAGATGTTATGAACGTCTGGCAGAACAAAGCTGATGACTACTCGATAGTTCAGTGTGCCATGATTTACGGCTTAGAGCCGGGACTTCAACGATGTTTTGAACGTCATGGAGCATATGAGATGTTCCAGGAGTTAAAGTTGATATTTCAAGAAAATGCCCGGATTGAGAGATATGAAGTCTCCAATAAGTTCTATAGCTGCAAGAAGCAGGAGAATAGTTCTGTCAGTGAGCATATACTCAAGATGTCTGGGTATAATAATCACTTGATTCAACTGGGAGTTAATCTTCCGGATGATAGCGTCATTGACAGAATTATCCAATCACTGCCACCAAGCTACAAGAGCTTCTTAATGAACTATAACATGCAAGGGATGGAAAAGACGATTCCCGAGCTCTTCGCAATGCTAAAGGCTGCGGAGGTAGAAATCAAGAAGGAGCATCAAGTGTTGATGGTCAACAAGACCACTAGTTTCAAGAAAAGGGCAAAGGGAAGAAGAAGGGGAACTTCAAGAAGAACAACAAGCAAGTTGCTGCTCAGATAAGAAACCCAAGTCTGGACCTAAGCCTGAAATTGAGTGCTTCTCTGCAAGCGGTAGTCCTTTGGAAGCGGAACTGCCCCAAGTATTTGGCGGATAAGAAGGATGGCAAGGTGAACAAAGGTATATGTGATACACATGTTATTGATGTGTACCTTACTAGAGCTTGCGATAGCACACAGGTATTTGATATTGGTTCTGTTGCTAATATTTGCAACTCGAAACAGGGACTACGGATTAAGCGAACACTGTCCAAGGAAGAGGTGACGATGCGCGTGGGAAATGGTTCCAAAATCGATGTGATCGTGTCGGCACGCTACCTCTACATCTACCTTCAGGATTAGTTTTAGACCTAAATAATTGTTATTTGGTGCCAGCATTGAGCATGAACATTATATCTGGATCTTGTTTGATGTGAGATGGTTATTCATTTAAATTAGAGAATAATGGTTGTTCTATTTATATGAGTAATATCTTTTATGGTCATGCACCCTTGAAGAGTGGTCTATTTTTGATGAATCTCGATAGTAGTGATACACATATTCATAATGTTGAAACCAAAAGATGCTGATGTAGGGCGGAACCCTATGTGGACGATCTTTCACGTTGGAGCGGATCCTACGGTGAATCACGAAGAATACGCGGAAGAACACGAGGAAATCACGGGGAGGAACGAGGGAAAACACTCAACCAACAAGGAATCGGTCACACAAGTGCTAGATCAAAGAACACAAAGAGATACACGAGATCCAAGGTCAACAAAGGTAAGGATACACGAGTAGCCGTTCTTCTCCGAGAGGAGGTCTTTATGGGGTCCACCCTAGAAGGGGGTCTTGAATCCGCTTGGGGATCTTTCTCCGAAGAGGCCCTGAACTCCGAGGAGAAGTAACCAAGTGGATGAGCAAGGCTCTCACACAAACATGAGCTAAACCTAAGCTACCCTAGCTAGGAGGAGGAGGGGTTCTATTTATAGTCTCAGTGCAAAAAGGGGCGAAGTGAAGGGGTACATGGGCTTTGGCCCGAAACTGTGCGCAGACAGGTACCGGACGTCCGCTGGGGGCCGGTCGTCCGGTGGCTCAGGAGGGACCGGACGTCCGGTGCCGTCGGACGTCCGCTGGATCAGTTCTGTGAAGGAGGCGCCGGACGTCCGGTTTCTTCATACTTCCGCTGATTTGGCTCGGGTCCAGGGGCACCGGACGTCCGATGATTTCCGGTCGTCCGGTCGCCGGTCGTCCGTTGGCACCGGTCTTCCGCAGATTCGGCTCGGGTCTTCAGGGGCCGGTCGTCCGCAGGAGGCCGGACGTCCGCTCGCTATGAGAGGGTGGCCGGTCGTCCGGTCCGGGCCGGACGTCCGCTGGCTGGGGCTTCAGGCGCCGGACGTCCGGTCCCTACCGGTCGTCCGGTGGCTGGAGTTTTCTCCGGTAGCTCTTCTTCTTCTCCTTTGCAATTGGTAGCTTCGTATCCTTATCCAATGGATGTAGATGCACCATGTCTTTCATCCAGGTACCTGATCACACACAAAGTGTCCATATGAGGTAGTAGGCAAGTCTCGTGAGTAGAGAGAGGAAATTCGGAAAGGAGCGAGTTCACCTTATCTTCGATAGCCTTGGCTCTAGCTCTTGTCATGGGCCCAAGTGGTGTTGAGGAAGATGTAGACACGTCCATGGGGATGAACGAGGGATGCTCCGCATCATCTCCCCCCCCCCTTGGGAAGGATCCGACCTCGGATCAAGATCTTCATCTCCATGGTATGGCGCAAGGTCCTTGACGTTGAAGATGTCGCTCACATTGTACTTGTCTCGAGGTATGTCGATCTTGTAGGAGTTGTCGTTGTAGCATGCTAGCACCTTGAAAGCTCCATCGGCTCGAGGGAGAAGCTTGGACTTGCGTTCTTTGGGGAAGCGGTCCTTGCGAAGGTGCAGCCATACTAGATCACCAATGTTGAAGACCATGGGTTGCTTGTTGACGTTGAGCTTGGTCGTTAGTTGTTGAACTTGTCGCTCGATGGCATGTCTTGTATCCTCATGCATCTTCTTGATGTAGCTTGCCCGTGCACTCGCATCCATGTTGGTGCGCTCTTGTAGAGGAAGAGGTAGAATGTCCAATGGTGACAACGGGTTGAAGCCGTAGACGACCTCGAAGGGGACTTGCCGGTAGTCGAATGTCTTGCACGGTTGTAGGCGTACTCGGCAATGGGTAGACATGCTTCCCACTCCTTGATGTTCTTCTTGATCAAGACACGAAGTAGAGTGGATAGTGTGCGGTTCGTCACCTCCGTTTGGCCGTCGGTTTGAGGGTGGTATGCGGATGAGAACAATAGCTTGATTCCTAGCTTGGCGCATAGGGTCTTCCAAAAGTAACTCAAGAACTTGACGTCACGATCGGAGACGATTGTCTTTGGTACTCCATGGAGTCGCAAGATTTCCCTACAAAAGAGATTTGCAACATGTGAAGCATCGTCTATCTTGTTGCAAGGAATGAAATGTGCCATCTTAGAAAATCTATCCACAACAACAAACACGGAGTCCTTTCCATTTTGAGTTCTAGGCAAACCAAGTACAAAATCCATGCTAATGTCTTCCCAAGGTTGATAGGGAATACGAAGAGGCATGTAAAGACCATGAGATTGAGCTTTAGACTTAGCTTTGCGACATGTAGAACAACGGTTGGTGAAGCGTGAAACATCACGAAACATCTTGGGCCAAAAGTAGTTCTTGGAGAGCGTGGCGAATGTCTTGTCGCATGCAAAGTGTCCCATGAGTCCGCCTCCATGAGCCTCTTGCAAAAGGAGCAAACGAAGAGAAGACTCGGGAATGCATAGTTTGTTTGCTCTCATAAGATAACCATCCTTGATGTAATATTTTTCCCAAGAAGTATGTGTCAAACACTTGGCATAAGGAGAAGCAAAAGATGGATCATGCTCATACAAGTCTTTTATATGCTCAAAACCAATAACATTCAACTCAAGTTGAGTGACAATCATGCATATACGTGAAAGCGCGTCGGCAACTACATTTTCTTTACCCTTAATGTATTTGCTCACATAAGGAAAAGATTCAATAAATTCACTCCATTTTGCATGACGCTTGTTTAATTTAGTTTGACCTTTGAGGTATTTAAGCGTTTCATGATCGGTATGGATGACAAACTCATGAGGTCTAAGGTAATGTTACCAAACATGTAGCACACGCACTAAAGCATACAATTCTTTGTCATAGATGGGATAATTAAGTTGAGCACCGGATAGTTTTTCACTAAAATAAGCAATGGCTCGTTTTTCTTGCATCAAAACTCCACCAATTCCGGTACCACTTGCATCACAATAAACCTCAAAAGTTTTGTTAAAATTGGGCAAAGCAAGAATCGGAGCATGAGTAAGCAAAGACTTGATCTCATCAAAAGCGGTTGATTGCAAAGTTCCTCAAACAAAGGGAGTATTCTTCTTACTCAAGGCATGCAAAGGAGCGGCAATTGTGCTAAAATCTTTCACAAAGCGACGATAAAAACCCGCAAGACCAAGAAAACTTCGCACTTGTTGCAAATTGGTGGGTTGGGGCCAAGTTTTAATTGCTTCAATTTTAGATTCATCAACATGGACACCCTTTGAGGATACTACAAAACCCAAGAAAACCACTTTGTCAACTCCAAAAGTGCATTTTTTCAAGTTTGCATAAAGGCTTTCCTTGCGAAGAGTTTGCAACACAGATTTTACATGATTGATGTGCTCTTTTATGTTTTTGCTAAACACAAGAATATCATCAAAGTAAACCACAACAAAGACTCCAATGTAAGGACGAAGCACATGATGCATAAGACGTACAAAAGTACCGGGAGCTTCCGATAGACCCATAGGCATCACTAACCACTCATATAAACCAAATTTGGTTTTGAAAGCAGTTTTCCATTCATCACCCTCTTGTATGCGTATTTGATAATAGCCACTTTTAAGATCATTTTTGAGAAAAGTTGGCTCCACTAAGTTCATCAAGCATGTCATCTAAGCGAGGAATGGGATGCCTATATCGAACGGTAATAGCATTGATAGGTCTACAATCGGAACACAAGCGGAAACTTCCATCGGGCTTAGGCACAAGTATAACGGGAACGGCACAAGGGCTTAAGCTTTCACGTACATGACCGTTGTCGATTGGTTGTTGAACTTGCCGTTGAATCTCCTTGGTTTCTTCGGGATTGACTCGGTATGGAGCTTTGTTTGGTAGAGGCGCTCAGGATGAGGTCGATTCGATGCTCAATGCCTCGAAGAGGAGGTAGACCCGGAGGTAGCTCATCGGGGAAAACATCTTGAAATTCCTGCAAAAGAGATTGAAACACCAAAGGTAGCTCGTGAATGGTGTTAGTTTTTGGTTCTCCATACTTGCACACAAGGACAAAGTGCATCACCCTCGATGGGTTCTCACACACTTCTCTCATCTCACTTTTGGTGGCAAATAGAATGAGGTTTTTCTCTCTAGGCGAAGAGTCGCTCAAATTTGGCTTGTGGCTCTCACTCACTTTTGGGTGGATCACTTTCTCGCTCTTGTCTCTATGATGGGTGGCTTGTTTGTCGGCTATCACTTGACTAGGAGACATAGGTCGTAGCACATATGCTTTCCCTTTCATATTGAAGCTATAGTGATTGGTACGCCCATTGTGTATGACACCACGGTCGAATTGCCATGGTCGACCAAGAAGTAGGTGACAAACGGTCATTGGGACCGCATCACACTCCAAAGTGTCTTCATATGCACCAATTTTGAAAGAGACTAGGACCGTATGCTCAACTCAGATAGTCCGCAGTCACTTAGCCATTGAACCTTGTAAGGGTGCGGGTGCTTCTTCTTTACCAATTGGAGCTTGGAGCATAGTTCTTCACTTGCCAAGTTGTGGCAACTACCTCCATCGATGATGACTTTGATGGACCGTCCATTGATGCCGGCTTTTGTGTGGAAGATGTGGCATCGTTGGTCTTCTTCTTGTTGATGTTGAAGAGTCAAGACCTTGGAGACAACGAGAGCGGGGCTCGAATCCTCATCACAAAAGACTTGATCATCTTCATCTTCGTTCACTCACCGGTGCATGGCCACTTGCTCAAGAGCTTCCATCTCCTCTTCACTCATGGAGTCATATGTGCCATCGTCGTTGAGGATCATGGTGTGCTTGTTTGTGCATTCGTATGACTTGTGGCCTCGGCCGCCGCAAGTGAAACACTTGAAGGAGCTTGTCTTGATGGTCTCATCGGTCGGAGTAGAGGATGAAACGCGCGGCTTGAGGTTGCTTGTAGTAGGAGGAGGATGACTTGAACTTGTCGAAGTCTTCTTGTAACTTGACTTGTCGTCGTTTCTTGAAGAAAGTTTGGTTGATGTAGATGTTGGAGGAGTCGTTGAAGCTTGGTTGTTGAAGAAGCCGTAGGTCTTGGATGAGTACTTGGCGTACTTGAAGTCATCTTGCACTTGGCGTTCCGCCTTTGTAGCTTAATGCACGAGCTCGATGAGAGTTGAGTATGGTTGGAAGTCGGCGATCTTCTTGATGGGATGATTGAGTCCATTCAAGAAACGTGCCATTGTTTGCTCATCATCCTCTTTGACATTGGCTTGAATCATGGCTATCTCCATTTCCTTGTAATATTCTTCAACACTCTTTGTTCCTTGCTTGAGTAGTTGGAGTTTCTTGAAGAGGTCGCGGTTGTAGTAGGTTGGCACAAAACGTGCTCGCATGACATCCTTCATTTGAGCCCAAGTGGTGATTGGAGGTTCACCTCTTGCTTGTCGTCAGCTCAATGATTTGTTCCCACCATATGAGCACATAGTCTTGGAACTCAAGTGATGCCATAGCGATTTTCTTCGCTTCATCGTAGTTGTGCAACCGGAAGATTTTGTCAACCTTCAATGCCCATGAAAGGTAGTCTTCGGGGTCATTGCTTCCATTGAACTTGGGCATGGTGAATTTTAGCTTGCCGTAGCGTTGCTCTTCATTGTGTTGTTCGCGATGTTGATGATGACGTCCTTGACGTGGATTGTAATCGTCATCATGTTGCTCTTGGTGTGGAGGAAGACCATGATCAACTTGCCCTTGTTGAGCTTGAGGTTGGGGTGGAGCTTGACGAGCTTGTGGAGGGGCTTGAGGAACTTGACGTTGTACATGAGGTTGGTAGTTCCTCTCTTGGATTTCTTCTCGAAGGGCTTCCTCTTGATTGTGCCGTTCGCGATTACGGTTGGCGAAGGCTCTACTTGATTCTTGAAGGGCACGTTGCGCCTCGAGAGCTTGCGCTTCACGTTGTTGTTGTTGAATACGTTGAGCCTTGGCGTCTTGTTCGTTTTGGTGAAGACGCGCTTGTTCTTCCTCTTGTTGGCGACGAAGACGTTGTCGTTCTTGAGCTTGAGCAAAAGCCTCTTGGTTTGATTGAGGACGAGGAACTTGATCATCAACTTGCTCTTGTGAATGCTTGTCATGTAGCGGGTTGCGAGATGCATGACGGTCTTGACGAGCGGTACGACGAAGAGTGTTCAAAGTAGGTGTACTTGAGTCGTAGAAGGTGTCGTCGGAGTGTCGACTCGAGCGGCTCCGTCTTGATGATGAAGAAGTTGAATGATATCGGCGTCTCATCAAGGCGCGTATCTCATCCATTCTTGCATCATTCTCTTGCTTGTGAGCGTCGAACTTGTTGTCGAAGTAGTCCCTTGTACGTTGCTCGGAGAGTCGCAAGTCGGTGGCGAGGTTGTCGATCTGATCGCTCATTGCTTGTTGTTCTTGGTGCAACGCTCGTTGTGCACCAAAGAGGTGGTTCTTGGTGACGTATGATGACATGTCGTCGTCTTGCTCGATGAAGAGTGGGTTGGTAGAGGTACTTGGCCTATCCATCATTCCAAGCAAAATGTGAGTGGTAGAATGGAAAAGAACTTATACCAATGTACCTTTGACCGATGTTGAATATGAATCAAGTTCACTCAAATGCGGACAATGAAATAGCACTATTGGTACCAATCCTTGTCGGTTCTCACACCTACACAAATAAGAGCTTATGGTGGAGCTTGGTGAGGATGGTGGCACAAAATTTGATGCAATTGTAAGTGAGACTCAATAATGTTGGAAATGATTCACAAATTTGCAAATGCAACAAGTAGACCAATAGCAAGATATGGTACACGGAAACACACACGCAAATAGATAATATGGGGTTATGCAACCAAGGATGAGCCAAAATGTGGAATTCACCAAGATGCTCTTGTTGCACAACACTAGAGAGACGCTAGCACGATTGCACAATAAGGCGGATACGAACTTGTGCACAACCTACTAAGCAAAAATGCAACGACTTCTATCCCAAGTATGCTATATGTATGGTGTTTCGATGTGTTGATCCAAGATGATCAAGTATGACAATCTTAATGTTGTATGATGCTATGGTTCTTGCTCATAAGCTCTTTGCTTATCTTTCTCTCTTTGCTTAAAAGCTTGATTGGCTCTTTCTCTTTTGAGCTCTTTTCTCATGCAAAACTTCACGAACCAAGATAGCAATTGTGTATACTATGACAACCTTGTGACACACAAGTGGATTCCAAGATATGCACCCCTATGGTATGGTATGTATGCTATGGAGTATGATCACTAATTGTGCACAAGTCATGTTGCCAGCAATACTCAATGGCTAGTCTCGATGGGTAAGCTACGCAAAATGAGGCAATGTGGGTTATCAATGCAATTGCAAGGTATGACAAAGATGTCCGAAGTTAGCGTCCATGCGATGATGACTAGTCAATATAGATGAGCAGTGGTGATGATGAATTCGAACCGTACCTAGATAGCCGAAACACAATAGGATACGGGAAACCACAACTCAAAATTTCAAGGACCAAAATGTGTCAAAATCGTCATCGGAAGTATCGTGGAAGATTTTGGTGTATGTGGGTTTGGGAGATGTGGTGGGAGGTGGGGTTGTGGTGGTGGCCGAACTGAAAATTCAGTTTCGTCAGAGATGAACGGACGTCCGGTTTTGCGGTCGTCCGGCCGTCGGACGTCCGGTAACTGTCGGTCGTCCGGTGCCTGGGTGATTTTCGGGCACGGGAAGAACTGCTCGGTTTTGGGGTAGGAGATGATGGTGAGGTTGAAATCGAGGGGTTTTGTGGATGGAAAAGGGTGGGGAGGGTGGGGAAAGCCAGATCCACACGTAGCAACACAAATCCATGGACCAAATCCAACAAAATCTGAACTCACAAACAAATCACAAAAAAATTTGGGGCTATTTTTGTGGGGAATTTTTGGAATTAGGACAAAAACAACAAAATCAAGCTAGAAAAAGAGGGGTAGGGGCTCCAAAAACGTGATCAACGTGGCTCATGATACCAAGATGATGTAGGGCGGAACCCTATGTGGACGGTCTTTCACGTTGGAGCGGATCCTATGGTGAATCACGAAGAATACGCGGAAGAACACGAGGAAATCACGGGGAGGAACGAGGGAAAACACTCAACCAACAAGGAATCGGTCACACAAGTGCTAGATCAAAGAACACAAAGAGATACACGAGATCCAAGGTCAACAAAGGTAAGGATACACGAGTAGCCGTTCTTCTCCGAGAGGAGGTCTTGATGGGGTCCACCCTAGAAGGGGGTCTTGAATCCGCTTGGGGGATCTTCTCCGAAGAGGCCCTGAACTCCGAGGAGAAGTAACCAAGTGGATGAGCAAGGCTCTCACACAAACATGAGCTAAACCTAAGCTACCCTAGCTAGGAGGAGGAGGGGTTCTATTTATAGTCTCAGTGCAAAAAGGGGCGAAGTGAAGGGGTACATGGGCTTTGGCCCGGCTGTCTTAGATAGTACCGGACGTCATTGGGGCCGGTCGTCCGGTGGTTTCAGAGGGACCGGACGTCCGGTGCCGTCGGACGTCTGGCCGGAGCAGTTCTGTGAAGGAGGCGCCGGACGTCCGGTTTCTTCATACTTCCGCTGATTTGGCTCGGGTCCAGGGCACCGGACGTCCGATGATTTCGATCGTCCGGTCGCGGTCGTCCGTTGGCACCGGTCTTCCGCAGATTCGGCTCAGGTCTTCAGGGGCCGGTCGTCCGCAGGAGGCCGGACGTCCGCTCGCTGTGAGAGGGTGGCCGGTCGTCCGCAGGAGGCCGGACGTCCGCTCGCTGTGAGAGGGTGGCCGGACGTCCGCTGGCTGGGGCTTCAGGCGCCGGACGTCCGGTCCCTACCGGTCGTCCGGTGGCTGGAGTTTTCTCTGGTAGCTCTTCTTCTTCTCCTTTGCGGTTGGTAGCTTCGTATCCTTGTCCAATAGATGTAGATGCACCATGGCTTTCATCCAGGTACCTGATCACACACAGTGTCCATATGAGGTAGTAGGCAAGTCTCGTGAGTAGAGAGAGGAAATTCGGAAAGGAGCGAGTTCACCTTATCTTCGATAGCCTTGGCTCTAGCTCTTGTCATGGGCCCAAGTGGTGTTGAGGAAGATGTAGACACGTCCATGGGGATGAACGAGGGATGCTCCGCATCAGATGCAGAGTTGATAATGATAGTGCAACTTATTTGTGGCACTGCCGTTTAGGTCATATCGGTGTAAAGCGCATGAAGAAACTCCATACTGATGGACTTTTGGAGCCACTTGATTATGAATCACTTGGTACTTGCGAACCGTGCCTCATGGGCAAGATGACTAAAACGCCGTTCTCCGGTACTATGGAGAGAGCAACAGATTTGTTGGAAATCATACATACAGATGTATGTGGTCCGATGAATGTTGAGGCTCGTGGCGGATATCGTTATTTTCTCACCTTCACAGATGATTTAAGCAGATATGGGTATATCTACTTGATGAAGCGTAAGTCTGAAACATTTGAAAAGTTCAAAGAATTTTAGAGTGAAGTTGAAAATCATCGTAACAAGAAAATAAAGTTTCTACAATCTGATCGTGGAGGAGAATATTTGAGTTACGAGTTTGGTCTACATTTGAAACAATGCGGAATAGTTTCGCAACTCGCGCCACCCGGAACACCAGAGCGTAATGGTGTGTCCGAACGCCGTAATCGTACTTTACTAGATATGGTGTGATCTATGATGTCTCTTACTGGTTTACCGCTATCATTTTGGGGTTATGCCTTAGAGACGGCCGCATTCACATTAAATAGGGCATCATCGAAATCCGTTGAGACGACACCTTATGAACTGTGGTTTGGCAAGAAACCAAAGTTGTCATTTCTGAAAGTTTGGGGCTGCGATGCTTATGTGATAAAGCTTCAACCAGATAAGCTCGAACCCAAATCGGAGAAATGTGTCTTCATAGGATACCCAAAGGAGACTGTAGGGTACACCTTCTATCACAGATCCGAAGGCAAAACATTCGTTACTAAGAATGGATCCTTTCTAGAGAAGGAGTTTCTCTCGAAAGAAGTGAGTGGGAGGAAAGTAGAACTTGGTGAGGTAACTGTACCTGCTCCCGTATTGGAAAGTAGTTCATCACAGAAACCGGTTTTTGTGGAACCTACACCAATTAGTGAGGAAATTGATGATGATGATCATGGAACTTCAGATCAAGTTGTTACTGAACCTCGTAGATCAACCAGAGTAAGATCCGCACCAGTGGTAATGCGGTAATCCTGTTCTAGAAGTCATGATACTAGATCATGTTGAACCTACGAACTATGAATAAGCGATGGTGAGCCCAGATTCCACAAAATGGATTGAAGCCATGAAATCTGAGATGGGATCCATGTATGATAACAAAGTATGTACTTTGGTTGACTTGCCCGATGATCGGCAAGCAATTGAGAATAAATGGATCTTCAAGAAGAAGACCGACACGACGGTAATATTATCGTCTACAAAGCTCGACTTGTTGCAAAAGGTTTTCGACAAGTTCAAGGGGTTGACTACGATGAGACATTCTCACCATGTCGATGCTTAAGTCTATCCGAATCATGTTAGCGATTACCGCATTTTATGATTATGAAATTTGGCAGATGGATGTCAAAACTGCATTCCTGAATGGATTTCTGGAAGAAGAGTTGTATATGATGCAACCAGAAGGTTTTGTCGATCCAAAGGGAGCTAACAAAGTGTGCAAGCTCCAACGATCCATTTATGGACTGGTGCAAGCCTCTCGGAGTTGGAATAAATGCTTTGATAGTGTGATCAAAGCATTTGGTTTTGTCTGAACTTTTGGGGAAGCATGTATTTACAAGAAAGTGAGTGGGAGCTCAGAGCATTTCTGATATTATATGTGGATGACATATTACTAATTGGAAATGATATAGAATTTCTGGATAGAATAAAGGGATACTTGAATAAGAGTTTTTCGATGAAAGACCTCGGTGAAGCTGCTTACATATTGGGCATCAAAATCTATAGAGATAGATCAAGACGCTTAATTGGACTTTCACAAAGCACATACCTTGATAAAGTTTTGAAAAAGTTCAAAATGGATCAGGCAAAGAAAGGGTTCTTGCCTGTGTTACAAGGTGTGAAGTTGAGTAAGACTCAATGCCTGACCACTGCAGAAGATAGAGATAAGATGAAAGATGTTCCCTATGCTTCAGCCATAGGCTCTATCATGTATGCATTGATGTGTACCAGACCTGATGTGTGCCTTGCTATAAGTCTAGCAGGGAGGTGCCAAAGTAATCCAGGAGTGGATCATTGGACAGCGGTCAAGAACATCCTAAAATACCTGAAAAGGACTAAGGATATGTTTCTCGTTTATGGAGGTGACAAAGAGCTCATCGTAAATGGTTACGTTGATGCAAGCTTTGACACTGATCCGGACGATTCTAAATCGCAAACCGGATACGTGTTTACATTGAACGGTGGAGCTGTCAGTTGGTGCAGTTCTAAACAAAGCGTCGTGGCAGGATCTACGTGTGAAGCGGAGTACATAGCTGCTTCGGAAGCAGCAAATGAAGGAGTCTGGATGAAGGAGTTCATATCCGATCTAGGTATCATACCTAGTGCATCGGGTCCAATGAAAATCTTTTGTGACAATCTTTGGTGCAATTGCCTTGGCGAAGGAATCCAGATTTCACAAGAGAACCAAGCACATCAAGAGACGCTTCAATTCCATCCGGATCTATTCGGTGGGAGACATAGAAATTTGCAAGATACATACGGATCTGAATGTTGCGAGACCGTTGACTAAGCCTCTTCCACGAGCAAAACATGATCAGCACCAAGGCTCCATGGGTGTTAGAATCATTACTGTGCAATCTAGATTATTGACTCTAGTGCAAGTGGGAGACTGAAGGAAATATTCCCTAGAGGCAATAATAAAGTTATTATTTATTTCCTTATATCATGATAAATGTTTATTATTCATGCTAGAATTGTATTAACCGGAAACATGATACATGTGTGAATACATAGACAAACAGAGTGTCACTAGCATGCCTCTACTTGACTAGCTCGTTAATCAAAGATGGTTATGTTTCCTAGCCATTGACATGGGTTGTCATTTGATTAACGAGATCACGTCATTAGGAGAATGATGTGATTGACATGACCCATTCTGTTAGCTTAGCACACGATCGTTTAGTATGTTGCTATTGCTTTCTTCATGACTTATACATGTTCCTATGACTATGAGATTATGCAACTCCGTTTACGGAGGAACACTTTGTGTGCTACCAAACGTCACAATGTAACTGGGTGATTATAAAGGTGCTCTACAGGTGTCTCCGAAGGTACATGTTGGGTTGGCATATTTCGAGATTAGGATTTGTCACTCCGATTGTCGAAGAGGTATCTCTGGGCCCTCTCGGTAATGCACATCACTTAAGCATTGCAACTAATTAGTTAGTTGCGGGATGATGTATTACAGAACGAGTAAAGAGACTTGCTGGTAACGAGATTGAACTAGGTATTGAGATGCCGACAATCGAATCTCGGGCAAGTAACATACCGATGACAAAGGGAACAACGTATGTTGTTATGCGGTCTAACCGATAAAGATCTTCGTAGAATATGTGGGAGCCAATATGAGCATCCAGGTTCCGCTATTGGTTATTGACCGGAGATGTGTCTCGGTCATGTCTACATAGTTCTCGAACCCGTAGGGTCCGCACGCTTAACGTTACGATGAAAGTTATATTATGAGTTTATATGTTTTTTTGTACCGACGGTTGTTCGGAGTCCCGGATGTGATCACGTACATGACGAGGAGTCTCGAAATGGTCGAGACATGAAGATTGATATATTGGAAGCCTATGTTTGGATATCGGAAGTGTTCCGGGTGAAATCGGGATTTTTCCGAGTACCGGAGGTTACCGGAACCCCGGGAACTTAATGGGCCTTAGTGGGCCTTGGTGGAAGAGAGGACAGGAGGCCGAGGCAGGGCCGCACGCCCTCCCCAGTCCGAATAGGACAAGGAGAGGCGGCGCCCTTCCTTCCTCCCTCCACCTCTTCCCCCCCTCCTCCTAGTCCAACATGGAAAAAGGGGGGAGTCCTACTCCCGGTAGGAGTAGGACTCCTCCTGGCGCACCTCCTCCCTGGCCGGCCGCACCTCCCCCTTGCTCCTTTATATACGGGGGCAGGGGACACCCTAGACACACAAGTTGATCAGTTGATCTCTCCCAACCGTGTGCGGTGCCCCCCTCCACCATAGTCCACCTCAATAATACTGTAGCGGTGCTTAAGTGAAGCTCTGCGTCGGTAGAACATCAACATCGTCACCACGCCGTCGTGCTGACAAAACTCTCCCTCAACACTCGGCTGGATCGGAGTTCGAGGGACGACTTCGGGCTGAACGTGTGCTGAACTCGGAGGTGTCGTACGTTCGGTACTTGATCGGTCGGATCGTGAAGACATACGACTACATCAACCGCGTTGTGCTAACGCTTCCGCTTTCGGTCTCTGAGTGCGTGGACAACACTCTCCCCTCTCGTTGCTATGCATCACCATGATCTTGCGTGTGCGTAGGATATTTTTTGAAATTACTACGTTCCCCAACAGCTGGCGGGTGTTAGTTTCTCCAACTTTAGTTGAATCGAGTTAGACTACGCCCGGTCCTTGTTGAAGGTTAAAACAGCACACTTGACGAAAAATCGTTGTGGTTTTGATGCGTAGGTAAGAACGGTTATTGCTAGCAGCCCGTAGCAGCCACGTAAAACTTGCAACAACAAAGTAGAGGACGTCTAACTTGATTTTGCAGGGCATGTTGTGATGTGATATGGTCAAGACGTGATGAGATATAAATTGTTGTATGAGATGATCATGTTTTGTAACCTTTATCGGCAACTGGCAGGAGCCTTATGGTTGTCGCTTTATTGTATGAAATGCAATCGCCATGTAATTGCTTTACTTTATCACTAAGTGGTAGCGATAGTCATAGAAGCAATAGTTGGTGAGACGACAACGATGCTACGATGGAGATCAAGGTGTCAAGCCGGTGACGATGGAGATCATGACGATGCTTTGGAGATGGAGATCAAAGGCACAAGATGATGATGGCCATATCATGTCACATACTTTGATTGCATGTGATGTTTATCTTTTATGCATCTTATTTTGCTTAGTACGGCGGTAGCATTATAAGATGATCCCTCACTAAATTTCAAGGTATAAGTGTTCTCCCTGAGTATGAACCGTTGCTACAGTTCGTCGTGCCGAGACACCACGTGATGATCAGATGTGATAAGCTCTACGTTCACATACAACGGGTGCAAGCCAGTTTTGCACACGCAGAATACTCGGGTTAAACTTGAGGAGCCTAGCATATGCAGATATGGCCTCGGAACACTGAGACCGAAAGGTCGAGCGTGAATCATATAGTAGATATTATCAACATAGTGATGTTCGCCATTGAAAACTACTCCATCTCACGTGATGATCGGACATGGTTTAGTTGATATGGATCACGTGATCATTTAGATGACTAGAGGGATGTCTATCTAAGTGGGAGTTCTTAAGTAATATGATTAATTGAACTTTAAATTATCATGAACATAGTCCTGATAGTATTTGCATAACTATGTTGTAGATCAATAGCTCGCGATGTAACTCCCTGTTTCATTTTGATATGTTCCTAGAGAAAACTAAGTTGAAATATGATAGTAGCAATGATGCGGACTAGGTCCACGATCTAAGGATTATCCTCATTGCTGCACGGAAGAATTATGTCCTTGATGCACCGCTAGGTGATAGAACTATTGCAGGAGCATATGCAGACGTTATGAACGTTTGACAAGCTCAGTATGATGACTACTTGATAGTTTAGTGCACCATGCTTTACGGCTTAGAACCGGGACTTCAAAAAATGTTTTGAATGACATGGAGCATATGAGATGTTCCAAGAGTTGAAATTTGTATTTCATACTCATGCCCGAGTTAAGGGGATGAGACCTCGGACAAGTATTTTGCCTACAAGATGGAGGAGAATAGCTCAATCAGTGAGCATGTGCTCAAAATGTCTGAGTACTACAATCTCTTGAATCAAGTGGGAGTTAATCTTCCAGATAAGATAGTGATTGACAGAGTTCTCTAGTCACTGTCACCAAGTTACTAGAACTTCATGATGAACTATAATAAGTAAGGGATGACGAAAACGATTACCGAGCTTTCGCGATGCTGAAATCAGCGAAGGTAGAAATCAAGAAAAACATCAAGTGTTGATGGTTGACAAGACCACTAGTTTCAAGTAAAAGGGCAATGGAAAGAAAGGGAACTTCAAGAAGAATGACAAGCAAGTTGCCACTCCCATGAAGAAGCCCAAAGCTAGACCCAAGCCTGAAACTGACTGCTTCTACTGCAAAGGAAATGATCACTGGAAGTGGAACTGCCCAAGATACTTGGCGGATAAGAAGGATGGCAAAGTGAACAAAAGTATATTTGATATACATGTTATTTATGTGTACTTTACTAGTGTTTATAGCAACCCCTCGATTATTTGATCTTTGGTTCAGTTGCTAAGAGTAGTAACTCAAAACGGGATTTGCAAAATAAACAGAGACTAGTTAAGGACGAGGTGATGATGTGAGTTGGAAGTGATTCCAAGGTTGATAAGATCACCATCACACACTCCCTTTACCTTCGGGATTGGTGTTGAACCTAAAATAAACGTTATTTGGTGTTTGCGTTGAGCATGAGTATGATTGGATCATGTTTATTGCAATACGGTTATTCATTTAAGTCAAAGAATAATTGTTGTTCTATTTACATGAATAAGACCTTCTATGGTCATACACTTAATATAAATGTTTTATTGAATCTCGATCGTAGTGATACACATATTCATAATATTGAAGCCAAAAGATGCAAGGTTAATAATGATAGTGCGACTTATTTGTGGCACTGCCGTTTAGGTCATATTAGTGTAAAGCGCATGAAGAAACTCCATGCGGACGGACTTTTGGAATCACTTGATTATTAATCATTTGATGCTTGCGAACCATGCCTCATGGGCAAGATGACTAAGACTCCGTTCTCCGGAACAATGGAGCGAGCTACTGACTTATTGGAAATAATACATATGGATGTATGCGGTCCGATGAGTGTTGAGGCTCGCGGCGAGTATCGTTATTTTCTGACCTTCACAGATGATTTGAGCAGATATGAGTATATCTACTTGATGAAACATAAGTCTGAAACATTTGAAAAATTCAAAGAATTTTAGAGTGAAGTGGGAAATCATTGTAGCAAGAAAATAAAGTTTCTACGATCTGATCGTGGAGGCGAAATTTTGAGTTATGAGTTTGGTCTTCATTTGAAACAATGTGGAATAGTTTCGCAACTCACGCCACCTGGAACACCACGGCGTAATGGTGTGTCCGAACATCATAACCGTACTTTATTAGATATGGTGCGATCTATGATGTCTCTTACCGATTTACCACTATCGTTTTGGGGTTATGCATTAGAGATAGCTGCATTCACGTTAAATAGGGCACCATCTAAATCCGTTGAGACGAGACTGTATGAACTGTGGTTTGGCAAGAAACCTAAGCTATCGTTTCTTAAAGTTTGGGGCTGCGATGCTTATGTGAAAAAGCTTCAACCTGATAAGCTCGAACCCAAATCGGAGAAGTGCGTCTTCATAGGATACCCAAAAGAGATTGTAGGGTACACCTTCTATCACAGATCCGAAGGCAAGATCTTTGTTGCTAAGAGTGGATCCTTTCTAGAGAAGGAGTTTCTCTCGAAAGAAGTGAGTGGGAGGAAAGTAGAACCCAATGAGGTAATTGTACCTTCTCCCGAATTGGAAAGTAGTTCATCATAGAAATCAGTTCCAATGATTCCGACACCAACTAGTGAGGAAGTTAATGATGATGATTATGAAACATCAGATCAAGTTACTACCAAAACTCGTAGGTCAACCAGAGTATGTTCCACACCAGAGTGGTATGGTAATCCTGTTCTGGAAGTCATGTTACTAGACCATGATAAACCTACGAGCTATGAGGAAGCGCTGATGAGCCCAGATTCCGCGAAATGGCTTAAGGCCATGAAATTTGAGATGGGATCCATGTATGAAAACAAAGTATGGACTTTGATTGACTTGCCCGATGATCGGCGAGCCATTGAGAATAAATGGACCTTCAAGAGGAAGACGGACATTGATAGTAGTGTTACTATCTACAAAGCTCGAAATGTCAAAAAAAGGTTTTCGACAAGTTCAAGGTGTTGAATACAATGAGTTTTTCTCACTCGTATCGATGCTTAAAGTCTGTCTGAATCATGTTAGCAATTGCCGCATTTTATGAAATCTGGCAAATGGATGTCAAAATTGTATTCCTTAACGGATTTATTAAAGAAGAGTTGTATGTGATGCAACCAGAAGGTTTTGTCAATCCTAAAGGTGCTAAGAAAATGTGCAAGCTCCAATGATCCATTTATGGACTGGTGCAGGCATCTCGAAGTTGGAATATACGCTTTGATGAAGTTGATCAAAGTATATAGTTTTATACCGACTTGCGGTGAAGCCTGTATTTACAAGAAAGTGAGTGGGAGCACTACATCCTTTCTGATAAGTATATGTGGATGACATATTGTTGATCGGAAATGATGTAGAATTTTCTGGAAATCATAAAGGAGTATGTAAAAGGAGTTTTTCAAAGAAAGACATCGGTGAAGCTGCTTACATATTGAGCATCAAGATCTATAGAGATAGATCAAGACGCTTGATTAGTTTTTTCAATGAGTACATACCTTGACAAGATTTTGAAGTAGTTCAAAATGGAACAATCAAAGAAGGAGTTCTTGCACAGATTGCAAGGTGTGAAGTTGAGTAAAGACTCAAAACCCGACCACGGCAGAAATTAGAAAGAGAATGAAAAGTCATTCCCTATGCCTCAGTCATAGGTTCTATAAAGTATGCTATGTTGTGTACCAGACTTATTGTGTACCTCACCATTAGTATGGCAAGAGGGTACAATAGTGATCCAGGAGTGGATCACTGGACAGCGGTCAAAGTTATCCTTAGTGGAATAAGGATATGTTTCTCGGTTATGGAGGTGACAAAAAGTTTGTCGTAAAAGGTAACGTCGATGCAAGCTTTGACACTAATCCAGATGACTCTAAGTCTCAATCTGGATACATATTAAAAGTGGGAGCAATTAGCTAGAGTAGCTCCGTGCAGAGCATTGTAGACATAGTAATTTACAAAATACATACGGATCTGAACGTGGCAGACCCGTTGACTATACTTCTCTCACAAGCAAAACATGATCACACCTTAGTACTCTTTGGGTGTTAATCGCATGGCGACGTGAACTAGATTATTGACTCTAGTAAACCCTTTGGGTATTGGTCACATGGAGATGTGAACTATAGAGTGTTAAATCACATGACGATGTGAACTATTGGTGTTAAATCACATGGCGATGTGAACTAGATTATTGACTCTAGTGCAAGTGGGAGACTGAAGAAAATATGCCCTAGAGGCAATAATAAAGTTATTATTTATTTCCTTAATTCATGATAAATGTTTATTATTCATGCTAGAATTGTATTAACCGGAAACTTAGTACATGTGTGAATACATAGACAAAACAAAGTGTCCCTAGTATGCCTCTACTTGACTAGCTCGTTTATCAATAATGGTTAAGTTTCCTAGCCATAGACATGTGTTGTCATTTGATGAACGGGATCACATCATTAGAGAATGATGTGATGAACAAGACCCATCCGTTAGCTTAGCACTATGATCGTTTAGTTTATTGCTATTGCTTTCTTCATGACTTATGCATGTTTCTATGACTATGAGACTATGGAACTCCCGAATACCGGAGGAACACTTAGTGTTCTATCAAACGTCACAACATAACTGGGTGATTATAAAGATGCTCTACAAGTGTCTCCGATGGTGTTTGTTGAGTTGGCATATGTCGAGATTAGGATTTGTCACTCTGATTGTCGGAGAGGTATCTCTGGGCCCTCTCGGTAATGCACATCACTATAAGCCTTGCAAGCAATGTAACTAATGAGTTAGTTACGGGATGATGCATTACGGAACGAGTAAAGAGACTTGACGGTAACGAGATTGAACTAGGTATGGTGATACCGACGATCGAATCCCGGGCAAGTAACATACCCATGACAAAGGGAATAACGTATGTTGTTATGCGGTTTGACTGATAAAGATATGCGTAGAGTATGTAGGAACCAATATGAGAATCCAGGTTCCGCTATTGGTTATTGGCCGGAGATGTGTCTCGGTCATGTCTACATAGTTCTCGAACCCATAGGGTCCGCACGCTTAACACTCGATGACGATTTGTATTATGAGTTTATGTGATTTGATGTACCGAAGGTTGTTCGGAGTCCCGGATGAGATCATGGACATGACGAGGAGTCTCGAAATGGTCGAGACATGAAGATTGATATATTGGACCATGTTATTCGAACACCGGAAGTGTTCCGAATGGTTTCGGGTAAACCGAGTCTTTGGAGGGTTACTGTAACCCCCGGGAAGTAATGGGCCTTAGTGGGCCTTAGGGGAGAGAGAGGACAGAAGCCAAGAGGTGCCCCCCCCCCAAAGGGAGTCCGAATAGGACTAGGGGAGGGGGGCGCGGCCCCTCTTTCCCTCTCCCTCTCCTTCCTTCTTCCCCCCTTCCACCAAAGTGGAATCCTACTAGGACTTGGAGTCCTAGTAAGACTCCCCTCTTTGGGCGCGCCCCTAGGGCCGGCCAGCCTCCTCCTCCCCTCCTTTATATACGGGGGAGGGGCACCCCATAGACACACAAGTTGATCTTTTAGCCGTGTGCGGTGCCCCCCTCCACAGTTACACACCTCGATCATATCGCCGTAGTGCTTAGGCGAAGCCCTGCGCCGGTAACATCATCATCACTGTCGGGGAAGCTGATCTGGCCCACGAACACCTATGGGACCGGCGGACCGAGCCCCTTTTGGTTCGGTGGGGGGGCGGAGGTCGCACGAAGAGCAGATCGAGGCAAAGCACACGAGCAGTTTACCCAGCTTCGGAGCTCTCCGGAGAGATAACACTCCCTCTTGCTGCATGTCAAGGTGTATTGAGTTCTTGCTCGGGGCGCTGAGTGCTACTGATACACACAAGCTGCTAACGAGACCCGGCGTGAGTGTTCTCGGCTTCAACCTCTCGAGCCTCGCCCTACGTTGCGCATGGGCCTCCTTTTATATGCTAAAGGGGTCTCCGACAGGTGTAGCGTAGACAAGGGTAAAAATGGAAAAGGAGTGGTTGGTACAGCTACTTGTACAAAGTGTATCATACCTAACCACGACGGCGAGGGACAAAGGCATTAAATGCCCATCTATGTCGCCCTAATAGTGCAGAAAGGGACCGTCAGGGGCGCCACCGCTTGCCACGATGGCAATCTTGTCAGCGCCGCTTGCCACCGCGCTCCGGCCACGGCCTCTTGCCACTGTGGCGCTGAAAGGTCCTGTAGGCGACACGTTAGTGGATGTGCCGGAGTGCAGTACTGAGTGGTGATCTGCGGCAAGCGCCTTGCCATGATTGTTGTCTTGTCGCGTCCGGAAGCTTGTCGCTCACGGGCCTTCCCGGCAAGCTCCTCTTGTCGGGGCCTTGTCTCCTAGGTGCCTTGGGTGGCCTTCGGCAAGCTCCTCTTGCCGGGGCCTTGTCTCCTTGGCTTGAATACTTTGTTCTTGAATGGCTCCAAAGGAACCACCGAGGACCTTGGCGGTCACCCGGTAAGCCTTGCCGCGGAGGGCTGCAACTGCCCGTGCACAAGTTCGGGATACTAGGATACCCTACTCTAGTACACCGACAGAGCCCCGGCCTGGGCCACACACGGTGCCCGAAGCGCTGTTGGGCTGAGCCCAAAACAGGCACGGCACGCAGCCCTGGGTTACGCCAGTAACTCACCCCGGACCCACCACGCCCTCCACAAGCAGCCGCGCGTCAAATGCGGCGTCGTGTGAGAGATCATGGGTGAGATCATGGGTGGTTTCTTTATTCGAAAGACGGAACGTCCGCCTCCCTCTTTATAAGCGGGGAAAAAGGCAGTTCGCCCATCTCGCCAGCTTCTTGTCCAATCTCGAAAAACCCCGCCGCTTCCCCTTCTTCCCAAAGGCTGAAGAGAGCAGCGCTCACTTCATCGCCACCAAAGCATCACCAACGCCGTCGATCTCCTCACCACCTCCGCCATGGCTCCAAAGCCGACAAGGGAAGGCCGTGAAGTCGGCCGAGGCGCAGCGGCTTGCGGCGCTACGGAAGGAGCGAGCAATCTCCCCAGCCGCGAGGGAGCCGAGGGAGTACTACTACCTCTTCTCGTCGACGGAGACGCGAGCGCATCCGCGCACGAAGGTACTCCCAGCTGCTTGAACCGGCTCCGAATGGGTACCTTTTCTTCGCCGTTCTTCTCTGCGGGCTCGCCCGCCTTTCTCTGAATTTTTCGCAATATCATGAACACCTACGGGTCCCGCCTCCTTGACTTCACCCCCAATGCTGTTACGACCATGGCAGTTTTCGACATCTGTCGCGAAAACTTTGTCGGAGTCCATCCAAACGTAGCCCTTTTCCGCCACTTCTTTATGCCCCGAGTTGAGAGAGGAGCCTCTTTCCGGTGGGATCGCCTGGATCTCGAGGACCGCAAGAAGGAAGCTTATCTGGAGGAGAGCTCCGCAGCAAATGGGATGAGTGGAGAGCGGACTGGTGATGGATTGTCGAGGAGAACACGCAGACATTTACCGCCCAAATACCAAACCTCGATGGTCTTGGCAACGATTGGAAGCGATCGGCCCGGAAGACGCTTAGGCTGAAGATTGCCGTCATCCGGATCCTACGCTCGAGGCTTGTCGGACTCACTATAGGCGCCGTTGGCAGATTTCCTCGTCGCCGCCGCCCTTCGTAGGAGAGGAGGAGACCCGCTGGGAGTTCCGAACGCGGCGGATATCATGAGGCTGCGCCGAGCCTCAACTTCAATTTCACTGTCACAGGCTGGACGCGATGCTCTTGGAACTGTTCAAGCACGATCTCGAGCATCCCGGAGCGTTCAGGTTGCGAAGAATGTCGTCGGCGTGCAACAATTCCTCGCCGACCGCATCCGTGCAATGATGCCGTTATGCGACTTCGCATGGAATCGTTCCAACCAGCAAGTGCTCGCAGATGACGTCGTGCGAGTGTTCTTTGACAGCCTGGTAGAAGTGCCGGTCCGCCCCGATGAACAGAAGAGCCTCACCCACGACACCACCGATGATGAGATGCAGCGCATCGCCACCAGGCTGGAAGAGGCGGCAGCAGCCGCTGCCGCGGGCGAGTTCGGATTCACCATGGAGGAGGCAGAGGCAGCAGAGGCGGCAAGCCTTGTCGAGCGAGGGGAGTTTGCCGGCGAGGAAGAGCTTGTCGGGACTGAAGCTGAGTCGGCGAGCCACGAGGGCGCCTCCTCCCCACCTTCAAACAGCTTGCCGCGAGCGGAGCCCCCAGCTCCACCAAGAAGGCGTCTTCGCAAGGCCGGAGACGTAGCGGGGCGGCAGACGGGCCAACAGCCGCAGCGCCGCGCGACGCGCTCCACCGCGGCAAGCGCTGTTGCCGCGGGAGCACCTCACGCCACTGCGGCAACCGGAGCGGGGCCCTCGCAGACCACCGCTTCTGCTCCCGCCAAGCGGCCAAGGGAAACTACTCCTCCGCCTCGTCAGATCGAGGCGAGCCAGACTTGATCTCTCCGCGCTCAGCTCGACGAGGAAGAAGAAGAGTAAGATTCTTTGCAGCATTTGTAGTTCTTTGGCTTGTTGCTTTGTCTTGTATCTGATTTGCTTCACTCTGAACCCATTCCTTTTCAGGACGCTGGTCCAGAGAGCGTCGAAGAGAGCCAAGGCCCCGGTGATTGTCATCGAGGACGGACCCACCGCGACAGCAGGAGGCGCGTCCGAGACCACCTTGCCGGACGCGGCAACTCTTCCTCAAAGCAGCCCCCAGCGCAGCCCCCAGCGTAAGTATATGGTTTACTTCCTGCTGTTAGGCATGCATGGGTGCCCTTTCTTTGCTGATATCTGACTGCTGATTTGTGTAGGAGCAGAGCAGCCTTACCAGGAGTGCCCTGAAGCCGCTCCTGACATGCCTTCTGCTTCGACTACACCGCCAAGGGAGGATTCCCCGGCAAGGGAGCGTTCTCCGGCAAGGGAGACTTCTCCGGCAAGGGGCAGTTCTCCGACAAGGGACAGCTCTCCGGCAAGGGACAGCACCAGCGATCCCCTGGTGGCGGAGACCATGACTGCAGACCCTAGCACAGGTAATCCTCTTGCTTGAAAACTTTCCTTGTGTTCTTCTTCTTCTGATTTTCTTTTTGAATATTTGTTTGACTTTTCTTCATTTTCCGGTCGTCAGATCCATCCGCCACAGAGCCAATGGAGACCGAGGCCGCCGGCGAGGAGGACACGCGCGGCAATACTAACGACGCCGCTGCCATCGGAGAAGAAGCTGGCGCTGACGAGCCCGCCGGCGAAGAGGCCACCAAAGCTGCCGCCGCAGAAGCTAGCGAGGGGTCCGGCGATCGTGACCGACGGCCCCCGAGGTCAGCAGGAGCGCCAGCGCCACGCCGACCGCCGATCCCTCCGGCCAGCGGCAGCATTGGGCTCCGAAGAGCCCCAGCCCGCGCCTATTTGAAGGCCGGGCGATGGCGTCTTCATCAAGCTCCCATGGGCGCCGAGCTCCGTGGCGCCGGCCAAGGAGAAACTTTGATGAAGAGCTGCTCGCCTCGCTGGATCGACGCTGGTCGACGCACCAAACAGCAGCAGCCGAAGTCCGAGGAGGAGCAATCGCTGCGGAAGTCAGCCGCTTCTACCGGGCCCGACAAGCCAAGCTGGAATCCCGGAAGCGCTTGTCGCGAAGGCGGAGCAGACATCGAGAAGCGCTGCGGAGGAGCTCCGGCCTCAACCAGAAGCTCTCCGGTCCTTGGCGAGGAGCGGGAGCGACTTCGCCGAGGAGCGCAAAGCCTTCCTCCTCGAGAAGGTCAAGCCGAGGAGCAACAGCTGACTTGCCGCCGAGAAGCTATCTCAGCTGGAAGGCGAGTTGGCGCAGAGGAAGGTTAATCTTGACAGCCATGAGGAGGATCTAGCCACGCCATGAGCAAACATTTGGCGGGGCTCTCAAGGAAGCAAAGGATGCTGCCGCAATCGCCGAGGCCGCCAAGAAGGAGCCGGAGACGAAGGTGATGCAGTGGAGGCCAATCTCAAGGAGAGCGGCGAGGAGCTTGCTGCACTCAAGCATGAGCGCCGAGAAGGACGCCTACACTCTTGGCGAGCTGCAGGGCCGTCTCGCCGAGAGGAGCAAGGAGCTCAGCGCCGCCAAGGACTCCAACGCAGATCTTGAGTTGAAGCCGACCACCTTGACTCAGCGCCGGACGGTGCCGAGGGGAGCAGGAGGTGGCCTTGAAGGAGAAGATCAAGGCCGGCCGAGGTGTCTTGGCGAAGGCCTTGCCGCCTGTAATACCTTTAGGGAGAATGTGGAGCACCTTGGACCGAGGGTCTCGTGGATGTTTCTGCAGCCATCGACGAGGAGGCTGGCCTTGTTGGGGATGGAGGATCTTGGATATTCCTCCGATGAGCACCTCCGACCCAGCGCCAAGCTCAGCTTGTTCTTCAAGGGCGTGGTGACGGCCCTCCAGCAACTCCGGGAAGAAATCCCAAAGCAGCTGGCCGAGGAGTCGTGCCAGATCTGCACGGGAGCTCTTCAAAGGTCTTGATGAAGGTGGCCTTCCGCAACCCAGGCCTCAACCTCACCAACGTCCTCAAGTCCTTGCCGCCGGATGTCGATGTGGAAGCGCTCAAGACCCTTGTCGCACCCATCGTGGACAGGGTGAGCGGGATCAAGAGGGTTGAGGGTGATCGCGTAGATTAGGCCGCCCGCTTTCTCTTTTTCTTGCCGCTGCTGGTCATGTTATGAGAACAATCTATTAGAGCTGCGACAAGCTATCTAGAAATATAACTCTATTTCGGGAGCAATTGCTATGTTATTTCCTTTACTTGGTTCCTTCCTTTGTATATTTTTGCCCTACGCTTTTAGGGAACTTGTCGTCAAGACAGGCACTGGTCATGAAAGCGCCGAAAAGGGACGTCAACCTCTGTGGCGGTGCTACTACCGACAAGAAACCTTGTCGCAACTAGTCGCAGCTCACTTAGGTTGTTGAGCGGACTCGAAACAAAGTAAGGGCGCAACTAGCTACGAGTTGGTTCCTCCGCGCACAGGTTTTCCATACAAAATACGATTCGTTCGAGGAAGATAACTTAAAAATTTAAAACTGATTGCTCAAACTTTAGCAACTTAGCTTTTACGTCGTTTGCTTCCGGTAAGGCTAGACTTCCTTGAGCGACGCTTGGTCCACACCACTTCCTTGAGCGACGCTTGGTCCACACCATTATCTTCTCCTTTCCCCGGCAAACTTGTGGGCGAGGGAACCTTCCTTTCTTTGAGAAAGAGAAAGAAGAGAAAATAAAGATATGGAGCCTTATGGCTCGTTATTGCTTACCGGGGTAGGTGCTGCACAAAGTGACCGATAACGCATGCAAAATAGAAGTAGAAAGCATGAAATTGACAAGATGTGCGAAGCACATTAGCTTTACTTATGCACAGGGTCTGCGCCCGGCTTTGTACAAAGGATTACATGCAACATCGGCAAGACTTGTACAAAAGGTGGTTGCCGGAACAGGTTCCGCAACCGCGCTTCTACGGGTAAAACTTACGAAGATGCTCAATGTTCCAGGAGTTGCTCACCGGAATGCCATCTTCGGTCTCAAGCGCATAGCGCCGAGCCTAGTGACTCGTTTCACCCGGTAAGGGCCTTCCCACTTCAAGCGCCAACTTGTTGGAATTCTTGGCGGACTGAGCGGCGAAGAACAAGGTCGCCTTCCTCGAGACTTCTGGCATTAACTTTTGCGGCTATGGTAGCGGCGCAAAGCTTGTTGGTATCGAGCAGCTCGTCTGACAAAGAAATCAAGACGATCCTCCTCAAGGAGCAGCGTCATCTTGTCGCAATCGCTGCTCTTGGTCAAGCTCATCATAAGCGAGCACTCGAGGTGATCCGTATCTGAGTTCCGTGGGGAGAACTGCCTCTGCTCCATAGACTAGAGCGAAGGTGTCTCGCCGTTGGCTCGATTTGGCGTCGTCTGATCGACCAAAGAACCACCGGCAGCTCCTCAATCCAGCTTCTTTTCGCACTTGTGCAGCCTGTCGAAAGTTCTGGTCTTGAGCCCGCGCAGCACTTCAAAGATTCGCCCTCTCCGCTTGACCGTTACTTCTCGGATGAGCAATGTAGCGAAGCGGAACCTTGGCGCCAAGATCTTGGACGTCTTGCATGAAGGTGCGGCTCGTGAATTGCGTGCCGTTGTCGGTGATGATCCTGTTAGGGATTCGAAACGGCAAACAATCGACCTAAAGAACTTGATCTTGTTGTTGTCACCTTCCTCATCGCTTCCACTTCCGGCCACTTTGTGAACTTGTCGATTGCAACGCATAAGTACTCAAAGCCCCAAACGGCTTCGGGGAAAGGGGCCGAGGATGTCGAGCCCCGCACCGAAAATGGCCGTGATAAAGGGATCGTCTGGAGAGCTTGAGCTGGCTGGTGTATCTGCTTGGAATGGGCCGCACGCTTCACACTTGGTTACTTGTGCAGTTGCATCCAGGAGGGCTGTCGGCCAAAAGAAACCATGCCGGAACGCTATGCCGGCAAGTGCTCTGTCGCCAATGTGGTGACCACATATGCCACCAAGTATCACTGCCAACAGCTTTTGTCCGTCTTCCGGTGAATACACTTCAATTTCACACCGTTGAGTCTTCTTACATGCAGTGTGCTGTCGACAAACTGGTACATACTTGACTGCCGGGCTACTCTTTCCGCTTCTTCTTGCTCTTCGGGAAGTTCTCCTGTCTGAAGGAAACGGACAATCTGTTGTGCCCATGCTGGAGCTTGCGGCTCGACAACAAGGACTAAAGGCACATCTGCTGCTGCGGGAACATCTGCTTCCACGGCGAGAACCTGCGGCTCAGCCGGAGCTTGACGTTCCCCGGCAAGCTTGCCGGAGCAAAACTTGTCGGGAGCGTCTGCTTCAACGGAACAAACCCTAGGGCTTGCCGGAGCATACTGCTCCTCAGCACCCTTGGTGTTGATCTTGAGGACCTTCTTGACGACGACTTCGGGAAGCTCTGCCGGAAAATATTCACCAGAGATCAACTTCCTCTTCTTGCTCTGTCCGGTTGATGGCGTTACAGACAGTTGAGTCAGCTTGAGCACAAAAATCCCTTGTTCCACAGGTAACTTAAGTGCAGCGCCTTCGACGAACCATCGGCAATGTCGTTCTGAGCTCTTGGAACATGTTCCATTTGTAGGCCGTCAAAGTGTTCTTCTAGCTTTCTCACTTCATCAACATAAGCTTCCATCAACGGACTCTGATAACTCTTGCTCACTTGGCGGATGACAAGTTGTGAGTCACCCCTGACAATGAGCTTCTTGATCCCAAGGTCTCTGCGATCCACGAGACCGGCAAGCAAACCTTCGTACTCTGCGGTATTGTTTGTTGCTTGCTCCTTGGGAAAGTGCATCCGGACTACGTGCTTGAGGTGCTCTCCGGTGGGTGCAACAAGTAGCACGCTCAAGACCGGGCGCCTTTGCAGCGAGAAGGCACCATCAAAGTACATCAACCACTCTTTGCTTGCTTCCTTGACGGGATGCTCGTTTCGAATTTCTTCATCTTGTGTTGGCGTCCATTCTGCTATGAACTCCGCCAATGCTCGCTTTGGATAGTTGAAGTGCTCTCAAACTTGAGGCCAAAGCTTGACAGTTCCAAAGTGCCCAATCGACAATCCCGCCTGTTGCCTCTGGATTTTGCAGTATCCTCTTGATGGAAAAGCAGTGACGGCTATGATCTCATGTGCTGGAAGTAATGGCGCAGCTTTGTCGAGGCCATGAGGAGGCCGAGCAATTTCGCACACCGTAGTACCTTGACCTAGCCCTCTCAGAGAAGGGAACCGACAAAGTAAATCGGCGCCGCACCATTCTTTTCTGCATCTTCTCATGCGTCTGCGTAGATCCATCCTTGTCGGGACCAGAGCTTGCGGTGAAGCCCCCTTTCGTCATTTGGATGCATCTGCCATGGTTGCTAGCTCATCATCTGCCTCCCTCTCCGCTACTAACGCAGCACTAACCACTTGATTGGTTGCCGCTATATATAGCAGCAACTTCTCTTGTGGCTTAGGTGCGACAAGTGTTGGAGTGGAGGATGTATCTCTTCAAGTCTGCAGTAGCAGCCTCCGCTTCGAGTCCATTTCATCGGACCTGCCTTTTTCAAAATTTTGAAAAATGGCGTATGCCTTCAAGCAGAACCTAGAGATAAACTTGTTGAGAGCAGCTACGCAACCGCAAGTCTTCGTGACATCCTTGACGCGCTTTGGTGCTTCAATCTGCTCAATGGCCTTGATCTTGTTGAGATTGGCTTCAATTCCCCGAGACACGAAGAACCCGAGAAGCTTGCGGAAGGGACTCCAAACACACACTTCTCGTGGTTGAGCTTGAGGTTGATCTTGCGCAGATTTGCAAAGGTTTCGTCTAAATCTTGAATCAGAGTCGCCTTGTCCTTGCTTTTGACCACTATGTCATCCATGTAGGCTTCCACATTTTTGTGCATTTGCGGCTCAAAAGTGTCATGGACTACTCTTGCAAATGTTGAACCAGCATTCTTTAATCCGAAAGGCATCCGTACGAAACAGTATGTGCCACATGGGGTGATGAATGCGGTCTTCTCCTCATCCTCTTCCGCCATGAAGATCTGATGATATCCTGAGTATGCATCCAGAAATGAAAGCAAATCACATCCGGCCGTGGAGTCAACAATCTGGTCGATGCGCGGCAAGGGAAATGGGTCTTTGGGACAAGCTTTATTGACATCGGTAAAGTCGATACAAAGCCTCCATTTCCCGTTTGCCTTATGCGATAACCTACAGGATTGGCCAACCACGTGGGATGGAGCACTCCTCGACAAGGCCTGCTGCTTCCAATTTCTTGATTTCTTCTGCGATGAATTCTTGGCGCTCCTTGCACGCTTCGACTTTACGCTTGACGGGCTGCGCGCGAGGACAAACGGCAAGATGGTGCTCAATTACTTTCACAGGAACACCGGGATGTCGACGGTTGCCACGCAAACACGCCGACGTTTCGCCTGCCAGAAAGCAACGAGCCGCCTTCCTATTTAGGGTCGAGAGTGGCACCGATGGTGAAGGTACCACGGTGCCATCCTCCTTGGCGGACACCTTCTTGGTCTCTGGTGGAGCTGCCATCGTCTTCTTACACTTGCCGGTGGAGCTCGATGGTGCGTCCTCGGACGGTAGCGCAGCACTCAAGAGGTGCGCTTGCGGAGTGGGCATCGAGCTCTTGCCGGACTTGGTCTCCTTCTTCGCCCGGGAGCTTTAGCGGCAAGTGGCTTGCGATCTCTGCAGCTGCCGCTTCCGGTAGATCTTGTCGGCGCAGATAAGAGCATCCTTCTTGTCGCCAGGACGAGATGACACTTATCGGGCTGGCATCTTCAAAGATGTTGTATGCATAGTGAGAGGCTGCCATGAATTTGGCGAGTCTTTGGACGGCCAAGTATCCCATTGTAAGGCAATGGAAAGTCAAGAACGTCAAAAGTGACCCTCTCGATCCTGAAGTTCAACTTCATGCCAAATGTCACCGACAACGTGATCTTTCCTTCGCTTGCTCCTTCCGGATTGATTCCTTGAATGTGCGGTCTCTTCGAGCTCGCCATCGTGGATCTGGAGTTTCGGAGCACCGCGAGGAGATCGAGTTCAAGCCGGCCCCGCCGTCAACTAGCATCTTAGTGACCTTGAGGTTGCGGATAGTTGGTGAAACCAACATCGGCAAGCACCCGACCGCAGCTTCTGCGATCGTGGTGGTCCTCAATATCAAAGATGATAGGCGTCTTTGGACCATTTCGTAGGCTTGCGTGACTCGACGGATGGTTCGCCGCATTGACTTCCGCATCCACCGCTTGAGCCGGGCGGTGTGAAGTATGCGCAGAGAAGCACCGCCGTCAGCGGACAGGACCTCTGTGGCTTTACGGAACTCCCGCTCATCGGTCTCGTCATCATCCATGTCTTCATCATCGTCATCGTCTTCATCCTTGTCGCGCGGCGGGGAGGTCTGTCTTCTTGCCCTTTGCTTGGCCTTGCCGGCGTCCTCCTCGGCCGACATTTCTTGCTAGCTCCTCCAGCACCTTCTGGGCCTTCTCCTTGTCGCGTCGTTCGTATTCAGCCTTCGCTGCTCGACAAAGCTCGACCTTTTGCAGCTCGAGGTCATGGCCCTTGGTGCGGTGGATCTTGCAAGATCGCTTGTTGGAGTCGTCACGCTTGTCGGCGACCGCCACAACTGGCAGTTGGTGCCCGGCAACCTCCTTGCCGGAGCTACCAGCTTTGGCTTTCTTGGCGCCACCTCCGCTGCGGACTGCTCAACAACTAGCACATCTTTGCCTTTCTTCTTCCTGTTGTTCCGCCGCGGTTTTTCTTTGCCAAAGGCGGTCTCCTCACTATCGATCCTCCTGCTTGATATTCTCTCCGGGAGTCTCCTCCTTCCTCAAAGACGTGCACACTTGTCGGCCAGGCATATAGCTCATCGACGTCTCTCGATCTTGCACATCGCCATCTCCTCCCGCATCTTGCGGTTTCGCACGCTCGATGGAACGCAGCGATTACCGTGGCAGGTGGACATCAGGATGTTGTCTTTGTCTGTGGTGAATCTCTGAATATACTTGCGCAGGGCTCTCCTTCCTTCCGGGCGAAAGCAGATGAATGTCGCTTTCTTGGCCATGGGGCTTGTGGCCGCTGTAAAGCGCCGACAAACCGATGGCATAGATCTGCCCAAGAGGATATGGAGTTGTCCGGCAAGTGCATGAGCCAGATCGACATTGGGCTTGAGCACCGCAGGAAGTAGTTGGCCAGATCTTGTCGTCTCGCCCCGGCAGCTTGCACCGCGATGGTGTAGATGCCGAGGAACTCCGACGGATGCGTCTTGCCGTCGTACTTCTCTCGCACGTCTGGCTTGAAATTCTTCTTCTTTGGGCCCTTTGGACTTGCCGCAGCTCACGAGTGAACGCAGGGCAACCTACCACGTCTGACAAGTCGCCTGGTTCCCTGGCGCATGCATGTCGACAGAGGTCTCGGCGCTTGTCGGATTGACGTCGCGCTTCTCTTCGGCGCTCGATGCGAGTTCGAGCGTCCTCTTGTTGTCGTTCGTGAAGAACTTGGCGCTGATCGCGACGAGCTCGTGGATCCGATGATGCGGTGGAGTCGCTGTCGAGGTGGATCCGGCGAGTCGGCGATCTTGGCCTTCGGGGCGGAGAGTGCATGGTGGTTGCACCCCACCGGTTTCGTCGCCACCGGATCGTGTTTGGCAGTCCTGCCGCGGCGGCGATGCACTTTCGGCTGCCGTGGAGCGTCGCTGTTGGCAAAGCCGATGAGACTCGAATGGTGGCCCTCCATTCATCGACCTTGTCGGCTGTTGGAGGGTAATCCAGAGCAGTTGAGCTCTCGCCAAAGCTTCTGGAGTGGTGGGTGGCGATGGCGAGCGGCGCGAGGCGGATATGCTCGGACTTCTAACTATGTTAGAAGGAGCGATATCCCGTCGAGCGACCGTGCCTCGCTTCGCGCCAAAGATGTTGGCGTGCATGCCGGTCTTGAGCATCCCGAGATCCACCAGCTCGATCTTGGTCCAACGAGCGTATGGCGTTGTGAATACCATGACGTTGTCGGTCCCGCGCCTCTGAGACGGGCGGTGCATGTACGGACGCCGAGGTCTGCGCAGCCTTGTCCTTGGACTTGGCAGCACCGTGGGCTCCCGTCGACGTCCATTCTTCATGGCGTCTACCCCACCACCCGCTTGCTCCGGTGGTGGTGGGTTCGACGCGACGGAACATCTGCCGCCAAGCCTTCTTCTTCGGTGGCATGTCGATGAAGATGATGAAGATCTAGCTCGTGTGGACGCCGGATCAGGTTCACACAATCTCGACGCCTTCCCTACCGCGCACCAAAGATGTCGGGAAGCTGATCTCGCCCACGAACACCTATGGGACGGCGGACCGAGCCCTTTCGGTTGGGGGCGGAGGTCGCACGAAGAGCGTGATCAAGGCGAAGCACACGAGCAGTTTACCCAACTTCGAGCTCTCCGGAGAGATAACACTCCTACTGCTGCATGTCTGAGTGTATTGAGTTCTTGCTCAGGAGCGCTGAGTGCTACAGTACACACAAGCTGCTAACGAGACCGAGCGTGAGTGTTCTCTGGCTTCGAACCTCTCGAGCCTCGCCCTACGTTGCGCATGGGCCTCCTTTTATATGCTAAAGGGGTCTCCGACAGGTGGCAACGTAGACAAGGGTAAAAATGGAAAAGGAGTGGTTGGTACAGCTACTTGTACAGTGTATCATACCTAACCCTGACGGCGGGGACAACGGCATCAAATGCCGCTCACGTCGCCCTAACGGGCGAAAGGGACCGTCGGCGCCACCGCTTGCCACGATGGCAATCTTGTCGGCGCCGCTTGCCACCGGCGCTCCGGCAGACGCCTGGCCTCTTGCCACGCCAGCGCTGGAAAGGTCCTGTATGCGACACGTTAGTGGATGTCTTTGGAGCGCAGTACAGTGGTGGTCTGCGCATGACAAGCGCCTTGCCGCGGTTGTTGTCTTGTCGCGTCCGGAAGCTTGTCGCTCACCGGGCCTTCGGCAAGCTCCTCTTGTCGGGGCCTTGTCTCCTAGGTGCCTTGGGTGGCCTTCCGGCAAGCTCCTCTTGCCGGGCCTTGTCTCCTTGGCTTGAATACTTTGTTCTTGAATGGCTCCAAAGGAACCACGGAGGACCTTGGCGGTCACCCGGTAAGCCTTGCCGCGGAGGGCTGCAACTGCCCGTGCACAAGTTCGGGATACTAGGGTACCCCTACTCTAGTACACCGACAATCACCGTCGCCACGTTGTCGTGCTAACGGAACTCTCCCTCGGCCTCAACTGGATCAAGAGTATGAGGGACGTCATTGATCTTAACATGTGCTGAACGTGGAGGTGTCGTACGTTCGGTACTTGGATCGGTTGGATCATGAAGAAGTTCGACTACATCAACCGCGTTACCAAACGCTTCCGCTTTTGGTCTATGAGGGTACGTGGACACACTCTCCCCGCTTGTTGCTATGCTTCTCCTAGATAGATCTTGCGTGATCGTAGGATTTTTTTTGAAATACTACGTTCCCCAATAGTCTTGTGATGAAAGCCAAAGAATAGGCAATATTGGTAAGTGTCGGGAAATGCCTATGAATTATTCACTTGTTTTTGAACCATTTGATGTTTGGGGTTTTGATTATATGGGACCTTTTCCTTCCTCTAATGGGTATACACATATTTTGGTTGTTGTTGATTATGTTACTAAGTGGGTAGAAGCTATTCCAACTAGTAGTGATGATCATAACACTTCCATTAAATGCTTAAAGAAGTTATTTTCGCAAGGTTTGGAGTCCCTAGACATTTAATGACTGATGGTGGTTCACACTTTATTCATGGTGCTTACGTAAAATGCTTGCTAAATATGATGTTAACCATAGAATTGCATCATCCTATCATCCTTAATCTAGTGGTCAAGTTGAACTTAGCAATAGAGAAATAGAGTTAATATTACAAAAGACTGTCAATAGTTCCCGAAAGAATTGGTCTAATAGATGATGCACTTTGGGCCTACAGAACACCTTACAAAATCCTTTGGGTATGTCTCCATATAAAATGGTTTATGGAAAAGCTTGTCATTTGCCTCTTGAGTTAGAACATAAAGCATATTGGGCAATTAAAGAACTCAACTATGATTTCAAACTTGCATGTGAAAAGAGGTTATTTGATATTAACTCACTAGATGAATGGAGAACCCAAGTTTATGAAAATGCCAAACTATTCAAAGAAAAAGTTAAAAGATGGCATGACAATAGAATCCAAAAGCGGGAATTCAAAGTTGGAGAATATGTTCTTTTGTACAACTCTCGTTTTAGATTCTCTGTAGGAAAACTTCTTTCCAAATGGGAAGGACCATATATTATCGAAGAGGTTTATCGCTCTGGAGCTATCAAGATTAATAATGCCAAAGGTACTAACCCGGAGGTGGTCAATGGGGAAAGAATTAAACACTATATCTTAGGTACGCCTATTAATGTTGAAAGTAATATTATCCAAACCATGACACCAGAGGAACACATAAAAGAAACCTTTCAGAATACTCCAGAATCCTGAAAAAGAGGAGGTACATGATACGATAAGTAAACAGACTCCGAAAAATCCACAAAAATATTGTCTGTCAGTTTTGGAATATTAGAAAAATTAGGAAAATAAGAAACAACCAGGAAGGCAACCGAGGTGGGCACGATACACCAGGGCGCACCTACCCTTCTTGGCGCGCCCAGGTGGGTTGTGCCCCCCTCGGGAACCTTCCCGACTCTGTTTTCCTTCTGTTTGCTTGTTTCCCAAGATGAAAAAAATCTTTATATACCCCCCGAAAGTATTGACCATCGTATCACGGAGAAATCTTCTGTTCTTGTTTCTTGCTATTTTCTGACAGATCTAGATTGCCATAGCCGCACCGAGCTCCTCCAAGGACAAGTTCTTCGAGAGGGTAAATCAACCCCTACTTGTCGGAGGTGATGAAGCACCCTCAAACCATTGAGATGCATGAGGGGGTGCTCCACATCTGGGATGTTCAAGGGCCCAAGAAGACGGAATTGTGGAGGCCAAGCTTGAAGCTATGGAGCAGGAGGTCTTCAAGTGCAAAGGGATGGTGGAGCGTGGACTCAATGCCAATCACCTCATGATTACGGATTTCACCCGTGATCACAAGGTGGATGGCCGGTCTATGAAGGACATCGTCTTCACACTCAACGAGCAAAACAATTTTAGCTGCCAGTTGTAGGACTCGTGAGACTCGCGCTTCCTCTTATGATGGTGAGCCACTGCCATGGAGGCCGGAGGATAAGCTCGCTACTACCTCATCACCACCACCATCATCATGTTCCCCACCAAAGGAGACTTGAGTACATGGGTATGGGCACTCCCCTTGGCTTTTTCCAAGCTTGGGGGAGATGCCCCGGTATCGGATCACCATCACTTTTATTACCTTTACCTATTTTAGTTTGATCTTTTTAGTTATATCATGAATTAGTTGAATAAAATTTTAGCATGATCTATCTTCGAGTATTAGTTTTCGTGATTTATCTATCCATGTAATCGAGTGAGAGTAATATAATAAAGTTTAGTTTGAGCTTTTGCTTCTTTACTTTTATGTTCCAGTCAAATAAAAGGAAATAAATGAAAAAAAGATCATATGCTAATCTTATGGTAAGTAATGACATCACATAAGGAAAAGTATATGTGGTAAAATTTATTGAAGATTGACAAACATAGCATTGGTCAATGATGCAATCCATGAAAGAATTAATAAGGGAAGAGAAGATGCACATGCAAATACACTATCTTGGACATCTTTTATGATTGTGAGCCCCCATTAAATATTATATGTCAAAATTATTGACGTTGGACAGGGAAGACAACGTAATGATTTATATTTGTTCATATTCACATAGAAGTTATATTGTCATAGATCCTTCAACATGTGGTTCTTGCTCAATATCTTTGCTAGCCAAAATTCCGCACTAAGTAGAGATACTACTTGTGCATCCAAAAACCCTAAACCCAAACTCATATTTTGAGAGTCCACCATACCTACCTATGGATTGAGTAAGATCCTTCAAGTAAATTGTCATCGATGCAATAAGGCAATAAAAATTGCTTCTAAATGTGTTTGATCATTTAGTGTAATAGAAAATTGAGCGTTGTATGAACTTGTGATGGCAAAGTAATAAAGGCGATGGACTGCATAATAAAGGCTGCTATCATAAGGGCAATATAACATGACGTTCTTTTGCATTAAGGGATTTGGCATACAAACCAAAAAGCGCATGACAACCTCTGCTTCCCTCTGCGAAGGGCCTATCTTTTACTTTTATGTATTTACTTTTTATGCAAGAGTCAAAGTATTCTTCCCTATTCCTTTTTATTTTCTCCTTTTGCAAGCATCATGTGGTGAGGAAATATCTAGGCACATATATCCAGTTGGATATGACTGATCATGCATTATTATTGTTGACATGACCTTTGAGGTGAATACGTTGGGAGGCAAAACTATAAGCCCCTATCTTTCTATGTTTCCGGTTGAAACTTTTTGTTCATGGGTATGTTGTGAGTGTTAGCAATCATAGAAGATTAAATGATGGTTGAGGATGTGGACTTGCCAAAAGGCTCCAATACGAGACCCTTCCTGAAAATATGATGAATTGTAGTTGCAAAGTTGACCAAGAACATAGTTTGTTGGCTTTCAATAGAGTTTATGCTTTATACTTCGATGTTGTGATGAATTGTTACTTGTTCGTGAGAAGTTATATGATAAAAGTTATTTGATAAAAGTTTTAAGATAAAGTTTGTTGTTGTTATGATAATCAGCATGATGCCACTATGTTCGTATTTTATTTTTATGGACACCTCTCTCTCTCTCTCTCTCTCTCTCTCTCTCTCTCTCTCTCTCTCTCTCTAAGCATGTGGACATGTTTTTCGATATCAGTTTTTTGCTTGAGAACAAGTGAGGTCTAAGCTTGGGGGAGTTGATACATCCATTTTGCATCATAATTACCTACTTTTATTTATAATGTTTTTATGCATAATAATGTTTTATGGACTAATTCTAAATGTCTTTTCTCTCATAATATGCAAGGTTTACACAAAGAGGGAGAATGTCAGCAACTGGAATTCTGGACCTGAAAAAGCTACGTAAGAGATACCTATTCTGCACATCTCCAAATGAGCTGAAAATTTATAGAGAATTATTTTGGAATATATAAAAAATACTGGAGCAAATAACTACCGGAGGGGGGCCACCTAGTGACCACAAGACACCAGAGCGCGCCCTGGCGGGTTGTGGCCAGCTCAGCCCACCTCCGGTGATCGTCTTCTGGTATATAAGTCATTTTGACCTAGAAATAAAATAAACAAAGGACTTTCGGGATGGAGCGCCGTAGTCTCGAGGCGGAACTTGGGCAGGAGCACTTTTGCCCTCTGGCGGAGCGATTCCGCCGGGGGAACTTCCCTCCCGAATGGAGAAATTGAAGCCATCGTCATCACCAACAACCCTCTCATCTTTGGGAGGCCAATCTCCATCAACATCTTCAACAACACCATCTCCTCTCAAACCCTAGTTCATCTCTTGTGTTCAATCTTTGTACCGAAACCTCAGATTGTGTACCTATGGGTGACTAGTAGTGTTGATTACATCTTGTAGTTGATTACTATATCGTTTATTTGGTGGAAGATTATATGTTCAAATCCATTATGCTATTTAATACCCCTATGATCTTGAGCATGAATATCATCTTGTGAGTAGTTATTTTAGTTCTTGAGGTCACATGAGAAGTAATGTTGCAAGTAATCATGTGAACTTGATATGTGTTCGATATTTTGATGATATGTATGTTGTGATTCCCTTAGTGGTGTTATGTGAACATCCACTACATGGCACTTCACCATATTTGGGCCTAAGGGAATGCATTGTGGAGTAGTTATTAGATGATGGGTTGTTAGAGTGACAGAAGCTTAAACCCTAGTTTATGCACTACTTCGTAAGGGGCTGATTTGGATCCAAATATTTAATGTTATGGTTAGATTTTATCTTAATATTTTTCTCGTGGTTGCGGATGCTTGCGAGGGGGTTAATCATAAGTGGGAGGTTTTTTCAAGTAAGAACATCGCCCAAGCACTGGTCCACCCACATATCAAATTATCAAAGTAGCGAACACAAATCAAACCAACATGATGAAAATGACTAGATGAAATCCCCGTGTGCCCTCAAGAACACTTTGCTTATTATAAGAGACCGTTTTGGCATGTCCTTTGCCACAAAAGGATAGGGTTACCTTGCTGCCCTTTATTTACCGTCACCGTTACTTACTTGTTACAAAATTATCTTGCTATCAAACTACCTGTTACGGACTATTTCAGTGCTTGTAAAAAATACCTTGCTAAAAATCACTTGTCATTTCCTTCTGCTCCTCGTTGGGTTCGACACTCTTACTTATCGAAAGGACTACAATTGATCCCCTATACTTGTGGGTAATCACCGAGATAGGACACAACATGTCCACCTTTTGACTTTGGGTGTCGGCGAGGCGCGTCATCCCCAAGGTCATCAACAGTGACAACTGAGGACTCACCTACTCGGTGTGCTGCAACAGGAGCGTCATGTAGCAGCCAGCACGGCAGCATCGTCGTGTCAGGCTGGTACGGACGACCCTCCCCTCTCTCCTCCATTCGTGCTGGACATGTGGCAACCCCTCGTTGGATAAGGAGAGGACGAAGTACTGTATAAATAGGAGGCAAATAAAACCTAGCAAAGGGCTCGAATCATTTGCAATCTACCATACACATTGTAGCTTGTTCGTCTAGAACACAATAATATCATCTATAGGCAGGTGTAGGGTATTACACCTAGATGGTGGCCCGAACCTAGGTAGCTCCGGTGTGCTTTACTTTGTTTCATCTCTTTCCCGGACCTTTGACAGCCAAGGTAGCTTTTGTTCAGTCCCCGGCCGAACTCACAAGGGGTTGTTTGCACATACCCTAATGTCTGGTTCCTAGACACCGACAAAAACCCTATGTCATGCTTTATTGTATTGATTGTGGATAGGGCACAGACTACAGGTGATCTACCGCGCGATCATATGAGAATGAATGTGTCCTTTATGGGCCTGGTACCTCGGTTTATATAGACACCGGGGTGCCTAGGTTTACAAATAAGTCGGTTGAATATGGGGGTAAATGTGTCGTGGACTACCTCAAGATCTTGGAGTACACACAAAGTCTTCGGATCATTCATTCCCATCATTCTTGGACCAGACGAACGAGGCCCACCAAATGATGGGTTTAGGGGGCTCCTCGGCCTAGCCCAAAGGACTGGTGCCTGACGTGCCGACCACCCCCTAATCGAGGACTCAGTAAGTGATCCGTCATTTTATTTTTCCTTCAGTGGATGTTGTGGTGGTACTAGAGGCATGTGACATGCATTGGTGTCAAGCTTAAAAGAATTCTTCGGTTTTGATTGTAATTTTTTCATCTTGGTTGATGTTCCTTTGTGTAAAGGCTAGCGTTCTGCTGTCTTTTCAGTTTTGTCAGATCCATGTATACATGACTTCTACTACTATGATCTTTATTAGACACTTATTACTTCCTCCGTCCGAAAATACTTGTCATTAAAATGAATAAAAAAAATGTATCTAGATGTATTTTAGTTCTAGATACATTATTTTTTATCTATTTTAATAACAAGTATTTCCGGACGGAGAAAGCACCATGGAAAGAAAAACAGCAGGTTCAGCATAACAATTCAGAAGTACATAGTAATTCACAAACTACCGCCATCTACAGTTGGCGCACCGCCAAAATACGGCATGCCCCTCTGCCGCAGCATCAAAGCCTCCTCCGCCGTCGCCGCCCTCGCGTCGAACGCCCCTGTGTCACCGTCCTCCACCGGCAGGCCCTGTTTGAGCCGCCCGAGCCTGCGGGCGTGCAGCACCTGTGCCGCCACGACCGGCAGCCGCGCGGCCTCGTACTCGTCCAGAGCGCGTGGCGGCGGCGTCTCCCCCCACCTCCCGAGGCACTCCCCGAGCACGCGGGCGTCGTGGACGGACATGTTGGTGCTCCGCAGCCCGTGAGGGGTGGTCGGGTGCGCCGCGTCGCCGACCAGCGCCACGCTGCCGCCCGCCCACGACAGCCGCGGCAGCGGGTCCGCGTCGTAGATCACGTTCACGAACGGTTCTGCCGTTTCCCTGATCAGCCGCGCCAGCTCCGGCGACCAGACGCGCTCGGCGTCGTCCTGCATCCCTGCCAGCGTGACATCGCTCACCTTCATCGTCACCGAGCACCCCTGTTAATTAGTCACAACCCGACCGATCACCCAGTCCGTCAGAGAAACGAGTCATCACGGTTTAGCAACTGGACAAGCAGACAAGGGATCGCCATTACCGTGAGCTCTGGCTCTGGGCCGTTGATGTACCAGAGCCAGTTGAGCCTGTTCCCGGGCAACTCGTAGAGCACGGCGTGAGTCTTTTCGGCCAGATCGAAGTACAGGCAGCTGCCGAGCTCTGGGTACGCTCTTCGGATGCCGGTGATGATATCAGAGCTTTCCTTCCCGGTGAAATCGAACACGCCTCGCCACGCGCAGTACCCGGAGTACCTGCACATTGGCCGCAAAAACAAGAAACGGTGTCGTCCCTGATGAACTAATGTCCTAAGAACGAGCTGATCAACTACTGAAATGTGAGATTCTTATTCTTTGTTGTCTCCTAAATTGCTGCCAGATCATAGGTGTCGACGAAATTTGTAACTCACCTGAGCTTGAGGTCAGGGAGGAAGCGCCGGCGGATCGACGACGTGCAGCCATCCGCTGCGACCAGCAAATCCCCGGCGACCTCCACCGTTTCGCCGGTTCCGAGCACGCGAGCCGTCGCGACGACCCCGCCGCGTTTGCCACCATCGCGGTCCGTGTCCGACACCTCGAACGAAAGGAACTGGTGGCCCCAGTGCACGGTCACCGCGGCCGGCAGAGCCTCGTGAAGCCGCCGGTGCAGCTCGCCCCAGTGCGCCGCGCGGAAGTTGAAGCCCTCGTCCCTCGTCAGCGTCCGCGCCGCCTTCGTCTCGCTGTCCGTTGCCATGTTCTGCGGCAGCAACAGCCAATAAAGTAAATAGCATAAAACTACTACTTTACGGGTTATGGTTTCAAAAAAATACCAATTTTATTTTTTTCGCTGATAACTACCAAATCGGGGGTTGGCTATTTCAAAAAACCCAAAACCCCAGTTGTTAAAAAATTAAACCGGTTTATGATAGGTCGGGCCCGCACCTAAACCAACCGTCTGTTTGACTGTTTGTTTGACCGTTAGCTGACATTTGTGACCCACATGTCACTGTCTGTTTTAAAAAACAGCGATCAGGTCCTTGTAATTTTTTTCAAAAGCAATCGGGTCCCTCCGTCCCGTGCTCGAAGCATGTGAGCTGGCGGCGCCAGCCCCGCCGGATGAGCTTGCTTAGGCCAGCACCCGCCATGAGGAGCTTGTTAGGCCGGCTGACCCGTCGTCTCCTCCGGCCGTGGCCGTGCCGGAAGCAGTGTGCTCCCCTTGTGCGGCTTCTCCTCTTCTCTCCTCGCGCCAACTCGAGGTGGGTGCATCTTCTTGGCTCTGCCAGTGGCGGGAGGTCGGGGTTGAGAGCGGCGAGACTCTGGTCTTTGTCTGTGGCGCGGGTGGCGGCCAGCGGCGGCATGCGGCCAGCGCCTCGGCGCGGCGAGCCCATGGCGCCGCGCGGCGGAGCCATGGCGGCGGCGATCATGCAAGTGAACCCTATGGTGGTAGCAGCGGTGGCGACCACCCATGGCGGCGTCGTGGCGACCAAGCGGAGCCCATGGGCGCAGCGACCATGGGCGAAACCCTTTGGGCGCGGCGGCGATGTCAAGGACCCGATTGCTTTTTGAAATTGATTTCAGGGACCTGATTGCTTTTTTAAAATATTTGTAGGGGCTTATCCGTAAAAAAAACTGTGGATGAGGCGCTGACATGTGGCCCCCACAAGTTAGTTAACAGTCAAATAAACGGTTAACCAAACAGTGCGTTTAGTGGCGGGCCCGACTTGTCATAAACATGTTTAATTTTTTAACAAAGAGGATTTGGGGTTTTTTGAAACAGCTGACCCCGGTTTGGTAGTTATCAGCGAAAAAAATAAAATTAATAATTTTTTGGAACCCTAACCCATAAAGTAGTAGTTTTATGCTATTTACTCCAGCCAATAGAGGTACTCAAGTACTCAACCTATGCCCGCGAGGAAAACAAGGAAGAAGCCAAGCTTGCGATTTACCGGGGAGGACGGACGGGCTTACCAGGTCGACGGCGAGCGGCAGCGTGGCCGCGTCGAGACCCCACCCGGGGATCCAGCGGGCGAGGGTCTCCATAGACTGCGCATCCAGGCCCAGCCCGGCGCCCGTGCCGCCTCCGGCCGCCGGGCCCGCCGCCTTCTCCAACACCACCGCCTTCCACCCCGCCCCTGCCGCCGCGTGCGCGCAGGCCAGGCCCGCCACGCTCCCTCCCACCACGACGGCCACCCGCTCACCCATCTCAGGAGCCATCGTTTGATTCGTTTCTCCCAACTCCGCGGGGCTTCTTATCGCTCACTGCTATCTGTACACGGCACCTGGCTACTAAAAGTATTCCATCTTGGCCGGCCCGCGCGCGCCTCCACGCGTCCCGCGTCGCCGCCACACGCCCAGGATGGCGACGGCGCGCCACTGCGGCATGCCGCGGCGCGAATGCAACCTGCTGATCAGGACCCTCGCGAGGCGCGGCAGCTACGCCCGTGTCATGGCGGTCTACTACGACCTCCGCGGGCGCGGCCTCGTGGCGGACAGCTTCACCTACCCGTTCGTGTTCAGGGCCATCGGTGTCCTCAAGCTACCGGTCGAGGGACGCAAGGCGCACGCGGCGGCCCTGAAGACCGGTTTCCGGTGGGATGCCTACACCGCGAGCTCGCTCATGGACATGTACACGACGGTGGACCGCCTGGAAGTCGCGCGGAAGGTGTTCGATGAAATGCCGCAGAGGGCGCTGGTCGTGTGGAATATGATGATCAGGTGCTATGTCAGGCGCGGCCGAAACACAGAAGCGGTTGCTTTGGCTGAGGAGATGGAAAGGGGCGGTCTCACGCCCGATAGGGTCACGCTGTTGACCGCACTCACCGCGTGCTCCAGAGCCGGTGATCTGAGCTTAGGAAGGAGAATTCATGCCTACATGGATGGAGTCACTGGGTTCAGCCTCCCAGTTGCAAATGCACTGCTGGACATGTACATGAAGAATGGCTGCTTGGAAGAGGCGGTGAAGCTGTTCGAGAAAATGCCGTCGAGGAACATCATTTCTTGGACTATACTTGTGTCTGGATATGCCTTTGCCGGACAGGTGGACAAGGCGAGATTACTCTTCCACCAGTGCACAGAGAAGGATCTAATTATGTGGACTGCTATGATCAACGCGTATGCACAACATGGATGCTTCGTGGAGGCATTGTCGTTGTTTCGAGACATGCTAATGCATCAAGTTGAGCCAGACAGGTTCACTGTTGTCACTCTCCTGACATGCTGTGCCAATCTTGGCGCGCTCGATCAAGGTGAATGGATCCACCAGCTTGCTGAAGGTAAGAAGATGAAGCTTGATGCAGTTCTTGGCACGGCATTGATCGACATGTATGCCAAGTGTGGGCATGTAGAGAAGTCGGTGGAGGTCTTTGAACGAATGCAAGGCAGAGACACTACGGCTTGGACTGCCATTATCTGCGGCCTGGCCACAAATGGTCAGGCAGGTAGAGCCCTTGAATTGTTTGAGGGTATGGAGAAAAGCAATGCTAAGCCTGACAGCGTTACCTTCATTGGGGTGCTGAGTGCATGTTGCCATGGTGGCTTGGTTGATGAAGGGCGGAAACAGTTTCGTGCCATGAAGGAGGTTTATCGGATACGACCAAGAGTAGAACATTGTAGTTGCCTTGTCAATCTTTTAGGTCGTGCTGGTCAACTTGATGAAGCTGAGAAGTTGATCAAGGATATACCAATTGACAAGGACGCTATGCCACTGTTTGGTGCACTCCTCACTGCTTGCAAGGCTCAAGGCAATGTCGAGATGAGCGAAAGGCTGACCAAACGAATAGGCAAGCAAGGCTACCAAATTCTTGATGTGGATTTGCTCATGTCTAATGTGTATGCAACTGCAAGTCGATGGGAGGATGTAGTAAGAGTAAGGAGCAAGATGGCACACCCCAGTGTCAAGAAAAATGCAGGGTGCAGCTTGATCGAGGTGAAGGGATACTGAAAATGGCAGGTGGCACTTGCACATCTAGTGCTTCATCATAGGAATGGCTAAAACATCCATTAGTCTGAGTAATTTTTCCTTGTGATCCATTGATCTGAGTTCATCACATTGATATTACCAAAAACATTATGATCAATTTAGCTGTGGTGACTCAGTTCGTTAACAATTAAAAAGGTGCTCAAAATTCCACCTGATTTTTACCTCCTAGAGACCTCTGGACTAAATCTTTCAGAACAGAGGTATTCAGAATTTCAAATGTACAATCTTCCACAGTTACTTGATTTGATCCTGGATAACGATTACTCCCTCTGTAAACTAATATAAGAGCGTTTAGATCACTACTTTAGTAATCCAAACGCTCTTATATTAGATTACGGAGGGAGTACTACTTAGTTTCAGGAACTGATCACAGGTATGGTCCACAGTCTACTTAGTGGAGCTGGTTTCTTCCTATTGTTTCGTTTGCGAGCCACCTCTTCTATCTGGTATTAATTTGTTTGAACGTTTTCAGTGAGACTTGTCAAACAACTGTTTATTTAACTCCTGCAATGAAACGACGTACATTTCTGAAAACGAAGGAATGAAGGTTAGTTATCGAGCTATTAGTAGCTTTCACCTATTTCTGTTGCAGATAAATAAATATACATATGGGCTAATATGCACCTTGACACTATTGATAATGTATCAAATTTTAGTGTGACCATTTTTAACCTTATGATGAGACCGTATGAAGGTGGTCGTTTAGTCAACTAGCTAATACTTGGCTTGCCCTGCCGGAACTGTCCAACACCCAGAATTTCATTGACCGTAATGCAGTACGGTATCTTCAGAAGATTGTTCAGGAGATCACATAAGTTGATCCGCAAGTTACAGAATATCAATTCAAGCCACTGTTTGGGTTTGGTGAATTAACCAAACAAGGATTCAGTTTACCATACGAGGCAAAATTCAAGGCTTGTAGCTGGTGACAATATAGCAGTTTTCTGGCTGCATTTGCATTTTCAGTTGCTTTGTTCATTTCATACATGTCATGGTACTTATGTGGGAGAAAATCAGAATGACACACCATAAACTGACAACTTTACTTTTTCATGAAGGTAACCTGCTAGTACTGCCTATTACCTTCATTTTGTATGGATATCGTTGCGGAAAAACTTAATTATGATACAATTAAGTGTGTTGACAACATCTAGGACATATTATGCTTCCAGCCCCAAAATAGCAGTACATATAGCCATATAGAAGTTGTTAATATTTTTTGAGACACGAAATCAAACCTGTCGTATCATTATAATTTCACATCTATGAAAAGGAAATTTGGGAGTAGCTGAGAAGGTACTATTAACTGAAACTATCATTGTGCTCATTATTCAGATTGGTATTTTCAGAGCACCTTATCATACATACCCTAGAAAAAAAAATCATGATCATTAGCGCTGCTATTTCGACACTGGGTGTACACTGTCACCTTAGTCTAGTATCAGTAGATGGATATGTTCTTGTTCCACTCCATTTCTGTACTCTTTAATTAAATTTTTATGAAGATGTTCATTTTTGTTGTCATGGGAAAGCATCAGAGCAATTATTTCAGATGCACTGATGAGAAGCATGCAAGTCAGTTATGCTAGCGAATGAACCATCCTTGAAGATCGAAATGAGACTTGAATACCATCTTAGCCTAACTTCTTTCAGACTGGAACTGGATGACATTTGACCCAAGCAAGAACTACTATTATACATGCTTTCAGAGTACTTTACAGAGGTAGTCGAGAGATTGTTCAGGGTCCAAAATGCAGAAATGATCTTCTCTTCTCTTCCTTTCCGGGAGAAAGCTAACCTAACATCTACTGCTAAATTCTACAGTGTTAGGCACATAACTGTGAGTAGTTAAAACTAAACCCTTTGTCAACAGTAGAACATCACCCTCTTCACCTTCTCTTTCACAGCGGGCAAAGGCTTCACGGAGGTACCATTCGTGCCACTGGAGCTCTTCGACGTGTGGTTCTCCGACAGCTCCGGCTCCATGTAGAACCGCGCCCGGAACGCAGCCAGATGCGCGTAATATGCAGGTGGGACTGTTGGAGCAGCAAAGACAAAGACACCACGGTTCAGATTTGCGACATAGGTATGTGAACTTACAATGTTTGTAAATAAACAAAGAAGCTGGAGAATGTTTCAGCTAGTACAAAAGAACATACCGACGGAAACAGAGCGCGTGCACCGTGCGTAACTGCAAAATCAGCATAAAATTTTCAGATCAGACAGTTGTTAGAAGATCCAAGTGTGAAGAGCAAGAGACAAAACTTAGTCATGCCGTACGTGTAGCAAAGGTTGTTTGTCAACGTCTGCATTTCGTCTGCTGAGAAGTTGTTCTCATCCCAGAGGACATGGTAGTGAGCTGGCCTACTTGTTCCCTGGTGAGAACTCACACATCAGTCATTTCGTCAATCACAAGAGGGAGGAGAATCTGGGGTAAATATTCCCATACTTCTAGTACAGCACTTTTGCAGGTACTGTACAAGCTTTTCCCAAAAGAAGTGGAAGTTTTATGTGTTGGTACATTCACATGAACTAAATTTTTTGGCATACTATCAGTTAGCTTATTCCTTTTACCACGTCTCCTCTGCTAGGTAACTAGGCGCAGTGAGAGCTTTGTTGAAAAGAGAATACCAAGTCTATTCAAATGCTTGACCACAAATTCAGTATATGTCAGCCTTCTGCAAGGACCAGTACAATATTCTTACCTGGATTCCAGCGTGACTACAGAGGTAGAAATCAAACTCCGTTGGGTGGCATATCTTTGAATCAACAACAGTTCCTGTAAATTTTCCCAAGCAATTAGTCCTTGTATTACCAAGACAATGGAATGACATATTACATACAGTACCTTATACACACAAAAATAGTGTCCTACAATGAGCACACCCAAATTTCCTTTCTGAAACATATTTAGCTTACCCAAATTGTGTTTCAACAGTTTCAACAAACTGTGGTTCTGAATGCATATCATGAAAAAATAGTTCTCCCTCTGATCCATATTAATTGTCGCTGATTTAGTACAACCTCCGATCCATATTAATTATCGCTGATTTAGTACAAACTGTACTAAATCAGCAGCAATTAATATGGATCGGAGGGGTATTACATAAAATCAGTTAAAATACCAAAAAGTTCACAACATATTAGTTGACCTGTAGTGTACAGCACATCCCATAGCTTAAAACATATAGATGTCATGAATAGATGATTACCAGGCAAAATATTTCCACTTTTGTCCATACTACTTCTGTCTTTGTGATTGTTTGCAAACAGTCTTGTATGGTGACGCTTCTGAACCACCACAAACGTTACAGGAGGTTGGTAATTTGGTTCTAGGGATGCACAAGCCTAGAAGAAAGCATTTGTTAGACAAGTCTGCTGAAATGGTTCGAACATCTACCTACGAAAATACAAGTGTATCCTACCTTACGGATAGCATCCAACTCATAAAGGAGAACCTGGTAGAATTGGCCTTCACTAACGCCATCCCTGGATGAAAGATAGTCTTAATTAATAAAGTTACCAGATAAGCTAGTTTAATTGCCACACAAAAAAGCCTTGAAAATGTTTTTTTCACTCTGCTTGACAAAAGATGCCAAACCTAAACATTTTTGTGTTTGACTATCTAGTATCTATTATCTTTTAACTTCTGCACTAGCTTACCGATAGAAAATTATCCTCTGTGGTTTTTGTCCCGTGGCCTTCCTGAAGGATATTAAGAGTTCCCTGCACAGCAAAATAATTATATCATGTATCTCATTGAAAAAGTTATTTTACTAGTTTTCAGAAAGTGTTCCTTGATAAATACCTGACCATGCCTCCTGTTACTGTGCCTCTCTGAGGGTCATGCCATGTTTTGTAAAGGTCCTGAATGAGCTCTTGTCGGTGTGCTTGTGCACACACCAATCCAGCATATTTTGTAACTTCCGGCCAGTCTTGAGAAGCCACAACCTGCAAGCAGCTAATTAGAAAAGGGCAATGCATGGTGATGTGGAATAAGCACAGCAAGTCTCGAAGACTTACTGCAGCAATGGATGGACTAGAGTCCTCCCCAGTTTCAGGATGTGTTACATCTGCGCCAAATATAATAGTTGGTATGTCACTGACCAACGGAATCCTCCAACTTAGCGCATCCACGAGCACGGTGTTCCTTCCTCCCATCTGAATTTAATCATATCAAGATGTAATAAATTAGCATGGTAGCAAATTACTAGGTTGTTGGTCTTCAGTACATTAGATGTAAAATAAGGTGATAAAGTAAATAAGTACCTTAACATTGATTTTAAGCGAGACATTTGCCAAATACTGCTTGCTGATCTTAAAAACATGTTTCGTTAAGCAACATTGAGATATCAATCCCAAATCGGTTTCACAGATACGTTTGATGTCACCTGCAAAAATAGAGTTATGATTCAACACAATATAAGAGAATTCAGAAGAAAAGAAAATACACAGGGTAATTAGCATGATTGGCACTTACCATATAAAGCTCCATTATTGTCTGGTAGGATGGCCAAAAGAAGCTCAAGTTCTTTACCCTTGAGTTTGTGTAGTGCTACATTATACACATGCTTTAGTGCCTTCGCTACTTGATCTGGTCTAGCTGAATATATTGGAAGCACAGGTTCACTGTTGAATTCCTGCAATAACAGCGGAGATCAAATTAAACAACATCGTATGCATGAAAATTTACAAAGGCCTCTCGGCTGTGTAAAAAATTATCAGAAATGAGGGTTACACTACCATGCCCGAAATTTGACACATTTGTGCCAACTCTTGGCAGAATCCGCGTGCAGTTGTTTCTTGAACACTCCTTGAGAAGTTTATACAAGCCCAGTGGCTTACCTTGCCCCCATTGATCACTTTCTGAAAAAGGTGAGTTTATTTTATTTGTAAACAAAGTGTGATCAGCACCATGATAAATAGGACATGAGGCGTGCAACTGCTGCAAAAATAGAACCTAACCTTGTTCACCATGTTCCATTGACCAACCTGTGGCAGGCACTCCTTTTCCTTTCCAGCATCATGATATTTCAGCTGTAATGCACAAAAAACCATCTCCGACATTATTAGCAAAGAGTATCAGCTAACTATAGACAAGAATAACACTGCACAATCATAATTCTACCCAAGGTGCAGGAAGGACGCGCGCTTCAACGGATGTTAGCTTCTCACTTATGTTGATCCCAAATTCCTTTGCGTAAGGATCTTGGTCATATCCATTTTGATGAACTGTCTGAAAACAAATTCATTTAGCAACCTGTTATGTCCGGCCTGTCATATGGAAGGCCCATCGGGCAATCTTAGCCCACAAGTTATCTTAGGTTAATTCGTGTGTAAGTTATCTAGGTTATAAATATAAGTTATAAGACTCTTTTCAGATCAAGCAATAAGAAGAATATTATCTCCTATTGCCCGGCTCCCTGAGGAGCCGGAAACCCTAGCCGCCAACAGCCCTAACCGCCGCCGCCCTTCTCCTAGCTCGCGACGGCGCCCTGCCGCGCCGCCTGCCTCGCCACGCCCCTCCATCCTTCCCTTACCGCCACGCCCTAGACCTGGTAGAGTACTTGATTCTACCAATTTGGTATCCAGAGACACCAGCCGATCATGTCACTCCTCCATCACCGCCGCCGCTGCCATCCACCTTCCTCGCTCGCCGCCGCCGGCCACGCCAACGCCGATGGCGGCGATCACGTCCGCACCACCACCACCACCGCCGCCACGCCATCACCACCACGGCGGATCCGCTTCGCCTTCTCGCCCGAGGAGGTGTCGAGCACCCTGCGGGAGCTTGTCCAGGCGGTCAGGGGCATTACCCTCTACCTCGTCGGGAACCAGCCCCCGCCACCAAGCGCCGCCACCACCGCCTACGGGCCGCCGCCGCTCCAGTGGGCCGCACCGACCTTCCAGGCGCCCTACGGGCGCCCGGCGCCGCTGCTTTGCTACCGCATTACTCGGCAGCGGGACAGCCTTGGCAGCGTGGCCGGCCTCCACCAGCGCCCGGCGGGGCCCGACCCAGCGATTTCTCCGGCGCCACCGCCCCCACGGCAGCGGCAGCGCCGGTGCAACAGCTCCACCAGGCGTCGCCACCATCGACAGCACCACCACCCGCGTCTAGGGCCACGGGTCGGCCCCTGCACCAGGTGCAGTTTCCACCGTCACCATCGCCGATCCCCGCATGGGCATCGGCCTGCCTCCTCGCCCGGTATACTCCACGGCGCCGAACACCCGACGCCCTCCCTGCGGTTTGATCACCCTCCACTCGGCGACCCTCGCCCGGCGCTTCCGACCAGCGTCTGCAGCGCTGCCGGCGATCGGCCGCCCGCCACGGCGGGCCAACACCCTCGCCGCTTAAACCGGACTTCGCCACCTACGAGGGCACGGAGGACCCCTCAAGCGGCTCAACCAAAGGCGAGCAGTTCTTCGAGGGCAGCGGGCGCTTCGCCGGATCGTGCAGCTCGCGTCCTATCATCTCCTCCGAGGCGCGCGCAGACCGGTACTACGCCCTTGAGCAGGGCGAGGGTGGCATGCCACCATGGGAGCGCTTCGAGCTCTGTCTCCTCCGCCGGGCCTCCGATCCGCTGGAGCCGCTGGCGGCCTCGGCCGCTACCCTTCACATCCACGGTGCGAGACTACGCCGACCGCTTCCAGCCTGGCGTGCCACGCCACGGGCGTCTCCGCGACTCAGGCGCGAGTTATTTGTGGGCGGTCTGCGGACCATATTCGCGTGGACGCCGAGCTACGGGATCCCTCCGATCTCCGTGACGGCCATGTACTATGCCGCAAGATTCGGCGCCGCTGTGGCCATTCAGCAGGACTCACCGCTCGGGCCGCCGCTCACTACCTTCGCTGGATTCCGCACTGGTCGGCCTGCAGGCTTCACACCCTTGCCGCGATCAGCACCTCTCGCCGCAACCGCGGCGCGCCCGTTCCGCCGGCTCACCCCAGCCGAGATACTCGAGCGTCGCCGCCAAGGGTTGTGCTTCAACTGCGACGAACCCTACAAGCCCGCCACGCCTGCCGCGACTCTTCTACCTGGAGGTGGCAGACTACATTCCGGAGGACGCCGTCGCCGCCGACCTGGCCGCCCCAGATGTCGAGAAGGTGTTTGATGCTGGTTGATTACCTCGAGGAGTTCAAGCAAGCGCTTCTCCACCTTACAGCTCGAGGACGAGCTGTTTGTGCAGGCGGGGAGAAGTGTTATGTCCGGCCTGTCATATGGAAGGCCCATCGGGCAATCTTAGCCCACAAGTTATCTTAGGTTAATTCGTGTGCAAGTTATCTAGGTTATAAATATAAGTTGTAAGACTCTTTTCAGATCAAGCAATAAGAAGAATATTATCTCCTATTGCCTGCTCCTCGAGGAGCCGAAATCCTAGCCGCCAACAGCCCTAACCGCCTTCTTCTCCTAGCTCGCGACGGCGCCCTGCCGCCGGCGCGCCCGTTCCTCGCCACGTCCCCCTCCATCCTTCCCTTACCGCCTACGCCCTAGACCTGGTAGAGTACTTGATTCTACCACAACCTGAGCTGATTTAACAACAGTGTTGATCAACAAAATTCTTCCATTAAAGAAAAACCCTAGTAGCATATCATGGGAAGTTTGGACCACAGGCAAATAAAAACAAACACTTGAGGATAGGACAATTAAGGAGCTTGAGCATGCTGCATGCATGTCCAGCAATGCACAGGACTTGTTTAACAAGACCATCAGTTTTGTTGGAACAAAACCCTAGTGCATAACATGTACATGTATATGCATTTATTCATGTGATTAGGAGAAAACTCTGGACCTGTAGAATATCCATTTCCTTTTCTCTAGGCCTTTGGCATGTAACCTTTAGTAGTGATGTGATCTGCTTTTCATTCAACCTCTTTGTGTATCTCTGACCCTCAACAATCTTGCAGGCCTGGTAAGAAAAAGTCACAAGAACACAATCAATCTATTTAACACTGATACTAGCATTACAATTTGTACCGAGGAAGTAAAAAACATTGCAATATACAAATTGGCCACCTAACAGGACTTGCGATTTGCTGAGCTTACCTCCATTGGTAGATAGTTTGCCTTCTTTTGGTTTCCAACCATAAGGCAAGGAAGATGTGATTGCTGAATGGTAAACCCGTACATTTCCTTGAAATACTCTACGACAGACTTCATATTCATTTGATCGTCAATTGGGAAACTGTCGAAAGAAGCAAAATCAACCACAGTTGGGCACATTTTTAGCAATCAGGCTCCCATCCCATGTATATACATTTAGGCTCACTCTAGTTACTGATTAGTTCCAATCAATATATTGAAGTGTGTGGTTTGAATTTTAGGGTACTCTTAGATTACGAATCAAGAGGGTGTGCTATTAGGTCGTTGTGCTTGCTGAAAAACTTATTGCCAAACAATGGTACATCGGAGCAACAGAATGAAGTACTAGAATCTAAACTTACATGAGTTCATGAGTTGGTTGTGCTGTCACCCCCGAAATGCGGTACTTCCGCCTTACATTTTCCCGGTGAGTAACTTCGACTTTGACACCCCGCAACGCTTTCTTGATCTGCTTGGCATTTAGGCAAATTCCTTCGTTAGGCAACACGGCACGATCAAAAGGACATGAACGAACCAGCTAACAGTCTGTAACCAATAGCAAGCAAATAGCAGCTGGAACATGGCCGCTGCAGTAGTATGCCAGATTCCTTGTTCCCCACAGCGACAATTTACCTTAATTCTGTTTGCATCCGACAATGGCCTTGACATGACATCCTTCCCCAGTATCTGGGCCACGAAGTCGATCACCGGCAGCGCCTCGATGAACGCGGTGGACGACATATCTGGCATCAACGTCAATCACCATGTAAGCAAGCAGCAAACACAGGACAAGAGCAGGAGATCGCATGCATGAGGCCACCAGATATTCGAGCATCTCATCTCACCGATGTTGAGCGACAGGCCCATCTGTGTCGGCCGGAGGCTCTGGTAGAACCCGCACCACGACTGCAGGCCGTCGCCGAGCCGCTGCGGCCTCCTTATGTCCGGCGAGTAGAACGACCGCCCTATCGCCACGTGCCTGGCATTGCACAGGAGGCACCATCAGCTCAGCTCCATCCAATCCAACAAGCTTGAAACGGGTGAGGCGTGCCGTTCTAATTTGAATGCAGGCGCCGGGCGAGTGAATACCTCTGGCTGGCGAGCTCCCGGAGGACGATGTCGAGGACCTGGACGGCCTCCTGCGGCGCGTCGGCCTGCCGGCCGGCGATGAACTGCCGGAGGTGGTGGAGGTCGGCGCGCGCGGCGAACTTGATGGCGACCCGGTACTCCCTCTCGCTGCAGGAACGTCGTCGGCCAGGCAAATAGTAAGACGTGAGCTGCCATCAAGGAGGAGGGCGTGGGGCAAGAAATGTCAAATGCTGGTGCTGCGTACCGTGGGGGGACGCCGGTGCCGCTGTCTTCGTCGGTGAGGCGCACGACGAACTCGCGCGCGTCGAACGGGAGGGCGCCCGCGGTGTAGAGGCTCTTGCGGCCGTCGTAGGCCGGGAGGCGCATTCCGAGGTCGGACTCCCGGTAGAGGCGCACCAGCTCGGCGATGATGGCCCGGTTCACGCACCGGGAGGTCACCTCCGGCGTGATCTTGACCTGCAAAGACAGCATTTTTGTCATGTCTCGATCGACTGTGCTCTTCCTCTAGTAGATAGAGTGCTCATGAGGCGGGAGCGGCGGAGGAGCGCTTACGTCGTACTGGGTGAGGTCCTTGTCGGGAATCTCGGCGAGGAAGTGGTTGGCCTTGACGACGCAGCGCGCGCCCACGGTCCCGAACCCGGGCCGGCGGCAGAAGGACAGCCCCTTGCTGGGCACGGGCGGCCCAATGACGGCGCGCGTGGCCGGCTCGACCGCAGGCCCTGGCGCCGGCCGCGGCCCCTCCGCGGGCCTGGCGCGCCCGCGGCCGCCGCGGCGCTTCCCGGCGCACCTCTTGCCTCCCTCGGGCGGCGGCGGCTGTGGCGCCTCCGCCTTGGGCTGCGCGACGCTGCTCTGCAGCGGCTGCTTCCTCCCTCCTCCCCTGGGCTGCTGGCGGCGCGGCTGCGGCGGCGGAGGCGGCGTCATCTCGAGGACCTCCAGCATGTGAGCGAGCGGGAGGCTGGCGACGAGTTGGTTACCCGACAAGGCGGTCGCTAGCAGGACCGGACCGGGCGGCCCCCTGCACGCTGCCTGCACGGCGCCTTATAATGTTACCACAGCAGCGATCAGCAGCAAGGTGGCGAAGCGAAGCAAAGCAAGAAGGAGAACCCAGGCACTGTAAAACCGAAGACAGACAACGGGCTGCGGGGTAAGGTAAAGGAAGAGAGAGGATGGGTTAATGGGGGCGCGCGGGACAGAAAGGCATTAGAACCGGCACGGCACTGATGCAGCCACAGCAGCAGGTTTGACCTCTTGTGCTCCTCTTGTGGCCGCAGTCGCAGGCAAGCAGGGCAGGCAGGGTGGGGGTTCCGTGATAAAAATACATCCGCTGCGGTGCGGCGCACGGCGCTCCAATTAAGCCGACTTACCAAAGGTGGCAGGCGTCGTAGAAAACAAACGGTAGTATCGGTATGGGCCGTGTGGATGAATTAAGTAGTGGGGAGATGAGCTTCTGATGGATGGTGTTATCGAAGGGAGGGAGGGAGGTCGGGTGATGGGAATTTTCATTGAAAAGTGTATCGCATGTTCGTGCGCCTGGCCGCTAGTGCGTTGTACTCCACTATCATTGTCCATCACAGGCAGGAGGTCGTAGATTGTTTCTTTAAAAAAGGAAGAGGGGCTAGTTTGTTTCTTTATCATATATACTAATATAAAAGTGTATAGTGATCTAAACGTTCTATATTAGTTTACGGAGGGAGTACAATCCTTCAAAAAGCGAGCATGTGTGCTTCATGTTTTCTTTTAGACGGCGTGTGCTACATGACGCCGTGGTGCGCGTCTGTGGAAAACTGTCAACTATGGCATTTAGACTAGCTATAGTGGGAGTAACTTCAGCAGTAACATCAAGTCCATCTCAGTAAATTTGCCTATATGGCAATGAATTAATGAGGAGAGAGATTGTACTAACTTAATGGCCATCGTAACATCACACGTCCCAACGCAATATGAATCTATAACCTAATAAATGAAGCTCTGCGTTACCACACTTATGCATTACCCACTATGAAGATAAGAATAGTCTGCGATATGTATATATTACTTTGTACATTCATTTCTCATTATGACTAGTCTTACCCTTGGATGTGTGTGTTTTTGCGGGGGGCGTGTTTCTTTCTTGAACCCAACTCTCAGGTGGTTTTTTCTAGACAAAACTTTCAGAGAACATTGTCAATTCCAAATTGGCACCTTTTTTTTTCCACATCATGTCAAAGTTATGCTACTTGATGGATGAAATTCCTGTACGAGCGTTGGGTTAGCAGCGGTTGAACTCAAGCTAGTGGTGATGGTCCCGTGACTAGGACCGTAGACCTGACGCTAGGCCGCGCCTAAACAAACAAGGAAATCGGCGCTACTACTACTACAAAGAACCGGCAAACGTCCTCCAACAGCCTCGGTGGCCGCGCGGACGCTTTGGCAGCGTGCCACCCGACAGCAGAAAGGAAGGCGCTCCTCCCCGCTGTTCCAGAATAGAAACCTCATGGCCCAAACGCATTCTATATTCCTTCATCTTTGGCACACGCCGCACGGCCCGAAACACCCAGCCAAGCCGAGGGAGAATGAGCGCAAGCTTCGAGCTAGTAGTAGCATACTGCTGCCCGTAGCGCCACCGCGCCCGCGGTCACGGAACGGAACAAAACAGCAAGGCCCCCCACGTGAGTGCAAGAAGAAGATAAGCGTAGCATAGCATGCCGGCTGGGCCGGTTGGCGTCGTGGGCGCAGCGCGCGGCGCGGTAACGGCGGCGACGGCGCGCTGGCCGAGGCGGCGTTCCTGTTCCGCTCCGAGGGAGACAAAGCGGAGCGTTCGACCAGATGCTACAGGCGCGAGGAGAGGAGGAGGCAGCGGGAGCAGCGGCCGCGGCACGAGGGCCACGCCACCGGAGGACCGGCACAGTCCCTCCCGCCTGCGCGCGGCACGCACCAACTAGCCCAGTGCCCACCCGGCCCACCGTACCGCACCAGCCTGCCTGCCGGCTGCCGTTGCCACTGCCGCTGTGCGTGAGTGGGGTTAATGCCTGTGCGCGCATGGCATGGCATGGCATGGCAGCGGCTGCGTGCTAGTATTGCTACTGCTGCTGCTGTGCGTGCAGAGTTCAGGGCCAAGCCTCTGCGGCATGCATGGCCTCCCTCGCTATCTCGTTGCTGCGTTTTGTTTTGTTTTGGGTCCGCCGCCCGCCTCCTCCATTACTTGCTAAAAAGGAGCCATCATGGCAAGCACTGCGGCGGGGCGGCGGGCATTTCTTTGGATTAAGGGATGCATGCGCGGAAACGCGTTGGCATCACGCTATAAGGAGCTCGTACGGAATGAGCGGCGACGTGGCGGCAACTTGGGATAGGCATTTGGAACGTCGGAATGTCTCGTGGAAATCGCTGTACTTGTAAGTACGTGCTTAATTAAGATCAGACAACATCATCATCTTGTCCTAGCCCTACCTCCGTCTCCTGATATTAACCTAATCGATCCAGGTCCAGTAGTGAGGCGTCCGTGCCAGATTCCTCATCACTGTTACGCACCTCTCGGCGCGCGGCAGACTAGTCGCCTCCCTCCTCCTGTACTCGAGAGGCATGTTCTGGTCAATAAAGCTGCGCTGTGTCGCACGGAGAGATGCCGGCATGGCGCAAGGCTGAAACGCACAACAGAAACAGGTGGTGATCGCGCCCATAATCTGCGTGGTGCGGCGCCAGATTGTGCGGCGTGGGGTCGACGCAGCACGCAGGGCAGGAGGACCATGCCGCGCCACGCCTCTTCCCCGGCCGCAGCACAGCCGAGAGCGACGCCCACTACGATGGGCATGGCGTGTGTCGCGTCGCTCGATCGATCGAAACTCGAAAGAGGAGTTGACCAACGGGCGGGAGGAGATACGTAAGATATCCCGCCGCGGCTGATGGAGAGGGCCGGCTATCAGGCCAACTCCACTGTGAGAACATATCATGTCCGCCTTCGTTCGTTTGAGGTAAAAGGGACAAAAGAGGCGGTCCAGCGCACGGCCTTAAACGGACAAATGTCCGGATTCCGTCCGTTTTCGACACATCCCTGGCCCAAACTTGCGCTTGGTTTGTGGTGAATGGACGCGCGCGGACGGCCGCGACGCACGCCCTTGTCCCCCCGTGGCCCGCCTGTCAGAGACACTAGCAGTCCCTCCGCTCCCAACGCTTCACCCTCTCTTCCGCCACGGCCGCCGCCCCTATTCTCCGGCCGCCTCCTCACCGCAGCCCCCTCCCCCGCCCGTCGATACCAAACCACGTCTCGACATGGCCGCCACCACGCCTCAGGCTTCGCCGTAGTTTTGGTCGCCTATCTGGGAGGTTTGGCTGTCAGCCGCCCTTGCCGGTGGCGGAAGGGACACGATCGCCGCGACGGACCACGCGGCCGAGGCAGATTCCGACGAGAGCTACAGAGCGGCCAAGAGTCGGCCGCAACCACCCCCATCGCGGCCGAGGTGATCATCGCGGCCTCTTCGCCACCACGACCGCAAGGTGTTCGACCTTTTGCCAACAAAGGTATAGATGCGGAGACGAAGTTTTTCTTTCATCACTTCCTTTGTTCATCTGGACGATTCGCCGTCGGATGATGAAGATCTTGTGGTGGCTGACCGGTCGCTCACGACCATATTCAACGGCACTTCCTCGCGACAGGGTCACTACCGTCAGCGTGCTCCCAACATGAACCGCAATAGCAGGAGAGAGGCCACGCCACGCTCTATGCCGATTACTTTGCCAACACCCCGCTCTTCAAGCCGGATAAATTTAAATCGCCCGTTTTTCGTATGGCAAGGCATGTGTTCAATCGTATCCGAGAGGGAGTGGTTGCTCATGACCCATACTTCGCGTGCAAGACGGATGCCCTTGGCAAGCTTGGATTCTCCTCTTACCAGAAATGCACCGCGGCCATCCGCATGCTTGCATATCGTATTCCAGGCGATCTGGTGGACGAGTATGTGCGTATGAGTGAGACAACATGTCTGATGTCATTGTACAAGTTTTGCCAGGCTGTGATTGAGGTGTTTGGCCCAGAGTACTTGAGGCAGCCAACTGCCGTTGATACAGAGAGATTGTTGGCGACCAACGCAGCTAGAGGCTTTCCAGGCATGCTTAGCAGCATAGATTGTATGCATTGGGAGTGGAAGAACTGTCCATTTTACTTGGCAGGGCCAGTACAAGGGCATGTTAACGGGTGCACTGTCATATTGGAAGAGGTGGCATCGCAAGATCTTTGGATATGACATTCTTTCATCGGCATGGCAGGTTCTCACAATGATATCAACGTGCTGCAGCGGTCTCCAGTCTTCGCGAGGCTTGCAGAAGGCCACTCCCCACCTGTCAACTTTGAGATCAACGGCCACCAGTACAACAAGGGATATTATCTAGCAGATGGTATATATTTTCAGTGGTCAACTTTTGTGAAGACAATCTCGAAACCCCAAGGTGAGAAGAGAAAAAGATTTGCCCAAATGCAAGAGAGTGTTAGAAAGGATGTGGAACGTGCTTTTGGTGTGCTTCAATCCCGGTGGGGTATCGTTCAAACCCCGTGACCGCCATGGGATGAAAGGAAGCTTTTGGAGGTGATGACTGCTTGTGTGATCATGCACAACATGATTGTCGAGGACGAGCGTGATGAGAGTATCTTCGACCAAGGATTTGATTATCAAGGTGAAAATATTGAGCCCCTGCACCAAGACCCGGCCACATTTAAACAGTTTGTCCAATTCCACCGTGAGATGCGTGATTGGCACACTCATTTGAATCTTCAAAATGACTTGATTGAGCACGTCTGGGATCACATTGGCAATCAATAGATGTATTGGTCCAATTTATGTTCAGTTAAGACAATTTCGATTTGGTTGTAAAACTATTTTATTAAAGACAATTTCAATTGGATTGTAAAACTATTTTAATTTTTAAACAAATATTTTGGTTGAAAACTAGTTTTGATGCAAATTTGGGTATTTTTAGCCCTGACGGACAGGATGGGGCAAATGGATGCGGCGGCGCCATTTGGCCACCGTGATCCTGGGACAGCTTGGACATGGCCTGAAATCCCTTCCCAAAAGCGACGATGAACTGGGCGTCCGTTTGGGGTCGCGCGATGGAGTTGGCCTCATGGCAACGTTGAAGCTAGAAAAGGGCCATGATGCTCAGCCCATGCAGCTGCATGCATGCATACATGCTTCCCTTTCCCATCCGAGAGAAAGATTTTTGGGCGAGGAGAGATAGCGCACGTGAAGGGCAGGGTGCGGGTGGCACTGTTGTGTAACCGGAAGCACCGTATCCTAGCCGCTGCCTGCCGCTGGTATTATCACGAGAGTGGAGATGGGCTCGATCGGTCCAAAACAGAGGCAAAATGCACGCGGACGGGGAGAAGTAGTACCAACGCGCGACAGACGGACAGACCGCACGGTGGCGTCCCAATCTCCGGCGTCTTTTGCCCTGGCGTGGGCGGGACAGCGACGCAACGTGCGAGCCGCACCGGAGCCCGGCGTCGCCGACTCGACTCGATAGGCCATGCCATGCCACCACCAAGCAGCACGGGAAAAGGTAGCAGATGGAGGCGAGACAGACAGCCCATGCGCTGCGTGCGCGCGCTCCCGGGGTCGCCGTCCGGGGCCCCGTCGACGTGCGCGCTTGGCCGCTCACGCGCCCACGCGGGGCGCGTACGGGCGTAACGCTACAGACTAGGGAGGCTGGCGGCACGCGCGCTGTATAGCACCGCACGCGGGATAGTAGGTGCTGGTCCCGATCGGGACGGGGATGGAAGGAGCCATGCACGCACGCGCGTGGAGTGTGGGGGAATAGAAAACATGGTCCGGTTTTATCTTTTTGTCCCTCTTTTTTGGAGCAATGGTTTCTTTCAATCACTAGTAGACTACGAAGAACATATAATTGTGGCATGTCACCCAGAGAAGTTAGATGAACATGCCGTCGATTTTTTTGCTCCTACACCAATTGATTAACCAAATACAAAAATAAAATAAAAATTCCGTACGAATCTCCACATAAAAGACGTTAATATTATATTGTATTGTTTAGAGAATAACACTTGTCCTACCGTTTGCCGTAAAAAAAACTACGAAAATTAATAGCGTTTTAAAAGATAAATACTCCCTCCGTTCCATAATATAAGAGCATTTTTTACATTGTACGGAAGGAGCACATCATTGTAGAGATTAAATAATAGTATAATATTATTATTGCTTCTATCTTTTTTAGGGTTATTACTACTTTCATCTAAAACTCTAGAAAAATCATGTATCTAGGATTTTTTTTCTGAGCTTTCAAAGTAGATTTTAGGCTGAGAAGACCAAGACCCTACTTAGATACCGGGCTTTTGGGACAGGCTCACCCAGCAAGCGCAACGTTTTAATATTCCACAAGGAAATGTGGTTTTGTTGTGTATTATGTATATATCAATTGGGTTTACGGTCTTAAGACATACTCCCGCCGTCCTTTGAAGAGTGTACTTCCAATTTTGTTGAAAAGTCAAACGTTTTTATGTTTAACCATATTTACACAATAATACATCAACATTTATAACATCAAACTAGTAGCATTAGATTAATCATAAAGTATATTTGCATCATATACCCATTCGATTTCATAAATATTGATATATTTTTGTAAAAACTCGGTCAAACTATGAGATAGTTTGACCCTCCAACAAAGTTGGAAGTACACTTTTTAAAGGACGGAGGGAGTATTCCTCTGTCCCATAATATAAGAGCGTTTTTGACACTACACTAGTGTAAAAGACGCTCTTATATTATGGGACGGAGGGAGTACAACACAATGCATGTTCATGAAAATTTCCATTTCAAAACAAAAGTTTCATGAAAACCCATAACAAACGTAAAGTACATGTATACATATTTGTTAAAACGCAAGTGCATGATTTATTCTTTTAAAAGTTTCAGGCGCATATTTTGTTTAGTTTAATTGCAGCCAGTTTTGCCACGTATCAATCACTTTCTTTTATGAAGTTTCATATTTGACAGTTTTCAGCCACTTATTATTGTGTGGTTTATTTATGTCTAAATTTTGTATTTGTTACAACTACTACCCTGTGGCGCCGGAACACAAAAGTGACTAGTAAAAGTTCCAAAATTTGCAGCCACTCCCATTTATGTGCTAGGTCATCTATTGCGCCCAAATTTCTGAAAAGAAAATATTGCGTAGAAATTGTGTTTCGAAGTACTGTAGTATTATTTTCCGCTTGTTTCTTGCGCCCGAGAAGCAAAGTGTCTCTGAATATGGACGGCCGGCCGAGTTATGAACACCTTTGGTGCAACGCCCCGTTTTGGGTAAAAAGGTAGTGCTACGTACACAAAGCTTGCACGCATACAAGTGGGAGGCGCGTAGCAGCGGCGCGCACGAGCCCGGCAGAGCGGGCACGCGCATGCATCTTCAAGCCAAGCAGCACAGCACAGCACACCACAGTGACTGACGCACGCGGTGGGTCCGCCAGCCGCGCCGCGCCTGCCTGCCGCGGCCGTACGGGCAGCACGGCGCGTGCACGTAAAATCTACCCGTCACGTCGGTCGCCCGGCGGGGCGCCACCGCCTGCCGGAGTGAGGAGCGCGAGGTGATCGGATCGAACGTACGCGCCGCGCCGGTGAGGTGACACCGGCCGGCGTCCTCCCTGTGGATGGATGGACGCGCGACGTGCAGGCAGGCAGGCAGGCAAGCAACCGGTGGCAGTAGTAGGATCGATGATTGATGATAGGGCTACTCGCTGGCTGAGTCACTCCACAGAGCTCCACTCGGTAGCAGCTCAGCTGGCTGTCCTATCTAGGAGCATCCTTTTTACCCTGGTCGATGGGTGAAAGGCAAAGAAAAGGGGTGGGTGCAAATGCTCTGCCTGCACAAAGAGGCTTTTCGCACGGACCCATGAAAGTTGGTTTTTTTTTTACCGCTGTCGTGGATAAAAGTGAGTCAAAAGAGACTTGCTTGCTTTTAAGACTATGTTTTCTTTTCTAAATTTCCACTCTCTGGGACGGGGATGAAATGCACTCACATGAGTTTGTAAACTGAAAAAGAGTGGTAGTACTAGAGTACCACTAGAACAAATCTATGAGAGATAGGGTGTCCACTCATTAGCCTGCGTGGTGTCCACTCGCTAGTCGGCCACATGTAACTTGCCAGGCTCAAAAATCATCTTCGTCGATGGTGTAGTAGTAGTACTACTACTATCGATCTATGATGGCAGGACAAGTAGATGAACACGGAGTACTATACTGCTTTCATGGAAGGGAAAAGGACTAAAGAATCAGCCTAGGGCGCCCTATCGCGGAGGCAGAGAGGGCCGGAGAGGAGAAGACGACGGCAGCAAGCCTACAAGCGGCGCAATCATGAGCTGTTCTACCCAAGTTTGAAGAAGGGGTTCGCGTGCATGCATGCATGCATCCATTTAATGGCCGGCAGAGCAGGGAGAGAGAGAGAGAGAGCAGGCAGAAGAGACGTGCGAGCGTACTACATGGCCGTGATGCGTGACTGGGATCTCCACAGTGTAGCTCTGTGTGTTTTTGGCCTCACGCCATAGCCGCGCAGCTACGGGGCGACGGGAAAGCCGGTTTCCCCTCTCTTGCTGTTGTTGCAGGCGGACGCGCTCGATCGCTGCCTCTCTCTCTCTCTCTCTCGCCTGCCTCAAAAGCGCCGCCGCATGGCATCAAAAGGAAGGAAACGCAAGGGGCCCGACGGAAATCAACGAGCATCCAAGCGAATCCGCGGCAAAATGTGCGCAGACGGATGTATATGTGTGCAGAATGAAGTAGATCATGTATAGTACCCGTGCATACAGTGCTGCGTCGTGGATCTTGCTAGCTGCCTAGGCCACTCTCGGTAGCTGCCATTGCTCACAACCACCAGCTCCTGAGAAGCCCCTTACATAGAGGGTATACTGCATGTTTCTTAATGAGCTTTACAGCAGAATTAAGCGACATCCTAACGAGTATATATCTAACATTACAGCTTGAACAAACTTACGACATGGACATGATAAATACGATCAGAATACGATGTTTCTCCACGGCTAACAATCACCAGAAGATAGCGTACCTGACTGATGCCTGATGAGAGGAGAGGCGTGCTCGAAATCCGAACTGCTTCTTCCTAGCTATCCAAGCTTCCTCTCGGCTGCCCCTCCCTTGCAAGAGTAGTCAGTCGTAGTAGCAACGGCTAAGTAGAGGATAAGCAGGCAAAGATCCCGTCCAAAGTGGCACGAAGCGCCGGAGGAGTGATGCGCGCTTATATAAAGCCCGGGGAAAAGCAGAACTAAAAAAGCAAAGCTAGTAGCCGGCCGGGGCCATGCCATGCACGCAGCCTACCCCAAACTAAAGGAAAGCAAAGCTCCCTCCGACGCCAGTGCTCGCGCACGCACAACACAAAGCGGCGGCCGTCTTTTCACGCACACCGGACCGCCCGCTTCCTTTTACTCCTGCGATTAATCTGCTTCTCTCTCTCTCTATCTTTTTTCCCTCTCGTCTTTAGGCGAGGCCTTTGGCGAACGTTAATTTACCGCGTGGCTTTTACACCCGGTGCAAACACGAAAAAAGCATCTCTAGCAGAACCCATAAATGGGTATAAGCATTTCCACAAATTGTTTTTAGAGTGCAGCCGGCCGAACAGATTCCGTAAACATATCCCGCAAATGTTTTACAGGACACGTTTGCAGAATTTGTTCGCCTGAAACGCTCGCCGCACCGTAAATTTTCCGTAAAATAACAAACAAATTGCACATTTCGTAATGTCAACTGAATGACACCTACAATATGCATACAAGCCGGAATGAGCTTCATCTGAACCCAATCCGGGCCAAAATCGAGCACTAGCCAGCATAAGTTTCACCCGAACATACCTCGCCCGAAGCAAGCCGTATCGCGCAGCCCTTTCTCCTCCTGCCGACTGACGCGGAGGCCCCCCGGGCCGAAGCAGCACTGTGCCGCCTTCTTTCCCCAATGTGCGTTGCTCAGAGTAGGCGGAACCACCGGATCCGCAAGGAACGAGCCCGCGCGCCAAGCTCCCGGGCAAATCCATGGCGCCGCCGGCAGCGGCGAACCGAGGGTACAAAAGGTCACCCCCCGCTGCCGAAAGTTGGTGGAGTGGATGCGGCGCGCGGCAGCCGGAGGCGACACCTAGGGGCGGTGATTTGCGGCGGCAGCAAGTGAAAGCGGGAAACGGAAGCGGGCGAGAATGCTTCGCGCTAATTGAAAGGGAAGCCTGCAAAATTGGGTGGATTCCCGCACACATGAAAAAAATAGGCTTGCGGATACTGAATTAAAAAAAAAAACAGGGCGATCCGATTTGACGGATCTGCTCGGACATGCGATACGGGATGAATCTCGTAAATCAGCGATTATTTTACCGGGTCCGATTTAAGGGATCTTCTAGAGATGCTCGCGTGACGACCCAGGTCACTTGCGTATGTTTTTTTCTCTTGGCCCGCACAGATTATGTGTTGGGTGGCCATTCGATCGCTGGCCTGCCACCTCGAAACATGGCGTGCGTCGGCCGGCGGGGCGGCGATGGCGGCCGGAGGCGTCGGCGTCGTACGTCGGTCCGAGCGTCCGAGCAAAGGGACAACGGGAAAAAGCAATGCATGCATGCAAGCACGCGACGGAGCGAGGGAAAGCGACTTGCTCGCCGCTGCCCGAAAAAGAGAGGGGAGTGCTCCGTTTGCGCTAAGCTTTGCTCTCTCTCTCTTTCTTTTTTTAGGGAAAAGTTTTGCTCTTTTGTTTTCCTTTTTTTACGGGGTTGCTCTTTTGTTTTCTTTAAGAGAGAGAAAGAAGGTTGGCGCTGGCTTTGTGCGCGTTTTACATGACCGGGCGCGGTCACCGAGGCCTCTGTGATTTCTGCTGTTCCGGTGGACTGGACCCGATGAGCAGCTGACGGTAGCCTCAGGAAACTGTTGACGGGTAGGGCACTGGACCGGACCACTGGTTAGCTGTAGCTTGGGGCTGGGGAACTTCGTTTGAACCTGCGGTGATACAGTTTTGGGTTTCAATTTGTGCGGAACCATGCAGAGGAAGGCACAGTGATGCAGTTTCATGGATACAGTCACGTCCACTTTGCACTCTCTGGGCGGTACTATTCACAACCAGTACCTTTTAAAAGACATCATATCTATTTATCTTCAATCATGATGCTACAACAAATACCAAAAATAATAAAAATTACACCTACAGCCGTAAACCACCTAGCGACGACTACTAGTACCAAAGCGAGCCGAAGGCGTCATCGTCATCGCCCCTCCTTCACCGGAGCCGAGCAAAATTTGTTGTAGTAGACAGCCGAAAAGTCATCGTGATAAGGCCCCATAGAACCAGCGCACCAGAACAACAACCGTTGCCGATGAAGAGTAGCGTAGATCAAAGGGACTCATCCAAAGATACACGAACATAGACAAAGGACGAACAGATGTGAACAAATGCACCAAAGACAGATCTGCCGGAGACACACCTCCACACGCCCAATCAAAACGAGGCTAGGCGGGAAGAACATAATTCCATCTTCACGGAGCCGCCGCCATCTCGCCTTCCTGAGACACAAACCCTAACAAATCTGGAAGACACATCTAAAAACAGAACCTTCTCACCGGCAAGGGCCGGTATCCACCGCGCCCCCGGCCCTAAGGCCACAGGAGACGAGGCCGACCGACGGAAGGCAGAGGAACCCTAACTTTTGGGAGGAGAAGGCGGTGTACCAACAATTCTCATTCACAAGTACTGCTTCATCAGTTTACTTCGAGAGAAATATACTTGATTCAGAAACGGAATACCCATGTTTACCCTGTTTAAGAGAAAACCTCCATGTCTTATCAGGATTGACAACTTGTTTCACTTTAGGTGAACTAATCTATTGTTGGATGGTTATGAGGATAATGGTATCCTCAGCACACCATGGTTCAAGTCCAAAACTTAACATTAGTACTCGCATCTTAAAACTATTCAAAAATCAGAATTGTGAAGTGATTGCCAGGTTTATTGAAACTAACTGCAGGAATGGTTCTCCTATGAAGAAGATTTGCGTACCTAAAAGTCTTTTGGAAAAGCTTCCCGTGAATGTCATCATGACACCACCACGAAAGAAGACAAATCCCAAAGCAAAAGCTTCATATGGACCAAAGTCTTCATATAGATAGAGGTCTTCATATGATCGTGCTAACACTTATGTTTCACAGGGTCACAAAGATGAGTCTCATGAATATGAGCATCTTTCCTCAAACTATTATGTTCACAAATCGAAGAACTTTTCTGCATATTCATTTGAGTATTCTATCCCCGTAAGCTATATGCAAGGTGCTGGAGACCTGGAAAATCTTGTTGGACGCAAGATAAAATTTCCAAATAGTCTTACCATTCATTCGGCCATGGATTTCTTGATGATTAGCCTGTTATATCCACCAAGAAACTTACATTTCTTGAAAGTGTTTATCGTCAAATGTTTGCTATTGACAATTGTCTTGGTGAAGCCTATCCCACTAACTGCACTGTAGGGTACACTTGCGAAAGCTACTGAATGGATCCTGGACAGTGCCTACAGCACTATAAAAACACTTCTGTGATGATACGTGTTTGTCACAGTATGTCACGTTTTCTATCATGCATATACATCCTTGGGAGTTAGGCCCCTCGTTTATTTTCTTGCCACCGCGACTACGACCAAGTTCCGACCCAGGGGGATAGCTCTCGGGTACAGGAAAAGGGGAGCACGGTGGTTTAAGAATATAAACGCGGTTTCACATCTCCCAGTTCTATACGGAAATGCATAACAGGGGATGAAAGACTTATCTGAATCCGCTGCCCCCGGAAACCTTGGCTTGCCGGGGTTGGATCCTTGTGTCTTTAGCCCTCGACAGTCTTGGCTTGCCGGGGCCGGGGCGCAGGTTCGTCCTCTTTCTCCCGAGCGGCTCAGCAGAAGTGTCCATGTGCCCTGCGCACCAAAGAATACAGAAAGACGCGAACTCAACCTCTAGGCTAGGGGTTAGTCGCCGCCAAGCACTACCAACCCTATCCGAGGGAGAGACTTAAACCTAGCATGCATGCTATAATTTAGGGCGCTAGCGCTTCATTTATTTATGCTCAGGGTCTGCGCCTGGCTTTGTACAGAGGGTCACATGCCTTGTCGGCAAAGCTTGTACAAAAGGTGACTTGCCGGGAGGCCCGGCAAGCCGCGCCTTATGGGTAAAATTTGCAAAGATGTTCGATGTTCCAGGAGTTGCTCACTGGGACAGCATCTTCGGTCTTCGGCGGATGCTACGGCCCGGTGACTCAGATACCCGATAAGGGCCTTCCCACTTCGGCATCAACTTGTTAGAATTCTTGACCGACTGAACGCGCCGAAGAACAAGGTCGCCTTCCTCAAAGCTTCGGGCATGAACCTTGCGGCTATGGTAGCGACGCAAGGCTTGTTGGTAGCATGCTGCTCTCACAGCCGCCCGAAGACGATCTTCCTCAAGGAGCGTTACGTCATCTTGCCGCAATTTCTCTTGCTCAAGCTTGTCATAAGCGAGCACTCGAGGTGACCCGTATGTGAGTTCCGTGGGGAGAACTGCTTCTGCCCCGTAAACCTGGGCAAAGGGTGTCTGGCCGGTGGCTCGATTTGGCGTCGTTTTGATCGACCAAAGAACCACCGGCAACTCATCAATCCAGCGCCTTCCACTCTTGTGTAGTCTGTAAAAAGTCTTTGTCCTCAGGCCTCGTAACACTTCGGCATTTGCCCTCTCCGCCTGGCCATTGCTCCGTGGATGTGCCACGGAAGCGAAACAAACCTTGCTGCCGAGGTCTTGGATGTATCGCATGAAGGTGTGGCTTGTGAACTGTGTGCCGTTGTCGGTGGTGACTCTGTTTTGCACACCAAAACGACACACTAGTCCCTTGAAGAACTTGACGATCGATCGCAGGCAAATACCTTCCTCATCGCTTCCACCTCTGGCCACTTTGTGAACTTGTCGATTGCAACGTACAAGTACTCAAAGCCCCCGACAGCGCGGGGGAAAGGGCCTAGGATGTCGAGCCCCCAGACCGAGAATGGCCAAGAGAGAGGAATTGTTTGAAGGGCTTGAGCTGGTTGATGAAGCTTCTTCGAATGGAACTGGCACGCTTCACACCTCGTTACTAGTGTCGTCGCATCCTGGAGGGTGGTGGGCCAGAAGAAACCTTGCCGGAAGGCCTTGCCGGCAAGGGCCCTCGACCCTATGTGGGAGCCACATATGCCTCCATGTATTTCTGCCAACAGCCCCAGTCCTTCCTCCCGGGAAATGCACTTCAATTTCACACTGTTCTGTCTTTTTCTATACAGGACGTCGTCGACGAACTAGTACAGAGCAGACCGACGGGCTACTTTTTCCGCTTCTTCCTGCTCCTCAGGAAGTTCCCTGTCTGGAGGAATCGGACAGTATGTTGTGCCCATGCCAAAGCCTGGGGCTCAAGGGCAAGGACCAAAGGCATCTCTTCTGCCATGGGAGCGGCCGTCTCCATGGTCAGGGCTTGACGACCGCCGAGCTAACCGCCTCGGCAGGTCGTAATCCACGGCAACACCCTTTGCCGGGCGACCCTGGGGCCTCGGCCGGGAAAGTCCTTGCCGGGGCCTGATTTCCTCTGCTTGTTCTGCTCCGTTGATGGTTGGATGGATGGCTGAGTTAACCGAAGCAGAAAGGTACCTAGTTCCATAGGTAGCTTGAACGCAACACGCTTTGACAGGTAATCAGCGACGTCGTTCTCCACTCGGGGAACGTGCTCCGCTTGTATACCGTTGAAGCGCTCCTCCAGCTTCCTCAGCTCATCTGCGTAGGCCTCCATCAACGGGATCTTATAATGTTTGTTAACTTGTCTGACGACAAGCTGTGAATCACCCCTGGCGATGAGCTTCTTAACCCCGAGGTCTGCCGCGATCCTGAGACCGGCAAGCAGCCCCTCATACTTAGCAGTGTTGTTTGTGGACATCTCCCTGGGAAAGTGCATCTGGATCACATAATTGAGGTGCTCTCCGGTGGGTGCGACAAGCAGCACACCGACACCGGCGCCTTGCAGCGAGAAAGCCCCATCAAAGTACATGATCCAGTCACGACTTGCTTCCTTACCGGGGAGAGCGGTATCCTGGATTTCTTCGTCGGGCGTTGAGGTCCACTCAGCAATGAACTCTGCCAAGACTCTGTGATAACCCACAAGTGTAGGGGATCGCAACAGCTTTCGAGGGTAGAGTATTCAACGCAAATTTATTGATTCGACACAAGGGGAGTCAAAGAATATTCTCAAGTATTAGCAACTGAGTTGTCAATTCAACCACACTTGGATAACTTAATATCTGCAACAAGGTATTTAGTAGCAAAGTAGTATGATAGTAGTGGTAACGGTAACAAAAGAGTAACGAAAGCAAAAGTAATATTTTTGGTGTTTTGTAATGATTATAACAGTAGCAACGAGAAAGTAAATAAGCGAAGACCAGTATATGGAAAAGCTCGTAGGCATTGGATCGGTAATGGATAATTATGCCGGATGCGGTTCATCATGTAACAGTCATAACATAGGGTGACACAGAACTAGCTCCAATTCATCAATGTAATGTAGGCATGTATTCCGAATATAGTCATACCTGCTTATGGAAAAGAACTTGCATGACATCTTTTGTCCTACCCTCCCCCGTGGCAGCGGGGTCCTAATGGAAACTAAGGGATATTAAGGCCTCCTTTTAATAGAGAACCGGAACAAAGCATTAGCACATAGTGAATACATGAACTCCTCAAACTATGGTCATCACCGAGAAGTATCCCGATTATTGTCACTTCGAGGTTGTCGGATCATAACACATAATAGGTGACTATAGACTTGCAAGATAAGATCAAGAACTCACATATATTCATGAAAACATAATAGGTTCAGATCTGAAATCATGGCACTCGGGCCCTAGTGACAAGCATTAAGCATAGCAAAGTCATAGCAACATCAATCTCGAACATAGTGGATACTAGGGATCAAACCCTAACAAAACCGACTCGATTACATGATAGATCTCATCCAACCCATCACCGTCTAGCAAGCCTACGATGGAATTACTCACGCATCGGCGGTGAGCATCATGAAATTGGTGATGGAGGATGGTTGATGATGATTTGACGGCGACGGATTCTCTCCTGAGCCCTGAACGGACTCGTGTCAGCCTCCCGAGAGGTTTTAGGGCTTGGCGGCGGCTCCGTGTCGTAAAACGTGATGATTTCTTCTCTCCTATTTTTTCTCTCCGAAAGCAAATATATAGAGTTGGAGTTGGCGTCGGAGGAGCTCGAGGGGCCCACGATGTGAGGCGCGCCCTAGGGGGCGCCCCCCACCCACGTGGACAGGGTGTGGGCCCCTGGTCTTCATCTTTGGCAAGGATTTTTTATTATTTTTTACTAGATGTTCCGTGGAGTTTCAGGTCATTTCGAGAACTTTTGTTTTCTGCACATAAAACAACATCATGACAATTCTGCTGAAAACAGCGTCAGCCCGGGTTAGTTCCATTCGAATCATACAAGTTAGAGTCCAAAACAAGGGCAAAAGTGTTTGGAAAAGTAGATACGACGGAGACGTATCAACTCCCCCAAGCTTAAGCCTTTGCTTGTCCTCAAGCAATTCAGTTGATAAACTGAAAGAGATAAAGAAAAACTTTACAAACTCTGTTTGCTCTTGTTGTTGCAAATATGTAAAGCCAAAGATTCGTGTTTTCAAAGAAAGATTATAACTAACCACATTTGCAATAATTCTCAGGTCTCATGTTTACTCATATCAATGGCATAATCAACTAGCGAGTCATAATAATAAATCTCGGATGATAACACTTTCTCAAAACAATCATAATATGATATAACAAGATGGTATCTCGCTAACCCTTTCTGAGACCGCAAAACATAAATGCAGAGCACCTTTAAAGATCAAGGACTGACTAGACATTGTAATTCATGGTAAAAGATATCCAATCATAGTCACACCCAATATAGATTAACAGTAATGGACGCAAATAACAGCTGTGCTCTCCAGCTAGTGCTTTTCAATAAGAGGGTGATGACTTAACATGAAAGTAAATAGATAGGCCCTTCGCAGAGGGAAGCAGGGATTTGTAGAGGTGCCAGAGCTCGGTTTTGAAATAGAGAAAAATAATATTTTGAGCGGCATACTTTCATTGTCAACATAGCAACTAAGAGATGGCGATATCTTCCATGCTACACACATTATAGGCGGTTCCCAAACAGAATGGTAAAGTTTATACTCCCCCTCCACCAACCTGCATCAATCCATGACTTGCTCGAAACAACGATTGTCTCCAACCAACATCAGGTCCCACGGGGAGTTTTGTTTATAATTATTTCGATTTAGTTTGCATAAAGCATGGGACTAGGCATCCCGGTGACCAGCCATGTTCTCGTGAGTGAGGAGCGGAGTCCACTCCTCTTGAGAATAACCAGCCTAACATGGAAGATAAGGGCAGCCCTAGTTGATACATGAGCTATTCGAGCATACAAAACAGAATGTTTATTTGAAGGTTTAGAGTTTGGCACATACAAATTTACTTGGAACGGCAGGTAAATACCGCATATAGGAAGGTATAGGGGACTCATGTGGAATAACTTTAGGGTTTAAGGGATTGAATGCACAAGCAGTATTCCCGCTTAGTACAAGTGAAGGCTAGCAAAAGACTGGGAAGCGACCAACTAGAGAGCGACAACAGTCATGAACATGCATTAAAATTAATAAACATTGGATGCAAGCACGAGTAGGATATAATCCACCATGAACATAAATATCGTGAAGGCTATGTTGATTTGTTTCAACTACATGTGTGAACATGTGCCAAGTCAAGTCACTTAAATCATCCAAAGGAGGATACCACCCCATCATACCACATCACAACCACTTTAATAGCATGTTGGCATGCAAGGTAAACCATTATAACTCATAGCTAATCAAGCATGGCATAAGCAACTATGATCTCTAATTGTCATTGCAAACATGTTTATTCATAATAAGCTGAATCAAGAACGATGAACTCATCATATTTACAAAAAAAAGAGAGGTCGAGTTCATACCAGCTTCGCTTATCCCAATCAATTCATCATATATCATCATTATTGCCTTTCACTTGCACGACCGAACAATGTGGATAATAATAAGAGTGCACGTGCATTGGACTAAGCTGGAATCTGCGAGCATTCAATAAGTAGGAGAAGACAAGGCAATATAGGCTCTTGGTTAAATCAACAACAATGCATATAAGAGCCACTTCAACAATTTAATCATGGTCTTCTCGTATCGACCCCCAAAGAAAAGAGAGGAAATAAACCTATTTACACGGGAAAGCTCCCAACAAGCAAAAGAAGAACAAGAAATATTTTTGGGTTTTCTTTTTAAATAATACTACTACAACAGGAAAACTAAACTAACTAGAAGCTACACTATTTTTTTTGTTGTTTTCTTAAAGTTTAACAAACACACAAGAAGAAAGCAGGAAAAAGAAAATAGACTAGCATGGATATTACAGTGAAAGAGTATGAGCACCGACATCCAGCAATGAGTGTGTGTGAACATAAATGTAATGTTGGTGGGAAATACGTACTCCCCCAAGCTTAGGCTTTTGGCCTAAGTTGGCTTATTGCCAGGGATAGCCTGGCTGATACCCGTAGGTGTGTAGCCGGGTCGTCTTGTGATGCAGCGGCTATCGCCTCTGAGGCAGCGTGGCGTCGAGCTGCCTCCGCTCTCCTCTCGTACTCATCTGCCTCCTCTCTAGTACTAACATGTCTTCCTTTTGTCTGAGAATCAAAGAAGGCAGGAGCAGGAAGAGTAATACGGACAACACGCCGTTTATCAAAGATTAGTCGATATAAGAGAGGTGATTCAGGCCTCTCGACAAACTGGTGCGAAGCCATAGAGTTATAATCTAAATATGCGGGAGGTAACTCCATATCACCCTCACGAACGTCTACCTCAAGAAAAATTTGCTAAGCGGGTTGCATAAATTCCTCCAAAGAAATCTCCATTATATCTATTATGATGCAACCTACGTAGTACAATGGCTCCCATATGATAAGATTGGTCTCCCAACACAGCACTCCTGAGAATGCTAAGGTTAGGGACACACATGTGACATGCTTCATCCTTACCAGTTATGCATCTACCTATGAAGAGAGCAAAATAATGTATAGCAGGAAAGTGAATGCTCCCTATGGTAGCTTGTGTTACATCTCTAGATTCTCCCACAGTTATACTAGCAAGAAAGTTTCTAAATTCAGATTTACGTGGATCAATAGTACTACCCCATTGTGGAAGTTTGCAGGCAAAAGTAAAATCCTCTAAGTCCATGGTATAAGATTTGTCATAAAGATCAAACATGACTGAAGGAGAATTACGCGAAGATGAAAGTTCAAACCTCTTCACAAATGAGCTAGTGAGATCATGATACTGTGGGTATTTGTCTGCCTCAAAGTACACAAGATTGGTGTTACGCAAATATGCATTAAATTCTTCTTTAATTCCCGCTCGATCCATAAAATTTTCCAAAGGCCACTCACAAGGCCGCACTAGAGCATCTCTTGGTGGTTCCTCGTCAGCATCACGCATAGCAAGCCTGGGACCTTGCTTCCTTGAAGAGCCACCTTGGAACATCTTCCTAAACATATTGTTTTCTCTGAAAAAATTCTGAAATTTTTAGTAACTTCAAACAAAAGTGAACCAACTTCAATAAAATTGATAGCAACAACTCCTACAAGTGCCTAGAGCCTATATCAAGCATTAGAACTACTTGGAACCATATAAATCTGACATGCAAGCTCAAGAACATGGTCACCTATGCAGCACAAATTTGCAAAGAGTAAAGCACTAGAACAAAAACTAATTGGACCAATGGAGGAGTCACATACCAAGGAACAATCTCCCCAAGCAGTTTTGCGAGAGGTGCTTTGAGCAAGGAGATCGAAAATCGCAGCAAAGTGAGCTAGAACTCGTGCTTGAGCTGGTTATTCGTGTTTGTGGGAGGAAGAAGAAGAGGATGGGTGCAAGAATAAGTGGAGGAGGGCCACCATGGGCCCACGAGGTAGGGGGCGCGCCCTGGGGGGTAGGGCGCGCCCTCCACCCTCGTGGCTAGGTGGCAGCTCCCCCCGCGGTAATTTTTGCACCACAAATCCTCAAATATTCCCGAAAAAATCATATTAAATTGGCATGGCATTTGGAGGACTTTTATTTTCGGGGTATTTTTATATTGCACAGATAAATCAGGAAACAGACAAAAAATACTAATTTTACTTTATTTCAACTAAATAACAGAAAGTATAAAAAGGGTATAGAAGGTTGTGCTTCTAGTTTCATCTGTCTCATGATCATCAAAAGGAATCCGCTAACAAGGTTGATCAAGTCTTGTTAGCAAACTCATTCCGAATAACATGGAACAAGAGAAATTTCGAATAACACTATGTTACCTCAACGGGGATATGCACATTCCCTATAATAAGAATATAATATTTCTTCTTGACAGTAGGAAGAGGAAATTCAAAACCTCCAAATATAATCGATGGAATTTTTCCAATAGAATTGATACTATGAACTTGAGGTTGTTTCCTCGGAAAGTGTACCGTATGCTCATTACCATTAACATGAAAAGTGATATTGCCTTTGTTGCCATCAATAACAGCCCCTGCAGTATTCAAAAAAGGTCTTCCAAAAATAATAGACATACTATCGTCCTCGGGAATATCAAGAATAACAAAGTCTGTTAAAATAGTAACGTTTGCAACCACAACAGGCACATCCTCACAAATACCGACAGGTATAGCAGTTGATTTATCAGCCATTTGCAAAGATATGTCAGTAGGTGTCAATTTATTCAAATCAAGTCTACGATATAAGGAGAGAGGCATAACACTAACACCAGCTCCAAGATCACATAAAGCAGTTTTAACATAATTTATTTTAATGGAGCATGGTATAGTGGGTACTCTTGGATCTCCAAGTTTCTTTGGTATTCCACCCTTAAAAGTATAATTAGCAAGCATGGTGGAAATTTCAGCTTCCGGTATCTTTCTTTTATTAGTAATGATATCCTTCATATACTTAGAATAAGGATTTGTTTTGAGCACATCAGTTAATCGCATACGCAAAAAGATAGGTCTAATCATTTCAGCAAACCGCTCAAAATCCTCATCATCCTTTTTCTTGGATGGTTTGGGAGGAAAAGGCATGGGTTTCTGAACCCATGGTTCTCTTTCTTTACCATATTTCCTAGCAACAAAATCTCTCTTATCATAACGTTGATTCTTTGATTGTGAGTTATCAAGATCAACAGCAGGTTCAACTTCTACATCATTATCATTACTAGGTTGAGCATCATCATGAACAACATCATTAACATTTTCGCTAGGTTCATGTTCATTACCGCAGTTGTGTTTCAAAGATCGTAAATAGATATATCATTTGGATTCTCAGGTGGTTCAACAATAGGTTCACTAGAAGTTTGCAAAGTCCTATCATTTTCCTTTTTCTTCCTTTTAGAAGAACTAGGCACATCAGTATTATTTCTCTAAGAATCTTGCTCAATTCTCTTAGGGTGGCCTTCAGGATACAAAGGTTCCTGAGTCATTCTACCAGTTCTAGTATCCACTCTAACAAAGATAATCATTTTTCTTACTATTCATTTCATTGAGCAAATCATTTTGAGCCTTAAGTACTTGCTCTACTTGAGTGGTAACCATAGAAGCATGTTTGCTAATGAGTTTAAGTTCACATCTAACATTAGCCATATAATCACCCAAGAGTTTAATCATATAGGTATTTTGTTTTAATTGTCTACCAAAATAAGCATTAAAATTTTCTTGTTTGACAATAAAATTATCAAACTCATCCAAGCATTGTCTAGCAGACTTATAGTGAGGAATATCACCTTCATCAAATCTATAGAGAGCATTTACCTTTACTACCTGTGTCGGGTTATCAAGACCATGCGTTTCTTCAATAGGTAATGGATTAAGGTCATATGTTTCTTCAACAGGCGGTAAATTAAGACCATGTATTTCTTCAATAGGAGGTAAATTCTTAACATCTTCAGCTTTAATACATTTTTCTTTCATAGATTTCTTTGCCTCTTGCATATCTTCAGGACTGAGAAATAGAACACCCCTCTTCTTTAGAGTTGGTTTAGGAATAGGCTCAGTAGTTGGAGCAGGAGCTGGCTCAGGAAGTGCCCAATTATTTTCATTTGTCAACATATTATTCAATAGAAGTTCAGCTTCATCCAGTATTCTTTCCCTGAAAACAGAACCAGCACAACTATCCAGGTAATCTCTGGAAGCATCGGTTAGTCCATTATAAAAGATATCAAGTATTTCATTTTTCTTAAGAGGATGATCAGGCAAAGCATTAAGTAACTTGAGAAGCCTCCCCCAAGCTTGTGGGAGACTCTCTTCTTCAATTTGCACAAAGTTGTATATTTCCTTTAAAGCAGCTTGTTTCTTATGAGGAGGGAAATATTTAGCAGAGAAGTAATAAATCATATCCTGGGGACTACGCACACAACCGTGGATCTAGAGAATTAAACCATATCTTAGCATCACCCTTTAATGAGAAATGTAAATATTTTAAGGATATAAAAGTAGCGAGGTCTCTCATCATTAGTGAACAGGGTGGCTATATCATTTAATTTAGTAAGATGTGCCACAACAGTTTCAGATCCATAGCCATGAAAAGGATCATATTCAACCAAAGTAATTATATCAGGATCAACAGAGAATTCATAATCCTTATCGAACACAAATAGGTGAAGTAGCAAAAGCGAGGTCAGGTTTCATTTTATCTCTAAGAGATTCTTTACTCCATTTGACTAATAGCCTCTTAAGTTCATTTCTATCTTTGCAGGCAAAAATAGCTGCAGAAGCTTCCATATCAAAAACATAACCCTCAGGAATGACAGGCATATCTTCATCATCAACATTATCAGTTTCAATAATTTCTTTCTCTCTAGCCCTAGCAATTTGTTCATCAAGAAATTCACAAAGGGGCACAGTAGTATCAAGCATAGAAGTAGTTTCATCATAAGAATCATGCATAGCAGAAGTGGCATCATCAATAACATGCAACATATCAGAACGAATAGCAGAAGCAGGTTTAGGTGTCTCAAGTTTACTCATAACAGAAGGTGTTTCAAGTGCAGAGCTAGATGGCAGTTCCTTACCTCCCCTCGTAGTTGAGGGATAAATTTTTGTCTTAGCGTCTTTCAAATTCTTCATAGTGTCCAGTAGATATAAATCCCAAGTGACTCAAAGAATAGAGCTATGCTCCCCGACAGCGCCTTTAAATTAGTCTTGATAACCCACAAGTGTAGGGGATCGCAATGACTTTTCGAGGGTAGAGTATTCAACCCAAATTTATTGATTCGACACAAGGGGAGCCAAAGAATATTCTCAAGTATTAGCAGCTGAGTTGTCAATTCAACCACACCTGGATAACTTAATATCTGCAGCAAGGTATTTAGTAGCAAAGTAGTATGATAGTAGTGGTAACAGTAACAAAAGAGTAATGAAAGCAAAAGTAATATTTTTGATGTTTTGTAATGATTGTAACAGTAGCAACGAGAAAGTAAATAAGCGAAGACCAGTATATGGAAAAGCTCGTAGGCATTGGATCGGTGATGGATAATTATGCCGGATGTGGTTCATCATGTAACAATCATAACATAGGGTGACACAGAACTAGCTCCAATTCATCAATGTAATGTAGGCATGTATTCCGAATATAGTCATACATGCTTATGGAAAAGAACTTGCATGACATCTTTTGTCCTACCCTCCCGTGGCAGCAGGGTCCTAATGGAAACTAAGGGATATTAAGGCCTCCTTTTAATAGAGAACCGGAACAAAGCATTAGCACATAGTGAATACATGAACTCCTCAAACTATGGTCATCACCGAAGTATCCCGATTATTGTCACTTCGGGGGTGTCGGATCATAACACATAATAGGTGACTATAGAATTGCAAGATAGGATCAAGAACTCACATATATTCATGAAAACATAATAGGTTCAGATCTTAAATCATGGCACTCGGGCCCTAGTGACAAGCATTCAAAGATAGCAAAGTCATAGCAACATCAATCTCAGAACATAGTGGATACTAGGGATCAAACCCTAACAAAACTGACTCGATTACATGATAGATCTCATCCAACCCATCACCGTCCAGCAATCCTACGATGGAATTACTCACGCACGGCGATGAGCATCATGAAATTGGTGATGGAGGATGGTTGATGATGACGACGGCGACGGATTCCCCTCTCCGGAGCCCCGAACGGACTCCAGATCAGCCCTCCCGAGAGGTTTTAGGGCTTGGCCGAGGCTCCGTATCGTAAAATGCGATGATTTCTTCTCTCCTATAAAGCAAATATATAGAGTTGGAGTTGGCGTCGGAGGAGCTCCTGGGGGCCCACGAGGTAGGGGGCGCGCCCTAGGGGGCGTAGGGTGGGGGGGCCCTGGTCTTCATCTTTGGCAAGGATTTCTTATTATTTTTGACTAGATGCTCTGTGGAGTTTCAGGTCATTATGAGAACTTTTGTTTTCTGCACATAAAACAACATCATGGCAATTCTCTTTGAAAACAATCGGTCCGGGTTAGTTCCATTCAAATCATACAAGTTAGAGTCCAAAACAAGGGAAAAAGTGTTTGGAAAATTAGATACGATGGAGACGTATCACTCATCTCTGGATTGTCGAAGTACTTTCAAACTTCAACCCAAAGCTTGACAACTCCAAGGCCCACTCCACAATCCTTCCGATTGCTTCTGGGTTGTGCAGTATCCGTTGCAACGGGAGGCGGGTGACGACAGTGATCTCGTGGGTTTGGAAGTAATGGCGCAGCTTCCTCGAGGCCATAAGGAGGCCGAAGAGCAATTTCTGCACACCAGAGTACCTTGACCTAGCCCCCTACAAGAGGGAGCTGACAAAGTAAGCCGGGTGCTGCATCATCTTCTTCTTCTGCACCACTTCATTTGGTTGCGCGGGCCCTGTCCCAGTGGCGTCAAACTCTACCAGGGGCCTTGCCTTGCCGACACCAGGCCCTGCCGGGGGAATTTCTGACATGCCATCTGCCGGTTCTGCCATTGCCACTGCCTCTTCGTCGACCTCCTCTCATGCCAAGGCCGACCACTTGATTAAATCGCCGCCCAGACATGGCAACGACTCTTGCGGTTTAGGCGCCACCAAGATCTGTGTAGAAGAGAGGTATTTCTTCAGATCCTGCAGTGCTACTTGGCCTCCGGGCGCACTCCATAGGGCCCGCCTTTTCAAAATCTTGAAAAGGGAAGGCGCTTCGATAGACTTGGAGATGAATCGGCTCATGGCGGCAATGCAGCCCGATCGGACGCACATCCTTGATCCGCTTAGGCGCCTCAATCTGCTCGATAGCCTTGATCTTGTCTGCAGGTTTGCCTCGATCCCGCTGCGACACAAAGAACCCGAGAAGTTTGCGGACGGAATGTCAAGACACACTTCTCGTGGTTCAAATTTTGAGGTTGATCTTGCGCAGTTGGGAAGCGTCTCTTCTAAGTCTTGTACAAGAGTTGCCCTGTCCTTGGTTTTGACCACTATGTCATCCATGTATGCTTCCATATTTCTATGTAGCTGGGGTTCAAAACCAATTTGGACCGCTCTTGCAAACATTGAGCCAGCACTCTTCAACCCGAAAGACATCCGGAAAAAGCAATGCGTACCACATGGGGTGATGAATGCTATCTTCTCTTCGCCTTCTCTTGTCATGAAGATCTGGTGGTAGCCCGAGTAGGCGTCGAGGAATGATAACAGATCACACCCGGCCCTGGAGTCAACAATCTGGTCGATGCGCGACAATGGGAAGGGGTCCTTAGGACAAGCCTTATTGATATATGTGTAGTCAATACAAAGCCTCCAGTTCCCGTTTTCCTTGCGCACTACCACCGGATTGGCCAACCACGTCGGATGGAGCACTCCCCTCACCAAGCCTGCTGCTTCCAACTTCCTAATCTCTTCTGTGATAAACTCTTGCCTTTCGAGCACGCTTCGACCTTACGCTTGGCCGGGCGCGCATGAGGACAGACAGCTAGGTGGTGCTCAATCACCTCCACAGGAACACTGGGATGTCGGATGCTTGCCATGCAAACACATCGACATTCACCCGCAGGAAGGTGACGAGCGCGCCTTCCTATTTGCTGTCGAGGGTGGAGCTTATGGTGAAAGCCCCTCCCGTACCATCCTCCCTAACGGACACCTTCTTGGTCTGTGGTGGCGCAGCTCTGGATTTCTTGCTCTTGCCGGTGGAGCTCTCTGGCACGTCCTCGACGGTAGCACAACACTCCAAAGAGGTGCGCTTGCCGGAGTGGGTGCGAGAGGTCTTGCCGGGCTTCTTCTTCCCTCCCGGGGCTTCAGCGACAGGAGCAAGTTCCTTGGCGGCAGCTGCTGCAACTGCTGCATAGATCAGCGCATCCTTCTTGTCGCAGGGGACGGTGATGATGGTCATCAGCCCAGGCATCTTCAGCGTGTTGTAGGCGTAATGCGACGCCGCCATGAACTTGGCTCGTGCCGGGCGGCCGAGCATCCCGTTGTAGCGCAAGGGGATCTCAGCTACATCGAAGACAATCCTCTCTGTCCTGTAGTTCAACTCGCCTCCAAACGTCACACGCAATGTGACCTTCCCCTTCGGCTGGCTTCTTCCCGGGTTGACCCCTTTAAACGTGCCCGTCTCCTCGAGGTCTCCGTCGGGAATTTGCAGCCTCTTGATCACAACGGGCGAGATTAATTTCAGACCAGCTCCACCGTCAACATCATCTTGTTCACCTTGAGGTTGCGTATCGATGGTGAGACCAACAACGGAAAACACCCGACCGCAGTGGTGCGATCAGGGTGGTCCTCGGTGTCAAAGATGATGGGCGTGCTGGACCACTTCAGCGGCTTCTGAGCTTCAAACGATGGCTCCGCTGCTGTGATCTCACACGCCCACTGCTTGAGCTGGCGGTGAGAAGTGTGCAGCGAGGCGCCACCATTGACGCACATGGCCTTCGTAGCCTTCTGAAACTCTTGCTCACCGGACTCGTCATCCTCGTCATGATCGCCGTCTTCCTGCTTCTTGTCACGGCCCCGGGCGGGCCTCTCTTGCTGGTTATCCTTGCCGCGGCGGCCTCCTTGGCCGCCACGCTTCTTGCCGGATCCTTCAGGATTGTCTTGACCCTTCTCCTTGTCCCGCCTCTCATACTCGGCCTTTTGCTTTTCGCCAAGCAGCTCGACCTGTCGGCAGTTCTGGAGGTCGTGGCCCTTGGTGCGGTGGATCTTGCAATACTGCTTGTCGGAGCCCCCTGGCTTGTCGGCAGCCGCCAACGCCCCGCAAGCGGCGCACCCGGCATTTTCCTTGCCGGGGTCGTCTCCCTTGGCATTCTTGGCGGCGTCGGTATCGTCGGACCCCTCGCGGCAAGCACGGTCTTGACCTTGCGTGTCCTGTTGTGACGCCGGCCCTTCTTCATCAGGGCGGCGGCAGTGTCTTCATCAGTAGAGTCGGTTTCCACGCCGGGGTCCTCGCCGGTACTTCCTACCCTCTTCAGCCCGGGCGCACCTGTCGGCCAGAACATAAAGTTCGGCCACATTCTTAACCTCGTTCATCGCCAGCTCTTCTCGCATCTTGTGGCTGCACATGTTCTGATGGAACGCGCTATTCACGGTGGCGGGATGAACATTGAGGATGTTGTATTGCACCCGGCTGAACCTCTAGATGTACTTGCGCAGGGTTTCCCCTTCCTTCTGGGGAATGATATGCAAATCACTGGCCTGGCCATGAGCTTGGTGGCCTCCAGTGAAGGCACAAACGAACTCATGGCACAGATCCGACCAAGAAGAAATGGAATCCGCCGGCAAGTGCATCAACCAAGACATGACATTGGGCTTCAGTGCCAACGAGAAGTAATTGGCAAGCACCTTGTCGTCGCAAGCTCCGGCAGCTTGCATCGCGATGGTGTAGATGCTGAGGAACTCTGACGGATGGGTCTTGCCGTTGTACTTCTCACGGACGTCAGGCTTGAACGTGTGGTGGGACGGCCACTGGAACTGCCGCAGCTCACGGGTAAAGGCTGGGCAACCCACCTCGTAAGGTAGGCCGCCGGAGCCCCCCTGTGCTGGGTGGTCCATAGCGGGTCCCGCCCGCTTATCCGACTGGTGGCGTGTATCGCGCCGGCGCTCGATAGTGGTTCGAGCATCTTCATGGGCTCCTTCTCAAAGAAATTGGCGCTGGTCGCGGTGGGTCCGTGGGTCGGACGACGCTATGGAAATGTTATCACATGCGTCGTCACGACGGACCGGCACCGATGGCAACTGGCGCGGGGGAGGAGAGTATACTGTGGCTGCAGCTCCCCCAGTTCTCCCACCGCTGGCATGGGTGGCTCGACGGAGCGCCGACCCGAGGGCCCCGCCGGTCGCGGATCATCTTTATTGGCGACGACGACGAGGCTCCGGATGGTGGCTCTCCACTTGTCGAGCTTCTCCGCAGCAGGAGGGAAGTCGAGAAGCAGCTGCGCGCGCGCCAAAGCTTCTGTTAGCATGGGTGGTGGCGACAACTGCGTGGACCATGGCGCGCTTCAAATTCTAACCACGTTAGAAGGAGCTCTATCACGGCCCACCGGATGCGTGCCATTTTCGCTAGCACTTCGGCGGGCATGCTGGGCTCCTTCGTCCCGCGGACGATGCACAGGGCTCTTCCCACTGCAGTGTCCAGGGTCACCGGCGTGGTGACGCTGCTCGTCGTGCACATCATGGGAAGAGCGCGCTGTGGGAGCCGGGGTGGGCGTCTTGGAGGTCACTGCGCCGCCCGTAGGGGGCACCGCGACACCCCTGGAGGGCCCCACGCCGCCTGCGGGGGGCCCAGCCCCGTCTTTGGATTTGGCGGCGTGCGGCTCGTCGTCTGGCGCACGAACGACGCCGCTCGCCAGGCTCTGACTGCCAGGGCGATGCTGGTCCTCACGGGCCGCGGCTCGGGTTCTGTCCGTGACCGGCCCGCTGCTCGCCCGCACTGGCGTGGGCCGCTCGGCTCCCGACGAGTCGATCGCCGTGATCGTCTTCTTTTTGGGAGCCATGGCGATGAAGAACTGCTAGGCTAACTGCTAGACCAGATTCTCACAACTGCGCCCCCTACCTGGCGCGCCAAAGATGTCGGTGGGAATCACACCTATGGGATCGTTGGAACCCCTTCTACGGTCGGCGGGCGCGGGGTTGTGAGAAGAGCAGGTCCAGGAGCTAGCACAAAGATCGTTTACCCAGGTTCGGGCCGCGAGGATGCGTAATTCCCTAGTCCTTCTTTGGTGGATGTATTGAGTGTTCTTGAGCTTTCGAACTAGCTACGGTGGCTGCGTAGTTCCAAAGAGCCGAATCCCCCTCCAGTATGCCTCGGGCCTCCTTTTATAGTCGAAAAGGGGTTGCCACAGTGGCACACATGAGGTGGAAAGGTGTATAGTGCGTGAGCTTATCGCCCGGCATTACGGGACAAAGTGCATTAAATGCGCTACTTAGGTGTGCATTAGCTTTATCAGGGACGGGAACGAGGCCCGTCCCGTCCGTCGCCGCTCCGTCCCGCTTCAACAAGCGCCCAGGCCAGCGATGCGTGAAGTGCCATGTAGGCAGGCATGCTGCTGAGGTGGCGCGGTGGCAGGGTCTTCACGAAGATCTGCATGCCACCACGCAGGTGCTTGCTGAGTTGGTCTGGAAGCCACGTGTTGCCATGCAGGTGCCTGCCCAGCTGGTTGGACTGGCAGCTGCATGCGAATGGCGGCGGATCCTTGGCTGAAGCGGGCCTGGCAGTGGCCCCGCTGGCGCCCTCGGCAAGGGCCTTGCCGGGGGCCCGGCAAGGGTCTTGCCGTGGCGTCACAGTCGTCCCCGGCAAGACGCTTGCCGGGGGTCTTGTGGATTTCCTTAGCGAGGATCCCGCCGAGGGTCGTCGTCTGCTGATCCTCATCTGATCTTGTGTGTTTATGATCTTGACAAAGATCTGCATGCTACCACGGAGGTGCCTCCCGAGCCCTGGTTCCAATGTAGTTGGAGGGGTTGGAAACCGTGGGCTCAAGGGAGGCTCGCTCTGTTGGCATCGGGTAGACTGCCCCGGCAAGGCCCTTGCCGGGGCTGCGGAGGCTGCCTCGGCAAGAACCTTGCCGAGGGAGTCTACCTTGCCTTCTTGCCCTCTTGTGTTCCTGGTCTTGGCGTTGCCTTCGTTATCTTGTGCATTGGCTTCTTTCTGGTTTCCCTCCTCTGCCCTGCTTAGCGTGGTCGTGGGCGCGGCTCTGACTGTCCGTGCACAAGTAAATGGGTACAAAGGAGTGCCCCTACTTTTGTACACCGACATGCACCAACTGACAGCTCCACCATTCAATATAAAAATGTATCCGGTTTGTGACTTAGAGTCATCCGGATCAGTGTCGAAGCTAGTATCAACGTAACCATTTACGACGAGCTCTTCTTCACCTCTATAAACGAGAAACATATCCTTGGTCCTTTTCAGGTACTTTAGGATGGTCTTGACCGTTATCCAATGATCCACTCCTGGATTACTTTGGTACCTCCCTACCAAACATATGGCAAGGCACACATCAGGTCTGGTACACAACATAGCATACATGATAGAACCTATGGCTGAGGCATAGGGAATGACTTTCACTTTCTCTCTATCTTCTGCAGTGGTCGTGCTTTGAGTCTGACTCAATTTCACACCTTGTAACACATGCAAGAACCCTTTCTTGACTGATCCATTTTGAACTTCTTCAAAACTTTATCAAGGTATGTGCTTTGTGAAAGTCCTATTAAGCGTCTTGATCTATCTCTATAGATCTTGATGCCCAATATATAAGCAGCTTCACCGAGGTCTTTAATTGAAAAATTCTTATTCAAGTACCCTTTTATGCTATCCAGAAATTCTATATCATTTCCAATTAACAATATGTCATCCACATAATATCAGAAATGCTACAGAGCTCCCACTCACTTTCATATAAATACAGGCTTCACCATAAGTCTGTATAAAACCATATGCTTTGATCACCTCATCAAAGCATATATTCCAACTCTGAGATGCTTGCACCAGTCCATAGATGGATCGCTGGAGCTTGCACACTTTGTTAGTACCTTTAGGATTGACAAAACCTTCTGGTTGCATCATATACAACTCTTCTTTAAGAAATCCATTAAGGAATGCAGTTTTGACATCCATTTGCTAGATTTCATAATTACAAAATGCGGAAATTGCTAACATGATTCGGACTAACTTAAGCATCGCTATGGGTGAGAAAGTCTCATCATAGTCAACCCCTTGAACTTGTCGAAAACCTTTCGCGACAAGTCGAGCTTTGTAGATGGTGACATTACCATCAGCGTCTGTCTTCTTCTTGAAGATCCATTTATTCGCAATGGCTTGCCGATTATCAGGCAAGTCCAACCAAAGTTCACACTTTGTTCTCATACATGGATCCTATCTCACATTTCATGGCCTCAAGCCATTTATCGGAATCTGGGCTCATCATAGCTTCTTCATAATTCGTAGGTTGGCCTTGGTCTAGTAACATGACTTCCAGGACAAGATTACCGTATCACTCTGGTGCAGATCGTGCTCTGGTCGACCTATGAGGTTCAGTAGTAACTTGATCTGAAGTTTCATGATCATTATCATTTGCTTCCTCTCTAGTTGGTGTAGGCATCACAGGAACGGTTTTCTGTGATGTGCTACTCTCCAATTCAAGAGAAGCTACAATTACCTCATTAAGTTTTACTTTCCTCCCACTCACTTCTTTCGAAAGAAACTCCTTCTCTAAAAAGGACCCATTCTTGGCAACAAAGATCTTGCCTTTGGATTGGTGGTAGAAGGTGTACCCAATTGTTTCCTTAGTGTATCCTATGAAGATGCATTTCTCCGATTTGGGTTCAAGCTTATCAGGTTGAAGCCTTTTGACATAAGTGTCGCAACCCCAAACTTTAAGAAACGACAGCTTAGGTTTCTTGCCAAACCGTAGTTCATACGGTGTCGTCTCAACGGATTCATACGGTGCCCTATTTAACATCAATGTGGCTATCTCTAATGCATAACCCCAAAACAATAGTGGTAAATCGGTAAGAGACATCATAGATCGCACCATATCCAATAAAGTACGGTTATGACGTTCGGACACACCATTACGCTGTGGTGTTCCAGGTGGCGTGTGATACGTCTCCAACGTATCTATAATTTTTGATTGTTCCATGCTATTATATTATCCATCTAGGATGTTTTATATGCATTTATATGCTATTTTATATGATTTTTTGGGACTAACCTATTAACCTAGAGCCCGATGGCGGTTTACATTTTCCTTGTTTTTGAGTATCGCAGAAAAGGAAAACCAAACGGAGCCCAATTGACCTGAAAATTGACGGAGCTTATTTTTGGACCACAAGAAGCCCACGGAGCATCGGAGATGGACTAGGGGAGTCCCAAGGCCACCACGAGGGTGGGGGGCGAGCCCTACCCCCCTGGCGCGCCCCCTACCTCGTGGCCGCCTCGGGGACCCCCCTGACTTATTCTCGACGCCAACACCTCTTATATATACCCAAACTTCCAGAAAGAAATCTAGATCGGGAGTTCCGCCACTGCAAGCCTCTGTAGCCACCGAAAACCAATCTAGACCCGTTCCGGCACTCTGTCGGAGGGGGGAATCCCTCTCCGGTGGCCATCTTCATCATCCTGACGATCTCCATGACGAGGAGGGAGTAGTTCACCCTCGGGGCTGAGGGTATGTACCAGTAGCTATGTGTTTGATCTCTCTCTCATGTTCTTGATTCGACATGATCTTGATGTATCGCGAGCTTTGCTATTGTAGTTGGATCTTATGATGTTTCTCCCCCTCTACTCTCTTGTAATGGATTGAGTTTTCCCTTTGAATTTATCTTATCGGATTGAGTCTTTAAGGATTTGAGAACACTTGATGTATGTCTTGCATGTGCTTATCTGTGGTGACAATGGGATATTCACGTGATCTACTTGATGTATGTTTCGGTGATCAACTTGCGGTTTCAAAGGACCTTGTGAACTTATGCATAGGGGTTGGCACACGTTTTCATCTTGACTCTCCGGTAGAAACTTTGGGGCACTCTTTGAAGTTCTTTGTGTTGGTTGAATAGATGAATCTAAGATTGTGTGATGCATATCGTATAATCATACCCACGAATACTTGTGGTGACATTGGAGTATCTAGGTGACATTAGGGTCTTGGTTGATTTGTTTCTTAAGGTGTTATTCTAGTACGAACTCTAGGATCGATCGAACGGAAAGAATAGTCATGTTATTTTACTACGGACTCTTGAATAGATCGATCAGAAAGAATAACTTTGAGGTGGTTCCGTACCCTACAATAATCTTTTCGTTTGTTCTCCGCTATTAGTGACTTTGGAGTGACTCTTTGTTGCATGTTGAGGGATAGTTATATGATCCAATTATGTTATTATTGTTGAGAGAACTTGCACTAGTGAAAGTATGAACCCTAGGCCTTATTTCAACGCATTGCAATACCGTTTACGCTCACTTTCATCATTAGTTACCTTGCTGTTTTTATATTTTCAGATCACAAATACTCATATGTATCATCCATATTGCACTTGTATCACCATCTCTTCATCGAACTAGTGCACCTATACAATTTACCATTGTATTAGGTGTGTTGGGGACACAAGAGACTCTTTGTTATTTGGTTGCAGGGTTGCTTGAGAGAGACCATCTTCATCCTACGCCTCCCACGGATTGATAAACCTTAGGTCATCCACTTGAGGGAAATTTGCTACTGTCCTACAAACCTCTGCACTTGGAGGCCCAACAACGTCTACAATAAGAAGGTTGCATAGTAGACATCAGCGTGAGTTGTGAAACAATTCCACATTGTTTTAAATGAAGGCCAAACTCGTAACTCAAATATTCGCCTCCATGATCAGATCTTAGAAACTTTATTTTCTTGTTACGATGATTCTCCACTTCACTCTGAAATTCTTCGAACTTTTCAAATGTTTCAGACTTGTGTTTCATCAAGTAGATATACCCATACCTACTCAAATCATCTGTGAAGGTCAGAAAATAACGATACCGACGGCGTGACTCAACACTCATCGGACCGCATACATTGGTATGTATTATTTCCGATAAGTCATTAGCTCGCTCCATTGTTCCGGAGAACAGAGTTTTAGTCATCTTGCCCATGAGGCATGGTTCGCAAGTATCAAATGATTCATAATCAAGTGATTCCAAAAGTCCATCCCTATGGAGTTTCTACATGCGCTTTACACCAATATGACCTAAACGGCAGTGCCACAAGTATGTTGCACTATCATTATCAACTTTGCATCTTTTGGCATCAATATTATGAATATGTGTATCACTAAGATCGAGATTCAACAAGAATAGACCATTCATCAAGGGTGCATGACCATAAAAGATATTACTCATATAAATAGAACAACCATTATTCTCGGATTAAAATGAATAACCATCTCACAATAAACAAGATCCAGATATAATGTTCATGCTCAACGCGGGCACCAAATAACAATTATTGAGGTCTAAAACTAACCCCGAAGGTAGAGATAGTGTGCCGACCACATCAACCTTGGAACCATTCCCAACGCGCATCGTCACCTCATCCTTAGCCAATCTTCGTTTATTCCGCAGCTCCTGTTTCGAGTTACAAATATGAGCAACCGAACCAGTTGAGGGAGTCCTGGATTAGGGGGTATCCGGACAACCGGACTATATACATCGTCCGGACTATTGAAGCGTGAAGATACCAGACTCAAGACTTCGTCCCGTGTCCGGATGGAACTCTCCTTGGCGTGGAAGGCAAGCTTGGCGATCCGGATATTGTATTTCCTTCCTTGTAACCGACTCCATGTAAACCCTAGCCCTCTCCGGTGTCTATATAAACCGGAGAGGTTGGACCCCGCCCCGCAGGTCGCACACTCATCGGCGGTGGAGCCGAACATGGGTCTTACCTCTGCGGTGGCCTGTGACTCCGGACCCCCGGATTCGTATCCGGACGTTGGTTCCAGTCCGCGCACTCCCGAGCCAGTCGAGCCAGGTTGGGCTCCGGTAATGGAGTTCACCGCTGCGGATATCTTCCAGCACTCGCCCTTTGGCGACATGCTGGACTCATTAAAGTCTCTCTCTTTGTCAGGAGGCTCTTGGCCGAACTATGTCCGGATCGAGTGGGAGGCAGGCGATGAAGTAATTCATTGCCCACCCACCACCCACTTCATTGCCACGGTTGATGATTTAACCGAGGTACTGGACTTTGACTCCGAAGACATCGACGGTCTGGACGACGATGCAGGAGAAGAACATGAACCAGCACTCACTGGGCGGTGGACAGCCGCCTCTCCCTATGATATATATATGGCGGACTCTCTGAAGGAAACCAATGGCAATGAGGCAACGGAGGATAATCCCTCAGGGAGAAAAGCAAAGCATGGGCGGCGCCGCTCCAAGCCCGCCATAGCAATACCGGCCCAGAAGACGAAAACAATCTGGATGGCGCCGAAGATGAATATAACCCTAGTCGACATGCCTTTAAGAAGGCCGGACTGGCCACTGTGGGATACTTGGAGAGGGACAACTATACGCCCCCTCCGAGGACGAGGCAAGCCTCGGCAATGACGAATTCGGCGTGCCTGAAGATCCAGTGGAACAAGCTCACTTCGAGCGACGGCTCATGGCCACGGCAAGGAGCCTGCAAAGGAAGCAACAACAGCTTAAAGCTGACCAAGATTTGCTGGTGGACAGATGGACCAAGGTCCTGGCCACCAAAAGATACAGACCCGACCGCTCCAACAAAGGGCACACACGGCACAACCGGCCACCCCAACCTAAGCAGGAGAACCCAAGGCACATTCCCCGACGTCAACACATCACTACGGTCCAAAACAATACGAAGGACACACGAAGAGGCATCCTCAAGCCTCGTTGCAATGGTCATAAGCGTCAAGTCAGGAAAGCTGGTGCTAATTCCAGCAACTCTCAGTCCGGTCAGCGGACAAAGAACAGCTCAGACCTATCCGGCACGAGCCACACACTCGATCAACCATGTGAAATTCATGGTACTCCTAGAAGGACGGCAAAGCATACCAATAGAGAATGCCGGATCCTCAAAACAAAGCGGCTGGTCGTGTGCCGGAAATAATGAAGGGAGGCGTCTGGTCAAGAGACCCCCCGCCCCATAGCATAAAAGTACGGTCGATCGCCCCGACCGCATTAACCACAACAATTTAATTGCAGTACCTCTACACATAAAGCCCCCGCAGGTGTGAAACCACAAACAACATCTTCTAAAAGATGCTAGGGGCAAAGGCCAAGTTTTACTGGGCCACCACTCTAACGGTTGTCTTCGGATCACCAAAAAATGTTACGCCAAAGAATAAAATCTTCGGCACCTTCCCACCATGCGGTAATTTACCGTATGCTAACGGGATAAACCACGTTGACTAGATTCCACATCGTAAATCACTCAGGCCAACACCGTGTGATGCAATCACACCTATGGGCAAGGCCGAACCCGCCCTCGAGCGTAAATCATACAATTTGCGGAGTAGCGAGTTGCGCATGCCTATCAAAATTTTGATATGACAGCCAACTATCCGGACACCAACTGAGGAGTCCGCGCTATTTCACGGTATAACGGTTGGGTTTACCAGGGTCCGATCAGGAACCTGAAAGTGCAACTATCCCTAGGTGGTTTTGGTAATTCCTAGCAACATATAGCTCATTGAGCTAACATCATTCCAAGATGAATATTTCAGGAAAATCTCAATGGATGGCATGGCATGGATGAGAAAAGTGGATCCCTCAAATTGTTAAGGATAAAAAGATTGGCTCAAGCTCAAAAGCTCAAGACTCTACATTTTATATTTTAGTGATCCAAGATCACATTCAGTCTACAGGAAAAGCCAATACTATCAAGGAGGGATGAGGTGTTGCTTAATGAGTTTCTTTCTCCACAGTGCTTAGTGATATGCTCCAAAACCCTCAGCTACTTTCTCATATCCACGTATGACCTAAACCCAAAGTCAAACTCGGCCCTACCGATTCTTTCTATCCGGTGCCACCGAGTTCAGATGTCATAGCCACTGCCACAAACCCTAGGCAAATCGGTCTCACCGATAGGGATCTCGGTCTCACCGAGATGGGATTGTAATCTCTCTGTTTCCCTTTCGTAACTTTTCGGGTCCCACCGAGATGAGCGATCGGTCCCACCGAGATTGCAATGTAAACTGTCTGCTTCCTTTTGTAACATTTCGGTCTCACCGAAATGAGCGAATCAGTCCCACCGAGTTTACCTGACCAACTCTCTGGTTAGCTTATTACCAAAATCAGTCTCACCAAGTTTGTGTAATCGGTCTCACCGAGATTATGTTATGCCCTAACCCTAACCATATCGGTCCTACCGAGTTGCATGTCGGTCCCACCGGAAATCCTAACGGTCACTAGATTTGTTGAATCGGTCCGACCGAGTTTATCAATTCGGTCCCACCGAGTTTGGCAAGTTGTGTGTAATGGTTAGATTTTGTGTGGAGGCTATATATACCCCTCCACCTCCTCTTCATTCATGTGGAGAGCCATCAGAATAAACATACACTTCCAACTTTCTGTTTCTGAGAAGGAACCACCTACTTATGTGTTGAGGCCAAGATATTCCATTCCTACCATATGAATCTTGATCTCTAGCCTTCCCCAAGTTGCTTTCCACTCAAATCTTCTTTCCACCAAATCCAAATCCTGTGAGAGTGAGTTGAGTGTTGGGGAGACTATCATTTGAAGCACAAGAGCAAGGAGTTCATCATCAACACACCATTTGTTACTTCTTGGAGAGTGGTGTCTCCTAGATTGGCTAGGTGTCACTTGGGAGCCTCCGACAAGATTGTGGAGTTGAACCAAGGAGTTTGTAAGGGCAAGGAGATCGCCTACTTCGTGAAGATCTACCGCTAGTGAGGCAAGTCCTTCATGGGCGACGGCCATGGTGGGATAGACAAGGTTGCTTCTTCGTGGACCCTTCGTGGGTGGAGCCCTCCGTGGACTCGCAAACTGCTACCCTTCGTGGGTTGAAGTCTCCATCAACGTGGATGTACGCTAGCACCACCTATCGGAACCCCGACAAAAACATCCGTGTCTCCAATTGCGTTTGAATTCTCCAAACCCTTCCCTTTACATTCTTGCAAGTTGCATGCTTTACTTTCCGCTGCTCATATACTCTTTGCATGCTTTCTTGAATTGTGTTAAGATTGCTTGACTTGTGCCAAGATAGCTAAAATCTGCCAAAGACTAAAATTGGGAAAAGGATAAGTTTTTAATTGGTCAAGTAGTCTAATCACCCCCCTTAGACATACTTTCGATCCTACAAGTGGTATCAGAGCTTTGGTCTCCATTTGCTTTGATTTCCATAGCTTTTGGTGGTCATAGCCTTGGTTTCACAACCTAGGAGAGTATGGCGTCTAGCGAGGGAAATTATCACCGTAGAGGTCCTTACTTTGATGGTACTAATTTTGCTAATGGAAGCATAAGATGAAAATGCATATTCTTGGACATAACCCCGCCGTTTGGGCTATTGTGTGTACTGGCTTGCAAGGTGAATTCTTTGATGGGAGAGAACCGAACCGTGAAGCTAGTGCGGAAGAGTTGAAGATGCTGCAATACAACGCTCAAGCTTGCGATATCCTCTTCAATGGATTGTGCCTTGAAGAATTCAACAAAATCAGACGTCTTGAGAATGCAAAGGAAATTTGGGATACTTTGATTGGTATGCATGAAGGTACCGACTCCGTCAAGGAATCCAAGTTGGATGTGCTCCAAAGTCAACTTGACAAGTTCAAAATGAAGGATGGTGAAGGTGTCGCTGAAATGCACTCTATACTTGCTCTTATCACAAATGAGATTGCCGGCTTAGGAAGTGAAGAGATGACCGACAAATTCATCATCAAGAAGATCCTAAGAGCTTTGGATGGAAAATATGATACTGTGTGCACATTGATCCAAATGATGCCCAATTACAAAGATCTCAAGCCAACGAAAGTCATTGGAAGAATTGTTGCTCATGAGATGTCACTCAAGGATAAGGAGGAACTTCACAACAAGTCAAGTGGTGCTTACAAAGCCTCATGTGAAGCCCCCACATCATCAAGTGAGAAACAAATCTTCAATGAAGAATTGAGCTTAATGGTGAAGAACTTCAACAAATTCTACAAGAGTAGAAGCAAAGAGAGAAGCTCCAAGTCAAGGTCCTACAATGACAAAAGATCTTCTAGTCGGGAGCATAATTGCTACAATTGTGGAAGACCCGGACACTATTCCAATGAGTGTACAGCACCCTACAAAAGAAGAGAAGATTCTCCAAAAAGAAGAAGTAGAAGAGAAGAATCACCACCAAGAGAAAGAAGGAGTAGAGATGATCGTTATGAACGAAGACCCTCATGGAGAAGCAAGGATTCGGAAAGGAAGGACAAGTCATCAAGGAGCTTCACAAAACAAAGACATCAAGCTCATGTTGGTGAATGGGTATCCGGCTCCGACTCCGACAATCACTCGGACTCCGAATATACTCAAGATGAAGGTGTTTCCGGTCTAGCACTTGTGTCAACCAACTATTACGACATATTTGATTCACCAAATGAAGGAATTGGAAGATGCTTCATGGCCAAAGGCCCAAAGGTAACACGCCCCGAGTATGTTGATCTCAATAGTGATGAAGATGACTTGCTAGGTGATGATGATTTACTTGCTGACAACTCTAGTGATGAATACTATGATGAAACTATCTTAGAATATCATCGAGAATTTTTAAGGACTCATGAGAAGTTACGCTTTCAAAAGCTCAATCTTGAGCAAGAGCATGAGTTCTTAAAGGCAATCAATGATGATCTTCGTAAGAAAAGTTCTTCTTACATTACCAAGCGTTTACTGTTATCTACTTACATGCCTCAAGTCAAATCCACTAACAAAAACAAGAAGGATTATTCCTCTAGTAGTAACAATAATCATGCTAAATCAAATGTTGTTGCTTCTAGTAGTTCTCTTGATTCCACTAATGATTCTCTTAGCCAAGGTACACTTGAGCAAGAAAATAGCTTATTGAAGGGAATTATAGAGAAAGGTGTTTACAAGAGCCTTGACGGGAGTAAGCAATTTGAGGAAATTGTACGCAAGCAAGGAAGGCACCGGAAGAATCAAGGTGTTGGTTTTGAACGAAAGTTCAATGCCAATGGAGTTGAGTGGGAAGAAGGTCAATATCCCAAGACGAAGTTTGTTCCTCAACAAGAGAAGTATGATCCTACTTCCTTCGAAGGGACACAAGCTCAAGATGATCTTCCACCACAAGACCACAAGCAAAAAGGCAAGGACAAGCTTCAAGAGGAGATTGATGCATTTGAAGAAGCTCCTAAGGCCTTGGTCAAGTGGGTTCCCAAGACTACGACAAGTTCTACTTCATCAAGTACGACTACAACTCCAAGGATTCCCATCAAGATGATGTGGATCCCAAGAAGAAGAACTAGAGAGTTCTTGAGGGTGACTCCGCCAACATATTTCACTCATATTATCTTGGCAACAACGAGTGCAATCAACTTCCACATCTTGCACTAGTTCAAGGAGTCACAAACCCTCTTGTTGGTAAGACAAGGTACAAGGTAACCTAATGCTTTCATAGATTATGTGTGCGTCACTCTATGTCTATGGATATCCCTGCTTGTTCCTTGTGGGACTAACCCGTGCAGGTATTGAAAGTGCAACTCACTCCAAAAGGATTGCTCCAAATGATCTTCATCGACATTGAGCATCCACATCTTCAACACCTACATGAAGTCATCATAGACAAAACCCAAGGTTAGTTCATCCCTCTAAGGGGGGATTTCACATCTAGGGGGAACTTTACTCTAAAGAATTGAGCTAAAGCAACTGTAATGGTGTGAACACAACAATGCATTATGTAAAAGTGGTAACCCCAGGTGAGCTTAAACAATGAGTATGACCTATGATCAAATGTTCTCATTTGACTCCTAAGTCAATATACTCATATATAGATGACCTAGTCATCGCCAATTGTTTGATAGATGCTAGAATTGTTTGTGCATGCTTTGTCTCATATTTCATTTGTCATTTTATTGTGTGAGCATGTTGGTTGCATATTTTACTCATTCGAGGACATCCACTTGTGGTTTTGATTGATTGGTTTATTTTTCTTTGGCCAAGTGGATTGACAAGAATGCTTAAGAACCTTCTCTAGCTATCTATGCTCTGAAGGAAATATGCCCTAGAGGCAATAATAAAGTTATTATTTATTTCCTTATATCATGATAAATGTTTATTATTCATGCTAGAATTGTATTAACCGGAAACATAATACATGTGTGAATACATAGACAAACATAGTGTCACTAGTATGCCTCTACTTGACTAGCTCGTTTATCAAAGATGGTTATGTTTCCTAGCCATGTACAAAAAGAGTTGTCATTTGATTAACGGGATCACATCATTAGGAGAATGATGTGATTGACTTGACCCATTCCGTTAGCTTAGCACTTGATCGTTTAGTATATTGCTATTGCTTTCTTCATGACTTATACATGTTCCTGTAACTATGAGATTATGCAACTCCCATTTACCGGAAGAACAGTTTGGGTGCTACCAAACGTCACAACGTAACTGGGTGATTATAAAGAAGTACTACAGGTGTCTCCAAAGGTACATTTTGGGTTGGCGTATTTCGAGATTAGGTTTTGTCACTCCGATTGTCGGAGAGGTATCTCTGGGCCCTCTCGGTAATGCACATCACTATAAGCCTTGCAAGCAATGTAGCTAATGAGTTAGTTACGGAATGATGCATTACGGAACGAGTAAAGGGACTTGCCTGTAACGAGATTGAACTAGGTATTGAGATACCGACGATCGAATCTCGGGCAAGTAACATACCGATGAAAAAGGGAAGAACGTATGTTGTTATGCGGTCTGACCGATAAAGATCTTCGTAGAATATGTAGGAGCCAATATGAGCATCCATGTTCCGCTATTGGTTATTGACCGGAGATGTGTCTCGGTCATGTCTACATTGTTCTCGAACCGTAGGGTCCGCACACTTAACGTTTCGATGCGATGCTTATATTATGAGTTTATGAGTTTTGATGTACCAAAGGAGTTCGGAGTCCCGGATGAGATCGGGGACATGACGAGGAGTCTCAAAATGGTCGAGACGTAAAGATCGATATATTGGACGACTATATTCGGACATCGGAAAGATTCCGAGTGATCGGGTATTTTCGGGAGTACCCGGGAGTTACGGGAATTCGTATTGGGCCTTAATGGGCCATACGGGAAAGGAGAGAAAGGCCTCAAAAGGTGGCCGCACCCCTCCCCATTGGCTAGTCCGAATTGGACTAGGGAGGCGCCCCTTCCTTCCTTCTCCTTTTCCCTTCCCTTCTACTCCTACTACTTGGAAGGGCTTCTAGTTCTACTAGGAAAGGGGGAATCCTACTCCCGGTGGGAGTAGGACTCCCCTAGGGCGCGCCATAGAGAGGGCCGGCCCTCCCCTCCTCCACTCCTTTATATACGGGGGCAGGGGGCACCCATAGACACAAGTTGATCTTCGTGATCGTTCCTTAGCCGTGTGCGGTGCCCCCCTCCACCATATTCCACCTCGGTCATATTGTAGCGGTGCTTAGGCGAAGCCCTGCGATGGTAGAACATCAAGATCGTCACCACGCCGTCGTGCTAACGAAACTCCTCCCCGAAGCTTTGCTGGATCGGAGCCCGGGGATCGTCATCGAGCTGAACTTGTGCCAAGAACTCGGAGGTGCCGGAGTAACGGTGCTTGGATCGGTTGGATCAGGAAGACGTATGACTACTTCCTCTACATTGCGTCAACGCTTCCGCTTCGGTCTACGAGGGTACATAGACAACACTCTCCCCTCTCGTTGCTATGCATCACCATGATCTTGCGTGTGCGTAGGAAATTTTTGAAATTACTACGTTCCCCAACAGTGGCATCCGAGCCAGGTTTTATGCGTAGATGTTATATGCACGAGTAGAACACAAGTGAGTTGTGGGCGATACAAGTCATCTTGCTTACCGACATGTCATACTTTGGTTCGGGCGGTATTGTTGGATGAAGCGGCCCGGACCGACATTACGCCAGACGCTTACGCGAGACTGGTTCTACCGACGTGCTTTGCACACGTAGTAGGCGGTGTCAGTTTCTCCAACTTTAGTTGAACCGAGTATGGCTACGCCCGGTCCTTGCGAAGGTTAAAACAGCACTAACTTGACAAACTGTCATTGTGGTTTTGATGCGTAGGTAAGAACGGTTCTTGCTAAGCCCATAGCAGCCACGTAAAACTTGCAACAACAAAGTAGAGGACGTCTAACTTGTTTTTGCAGGGCATGTTGTGATGTGATATGGTCAAGACGTGATGCAATATTTTATTGTATGAGATGATCATGTTTTGTAACCGAGTTATCGGCAACTAGCAGGAGCCATATGGTTGTCTCTTTATTGTATGAAATGCAAACGCCCTGTAATTGCTTTACTTTATCACTAAGCGGTAGCGGTAGTCGTAGAAGCAATAGTTGGCGAGACGACAACGATGCTGATGGAGATCAAGGTGTCGCGCCGGTGACGATGGTGATCATGGCGGTGCTCTGGAGATGGAGATCACAAGCACAAGATGATGATGGCCAATCATATCACTTATTTTGATTGCATATGATGTTTATCCTTTATGCATCTTATCTTGCTTTGATTGACGGTAGCTGTCGCGACCAGACCCGAATGGATCTAGCGCTCTGTGCTCAGTGTCATCCCTGGATCAGTAATGCTGACACAACACAGTACTTCGAAGGATTTATAACAGAGTAGCAATCACACACTTATTACATCGTTGTCCACAAGGGAACTTAACACAATAATATGGCTTAAGGCCATCTAATAATAACAGCGGAAGGCTTGGAAAGCGAGTGAGTCCATCAACTCCAACGGCATCACTGAGTATAGAACCACGGCCTAACACCTTACTCGTCATTCGAAAAGTCTGCAACATGAAAAGTTGCAGCCCAAAACGGGTCAAGACATGGAATATCTTTGGCAATGTAACACATAGAGAGCAATGAAGCAATAAGCCTATACTACATGCATATTTGGCTGGTGGTAAGGCTCTCTGATTTACATTTTTGCATAAAGCTGATTTTTCCCTACATCAAAAGGAATAATTTTATTTAACTATCATGGTGGTTGTTAAACATTGAGAATGGTTGACATCCTCAATCCCAATTAAAAGTACTCATTAAAACCCAATAACTTTATTATTAGAAGTAACATGTTGAGATTCACATGATATTCAAGTACTAGATACTCAGAACGTCCATAACCGGGGACACGGCTAATCATGATTAGTTTATACACTCTGCAGAGGTTTGCGCACTTTTCCCCACAAGACTCGATCGCCTCCGCTTGGTTCTCGCACTGCATGGTGTTTGAGAAACGGATGACCGAGACATAGTCTTTCGTGCGCTTAGCACCTTACATGTGGGTAGACCGTACCAACCTACATCCCCTACATCAGCTAGCCTACCCGTAAGAGTTCGCACAACTTAGTCAACTACGCCAGAGCCCATAATTGGCTTGTGGCTGCACACGTAGCTTCTAGTTTGAATAATCTCATGATCCCTTAGAGCACGGGTGGCGGTCCGAAGAAATACAGCAAGTCCTCGATAGAAACCAGTGCCTCAATCCACCCAGATGTGTGTTTAGGTTGCCACCTTAGATAAACCATTAATTAACAATCTCACATCATCATGGATATTCACTCACCCAATCCACGCCTACTAGCATAGCATGGCATAATCAAGCAAACGTAGAAGTAACTCCCAAGGTTTCATAAGTAAAAGCAGTAATAGGTACTACCTCAATCTACTTCCCATCCCACAATTTGATTAGATCCTAATCATGCAAGTGTTTGAGGGTTTGATCTAATGCAATAAAACCGGTAGTAGAAAAGGTATGATCAAAGTGTTACTTGCCTTGTCGATGATCCGCGAGTCCTAGAGATTCAAGTAACAAGCGGCGCACCGGTGATCTAACGCAGACAAACAACAAGCATACAATAAGTACTCATCTAATGCACAGGGAAATCTCGAAAAGATCTAACCAGATAGTTCAACTTAAGAACCCTGGTTGTAAAAGAATCGAATCAAATAAAGCATCGAAAGTCGGAACTCGAGAGAGAACGACTCGGTTTAACAAATCTGAAAATAGGTCAAAATTTCACAGTAGCAAAACTCTGTGAAAGTAGGGTAGTCGAACGGCGGTTTCGTTCTGAAACTCCAGCGCTTGAATCACCCGATTCGATAAACGAGCAAGAAATAAAACAGATTTGAAAATCGGATCGTAAATCGAATCAAAATTAACGGATTAAATCCGATTTAAAAGAAAACGACGAACGGATTAAATAACGGACGTTCGCTAACAGAACTAATCCAACGAACACGTTCATTGAAACGAACGGGTCGGTGAACGTTCGCTAAATAAGAAAACCGAAAAAAATAAACCAATCTAGGTTTTTTTTAAAAACCGAACTTTGCAAAAATCGACCGGTTTTCTAGGGAAACCGGATCGGATCGGGCGCTGGCGGCTACCTCGGCGGTCGCCGGGCTGAGGCTCGGGCCTGGGCGAGGGCGGGCGGGAGCGAGGGGCTCCGCGGCGGGCGTGCTCGGCGACGAGGGCGACAAGGCGGCGGCGTTCGGGCGACGGCGGCGGCTCGGCTGGCCCGTGAGGGCGGCGGGGCGATGTGAGGAGAGAGGGGGGTGCGGCGGTTAAATAGGGGGGCTCCGTTGCGTGGGGGAGGGGCACGGCGGGGCTCGGCGTGTCCGAGCCGGAGTCGGGCGGCGGCAAGGCGGCGGATTCTCCAAGGCGTGCGCGAGGGGGAAGGGGAGATGGGCCGGGGCGGCTGGCTGGGCCGGGGCCTGGCTGGCTGGGCCGGCTGGGCCTTGGCCCAGGGGGGGGGGGCGCATATATTTTTTTTAAAATTAAAACTAAACGAATTAAATAAAATATCAAACGAACTCCGATTTAAATAAAACAAATTTTCCCCGACTCCTAAAAATGAGTCGAACAAAATGAACTTTTAAAAACGGCAACATGCATAAATTTTTAAATGCTCATTTTTGCCTAAGCGAATAAATCTTCCAAAACCAAATTTGATTTATTTATAATATCTTCGCTTTTCCTAAATGTTGGGAAAGTCATATTATTCCCTCTCTTGAGATTTTTATAGGAAAACTTTATGAAGATAATTTTAAATAAATCCAAATGATCCTATTTCCAAAATTTGAGAAATCCCAAATATGAAAATAATGAAACTTCCAACTCTCTCCGAGGGTCCTTGAGTTGCGTGAAATTTCCTAGGATCGGAAAATGCGAGAAAATATGATATGCATGATGATCTAATGTATAACATTCCAAATTGAAAATTTGGGATGTTACAAACCTACCCCTTAAGATGAATCTAGCCCTCGAGATTCGGGTTGGCTAGAAAATAGGTGAGGGTGGTCCTTGAGCAAAACTTCCTCTCTTTCCCGTGTGGCTTCATCCTCGGTGTGGTGGCTCCAATGAACTTTGCAAAACTTGATAACCTTGCTGCGGGTAACTCTGCTGGCATAATCGAGAATCTTAACCGGTTTCTCCTCATATGTCAAGTCATCCTTCAACTGAATTGCTTCCAATGGTACAAGATCTCTTAACGGTACCTCTGCTATCTCGGGGTGACATTTCTTCAATCGAGAAACATGGAATACATCATGAACTCCCCGACAGTCCTTTCCGTAATTCCAACTTATAAGCAACTTCTCCCATGCGTTGCAAAATCTTATACGGTCCAACGAAACGTGGTGCTAACTTTCCTTTAACTCCAAAACGCTTAACTCCTCGGCGGGGATACTCGAGATATACTCTGTCTCCAACTTCATACTCACTCGCCTTGCGCTTTGAATCGGCATAGCTCTTTTATGCAGGATCGGGCTACCTTGAGCACATCTCGAATCAACTTAACTTTCTGCTCGGACTCCTTAATCAAATCTGGTCCAAACAATCGACGATCTCGGTTTATTCCCATAACAACGGTGTCCTGCACCTTCTTCCATACAAAGCCTCGAAGGTGCCATCTTCAAACTGGTTTGGTAACTGTTGTTGTAGGAAAATTCGCACTGACAAATTATCATCCCAGCTAGATCCATAATCTAGGGCACAAGCTCTCGAGATGTCCTCCAAAATCTGATTGACTCTCTCGACATCCCATCGGTCTGTGGGTGGAAAAGTCTTTGAATTCCAATCGGGTTCCCAATGTTTCGTGTAACCGGTTCCAAAATTTCGAGGTAAACCGGGTTCCTCTATCCGATACGATGCTCCTCGGAACTCCGTGTAAGCACACAATTCTGGTCATGTATATCTTTGCCAACTTAGCACCGCTATAGGTAGTCTTGACCGAATAAAATGAGCTACCTTGGTCAAACGGTCGACTATAACCCAAATCGAGTCATATCCTGAGCGAGTCTTTGGCAATCCTGTGATAAAATCCATGCCTAGTTTATCCCACTTCCATTCGGTATCGGCAATGGTTGTAACAATCCTGGCTTCGATGTTCTCGCCTTTACTTCACGACATACGTCATAAACTGCTACATACTCCGCAATATCCTTCTTCATTCCGGTCCACCGTAAAGTATTCTTCAAATCCAAATACATCTTGGTATTTCCTGGGTGAATCGAATAGGGTGAATCATGGGCTTCTTGTAAAATCAACTTCCGATCTACGGGTCATTGGGCACATAAACACGGTCTTCAAACCATAGGGTATCGTGCTCGTCCTCACGAAATCCTTTAGCTTTTCCTTTGCTCATTTTCTCCTTTATAGAGGCAACTTCCTTATCTCGCTTTTGGGCTTCTCTGATTTTGTCCATCAGCGTTGGATCAATCTCCAATGCCGCTACATAGCCTCTCGGAACTATTTCCAAACATAGCTCTCGAAGGTCCTCGGCTAACTCATTGGGTATTCCTCCCATTACTAGGGTATTGACGTGGCTCTTACGGCTCAATGCGCGCCTTTCGACATTAGCCTTCCTGTGGTGATACTGCAATCTCATGTCATAATCCTTGATAAGCTCTAACCATCTCCTTTGTCCGAGGTTCAATTCATACGTGTGAAAATGTACTTCAAACTCTTGTGATCCGTATATACTTCACAATGATTTCCAATGAGAAAATGTCTCCATGTCTTTAGGGCATGCACAACGGCTGCTAACTCCAAATCATGAGTGGCATAATTCAACTCATGGGGCTTAAGTTGTCATGAAGCATACGAAACAACTCTTCCTTCCTGCATAAGCACTGCTCCAAGTCCTCGACGTGAAGCGTCGCAATACACCTCATAATCCTTAGTCCGATCCGCAATATCAAAACTGGTGAGGTAACCAATCTTTTCTTCAACTCCCGGAAACTTGCCTCACAATCCTCGGTCCATATGAATTTATTTTCCTTCTTCAACAATTACATCATAGGCTTAGCAATCCTTGAGAAATTCTCAATGAACCTTCGGTAGTATCCTGCGAGTCCAAGGAAACTCAATCTCTCCAACTGTCGTTGGTGCTTCCCATTTGGTTACGGTCTCAACCTTTGTGGGGTCAACTGCTATCCCTTCTCCGTTATAACATGTCCGAGAAATCCAACTTCCTTTAACCAAAACTCACATTTGCTGAACTTGGCATACAACTGGTGTTCCCTCAGTTTCTCCAAAACCAATCGCAAATGTTCCTTGTGTTCCTCTTCATTCTTCGAGAAAATCAAAATGTCATCAATGAACACCACGACGAACTTATCCAAAACTCCATAAACACTTTGTTCATCGTGTTCATGAAATAGGCTGGTGCGTTAGTCGATCCAAATGACATAACGGTATACTCGTATAGCCCATATCTCGTGGTAAATGTTGTCTTGGGTATGTCCTGCTCCCGAATCTTCAATTGATGGTACCCTGATCGCAAGTCGATCTTGGAAAACACCTTGGCTCCTTGCAAGCGATCAAACAGATCATTTATCATAGGTAGTGGGTACTTGTTCTTGATTGTTACTTCATTCAATCCACGATAATCAACAACCATTCTTAACGATCCATCCTTCTTCTCCACTAGCAAAACGGGTGATCCCCAAGGTGAAGAACTTGGGCGTATAAAACCTTTATCCAATAGTTCCTTAATCTGCTTCTTGATTTCCGCCAAATCCTGTGTTGGCATCCTATACGGTTGCTTCCATATCGGGCCTGTTCCTGGCAACAGCTCGATCAAAAACTCAATGTCTCTATCCGGTGGCATTCCTGGCAACTCTTCCGGAAATACATCAGGAAAATCCTTCACCACTGGTACTTCTTCCTGTACCACTCACGATAAGCAATTTACTTGTGCTCTCCTCGGCTCGTGCCGTGATACATACTTAATCCTTCTTCCTTACGGTGTGGTGAGCAAAATTGATCTAGTGGAGCAATCAATGTTTCCTCCATACTTTGATAACCAATCCATACCTAATATCACATCCAATCCTTGGGATTCCGAACTATTAGGTCCGAGGGGAAAACATAGTGTCCAATCTTTAATGGCGGTCGATCACACCATTTACTAGCCATGTACTCACTCGGGTGAGGTTACTAGCATGGGTGACCTAAGGGCTTGGGTTGGTAACTTGTACTTATCCACAAATCCCCTTGATATGTATGAATGCGATGCACCGATTTAAAAGAACAACCGCGATAAATGACTTAACCAAAACTTACCGATTCTTGCATCAGCTGATCTTCAACCTCCTCCACTTCAAGGTGGTTCACCATCCTCTATTGAAAGGGTTGGGCTTCTTTCCGAGCTTCCATTGCCATTTCCACTCGCCTTCTCGATACCATTGGCATAATGCCCAGTCTTGCGGCACTTAAAGCAAGTAATATGACTCAGTCTACTTTGGATGGTGTTGACGGGTTGGTGCGATTCTGTCCATTACTTCCTCCATTCCCGTTCCCATTCTTGGTGCCATTATGGTTATGCGAATTACCTCCTCCATGGGTATGCTGAAACCGAATTCCTGATTTAGGGGTATAACGAGGTTTCATTGAGCTCCCGAAGTTATACTTCCCTTGCCCATACTTCCGCTTGCAGTTCTCAATTTGTCTTTGCTTTCCTTCAATCATGAGGGCTCGGTCTACTAACTCCTGGTAGTTATTGAAACTGGCTACCATCAACGGCATGCTGAACTCATCATTCAGTCCTTCTAGAAATTTCTCCTGTTTAGCTGCATCAGTAGCAACGTCATCTGGGGCATAACGTGCTAATTTGCTAAAGTCATCCACGTACTGGCCAACAGTCCTTCCTCCTTGGCGTAAGTTGCGAAACTCACGCTTCTTCATGGCCATAGCTCCTGCTGAAACATGGGCAGTGCGGAAAGCTTGCTGAAATTGATCCCATGTGATGTTGTCTACAGGTAAGTGGTTGTGAAATTCTCCCACCATGCTGCCGCGGGTCCTTCAAGCTGATGTGCTGCAAACTTCACTCTTTCTCCATCCGTGCATCCTGCGGTGGTCGGCTCCTTCCTATCTTGCGGATCCGGTCATCTGCTACAATTGGCTCGGTGCTCTTTGGAATACACCGCGGGTTCAGTCTAAGGAAACGAGTCGGATGATCCAGTGGTGGTGGTGGTGGGTTGTTGTTGTTGTTGTTGTTGCCACAGTTACGCACCAATGTTTGAATCAGGTATTCTCTTCTTTGGATCAGTTGGGTGATCTCTGGCGGGAAAACAAATCCGGGTCGCGTCTGAGGCATCGATGGGTTTAGAAAAGATGAGAATTTAGAATAGAATGAGGTCTAAGGGAATCACTACCCAAATGCACATGAGCAAATACACACAAAATCACTTCATTCAAACAAACAAAGGCTTACAACGATCTAACAATCTCAAAAGTGCGTGTGCTATATTGTTTAAATGGATGGAATACTACTAATATTTGGGGACTTCTACTAATTTGAACCTGTGGAAGACTCCATAATGTCTGCTCCAGCTTCGTCTTCAAAGTCGGGTTCACTTGGTTCCGAATCGGTGTCGCCGATGTTGATGTAGTCGCTTGGGTGATTGACATCTTGGTCTTCATTCCTGGCGCCAACTTCTTCTTCAGTTCTTCAATCTCGTACTTAAGATCGTTATTGTGCCTTGCTAGAGCTACGATCTCGTCCATATAGTCCTTGCGAGTTGTCTTTAGTTCTTCTTCAAGTTCGATGATCCTTCCCTTTGCATTCTGCAACTCCAACATATCATTGCACATCTGGTTCTCCTGGCGTCGAATGTGCTGGTTTAACTCCTGGATAAATGCTGCAATGGATCTATCCTTCTTGGTGCTGGCGACTTCCCATTTGTCATCACGGCGTCCGCAAATCTGGTAGATTGTGTCCTTGAGGTCTTCTTGATAAACTTCTCCAATGCGTCCCATGGTGATGTGAGCTGCCATGCTCTTTCCCAGACTCCAAGTTGGTGCACTGAAAACACTATCTATTGGCTTGGTGATTGGGGCGAATGTCCTTCCTGGAACGTGAGCGTGAATCTTCCAGCGCTCCTCTTCAGGCAGAGTGGCGTTGAAGGTTCCGGTGAAGCTTGGTAGTCCAATATTTAGGTACTTGGTAACTTCCTTCAAGTGAAATCCAAAAGGTGTGCCTTCATCCGGTTGGGTGTACTTGATCTTCGCGTCCTTCATCCTAAAGAGAGTAGAAAAGATGAGGAGTTAGAAAATGAGAAGAGAATAGTGATCTATGGCTTTATCTTAGTGGTCGTGTCCTATAGTCGGCGTGTGCTCGATACCATTCTCTGTCATGACCGCACCGAATGGATCTAGCGCTCTGTGCTCGTCATCCCTGGATCAAGAATGTCTTGACACAACACAAGATTTCAAGGATTTATAACAGAGTAGCAATCACACACTTATTACATCGTTGTCCACAAGGGAACTTAACACAATAATATGGCTTAAGGCCATCTAATAATAACAATGGAAGGCTTGGAAAACGAGTGAGTCCATCAACTCCAACGGCATCACCGAGTATAGAACCACGGCCTAACACCTTAATCGTCAGTTCTAAAAGTCTCGCAACATGAAAAGTTGCAGCCCAAACGGGTCAAGACATGGAATATCTTGGCAATGTAACACATAGAGAGCAATGAAGCAATAAGCCTATACTACATGCATATTTGGCTGGTGCTAAGGCTCTACTGGATACATTTTGCATAAAGCTGATTTTTCCCTACATCAAAAGGAATAATTTTATTTAACTATCATGGTGGTTGTTAAACATTGAGAATGGTTGACAGCATCCTCAATCCCAATTAAAAAGTACTCATTAAAACCCAATAACTTTATTATTAGAAGTAACATGTTGAGATTCACATGATATTCAAGTACTAGATACTCGAACGTCCATAACCGGGGACACGGCTAATCATGATTAGTTTATACACTCTGCAGAGGTTTAGCACTTTTCCCCACAAGACTCGATCGCCTCCGCTTGGTTCTCGCACTACATGGTGTTTGAGAAGCGGATGACCGAGACATAGTCTTTCGTAAGCGCTTAGCACCTTACATGTGGGTAGACCGTACCAACCTACATCCCCTACATTAGCTAGCCTACCCGTAAGAGTTCGCACAACTTAGTCAACTACGCCAGAGCCCATAATTGGCTTGTGGCTGCACACGTAAGCTTCTAGTTTGAATAATCTCATGATCCCTTAGAGCACAGGTGGCGGTCCAAGAAATACAGCAAGTCCTGATAGAAACCAGTGCCTCAATCCACCCAGATGTGTGTTTAGGTTGCCACCTTAGATAAACCATTAATTAACAATCTCACATCATCATGGATATTCACTCACCCAATCCACGTCTACTAGCATAGCATGGCATAATCAAGCAAACGAGAAGTAACTCCCAAGGTTTCATAAGTAAAACAGGTAATAGGTACTACCTCAATCTACTTCCCATCCCACAATTTGATTAGATCCTAATCATGCAAGTGTTTGAGGGTTTGATCTAATGCAATAAAACCGGGTAGTAGAAAAGGTATGATCAAAGTGTTACTTGCCTTGCCGATGATCCGCGAGTCCTAGAGATTCAAGTAACAAGCGGCGCACCGGTGATCTAACGCAGACAAACAACAAGCATACAATAAGTACTCATCTAATGCACAGGGAAATCTCGAAAAGATCTAACCAGATAGTTCAACTTAAGAACCCTGGTTGTAAAAGAATCGAATCAAATAAAGCATCGAAAGTCGGAACTCGAGAGAACGACTCGGTTTAACAAATCTGAAAATAGGTCAAAATTTCACAGTAGCAAAACTCTGTGAAAGTAGGGTAGTTCGAACGGCAGCGGTTTCGTTCTGAAACTCGAGCGCTTGAATCACCTGATTCCGATAAACGAGCAAGAAATAAAACAGATTTGAAAATCGGATCGTAAATCGAATCAAAATTAACGGATTAAATCCGATTTAAAAGAAAAGCGACGAACGGATTAAATAACGGACGTTCGCTAACAGAACTAATCCAACGAACACGTTCATTGAAACGAACGGGTCGGTGAACGTTCGCTAAATAAGAAAACCGAAAAAAATAAACCAATCTAGGTTTTTTTTAAAAACCGAACTTTGCAAAAAAACCGGACCGGGTTTTCTAGGGAAAACCGGATCGGATCGGGCGCGGGCGGTGGCTACCTCCGGCGGTCGCCGGCGGGGCTCCGGCGGGTCGGGCGAGGGCGGCGGGTCGGCGAGGGGCTCCGGCGGCGGGCGTGCTCCGGCGACGAGGGCGACGGCGGCGGCGTTCGGGCGACGGCGGCTCCGGCCGGGCTCGGGTGAGGGCGGGCGGCGATGTGAGGAGAGAGGGGTGCGGCGGTTAAATAGGGGGCTCCGGTTGCGTGGGGGAGGGGCACGGGCGGGCTCCAGTGTCCGAGCCGGAGTCGGGCGGCGGCGTGGCGGACTCCTCACAAGGCGTCTTGTGAGGAAGGGGAGATGGGCCGGGCGGCCGGGCCGGCTGGGCCTTGGCCTGTGGGGGCGATATTTTTTTAAATTAAAACTAAACTAATTAAATAAAATATCAAACGAACTCCGATTTAAATAAAACAATTTTCCCCGACTCCTAAAAATGAGTCGAACAAAATGAACTTTTAAAACGGCAACATGCATAAAATTTTAAATGCTCATTTTTGCCTAAGGTAATAAATCTTCCAAAACCAAATTTGATTTATTTATAATATCTTCGATTTTCCTAAATGTTGGGAAAGTCATATTATTCCCTCTCTTGAGATTTTTATAGGAAAACTTTATGAAGATAATTTTAAATAAATCCAAATGATCCTATTTCCAAAATTTGAGAAATCCCAAATATGAAAATAATGAAACTTCCAACTCTCTCCGAGGGTCCTTGAGTTATGCGTGAAATTTCCTAGGATCGGAAAATGCGAGAAAATATGATATGCATGATGATCTAATGTATAACATTCCAAATTGAAAATTTGGGATGTTACGAGTATTTTAAGATGATCTCTCACTAATTATCAAGAAGTGTTCTCCCCGAGTATGCACTGCTGCCAAAGTTCGTCGTGCCTGCATACCACGTGATGATCGAGTGTGATAAGCTCTCGTCCATCTACAACGGGTGCAAGCCAGTTTTGCACACGCCGAATACTCGAGTTAAACTTGACGAGCCTAGCATATGCAGATATGGCCTCGAACACGGAGACCGAAGGTCGAGCGTGAATCATATAGTAGATATGATCAACATAATGATGTTCACCATTGAAAACTACTCCGCCTCACGTGATGATCGGCTATGGTTTAGTTGTTTTGGATCACGTGATCACTTAGATGACTAGAGAGATGTCTGTCTAAGTGGGAGTTCTTAAGTAATATGATTAATTGAACTTAAATTTATCATGAACTTAGTACCTGATAGTATTTTGCTCATCTATGTTCGTTGTAGATAGATGACTCGTGCTGTTGTTCCGTTGAATTTTAATGCGTTCCTTGAGAAAGCAAAGTTGAAAGATGTTAGTAGCAATGTTGCGGATTGGATCCGTGATCTGAGGTTTATCCTCATTGCTGCATAGAAGAATTGTGTCCTTAATGCACCGCTAGGTGACAAACCTATTGCAGGAGCAGATGCATACGTTATGAACGTTTGGCTAGCTCAATATGATGACTACTTGATAGTTAGTGCACCATGCTTAACGGCTTAGAATCGGGACTTCAAAGACGTTTTGAACGTCATGGACCATATGAGATGTTCCAGGAATTGAAGTTAATATTTCAAGCAAATACCCGAGTTGAGAGATATGAAGTCTCCAACAAGTTCTATAGTTAAAAGATGGAGGAGAATCGCTCAACTAGTGAGCATGTGCTCAGATTGTCCGGTACTTCAATCGCTTGAATCAAGTGGGAGTTAATCTTCCAGATAAGATAGTGATTGACAGAATTGTCTAGTCACCATCACTAAGTTACTAGAACTTTGTAATGAACTATAGTATGCAAGGGATGATAGAAAAGATTCCCGAGCTCTTCATGATGTTGAAATCGACGAAGGTAGAAATCAAGAAAGAGCATCAAGTGTTGATGATAGACAAGACCACTAGTTTCAAGAAAAGGGCAAAGGGAAAGAAAGGGAAACTTCAAGTAGAATGGCAAACAAGTTGTCACTCCCGCGAAGAAGCCCAAAGCTGGACCAAAGCCTGAAACTAAGTGCTTCTACTGCAAAGGAAATGGTCCTTTGAGCGGAAATGCCCTGAATATTTGGTGGATAAGAAGGATGGCAAAGTGAACTAGAGTATATTTGATATACAGGTTATTGATGTGTGCCTTACTAGTGTTTATAGTAGCCCCTGAGTATTTGATACTCGTTCGGTTGCTAAGATTAGTAACTCGAAACAGGAGTTACAAAATAAACAAAGACTAGTTGAAGGGGAAGTGACGATGAGTGTTGGAATTAGTTCCAAGATTGATATGATCATCATCACACACTCCCTATACTTTCGGCATTAGGGTTAAATCTAAATAAATGTTATTTGGTTTTTGCATTGAGCATGAATATGATTTGATCATGTTTATTGCAATACGGTTATTCATTTAAAGTCAGAGAATAATTGTTGTTCTTTTTACATGAATAAAACCTTCAATGGTCATACACCCAATGAAAATAGTTTATTGGATCTCGATCGTAGTGATACACATATTCATAATATTGATGCCAAAAGATGCAAAGTTAATAATGATAGTGCAACTTATTTGTGGCACTGCCGTTTGGGTCATATCGATGTAAAGCGCATGAAGATACTCCATAAAGATGGATTTTCGGAATCACTTGGTTATGAATCATTTGATGCTTGCGTAACCGTGCCTTTGGCGCAAGATGACTAAAACTCCGTTCTTGAACAATGGAACGAGCAACAAACTTGTTGGAAATAATACATACCGATGTATGCGCACCAATGAGTTTTAAGGCTCGTATGGTATCGTTATTTTCTCGACCTTCACAGATGATTTGAGCAGATATAGGTATATCTACTTGATGAAACATAAGTCTGAAATAGTTGAAAGGTTCAAAGAATTTCAGAGTGAAGTGGAAAATCATCATAACAAGAAAATAAAGTTTTTGCGATCTGATCGTAGAGATGAATATTCGAGTTACGAGTTTGGTCTTCAATTAAAACAATGTGGAATAGTTTCACAGCTCACGCCACCGAACACCACAACGTTATGGTGTGTCCGAACGTCAGAATCGCACTTTATTTTATATGGTGCGATCAATGATGTCTCTTACCGATTTACCAATATCGCTTTGGGGTTATGCATTAGAGACAATGCATTCACGTTAAATAGGGCACCATCTAAATCCGTTGAGACGACGCCTTATGAACTGTGGTTTGGCAAGAAACCAAAGTTGTCGTTTCTTAAAGTTTGGGATTGCGATGCTTATATGAAAAAGTTTCAACCTGATAAGCTCGAACCCAAATCAGAGAAGTGCGTCTTCATAGAATACCCAAAGGAAACTATTGGGTACACCTTCTATCATAGATCCGAAAGCAAGATATTTGTTGCTAAGATGGATCCTTTCTAGAGAAGGAGTTTCTCTCGAAAGAAGTGAGTGGGAGGAAAGTAGAACTTGATGAGGTAACCGTACCTGCTTCCTTATTGGAAAATAGTTCATCACAGAAATCAGTTCCTGTGATTCCTACACCAATTAGTGAGGAAGCTAATTATGATGATCATGAAGCTTCAGATCAAGTTACTACCAAACCTCGTAGGTCTTCCAGAATAAGATCCGCACCAAAGTGGTACGGTAATCCTGTTCTAGAAGTCATGTTACTAGACCATGATGAACCTACGAACTATGAGGAAGCAATGATGAGCCCATATTCCGCAAAATGGCTTGAGGCCATAAAATCTGAGATATAATCCATGTATGAGAACAAAGTATGGACTTTGATTGACTTGCTCGATGATCAGCAAGCCACTTTAAATAAATGGATCTTCAAGAGGAAGACGGACACTGATAGTAGTGTTACTATCTACTAAGCTCGACTTGTTGCGAAAGGTTTTTGACAAGTTCAAGGTGTTGAATACGATGAGATTTTCTCACTCGTAACGATGCTTAAGTCTGTCCGAATCATGTTAGCAATTGCCACATTTATGAAATTTGGCAAATGGATGTCAAAACTGCATTCCTTAATGGATTTATTAAAGAAGAGTTGTATATGATGCAACCAGAAGGTTTTGTCAATCCTAAAGGTGTTAACAAAATGTGCAAGCTCCAGCAATCCATCTATGGACTGGTGCAAGCATCTCGGAGTTGGAATATATGCTTGATGAGTTGATCAAAGCATATGGTTTTATCTGCACTTTTGGAGAAGCCTGTATTTACAAGAAAGTGAGTGGGAGCACTACAACATTTCTGATAAGTATATGTGAATGACATATTGTTGATCGTAAATGATGTAGAATTTTTCCGAAAGCATAAAGGAGTATTTGAAAGGAGTTCTTTAAAAGAAAGACCTCAGTAAAGCTACTTACATATTGAGCATCAAGATTTATTGAGATAGATCAAGACGCTTGATAAGTTTTTTCAATAAATACATACCTTGTCAAGATTTTGAAGTAGTTCGAAATGGAACAGTCAAAGAAAAGTTCTTGCCTGTGTTGCAAAGGTGTAAAATTGGGTAAGACTCAAATCCCGACCACGGTAGAAAATAGAAAAGAGAATGAAAGTCATTCCCTATGCCTCAGTCATAGGTTCTATGAAGTATGCTATGCTATGTACCAGACCTATTGTATACCTTGCTCTGAATTTGGCTAGGGAGTACAATAGTGATCTAGGAGTAGATCACTGGACATTGGTCAAGAACATCCTTAGTGAGGACTAAGGAAATGTTTCTCGATTATGGAGGTGATAAAAGAGCCCGTCGTAAAGAGTTACATCGATCAAGCTTTTTACACGGATCCGGATGACTCTAAGTCTCAATCTGGATACATATTGAAAGTGGGAGCAATTAGCTAGAGTAGCTCCGCAAGAGCATTGTAGACATAGAATATTTGCAAAATACATACGGCTCGAATGTGACAGACCCGTTGACTAAGCTTCTCTCACGAGCAAAACATGATCATACCTTAGTACTCTTTGGGTGTTAATCACATAGCGATGTGAACTAGATTATTGACTCTAGTAAACCCTTTGGGTGTTGGTCACATGACGATGTGAACTATGGGTGTTAATCACAGACAGCTGTGAATATTGGTGTTGAATCACATGATGATGTGAACTAGATTATTGACTCTAGTGTAAGTGGGAGACTGAAGGAAATATGCCCTAGAGGCAATAATAAAGTTATTATTTATTTCCTTATATCGTGATAAATGTTTATTATTCATGCTAGAATTGTATTAACCGGAAGCATAATACATGTGTGAATACATAGACAAACATAGTGTCACTAGTATGCCTCTACTTGACTAGCTCGTTTATCAAAGATGGTTATGTTTCCTAGCCATGGACAAAAAGAGTTGTCATTTGATTAACGGGATCACATCATTAGGAGAATGATGTGATTGACTTGACCCATTCCGTTAGCTTAGCACTTGATCGTTTAGTATATTGCTATTGCTTTCTTCATGACTTATACATGTTCCCGTAACTATGAGATTATGCAACTCCTGCCATCGGAGGAACACTTTGGTGCTACCAAACGTCACAACGTAATCGGGTGATTATAAAGGAGTACTACAGGTGTCTCCAAAGGTACATGTTGGGTTGGCGTATTTCGAGATTAGGTTTTGTCACTCCGATTGTCGGAGAGGTATCTCTGGGCCCTCTCGGTAATGCACATCACTATAAGCCTTGCAAGCAATGTGACTAATGAGTTAGTTGCGGAATGATGCATTATGGAATGAGTAAAGAGACTTTCCCGTAACGAGATTGAACTAGGTATTGAGATACCGACGATCGAATCTCGGGCAAGTAACATACGGGTGACAAAGGGAACAACGTATGTTGTTATGCGGTTTGACCGATAAAGATCTTCGTAGAATATGTAGGAACCAATATGAGCATCCAGGTTCCGCTTATTGGTTATTGACCGAGATGTGTCTCGGTCATGTCTACATTGTTCTCGAACCGTAGGGTCCGTGACGCTTAACGCTTTTGATGATGCTTATATTACGAGTTTATGAGTTTTGATGTACCGAAGGAGTTCGGAGTCCCGGATGAGATCGGGGACATTACGAGGAGTCTCGAAATGGTCGAGACGTAAATATCGATATATTGGACGACTATATTCGGACATCGGAAAGGTTCCGAGTGATTCGGGTATTTTCGGGAGTACCGGGGAGTTACGGGAATTCGTATTGGGCCTTAATGGGCCATACGGGAAAGGAGAGAAAGGCCTCAAAAGGTGGCCGCACCCCTCCCCATTGGCTAGTCCGAATTGGACTAGGAGGGGGGGCGCCCCCTTCCTTCCTTCTCCTTTTCCCTTCCTTTCCTTCCCTTCTACTCCTACTACTTGGAAGGGCTTCTAGTTCTACTAGGAAAGGGAATCCTACTCCCGGTGGGAGTAGGACTCCCCTAGGGCGCGCCATAGAGAGGGCCGCCCTCCCTCCTCCACTCCTTTATATACGGGGCAGGGGCACCCCATAGACACAAGTTGATCTTCGTGACTGCCTTAGCCGTGTGTGCGGTGCCCCTCCATCATATTCCACCTCGATCATATTGTAGCGGTGCTTAGGCGAAGCCCTGCGACGGTAGAACTTGAAGATCGTCACCACGCTGTCGTGCTGACGGAACTCCTCCCCGACGCTTTGCTGGATCGGAGCTCGGGGATCGTCATCGAGCTGACGTGTGCCAAGAACTCGGAGGTGCCAGAGTAACGGTGCTTGGATCGGTTGGATCGGGAAGACGTACGACTACTTCCTCTATGTTGCGTCAACGCTTTCGCTTCGGTCTATGAGGGTACGTAGACAACACTCTCCCCTCTCGTTGCTATGCATCACCATGATCTTGCGTGTGCGTAGGAAATTTTTTGAAATTACTACGTTCCCCAACATGCTCTTCTCGTCTCAAACTCTATTCATGCTACATCACAAAATTTGATCAAGTCAGATTCGAACCACTCTGTGTGAGGAGCACTCGGAGTCCCCAATTCGTCATAGAGTTAAACTTCCAAAACTTCTTTGTGCTTTTCGTTCTGACCGATTCCTCCATTTCGGTCATACCGAGATCACTAAGTCGATCTAGGTTCTCAATCTCGGTGCAACCGATTTGAACTTTTCGGTCACACCGAGTTGTCAGAATCGCACAGTTATTCATCTCGGTGCCACCGAAGTTGTTCCACTTTCGGTCACACCGGCTGTGGTCGGGCTATATATACTCACGGGCAAAAATTTGAAATTTCCTCCAAACCCCTTCGCCCCACAAGATAGCTCGCTCTGCCTCCAGGGTCTCCGGATCGTCCTCCTCCTCGCCAGCCGCCTCCTGTCGCTGGTCTCCGCCGCCGTCAACGGAATTCATCTCCGTCGTTGCCGCCGTAGCGAGTTCATCACCGATCTAGGGTATGGACTCGATCACAGTGCTATCCCCATCTGATTCCTAGCACATTGTGTTCATCATGATTCTTGCCACGATTGAAACGACTCTATCCAGTCAAAACACTCCGTAGATTAGAGATAAATTAAAATTTTAGGGTTAGGTTTCCGCCGAAACCATCTCGGACCCACCGAATTGCAGAACTCGGTTCCACCGATTCGGCCAAGGCCATTGCACATGTGGTTCTCGGTCTGACCGAGAATTGCAAATCGGTGTGACCGAGTTCAGGACTTTGTGAAACCCTAGCAGTCTTGGTGCCACCGAATCGTGACTCGGTCTCGACCGAAGTTCACTAGTTTAGGTTCCAAAGCTGCTTGGTATCACCGAGTTTGCAAATCGGTTGATCCGAAATGCTTTCTGTGGAAAACTAAAACTAAGTTTTTGACTCATTCTTTTGCAAAAATCTCTGTATTTTGTGATTCTCATCCACTCTCTCTCATCTATATCTATTCACAGGGTCTGTAGTCAGTGTTTGCCACATGTCAGATCAGAGTGACAGCCAGAACAAGTCAGAGGAGCAGATTCAGATGAGTAAGGGCACTAGTCCCTCTAGCAGCTCAGATGAGGGTAGCAGAAGCACCCCAAGCAACTTGCCCAAAGTTGCTACCAGGACAAGGAAGAAGAGAACCTCATAATCTGAGGATGAAGATTATGTGGCAGTAGAGGATGAGGCCATTTCAAAGAAAAAGGTGCTCAAGAAGGAGTATAGCTCAGCTGCAGTTAAGCTAGGTCTGAAGACCAAAAGGCCAGCAGGAAGACAACCCATGTCTAAAGCCAGAGCCTCCACTCAATCATGTTTGGAATCCCAACCCAAAGAGGCTGCTGCAGAAGGGAAGAAAAGGAAGGAAAGGGTCAAGAAGACCATGGCCAGAGTTATTGGAAAGCCTTCCATGATGGAAGAGGAGGAAGAAGAAGAGGTTGCTGCACCAGCACCCAAGGCTCAGAAGCTTATGGGTGATGCTATTAAGTCAGGGGCTGCATCATCAAAGCCCAAAGAAGCACCCAAAGCTGCCTCCAAACCAAAGATTGCACCAAAGAGGAATACCAGGAACATATCTGCTGCTGAGAAGAACAAGGCCCCAGTGCCTGAGACTGTTGCTGAAGAAGAAGAAGAAGATGAAGAGCAAATCCTGAGAAAGTTGAAGCCAAAGATTCCAGACCACAATGATGCTCATCCTGTGGCTGAGAACATGAGGATCAGGAGAGACTCAGGGTTGAGGTTATGGACAGAGTCAGATCCATATGCCACCAGAAGAAGGACTGATGTTGATTACAGGTTCCACACAAAGGAACAGCAGGACTTCTATGAGACAATCTTGTTGGACAAGAAGCCTATAGTGTGTGATATGAGGTGGGTCGACTGGACCTACATAAAGGAAAATGAGGAACACTATCCTGGTGTGTATGACAGTTTCAGTGCTTGTGGAGTTGCAGACTTTGTTGGGAAGAAGCTCACAAAGTGGAATGAGGAGCTCATAATGCAATTCTACTCCACAGCCCACTTCTATCCAGATGGCAGGATAGTATGGATGTCTGAAGGTACAAGGTACCAATCAACTATTGAGGAATGGGCCAATCTGATCAATGCACCTAAGGAGGAAGAGGATGACTTGGATGTCTATGCCAAGAAAAAGATGGATCATAACGCTATGGCACGTATGTACAAAGAGATTCTTGAAGCAGATCTTGAGACTCACCAGTTTGGATCAGTGAAACACTTGTCATCAGTGTCCGCCTACAATCAATTGGATCCTCGTGCACACTCTCTTGCCCAAGTCCGGTGATCACAGAATGATCAGAGGCCATGCAATAAACTTGCTACATATATTTGATGCGCCACGAAGTTCAAGGTCATGAGCCTTATAGTTGAGACTATCAAAAGGACAAATGGTGACCGTAAAAGAAGTTGTGGATATGCCCCACAGATCCGTGGAGCCGATAAACTCCAAGATGGGCACAGCACATACCTGTTGGATAAGGAGCACATGCCTATCTATCCAGACTTCGAGGACAACCAAGTGGTTATGGATGAAGATGAACCATCCTCAGTGCAAGCACAAGCTAAAAAGGAGAAGGCAAGGGCAGAAAAGGCTGCCAAGATGCCAACAATGGAAGAGGCATCTTAGTACCTTCTGAAGAGCAAACAAGATCAACTTGGCTACTTGATTGCATCCACTCTAAGGATTGAGAAGGGGCTGGCCACCTTGACTCGAAACCGGAGAGCTTGGAGAGGATCATGGAGCGTAAGTTCTATGACATGGATATAAAGGTAATCGAGATCCAAATTGTTGTTGAGCAGCTTCAGGATGACATGCAGGAGAGGAAGGGCAAGCCAACCACATATGCATTTGCCAGAGTGCCTAGAGCTCACAGATCACTGCAGTGCTGCGATGATACCAGAGCCACTTCATCTACACCAGCTACAGCTTCAGTGCCACCAGCTCCAGCACCTACTCCACCAGCTCCATCTACATCAACAGATGCTTTCGTCCTTGGCGTCCTGTCTACACCACCACCTGAAGATCAAGACTGAGAGTCGATTTAGTGCTATGCATTTTCTATGAAATTTTTGGTAACTTGTTGCCAAAGGGGGAGAAAAATGTATAGATCATAGGCTTCGAGAGAGAGTGTTGCTTTTTGTTCTCTCTTGCTTTGGTGGTTGAACTTTATTTGCTTGTTTGAGATACATTATGTCTGTGTGATACCTGGATGATCATGTGTTTGATCATATGCTACAATTATGCTTGATGGACGACATTATCCTTTTTATCCCTATATGATCATTCATTTTGCTTGGTGATGAGTGCATGTATTTAATCATTATCATTTTGAGTGCTTCACCAAGATGTATGTGACATGGAAGAGTTACCCATGATCCCAACTCCTTGTGCATTTGCAGTCCAAAGCAGATCTTAAACTATGCACAAAATTAGGGGGAGCACTTGCTTATCACATACTTCTCAAAGCGACAATGTTTTTCACTCTTACTATCATTTGTCGAAGCTTTGATCTATATGTTGTCATCAATTACCAAAAAGGGGGAGATTGAAAGTGCAACTATCCCTAGGTGGTTTTGGTAATTCCTAACAACATATAGCTCATTGAGCTAACATCATTCCAAGATGAATATTTCAGGAAAAGCTCAATGGATGGCATGGCATGGATGAGAAAAGTGGACCCCTCAAATTGCTAAGGATAAAAGGATTGGCTCAAGCTCAAAAGCTCAAGACTCTACATTTTATATTTTAGTGATCCAAGATCACATTTAGTCTACAGGAAAAGCCAATACTATCAAGGAGGGATGAGGTGTTGCTTAATGAGTTTCTTGCTCCACAGTGCTTAGTGATATGCTCCAAAACCCTCAGCTACTTTCTCATATCCACGTATGACCTAAACCCAAAGTCAAACTCGGCCCTACCGATTCTTTCTATTCGGCGCCACCGAGTTCAGATGTCATAGCCACTGCCACAAACCCTAGGCAAATCGGTCTCACTGATAGGGATCTCGGTCTCACCGAGATGGGATTGTAATCTCTCTGTTTCCCTTCGTAACGTTTCAGTGGAATACATTGCCCACCCACCACCCACTTCATTGCCACGGTTGATGATTTAACCCAGGTACTGGACTTCGACTCCGAAGACATCGATGGTCTGGACGACGATGCAGGAGAAGAACATGAACCACCGCTCACTGGGCGGTGGACAGCCGCCTCTCCCTATGATATATATATGGCGGACACTCCGAAGGAAACCAATGGCGATGAGGCAACGGGGGATAATCCTCGTGGAGAAAAGAAAAGCATGGGCGTCGTCGGCGCCGCTCAAGCCCCACCACAGGAATACCGGCCCGGAAGACTAAAACAATCGGGATGGCGCCGAAGATGAATATAACCCTAGTCGGCTTGCCTTTCAGAAGGCCGGACTGGCCACTGTGGGATACTTGGAGAGGGACAACTATACGCCCCCTCCGAGGACGAGGCAAGCCTCGGCAATGACGAATTCGGCGTGCCTGAAGATCCAGTGGAACAAGCTCGCTTCGAGCGACGGCTCATGGCCACGGCAAAGAGCCTGCAAAGGAAGCAACAGCAGCTTAAAGCTGACCAAGATTTTCTGGTGGACAGATGGACCAAGGTCCTGGCCACCGAAAGATACAGACCCGACCGCCCCGACAAAGGGCACACACGGCACAACCGGCCACCCCAACCTAAGCAGGAGAACCCAACGCACATGCCCCGATGTCAACACATCACTACAGTCCAAAACAATACGAAGGACACACGAAGAGGCATCCTCAAGCCTCGGCGCAATGGTCATAACCGTCAAGTCAGGAAAGCTGGTGCTAATTCCAACAACTCTCAGTCCGGTCAGCGGACAAAGAACAGCTCAGACCTATCCGGCCCGACCCACACACTCGATCAACCATGTGAAATTCATGGTACTCCTAGAAGGACGACAAATCATACCAATAGAGAATACCGGATCCTCAAAACAAAGCGGCTGGTCATGTGCCGGAAACAATGAAGGGAGGCGTCTGGTCAAGAGACCCCCCCCGCCCCATAGCATAAACGTACGGTCGATCGCCCCCGACCGCATTAACCACAACAATTTAATTGCAGTACCTCTACACATACAGCCCCCGCAGGTGTGAAACCACAAACAACATCTTCTAAAAGATGCTAGGGGCAAAGGCCAAGTTTTACTGGCCCACCACTCTAACAGTTGTCTTCGGATCACCAAAAAATGCTACACCAAAGAATAAAATCTTTGGAACCTTCCCACCATGCGGTAATTTACTGTAAGCTAACGGGATGAACCATGTTGACTAGATTCCACGTGGTAAATCACTCAGGCCAACACCGTGTGATGCAATCACACCTATGGGCAAGGCCGAACCCCGCCCTCAGAGCAGAAATCATACAGCTGCCGGAGTAGCGAGTCGCGCATGCCTATCAAAATTTTGATATGACAACCAACTATCCGGGCACCAACTGAGGAGTCCGCGCTATTTCACGGTATAACGGTTGGGTTTACAGGGTCCGATCATGAACCTGAAAGTGCAACTATCCCTAGGTGGTTTTGGTAATTCCTAACAACATATAGCTCATTGAGCTAACATCATTCCAAGATGAATATTTCAGGAAAATCTCAATGGATGGCATGGCATGGATGAGAAAAGTGGATCCCTCAAATTGCTAAGGATAAAAAGATTGGCTCAAGCTCAAAAGCTCAAGACTCTACATTTTATATTTTAGTGATCCAAGATCACATTCAGTCTACAGGAAAAGCCAATACTATCAAGGAGGGATGAGGTGTTGCTTAATGAGTTTCTTGCTCCACGGTGCTTAGTGATATGCTCCAAAACCCTCAGCTACTTTCTCATATCCACGTATGACCTAAACCCAAAGTCAAACTCGGCCCTACCGATTCTTTCTATCCGGCGCCACAGAGTTCAGATGTCATAGCCACTACCACAAACCCTAGGCAAATCGGTCTCACCGATAGGGATCTCGGTCTCACCGAGATGGGAATGTAATCTCTCTGTTTCCCTTCAGAACGCTTCGGTCCCACCGAGATGAGCGATCGGTCCCACCGAGATTGCAATGTAAACTGTCTGTTTCCTTTTTGTAACATTTCGGTCTCACCGAAATGAGCGAATCGGTCCCACTGAGTTTACCCGACTAACTCTCTGGTTAGCTTATTACCAAAATCAGTCTCACCGAGTTTGTGTAATCGGTCTCACCGAGATTATGTTATGCCCTAACCCTAACCATATCGGTCCTACCGAGTTGCATGTCGGTCCCACCGAAAATCCTAATGGTCACTAGATTTGCTGAATCGGTCCGACCGAGTTTATCAATTCGGTCCCACCGAGTTTGGCAAGTTGTTTGTAATGGTTAGATTTTGTGTGGAGGCTATATATACCCCTCCACCTACTCTTCATTCATGGAGAGAGCCACAGAATGAACCTACACTTCCAACTTGTCGCTTCGAGAAGGAACCACCTACTCATGTGTTGAGGCCAAGATATTCCATTCCTACCATATGAATCTTGATCTCTAGCCTTCCCCAAGTTGCTTTCCACTCAAATCTTCTTTCCACCAAATCCAAATCCAGAGAGAGAGTTGAGCGTTGGGGAGCCTATCATTACACGCACAAGAGCAAGGAGTTCATCATCAACACACCATTTGTTACTTCTTGGAGAGTGGTGTCTCCTAGATTGGCTAGGTGTCACTTGGGAGCCTCCGACCAGATTGTGGAGTTGAACCAAGGAGTTTGTAAGGGCAAGGAGATCGCCTACTTCATGAAGATCTTCCGCTAGTGAGGCAAGTCCTTCGTGGGCGACGGCCATGGTGGGATAGACAAGGTTGCTTCTTCATGGACCCTTCGTGGGTGGAGCCCTCCGTGGACTCGTGCAACCGTTACCTTCGTGGGTTGAAGTCTCCATCAACGTGGATGTACGATAGCACCACCTATCGGAACCACGACAAAAACATCCATGTCTCCAATTGTGTTTGAATTCTCCAAACCCTTCCCTTTACATTCTTGCAAGTTGCATGCTTTACTTTCCGCTGCTCATATACTCTTTGCATGCTTGCTTGAATTTTGTTAAGATTGCTTGACTTGTGCTAAGATAGCTAAAATCTGCCAAATACTAAAATTGGGAAAATGATAAGTTTTTAATTGGTCAAGTAGTCTAATCACCCCCCTCTAGATATACTTTTGATCCTACAGAACCCTTAGACCAACCAAAGGAGGACGTTCAGCTACCTCCAAGTATTTGCCTTTACAAACTAACTTTGACGCCGGACAGGGTTGGTGACGCGGAATCGTCCAGGACACACAAGGAGCCCCCCGTAAAAGAAGGCAGTCCGGATTCACTCTTGATCCACTCACAACTCCCTCCAGTCCGGCCATCACAGGTTCCACTAAAAAACACCTCTTTTCATAATCATACATCGTACTCATATGCATAGACATATCATCCTACTACAATGCGTAGACTTAATTAACACTTACCGGCCGTCGTTTATCGCCGGCGCCTCTTTGCCAAAATAAAAAATGGCAGCCACGCTTCGTGTTACGCCCGGTTATGCCAGGGGCTTCACAATACGGCAATAAAGTCTGACCACCTTTTCGGTCGCTCGGCACCCCGAACTTATAGCATTATATGCATCAGCTCCGAATCATGTCTTGGGTCATTGGTTGCGTTTGCCTGGCTCCCATGTTTTGGTACCTTACGTTCCGTTCTATCGGCTAAGGTAGCGTTGGGAGAACTACTGCGATTGTGTCCCGGTTCTGCCGGACGAGCACCTCGAGAGAAAGCCGAAACCGATTGTCATGATGCGTGAGAGCTGGTCACTGTTCGAGAGGTTGTAAAATCCTTAAAGATTTATTCCGACACCGCCATGATACATGCAGAGTGTGACGGATCGGTCTTCTGATCAGGTGCCAATCGAGCCCCTAGTTCGGCCTTCCGAACACTAGGGGCTGCGCCGACCATACTCGAATTCCTATGGCTAAGTGAGAGTAATAAAGCCTTCTAGTCCGATTGCCTGGTTCGTGGAGAGAAACACCTCCTTAAAAGGACCCAACTATGGGATAAAGAGCGTTCAGATATATCCTAACACCCCGTATTCTTTTTACGTAAAGCGGTTTACGACCGCCAACTCTCAGGATTTACATACAATAAACAGCCGCTCAGGAAGAACATATGTTCAAACAAAACAGGCAATATATAATAAAAATGCCATTATCCCACATTTCAAAAAGCGGCACGAATGCCCTCAGGGAAATATAATGTCTTTGGCACACTTATCCGCTGCAAGGCGGGCCCCTTTCAGTACACCTTCATAGTACAGTTCGGGCTTGCGATGCTCCTTACCCTCTGGCGGCCCCTCAGTCATCAGCTTCTCCGCGTCAAGCTTCCCCCAATGCACTTTTACACGGGCAAACGCCATGCGCGCACCTTCTATACAGACTGGTCGCTTGATAGCATCAAGCCGAGGACAGGCGCCCACAATCCGCTTCACGAGTCCGAAGTAACTGCTTGGAATTGGCTCCGCAGGACACAGCCGGACAACTAAGTCCTTCATGGCTAGTTCGTCCGCCTGGTGCAGTTCGACCAGCTGCTTCAGCTGATCGATAAAAGCCACCGGATAGTTCGGTGCCAAATACTGCGACCAGAAATCCCTCTCCGCAGACTTCTTCTCCTCGGTTCGGTAGAATTGGGCGGCATCTGATATGCTGGGAGGAAGATCCGCAAAAGCCCCTAGAAAATCAAGAATTCAGCTTCTCGCTTAAGAGTTCTCCCCACTATCATGTAAAAATGGCCATGAATACAACAGGCCTTACCAGCCGCAACTTTCCGGGCCTCCTGAATGTCCCGTACAACACCTCGGGCTTCTTCCCGAGCATCTTCCGCGGCTTCGAGAGCTTGGGCGAGTTCGGATTCTTTCCCTACTAGACTCTGCTCCAAGCCCTCGCTTTTCTTTACAGCCTCCTGGAGCTCTCGCTCAGCCGCGATGACTCTGGCCTCGTGTTTCTCACGAAGCGCCTGTTCAGCGGCAGTCTTCTTTAGTGCCTCGAATTCGGCACTCGCTCATGGAGCATACAATACAGATATTTTTCACTAGGCACAATTACTCATTCATGCCAACTTCAAGACAATGTTTTCAACATACCTTGCTTGTCTTCCAATTGCTTCTTCACACGGCCAAGTTCCTCCTCGGCCCGTGCGAGGCTCCGCTTCAGTTCAGACACTTCCGCATTGTGAGTGGCCGTCTTCTCCGCAGACGCCTGTTTTCAAAGAGGTACACGTCATTAACAAATGTTCCCACGAAAAAAGAGGATTTGATCCCCTGCCCGGCTCTCTCTCTTTCGCTTGACAAAGGTATCGTGGGCTACTACTCATATTATGATGATTCCTCAAAGGTCTCTTAGGAAACATACCTCTAAGGCCTTTATAAGGCCAAGGCGGGACTCGTTCAGCCCGCTCTCGGCGGACTGAATCTTTTCAACCACCGCACCCATGAGGGTTCGATGTTCATCGACGATAGACGCGTTCTGTAACACTGTCGACAGACCGCCTGGCAACCCTGCTTGAACAGAGGTTGCTGGCGGAGTAGGCAAGCCTCCCACCTTTGAAGGTGGCTGCTCGCCCGATCCGGGAGCCTTAGAGGTCTCCTGGACCTTGTCCGGCTGTGGGCCGAACCCAAGATCGCCCCCGCTGTCGGCTGCTCAGGGGCCATCGCTCCCGTGTGTCTGGCTCCAGTGATATGCCCCCCCTGGTCCAGGCCCCGTTGAGACGATACCTCAGTGTCACACCGGGACTTGGGGGAAGGGGCCTCTGGAGGCGTCTAGCTCTCCAAGGCGTCCGAGCTCAGCGAATCCTCCGATGAGGACTGTCCGTCGCGAGACCTTGCCGGACTGTGCAAAATATAGCAACAGTTAAACTACTATGCCCAAAAACAATCCCGGACGCATATGCGTGTTCGGATTTCGTATACTTACGAGTTCTCCAGGGGCTGGGCCCTGGGATCCCACTGCGGGCTGCTATCGGCAGCCGTGGTGGATGCCTCTGGGAGGGAACCTTTCCCCCTCTTGGGCGATTCAGCCTCCAGGGACGAGGAAGCTGCACGCTTCTTCCCACCTTCAGAGTGAGGCTCGTCCTCCTCTGCTTCTTCCTCTTAGTCTTCCGAAGAAGGAGCGTCGCTTGAGTCTTTGGATTTTGCGTCCGAAGCCTCGCATCGACGGAGGCCACTCCGGGTCTTATTGACCTTCTTGGAGGCCTCCTTCTTTGGCGCCTCGTAAGGTGCGGGGACCAGCATCTTCGTCAGAAGAGGTCCGGCCGGTTCCTCCGGCGGCGGGGCCGGACAATGTATCCGCTCCACCTTCTTTATCCATCCCTGAGGTTACGATGAAACACGATTAAGATATCTCCCTCATGACATGCCAACTGAAGCATGAATGGACAGAGCGTGGTTGTAACTTACCGAGCTTGCAGAATGGGATAATTGATACCCACGGTCCTCGGCGGAGCCCGACCACGATTTGCCGGACTTGAAGAGCACCTTCCTGATATCCTTGTGGGAGGAATCATAGAGCTCCTGAAGGGTTTGGTGCTCAGTTGGGTTGAACTCCCACAGAGTGCAGGCTCGGCGCTGACAAGGGAGAACCAGGCGAACTAGCAGCACCTGGACTACGTCGACGAGTTTGACGTCCTCACAACCACACTCAACGCTGCCCGAGCAAAGTGACAGCTCATCGGACGAGGACCAGTTCGGGCCCTTCTTGGGCCAGGACGTGAGCCACAGTGGAGCTCCGGATCTGAACTCAGGAACTGCAGCCCACTTTTTGCCGCGTGGTTCGGTGATATAAAACCACTGCTGCTGCCACTCCTTGACGGAGTCGTTGAAGGCGCCCTTCGGCCAAACGGCCTTGGGCATCTTGCTCACTATGGCGTCACCGCACTCGGCATGTTCGCCACTCACCACCTTGGGCTTCACATTGAAAATCTTCAGCCACAGGCCGAAGTGAGGCGAAATCCGGAGAAAGGCCTCGCACACGACGATGAACGTCGAGATATTGAGGAAAGAATTAGGGGAAAGATCATGAAAATCAATCCCATAGTAATACATGACTCCGCGAACAAATGGGTGAAGGGGAAACCCGAGCCCGCGGACGAAGTGGGGAAGGAACACGACTCTCTCGTGGGACTCCGGAGTAGGGACGACCTGTCCCGCCGGTGGGAGACGGTGGACGATCTTCTTGGCTAGATACCCGGCTTCCCGGAGCTTCTTGATATCCATCTCCTGGACGGTAGAGGCCATCCATTTGCCTCATTCTCTAGATCTGGACATCTTTGGAAAATATCTCTTCGATGGAAAAGGAGAATGCCTGGGCGTTAGGGCTCGAACAGAGGGGAATGAGCTAGCGGAAGGAGAAGGCGTGGGTAAAGAGGAAGAAGCCTTATCTCTTTATAGAGACGGCAAAAGCTTTTTGCGCCTCCCCACTTGCCTAGTGGAACCCGCTCGTTCCCCACTCGCCGTGATTAGCGGCGCGGTTGGATTACCCATACCCGCATTGATGAAGATCCCGTAATAAGGGGACACGATCTCTGCTTTGACAAGACGTGTCAAGGAAACCGCCTCGCAATATGCGTTGTGGCTGGTCGTGGGAAAACGGTTCGAATAATGACCCGACCGTAATGACATGTCGCGTTGCCTAAAAAGTTGTCAGCAGATTGCATTTGTGAAATACCATTCTCTCTACGGTGGCATGTGAAGATCATTTTGTGGATCCGGACACGGTTCAAGTGTTCAATAATTACTTTGGAGTACTCGGAGAAGGAACCCGCCTTGCAATGCCGAAGTCAAGACTGCGTGCCGGACTCATCGTCATTGAAGCCTGGTTCAGGGGCTACTGAGGGAGTCCTGGATTAGGGGGTATCCGGACAACCGGACTATATACATCGTCCGCACTATTGAAGCGTGAAGATACAAGACTCAAGACTTCGTCCCGTGTCCGGATGGAACTCTCCTTAGCGTGGAAGGCAAGCTTGGCGATCTGGATATTGTATTTCCTTCCTTGTAACCGACTCCATGTAAACCCTAGCCCTCTCCGGTGTCTATATAAACCGGAGAGGTTGGTCCTTAGAAGGCCAATCACAATTACAATCATACCATCATAGGCTAGCTTCTAGGGTTTAGCCTCTACGATCTCGTGGTAGATCTACTCTTGTACTACCCATATCTTCAATATTAATCAAGCAGGAAGTAGGGTTTTACCTCCATCGAGAGGGACCGAACCTGGGTAAACATTGTGTCCCTTGCTTCCTGTTACCATCATCCTAAGACGCACAGATCGGGACCCCCTACCCGAGATCCGCCGGTTTTGACACCGACACCAGTATCTACCCAGGTGCTACTATGAGCATTAATAAGGTACACATCAATAACATGTATATCAAATATACCTTTGTTCACTTTGCCATCCTTCTTATCCGCCAAGTATTTGGGGTAGCTCCGCTTCCAGTGACCATTCCCTTAAGCAATGAGTTTCAGGCTTGGGTCCAGCTTTGGCCTTCTTCCCGGGAGTGGCAACTTGCTTGACATTCTTATTGAAGTTCCCTTTATTTCCCTTGCCCTTTTTCTTGATACTAGTGGTCTTTTTAACCATCAACACTTGATGCTCCTTCTTGATTTCTACCTCCGCGGCCTTAAGCATCGCGAAGAGCTCAGGAATCATTTTATTCATCGGTTGCATATTATAGTTCATCACGAAGCCTTTGTAGCTCGGTGGCAGTGACTGAAGAACTCTATCAATAATACTATCAGCCGTAAGATCAACTCCCAGCTGAGTCAAGTGGTTATGATACCCAGACATTTTGAGTGTGTGTTCATTGACAGGACTATTCTCCTCCATCTTGCAGCTATAGAACTTGTTGGAGACTTAATATCTCTCAACCCGGGCATTTGCTTGAAATATTAACTTGAAAACTATTGGAACATCTCATATGCTCCATGACGTTCAAAACGTCTTTGAAGTCCCAGTTCTAAGCCATAAGGCATGGCACACTGAACTATCGAGTAGTCATCAGACCGAGCTTGCCAGGCGTTCATAACATCTTCTTTAGCTCCTGCAGCAGGTCTTTCACCTAGCGGTGCATCAAGGACATAATTCTTCTATGCGGCAATGAGGATAATCCTCAAGTTATGGACCCAGTCCGTGTAGTTGCTACCATCTTCTTTCAACTTAGCTTTTCTAGGAACACATTAAAATTGAGGGGAACGGTAGCTCGGGCCATTGATCTACAACATAGATATGCAAAACTATAAGACTAAGTTCATGATGAATTAAGTTAAATTAATCAAATTACTAATGAACTCCCACTTAAATAAACAACCCTCAAGTTATCTAAGTGATACATGATCCAAATCAACTAACCCATGTCTGATCATCACGTGAGATGGGGTAGTCATCAATGGTGAACATCTTTATGTTGATCATATCTACTATATGACTCACGTGCGACCTTTCGGTCTCCAATGTTCCGAGACCATGTCTGTACATGCTAGGCTCTTCAAGTTTAACCCAAGTATTCTGCATGTGCAAAACTGCCTTACACCCGTTGTATGCGAACGTAGAGTCTATCACACTCGATCATCACGAGGTGCTTCGAAACGACGAACATTGGCAACGGTGCATACTCGGGGAGAACACTTTTATCTTGAAATTTAGTGAAGGGATCATCTTATAATGCTACCGCCGTTCTAAGCAAAATAAGATGCATAAAGGATAAACATCACATGCAATCAAAATATGTGACATGATACGGTTATCAACATCTTGTGCTTTTGATCTCCTCTCCAAAGCATCGTAATGATATCCATCATCACCGGCACGACACCTTGATCTCCATCGTTGTGTCGGGGTTGTCTCGCCAACTATTGCTTCTACAACTATTGCTAACGCATAGCGATAAAGTAAAGCAATTACATGGCACTTGCACTTCATACAATATAGAGACAACCCTAAGGCTCCTTCCGGTTGTCGATATTACAAAAAATTGTCATCTCATACATCAACATATATCACATCATATCATGACCATATCTCATCACAACATGCCCTGCAAAAACAAGTTAGACGTCCTCTACTTTGTTGTTGCAAGTTTTACGTGGCTGCTACGGGCTTCTAGCAAGAACCGTTCTTACCTACGCAAAAACCACAACGGTGATTCATCAAGTTTGCTGTTTTAACCTTCTTCAAAGACCGGCTGTAGTCAAATTTGATTCAACTAAGGTAGGAGAAACAGACACCCGCCAGCCACCTTTCAAAACTTGTTGCATGTCTGTCGGTGGAACCGGTCTCATGTGTGTGGACATGTAATGTTGGTCCGGGCCGCTTCATCCCACAATATCGCTGAATCAAAATAAAAGGTTGGTGGTAAGTAGTATGACTATCACCACCCACAACTCTTTGTGTTCTACTCGTGCATATCATCTACGCATAGACCTGGCTCGGATGCCACTCTTTGGAAACGTTGCATGGGAAACAAAAAAATTCTACGCACATGCAAGATCTATCCATGGAGATGCATAGAAACGAGAGGGAGAGTGTGTCTATGTACCCTCATAGACCGTAAGCGGAAGCATTTGTTAACGCGGTTGATGTAGTCGAACTTCTTCGTGCTCCAACCGATCGAGTATCGAATGTACGACACCTCCGCGTTCAGCACATGTTCAGCTCGGTGACGTCCTCCGCCTTCTTGATCCAGCAAGACGGCAAGGTAGTGGATGAGTTCTGGCAGCAAGATGGTGTGGTGACGGTGATGGTGAAGTGATCTTCTCATGGCTTCGCCTAAGCACTACAAAAATATGACCGAGGGTGTAAACGGTGGAGATGGCGCCGCACACGGCTAAGCAATTGTTGTGGTTGTTCTAGGCGCCCCCTTCCCACATATATATATATATATATATATATATATATATATATATATATATATATATAGGTGGGGGGAGCAGCCAGAGGTGCCCCAAGTAGGCTAAACCCTACTTGGGGTCCTCCCCAAGTGGCGCCCCCCTTACCATATTTGTCGGAGGGGGGGAAGGAAAGGGGGGAGAGGGAAGGAAGGGGGAGGCCGAATCCCACCCTTTCCTTTCCCCCACTTGGGCGGCTGCCATGGGGGGTGCGCCAGCCCCTTGTGGGCTGGTGTGCTCCCCTCTAATGGCCCAATAGGCCCATTACCCTCCCGGGGGTGTCCGGTACCCCCTTCGGTATTCCGATGACTACCCGGTACACTCTTAAACACTTTCGGTGTACGAATACCATCGTCCTATATATCAATGTTTACCTATCGACCATTTCGAGACTCCTCGTCATGTCTGTGATCTCATCCGAGACTCCGAACAACATTTGGTCACGAAATCATATAACTCATATAACACTATATCGTCAACGAACGTTAAGCGTGCGGACCCTACGGGTTCGAGAACTTTGTAGACATGACCGAGACACCACTTTGGTCAATAACCAATAGCGGAACCTGGATGCCCATATTGGCTCCTACATATTCTACGAAGATCTTTATCGGTCGAACCTTATGACAACATACGTAATTCCCTTTGTCCATCGGTATGTTACTTGCCCGAGATTCGATCGTCGGTATCTTCATACCTAGTTCAATCTCATACCGGCAAGTCTCTTTACTCGTTCCGTAATACATCATCTTGCAAGTAACTCCTTAGTCACTATGCTTGCAAGGCTTCTTATGATGTGTATTACCGAGAGGGCCCAGAGATACCTCTCTGATACTTGGAGTGATAAATCCTAATCTCGATATATGCCAACTCAACAAACACCTTTGGAGATACCTGTATAGCATCTTTATGATCACCCAGTTACGTTGTGATGTTTGATAGCACACAAGGTATTCCTCCGGTATGTGGGAGTTGCATAATCTCATAGTCGAAGGAATATGGATTTGTCATCAAGAAAGTAATAGCAATAAACTGAACGATCAATATGCTAAGCTAACGGATGGGTCTTGTCCGTCACATTATTCTCCTAATGATGTGATCCAGTTATCAAATGACAACACATGTCTAGGGTTAGGAAACCTTAACCATCTTTGATCAACGAGCTAGTCTAGTAGAGGCTCACTAGGGACACGGTATTTGTTTATGTATTCACACATGTATTTAAGTTTCCGATCAATACAATTCTAGCATGAACAATAAACCTTTATCATGAATAAGGAAATATAAAATAACAACTTTATTATTGCCTCTAGGGCATATTTCCTTCACCCCATGGGTTGAGTGGGTTGTTGACAAGCCAAAAAGCATATCAGGGTGGAAGTGGCCCAAATCTACATTGGGATGCTAACAGGCCGAAAGTTAGACCTGGCCGGTCCCAGTACCATCACGGTTCGTTTATGGGCCGAAAGTTTCATCGAGCAACAAATGGGCCCAAATGTAGTAGGACCTTAAACAGGCCAGAAACACACCTGGCCGTAAGTAGGCCCGAATACATAGCGGAATGTAACGGGTAGAAGTGGCCATGGGCCGCAATGATGAGAAATCCACAACGGGTTGGTGACGGGCCGATTTGTACTATTTATACGGGCCTTACCTGCAAATGGGTTGTGTGCAAGAAGGCCGTTAATGGGATAGCCCGCTAACTTTGACTAGGCCGGCCATTTTAACCTAATTGGGCCACTGTTGGGGCGTGCCTCGTGTCCAGCCGCAACATCGAGCTGATACGTGGATCTGTTGGCGAATGAGAATTTTACACGTGAAGGCTGTTAACGGGTTATCGGATCCAAAATCGCACCTGATAGCTTAACGGTGACCCGTTACAGTGGATGCCACATGTCGGTTACCCTTGATGAAAACACTTCCATGACGCGACATTTATCATCATGGAAGTGGACACTTTCGTGATGATAATTTGAGTAGTGTATTGGAACACTTCCACGACAGCACATATATGACTATCTTGATTCTGCCTCCGCCGAAAGCGTGAGAATGGTCGACTGAAGTGGGGGGGGGGGGGACGGCAAGGCCTGTTGCCGGGCGACAATGTTTATCTTAAAAGTAACAAGGATTCATCCCTTGGCATGGGCCTCGCCCACGCACAAAGAAACCCGACAAACACTCTTTTTCATTAAAATCATCCCATACAGGTACAGTTCATACGGAATTAAAAACATGAGCAAGGGGATTACAAGTCTTAAAATTAACAAGTGCCCGCAGGCTTACAAACTGAAAAGAGATAAGATGCCCATAATCCCTTTCTTGTCCCTCTCCTCAGGAAATGGAACAAGACAGCAGGAGGGCAAAAAGAGTTCCTAGGCGAGGTGCGAGGAGCAGAAGGCGCCAAGAGAGCGTCTCGGTGCCGACGGAAGAGCTGGAAGACGATGCAGTGGGCCGGCGATACGCGACGAAGGCGTCGGTGCCCGCGTACTCCGACTTGACAGCCGCCACCCGCCTTCTTCGCCTTCTCTGGCCCTCCTACGCCAGCCGCTCAGGCCTCTTAAAGGCCCACTATGGCCATGGGCGTACAAATGGAACAATTAGAAATAAGAAAAGCTTACGCTGATTTAGGCCCAGTTATTTTATGTGGGCTACATGCCGATTGCGAGCCACAATCTTTTTTGCTCCATTCGGGTTGTGGGCTGGACGAATATTGGCCCTTTGGGATCCTATGATGCTTATAGCAAAATGAGAGCGATGATGCCGAACACATTACTTAGAATAAACCTACACAATACAAAAATAGCTTGCTAATTCTACGGCCTTTGGCAGCACGATAAATATTGTATCGCAACAAAATAGATTACAACCATACAACAAAAGGCCCGTTGGCATAAAAGTTCACAATCCTTGCAGATAAATGCACCATGAGATGTATAGAAGCAAAAATCATTTGACCTGAGTGGTAATGTTTCAGGTTGTAGAATCTGATGGAGCAGCATGACCTCCCCCCCTTTTCCCCATTGCTCTTGAACAATGAAGCAAATGCCTGATAGTCTGGTTTCAAAACCATTCATATCTTGATGACATTTTTCAACCACTATTATTGTTTCAGAAACAACCTCCATTAGGGATTGGACTTGTGTCTGGAGCATAGATATATCACTCTGTCTACCCGGTAGATTTTGTTCACTAGGCGGTTTTGATGAGGTTACCTTAACAACCAACCCAGAATTACGCAGGAAGGTATTTTTTGCACTGTTAGTGGAGAGATACTGAGGGAGTTATGTACTAAGGGGTCCTCGGGGCGCTGACCCATTGAATATGGACCGGACTGGTGAAGTCGTATAGCGATAGGAGATCTATGAAGCCATGGTGTGCCCTCCAAGTCAAGGATAGGAAGGATCTCTTTACTCCTTATTGTAACTATCTCCGGTAACCCTAACCCTACCAGTGTCCATATAAACATGAAGGAAATATGCCCTAGAGGCAATAATAAAGTTGTTATTTTATATTTCCTTATTCATGATAAAGGTTTATTATTCATGTTAGAATTGTATTGATCGGAAACTTAAATACATGTGTGAATACATAAACAAATACCGTGTCCCTAGTAAGCCTATACTAGACTAGCTCGTTGATCAGAGATGGTAAAGGTTTCCTAACCATAGACATGTGTTGTCATTTGATAAAGGGATCACATCAATGAAGAATGATGTGATGGACAAGACCCATCCGTTAGCTTAGCATATTGAGCGTTTAGTTTATTGCTATTGCTTTCTGCATGTCAAATACATATTCCTCTGACTATGAGATCATGAAACTCCCGGATACCGGAGGAATACCTTGTGTCCTATCAAACATCACAACATAACTGGGTGATCATATAGATGCTCTACATGTATCTCCGAAGGTGTTTGTTGAGTTGGCATAGATCGAGATTAGGATTTGTCACTCCGAGTACCGGAGAGGTATCTCTGGGCCCTCTCAGTAATACACATCATAAGAAGCCTTGCAAGCAAAGTGACTAATGAGTTATTTATAGGATGATGTATTACGGAACGAGTAAAGAGACTTGCCGGTAACGAGATTGAACTAGGAATGAAGATACCGACGATCGAATCTCGGGCAAGTAAACATACCAATGGACAAAGGGAATCATGTATGTTGTCATAATGGTTCGACCGATAAAGATATTTGTAGACCATGTAGGAGCCAATATGGGCATCCAGGTTCCGTTATTGGTTATTGACCGGAGAGGTGTCTCGGTCATGTCTACATAGTTCTCGAACCCGTAGGGTCCGCACGCTTAACGTTCGTTGACGATTGCTACCACTTGAGCACTGCATTGGATTTCCTAGAAGAGGAAAGGATGATGCAGCACAGTAGCGTAAGTATTTCCCTCAGTTTTTGAGAACCAAGGTATCAATGCAGTAGGAGGCTACGCGCGAGTCCCTCGCACCTACACAATACAAATAACTCCTCGCAACCAACGTGATAAGGGGTTGTCAATCCCTTCACGGTCACTTACGAGAGTGAGATCTGATAGATATGATAGGATAATATTTTTGGTATTTTTGTGATAAAGATGCAAAGTAAAATAAAAGCAAAATAAAAAGAAAAGGAAATAACAAAGTAATGGAAGATTAATATGATGAAGATAGACCCGGGGGCCATAGGTTTCACTAGTGGCATGTCTCAAGAGCATAAGTATTTTACGGTGGGTGAACGAATTACTGTTGAGCAATTGGCAGAATTGAGCATAGTTATGAGAATATCTAGGTATGATCATGTATATAGGCATCATGTCCGAGACAAGTAGATCGACTCACCTGCATCTACTACTATTACTCCACCATCGACCGCTATCCAGCATGCATCTAGAGTATTAATTTCAAGAAAACAGAGTAACGCCTTAAGCAAGATGACATGATGTAGAGGGATAAATTCATGCAATATGATAAAAACTCCATCTTATTATCCTCGATGGCAACAATACAATACGTGCCTTGCTGCCCCTACTGTCACTGGGAAAGGACACAGCAAGATTGAACCCAAAGCTAAGCACTTCTCCCATTGCAAGAAAAACCAATCTAGTAGGCCAAACCAAATTGATAATTCGAAGAGACTTGCAAAGATAACCAATCATACATAAAAGAATTCAGAGAATATTCAAATATTGTTCATAGATAATCTTGATCATAAACCCACAATTCATCGGTCTCAACAAACACACCACAAAAAGAAGATTACATTGAATAGATCTCCACAAGAGAGGGGGTGAACATTGTATTGAGATCCAAAAAGAGAGAAGAAGCCATCTAGCTACTAGCTATGGACCCGAAGGTGTGAAGTAAACTACTCACACTTCATCGGAGAGGCTATGGTGTTGATATAGAAGCCCTCGGTGATGGGTTCCCCTTCTGGCGGAGCTCCAGAACAGGCCCCAAGATGGGATCTCGTGGGTACAGAAGGTTGCGGCGGTGGAATTAGGTTTTTGGCTCGTGATCTCGATCGCTTGGGGGCAATGAGGTATATATAGGAGGAAGGAGTACGTCAGTGAAGCAACAGGGGGCCCACGAGGGTGGAGGGCGCGCGCTGGGAGGGTGGGCGCCCCTACCTCGAGCCTTCCTCCTTTCTTTCTTGACGTAGGGTCCAAGTCTCCTGGATCATATTCGGTGAGAAAATCACGTTCCCGAAGGTTTCATTCCGTTTGGACTCCGATTGATATTCCTTTTGTGCGAAACTCTGAAATAGGCAAAAAACAACAATTCCCGGCTAGGCCTCCGGTTAATAGGTTAGTCCCAAAAATAATATAAAAGTGGATAATAAAGCCCAAAAATGTCCAAAACAGTAGATAATATAGCATGGAGCAATCAAAAATTATAGATGCGTTGGAGACGTATCAATGATATATTGTTATATGAGTTATATGATTTGGTGACCGAATGTTGTTCGGAGTACCGGATGTGATAAGGACATGACAAGGAGTCTCGAAATAGTCAAGAGGTAAAGATTGATATATTGGATGATGGTATTCGGACACCGGAAGTGTTTCAGAGTTTATCGGGTGATCATCAGAGTACTGGAGGGGGTATCGGACACCCCGGGAGGTTAATGGGCCTATTGGGCCATAAGAGGGGAGAACACTAGCCCCAAGGGTCTGGCACACCCCCCATGCCAGCCGCCCAAGTGGGGAAAGGAAAGGCGGGAGGATTCGGCCTCCCCTTCCTTCTCTCTTCCCTCCTTCCATTTCTTCTCCGGCAAATAAGGAAAGGGGGGCGCCACTTGCGGAGGACCCCAAGTAGGATTCGGCCTACTTGGGGCGCCCTCCTGGCTGCTCCCTCCTCCCCCACCTATATATATGTGGGAGGGGGCCGCCTAGCACACCCCAGACAATTACTTAGCCGTGTGTGGCGCCCCCTCCACCGTTTACGCCCGCGGTCATATTTTCATAGTGCTTAGGCGAAGCCCTGCGAAGATCACTTCACCATCACCGTCACCACACCGTCGTGCTGCCAGAACTCATCCACTACCTCGCCATCTTGCTGGATCAAGAAGGCGGAGGACGTCATCGAGCTGAACGTGTGATGAACGCGGTGGTGCCGTACATTCGGTGCTCGATCGGTTGGAATGCGAAGAAGTTCGACTACATCTACCGCGTTGTCAAACGCTTCTGCTTACAGTCTACGAGGGTACATAGACACGCTCTCCCCTCTCGTTGCTATGCATCTCCTTGATAGATCTTCCGTGTGGGTAGAATTTTTTTGTTTTCCATGCAATGTTTCCCAACTAAACTAAGAGTTGTAGTCTTTAGGGCTAGAGCTACATTCATCACCTCATCACCTTAGGGTTTAGGTCATGCTAATCTCGAGGTAGATCTACTCTGTAACCATACTATACATCCAATACAATCTAGCATGACGTAGATTATTACCTTTTCGAGAGGGCCCGAATCTGGGTAAACACCGTGTTCATCGTCCCTTGTTCCCATCGATCTCAGACCCACAGCTCGGGACCCCTACCCCAAGGTCTGCCGGTTTTGACAACGACATTGATTCTTTCATTGAGAGTTCTGCCGTGGGGTCTCCCAAAGGTTCGATGGCTCGCCTGATTGTGGGAGAAGGCATCGTATCCGGGGACTTCATTGTCCCCAGTTAACTCTTCGCGTATGTAACAACTTCGCTCCTGAACACCGAATTTGATTCAGTAATTTGGCATACATTGCAGACACATGGGGCGATCTGGTCTTCGCCGGATTCACTGCCCCTCCCGCACCCTCGCAAGCCTCGCCATTCCCGCTCCGGAGTCCCCATCCGATCCGATCTACGGATCGGCCCCCGCCCTCCAAACAGATTTGAGCCAGGAGGGCTCTGCTTCAAGCTGGGGCCAGACTCCACCTTCGGCCGGATCCATCATGTCTATGGAGGGCCTATCCTCGGCCTTCGAGGCAGAATCAGCAGGCGGAAGCCACGAGTCAGTCTTGGCCGAAATTTTCCTTCACAATGCTCCTGTGGCCTTGAGCCCTTACGACGAACCGGCAACCGATGGCCAGGGATCAACCCCGGCCCGAAGCAGCTCGATCTCGAATCCCGGCGTGGAAACCACACGCAAAAACCAAGGCCCATCCTTAGTCTCCAGTGACTATCCGGACCCCCTCAAGGATCTGGAACCGTACCCCGAGCTTAGCTCGGCCTATGGAAACCAAGGACCGGCCAGGGCACTGACTAAACCCACCCCGTTACAACGGAATTTGGCTTAGAGCCCTCTAATTTGGTGACCCTCGCTATGTTAAACGAGGCGCTAGACCGAATCCAGAAAATGACCATCCAGGAGGACCCGCACCGCCTCTTTGCTCTATAAATACCCCAATATTCCAGAAACCCTAGGGGAGTCGACGAAAATCAATTCCAGCCATCGCAGAGTCCAGAACCACCAGATCCAATCTAGACACCATCACGGAGGGGTGCATCATGTCCATTGCTGCCTCTCCAATGATGCGTGAGTAGTTCTTTGTAGACCTATGGGTCCGTAGTTAGTAGCTAGATGGCTTCCTCTCTCTCGTTTGATTCTCAATACAATGGTCTCTTGGAGATCCATATGATGTAACTCTTTTGCGGTGTGTTTGTTGGGATCCGATGAACTTTGAGTTTATGATCAGATCTATCTTTTTATCCATGAAAGTTATTTGAGTCTTCTTTAATCTCTTATATGCATGATTGCTTATAGCCTCGTATTATTTGGGTTTTGTTTGGCCAACTTGATCTATTTATCTTGCAATGGGAAGAGGTACTTCGTGGTGGGTTCGATCTTACGGTGCTCGATCCCAGTGACAGAAGGGAACTGACACTTATGTATCATTGCTACTAAGGATAAAACTCTGGGGTCCATTTCTACATAAATAGATCTTTTCTACATCATGTCATCATTCTTGTTGCATTACTCTGTTTCTGCATGAACTTAATACACTAGATGCATGCTGGATAGCGGTCGATGTGTGGAGTAATAGTAGTAGATGCAGGCAGGAGTCGGTCAGCTAATCTTGGACGTGATGCCTATATAATGATCATTTCCTGGATATCGTCATGATTATTTGAAGTTCTATCAATTTCCCAACAGTAATTTTTTCACCCACAGTTTGTTATTTTTCTCGAGAGAATCCACTAGTGAAATTTACGGCCCCCGGGTCTCTTCTTTAATAAATTTGCCTTTGCGATCTATTTTCCTTTGCTTTTATTTGCAGATCTATTAAACCAAAAATACAAAAATACCTTGTTGTACTTTATTTTATTTGGCGTTCGATTTATCAATATTTACAACTCTCTCACGTCCGTTTGCCAACTTCTGGCACCGTTACCCGAAAGGGATTGACAACCCCTTTAACACGTCGGGTTGCGAGTATTTGTTATTTGTGTGCAGGTGTTGTTTACGTAGTGTTGCTTGGTTTTCCTACTGGTTCGATAACCTTGGTCTCATCACTGAGGAAAATACCTACCGTTGTTGTGCTGCATCATACCTTCCTCTTTGGGGAAATACCGACGTAGTTCTAGCAGACGTCAAAAGGAATTTCTGGCATCATTGCCGGGGAGACATCATCAACATCTACCAGGTTCCTAATCACAAATATCATCTCCTTGCAATTTACATTATTTGCCATTTGCCTTTCCTTTTGCTCTCCCCCACTTCACAAAAATGTGCCCTTTTATTCGCCCTCTTTTTTCGTTTGCCGTTTTCTTGCCGCATCTGTTTTGTGTGCAATCTTGTTTGCTAATTTGGTTGTTATGGATAGTTCTTCCTCTGTTGCGTGCACTCCCGAGAACGAGATTCTCAACTTTAAACAAAGGGGAGGAGAGAATTTAAAAGATGCTTGCTATAGGATTTGCAATGCTCATAATAGATCTATCCGTAAGCAATCTACCGTTGTTCTTCTTTGATGTTTTTATGTGGGCATCACCACTTGGTATAGATTCGTCCTTGATACGATTACCGGTGGAAATTTCTTGATGTGTCCTTCTCTTGTTGCCTTTAATGCTACGGGAAATTTAGTGGTCTCACCACCTCATATGATTAATGAAACAACTTTTGACTCTTGAGCATGCCATTGAAAGATTAGATGCTATTTAAAAGAAAATGCTCACCAAAGAACATATCAAAAATTTGGATAAAAGGATGCATAATTTTGCTATTAAAATTGGATCAAAAGCGGGAGAAGTTTTTAAGTTTTGAAAGAAAAGAGAACCGTGATTCATGAAAGAATTGAAGAAAGTCCGTCTCGGATTGCTAAACTGGAAGAAATATTTAGTAATTTAAGCACGGCTTTTGCTTCTGCTAAAACCATTGAAAAAACTCCCTTAAAGATCGGCAAGACTACTCAGGTTACTAAAAACAAGGGTGCAACTTCTAGTAATAACAGTAAAGAAGATCTTAAGATGATTAGTATTCACCCGGATTTTATTGAGGTTATAAGGGATCCCTTGGGCAAAAATGAATACTTCAAATTTGTTCCTAGGGGCATTGTCATTGAAAATATTTATGCTAAATCTCTGAAGAATTCTAATTGTTTGATTCAAGAGTTGGAGAAGGATGAAAAAACTTAAATCCTTGCTTTATGCCTAGCTAGGTGCGTAAAACAATAGCGCTTGTTGGAGGCAACCCAATGAATAAAATTTATGTTTGCCTTTTGCTTTCTGTTCTTGAATGTTTGCACAATTATGCTACTGTTATGATTGTGTTTTTTGTGTTTTAATTAGTGTTTGTGCCAAGTAAAGGCTTTAGGATCTTCTTGAGTGATAGTTGTTTGATCTTGCTGAAAAACAGAAACTTTTGCACGCACGAAAATAATTTTCATTAATCACAGAAATTTTATTTTGCTCTGATTATTTTTGCAGAAGTTCAATATACAAATTTCTCATGTCGTCCTAATTTTTCAGAATTTTTGGAGTTTCAGAAGTATTCGAAATATGCATATTGCTACAGACTGTTCTGTTTTTGACAGATTCTGTTTTCTTTGCGTTGTGTGCTTGTTTTGACGATTCTATGGTTTTCTTTGATGAGTTTTTGCCATACAAAAGTTGGAATAAAGTAGTTATAATTCAAAAATAAAATATGAATTGGTTTTCTACAGTACTTATAGTAGTGATTTGCTTTCTTATACTAACGGATCTCACGAAGGTTTTGTTGAGTTTTGTCTGATTGAAGTTTTCAAGTTTTGGGTAATGTTACGATGAATGAAGGAATAAGGAGTAAGAAGAGCCTAAGCTTGGGGATGCTCATGGCATCCCAAGCTATTATCCAAAGAGAAGCAAGAAACTAAGCTTGGGGATGCCCCGAGTGGCATCCCCTCTTTCTTCTAACGTCCATCGGTATTTTACTTGAAGCTATATTTTTATTCGTCACATACTATGAGTTTTTCTTGGAGCGTATTGTATGATTTGAGTCTTTGCTTGTTTTGCTTTGTGTTTTAAGTCTTGAATCCTTGCTGCACACACCTATTTGTGAGAGCCAAAATTATGCCATGACTTGCTAGAATTGCTCTCTATGCTTCACTTAAATTTTTTATGAGCTATGTAATTGCTCTAGTGCCTCACTTATATCTTTTTTGAGCACGGTGTGATTTGTTATTTTTGAAGAAATGCTCTCATTGTTCACTTAGATTTATTTGATAGCTGGTAAATTTTTTCAAAAATTCTCTGTCGCTTCACTTAAATTAATTTAAGAGAAAGAAATATTATGCTCATGATCTTCACTTATATTTGTTTGAGATTATCAAAAGCAACACATGAAAATTAGTCCCAAAGTGATAGATATCCAAGAAGGATATATTAAAAACTTTCATGAAGATCATTGGACAAAATAAACTTGATTCCTTGTAATAGTTTTCAGATATGATGATGTGATATGTGAGTCATGTTGATGAGTAATTATGCTTTAGTAAGAATATTGGCGTTAAAGTTTGTGATTCCCTATGCAAGCACGAAAGTCAATAGTCATGAAATGAAATTATATCCTACTTGTGGTGCATTATTCGGTGTTAATTATGCTTAATGCTCGCTTATGTGATTATTCGTTTCTTGGTTGGTCGCTTCTCAATCTTTTGCTAGCCTTCATTTTGCACTAAGTATGATCACTACTTGTGCATCCAAAATCCTATAAACCAGTTTTACCACATGAGTCCACTATATCTACCTATATGCGGTATTCTTTTGCCGTTCTAAGAAAATTTGTATGTGCCATCTCTAATTTTCAAAAAAAATCTCTTTTGTGTGCTCGTACCGCTCGCGAGGCTGTGAGGGGTGGCCAATATTTTCCATGCTTGATGTGTTATTCTCATGATGAGTGTTTATTCACTTGTCATTGCACGAGAGTAAGACAAAGGTATTAGGGATTCCTAGTCCCGAAATGAAAAATGGATTTACTTTATGTTGTCAAATAATAAATTCCTTGAAAGTGTTGGTATGGAGGACAACCGTGGATACGGCTAGCCATGGAAAGTGAAAGTATGGTTGAAAAAGGAATAAACTTTATTTTATGTTTAGGAACCTCCTATGATTATCTGGCATGGAAAGTATTGGGAGCTCTAATTCATTTTCGTTGGTGGGAAAAGTGTGCCTCTCAAAATGTTTTTATCTCTCAATTTTCGCTTTGAGCTCTGGCACCTCTACAAATCCCTACTTCCCTCTGCGAAGGGATTTTCTTTTACTTTATGCAATTTTTATTTTTTATTTGAGTCTCCATCTTCTCTTATAAGGCACCAACAGGGGGCACTATGATCGTACTAGAGCATTTGGTGTAGCTAATATGCGAGTGTGTTTCATGAATGGATCAATGATTAAGCATGATGGGCTAGGGATAACTTATTTTAGCGTTAATATTTTAAAAGATATGGTTGCTTGTTGGTATGCTTGAGTATCTAAGGCTCATGTCAAAACTAGACTATTGCTTTGAACCATATAAAAGTCCAAATGTCCATACTATAAAGAAAACAATATGAGATGACATGTTAGGCAGCATTCCACACCAAAAATTCTGTTTTTATCATTTACCTACTCGAGGACGAGCAGGAATTAAGCTTGGGGATGCTGATACGTCTCCAATGTATCTATAATTTTTTATTGTTCCATGTTGTTATATTATAATTCTTGGATGTTTCACAATCATTTTATTTAATTTTTTGGTACTAACCTATTTACATAGTGCCAAGTGCCAGTTGTTGTTTTCTGCAGGTTTTTTACATCGCAAGAAATCAATACCAAACGGAGTCCAAAGGCAGCAAAACTTTTGTGGAATTTTTTGGACCACAAGACATCCAGTGGGCCAAATAAGTACCAAGGAGGGGGGCCAAGGTGAGCACAAGACACCAGGGTGCGCCAGGAGGCCCAAGCACACCCTGGTGAGTTGTGCCCACCTCGGTGGCCTCCCGCACCACCTCTTTGCTCTATAAATACCCCAATATTCCAGAAACCCTAGGGGAGTCGACGAGAATCAATTCCAGCCGCCGCAGAGTCCAGAACCCCCAGATCCAATCTAGACACCATCACGGAGGGGTGCATCTTGTCCATTGGTGCCTCTCCGATGATGTGTGAGTAGTTCTTTGTAGACCTACGGGTCTGTAGTTAGTAGCCAGATGGCTTCCTCTCTCTCGTTTGATTCTCAATAAAATGGTCTCTTGGAGATCCATATGATGTAACTCTTTTTGCGATGTGTTTGTTGGGATCTGATGAACTTTGAGTTTATGATCAGATCTATCTTTTTATCCATGAAAGTTATTTGAGTCTTCTTTGATCTCTTATATGCATGATTGCTTATAGCCTCGTATTATTTGGGTTTTGTTTGGCCAACTTGATCTCTTTATCGTGCAATGGGAAGAGGTGCTTTGTAGTGGGTTTGATCTTACGGTGCTTAATCCCAGTGATAGAAGGGGAACCGACACGTATGTAGTGTTGCTACTAAGGCTAAAACGATGGGGTCTATTTCTACATAAATAGATCTTGTCTACATCATGTCATCGTTCTTATTGCATTACTCCGTTTCTCCATGAACTTAATACACTAGATGCATGCTGGATAGTGCTACTTCTTGAGCTTGCTTTGGTTTTTCCCTTAAGAGGAAAGGGTGATGCAGCAAAGTAGAGTAAGTATGTCCCTCGGCTTTTGAGAACCAAGGTATCAATCCAGTAGGAGACAATGCGACAAGCCACCGAATACCTGCACAAACAAACACGAACTTGCACCCAACGTGATAAAGGGGTTGTCAATCCCTTCACGGTTATTTGCAAAGTGAGATGTGATATAGATGGATAAACGGTAAAGTAATATTTTTGGTATTTTTGGTTTATGGAACGGGAAGTAAAAGATTGCAAATAAAGTAAATAGGAAATTAAAATTGTAGATCGGAAACTTGTATGATGGAAAATAGACCCGGGGGCCATAGGTTTCACTAGAGGCTTCTCTCAAGATAGGAATTATGATGGTGGGGGAACAAATTACTGTCGAGCAATTGATAGAGAAGCGCAAAGTTATGACGATATCTAAGGCAATGATCATGAATATAGGCATCATGTCCGTATTAAGTAAACCGAAGCGATTCTGCATCTACTACTATTACTCCACACATGGACCGCTATCCAGCATGCATCTAGAGTATTAAGTTCGTAAAGAACAGAGTAACGCCTTAGGCAAGATGACATGATGTAGAGGAATTAACTCAAATAATATGATGAAAACCCCATCTTTTTATCCTCGATGGCAACAATACAATACATGTCGGTTCCCCTTCTGTCACTAGGATCGAGCACCGCAAGATTGAACCCAAAGCTAAGCACTTCTCCCATTGCGAGAAAAACCAGTCTAGTTGGCCAAACCAAATCGATAGTTCAAAGAGACTTGCAAAGATATCAAATCATGCATATAAGAATTTAGAGAAGATTCAAATAATATTCATAGATAAGATGATCATAAATCCACAATTCATCAGATCTCGGCAAACACACCGCAAAAGAGTATTACATCGAATAGATCTCCAAGAACATCGAGGAGAACTTTGTATTGATAATCAAAGAGATAGAAGAAGCCATCTAGCTACTAGCTATGGACCCATAGGTCTGTGGTGAACTACTCACGCTTCATCGGAGAGGCAATGGTGTTGATGTAGAAACCCTCCGTGATCGAATCCCCCTCCAGCAGGATGCCGGAAAAGGTCCCTAGATGGGATCTCACGGGTATAGAAGGTTACGGCGCTGTAAAAGTGGTTTTGTGGCTCCCCTGGAAGTTTTTGGGGCATTTGAGAATATATATGAGGAAGAACTAGGTCAGGGGGGTCACCAAGGGGCCCACAAGGTCGGGGGGCACTCCCTCCACCCTTGTGGTCGCCTCGTGGCTCTTCCGACTTGCACTCCAAGTCTCCTGGGTGTCTTCTGGTCCAAGAAAAATCATCGCGAAAGTTTTATTCCGTTTGGTATTCCTTTTCCGCGAAACTCTAAAACAAGGGGAAAACAGAAACTGGCACTGGGCTCTAGGTTAATAGGTTAGTCCCAAAAATCATATAAAATAGCATATTAATGCATATAAAACATCCAAAACAGATAATATAATAGCGTGGAACAATAAAAAATTATGGATACGTTGGAGACGTATTAGATAGTGGTCGATGTGTGGAGTAATAGTAGTAGATGCAGGTAGGAGTCGGTCTACTAATCTTGGATGTGATGCCTATATAATGATCAATGCCTGGATATCATCATGATTATTTGAAGTTCTATCAATTGCCCAACAGTAATTTGTTCACCCACCGTATGCTATTTTTCTCGAGAGAAGCCACTAGTGGGATCTACTGCCCCCGGGTCTCTTCTTTAATATATTTGCCTTTGCGATCTATTTTCCTTTGCTTTTTATTTTCAGATCTATTAAACCAAAAATGCAAAAATACCTTGCTGCACTTTATTTTATTTGGCGTTCGATCTATCAATATTTACAACTCTCTCACGTCCGTTTTCCAACTTCTGGTGCCGTTACCCGAAAGGGATTGACAACCCCTTTAACACATCGGGTTGCGAGTATTTGTTATTTGTGTGCAGGTGTTGTTTACGTAGTGTTGCTTGGTTCTCCTACTGGTTTGATAACCTTGGTCTCATCACTGAGGGAAATACCTACCGTTGGTGTGCTGCATCATCCCTTCCTCTTTAGGGAAATACCGACGTAGTTCTAGCAGACATCATGGACACCCCCAAGGACGGCGATGGCACTCCCAATCAGGACCGAGACAAGCCCGAAGATGAGCCGCCCAAACATCAAAGACAGTGCCGTCGATCAAAGCCACGTTGAAGCCATGCGAGTAACATGGACTCTGCGGAGAACGACACCGTGAATAATACGGATGACCTCGCTTGAGCCGCAGCTAACGAACATCATCAGGATGACCCCGCGGTGCAGGAGGACCCGTTCAACCCAGAAAACCCTGATGACTTTGAAGACAACAGCTACCTCCCATCCTCTGAAGAGGAGGCCAGTCTCGAGGATGACGATTTCATCGTCCCTGAAGACCCACTGGAGCAGGAGCGGTTTAAACGGAGGCTTCTAGCCATCGCCCGCAGTCTGAAGAAACAAAAACGCAGAATCAAGGCCGAATAGGACACCTGCAACGATCGATGGACCAAAGTCCTAGCCGCCGAAGAAGGGTACAGTCGCGAACAACCAATCAAAAGTTATCCCAAGCGAAGATTGCTTCCGCAATTCGATGAAGAGGGCGTAGATCCCGCACGTCCGACATACACGTGTGCCAAACAACCGGACTGCCCCCCTAGAGGGCGGGACAAAGAAGCTGACGAGGCCGACCACCCCGCGGCCCCACCTCGCCGTTACGGCAAGGATCAAGTGCGTCCCACCTACGAATACGACCTCCGACATGACCTACACGCTCGAGGGGGCCCTACCAGGTTGCCAGATGTGGGGTTCCGGCAAACCCTTAAGGTTCGAACACTGGGGTGCATGCGAAGTCTTTCCCTCCTACCGATCTACGCCCTAGCTCGCTAAGATCTCGCGGATGAACTCGACGAACTCATGGCACAGAAAGACACGAGATTTATACTGGTTCAGGCCACTGTTGTAGTGTAATACCCTACTCCAGTGTGGTGGTGGTGGATTGCCTCTCGGGATGATGATGAATAGTACAGAGGGAAGAACAACCTCCCGAGGTTGAGGTGTTCTTGTGCTTGGTGTCTTAGCGGGTGAGAGCTGGATGAACTTCTCCCTGCCCCCTACTATGGTGGCTAGCTCCACTTATATAGGCCCTGGTCCTCTCCCCAAATATTGAGCGGGAAGGGAGCCAACAACGGCGGGCAAATTTGAAGGGGGACAACTAGTACAAGCTATCCTGACAAAAGTGGTCTTCTCCTGCAAAAGGCTCTGGTGGTGACGCCGTCTTGGGCTCCACGAAAACCTCCGTCTTGCCGCCCTCCTGGTATTGGTCTCGTTGCACCGATATAGCAACCTTTGCCTGATGCCTCGGTACTCCTTGCCTGCGCTGGCTTCCTTAGCACCAAAGAGGAAACAAGGACGCTGCGCGCTCTGGTGCCCGCCTGGCGTCGATCGTCATGGCTCACATCACGAGAACCTCGTGAGGTTTGCCCCGCCTTGATATCTCCGCTCCTCGTGAGCCTGCCTGACTAGGCCACTCCTGAGGAGGTATTGCGTCGTCCGCCTCGCGAGGCTTGGCCCCTCGCAAGGGTCTTGGATCCCTTGTTGAAGAAGATGGGCCGTACGACCTGCTGGCTTAGCCACGCCGCGGGCCGCAGTGTGCAAGTCTGGGACCCCTGCTCCCTGCATCGTCGACAAGAGCCCCGGGCCCAAAGGCGCTGGCTTGGCTTCAGCGGTGAAGCCAAGGGTCAATCTGAGCGCCGCGGGCCCAAAAAGCCTGCGGCCTCGGTTGACGCATGGCGGTTGATTGGACATGGGCGTCTCCGCTTCCCCACGCTGCCTCGGCAACTTCCCGACTTGACAAGTCCCTGCGACAAGCAAGGAAAACCATCATTACCTGCGATCGTGGGAGGCGCCGGTTGGCCTTCTCTTGCTATAAATGGGGAGAGGGCGGAGCCGCCGTCGCCCATCTCTTCCTTGCTTGCTTGCTCTTTCCTCCCCGCTCCTCTGTTAACAACAATGGCACCTATCAGAAGGTTCTCTGCTGAAGAAAAGGGGAAGGCCCCCCGGGGTGACCCGGGGCCACTTCCGTCGAAGAAGAGGTCGGTCCACCGCTGTGATGATGCGGCCATGCAGGTGGTGACGAGGCCTTGGTGCGAGCGGCCTCCTCCAGGGTATCCGCTACCCTTGTATGCCCGAGCCGAGGACTCAGGAGGACGGAGCGACAAGCAGTGTCGCCCACGCAGCGCCCGGGGTCGCCGCGCCACGCCGACACGCACAGTCGCCCCTGGAATCCACGCCGTGGACTCCTCGCGCGAGCTGGTGCTGTGGGCGCTGATGCCTCCAAGCTCTTGGATCCGCTTCCCGTGGTTCCGGCGGCGGCATGTGGGAGGTCTTGCTGAAGCCACACAACGTCAAGTGGAGGCCTTGCTGAAGAAGTTCCGCGGCTTTGTCTCCGCTCCTCTGACCGGTGATGTCGCCGATCCTGCAGCTGATGGTGAAGGTGAAGATAATGTCGCTCATGAATTGGCGCCTTCCGCAGGTGATGGCGGCGCCCGGGGGTGACCTGCGGCTATTCTCTCGTTTCGTTCCTGCAACATGCATTAGGCCTCGTGGAGGCATTTAGACTTTTCATTTGATATCGTGAGGACAATGTGTTTGTAATATTTGTTTCGAGATTTTACGATTTCCTTCCTATTTGCTTTATGCTCAAGGTCGGCAGAGCCCGACCCACGATACCTCAACCGCCATTGGACCGACCGGAGGCCGTGACGGACCAAGGTGTGAGGGCTACGTACGCTTAGGCTCTGAGTCGCGATGCTCAGAGTCCCCTTGACGCGCATAAACAACTTATAGGGAGAGTTCGCAAGGATAATTAATGTTCTTCGTCGGCAGAGCCCGGCCCCGCGCATACCTCAACCGCCATTGGGCCGACCGAAGACCAGGACGGACCAAGGAGTGAGGGGCTACGTGACCAGTTAGGCTCCTGAGTCGCAACGCTCTGGAGTCCCCCTTAACGTGCAAACAATTTCCATACCTGCCCTCGCCGAAGCCTCGGGAGGGGCGCGTGACGCCCAGGTCCGGGAGACCTGGTTGGGTGGCGTGCGCTTGGGTGTGACCCGAGCACAGCCCCCGTGCCCAGCCCCCTCGCGCGGCTCTCCCGAGGGGAGGCGTTGCGGTGGGGCTGGACGCTGAGATCTGGGCTCCCTGAGGTTGGTACGACCGTGGGGCCGCCCTTAGTTGTTTATCACCAGCGCGGAGCATAGTGCTTCTGCTTATGCACGGGCATAGCCGCTCCTCGGCAGTGTCGACGGCCAGCACGGAGCATGGTGCTTCCACTTGTGCGTGGGATGGGGGCCCCCCGCCGGGAGGAGCCCCCGGGGCGTGTACAGCCCCACCCTGACACGTGGCTTGCACGGCAGGGCTGCGAGGTGTATCTGGGCACTCGTGAGCCAGCGCGGGACTCACGAGGCCCTACCTCAAGGCGGGTTGCGCCTGGTCTTGAGTCTTGGTGACTGTGTGTTCCTGCAAGGCGGTTAGGTGCAAGCACTCTACGTCCTCAGGTCCCGGCCCTCAAGCGAGCTCAGCCGCCGCTGGTATGCCAGGTCGCGATGCCGTGGTCAAGGCCAGGGGGTGAGGGCTGGAGAGCCAGTAAGAGCTCCTGAGTCGCGATGCTCAGGAGCCCCCCTTTTAACGCGCAAGCGAATTGCACAGGATGAATGGACCCGCGGCGGGTGGCGATCGAGCAGGCGATGACCGTAGGCAGGTTAATCATGGAGAGAAGATCAACTTGGGTAAATGCAGGAAGATACATGACACTGGGTCTGGCCTGAGCGGCTTGGGGATGATGCAGCCCGAGGGGCGCCCCCAGCAAGGTAAGCTAAAGACATAAGCAAAAGGGATACATGCCACAGGGACTGACCCATGTGGCCTGGGAATGATGCAGCCCGAGGGGCGCTCCCAGCTAAACGAGCTTGGAAGATGTCACCTGGTTCTGTAGACGAAGCAGAGTTGGTGCAGCTGAAGGCGTGCGTCGAAGAAATGACTCTTTACGAGCCACCGGGGCCCTGAGCCTCGGGAGGCTCTGGGGACTCGGGAGGTTCCCTGAAGGCCGTCTCCATCTCTTCCAGGAAAGCATGGTACCTGGCCTCCTGAACCGCCAGGACACACCGCATGTTGCGCTGATAGGCTCACGCCACGCTCGGCAAGCCGAAGGGCATGCGAACGTAGTTGTGAGGCTGGACCTCACTGTGGCCCACACGCGAAGGCCAGAAGCGCTCCTGAGATGCGGCCCTATTGAGCCCTGGAACGTCGATGCAGACACGCAACCTAGCATCCTCGCCTGGTGTCGGGGAGGCTGATCGTGCCCACGGACACCTATGGGGCCGGCGGAGCAGGCCCCTTGTGGTTCGGAGGGGGGCGGAGATCGCACGAAGAGCGGATCGAGGCGAGGCACACGAGCAGTTTACCCAGCTTCGGAGCTCTCCGGAGAGATAAAACTCCTACTGCTGCTTGTCTGATGTATTGTGTTCTTGCTAGGGAGCGATGAGAGCTACAAAACCTACCGTGAATGTATCTGGTCTTGAGTGAGTCGAATGAACCGAACCAGCCGAACCCCCTCTACGTTGCACATGGGCCTCCTTTTATATGCTCAAGGGGTCTCCGACAGGTGGCAACATAGATGAGGGTACAAATGTAAAAACAGGAGTTGGTACACCTACCGAGCGATTGTACAAGTGCAAAATACCTAACTCGACGGCAAGGGACAAAAGCAATAAATGCCCGTCGTTGTCGCCTTAACAAAGGCAACAGAGGCCGTCAGTGCGCCCGCCGCCACGATGGCAAGCTTGTCGGCCGCCGCTTATCGCTGCTCTCCGCTGGCTGCACAGCCGCCGACACGCCGCATGGAACGGTCCCATGGCGACACGTCACCGGATGAGCTGGAGCGAAGATGGAAAGAAGTTGCATGCCGCGAGCGCCTTTGCCGCGGCCGATTCTTGTCGCGCCGGAGGCTTGTCGCGCTCGAGCCTTCCCGCAAGCTCCTCTTGCCGGGGCCTTGTATTCTGCTTGCCTCGAGTGGCCTTCCCGACAAGCTCCTCTTGCCGGGTCCTTCTTTTCTTAATCAATTACTTTGTTCTTGAATGGCTCCAAAGGAGCCACGGAGGATCTTGGCGGTGACGAGGCAAAACCTCGCCGCTGGTGCTGCAATCGTCTGCGTGCAGTACGGGATACTAGGGTACCCTACTCTAGTACACCGACAGGAGCCCCCGGGCCTGGGCCGTACACGGTGCCGAGCGCTTGTCGGGCCAGGCCCAAACTATGCACGGACACACGTGGCCTCGACCACGTCGCAACTCGCCCCGGACCCACCACGATCCCCACTAACGGCACGCACCGGACGTGGCGTGGTGCGAGAGATCGTGGGCGCGGTCGTGGGGGGTTCTTTATTAATATAAGCGGAACGTCCGCCCCTCCCCTCTTTATAAGCGGAGGAAACAGAGGCAGGCCGCCCCTCCCGCCATTGCTGTCTTGTCAAGAAAACCACCGCCGCCTCCCTCTTCTTCTCCGGTCAGAGAGCAGCGCCCTTTTCGCCACAAGCACACTCACCGCCGTCGGCCTCCTCCGCCCCTCGCCATGGCTCAAAGCCGACAAGGAGAAGGGCGTCAAGTCGGCCGAGGCACAGCTGCTCGTGGCGCCGCGCAAGGAGCGGGCCATCTTCCCCGCAGCTCGGGCGCAAGGGAGCTGCGGACGCCTTCTACCTCTTCCGGTCGACGGAGACGCCGGCGCATCCGCGCACGAGGGTACTCCCCGCCTCCGCCGCTGATTTGGCCCCGGCTGTGGTACCCTTTTTCGCCTTTTCTTCTATTGCGGGCTTTGCCCGCCATTTTCCGAGTTCTTCTGCGACATAATGAACACCTTTAGCCTCCGCCTCCTTGATTTCACCCCCAACGCCGTCTTGACCATGGCTGTTTTCGCGCATTTGTGCGAAAACTTTGTCGGAGCCCCCCCGAACGTGGCACTCTTCCGCCATTTCTTTGTTCCCCGCGTCGAGAGAGGAGAGCCACTTGCCGAGGGATAGCACAGGTCTCTAGGATCGGCAAGAAAGAGGCCTACCTAGAGGGAGAGTTCCGCAACAAGTGGGAGGAGTGGAGAGCCAATCAGTGCTGGGTCGTGAGGAGAACCCGCAACCCTTCACCGCCAGGCGCCAAACCCCAATAGTGCGCGATGTGATTGGAGTAACTTGGCGCCGAGGATGCGGTCAAGATAGCTGTGACCCGGATCCTGCGCCTCAGGCTTGCCGGGTTAACCGTAGGAGCAGTTGGCGCGGACTTCCTTCGTCGCTGCATCGCTCCCTTGCAGGAAAGGAGGAGGCCTGCCTGGGAGTTCCAAAACGCGGCAGACATAATGAGGCTGCGCCCGGGCTTGAACTGGAACTTCACCGTCCTGGAGCTGGATTCAATGCTGCTCGAGTTGTTCAAGAGCGACCCCGACCATCCTGAGTGGTTTAGGTTGCCGCGGGGGGGTCGTCCCTTTGTGCAACAACTCGGCGCTCGACCGCATCCGCGCCATGATGCCATTGTGCGACTCCCACGGGATCGTCCCAACCTGGCAGGAGCCCCCCGACGAGGTCGTGCAGCAATTCTTCGACGATTTGCAAGAAGTGCCGATCCGCTCCGACGAAAGCGTAAAGGCTCACCCGCGACACCACCGACCGTGAGATGGCGCGGATTGCCACCAGAGGTGGAGGAGGCGGCAGCAGCCGCCACCGGAGCCTTCGGGTTCACCATGGAGGAGGCGGACGCGATGAAGGCGGCAAGCCTTGCCGAGCGAGGGGAGGTCGCCGGCGAGGACGAGCTTGTCGAGCCAGAGCCCGGGTCGAGTGGACCCGCCGAGGGCGCTTCTTCCCCACCGCCGAGCGACTTGCCGCCATGAGCCGAGCTCCCGCCCGCCAAGAGGCGTCTCCGCAAGGCTGGAGACGAGCCGGGCGACAGACCGCCCACAAGCAGCGCCAAGACGACGCGCTCCACCGCGGCAAGCGAGGTTGCCGCGGGAGCACCCCACACTGCCGCGACAACTGGGGCGGGATCTTCTCAGGCCACCACTGACGCCTCCACCAAGCGGCCAAGAGAGCCCACGCCTCCGCCTCGTCGCACCGGAGGTGAGCCGGAGTTTGACTTCTCCGCGCTCAGCTCCGAGGAGGAAGGCGAAGAGTAAGCTTCTCGAGATTGTGCTTGTATTTCTTCAATTTTATTGCTTCATCTTGAATCTGATTTGCTTTGTTCGACTCTTTTCCTTTTCGTGACGCCGCCCAGAGCGGCGAAGAGGGCCAAGATCCCGACGATCGTCGTTGAGGACGATTCTCCCGTGGTGACAGGGGACGCGTCCGAGACTCCCTTTGCCGGACCCGGCAACCTTCCTTCCTCCGAAAGCAGCCCCCAAAGACAGCCCCCTGCAGTAAGTGTGTGCAGTTTTCTTCTTACTAGTGGGTGTGTAGGGGTGCCCCTTCTGCGTTGATTTCTGGTTGTGTGCTTGTGTAGGAGCAGAGCAGCCTCATCAGGAGGGCTCGGAAGCCGCCTCCGAGATCCTGCCCGCTGCCACTATGCCGCCAAGGGAGAACTCCCCGGCAAGGGAGCTCCCTCCGACAAGGGAGGCCACCCCGCAAGGGAGGCCACTCCGCAAGGGAGGCTACCCCGGCAAGGGACGGCGCCAGTGACCCTCCAGTGGTCGAGGCCATGGCTGCGGATCCCGTTGCAGGTAATTCCCTTACGCGAAAATCTCCCTTGGGCTTGCTTTCTTTTGTTTCTCTTTTTGAACATTTGCTTGACTGCTCTTTCTTCGTCTGACGCAGAGCCGATGGAGGTCGAGGCCGCCGGCGAGGAGGAAGCGCGCGGCAACATCGACGAGGCCGCCGTCGAGGAAGAAGAGGTCATTGTCGTGGAAGAAGAGGCCGTCGCCGACGAGCCTGTTGGCGAGGAGGCCACCGAGGCTGCCGACGCAGAGGCCGGCGAGGGGTCGGGCGATCGTGACCGACGGCCCCGAGGCCGCAGGAGCGGCAAGCGCCACACCGACAACCGACTTCCCACCGCCTGCGCTGCCAGCTCCGAGGAGCTCCCACCGTGCCTACCGAAGGCCGGCGAAGGCGTCTTCATCAAGCTCCCCTAGGAACCGAAGCTCGTGGCGCCGGTCGAGGGCGAGACCTTCGACGGGCGAAGCTACTCGCCTTCCGCCGGGCTGACGCTGGTGGACGCAAGGCAAAGCAGCAGCGGGCGAAGTCTGAGGAGGAGCAGTTGCTGAAGAAGCCGCCGCCGCTTACCGCGCCCGGCAGGCCAAGTTGGAGACCCGGGAAGCGCTTGTCGCGAGGGCGGGAGCGGACATGGAGAAACGCGCAGAGGAGCTCCGGAGCGCCAACAAAGAAGCTCTCCGCGACGTAGCAGAAGCGCGGGGATATCTTGCAGAGGAGCGCACGACCTTCATCCTGGAGAAGGCCGCGGCTGAGGAGGAGCAGCGGCTGGCTGCTGAGAAGCTCGCCAGCAGAAAGTGAGCCGGGCGCAGCGGAAGGTCAACCTGGACAGCCATGAAGAAGACCTTGCCGCTGCGAGAGTCACTTGGCGGGCGCTCAAGGAAGCGGCGATGCCGCCGCAGCCGCCGAGGCCGCCAAGGAGGAGTTGAAGGCGAAGGTGGCGCAGCCGAGGCCACCCTCAAGAAGAGCGGCGAAGAGCTTGCCGTGCTCAAGCGTGAGCGCCAGAAGGACGCCTACACTGGGCGAAGCTGCAGAGTCGTCTCGCCGATAGAGGCAAGGAACTCGACGCCGCCAAGGATTCCAAGGCGGATCTTGAGCTGAAGCTGACCACCCTGACGCAGACGTTGGACGGCGCCAGAGAGCGGGAGGTGGGCTTGTTGGAGGCGATCAAGGCCAAGGAGGAGCTGCCTCTCCCTGGCCTCCATCCAGAACACCTTGAGGGAGAGCGTGGAGCACTGGACTGAAGGTCTCGTGGACACTGCCGCCGACATCCACAACGAGCTGATGGAGCTGGGGATGGCGGACCTTGCATACTCCTCCGACGAGCATCTCCAACCCAGCGCCAAGCTCAGCTTATTCTTCAAAGGCGTGGTGACGGGTCGTGCCCACGGACACCTATGGGGCCGGCGGAGCAGGCCCCTTGTGGTTCGGAGGGGGGGCGGAGATCGCACGAAGAGCGGATCGAGGCGAGGCACACGAGCAGTTTACCCAGCTTCGGAGCTCTCCGGAGAGATAAAACTCCTACTGCTGCTTGTCTGATGTATTGTGTTCTTGCTAGGGAGCGATGAGAGCTACAAAACCTAGCGTGAATGTATCTGGTCTCGAGTGAGTCGAATGAACCGAACCAGCCGAACCCCCTCTACGTTGCACATGGGCCTCCTTTTATATGCTCAAGGGTCTCCGGCGGTGGCAACATAGATGAGGGTACAAATGTAAAACAGGAGTTGGTACACCTACTCAACAAAGGTACGCAAAATAGCTAACTCGACGGCAAGGGACAAAGCAATAAATGCCCGTCGATGTCGCCTAACAAAGGCAATAGAGGCCGTCAGTGCGCCTCCGCCGCCACGATGGCAAGCTTGTCGGCGCCGCTTATCGCTGCTCTCCGCTGGCTGCACAACCGCCGACACGCCGCCGCATGGAACGGTCCCATGGCGACACGTCGCTGGATGAGCTGGAGCGAAGATGGAAAGAAGTTGCATGCCACGGCAAGCGCCTTGCCGCGGCCGATTCCTTGTCGCGCCCGGAGGCTTGTCGCGCTCCGAGCCTTCCCGGCAAGCTCCTCTTGCCGGGGCCTTGTCTTCTGCATGCCTGGAGTGGCCTTCCCGACAAGCTCCTCTTGCCGGGGCCTTGTTTTCTTAATCAAATACTTTGTTCTTGAATGGCTCCAAAGGAGCCACGGAGGATCTTGGCGGTGACGAGGCAAACCCTGCCGCTGGTGTCAGAATCGTCTGCAGGCAGTGCACGGGATACTAGGGTACCCCTACTCTAGTACACCGACACCTGGATGGGGAGCTGCGCCTCGTGAGCGGCTGTCGCCGCGCATGGCTCTTGCGTCTTGCAGCTCCTGAGTGGTCTTGGTGATGAACTCCTGAGTGATGGGCACTCCTTGCCATGTGCTCTCCTAAGGGACATGTGCCGTGAAGCACTCCTCCAAGTGGTGCCCAAGCGCCTCCCTCGTGAGGTTGGCAAGGTCTGAGGCCTTCCAGAAGAGAGCCCCCGAGCCCTGCCCGAGGAGGGCGCTGGGCGCGCCTTCCTATGCGATGGAGGGAGGCGCCCCTGGGACGGACGTTGATCCTAATGAGGCTCCTGCCGTGACGCCATCCTCCTGAGGTCCTGCGCGGCGCAGCTGCTTCTTCTTGGGGATGGCCTCCGAAGGGCCCTCACTTCTGCTGTCGGGATCGTTGATTGCTGCAGCTTGGAAGGCGCGCTTGAGGGAGCACACCTCGTCTATCTCTTCACATGGGACCGTGATGATTCCTCCGCTTCCTGGCATCTTGAGGACGTTGTAGCCCTGATGGGTGACTGCCATGAACTTGGCCAGGGCCGGATACCCGAGGATGGCGTTGTACGGTAGGCGGATGTGCACGACGTCGAAGTCGATGAGCTCAGTGCAGTAGTTCTTGCACTCTCCGAAGGTGACAGGCAGGCGGACCTACCCTATCGGTGTGGTGGAACCGTCAATCACCCCTGAGAAAGGCTTGGTAGGCTGGAGCTGCTCATACGGCACTTGGAGGTTGTCGAACGTGTCGACGGACAGGACGTTGAGCCCTGCGCCGCCGTCGATGAGGGTCTTGGTAACCTGCACATTGCTGATGACTGGGGAGCACAACATCGGGAGGGCGCCAGCGGTGGCCGCGCACTTGAGCTGATCTGCCGAGTTGAAAGTGATGGCGCATTGGGACCACTTGAGCGGGCGCGTGGCCTCGAGCTTGGGGAGCACTGCGTTCACCTCGCGAGCGAACTGTTTGAAGATGCGCTGAGAGGCTGGGGCCTGGGCGCCGCCCAAGATGCAGGCGATTGCACGCGGCTCCTGGAAGCCCCCAGCCCCCTCGTCCTGATGGTGGTCATCGCTCCTTCTTGGTGGCGGCAGTGGGGGAAGACCGACGTTGCTTTTGGGGGCGATCCTCACGAGGCTGGTCCCTCCAGTCCCCCTCGCGAGGATGGTCCAGCCAGTGGTCCTCACGAGGCCTGTCGCGCCACTCTGGCGCTGGCCACGGCTGCCCCAAAGATCCGCCTCCACGTCCTCCTCCACGGCCGTAGCCCCGGTCGCTGCGCTCGGGGCATCGACCGAAGCTTCCCTCACGGATGGCTCTGAGCTCTTGACAGTCACTGGTGTTGTGAGTGTTCAGGTTGTGGAAGGCGCAGAACGGTTAGCTATTCTTGGATGACTCGGGCTGATCTCTGCCCTGCATGGTGTCGGGCTCCACTGCTAGCACTGCTGCTTCCTTGCGCTTCACGTCCTTTGCCTTGGCCTTCTTCTCCTCTGTGCCCACGGCTGGCAGCTCGAGGAGAGAGAGGCGCCCCTCCTCAGCTCTTGCGCACTTGGTCGCCAGGTTGAACAGGTCGCCAGGGAGAGGCATCCCCAAGCTTTGACTTTTTGGTGTCCTTAGATTATCTTGGGGGTGCCATGGGCATCCCCAAGCTTAGTCTCTTGCCACTCCTTGTTCCATAATCCATCACCAGATTTCACCCAAAACTTGAAAACTTCACAACACAAAACTCAACAGAAATCTTGTGAGCTCTGCTAGCTTAAAGAAAACAAAAGACCACTTCAAGGTACTGTAATGAACTCATTCTTTATTTATATTGGTGTTAAACCTACTGTATTCCAACTTATCTATGGATTATAAACTATTTTACTAGCCATAGATCCATCAAAATAAGCAAACAACACACGAAAAATAGAATCTGTCAAAAACAGAACAGTCTGTAGTAATCTGTAACTAACGCAAACTTATGGAACTCCAAAAATTCAGCAAAAATAGGACGACCTAGGAAATTTGTTTATTGATCAGCAGCAATTGGAATCACTATTTTATCATGTTCGGGAGATTTTCAACAATTATTTTCGTGAACAGAAAGTTTCTGGAAATTACAGCAAGATCAAATAACTAACATCCAAGAAGATCCTATAGGTTTAACTTAGCACAAACACTAATTAAAACATAAACCACATCTAAACAGAAGGTAGATGGATTATTTATTCCTAAACAGAAACAAAAACAAAAAACTAAAAATAAAATTGGGTTGCCTCCCAACAAGCGCTATCGTTTAACGCCCCTAGCTAGGCATAAAAGCAAGGATAGATCTAGGTATTGCCATCTTTGGTTTTCAACTTTTTAGCGGAATCAAGCTTGAATCCCGGAGGTTCTTTACGTTTCCCTTCATATTCCGAAATTTTTAGATCTAAGGAATCCAACCGCTTATTGCAAAGAGTGATCAACATATTCATGCGGTGAATATTTCCGCTAACGTTCTTAAGAGGTTCAATAGACTTTTGTAAATTCTTAGTAACTTCACAAAAAATTTCAAGGATTCGTGTCTCTTCCTGGGTAGGATGAGTCCCCTTTTGTTGAGGTAGTGTTCCCACTATACCTTCTATAATTTCAAGCGCAATATGGGGATCAATTTCAATAAAGTTGCCCTTGGCAACGCAATCCAAAAGTTGTCTAAGAGACATATTTAATCCAACATAAAAATTGCGAAGCAAAATTCTCAGATTTACTTCAAAGGTACAATTACGGTAAGACTCCATTATTCTCAACCAGGCATCTTTTAAGTTTTCTCCTTGTCTTTGTTTGAAGTGAAAGACTTCAAACTCAAGGGACGACGGAGTGGATAAGGGACTAGCCATAACGACAAGCAAGCAAACTAACACACGAGCAAAAATCGAACGAGAGAAAGGCAAACAGAAAAGAGAGGGTGAATAAAACGACAAGGGTGAAGTGGGGAAGAGGAAATCGAGAGGCAAATGACAAATAATGTAATGCGGGAGATAAGGGATTGTGATGGGTACCTGGTATGTTGACTTTTGCGTAGACTCCCCGGCAACGGCGCCAGAAATCCTTCTTGCTACGTCTTGAGCTTGCGTTGGTTTTCCCCGAAGAGGAGAGGATGATGCAGCAGAGTAGAGTAAGTATTTCCCTCAGTTTTTGAGAACCAAGGTATCAATCCAGTAGGAGGCCACGCGCAAGTCCCTCGTACCTGCACAAAGCAAATAACTCCTCGCAACCAACGCGATAAGGGGTTGTCAATCCCTTCACGGTCACTTACGAGAGTGAGATCTGATAGAGATGATAGATAATATTTTTGGTATTTTTGGTATAAAGATGCAAAGTAAAATAAAAGGCAAAGTAAAAAATCAAAGCAATAATAAAGCGTACGGAGATTAATATGATGAGAATAGACCCGGGGGCCATAGATTTCACTAGTGGCTTCTCTCAAGAGCATAAGTATTTTACGGTGGGTGAACGAATTACTGTTGAGCAATTGACAGAATTGAGCATAGTTATGAGAGTATCTATGTATGATCATGTATATAGGCATCACGTCCGAGACAAGTAGACCGACTCCTGCCAGCATCTACTACTGTTACTCCACTCATCGACCGCTATCCATCATGCATCTATTGTATTAAGTTAATGAAAACAGAGTAACGCCTTAAGCAAGATGACATGATGTAGAGGGATAAATTCATGCAATATGATAAAAACCCCATCTTGTTATCCTCGATGGCAACAATACAATACGTGCCTTGCTGCCCCTCATCACATCGAAAGGACACCGCAAGATTGAACCGAAAGCTAAGCACTTCTCCCATTGCAAGAACTACCAATGTAGTTGGCCAAACCAAACGGATAATTCGAGGAGACTTGCAAAGATAAACAATCATACATAAAAGAATTCAGAGAAGATTCAAATATTGCTCATAGATAATCTTGATCATAAACCCACAATTCATCGGTCTCAGCAAACACACCGCAAAAAGAAGATTACATCGAATAGATCTCCACGAGAGAGGGGGAGAACATTGTATTGAGATCCAAAAAGAGAGAATAAGCCATCTAGCTACTAACTATGGACCCGAAGGTCTGAAGTAAACTACTCACACTTCATCGGAGAGGCTATGATGATGATGTAGAAGCCCTCCATGGTGGATTCCCCTTCCGGCGGAGCTCCTGAACAGGCCCCAAGATGGTATCTCATGGATACAGAAAGTTGCGACGGTGGAATTAGGTTTTTGGCTTCGTATCTGATCTGTTGGGGGTACGTAGGTATATATAGGAGGAAGGAGTACGTCGGTGGAGCTTCGGGGGGCCTACGAGGCAGGGGGCGTGCCCTAGGGGGGGGGCGCCCTTTACCCTCGTGGCCGCCTCCGAGGGTCCAAGTCTCCTGGATCATATCTGATGAGAAAATCACGTTCCCGAAAGTTTCATTCCGTTTGGACTCCGTTTGATATTCTGTTTCTTCGAAACACTGAAATAGGCAAAAAAAACAGCAAATCTGGGCTGGGCCTCCGGTTAATAGGCTAGTCCCAAAAATAATATAAAAGTGTAAAATAAAGCCCAATATGGTCCAAAATAGTAGATAATATAGCATGGAGCAATAAAAAATTATAGATACGTTGGAGACGTATCAGGCATCCCCAAGCTTAATTCATGCTCGTCCTCGAGTAGGTAAATGACAAAAAGAGAATTTTTGATGCGGAGTGCTACTTGGCATAATTTCAATGTAACTCTTCTTAATTGTGGTATGAATATTCAGATCCGGAAGATTCAAGACAAAAGTTCATATTGACATAAAAATAATAATACTTTAAGCATACTAACTAAGCAATTATGTCTTCTCAAAATAACATGGCCAAAGGAAGTTCATCCCTGCAAAATCATATGGTTTAGTCATGCTCCATTTTCGTCACACAAGAATGCTCTCATCATGCACAACCCCGATGACAAGCCAAGCAATTGTTTCATACTTTAATAATCTCAAACTCATAAAACTTCACGCAATACATGAGCACGAGCCATGGACATAGCACAATGGGTGGAATAGAATATGATGATGGGGGTTATGTGGAGAAGACAAAAAAAGAAGATCTCACATCAACGAGGCTAATCAATAGTCTATGGAGATGCCCATCGATTGATGTTAATGCAAGGAGTAGGGATTGCCATGCAACGGATGCACTAGAGCTATAAATGTGTGAAAGCTCAACAAAAGAAACTAAGTGGGTGTGCATCCAACTTGCTTGCTCATGAATACCTAGGGCACTTGAGGAAGCCCATTGTTGGAATATACAAGCCAAGTTCTATAATGAAAAATTCCCACTAGTATATGAAAATGACAAAATGAGAGACTCTCTATCATGAAGATTATGGTGCTACTTTGAAGCACAAGTGTGGTAAAATGATAGTAACATTGTCCCTCTCTCTTTTTCTCTTATTTTTTTGTTTGGGCCTTTTCTCTTTTATGGCCTCTTTTATTTTCTTATTTATTTATTTATTCCTCACTTGGGACAATGCTCTAGAAAATAATGATCATCACACTTCTATTTATTTACAACTCAATGATTACAACACGATACTAGAACAAAGTATGACTCTATATGAATGCCTCCAGCGGTGTACCAGGATATGCAATGAATCAAGAGTGGCATGTATGAAGTAATTATGAACGGTGGCTTTGCCACAAGTACTATGTCAACTACATGATCATGCTAAGTACTATGACAACGATAATGTGTCATGATGAACGGAATGGTGGAAAGTTGCATGGCAATATATCTCGGAATGGCTATGGAAATGCCATAATAGGTAGGTATGGTGGCTGTTTTTAGGAAGATATAAGGAGGTTTATGTGTGAAAGAGCGTATCATATCACGGGGTTTGGATGCACCGGCGAAGTTTGCACGAACTCTCAATGCGAGAAAGGGCAATGCACGGTACGGAAGAGGCTAGCAATGATGGAAGGGTGAGAGTGCGTATAATCCATGGACTCAACATTAGTCATAAAGAACTCATATACTTATTGCAAAAATCTACAAGCCATCAAAAACCAAAGCACTACGCGCATGCTCCTTGGGGGATAGATTGGTAGGAAAAGACCATCGCTCGTCCCCGACCGCCACTCATAAGGAGGACACTCAAAGGACACCTCATGTTTCAAATTTGTTACATAACGTTTACCATACATGCATGCTACGGGACTTGCAAACTTCAACACAATTATTTCTCAATTTCACAATTACTCAACTAGCATGACTCTGATATTATTACCTCCATATCTCAAAACAATCATCAAGCATCAAACTTTTCTTAGTATTCAACACACTCAAAAGAAAATTTAACAAATCTTGAATACCAAGCATATTATTATTATTAAGCAAATTACCATGCTATTTAAGACTCTCAAAATAATCTAAGTGAAGCATGAGAGATCAAAGGTTTCTATAAAACAAATCCACCACCGTGCTCTAAAAGATATAAGTGAAGCACTAGAGCAAAACTATATAGCTCAAAAGATATAAGTGAAGCACATAGAGTATTCTATCAAATTCCAATTCATGTATGGCTCTCTCAAAAGGTGTGTACAGCAAGGATGAATGTGGTAAACTAACAAGCAAAGACGCAAATAATACAAGAAGCTCCAAGCAAAACACATATCATGTGGTGAATAAAAATATAGCTCCAAGTAAAGTTACCGATGGAAGTGGATTTAAAGAGGGGATGCCTTCCGGGGCATCCCCAAGCTTTGACTTTTTGGTGTCCTTAGATTATCTTATGGGTGCCATGGGCATCCCCAAGCTTAGGCTCTTGCCACTCCTTGTTCCATAATCCATCAAAATATTTCACCCAAAACTTGAAAACTTCACAACACAAAACTCAATGTAAATCTCATGAGCTCTGCTAGCGAAAGAAAAACAAAAGACCACTTCAAGGTACTGTAATGAAATCATTCTTTATTTATATTGGTGTTAAACCTACAGTATTCCAACTTATCTATGGATTATAAACTTTTTTACTAGCCATAGATTCATCAAAATAAGCAAACAACACACGAAAAACAGAATCTGTCAAAAACAGAACATTCTGTAGTAATCTGTAACTAACGCAAACTTATGGAACTCTAAAACTTCAGCGCAAATAGGACGACCTAGGAAAATTGTTTATTGATCAGCAGCAATTTGAATTACTATTTTATCACGTTCTGGTGATTTTTAAAAATTGTTTTAGTGAACAGAAAGTTTCTGGAAATTACAGCAAGATCAAATAACTAACATCCAAGAAGATCCTATAGGTTTAACTTGGCACAAACACTAATTAAAACATAAACCACATCTAAACAGATGGTAGATAGATTATTTATTCCTAAAGAGAAACAAAAACAAAAAACTAAAAATAAAATTGGGTTGCCTCCCAACAAGCGCTATCGTTTAACGCCCCTAGCTAGGCATAAAAGCAAGGATAGATCTAGGTATTGCCATCTTTGGTTTTCAACTTTTTAGCGGAATCAAGCTCGAATCCGGGAGGTTCTTTACGTTTCCCTTCATATTCCGAAATTTTTAGATCTAAGGAATCCAACCGCTTATTGCAAAGAGTAATCAACATATTCATGCGGTGAATATTTCCGGTAACGTTCTTAAGAGGTTGAAGAGACTTTTGTAAATTCTTAGTAACTTCACAATTTTTTTCCAGGATTTGTGTCTCTTCCTGGGTAGGATGAGTCCCCTTTTGTTGAGGAAGTGTTCCCACTATACCTTCTATAAATTCAAGCGCAATATGGGGATCAATTTCAATAAAGTTGCCCTTGGCAACGCAATCCAAAAGTTGTCTAAGAGACATATTTAATCCAACATAAAAATTGCGAAGAAAAATTCTCAGATTTACTTCAAAGGTACAATTACGATAAGACTCCATTATTCTCAACCAGGCATCATTTAAGTTTTCTCCTTGTCTTTGTTTGAAGTGAAAGACTTCAAACTCAGGGGACAACGGAGTGGATAAGGGACTAGCCATAACGACAAGCAAGCAAACTAACACACGAGCAAAAAGTGAACGAGAGAAAGGCAAACGGAAAAGAGAGGGCGAATAAAACAGCGAGGGTGAAGTGGGGGAGAGGAAAACGAGAGGCAAATGGCAAATAATGTAATGCGGGAGATAAGGGATTGTGATGGATACTTGGTATGTTGACTTTTATGAGACTCCCAGAACGGGCGCCAAATCCTTCTTGCTACGCCTTGAGCTTATGCTGGTTTTCCCTAAGAGGAGAGGATGATGCAGCAAAGTAGCGTAAGTATTTCCCTCAGTTTTTGAGAACCAAGGTATCAATCCAGTAGGAGGCCATGTGCAAGTCCCTCGTACCTACACAAAGCAAATAACTCCTCGCAACCAACGCGATAAGGGGTTGTCAATCCCTTCACGGTCACTTACGAGAGTGAGATCTGATAGATAATATTTTTGGTATAAAGATGCAAAGTAAAATAAAAGGCAAAGTAAAAAAGCAAAGCAATAATAAAGCATAGGGAGATGAATATGATGAGAATAGACCCGGGGGCCATAGATTTCACTAGTGGCTTCTCTCAAGAGCATAAGTATTTTACGGTGGGTGAGCAATTCTTGTTGAGCAATTGATGTAATTGAGCATAGTTATGAGAGTATCTAGGTATGATCATGTATATAGGCATCACGTCCGAGACAAGTAGACCGACTCCTGCCTGCATCTACTACTATTACTCCACTCATCGACAGCTATCCAACATGCATCTAGAGTATTAAGTTAATGAAAACAGAGTAACGCCTTAAGCAAGATGACATGATGTAGAGGGATAAATCCATGCAATATGATAAAAACCCCATATTGTTATCCTCGATGGCAACAATACAATACGTGCCTTGCTGCCCCTACTGTCACTAGGAAAGGACACCGCAAGATTGAACCCAAAGCTAAGCACTTATCCCATTGCAAGAACTACCAATCTAGTTGGCCAAACCAAACAGATAATTCCAAGAGAATTGCAAAGATAACCAATCATACATAAAAGAATTCAGAGAAGATTCAAATATTGCTCATAGATAATCTTGATCATAAACTGACAATTCATCGGTCTCAACAAACACACCGCAAAAAGAAGATTACATCGAATAGATCTCCATGAGAGAGGGCGAGAACATTGTATTGAGATCCAAAAAGAGAGAAGAAGCCATCTAGCTACTAACTATGGACCCGAAGGTTTGAAGTAAACTACTCACACTTCATCGGAGAGGCTATGATGATGATGTAGAAGCCCTCCGTGGTGGATTCCCTTCCCATGGAGCTCCGAACAGGCCCCAAGATGGGATCTCGTGGATACGTAAAGTTGCAGCAGTGGAATTATGTTTTTGGCTCCAGATTCGATCTGCTTGAAGTGCGTTGGTATATATAGGAGGAAGGAGTACGTCGGTGGAGCTTGGGGCCCACGAGGCAGGGGCGCGCCCTAGGGGGCGCCCACCCTCGTGGCCGCCTCCGCTTCTTGACCGAGGGTCCAAGTCTCCTGGATCATATCTCGATGAGAAAATCACGTTCCCGAAGGTTTCATTCCGTTTGGACTCCGCTTGATATTCCGCTTTCTTGAATAACTGAAATAGGCAAAAAGCAGCAAATCTGAAATTTGGGCCTCTGGTTAATAGGTTAGTCCCAAAAATAATATAAAAGTGGAAAATAAAGCCCAATATGGTCCAAAACAGTAGATAATATAGCATGGAGCAATCAAAAATTATAGATACGTTGGAGATGTATCAAGGTCCACGCGGCGCCGCTGCGGGCGGTGCATGGTCTTGACGAGGCGGCGCGGGAAGCGCGGGTGCAGCTTCTCGCGACCAAGGGACTTCTTGGCAGCTTCTCTCTTCGCGCGCGGGCACCAGGCGCGACGGATCACGCCGCGGGGCCGCGCGCCTTGGTGCCAAGGCACCGACTTGGGGCCGAGGTGGTGGAGGCGCGCTATGAGCCTCCTCGCCCGTGGATGGCTGAGGGTGGGGCAGAGAGAGGGACGGCGCAGGGGAGCCCCCTGCGGCACGGACGAGCTCGGCAACGCGGTCGAGCCACTCCTCGTAGAGGTCGTCGACTGGGCGGTAGCGCAAGAGTTCATTTGCGGCGAGGAGTGCGGCCCGTGCCTCCATGGGAGCGCGGCGTGCGTGAGACGAAGAACCGGCCGGGGTCAGCGAAGGAGTGGCGGTGCGGCCGTCCTACCGCACCGAAGGATGCAGCGAGGACGCTTGCTGCTTGTTCCCTGCCGGGCCGGTGGCAGCGTTGGCGGCGGGATACAGAGAGCGACGAGGTGGCCCGCCGATGGGAGCCGTCTGAGCAACGCGGGTGGTGAGGCAGCCCGGCGCTCAGCTCGAGCTCGGCGAGCGTCCTCCATGGAGACGACGGAGCGACGGATCGACTAGAGGGAACCTATGGTGCACCCCTACCTATCGCGCCAAATGTCGGATGTGGGTTTCCGGCAAACCCTTAAGGTTCGAACACTGGGGTGCGCGCGAAGTCTTTCCCTCCTACCGATCTACGCCCTAGCTCGCTAAGATCTCGCGGACGAACACGACGAACTCATGGCACAGAAAGACACGAGACTTATACTGGTTCGGGCCACCGTTGTGGTGTAATAACCTACTCCAGTGTGGTGGTGGTGGATTGCCTCTTGGGATGATGATGAACAGTACAGAGGGAAGAACATCCTCCTGAGGTTGAGGTGTTCTTGTGCTTGGTGTCTTAGCGGGTGAGAGCTGGATGAACTGCTCCCTGCCCCCTACTATGGTGGTTAGCTCTACTTATATAGGCCCTGGTCCTCTCCCCAAATATTGAGCGGGAAGGGAGCCAACAACGGCGGGCAAATTTGAAGGGGGACAGCTAGTACAAGCTATCCTGACACAAGTGGTCTTCGCCTGCAAAAGGCTCTGGTGGTGACGCCGTCTTGGGCTCCACGATGGCGTCCGTCTTGCTGTCCTCCTGGTCTTGGTCTTGATGCACCGATATAGCAACCTTTGCCTGATGCCTCGGTACTCCTCGCATGCGCTGGCTTCCTTAGCACCAAAGAGGAAACAAGGACGCTGCGCGCTCTGGTGCCCGCCTGGCGTCGATCGTCATGGCTCATGTCACGAGAGCCTCGTGAGGTTTGCCCCACCTTGATATCTCCGCTCCTCGTGAGCCTGCCTGACTAGGCCACTCCTGAGGAGGTCTTGCATCGTCCGCCTCGCGAGGTTTGGCCCCTCGCGAGGGTCTTGGATGCCTTGTTGATGAAGATGGGCCGTACGGCCTGCTGGCTTAGCCACGCCGCGGGCCGCAGACAGGCAAGTCTGGGGACCCCCGTTCCCAGAACGCCGACACAGGTCCATCTACGGACCCAGAGAAGATCTGCCCACTCGCCGGGAAGGATATAACGATTGGCTACCGAAATGATAGAGTCCGGGAGCAGCAATAGACTCGGATGGCCGAAGACCTCTCACGCGATGTAGCCCAAGTTCGGGGCGCTGCACACCCCCTGTGTTTCACAGAGAGGGTAATGCAACACCAATTCCCAGAAGGCTTCAAGCCTATGTACATCGAGCCATACGACGGAACCATAGACCCGGCCATATGGATAGAGGATTTCCTCCTCCACATTCACATGGCGCAAGGAGATGACCTCCACGCCATCAAATATCTGCCAGTAAAGCTTAAAGGACCAGCTCGACACTGGTTGAACAGCCTTCCCGAAGACTCTATAGGTTGTTGGGAAGAACCTGCATATACTTTTCGAGCGAACTTTCACGGCACCTACGTCCAGCCTCCGGACGCGGACGACCTAAACCGCATCACACAACAACCCGGAGAATCTGCCTCACAATTTTGGAACCGATTCCTCACTAAGAAGAACCAGATTGTCGACTGTCCGAATGCCGAAGCCTTGGTGGCTTTCAACCATAGTGTCAAGGACGAATGGCTCGTAAGACAGCTTGGCCAGGATAAACCATGAACTATGGCAGCCCTTACTTCTCTCATGACCCGCTTTTGCGCGGGCGAAGACAGTTGGCTCGCTCGTAAAAACACCGACCCCGACACACCCGGTACCTCTGAGGTTTAGGACGCTACTGGAAAGCCGCAACGTAGCAAGAGTAAACGTTGCCACAATGATGCCGAAGGTGAGTATACGACAGTAAATGCCGGGTTCAGAAACCCAAAGTTAGGACCCCGAAAGAAAAGCCCCTAAAGGCAACGGCGATAGCCAACCAAACTAGACGCAATTCTAGAGATGACTTGCCAGATCCACGGCACGCCAGAGAAGCTCGCCAACTGACGGGTGATAAAGCAGGCCGGCAAGCTTACAGCCGAAGACTCAGGCAAAAGCCCACGAAGCAAGGACGATGATGAGCCTCGTAGGCCGAATAGTGGAGGCCAGAAACCCTTCCCATCTGAGGTCAAGACAGCAAACATGATCTATGCAACCCACATACCAAAGAAGGAGAGGAGGCGAGCGCTAGGCGAGCGCTGCGAGACGTATATTCCGTCGAGTCCGTAGCGCCAAAGTTCAATCCATGGCAAGCATGCCCGATCACTTTCGATTGCAGGGATGATGCGGCTTGAAGTACGTCGGTATTTCCCCAAAGAGGAAGGGATGATGCAGCACATCTATGGTAGGTATGTCCCTCAGTGATGAGATCTCCAAGAGACCATTGTATTGAGAATCAAAAGAGAGAGAGGAAGCCAGCTAGCTACTAACTATGGACCCGTAGATCTACAATGAACTACTCACGCATCATCGGAGAGGCACAAATGAGGATGATGAACCCCACTGTGATGGTGTCCAGATTGGATCTGGTGGTTCTGGAACTCGCGGCGGCTGGAATTGATTTTCGCCGACTCCCCTAGTGTTTCTGGAATACTAGGTATTTATAGAGTGAAGAGGCGGTGCGGGAGGTCACCGAGGTGGGCACAACCAACCTGGGCGCGCTTGGGGGCCCAGGTGCGCCCTGGTGGGTTGTGCCCCCCTCGGGGTACCCCTAGGTGCTTCTCAGGACCATTTGGTGTCTTCTGGTCCCAAAAAATCCACAAAAAGTTTCGCTGCATTTGGACTCCATTTGGTATTGATTTCCTGCCATGTAAAAAACAAGCAGAAAACAACAACCGGCACTTGGCACTATGTCAATAGGGTAGTCCCAAAAAATGATATAAAATGATTGTAAAACATCCAAGAATGATAATATAACAATATGGAACAATAAAAAATTATAGATACGTTGGATACGTATCAACATCCCAAAGCTTAATTCCTGCTCGTCCTCGAGTAGGTAAATGATAAAAACAGAATTTTGATGTGGAATGCTGCCTAACATGTTCATCACATATTCTTTTCTTTATGGCATGGGCATTTGGAATTTTATATGTTCAAACAATATTTGAAGGTATTAGCAGCTGAGTTGTCAATTTAACCACACCGGGAGATTAATTATCTGCAGCAAAGTGGTCAGTAGCAAGGTAGTTTGATAGTTTTGATAATAGTAACAGTAGCAACGGTAACGGTAATAATGATAGCAGTAATTTTGTAGCAAGTGCAATAGTAACAGCAGCAGTAGTAACTTAGCAAGCACACTATAAGATAAATTCATAGGCATGGATCGGTGACTTGTTGGATGATATTCATCATGAGACAGTTATAACCTAGGGCAATACGGCACTAGCTCCAGTTTGTCAATATAATGTAGGCATGTATTCCGTAAATAGTCATACGTGCTTATGGAAAGAACTTGCATGACATCTTTTTTCCTACCCTCCCATGGAAGCGGGATCCTATTGGAAACTAAGGGATATTAAGGCCTCCTTTTAATAGAGAACCGGAACAAAGCATTAACACATGGTGAATACATGAACTACTCAAACTACGGTCATCACCGGGAGTGGTCCCGACTATTATCTCTCCGGGGTTGCCGGATCATAGCATGTAGTAGGCGACCATAACTTGCAAGATCTGATCTAGAACATGGATATAATGGTGATAACATAAACGGTTCAGATATGAAATCATGGCACCCGGGCCCAATGTGACACGCATTAAGCATGGAAAAGTCATAGCAACATCAATCTTAGAACATAGTGGATACTAGCTAGGGATCTAGCCCTAACAAAACTAACTCGATTACATGATGAATCTTATCCAACTCCTCACCGACCAGCGAGCCTATGAAGGAATTACTCACTCCCGGTGGGGAGCATCATGGAATTGGCGATAGAGAAGGGTTGGTGATGACGAAGAACGAAGATCCCCCTCTCCGGAGCCCCAAACGGACTCCAGATCTAGCCTCCCGATGAAGAACAGGAGGTGACGGCGGATTTGTCTCATGGAACGCGATAATTTTTTCTCCATGATTTTTTTTTGGAAAAATAGGATTTTATAGCGTCGGTTTCAGGGTCTGTGGGGACAACCCACCTGGGCGCGCCTGGTGAGGGGGGCGCGCCCTGGTGGTTTGTGCCCACCTGTGTGCCCCCTTCTAGAGGTCTTGGCTCCGTAAATTCTCTTATTTGGTATAAAAATTCCTCGCAAAGTTTCGCTCCATTACGAGAACTTTTATTTCTGCACAAAACAACACCATGGTAGTTCTGCTGAAAACAAAGGTCAAATCGGGGTTAGTTTCATTCAAATCATGCAAATTAGAGTCCAAAACAAGAGGAAAAGCGTTAGGATAAGTAGATACATTGGAGACGTATCAACTCCCCCAAGCTTAAACCTTTGCTTGTCCTCAAGCAATTCAGTTATAAACTGAAAGTGAAAAAGAAAAACTTTTATTAACTCTTTTGCTCTTGTTTGCATAAATAAGCTTAAACAACACCCAGGTTTTCGGCCAACATTTTAACTAACCATGCCGACAATAACTCTTTAAAATCATATTGACTCATATCAATGACATAATCACCTAGCGAGCAATAATAAGATATCTCAAACAGCAACACGTTGTCAAAACAACCTTGATATAATATGACAATAGTGGTATCTCGCTAGCCCTTTCTGAGACCGCAAAACATAAATGCAGAGCACCTCCAAAGTTCAAGCAGCGACTAAACATTGTAATTCATGGTAGAAAAGATCCAGTCATGATGCACCCAACATTAGCTACACACAATGCATAAGCATGACAGCAGTGCTCTTAGGTTCTGGCGCTTATTTTATAAGGTGACGACACAACATAAAAGTAAATAGATAGTCCCTTCATAGAGGGAAGCAGTGATTTGCAGAGGTGCCAGAGGTCAAGTTTTAAAATAGAGGTAAATGATATTTTGAGACATGCACCCTTCTCATTTACTTCACGACCATCAGTTATCAATATCTTCCATGCTAAACACGCTAGTGGCGGTTCCCAAGCGATAAAAGTAAAGGTTATGACTCTATTGGGAGTTTTTGTTTGATTATTTGTAAGCTCTTTTCTTTTTGCAGTTTGGGAATAGGCATCCCTATTACCGCCCTTTTCTCGTGCGACGGCGAGTGGACAAACACTCGACCTGAGAATAACCCACTTAGCATGGAAGATACCGACCACTTCCTGTCGTTCCATGAATGATCCAGGCACACAAAACGGACATTTATTTGAAGTTTTTAGAGGTGGCACATGCAAATTTACTTAGGATGGCAGGGTAATACCGCATATAGGTAGGTATGGTGACTCATCTGGAATAACTTTGGGTTCAAGGTTTTTGATGTACAAGCAGAATTCCCACTTAGTACAGGCGAAGGCTAGCAATTAGATTGAGAAGCGGCCAGCTAAAGAGAAACGACGGTCATGAACATGCATTATTCATAAGTAACATTGGACACTAGCATGAGTAGGATACGGACACCATGAACATAAATATCATAGAGACTATGTTGGTTTTGATTCAACTCATGCATGAACATGTGCCAAGTCAAGCCACTTGAACATTCAGAGGAGGATAACATATAATCATACTACATCACAATCATTTTAACGCAATGTTGATATCCAAGATAAATCATTATCCACTCCTAGCTACTTATGCATGGCATGAGAAACTATAATCTCTAATTGTCATTGCAAAAATGTTTAATCATAATGGGCTGAATCATGGATACTAGGTTAAACATATTTACAAAAACAAAACAAGTCGAGTTCATACCAGTTTCTCACTGTCACGGCGAGTTCATCGAATATCGTCATTACTTCCTTTCACCTGCACAACCGAACGATATGAAAATAATAGTGCAAGAGTGCCGTGGACTAAGCTGGAATCTGCAAAACATTTTATTCAACAGGAGAAGACAAGGTAAAATGGGCTCTTTATTAGATCAATATTATCCATATGAGAGCCGCTCAACCATTTCTTATGGTCTTCTCCTTGGTACGACTCAAATAAAAAAGGAAAGGAATTCAAAGAAACACATTGAAATATTTTTGGAGTTTTTGGTTTTCTTGAACAAGCAAATGAAAGGGAAAACCAAAAACGAGAAAAACTATTTACAAGGGAAAGCTCCTGATGATGTTTGCCAAGACTACGTTGGTGGTTCCCCCAACAGGAGAGGATGATGTAGCACAACAACGGTAGGTATTTCCCTCAGTAATGAAACCAAGCTATCGAACCAGTAGGAGAACCAAGCAACAAACCGTAAACAGCCCCTGCACACAAATAACAACCACTCGCAACCTGTCGTGTTAAAGGGGTTGTCAATCCCTTCCGGGTAACGGCGCCAGAGATGGCTAGTTGATGGAATAAAATTGTAATATATTGAAATAATAGATCGCAAATAAAATAAAGTGCAGCAAAGTATTTTTGTATTTTTTCGTTTAATAGATCTGAATAAAAATGCAAAGGAAAAGTAGATGGCAAGGCAAATATATGAGAAAGAAGACCCGGGGGCCGTAGGTTTCACTAGTGGCTTCTCTCGAGAAAAATAGCAAACGGTGGGTAAACAAATTACTGTCGGGCAATTGATAGAACTTCAAATAATTATGACGATATCCAGGCAATGATCAATACATAGGTATCACGTCCAAGATTAGTAGACTGACTCCTACCTGCATCTACTACTATTACTCCACACATCGACCGCTATTCAGCATGCATCTAGTGTATTAAGTTCATGGAAAAACAGAGTAATGCAATAAGAACGATGACATGATGTAGACAAGATCCGTTTATCTATATGGCGGTAGATATAGATCTCATCTTTTTATCCTTAGTAGCAACGATACATACGTGTCAGTTCCTTTACATCCTTTGGGATCAAGCACCATAAGATCGAACCCACTCATCGGGCACCTCTTCCCATTGCAAGATAAATAGATCAAGTTGGCCAAACAAAACACAAGTATCGGAGAAGAAATACGAGGCTATAAGAGATCATGCATATAAGAGATCAAAGAAACTCAAATAACTTTCATAGATATAAAAAGATATAACTGATCATAAACTCGAAGTTCATCAGATCCCAACAAACACACCGCAAAAAGAGTTACATCATATGGATCTCCAAGAGACCATTGTATTGAGAATTCAGAGAGAGAGAGAGAGAGAGAGAGAGAGAGAGAGAGAGAGAGAGAGAGAGAGAGAGAGAGCCATCTAGCTACTAACTACAGACCCGAAGGTCTACAAAGAACTACTCACGCATCATCGGAGAGGCACCAATGGAAGTGGTGAACCCCTCCGTCATGGTGTCTAGATTGCATCTGGTGGTTCTGGACTCTGTGGCGGCTGGATGAATATTTTGCCGACTCCCCTAGGGTTCTGCTATTTTGGGGGTATTTATAGAGCAAAGAGGTGGTCCGGGGGGGGGGGTGCCCGAGGGGGGCACAACCCACCAGGGCACGCCTGGGCCTCCTGGCACGCCCTGGTGGGTTGTCCCCTCCTCGGGACTCCCCCCAGGTGCCACCAGGGCCCATCTTCTTCCTTCTGGCCCATAAAAATCTCCAAAAAGTTTTGGGGCATTTGGACTCCGTTTGATATTGATTTCCTGCGATGTAAAAAGCATGCAGAAAACAGCAACTGGCACTGGGCACTATGTCAATAGGTTAGTACCAAAAAATGTTATAAAATGACTATAAAATGATTATAAAACATCCAAGGTTGATAATAAAACAGCATGGAACAATAAAAAATTATAGATACGTTGGAGACATATCAGCATCCCCGAGCTTAACTCTTACTCGTCCTCGAGTAGGTAATTGATAAAAACAGAATTTTTGATGTGGAGTTTTGTTCATCAAGTCATATCATATTCTTTTCTTTATAGCATGGACATTTGGACTTTTATTTGATTCAAAGCAATAGTCTGGTTTTGACATAATAATTTAGATACTCAAGCATATCAACAAGCAACCATGTCTTTCAAAATATCAATGCTAAAACAAGTTATCCCTAGCCCATCGTGCTCAAACATTGATCCATTCATGAAACACACTCGAATATTAGCTACACCCAATACTTAAGCACGATCATATTGCCTCTTAGTTGGTGCTTTTATAAGAGAAGATGGAGACTCAAAATAAAAAATGCATAAAGTAAAAGAAAGGCCCTTCGCGGAGGGAAGTAGGGATTTGTAGAGGTGCCAGAGCTCAAAGCGGAAAATTTGAGATAAAAATATTTTGGCAGGTGTACCCATCCCACCAACGAAAACGAGTAGAGCTACGAACACTTTCCATGCTAGATATGCCATAGGCGATTCCCAAACAGAAAATGAAGTTTAGTCCTTTTTTCACCATACTTTCACTTTCCATGGCTAGCCGTATCCACGGGTGCCTTCCATACCAACACTTTCCAAGGAATTTATCATTTTACAACATAAAGTAAATTCATTTTGGCATTTCGGGACTGGGCATCCCTAAGACCTTTGCCTTACTCTCGTGCAATGACAAGTGAATAAACACTCATCGTGACACATCCAGCATGGAAAATATTAGCCACCCATTACCGTTCCGTGAGAGAAACAAATACACAAAAGAGAAGTTTATTTTGAAAATTAGAGATGGCACATACAAATTTTCTTAGAACGGCAAAAGAATACCAGATATAGGTAGATATAGTGGACTCATGTGGCAAAACTGGTTTAAAGGATTTTGGATGCACAAGTAGAGATCATACTTGGTGCAAAATTAAGGCTAGCAAAAAGATTGAGAAGCGACCAACCAAGAAACGTATAATTTTGTAAAGCAAGAATTAAGCATAAGTAACACCAAATAATACACCATAAGTAGGATATAATTTTCATTGCATGATTATTGACTTTCGTGCATGCATAGGGAACCACAAACCTTAACACCAATATTCTTACTAGAGCACAATTACTCATCAACATATTATCACATTATCATATATCAAAACTATTACTAAGAATCAAGTTTATTTTGTCCAATGATCTTCATGACATTTTTTTACTTTATCCTTCTTGGATATCTATCACTTTGGGACTAATTTTCATGTGTTGCTTTTCATAAGCTCAAACAAATATAAGTGAAAATCATTAGCATAACAAATTTTCTTTCTCTCAAAAAAATTTAAGTGAAGCAAGAGAGAATTTCTTCAAAAATACTAAGCACACCGTGCTCAAAAAGATTTAAGTGAAGCACTAGAGCAAGTCCTAGCTCATAAAAGATTTAAGTGAAGCATAGAGAGCAATTCTAACAAGTCATGATATAATTTTGGCTCTCTCAAACAGGTGTGTCCAGCAAGGATTGATGACTTAAAACACTACATAAAACAATCAAAGACACATATCATACAAGACGCTCCAAGCAAAACACATATCATGTGACGAATAAAAATATAGCCTCGAGTAAAATACCGATAGTTGTTGGAAGAAAGCGGGAATGCCACTCGGGGGCATCCCCAAGCTTAGTTGGTTGCTCATTTTTGGACAAATAGCTTGGGATGCCGGGGCATCCCCAAGCTTTGGCTCTTACATCCTTCCTTCATCCATCGTAAGATAACCCAAAACTTGAAAAGTTCAATCACACATAACTCAGCAAAACCTTCGTGAGATCTGTTAGTATAAGAAAGCAAACCACTACTATAAGTGCTGTATCAAACGATTTCATATTTTGTTTTTGTATTATATCTACTGTATTCCAACTTTTCTATGGCAAAAAATCATCAAATAAAACCATAGAGCCATCAAAATAAGCACACAACACAAAGAAAACAGAATCTGTCAAAACAGAACAGTCTGTATTAATCTGTCTTTAGCGAATACTTCTGTAACTCAAAAATTCAACCAAAATAGGACGACCTGGGTAATTCTTATATTAATCTTCTGCAATAAGAATTGGCATTTCATCACGTTCTGGTGATTATTAACAATTTTTTTCGTGAGCACAAAGTTTCTGTCTTTTTCAGCTAGATTAAACAACTATCAACCAAGAAGATCCAATAGGATTTACTTGGCACAAAAACTAATTAAAACATAAAAAGCAAAATCATACCAGTAGCATAATTGTGTAAACACTCAAGAACAAAAAGCAAAAAGGAAAAACAAATTTCATTGGGTTGCCTCCCAACAAGCGCTATAGTTTTACGCCCTTAGCTAGGCGTATAGCAAGGATCTAAGTTGTGTCATCCTTGGTTCGAGATCCATAAGATGACCTCATGATTGATTGATAGGGTGGCATAATTTTTGTTCTAGGAAAGTGTTCCATACCCTTCCTCAAAGGAAATTGGAACTTGATATTGCCTTCTTTCATATCAATCACGGCACCAATAGTGCGTAAAAACGGTCTACCAAGAATAATTGGACAAGACGGATTGCAATCAATATCAAGAACAATAAAATCTATGGCCACATAATTCCTATTTGCAAGAATAAGAACATCATTAATTCTTCCCATAGGCTTTTTAATAGTAGAACCCGCCAAGTGCAAATTCGAGGAACATTCTTCAAGATTGGTAAGACCAAGCACATCACATAGAGATTTCAGAATTGTAGAAACACTAGCACCCAAGTCACACAAATAAAAACATTCATAATTTTTAATCTTGATTTTGATAATAGGTTCCCATTCATCATGAAAATTTCTAGGAATTGAAACTTCTGATTCCAACTTTTCTTCCAAAGCTTTCATCATAGCATCAACAATATGTTTAGTAAAAGCTTTGTTTTGTTCATAAGAATGGGGTGAATTCAACATGGATTGCAACAAAGAAATACAATCAATCGAAGAGCAACTATCGTAATTAAAAACTTTGTAATCCAAAATAGTGGGTGCATTACTAGCTAAAGTTTTGACCTCTTCAAACCCACTTTTATCAATTTTCTCAACAAGATTTTCACCCTCCGAAATATTGGGACGCCTTCTACCTAAAGTTGACTCTTCTCCAGTCCCTTTTTCATTATTCTTAATTTTACTAAACAAAGAATCAATATAAGACACACCAATCATTTTAAGATCTTCATCACTTTTGCAAGAATAATCACTAGAAAAAGCATTTTCTAAAAAATCGCTTTTAGCTCTAAGCATAGAAGTTCTTTTCTTACTTTCATCCATAGAAACATAAAGAGCTTTAATTGATTCATCAACTTTAGGCACAAAAATTTTCATCTTGAGATTTTCCACATCATGAGCAATTCTATCAACACTTCTAGAAAAATCATCAATCTTATTCAACTTTTCTTCTATGGAAGTGCTGAAAACCTTTTGTGTGTTGATAAATTCTTTAATATTATACTCATGATCAGAGTTGTTCCTATTATTATTATATGATTGATTTCCATAAGAATTATCATAATTAATAGAGGAATTACTAGGAAAAGGCCTAGGATTAAAATTACCTCTATAAGCATTGTTGATGAAATTTTTGCGAGAGATAAAATTCACATCAATGGCATCACTATTTTGCTCATTCAAAGTAGGCAAAGGCATATCATTAAAATCAACAGGAGAACTTTTACTAGCAACCAATTTCATAAGAGCATCAACTTTATCACTCAAATAAGAAATTTCTTCAACCGAATTAACTTTTTTACTAGTAGGAGCTCTTTTAGTATGCCATTGTGAATAATTTTCCATGATATTATCAAGCAATTTGGTGGCTTCACCCAAAGTAATTTTCATAAAAGTACCACCAGCGACGGAATCTAAAATATTACGAGAAACAAAATTCAATCCTGCATTAAAATTTTGTATGATCATCCAAAGATTCAACCCATGAGTTGGGCAATTCCTTAGCATCATTTTCATCCTTTCCCAAGATTGTGCAACATGCTCATGTTCAAGTTGCTTGAAATTCATAATCTGGGTTGTAAGGGCATTTCCCTACTACTCGTGTTTTGGATGATGATGACAACCCTTTGTTGGTCTAATCTTGTGCTAAGTGCTTCAGGTTCTCGGTGTTTAGGCCCTCATCGGATAGCTATTCTCTCTGGAAGGAAAAGATCGAAGATGGAGTTTTCCATGTTTTTTATCTCTTTGGTCGTAGGGAACCCGTACTATCAAGAGGGAATCCACATTGGAAGGTGTTGGGGGAATCCTTTCACGTACACTTGTCTCACCTCTCCCTTGCCTTCCTTAGTTGTGAGAGAGAGCGTTTCCCTTCTTATCTTACTGCTTGATGTGGTTTCCCAGCGGTTGTACCGCTCTCTGGAGCGGTTGTACCACTGGTTCTTGGCGCTTACAAGTCTTGATCGAGCGGTTGTACCGCTGCTTCCGGGCGGTGGTACCGCTACCATGCTCAGCAAAGACGGCGGCGGTAGTTCCGGCCATGCACCGCCCAAGTACCGGTCAAACTTCTGTTTTGATGCGGTACTCGGGCGGTGGTGGTTGGTCCAATCGATCGGCCTCACGACCAGTACTACAGTGGCCTGAGCCCGGTTCTACCACTCAGACTTAGCTGCCCAAGCGCTCAAGGCCAAGCGGTTGCACCGGTCCTGTACCGCTCGACTACCGCACTCAGGGGTGACTCCCTACTGTTTCTATGCGGTGGTTGAGCGGTGGTTGTGCGGTTGGTCCGGTCATTCACTTAAACCGGTACTACGGCCTGGTCGCCCGGTTGTACCGCCTGGTAGGGTTTTGCACGTAAACTGTGAGTCCCAGTTGTACTGGGACAAGGAGCGGTTGTACCGCTGCAGCACAGAAAACGCAGTAACGGTTGGATTTTTAGGGTTGCTATATAAGGGTGGTTCTTCCACCTACCACATTCACCTCTTACCTCACTCACTCCACCATTAATGCTACTCAAGCTCTCTTGCCCGATCTCTCTCTCTAGCCACTCAAACTTATTGATTTGCTAGGGATTGAAGGAGACCTAGATCTACACTTCCACCAAAGGATATTTGCTTCCCCATACTTTCTTGTGTGGATTTTGTTACTCTTGGGTGTTTGAGCACCCTAGACGGTTGAGGTCACCTTGGAGCCACATTCCATTGCGGTGAAGCTCCGCGGTTTCGTTGGGAGCCTCCAATTAAGAGCCCCAACCTTGTTTGTTAAGGTCCGTTTGCCGCCTCCAAGGGTACCAATAGTGGAAGCACGACATCTCGCATTGTGTGAGGGCGTGAGGAGAATACGGTGGCCCTAGTGGCTTCTTGGGGAGCATTGTGCCTCCACACCGCTCCAACGGAGACGCATTTCCTCAAAAGGAAGGAACTTCAGTAACACATCCCCGTCTTCACCGGCTCCACTCTTGGTTATTTCGTCCCTTTACTTGTGCAAGCTTATTTGTGTCATATCCATTGCTTTCTTGTGTGCTTGTTGTTGTTGCATCATATAGGTTGCTCACCTAGTTGCATATCTAGACAACGTACTTTGGTGCAAAGTTTAGTTTGGTAAAGAAAAGCTAAAAATTGTTAGTTGCCTCTTCTCTTTATTAAGGACTTTGCCGTCCGAAGAGTATGGTTGACACCGTAGACGGTGTGGAGGAGCACTCCGGTGCGAATCCGGTCTCGCTCTGAGCGATGGGGAATCATGTCTCTCATGAAGAATTCACTGTGGCTTTGGACACATTGAAAACCTCCATGACGACAGAGGTTGAAAGCATGTTTAATAAATTCATTGAAGGTCTTAAACTATCCACCGCACCGTTGAAAGTGGGTGATCCCTCTAACAAGGTGACAGATGGTAACTCCGACAAGGGGGAAGCTACTAGTGAAAAAGCTCCTTCTTCTAGTGGTAAGAATGGCACCGGTATCTTTGCCCATGTGGAACCCCCACTTGTTTATGGTGGACCGATTCCTTCTACTCATTTGAATCATGCCGGTCCTCCCCCTAAGATTGTGAAAAATGAGGACTTTGATTCTTGGGTTTATCGCTTTAAGCGTCATTTAAATCATCTGAATACTAATCTTTGGAGAATCATTGAAGAAGGTTTCTATCCGCATGACCGAAGCAACTTCACCCTAGAGAAGCCGCGGATAATCAATTCAATGAGAATGCTCTCTTCATCATCCAAGATGCAATTCCACCCGAAGATCTCCCTCATCTTCGGCCCTTCGCCATGGCCAAAGATCCATGGCATTGTGTTGTATCCCTCTACCGGGGAAGCGCAAGCATTCAACGCTCCAACTATGAAGTGGTGCAATATGAAGCCGATGAGTTTGCAATGAAAGAACATGAAGAACCTCGTGAGCTTTATCGGAGAGTAACCAAACTCGCAGTCTCGCTCCGAGATCATGGGAGAAAGGACATGGATGACAATTGGATCAAGCGCAAGTTTATCAAGGCAATGATGCCTTACCACAAGGCCATGTCCTCCGTCATTCGACAAAGGCCGGAATTCCACACCTTATCCTCAAGTGAAGTGTTGCATGAGTTTGTGGCTATGAGCATCTTGGACAAGACCGCCGACAATGCGGTGCTACGTTCTCAAAGGGCAAAGAAGCCCAACCTTGCATTGAAGGCCAAGGTTAGTGTTGAAGAAGAATAAGAAGAGGAAGAAGAGCAAAGCAACCCCGAAGATACAAAGTATGCCTATCATGAACACATGGCTCTTGCTTCAAGGCAATTTTGGAGCAAGAAGAAGACAAGGCCCAACTGCAACAAGAGCAACTCAAGTGGTGCGAAGATCAAGCATCAAGTGAGGACTTGCTATAATTGTGGCAATGTGAGCCATTTTGTTGCGGAATGTCCTTACGAGAAGAGGGAGGACAATGGTGGCAAGCTCATCTGAAAAGACAAGGCCAAGTCTTTCCCAACAAGAGCAACTTCACCAAGAAGACTCCTCCCAAGGCGTTGGTGGTCCAAGAAGAATATAATGAGGATGATGATGATAATGAGGATGGTGAGTCAGTTGCCATGGCCTCCATTGCCATTGTGACAACTCCACGGGTGTCTCTCTTCGACTCACCCAATGAGAGCATCACCGCCAAGTGCCTCATGGCTAAAGCCACCAACAAGGTAACCCCCAACATCAAAACTACCATCATTAATAATCCTTCCTTGATGGATTGCATTGATGAACATGAGGGTTCCAATGTGGAGAAGAATGAGTTTGAGTCTTTTATGAGTAAACTCAAGGGTAAATCCAAGAAGCACTCCGTTGCTCTCTTGGAACAACTTGGTGAAGCCAATGACATGATCGAGGCTCACGAAGATACCATCTCTAAGATGGAGGCGCATAGTCGTGACTATGCCGATGAGATCTTGGATCTTTCCAATGCTCTTGAGGAAGAGTGTGGTCTTCGTTTGGCTCTTGAGGAGTCACACAACGATGATCATGCTAAATTAAAGAAAGATCTTGATCATGCCCTTGTTGTATCTCGTGCGCTTAAATCCGAAAAGGCCAAACTTGGGGTTGATCTTGCTAGACTCAAGGAGGAGTTTGATATACTTGACAAGGCTCACAAGGCCTTGAAAGGTGTTCATGCTAGCCTCAAGGAGTCTCATGATCAACTCCAAATGAAGCTAACCAAGGAGAAAGCCACCTTTCCACATATGGTGTTAATTGATAATGCAAATGCTACTAACCCTTGTTGTGAGCATGTGCATCTTGTTGACGAGAATGCTAACACTACAAAAGAAATACACTTCCGTGATGATACATGTTTGTCACAGTAGGTCGCGTTTTTTGTCATGCATGTACATCCATGACAAATTTATGACAGAATCAAGATAGTCATACACGCGGTCGTCAGAGAAGTGTTCCATGACATTACCAAAATTATCATCACGGAAGTGTCCACTTCCATGATGATAAATCCCGCGTCACAGAAGTGCTTTCGTCAAGGGTGATCAACACGTGGCATCCACCATAACGGAACGCCGTTAAGCTATCGGGTCGGATTTTGGATCCGATAACCCGTTAACAGCCACGACCAATGCCAATTTTCCATGTGTAAAATTCTCATTGGCTGACGGATCCACGCGTCAGCTCCGCATTGGCATAGGTGTCACTCATCCAACGGTTGAGATGGGCCTATTATATGTTGACACGTGGATCGCCCAACAAAGGGCTCATTAAAGTTTAAATGGGCCAGCCCAACCGAAGGCCCATAAGATTTAGCGGACCATAATGGGCCGACCCAGCTAAAGGCCCACAAAATTTAGCGGACAACAATGGGCCGGCCCAGCTAAAGGCCCACAAGATTTTGCAGACCATAATGGGCCGCCCAAATAAAGGCCCACAAGATTTTATGGACCACAATGGGCCGCCCAGCTAAAGGCCCACAAGATTCTGCAGACCATAATGGGCCGCCCAAAAAGGCCCAACATTCTTCTGTCAAATCGGCCCGTCAACAAATGTCCTAAACTTGCCATCAACGCTGCCCATGGTCACTTCCGCCCGTTAACGATCCGCCAAGTAATTGGGCCGAATCATGGCTCGGTATTTCCTACTGTTAAAGGTCCGGCTTCATTTGGCCCCATTTACAGGCCATCAAAACTTTCGGCCCATAAACGACCGTGAAGGATTTGGGTCATATTCGGCCATGTCTGACATTCGGCCTGTTAGAGGCCCACTATAGATTTGGGCCACTTTCTTCCTGTTGTCATTTCAGCCTGTTAACACCGGACGTAAACCATGGGCCATATGTCGCCCAACGTCATATCAGGCCCATTAACGGCCCATATAAAAATGACGATAATCTAGCCCGACCGAAGTTCCAGCCTGTTAAAGGCCCGTGTATTAGGTCGGCGCATTTACGGCCTGTCCGAATTTCGGCCCGTCAAAGATCCGCGTCGTAAATGGGCCACCCTTCCGGCCTGCTAAGTCCAGTGGGTTATTTAGCACAATCAGGGCCCAATATCAGTTTTGGTCTATTAAATACCCATGTTTTTATGGGCTCGAGATATTTACACCTGTAAATGGCCTATTTATACTGAGGGCCCAAATTATGTTTAGGCCTGTTAAAGGCACACTATGGGCATAGGCCTACCAGAAAAATATGAAAGCTTGTGCTGATTTAGGCCCAGATATTTTTAGTGGGCTACATGTCAATTTCGGCCCGTAATCGTTTTTAGCGCAATTGGAATGGGCCCGACGAATGTTGGCATGTTGGGCTCCTATGAAGCTTTCGGCCGAATACATTACTAAGATAAACCTACACTGTACAAAAATAGCATCGTAATTACTGCAGCCTGGGGCAGCATTATAAATGTTGTATCACAACAAAATAAATTCCAACCATACAACAAAAGGCCTGTTGGCATAAAGTTTACAGTCCTTCCAGATAAAAGCACCAGCAGATGTATAGAAGCACATATCATTTGACCTGAGTGCTAATGTTTCAGTCAGAATCTGATGGAGCAAGACGATCTCCACCTTTTTCCGCCATTGCTCTTGAACAATCTAATCGAATGTCCGATAGTCTGGTTTCAAAACCATTCATATCTTGACGACATTTCCCAACCATTATTCTTGTTTCCAAACAACGCCCATTAGGGATTGGACTTGTGTCCGGAGCATGTATATATCACTGCCTAGTAGGAAGATTTTGTTCAAGAGGGCGATTTGGACGAGGTTACCTTGACAACCAACCCAGAATTACGCAGGAAGGTGCTTTTTGCACTGTTAGTGGAGAGATACTGACACACTGCAACAAGAGGTGGCATTGTTCCTGTAGTAGCCTCGTCACCTTCAGGTGGTTGTGGCTGTTCAATCATTTGTTCCATAGCTTCCTGAAAGTTTGAACTTGTAGATTAGTGTACCAGATAAGTTACTAATGATACAAAAACAAACAAAGTAGGTTAACCGTTTATACATAACTTATTTTGGTGAATTACTGTAATACATTAGCATGTATTGTAGTGCCAACTACATAATAAAATCACTTTCGAAACATATGTCCATGTAGCATGCCTACTATATAGTCTATTTCCTCACATTCGTTGACATCTAAGGATAAAGAAACATGGTTTAAAGTAGGATGAACATAGTATGACATCATTCATATCATGGGCAAACAGATATAAAACAAACATCCTTTTTTATCATTGTGTGCGCACGTGAACATAACAACTAGATTACAGATCAAGACCAAAAAAATATCCTTCATCTCTTTTAAACCATGTAAGGTGAAATGATACGTTAAGACAACTGTGTATAAAAGTGAACAGAGTAACTAACATTGGCTGTAAACCAAGTAATTAAATGAACACATCACAGTACCAATCAGTTCAAGGCAGGAGGAGTAAGGACTTACAACAGCGGCTTGAACTGGTGTGCTCATGCCCTTCATCTTGCTGGTGTGGCAATCCTTGAAGATTTGCACTGCATTCGGTCCAGGTTCTTTTTGGTCCGCACGGGCTTTCCTCTATATTTGGAACAAGTCAATATAGAGACGATAATATGGCACACAAAAAAGAAGGAAGTAGCAGCTATTTACAAAAGCCTCGCAGTGTGCAATATAGCTACGAGATCCTGTTGTCTGTTGGAATTTCACTTTAGAATGGTTGGTTTTGTTCTCCAAACAGTTAGCCTAGAATATGATACACTTGTAAGGCACATACATAAATACAAGTTCAATATGTGATCTGATCAAATACATATAGCCTACCTGATACTTTGGATCAGACCATTGTTTAACAAGGGCTGTCCAGTCTTCATCTGTAATATATTCCACTGGAGATGTTTGGGCGATTTCATTGTTAGCCTAGACTTCAAAGTGAGATTTTCTAAGGTGGTACCGACATCGTCAGCAGGGCATCGAAAAACATGAGTGCATGCTTGTTTAGTTGCATCATCTTTCGGATCCAACTTGAACCTCATCTGTTGAAAAAAGATTGTGAGTCTTATTAGGAGGAAGCTAGAAAGTATGAGACAGATCAAGACAATATTATTAATTGCGATGAATAACATTACTTACTGATAAATGGTCAAGGAAGGTTTTAAACTGGGTATTGTCTTTCTCATTCTGTCATCGGATCCACGTTGGGAGGATACGTGCATGACACCTAACGGCAACGGGCTGCCTCGATACTAACTTGGCTGACTCAGAGCATCACGTGGCCTTTTAAACCTGCCTCAAAATGGATCTCCATTCTTCCTCCTTTAGATTTTGTTAATCTTTCAAGCATTATCCCCGATGTCTGCTTTCGCCATGCGCCATGGTGCTAGTTCAACAACGAATATGGAAAGTGTTAGTGTACATCAAACTGTGAGAGTACATATAAAGGAGCATGCAATCGCAACTTGACTCGGTCAGTACCGCCTTGGTGTTGATGCTCATGAGGTTCATCTGATCTTGCCAGTCCTGTTGTGTCGCAAGCTTCGGAAGTAGTGTTAGGTGTGAAGGCAGCTTAGTACCGCCAGCCCGGATCAAATGAACGAGTAATCGGTTAAGATGCTGGTACAGTTGAAGCGGATGTCGCATTTGGTGGAGCAGGTGATACTGTGTTTGTAGATTTAGCCGGTGGACTTGGACCTTCTACTGCACTATAAGTACCAGCAGAATCTCGACGGCGTAGCCTTTTCCGTTTCACCCGACGAGTAACATCACTCCCTACTATATTATTTTCCTTGCTCTTTTTTGACTTTGCCATGTCAAGCTGTACCCACAACACAAAAGAATAAAATCACTCTTCGTAACTCATTGATGTATGATACGCATAAGCAATACTTTGATGTAAGACAATCGTATGAGGATGGAATATGTAAGAAAAACAGGACGGCATGACATATTCACAGCTACGATGTGCAAACTAAGGTATGATTTTCAAGAAAATCGAAGTAATGCAAGATAGACACCATATGAAAGATGCAACCAATATTAATCTGCCAAGTTAAAAGTGTCTTGTCATAAGTGGCAATTCGAAAAATTAGAAGCAGTACAACATAGAAATCAATGCAAGATGCAACCACTATCAAACTGCCATGTTAAAAGCGTCCAATCATGAGTGATCGATGCGGGATACACAACAACAAGATTTTGATGTAAGAACATGGTATGATAGATAGATGCAAAGGTATTCTAGACGCAGAAAGCCATGTCATATGCACATGTATAACGTATAAACTCAACAGTGCAATTTAATCAAAATAGAAGAAATACAGGCTAGACAACATATGCAACATGAAACCAATTATCACACCGTCAACTTAGAGCAAGCACCTGCGATGGTGGAGTACGGAGATGAACTCATCATGTAGACTTGGGACTTCAACTTCATTAGCGAGTGTGGGCAAATCTAGAGAGTCTCTGTTTGCGTCGGTGCCGAGTACCACCAACATCCCCTAACTTACTCTTTTCCTTCCTATTCTCTGATATTGCCTTATGAAATCAAAACCACAAGAAGATGAATAAAATTAGCTCTGCATAACTAGTTGATGCATGATACAGACGGACACTACTTTGATGTAAGGCAAGCGCAGGATAGGAGGATGGAATATATACAAAAAAGACTGCGTTTCATATTCACACGCACGATAGGAGGATGGAATATGTATGAAAAAACAAGAAGCGGAAGGCATTTCAACAAAATTATAAGAAATGAAAGCTAGGCACCATATGAACATGCAACCAATATCACTCTATCGTGTAAAAAGTGTCTCGTCAGAAGTGCCATTTCAAGAAATTAGAAGCAGTACAAGCTAGAAGACAATGCAAGATGCAACCTACATCACAGTCCCAAGTTAAATGTGTCTTATGGGTAAGTGATCGCTTGGTGTATAAGTTGTAAGCTATGCAGATGCAATTCAACATAATCGTAAGCAATACAAACTAGACATCATATGGAAAACGCAACCACGTATAACAGTTCCAAGTAAGAGCAAGCACCGTGATGGTGGAGTAGGGAGATGTGCTCATCATGTACACGTATGTTCTAGAAACAGGAACACGTGTCATATTCACAGCATTTTGTGTAAAGTAAGCAGATGCAATTCAAGTTAGAAGCAATACAAGCTAGACATCATACGCAACATGCAACCACATATAATAGTGTCAAGTTAGAGCAAGCACTGTGATGGTGGAGTAGGGAGATGTGCTCATCATCTACACAGCCTACGTTGACTGTCCAGCCTTGTGTTGTCTTGCTAATCTTGTTGGGAGGATGACGGAGTAGAATCAGAGAGACCCCTGTTTGAGTTGCTCAAGGACCACTATCGCCCATCACGGACTAATTTCCTTCAGCTGTAATGATTTTGCATTGTGAAGTCAAACCGATAAGAAAAAGGAATAAAATTCGCTCTTTAGAACTCATTCATGCATGATATCTTGTGAACACTACTCGGATGAAAGGCAAACACATGATGCGAGGATGCAATATGTATGAAAAACAGGATGGTGTGACATATTCACACCTATGATGTGGCAACTAAGCGTAAGGCATTTCAAGAAATTAGAAGCACCGCAAGCTAGACACCATATGAAAGATGCAACCAATATCACTCTGCCAAGTTCAAACTGTATGGAGTTTCAACAAATTAGAGGCAAGACATGCTAGAAATCATATGCAAGACACAACCAATATCACAAAGTGGCGACTTAAAGGTGCCTTATCATAAGTGACTGATGCGGGATATGCAAGAATAGTAGTCTGATGTAGAAACAGGAACACATGTCATATTCACATGCATTATGTGTAAATTAGCAGATGCAATTCAACAAAGTTAGAGGCAATACAAGCTAGACATCATACGCAACATGCAACCACATATAATAGTGCCAAGTTAGATCAAGCACCTGTGATGGTGGAGTAGGGGAGATGTGCTCATCATCTACACAACTACGTTGACTGTCTAGCCTTGCGTTGTCTTGCGAATCTTGTTGGGAGGATGGCGGAGTAGAATCTGTAGAGAACCTCCGTTTGATTCTTGGAAGGACCACCATCATCCAATGCCTTGCCAATTTCCTTCACCTTTATTAATTTTGCATTGTGAGGTCATACCGACAAGAAAAAGGAATATCATTCGCTTCTTGAACTCATTCATGCATGATACCCATTTAACACTACCCCGATGAAAGGCAAAGTCATGATACGAGGATGGAATATGTACGAAAAAATGGACGGCTTGACATATTCACACCTATGATGTGGTAACTAAGCGAAGGCACTTCAACAAATTAGAAACACCGCAAGACACCATATGGAAGGTGCAATCAATATCACTCTACCAAGTTAAAATTGTCTCGTCATAGGTGGCGTTCATCAAACTAGAAGCAATACATGCTAGAAATCATATTCAAGACGCAAAACCAATATCACATCGCCAACTTAAAGGTGTCCCATCATAAGTGACTCACGCAGGATACACAAGAAGAGTAGTTTCATGTAAGAACATGGTGTGATAGACAGATATAGTATGTACCAAAACAGAAAGCGTGTCATACACATGTATCATGTGTAAGCTAAGCGATGCAGCTTACACTAATTAGGAGCAATACGAAGCTAGACACCATATGCAACATGCAACCAGATATCACATCGCCAAGTTAGAGCAAGCACCTTGGATGGTGGAGTAGGGAGCGGAGACTTGGACCTTGTAATGCACTATCAAGACAAGGAGAATCGGTACAAATGTCTCCGTTTACGTTGTCGCAGAGGACCACCATCATCGCCTTCCTTACTCTTTTCCTTCCTCTTTCTTGATTTTGCCTTGTCAAGTCAAACCCACAAGAAAAAGGAATAAAATTTGCTCTTCGTAACTCATTGATGCATGATACCGATTTAACACTACTTTCATGTAAGGCAGCCGCATGATAGGAGGATGGAATATGTATGAAAAACAGGACGACGTGACATATTGACATGTATGATGTATAAAATGTAAACTAAGCACAAGGTGCTTGAACTTGTTAGAATCGATGCAAGCTAGAAGCCATATGAAAGATGAAACCAATATCACTCTGCCAAATTAAAAGGGGGCCCTAACAAATGTATTTGACCAAATTAGAAGCAATACATGGCAACAAAGTTAGGAATAATATGCAATATGCAACGAATAAAGGTGACTCGTCAGAAGTGATTGATGCAGGATACGTAAGAGAGGTAGTTTCATGTAAGAACAAGGTTAACACATAGATGTAGTGTGTACCAAAATAGGAAGGCATGTCATATTCACAGGTATAGTGTGTAAACTAAGCAGATGCAATTTACCCTAATTAGAAGCATTACAAGCTAGACACCAGATGCCACATGCAACCACATATCACATCGCTGGGTTAGAGCAAGCACCTGTGATGGTGGTGTAGGGGAAGTGCGGTCTTCAGGTACAAAGCTACGTTCAATGTCTTCATTTGGGCTTGTTGTTTCTTGAGAATCATGTGGAGAGGATGAAATTGCATTCTTTATAAGAGTATTGCGTCTCATATTAACCCACGTGCATGACTGTCTCATCATAAGCGATAGACGCAGGATACACAAGAACAGCAGTTTGATGTAAGAACATGGTGTGATAGGCAGATGTAGTATGTACCAAAAACAGGAAGGCGTGTCATATTCACATGTATAATGTGTAAGCTAAGGAGATGCAATTTAACAAATTAGGAGCATTGATGAGGGATACACAAGAAAAGTAGTTTGATGTAAGAACATGGTTAATAGAAAGACGTAGTATGTACCAAAACAGGAAGGCATGTCATATTCACAGTATAATGTGTTAACTAAGCAGATGCAATTTACGCTAATTAGAAGCATTACAAGGTAGACACCATATGCAACATGCAACCACATATCACACTGCCAAGTAAGAGCAAGCACCTGCAATGGTGGTGTGGGGGAATTGCGGTGATCAACTAGAGAGGTACGTTGACTATCTTCATTTAGCCTTGTTGTTTCTTGAGAATCATGTGGGGAGGATGACACTGCACTCTTTAAACGAGTATGGCGTCTCACAGTAAACCACCCGGGTGACTGTCTCATCATAAGTGATTGACGAGGGATACAGAAGAGCATTAGTTTGATGTACGAACATGGTTAATAGACATATGTAGTATGTATCAAAAACAGGAAGGCGTGCCATTATCAAAGGTATAATGTGTAAAGTAAGCAGATGCAATTTAACAAAATTGGAAGCAATACAAGCTAGACACAATATGCAACATGCAAACACATTTGACAGCGCAAAGTTAAAGCAAGCACCTGGGATGGTTGTGTGTGCCACTTGAGATCGTCAACTGCAGAGCTACGTTCATCGCCTCCAATCACGACATCGCACCCATTAGAGCGCTGAAACGCTTAGTGCTTGTCTTTGAATTACACTGGAGAGACTTCTGTCTTTTCTTTTCTGCATTCATCAACACTGCCCCGCCGCCTACCGCGCAGGAAAATCCCTGCCCTCGACTTTTAAATACAACTACATCCGCTTAAGAATCCAATGATATACTTTTTGTGACATAGTAACTCATATTTAGTTAGTCAAATGGATGACCTAGAACTAAGTGCAGGCCCTATAAACCGAGACACCTAAAAATAAAAAAACCGAGACCGAGAGGGTAGTTCAGCAGGTATCTTTTTAGATCAATATAGTCGGGATTCACCAAGGAGCAAAACCAAGTGGTAGGCTACTCCTGTCGTGTTGGCGTAGCAACTCAAGCAGGGTCAGTCCGCACATGAAATGGTGGCACACTTAATAGGACCCCTTTGGCCGACATGTGGCTTGTCCACCGTCTTGTTCCACGTGCGATGCACCAAATTACAGTTTGGAGCAGCGGTTGGAATTGGAGGCACCCCGGTCGTAGTGCCGCAATAGTAGAAAATGAGCGATGAGGGGTCAAATCACAAAGCCCCACCTTTCCCGCGTTAAGCTGGAGTGCTGGACGGACGAAGCAACCATCATTTCGCTCTAGGACGCAAGAGCATAAAGAAAAGAGAAAACAATGATGCGTGCGGCAGCTACCTAGGGCACCCTAGGGTAGGGGTCTCCACTACGCATCCTTTTTTAAAGCGCCTCCACTACAAATCGGCTTCTCCCTCGTCCTCTTGAAGAAAACCGATGATGAGTGGGGCGGTAGGGTTTGTAGGAGTACTACGGCGTGCGGGGCCACGTCGTAGTAAACAGGTTCGAGTCGATGCCTTAAATATGTGTGGGCCGCTTGGTTTTACGGGAATAAGGCAACATTTTGGGTTCGGGGACCAGTGGAGATATAGTACGTACAAAAAATTGTGGACGTAGGTTCGACCGAAAGGCAATGATGCATGGGCCCTGCATTTTGATATAGCCGGGGCCGCGTGAAATTTGCTACTCTACTCAAAACTAGTAAGGTACACATGTATTGAACGCATGAGATTTCGAAACCAAATTATGAATAAATACACACTATATCATGTAAAGCTTTGAGTCATATATGCATGATGTAGATGTTCTTTTAGTTCTTATAGTTCATCTCATTCAAAATCAATTAGGTTTATAAAAATGTTAAGGTTCATGGGGTTGTGCATTGTAAATCATAAAGTAAAAAACAAATAATGGCAATTCATTTAGAAAAAATAATCAATTATGATACAGAAGATTCTAGAACAAAGGAGAAGTGCTTGTGTTTTAAGGTTTGTGCATTATGCTTAAGTTCAACCATGGAGTCTTCTAAATTGTACATGTGGCAGATCTGGTGAATGTTGATGATATCCGACGGCCAGTAGTGCTCAGATTTGCCTATTTCTGCACTGTCGGGTTAGCTTCATCCAGCGACCATCTTTCAAAGTTATTGGCACACTATATAGTTCTTGTGCCATAGTTGCATGTTTTGGAAAAAAACTACTAGTGGGTTGTACTATCTATTTAGGAATAGAAGATGTATACATGGAAGTTGTAGGAAAGAGATGACATGGAGCATCTCAATTCCTATGAGTAGGGATTGGAAAAGAGATGTCATTTGGTTCACATCATAGGAACTTTTCTATTGAATCTAGAGATGACATGTATCTCAATTCCTATGAGGAGGGATTAGAAAAGAGATGTAATTTGGTTCATATCATAGGAACTTTTCTATTGAAATACACTAATGTTTATTTTCCTTTGAAATTAAGGGAGTATAGGAATCCATTCATATGAACCAAGTGGCTCTAAAGCTATAGAAATGATATCATGTTTATTTCCTTTGAAATGTGGAGTATATGAATCTATTCCTGTGAACCAATTGGCTCTAAAGGAAAAAATCCTATAAAAATCATATCATATAGAGTTCCTATGATATTCCTCGACACTAAAGGATGCTTGAAATTGCTGCGGGTGATACGATGGTGTTTCTTTGTAGACTCCTCACCCATCTCTATAGTTACCTCTCGAAGATGAATGAAATGATATATACAGGGTATTCTACATGTGCAATTTGGTACACGAAAACTCGGTAAAAGTTTGCAAGGTTCAAATTTTCAATAAAGCTATATGCACTGCATTTCGGAACGGAGGTAGCATACGGCAGTTGCTAACACTCACGTGGAAGATTTGTGTGTCGGAGGAGTGGCTGTTCTGTTAAATGACATGGCAAACCGACATCGCTTGATGCCGATCTAACGGTTCTTACGACGTTCGTCAGGAAAAGGCATGTGGCGAACGTTTGTCGGATAATGATTTACGGACACATGCATTGCATTGATACGTGCCCCCGTCTCTCTCACGCACACGCGCCCTCACGAAGTCATGACTCTCCGAGTCCTCTCGCAGACTCGCACGTCGCACTCCACCGCCTATCTGCAGGTAGACGCCACGCACATATGTGCTCTTCACACCCTACCCTCGTAACTTCTAAAAACAAAAGACGGCGTGCACATTTTATTTTAGCTCACACGTCACACACTTATACTATTACTCTGCGGTGAACGTTTTTTGGGAATAGTATATTGTACTCACACGAAGAGAAGCGGTGCACGCACGCACTAGTTCTCTCACACCCACTCGCGGGTACATGTAGGAGCGCATTTTTTTGAAGCTGTTTCAACAAAATCACTCCACTATATATAAAAGCAGGAGCCTTAGCACTTGCTTTACTAGGGTTCCTCTCGTTCACTCTCTCATGCTCTCCAGATCTAAGCAAGACATAGGTGGCCACACTCTCTCTCAGCTCACGGCTGGTCACAAATCCGGCCGGACAACCTCGACCGGGCAGGGGTGTAGGTGCATCGCTCACGCTGCCGGGCGGCGAGGAGGAGACCAACGGCTGCCACAAGATCCCGATCGGCGGCCGTGCCGTTCTCTCCGAGAGAGCGCTGCTCGAGAGGGCCACCGACCCCTTCTTCCTCCCTCATGTATTGTGGCCAAGATGCGGCCTCCCGACGCGCCTTCTTTGCCACATGCCGACGACCCTCGTGTATATATTCCTTCAAACCTGCCTTGCTCTACTGCCCCAGCTCCCTTCGTGTGGATCCTTTTCTATTTCCGTCCGTTGTTCCAAAGCCACCTAGACTTCTACTATTATTAGAAGTAAAGCTAGTTCATACAGTCGACTCAAAGCGTTGGTTCGAACAGGGAAGAAAGTGGGAAAGCTTTGGCATGAATCTAGGACTTGGTTCTAAGAGGAAACAGGGGAAAGTAGTAATATCTGTCACAGTTTAAATAATCGTATTTCGTATTTGCGCAAACAGGGATGTCTGTCTCCGTATCATTTCTATCCGCACAATCAAAAGCACACACCTCAGTTTTAGTACAACTACGCGAAATGAGATGGCTATCCCTCGTTGCCGTCGTCTAACCTCCCATCTTCAAGGTATCCCTACATTGGTAGTAACTAAGGTAGAATGACCAACGCAATCTAAAAGAAGCCGATTCGTACGTTTTACTTCCTGATTACAAAGGCAGGGACGAGCGAAAACAACTGCATCCTAGTCCGGAATGCACTTTCTACCAGTTCATCCATGGACCGAGGACTAGCTGGCACGGCTGCACGGCGGTTTTTTGGACATGTGCGTGGACAAGAGACATTGTGGTCTGCTTATTTCTGCAAATAGATGTGCTTAAATTTAGTGGAATGCACAAGCATTTGAGCTGGTCAGTACACTGCATGGTTTAGTTCAGCATTCCAGCTGAGACCACAATTATAACTGGTTATTCTGGAATGAGAGAACCTAACCCTGGATGGTGGAAACAAGAAAAAACCAGAGTGAACTCCAGGAAATTTAAGCCTGCCGGGAGGCCCTTTGCTCAGAGAAGCCTTTTGCTTGTTTTTTTTCCTGATTTGTAAACCTTCTCACAACTTTGTCTTTTGCTGTGAACTAGTATATGTTTGTTATGTTCTATGAATCCTTGAGATGTATAAAATTGCTTAACTTATGCTTTTCAAGTTTTTTATGAAGACGAGTTTAATGTGAGTGTTCCACATGAGCTACTGGACTAGCGTGTGAACGTTTGGAATTTATTACATTGTGGCCTCAATTAACTGCATGAACCAATGTAACAAGATACATAGTTGCTTATATGTCGCATGACAGATTGTTGATTGTTAGCTGGTCGATAGCCTAGTATTGAAGCTTAGCTGAGCCAATGTGTCGTGGTTTTGCACAACTGCCATAAGTGGGTAGCACCAACAGTGTTTACAAGTACTTATTTATACGTCGGCGCATGGTTCTCGAATGAGTGCTCTATTTCATCAAAACACACACTGCTCGTATGATAAACCGTGACAACTTATGTCTTACCATGCCATATTCATGAAAAAACTAGTGAGGACGCATCTGTTTGACAACAATTACGATGGTTCTCACATGATTCACGGGCACACAAAAGTAGCAGCGGCCTCGTGAGACGGATTCAAACAGTACTAGCCCCGGATGGGTCGATAATGTGCAAGGTTCGGATAATTAGACACAATCCAAACTACTATTAAACACTAGTTGGGGCAACTATTTCATGCCTCGATCTAATTTGGGCTAGACACAAGACGAACCTTGCCATGAACATCATCGAGGACGCCCCAAAGCAGCTCAATCCTGTGAACCTTCATGAAGACAACCTTGTGGCCTTGCCATCGATAAACTTGTTTGTGGAGGCATGCCACGTCATCTTCCTGCGTAAGCTTGACAAGAACAGTATGCCTCACAAACAAAGGAGCAGCTTTGAACTTCTTGTGCTTCAGTACACCCTGGACAACACGCCTGGCAACAGTGGGGCTGGAATACAACTCTTCATTGGTATAACCGCAAATGGCTTCCAGGATCCAATAGCCTAAGAACTCTGTTTTCCCAGTGCGTATATTCAGGTCGTCCGCCTCATAGCTAGTGACATGTACAACAACACAATCCTTGTCTGCATCAGGGCTCTAATTGAAACAGAAACAAATTCTGAATTACTTTTGAGTATAAGAAACACAAGTTATTTAAACCACTATGTATAGCATGGCATCGAAGCTAATAAAATTTTGCATTATTAATCACCACATACTTCCTTTTATAAAAAAACACCACATACTTAGATGAAAAACCACAATCGGATCGGCAAAGAAGGAAATCACCTTGGGCAGCTCAGCGGGGGGGGGGGGGGGCACATCCTCGAAGGGGAAAAACTGCTCTGCAGTGCCACGGGGCTGTAACCTCAAACGGGCGTTGACCATCTCAAGAGTGGCCGTGAGCGTATCTGGGTCGGCTCGGTGGTTGCCTCCATCTTCTTGGAGCTCTCGTCTCGTGGGGATCAGCCTCCGCGTCTGCTCCAATATCGGCAGATCTTAGCCTCGTTCTCCTTGGTCCATCATGAAACCGATTTAATACTAGGAGACCACCGAAAGGAAAACACAATCGCAATGACAATGAAACAAAAAAGAGAGTGAGGATCGGTTATCGCTTTGCAAAATTTCTTTTTTTCTCTGAACGAAAATATACCAACATCACGGATCCGCATACCTTCCCTTCGTTTGGAGAGAAGAACAGTGGCAGATGCGAGTGTTGCCTTTCTTGAAGACGGTGAGGTAGAAGGGGATTCAGCGAAGAGTGAAATGATGGTTGCTTCGTCTGTCAAACTTAGACTGCAGGGAGGTGGGGTTTTGTGATACGACGGCTCGCTACTGCCGCGCTATGACCGGGGTGACTCTCCGCCTGCATACTGCCTTCTAATTTGGTGGATGGAATTTGGGCCCGCGCGCTGCATGTCCTGCATGTCGGTGAATAAAAGTATAACGACATTCAGTAGAGGGAGACGTTTCAATGACCTAGGAGGAGCCAGAAGCGGTAGAGTGTCTCCACTGTACTAGTAGTAATTGTTTTTCTGGGTAGCTGGGTGCTCTTCTTCCTCCTCGCTCCCACCCACCTCACGTCAGCTCGCTCCACTCGTACCCCCAAATTCCTCACCTCACTCCTACAGAAAAGCCCAGCTCCCCTTCTTCCTCACTCCTACAGAAAACCCATAGCCCCCCTTCTTCTTCGCTCGCACTACAACTAGGCTCGTCATTCGTTACTCTGCTCAAATCCGTGAGCGCGACGCGACGCCCTCGAGGAAAATGGAGTCGGCTGACCGCAGCGCCAAGAAGATGAGGCTCCGCCAACAAGCGGCGCCTGCTAGATCCCGCACCCGGCAATGGGAGAAGCGGCGACCCTGCCCCACCGGATCCTGTGAACTCAGAAATCTTGGGTGGATCAGATCAGCGATCTCCCGGACGCTGTCCTTGGGGAGATCATCTCTCTTCTCCCCACCAAGGATTGCTGCCGCACTCCAAGTCCTCTCAATTCGGTGGCGCCCTCTATGGCGCCGTGCCCTTAATCTCGATCGTCAACTATCTCTCTTCAATGATTTTGAAATCCCCAGAGCCATCATCTCCTCCCACCAGGGCTCCGTTCAAAGCCTCTGCATCCCGTCATGCTACCTGAGCAAGCATACCATGCCCTGCACGGTGGACGCCTGGCTGAAATCCCCTAAATTCACAGAACTACAGCTGCTTGAGTTCTACTATTCCCCTGGAAATCACATACCACATACCGAACGCCATGAACTTGTGCCCTCGGCACCGATGTCCATCTTGCGGTTTTCCTCCTCTCTCCACAACGCCACCTTTGCGCTGTGCTACCTACCAGACAATCTGGTTCTAAACCTTCAACTCCCGTTTCTCAAGAAACTTTCACTTGTGCGGGTTCGTATATCGGAGGCCTCATTGCACATCATCATCCACTCCAGCTTGCCTGTCTTTGAAGTGCTTGGTGCTTGTTTTCACAGTTAGAATCGGTTGTCTCCAAATAAAGTCGCCTAACCTTGTAAGAATTGGAATTTCTTTTGATGGAAGGCAGCTCACCATCCAAGATGCCTCTTCACTTCAAAGGTTGATCCTTGATTCTAGTTATTCACCGTTGCAAATAACCATCCTCTCTGAGCCTAAATTGGAGACCTTGGGTGTAATACATGATCTCTGTGCTCATTTCAATATGGTGTTTGGCTCCACAGTTCTTCAGGTACTTTATATTATCATCTACACTTGTAACCATAAGCTGCATTTTAAATTTCTGCGCTAATTTATATATCATCTTGGAGTACACATTTTGTACTAATATTATGTTCTATGCTCAACGAAGAGTTTCTCCATGGATGGCCTACCAATGGTGCTGGATTCTGTCAAGATCTTATTTATCCAAATGAATAGTTTTGATCTGAACAAGATTATTGGCTTGCTGCAATGCTTTCCATGTCTAGAGAAGTTGTATATAAAGGTGATAATTTCACGCACATTGGAAGCCCGCATATAGTGTACTAGAATTAACCGTTCAGCTCTTGCTCTTTTGACACTCTTCTTTTAGACCTTAACTGTTTTCAATCTTCATGTATATTTAGGCAACATGACGGGGTAAGAAAGTTATAACCAATCGGTGGATTCGTAAGCATCGGGATTTTCTCACGTCTCATGAGATTTGATTGAAGACAATAACGCTAGAACGATATGTAGGCAACCGTGCAAACACAAGATTTTTCACATTCTTCCTGCTGAATGCGAGGTTACTATTGTCCATCGTGCTTACGCTTATCAAAAGCATGGTTTTGACGGATGGGTATGTGCAAGAGCAAAAAAAGGAGTTTTAGGTGGGCAAAAGAGCTTCCGAACGTGTCGGGCTTCTATTTACAACATATTGTGGTCATAATCCAGTAAATTTTACAACCCAGGATGTTCATTCTATGGACCTGACCGATCCATTTGACTATGACTGCCGAAAACAGTGCTGGAGTTAGATGTTGTTGCCCTTTTCAATCTGGGTTTTTTTGTAAACCTGATGAACAATTAACCCTCGTGCTTTTGTACAGTTTGTAAGCTGGACTTAGATGTTCCTGCCTGAGGGAGTCCTGGATTAGGGGGTATCCGGACAGCCGGACTGTTGGACTATGAAGATACAAGATTGAAGACTTCGTCTCGTGTCCGGATGGGACTCTCTTGGCGTGGAAGGCAAGCTTGGCGATACGGATATGTAGATCTCCTTCTATTGTAACCGACTATGTGTAACCCTAGCCCCTCCGGTGTCTATATAAACCGGAGGGTTTAGTCCAGAGGACAACAACAATCATACCATAGGCTAGCTTCTAGGGTTTGGCCTCTACGATCTCGTGGTAGATCAACTCTTGTAATACTCATATTAATCAAGATCAATCAAGCAGGAAGTAGGGTATTACCTCCATAGAGAGGGCCCGAACCTGGGTAAACATTGTGTCCCTTGCCTCCTGTTACCATCCGCCTTAGACGCACAGTTCGGGACCCCCTACCCGAGATCCGCCGGTTTTGACAATCGACATTGGTGCTTTAATTGAGAGTTCCACCGTCAGCCGCCATAAGGAAGGATGTCTCATATCGTTGTCAAGGACAGCGTCACCTCTGGAGGAGCCACGGCTGTCGGCCAGACTCTCCGCTAAGCGAGTTCGTCATGACCGCCCGCTCGTCATTGCTACCGACGATGACTTCTCGGGTCATCGAAAACAGCCTCCACGTCGGCTCGAAACTTGCCGAGCAGATGGATCCGATGGAGCTCTCTTCCCTAAACGAGCTCTTGGACCGCATCACTGCTTTGGGAGTCGCTACGGACTATGATCGGATCGGGCTTAAACCCGACCAAAGGGAGATTAACTCTCCGCCGGTCACCCATCAGATAGCGGTGGTGGAGGAACAATGCGGTAATTTTCCCTCAATCTTGAGGACAAGCTATGTCCGATTCCAGAGCTCTCCGAGCCGGATACCTGTACACGAAAGGACATCCCCATGCCTTTAACGTAGAATCGTGCGATGGGCGGACCTATCGGGCGACATCCCAGAGCCCGAACCTCCTAGATCGGAAACTCCCACGCCCCCGGGTCGCAGACTGGGTCAGGGTTCGGACTTAAATCCGCCCACCCACCCAGATACAAGCGATCTCTCCCACATTAGACAAGAGCCCAAAACAAAGACATCACTATTGGGCCAGATTCCTCCTTGTAATGAACAAGGTCAAGGACTGTCGAGAGGAAGACGCAATTTCATTCTTCTGCAATAATTGCACGAATAAGGGAATCCTTAACGCCATAAGCCGCCGCAACATAGCACACTTTGCTGACTTGGCGGCCATAGTACGGAAGTATTGTGCGATGGAGAGCGCCTGGAAAACCGAAACAGAATTTTGGGACAATCCGGCTTTGGCTAAATACCCAGTCCGAACCAAAAGGGTGCACCCCCGTAAGTCACCCAATTCAATCACAAAAAAGCAAAAGCCCACTAGAGGTCACGGAACCGTATTGGAGGGATGGCTTAACGGACCCTGCAAAATTCACAGTATGGTGGATACCACACCAACGCACAGCCTTAGAGCATGTTGGGTACTCTGGCAGGTTGCTAAGAGCGGTGAGGATCTCCTCATTCAAAACACCGCAGAGCAACATCCCGTGAATTACAATACGGTATTAACAGTCTTCAAGACATTCGCCTCAAATAATAGGCGCAAGCGAGCACTTTGTAGCCTTGCCGAGATCTGCTAGGTGGCAGCAATAAATCCATGGAGTGACACGACTATCACCTTCAATTCCAGTGACAAACCCAAATTCCGAACAGCCCGAGCACCAGCCGCACTAGTCCTTACTCCAATTGTGGACGGCTTTCGGCTCACTAAAGTGCTCATGGACGGCGGCAGCGGATTATACCTCATTTACGAGGAAACCCTTCACAAAATGGACATATACTGGAACCGCGATGAGCAAAGCAGCACAACGCTTAGAGGAATCATCCCCGGTCGGGAGGCACGCTATACTGGGAAAATCACACTAGATGTGGTATTCGGCACACCGGAAAATTACAGGTCCGAAGAAATAACATTCCAAGTGGCCCTGTTCAGTAGCGGATACCACGCCCTTCTAGGGCGGGAGGCATTTACGATCTTCCAAGCTATACCCCATTACGGGTACATGAAGCTCAAAATGCCCGGGCCCAATGGAATCATCACTCTAGCTAGTGATCCGGACATAGCGCTCCGCGCCGAAAACAAAACAGCCGCACTAGCCCTCGAGGCACTATCCGAATCCCTAGCGGCAGAGGAGTTAACCGCCACGCCGACCGTGGACAGGGACGACGTGATACTCGACAAGAGATCCAAGTCCACCTCTTTTAAACCAGCGGACGAAATAGTCAAATTCCAAGTCCACCCAACGGACCCTACAAAAACTGCCTCAATTGGGGCACAGTTAAACCCCGATGTGGACGCCGGACTACGGGAGTTCCTGCGCGAGAACTGGGATATATTTTCCTGGCACCCATCAAATATGCCAGGAATCCCAAGCAAGTTGGCCGAGCATAGCCTTAACATTCTAAAAGGGTTCAAGCCGGTCAAGCAGACTCTTCGGCGCTTCTCTGAACCTAGGCGACAATCTATGGGCGAGGAGCTAGCCAAGTTAATGGAGGCCGGATTCATCAGAGAAATAAAACACCCGGACTGGCTAGCAAACCTGGTGATGGTACCAAAGAAGGACAAATCCTGGTGCTTATGTGTCGACTTGAAAGACCTCAATAAAGCTTGCCCAAAGGATCCCTTCCCCCTCCCCCGCATCGATCAAATTATCGACGCCACCGCGGGACATGACTCATTGTCCTTCCTCGATGCATACTCCGGCTACCACCAAATCAAGATGGCCGAGTCCGACCAAGACGCAACGGCGTTTATCACGCCATACGACCCCTTATATTTCAACACAATGCCTTTCGGGCTTAAGAACGCCGGTGCAACGTATCAACGCATGATTCCGACATGCCTGGAAAAACAAATTGGCAAAACAGTGGAAGCATACGTAGACGATGTGGTCGTCAAAACCAGACACGTCGACTCTTTAATAGACGACTTGAGGCTTACGTTCAACAACCTCCGAACATTCGACATTAAACTCAATCCGGAAAAATGCGTTTTCGGCGTGCCCGCCGGAAAGCTCCTGGGCTTCATCGTCTCCAGTAGAGGGATTGAAGCGAACCCGGCTAAAATCTGAGCCCTGTCACAATTGGCCATCCCAACAGACCTCAAGCAAATCCAGAAGTTAACTGGATGTGTTGCGGCCTTAAGTCGCTTCATCTCCCGATTAGGAGAAAAGGCACTACCCCTTTATCGCCTTCATCGATGCAACGAACACTTCGAGTGGACGGATGCTGCCACGGCCGGACTGGAAGAAATAAAAGCCATACGGGCCACCAACCCAATCCTGGCCGCGCCAAACATCGGCGAACCGATGCTGCTATATATAGCAGCGACTCATCAAGTCGTAAGCGCAACACTCGTTGTCGAACGAGAAACGAACAGACATAAATTCCCCCTTCAAAGGCTGGTATATTATGTATCCATTGTCCTCACCCCATGCAAATCACGGTACCCGCATTATCAAAAGATAGCGTATGCGGTATTCATGGCATCCCGAAAACTACGACACTACTTTCATGAGTGTTCAATCACAGTGGCCTCTGAAGTGCCACTGAACGACATAATAAACAACCGCGACGCCACAGGACGGATTGCCAAATGGGCCATAGAGCTCCTCCCGTTCGACATAACATATAAACCTCGGCAAGCTATTAAGTCGCAGGTATTGGCCGATTTTGTCGCCGAATGGACAGAAGCCGAACTCCCTAAGGAATACGGTGCATACTCCAATTGTATTATGCACTTTGACGACTCTAAAATGTTGGCCGGTCTGGGGGCTGGCGTCGTCTTGACGTCCCCTACCAGAGATACAGTCCAATATGTACTCAAAATACTGTATATAGACTCCAACAATGCCGCCGAATACGAGGCCCTGTTACATGGTCTCCGGATGGCAGTCTCCATGGGCATTCAACGACTGGAGGTTCGCGGGGATTCGAACCTCACAATATCCCGAATAAACGGAGACTTCGACGCTAAAGATCCGAAAATGGCGGCTTATCGCAATGCCGTACTCAAGATATCAGCTCGGTTCAAGGGACTCGAATTCCACCATGTAGCTCGGGAAAACAATGAGGCGGCGGACGTCCTTGCCCGTATCGGCGCTAAGCGCGATCCGGTCCCACCCAACATATTCTTGGAAAGGATGTTTAAGCCATCCGTGGCATGGGAAGGGGAAACAAGCAACAACAGTCCGGACCCGGCTACAACGCGAGATGTCGAACACTCTGACATAATCGGCGGCTCCGCCACCGAAATAACACCTTCAGCCCACGTAATAATGGTCGTCATCGCCCCATGGACTGAACCATTCCTGGCCTGCCTAACCAGGCAGGAACTTCCCAAGGACCAAAATGAGGCACACTGCATTGTGCGATGATCTAAAGCCTACAAGGTCCACGAGGGAGAGCTCTATAAGAAAAGCACCACCGAGTCCTTCAAAGGTGCATCTCCAAGAGGAAGGGCGGAAGCTTCGCAAAAGTTCACGCCGACTCGGTGGCTACCACGCCGCAGCCCGGCCCTCGTAAGTAAGGCCTTCCGTACAGGATTTTATTGGCCGACGGCCCGAGCAGACGCACAGGACTTGGTCCAACGCTGCGTCGGTTGCCAGCTCTTTGCAAACCAAAGCCATATGCCACCCGTCGCCCTACAAACAATCCCCATTACCTGGCCTTTTGCGGTCTGGGGGCTGGACATGGTTGGACCCCTTAAAGGGGGAACCCATAAGAAAAAAATACTTACTAGTAATGGTGGATAAATTCACCAAATGTATAGAAGCCAAACCTGTTAAAACGGCCGAATCTGGACCAGTGATAAACTTTATATCCGGGGTTGTACACCGTTATGGTCTCCCCCATAGCATCATCACTGACAACGGCACGAACTTCACTGCTGATGAGGTGAAAATATGGTGCAGCAACATGGGCATCAAGCTCGAATACGCTTCTGTCTATCATCCACAAACTAACGGTCAAGTCGAACGAGCAAATGGTCTTATCATGAGCGGCATCAAACCTAGATTAGTGCGGTCCTTAAAGGAATCTAACACGCACTGGGTAGAGGAGCTCGACTCCATACTCTGGGGGCTGCGGACCACGCCGAATCGCACTACCGGATACACACCGTTCTTTATGGTGTACGGCGCAGAGGCGGTTCTGCCCTGCGACATAATTCATGACTCACCTCGAGTGCGCATGTATGAAGAGAGAGAGAGGCCGAGCTCGATCGGCAGGATAGTTTGGACGCCATCGAGGAGGAGCGTGACATGGCAAAAGCTCGTTCCACATTCTACCAGCAACAGGCTAGAAGAAACCAAAGCAGAGAAGTACGGGCCAAAACTTATAACGTTGGCGAACTCGTTCTACGCCTACCGGAAAAGAAAAAGGACAAACTCAAGCCCAAATGGGAGGGTCCCTTCATTATTGACCAGGTCTTAACCGGCGGAGCGTACCATCTGTGGGATGCATCGGACAACCACCTCAAGCCAAATCCATGGAACACAGCAAGACTCCGAAGATTCTATGCCTAGTGCCGGACTCCGTGTTCGTCTCCTTAACTCTGTCAAATTTTTATACATTCGTTATCTGTCTTTTCTTTCTTTCTTTCTTCCCCTTTTCTTTCGAGGCCTTGAAGGGCTAAAATGTGTTTTGACTACACAATATTGATGCGCCACCACTCATTATACCCGGGGCTTCCTATACGTAAGCTTAAATATTTTATGGGCTTCATGCCCCGCACATGTGTTATTCTTCCACATGTACCTTTTTTTTCGCCACTATATGCATCGATATGACTTAAGTTTTGGCCAAGCTGGGTTGCCTCGCTCTTGTATTTATGCCCTACGTTTCCGTTAATTCGGCTAGGGCATAAGGGGAGCACCTCTGCGATTGTTACTGCCGGGCCAGCCGGATGTGTACCTCAGACTGGGTGAAGCTGAAAGCTAGCGTTCTTAAGGGAATATTCTGTCGGTGAATAAAAGATGACTTTTTGTTTTTTCCACTTGCCCCCAGATGTTTTCGCCTGCGTCTCTTCTCGCAGTCCGAACATGCACATTAGGGCATGCGTACCCAGGGAAAGGAACCCTTAACGGAACTATTCTCCCTGGAAGATGTTTCTTACTACCCATGTAATATAACATAACTAGTTGGGTACTTGTCTGCTCAAGCACTTATGACCCCTATGCCTGGTTTCCACGCAAAACCCCGGTTTTACATAATCATACTGGTATTCGGATACACTCCGGACTATCGGGTCCAGAGGTTGAAGCGAAAAGGTCCGCCATGACAAATGATTTACAATCCGCTAGAGACATTCTACATGTCATTCAAATTACATAGTCACTTAGACTGATTAAATTCTTCTTCTATGCCATCCAACAGCTGTCTAGCTTACAATCCTGTTGGGAAAACTTACGGCTAACTCTACTTGGTGATACACCAAACTGACATGGATTTCTTTCCCATCCGGCCCCACAGGTCCGACCTCGGCCATGTGGTTTGGGTCAGCCTTGGTATACCGCGTCTTCACCATAGCCCAGGCTTCCCTGGCACGTTGACGGCAGGCCGATACCTTCCATAATCGGAAGCTCCGCCATGCTCCCTTGAGCTTCTTTACAAGTCCTCCAAGGCCTTCGGGCAGGGAGACGGATGGCCACAAGGCCTGGGCAATACCATGCATCACCTGCCGAACTTGTTCGTGTAGTTGGGAGAGCTCTGGTAGAAGATCACCCGCAGACCTAGGCATCTCGTTCGCGGGACGACCTGTCAGCATACCTGCAGACATAACTGGCTTCCTCGCCGAACTCTTTTTGAAGTTCGTTCAAGCACTTACTGAAAATGTTGCGTCGAGGCCGCTTGTTCTCCTTCACGGAGTCTCACAGCTGGGCGCGAACATCCTTTAGTTCCACGCTCAGCTGGGTATTGGCATCTTGGAGATCGTTTTTCTCCTGCCTAACCTTTGTAAGCATGCGCTCACCAGCCTTTAGCCGCCGTATGACATGTTGTTCATCCAAATTTACTCCGGCGTCATCTACAATATTTATTATCAGAATTGCATGCATGTTGCATCCTATATGGTACCTGTCACTCTTTAAAGCAGGTGTTACTAGAGGGGGCCTTCTCAGACTCCTTCAATGCGGCCATCGCGTTCGTGAAATGGGCCTTGCACTCTTCCAGCTCTTGAGACAATTGGGTATTCTTCTCTGTAAGAACCTGCACATATAATGATCCTTAAATCAGTTGTGCCAACTGTTTCAATTCTCGGGGGCTACTGATATATATAATCATCAAATTCTCTTACCCGTATATCGTTTACATATCGTCCGTGGCTCGCAAGACCATTTTGAGCAGCACGGATGTACGCTGCCTCCCGAATTGAAGGCATCAAATGCCTCTTGGGAGAAACAAGCGTCACGGAGTACGGCCCGGCGGCGCCTATGATTCATGGCGCTCTCCACTTCGGAATTTGTAGCGGAGATTTTGTCCGCATCCTCTGTAGGAGGAACGTCCGACGCGTGCCCCGCCTCCGTGTCCGGCCCTGGAGCCCGGCTAGTGGAGGCGTGATCGGCAACTTCTCCGGATATAGTTCGGCGAGTATTTTTCCTTCTGGGAAGCATGGTTGTTATTATGTTTTCAAAGACAAACCAACAGAGCAAGATTTTATATCATACCTCTGCGCCGGCGTCTCAGTCCAAACCGCTTTTCTTTTCAGCCCGCCTGGCCTCGGTACCCCTTGCTGATAACTCGCCACGGGCTCGCATGGCGTCCGGAGGACCTTCCCTGTAAGACACCGTGCTGATACGGAAGGTAAGTTGCGTGGAAAGGGATACTTCTCAAAGGTAGGGCCCCTGGTCTCACCTACCTGCGAGGCAGGCAGTAGCCCCGGATAGTCGGTTGTAATAGCCACCATGGGCCCCATCAAGACTTGATTGATAAAATATCCTATCGATTAGCTCCACGAATATGTCCGGATCCTCTTGAAGACCGGGGTCGAGGGACCGTTCAGGTTCCTCTTGTTGTGGAGGTGGGCTAGTTATCTCCCTCACTGCCTTACGCAGCTCCTGCGGTGAACGGGCAATATAAGACATTTATTGTGGAAATGTGGAAGGGAAGGGCATGAAAAGTGGCAGCTTACCCAGCTCGGAGGATTGTACATGGAGAATCCCTCCCGTGGTTTGATGCGGAGGAACTCCTCATCCTCTCCCTTGTACAGACCGGACAGAGTTTTTGCCAGAGCGGCAACGGAGTCTGGCCCCTTACGGCCGCAGCGGGTGGCATCGTCTTCCCCGTTAAAGTTCCACATTGGGCGGCCTCGGTATTGAAGCAGCTGCACCCCTCGCATAATGCATATTGACATAACTTCGGTTGTAGTCAGTCCTGATAGAGCCAACACCTTTATCCGGCTCATCTGGTAAGAAACGTCTCTATCGTCTTCCTCCTGAGGGCTCCTTGGTCGCCAGCTTAGGCGTTTCTTCAGAGGAGTATTATTAAACTCAGGAAGGCCGATCCGAATAGGATCCTAAGAGGGACGCCCTCTATATAGAACCACTCAAGGCCGGTCTTGGATGCCTTCTTCAGGTGCCGGACAGGTATCCGTCCCGGCGATGCGCCATATTTCGCTCCGCCCACTTGAAATAGTGACCCCCACGTATGCACGTGCAGGCGTAATAGCCTCTTCCATAGCTCAAGTGAGCTTCGCAACCTGTAAACAAGACGCAGAGAGCGACATAGCCAACAATGTGCAATATGGAGGCAGGAGGAAATTATGCGACCGGAGGCCGAGAACTCAGAGCCCGCGGAGGAACGGGTGGATTGAAATCCAGTCCCTTAATAAATAAGGGGCAAGGCATACCCGTTCCCCTTTGGAGGGATTGGGGAAGCTCTCCGCTTGTTCTCCGCCATTATAGGTGGCAAGCCTGGCTCGAACGGGGACCATATACGCTCGGGGGAGAACTCCCTGGGTCTGTAGTCTCACTAGTTGGCTATGCGGGATGGAACACTTCTTCCAATCACCGGGCTTAGGGCTACGGGGGCGAGAGGAGGAGCTGCGGCGACTGGCCATGTTGGAATGGATTTTTTTCCAGGCGTGCTCCGATGGATACTCGTTGTGGGAGGATGGTATGATATGGATCTGTGAATCCTGCCGCTTTAATAGGCGATTTGCCTACATGGCTAGGGGTGGCAATTGTAAAAATGCCCCGGCTTCTCGCATTCGCTCGACGCGTGGAGGATCTCCATTATTGGGCGTAGAAGCCAAGGAGTGCAACATTTATGGGAAGCCGGACACTATTCAAACAAGTATTCAGAATTTGTAGAAGAACCCGCCTTGCAATGCCGAAGATAATCTGCGCGCCGGACTCATTGTCATTGAAGCCTGGTTCGGGGGCTACTGAGGGAGTCCTGGATTAGGGGGTACCTGGACAGCCGGACTATATCCTTTGGCCGGACTGTTGGACTATGAAGATACAAGATTGAAGACTTCGTCTCGTGTCCGGATGGGACTCTCTTGGCGTGGAAGGCAAGCTTGGCGATACGGATATGTAGATCTCCTTCTGTTGTAACCGACTACTGTGTAACCCTAGCCCCTCTCGTGTCTATATAAACCGGAGGGTTTAGTCCGTAGGACAACAACAATCATACCATAGGCTAGCTTCTAGGGTTTAGCCTCTACGATCTCGTGGTAGATCAACTCTTGTAATACTCATATTCATCAAGATCAATAAAGTAGGAAGTAGGGTATTACCTCCATAGAGAGGGCCCGAACCTGGGTAAACATTGTGTCCCTTGCCCCCTGTTACCATCCGCCTTAGACGCACAGTTCGGGACCCCCTACCTGAGATCCGCCGGTTTTGACACCGACACTGCCCTTTTCAACTCGGCTGTGACTATCATATTTTCTTTGAAACAAGGCAAATGGCTTGCCATTCGTTTAATTTATAGTGAAATGTTGTAACAAATCCCAACCAAGGGAAATGACATCACTCTCGCTGGCTGCTTGAGCTCACTGTGCATTACAGAAGCCAAGTGATTAACCCCCACCAGCACCCACAAACTTATTTCGAACTAGCACATCAGATGGGCTGTAAATTTTCATAGGAAAGGCTGCATGACCGTGACAGATTTGGATTCTGACAGTTGGGACCCACGAGGAAATAGCCTATCCAAGGTGGTGTCGACTTACTAGCCACCAACAAACGATTTTGTTTACCAAACCGTTGGATTGGCATCCAACATCTGTCGTGTATCTTCTATCTCTTGTCTTCTTCTTCCTCCAGCCGCCCAAACCAAACCACCCCGTCGGCTCCGCCTGCTCCCGCCTCCCATGGCTAGCTGCGCCTCCGTCGCCCTACCGTATGTACCCTTCAACATTGGCCAGTCCCTCCCTCTACTCCCCCACACGTCCTGTTATTCTCCGGCGACGTCAGCCCCAACGCTGCACTCCACGCCTCGAACCAACAACCCTCCTACTCCTCCGCTGCGACCGGACCGGCGCATGTTCAACGGGCTCCTGTTCGTTCCGGCCCAAGGCCTCGTCGTCATCCTCCGCCTTTATGCCTTGGTTCGCTTCAGATGCGGTGCGCCACCCTCTTGTGTTGTCAACGATACGTGAGAGGATGACAAGAGGGACCCACCAACGTCATGGCAAGACGCAAGCAAGTGCCTCTATAGTACAAGCCCAAAAATATGGTTCCTCCTAATGGTCGACATCCGGGGCTCACGCCATTGTCAACGTAGTCAATAAACGAGAGAATTACACTACGAAAGCCGACACCAGTGGACCCAAAGAAGTCATGCAGTTTTTTTGAGGAACAAGCAGTTGTTATTTATACTAGTTTTAGCGACGGATCAGGGTAATAACGGGCTGTGCGGGGCTATGGCCCGCCTAGCTGTGGTTTTATTTATGTTTACCACATCATGAGCCTAGTTGTGTTTTTTTCTTGAAAATGGTCAGCCCAGTTCTATTTTTTTAAAGAAATACCCAAACAAGGCCTACTTGCTTTATCGGCCCTGCTGGGCTGCAAATCTTTCAAGACAATGAGAGTTTCATTCGGTTTGCCCAGAAATGGGCTGTACATTTTTAAAACACCTCAAACCTGGAATTAGTTTCAAATTTTTTTCATTACAAGAACTTAAATTCCATTGATTTTATGCGTGGAAAATTATTTGGATTTTATATTTATATAAATTATTTTTCAAAATAGTTTGAATGTGAATCGATATTTCTGGATTAAAAACAGTTGACCGCACCAAAATATGCAAAATTTCGTATACTTTTTAACTGTGGCCACAATATGGGGTGTAATGCTAACAAAAAGAAGATGGGCTCCAAAAAAATTCTTTAGAATTAGCAAATGGGCTGTACATTATTAGAAATAATGGCAGATGGGCTGTATGTTGTTTTGCATAGATTTGAGCCTGACTTGTGCTCCTACTACAGGTTGACGCGTATGCTTTCATTAAAAAAAAGGTTGACGCACACGCAACGCCCTATCAACTTAGTGAACACACGAGAGCAGTGACTGTTGGATGTCCATCCAACGGCTGTCGTGCTTCTTCAATCTCTGCTCTTCATGCTCCAGCCGCTCAAACAAGAGCCAGCGGAACTGCCTGCTCCCTCCTCCCGCAGCCGGCTATGCTGCCACGCAGGCCTCACGGCCCCACCATACTCCCATCGCTAGTCTAGCCATCCCTCTACTCACCCACACATGTTGTTATTCTCCGGCGATGGCAGACGAACCAGTAAACCCTCGTACTCCTTCGCGTGGGAAATAACTGCCGAGTATTCCCTGGCTCCGTGTCGTTCCCTTCCTAGGCCTCGCCGTCGTCCACCGCCCTGGTGCTCTCGGCGCGGCCTGGTCAACGTGGTCAATGAACGACATCCATCGGAAGTGGACTGTACGTGGAGAGGCTGACAGCTAGGTCCACGGCCGCACGTAAGAAAATGCCTCCTTATTAGGTGCGAAATAATGATTCCTCCACCTGACAACTAGGACCCACAGGAAGGGCCTCAGATTTCATGGAAAAACGTTCCCCCACCGACAGTAGGACCCTCCAGCTATATCTTCGCACACAAGGAAGTGCCTCCTTATTACGCCCAAATAAATGAATACCCCCTGTTAGCTGGGACCCACCATATTGTTGCATTGACTTGTGGGCCTACTAAGTTGACGGGGCCGGAGGGCTTTGTCAACTTAGTCAATACTCCAGTGACCGTATGATGTCCATCCAACGGCCATAGTGCTTCTTCAACCTCTGGTCTTCTTGCTCCAGCTGCCCAAAGCAGTGCCGGTCGTGTCGCCTGCTCCTGCCTCCCGTGGCCGGCTGTGCTAACGTGGAGGCCTTACCGCCCCCATACTACTCCCACCACTGGCCAGGCTATCCCTCCACTCACCCACACCCCCTGTTATTCTGCGGCGACGCCAGCCTCACACCGCAGCCGAACCAGTGAATGCTCGTACTCCTCTCCGCGTGGGCATCCACTGCCGCGTCTTCCCCGGTTCCGCGTCGTCCCCTTCCTAGGCCTCGCCGTCGTCCATCGACGTGGTGCTCTCGGCGCGGCGTGGTCAATGTGGTCAACGACCGACTTCCATCGGAAGAGTATCAGACGTGGAGAGGTCGACATACCGGGTCCACGGCAGCCGCAAGGAAGTGCCTCCTTATTACGCGGAAAATAATTATTCCTCCACCTGACAGCGGAGACCCACCGGATGGGCCACCAGTATTTTGCGAAAAAAAACCGTTTCCCCCTGACTGCGGGGACCCACCGGATGGGCCACCGTATTTCCCGAAAAAACGTTCACCCCGCTCTCAGCTTGGACCCACCGGAAGTGCCTCCTTATTACGCACAAAAAAAATGAATACTCCCCTGGCTAGCTGGGACCCACCTTGGTGGGAGGATGACTTGTGGGCCTACTAAGTTGACAGGGACGAAGGGCTTTGTCAACTTAGTCAATATGAACGATTCTAGCTCTAGTGACCGTCCGATGTCCATTCAACGGCCGTAGTGCTTCTTCAACCTCTGGTCTTCTTGCTCCAGCCGCCCAAAGCAGCGCCGGTCGTGCCGCATGCTTCTGCCTCCTGTGGCCGGCTCTGCTGCCGCAGAGGCCTCACCGCCCCCTACTATTTCCACCGCTGGCCAGGCCCTGCGGTGACGGCAGCCTCACACCGCATCAAAACCAGTGAACCCTCATACTCCTCTCCGCGCGGGCTTCCACTGCCGTGTCTTCCCCGGCTCTGCGCCGTCCCCTTCCTAGGCCTCGCCGTCGTCCACCGCCGTGGTGCTCTCCGCGCGGCGTGGTCAACGTGGTCAAGGAACGACTTCCATCGGAAGAGTACTGTACATGGAGAGGCTGACAGCTGGGTCCACGGCCACAGCCCAGTTTTTTTGTGATTTGCCAAGTAAGTCGCTTTGTCAGGCCTGTTGGGCTGCAAATCTTTCAAGATGAGGAGAGATTTCACTCGGCTGGCCGAGAAAATGGCCCATCAGTAATGAGAAATTAGCTGTACATTTTTAAGACACATCAAACCGACAATTAGTTTCAAATATCTTTTTTTTATTTCAAGATTTTAAATTACATTAATTTTTATGCGTGGAGAATTTGTTGGATTTTATATTGATATACATTTATTTTTAAAATCAGTTTGAATGTGAGTCGAAATTTCGGGATTAAAAACAGTTCGGACCGCACTGAAATATGCAAGATTTCCTATGATTTTTTAACCGGGGCCACAATATGGGCTGTAATGCTAACAAAAAGAATATGGGCTCCAAAAAAAATCTTAAAAATTAGCAAATGGGCTGTAAATTATTAGAAATAATGGCAGATGGGCTGTATGCTGTTTTCCATAGATTTGAAGCTTTCCTAAAAAAAAGGTTGGCGCACAAGCAGTGACTGTTGAATGTCCATCCAACGGCCGTCGTGCTTCTTCAATCTCTGCACTTCCTGCTCCAGCCGCTCAAACAAGCGCCCGGCGGACTGCCTGCTCCTCTCCTCCTGCGGCCGGGTCTGTTGCCGCAGCCTCACCGCCCCACCATACTCACATCGCTGGCCTAGCCATCCCTCTACTCACCCACACCTGCTGTTATTCTCCGGTGACGGCAGACGAACCAGTAAACCCTCGTACAGTCGTACTCCCCTCCGCGTGGGAAACAACTGCCGAGTCTTCCCTGCCTCCGTGTCGTCCCCTTCCTAGGCCTTGCCGTCGTCCACCGCCGTGGTGCTCTCGGCGCGGCGTGGTCAATGTGGTCAACGACCGACTTCCTTCAGAAGAGTACTGTGCGTGGAGACGCTGACAGCTGGGTCCACGGCCGCAGCAAGGAAGTGCCTCCTTATTATGCGCAAAATAATTATTCCTCCACCGACAAATGGGGACCCACCGAAGGGCCACCGATTTCGCGAAAAACATTTCCCCATCGCTGGGACCCACCAGCTACACCTCCGCACGCAAGGAAGTGCGTCCGCAAAAAACAAAACGATTCGCCTACCGACCGCCGAGACCCACTAGCTACATCTTCGCACGCAAGGAAGTGCGTCCGAAAAAACGATTCGCCCCCCTGACTGCTAGGACCCACCAGCTACATCTTCGCACGCAAGGAAGTGCCTGACAGTCGGGACCCACCTGGTCGAAGCGTACGTAGCGTTGTCATTCTGGTCACGAACGTGTACATACATACTGGCCGTTGTAGAGGCGCGCACGTATCGTAGTAGAGGCGCGCACGTAGCATGTACACGTACGTACAACGGCCAAGGTGCAAGAAAGAAAATACGGCCACATATGTGTACATACAGGCGGGGTCTCAAACGCCTACTCGCGCATACGTACGGCCAGGGCTTGTGTACATGTCTGGGTGGGAACAGAGAAACAACGTCGTCATCGTGTTCATGGGGAGGCAATGGAGTGCGTCGTGTTCATGGGGAGGCAACGGAATGTGTCGTGTTCATCGGGAGGCAACGGAACGCGTGGGAGCCAACCGGCTGGGTCGGAACGGAATGCGTGGTCGTGTTCATCGGGAGGGCTTGGATGGAACAGGCGATGGAAACGAGGCCTGGCGTACCGCACAACGGAGGAAACGGACCTCCTATGTTTGGAACGGGGTCCTGTTGATCGAGAGGGGTGTGGCGTACCGCAAAAAGGAGGAAACGAACCTCCTACGGTCGAAATGGGGGTCCTGTTGATCGGGAGGGGTGTGGCGTACCGCAAACCGAAGGAAACGGACCTCCTACGGTCGAAACGGGGGTGGAGGGGTGTGGCGTACCGCAAAACGGATGAAACAGACTTGTGTTGGAGCGCTACGGTTGAAACGAGGGTCCTGTTCATCGGGAGGGGTGTGGCGTACCGCAAAACGGGACTCCACGGTATACTGTTCATCTCCACTGTCGACCTCCTCCAGCCTCCACGGGCTACCGTCGACCTCCTCCAGCCTCCCCGGGCTCCGGTTCAACCCAACTCCACCGCGCTACTCCAACCGCTAATGTTCAACCACCCTCCACCGTCTTCACTGCTCATCCAGCCCTCCACACCACGGGTTCCTGTTCAACCACCCCTTCAAGGGCACCCCTCCACCGTCTACTGTTCATCCAGCCCTCCAACACACCACGGGGTCCTGTTCATCCAAAGGCAACGCCACCGCTCACTGTTCATCCAACCCCCCCCCCCCCCACACAATGCTCACTGTTCATCCCAGAGGCAGCATTGATCGGCTTCAATTAGCAGCAGCAGCGAAGGAATCGCTCGATCGGGTTCAGTTAACAGCCATCGATCTATCGCTCGGGTTCAGTAACACGTAGCCTGCAGTGCAATCGCTCGGGTACAGTTAGAGCCCAACACCTTGCTCAGGTTCAATTAGAGACAATGCCTCGCACACACGCGCGTACGTGTACGAGAGAAACGCGCATCGCTCGGCCCCCGACCTCCCACCGTGAATCGAACTCCCAAATTTTCCTCCCCTCGCTTCTACCACGGTTTTTTCCGTCATGGACGGCCCAAAGAATGTCATGCAGCTGCGTCTCCAGCCCGCCCAGGACGAAAAGCCCATATTCTGTCATAATTTTTTGTCATAGAAGTAGGAGCCCACCACATCTATGATGATACCGGGTTTTGTCACAATTATCGTCATAGAAGTGTCATATGTATGACAATTTTTTTCGTTCGGCCCAAAATGTCACGGATGTGTCTTTTTTTTGTAGTGTAAGTTGAAGGACCAACTTGAGAAAGGCCTTGTGTCGTGCATACAAGGTGAGAAGAACCTGAATGACCTTTTGAGCAATCAAAAGGAAGTTGTGGCCAAGGAAGGGATTGGGTTCGCACCCATGCCCAAGAACAAGAAGAAGAATGACAAGGCCAAACGAGCTCCCCCTCTCAAGCAAACCTTTGTGAAGGAGGGAGAGGGTTCTTCCAAGGAGAAGAAGAATAATGTGAAGGGTGGTGGTGTCAAGAAAGGCAATGCCACCCCTTCCAACAAAGCCGGCGACTTTAACCCTTCTTATGTGTTGTGTCGTGCTAGTGATGGGCATGTTTATGCCAAATTTGTTGGTTCTCGTTATGAATACATTGAATGGTCTATTTTGGTTCCTAAGACCCTTGTCACTAACATCAAAGGACCCATTACAAAATGGGTACCTAAAACCAAGCATTGATCTCTTGTAGGTGTTTGCTTCCGGTGGGGGATCATGGTTGCTCGATAGTGGAGCCACTAATCACATGACCGAAAGTAAGGACGTGGTGGTGGACGTTCACAAGATTCCATCTATGCCCACCAATGTCGAGTGGGGTGATGCCTCGTCCTCTAAGGTATTGGGGCTTGGCAAGGTTGTCATTTCTCATGATCACACGATCGATAATGTCATGCTTGTTGAGTCCCTCGCATACAATTTACTTTCCGTTCGTCAACTTCCACTCATGGGATTTGCCACTTTCTTTGATATTGATACCGTGGCCCTCTTGTGGAGCAAGACTCTTAAATTAGCCTTTGTTGGGCATGTCGAGAACGGTCTCTATGTGATTAACTTTTCGGAGCGACCCACTAAGACCGCGACATGCCTAATGGCTAAAGTTGACGTGGGATGGCTTTGGAATCGCCGTTTAGCCCATGTCAATATGAGATCTTTGCAAAGTCTTCTTAAGGGGGACCATGTTCGTGGACTAACAAATGTTAGTTTTGCTAAAGATCGTGCTTGCAGTGCTTGTATTAAAGGAAAGCTACATGAAAAGGCTCACCCTCCCATGACTATCATTTACTCGAAGAGGCCTTTGGAGCTCCTTCACTTGGATCTCTTTGGGCCTCCATCCTTTGATAGTCTTGGGGGTAGAAAGTATTGCTTGGTGATTGTGGATGATTATTCAAGATACACTTGGGTATATTTCTTCAAGAGGAAGAGCGAGACCCAACAAACCGTCATTGACTTTGCAAATGAAGCTCAACGCCAACACAATGCAAAGATCTTGACCATAAGAAGTGACAACGGCACCGAGTTCAAGAACTACACCTTGGATGAGTTTCTTAGTGATGAGGGGATCAAGCATCAATATTCCGCACCATACACCCCTCAACAAAATGGTGTAGCGGAGAGGAAGAATCGGACGTTGATGGATGCGGCAAGAACCACGATGGCGGATTCAAGTCTCCATACAACTTTTGGGCCAAAGCCATCAACACCGCGTGTCATGCATCAAATCGGCTCTACCTCCGCAAGGGCTTGAACAATACTCCATATGAGATACTCACCGGTAACAAGCCCAACCTCAAGTACTTTCGGGTGTTCGGGTGTAAGTGTTTCATTCTCAAGAAAGGTGTCCGGTTGTCTAAATTTGAGGCTAGAGCTTATGAGGGCATATTTGTTGGTTATGCCACAAACTCTCATACTTACCGTGTCCTTAATAAGTCCACGGGACTTATTGAGGAGACGTGTAACGTGGAGTTTGATGAGAATAACGGCTCCCAAGTGGAGCAAAGTGGCACTTGTGATGTAGGTGATGAAATTCCTCCTCAAGCCATAAGAAGAATGGGAGTTGGTTTTATCCTACCCATTGAGGAACCCCTTGTGGCCGAAGGAGAAGGACAATGCTCCACTCAAGCGAAGTCATCATGAACCCAAGGCCCACACGCTTCCGTAGAACAAAGTGAAGGCCCTCAACATCATGAACAAGACCAAGGGCAAGGTTAATCTCAAGACGGTGTTGGATCACCAAGTGATGCCCAAGGTCAAGTTCTCTCCTCCGAGCATGTTCAAGATCAAGAGCAAACTCAAAGTCAAGAACAAGCTCAAGATGATCAAGTGACCGCTCCTCATCTCACCCCCAAGGATGAATTGGAACATCATGCCACCAAGATTGCATCCAATCTCTCTACCAAGGGTCATCTCATGAAGAATGTGCTTGGAAGCATTCAAAAGGGGGTAAGCACTCGTAGAAAATTGGCAAACTATTGTGAACATCACGCGTTTGTCTCTTGTGTTGAACCCCAAAAGGTCTATGAGGTGCTCGAAGATCCGGATTGGCTCAATGCCATGCATCAAGAGCTCAACAACTTCGAGTACAACAAGGTGTGGAGATTGGTGCCAAGGCCAACGGGGAACCACAACGTCATTGGAACCAAGTGGATATTCAAGAACAAGCAAGATGCTCATGGGACCATCGTTCGCAACAAGATAAGATTGGTAGCACAAGGCTACTCCCAAGTCGAGGGTATCGACTACGGTGAAACCTTTGCTCCCGTTGCTCGCCTTGAATCCATTCGTTTGTTGATTGCTTATGCTTCCCATCATAACTTTAAGTTACAACAAATGGATGTGAAGAGTGATTTTCTTAATGGTCCTATTAATGAGTTGGTGTATGTCAAGCAACCCCCTGGGTTCGAGGATCCCTACTTCCCCGATCATGTGTATCAACTCAATAAGGCACTCTATGGCCTTAAGCAAGCCCCACGTGCGTGGTATGACCACCTTACCGAGTTGTTGCAAGATTGTGGTTTTGAGGTTGGGCAAATCGATCCCACTCTTTTTACTAAGAAGGTCAAAGGGGAGTTGTTTGTGTGCCAACTATATGTTGATGACATTATCTTTAGTTCCCCTAAAAAAGCTTTCAATGAGGAATTTCCGCTCTCATGACCTCTAAGTTAAAGATTTCTTTGATGGGAGAGTTGAATTTTTTCCTTGGATTCAAAGTCAAACAAAGGAGAGAAGGAACCTTCATCAACCAAGCCAAATACACTCAAGACATGCTAAAGAGATTCAAGCTAAGTGATGTGAAGCCGGCTTCCACTCCAATGCCCACCAAGTGCCAACTTGACATTGATCCCAATGGTAAAGCGGTGGATCAAAAGGTATATTGCTCCATGATTGGCTCCTTTCTTTACCTTTGTGCATCTAGACCGGATATCATGTTGAGTGTGTGAATTTTTGCACGGTTTCAAGTCGCACCTAAGGAAAGCCACTTTGTGGCGGTCAAGCGAATCTTTCGATATTTGGCTCATACCCCAAACTTTGGCTTATGGTACCCAAGAGGAGCAAACTTCAAGCTTGTAGGTTATTCGGACTCGGATTGGGCGGGAGACAAGGTGGATAGGAAGTCCACTTCCGGAGGGTGCCAATTCGTTGGTTGCTCTTTGGTAAGTTGGTCTTCTAAGAAACAAAGTTGTGTGTCTCTCTCGTCCACCGAAGCGGAGTATGTGGCGGCCGGTAGTTGTGCACAACTCCTATGGATGAGGCAAACTTTAAAGGATTACAGTGTCATTTGTGACAAAGTGCCTCTTTGGTGTGGCAATGAAAGTGCCATCAAGTTTTCTCTCAACCCGGTGCAACACTTCAAGATGAAACATATTGAGATTCGGTATCACTTCATCCGAGATCACATTAGGCAAGGGGAGATCGACCTCAACTACGTCAACACTCATGATAACCTTGCGGATATTTTCACGAAGCCCTCAGATGAAGCAAGATTTCGCGAGTTAAGGCATGAGCTAAATATCATTGATTTGAGCAATGTTGCTTCAACCCGTGCACACCTCATCATACTCAACTTGTTATCTTGGTTAGGTGTAGGCATGGACATAGGGGAGTGTTGTTCTCTCAATGAACTCTCCCTCCCCCCATTATGCATAGATTGATCAACTCTTTCACATTAGCCATTGTTGATGGTACTTGTGCTTCAATGACGAGTTTTGGTCACGGGCCCAAGGACAATTCTTCGCGGTGCCATACCAATCGACTCATACATAGGTGGCTCCAGCCACCGACCTCCTTGGAAGAGTTTTTGCTTTGTGTTTGTCCTTTTTGTCCTTGCCTTAGTTTGTGTTTTAGGCTCTGGGTGTTGGGATCTCCAAGTGTGGTTTTCCTTCGTTGTCTTCCTTTTAGGCTCTTGGAGATCCTCAAACTCTTTTCAGTGTCTTCTCTATCCTAAGCCTTCCCTTTCCTATGAACCCTCTAGTCCAATTGCACACACTTGATCTTGGCTTAGGTGATGGTGACCGGACGGTACAACCGTTGTCACGGGCGGTTCTACCGCTGGTGCACTCGGGCTGTCCCGCCCCAGGCTATCTCCCAACGGTGCTTGAGCGGTTCCTCCGCTCAACCACTAGGGTGCCCGTCTGACCAGTACCACCGGTTGGTTACGGCGGTACTACCACTGCCTCTTGGCAACGAAAGTACCGCCCGCAACCACAGGCTCGTACCAGGCAGCGGTACAACCACTCCCTTGAGCGGTACAACCGTCGCGCGACTTTGGGCCTATATATACCCGTCGGGGCTGAAGCGTGTTTCTTTTTCCCTTCTTCCCGGGCCCTTTCCATCTTGTGCCCTAGCCGCCGGTCGCCATTGCCTCTGCCCTGGAGTGCTTCTCGCGCTTCGGATTCGTGGGGTCTCCGTGGATCCTCTCCAAGGAGGCCTCCTCCTTCCCGATTTCTTCCCATGGATTCCGGTAATGCCCCATGTCCTTTGTTCCTTGTTCTAGGGTTCTTCCCTTTCTCCTAGGGCCTTTCTTGGCATTCCGCGTTTATTGCATAAACTATTTTGTGGAAGAGATCTATTTGCCTCCTGTGTAGATTGCATTTCTTAGAGGTTAGAATATGGCTAGTATGATTCGTATTTCGCGGTTTGATCTATGTCCTACTGGTAGTGTCACTATTCAGCGGCTCTACCGCCTATACGAGCGGTACAACCTCTGGAGCGGTACTACCGGTAGGAGACCTGGTTCAACCGGGATATCTGCACCACGTAGCCCTGTTCTGTCTTCTATGCTTGTGCAGTCTATATTTTTCTCTGCTCGTGTGTGCATTCCTCTCATCTTTGCTGGGTTTCGTGTGTTCTCCTCGTGTGTGTGCTCAGGTGGTTCTCGCTCTGCTCCTCGCAAGACCAAGAAGAGGGCTCGAAGGTCCCAGCGCCCAACCGCATCTGATGAAGAAGAAGAAGTTGTAATCCCCACCAAGCCCACTCGCCGTGAGAAGTCTGCCGCTGCCAAGCAACGTGTGGTCCTGCCCTTGCACCATTGGAAAGCCAAGGATTGGGAAGCTTTCTGCTCCAAGAATCCCTGCGAGGTTCCCATTGCACCTCGTTGGACCACCGTTCAGTTCTGAAATGAGATGCAAGTACGGATTGTTCATGAACTCTTTGAGCACAACAAGAACAGATACGCTAAGCAGTGGACCATTGATCTTGACCATTGGAGGAGCAACATGGACTATTTTGGTGAGGCCTTGGCTCTCTGTGAGGAGTTTGAACTTGTCAAGCTCATGTCAGTCAACTGTGACTTTGATGTTCAACTCGTCCATCAGTTCTATGCCACTGTTCACTTTGGAGAAGATGACGAGCGCACTCTCACTTTCATGTGTCGTGATGAGCTCTTTCATGTTCCTTGGAGGGCCTTCTGCAATTCTATTGGGTATGAAGATACCGGTCTGGAAGGAAGGGGTGGCATTCGTCCTCACGACCATCCTGAGTCCATGCCTAAGGAGAAGCTTGCCCCTCTGTACATCCGGGCCGTGGTATTATTGGAGAATATAAGGATTTGGTGAAGGTTTATGACATCATGCATCGCGTGTTTTGCAATGTGCTTCTGCCCAAGGTGGGGAATCAAGATGAAATCCATGGCTGTCTTGTTGACTTGATGGTTGTAATGAAGACCAAGGTGGGCTATGGGGAAACATTTGATGTGTCCAACTGGTTGTGGCACGAGATGTACAACATGGTCATCTACTGGAAGGTTCCCATTTATGCTCCATTTGTCATGTGCTTTCTGAACTCAGTTTGGGTTGTTCGCCGTCCTGGAGAGCTTCTCACTTCTCCAGATAATCTCACTGTTCATGAGGTCAAGCTACTCAAGAATAAGAAGCATGCAGAGCCTCGCTTTCCTGCTAATGCTCCTGAGGATGTCTATGCCACTTTTGACGATGAGGACTTTGAGATGGAGCCAGGGGCCAAGCCGTCTTGGGTGGACAAGCTCACTGCCAAGGTGAAGAAGACTTTCTGCCTCCAGTCTGACATCCAGAAGAGGATGTATGAGGCCCATGTCAATGAGAAGCACGCCCGGCGTCGTCAAATTGCTTTGATGAAGCACCTCAATATGCCTGTTCAGAGTGGCTCTGAGAAGAGCATCACACCGGAGGAGCGTTGGATCTCTGCCCACAACACTTGGACTGATGATGAGGCTCCTCACCAGCCCTCCACCTCCTTTGCTGCAGCTGATGACATCATGGAGGACTCTGATTGGGACAATGGTGACGAGTCTGATGATGATGAGGATCCCGATGCTACCGAGGAGTCAGAGGAGGACGACTGAGCTCTAGGGCGCTAGCCTCGCTCTTTTCCTTTTTGGTGTCTTGATGCCAAAGGGGGAGAGAGTGAGTTCTATTAGGTCTCGGGATTTGCATGGGTTTTTACTTGCTTTGTTGTGCTTGGGTTTGTGTTTTGTCGTGTTTTGTCGTGTGGAACCTTAGTTTGTGAACCTTGTTGCGTATCTCATCTTGCATGGTGTAAGACATGCGCTTATCTAGCTATCTATCTCTTTTATCGGTGATATTGTTGTTTTATTCCCGTTATTATCATTACCTTCTTATTGTGTGCTTATTTCTTATCTTCACATATCTTCTTGTCTAGTAGGAGTGGCGAGTCTATAAAATCTAGGGGGAGTCTCACCCTTAATGAGTGCCAAACTTGGGGCACATATCTAGGGGGAGTCTCGTCTATATTTTCCAGACTTCCCTCGTGCAAATCGTGTTGTTGTCATCATCCACCAAAAATGGGGAGATTGTAAGGGCATTTCCCTACTTTGTGTTTTGGATGAAGATGACAACCCTTTGTTGGTCTAATCTTGTGCTAAGTGCTTCAGGTTCTCGGTGTCTAGGCCCTCATCGGATAGCTATTCTCTCTGGAAGGAAAACATCAAAGACGGAGTTTTCTATGTTTTTTTATCTCTTTGGTCGTAGGGAACCCGTACTATCAAGAGGGAATCAACATTGGAAGGTGTTGGGGGAATCCTTTCACGTACACTTGCCTCACCTCTCCCTTGCCTTCCTTAGTTGTGAGAGAGAGTGTTTCCCTTCTTATCTTACTGCTTGTTGTGGTTTCCCAACAGTTGTATGATATGTCTCCGTCGTATCTACTTTTCCGAACACTTTTGCCCTTGTTTTGGACTCTAACTTGCATGATTTGAATGGAACTAACCCGGACTGACACTGTTTTCAGCAGACTTTCCATGGTGTTATTTATGTGCAGAAACAAAAGTTCTCGGAATGACCTGAAACTCCATCGAACATATTTTTGGAAAATATTAAAAATACTGGAAGAAGAATCCATGTCAGGGGGCCCACACCCTGTCCACGAGGGTGGGGGCGCGCCTGCCCCCCCTGGGCGTGCCCCCCTGCCTCGTGGGCCCTCTGACGCTCCACCAACCTCAACTCCAACTCCATATATTCACTTTCGAGGAGAAAAAAAATCAGAGAGAAAGATTCATCGCGTTTTACGATACGGAGCCGTCGCCAAGCCCTAAAACCTCTCGGGAGGGCTGATCTGGAGTCCGTTCGGGGCTCCGGAGAGGGGAATCCGTCGCCGTCGTCATCATCAACCATCCTCCATCACAAATTTCATGATGCTCACTGTCGTGCGTAAGTAATTCCATCGTAGGCTTGCTGGACGGTGATGGGTTGGATGAGATCTATCATGTAATCGAGTTAGTTTTGTTAGGGTTTGATCCCTAGTATCCACTATGTTCTGAGATTGATGTTGCTATGAATTTGCTATGCTTAATGCTTGTCACTAGGGCCCGAGTGCCATGATTTTAGATCTGAACCTATTATGTTTTCATGAATATATGTGAGTTCTTGATCCTATCTTGCAAGTCTATGGTCACCTACTATGTGTTATGATCCGGCAACCCCGAAGTGACAATAATCGGGACCACTCCGGTGATGACCATAGTTTGAGGAGTTCATGTATTCACTATGTGTTAATGCTTTGTTACGGTACTCTATTAAAAGGGGCCTTAATATCCCTTAGTTTCCATTAGGACCCGCTGCCACGGGAGGGTAGGACAAAGATGTCATGCAAGTTCTTTTCCATAAGCACGTATGACTATATTCGAATACATGCCTACATTACATTGATGAATTGGAGCTAGTTCTGTGTCACCCTATGTTATGACTGTTACATGAGAACCGCATCCGGCATAATTCTCCATCACCGATCCAATGCCTACGAGCTTTTCACATATTGTTCTTCGCTTATTTACTTTTCCGTTGCCATTGTTACAATCACTACAAAACCCCAAAATATTACTTTTGCTACCATTACCGTTACTTCCATACTAATTTGCTACTAAATACTTTTCTGCAGATATTAAGTTATCCAGGTGTGGTTGAATTGACAACTCAGCTGCTAATACTTCAGAATATTCATTGGCTCCCCTTGTGTCGAATCAATAAATTTGGGTTGAATACTCTACCCTCAAAAACTGTTGCGATCCCCTATACTTGTGGGTTATCAAGACTATTTTCCGCATCATGCCGGGAGCATAGCTCTATTCTTTGGGTCACTTGGGATTTATATCTGCTGGTCACTATGAAGAACTTGAAAGACGCGAAAACAAAAATTTGTCCCTCAACTACGAGGGGAGGTAAGGAACTGCCATCTAGCTCTGCACTTAATTCACCTTCTGTTTTGAGTAAGCTTGCGACACCTAAACCTGCTACTGCTATTCATTCTGATATGTCGCATGTTATTGATGATGCCACTTCTACTATGCATGATACTTATGATGAAACTACTTCTATGCTTGATACTACTGTGCCACTTGGTGAATTTCTTGATTAACAACTTGCTAGGGCTAGAGAGAATGAAATTATTGAAACTGATAATATTGAATATAGTGATGATGAAGACTCTCCCCCTAATAAATATGAATTGCCTGTTGTGCCTAAGGGTTATGTTCTGGATGAAGAATCTGCTAGATCTATTCTTGCTTGCAATGATAGAAGTGATCTTAAGAAGCTATTAGCTAAATGGAAGCAACGATCTCTTAATGCTAGAATGAAACCTAACCTGCTTTTGCTACTTCACCTATCTGTGTTACTGATAAGGATTAGGAATTCTATGTTGATCCTGATATAATTACTTTGGTTGAATCTGATCCTTTTTATGGCTATGAATCTGAAATTGTTGTGGCACACCTTACTAAATTAAATGATATAGCCACCCTGTTCACTAATGATGAGAAATCTCGCTATCTTTATATCCTTAAAATATTTCCATTCTCATTAAAGGGTGATGCTAAGATAATGTTTAATTCTCTTGATCCTGGATGCGTGCGTAGTCCCCAGGATATGATTTATTACTTCTCTGCTAAATATTTCCCTGCTCATAAGAAACAAGCTGCTTGAAGGGATATATACAACTTTGTGCAAATTGAAGAAGAGAGTCTCCCACAAGCTTGGGGGAGGCTTCTCCAATTACTTAATGCTTTGCTCGATCATCCTCTTAAGAAAAATGAAATACTTGATATCTTTTATAATGGACTAATCGATGCTTCCAGAGATTACACGGATAGTTGTGCTTTGGTTACATTTTCAGGGAAAGAACACCGGATGAAGCTGAAATTTTATTGAATAATATGTTGATAAATGAAAATAATTGGACACTTCCTGAGCCAATTCCTGAGCCTATTCCTAAACCAACTCTGAAGAAGAGGGGTGTTCTATTTCTCAGTCCTGAAGATCTGCAAGAGGCAAAGAAATCCATGAAAGAGAAAGGTATTAAATGTGAAGATATTAAGAACTTACCTCCTATTGAAGAATACATGGTCTTAATTTACCGCCTGTTGAAGAAACATATGATCTCAGTCCATCACCTACTGAAGAAACTCATGGTCTTGATAACCCGACACAGGTAGTAAAGGTAAATTCTCTCTATAGATTTGATGAAGGTGATATTCCTCACTACAAGTCTGCTAGACAATGCTTAGAAGAGTTTGATAATTTTATTGTCAAACAAGAAAACTTCAATGCTTATTTCGGTAGACAATTGAAATACAATTCCGATACGCTTGAACACTTGGGTGATTATATGTCTAGAGTTGAAGGTGAACTTAAACTCATTACTAAACATGCTTCTATGGTTACCACTCAAGTAGAACAAGTACTTAAAGCTCAAAATGATTTGCTCAATGAATTAAATAGTAAGAATAATGATTATTCTGTTAGAGTGGCTACTAGAACCAGTATAATGACTCAGGAACCTTTGTATCCTGAAGGCCATCCGAAGAGAATTGAGCAAGATTCTCAGAGAAATAATATTGACACACCTAGTTTTTTTAAAAAGAAGAAAAAGAAAAAAGATAGGACTTTGCATGCTTCTAGTGAACATATTGCTGAAACACCTGAGAATCCAAATGATATTTCTATTTCTGATGCTGAAACACAATCTGGTAATGAACGTGAACATAATGAAAATGTTAATGATGATGTTCATGTTGATGCTCAACCTAGCAATGATAATGATGTAGAAATTGAACCTGTTGTTGATCTTGATAACCCACAATCAAAGAATCAATGTTATGATAAGAGAGACTTTGTTGCTAGGAAACACGGTAAAGAAAGAGAACCTTGGGTTCAGAAACCCATGCCTTTTCCTCTGAAACCATCCAAGAAAAAGGATGATGAGGATTTTTAGCGCTTTGCTGAAATGATTAGACCTATCTTCTTGCATATGCGTTTAACTGATATGCTCAAAATGAATCCTTATGCTAAGTACATGAATGAAATTGTTACTAATAAAAGAAAGATACCGGAAGATGAAATTTCCACCATGCTTGCTAATTATACTTTTAAGGGTGGAATACCAAAGAAACTAGGAGATCCAGGAGTACCCACTATACCATGCTCCATTAAAATAAATTATGTTAAAACTGCTTTATGTGATCTTGGAGCCGGTGTTGGTGTTATGCCTCTCTCTTATATCGTAGGATTGATTAGAATAAGTTGACACCTACTGAAATATCTTTGCAAATGGCTGATAAATCAACTGCTATACCTGTCGGTATTTGTGAGGATGTGCCTGTTGTGGTTGCAAACGTTACTATTCTAATGGACTTTGTTATTATTGATATTCCCGAGGACGATAGTATGTCTATTATTCTTGGAAGACCCTTTTTGAATACTGCAGGGGCTGTTATTGATTGCAACAAAGGCAATGTCACTTTTCATGTTAATGGCAATGAGCATACGGTACACTTTTCCGAGGAAACAACCTCAAGTTCACAAGATCAACTCTATTGGAAAAATTCCATCGATTAGTTTTGGAGGTTTTAAATTTCCTCTTCCTCATCACAAGAAGAAATATGATATTCTTATTATAGGGGATGTGCATATCCCGGTTGAGGTAACATAGTGTTATTCGAAATTTCTCCGGTTCCATGTTAGTCGGAATGAGTTTGTTAACAAGACCTGGTCAACCTTGTTAGTGGATTCCTTTTGATGAGCATGAGATGGATGAAACTAGAAGGCACAACCTTCTCTACCCTCTCTCTACTTTCTGTTATTTAATTGAAATAAAGTAAAAATAGTATTTTTTCTTTACATTTTCTCAATTATCATGCAATATAAAAATTCCCGAAAATAAAAGTTCTCCAAATGCCCTGAAAATGGAATATGATTTTTCTGGAATATTTGAGAATATCTCGAATCGAGAACACAAAGAAGCCGGGAGCAAACACTGCCACGAGGGTCCAGGGCACGCCCACCCCTGCTGTGGCGCCCTGCCTCGTGGGCACATGGTGGCTCCCCTCCACTTATTCCTGCACCCACACACTTCTTCTTCCTCCCAAAAAAATCACTATCCAGCTCAAGCACGAGTTCTAGCTCATTTTGCTGCGATTTTCGATCTCCTTACTCAAAGCACCTCTCACAAAACTGCTTGGGGAGATTGTTCCTTGGTATGTGACTCCTCCATTCACTACTAGGGAAAATCCTAGCAGCAGCACGGGTTTTAGGCCTATCAGTAGCGCCAAGGTGAGCGCCATCGATAAGGCGCCATAATAAAGCTTAGCGAAGGTCGCATGGACCCAGCTTTGCTAAAATGATCTAGTAGTAGCGCTTCTCCAGAGCAGCTGTTGGTAATTAGTAGTAGCGCTCCTCCTTGCCCGCTACTACTATTATTTAGTATTTTATTTCTTTTTAATTCCATGTTCTATTTCATACACCTTTACACACTTTTTCATACAACAGAATTTACAGACTGTTTTTACATCATAATGAGTAGGTGAAACAATCAGTGGAATAGTTTCAAGTGGATGGACATCCACTTGAAACTAATCATGATTCTTTCACCCAATGATATAATAAATATCATATCATATCATTAACAACTTATCATCATAATACATCATTGTCATATAACACCTCCTCAAGATCATCGTTTTCATCAATGAGACATCACATAACAAATTGGTCACTAGTCGTAATCACAAGTACTCCTCATCATCAACTCTAACACATTGTATCACATAATAAACATATTGTACCTAATAGGACCTACTACATTCTCTTAGGACCTACTATATTCTCTAAGGTAAAATAGCAAAAAACAAGATATGCCCTGACTCTCCATTATGGAGAATGGAGATTATCCTGTCTCCAATTCTTGCCTTTCGCTTAATGTTACTTCCAAGAACCTCCTTGCGAATGTCCAAACATTTTTTCCATTCTTTGATTAGCATGTGTTCACCGGTTTTAGAAATCCGATATGCACAAGTGAGATCCGTAGGATGACCTGGCTGTATGTTCAAAACTTCAAGGCGACCATTGTAATACATCAGATGAGGCACACAATCCATCGGGATTTTCTTTTGAAAAACATAGTAATAACTTCGTAGTTAGCAATGATGTACTAGTTTTGGAAGTATGCAAAAGATGCACGGATGTCGTAATAGTAAAAAATCTTACCAGGGTATCTCCATAGAAGTTATCGTGGTTCAACACGTGCACTAGTGGCACGTATTCACCATAATTTGGAGGAGTTCGATAATAGGTATTGTAATTCTCAAAGAAAGTACAATAAGCAATCAGATGACTTTTGTCCTTATAAGTTAATTCGAGCCATCGGTGTAGTGGGTTTTGTCTACCATCTTCTGCACATTCTTTGAAGATTCATAATAAGCTGTCAATGGAAATAAGTTGTCAACTATTTTGAAATAAACAATATAAATTAGTTAATAACTATGTTTGAGAAACTCACATTGCGGTAGAATCGGAGGCGTGTCAACAAGGACCCAAATGTCCATATTGTCTTGCTCGATGTCAGGATCACCAAGATCCATGGTGACAATCATACCCTCATAAAAACCGTACATTTTGCAAAGTGCTTCCCAATTTTGGCAACCAAAATGGGTTACGCTCTGAGCATTGTATAGATTTACTTCAAAATCCATATCATGATGGGTTCTTAGGTGTATTTTCTTTGTTTCAAAATTTTCATGGTCTTCAAAACCCATCCTCTCCAAGACATAGCGTCTTGCATGGCATGGGATAAGCTAGTCGAATTGTAAAAGATGAAAATTAGACGTTGAAATAGTTGAAGTCATGCTTAATTATGAAAAAAAACCCTTGTCGTTGTTGTGTACCCTTTCAACATCGAAGGTCTCCTCGAGCTTAATGCTGAAGCGCCGATCTTCGCCCGACTCAACGAACTCGTCGCACATACCTCGATCGTCGTGGCACCATTTGCACTCCCGGGAGAATGTCGTCATCCGAGTACGACATTTCCTACGTTCATAATTCAAAGATTAAACTTGTACAATTAAATATATGTACTAAAAAACATAGGCCGGAAAAATCCGGCATGACCTTTGCTAAAAAAAGGACATATCAAGCGCCTGAAATTTGCTTTAACAGAAATTAATCAACACTCCGGCAAAACATAGGCCACTCGGAGGTGTAAACTGAACATGAACGGCCACTTGGCAACCACTATCCTATTTGAGCAACAAAAGATATACATGGATATTTGGATGGTCTCACCTCGATGTCGGAGGGGGTCGGTGACGGGGACGACGGCGGGGATGATGGAGGGGCTCCTTGATTTCTGCAAAAGCAAAAACCATATAAGTTATCACTAATACATCTCAAATAATTGCTTAAACTAAAAAATAACAACAAATATGACATGTTCAACTAGTTTATTAATTCAACTAGTTCTTACTAAATATAAACTTACTATAAATAGAATATGTGGTTCAACTAGTTATATTAATTATCTTACTAAAAAACTAGTTCTTTCTAAAAATAAAGTAGTTCAACTAGTTATATTATCTTACTAAAAATACATTAGTTCTATTAATTCAACTAGTTCAACTAGTTTATTAATTTACTTACTAAACTAGTTCAACTACAACTAAAATAGTTCAACTACAACTACTATTAATCATACTGCCCTAAATTTTCTTACTTCTATTTTATTCAAAACACCTACGATTTGCAAGAACAAAGACAAGGGAGGGAGGGAGGAGAGAGGAGGGGAGCGGGCGGCCGGAGGAGGAGGGAGGGGGCGGCCATAGGCGGAGGGAGGAGGGCACGGTGGGAGGAGGAGGGAGGAAAGCGCGGTGGGAGGAGGAGGCACGGAAGGAGGGAGTACCTCGGTGGCGTCGGACGATGGTGAGGTCGAGAGCGGCGCGGTGAGGTCGAGAGCGGAGAGGGTGGGGGAGGCGGCGGCGACGGTGAGGTCGAGAGCGGCGGCGGGCGGCAACGGTGAGGTTGAGGGCGGCCTCGGACGGCGACGGTGAGGGCAGGCTCGGGCTCGGGCGGCGGCGATAGAGGAGTAGGGGAACAGGGGGAGGAGGACTTAGTGAAATTTTGAGTGGGGTTAAGTTTAGACTAGCAGACAAGCACTTTAGGAAACGCGCTATAGCTAATGTAGCTATAGCGCATTTTACTGAAAAACGCTACTGCTAAGTCTAAGCACGCATAAAAAAATACATTGGCCATCAATGATCTTTTTGTGTACAATCTGAATTGTCAATACGAGTCCACTCCGGTAGGAACTGGAGATGACTCATATTGCGCCACAAATTCTACACATAGAGTTCAAAGAAGACCAACTGGTTGTGATAGTTTTAGAAGTAACATATTTAAGTTGGTAAACACCTGTTCATGAGCGAGGTGGGACTAAACTTGTGGGCTGATCGTAGCGATGGCGATTTTCTTAGAAGCCTTGCTGCTAACTTCTATAGCAAAGATGCGGTTCACTATAGGGAGCTACTGCTATAACTAGCTGGGTTGCAAGGTCATGGCAATTAGAGCAGTAGCGCGGTTTCACGTGGGAGCTCTACTACTACTTTCCTTTCAGCAGCGCGTTTTTATATCAAGCGCTGCTGCTAATTAGCAGCAGCGCCTTATTTTAGAGCGCGCTGCTGGTAAGATTATGTGTATAGGCTTTTCCCTAGTAGTGATTGGTCCAATTAGTTTTTGTTCTAGTGCTTTATTCATTGCAAATTTGTGCTGCCTAGGTGACCATGTTCTTGAGCTTGCATGTCAAATTTATATGGTTCCAAGTAGTTATAATGCACGATATAGGCTCTAGGCACTTGTAGGAGTAGTTGCTATCAATTTTGTTGAGTTTGGTTCACTTTTATTTGAAGTTACTAAAAAAATCAGAATTTTTAAGGAAGTAATGAAGAGATTTTTGAGGGGCTCATCGAGCCGAAGCTCGAAGGAAAAGCAAAGTGAAGAAGCACACAGGCCCAAATATAATTTGCCTCGCTCCGCAGAGGTCCGGCCGTGTGAATGACCTTCCAATGATTTCTTGAGAGCAGCCAGGATTTATGATGATTTTTATGAATTGGCTGAGAATGCAGGCCTCACCGACTTCCTCCACGACCAACGCAAACAGTATCTCTTACTCACCAATACTTTTGTGCAAAACTTCTACTATTATCCTAAGGAATCACCTCCTTTAGTAGAGTTTCATTTATATGATGTGATTAAGAAGATGCCACTAGATGAATTTTGCAAGGTTTGGAAAATACCTTTTGAGGGTAGTTTAGATGAACCACATCATAAAGATGTGGATGGGTTTATTGACACTATTACTATAGGGGAAACTAGGAAGGTTTTCGATGCAAGAATCACTAGCATACATTTTCCTGTTTTACGCTACTTTGCCATATTTGCTAGTCGTTGCTTAATTGGTCGCGGAAACTTTGGAAACCTTAGTGTTCCTGATATTATTATTTTGTTCCATGGTCTTTCCTGTGATAAACTGTTAGTGTGGGCGGTATTATTGCCAAACGGTTAAGTCTGAACCGTACAAAGGGCCCCATCTTTGGAGGTATTTATGCTTCACGCCTTGCTGCACACTATAACATACCTATTAGGCACTATGAAAAAGAAGAAAAATTGCTGCCCTGTCGGATGTGGGGTTCCAGCAAACCCTTGAGGTTCGAACACTGGGGTGCGCGCGAAGTCTTTCCCCCCTACCGATCTACGCTCTAGCTCGCTAGGATCTTGTGGACGAACTCAACGAACTCATAACACAGAAAGAGACACGGGGTTTATGCTGGTTCAGGCCACCATTGTGGTGTAATACCCTACTCCAGTGTGGTGGAGGTGGATTGCCTCTTGGGCTGATGATGAACAGTTGTAACATCCCAAATTTTCAATTTGGAATGTTATACATTAGGTCATCGTGCATATCATATTTTCTCGCATTTTTCTGATCCTAGAAAATTCCACACAACTCAAGGACCCTCGGAGAGAGTTGGAAGTTTCATTATTTTCATATTTGGGATTTCTCAAATTTTGAAAATAGGATCATTGGATTTATTTAATTATCTTCATAAAGTTTTTCCGATAAAAAAACTTAAGAGAGGGAATAATATGACTTTCCCAATATTTAGGAAAAATGAAGATATTATAAATAAATCAAAATTTGGTTTTGGAAGATTTATTTTGCTTAGGCAAAAATGAGCTTTTAAAAAAATATGCATGTTTGCCGTTTTTAAAGTTCATTTTGTTCGACTCATTTTTAGGAGTCGGGAAAAATTATTTTATTAAATTCGAGTTCGCTTTGGTATTTTTTAATCCGTTTAGTTTTGTTTTGTTTAAAAAACTGCGCTTCCACTTTGGGCCAAGGCCCAGCCTGCCCGCCCGCCTCCTCTCTCTCCTCACAAGACGCTCACTTGGAGCCCCGCCAAGACGTCGCCTCGCCCGCCCGAGTCCGCCTCCGCCCGGCCCGGCTTGCCCTCCCCAAGGCGCCACCCCCCCTTCCATAAATACCGGGCCCCCTCTCTCTCTCTCTCACCCACGCCCCGCCCCAACCCGAGACCGCCGCCGAGGACGCCGCCCGCCGCCGTTCCTCGCCCGTCGCCGAGCACCCGCCGACCCCGGAGCCTGCCGGAGCCGCCGGCGAAGTCACCGGAGGTAGCCGCCGCCCCCGCCCGATCCGGTTTTCCCGATCCGGTTTTCTCGAGATGTTCGGTTTTTTTTAAAAACCCTAGATGGTTTTTATTTTTTCGGTTTTCTTAATTAACGAACGTTCACCGAACCGTTCGTTTCAATGAATGTGTTCGTTGGATTAGTTCTGTTAACGAACGTCCGTTATTTAATCCGTTCGTCGTTTTCTTTTAATCGGATTTAATCCGTTATTTTTCTGATTTGATTTCCGATCCGATATTCAAATCTGTTTATTTTCTTGATCGTTTATCTAATCGGGTGATTCAAGCGCTGGAGTTTCGTTCTGAAACCGCCGCCCGACTAACCTACTTACACAGAGTTTTGCTACTGTAAAATTTTGACCTAGTTTCAGATTGCTAAACCGAGTCGTTCTCTCTCGAGTTTCGACTTTAGATGCTTTATTTGATTCGATTCTTTTGCAAACAGGGGTCTTAAGTTGAACTATCTGGTTAGATCTTTTATACGAGATTTCCCGTGCATCGATGAGTACTTATTGTATGCTTGTTGTTTGTCTGCGTTAGATCACCCGAGTGCGCCGCTTGTTACTTGAATCTCTAGGTCTCATGGATCATCGCTAAAGGCAAGTAACACTTGATCATACTTTTTTCTACTACCCAATTTTTATGCATTAGATCAGCCCTCAAACACTTGCATGATTAGGATCTAATTAAATTGTGGGATTGGGAAGTAGATTGAGGTAGTACCTATTACCTGTTTACTTATGAAACCTTGGGAGTTACTTCTACGTTTGCTTATTATGCCATGCTATGCTAGTAGACGTGGATTGGGTGAGTGAATATCCATGACAGATGTGAGATTGATAATTAATGGTTTATCTAAGCTGGCAACTTAAACACACATCTGGGTGGATTGAGGCACCTGGTTTCCATCAGGACTTGCCTGTGTTTCTTCGGACCGCCACCCAGGCTCTAAGGGATCATAAGATTATTCAAACTAGAAACTTCCGTGTGCAGCCACAAGCCATTATGGGCTCTGGCATAGTTGACTAAGTTGTGCGAACTCTTACGTGTAGACTAGCAGATGTAGGGGAAAGTAGGTGTACCGGTCTACCCACAAGTAAGGTGCTTGCGCTTCTGAAAGACTATGTCTCGGTCATCCGTCTCTCAAACACCCTGTAGTGCGAGAACCAAACGGAGGCGATCGAGTCTTGTGGGGAAAAGTGCACAAACCTCTGCAGAGTGTATAAACTAATCATGATTAGCCGTGTCCCCGGTTATGGACATCTTGAGTATCTAGTACTTGAATATCATGTGAATCTCAACATGTTACTTCAAATAAATGTTATTGGATTTTAATGAGTACTTTTAATTGGGATTGAGGATGCTGTCAACCATTCTCAATGTTTAACAACCACCATGATAGTTAAATAAAATTATTCCTTTGTTGTAGGGAAAAACTAGCTTTATGCAAAAAATGTAAATCAGAGAGCTTTTCCACCAGCCATATATGCATGTAGTATAGGCTTATTCCTCATTGCCCTCTATGTGTTACATTGCCAGCATATTCCATGTGTTGACCGTTTTGGCTGCAACTTTCACGCTATGCAGGACTTTTTCGCATTTGCAGTAAGGTGTTAGGTCGTGGTTCTATACTCGGTGATGCCGATGGAGTTGATGGACTCACTTGTCTTCCAAGCCTTCATTGTTATTATTAGATGGCCTTAAGCCATATTATTGTATTAAGTTCCTTTGTGGACAACGATGTAATAAGTGTGTGATTGCTACTCTGCTATAAATCCTTGAAATCTTGTGTGGTGTCGACATTCTTGATCCAGGATGACATCGAGCACAGAGACTTGATCCATTCGGGTCCGTCGCCACAGAGAATGGTATCAGAGCACACGCTGACTGGAGGACACGACCACTAAGTTAAAGCCATAGGTCACTACTCTCTTCCCATTTTCTAACTCCTCATCTTTTCTACTCTCTTTAGGATGACGGACGCGAAGATCAAGTACACCCAACCGGATGAAGGCACACCTTTTGGATTTCACTTGAAGGAAGTTACCAAGTACCGAACATTGGACTACCAAGCTTCACCGGACTTTCAACGCCACTGCTCAAGAGGAGCTACTGGAAGATTCAAGCTCACGCTCCAGAAGGACATTCGCCCCAATCACCAAGCCTATAGATAGTGTTTTCGTGCACCAACTTGGAGTCCGGAAGGAGCATGGCAGCTCACATCACCATGGGACGCATTGGAGAAGTTTATCAAGAAGATCTCAAGGACACTATCTACCAGATTTGCGGACGCCGAGATGACAAATGGGACGTCACAAGACCAAGAAGGATAGATCCATTGCAGCGTTCATCCAGAGTTAAACCAAAGACATTCGACGCCAGGAGAACCAGATGTGCAATGATATGTTGGAGTTGCAGAATGCAAAGGGAAGGATCATCGAACTTGAAGAAGAACTAAAGACAACACGCAAGGAGTATATGGACGAGATCGTAGCTCTAGCAAGACACAATAACGATCTTAAGTACGAGATTGAAGAACTCAAGAAGAAGTTGGCGCTCAGGAATGAAGACCAAGATGTCGATTGCCCAAGCGACTACATCAACATCGACGACACCGATTCGGATCCAAGTGAACCCGACTTTGAAGACGAAGCTGGAGCAGACATTATGGTGTCTTCCACCGGTTCAAATTAGTAGAAGTCCCCCACATATAGTAGTATTTCCCTCCATGTAAACATTATAGTACACACACTTTTGCGATAGTTAGATTGTTGTAAGCCCTTGTTTGATTGAATGAAGTGATATTGTGTGCATTTGCTCATGTGCAATTGGGTAGTGATTCCCCTTAGACCTCATTCTATTCTAAATTCTCATCTTTTCTAAACCCATCAGATGCCTCTGAGACGCGACCCCGGATTTGTTTTCCACCAGAGATCACCCAACTGATCCAAAGAATGTATCACCTGATTCAAACATTGGTACGTAACTGTGGCAACAACAACAACAACCCACCACCACCACCACCGCGGATCATCTCGACTCGTTTCCTTAGACTAAACCCGCCGTGTATTCCAAAGAGCACCGAGCCGATTGTAGCATATGACCGGCTCCGCAAGATAGGAAGGAGCTGACCACCGCAGGATGCATGATGGAGAAAGAGTGAAGTTTGCAGACATCAGCTTGAAGGACCCGCATCGTAATGGTGGGAGAATTTCACAGCCACTTACCTGTAGACACCGGCCACATGGGATCAATTTCAGCAAGCTTTCTCAGACCGCCCATGTTTCAAAGCGGAGCTATGGCCATGAAGAAGCGTGAGTTTTGCAACTTACGCCAAGGAGGAAGGACTGTTGCAAGACGTGGATGACTTTAGTAAATTAGCACGGTATGCCCCGGATGACGTTGCTACCGATGCAGCTAAACAGAGAAGTTTCTAGAAGGACTGAATGATGAGTTCAAGATGCCGTTGATGGTAGCCGCCTCAATAACTACCAGGAGTTAGTAGACCGAGCCCTCATGATTGAAGGAAAGCAAAGAAGAATTGAGAACTGCAAGCGGAAGTATGGGCAAGGGAAGTATAACTCGAGCTCAAAGAGAAACCTCGTTATACCCCTAAATCAGAATTCGGTTTGACATACCCATGGAGGAGGTAATTCAGCATAACCATAACAGCACCAAGAATGGGAACGGAATGGAGGAAGCAATGGATGTAATCGCACCAACCCGTCAACACCATCCAAAGTAGACTGAGTCATATTACTTGCTTTAAGTGCCGCAAGACCGGGCATTATGCCAATGACTGCCCGTATAGGCCGTAATGGAAATGGCAATGGAAGCTACGAAAGAAGCCAAACCCTTTCAATAGGGGACAGGTGAACCACATTGATGTGGAGGAGGTTGAAGATCAACCCGATGCAAGAATGTCGGTAAGTTTTTGGTTAAGTCATTTACTGCACTAGTTCTTTTCGATACCGTGCATCGCATTCATACATATCAAGGGGATTTGTAGAGAAGTATAGCCTACCTACTCGGATTCTTAAAACCGCTTTGCTAGTAAGCTCACCATGAGCGGAGTTTACGGCCAGTCAAGGATGTTTTCTAGTGCCATTAAGTATAGGAAGGCATGTATTCCCGATTGTTTTGATCATTCTGGAATCTCTAGGATTTGATGTAATTCTCGGTATGGATTGGCTGTCGATGTATGGAGGAAACATCGATTGCGCAAGTAAGACGATTTTTCTCACAACACCAGGAGGAAGAAGGATTAAGTATGTATCACGACATCAGCCGAGAAGAGCTCATGTAAATTGCCTATCAGGAGTGGTGCAGGAAGAAGTACTAGTAGTGAAGGATTACCCTGATGTATTTCCTGAGGAATTGCCAGGAATGCCACCGGATAGAGACATTGAGTTTTTGATAGAACTTTTGCCAGGAACAGGCCCGATATCGGTTTAATTATACGGGATGCCCGCATGTGATTTGGCGGAAATCAAGAGGCAGATTAAGGAACTATTAGATAAAGGTTTTATACGCCCAAGTTCTTCACCTTGGGGATCACCCGTTTTGCTAGTGGAGAAGAAGGATGGATCGTTAAGAATGGTTGTTGATTATCGTGGATTGAATGAAGTAACAATCAAGAACAAGTACCCACTACCTATGATAAATGATCTGCTTGATCGCTTGCAAGGAGCTAAAGTGTTTTCCAAGATCGACTTGCGATCGTGGTACCACCAGCTTGAAGATTCGGGAGCGGGACATACCCAAGACAGCATTCACCACGAGATATGGATCAGACGAGTATACCGTTATGTCATTTGGACTGACTAACGACCAGCCTATTTCATGAACCTGATGAACAAAGTGTTTATGGAGTTTTTGGATAAGTTCATCGTGGTGTTCATTGATGACATTTTGATTTTCTCGAAGAATGAAGAGGAGCACAAGGAACATTTGCGATTGGTTTTGGAGAAGCTGAGGGAACACCAGATGTATGCCAAGTTCAGCAAATGTGAGTTTTGGCTAAAGGAAGTTGGATTTCTCGGACATGTTATATCCGGAGAAGGAATAGCAGTTGACCCCACAAAAGTTGAGACCAGAACCAAATGGGAAGCACCAACGACAGTTGGAGAGATTCGAGTTTCCTTGGACTCGCAGGATACTACCGAAGATTCATTGAGAATTTCTCAAGGATTGCCAAGCCTATGATGTAATTGTTGAAAAAGGATAACAAATTCATATGGACCGAGGACTGTGAGGCAAGTTTTCAGGAGTTGAAGAAAAGATTGGTTACCTCACCAAAGGTTAATTTTGCCAGATCGGACCAAGGATTATGAGGTGTATTACACGCTTCACGCCGAGGACTTGGAGCAAGGCTTATGCAGGAAGGAAGAGTTGTTTCAGATGCTTCACGACAACTTAAGCCTCATGAGTTGAATTATGCCACACATGATTTGGAGTTAGCAGCCGTTGTGCATGCCTTGAAGACATGGAGACATTTTCTCATTGGAAATCATTGTGAAGTGTACACGGATCACAAGAGTTTGAAGTACATTTTCACACGTATGAAATTGAATCTCGGACAAAGGAGATGGTAGAACTTATCAAGGATTATGATATGAGATTGCAGTATCACCCCGGAAAGGCTAACGTTGTAGCTGACGCATTGAGCCGTAAGAGCCACGTCAATACCCTAATGATGGGAGGGATACCCAATGAGTTAGCCGAGGACCTTCGAGAACTATGCTTGGAAATAGTTCCGACAGGCTATGTAGCAGCATTGGAGATTCAAATCGACACTAATGGACAAAATCGTAGAAGCCCAAAAGGCGATAAGGAAGTTGCCTCTATAAAGGAGAAAATGAGCAAAGGAAAAGCTAAAGGATTTCGTGAGGACGAGCACGATACCCTATGGTTTGAAGACCGTGTTTATGTGCCCAATAACCCAGAGATAAGGAAGTTGATTTTGCAAGAAGCTCATGATTCACCCTATTCGATTCACCCAGGAAATACCAAGATGTATTTGGATTTGAAGAATACTTTCGGGGACCGGAATGAAGAAGGATATTATGAATATGTAGCAGTTTGTGATGTATGTCAGAAAGTAAAGGCAGAGCATCAGAAGCCAGCAGGATTGTTACAACCATTGCCGATACCCGAATGGAAGTGGGATAAACTAGGCATTGATTTTATCACAGGTTTGCCAAAGACTCGTTCAGGTTATGACTCGATTTGGGTTATAGTCGACCGTTTGACAAAGGTAGCTCATTTCATTCCAGTCAAGACCACCTATAGCAGTGCTAAGTTGGCAAAGATATACATGACCAGAATTGTGTGCTTACACGGAGTTCCGAGGAGCATCAGATCGATAGAGGAACCCAGTTTACCTCGAAATTTTGGAACCAGCTTGCACGAAACATTGGGAACCCGATTGGAATTCAAGACAGCTTTCCACCCATTGCACCGATGGATGACCGAGAGAGTCAATCAGATTCTCGAGGACATGCCGAGAGCTTGTGCCCTAGATTATGGATCTAGCTGGGATGATAATTTGTCAGATACAGAATTTTCCTACAACAACAGCTACCAAACCAGCTTGAAGATGGCACCTTCGAGGCTCATATGGAAGAAGGTGCAGGACACCGTTGTTATGGGATGAAACCGAGATCATCAGCTTGTTTGGACCAGATTTGATTAAGGAGTCTGAACAGAAAGTTAAGTTGATTCGAGACAGGCTCAAGGTAGCCCAGTCCGCATAAAAGAGCTATGCCGATTCAAAGCGCAAAGTGATTGAGTATGAAGTTGGAGACAGAGTATATCTTAGAGTATCCCCGCCGAGGAGTTAAGCGCTTTGGAGTTAAAGGAAAGTTAGCACCACGTTTCGTTGGACCATATAAGATTTTGCAACGCATGGGAGAAGTTGCTTATAAGTTGGAACTGCTAGAAGGACTGTCAGGAGTTCATGATGTATTCCATGTTTCTCAGTTGAAGAAATGTCACCCCGAGATAGCAGAGGTACCGTTAAGAGACACAAGGCCACCGGAAGCAATTCAGTTGAAAGATGACTTGACATATGAGGAAAAACCGGTTAAGATTCTCGATTATGCCAGCAGAGTTACCCGCAAAGAAGGTTATCAAGTTTTGCAAAGTTCAAGGAGCCACCACACCGAGGATGAAGCCACCGGGAAAGATAGGAAGTTTTGCTCAAGGACCACCCTCACCTATTTTCTAGTTAACCCGAATCTCGAGGGCTTAGATTCATCTTAAGAGGTAGGTTTGTAACATCCCAAATTTTCAATTTGGAATGTTATACATTAGGTCATCGTGCATATCATATTTTCTCGCATTTTTCCGATCCTAGAAAATTCCACGCAACTCAAGGACCCTCGGAGAGAGTTGGAAGTTTCATTATTTTCATATTTGGGATTTCTCAAATTTTGAAAATAGGATCATTGGATTTATTTAATTATCTTCATAAAGTTTTTCCGATAAAAAAACTTAAGAGAGAGAATAATATGACTTTCCCAATATTTAGGAAAAATGAAGATATTATAAATAAATCAAAATTTGGTTTTGGAAGATTTATTTTGCTTAGGCAAAAATGAGCATTTAAAAAATATATATATATGCATGTTTGCCGTTTTTAAAGTTCATTTTGTTCGACTCATTTTTAGGAGTCGGGGAAAATTTATTTTATTAAATTCGGAGTTCGCTTTGGTATTTTTTAATCCGCTTAGTTTAGTTTTGTTTTAAAAAAACTGCTTCCCTTTGGGTTAAGGCCCGCCCAGCCTGCCCAGTAGCTCGCCCGCCTCCTCTCTCCTCACAAGACGCCCACGCTGAGAGCCCCGCCACAAGACGTCGCCCCACCGCCTCGAGTCCGCCTCGCCCGGCCCCGGCTTGCCCTCCCCAAGGCGCCGCCACCCCCTTCCATAAATACTGGCCCCCCTCTCTCTCTCACCCGCCGCCCCAACCCGAGCCCGCCCGCCCGAGGACGCCCGCCCGCCGTTCCTCGCCGTCGCCGGAGCACCCCGCCGACCCCGCCGACCCCCCCCGGGCCCCGCCGGAGCCCCGCCGGCGAAGTCATCGGAGGTAGCCGCCGCCCCGCCCCGATCCGGTTTTCCCGATCCGGTTTTCTCGAGATGTTCGGTTTTTTTTCAAAAACCTAGATGGTTTTTATTTTTTTCGGTTTTCTTAATTAACGAACGTTCACCGACCCGTTCGTTTCAATGAATGTGTTCGTTGGATTAGTTCTGTTAACGAACGTCCGTTATTTAATCCGCTCGCTGCTTTCTTTTAATCGGATTTAATCCGTTATTTTTCTGATTTGATTTCGATCCGATTTTCAAATCTGTTTTATTTATTGCTCGTTTATCTAATCAGGTGATTCAAGCTACCGGAGTTTCATATTCTGAAACCGCCGTTCGACTAACCTACTTACACAGAGTTTTGCTACTGTAAAATTTTGACCTAGTTTCAGATTGCTAAACCGAGTCGTTCTCAATCGAGTTTCGACTTTAGATGGTTTATTTGATTAGATTCTTTTGCAACTGTGGTTCTTAAGTTGAACTATCTGGTTAGATCTTTTATTCGAGATTTCCTCGTGCATCAGATGAGTACTTATTGTATGCTTGTTGTTTGTCTGCGTTAGATCACCCGGAGTGCGCCGCTTGTTACTTCGAATCTCTAGGTCTCGCGGATCATCAGCAAGGCAAGTAACACTTGATCATACTTTTTTCTACTACCCAGTTTTTATGCATTAGATCAGCCCTCAAACACTTGCATGATTAGGATCTAATTAAATTGTGGGATTGGGAAGTAGATTGAGGTAGTATCTATTACCTGTTTACTTATGAAACCTTGGGAGTTACTTCTACGTTTGCTTATTATGCCATGCTATGCTAGTAGACGTGGATTGGGTGAGTGAATATCCATGATGTATGTGAGATTGATAATTAATGGTTTATCTAAGTCGGCAACTTAAACACACATCTGGGTGGATTGAGGCACCGGTTTCCATCAGGACTTGCCTGTATTTCTTCTGACCGCCACCTGTGCTCTAAGGGATCATAAGATTATTCAAACTAGAAACTTCCGTGTGCAGCCACAAGCCATTATGGGCTCGCATAGTTGACTAAGTTGTGCGAACTCTTACGGGTAGACTAGCGGATGTAGGGGAAAGTAGGTGTACCGGTCTACCCACAAGTAAGGTGCTAGCGCTTACGAAAGATCGTGTCTCGGTCATCCGCCTCTCAAACACCATGTAGTGCGAGAACCAAACGGAGGCGATCGAGTCTTGTGGGGAAAAGTGCGCAAACCTCTGCAGAGTGTATAAACTAATCATGATTAGCCGTGTCCCCGGTTATGGACATCTTGAGTATCTAGTACTTGAATATCATGTGAATCTCAACATGTTACTTCAAATAAATGTTATTGGGTTTTAATGAGTACTTTTAATTGGGATTGAGGATGCTTTGTCAACCATTCTCAATGTTTAACAACCACCATGATAGTTAAATAAAATTATTCCTTTGTTGTAGGGAAAACTAGCTTTATGCAAAAAATGTAACCGTAGAGCTTTTCCACCAGCCATATATGCATGTAGTATAGGCTTATTCCTCATTGCCCTCTATGTGTTACATTGCCCGATATTCCATGTCTTGACCCGTTTCGGGCTGCAACTTTCACGTTATGTACTTTTCGCATTTACGAGTAAGGTGTTAGGTCGTGGTTCTATACTCGGTGATGCCGATGGAGTTGATGGACTCACTTGTCTTCCAAGCCTTCCATTGTTATTATTAGATGGCCTTAAGCCATATTATTGTATTAAGTTCCTTTGTGGACAACGATGTAATAAGTGTGTGATTGCTACTCGCTATAAATCCTTGAAATCTTGTGTGGTGTCGACATCTGATCCAGGGATGACACTGAGCACAGAGACTTGATCCATTCGGGTCTGGTCGCCACAACAGTACAAGGGAAGAACAGTCTCCTGAGGTTGAGGTGTTCTTGTGCGTGTGAACTTGTGGTGTGAGGATTCAATCTACCCAGGCCTGCTTCAGTTCAAGCTCTCTTCTCCAGCTCCGTCCCAAGCTCAGTTCTCAAGCTCAGTTCCCAAGCTCAGTTCTCAAGTTCAGTTGCCTCCTACTGTGGTGGCTAGTCCTATTTATAGAGGCCCTGGTCCTCTTCCCAAATATTGAGCGGGAAGGGAGCCAACAACGGTGGGCGAATTCGATGGGGGACAGCTAGTACAAGCTATCCTGACAAAAGATGTCTTTGCCTGCGAAAAGCCCTGGGATGACGCCGTCTTGGGCTCCACGATGACCTCCGCCTTGCCCTCCTCCTGGTCTTGGTCTTGTTGCACCAATATGGCAACCTTTGCTTGATGCCTCGGTACTCTTCGCCTGTGCTTGCCTCCTTAGCGCCAAAGAGGAAATGGGGACGCTGCACGCACTGGCGCCCGCCTGGCACCCGTCTGGCACCGTTCGTCATGGCTCACGTCATGAGAGTCCCGTGAGGTTTGCCCCGCCTTGATATCTCCGCTCCTCGTGAGCCTGCCTGTCTAGGCCACTCCAGAGGAGGTCTTGCGTCGTCCGCCTCGCGAGGCTTGGACCCTCGCGAGGGTCTTGGATGCTTTGTTGATGAAGATGGGTCGTACGGCCTGCTGCTTAGCCACGTTGTGGGCCGCAGGCAGGCAAGTCTGGGGACCCCCGTTCCCAGAACACCAACACGCCCACTGCTTATTTAGATTATAATAGTATGGTAGCGCATGACTTTATTGTTAAAAATAGGGAAGGGGCGCTTAAATACAAATTGTTCTTTGATAAACATCACCCTGAGACTATTACCTTGCCTGCTCCTTCCTTGTTTGATCTATCTGCAGGTTCGTATCTCGTTCCGCTGGCGGCCATTCACGCTTACCGGAACCCTACATCAGCCACAGAGCCGGAACCACAATTTGAACCTCCACGACAGTCTAACTACCAGTAGGATCCGGAGATGATTGCCAACCAGTGGAAATCAGAGTCTTCTTCATCGAAGTACTACCCCGACTACAACTATGGATATCCGCCAGGCCACCCGTGGCAATAAACCAACTTAGACCAAAAGCCTAAGCTTGGGGGAGTACGTATTTCCCACCGACATTACATTTATGTTCACACACACTCATTGCTAGATGTTGGTGCTCATACTTTTTCACTGTAATATCCATGCTAGTTTATTTTTCCTTTTTCTGTTTTCTTCTTGTGTGTTTGATAAACCTTAAGAAAAACAAAAATATTAGTAATAGCTTTTAGCTAGTTTACTTTTCTTGCTATAGTAGTAATAATTAAAAGATAAAACCCAAAAAGATTTTCCGTTCTTCTCTTGCTTGTTGGGAGCTTTCCCGTGTAAATAGTTTTATTTCTTTTCTTTTCTTTGGGGGTCGATAGGAGAAGACCATGATTAAATTGTTGAAATGTCTCTTATATGCATTATTGTTGAATTAACCAAGAACCATATTGCCTTGTCTTCTCCTGTTTATTGAATGCTCGCAGATTCCAGCTTAGTCCAATGCACATGCACTCTTATTATTTTCACATCGTTCGGTCGTGCAAGTGAAAGGCAATTATGATGATATATGATGGACTGATTGAGATGAGAGAAGCTGGTATGAACTCGACCTCTCTTGTTCTTGTAAATATGATTAGTTCATCGTTCCTGATTCAGCCTATTATGAATAAACATGTTTGTAATGACAATTAGAGATTATAGTTGCTAGTGCCATGCTTGATTAGCTATGAGTTATAATGGTTTACCTTGCGTGCCAACATGCTATTAAAATGGTTGTCATGTGGTATAGTGGGGTGGTATCCTCCTTTGAATGATTTAAGTGACTCGACTTGGCACATGTTCACACATGTAGTTGAAACAAATCAACATAGCCTTCACGATATTTATGTTCATGGTGGATTATATCCTACTCATGCTTGTACTCAATGTTTATTAATTTTAATGCATGTTCATGACTGTTGTCGCTCTCTAGTTGGTCGCTTCCCAGTCTTTTGCTAGCCTTCACTTGTACTAAGCGGGAATACCGCTTGTGCATCCAATCCTTTAAACCCCAAAGTTTTTCCATACGAGTCCACTATACCTTCCTATATGCGGTATCTACCTGCCGTTCCAAGTAAATTTGTATGTGCCAGCCTCTAAACCTTCAAATGAAATTCTGTTTTGTATGCTCGAATAGCTCATGTATGAACTAGGGATGTCCGTATCTTCCATGCTGGGCGGGTTATTCTCAAGAGGATTGGACTCCGCTCCTCACTCACGATAAAATGGCTAGTCAACGGGATGCCCAGTCCCATGCTTTATGCAAATCAAATCAAAATAATTGCAAACAAAACTCCCCCTGGGACTGTTGTTAGTTGGAGGCACTCGTTGTTTCGAGCAAGCCATGGATTGATGCTTGTTGGTGGAGGCGGAGTATAAACTTTACAATTCTGTTTGGGAACCACCTATAATGTGTGTAGCATGGAAGATATCGCCATCTCTTGGTTGTTATGTTGACAATGAAAGTATGCCGCTCAAAATGTTATTTATCTCCGCTTTAAAATCGAGCTCTGGCACCTCTACAAATCCCTGCTTCCCTCTGCGAAGGGCCTATCTATTTACTTTTATGTTGAGTCATCACCCTCTTATTAAAAAGCACCAGTTGGAGAGAACTGCTGTCATTTGCATTCATTACTATTAATTTATATTGGATATGACTATGACTGGATCTCTTTTACCATGAATTACAATGTCTAGTCAGTCCTTGGTCTTTAAAGGTGCTCTGCATTTATGTTTTGCGGTCTCAGAAAGGGCTAGTGAGATACCATCCTGGTCTATCATATTATGATTGTTTTGAGAAAGTGTTGTCATCCGAGATGTATTATTATTACTCGCTAGTCGATTATGCCATTGACATGAGTAAACATGAGACCTAAGAGTTATTGTGAATGTGGTTAGTCATAATCTTTGCTGAAAACTTGAATGTTGGCTTTACATATTTACAACAACAAGAGCAAACAGAGTTTGTAAAAGTTTTTCTTTATCACTTTCAGTTTATCAACTGAATTGCTTGAGGACAAGCAAAGGTTTAAGCTTGGGGAGTTGATACGTCTCCGTCAGATCTACTTTTCCAAACACTTTTGCCCTTGTTTTGGACTCTAACTTGCATGATTTGAATGGAACTAACCCGGACTGGCGCTGTTTTCAGCAGACTTTCCATGGTGTTATTTATGTGCAGAAAAAAAGTTCTCGGAATAACCTGAAACTCCACGGATCATATTTTTGGAAAATATTAAAAATCGAAGAAGAATCCACGTCGGGGCCCACACCTGTCCATGAGGGTGGGGCGCGCCGCCTCGTGGCCCCCGACGCTCCACCGACATCAACTCCAACTCCATATATTCACTTTCGGGAAGAAAAAAATCAAAGAGAAAGATTCATCGCGTTTTAAGATACGGCGCCGTCGCCAAGCCCTAAAACCTCTCGGGAGGGCTGATCTGGAGTCCGTTCGGGGCTCCGTGGAGGGGAATCCGTCGCCGTCGTCATCATCAACCATCCTCCATCACCAATTTCATGATTCTCACCGCCGTGAGTAATTCCATCGTAGGCTTGCTGGACGTTGATGGGTTGGATGAGGTCCATCCTGTAATCGAGTTAGTTTTGTTAGGGTTTGATCCCTAGTATCCACTATGTTCTGAGATTGATGTTGCTATGACTCTGCTATGCTTAATGCTTGTCACTAGGGCCCGAGTGCCATGAGTTCAGATCTAAACCTATTATGTTTTCATGAATATATGTGAGTTCTTGATCCTATCTTGCAAGTCTATAGTCACCTACTATGTGTTATGATCCGGCAATCCCGAAGTGACAATAATCGGGACCACTCCGGTGATGACCATAGTTTGAGGAGTTCATGTATTCACTATGTGTTAATGCTTTGTTCTGTACTCTATTAAAAGGAGGCCTTAATATCCCTTAGTTTCCATTAGGACCCGCTGCCACGGGAGGGTAGGACAAAAGATGTCATGCAAGTTCTTTTCCATAAGCACGTATGACTATATTCGGAATACATGCCTACATTACATTGATGAATTGGAGCTAGTTCTATGTTACCCTATGTTATGACTGTTACATGATGAACCGAATCCGGCATAATTCTCCATCACCGATCCAATGCCTACGAGCTTTTCACATATTGTTCTTCGCTTATTTACTTTTCTGTTGCCATTGTTGTAGTCACTACAAAACCCAAAAATATTACTTTTGCTACCATTACCGTTACTTCCATACTACTTTGCTACTAAATACTTTGCTGCAGATATTAAGTTATCCAGGTGTGGTTGAATTGACAAGTCAGCTGCTAATACTTGAGAATATTCTTTGGCTCCCCTTGTGTCGAATCAACAAATTTGGGTTGAATACTCTACCCTCGAAAACTGTTGCGATCCCCTATACTTGTGGGTTATCATTGTACCGCTCTCTGGAGCGGTTGTACCGCGGTTCTTGGCGCTTACCAGTCTTGATCGAGCGGTTGTACTGCTGCTTCCGGGCGGTGGTACCGCTACCATGCTCCGCAAGGACGGCGGTGGTAGTTCCGGCCATGCACCGCCCAAGTACCGGTCAAACTTCTGTTTTGATGCGGTACGCAGGCGGTGGTGGTCCGGTTGGTCCGGTCGGTCCTCGCTGACCGGTACTACCGGTGGCCTGAGCGGTTCTACCACTCAGGACTTAGCCGCCCAAGCGCTCAAGGCCAAGCGGTTGCACCGGTCCTGTACTGCTCGAGTACCGCACTCAGGGGTGACTCCCTACTGTTTCTATGCGGTGGTTGAGCGGTGGTTGTGCGGTTGGTCCGGTCATTCACTTAAACCGCCTGGTAGGGTTTTGCACGTAAACTTTGAGTCCCGGTTGTACCGGGACAAGGAGCGGTTGTACCGCTGCAGTATAGAAAACGGAATAACGGTTGGATTTTTAGGGTTGCTATAGAAGGGTGGTTCTTCCACCTACCACATTCACCTCTTACATCACTCACTCCACCATTAATGCTACTCAAGCTTTCTTGCCCGATCTCTCTCTCTAGCCACTCAAACTTGTTGATTTGCTAGGGATTGAAGAAGGAGACCTAGGTCTACACTTCCACCAAAGGATATTTGCTTCCCCATACTTTCTTGTGTCGATTTTGTTACTCTTGGGTGTTTGAGCACCCTAGACGGTTGAGGTCACCTCGGAGCCACATTCCATTGTGGTGAAGCTCCGCGGTTTAGTTGGGAGCCTCCAATTAAGAGCCCCAACCTTGTTTGTAAAGGTCAGGTTGCCGCCTCCAAGGGCACCAATAGTGGAATCACGACATCTCGCATTGTGTGAGGGCGTGAGGAGAATACGGTGGCCCTAGTGGCTTCTTGGGTAGCATTGTGCCTCCACACCGCTCCAACGGAGACGTACTTCCCCTCAAAAGGAAGGAACTTCGGTAACACATCCTCGTCTTCACCGGCTCCACTCTTGGTTATTTCGTCCCTTTACTTGTGCAAGCTTATTTGTGTCATATCCATTGCTTGCTTGTGTGCTTGTTGTTGTTGCATCATATAGGTTGCTCACCTAGTTGCATATCTAGACAACCTACTTTGATGCAAAGTTTAATTTGGTAAAGAAAAGCTAAAAATTGTTAGTTGATGTCGGTTCAATATCTGGCGTATCTCGTAGTAGGGGTCCTAAGCTAGGCGTCTTGGAGCGATGGTAACATGGACACGGGGTTTTACCCAGCTTCGGGCTCTCTTGATGAGATAATACCCTACATGCTGCTTTTGATTGTATTCGTATGGGTATTGTAAAGAGTACGTATGTCTACCACGAGATTGTAGTAATGAATATGAGATTGTCTATTGACTAGCCTGGCCTCGGTTTATATAAGACACCAGAGGCCTAGGGTTTAGGAGAGTCCTTGTCTTGGGCGCCAAGTCTTGTGGAGTCTTCCTTGTATGTGGCAGGGTTGTTCGAATCGCCCATGAGTATACGGCCATGGGGTCCTCGGCCCAATCCAACTGATCGGAGATGACGTGGTGAGTACCCCTAGTCCAGACACCGTCAAGAGCCCCCTGAACCGGTGTTCAAGTTGGGGACGCTCCTCGATTCTTCCGAACTGTTCTTCACCTTCGGTCGTTGGTCTTGAAAACTGGTTCAACAAATCTTCTCGTCTTTGATCTTGAGGATCGCCAAAGTGCATCCGAAGAGTTTACACGTCGGGTATGCAAGGAGCCCTTTTAAGTTTCCGGCCTTTATCAATGCCTTGTTATTTTTATGCCATACCTCGGGTTTGAAATTGTTCCCGAGCGGCAACGTCCTCTTGCGTCCGAGCTCCAACGCCGGACTGCATTCGAGGTACCTTTAGCAACCGAGCACCAACGCCGGACCGCTTCCGAACTCCAACGCCGGAATGTATCCGAGCTCCAATACCGGACTATGTCCAAGCTCCAACGCCGGACTATATTCGAGGTGTCATAGATCACCTTGGTTCAAAAGGGTTGAAGGAGTTTAGTCGAGCTTAATGCCAGAAATGCCCTCTACGGAGCCAGCCACTGGCGTCCAAGCTTTATGCCGGACTGCTTCCGGGGTGTCTATTGTAGTCGAGCACCAACCCGGACTGTATCCGAGGTGGTGCACCACCTCGGCCATGGGCTGATTTTTATGAATTTAATTCTGAATTATGCATGTAATCTCTGCTAAGATGTATAGCCAGCAGCCCTCAAGGTGCATGTTGGCCTAATATCCGGGATGCACCTGAAGGAAAAAATCAAATCGCTGACCCTAGTAGCCCCTGAGACTCAGGTCGATTCATAAAATCAGCCCGAGGATCGATTCCCAGCTCGGCAAAGATACTTAGGAATATAAACGCGGTGTGCAAAGTCCTCGAGACTCAGGTTGGGTGCGGCCGACCAACCTGAGGATAATAATCTCCTCGAGAACTATATTGCGCTTTAAATTTTCTGCATTGGATTACCAATGCAGTAGCCCCCGAGACACTGGTCGGGTGGCAACACCACATCAGGGGATCGATGTGCCCCTTTAATATTTGTAAATAATGAGCACGAAGCCCAGTAGCCCCCGAGCCTTAATGTGGGCAGGGGTGGCCGAATTAAGGATCGATATCCAGAGAAAAATCATGGGTTATGTGTAATGATTCTATGTATCCAAGTACTTTACATCATTATTTTGACTCCATTGCGACCGTTTATCAGTTGAAAGTGACCCATCGTCGGCTTCTACCCCTTGGTAGATACTATGCAGGGTGTTTCCGCACTAACAAAACAACCCTCAACAGACGTCTCGGTGCCCGGAGGCGGTTGTTTTATGAGAAACGAGGCAATCAGATATGCGGGCTTTATAACTTTCGCTTAGTCATATGAGCTTTAAACCGGAGAAGCTAGCTATGAGCCCCCGGTTAGTGTTCGGCGACATCCGAGGTCAAGCCGTAAACACTTCGGCCAATGTTATGAACAGCCCGTTATTTAACATAGTCATCGGATCGCTGACCAGTTTACGCCTATTGTGACAAATCGGTTTTCGGCTTTCTCCACCGAGGTGCTTAACTATGCGAGCTGGAAGCACAATCGCGATGGTTCTCCCTTTGCACACCTAGCCGAACAAAGCGGAACGTGGGGCCTTAAGCACGAGCCGACAACCCAACTATTGACCGAAGACACAATTCAAAACCGATGCATATATAGCAATATCCGAGAATGTTTTTGCCGAATTCCTAAAGGTTTCTGGCGTTGCACTGCGAGACTAATGTTGGAAACACACGAATAGTTTAAAAGTGCCGCAGGCTTGGAAAACCAAAAAACTTCAGGAAAAAACTCGACGTCCGAACTAGATCAAGTGTTCGGTGCCAATCCGAAAATTGGTCTTAGAGAAAAAAAGGTGCATATGTCATGCTTTAATACGACACATCCTATCTCAAGACTTCAAGCGGGTCAGCCTACGGTTCCGGCTATTGACCACACACTCGTGTTGAAAAAGGAGTAATAGAAAAAGACTTTGCAACGACTAGGAAGAAATCATTTATTATAAAACGGCTCATATAAATATAAGAGCCCCCAAGTGACTTGGGTAAAAGAATTTTTATGTATAATGATCGTATGTACCGAAGTACTTGTATCATAGCTGTGTTCACCCGAACTTTAAACGCGTCTTAACCGACCATCGGATTCTCCCTCTTCGGTCAAGGACCGAAAAGTGTTATGTACTCCAATTGCCGAGAATATCAACGGTGTTTCCGATAACGAGGCAATCAGGCCATAAGGTCTGTAATGCATAAAGCGCGCTCAGGAACTTATGCTATATTACTGACAAAATGTAAGAAGCATCTTTGAAGAAAATAGTACCCCCACCGATACCTTTCTTCGGTGCTCATTGTTACTATGAGACTTGTGCAATAGATTTTTTGTACTCATGAGTTCCGTTGTGTGCCGACCATAATTGAAAACAATAAGAGCGCTAGCTTTCGGCTTCACCTGGCTCGAGGTCCGCTCGGATGACCCGATCATGACAATCACAGAGGTGCTCCCTTTACTCCCTAGCCGAACAGTCGGGAACGTAGGGGTAAACACAGGAGCGAGGCAACCCAGCTTGCAAATCGCTTAAGTCAATATGGGGCATATTGTGGCGTAATACACGAACAAGGAACAAAGCCATACAAGTATAATCATATGCAAGAGAAAAGGCTTCATAAAGGAAGGCCCCAAGAAAACGGGGTATTTGAATTTGCGTGTCACAAACGAGGTTTCAACAAGGAAGTTTTTCACAAGCAAGTTTGTGCGAAAAAAGTAAAATGCTTGGTCGAACCGAACAAAATTTAAAACTGAAAGTTTTTTAGCATGAAAGCAACTTAGCTGGTTAGTGTGCTCGGTGTTGATGATGAGGTCCGGACTTATGGCGGGACGAAGCCATAATCCCTGGCCTGGCCGAGGTCCCAGCCCCCGAGCCGGTTCCGAAACGTCCGAGAAAAGAGCTCGGCTTGACAAAGTGACAGCACAACACTGCCGATATGTTGAGGCGAAGCCCCCGGTTCAGCCGAGATGTCGGAGCTGGTCAGCTGGTGGCGCTGAAGTGACTGTGTGACACAGTCGAAGTCGTTTACCTACATACAGGAAATAGTGCGGTCCAAAAATACAAAAAAAAAATATCGCATATTTAAAATACGCAAAGTAAATTGTTAAAAAGGTGTAGCCTGGGCGCCTAGGTCGTCTTGATGACGTGACAGCGTTGTGGCGCGGCAATGTCCATATAGGTGCCGACCCAGATGAGGGTGAGAGGCTGACCCGACCGATGCCACGTACAAGTGTCGACAAAATATTTCTGCAAAAATAGTGCAGTGCAAAACAACAGAAAATATTCTGCATGCAATAATTTTAGGAGCTAACCAAATAGTTAGGAAAAAGAAAACCTGTTCAGCGGCGATGACCCGGACTAAAGTAAACGGACGAACTGATCCGTACTGAGCATGTGAGAAAAAAAATGGGAGAAACAAGTCTCCTTGTGGTGTGCTGCCATCGAGCCGAGCTCTGATCGGTGCACTTCTCTGCACTATCCCTTCGGCTGGATCACCCGTGCGCCAGATTGAGGCCGGATCCGATGTATCGCCAAGCAGCAGACACGAAGAATAGGCCGCACTATGATCTGATGTCTTGTGAGGCCATCAACAGATGATGTAGTAATCAACGTCAAATCCGAATCAAACAAGCTGGAGGAGGTCTAGCATCTCACGCAAGCGTTAGTACATACTGGTATAATACTAGTTTTAGTGCAAGGATCAAATCAATCTAGTACGTGAAAAAGAATGCACAGAAGACATACGACAAGACAAAAGCGTAAGCTGCCTTCAGTATTTGATTAAATAAACTAAAGGGAGAGGAAGGATTAAGTTTCCCTGCGAGTTGTCATATGGCCGAATTTTTACCGGCCCTAGCGTGCTGGTGCACGCGCGATCTCCTGGGCTAGAATGCTGCCGGTCGGATCACCACACATTTTTATTGCGCTAACCTAGATCGAGGCCACAAACTCCAGGCTCTTGTTTGCATGTTGGCACTATTCGGATCTGGAGTACTGCCCGACGGCGGACACGGCTGTCGCTGTTGAAATTTTCTCAATCCCGATCTGCCAAAGCAAATAAAAGGCATTTGACCTATAGAAAACAAGTAAGAACTGCCATGAAAATATTCTCTTTGGTTTCTACGCGAGGTAGTATTTTGGATTACTAGAATCTAACCACGTCCAGGACACTGTACTGCAAAACTAGTAGTCAATTGGATTAGTATACTAGTACTCAATTACGTGAAGCAGTAAGATTTTAGGTCCATGCACTTTTTAGCAAAGGTAGCACAGGGCTAGCGGCCGAGCAGGGGATGAATTAAAAAAGGAAAGGAAAGGGATCTCCCTGATGCGTGCGTTCCATCAGGCTAATTTGATCGGCCGATGTGCACAGTTGCCATGCGTGAGCACTACTAGTTCAAGGTGGCTCCTTGGCTAGGGTGCCACTTGATGGATTTTCCGTTGCCTCCGTGCCCGTTTTTCCGAAGCCTCCACGGCACGCCGACGCCGCAACAGCGGAGATTGGATCTGCCGTATTATAGGTCGGACACTTTTTGTATGATCTTGATTTGACTGCAAACAGGATATCCCGAGGCAGTAGTCATAATTTACAATAAAGATAGTCTATATAGAACACATGTAATTGAAAAAGTATCACCTGATCATCCCATCGATCCGCGTCGATCACCCAGCAGGCTCTCAATGAAAGCATCAATGATGAGATAATACCCTACATGCTACTTATGATTGTATTCGTATGGGTATTGTATAGAGTACATATGTCTACCACGAGATTGTAGTAATGAATATGAGATTGTCTATTGACTAGCCTGGCCTCGGTTTATATAAGACATCGGAGGCCTAGGGTTTAGGAGAGTCCTTGTCTTGGGCGCCAAGTCTTGTGGAGTCTTCCTTGTATGCGGCAGGGGTTGTCCGAACTGGCCCAAGAGTATACGGCCATGGGGGTCCTCGGCCCAATCCAACTGATCGGGAGACGACGTGGTGAGTACCCCCTAGTCCAGGACACCGTCAGTTGCCTATTCACCCCCACCTCTAGTCAACTATATCGATCCTTTCATGGGTTCTAAGGGAAATAATTTTTGCGGGCGGAAAATACTTGGTGATAAAAGCATCTTTGCACTTGTTCCAAGAATCAATACTATTACGAGGCAAAGAAGAGAACCAAATTTTTGCAGAATCATGCAAAGAAAACAAAAATAATTTCATCTTGACCACATCATTGTCCACATATTTTTCTTTTCCATATCGCATAATTCCATGAAGGTATTAAAATGGGACGCGGCATCCTCATTAGGAGTACCGGAAAATTGGTCTTTCATAACAAGATTCAGCAAAGCGGTATTAATATCACAAGTCTCCGCACTAGTGGCGGGAAGAGCAAGCGGAGTGCCAATAAAATCATTGTTGTTGGTATTTGAGAAATCACAGAACTTGGTGTTCTCTTGAGTCATGATGACCACACAACAAGATCGCACTCAAAAACAGATCCGCAAGAAAACGGCGAACGGAAAAAGAGAGGCAAATAAAACGGCAAATTTTTGTGAAGTGGGGGAGAGGAAAACGAGAGGCAAATGGAAAATAATGTAAATTGCGAGGAGATGAGATTTTTGATTAGGAACCTGGTTATGTTGAAGATCCGCACCGAAAACGGCGCCAGAAAATTCCCTTGATGATGTTTGCCAAAACTACGTCGGTGGTTCCCCCAGGAGGAGAGGATGATGTAGCACAGCAACGGTAGGTATTTCCCTCAGTAATGAAACCAAGGTATCGAACCAGTAGGAGAACCAAGCAACAAAACGTAAACAGCCCCTACACACAAATAAATGCCACTCGCAACCCGACGTGTTAAAGGGGTTGTCAATCCCTTCCGGGTAACGGCGCCAGAGATGGCTAGTTGACGGAAAAAATTGTAATAGATTGAAATAATAGATCGCAAATAAAATAAAGTGCAATAAAGTATTTTTGTATTTTTGGGTTTAATAGATCTGAATAAAAACGCAAAGGAAAAGTAGATGGCAAGGCAAATATATGATAAAGAAGACCCGGGGGCCGTAGGTTTCACTAGTGGCTTCTCTCGAGAAAAATAGCAAACGGTGGGTAAACAAATTATTGTTGGGCAATTGATAGAACTTCAAATAATTATGACCATATCCAGGCAATGATCAATACATAGGCATCACGTCCAAGATTAATAGACCGACTCCACTTTTGCATCTACTACTATTACTCCACACATTGATCGCTATCCAAAGATGCATCTAGTGTATTAAGTTCATGGAAAAACGGAGTAATGCAATAAGAACGATGACATGATGTAGACAAGATCCGTTTATCTATATGGCGGTAGATATAGATCTTGTCCTTTTAACCTTAGTAGCAACGATACATACGTGTCGGTTCTCTTTCTGTCACTGGGATCAAGCACCGTAAGGTCAAACCCACTACCGGGCACCTCTTCCCATTGCAAGATAAAAGATCAAGTTGGCTAAAAAAACCCAAATATCAGAGAAGAAATACGAGGCTATAAGAGATCATGCATATAAGAGATCAAAGATACTCAAATAACTTTCATGGAAATAAAAAGATATAACTGATCATAAACTCAAAGTTCATCATATCCCAAAAAACACACCGCAAAAAGAGTTATATGATATGGATCTCCAAGAGACCATTGTATTGAGAATTCAGCGAGAGAGAGAGAGAGAGAGAGAGAGAGAGAGAGAGAGAAAGAGAGAGAGAGACATCTAGCTACTAACTACGGACCTAAAGGTCTACAAAGAACTACTCACGCATCATCGGAGAGGCACCAATGGAAGTGGTGAACCCCTTCGTGATGGTGTCTAGATTGGATCTGGTGGTTCTGGACTCTGCGGCGGCTGGATGAATATTTCCTCGACTCCCCTAGGGTTCTGGTATTTTTGGGGTATTTATAGAGCAAAGAGGCGGTCCGGGCGGTGCCCGAGGTGGGCACAACCCACCAAGGCGCGCCTGGGCCTCCTGGTGCGACCTGGTGGGTTGTCCCCTCCTCGGGACTCACCACAGGTGCCACCAGGGCCCATCTTCTTCCTTCTAGCCCATAAAAAATCTCCAAAAAGTTTCGGAGCATTTGGACTCCGTTTGATATTGATTTCCTGCGATGTAAAAAACATGCAGAAAACAGCAAGAACCTTTGGGCACTATGTCAATAGGTTAGTACCAAAAAATGATATAAAATGACTATAAAATGATTATAAAACATCCAAGATTGATAATAAAACAACATGGAACAATCAAAAATTATAGATACGTTGGAGACGTATCAGCTCCCAACAAGCAAAAGAAGAACAAAGAAATCTTTTTGGGCTTTATTTTTAGTGCTACAACTAACTAATCTAGAAAGAAAATAAAAAAGAAGCAGGAAATATTTTTGGATTTTCTCAAGTTTTTCAAACACATAAGAAAAAATCAAGAGAATAAAATTAAGCATGGATGATACAATGTAAAAGTGTGAACATCGACAACTGGAATGAAATGTGTGAACATGAATGTAATGTCGGTGAGAAACACGTACTCCCCCAAGCTTTTGGCCTAACTTGTTAATCGATCAGTAATCTGGATAGTAGTTGGGGTACTGCAGAGCGGGCATCCATGCATCGCACTGCTGAGGCTCCTCCTCTGCTACGGCCTGATCGTTCTGGTAGGCGATGATGTCCGCAGGCATAATCCTATATCCGCCCTGGCAACGGGATCAAACAAAGCAGGAGCAGGCAATGGAATAATATCACGAGTCTTCACACTAAAAAACCAGGTTATACAGAACAGGGATGTTAGGAGATTCGATGTCAGTAAAATGGTGGTGATCCATGGCTGCGCGATCTAGGTAAACCTTGGTCAAAGGGTAATCATGAAGGCATATCTCAACATTGAAGTGAGCCGCCAAACGAGTAGCGAAAATCCCACCATGTATTTTACCTTTAGACTTATTAATGTGGAGGCGGCTCTAGTGCACGACGAAAATAAGCAAAGTCTGGTGCGCTGAGCGCACCTACTTTTTCTCTAGCAAGCAAACACCTAGCAACAAATAAAGCAAAATAATGCACGACAGGAAAATGTATGTTAGTGGCAGTGACGGCCGACACCCCTCCTCATCTCCCACTGTTAAAGTACGATAAAAGGCCTCAAAATCTGTCGGCCTAGGCTCAACTAAACTCCCGTCAGAAGGGAGCAAGCATATATTACAAACTTCAGTGAGTGGTATCTGACGGGTTGCAGCATATAAATCAAACCGCACCTCAGGTGGATTATTCCTAGGAAGGAAAGTAAAACTTTGAACAAAGGTGTTTGTGAGGAGATGACACTGTTCACATTCAGCTGCGATGAAGTCGGTGAGGCCGGCATTAGCAGCATATTGCATGAACTCCTGAAGGATTCCAGCCTCTTCCATGAATGGGGTATGTGGCCATTCGTAAGGCCGTACTTCCGCCAACCTCCGAGGATGGAGATCACTGTCAGATGACTCCCCAATGATTCCCTTGGAGTTCTTTTTAGAATAAAACTTCCTAAAGATATTTATCTTTTTCCTATGAACAAAAATTCTGAAATTTTTAGTCTACATTTTTTTATTAACAAAACTTCACAAAATTGGTAGCAACTACTCATAGGGATACATAGAAGCCAAAGCAAGCATTCAAACTACTTAGAACTCTAAGAATTCAACATGCAAGCTCATCTACAACAGCACCAAGAGTAGCTAATTATTCAAAATATAAACCACTAAAACAAAAACTAATTGGACAAACGGTGGAGTCACATACCAAGCAACAATCCCCGAAACAGTTTCAGAAATGGAGCTTCGAGCAAAGATATTGAAATCCGCGGGTTTGAGAGCAAGAACACGGGAGAGAGAGCAATGCAAAAAAAAAATCTGGAGGTAAGTGATGATGTGGTGTGAAGGGATAAGTGAGGGGGCCCACGTGGGGACCACAACCCACCAGGGCGCGCCTGGGGGTCCTGGCGTGCCCAGGTGGGTTTTTCCCACCTGGTGCACCTCCCTGTGATATTAGTTGCACCAGAAATTCTTAAATATTCAGAAAAAAACGTATTAAATTTTCAGAGCATTATGAGAACTTCTATTTTAGGTCATTTTTTATTGCACGGGAAATTCAGAAAACAGACATAACATGGCATTTTATTTTATTTAACTAATAAAAACATAAAACAAAAGGTAGGGACAGAAGGTAGTGCTTACTAAATTCATCAACTTCATACCTCTAAAAAATGATCCATAAGGTTGATCAAGTTTTATTAACAACCACTTTCGATTAGCATGAAACCGAAGGACTTTCATAAATCACTAAGTTACCTCAAATGGGATATGAATGTCCCCAACAATAAGCATTTCATATTTATTTTTAACAGTAGATAGAGGTAGATGAAAACTTCCAATAGTGATTGTTAGAGATTTTCAATAACATTAATACCATTCACTTGGAATTGTTTCTTCGGAAAGTGCATCGTATGCTTATTACCATTGATATGAAAAGTGACCTTGATTTTATTGCAATCAATAACAGCCCCTATAGTATTCAAGAAGGGTCTACCAAGGATAATCGACATGTTCTCGTCCTCAGGCATCTCAAGTATAACAAAGTCAGTCAAAATAGTAACATTGGCAACAACAACGGGCACATCCTCACAAATACCGATATGTATGGCAGTTGATTTGTCAACCATTTGCAAAGATATCTCAGTAGGTGTGAGTTTACTCAAATCAAGTCTTTTATATAAAGAGAAAGCCATAACACTAACACAAGCTCCTATATCACACAAAGCAGTTTTCACATAATTCTTTTTGATGGAGCAAGATATAGTTGGTATTCCTGGGTATCCAAGTTATTTAGGTACTCCATCCTTAAAAGTATAATTAGCAAGCATGGTGGAGATTTCAGCTTCCGGTATTTTTCTCTTATTAGTGATGATGTCTTTCATGTACTTTGCATAAGGAGGCATTTTCAAGATGTCAGACAAGCGAGTACGCAAAAAGACTGGCCTCAACATTTCAGCAAAGCGTTCAAATTCTTCATCATTTTTCTTTTTGGTTGACTTGGGTGGAAAAGGCATAGGTATTTTAACCCACGGTTCTCTTTCTTTACCATGTTTTCTAGCAATGAAGTCTCTTTTATCATATCTTTTATTCTTAGGTTGTGGGTTATCAAGATCAACATGTGGTTCTATCTCAGCATCATTGTCTGGTTCTTTTTAATTGTTTGGTTGATCATCTTCATGAACATCAGCATTATCTTTTTCATTATCACTAGGTGGATGTTCTTTATAGATTGAGTTTCAGCATCAGAAATAGAGACATCATTATCATTATCAGGAGGTTTTTATACTTCAGGTTCATTAGAAGCATTCAAAGTCCTATCATTTTTCTTTTTCTTCTTCTTTTAAGAAGGACTAGGTGCAGTGGTGTTGTTCCTTTGTGAATCCTGTTCAATTCTATTTGGGTGTCCCTCAGGATAAAGTGGTTCCTGAGTCATTTTACCTCCTCTAGTTGCTACTCTAACAGCAAAGTCATGTATATTATTATTAATTTCATCAAGTAATTCTCTTTGAGATTTAGCAACTTGTTCTAATTGGGTTTGTACCATAGAAGCATGCTTTCCCACACCTCTAACACCATTTGAGATTCTAAATAACAAGTCACTCAAGCAAGCAATCATATCAGAATTATATTTCAATTGTTTCATAACATTTGCATTGAAGTGATCTTGTTTCCTAATATAGTTTTCAAACTCATAAAGGCATTGACTAGGGTGCATATTGTGAGGATTATCATTATCATTGAAATTCATTAACGAATTTACCTCTACCACCTTAGACAGTGGTGGTGTATCAAGCCCATGTATTTCTTCAATAGGAGGTAAATTTTTGACATCCTCGGCTTTAATACCTTTTTCCTTCATAGATTTCTTTTCCTCTTGCATATCTTCAAGACTGAGATATAATATACCCCTCTTCTTCACAGTGGGTTTAGGCGTTTGTTCAGGAAGAGTCCAATCATCATAACTTTTCAATATGTTATTCAATAATTCTTCAGCTTGCCCAATAGTTCGTTCCCAACTATCTAGGAAGTCCCTAGAAGCATCAGTTAGTCCATTATAAAAGATATCAAATATTTCATTTTTCTTAAGTGGATGATCAGGCAAAGCATTAAGTAACTGGCAAAGCCTCTCCCAAGCTTGTGGGAGACTCTCTTCTTTAATTTGCACAAAGATAAACATTTCCTGCAAGGCAGCTTGTTTCTTATGAGCAGGAAAATATTTTGCAGAGAAGTAATAAATAATATCCTTGGGACTACGCACACAAACATGAGTAAGTGTTTGTACCAAGCTTTAGCATCACCCTTTAATGAGAACGCAAATAATTTGATAATATAGTAATAGCGAGTTTTCTCACCATGAGTAAAAAGGGTGGCTATGTCATTCAACTTAGTAAGATGTGCCACAACAGTTTCAGTTTCATAACCATGGAAAGGATCAGATTCAACCAAAGTAATTAACTCTGGTTTGATAGAGAATTCATAATCCTTATCATCAATAAATATAGGTGAGGTAGCAAACTTAGGATCATATTGCATTCTAGCATTCAGATATTTCTCTTTATACTTGCATAATAATTTCTCTAGATCATCTCTATCCTTACAAGCAAGAATATCTCTAGTTGTCTCCTCATTCAGAACATAACCTTCCGGTACCTTAGGCGATTCATATCTAGGAAGGCTAGTTCTAGCAGGTGTTTCAAGAGTTTCTGTTTCAAGCTCATCATCAGATTCAACAACATCATGTTGTATTAATCTAGCAATTTGTTCATCAAGAAAATCACCAAGTGGCACATCATCATTATCAAGCAAGGTACTAGCATCATCATAAGCATTATCCATAGCATAAGTAGAATCATCAATAACTTGCGACATATCAGGATTGATAGCATGTGGTGGTGTTGCAAGTTTACTTATAACAGAAGGTGAATCTAAAGCAGAACTGGATGGCAGTTCCTTAGCTCCCCTCGTCTAAGAGGGAAATATCTTGGTCTTAGCATCCTTCAAATTCCTCATAGTGATAATATGATAATAACCCAAGTGACTCAACAAATATAGCTATGCTCCCCGTCAACAACGCCAGAAAAAAGGTCTTGATAACCCACAAGTATAGGGGATAGCAACAATTTTTTAGGATAGAGTATTCAACCCAAATTTATTGATTCGACACAAGGGGAGCCAAAGAATATTTGCAAGTATTAGCAGTTGTGTTGTCAATTCAACCACACCTAGAGATTAATTGTCTGCAGCAAAGTGATTAGTAGCAAAGTAGTATGATAGATTTGATAGTAGTAGCAACAACAATAGTAACAGTAACAATGATAGCAGTACTTTGTAGCAAGTGCAACAGTAACAACAGCAGTAGTAACTTAGCAAGAACAATATAAGATAAATTCGTAGGCATTGGATCAGTGACTTGTTGGATGATATTCATCATGAGACAGTTATAACCTAGGGCGATACGGCACTAGCTCCAGTTCGTCAATATAATGTAGGCATGTATCCGTAAATAGTCATACGTGCATTTTTTGTCCTACCCTCCCATGGAAACGGGGTCCTATTGGAAACTAAGGGATATTAAGGCCTCCTTTTAATTAATAAACGAAACAAAGCATTAACACACGGTGAATACATGAACTCCTCAAACTACGGTCATCACCGGGAGTGGTCCCGATTATTGTCACTCCGGGGTTGCTGGATCATAACACGTAGTAGGTGACTATAACTGGCAAGATCGGATCTAGAACATGGATATAATGGTGATAACATAAATGGTTCAGATCTGAAATCATGGCACCCGGGCCCAAAGTGACAAGCATTAAGCATGGCAAAGTCATAGCAACATCAATCTTAGAACATAGTGGATACTAGGGATCAAGCCCTAACAAAACAAACTCGATTACATGATGAATCTCATCCAACTCCTCACCGACCAGCGAGCCTATGAAGGAATTACTCACTCCCGGTGGGGAGCATCATGGAATTGGCAATAGAGAAGGGTTGGTGATGACGAAGAACGAAGATCCCCCTCTCTGGAGCCCCAAACGGACTCCAGATCTGGCCTCCCGATGAGGAACAGGAGGTGATGGCGGCTCCGCCTCATGGAATGCAATAATTCTTTCTCCCTGATTTTTTCTGGAAAAATAGGATTTTATAGCGTCGGTTTCAGGGTTTGCGGGGCCAATAGGTGGGGACAACCCTCCTGGGCGCGCCTGGTGAGGGGGCGCACCCTGGTGGGTTGTGCCCACGCAGGTGCCCCCCTTCGGTAGGTGTTGGCTCCAGAAATTCTCTTATTTGGTATAAAAAATCCTCGCAAAGTTTCGTTCCATTCCGAGAACTTTTATTTCTACACAAAAAACAACACCATGGTAGTTCTGCTGAAAACAGCGTTAGTCCGGGGTTAGTTTCAATCAAATCATGCAAATTAGAGTCCAAAACAAGAGGAAAAGCGTTAGGAAAAGTAGATACATTGGAGAGGTATCATTTAACAGGCCAAAATATGTGTCGGGCCACAGTTGGCCCAATAACATGATGGGTTGTAAGCAGGCAGGATGCAAAGTGGGCCATCATTAGGGTTAGTTATCTCATGGGCCTTTAATGGGCAATAGTCAGGTTGGGCTGAAATGTAACATAATGACTATGGGCCTTTAAAAGGCTGAAAGACACTTCGACCCAGAAATAGGCCTACATGTAGCACAGGTCGTTAAATGGCCGAAAGTGAAACCGGGCCAACAACGGTCCATATGTACCAATGGCCATTAACATGCCGAAAGCAATATCGGGTTGAACTATTACATGGTCCTTTAAGAGGCCATAGTTGAAATGGGCCCCCAATGGGGCCGAAAGCACAGTGCCTGTTAACGGGCTAGATCATATATGGGCCGTAATTTGGCCCAAAATGTGTCAGGCAGTTAACGGGCCGGATTCGATATGGGTCATCATTTGGCCCAAAACATGGTAGACTGTTAACGGGCCGGATCTGATGTGGGATGTCATTTGGCACAAAAAATGACAGACATCTAACGGTCCACATCTTGTGTGGGGTGTAACTTGGCCCAAACCGCGGCAGGCTATTAACGGGCCGACCTAGTAGAGTATGACAAAATCTTGTGGGCCCTTGGCTGGGCCGGTGTTTCTATCTTAAATGGCTACTGTTGGGCTGTGCCATGTGTCGAGGTATCATAGGCGCGTTCCATCCATTGTATGGATGACATTTGTCCCAACGCTTAGCCGACACGTGATCCTCCAGCGAATGAGAATTTTACACGTGGAAAATCCCCATTGGTGCGGGATATTAACGGGTTATCGGATCCAAACCGGAATCCAATAGCTTAACGGCGACCCATTACGGTGGATGCCACGTGTTGGTTACCCTTGACGAAAACACTTCCATGACGTGCCATTAATCGTCATGGAAGTGGACACTTCCGTGATGATAATTTCGGTATTGTCATGGATCACTGTGACAAACACGTATCATCACGGAAGTGTTTTTTTTGTAGTGAATGCCCTTAAGATCATCAAGAGTATATCTAATTGCAGCATGATGCTTCCTTAAGGCTTTAAGTAATCTATTTTCTTCATGTACTAAAAGGTTAGCATTGATAATAACATGATATATATCTTCTTTTCATCAAGATAAGCACATTTCAATGTAATGGGTAGTTCCTTTAATTCAAACACGAGATCACTCTTAGGTGGGAATGGATCTCCCAAGGATAGGTGCTTGTGTAAAGAATATCTCATCTATTTACTTTCTTTCATTCATATGAATAACATTCTCATGGTCTAGCAAATATTGTTCTAATGAATCAGTAGGAGGCACAACAATAGAAGCAATACCAATGATCTCTTCTTTATTAGGCAATTCTTTATCATGAGGTTGCTTGATACATATCCAATGTATCTATATTTTTTTATCGTTCCATGCTATTATAGTATCAATCTTGGATGTTTTATATGCATTTATATGCTATTTTATATCATTTTTGGGACTAACCTACTAACCTAGTGCCCAGTGACAGTTGCTATTTTTTTTCTTGTTTTTGGCTTTTCAAAAAACATCAAACAGAGTCCAAACGAAGAAAAAAATCTTTGGATTAATTTTTTCTGGACCAGAAGGGACCCATGAAGGTTCGGGAGAAGACCTGAAGAGCCAGGGGGAGCGACAAGCTCACCACGCGCGCCCGCTGAGCTTGTGGGCCCCTCATGGCACCTCTTGACCTAATTCCGCCTCTATAAATTCCAAAATGTTCCCAATAAAACAGAAAGCCATCCGAATCACTTTTTCCACCACCGCAAGCTTCTGTTCTTTCATGTCCCATCTGGAGGCCTTTTCCGATACTCTGCCAGAGGGGGAATCGATCAGGGAGGGCTTCTACATCATCTTTGTTGTCTTCCAATGATGCGTGAGTAGGTCACCAAAGACCTATGGGTCGATAGCTAGTAGCTAGATGGCTTCTTATTTTTTTTATGAAAAGCATCTATTTCCATAAAAGATTTAACACAATCAAACTCAAGATTTATACCTGACTCATTACCTTTTTTTGAAAGGAAAGCGGTGGGGGAAGCCTCCCACATCAAGTTTTTTTTAATAATAAGAACCCAAATTCGCACCCGCGAGGACTTGAACCTGGGTGGCTGGGTTGTACATCCACTCCACTAGCCAAGTGAGCTATGCTCACTTCCTTATGACTCATTACCTTCATTGATTTCCCAATACTCAGAGTGGCGTTTAATACTTTCAAGAAGATCCCATTTGAATTCAATAGTTTTCTTCATAAAGGAACCAGTAGAAGAAATATCGAGCAACTGATCATTATGAGAAAGCTATGCATAAAAGTTTTGTGTAATCATCTCTCTTGAAAGCTCATGATTGGGGCATGTGTGCATCATATATATAAGCCTCCCCCAAGCTTGAGCGAGACTTTCACCTTTATGTAGGCCAAAAATTATATATATAGTTCCGACCACGATGAACTAAATGCATGGGATAAAATTTCTGGTGGAATTCCAGTTTCAGGCGGTTCCAATATCATCCAATAGCCAATACCACGTCAATGAATTTCCCCCAAAGATAAAGGTAATACTTTCTTCTTAACTCCATCCTCGGATAAACCTGTAAGCTTAAACAATCCATGAATCTCATCTATATGGACTAAGTGCATATCAGGATGTAATGTTCCATCTCCTGCATAAGGATTAGCTAGCAGTTTCTCTAACATACTAAGGGAATTACATAATAAATATTTTAAGTAGGTTTAGTAGGTTGAGGGGCAACTCTTATTGCTTTTGGTCGAGCTGAAGATACTCCAAACAAGCCCCTCAAAGGATTATTTTCCATAGTAACAAGTGACAATAAATTTCAGCATGTAATAAAAATGTTTCCTTACCAAAGGCGCTTCATTCCCCGGAAACGGCTCCAGAAAAGAGTCTTGATGACCCACAAGTATAGGGATCAATCATAGTCCTTTCACTAAGTAAGAGTGTCGAACCCAACGAGGAGTAGAAGGAGATGATAAGTGGTTTTCAGCAAGGTATTCTCTGCAAGTATTGAAAGTGGTGGTAACAGATAGTTTTGTAGCAAGGTAGTTCGTCACAAGTAACAAGTACCAAGAGTAACTAAGGTGCAGAAAGGTGGCCCAATCCATTTTATAGCAAAGGACAAGCTGGAAGTACTTCTTATAGTGAGCAAAGCATTCTCGAGGACACATGGGAATTGTCATCTAGTCACGTTCATCATGTTAGTTGATTCACGTTCACTACTTTGATTTGTTCTTCCTTGAACAATCAACCCTCTTATGATTACCCCCTCTCGCAAGCGTCCGCAAATATGAAAGAAGACTTAAGATAAATCTAACCATAGCACAAAACTTATGGATCCAAAACAACCCCTTATAGAATAACGCATAAACTAGGGTTTAAGCTGTAAGAACCGGAGTATATCAACCAGAGGGGGTGAATGGGAGATTCAAAATTTCTATCGAAATGTTGATTACTCTCAACACAAAAAACGGATAAAAAACTAAGTAGATTCAATTCTACGAAGGAAAACTATTCTTGAAGCAAAACTAGTTCCGAAGCAAAACTAGTTCTGAAACAAAACTCATTCTGAAACAAAACTAGCTCCGAAAGAAAACTCATTCTGGGACAAAACTAGTTCTGAAACAAAACTCGTTCCGAGAGAAAACTTGCTCCGAAACAAACTGTTATGGAATAGAAACTATCAACATAGATAGAATTGCACACATGAAGCAACTGTACACATCATAGATATAGAATACGCACATTACTGTGAAATGTTCATCAGAGCAGAATGATTAGTAAGAACCATATGAAAAGTAGATGAACATAGAGATAAACAACCTTAGAAATCTTTGCAAAAAGCAAACATGCAACTCAACACTGTCACAATACTGAAAGAAATGCTTGGAAGATAAAGTATCACAGTACATAGATAGATATCTATCAACATCAAAGAGCACCGAAAATAAACTACCTAAATAAATGCAGTAGCATAGCAGTGACCAATGGTGCTCGATGGCGACAGACGGTTTGGTAGACCAGTTCACTCTTCTACAAAAGAGATATGTCTGGTTGGAGGCACTTGTGACTGAACACAGAAGATAAACTCTGTTCGTCCTATTCTCCTGAACTTCTGTTGAATTCACTTGTGGTAGATTCTTTTTGGCAATCTCCAAACCTTCAACAGACTTTGTCTTCGATGACCACATTTACTATTGGTCACTCTTTGCAAACCACAATAACTCTTGGTTGCTGAAGACTTTGACTCAGAGACGACAATTACTCTTCGCCACTTGAGCCGACACCTATCCGTCTACAGAGTATGTAGCTCTCAAGAGTAATAGGTACAAGAACTCTCAGCTGAGATCTACTCTGATGCTCACCACTATCTAAGTTTTCGGCTCTTGATTTTCTCTTGGTAGAATTTAAACTCAAATCTTTCAGAGAGGGCTAGTCAATTAATCTTCACAGAATCTCAAGCGGAGCAGCCAGCGGACAATGTTTGAGCGAGGTGGATATTTATAGTTGCAACCTTCCCTGATGGGAAATGACCATTTAGGACACACAGTCCATCCAATGGCCAACCGATACGTTCCCAATGGTCGGATTTTAAGCACAACGGTAACATTACTTTAGGAACAAGCAATTCTAACTCCTAGATCCGAATGATATCTCCTGTAGCTCCGAAGAACAACGACTTTTGCTAATAGGTAATCATTCAGAACATAAAGAGATTTCTCTTGAGCTCTCATAGGTTCCGGCTAAGCATCACAACACACAAAAGTCTCGAATACTTATACCCCTCTTAATAGTATGTTGGTCCTATGACTCAAATAAGAGAAAGAGAAACAAATACTATGTCTTTGCATCGCTTCAATCTTCTCGACAACAGTCATTCTTCTTTGGACACACCAAATGAAAATAACGTCGCTTTAATCTTGCCGACAGCAGACATTCTTCTTTGAACACACTGAATGTAAATAGCTTCGCTTCAATCTTGTCGACAACAGTCATTCTTCTTCGGACACACTGAATGAAAATTGCTTCGCTTCAGCAATACTTCTTTGGGGTCGTCTTTGGCACGCACTTTTCTCAATAATAAACTCTTCCAGACATGACAATCTTTTCTGCAGCCTAGATAACTTTCAAGGAAGTTTATAGCAAACTTCTCAGAAGTAGTAATACTCTCGGTAGCAGACCTTTCACAATATTATATCAATCTTCTCAGTACCAAACCATTTCATAGCAATTCTTCGGTAGCAAACCATTCGATAGCAAACTCTTCGATAGCAAACCTTTCGGCAGCAAACCCTTTAGAAGATTATAGTAATCTTCTCGGTAGCAAATCATTCGGAAGATTGTACCAATCTTCTCGGTAGCAAATCTTTCGAAAGATTATAGCAATATTATCGGTAGCAAATCATTCGGAAGATTATACCAATCTTCTCGATACTCAAGGACTATTTCTCTCTGTGTTCACTAGCAAAAAAATTAGTCCCGAACTGTTTCAAACAACAATCTCCAAAACACAAGGGGAAATGAATTGCACCAACATAAGCTTTTATCACTCTCGCAACCTATCATCTTCTTATTACTCCCAATGATCTCCCTTAGGTCCAAGTATGGTGAAGTGTCATGTAGTCAACATTCACATGACACCACTAAAGGAAGAACAACACACAAATCACCAAAATAATGAACGAATACCAACTTCACATGATTACTTATAACAAGACTTCTCCCAGGTCCTCAAGAATGAAAGTAACTGCTCACAAATCATATTCATGTTCAAGATTAGAGGTGTATTGAATGTGCTTATGATTTGTGATTAACTACTCACAAATCACATTTGGAGAATACTATATCTGTTGTATCTTTTTCAGGTCCAGAATCCTAGCTACCAGCAACTTCCCTCTTCATGTAAATCTTGCAAATTAAGAGATAAAAGGCATTAGAATTTCATCATAAAGAGAAATAATAACCCAAAACATAATAAATATTAGTAAGAAAACATGATGCAAAATGGACGTATCACCATCTCTCATTGAGACATCCTATTCATCTCTCTCTCTCTCTCTCTCTCTCTCTCACACACACACATCTCGTGCTTTCTCTTTCTCTCATCACACACACCCCTCTGTGCACGCCTCTCTCGAATACGTACACATACCCTCTCCAGGCCCTCCAAAATACGTCAACCACACACTCACGCATGTTACATATTATTATCATGTGCTCCCAGTGATCTAAATAAGCCATCGGTTCACTTTTACACTGCATGCAAGATTTGTTTTGAATTGAAACTACACAGAGTGTGACAAAAATATTATTTAAGAAAATCAACATATACAATACTACAAAGTTATATATGAAAGTTAATTGCATGGTGCATCCAATGATATGTGTTCCGTATTGTGAATACTTATATTTTTCTCCTATAAAATTAGTCAAGGTAAAGAGAAACAAAGGGCATATCTCTCTGTCTCTCCACCACACACCCCCGTCTCTCTACACCCCTTTCCCGTATGCACACAAACTATCTATCGGCCCTCTAATATTATGCCCCCGACACATTACGCGTGATGGTCATTGTATTTCAAGCAAAAGCACAACACAGTCACTGGACATCAGAATACGCTCATTACGATCACCATATACATTTTGTGGTGATTATACGGTCACTAGCTCACCAAGCTCCTCCATATTTTGTTGATGACACTGACGGTCATTGTATTTGAAGCGAAAGCATGACATGATCACTTGACTTCAGAATAAGCTCATTACAGTCACCATATACATTTTGTGGTGATTATACGGTCACTGGCTCATTGTACAACACCAAATTTTGTTGATGAAACGATCAATTGACCGGTCAAATAGTCCATGTGGCACAACTAGTGTTTCATCATTAGCACAGTTATCCCCGGATCTGGATCCCATGAACAATAAAACTTTTGAATAAGAACGAGTGATCAAATGGAATAAACCCTAGAATCTTCGAGGGGAGACCAGAAGCCGTACGGGAGAGCCAAAAGCTCGCACGATGCCCCACCTAGGCTTGTGGGTGCCATGTAGGTCCATTTGACCTAATTCTAAGCCTATAAATTTCCATAAATACCAAAACCAACAGAGAGTCACTCGAAACAATTTTTTCTCCACCGCAAGCTTCTGTTCTTCCGTGATCCCATCTAGAGGCCTTTTCTGATACTCTGCCATAGGGGGATTGATCACGGAGGGCCTCTACATGAACCTTGATACACCACAGATGATGTGTGAGAAGTTTACCACAGACCTACGGGTCCATAGTGATTAGCTAGATGGCTTCTTCTCTCTATTCGATCTTCAATACAATGTTCTCCTTGGAGTTTTATTCGAGGTAATCTTATTTTGTGGTGTGTTTGTTAGGATCCGATGAATTCTGGGTGCATGATCATATTATTCATTAAAAGTAATTGAGTATTTCTTGAACTTTATTATGCATGATTATTATAGCTTTGTATTTCTCTCCGGTCTATCCTTTAGTTTGGCCAACTAGATTGATTTATCTTCAGTGGGAGAGGTCCTTTGTAGTGGATTCAATATTGTCGTGTCCTCACCTCGTGACAGAAGGGGTAGCGAGGCACATATTGTTGTTGGGGAACGCAGTAATTTTAAAAAAAAATTCCTACGAACATGCAAGATCTATCTAGGTGATGCATAGCAACGAGCGGGGAGAGTGTGTCTACGTACCTTCGTAGACCGAAAGTGGAAGCGTTTAGTAACGCGGTTGATGTAGTCGAACGTCTTCGCGATCCAACTGATCCAAGTACCGAATGCACGGCACCACCGTGATCAGCACACGTTCAGCTCGATGACGTCCCTCGAACTCTTGATCCAATTAAGGCCGAAGGAGAGTTCCGTCAGCACGACGGTGTGGCGACGGTGATGATGAAGTTACCGGCACAGGGCTTCACCTAAGCACTACGACGATATGACCGAGGTGTGTAACTGTGGAGGGGGGCACCGCACATGGCTAAGAGAAGGCTTGGTGTGTCTTTGGGGTGCCCCTGCCCACGTATATAAAGGGGGAGGAAGAGGAGGCCGGCCTAGGAGGGGCGCGCCTATAGGGCGAGTCCAACTAGAATTCCCAATCCTAGTTGGAGTCCCCTTCCTTTTCCAAGATGGGAGAGAGGGAAGGAGTAGGAGAGGGAGAAGGAAAGAGAGGGAGGCGCCGCCCCTCCCTAGTCCAATTCGGACTTGCCATGGCGGGCGCGCTGCCACCCCTTGAGGCCCTTCTCTCCTTTCCCGTATGGCCCATTAAGGCCCACTACTTCCCCCGGCGAATTCCCGTAACTCTCCGGTACTCCGAAATACCCGAATCACTCGGAACCTTTCCGATTTCCGAATATAGCCTTCCAATATATCGATCTTTACCTCTTGACCATTTCGAGACGACTCGTCATGTCCGTGATCTCATCCGGGACTCCGAACAACCTTCAGTACATCAAATCACATAAACTCATAATATGAATCATCATCGAACGTTAAGCATGCGGACCCTACGGGTTCGAGAACTATGTAGACATGACCGAGACACATCTCCGGTCAATAACCAATAGCGGAACCTGGATGCTCATATTGGCTCCTACATATTCTACGAAGATCTTTATCGGTCAAACCGCATAAGAACATCAGTATGTTACTTGCCTGAGATTCGATCGTCGGTATCACCATACCTAGTTCAATCTCGTTACCGGCAAGTCTCTTTACTCATTTCGTAATGCATCATCCCGCAACTAACTCATTAGTTACATTGCTTGCAAGGCTTATTGTGATGTGCATTACCGAGCGGGCCCAGAGATACCTCTCCGACAACCGGAATGACAGATCCTAATCTCGATCTATGCCAACTCAACAAACACCATCGGAGACACCTGTAGAGCATCTTTATAATCACCTAGTTACGTTGTGATGTTTGATAGCACACTAAGTGTTCCTCCGGTATTCCGGAGTTGCATAATCTCATAGTCAAAGGAACATGTATAAGTCCTGAAGAAAGCAATAGCAATTAAACGGTCATAGTGCTAAGCTAACTGATGGGTCTTGTCCATCACATCTGTCGGTGTACTAGAGTAGGGGTACCCTAGTATCCCGTACTCTGCCTGCAGACGATTCTGCACCTCAGCGGGGTTTGCCTCGTCACCGCGTAGATCCTCCGTGGCTCCTTTGGAGCCATTCAAGAACAAAGTATTTGATTAAGAAAACGAGGCCCCGACAAGAGGAGCTTGTCGGGAAGGCCACTCGAGGCATGCAGAAGACAAGGCCCCGGCAAGAGGAGCTTGCCGGGAAGGCTCGAAGCGCGACAAGCCTCCGGGCGCGACAAGGATTCGGCCGCGGAAAGGCGCTTGTCGCGGCATGCAACCTCTCTCCCTCTCCGCTCCAGCTCATCCAGCGATGTGTCGCCATGGGACCGTTCCATGGGCGCGTGTCGAGAGGCCGTGCAGCCAGCGGAGAGCAGCGATAAGCGGCGCTGACAAGCTTGCCATCGTGGCGAGCGGAGGCGCGCCTGACGGTCTCTGTTGCACTGTTTGTGCGACACTGACGGGCATTTATTGCTTTTGTCCCTTGCCGTCAGAGTTAGGTATTTTGCATCGTACACTTTGTTCGGTAGGTGTACCAACTCCTGTTTTTACATTTGTACCCCCATCTATGTTGCCACCTGTCGGAGACCCCTTGAGCATATAAAAGGAGGCCCATGCGCAACGAGAAAGGGTTCGGCCGGGTCGGTTCATTCGACTCACTCGAGACCAGATACACTCACGCTAGGTTTTGTAGCTCTCATCGCTCCCTGGCAAGAACACAATACATCAAACAAGCAGCAGTAGGAGTTTTATCTCTCCGGAGAGCTCCGTTGGGTAAACTGCTCGTGTGCCTCGCCTCGATCCGCTCTTCGTGCGATCTCCGCCCCCTCCGAACCACAAGGGGCCTGGTCCGCCGCCCCATAGGTGTTCGTGGGTACGATCAGCCTCCCGACATCTTTGGCGCGCCCGGTAGGGGCGTCGAGGCCGTGTGAATCTGATCCGGCGTTCACACGAGCAGCGTCATCAACATCTTCCTCAACATGCCACCGAAGAAGAAGGCTTGGCGGCAGCAGAGCCGTCCGCGTCGTGCACCCACCCTCACCGCAGCAAAGCGGGTGGTGGGGCGGACGCTGGCGGAGGAACAGGCGCCGACGAAGGTGTTCGCGATGTTGCCAAGTCCAAGGACAAGGCCCCGCAAACCTCGGCGTCCGCGCATCCCCCGCGCCCATCTCAGGAGACGCGGGACGAACAACGTCATGGCGTTCACAATGCCATACGTTCGTTGGATCGAGATCCTCAAGAACAGCATGCGCGCCAACATGCTGGCGCGAGTGAGATACGGTCGCCCGGACGGGGTGCTGCTCCTTCTAACGTGGTTAGGAGTCCGAGCATATCCCGTTCCTCGCACCGTTCGCCAATGCCACCCACTACTCCAGCAGAAGCTCTGGCGAGAGCTCAGCTGCTCCTCGACTACCCTCCAACGGCCGACAAGGTCGACGAGTGGAGGGCTACTATCCGAGCCTCATCGGCTTTGCCAACGGCGACGCTCGCGGCAACCAACGCCATCATTGCCGCGGTGAGACGACAAGGCACGAGCCGGTGGCGGCAGACTGTCGGAGGTGCAACCACCGTGCACTCTCCGCCAAGAAGGCCAAGATCGCCGACTCACCAGATCCACCTCGACGGCGACTCCACTGCGTCGTCGGATTCATGAGCTTCGCCGCGATCAGCGCCAAGTTCTTCATGAGCGACAACAAGAGGGCGCCGAACTTCGCGTGAGCGCCCGAAGAGAAGTGCGACGTCGATCCGACAAGCCACTGGGCCTTCTGGCGACATGCGCAGCGCCGGAGGAGCCAGCGACTTTGTCAGACGGTAGGTTGCCCTGCATTCACTCGTGAGCTGCGGCAAGTCCGATGGCCCAGCCGTAAAAACTTCAAACCAGACGTCTTGGGAGAAGTATGATGGCAGGGCGCATCCGTCGGAGTTCCTCAGCATCTACACCATCGCGGTGCGAGGCTGCGGGGGCGGGACGACAAGATCCTCGCCAACTACTTCCCGCCGTGCTCAAGCCCAACGTCGAGATCTTGGCTCATGCACTTGCCGGACAGCTCCATATCCTCTTGGGCGGATCTGTGCCATCGGTTTGTTGGCGCCTTCACGGTGGCCACAAGCCTCATGGCCAGAGAGTGACCTTCATCTCGCCGCCCGAAAGAAGGAGAGTCCTTGCGCAAGTTCATTCAGAGATTCAGCCGTGTGCACTACAACATCCCAGACGTCCACCTGCCGCGGTGATCAGCGCATTTCATCGTAATGTGCGGAACCGCAGGATGAGGAGGAGATGGCGATGTGCAAAGTCAAGGACATCAGTGAGCTGTACGCCTTGGCCGACAAGTGTGCACGTGCTGAGGAAGGGAGGAGACTCCCAGGAGAGAATGCGGAAGCGAGGATCTCGACAAGGAGGACACCGCCCCGGCAAAGAAAGGCAGGCGGCGAGGCAACAGGAAGAAGAAAGCCAGAGAAGTGCTAGCTGTTGAGCACTCCGGCGACGGAGGTGGCGACAAGAACGCCAAGGCTGGTGGCTCCGGCAAGGAGGTTGCCGCTGACGCCAACCACCAGTCGGTGGCGGCCGCCGACAAGCAGGACAGCTCCGGCAAGCAGTATTGCAAGATCCACCGCACCAAGGGCCACGACCTCCAGAGCTGCAAGAAGGTCGAGCAGCTTGTCGAACAGCAGAGAGCTGAGTACGAGCGGCGCGACAAGGAGAAGGCCCAGAAGGTGCTGGGGAGCAAGCAAGAAACGTCCGGCGGGAGGGCGCCGCGGCAAGGAGATGACCTCCTGCGGCGCGACAAGGATGAAGATGATGACGACAGCGAAGATATGGAAGGCAGCGGCGCCCGATGAGCGGGAGTTTCGAAAAGCCACAGAGGTCCTTCTGCATTGGCCGGAGGTGCTTCACTGCATACCTCCCACCGCCAACTCAAGCAATGGATGCGGGAGGTCAATGCAGCGGAACCATCCGTAGAGTCACGCAAGCCTCTGAAGTGGTCCAGCACGCCTATCATTTTTTATATTGAGGACCACCCTGATCGCATAACTGCGGTCGGGTGCTTGCCGATGTTGGTCTCACCAACCATCCGCAACCTCAAGGTCACAAAAATGTTAGTTGACGGCGGGGCCGGCTTGAATCTGATCTCCTCCGGTGCTCGAGAAGCTTCAAATCCTGACAATGAAGCTCGAAGAGGCGGCACCTTCCAAGGAATCAATGCAGGAAGGAGCAAGCGAAGGGGAAGATTACGTTGCGGTAACATTTGGCAGCGAGCTGAACTTTAGGACTGAGAGGGTCACATTCGACGTTGCCGATTTCCCATTGCCTTACAATGGGATACTTGGCCGCCCAAATCCAGACTTCGCCAAGTTCATGGCAGCCTCCCGACATCTTTGGCGGGGAAGAAGAACAAAGTCCAAGTCCGGCAAGGGCTCGATGCTTACTCCGGCAAGCGCACCTCTTGAGTGCTGCGCTACCGTCGAGGACGCACCATCGAGCTCCACCGGCAAGTGCAAGAAGATGGTGGCTCCGCCAAAGACCAAGAAGGTGCCCGCCAAGGAGGACGGCACTGGTGGTACCTTTACCATCAGTGCCTCTCTCGACCCTAAATAGGAAGGCGCTCGTTGCTTTCCTCAAGGGCGATCGTCGGCGTGTTTGCTTGGCAACCGTCTGACATCCCCGGTGTTCCCTGGTAAGTGATTGAGCACCGCCTGGCCGTTTGTCCTCATGCGCGACCCGTCTAGCAAAAAGTCAGGAAGCAAGCAGTGGAGCGCCAAGAATTCATAGCGAAGAGATCAAGAAGCTGGAAGCAGCAGGCCTCGTCGGAGGAGTGCTCCATCCTACGTGGTTGGCCAATCCACATGTAGTCGTCGCCAAAGCAAATGGAAAATGGAGACTTTGTATTGACTTCACGGATGTTAATAAAGCTTGTCCCAAAGATCCATTTCCCTTGCCTCGCATTGACCAGATTGTTGACTCCACAGCTGGATGTGATTTGCTTTCGTTTCTTGATGCATACTCAGGATATCATCAGATCTTCATGGCTGAAGAAGATGAAGAGAAGACCGCATTCATTACACCATGTGGCACATACTGTTTCATACGGATGCCTTTCGGTTTGAAGAATGCTGGTTCAACATTTGCAAGGGTAGTCCATGACGCTTTTGAGCCGCAAATGCACGTAAATGTAGAAGCCTACATGGATGACATAGTGGTCAAAAGCAAGGACAAAGCAACTCTGGTTCAAGATTTGGACGAGACCTTTGCAAATATGCGCAAGATCAACCTCAAGCTCAACCCCGAGAAGTGCGTGTTTGGAGTCCCTTCCGGCAAGCTTCTCGGGTTCTTCGTGTCTCAACGAGGGATCGAAGCTAATCCCGACAAGGTCAAGGCCATTGAGCAGATCGAAGCACCATAGCGCGTCAAGGATGTACGAAGACTTGCCGGTTGCGTAGCTGCTCTCAGCAGGTTTATTTCTAGGTCTGCTGAGCGCGCCCTGCCATTTTCAAGATTTTGAAAAAGGCAGGTCCAATGAAATGGACTCCCGAAGCGGAGGCTGCGCTGCAGGACTTGAAGAGATACCTATCCTCCACTCCAACACTTGTCGCACCTAAGCCACAAGAGAAGTTGCTGCTATATATAGCGGCAACCAATCAAGTGGTTAGTGTGCGTTAGTAGCGGAGAGGGAGGCGGATGACGAGCCAGCAACCACGGCAAGCACATCCAGCGACAAGCAGGGGGCTTCGCCGACAAGCTCTGGTCCCGACAAGGACGAGTCCGCGCAGATACATGACCAGATGCAGAAAAGGATGGTGCAGCGCCCGGTCTACTTTGTCGATTCCCTCCTGCGGGAGGCTAGGTCGAGGTACTACGGTGTGCGAAATTGCTTTTCGGCCTCCTCATGGCCTCGAGAAAGCTGCGCCATTACTTCCAAGCACATGAGATCACAGCTTGTCACTCGCTTTCGCTGAAGAGGATACTGCAGAATCCGAAGCGACAGGCAGGATTGTCGAGTGGGCACTGGAGCTGTCAAGCTTTGGTCTTAAGTTTGAAAGCACATCAACTATCCAAAGCAGAGCGTTGGCAGAATTCATAGCAGAATGGACGCCAACGCCAGATGAAGAGATTCCGGAGATGAGCATTCCCGTCAAAGAAGCAAGCAAAGAGTGGTTGATGTACTTTGATGGTGCCTTCTCGCTGCAAGGCGCCGGTGCCGGCGTCGCTTATCGCACCCACCGGAGAGCACCTCAAGTACGTAGTCCGGATGCACTTTCCCAAGGAGCAAGCGACAAACAATACTGCAGAGTATGAAGGTTTGCTTGCCGGTCTCAGGATCGCAGTGGACCTTGGGATCAAAAAGCTTATTGTCAGGGGTGACTCGCAGCTTGTCGTCCGCCAAGTGAACAAAGATTACCAGAGTCCATTGATGGAAGCCTACGTCGATGAAGTGAGGAAGCTAGAAGAGCACTTTGACGGCTTGCAACGGAACATGTTCCAAGAGCTCAGAATGATATTGCCGACGGCTCATTGTCAAAGTGCGCTGCGCTTAAGTTACACAATGGAACCAGGGATTTTCGTGCTCAAGCCGACTCAAACCAACCGTAACACCATCAATCGGACAAAGCAAGAAGAGGAAGTTGACCTCTGGTGACTACTTTCCGGCAGAGCTTCCCGAAGCCGCGTCGTTGCAAAGGTCCCCAAGCTCAACACCAACAGTCTTTGAGGAAGCGATGCTGCTCCGAGGCCCCGAGGTTTGTTTCATTGAAGCGAGACGCTCCCGACAAGTCTTGCTCCGGCAAGCTTGTCGGGGACCATCAACTCAGCGGGACCTCAGGTCCTTGCCGTGGAAGCTGATGTGCCCGCAGCAGCAGATGTGCCTTTAGTCCTTGTTGTCGAGCCACAAGCTCCAGCATGGGCGCAGCAGATTGTCCATTTCCTTCAGACAGGAGAAATTCCCGAAGAACAAGAAGAAGCGGAAAGAGTAGCCCGGCAGTCAAGTATGTACCAGTTTATCGACGATAATCGCATGTAAGAAGACTCAACGGTGTGAAATTGAAGTGTATTCCTGTGGAAGATGGATGTAAGCTGCCGGGCAGAGATACACGGAGGCATATGGGGTCACCACATTGGCGCAAGAGCGCTTGCCGGCAAAGCCTTCCGGCAAGGTATCTTCTCTCCGACAGCCCTCCAGGATGCAACTGCACAAGTAAAAAAGTGTGAAGCGTGCCAGTTCCATACCAAACAGATAAACCAGCCAGCACAAGCTCTCCGGACGATCCCTTTATCACGGCCATTTTCGGTCTGGGGCTCGACATCCTCGGCCCCTTCCCCGAAGCTGTCGGGGCTTTGAGTACTTGTACGCCGCCATCGACAAGTTCACAAAGTGGCCGGAAGTGGAAGCGATGAGGAAGGTGACGGCACAACAAGATCAAGTTCTTCAGTCGATTGTTTGCCGCTTCGAATCCCTAACCGGATCATCACCGACAACGGCACACAATTTACGAATCGCACCTTCATGCAAAGACGCCCAAGATCTTGGCGCCAAGGTCCGCTTTGCTTCCGTGGCCCACCCGAGAAGCAACGGTCAAGCCGGAGAGGGCAAATCTTTGAAGTGTCGCGGGCTCAAGACCGTAACTTTCGACAGTGCTGCACAAAAGTGCGGAAGAAACTGGATCGAGGAGCTGCCGGTGGTTCTTTGGTCGATCGTAACGACGCCAAATCGAGCCACCGCCGTAAACCCTTTGCTCTAGTCTATGGAGCAGAGGCAGTTCTCCCCACGGAACTCAGATACGGATCGCCTCGAGTGCTCGCTTATGATGAGCTTGAGCAAGAGCAGCTGCGACAAGATGACGTCTTTGCTCCTTGAGGAGGATCGTCTTCAGTCATTTGTCGCGAGCCGCCGCCGCTACCAACAAGCTTTGCGTCGCTACCATAGCCGCAGAGTTAGTGCCGAAGTCTCGAGGAAGGCGACCTTGTTCTTCGGCGCACTCAATCCGCCAAGAATTCAAACAAGTTGACGCCGAAGTGGGAAGGCCCTTATCGGGTGAAACGAGTCACTAGGCCTGGCGTTGTCCGCCTTGAGACCAAAGATGGCATTCCGGTGAGGAAAATTGAGCATCTTCGTAAGTTTTACCCATAGGCGCGGTTGCGGAACCGTTCCGCAACCACCTTTTGTACAAGTCTTGCCGCTGTTGCATGTAATCCTTTGTACAAAGCGAGCGCAGAACCCGATGCATCAAGAAGCTCATGTGTTGCGCACAACTTGTCAAATTCATGCTCTCATCATTTTATTGCATATTTTGGCTAACACTTTGTGCAGCAACCACACCCGATAAGCGAGAATCGAGTCGGGGCTCCATAACGTTATTTCCTCTTCTTTTCTTTTCTCAAAGAAAGGAAGGCTCTCGCGCACAAGTTAACCAGGGGAAGGAGGAGATAATACTATGGAGCAGGCACCGCTCGAGGAAGTTTCACCTCATCGGGAAGCAAGAGATGTAAAAGCTAAGTTGCCAAAGTTTGAGCAATCAATTTTTAAATTTTAAGTTATCTTCCTCGAACGATAGTACTTTGTATGGAAAACACATGCGCAGAGGAACCAACTCGCCGCTAGTCGCGCCCTTACTTTGTTTTGAGTCCGCTCAACAACTTAAGTGAGCTTGACTAGTCGCGACAAGGTTGTTTGTCGGAGGCGGCATCGCCAAAGAATTTCGACGTTCACTTTTCGGCCGCATGACAAAAGTGCCCGCGCCGATAAGTCCCCCAAATGCGTAAGGTAGAAACATACAAAAGAGGAATCAAGTAGAGGAAATAACGTTGCATTGATCGCCTAAGATAGAGTATATTACAAAATAACTTGTCGCTGATCTAACAAAGTGTTCTAAGCATGATCTGCAGCGACAAGGGAAAGATAAAGTTGGCGGCCTAGTCTACGCGGTCGCCCTCAATCCGCTTGATCTTGTTCACCTTGTCCACAATGGGTGCGACAAGGGCTTTGAGCTCCTCCACGTTGGCATCTGGCGGCAAGGATCTAAGGACGCCGTTAAGGTTGAGGCCCGGATTACGGAAGGCCACCTTTATCAACACCTTCTCGAGGGCTCCTGCACAGATCTGGCGTGATTCCTCGGCTAGCTGCTTTGGGACCTCCTCCCGGAGACGCTGGAGGCCCGTCACCACGCCTTTGAAGAATAAGCTGAGTTTGGCGCTGGGTTGGAGATGCTCGTCGGAGGAGTATGCAAGGTCCGCCATCCCCAGCTCCATCAGCTCGTTGTGGATGTCGGCGGCGGTGTCCACAAGACCTTCAGTCCAGTGCTCCACACTCTCCCTCAAGGTTCTCTGGATGGAGGCAGCATGCGCTAGCAGCTCCTCCTTGGCCTTGATCGCCTCCAACAAGCCCACCTCCCGCTCTCTGGCGCCGTCTAACGTCTGCGTCAGAGTTGTCAGCTTCAGCTCAAGATCCGCTTTGGAATCCTTGGCGGCGTCGAGCTCCTTGCCTCTATCAGCGAGACGACTCTGCAGCTCGCGAAGGGTGTAAGCGTCCTTCTCGCGCTCACGCTTGAGCACGGCAAGCTCTTCGCCACTCTTCTTGAGGGTGGCCTCCAGCTGTGCCACCTTCGCCTTCAACTCCTCCTTGGCGGCCTCGGCAGCTGCGGCAGCATCCTTCGCTTCCTTGAGCGCCCCGCCAAGTGACTCCTCGCGCGCGGCAAGGTCTTCTTCGTGGCTGTCCAGGTTGACCTTCCGCTGTGCCAGCTCACTCTCCTGCGCGGAGAGCTTCTCGGCAGCCAACCGCTGCTCCTCCTCAGTTGCGGCCTTCTCAAGGATGAAGGCCGTGCGCTCCTCTGCAAGATATCCCCGCGCTTCTGCTATGTCGCGGAGGACTTCTTGGTTGGCGCTCCGGAGCTCTTCTGCGCGCTTCTCCATGTAGGCTCCTGCCCTCACGACAAGCGCTTCCCGGGTCTCCAACTTGGCCTGCCGGGCGCGGTAGAGCGACAGCAACTTCTTCAACTGCTCCTCCTCGAACTTCGCCCTTCTGCTGCTTGGCGCGTCCACCAGCGTCGGCCAGCGGAGGCGAGTAGCTTCGCCGTCAAGGTCTCTCCTCGACCGGCGCCACAGAGCTCGGTTCCCGGGAGCTTGATGAAGACGCCTTTGCCGGCCTTGGTGGCGCGGCTGGGGCTCCTCGGAGCCCGCCCGCCCCTTGGCGCGGAGTCGGCTGTCGGTGTAGCGCTTGCCGCTCCTGCGGCCTCGGGGCCGTCGACGATCGCCCGACCCCTCGCCCGGCCTCTGCGTCGGCAGCCTCGGTGGCCTCCTCGCCAGCTGGCTGCGTCGGCGGCGGCCTCTTCTTCCATGACAACGACCTCTTCTTCGTCGCCTGCGTCCTCGTCGGTGTTGCCGCGCGCTTCCTCCTCGCCGGCGGCCTCGACCTCCATCGGCTCTGCGTCAGACGAAGAAAGAGCAGTCAAGCAAATGTTCAAAAAGAGAAACAAAAGAAAGCAAGCCCAAGGGAAATTTTCGTGTAAGGGAATTACCTGCAACGGGATCCGCAGCCATGACCTCAACCACTGGAGGGTCACTGGCGCCATCCCTTGCCGGGGTAGCCTCCCTTGCCGGAGTGGCCTCCCTTGTCGGAGTGGCCTCCCTTGTCGGAGGGCGCTCCCTTGCCGGGGAATTCTCCCTTGGCGGCGTAGTGGCAGCGGGCAGGATCTCGGAGGCGGCTTCCGAGCCCTCCTGATGAGGCTGCTCTGCTCCTACACAAGCAAACAGTCAGATATCAACGAAGAAAGGAGCACCCCTGCACACCTAATAGTAAGGAGAAAACTGCACACTTACTCTGGGGGCTGTGCTGGGGGCTGCTCTGAGTAAAGGTTGCCGGGTCCGGCAAGGGAGTCTCGGACGCGTCCCCTGTCGCCACGGGAGAATCGTCCTCAACGACGACCGTCGGGATCTTGGCCCTCTTCGACGCTCTATGGGCCAGCGTCCTGAAAAGGAAAGAGTCCGGAACAAAGCAAATCAGATTCAAGATGAAGCAATAAAATTGAAGAAATACAAGCACAAGTATCAAGAGCTTACTCTTCGCCTTCCTCCTCGGAGCTGAGCGCGGAGAAGTCAAACTCCGGCTCGCCTCCGGTGCGACGAGGCGGAGGCGTGGGCTCTCTTGGCCGCTTGGCGGAGGCGTCGGCGGTGGCCTGAGAAGATCCCGCCCCAGTTGTCGCGGCAGTGTGGGGCGCTCCCGCGGCAACCTCGCTTGCCGCGGTGGAGCGCGTCACGCGGCGCTGCTGCTGTGGGCCGGTCTGCCGCCCCGGCTCGTCTCCGACCTTGCGGAGACGCCTCTTCGGCGGAGCCGGGGGCTCCGCTGGCGGCAAGTCGCTTGGCGGTGGAGAAGAAGCGCCCTCGGCGGGTCCACTCGACCCGGCCTCGGGCTCGACAAGCTCGTCCTCGCCGATGACCTCCCCTCGCTCGGCAAGGCTTGCCGCCGTCGCCCCGTCCGCCGCCACCCGGGTGAACCCGAAGGCTCCGGCGGCGGCTGCTGCCGCCTCCTCCACCTCGGTGGCAATCCGCGCCATCTCCTCGTCGGTGGTGTCGCGGGTGAGCCTTTCGCTTCGTCGGAGCGGATCGGCACTTCTTCCAAATCATCGAAGAATTGCTGCCACGACCTCGTCGGGGGCTCCTGCCGGTTGGGGCGATCCCGTGGGAGTCGTGCCGCGGCGCATCATGGCGCTGGATGCGGTCGAGCGCCGAGGTGTTGCACAAAGGGACGACCCCCCGCGGCAACCTAAACCACTCAGGATGGTCGGGGTCGTTCAACAGCTCGAGCAGCATCGAGTCCAGCTCCAAGACGGTGAAGTTCCAGTTCAGACCCGGGCGCAGCCTCATTATGTCTGCCGCATTTTGAAACTCCCAAGCAGGCCTCCTCCTTTCCTGCAAGGGAGCGATGCGGCGGCGAAGGAAGTCTGCGCCAACTGCGCCTCTGATTAGCCCGCAAGCAAACTGGCGCAGAATTGAATCACAGCTATCTTCAACCGCATCCTCCGCGCCAAGTTACTCCAATCTCTGTCGCGCACTATTGGGGTTTGGCGCCGCGGCGGTGAAAGGGCTGCGAGTTCTCCTCACGACCCAAGACCAGTTGGCTCTCCACTCCTCCCACTTGTTGCGGAACTCGCCTTCTAGGTAGGCCTCTTTCTTGCCGATCCTAGAGACCTGTGCTATCCCTCCGCAAGTGGCTCTCCTCTCGACGCGGGAACAAAGAAATGGCGGAAGAGTGCCACGTTCGGGTGGACTCCGACAAAGTTTTCGCACAAACGCGCGAAAACTGCCATGGTCAAGACGGCGTTGGGGGTGAAATCAAGGAGGCGGAGGCTAAACGTGTTCATGATGTCGCAGAAGAACTCGGAAAAGGGCGGGCAAAGCCCGCAATAGAAGAAAAGGGCGAAAAAGGGGTACCCTGTCGGGGCCAAATCAGCGGCGGAGGCGGGGAGTACCCTCGTGCGCGGATGCGCACGCGTCTCCGTCGACCAGAAGAGGTAGAAGACGTCCCGCAGCTCCCTCGCACCGAGCTGCGGGGGGAAGATGGCCCGCTCCTTGCGCAGCGACGCGAGCCGCTGCGCCTCGGCCGACTTGACGCCCTTCTCCTTGTCGGCTTTGAGCCATGGCGAGGGTGGAGGAGGCCGACGGCGGTGAGCGTGCTTGTGGCGAAGGCGGGCGCTGCTCTCTTCGCACCGGAGAAGAAGAGGGAGCGGCGGTGGTTTTCTTGACAAGACAGCAATGGCAGGTGGGCGGCCTGCCTCTGTTTCCTCCGCTTATAAAGAGGGGAGGGCGGACATTCCGCATATATTAATAAAGAACTCCCCACGACCGCGCCCATGATCTCTCGCACGACGCCACGTCCGGTGCGTGCTGTTAGTGGGGATCGTGGTGGGTCCGGGGCGAGTTGCGGCGTGGTCGAGGCCGCGCGTGTTCGTGCACAGTTCTGGGCCTGGCCCGGGGGCTCCTGTCGGTGTACTAGAGTAGGGGTACCCTAGTATCCCGTACTCGTGCACGGACAGTTGCAGCACCCCGCGGCAGGGTTTGCCTCGTCACCGCGTAGATCCTCCGTGGCTCCTTTGGAGCCATTCAAGAACAAAGTATTTGATTAAGAAAACGAGGCCCCGGCAAGAGGAGCTTGTCGGGAAGGCCACTCGAGGCATGCAGAAGACAAGGCCCCGGCAAGAGGAGCTTGCCGGGAAGGCTCGGAGCGCGACAAGCCTCCGGCGCGACAAGAGACCGGCGCGGCAAAGGCGCTTGTCGCGGCATGCAACCTCTCTCCCTCTCCGCTCCAGCTCATCCAGCGACGTGTCGCCATGGGACCGTTCCATGGGCGCGTGTCGAGAGGCCATGCAGCCAGCGGAGAGCAGCGCTAAGCGGCGCTGACAAGCTTGCCATCGTGGCGAGCGGAGGCGCACCTGACGGTCTCTGTTGCACTGTTTGGGCGACACTGACGGGCATTTATTGCTTTTGTCCCTTGCCGTCAGAGTTAGGTATTTTGCACTGTACACTGTTCGAGTAGGTGTACCAACTCCTGTTTTTACATTTGTACCCCCATCTATGTTGCCACCTGTCGGAGACCCCTTGAGCATATAAAAGGAGGCCCATGCGCAACGAGAAAGGGTTCAGCCGGGTCGGTTCATTCGACTCACTCGAGATCAGATACACTCACGCTAGGTTTTGTAGCTCTCATCGCTCCCTGGCAAGAACACAATACATCAAACAAGCAGCAGTAGGAGTTTTATCTCTCCGGAGAGCTCCGAAGCTGGGTAAACTGCTCGTGTGCCTCGCCTCGATCCACTCTTCGCGGCGATCTCCGCCCCCTCCGAACCACAAGGGGCCTGGTCCGCCCGGCCCCATAGGTGTTCGTGGGTGCGATCAGCCTCCCGACATCTTTGGCGCGCGCCAGGTAGGGGGCGTCGAGGCCGTGTGACTCTGATCCGGCGTTCACACGAGCAGCGTCATCAACATCTTCCTCAACATGCCACCGAAGAAGAAGGCTTCCGCGGCAGCAGAGCCGTCCGCGTCGTACCCACCCTCACCGCAGCAAACGGGTGGTGGGGCGGACGCCGGGCGGAGGAACGGGCGCCGACGAAGGTGTTCGCGACGTTGCCAAGTCCAAGGACAAGGCCCCGCAAACCTCGGCGTCAGCGCATCCCCAGCGCCCATCTCAGAGAGGCAGCGGGACCAACAACGCCATGGCGTTCACAATGCCATACGTTCGTTGGATCGAGACCCTCAAGAACAGCATGCGGCGCCAACATCTTTGGCGCTGAGTGAGATACGGTCGCCCGGGACGGGTGCTGCTCCTTCTAACGTGGTTAGAGTCCGAGCATATCCCGTTCCTCGCACCGTTCGCCAATGCCACCCACTACTCCGGCGAAGCTGCGGCGAGAGCTCGGCTGCTCCTCGACTACCCTCCAACGGCCGACAAGGTCGACGAGTGGAGGGCTACTATCGAGCCTCATCGGCTTTGCCAGCGGTGACGCTCGCGGCAACTAACGCCATCATTGCCGCGGCGACGACAAAAGGCACGAGCCGGTGGCGACGAGACTGTCGGAGGTGCAACCACCGTGCACTCTCCGCCAAGAAGGCCAAGATCGCCGACTCACCGGATCCACCTCGACGGGCGACTCCATCACTGCGTCGTCGGATCCGCGAAGCTCGCCGCGATCAGCGCCAAGTTCTTCATGAGCGACAACAAGAGGGCGCTCGAACTCGCATCGAAGCCCGAAGAGAAGCGCGGCGTCGATCCGACAAGCGCGCTGGGCCTTCACGACATGCGCGCGCCCGGAGGAGCCAGCGACTTGTCAGACGCGGTAGGTTGCCCTGCGTTCACTCGTGAGCTGCGGCAAGTCCAAAGGGCCCAGCCAGAAAAAGTTCAAACCAGACGTGCTGGAGAAGTATGATGGCAGGACGCATCCGTCGGAGTTCCTCAGCATCTACACCATCGCGGTGCAGGCTGCGGGGGAACGGGACGACAAGATCCTCGCCAACTACTTCCCGCTCGTGCTCAAGCCCAACGTCAGATCTTGGCTGATGCACTTGCCGGACAGCTCCATATCCTCTTGGGCAGATCTGTGCCATCAGTTTGTTGGCGCCTTCACAGGTGGCCACAAGCCTCATGGCCAAGAGAGTGACCTTCATCTGCTCGCCCAGAAAGAAGGAGAGTCCCTGCGCAAGTTCATTCAGAGATTCAGCCGTGTGCACTACAACATCCCAGACGTCCACTCTAGCTAATTTCTCCCACTTTCAATATGTATCCAGATTGAGACTTAGAGTCATCCGGATCGGTGTAAAAGCTTGCATCGACGTAACTCTTTACGACGAACTCTTTATCACCTCCATAACCAAGAAATATTTCCTTAGTCCTCTAAGGATATTTTTTGACCAATGTCCAGTGATCTACTCCTAGATCACTATTGTACTCCCTTACCAAACTCAGGGCAGGGTATGCAATAGGTCTGGTACACAACATGGCATACTTTATAGAACCTATGGCTGAGGCATATGGAATGACTTTCATTCTCTCTCTATCTTCTGCCATGGTCGGGATTTGAGTCTTACTCAACTTCGCACCCTGCAACACAGGAAGAACTCCTTCTTTAACTGTTCCATTTTGAACTACTTCAAAAATCTTATCAAGGTATGTATTCATTGAAAAATCTTATCAAGCGTCTTGATCTATCTCTACAGATCTTGATGCTCAATATATAAGCAGCTTCACTGAAGTCTTTCTTTGAAATACTCCTTTCAAACACTCCTTTATGCTTTCTAGAAAATTCTACTTCATTTCTGATCAACAATATGTCATTCACATATATTTATCAGAAAGGATGTAGTGCTCCCACTCAGTTTCTGGTAAATACAGGCTTCATAACAAGTCTGTATAAAACCATATGCTTTGATCACACTATCAAAGTGTATATTCCAACTCGGAGAGGCTTGCACGAGTCCATAAATGGATCGCTGAAGCTTTCACACTTTGTTAGCACCTTTAGGATCGACAAAACCTTCTGGTTGCATCATATACAACTCTTCTTTGAGGTATCCATTAAGGAATGCAGTTTTGACATCCATTTGCCAAATTTCATAAAATGCGGCAATTGCTACCATGGTTTGGACAGACTCTAAGCATCGATACGGGTGACAAGATCTCATCATAGACAACAACTTGAACTTGTCGAAAACCTTTTGCAACAATTTGAGCTTTGTAGATAGTGACACTACTATCAGCATCCGTCTTCCTCTTGAAAATCCATTTATTCTTAATGGCTCACCGATCATCGGGCAAGTCAATCAAAGTCCATACTTTGTTCTCATACATGGACACATCTCAGATTTCATGGCCTCAAACCATTTCACGGAATCTGGGCTCATCATCGCTTCCTCATAGTTCGTACGTTCGTCATGGTCTAGTAACATGACTCCCAGAATAGGATTACCGTACCACTCTGGTGCGGAACATATTCTATTTGACCTACGAGGTTCGGTAGTAACTTGATCTGGAGTTTCATGACCATCATCATTAACTTCCTCACTAATTGGTGTAGGCCTCATTGGAACTGATTTCTGTGATGAACTACTTTCCAATTTGGGAGAAGGTACAATTACCTCATCAAGTTCTACTTTCCTCCCACTCACTTCTTTCGAGAGAAACTTCTTCTCTAGAAAGGATCCATTATTAGCAACGAATATCTTGCCTTCGGTTCTATGATAGAAGGTGTACCCAACAGTTTCCTTTGGGTATCCTATGAAGACGCATTTCTCCGATTTGGGTTCGAGCTTATCAGGTTGAAACTTTTTCACATAAGCACCACAGCCCCAAACTTTAAGAAACGACAGCTTAGGTTTCTTGCTAAACCACAGTTCATATGGTGTCGTCTCAACGGATTTAGATGGTGCCCTATTTAACGTGAATGCAACTGTCTCTAATGCATAACCCCAAAACGATAGTGGTAAATCAGTAAGAGACATCATAAATCGCACCATATCTAATAAAGTACGGTTACGACGCACCATTACACTATGCTGTTCCAGGTGGCGTGAGTTGTGAAACTATTCCACGGTTTTAAATGAAGGCCAAACTCGTAACTCAAATATTTGCCTTCGTGATCAGATCGTAGAAACTTTATTTTCTTGTTACGATGATTTTTCACTTCACTCTGATATTCTTTGAACTTCTCAAATGTTTCAGACTTGTGTTTCATCAAGTAGATATACCCATATCTGCTCAAATCATCTCCGAAGGTCTGAAAATAATGATACCCGCCGCGAGCCTCAACAACCAACGGACCGCATATATCGGTATGTATTATTTCCAATAAGTCAGCGGCTCGTTGCATTGTTCTTGAGAACGGAGTCTTAGTCATCTTGCCCATGAGGCGTGGTTGGCAAGCATCAAATGATTCATAATCAAGTGATTCCAAAAGTCCATCCTCATGGAGTTTCTTCATGCGCTTTACACCAATATTACCTAAACGGCATTGCCACAAATAAGTTGCAATATCATTATTAAACTTATATCTTTTGGCATCAATATCATGTGTATCACTGTGATTGAGATTCAGTAAACCATTTACATTGGATGTAAGACCATAGAAGGTTTTATTCATGTAAACAGAACAAGAATTATTCTCTGACTTAAATGAATAACTGTATCATTATAAACATGATCCAATCATATTTATGCTCAACGCAAACACTGAATAACATTTATTTAGTTCCAATACTAATCCCGAAGGAAAAAGGGAGTGTGCGATGGTGATCTTATCAACCTTGGAATCACTTCCAACACACATCGACACCTTGCCCTCAACTAGTCTCTGTTCATTTTGTAACTCCTGTTTCAAGTTACTAATCATAGCAATCGAACCAGTATCAAATACCCAGTGGCTACTATGAATACTAGTAAAGTACACATCAATAACATGTATATCATATATAATTTTTTTCACTTTGTCATCCTTCTTATCCGCCAAGTATTTGGGGCAGTTCCGCTTCCAGTGACCATTTTCTTTGTACTAGAAGCACTCAGTTTCAGGCTTGGGTCTAGCTTTGGGCTTCTTCATGGGAGTGGCAACTTGCTTGTCATTCTTCTCGAAGTTCCCTTTATTTCCTTTGCCCTTTTACTTGAAACTAGTGGCCTTGTCAACCATCAACACTTGATGCTTTTCTTGATTTCTACCTTCGCCGATTTCAGCATCGCGAAGAGCTCGAGGGATCGTTGTCGTCATCCCTTGCATATTATAGTTCATCACAAAGTTCCAGTAACTTGGTGATAGTGACTAGAGAACTCTGTCAATCACTATCTTATCTGGAAGATAAACTCCCACTTGATTCAAGCGATTTTAGTACTCAGACATTCTGAGCACATGCTCACTGGTTGAGCTATTCTCCTCCATCTTGTAGGCAAATTACTTGTCAGAGGTCTCATACCTATCGACTCGGGCATGAGTCTGAAATACCAATTTCAGCTCTTGGAACATCTCATATGCTCCGTGACATTTCAAAATATTTTTGAATTCCCGGTTCTAAGCCGTAAAGCATGGTGCAGTAAACTATCAAGTAGTCATCATACCGAGCTTGTCAAACGTTCATAACGCCTCGTGATTCCGCTTCCCGCAATAATTCTGTCACCTAGCGGTGCATCAAGGACATAATTCTTCTGTGCAACAATGAGGATGATCCTCAGATCACGGAACTAGTCCGCATCATTGATACTATACAACTTTCAACTTAGTTTTCTCTAGGAACATATCAAAATTAAACAAGGAGCTACATCGCGAGCTATTGATCTAGAACATAGTTATGCAAATACTATTAGGACTAAGTTCATGATAAATTAAAGTTCAATTAATCATATTGCTTAAGAACTCCAACTTAGATAGACATCCCTCTAATCATCTAAGTGATCACGTGATCCAAATCAACTAAACCATGTCCGATCATCATGTGAGATGGAGTAGTTTTCAATGGTGAACATCACTATGTTGATCATATCTACTATATGATTCACGCTCGACCTTTCGGTCTAAGTGTTCCGAGGCCATATCTGCATATGCTAGGCTCGTCAAGTTTAACCCGAGTATTCTACGTGTGCAAAACTGGCTTGTACCGTTGTATGTGAACGTAGAGCTTATCACACCCGATCATCACGTGGTGTCTTGGCACGATGAACTGTTGCAACGGTGCATACTCAGGGAGAACACTTATACCTTGAAATTTAGTGAGAGATCATCTTATAATGCTACTACCGTACTAAGCAAAATAAGATGCATAAAAGATAAACATCACATGCAATCAAAATATGTGACATGATATGGCCATCATCATCTTGTGGCTTTGATCTCCATCTCCAAAGTACCGTCATGATCTCCATCGTCACCGGCATGACACCATGATCTCCATCATATTAATCTTTATCAACGTGTCGTCATATGGTCGTCTCACCAACTATTGCTTTTGCAACTATTGCTATCGCAAAGCGATAAAGTAAAGCAATTATATGGCGCTTGCATCTTATGCAACAAAGAGACAACCATAAGGCTTTTGCCAGTTGCCGATAACTAACATGATCATCTCATACAACAATTTATATCTTATCACGTCTTGACCATATCACATCACAACATGCCATGCAAAAACAAGTTAGACATCCTCTACTTTGTTGTTTGCAAGTTTTACGTGGCTGCTACGAGCTTAGCAAGAACCGTTCTTACCTACGCATCAAAACCACAACGATTTTTTGTCAAGTGTGATGTTTTAACCTTCAACAAGGAAAGGGCGTAGTCACACTCGATTCAACTAAAGCTGGAGAAACAGACACCCACTAGCCACCTGTGTGCGAAGCACGACGGTAGAACCAGTCTCATGAACGCGGTCATGTTATGTCGGTCTAGGCCGCTTCATCCAATAATTCCGCCGAATCAAAGTATGACATGCTGGTAAGGAGTATGACTATTGTTGTCCACAACTCTTTGTGTTCTACTCGTGCATATAACATCTACGCATAGACCTGGCTCTGATGCCACTGTTGGGGAACACGGTAATTTCAAAAAAAAATCCTACGAACATGCAAGATCTATCTAGGTGATGCATAGCAACGAGCAGGGAGAGTGTGTCTATGTACCCTCGTAGACCGAAAGCGGAAGCGTTTAGTAACGCGGTTGATGTAGTCAAATGTCTTCGCGATCCAACCGATCCAAGTACCGAACGCACGGCACCTCCGTGATCAGCACACGTTCAGCTCGATGACGTCCCTCGAACTCTTGATCCAGTTGAGGCCGAAGGAGAGTTCCGTCAGCACGACGGCGTGGCGACGGTGATGATGAAGTTACCGGCGCAGGGCTTCGCCTAGGCACTACGACGATATGAACGAGGTGTGTAACTGTGGAGGGGGGGCCCGCACACGGCTAAGAGAAGGCTTGGTGTGTCTTTGGGGTGCCCCTGCCCACGTATATATAGGAGGGAGGAAGAGGAGGCCGGCCTAGGAGGGGCGCGCCTATAGGGCGAGTCCAACTAGGATTCCCAATCCTAGTTGGAGTCCCCTTCCTTTTCCAAGAGGGGAGAGAGGGAAGGAGTAGGAGAGGGAGAAGGAAAGAGAGGGGGGCGCCTCCCCCTCCCTAGTACAATTTGGACTTGCCATGGGGGGGGGCGCGGACACCCCTTGAGGCTCTTCTCTCCTTTCCCGTATGGCCCATTAAGGCCCACTACTTCCCCCGGCGAATTCTCGTAACTCTCCGATACTCCAAAAAATACCCGAATCACTCGGAACCTTTCTGATGTCCGAATATAGCCTTCCAATATATCGATCTTTACCTCTCGACCATTTCGAGACTCTTCGTCATGTCCATGATCTTATCCATGACTCCGAACAACCTTTGGTACATCAAATCACATAAACTCATAATACGAATCGTCATCGAACGTTAAGCGTGCGGACCCTACGGGTTCAAGAACTATGTAGACATGATCGAGACACATCTCCGGTCAATAACCAATAGCGGAACCTAGATGCTCATATTGGCTCCTACATATTCTACGAAGATCTTTATCGATCAAACCGCATAAGAACATTGTCGGTGTAGTGAAAACCAGGGTTACACTAACCGCCGGGCATGGGCCATGACTGTATTCAATTACACTAAAGAGGATCCATCTTCGTCGACAAGTACTACACCGGCAAGCTACACTCAAGCCACCTTCCCGGCAAGGAGCATCCTGCCCTGCCAGGGAGGACAGATACAAGGCAAAAAGAAGCAGCCAAGCCTGAGAACCAGAAGACAAGACGACCGCAAGGCTCCTTGCCGAGGATGCCCACAAGGCCCCAGCAAGGCCCCTTGCCGAAGACGGGCACAAGGCCCCGGCAAGCCTCTTGCCGAGTGCGCTCACAAGGCCCCGGCAAGACCCTTGCCGGAAAGATACGCAAGACCGCGACAAGCCCTTGCCGAGGACATCGGTGGAGCCGCAGCCAGGCCCACACCTACCAAGACTCCACCGATGTCCCCATGCAAACCAGCTCGACCAATTAATCTGAAAGGTGCACCACGTGGCGACGTCAGATCTCTACACCGATCCAGCAAGCTCCTGCGTGGTGGCATGCAAGTCTTCCTGAAGACTCCACCACCCGCCCCAGCCCAGCAACCAGCCAACGTGGCGCTACAACGCCTCGTCAGCTCGGAGGCGCGTCAAGGCCAGGCGAGGCGGCGACAGCTGGGACGAGCTTCCTTGTCGTCCCCATAAAGCAAGAGGACGCATAAGCGGCTCATGGAAGGCGTTTGTCCTGTGATGTCAGGCGATAAGCTTGTACACTGTAGGTACCTTCCACCTCTTGTATGCCACTGTGGCGACCCCTTTGACATATAAAAGGAGGCCCGAGGCATACTGTGGAAGGGGGGGGATCGGACTCCGGACCCTCAAAGGATTCGGCTTTTTGGAGCTCCTCACGCCCCATTGCTAGTTCAAGAACATAGATAAACAAACCACCAAAGCAGGAGTAGGGTTTTACGCATCCTCGCGGCCCAAACCTGGATAAGGAAACCGTGTGCTATCTGTTTGATCCGCTCTTCTCACGACCCCGCGCCCCGCGACCGTAGTAGGGATTCTTGTGATCCCATAGGTGTCGTTCCCACCGACAAACATGGTATGTTACTTGCCTGGGATTCGATCGTCGGTATCACCATACCTAGTTCAATCTCGTTACCGGCAAATCTCTTTACTCGTTTTGTAATGCATCATCCCGCAACTAACTCATTAGTTACATTGCTTGCAAGGCTTATTGTGATGTGCATTACCGAAAGGGCCCAGAGATACCTCTCCGACAACCGGAGTGACAGATCCTAATCTCGATCTATGCCAACTCAACAAACACCATCGGAGACACCTGTAGAGCATCTTTATAATCACCTAGTTACATTGTGACGTTTGATAGCACATAAGTGTTCCTCTGGTATTCCGGAGTTGCATAATCTCGTAGTCAAAGGAACATGTATAAGTCATGAAGAAAGCAATAGCAATAAACTAAACGATCACAGTGCTAAGCTAACGGATGGGTCTTGTCCATCACATCATTCTCTAATGATGTTGTCCCGTTCATCAAATGACAACACATGTCTATGGCTAGGAAACATAACCATCTTTGATAAACAAGCTAGTCAAGTAGAGGCATACTAGTGACACTCTGTTTTGTCTATGTATTCACACATGTATCAAGTTTCCGGTTAATACAATTCTAGCATGAATAATAAATATTTATCATGATATAAGGAAATATAAATAACAACTTTATTATTGCCTCTAGGGCATATTTCCTTCAATTGTATTGTTGCTACTAAGGTGAAAACAGAGGGGTTTAATCATATTGCTTGGTTTTATTTTGTCCACATTATGTCATCATACTTCATGCATTACTCTGTTTGTTATGAACTTAATACGTAGAGAGGCAAGCATAGAAGCGCTCTCAAAGTGGAGTAATAGTAGTAGATGCAGGCAGGAGTCGGTCTACTCGTCACGGATGTAATGCCTATATACATGATCATTGCCATGAATAACATCATAATTATATGCTTTTCTATCAATTTCCCAACAATAATTTGTCTACCCATCGTATCTTATTTTTATGAGAGAGAAGCCTCTAGTGAAAACTATGGCCCCCGGGTCTACTTTAATCATATTACAAAAAACAAAAATACCTTACTGCAATTTCTTTACTTTATTTTATTTTGCAATTTATGTACCACCTATTACCAGATTTAATCCTTGCAACTAAGGAGTACAAGGGGACTGACAACCCTCTTGCCTGTGGTGGGTGCAAGTATTTGCTCTTCTGTGTGTAAGTATTGTTGCTGGGTGTTTTCGTGAGTCTTCTATTGTTTTGATAATCTTGGTTCTCTACTGAGGGAAATACTATCTGCTACTATATTGCTTCATCCTTCATCTTCGGCGAAAATACTTGTCGGTGTCAAAACCGGCGGATCTCGGGTAGGGGGTCCCGAATTGTGCGTCTAAGGTCGATGGTAACAGGAGACAGGGGACACGATGTTTACCCAGGTTCGGGCACTCTCTATGGAGGTAATACCCTACTTCCTGTTTGATTGATCTTGATGAATATGAGTACTACAAGAGTTGATCTACCACGAGATCGTAATGGCTAAAACCCTAGAAGTCTAGCTTTGTATGATTATGATTGCCTCTGGACTAAACCCTTTGGTTTATATAGACACCGGAGGGACTAGGGTTTGTACAAAGTCGATTCTGAGAAAGGAATCTTCATATCCGAATGCCAAGCTTGCCATCCACGCCAAGGAGAGTCCCATCCGGACACGGGAGAGAGTCTTCGGTCTTGTATCTTCACGGCCCATCAGTCCGGCCCACGTTGCATAGTCCGGACGCCCAAGGACCCCTTAATCCAGGACTCCCTCAGTAGTCCCTGAACCAGGCTTCAATGACGATGTGTCCGACACGTAGATTGTCTTCGGCATTGCAAGGCGGGTTCCTTCTCTGAATACTGCAAAACAGCCTTCGAACACAAAGAACGTGTCCGGCCCTACAAAACAAGTACCACACACAACCGCAGAGAGTATATATTTCACGAGTCTAATCTGCTGACAACTTTTGTAGCGTGACATCACGTCCCTGCCCGGTCATTATTTCAAACCATTTTTTAGCCTCCCGCTCCATATTTCGATATGCGATTTTATTGGCACGTCTTGTCAAAGCAGAGTTCGTGTCCCCTTATTGCGGGATTCTCATCAATACGGGCATGGGTAATCCAACCATGCTATCTATGCGGCCCTTGGGAAATAGGCGAGTTTTAGGGCGAGTGGGGAGGCACTTGATATTCGCTGCCTTTATAAGGAGATAAGGATTCCCCCTCTTTCACCCACGCCTTCTATTTCTCTGCCCCCCCCCCCCCCAATTCTCGAGCTCCAGCACCCAAGTTCTCATCTTTCCGCCTCAAAAAAGCACTCCGATCATGTCCGGATCCGGAGCGCAGGGCAAGTGGATGGTCTCCTCCATCAAGGAGAAGGACATCACCAAGCTTTGGGAGGCCGGATATTTGGCCAAGGAGGTCGCCCACCAGCTCCCGACCAAGGGACAGATCATCCCTACCCCGGAGCCCCATGAGAGGGTAGTGTTCATCCCCCACTTTGTCCGCGGGCTGGGATTTCCACTCCACCCATTCGTCCGTGGACTCATGTTCTACTATGGGCTGGATTTCCACTATCTGGCCCCCAACTCCTTCCTCAACATCTCGGCATTTATTGTCGTGTGTGAGGCGTTCCTGTGCATCTCACCCCACTTTGGATTGTGACTGAAGATTTTCAATGTGAAGCCGAAGGTGGTGGATGGCCAACACGCAGAGTGCGGAGGTGCCATGGTGAGCAATATGCCCAATGTCATATGGCCCAAAGGTACTTTCATGGAGACCGTTAAAAGGGTGGCAACAGCAGTGGTTCTATGTCACAGAGCCCCGTGACACCACCTGGGCCGCGGCTCCCGAGTTCAGGTCCGAGGCCCCAATGTGGCTCACCTCCTGGCTAGAGAAGGGCCTGGACTGGGCCTTGTCGGACGAGCTGACAGCGCTGCAAATGCGCATCAACAGCATGGTCGACAAGAACATCAAGCTTGTCAATGTAATCCAGGTGATGCTCTTTCGCCGGATCCTTCCATGCCAAATCTGAGCCTGCAATTTGTGGGAGTTCGATCTAGCGAAGCACCAGACCCTGCAACACTTCTTCGGCGTTACGCACGAAGGTATTTGGAAGGTGCTCTTCAAGGCCAACGAGATGTGGCCGAAGGAGATCAAAGATCGTGGGTACAACCTGACCTACCCCGCCAGTCCGGTTAGTTTTTTCATGTTTTCAAGGTGTATCCTTTACTTATATACTCAAGGAGAATGTCTGAGTTTCCCCATCTTATATTTTCATGGCTGGACGAAGAAGGTGGAGTTGGTCAAGAGTCCGGCTCCACTGCCCGAAGACCCAGCAATTCCACTTCTGACGAAGATGCTGGTTCCGGTGCCCTATCAGGCGTCGGAGAAGAAGGCCAAGGGGACCAGAGGTGGCCTCTGCCCCAAGGGCACTTCGGACGTGACGTACGAAGACGCCGAGACCCATTCCTCACCCGCCACCGACAAGGAGGAGGAGGAGGAGGAGGAGGAGGAAAGCAACTCCCCCCTGGGGGAAGGAAGAAAAGGGCGGCCTCCACGCGTCTGGAGGCCGAAGCGTCCAAGAGGGGGAAAGCCTCCCTTGCAGACGACACCGCGCCGGATACCGACGGCAGCTCGGAGTGGCGCCCCAGGGATAAGCCCCTGCTGAATCGTAAGTACCTGAAGGCACTGACACACTCATATGTCCAACTCCTTTACTTCATAGTTTTAACATGTAAATCATGCAATGTTGTCCAGCCCACGACAGCCCCCAGCGATCCTCATCCTCGAGGGGTTCGCTGGATCCGAAGGCTATGGACAGTGGGTCCCTTCCGATGGCCACCTCTCCCAAAGCCACGGTCGACGCCGAGGTGTTGTCCCGAAGGAACTGCCTTGGCCAGGGAGAGGTTCAGGTGGCCATCAGGGTGGCGCCAGAGGGTAGTACCTCGGTCGTCGGACACATGGGGGAGCAAATCCCCCTGGAGACTGGTGATGGGGGCCATATCCAGTTCGGCCCCCAGCCGGACACCAATCTGGAGGCCCATATGGCTCCGGAATCGGGCAAGCGGCCTCCTTCGAAAGAGGGAGGTGCACCTATCCCGCCGGTGACCTCTGTCCATCCAGAGGCAGCGGATACTCTGGTGGAAGCGCTGAGAAGTGCTTCCATTGTTGAAGAACACCATACTCTCATGGGTACGGTGGTTGAGAGGGTTCAGTCCGTTAAGAGCGGACTGACCGAAGCCTACACCAGCCTTCTGACCGGCTTTGAGGTAAGCGACGCAATTATGTAAAAAGAATGTCACAGTGTAGATAGTAGCCCCTGAGACTCTGTCTGGTGTTTGGAAGGAAAATCCGGACAGAGGATCAAATAAGTCCGTAGGATACTAACCACATGTCTATGTGAATAAGTAGGCATCGTTGCTGGCTGCGACCTCTCACACTGCCGAAGTCTCCGGACTGAAGCATAGGCTGGAGAGGGCCGAGGAGGAGCTCGGCCAAGCAAGAAAGCAGCTGGAGGATAAGCAAGGTATGTAATGGCCTTCTATATAGCAGAAAGTGTGAATGATTTGTGCTGATCATATGATAATTTGTAGGAGCGGCGTCCGAGGTGGAAACCCTCAAGGCAGCGCTGGCTGAAGCCCAGAAGAAAGCGGTAGATGAACAGGTCGCCCGCGAAAAGCACGAGGCCCGGGTCGGTGAGGTCCAGCAGGAGCTCCAGGACGCCGTGAACAAATGCGAGTCCTTGGAGCGCAATATTGCGGATCAAGAGACCGAACTCGCCAAGTCTCGCCAAAGCGCACAAGATGCCCGGATTAAAGCCCAGGGCGCCCGCTAGAAAATCCAAGAGGCCAGAAAAATCCTGGCGCGTAAGGCTTTTATTATGCAGAGCAAGTATGTGAAGAAGAGGCATCTCTTACTAACCCGGATTTGGAGTTCTCCAGGGGAGTTTGCGGATCTGCTGCGCAGTGTTTCTGACGCTGTGGAATTCTTCCGAGCCGAAGAGGGGAGCTCAACAGAGAAGTTGTTCTGGTCGCAATACCTTGCGCCAGAACATCCGGTGCCCTTTAGCGACCAGCTGAAATAGCTGGTCGAACTGCATAGGGTGGCCGAACTACCCATGAAGGATTTGATAATCCGGCTGTGGCCTGCCGAAGCCATACCCAGCAGCTACTTTGGTCTCGTGAAGCGGCTGGTCAATGCCTGCCCTCGGCTTGATGCCATCAAGCGGTCGGTCTGCATCGAAGGTGCGCGGATGGCCTTCGCCCGTGTCAAGATACAGTGGGAGAAGATGGACACCGTCAAGCTCGCGACCGAGGGACTGATAACCCACAAGTATAGGGGATCGCAACAGTTTTCGAGGGTAGAGTATTCGACCCAAATTTATTGATTCGACACAAGGGGAGCCAAAGAATATTCTCAAGTATTAGCAGCTGAGTTGTCAATTCAACCACGCTCGAAACTTAGTATCTGCAGCAAAGTGTTTAGTAGCAAAGTAATATGATAGTGGCGGTAACGGTAACAAAAGAGCAGTGCAAGCAATAGTATATATTTTGGTATTTTGTAGTGATTGTAACAATAGCAACGGGAAAGTAAATAAGCGTAAACCAGTATATGGAAAGCTCGTAGGCACCGGATCAGTGATGGATAATTATGCCGGATGTGGTTCGTCATGTAACAGTCATAACATAGGGTGACACAGAACTAGCTCCAATTCATCAATGTAATGTAGGCATGTATTCCGAATGTAGTCATACCTCCTGTGCGGCTGTTTTTATTAAATCTGAGAGTTGGCCAGTCGTCGGCTTCAGCCCCCACGTAGGTAGTACGGGGGTATTCAGGATGAATCTAGACACTCTTGATCCAAGTTTTTGGTCCTTGAAGGAGGTGTTTAGCGCAACGAACCATGCAATCGGACTATGTGGCTTTATCACTCTCACTTAGCCATAGGAGTTTGACAATAAAAATCTAGGCGCAACCCCTAGTTATGATTTAATCCGGACTAGAGTGTTGTGAACACCTGATCGGATGAAGGCCGATTCATCGCATAATGCGGAAAAAATCGCAAAAGATTTTTAACCTACGAATAGCTGACCAGCTCTCGACGCATCATGACAGTCAGTTTTCGGCTTTCTCTACTGAGGTGCTCATCCGGATAAACCAGGACACAATCACAGTAGTTCTCCCTTTACTACCCTAGCCGATATAGCGGAACGTAAGGTAGTAAGTACAGGAGCCGGGCAACCCAACTATTGATCAAAGACATGATTCAGAGCCGATGCATATAATACTGAAATTCGGGGTGCCGAACTGTACTGTAAACAGTGTTCGGACTTTGTAGCCATAGTATGGGGCGCAATGAAGCCCCTCGCGAATTAAGGCCTACTAAAGTGTATGGGTGCAATTGATAAGGTTACCAAGAAAAAATGAAGTAGTAAGCTAGTGCCGCAGAAGTTGGGCCGCAAACTGTTTCCATTATAGTTTGGTTAATACGTCAAAGCGTATTTGTACAAGTAGTGTGATAAGCAACAGGGCTATTTAACATGACACGACCAAGGGAGAGCTGCGTGCGGGTCCTGAAAACAGGTAGAGTGATCTTCAAGAAGACTACCTGGAGGTTCCCTTATACGTCAATGCTTCTTGCCGTCTTGGTATATCTATCCTTCAAAAGGACCGATGATCAGGCCATCAGGAAGGGCCTGTGGAAAAGAAACCTGAAAAGGATGAAAAAAGAAAATGTGAAAGTATGTGTGTCCAGGGGAGGTCGAGCCGTATTATGGACCATAATCTAGTTATGCCTCCGTCTATGCCCATGGTATTTTGAGTGCGCAGTTATGTACGCGTGGTACGAACGCCGCCATTTGGTCGGGACTGGGACGGAGGCCAAATTGCTAGTCGAGCTCTTAACGAGCTGGACTGTCCTGCTGCAGAGTAGTCCAGACTCGTTTGACAGTGTCCGGGAGCTTGGCCGCCGAATTGAGGTTCTCGCTGAAAAGGCCGCTCAGATTGCCGCTAGGGCAGCGGTGTGCTCCTCTGTACGGAGGGAGCGCTCCATGCTTCCATTAACTGTTATGACACCGCGTGGTCCTGGCATCTTGAGCTTTTGATAAGCATAGTGTGGCACCGCATTGAATCGAGAAAATGCGGTTTGTTCGAGCAGTGCGTGATAGCCGCTGCGGAAGGGGACGATATCAAAGATCAACTCTTCACTTCAAAAGTTGTCCGGGGATCCAAAGACAACCTCCAATGTGATTGAGCCCGTACAGCGGGCCTCTACACCTGGTATGACTCCTTTAAAGGTAGTTTTTGTATGCTTGATCCTTGAAGGGTTGATGCCCATTTTGTGTACTGTATCCTGATAGAGCAGGTTCAGACTGCTGCCACCATCCATGAGGACTCGTGTAAGGTGGAATCCATCAATGATTGGATCAAGGACCAGTGTGGCTGAACCGCCATGACGGATACTGGTCGGATGGTCCCTGTGATCGAAGGTGATCGAGCAAGACGACCATGGGTTGAATTTTGGGGTGACTGGCTCTATCGCATAGACGTCCCTAAGCGCACGTTTGCGCTCCCTCTTGGGGATTTGGGTAACGTATATCATGTTCACCGTTTTAACCTGGGGGGGGGGGCTTCTTCTTTCCCCCCTGTGTTCGGCGGATGGGGCTCCTCGTTGTCGTTCTCACTTTGCAACGCCTTCTCCTTATCCTCGGCGTCTAACTTGCTGGCATGTTTAAAGACCCAACAGTCTCTGTTGGTATGATTGGGTGGTTTATCAGGGATGCCATGGATCTGACATGGACGATCGAGTATCCGGTCCAAGCTAGATGAGTCCGGATTCTTTCTTTTATATGACTTCTTCCCCTGGCCGGACTTGGAGCCACTGAATTCGTCGTTGACTGTCATGTCATCCATATTGTCACCATTGTTTTGACGCTTATGCCTGTTGCACCGGGGCTTGCCGTTGCTATTCTTGGCTTCAGAGGTGCCAGGTTCACTTGCATTATTATTGCTACGGGCTAGCCAACTATCTTCGCCTGCGCAGAAGCGGGTCATGAGTGTCGTGAGGGCTGCGATGGACTTCGGCTTTTCTTGGCCAAGGTGTCGGGTGAGCCATTCGTTGCGGATGCTGTGTTTAAAGGCCGCTAGGGCTTCAACATCCGGACAGTCGACAATCTGGTTCTTTTTAGTTAAGAACCTAGTCCAGAATTTCGTGGCTGACTCTCCGGGCTGTTGGATTATGTGACTTAGGTCATCGGCATCCGGAGGTCGGACGTATGTACCTTGGAAGTTATCGCGGAAGGCGTCTTCCAGGTCCTCCCAGCTATCAATGGAGTTTCCGGGCAAGCTGTTCAACCAATGCCGAGCTGGTCCCTTGAGTTTCAGTGGGAGGTATTTGATGGCATGAAGATCATCACCGCGGGCCATGTGAATGTGGAGAAGAAAATCTTCAATCCATACCGCGGGATCCGTTGTTCCATCGTATGATTCGGTATTCACGGGTTTAAACCCTTCTAGAATTTGTGCTCCATTACTTCATCAGTGAAGCAAAGGGGGTGTGCGGTGCCTCTATATCGGGCCACGTCACGACGTAGCTCGAATGGAGTCCATCTGCGGTTTTCGGCCCGGGCGTGATTATGCTTGTCACGTCCAGCGAGATAGTCGTCATCGCATGTCGCGGCACGCCCCCGCGATCCGTAGATCGACCTGGTCTGTCTTGCTCTACTGTCCAGGTCCTGCCAAAGGCCATATGTATATTTCCGAGCGATTTTATCTCTGCCTTTACGGAAAGGTAGTGTGGGCTGGTGTTCGGCTTGAGTTGCCGCTTTGTCCCGGCCACATGGTGGTCGGTCAGCCGCATTACGCGCTGATGGTACGGGCTCTAGTGCCTCATCATCGAATTGAGGTAGCAATTTGCACTTCGGGTAACTTTTGGTTGGGCGCTTTCCTCGGCTGCCAGGACATTAGTCCATCTATCATTGAGCAGATCTTGATGAGCTTGAAGCTGCTGCTGCTTCTTTTTCAGGCTCCTTGCAGTGGCTATTAGTCGGCGCTTAAAGCGCTCCTGCTCGAGAGGTTCCTCAGGAACGATGAAATCCTCATTGCTGAGGCTGACCTCATCCTCGGAGAGCGGAAGATAATTACTGTCCTCTGATTCTTCATTTATGGCCTGTTCATCAGGGCTGACTTGCCCATCGTCCCGTTCGTCCTGTTCGGAGGTTGGCTCAACGGGGTCTTCATTGTCTTTGGCATCGTCGAGAGTATTGTTTTCTCTTGTGCCGGTATTGCTGTCTTTTCCATGGAGTGATTTGGAGCGGCGCTGCTGGCGTCGGTGCTTTGGTTGTATCTCAGGAGGTTTATCCTCGACTGGATTTTCCTTGTCGTCGTCGTTATTCTCTTTGGGTGTATCCACCATGTATACGTCATATGAAGAGGTGGCCGTCCAACGTCCGGTAAACGGCGGGTTTTGGGCTTGCTCTTCTCCGGCATCGTCGCCCACACTGTCGATGTCTTCGGAGCCATAATCGAGCATGCCGGTTAAATCTTCGACAGTGGTTATTAAGTGGGAGGTGGGTGGGAAGCGAAATTCCCCATCATCAACCCCTAGTTCAAACCGGATATAATTCGGCTGTGAGTCCCCTACTAAGGAGAGGGTTTTTAATGAGTTTAGCACATCGCCTGAAGGTGAGTGCAGGAAGATGTCCGCGGAGCTGAATTCGACGATCGGCGCCTGATCGGACTCGACGGACGCGGATGCACGTGGTTCGGAACCTGTGACCGAAAACGAATCCGAGGTTCCGATGACGCAGATCCCGCTCGACGTTGGGTCTATGTGCGGCTCCAACGTTGCTGAGTATGCGGCTTCCGTGGCGGGGTTGAGCTTCCCGTCCTCGGATGGCGCAATCTGCTCCGGATCTAGGGCCGGAGCACTTACAGGCGCTATCTCCTGGGTATGGTCCGATGACAGATTTAGGTCATGTTCATCGCGGTGGCTGTCGGTGTCAAAACCGGCGGATCTTGGGTAGGGGGTCCCAATCTGTGCGTCAAGGCCGATGGTAACAGGAAGCAAGGGACACAGATGTTTACCCAGGTTCGGGCCCTCTCGATGGAGGTAAAACCCTACTTCCTGCTTGATTAATATTGATGATATGGGTAGTACAAGAGTAGGTCTACCACGAGATCGTAGAGGCTAAACCCTAAGAGCTAGCCTATGATGGTACGATTGTAATTGTTATCGGCCTTCTAAGGACCACCCTCTCCGGTTTATATAGACACCAGAGAGGGCTAGGGTTTACATGGAGTCGGTTACAAGGAAGGAAATATAATATCCGGACCGCCAAGCTTGCCTTCCACGCCAAGGAAAGTCCCATCCGGACACGGCCGAAGTACTGAGTCTTGTATCTTCACGCTTCAATAGTCCGGACGTCCTACACAGTCTGGCTGTCCGGATACCCCCTATCCAGGACTCCCTCAGTAGCCCATGAACCAGGCTTCAATGACGATGAGTCCGGCGCGCAGTCTTGTCTTCGGCATTGCAGGGCGGGTTCCTCCTCCGAATACTCCAAGGTAATTATCGAACACTTGAACCGTGTTCGGATCCACAAAATGATCTTCACATGCCACCACAGAAAGAATGGTATTTCACAAATGCAATCTGCTGACAACTTTTTAGACAATGCGACGCGTCATTACGGTTGGGTCGTTATTCGAACCATTTTCCCATAGCCAGCCACGTCGCACATTGCGAGGCGGTTTCTTTGACATGCCTTGTCAAAGCAGAGATCGTGTCCCCTTATCACGGGATTCTCATCAATACGGGTATGGGTAATCTCACCACGCCATTAATCGTGGCGCTTGGGAAACAAGCGATTCTCAACGGGCAAGTGGGGAGGCGCACCGCTCTCGGCTCCTCTATAAAGGGATAAGATTTCCCCATTTTCACCCACGACTTCTTCCTCCTTTGCCCACTCTTGCCCCCCTTGAGCTCCAGCGCCTAAGCCCAAGTCTTCTTCGCACAGCTAAACATGTCCGGGGCAGGAGGCAAGTGGGTGGCTTCCACCGTCAAGGAGAAGCATATCGAAAATCTTCGAGCAGCCGGATACTTGGCCGCAGACATAGCGCACCGACTACCAGATGCTGGGGTGGTTCTACATCACTGAGCCGCACGGCGCCAACTGGGCGGCGGCCCCGAGTTCCGATCCGGAGCCCCCATGCGGCTCACCTCCTGGGAAAGGAAGGGCCTGACTTGGGGCAAACCTACAGAGCTGATCGGACTCCAAACTTGCATCAAGAGCATGAAGGACAAGAACATCAAGCTCGTCAATGAGATCCAGGTCATGCTCGTTCACCGGATTTTGTCATGCCAAAGGCGGGCATTCAATCTTTGGGAGTTCGTCCCGGCCGAACACCAGACGCTCCAGAGGCTCTATGGCATGAAGCACAAAGACGCGTGGAAGGAGTTGTTTAAGGCCTACGAAGTACATCCTCCCACATCCGAGGACCGCGGACATCATGCAGCGCGACCCCCTCGTCCGGTGAGTTTTGGGACTACCACCGGGTTCGGTTTTTCCCAATACATTCATGGGGGAGTCTTAAGTATTTGTGTATATTTGCCTCAGGATTATGTGGAGACAAATGAGCAGGTTTACTGTCCGGCTCACGCTGTGGGGCTCACTGACGCCTCCTCGACGGAGATGCTGGTCCCGGTACCGTACAAGGTGCCGGAGAAGAAGGCCCCGGGGATCCGAAAGGGTCTCCGGCGTAAGATTGCGCCAGAAGCCTCGTCCGAAGATGACGAGGAAGACTCCTCCCACGAAGGGGAGGAGGAAGAAGAAGAAGACGCCCCATCCGGAAAGGATGAGGGGCCCGGAGAGGCGGGCCAGGGGCCGGAAAAGGCCCTCGGCGCAAGGTCAAGAGTACTTCGCTGTCCCGATGACGACGAGACAGATTCCTCCCGCGGAGGCGGGTGGAATCAAGAAGAAATTCCACCTCCCCGCACTAGGGGGGAGAAGAAGAGAAAATCCGCCCAGGGAGAGGGTCAAGGCCCAAGAAGGGAAGGTAACCCTTCCGGACTATTCCGCCACGGCCGCCATACGAGGAGGGTGGCTGCCCCGGGAAGCCCCCGTGCGATCGTAAGTGTCCGCATTCTATCATGGTTTCACTTCATAGTTTTTATACTTATAGTGCCGAACATATATGCAGTCCGGCGGGGCTCACCCCGAGGTATCTTCCTCCGGGTCCCTGAGCGATTCGGCGATAAATTCGCTTCCGACGGCCACTATCCCTCAACACGCGGATGACACGGAGGTGTTGTCCCGAAGGCTCTCAGAGCAGGGGGAGGTGACTCTAGAGACGCCCCACGGCGGGATTCCAGATGTCGGGTACGCGGGGTTCAAGATCCCCGCGGATCGTGTCGATGAGAGCCATGGCCAGCCGGGCTCTCAGCCGAACACAATTCCGGAACCTTCGATGGTTCCGGACTCAGGCGGACGACCCCCCGCCTATGGAGGGCGAGCCGTCTGTGTCGCGGACTTCCATTGCGCATGAGGCGCCGGACTGTCTTCTGGAAGCGCTTCGCGGCGCTTCCCTGGATGGAGGGCACCGTACTCTTATGAGTACGGTGATTCAGAAGATTTCGTCCGCCAAAAGCGGACTAACCGAAGCTTGCACCAGCCTCCTAACAGGCTTCAAGGTAAGTAATAAATATGTGCAAAATTGCCACCCGATAGGTAGTAGCCCCTGATACTCTGTTTGGTGTTCGGAAAGAAAAGCCAAACGGAGGGTCAATTATAATCCGCGGGAGTCTAATAATAAGTATTGCTGTGAATAAGTAGGTTGTGCTGCTTGTTGCTGCTGCCCGTACTGCCGAGGTTGCCGAACTAAAGCGGGACCTGGAGCAGGCGCAGGGAGAGCTCGTCCTCACGAAGAGGCAGCTCGAAGAGAACAAGGGTAAGTGATTCCATCTCTTATGCATTTAAAGATAGGCAGAATTGGTGAGTCTAACACCTAAGTGTCGTGACCGTGTAACAAGGGCCACCGCCGAAGTGGCGTCCCTGAAGAAGGCGCTGTCCGAGGCCGTAGACAAGGCGGCCTCGGAGTGTAAGGAGCGCGAAAAGCAAAGTGCTAGGGTAGGTGAGGTACAGCAAGAGCTCCAGGACCTCGGCAAGAAATGCGAGTCCGTGGAGCATGATCTGAAGGCGAAGGAGGCCGAGCCATGAAGGCCCTTGTGAATTTGAAAGACGCCAAGGCCAAGCCGAGAAAGCACAAAGCAGAGATCCAGGAGGCCAAGAAGATAGCAGCGGGTAAGAAGTTCTTTATGCAAAGCAAACATGTGGAGGAGGCGTTTCTTTTACTTACTCAATTCGAAGCTCTCCAGGGGCATTTGCAGATCTGCCACACAGCGTCTCAGACGCTGCGGAGTTCTACCGTGCCCAGGAGGGGAGCTCAACGGAGAAACTGTTCTGGTCCCAGTATGCTGGGGCCGATCATCCGATGCCTCTGAGCGACCAACTAAAGCAGTTGATCGAACTCCACAGGGCGGCCGAACTGGCTATGAAGGACGTCGTAGTCAGGATGTGGCCTGGTGAGCTCCTGCCTGGTAGCTACTTTGGCCTGATCAAGCGGATGATGGATGCCTGCCTGCGGCTTGAAGTGATCAAGCGATCCGTTTGCATCGAAGGTGCCCGCCGAGCCTTTGCCCGCGTCAAGGTGCATTGGGGCAAGCTGGATGCAGAGAAGCTGGTCAAGGACGGGCCACCGGAGGGCAAGGCGCATCGCCATCCCGAAATATACTACGATGGCGTGATGAAGGGTGCTCGTCTCGTCGCCGATGAGTGTACCAAGGACGCCATTTTGGAATGAATTCACTTCTGTCATTTTTGTAATTAAAGACGAAGTTACTTGCGCTATGTAGCGCTTTTGTTATTTAAAATATTACCTTCTGTGCGGTTGTTTATACAATCCTGAAAGTAGGCCAGTCATCGGCTTCCGCCCCCACGTGACTAGCACTGGGGTGTTCGTGGAAAACCCGGACACTCTTTATCCAAATGTTTGGTCCCTTAAGGAGGTGTCCGCGAATAACAAGGCAATCGGACTATGCGGCTTTTATAACTTTCACTTAGCCATAGAAGTCTACAATTTTAAATTTCGTGAGCCCCTAGAATCCGGAAGACCGAATCAGGGCGCTATACACACCTAGATCGGACGAAGCCGATTTATCGCCTAAAGAGGAAAATCTTTAAGGATTTTAAAACCTCTCGAACAGCGACCAGCTCTCGCCACATCATGCCGGTCAGTTTTTGGCTTTCTCATCGAGGTGCTCGTCCGAAGAACCGGACACAATCGCAGTAGTTCTCCTCAAGGCTTACCTTAGCCGATATAAAGGAACGTAAGGCACCAAAACAAGGGAGCCGGGCTATCCCAACTGTAGACCCAAGACATGATTCGGAGCTGATGCATATAGTGCTATAAGTTCGGGGTGCCGCATTATTGAAAGTGTTCAGACTTTAGTTGCCATATTACAGGGCGCCATGAGAAGCCCCTGGCAAACTGACCGCACCAAGGTGTACGGATGCAATATCAAATAAACATTTTAAGATAAAAAAAATGCTCAAATAAGAATAATAAGCTGACGCTATATATAATCTCCCATTGGCGAAAAATACGTTTAAGCGTACGTTTACAATGGATGCGTTAAGCAGAGATAAAATAGGACTATTTAACATGTCCTATCCAGGGGCAGGCTGTGTTCAGATAGATAAAGTAGGTATAATGATCGTAAATAGATTCCACCTGGGTATTTCCTTCTGTGCACAACATCTGTTGCCTCCTTGGATGTCTCTCCCCTATAATTTCGGCAATTCGGCTCTTTTGAGGATGCTGCGCCAACGCGGTGTCCTGAAAGGTAAGAGGGAAAGAGTATGAAGGTATTTGGCGGTTACCCGCGCTATTGACTGAGTCGTTGATGCGCCTCCGCTTATGCCCATGGTATTTTGAGTGCGTAATTGTGTGTGCGTGGCGCGAATGCTTCTTTGGAGGGGCTTGAGCGGAGGCCGGACTGCTAATCACGCTCTTGCGTTCATGATGATCCTGTTGCGGGGTGTTCCGGACTCGCTTGACTGTGCTCGAAGTTGTCGCCGGATTGGTTTGTCGGAGTAGGTCGCATTGTACTTCTGCCGCAAGGGCTGCCGTATGCTCTTCTGTTCGAAGGGAGCGGTCCATATTTCCGTTGACAGTGATCACCCCGCGCGGTCCTGGCATCTTGAGCTTGAGGTATGCATAATGTGGTACCGCATTGAATCTAGCGAATGTGGTGCGTCCGAGCAGTGCATGGTAACCACTGCAGAAAGGGACGATGTCGAAGATTAACTCTTCGCTCCGAAAGTTGTCCGGGGATCCGAAGACCACTTCCAGTGTTATAGAGCCCGTACAACGGGCCTCTACTCCAGGAATTACACCCTTAAAGGTGGTTTTGGTGGGCTTGATCCTTGAAGGGTCAATGCCCATTTTGCGCACTGTGTCCTGATAAAGCAGGTTCAGGCTGCTGCCGCCATCCATAAGGACTCGTGTGAGGTGAAATTCGTCGATGATTGGGTCTAAGACCAATGCGGCTGAGCCGCCATGATGGATGCTAGTAGGATGATCCCTACGATCAAAGGTGATTGGACAAGCTGGCCATGGGTTGAATTTGAGGCGATCGCTCCATCGCGTGACGCGTCCTTAGTGGTCGCTTCTGTTCCCTCTTGGGGATGTGTGTGGCGTAGATCATGTTGACCGTTTTCACCTGGGGCGGGGGGAATTTCTTCTATCCCCCCGTGTTCGGACATCAGGGCTCCTCGTCATCGTCGCTGTGCAGCCCCTTGTCCTTGTCTTCGGCGTTTATCTTGCCGGCCTGTTTTAATACCCAGCAATCTCTATTGGTGTGGTTGGCTGGCTTGTCCGGGGTGCCATGAATTTTGCACGAGCGCTCAAAGATGCGGTCCAGATCGACGGTCCCCGATTATTTCTTTTGAACGGCTTCTTCCACGACCGGGCTTGGATCCACCGAATCCGGCGTTGATCGTCGTGTCTTCATGTTGTCTCCGTTGTTCCGCCGCTTATGTCTCATACGCCGTGGCTTGCCGTTATTGTCGCTGACCATCCGAATTGCCGATCAGTGGCGTAGTGCTGCTGCGAGCCAACCAACTGTCCTCGCCCGCGCAAAAGTGGGTCATTAGTGTTGTGAGAGCTGCCATGGACTTGGGTTTCTCCTGGCCGAGGCGTCGAGCGAGCCACTCGTCACGGATATTATGCTTGAAAGCCGCCAGGGCTTCGGCGTCCGGACAGTCAACTATTTGGTTCTTTTTAGTTAGGAGCCGAGTCCAGAATTTCCTGGCTGACTCTCCAGGCTGTTGATTAATGTGGCTCAAGTCATCGGTGTCAGGTGGTCGCACATATGTGCCCTGGAAGTTGTCGAGGAATGCGTCTTCCAGGTTTTTCCAACTGCCAATGGAATTTGCTGGCAGGCTGTTTAGCCAGTGCCGGGCTGGTCCTTTGAGCTTAATGGGAAGATATTTGATGGCGTGTAGATCGTCTCCGCGGGCCATGTGAATGTGTAGAAGGAAATCTTCGATCCATACTGCGGGCTCTGTTGTGCCATCGTATGATTCGATGTTTACGGGTTTGAACCCTTCTGGGAATTCATGATCCATTACTTCGTCCGTGAAGCAGAGGGGGTGAGCGGCGCCTGCGTCGGGCTATGTGGCTACGCAGGTCGAATTGCTCGGTGGCTATATTCGCCCGACCGGACTTGTTGAAGGTGTGTCCGCGTGACGGTCATCGTCAGCGTGCCGAGGCGCGCCCCCGCGATCCGTAGATCGATCTTGGCTGTCCTGTTTTGTTGCCCCGGGCCGTAGTGTGTTGGCGTGGGGGTGTTGGCTGGTATGTGGACTGGTATGCCATTTTATCCCGGCCACGAGGTGGCCGGTCAGCCGTATGGTGCTCGAGTCCGTATTCCTCGGCTGCCAGGACTTCAGTCCATCTGTCTGTGAGCAGGACTTGATCAGCTTGGAGTTGTTGCTGCTTCTTTTTCAGGCTCCTCACAGTGGCTATAAGCCGACGCTTGAAGCGCTCCTGCTCTACGGGATCCTCAGGCACGCCGAACTCATCGTCGCCGAGGCTAATCTCGTCTTCGGAGGGGGGCATGTAGCTGTCCTCCTCCGGGTATTCGTCCGTCGCCTGTTCTTCTGGGCTGACCTGCTCATCCTCCTGTTCGGCCTGCTCGAAGGCGGGCTGATCAGGGTTGTATTCTTCTTCGGCACCATTCGGATTGTTTTTGTCTCCTGGGCCGGTATTGGTGTGGCGGGGCTTGGAGTGGCGCCGACGACGCCCATTCTTTGCTTTTTTCCCTGAGGTTTTATCCTCTGTTGCCTCATAGCCATTTGTTTCCTTCGGAGTGTCCACCATATATATATATATATATATATATATATATATATATATATATATATATATATATATATATATATTTATATATATATATCATAAGAAGAGGTGGCTGTCCACCGCCCAAAGGAGCGGTGGTTCATGTTCTTCTCTGCATAAATGCCGTCCATACCGTCGATGTCTTCGGAGTTGAAGTCCAGTACCTCGGTTAAGTCATCGACCGTGGCAATGAAGTGGGTGGTGGGTGAGCAACGAACTCCTTTGTCGCCTGCCTCCCACTCGAGCCAGACATAGTTCGGCGAAGAGCCTCCTGACAAAGAGAGAGACTTTAATGAGTCTAGCATGTCACCAAAGGGCGAGTGCTGGAAGATATCCGCAGCGGTGAACTCCATTACCGGAGCCCATCCTGGCCCGACGGGCTCGGGAGTGTGCGGACTGGAACCAACGTCCGGATACGAATCTGGGGGTTCGGAGTCACAGGCCACCGCAGAGGTAAGACCCGTGTTCGACTCCACTGCCGATGAGTGTGCGATCTGTGGGGCGGGGTCCATCCCTCCGTCCTTAGGCAGCACAGCCTGCTCCAGATCTAGGTCCGAGGATACTACGGGGGTGATACCCCGAGCTTCGTCCGACGGCAGGTCTAAGCCGTGCTCGTCGTGACTTTCCGGTACTCCTGGCATAGGCCCCAATCCATCGAAGATCAAGTCTCCGCGGATGTCTGCCGTGTAGTTCAGATTTCCGAACCTGATTCGTGGCTGTATGGCGGTCGATCTGCTTCCGGATGGCTAAGCGAAGTTGGCACAGTCAAAGCCGCCCGAACACGAAGATCTGTCCGGGAGGAAAGTCTCGCTACAGACAGCGTCGTTGATGATGATTACAGGAGCCATCGAGCTCGACAAATGGCGACACGGAGGAACTCTCAATGAAAGCACCAATGTCGCTGTCAAACCGGCGGATCTCGGGTAGGGGTCCCGATCTGTGTGTCAAGGCCGATGGTAACAGGAAGCAAGTGACACAGATGTTTACCTGTGTTCGGCCTCTCGATGGAGGTAAAACCCTACTTCCTTCTTGATTAATATTGATGATATGGGTAGTACAAGAGTAGGTATACCACGAGATCGTAGAGGCTAAACCCTAAGAGCTAGCCTATGATGGTATGATTGTAATTGTGATCGGCCTTCTAAGGACCACCCTCTCCGGTTTATATAGACACCGGAGAGGGCTAGGGTTTACATGGAGTCGGTTACAAGGAAGGAAATATAATATCCGGATCGCCAAGCTTGCCTTCCACGCCATGGAAAGTCCCATCCGGACACGGCCGAAGTCCTGAGTCTTGTATCTTCACGCTTCAATAGTCCAGACGTTGTACACAGTCCGGCTGTCCGGATACCCCCTATCCAGGACTCCCTCAGTGGCAGGGAGTGGCTACCGTGGGCTCGAATCCGTCAAAGATCAAGTCTCCGCGAATATCAGCAACGTAGTTCAAGCTTCCAAACCTGACCTGATGGCCAGGGGCATAGCTGTCGATCTGCTCTAGATGGCCAAGCGAGTTGGCCCGCGGTGCAAAGCCGTCGAATACGAAGATCTGACCAGGGACAAAGACCTCCCTCAGGGCAGCATCGTTGTAGATGATTGATGGAGCCATCGAACCTCTTGATGACGACCAGCGGAACTTTCAATGAAAGCACAAATGTCGGTGTCAAAACCGGCGGTTCTTGGGTAGGGGGTCCCGAACTGTGCGTCTAAGGTCGATGGTAACAGGAGACAGGGGACACGATGTTTACCCAGGTTCGGCCCCTCTCTATGGAGGTAATACCCTACTTCCTGCTTGATTGATCCTGACGAATATGAGTATTGCAAGAGTTGATCTACCACGAGATCATAATGGCTAAAACCCTAGAAGTCTAGCTTGTATGATTATGATTGCCTCTACGGACTAAACCCTCCGGTTTATATAGACACCGGAGGGGACTAGGTTTGTACAAAGTCGGTTACAGAGAAAGGAATGTTCATATCCGAACACCAAGCTTGCCATCCACGCCAAGGAGAGTCTCATCCGGACACGGGAGAGAGTCTTCGATCTTGTATCTTCACGGCCCGTCACTCCGGCCCACATTACATAGTCCGGACGCCCGAGGACCCCTTAATCTAGGACTCCCTCAATACCATCGCAGCTCACAAGTAGCAACAATATATAGACCCCCTCCTCCATCTAGCTAGGGTTAGCAAAGGTTTAGCTCATTTGAGATTGTGTTTTGATCACTCACTACCACTCTCCCGTGGAGATCAAGGCCTCATGTGAGAAGATCCCTTGGTGGATTCAAGACCCCTTTTAGGGAAGATCCTTCTCGGATATCAAGCCATCAATTCCTCCGAGGATTGGGATGAACTAGTTCCTATTTTGCCTTCTTCTGTTGGATTTGGACCTTTGTATCCATCTATGTGTATGTGGATTTAGCACATGTGCGATTGGATCTTTGTCAGTTTAGTGTTCTTGTTATGTTTCTCCCTTGATTTGCTCCTTTCCCCACCTCCAAGTGTGAAAAGATCATGAACTCGGGTTCCACCCTACATCATCTTGGATCAGAGCTTAGGTTGATTCACATCTTGGAGCCCCTTCCCCCCACTTTCTAGCCTTATTTTGTTTGTTTTTGCCCAAATTCAAAAATCCCCACAAAAAGAGCCATACCAAAAAATTTATGATTTGTTGGTTTTGATGATGTTTTGTTGATTTTGATCCATGGATTCGAAGTGTTGCATTTGGATCTAGCTTCCCCACATCTTCCCCGTCATTTCCATCCACGAACTCATCCCAATTTTTACCAAATTTATTGGGTGAAATACTACCCTGAAAAGCTATTGTGATCCCCTATACTTATGGGTCATCAGCACACGTATGTATTTCTATTAGAATAGACCACCTATCACAAAGGTAGGGAAATATTTTCTTTCCTCAAAAAAGAAACCAGCCTCCACTTAACAAATGCATGTTTATATCTATTAAGCCTATCCTGGTGAAACTTGCCACTTGATTCAGTGTATTGACCCTTGTGGCTGCAATGTACAATGTTCTAGGAATTACCATATCAAAGGAAAGATACGAAGTAGAGTTACAATGCTATACTCCACTCTTTCCTGTGAGTTGAAGGACGCCACAAGACTAGAATAATAGTTTCACTGCATAGTTATTGTAAGCTAGCCTTGAGCTACGCAGGTATGTATTGTGAAAGAGACTGGATCCATGATGTAATACTATGGCATGTGGTGTATCTTGGTATTTCATCGTCAACTGTGCGTGTCAGCTATTGATTCGGGGATTGACACAGTAAATCACAGTGATTCGGGGCCCCTCTCGGGGCTGGGTCGTGACATGAGAGGTCCTCGTCCTAAGTCAGATTTGACAACGGGGTTGGTATAGGCGAGTCTTGCCGCTCCTCGATCTAATCTAATACCCAGCTCAAGAAAGCTAGCTCTCCGCGCGAATCTGCGGTGTACTCCAAGTTGCCAAATCTCATGATCTGGCCGGGAGCTAAGTTCTCGACATGGCCTAGGTGGCCGGTCGAGTCAGCAAAAAGGGTTGTGTTGCCGGAAACGAAGAGTTGGCCTAGCACTAAGTCATGCTAGCATCGATCTGCTCTCCCGTGTTGATCCCCATCGAATCCTTGAAGCTACTCAGCAAGGACCAGCGTGGGCCACCAATGACGGAGTCGATTCCGGCGAATCTCGAGTAGGGGGTCCCGAGCAAGGTTGTCATAATCGCGATTCTGTTATATGATCCTGTGACTTTACTATCTAAACTAACACATATGATTCTATGATTTTAGCTCATAGAATCTATGTTTTTACGATCCTAATAGTGAAGACTCTATGATTTGCGATCCTACCATCGGAGCTCCGATCCCATTCAAAATCGCGATTTTAACAACCTTGGTCACGAGCTGGTAGTCTAGAGACAATGGTAACAAGGACATGTGGTTTTATCTAGGTTTAGGTTCTCTCGAAGAGATAATACCCTACGCCATGCTTGTGTTGTATTGATTTGGGGTGGAGTATAAAGTACAAGTGATCTACCACGAGAAGTTGGCTACGTATTAGGTAAACATGTTGTAGACGATCTCTAAACCTTGGAGTATGCGCCAAGTCTTCAAGAATATTCCTTCTTTGTGCCAAGGACCTTCTGGGGATTGGCCTACTAGTGAGCCACCACGCGGGTCCTTGGCCTGGCTCACCTGGGTAGGAGACGAGCTGGTGAGTACCCCCTAGTCCAAGACACCATCAAGAAGCTTACTTGCAACCACTAGTAAATGTGTACGTGCAACGCATGTCTTGACAAATATAAATGTTAATAACCATTGTATTATTGGATGTTTTACATTTTTACTATAATTGTAATTAAGCATTTTGTTAACTGCAATAACAATCGGGTGTACAATATTGGAGCATACTATCTAAAATCTATCACACACACGAAAAAAGTTATTCATTTGAAACAAATGGTCCAACTAATATTTTCAGCCATTGTTTAGATCATACATAGCATTGTGGAAACCCTGCCGGTGCAAGGTTCAAATCATGAAGGAGCCATACCTCTACACACATTCCAGCAAAAGATATCAAAGAGTTACAATAACTGAAATTCATTTCAAAAATAACCATTGAACTACTAAATAGTAATGCAACCCACCTAACAAATGCTCTCAACATCGTTAGAAATCAGGGTAAGCAGCTACTCCTACTATTTTAGCAAATTAATTAGGATCCATAGTTTCATACAGATTGCAGACATTAACACACACCCAGAATGACAGTCTCAACAGCATTGACATATTCTCACAACATGAATTCGTCACCACTCGCCATTAGGACCACACAAACTAGAAGCTTGTGAAGAGAATTGATTGTGTCATCCATGCATCTCCGTGTGAATATTTTTCAGGACCTTCCCGTTTTGGGTTGTACTGATTAGAAAACACAGCGATAGTCCAAGTTTAAGGTGATTTTGGCGGTGTTTGTTTCAGCTTTGCGGACTAGATTCAACTTTGAAAAAGGCTGGTTCTGAAACAAACAGCTATTTCAAATCAATTTTCGAAAAACAGCCTAAATCTGATTCGGGCAATTGTCACTGTATATTTGACTGAAACACATCCTGGTGTGCTTTAATGACAAAATTGAGTGTGCGAACCAGATCTGTCAGCACGACGTATTGGCAATTGATTCCGTTAAAGTTGAAGCCCAAACAAACAACACCTTTGCCTCAGGCATGCAGTAAGCACCCCTAGTAGGCCCTAGCTACGTGGGGTCGCTGTTACGGGCCCTGGCCATTACAAGAGAAAAGACGATGATGATGGATATTTGACTGGGGGCATCCTGATCCGGGTCCTTTTGAGCACTCCGAGCTCGTACGAGCTACGCATGCCAAAACAGTTGAGCCATGCATGCCGATCTAAAGTGGCCCGGTCGGCAAAGCTAAACCTAGTTCTCCCCGTCCAATCCTCCATCTGGAGTTGTTCCTTCGAGTTTGGTCCAATTCAGCAACTTGGGTTCATATATTATGTGCTCCCACTGCTCCCTGTAAGAAAGCAAGTAATAAAGCTAAAATCTGTAGGTCCGCCTGTGGTAGCAAGTGTAGCTTTGAATCATGCGGTGATAATTGTATCTCGGTGCAGATTTGACAGCACAAAGCATGAATAACTGTTACTGGAGCCTCGTATATCAGCACAGCTCAGGTCTGCACTCATATACTAAGAACAATTCCAATGGGGCGACCCATTTCTTCTGTGGGCGTCTGTTTGAGTCGGCGCGGATAGAAAAGTCAGCCAACGCACCGACCCAACGAGACGCTCGTCCGCTTTTCGTCCGCCTGCCGACCCATGCCCGGCCTATTTTTTTAGCCGGATTTGCGTCGGCGCGGAGACGAGACGGACGCGCGCGTTCTCCTTCTTCTCCCCCTGGCCCGCTGGTCGATGGCAGTCTTCATCATTTTCCTCCATTTCCCTCAAAAACCCTCCCGCCGCCGCCCGCCATGGACGACGACCTCGACGCCGCCGCCGGCCTCACCTCCCTCGCCTCGTCCGGCATGACGACCGCCCCCTCCGGCAAAGGCAAGCCTCGCGCCCCCCGCAAGACCGCCGTCGTGCCCAAGCCGAAGAAGAAGCTGATGCCCGAAGAGCGGGTAAGGGAGTCGGCGAAGATAAAAGGCCGGAGGCACGTGGCGGACGCGAGGGACAAAGCCATCGCCGCGGCCGCCGTCGCCGCCGCCGCACAGCATGAGGCCACCAACGTCCGTGTCGCGGCGGCAACGAGGGAGGCGCTAATTCTGCTAGGGTTAAACCCTGGCCAGCACGGTCTCGTCAACGCCGCCATGGCCGCGGCCAGCACCGGCTCATCCGCTGCTCGGATGGTGCCGCCTGACCGCTTCAAGGCCGGGCGACGCAACTGATACCCGGCTTCCACGTCTACCCACAGGCCTCCCGAATCTCCGGGGAGTGCTCGCCCGAGGTGAGTGTGGTGGCGCCTTCCACGCCTGCGCCCATCGACCTCAACGCCACACCGGTGGCCGGTGGCTCGTCATCCGGAGGCATGAGGAAACACGCGCGCCACATGCCAGTCAACGTGCTGCCGGACGCACGCAACCTGTTCGACGGAATGCCAGCCTCCGGCAACGACGACTACATGCAACACATCATCTTCGAGGGTGATGCGGCGGCCGCTGGCGGTGCCACCGGGGCCGGCTACGATCCCGAAGAGACACAAAGCCAGGACGACCGAGAGGCGTTCACGCCGTCCACCTTCGATCAAGATCAGGTGGCGTTCATGCATGATCAGGTCGGCCTAGTCCTGGACGTGAAAGGATCGAGAAGAGGTGTCTAGAGGGGGGTGATTAGACACTAAATACCAAAATTTGCAGTTTTTAACTTCTTTAAGTTCAAGTGGAGTTTTGGCACAAGTTTAACAATCACAATACATAACAAGCAAGCATGCAAAGAGTATATGAGCAGCGAAAAGTAAAGCATGCAACTTGCAAGAATGTAAAGGAAAGGGTTTGGAGGATTCAAACGCAATTGGAGACACGGATGTTTTTGTCGTGGTTCCGATAGGTGGTGCTATCGTACATCCACGTTGATGGAAACTTCAACCCATGAAGGGTAATGGTTGTGCGAGTCCACGGAGGGCTCCACCCACAAAGGGTCCACGAAGAAGCAACCTTGTCTATCCCACCATGGCCGTCGCCCACGAAGGACTTGCCTCACTAGCGGTAGATCTTCACGAAGTAAGGCGATCTCCTTGCCCTTACAAACTCCTTGGTTCAACTCCACAATCTTGTCGGAGGCTCCCAAGTGACACCTAGCCAATCTAGGAGACATCACTCTCCAAGAAGTAACAAATGGTGTGTTGATGATGAACTCCTTGCTCTTGTGCTTCAAATGATAGTCTCCCCAACACTCAACTCTCTCTCACAGGATTTGGATTTGGTGGAAAGAATATTTGAGTGGAAAGCAACTTGGGGAAGGCTAGAGATCAGGATTCATATGGTAGGAATGGAATATCTTGGCCTCAACACAAGGGTAGGTGGTTCTCTCTCATAAAATGTGTACTGGAAGTGTAGGTTCGTTCTGATGGCTCTCTCCATGAATGAAGAGTGGGTGGAGGGGTATATATAGCCTCCACACAAAATCTAACCGTTCCACACAACTTGCCAAACTCGGTGGGACCGAATTGATAAACTCGGTCGACCGATTCAGCAAATCTAGTGACCGTTAGGATTTTCTGGGACCGACATGCAACTCGGTAGGACCGATATGGTTCGGGTTAGGGCATAACGTAATCTCGGTGAGACTGACACACAAACTCGGTAGGACCGATTTTGGTAATAAGCTAACCAGAGAGTTGGTCGTGCAAACTCGGTAGGACCGATTACACAAACTCGGTGAGACCGATTTTGGTAATAAGCTAACCAGAAAGTTTGCATTGTAATCTCGGTAGTACCGATTACTCAAACTCGGTGAGACCGATTTTGGTAATGGACATACACAGAGAGATTACAATCCCATCTCGGTGAGACCGAGATCCCTATCGGTGAGACCGATTTGCCTAGGGTTTGTGGCAGTGGTTATGACATCTGAACTCGGTGGCGCCGGATAGAAAGAATCGGTGGGGCCGAGTTGGACTTTTGGTTTAGGTCATATGTGGATGTGAGAAAGTAGTTGAGGGCTTTGGAGCATATCACTAAGCACTTTGAGCAAGCAAGCCATTAAGCAACACCTCATTCCCTCTTGATAGTATTGGCTTTTCCTATAGACTCAATGTGATCTTGGATCACAAAAATATAAAATGTAGAGTCTTGTACTTGAAGCTTGAGCCAATCCTTTGTCCTTAGCATCTTGAAGGGGTTCCACATCCTTTAGTCCATGCCACTTGATTTGTTGAACTTGTCTGAAACATACTAGGTAAAAGTGTTAGTCCAACAAGAGACATGTTGACATTAATTACCAAAATCACCCAGGGAGCACTTGTGCTTTCAGGACGGCTTCCCACTCGACCACGAGTTTTCGGAGGACTACGGGCAAGAGGAAGAGGATGAGTGCGACATCGAAGGGGAGTCTTTGTTCGAGGACGAGCTCGCCAACCAAGCCGCCGGGGCGAAGCCGAAGCGCAAGAGCAAGCGGACGAAGGCATACACGGCGGCCGAGGACAAGCTCCTTTATGAGTGTTGGAGGGACATTGGGCAATACCCCAAGGTCGGCGCCGAACAAAAGGCATTAACCTTTTGGATTTGTGTCCACCATAGTTCCATGAGCGCAAGAAGTTTCCGTCGTACCTAATGCAAAGCACGTGCAGGTGGGTGTCCATTTCGAAGCGATGGAGGATGATCCAACAAGAGTGCAACAAGTTTTGTGACACTCTTGAGAGCATCAAGGCCCTCCCTGTGAGCGGTATCGGCATGCAAGACATGGTATGCAAGCGGCCCTCTTTTGTGTCATTTCGTTTATGCTTGCATGTCCATTTCCATATCCATTTTGCCAGTATGCTTGCATGCAATAATTTTGTAGGCATTCCAAGCTTTGGAGGCATTCAAGGTCCAACACGACGGCAAGTGCTTCAACCTCTCCCATTGTTGGAGGGTCATCAAAGACGAGGAGAAGTTCAAGGCGCAATATGCCGCCCTCAAGTCGTGGGGGGGGGGAGAGGGCCGTGGAGGAGGAAGACGACGAGAAGCCACGCCCGCGGGGGAAGACCAACTCCAAGAAGGAGGACAAGTGGGATGCGGCGTCGAACGCCTTGATCGCAAGCGTGGAGGGCATGATGAGCAAGAAGGACTCAAGGGAGGAGGAGCGCCGGTGATACAAAGAAGAACAAATGAACCCCTTCATTGAGATCCAAAGGAGGAGGCTTGGGATGGATGCGGAGAAGCAAGCCAAGATGCTTGAGATGGATGCGGAGAAGCAAGCCAAGATGCTTGAGATGGAGGCGGAGAAGCAAGCCAAGATGCTTGAGATGGAGGCGGAGAAGCAAGCCAAGATGCTAGAGATTGAGGCCACCAACGCCAAGACCAAGGTGAAAGAAGTGGCTCTCGCGAGCATGATGACCGGGGTGGAGATCATGAAGGTGGATCTCAACACCGTGTCGCCAAGGAAGAGGTTGTGGTTCGAGAAGATGCAGGCCGGCATGCTCAAGTTCGACGACGAGTGACCTATGACGGTGAGCGCCATCCTTTTTTGTATGTTGGCAAGTGTGTTGGCATGAACACAACCGTGATAGCGTGGTCGAACTCCCGCCCCTTTTTTGTGTGTTGGCATGCGTGCCGGCCGCTGGCAAGTGCGCCAGCCGAACTGTGTGGTATTTTCTGAAACTGGCATTGTATGCCGGCGCTGGCATGGTTCGGACATGAACTTTCGGGCGACGACATGGCCGCTGGCATGAACTATGGCCGCGGACCTTTTTTCAAAATTTATGTGCGGACATGAAATGGGTCGGCATGTTGGGCGCAATGCCGACCCAAATCTCAAACGGGGCGCCGAGTGGGCGGCCGACCCAAACAGACGAAAAGCGGACAAAAGCGCCGTCCGTTTGGATCGGCACGTTGGAGTTGCTCTAACTTCTTCTTCTTTTACGCTGTGCTATTTTGAAAATGCAGAGATTTCATAACAAACAACTTAGTTTAACTCTCACTTTGCCATGCACTTTTTTCCCCCAGCTTTTTGTTGACTAGACGGAGCAGAGCACCGGCGAGCAGCAATAACCCGATCGACACATGGTTTTAACCATGTCCCCCGCAAGCAAAAGTGGGGGATCTTAATCTTTGATCTTTGCCGAAAAGAAGACTTGTTTACTCAGGAAAGATCAAGACTACTAGCTTTCTCCTCGCGCATTATCATTAAAATGGAGACGTACTAGTACGTCCTTTGCGATCCAGGCCGGCTGACCCACCACGCAGGCCGGCCGCAGCATGCAGATCCGTGGAGCATGCACGCATGCACGCACAGTGTCCAGCAATGGCAGCTTCAATGCCCATGGCAGCAGCAGGAGAATTTATGATTATTCTTCACAAGATCCAAATCCTGCTCCCCGCGCCCTCATCATTGCGCTCCCAGCCCAAAGTACACCTCATTAGAGTAGGTTTTAATCTATCATGCACGACTAGTACGTTATGATCGCGATGATTAAGGGGCATAGATGTAGACCCCAACCAGATAGATCCATCCAGTGAGAATCGCATCAATTGGTCTAGTAATACTACGTAGCTCTCTGCCCATCAAACGCTCGACCTCGACCTAACCAAAGATGGCACCATCAAATTTATTTCCCACTTATTGCAATAAGTATCTTGCTAGGGTTTCAACAATGAAGCGATGAAGAAAGATGAACCGTTGGCGTCCAAGATGGGGTTTTTCGTCGGGCCAGCCATCCCACTACGGGGGGCAAGGCTGGGTTGCCTTCCCAGTCCGGTCCTTTTCGACCAGTTCGCTTCACTCTCAGTGCTCTGCTCCTCCGCCGCTGCGTCGTCTCGCAATGATGCGCGCGGCGCCACTGTCGAAGACGCAGACTTCCCGCCTGGACAGATGAAGCAAGTCCGGGGCGCAATGATAGGCTCCGGACCGGAGTGGCATACGATGCGATGCGGTCGTACGTGCATGACCGGTGCGGTTAACGGCCGACGACGTGACGGTCGCCCGTGCCCGGTGGCGGGTGCCGGAGTCTCTCGTTCTGTCTCGGCCGGGGGTCCAATGGGATCTCGCGGTGGGAGCGAGGGAGGGAGGGAGGAGACTGCGAGGCTTGGTGTTTACTCAAGAGGGCGTGCGTGGTCACGCCTAGTTTCTAGCCTGGTCTGGCCTAGGCTCAATGATTGAACGGAGAAAACATTCGGGAAATGTTGAGGTGATGCACGCTTTTGTGGTGTGCCACCTTCAGTTGTCACTTGTTTGTAGGTAGGCTCCTGTGCTTGCTGTTGGATCTGATCTGATCTGATGAAACCCAGTGGAGTGGAGGTTGTTGTCCAAGACAGACTACTGTGCAATGCCACCCAAGAAATCCCACCGTGCAATGTTACTGGACATTCAGCTTACTTAGTTGATGTACAAAAGCTGAGTACTGTGCAATGCACCCAGCTCCTGAGTACGTCTCGATGAATCATGGGCTGCTTCTCGACGGTTATGGGCCAACAAAAAAAGCTGCAAGACTCGCATGATGAAGAGCGACATTGACAAGATGCATCATCTGATGATCCTAGCACGCCCACAAAGCTTGCTTATTAGGGAGCAACGGAACACATCAACCTTCGCGATTTCCATCACACGACACATGAATGATTGGTCCTTGCAGCTTTCTTTCTTTTTCGTGGGCTCCCGGGGGATACTTATTACCGCTCAAACAATCGTCAAACGGTGGCTACTTTGACAGTTGAACTACGCGACTCGAGATGACTCAGCCCAGCCCACCTGAAACATTTTGGCTCATGTATCCCAAACTCATCACAATTTTGATGAATTGGCTGAATAGCGGCACATGTCCAACCCCCTCTCCCGGTTCGGATTTTTGATGAATTGGCTGATGCATTAATTCAATGGCGGCACAGATCCTTCAAGATGACAGTACATAACATCCTATCACGCTTGCAGAAATCGCGTACATAAGAACATCTAGAGGAATCGGCTTCCCAAACCTGGTGGCCTGCCTCGAGTCCAGTTGCACTGTAAAAAATTCACAAACGCGGATATCATAAAAGAAGATCACTGAAATCTCTGTTAACCTTGCAAACTTGTGAAGTCTAGAGCAGGGTCCGAAACAGGTAAATATAAGTACCTCCAGGTGCAGATAAAATTAGCCGCAGAATATGTTACAGTGATGCATTACTCAACAACAACCATCTCAGATTATGAGATGGGGCACATACTAAACCTAAATTCCAAGCTAGGCTATGGAAAAATGGGATCACTACAGCGTTGGCAGAGCTCCCAAGCAATACATGTCAGTCCGCCAAGCTATCGAGGAAGCCCTGCAGCTCCTTCAAGCCTTCTGCGGATATACTTCTCTGCACGCGAGGCCTGGGAGCTGTTAAGACAGGAGGCGCTATGGAGTTGAAGCAGACGACAACTACGGAAAGGTTGTCGCCGCTCTTCCTCTTGATGGCCTCATCGACCAACTCTTTACAGCAGGCGACAGGGTCGTTGTGCTCTTGGAGCCTCCGGCGTGCAAAGTCTACCGCATTTTGGCTGCGGAATACATCCCAGATCCCGTCGCAGCCGATGATCAGGAATTCGTCCTCCTCGGTAAGATTTCGCATCATCACCTCCGGCTCGGCACTAAGAGGCCCAAGACCATCGCATGCTTTCATTCCTTCCATGTGCCAGTCCCCGATTGCTCTAGCGACATTCAGCAGCCCATTCAGGTACCCATCGTAAACATAACCACCCGAGGCTTCAATCCGCGTCTTCTCTCTGTTGCAAGATGGCTTATGGTCCCTGGACATCTCAACCGCCTTTCCACGGCAACATACAACCGCTCGACAATCACCAGCATTTGCCACCAGAAGTGACCTGTCAATCATGCAGAAATGTTTAAGAAAGAAAAAGAACTCAAGCAAAAAATACAGATTTTCCAGAGATAACGCTGTCAAAACTATAGATAAATGAAAAGAAAGAACAGTTGAAACAAAAGAAAGGAAAATCATGCTGGTATTAACATTGTTAAATAAAAGAGTAGGCATAGAAGGGATGCACTGGATTGTTCAGAAAACATATATATGACATGCATATTACTCACTAAAAGAGCAAAGCATGTATGAAAACCTGCTAAAGCACTACAAAGGCATGACAAGAACAGGAAAACTTTCAATTTCAAAGAACAAGAAACCGATATCAGTGGGAAGTGATGCTCAATACTTACAAAGAAAACCTTGCTAACAGATATAATGATATATGTATCACTCACTAAGGGAGAAAGGCATATGTTATGTATAAGCCTTTGCTGGACACGGAAGGAACAACTTGTCAGTGCCAAAGAAAAAAAAACTAAATATGTGGGAAAATGGAGCGTAGAGTGCATACATAGAAGAATTTATTCACGCAGATAACTAAACAGGAACCATAAGGCCATAAGGAGGAATAAGTAGTTACACTTCCAATAATATAAGAGCGTTTTTTACACTTCCCATAATATAAGAGCATTTTTTACACTTCCCATAATATAAGAGCGTTTTTTACACTAGTGTGGTGCGAAAAACGCTCTTATATTATGGGACGGAGGGAGTAGTGTCTAGACACTAATGCTACAGAATAACTTACTACAAGGCCTATAGTTACACAAGTTAGGGCAATACCTCCCGATGATGAGAGCAGCAAGCGCAGTCGTGCCAGATGCAAGAGAGGAGTTCACAGAGCAAGCATCTGCAAAAGCAGCATCAGTCTGTAAGAATGCTGAGGAGACAGCTTTCTCGATCTCCCCCGGAAAACCATCACCCTCAACGATGAACCTTGGCAAATTGCTGCACACAAAGTCCGCAGCGTGCTTTCCACCATGCCCATCAAAAACCTAAAACATTAAAATCGTGTGAACAGTACATACACAGGAAGTGCCTTTCAGATGTACAAACATACTCTGTCAGTAGAGAGTTCATGATGTCTATCAATCATGAAATGACTAAAATTTGCTGACAATTATTACAAACATCAAGACAGAAAATTTCAATCACACTTGCCCTTCTTGTGGCAGTGTGATCAGTTTGTTTAAAACAGTTCTTTTCAGTTTCCAGGAAAAGGAGAGAAAATTTGACACACATATTAGAATAAAAGCATACCCCATAAAATGAACTGGGCCCTTCTTCACAGTTTTCAGGTCCAAAATCTCGCAGGAAGTTGTCACAGCAAATGTAGACATCCTCCATTGAGCTCCTTGACCCAATGTCAGCCCAGCCTCCAGACCGTACAACTGGGATATATTCAACATCTGTGCTTTCAAAAGTTCTCTCTGTTTCAGGTCTTGTACTGCTCAAAGTGCCCCTCGCCTGCGAGTTGAAGCCATGCAAGATAATTAGTTGACCTTACCAAAAAAAAAGTTACAACATATTGCATACTACTCCCTCCGTTCCAAAATACTTGTCATGCACGACAAGTATTTTGGAACGGAGGGAGTACTTTATTATTAAGTGGTGGAAGCATATCATGCTGATACTTACAAGCAAGGGCTTAAATTTCTTTTTCACGGTGAGCTCCTAGTGGCTAGCTAAACTATTGAAAGATATTGCCAAAGCTACTTATTGCATTTTAATATAACTGGAAAAAATAATAACGACATCGCTACTAAAGCAGAACATTTGGCTGTCAGTCCATAACTTAGCGACTAGGGTCAAAAAAAGCCGTCATCGCTACTAAAGCAGAACATTTGGCTGTTAGTCCATACTTAGCGACTAGGGTCCAAAAAAGGTATACCACAGCTATCACTAGCTCTTTACTCCAGAACTTTGCTGATAAGGTTGATCCCACCAAGCAAAAATACGAACCCCATCACACCACATCATCAAAATAAGCGTAAGAGTTGTGGAAAGACTAATCCCCTTCCCTATCATAGTACCATGTGAAATCAATGTGACCTGATAATATTTTCACTCTCTTGTTAAATACAATGTTTTGCCTTCTAAAAATTCCAAGCAGTACTGTTCCGGTACCAGCTCGTACACGCTATAGATTAGTAGAAATACAAATATACTATTTGTACTGTAATACTGAGAAGGGAAGCCATACATGACATGTACACCACCTTTGTTTTGGCCTCTATCAAGAAAGCAATGTTCAATCTGACAGAGCTAGGGACTTCAATTTTTCAATAACCCAAACCAAACCTCAAGTAGAGCGATGAGATGAGAACCAAAAAATGGAACAGGGTAATAAGAGTAAATCAAACTAACGTTTTGCAAACTCCTTAAAACATGCAAAGAGGCTCTAGGAGTTCTTCAACTGCAGTTTTGCCAATTACTACTTGAAAGAAGCACGAGAATAGTTTTTCTAGCACTAACTTGTTTGAATAATGTTCAGAGGACATTAGGTCAGAACAGGGAATGGCAAGTACACAAGAAGTTAAGAGACTTCCATGACACGTAAGTCCCAGATTGCCAGATAGCAACCTTTCCAGGAAGATATGCCCTTCAAGATGAATAATGTATCATGTTCACAATCTACATCGCCCACCATCCCATATAAAAAACCACGGTAGCACATGGGACTGATCTAGTTTACACGAACATTCTGAAAACTCTGCATACCAATCATTTCATAGAAACCAAGACAGTCTTTCCAAAAGACCACCTGATCATACGCATCTAAAATGGCTTTCTAGTTTACACGAACATTCCGAAAACTCTGCATATCAATCATTTCATAGAACCCAAGACGGCCTTTTCCAAAGATCCCCTGATCATACGCATCTAAAACGGCTTTCTAGTTTACACAAACATTCTGAAAACTCTGCATTTCAATCATTTCATAGAACCCAAGGCAGTCCTTTGAAAAGATCACCTGAACATACGCATCTAAAACAGCTTTCTAGTTTACACGAGAATTCTGAAAGCTCTGCATATCCAGTAGCACATCCAGTTGGTGCAGTCAATGATTTCATAAGTCCCAATGCAGACTTTTCAAAAGACCACCTGGTTAGGAGCATCAAGCATCTAATATGGCTTTCTAGTCTCCCGATAACCTGCATCCACATTAACCGCATGGATCTGAAAATCCCAGAAGAAAATCCCAGAAGCACTCTAGTACTCTAGTACAACATGTATGTACCACCAAGAAAATCCCAGAAGAAAGATGCCATCCTTTCCCTCCCCACCTCCAAGATGCACAACAGAACTTCCCATAATAACGGTGCAAACTCTAGCTCCTCAGCGCAAACAGCTCACCTTGAAGCGAAGGAATCGCACCGAACAGCAAACATTGAGAAGGAATCAGGCGGGGCGCCACGTAAAGCTCCCGCTTTCCGCACGGATCACACGAGCAACCAAGCTAAGTGCGCCCAGATTCGAGATTCTGAGGCGATATTACTTACAAAGGATGCGTGCCGTGAGAGCACCGACTTCCTCGCCGAGGCCGACGACGGGATCGGCGGCTTCCCCCTGCCGCCGCCGCCGCCGAGCCTAAGCTCCTCCATCTCCTCCGCCGCCGCCGCGGGGAGCCTCGTGGCCTCGGATCGAGTCGGAGATGGCTAGGGTTAGGGTTTGGACTTGGAGCGAAGCCGCTGCCGCCAGCATCAGTAGATCAGTACGGAGTACTGTGGAGTGTGAACAGTAACCGCTGGCCGTCCCAAGAGAGAAAAATATCAGTGGAGGAGCAGGGGAGGGGTAGTACGGTAAATTTGGCAGTCGTTAGACTGAAATCTCGGTTAATTTTGCGGGCCACGTGATCCGGTGTGGTGGCACGTGGGTCGGTGCTGCCAGCGCCGCCTGACGGCAACACGTGGCGTGATAGGAGGAGATTAAGGGCCTGAACTGTGGTTGCATATGCGTACATATCACAAGGAGTCATAAAACTTGCAGGCGATGTTCAATTTAATACATAAATTTATAAAATACATGTTTTTAGTCATTTAACTTATTATCTCGTTTATATATAGTACTTTCTGTCGTATCCAGCTATATCCCGCGCATACGGGGTTGGCTACGGGAATTGTTTTTTATCAAAAAACATCCTTGTATTTTATTAATTTATAATTTACTCAGAAAATCGGCAAAAGAAAAACGCTGGTGCAGGGGATGGTATTCAAACCCAGCACCTGTTACGATTAGCAGCGCATGCATACCCACTTCACTAACTATTTAATGATTTGAAAGCATACTTCCTCCTTCCATTTATATAGGGCCTAATGCGTTTTTTAAGACCGTCTTTAACTATTGACAAGATTAATAGTGCATGACATGCATAATGTGAAAATTATATCATTGAAAGCTCCTTTCACACATGAATTTAACGGTGTGTTTTGTGTAAGTTGCATGCCATATATTATTACTTTAATATTTGATTAAAGTTAGCTTCAAAAAATGCATTAGGCCCTATATAGATGAAAGGAGGGAGTAGTAAACTTTATATAACATGGACGGTACTAATTAAAGTAGAAATTAAAAAGGAAAAAGGGTGTGCAGAAAAGGGATAGCCGCTTATGCAATTAAAGAAATATACACAGTTTATCTTTTGTATTCTTCTTCCTTTTTTTCTATGTAAGAAAACAACTTATATTCTAGATAAACTCTTGGGACAAATCAACTAATTTTTTGTTTGAATTTGAATAATTATAAATTTAAAAATCTAGATAAAAGGAAATACAGTGCATAATGAATCTATCTATCTATCTATACCTATACTAATTCTAGACTTTCTATAAATTCTCACGTTAATCAGATTTTACGAGCCGTTAATCTGGTGGAACCGAGTTATTACGGTGTAGATCTACCCATACTATTCTTGGTTGAAATTTTGATCAGCTGTGAAAAAAAAACTGAAGCCCACAATTATTAGTTTTGTTAAAATAGAATTCAGCTCATACACGTTTCTTACCAATCCACCGTTTCTTTCCTCCTCTAAATAAAGTATAATCTCTGTCTATTTTAAAAATGAAATCTATATGTTTTTACTTCCGATGCCTTTAGTATAAGAAATCAATTTCTACACCTTTTTCCGTTTCAATTTTTTTATCTACACCTATTCTCCAGCTCCTTCCATAAAAGAAAAAAATCTATCTAATCCATGTCTAACACAGGATCTCGCCCTATCTCGTGGTGTGGGCGCCCGATCTATTCCTCGTCCTTCGTCTGAAAAAGAAACGCATCTGGAATTCTCAGGCCTTCCATGAAAGGATTTTCGCTTTCCGATCCGGCCGGCAGCTCGCAACAATGTCCATGTCCTGAGCTGCCTCCCGTTGATTCGTGGGTGCAAGATTAAGAAGACAGGTCTACCTCCAGTCTCCATGTGATCTATCCGCATCATGCAGATTGTTGCCTTAAGTTTTCATGTACGTTGATTTGGAGTTTTTCAGGTGCCACAAAATAAGCCCCAATCTTCCGAGTTCTGATGTTGTCATCTGTGGCACACGATTTCGTATATTGTTCCTCTTCTCCGTCGACTCGCTATTGCGTGCTGGATTCTCTTGATGCGAAGCTGCTATCTTATGTCTTCTCCCCCTTTGAATTCCTCATGCATGATTATGAATTGGAAAGAAGAAGCGCCGAACCATCAAGGTGAAAGATGAAGATGATATGTATCGTGTAATAATTAGGGCAACTACATGTCAAGGCACACACCACACACATGACCTGCGGGTGGCCCGACCTGGGCATGTCCATCAAGGACTACAATGACGGAAACATCAACCTGGTGCTGCACCACTCTGTCCAACAACCCATTGCCTCTCCACAGTCCAACCCCCTCCTCTACTAGTCGGAATCCAACCTATTTCGTGCTATACGCAGTACACAGTTAATTATGTATTTGATGAATTTTTATCTTTGCCAATACTTGAGTTCTAATAGTATAGTCCGAAATTATTTGAAACATATAAACTTAAATCAAAACAGTAAGCACTATCATGGAACCTTACTTTGTTAGAACATAGTCTATTTGTTACTAATAAATGGAGAACTAAATCTTCTACTGAGATCCCACACAAGTTTTGCCATTCTTAGTCTCTCTGGTAAGTAACACATTCTTCTCTTCCACATCATATGAAAACTATTTTTGCTACCCATTTTAGAGCTGCTTTGATGTGGAAATTAAGGTGGAGATACTGGAAAGTAGGAAGCAGATGGCAACTACGGACGATTCTTGACATTTATTGTTCAGCTGTTCTGTACACGACTGCACACAAAAAATTATCTCATTATTTGGCATCTAGATTACTTCTTAAAATACTCTATGTATGTTGTTCTTCTAGCTTAGAATCAGATGGTGGCGTCAATGAGTTAAGGTGTGTAATACATGTGCAATTGCGTAGGTTCTAAAGTTATTTTTGGAAGGAACAATGTTTTACTAATTAATTACCATCAGCACGTGAAACATTGGTATGCTAATTATGTTTAACATATGTTATTGTGTATACCTGGTGAAACTATAATAATCATATTAGTACCCGACTTGAACAGGAAAATTGTTGTGGTCTATACTTACAAGAATCTGTTATTTAATATACATGAAAACAGCTGACTCCTGTAACCTATGTAGAACGGAAGAGAAGGCTTGCATGCAATTGCATGCTAAACCTAACTGAGGTAGTGAGGGAGTTAAAAAATTATGTGGTAGTGCGTGAGTGGCTCCAGGCCTCCATCGTGCCCTGCCTCGGGCGACACACATGTATGTGGCCAAGAAGTCAGTGACGCCAACGGTATACAACAATCGTTGGAGGACCTCCAGCAGGAGGCGGTGCAATTGAGCCGACAAGGGCATTCTTCACCGTAGGAGCCTGAAACATCAGTGTGGCCTGAAGCTGTGAGATGCTGACGCATCTGCCCTGCAACTAACAACATCTAGACTCCTAGGAGGATGAAATCGACCAAAGGTACTCCTCCCAGCATAACAGTAACCTATGCAAAAGTGGCCCTTCCCTTTTCCCAGCTCCAGTCTTTATCCGTCCATCTTCTTCAGTTTGAGGTAATGTGTACAGAAAACACCTACGAAGTCGTCAATTCTGTTTACCAGACTGAAGAGATTTATAATTAAAAATGGTTAAAATGATATCTCAATTGGTGTTCTGGTATTTGTGTTAATATCCTTGGATGTAATGTTAAAACTCATTTTAACAATTCCCACTGAAGGAACAATATGTACATGATACCGCCTGCATCACTTTTTGATAAGATGCTATATGCAAATTTGTATTGCCACATATGATTCTTATAGACTGTAGCACTACAACTGTGCATTGGTGGACAACAAGAACATATTATATTTCGCAAAAAAAGAACATATTGTAGTTGCATACAATTTTTGAACAATATTACCATGCAGTTGCTTAGAATCAAGGCGTAAAGAAAATAAGTGGGCTGAAGAGATCGATATTATTAGTGATCGGTATATGGAAATGACGAAGTGCCAAAATAGTGTCAAATGTGTTAGGAACTAATCTATATGACCTACTCTTATTTTATTAATATAATAGCTAACAGTATATGTTTGAATTTAGCTCAGGTTTATACTTACATGTGGAATAATTCTAAAACAGTATCGTCCTTGACTTGCATATTCAGATTTACTGTATATTATGCAACATCGTTTGTATAGACCTTGATTAATAATATTTTCCGTATGATACATTCCTTCAAAACTGGAAACAATATTGAGTGGTCTCAACAATAAGCTCGGATAGAAACGATGATGGCTACACCTATACATAGCTTCATACGTGTGTTCCCTACAAGTGTTTGCTGAACCAATCATGATAGCTCTTGGATTTCATGAGATATTCACGTGATCCACTTGATGTATGTTTTGGTGATCAACTTGCGGATTCCGTAACATTGTGAACTTATGCATAGGGGTTGGCACACGTTTTCGTCTTGACTCTCCGGTAGAAACTTTGGGGCACTCTTTGAAGTTCTGTGTGTTGGTTGAATAGATGAATATGAGATTGTGTGATGCATATCGTATAATCATACCCACGGATACTTGAGGTGACATTGGAATATCTAGGTGACATTAGGGTTTTGGTTGATTTGTGTCTTAAGGTGTTATTCTAGTACGAACTCTAGGATAGATCGAGCGGAAAGAACAGGTTCATGTTATTTTACTACGGACTCTTGAATAGATCGATCAGAAAGGATAACTTTGAGGTGGTTTCGAACACTACCATAATCTCTTCGATTGTTCTCCGTTATCAGTGACTTTGGAGTGACTCTTTGTTGCATGTTGAGGGATAGTTATATGATCCAATTATGTTATTATTGTTGAGAGAACTTGCACTAGTGAAAGTATGAACCCTAGGGCTTGTTTCAACGCATTGCAATACCGTTTTCGTTCACTTTTATCATTAATTACCTTGCTGTTTTTATATTTTCAGATTATAAAAACCTATATCAACCATCCATATTGCGCTTGTATCACCATCTCTTCGCCGAACTAGTGCACCTATACAATTTACCATTGGATCGGGTGTGTTGGGGACACAAGAGACTCTTTGTTATTTGGTTGCAGGGTTGCTTGAGAGAGACCATCTTCAACCTACGCCTCCCACACATTGATAAACCTTAGGTCATACACTTGAGGGAAATTTGCTACTGTCCTACAAACCTCTGCACTTGGAGGCCCAACAACGTCTACAAGAAGAAGGTTGCATAGTAGACATCAAGCCGGAGCAGCAAATCTCTGTACCTGAAACTTCTGACAAACAGCTAGAAAACTGGCCTCTGACGCTTCACCTGAAATTCCTGACCTCTCCCGTGATCACACGGATGTCAATCCTGAACTCACCGAGCCATCCAATCCACTTAAGCCGCCAGAAGATCATGGTGAAGATGTCATAATTACTGGCACCAGCTTCAAAGAACCGGGACATCCAACTGTCTTGGCCAAACACTCCGCGAAAGATAAATTCATCGAGAAGCAGAAAATGAAATTTGACATTGTTGATTACTCTCAACTGAACGTTAATGAAGTTTTATCTGGTTATCTCAACCAAGTTCATTCCAGTCGCGACCTTGAAATTGATATGGTGAAGCAGATGCACCAAAAATATGAGGTATGGCTTCCGGCTTTTAAATAAGTTATGTATATCCTTCCAGCCCCAAGTCTACTGGTTATGAAATAGGCTGTAGACTTAGAAGAATCCATAAGCTTCTGTCACGGAATCCCTCCAAGGCCGGTTTAAAATTAAACCGGATGTTTGAAATAATGTAGCCTTGCATCTGTAGTCCCCAAGGGCTGGTTTAATCAGCATGAATAGGCCGGTCCTATTTACCATTGTCTCAAGAAAAGAGAGCTTATCTGTGTAGCCCTCATGAGTCGGCTGGGACTGTTTACAGCACAGCCGGCTCATCAATAGAAAGACACAAGCAATATGCATTAGCCCCCAAGTGCCAAGTAGTCTTTCTTGCAAAGTGCTTGGGGCTTTATTCAGAAGAGTCGTGTTACTTAAAGAAACTCTTTGACAGACATTAGCCCCCAAGTGCCAAGTGTTATTGCTTACAAAAGGCTTGGGACTTATATTTTTGTCATCCTGGTATGAATGTATTTATAACTCTGTGCTTCATACAGACTGTTGTCGCTGAACTGGAGTCACAGTTAAATGATGCAAAGACCCGGCTGGCGACTCAGGAATCTGAGACCCGGAAAGCTGAGTCAAAATTCCAGTTTAGCGTAGCTGAATCGGAGAAGCTGAAGACCAGTTTTGAGGCGGAGAAAAGCACTTGGGATGAAGAAAAGACTGTGTTAACTTAGCGGGCTGAAAAAGCAGAGGCGACTCTTCAAGAGGTGACCACTAAGCTCACTGGCTTAAAACACCGTGTTTCTCAAATGGTCTCTGCTATCTTTGGTGAGTCGCCTTGCTAGTCATCAAAAGTGAATCCTTGTCGTTATAATATAAACCGCCATTTAACCAATTTGTGATGTATCCAGGGCCCAGGAGCAGCAACTTGAACCAAGACATGCTTGTGAAGCTCAAGGCTGTCTACACACTTGTCGAACAACTGTACACTGGAACCCAACGTGCATTGGCCGCAATTTCTCCAACGAACCAGGCGCCTACTCTGTTAATAGATGTGTTGAAAAAGCTTTCTATGCTGCCTGCTAGGTTTGAGGAGATGAAGCGATCATCTGCAAGAGCTGACACCGTGACGGCTTTGAGCCGGGCCAAGGCATGGGTACCAGAGCTTGACCCGTCTGAGGTAGCCACTGGATACCCAAGCTTAAAGGAAGATGGCACTCCGTTTGATCAGAAGGTCTTCTCAGCTTGTGTAAAGGAAATACGTCCAATGGCGACTCTGATTGCCAATGGTTCTGATCTCTTAAAGTACCATCCGCTTATAACCGGAGAATCAAGATGTCGAATTCCGGCTTATAGAGTGATGGACTTAATCCCTCCAATTCGTAAGCACACTTTTGCCCCTGAAGTTGAGCCATCTGATCTTATAGATGACGAAGCTGGATTTCAAGCTTTATCTGGTATCAATTGGTCATCACCAAACTTTCAGACGGCGGAAGAGGACAAAGAACCGGAAATGGATGAACTAGAGGCCTCCAATCAACTAGGCCAAGAAGATTGAACCGCTTGGCAGTTTATATATTTGATCCTTGGAAAATTTGATCTCATTCGGCTCATACAACCATGTAATAGGGTAGTGAAAACTTCAATCTGTCGTGCCATCATGCACGTTGCTATTTTTGCGCAACACTGCTGGTCCGTTGGTTAAAAAACCATCACTTTATGCTTATAATAGCATTGATTGATGTAGATCTGGTTTATCATTACCCTGCATACAAAGAAAGCACAAGTGCCCTGGCGGCTTACCGCCGGGCGGGTCATGATATCCCACTGAAGCCACTGGGGACAAATAGTCCAAAACCAGGGCTGGTCTGACTGTAATGTTTAACATAAAATATCATACATGTGGCTTTATGCTTAGACTGCCGGTTGAGCAACCTTATGCAGTTAGAGGCGATAGAGCTTGAACTTTTGACAGGAGCAATTGGTAGCCCCCTCATTATGATGTGATGAGTCGGGTCTTCAATAAGGCCAGTAAAAATGACTTTACATATTTGATGTAATCTCAACTTGAATAATGTAGCCCCCAAGTGCCGGGTCGTAAGCCTGCAGCGACTGGGACTATTCCTTCCATTGTAGAATAAATTATATCCATTGATAAAATAATATCCATTGCGCTGAAGCGACTTTGAAAACCTCAATCATAATATTGGTTATTGATAACCATAATAAAAATCCAGCCATCTTGGCTATTAAAGATTTGAATAATATAACCCGGTTTGAAAAACCGGTTCCTGTGGTGTATATTTAGACTGCCGGCTTATCAGCTCCACGCAGCTAGAGTTTTTTAGAACGGACTCTAAAACATAAGATTATTATCCTCTGGCGACTTAGAGTCCACCATCCTGGCAGGTTGTAGAGACCCAAAAGATGCTTCAAATATGAGCCATAAGTAGGGCAGCTAGGGCCGACTTGTAAACAAACAAAAGGCAAAAAAAGAAATCATAGAATAAGAGATCAAAAGAAATTCAAGGCATTTGTAGGCTGCCAAGCCAAAGTATCTTCTTCAATGAATCTAGCCGGAGCCACTGGATTGTTCGTGCGTTCCGTGAGCCTGACTCACAGTACCCAATCGGCATTTGAACCCTAGATAAAGTCTGATCTTGCTCAAAGACTTATCAGGAGTACGCGGGGTCAGAGTAACAGCATACATCACGGGCCGATTTATCCAAGTTTCAAGGAAGGCGGCTTATGAAGCCTGGATCTATCCTGACTATCTGTAAGCCGTGCTCTCACGTGACAAGCCGCCGTTTGAACCTTAACAAGCTCAGATCTTGGTCGAATACACCGTAAAGATTGATCGTTAAGAGTTCGACGGGTCAATCGATATTACCCGATGGAGTTGAAGCAGCTGGCTACAGGTAGGATGACCCGGAAAGGTTATGTCCTCTTTGGTCGAATACACCTATGTTTGGACAAACCTGGTTAAGAGGGTAGTAACGCTATGTTCTCTTTGGTCGAATACGCCTATGTTTGAACAGGAAGCCCCCAAGTGACATACTGACAAATCGTGCTCATCGGGGACCTATGTTTGAGCGGTGATGTGCATCCAACTCTCTTTGGTCCCTGAGGTTTAGGCATCGAGCCTCTTAAAGGAATATGATGATAAAGACTCAGCTTCGAGGAAGTGAAATGACAGAGGCCCTAAATTATCAGGGATGCCGGCTTTCTACCACAGTAGCCACACTGACGGCTCGGCTATTGGCAGCCACATATAACAATAGAGGCTCTTTATCAATAGGGGCAGCAAGAATCGGTGGCTCAGCCAGCATCTTCTTAAGTGCCTCAAACGCCTCATTAGCCGCATCACTCTAGACAAAATGATCTATCTTCTTCATCATATGATACAGCGGGATAGCTTTCTCTCCCAACCGGCTTATAAACCGGCTTAAAGCTGCAATGCGATGCGCCAGGTGCTGAACATCATTAACACACGCCGGCTTAGCCAAACAAGTAATAGCTTTGATCTTCTCCGGGTTAGCTTCAATGCCTCTGTTAGAAACCAGGAAACTCAAGAGCTTGCCAGCTGGTACCCCAAAGACACACTTGGTCGGGTTAAGCATCATCTTGTAGACTCGGAGATTGTCAAACGTCTCCTTCAAATCGTCAATCAAGGTCTCCTTCTTCCTGGACTTCACCATAATGCCATCTACATAAGCGTGAACATTGCGCCCAATCTGATTGTGAAGGCAATTTTGCACACACCGCTGGTAAGTCGCCTAGGCACTTTTGAGCCCAAAAGGCATAGATACATAGCAGAAGGCTCCAAACGGAGTAATGAAAGCCGTCTTCTCCTGGTCCTTAACCGCCATCTTGATCTGATGATAACCAGAATAAGCATCCAAAAAACTCAGACGCTCACAACCTGCCGTAGCATCAATGATTTGAACAATATGGGGGAGAGCAAACGGATCAGCCAGACAAGCCTTATTCAAGTATGTGTAATCCACACACATGCGCCAAGTGCCATCCTTCTTAAGCACCAGCACCGGGTTAGCCAACCACTCAGGATGAAAAACTTCAACAATAAATCCGGCCGCCAAGAGCCGGGCCACCTCTTCACTAATGGTCTTCTGCCTCTCCTCGTTAAATTAGCGAAGAAACTGCTTGACCGGCTTAAACTTTGGATCAATATTAAGAGTGTGCTTAGCGAGTTCCCTCGGTACACCCGGCATATCTGAAGGCTTCCATGCAAAGATGTCCTGGTTCTCACGGATGAACTCGATGAGCGCGCTTTCCTATTTTGGATCCAGATTGGCACTGATGCTAAACTGCTTAGATGAGTCGCCAGGGACAAAATCAATCATTTTAGTGTGGTCCGCCGACTTAAACATGAGCGAAAGGATCATGCTCCGTGGTTGGCTTTTTCAAGGACGTCATGTCTGCTGGGTCAACATTATCCTTGTAAAATTTCAGCTCCTCTGCTGCACAAACTGATTCAAAGATAGGCAAGCATCTCCTGTTTCACACTCCAAGGCCACCTTGCGACTCCCATGCACTGTGATGGTGCCCTTATAACCCGACATCTTAAGCTGTAAGTAAACATAACAAGGCCTCGCCATGAACTTAGCATAAGTGATACGTCTCCAACGTATCTATAATTTTTGATTGCTCCATGCTATATTATCTACTGTTTTGGACCATATTGGGCTTTATTTTCCACTTTTATATTACTTTTGGGACTAACCTATTAACCGGAGGCCCAACCCAGAATTGTTGTTTTTTGCCTATTCAGTATTTCGAAGAAACGGAATATCAAACAGAGTCCAAACGGAATGAAATCTTTGGGAACGTGATTTTCTCATCAGATAAGATCCAGGAGACTTGGACCCTCGGCCAAGAAAGGAGGGAGGCGGCCACGAGGGTGGAGTGCGTGCCCCCCTAGGGCGCGCCCCCTGCCTCGTGGGCCCCCTGAAGCTCCACCGACGTACTCCTTCCTCCTATATATACCTACGCACTTCAACAGATCGACATCTGAGCCAAAACCTAATTCCACCGCCGCAACTTCCTGCACTCCACGAGATCCCATCTTGGGGCTTGTTCCGAGTTCACGGAAGGGAATCCACCATGGAGGGCTTCTACATCATCATCATAGCCTCTCCGATGAAGTGTGAGTAGTTTACTTGCACCTTCGGGTCCATAGTTAGTAGCTAGATGGCTTCTTCTCTCTTTTGGATCTCAATACAATGTTCTCCCCTCTCTCGTGGAGATCTATTCGATGTAATCTTCTTTTTGCGGTGTGTTTGTTGAGATCGATGAATTGTGGGTTTATGATCAAGATTATCTATGAGCAGATTTGAATCTTCTCTGAATTCTTTTATGTATGATTGGTTATCTTTGCAAGTCTCTTCAATTATCCGCTTGGTTTGGCCAACTAGATTGGTAGTTCTTACAATGGGAGAAGTGCTTAGCTTTGGGTTCAATCTTATGTGTCCTTACCCAGGATGTAAAGGGTTGCAAGGCACATATTGTATTGTTGCCATCGAGGATAACAAGATGGGGTATTTATCATATTGCATGAATTTATTCCTCTACATCATGTCATCTTGCTTAAGGCGTTACTCTGCTTTCATTAACTTAATACTCTAGATGCATGCTTTGGATAGCGGTCGATGAGTGGAGTAATAGTAGTAGATGCAGTGAGTCGGTCTACTTGTCTCGGACATGATGCCTATATACATGATCATACCTAGATATTCTCATAACTATGCTCAATTCTTTCAATTGCTCAACAGTAATTCGCTCACCCACCGTGAAAATACTTATGCTCTTGAGAGAAGCCACTAGTGAAATCTATGGCCCCGGGTCTATTTTCATCATATTAATCTTCCCACGCTTTATTATTGCTTTGCTTTTTACTTTTCCTTTTATTTTACTTTGCATCTTTATACCAAAAATACCAAAATATTATCTATCATCTCTATCGATCTCACTCTCGTAAGTAACCGTGAAGGGATTGACAACCCTTATTCGCGTTGGTTGCGAGGAGTTATTTGCTTTGTGTAGGTACGAGGGACTTGCGCGTGGCCTCCTCTTTGGATTGATACCTTGGTTCTCAAAAACTGAGGGAAATACTTACGCTACTCTACTGCATCATCCTCTCCTCTTCGGGGAAAACCAACACAAGCTCAAGACGTAGCAAGAAGGATTTGTGGCGCCGTTGCCGGGGAGTCTACGCAAAAGTCAACATACCAAGTACCCATCACAATCCCTTATCTCCCGCATTACATTATTTTCCACTTGCCTCTCGTTTTCCTCTCCCCCACTTCACCCTTGCCGTTTTATTTGCCTTCTCTTTTCCGTTTGCCTTTTTCTCGTTCGCTTGTTTGCTCGTGTGTTGGATTGCTTGCTTGTCACTATGGCTCAAGATAATACCAAATTGTGTGACTTTACCAATACCAAAAATAATGATTTCCTTAGCACTTCGATTGCTCCTCTTGCCAATACTGAATCTTGTGAAATCAATGCTGCTTTATTGAATCTCGTTATGAAAGATCAATTCACGGCCTTCCTAGTGAAGATGCCGCTACTCATCTAAATAGCTTCATGGATTTATGTGATATGCAAAAGACGAAAGATGTTGACAATGATGTTGTTAAATTGAAGCTATTTCCTTTTCGCTTAGAGATCGTATAAAGCTTGGTTTTCGTCTTTGCCTAAAAATAGTATTGATTCTTGGAACAAGTGCAAAGATGCTTTTATCTCTAAGTATTTTCCCCCCGCTAAGATCATCTCTCTTAGGAATGATATTATGAATTTTAAGCAACTTGATCATGAACATGTTGCACAAGCTTGGGAAAGAATAAATTAATGATACGTAATTGCCCTACTCATGGTTTAAATTTGTGGATGATTATACAAAATTTCTATGCCGGATTGAATTTTGCTTCTAGAAATCTTTTAGATTCGGCCGCGGGAGGCACTTTTATGGAAATCACTTTAGGAGATGCTACTAAACTCCTAGATAATATTATGGTTAATTATTCCCAATGGCACAATGAAAGATCTACTAATAAAAAGTGCATGCGATAGCGTAAATCAATGTTTTGAGTGGAAAGATGGATGAACTTATGAAATTATTTGCTACTAAGAGTGTTTCTTCTGATCCTAATGATATGCCTTTGTCTACTTTGATTGAGAATAATAATGAATCTATGGATGTGAATTTTGTTGGTAGGAATAATTTGGTAACAACGCATATAGAGGGAATTTTAATTCTAGGCCCTATCCTAGTAATCCTTCTAATAATTATGGAAATTCCTACAAGAACTCTTATGGAAATTTTAATAAGATGCCCTCTGAATTTGAGAATAGTGTTAAAGAGTTTATGAATTCACAAAAGAATTTTAATGCTTTGCTTGAAGAGAAATTACTTAAAGTTGATGAATTGGCTAGGAACGTTGATAGAATTTCTCTTGATGTTGATTCTTTAAAGCTTAGATCTATTCCTCCTAAGCATGATATCAATGAGTCTCTCAAAGCCATGAGAATTTCCATTGATGAGTGCAAGGAAATAACCGCTAGGATGCGTGCTATAAAAGATGCCTTTATTAAAGCGTGTTCTTCCGATTCCCATGAAAATCGAGATGAAGATCTAAAAGTTATTGATGTGTCCCCTATCAAATCTGTGTTTTGCAATATGAATCTTGATAATGATGAGATTGAATATGAGTCACATTTACCTAGAAGGCGTTCTAAAAATTCGGAGTTTTTAGATAATGATGCTAAAATTGATAAAAGTGGGATTGAAGAAAGTAGAACCTTAGATGTTGCTAAGCCCACTATTTTGGATATCAAGGAATTTAATTATGAAATTTGCTCTTTGGTTGATTGTATTTCCTTGTTGCAATCCGTGCTAAATTCTCCGCATGCTTATAGTCAAAATAAAGCATTTACCAAACATATCGTTGATGCCTTGATGCAATCTTATGAGGAAGAACTTGAGTTGGAAGTCTCCGTCCCTAGAAAACTTTATGATGAGTGGGAACCAACTATTAAAATTAAGATTAAGGATCATGAATTTTATGCTTTATGTGATTTGGGTGCTAGTGTTTCCACTATTCCCAAAACTTTGTGTGATTTGCTAGATTTCCGTGATTTTGATGATTGCTCTCTAAACTTGCACCTTGCGGATTCCACTATTAAGAAACCTATGGGAAGAATTAATGATGTTCTTATTGTTGCAAATAGGAATTATGTGCCCGTAGACTTTATCGTTCTTGATATATATTGCAATCCTTCATGTCCTATTATTCTTGGTAGACCTTTCCTTAGAACGATTGGTGCAATTATTGATATGACGGAAGGGAATATTCGATTCCAATTTCCATTAAAGAAAGACATGGAACACTTCCCTAGAAATAAAATAAAATTACCATATGAATCTATAATGAGAGCCACTTATGGATTGCCTACCAAAGATGGCAATACCTAGATCTATCCTTGCTTCTATGCCTAGCTAGGGGCGTTAAACGATAGTGCTTGTTGGGAGGCAACCCAATTTTATTTTAGTTTTTTGTTTTTGTTTCTGTTTAGGAATAAATAATCCATCTACCTTCTCTTTAGATGTGGTTTTATGTTTTAGTTAGTGCTTGTGCCAAGTCAAACCTATAGGATCTTCTTGGATAATAGTTATTTGATCTTGCTGTAATTTCCAGAAACTTCCGGTTCACGAAAACAATTTTTCAAAATGACCAGAACGTGATAAAATAGTGATTCCAATTGATTCTGATCAATAAACAAATTGCCTAGGTCTTCTTATTTTTGCTGAATTTTTGGAGTTCAAGAAGTTTGCGTTAGTTACAGATTACTACAGACTGTTCTATTTTTGACAGATTCTGTTTTTCGTGTGTTGTTTTCTTATTTTGATGAATCTATGGCTAGTAAAATAGTTTATAATCCATAGAGAAGTTGGAATACAGTAGGTTTAACACCCAAAAAAAATAAAGAATGAGTTCATTACAGCACCTTGAAGTGGTCTTTTATTTTCTTTCGCTAACGGAGCTTACGAGATTTTTGTTGAGTTTTGTATTGTGAAGTTTTCAAGTTTTGGGTGATTTTTTTTTATGGATTATGGAACAAGGAGTGACAAGAGCCTAAGATTGGGGATGCCCATGGAACCCACAAGATAATCCAAGGACACCAAAAAGTCAAAGCTTGGGGATGTCCCGGAAGGCATCCCCTCTTTCATCCACTTCCATCGGTAACTTTACTTGGAGCTATATTTTTATTCACCACATGATATGTGTTTTGCTTGGAGCGTCTTGTATTATTTGCGTCTTTGCTTGTTAGTTTACCACAATCATCCTTGATGTACACACCTTTTGAGAGAGCCATACATGAATTGGAATTTGTTAGAATACTCTATGTGCTTCACTTATATCTTTTTGAGCTTTATAGTTTTGCTCTATGTGCTTCACTTATATCTTTTGAGCTTTATAGTTTTGCTCTAGTACTTCACTTATATCTTTTGGAGCACGGCGGTGGATTTGTTTTAAAGAAACTATTGATCTCTCATGCTTCACTTAGATTATTTTGAGAGTCTTAAATAGCATGGTAATTTGCTTGAAATAATAATATGCTAGGTATAAAAAAATAGTAAAAACTTTCTTTTGAGTGCGTTGAATATTAAGAAAAGTTTGATGCTTGATAATTGTTTTGAGATATGGAGGTGATAATATCAATGTCGTGCTAGTTGAGTAGTTGTGAATTTGAGAAATGCTTGTGTTGAAGTTTGCAAGTCCCGTAGCATGCACATATGGTAAACGTTATGTAACAAATTTGAAACATGAGGTGTTATTTGATTGTCCTCCTTATGAGTGGTGGTCGGGGAATGGCGATGGTCTTTTTCCTACCAATCTATCCCCTAGGAGCATGCACGTAGTGCTTTGGTTTTGATGGCTTGTAGATTTTGCAATAAGTATGTGAGTTCTTTATGACTAATGTTGAGTCCATGGATTATACGCACTCTCACCCTTTCATCATTGCTAGCCTCTTGATGCAGTGCATTGCCCTTTCTCACATTGAGAGTTGGTGCAAACTTCATTTGGTGCATCCAAACCCCGTGATATGATACGCTCTCTCACACATAAACCTCCTTATATCTTCCTCAAAACAGCCACCATACCTACCTATTATGGCATTTCAATAGCCATTCCGAGATATATTGCCATGCAACTTTCCACCATACTGTTCTTCATGACACATTCATCATTGTCATATTTCTTAGCATGATCATGTAGTTGAAATAGTATTTGTTGCAAAGCCACCATTCATAATTCTTTCATACATGTCACTCTTGATTCATTGCATATCCCGGTACACCGCGGGAGGCATTCATATAGAGACATACTTTGTTCTAGTATCGAGTTGTAACCATTGAGTCGTAAATAAATAGAAGTGTGATGATCATCATTTTCTAGAGCATTGTCCCCAAAAAAAGAAAAAAAGAGAAAGGCCAAAAGAAAAAAAAAAGGCCAAAAAAGGGGATAAATAAAAAGGGGCAATGTTACTATCTTTTTTCCCACACTTGTGCTTCAAAGTAGCACCATGTTCTTCATATAGCGAGTCTCATATATTGTGCTTCAAAGTAGCACCATGTTTTTCATATAGAGAGTTTCATATTTTGTCACTTTCATATACCAGTGGGAATTTTTCATTATAGAACTTGGCTTGTATATCCCAACGATGGGCTTCCTCAAATGCCCTAGGTATTTGTGAGCAAGCAAGTTGGATGCACACCCACTTAGTTTCTTTTGTTGAGCTTTCATACATTTATAGCTCTAGTGCATCCGTTGCATGGCAATCCCTACTCCTTGCATTAACATCAATTGATGGGCATCTCCATAGCCCATTGATTAGCCTCGTTGATGTAAGATCTTCTCCTTTTTGTCTTCTCCACATAACCCCCATCATTATTCTATTCCACCCATAGTGCTATGTCCATGGCTCGCGCTCATATTTTTTGGGGAACGTTGCAGAAAATTAAATTTTTTCCTACGGTTTCACCAAGATCCATCTATGAGTTCATCTAAGCAACGAGTCATGGGAGTGCTTCTACATACCCTTGTAGATCGCTAAGCGGAAGCGTTCAAGAGAACGAGGTTGAAGGAGTCATACTCGTCGTGATCCAAATCACCAGAGATCCTAGTGCCGAACGGACGGCATCTCCGCGTTCAACACACGTACAACCCGGTGACGTCTCCCACGCCTTGATCCAGCAAGGAGAGAGGGAGAGGTTGAGGAAGACTCCATCCAGCAGCAGCACAACGGCATGGTGGTGGTGGAGGAGCGTGGCAATCCTGCAGGGCTTCTCCAAGCACCGCGGGAGAGGAGAAGGGAGAGAGGTAGGGCTGCGCCAAGAAGAGGTGAAAACTCATGTGTTGGGCAGCCCCCTAGCCTCAAGTATTTATAGGGGAGAGGGAGGGGGCTGCGCCCCCTCGAGGGTTCCACCCTAGGGGCGGCAGCCAACCCCAATCCCATCTGGGTGGCGGCCAGGTGGAGGGGGAGAGGGAGGCGCACCAGGTATGGGCCCTAAGGCCCATTTGCCCTTAGGGTTTGCCCCCTCTCCTCTCCTTAGGCACCTTGGGCCCCTTGTGGGGGGCGCACCAGCCCACCTGGGGCTGGTTCCCTTCCACACTTGGCCCATGCAGCCCTCCGGGGTTAGTGGCCCCACTTGGTGGACCCCCGGGACCCTCCCGGTGGTCCTGCAGACGTTATCAAAAATCCAAACTTTTCCGGTGACCAAAACAGGACTTCCCATATATAAATCTTTACCTCCGGACCATTCCGGAACTCCTCGTGACGTCCCGGATCTCATCCGGACTCCAACAACATTCGCAACCACATACAAACTTCCTTTATAACCCTAGCGTCATCGAACCTTATGTGTAGACCCTACGGGTTCGGGAACCATGCATACATGACCGAGACGTTCTCCCACAAGAACCAACAGCGGATCTGGATACCCATGTTGGCTCCCACATGTTCCACGATGATCTCATCGGATGAACCATGATGTCAAGGACTCAATCGATCCCGTATACAATTCCCTTTGTCTAGCGGTATTGTACTTGCCCGAGATTCGATCGTCGGTATCCCGATACCTTGTTCAATCTCGTTACGGCAACTCTCTTTACTCGTTCCGTAACACATCATCCCGTGATCAACCCCTTGGTCACATTGTGCACATTATGATGATGTCCTACCGAGTGGGCTCAGAGATACCTCTCCGCTTACACGGAGTGACAAATCCAGCCTCGATTCGTACAACCCAACAGACACTTTCGGAGATACCTATAGTGCACCTTTATAGTCACCCGATTCGTTGTGATGTTTGGTACACCCAAAGCATTCCTACGGTATCCGGGAGTTGCACAATCTCATGGTCTAAGGAAATGATACTTGACATTAGAAAAGCTTTAGCATACGAACTACGATCTTTGTGCTAGGCTTAGGATTGGGTCTTGTCCATCACATCATTCTCCTAATGATGTGATCCCGTTATCAATGACATCCAATGTCCATGGTCAGGAAACAAGAACCATCTATTGATCAACGAGCTAGTCAACTAGAGGCTTTCTAGGGACATGGTGTTTTCTATGTACCCACACATGTATCTGAGTTTCCTATCAATACAATTATAGCATGGATAATAAACGATTATCGTGAACGAGGAAATATAATAATAACTAATTTATTATTGCCTCTAGGGCATATTTCCAACATTCTCCCACTTGCACTAGAGTCAATAATCTAGTTCACATCGCCATGTGATCAACACTGATAGGTCACATCGCCATGTGACCAACATCCAAAGAGTCTACTAGTGTCTTAAACTAGTTCACATCACCATGTGATTAAGTCTCAATGAGTTCTAGGGTTTGATCATGTTTTGCTTGTAAGAGAAGTTTTTTTAGTCAACGGGTCTGCAGTATTCAGATCCGTATGTACTTCGCAATTCTCTATGTCATATTGTAAATGCTGCTTCCACGTTCCACTTGAAGCTATTCCCAATGGTTGCTCCACTATACGTATCCGGTTTGCTACTCAGAGTCATTCGAATAGGTGTTAAAGCTTGCATCGACGTAACCCTTTACCCAAACTCTTTATCACCTCCATAATCGAGAAATATTTCCTTATTCTTCTAAGGATAATTTTGACCGCTGTCCAATGATCCGTTCCTGGATCATTCTTGTACCCCTTGACTGACTCATGGCAAGGCACACTTCCGGTGCGGTACACAACATAGCATACTATAGAGCCTACGTCTGAAGCGTAGGGGACGGCCTTCGTCCTTTGTCTCTCTTCTGCCGTGGTCGAGCTTTTAACTCTTAACTTCATACCTTACAACTCAGGCAAGAACTCCTTCTTTGGTGATCCATCTTGAACACCTTCAAGATCATGTCAAGGTATGTGCTCATTTGAAAGTATTATTAAGCATTTTGATCTATCTTATAGATCTTGATGCTTATTGTTCAAGTAGCCTAATCCAGGTTTTCTATTGAAAATCATCTTTCAAATAACCCTATATGCTTTCCAGAATTCCACATCATTGTCGATCATCAATATGTCAACAACATATACTAATAAGAAATTCTATAGTGAACCCACTCACTTCATTGGAAATACAAGTTACACATAAACTTTGTAAACACACAAAAACTTTCATCATCATAACAAAGTCCATATTCCAAATCCGAGATGCTTACTCCAGTCCTTAGAAGGATCATTTGGAGCTAGCATACCTTTTAGCATCCTTAGGATCGACAAAACTTTTCTCGATTGTATCACATACAACCTTTCCTTACGTAAACCGGTAAGGAAACTCGTCTTGACATCCATCCGCCAGATTTCATAAATGCAGCTAATGCTAACATGATTCCGACGGACTTAAGCATCGCTACGGATGAGAAAATCTCATCGTAGTCAACTCCTTGAACTTGTGAAAAACTCTTCGCCACAAGTCGAGCTTCAAAGACGGTGACATTACCGTCCATGTCCGTCTTCTTCTTAAAGATCCATTTATTTCAATGGCTTGCCGATCATCGGCAAGTCCACCAAAGTCCATGCTTTGTTACGATACATGGATCCTCTCGGATTTGATGGCTTCTAACCATTTGTCGGAATTTGGGCCCACCATTGCTTCTCCATAGCTCGTAGGTTCATTGTTGTCTAGCAACATGACCTTCAAGATGTGATTATGCATCACTCTTGAAGTAGTACGCCTCCTTGTCACCCCACGAGGTACGTTAGTGACTTGATCCGAAACTTCATGATCACTATCATAAGCTTCTACTTCAATTGGTGTAGATGCCACGGAACAACTTCCTGTGCCCTGCTACACACTAGTTGAAGTGACGCTTCAATAACCTCATCAAGTCTCCACCATCCTCCCACTCAACTTTTCGAGACAAACTTTTCCTCGAGAAAGGACCCGATTCAAGAAACAATCCTCATTGCTTTTGGATCTGAATTAGGAGGTATACCCAACTGTTTTGGGTGTCCTATGAAGATGCATTTTATCCGCTTTGGGTTCGAGCTTATCAACTTGAATCTTTTTTTTTCACATAAGCGTCGTAGCCCCAAACTTTTAAGAAATGACAGCTTAGGTTTCTCCCAACGGTGTCGTCTCAACGGAATTACGTGGTGCCCCATTAAAGTGAGTGCGGTTGTCTCTAATGCCTAACCCATGAACGATAGTGGTAATTCGATAAGAGATATCATGGTACGCACCATATCCAATAGAGTGCAACTATGATGTTCGGACACACCATCACACTATGGTGTTCCAGCGGTATTAATTGTGAAACAATTTGCACAATGTCTTAATTGTGTGCCAAAACTCAGAACTCAGATATTCATCTCTATGATCATATCATAGACATTCTATCCTCTTGTCATGAAGATCTTAAACTTCACTCTGAAATTACTTGAACCATTCAATAATTCAGACTTGTGTTTCATCAAGTAAATATACTCAACATCTACTCGAATCATCCGTGAAGTAAGAACATAACGATATTCATCAGACGCCTCAAAGACTCATTGGACTGCACATCTCAAAATGTGTTACTTCCAACAAGTTGCTATCTTGTTCCATCTTCAAACCGAGGCTTTTCACCATCTTGCCCATGTGGTGTGTTTTGTATATCTCAAGTGATCCAAAATCAAGTGAGTCCAAACGATCCATCTGCATGGAGTTTCTTCATGCGTACACACCAATAGACATGGTTCGTGATGTCTCAAATTTTTCAAAACGAGTGAGTCCAAAGATCCATCAACATGGAGCTTCTTCATGCGTTTACACCAATATGACTTACATGGCGGTGCCACAAGTAAGTGGTACTATCATTACTATCTTATACTTTTGGCATGAAAATGTGTATCACTACGATCGAGATTCAATAAACCATTTATTTAGGTGCAAGACCATCAAGGTATTATTCAAATAAATAGAGTAACCATTATTCCCCTTAAATGAATGACCGTGTGCGATAGACATAATCCAATCATGTCTATGCTCAACGCAAACACCAAATGATAATTATTCGGTTTAATACTAATCTTGATGGTAGAGGGAGCGTGTGATGTTTGATCACATCAAACTTGGAAACACTTCCAACACATATCGTCACTCACCTTTAGCTAGTCTCCGCTTATTCCGTAGCTCTTTTATTTCGAGTTACTAACACTTAGCAACCGAACCGGTATCTAATACCACTGGTGCTACTAGGAGTACTAGTAAAGTACACATTAACATAATGTATATCCAATATACTTCTATCGACCTTGCCACCTTCTCATCTACCAAGTATCTAGGGTGGTTCCGCTTGATGTCCGTTCCTCTCATTACGAAGCACTTAGTCTCGGGTTTGGGTTCAACCTTGGGTTTCTTCACTAGAGCAAGAACTGTTTTGCCGTTTCATGAAGTATCCCTTGTTGCCCTTGCCCTTCTTGAAACTAGTGGTTTTACCAACCATCAACAATTGATGCTCCTTCTTGATTTCTACTTTCGCGGTGTCAAACATCACGAATACCTCAAGGATCATCATATCTTTCCTGATATGTTATAGTTCATCACGAGGCTCTAGCAGCTTGGTGGCAATGACTTTGGAGAAACATCACTATCTCATCCGGAAGATTAACTCCCACTCGATTCAAGTGATTGTTGCACTCGGACAATCGAGCACAAGCTCAACGATTGAGCTTTTCTCCCGAGTTTGCGAGCTAAGAAAATCGTCGGAGGTCTTATACCTCTTGACGTGGGCACGAGCCCGAAATCCCAATTTCAGCCCTTGTAACATCTCATATGTTCCGCGACATTTCAAAACGTCTTTGGTGCCTCAACTCTAAACCGCTTAACTGAACTATCACGTAGTTATCAAAACGTGTATGTCCGATGTTCGCAACATCCACGCATCGACGTTTGGGGTTCAAAGACACCGAGCGGTGCATTAAGGACATAAGCTATCTATCGTCCGCATAATCGCCATCACAACTTTCAACTATATTTTCTCTAGGAACATATCTAAACAAGGAACTAAAACGCGAGCTTTACATAATTTGCAAAAGGTCTTTTGACTATGTTCAGGATAATTAAGTTCATCTTATGAACTCCCACTCGATAGACATCCTTCCGTCATCTAAGTGATTACATGATCCGAGTCAACTAGGCCGTGTCCGATCATCACGTGAGACGTACTAGTCATCATCGGTGAACATCTTCATGTTGATCGTATCTACTATACCACTCATGCTCGACCTTTCGGTCTCTTGTGTTCCGAGGCCATGTCTGTACATGCATGCTAGGCTCGTCAAGTTAACCTAAGTGTTCTGCGTGTAAATCTGGGTTACACCGTTGTATGTGAACGTAAGAATCTATCACACCCGATCATCACGTGGTGCTTCGAAACGACGAACTTTAGCAACGGTGCACAGTTAGGGAGAACACTTTCTTGAAATTGTTATGAGGGATCATCTTATTTACTACCGTCGTTCTAAGTAAACAAGATGCATAAACATAATAAACACCACATGCAATTATATAGTAGTGACGTGATATGGCCAATATCATATAGCTCCTTTGATCTTCATCTTCGGGGCTCCATGATCATCTTGTCACCGGCATGACACCATGATCTCCATCATCATGATCTCCATCATCGTGTCTTCATGAAGTTGTCACGCCAACGACTACTTCTACTTCTATGGCTAACGCGTTTAGCAATAAAGTAAAGTAATTTACATGTCGTTCTTCAATGACACGCAGGTCATACAAAAAATAAAGACAACTCCTATGGCTCTGCCGTTGTCATACTCATCGACATGCAAGTCGTGATTCCTATTACAAGAACATGATCTCATACATCACATATATCATTCATCATTCATCACAACTTTGGCCATATCATATCACAAAACACTTGCTGCAAAAACAAGTTAGACGTCCTCTAATTGTTGTTGCAAGTTTTACGTGGCTGCAATAGGGTTCTAGCAAGAACGTTTTCTTACCTACGTGAAAGCCACAACGTGATTTGTCAACTTATATTTACCCTTCATAAGGACCCTTTTCATCGAATCCGCTCCAACTAAAGTGGGAGAGACAGACACCGCTAGCCACCTTATGCAACTAGTGCATGTCGGTCGGTGGAACCAGTCTCACGTAAGCGCACGTGTAAGGTCGGTCCGGCCGCTTCATCCCACAATACCGCTGAAGCAAGATAAGACTAGTAGCGGCAATAAAGTTGACAACATCTACGCCCACAACAAATTGTGTTCTACTCGTGCAATAGAGAACTACGCATAGACCTAGCTCATGATGCCACTGTTGGGGAACGTTGCAGAAAATTAAAAATTTTCCTACGGTTTCACCAAGATCCATCTATGAGTTCATCTAAGCAACGAGTCATGTGAGTGCATCTACATACCCTTGTAGATCGCTAAGCGGAAGCGTTCAAGAGAACGGGGTTGAAGGAGTCGTACTCGTCGTGATCCAAATCACCGGAGATCCTAGTGCCGAACGGACGGCACCTCCGCGTTCAACACACGTACAACCCGGTGGCGCCTCCCACGCCTTGATCCAGCAAGGAGAGAGGGAGAGGTTGAGGAAGACTCCATCCAGCAGCAGCACAACGGCATGGTGGTGGTGGAGGAGCGTGGCAATCCTGCAGGGCTTCGCCAAGCACCGCGGGAGAGGAGAAGGGAGAGAGGTAGGGCTGTGCCAAGAAGAGGTGAAAACTCATGTGTTGGGCAGCCCCCAAGCCTCAAGTATTTATAGGGGAGAGGGAGGGGGCTGCGCCCCCTCTAGGGTTCCACCCTAGGGGCGGCGTCCAGCCCCAATCCCATCTGGGTGGCGGCCAGGTGGAGGGGGAGAGGGAGGCGCACCAGGTATGGGCCCTAAGGCCCATCTCGCCTAGGGTTTGCCCTCTCTCCTCTCCTTAGGCGCCTTGGGCCCCTTGTGGGCGCACCAGCCCACCCGGGCTGGTTCCCTTCCACACTTGGCCCATGCAGCCCTCCCGGGTTAGTGGCCCCACTTGGTGGACCTCGACCCTCCGGTGGTCCCAGACGCTACCGAAAACCCAAAACTTTTCCGGTGACCAAAACAGGACTTCCCATATATAAATCTTTACCTCCGGACCATTCCGAACTCCTCGTGACGTCCGGGATCTCATCCGGACTCAACAACATTCGATAACCACATACAAACTTCCTTTATAACCCTAGCGCCATCGAACCTTAAGTGTAGACCCTACGGGTTCGGGAACCATGTAGACATGACCGAGACGTTCTCCCACAAGAACCAACAGCGGGATCTGGATACCCATGTTGGCTCCCACATATTCCTCGATGATCTCATCAGATGAACCTCTATGTCAATGAATCATTCGATCCCGTATACAATTCCATTTGTCTATCGGTATTGTACTTGCGCGAGATTAGATCGTCGTTATCACGATAACTTGTTCAATCTCGTTACCGCAATTCTCTTTACTCGTTCCGTAACACATCATCCCGTGATCAACCCCTTGGTCACATTGTGCACATTATGATGATGTCCTACCGAGTGGGCCCAGAGATACCTCTCCGTTTACACGGAGTGACAAATCCGGTCTCGATTCGTGCCAACCCAACAGACACTTTCGGAGATACCTATAGTGCACCTTTATAGTCACCCGATTCGTTGTGACGCTTTGGTACACCCAAAGCATTCCTACGGTATCCGAGAGTTGCACAATCTCATGGTCTAAGGAAATGATACTTGACATTAGAAAAGCTTTAGCATACGAACTACGATCTTTGTGCTAGGCTTAGGATTGGGTCTTGTCCATCACATCATTCTCCTAATGATGTGATCCCGTTATCAATGACATCCAATGTCCATGGTCATGAAACCGTAACCATCTATTGATCAACGAGCTAGTCAACTAGAGGCTTACTAGGGACATGGTGTTGTCTATGTACCCACACATGTATCTGAGTTTCCTATCAATACAATTATAGCATGGATAATAAACGATTATCGTGAACAAGGAAATATAATAATAACTAATTTATTATTGCCTCTAGGGCATATTTCCAACACATATATTGCGTGAAAGTTTATAGGTTTGAGACTACTAAAGTATGAAACAATTGCTTGGCTTGTTATCGGGGTTGTGCATGATGAGAGCATTCTTGTGTGACGAAAATGGAGCATGACTAAACTATACGATTTTGTAGGGATGAACTTTCTTTGGTCATGTTATTTTGAGAAGACATAATTGCTTAGTTAGTATGCTTGAAGTATTATTATTTTTATGTCAATATGAACTTTTGTCTTGAATCTTTCGGATCTGAATATTCATACCACAATTAAGAAGAGTTACATTGAAATTATGCCAAGTAGCACTCCGCATCAAAAATTCTCTTTTTATCATTTACCTACTCGAGGACGAGCAAGAATTAAGCTTGGGGATGCCTGATACGTCTCCAACGTATCTATAATTTTTGATTGCTCCATGCTATATTATCTACTGTTTTGGACCATATTGGGCTTTATTTTCCACTTTTATATTACTTTTGGGACTAACCTATTAACCGGAGGTCCAAATTTTAATTGCTGTTTTTGGCCTATTTCAAGATTTCAAGAAAGCGGAATATCAAACGGAGTCCAAACGGAATGAAATCTTCAAACGTGATTTTCTCATCGATAAGATCCAGAGACTTGGACCCTCGGCCAAGAAAGGAGGGAGGCGGCCACGAGGGTGGAGGGCGCGCCTGCCTCGTGGGCCCCCAAGCTCCACCGACGCATTCTTCCTCCTATATATACCTCGCACTTCAACAGATCACATGCGGAGCCAAAAACCTAATTCCACCGCTGCAACTTCCTGTATCCACGAGATCCCATCTTGGCGCCTGTTCCGGAGCTCCGCCGGAAGGGGAATCCACCACAAAGGGCTTCTACATCATCATCATAGCCTCTCCGATGAAGTGTGAGTAGTTTACTTCAGACCTTCGGGTCCATAGTTAGTAGCTAGATGGCTTCTTCTATCTTTTTGGATCTCAATACAATGTTCTCCCCCTCTCTCGTGGAGATCTATTTGATGTAATCTTCTTTTTGCGGTGTGTTTGTTGAGATCATTGAATTGTGGGTTTATGATCAAGATTATCTATGAGCAATATTTGAATCTTCTCTGAATTCTTTTATGTATGATTGGTTATCTTTGCAAGTCTCTTCGAATTATCCGTTTGGTTTGGCCAACTAGATTGGTAGTTCTTGCAATGGGAGAAGTGCTTAGCTTTGGGTTCAATCTTGCAGTGTCCTTACCCAGTAACATAAAGGGTTGCAAGGCACGTATTGTATCGAGGATAACAAGATGGGGTATTTATCATATTGCATGAATTTATTCCTCTACATCATGTCATCTTGCTTAAGGCGTTACTCTGTTTTCATTAATTTAATACTCTAGATGCATGCTGGATAGCGGTCAATGAGTGGAGTAATAGTAGTAGATGCAGGTGAGTCGGTCTACTTGTCTCGCACGTGATGCCTATATACATGATCATACCTAGATATTCTCATAACTATGCTCAGTTCTATCAATTGCTCAACAAGTAATTGCTCACCCACCGTAAAATACTTATGCTCTTGAGAGAAGCCACTAGTGAAATCTATGGCCCCCGGTCTATTTTCATCATATTAATCTTCCTACGCTTTATTATTGCTTTGCTTTTTTACTTTTCCTTTTATTTCACTTTGCATCTTTATACCAAAAATACCAAAAATATTATCTATCATCTCTATCAGATCTCACTCTCGTAAGTGACCGTGAAGGGATTGACAACCCCTATTCGCGTTGGTTGTGAGGAGTTATTTGCTTTGTGTAGGCACGAGGGACTTGCGCGTGTCCTCCTCCTGGATTGATACCTTGGTTCTCAAAAACTGAGGGAAATACTTACGCTACTCTGCTGCATCATCCTCTCCTCTTCGGGGAAAACCAATGCAAGCTCAAGACGTAGCAATAAGCCGCCCGCCCAAACAGAGCATGGTAAGGGCTCTTGATCTTGACCACTTCGAAGGTTAAAGTCTCTGATCTGGAATCATGCTCATCTCCAAAGGCAACCTTCAAAGATATATTACCTAGTGGATACATCGATTTACCAGGCACCACTCCATGAAAAATGGTGTTCGACGGCTTGAAATTTTTGTCAGTCAGCCCCATGCGGCGGAATGTCTCATAATAAAGAATATTAATACTGCTGCCTCCATCCATGAGTACCTTAGTAAACTTATAGCCTCCAACCTGAGGCGCTACCACCAGTGCCAGGTGACCCGGATTATCAACCCGGGGCGGGTGATCCTCACGGCTCCACACGATGGGCTGCTCTGACCACTGTAAGTAACGTGGCACCGCCGGCTCAACAACATTGACTGCCCTCTTATGAAGCTTCTGATCCCACTTACATAAGCTAGTGATGAAAATGTGGTACTATCCACTATTCAATTGCTTCGGGTTGCTCTGATAACCAGACTACTGCTGCTGCTGATTTCCCTGATTATTCTGCTGGCTGTAGCCACCCTGGTTATCGTGGCCCTGAAACCCGGAATTTGAACCGCCGCCTCCATGACCCGGACCATGAGAGCCGGATCTTGAACCACCATTCGGGCCACGGTTGTGTTGGATGGACTCCCTAAAGCTTCTCATTATGCTGCAATCTTTCCACGAATGAGTAGCCGACTTCTGATCCGTTCCGTGTTTTGGACATGGTTGATTTAATATTGCGTCAAGGTCAAACTTTATCCCTTGAGCCGGCGGTCCCTTATGACGCTGGTTGTAATTGCGCACACCGGTGTTAGCCACAAAATCATCAGCCTTGCGCTTACCGTTGCCACCCTGATTGGTAGGGTTATACTGATGTCCCTTCATGCCGCTACTCTTCTTTCCCTTTCCCGATCTTTCATCCTTAGAGTCGGGGTCCTTGGTACCATCAGAGTCGGCATACTTAACAAGAGCCGCCATAAGCTCCCCCATGTCGTTGCAATGACACTTAAGCCGTCCAAGCTTCTGCTTGAGTGGAACAAAATGACAATTTTTCTCCAACATCAAAACCGCTGAGCCGATGTTGATGTTGTGTGAAGAATGTATGATAGTCGAAACCCGGCGTACCCAGCTGGTAGTTGACTCGCCCTCAGCTTGAACACAAGAAACCAAATCCACGATCGACATAGGCTGCTTGCACGTGTCTTTGAAATTCTGTATAAATTGGGCCTTCAGCTCTGCCCATGACCCGATGGAGTTAGCCGACAATCCCTTCAACCAGGTACGAGCCGTCCCTTCCAGCATCATGGTGAAGTACTTAGCATAGGCAGCCTCACTAACATCCAACATCTCCATAGCCATCTCATAACTCTCCACCCAAGCCTCAGGAGGCTGATCTGCTGTGTAATTGGGCACCTTGCGAGGGCCTTTGAAGTCCTTGGGCAAACGCTCGTTCCATACAGCCGCCGTTAGACACGGCACCCCGAACGCTCTGGAGGTTACACCCGCCTCAACTGAAGCTGTCGGGTAAGCCAGCGCATGCTGATGAGCCGCCAGCTCGGCCTCCCAACGCATTCTGCCTTGGTCCACCAAATCATGTGCATTAGCACCATTGCATGCCGGGTCATGTCCATGAGGTTGGTTACGACGCTGCTCCGTACTCGAAATTGCTGGCGAGTCAATGTGTCTACTGTAGCTCCGGCTCGGACGAGGGGTCGAATGAATCCGGTCGTGACTATAGGAATAAGCCTGCTGCTGCAACAAAGCTGTTTGAAGAAGTTCCCTGGCCCTGCGGGTTTCAACCGCCGTCGGATTCTCGCCCTCAACTGGTAGAGCCGCCAATCGTGTGGCTGCAGCAATCATGTTGTCCATAGGGGTGGAATAATGACCCGGCGGGGTGTTATTCACATGTGGAGAACCTATTCCACGTGGCTGAATGAGCGCTCTACCCCTGGTGCCTCAGCCGTCTGATTTATCGCTGGCGGGTTACTAGCCCCTGCTCCGGGTGTATTGAAGAGGTTCCGTTACTCATAAATTGAGGGCAGACGACTTTGGCGCTTTCTCCTCAAGACTTCATTTGAAGCGTTCTGATCTACCATGAGCTGGTATGAATCTTCTTGAATCCGTTATGCTTGGGCGTTTAAAACGGCCCGCTCTGCAGCCATCCTAGCGTTTTCCACTGCAAATTCTGCTTTAGCTTGCGTTATCTCACCACGCAATTTAGCCACTTCCGCCTTATGCTGCTCCTGCTTTTCTGGGGTTATGTCAACCTCCATCAGAGTCGCCAGAGCTTCCAATAGATCTGTTAAAACTTGAGCCGGCAGGCGCACTGAACCGCTAGCACCCGCTACTGTCACCGCCCCCGGCGGCTGTTGAACCGAGAACCGGCTGTGTGCCAGCCATGAAAATCGCCACTCTGTTCGACGGCTCGTGGGGGGCCGGAATACTGTTGCCATTGGAACAACCCCCAAGCCGTCCGTCTTGCAGTTGATACATCGAATCGGTTTCGCCTGTGGATGACTCACCATCGGAGTAGATGGCCGTCTCACTGCCAGAGACGGATCCTTCAAACTCAGCCCCATGGATACATCCAACAAAGGCATGCTTCACAGCGGGTTTAACCCGGGCGGGTCGTGCACGCCGAGCCGCCTCGATGATGTCGGTGAAGATGTTCGGCTCGAGGCCCGGTTAAATCGATCTTGCCGATGAAGACGTGTATTCCGCCGAAGGGGACCCGGTACCCATACTCAATTGAGCCGGCCTCGGGGCGCCAGCCTACATCGTCGATGTAGAGCTTGCCGCGATGACTCTTGGTCATCCGACCCACAACGTATCCCTTGATCCCTTCGAAGCTTCCCTTCAAGAACTCAAAACCACCATGCACTGGTCATCTTCTGTTCTTGTTTACATATATATGCTTAAATAGCACACAGATTTTCCGCAAAAATTATGACTAACCATGCGAACAATAACTCTTAGAAATTGCATTAACTCATATCAATGGCATAATCAACTAGCACGAGCAATAATAAGATATCTCAAATGCCATGTCAAAAAAATCATGGTATAATATGATAATAGTGAGTGGTATCTCTCTATCCCTTTCTGAGACCAAGCAAACATAAATGCAGAGCACCCCAAAGTTGAAGCAATGACTAAACATTCTAATTCATGGTGGAAGAGATCCGGTCATGATGCATTCAACATTAACTATACACAATGCATGAGGATGATAGTAGTGCTCTCGTGTCCGGTGCTTGTTTCAGAAGGTGATGACTCAAAATAAAAGTAAAATAACATGAAAGTAAACTGATAGGCTCTTCGCAGAGGGAAGCATGGATTTGTAGAGGTGCTAGAGCTCAAAGCTTAAATCAGAGATAAATATAATTTTGGGAGGTATACTCATGTCAACGTTGCGACCGAGAGTATTCAATATCTTCCATGCTAAACAAATTAGCGGCGGTTCCCAAGTGGTAAAAGTAAAGTTTAACCCCCCTCAACCAACAAACACAAGCCATGGCTAACCAAATCCACAGGTGACTACCATACCAACAACAGTCCCACGAAGTTTTGTTTAATTATTTGCAATTTTTGATTTCTAGACTGGGCATCCCTATTACCAGCCCCTCTTATGCAAGGACGAGTAAATAAACACTCATCATGAAAATAACCCGCTTAGCATAGAAGATACTGACCACCTCCTGTCGCTCCATGAGCGGTCCGGGCACACAAAACAGATGTTCATTTGAAATTTTAGAGGTGGCACATGCAAATTTACTTGGAACAACAGGGTAATACCACATATAGGTAGATATGGTGGACTCATCTGGAATAACTTTGGTTTAAGGATTTTGATGTAGAAGCAGTATTCCCGCTTAGTACAAAGCAGTGAAGGCTAGCAAATAGGTTGGCGACCAGCTAGAGAGCGAAACGGTCATGAACATGCATTCTGAACAATCAACATTGAATACTAGCATGAGTAGGATATAAACACGATGAACATAAATATCATGGAGGCTATGTTGGATTTGATTCAACTACATGCGTGAACATGTGCCAAGGCAAGCCACTTGAAATATTCAGAGGATGATACCATATCATCATACTACATCACAATCATTTTAATGCATGTTGACATCTAAGATTAATCATTATCCACTCCTAGCTACTTAAGCATGGCATGAGCAACTATAATATATAATTGTCATTGTAAACATGTTTAATCATAATATGCTGAATCATGGATACTGAGTTAAACATGTTTACAAAAACAAAACAAGTTGAGTTCATACCCGCATTTCCGTGCCACAGTCACTTCATCAAATATCATCATTATTTCCTTTCACTTGCACGACCGAATGATATGAAAATAATAATAGTGCAAGAGTGCCATGGTCTAAGCCGGAATTTGCAACATTTTATTCAGAGGAGAAAACAAAATAATATGGGCTCTTTGTTAGATCAATAATAATGCATATGAGAGCCACTCGACATTTTCATCGTGGTCTTCTCCTTGGTACGACTCAGCAAAACAAAAGAAAATAATTTTAGAAGAACAAACTGGAATATTTTTGGAGTTTTTGGTTTTCCTTGAAAGAAGCAAATCAAAGAAAGGAAAACAAAACGACAAAAACTATTTACACGGAAAGCTCCCAACAAGCAAAAGAAGAAGATAGAAATCTTTTTGGGTTTTCTTTTAATACTATAACTAATTGAACTAAAAATAAAAACCGAAAAGAAGCAAGAAATATTTTTGGATTTTCTCAAAGTTTTTCAAACACACAAGAAGAAGGCAAGAAAATAAATCTAGCATGGATAATACAATGCAAAAGTATGAACACCGACAAATAGAATGAAGTGTGTGAGCATGAATATCATGTCGGTGGGAATACGTACTCCCCCAAGCTTAGGCTTTTGGCCTAGCTTGGTAATCACCATCCTCGACATGGATAATAGTCAGAATGATAACTCACGAGGCTCTTGGTGCGGCCTCCTCATCCCGCCGAGCGGCCTCGACCACTGCGTTGTACTCACGAGCCCCGCTCTCAAGAATGTAATATCTTCCTTTACTGTGACAATCAAAGAGAGCAGGGCACACACAAAATAACAGGTATAATGGGTCTCTTATTAAACATCAAATTGTAATTATAGTTAGTGGTTGTGGCCTTAATGAACTTATGGCGCTTCATGGCCTCGAAGTCTAAGTACTGAGTAGGTAGAATAGGATCATTGGGCCAAGGTGACACACCTAGCTCGCTAGCTAAATGGGAGGCATAAATCCCCCCATAAAAGTGACCGCTTTCAGCATTGCGTTGCAACCTTCGTGCAATGATTTCTCCAAGATTATAGCATTTTATTCCTATTAGAGAAGTGTATAAGAGGCTCAAATCTAGGGCACAAAGGGTACTGCAATCTTGTTTGCCCATGATGCATTTGCCATTAAAGAGTGCAAAGTAACGAATTGATGGAAAATTTATACTTTTTATTCTAGCTTGGGTCACTCCTCTATCTTCTGCGTAACAGAGACTAGTAAAAAACGACTCATACTCAGATGTTGGTGGTTCATCGATCGAAACCCAATATGGAATTTTACAGGCAACACAACGCTTCTAGAGGCATAGTAAAAGAATTATTATAAAGACTAAATGAAACTCTAGACTCACGAGGATGATATTTAAATTTCTTAGTGAACGTCTCTGTGAGGTTGAGATGCTGGATGCACTTATCTGCGATGTAGGGAACGAGCTCGGTGTTGTGAACATATTGCTCAAATTCTTCCTTGATACCTGCACCTACCATGAACTCGTTACATGGCCATAGACATGATTTGGTATCGGCGTCGAGCTTTCACTTGGCTCAACATAAGACTGTCGTATCGAGCTCCCACTCGATGATGCCACCAAAGACCTCCTCCTCAAAGAACTCCTAAAGAGGTGCATTTTTATTTGCGGGCAATTTCTGAAAAAAATTAACCCACAAAATTTTGTCAACAAAACTTCGCAACATTGATAGCAACTACTCATATGGATGCCTAGAGGCCAAATCAAGCATTCAAACTACTTGGGACCCAAAGAATTCAACATGCAAGCTCATTTACATCAGCACTAAGAGTAGCTAAATACTCAAAAATTAAACCACTAGAACAAAAACTAATTGGAGCAATGGAGGAGTCACATACCAACTAGCAATCCCCCAAAACAGTTTTGGAGATGGAGCTTCGAGCAAAGATAACGAAATCCGCCGGTTTGAGAGCAAGAACACGAGAGAGAGAGAGAGAGAGAGAGAGAGAGAGAGAGAGAGAGAGAGAGAGAGAGAGAGAGATAGAGAGAGAGATAGAGAGAGAACTGGAGTGTTTTTTTCTGGAGGTAGGAGATGACATGGGCTAAAGGGATAAGTGAGGGGGCACGTGGAGCCCACTACCCACTAGGGCGCGCCTAGGGTAGCTGGCGCGCCCTGGTGTCTTGTGGACACCAGGGAAACCCCCTCATGTGGTTATTTGTACCAAAATTCATAAATATTTAGAAAAAATTCATGTTAAAATTTCAGGTCATTCTAGCATTTTACCACTTTTTTATTGCACGGAAAATTCAGAAAACAGGATAAATATGACATTTTATTTTATTTAGCTAAAAGACATAAAACTAAAAGTAGGACAGAAGGTTGTGCTTACTAAATTCATTAACCACATGCCACTCGAAAATAATCCATTAATAAGGTTGATCAAGTCTTATTAACAATCACTTCCGATTAACATGAACCCGAAGAACCCTCGTAAAACACTAAGTTACCTCAACGGGAATATGCATATCCCCAACAATAAGTATTTCATATTTCTTCTTGGTAGTAGGTAGAGGGAGTTGAAAACTTCCAATAATAATTGTCAGAGACTTTTCAATAACACTAATACCATTCACTTGAAATTGTTTCTTCGGAAAGTGCACCATATGCTCATTACCATTGATATGAAAAGTGACTTTGCTTTTATTGCAATCAATAACAGCCTGATACGTCTCCAACGTATATATAATTTTTGATTGTTCCATGATATTATATTATCTGTTTTGGATGTTTAATGGGCTTTAATATGCTCTTTAATATTATTTTTGGGACTAACCTATTAACCAAGGCCCAAAGTGCGGTTTACATTTTTTGCCTATTTCAAAGTTGTTTTGCAGAAAAGGAATACCAAACGGAATCCAAACGGAATGAAACCTTCGTGATGATCTTTCTTGGAACAAACACAATCCAGAAGACTTGGAGTTGAAGTCTGGAACTCCGCGAGGCGGCCACGAGGCAGGAGGGCACGCCCAGGAGGGTTGGCGTGCCCCCACCCTCGTGGGTTCCACGGAGCTCCACCGACATACTTCTTTCGCCTATATATACTCTTATACCCTAAAAACATCAGGGGGAGCCACGAAACCACTTTTCCACCGCCGCAACCTTCTGTACCCGTGAGATCCCATCTTGGGGCCTTTTCCGGCGATCTGCCGGAGGGGGAATCGATCATGGAGGGCTTCTACATCAACACCATAGCCTCTCCGATGATGTGTGAGTAGTTTACCACAGATCTTCGAGTCCATAGTTATTAGCTAGATGGCTTCTTCTCTCTCTTTGATTCTCAATACAAAGTTCTCCTTGATGTTCTTGGAGATCTATTCGATGTAATACTTTTTGCGATGTGTTTGCCGAGATCCAATGAATTGTGGATTTATGATCAAGATTATCTATGAATAATATTTGGTTCTTCTCTGAATTCTTATATGCATGATTTGATATCTTTGCAAGTCTCTTCGAATTATCGATTTAGTTTGGCTTACTAGTTTGATCTTTCTTGCAACAGGAGAAGTGCTTAGCTTTGGGTTCAATCTTGCGGTGTCCTTTCCGAGTGACAGTAGGGGCAGCAGGGCACGTATTGTATTGTTTCCATCGAGGATAAAAATATGGGGTTCATATCATATTGCTTGAGTTTATCCCTCTACATCATGTCATCTTGCTTAATGCATTACTCTATTCTTATGAACTTAATACTCTAGACATGCTGGATAGCGGTCGGTGTGTGGAGTAATAGTAGTAGATGCAGAATCGTTTTGGTCTACTTGACACAGACGTGATGCCTATATTCAAGATCATGCCTGGACATTCTCATAACTATGCGCTTTTCTATCAATTGCTCGACAGTAATTTTTTCACCCACCGTAATATATGCTATCTTGGGAGAAGTCACTAGTGAAACCTATGATCCCTGGGTCTCTTTCTTATTATATTGCATCTCTTTTATTTACATCACATCTCGTTTTACTATTTTGCAATCTTTACTTTCCAATCTATACAACAAAAATATCAAAAATATTTATCTTATTATCTTTATTAGATCTCACTTTTGCGAGTGACCGTGAAGGGATTGACAACCCCTTTATCGCGTTGGTTGCAAAGTTATTGATTGTTTGTGCAGGTACTAGGTGACTTGCGTGTTGTCTCCTACTGGATTGATTCCTTGGTTCTCAAAAACTGAGGGAAATACTTACGCTACTTTGGTGCATCACCCTTTCCTCTTCAATGGAAAACCAACACATGCTCAAGAGATAGCAAGAAGGATTTCTGGCACCGTTCCCGGGGAGATTTGCGCCAAGTCAAGTCAAGATTTGATCTCCCGTCAACTAGCAATTTCTGGCGCTGTTGCCGGGGAGATTTATGCTCAAGTCAAGACATACCAAGTACCCATCACAAACTCTTCTCCCTCGCATTACATTATTTGCCATTCGCCTCTCGTTTTCCTCTCCCCACTTCTAAGACGATTTTCAAAAACCTTTGCCTTTTCTTTGCCTCTTTTCCATTCGCCTCTTTTCGCTTGCTTCTTGTGTGCTTGTGTGTTGGATTGATTGTTTGTCGCGATGGCTCAAGATAATACTAAATTATGTGACTTTTCCAATACCAACAACAATAATTTTATCAGCACTCAGATTTCTCCCATTACCGATGCTGAATCTTGTGAAATTAATGTTGCTTTGTTGAATCTTGTCATGAAAGATCAATTTTCTGGCCTTCCTAGTGAAGAAGTCGCTACCCGTCTAAACAACTTTGTTGATTTGTGTGATATGCAAAAGAAGAAAGATGTGCATAATGATATTCTTAATTTGAAGCTATTTCCGTTTTCTCTTAGAGATCGTGCTAAAACTTGGTTCTCTTCTTTGCCTAAAAATAGTATTGATTCATGGAATAAGTGCAAAGATGCTTTTATCTCTAAGTATTTTCCTCCCGCTAAGATCATCTCTCTTAGAAACAATATTATGAATTTTAAGCAACTTGATCATGAGCATGTTGCACAAGCTTGGGAGAGGATGAAATTAATGATACGTAATTGCCCTACACATGGTTTGAATTATTGATGATTATACAAAAAGTTTATGCCGGATTGAATTTTGCTTCTAGAAATCTTTTAGATTCGGCCACGGGAGGCACTTCTATGGAAATCACTTTAGGAGAAGTGATACGTCCATTTTGCATCATGATTTTATATAGATATTTATTGCACTATGGGCTGTTATTACACATTATGTCACCATACTTATGCCTATTCTCTCTTATTTTACATGGTTTACATAAGGAGGAGAATGCGGCAAATTTGGAATTTTAATTTGGAAAAGGACCAAATATTAGAGACCTATTCTGCACAACTCCAAAAGTCCTGAAACTCCACGAAAGTCATTTTGGGAAATAATAAAAATATCCAGTGGAAGAAGTTCACCAGAGGGGGCCCCACCTGGCCACGAGGGTGGGGGGCGCGCCCTACCCCCCCTGGGCGCGCCCCCTACCTCGTGGGCCCCCTGGTGGCCCTCCGATGCCCATCTTCTGCTATATGAGGTCTTTCATCGAGAAAAAAATCATAAACAACCTTTCAGGACGAAACTCCGCCGCCACGAGGCGGAACCTTGGCGGAACCAATCTAGGGCTCCGTGAGCTGCTCGGGGTCACTTCCCTCCGGAGGGGGAAATCATCACCATCGTCATCACCAACGCTCCTCTCATCGTAGAGGGCAATCTCCATCAACATCTTCACCGGCACCATCTTCTCTCAAAACCCTAGTTCATCTCTTGTATCCAATTCTTGTCTTCAAGTCCGGGATTGGTACTAGTAGGTTGCTAGTAGTGTTGATTACTCCTTGTAGTTGATGCTAGTTGGTTTATTTGGTGGAAGATCGTATGTTCAGATCCTTAATGCATATTAATACCCCTCTGATTATGAACATGAATATGCTTTGTGAGTAAATACGTTTGTTCCTGAGGACGTGGGAGAAGTCTTGCTATTAGTAGTCATGTGAATTTAGTATTCGTTCGATATTTTGATGAGATGTATGTTGTCTAGCCTCTAGTGGTGTTATGTGAACGTCGACTACATAACACTTCACCATTATTTGTCCTAGAGGAAGGCATTGGGAAGTAATAAGTAGATGATGGGTTGCTAGAGTGATGTAAGCTTAAACCCTAGTTTATGCGTTGCTTCGTAAGGGCTGATTTGGATCCATATGTTTCATGCTATGGTTAGGTTTACCTTAATACTTTTGTTGTAGTTGCGGATGCTTGCAATAGAGGTTAATCATAAGTGGGATGTTTGTTCAAGTAAGAACAGCACCCAAGCACCGGGCCACCTACATATCAAATTATCAAAGTACCGAATGCGAATCATATGAACGTGATGAAAACTAGCTTGACAATATTCCCATGTGTCCTTGGGAGCGCTTTTCCTATTATAAGAGTTTGTCCAGGCTTGTCCTTTGCTACAAAAAGGATTGGGCCACCTTGCAGCACTTTATTTACTTTTGTTACTTGTTGCTCGTCACAAATTATCCTATCACAAAACTATCTGTTACCACTTATTTCAAGATTAACAGAGAATACCTTGCCGAAAACCGCTTACCATTTCCTTCTCGCTCCTCGTTGGGTTCGACACTCTTACTTATCGAAAGGACTACGATAGATCCCCTATACTTGTGGGTCATCAAGACTCTTTTTCTGGCGCCGTTGCCGGGAGTGAAGCGCCTTTGGTAGGTGGAATTTGGTAAGGAAAATTTATACTGATGTGCTAAAATTTACTGTCACTTGTTACTATGGAAAGTAATCCTCTGAGGGGCTTGTTCGGGGTATCTTGACCCTGACCAGTAGAGCAAAGAGTTGCTCCTCAACCTAATGAACCTACTGAAAATGAATATGAAAATATTCCCTTTGAATTTCCTTCGGGTATGATGGAAAAACTGCTAGCTAATCCTTTTGTAGGAGATGGAACAAAGCATCCTAATGAGCACCTAATATATGTGGATGAAGTTTGTGGACTATTTAATCTTGCAGGTATACCCGATGATGTTGTTAAGAAGAAGGTCTTCCCTTTATCTTTGAAGGGAGATGCATTGACATGGTATAGGCTATGTGATGATACGAGATCATGGAACTATAGAAGACTGAAATTGGAATTCCATCAAAAGTATTATCCTATGCATCTTATTCATCGTGATCGCAATTATATATATAATTTTTGGCCTCGCGAAGGAGAAAGCATAGCTCAAGCTTGGGGGAGGCTTAAATCAATGTTGTATTCATGCCCCAATCATGAGCTCCCAAGAGAAACAATTATTCAAAATCTTTATGCTCGGCTTTACGAAAACAATCGCACCATGCTCGATACTTCTTGTCTTTGGCTCTTTTATGATGAAGACTATTGAATTCAGATGGAATTTATTGGATAGAATTAAACGCAACTTTGAAGATTGGGACCTTGATGAAGGTAAGGAGTCAGGTATGACACCTAAGTTTGATTGTGTTAAATCTTTTATGGATACCGATATTTTTCGTAAGTTTAGCACTAAATATGGACTTGACTCTGAGATAGTAGCTTCTTTCCGTGAATCTTTTGCTACTTATGTTGATCTCCCCAAGGAGAAGTGGTTTAAGTATCATCCTCCCATAGAAGTAAAATTAGCTGCACCTATTAAAGTTGAAGAAAAGACTGTCACTTATAATGATCCTATTGTTCCTACCTCTTATGTTGAGAAACCACCTTTCCTCGTTAGAATAAAGGATCATGCTAAAGCTTCAACTGTGGTTCATAAAAGCAATATTAGAACTTATACACCTCCTGAGAAAGTCAAAGTAGAACATAATATTGCTATTGTTAAAGATCTCTTGTCTGATAATATTGATGGACATGTTATTCAATTCTATGGTGAATCTGCTAGAATTGCTAAACCTGGCGCTAAAGAAAAACATAGACCTGTGGTAGGCGTGCCTGTTATTTCTGTTAAAATAGGAGATCATTGTTAACATGGCTTATGTGATATGGGTGCTAGTGCTAGCGCTATACCTATTACCTTGTATGAAGAAATTAAGCATGACATTGCACCCGCTGAGATAGAAGATATTGATGTTACAATTAAACTTGCCAATAGAGATACCACATCGCCAGTGGGAATTGTTAGAGATGTTGAAGTCTTGTGTGGGAAAACTAAATATCCTACTGATTTTCTTGTTCTTGGTTCCCCACAAGATAGCTTTTGTCCAATTATATTTGGTAGACCCTTCTTGAACACCGTTAATGCTAAGATAGACTGCAAAAGAATGTTGTTACTATTGGCTTGGATGATATGATTCATGAGTTTAATTTCTCTAAATTTAGTAAACAACACCGTGAAGAAGAATTACCTAGTAAGGATGAAATTATTGGTCTTGCTTCTATTGCCGCACCTCCTAGTGATCCTCTAGAACATTATTTGCTAGACCATGAAAATGATATGTTTAGAATGAAAGAAGGGAAATAGATGAAGTATTCTTTAAACAGGAACCTATTCTGAAACATAATTTGCCTGTTGAAATCCTAGGGGACCCTCCTCCACCCAAGGGTGATCCCGTGTTTGATCTTAAACCATTGCCTGATAATCTTAAATATGCTTATCTTGATGAAAAGAAAATATATCCTATTATTATTAGTGCTAACCTTTCAGAGCATGAAGAAGAGAGATTATTGAAAACTCAAGAAGCACTCGTCGCTATTGGATATACTCTTGATGATCTTAGGGGCATTAGTCCCACTCTATGTCAACATAAAATAAATTTGGAAGAAGATGCCAAACCGGTTCGTGATCATCAACGAAGGCTTAATCCTACGATGAAAGAAGTGGTAAGAAAAGAAATACTAAAGCTTCTGGAGGCAGGTATAATTTATCCCATTGCTGATAGTCAATGGGTAAGTCCTGTTCATTGTGTCCCTAAGAAGGAAGGTGTTACTGTTGTTCCTAATGATAAAGATGAATTGATCCCCAAAGAATTATTACAGGTTATAGGATGGTAATTGATTTCCGCAAATTAAATAAAGCTACTAAGAAAGATCATTACCCCTTACCTTTTATTGATCAAATGCTAGAAAGATTATGCAAACATACACATTATTGCTTCCTAGATGGTTATTCTGGTTTCTCTCAAATACCTGTGTTGGCCAAGGATCAATCAAAGACTACTTTTACATGCCCTTTTGGTACTTTTGCTTACAGACGTATGCCCTTTGGTTTATGTAATGCACCTACTACCTTTCAAAGATGCACGATGGCTATATTCTCTGACTTGTGTGAAAAGATTTGTGAGGTTTTCATGGATGACTTTTCCGTCTATGGATCCTCTTTTGATGATTGCTTGAGCAATCTTGATCGAGTTTTGCAGAGATGTGAAGAAACTAATTGTAACGCCCTCGATGCGGCTATATCTCCCACGTGTCGAAGCACGACTTAGAGGCATAACCGCATTGAAAGCAATGTCGCAAGTGAGGTAATCTTCACACAACCCATGTAATACATAAGGAAAGAGATACATAGTTGGCTTACAATGCCACTTCACACGATACATAAATAAACATCCATCATCCGTAATACACTCAAGGTCCGACTATGGAACCAAAATAAAAGAAGATACCCCAAATGCTACACGGATCCCCGATCGTCCCAACTGGGCTCCACTACTGATCATCGTGAAAAGACACATAGTAACGACCACGTTCCTCGTCGAACTCCCATTTGAGCTCGGTTCGTCACACCGTGACCGCATCGTCGGCACCTGCAACTGTTTTTGGTAGAATCTGTGAGTCACAGGGACTCAGCAATCTCACACCCGCGAGATCAAGACTATTTAAGCTTATAGGAAGGACAGAGTTGTAAGGTGGAGCTGCAGCAAGCGACTAGCATATATGGTGGCTACATTCGCAAAAGAGAGCGAGAAGAGGAGCAAAGCACGGTCGTGAAGCTAGTAGCGATCAAGAAGTGATCCTGAACTACTTACGTCAAACATAACTCCAACACCGTGTTCACTTCCCGGACTCACGAGAAGAGACCATCACGGTTACACACGCCGTTGATGTGTATTAATTAAGGTCAACTTCAGGTTTTCTACAACCGACATTAACAAATTCCCATCTGCCTCATAACCGCAGGCACGGCTTTGAAAGATAATACCTGCAGGGTGTCCCAACTTAGCCCATTATAAGCTCTCACGGTCAACGAAGGATATTCCTTCTACCGAAGACCCGATCGATCTCGAGTCCCGGACTACAAGACATTTCAACAAAGAATAAAACAAGACCAAAAAGCCGCCCGAATGTGCCGACAAATCCCGATAGGAGCTGCACATATCTCGTTCTCGTGGCACACGGATTGTCCAAGCTTCCGATAGGCCATCTCGTAGTTGCCCCCGATGGCCACCGGCGGTCGACAGGTTGGACCAAGACTCAGAGGAGAAGCGGCCGGGGTTAAAATAAAGATGACCCTCGGCTCGCGAAACCCGGGGAAAAAGGCTTAGGTGGCAAATGGTAAAACCAAAGTTGGGCCTTCTTTGCAGGAGTCTTATTCAAAGCGAACTGTCAAGGGGGTCCCATAAATCACCCAACCGTGTAAGGAACGCGAAATCAAGGAACATAACACCGGTATGACGGGAACTAGGGTGGCAAGAGTGGAACAAAACACCAGGCATAAGGCCGAGCCTTCCACCCTTTACCAACTATATAGATGCATTAATTATAGCAGATATATTGTGATATCCCCAACAAGTAAATATGTTCCAAAAAGGAACAACATCTCCAAGTTCCAAAAGGAACAAACTTCAACTTCACCTGCAACTAGCAACGCTTATAAGAGAAATTTGAGCAAAGCGGTAACATAGCCAATCAACGGTTTGCTAGGAAAGGATGGTTAGAGGTTTGACATGGCAATATGGGTGGCATGATATAGCAAGTGATAGGCATCGTAGCATAGGCATAGCAAAAGAGCGAGAAACTAGCATAGCAAAGATAGAAGTGATTTCGAGGGTATGGTCATCTTGCCTGCAAAGTTCTCAGAGTTGTCGAAAGCTTGATCCTCGTAAGCGTTCTCAACAGGTTCCTCGTTCACGTACTCGTCTCCCGGCTCTACCCAAAGCAAGAACACAAGCAAAGGAACCACAATAAATCACGGTGCAATGCACAAGCAACATGATGCAATATATGGCATGATATGCGGGATGTGATATGCAATGCGTATGCGTGCTCCGGAAGGAAAATGATGAACCAGGCATCAACTTAGCAAACCAAGTATGCCGCTGTAAAGATGAGATGATTTCGGTTGAAATCGATATAAAGATCACCGGAATCGGATGCACGGTTTGCAAATGACAAGCAAAACAAGAAAGGCACAAATCTGCCATTAACAGCATGATACCACTTAGCAAGCAACAAGAAATTAAGCTACTGCACCCAAACGTACCAACAAAGCACATGGAAGTGATCTACTCAAGATGCTTGACAAAAAATGAACACTGAGCTACGGCTAAATCACAACATAACAGGTTCAAACAAGCATGGCAAAAGTGCAAAATATATCAGCTTCACAGACTTAGGGAAATTACTGAACATTGCAAAATCAGCATCAGGAAGCAATGTTCAGAGCAATGAAACAGCATGCTACAGGAACTTATAATAGCAAACCGAGGCATGTAATGAATCTACTCAAAGCATAGAACAAAAGTCCCTTACTGACCATAAGCCAAAAAGGATCGGAAAATATAGTAACACCCATGTCAATATAGCAAGTTTCGTTAACAGATTCAGCAACAGGGCATGACAAAAACAGATAACAAGTAGGCATGTTTAAGAGCTCGATTCACTCGCTACAGAGCATCTCATGATAAACTAAGCATACATACATCAATAAGACATGGCATAGAACACATACATGGCAAGAACAATATCATAGCATACACTGATCAACCAGAACAACCTTGGAAAAATTGAATAACATGTAAACAATCTGCCAGGAAACATTTTATAGCAAAAGTAGAGCTCGATTGACTCAAGCTATGGCACTCCATAATTTGAAACAAAGGCATGGTTGGGTAGAGCATAACCATATGTTCAAAACATCCTTACTGAAGTATCTCAAAATATGCATGGATCTCTCGGTAGCATCAAGTTAACATGGCATCAAAATATCAGCTAAACAGGGCTGAAATCAGCAACATCAGGAAGCCTACTTTGCATGCTTGTGCTAGTCACCACATAGATCACAAAAATACATGGCATACACCCCTGGAAATATGGCATGTCATATTACAAAACACATGTAGGATTCAAATTCATAGAGTGCACCAATCAATCATAGCAAAAATAACAAAACTGCAAGTTCTGTTAAGAAACAGGAACTAACATCACATATCCCTCTTCTAACAGAATTTCGGGCAACAAGATGAGCTCAAATGAAAATGCTGCAATGAGACGAAATGATCTACTCTTCAAGGCGAACATTTTGACATATTACACGCACGAAACGGAGCTACAGACGCGAAGTTATGATGCGTTGAGAATACCACAAAATAATCAACGAAATAAAAACTTAGATGAATTTTTAGGGGGGAAGAGGTGAACCCTCGAGATCCGGATCGGGATCCGATCGGGCGACGGCGGATCTCGCCGGATCCGCCGGGACGGGCGGCCGAAGAGGGGGCCGCCAGATCCGGCCGAGGCCGGGCGGCGCGGAGGAGGTGGCCGGGCGCCGCGGAGGAGTGGCCGCGACGGGCCGGATCCGGCCGAGACCGGCGGGAGGGAGAGTGCCCGAGCGGGGCGGCGAGGCTGGAGCCGGGCGGCGGCGGCGGAGGCGCCGCCGAGGAGCGGGCGGAGGCCTCGGTGCCGCGGAGGCGGGCGGCGCGGCGACCGGCCGGGCGGGTTTACCGCAGGTCGCAGCGGCGAGGGAGGCGGCAGTTACGTGGCGCGCTGATAGGGCGCGGGGGCGGAGGCGCTGACGGGCGGACGTGTCCGTACGTCGGAAAATTGTCCAGTGGTGCGGGGATGAGGATGGCTAGGGTTTGGATCCGGATTTGGACGGGGGAGGTGTTTAAATAGGCATAGAGGGAGCTAGGAGAGTCCAAATGAGGTGTAGTTTTTGCCCACATGATCGTGCTCGAATGACGGAGATCATGGAAGTGACTTAGATGGGTTATTGGGCTGTTTTGAAAGGGTGTTGGGCTGCAACTTAAAAGAGGCTTTAGTGAGAGTGCGGTTAACCGTTGGAGTACCAAACGAGCTCCAAATGACCCGAAACTTGACCGGTGGTCTACCGTGGTATACCAAGGCCACTTGACAAACCTCGGTCCATTCCGAGAACGTTTAATACCGCTCACGGAAAAACGTAAAAGGGGCCGGGGAACATAGGAGTGCGGATTGCAAAAGCAGACAACGGGAAAAATGCTCGGAATCATGAGACGAACACGTATGCAAATGAGATGCACATGATGACATGATATAAAATGCAAGACATGGACAAAATGCAAAAAGTGAAGAAAAGCCCAACCACGGAGGGAAATATCATATCACAATGCCGAAAATGGCAAGAGTTGGAGTTACAAATATGGAAAGTTACATCCGGGGTGTTACAACACTCCACCACTACAAGAGGATCTCATCCCGAGATCTATGACTGAAAGAACTCCGGATATTCGAACGGAGGTGATCCTCGCGCTCCCTGTGTGGCTTCTCGGTCGGAATGGTGTGACCACTTCACTTTCAGGAATTTGATTGACTTGTTGCGAGTCTTGCGCTTCGGTTTCTTCAAGAATAGCAACGGGTGCTCATGATAAGAAAGATCTTCTTGGAGGTCAATTTCTTCAAAGTTGATAGTGCGCTCAGGAGTCTTGAAGCACTTGCGAAGCTGTGACACGTGAAACACATCGTGCACGTTCGTGAAGTTGGACGGGAGCTCAAGTTGATAGGCGAGATCGCCTCTTTTACCAATGATCTTGAAAGGACCCACGTATCTAGGGGCAAGCTTCCCTTTGATACCGAAGCGACGAGTGCCTTTCATTGGAGAGACGCGGAGGTAGACATGGTCTCCGATTTCAAAAGCCACATCACGGTGCTTGTCATCATAATAGCTCTTCCGCGCGATTGCGGCTTTGAGATTCTCACGAATGACTTTGCACATTTCTTGACCTGTGATCAAGTCGTTGCCAAGAAGTTGGCGTTCACATCTCGGACCAATTGAGAGGAGTACGACACTTTCTGCCATAGAGAATTTCGAATGGGGCCATGCCCAAACTCGCTTGGAAGCTGTTGTTGTAGGAGAACTTGGCATATGGAAGACAATCTTCCCACTTCATACCGAAGGAAATGACACAAGCCCTGAGCATATCTTCAAGGATTTGATTGACTCGCTCGACTTGGCCACTTGTTTGAGGGTGGAAAGTCAGTCTTTGAAACGAATGTTGGTGCCCATGGCCTTCCTCGAAAAGAATCCCAAAACTTGGAGGTAAAGATGCTGCCACGGTCTCAAGAGATCAATTGTGGAATGCCGTGCAAGGAGACAATCCTCGAGGTGTATAGCTCGCCGACTGAGCTGCTGTGATAGATTCTTTGATAGGAAGAAAATGAGCCACTTTAGTAAGCTTGTCAATGACAACGAAGATAGCATCATTTCCACGCTTGGACTTTGGAAATCCAGTCACGAAGTCCATTTCAATATGATCAAACTTCCATTCTGGAATAGCAAGAGGTTGGAGGTCAAGCTTGGAGAACACTTTAGCACCTTTGAGTTGCTCGAAAAGCTCATTGATGTTGGGAAGTGGATACTTGTTCTTGATAGTCTTCTTATTCAATGGACGGTAATCGACGCACAGTCGGTCCGTGCCATCCTTCTTCTCGACAAAAGAACACCACAACCCCAAGGAGATGAACTCGGTCTGATCAAACCCAGACGCTTCTTGTTCATCGAGCTGCTTCTTCAATTCCTTCAGCTCATTAGGTCCAAGCTTGTATGGACGCTTGCAAACGGGTTCGGTTCGGCTCAAGATCGATAACGAACTCAATCGGCCGATGAGGAGGCATTCTGGAAGCTCTTCCGAAAGACATCTTGGTACTCACAAACGATCGAATCGAGAGATAGCATCCAACTCGCCCTTCTCATTGAGAGAAAACAACCGAATGGTTTCATCACGAGCGGCATAGATGATCACATCATTAGAAGAGTGAGTCAATTGAATTTCCACAGCAGCACAATCAAGTCGAAGCTTTGTGCTGAGAAAGCCGATCCATCCCAAGAATAAGATCAATATCCGAGTCACCAAGAACAATTGGTTTAGCCGTAAATCTATAGTCACCCATCTTGATAGAAACATCCGAACCATGTAGCTTGCGTTCATGCATTTACCCGAGAGACAACTGCTAATGTTCTAGGCAATACTTGGAAAGAAAACTAATGCTTAGATTCAAATTGTTTCGAGATGAAACTAAGCGATGCACCAGTGTCAAAAAGAACTTTTGCAGGAATATCATTAACTGGAAGATTACCCATTATCACATCAGTAGATTCCTCTTCTTGAGCTGCATTCATCATGTTGACCTTTGCAAACTTGGAATTATGCTTGACCACTGCATTGCTTGAAGATTTCACAGGAGGAGGAGGCGGAAGGCGCCTTTGGTTGAAGCATTTGTTCGCATAGTGACCTTTCTGCTGACATTTGTTGCAAGTCACCTCTGAGAGCGGACGGTGATAAGGAGCATTTGACCTTGGAGCTTGAGAATTAGACTTGTTATGATAGCACAGGTTGGGTGGGTGGGAAGATCCACGACCACCTGAGTTCTTCTCACGATAAGACCGACGGAACGGAGGAGGAGGAAGATAGAACTTCGCTGCTTAGCTGCCACTTGAGAGGAAGAAGAAGACCGAATCGCATCCTCGATTCTTTTCTTAGAAGCCTCACATTTGAGCTGGGCAGCTTCTTGCTTCATGCCATGTTGTAGAATTCATCATACTTATCTGGCTCAAAAGCACAAGAGCTAATTGCGGATCTTCTCCGAGACCACCTCTGAATTGATAGATCATACTCTTTTCATCGTGGACGTCTTGCTTAGCAAAGCGAGCGAAGTTTCGAACTGGATATTGTATTGATAGACAGACATGTTGCCTTGCTTGAGATTGCGGAACTCCTCACGCTTGCTCTCAACAACACTTTTCGAATGTGGTGAGCTCAAATCTCGGCGGAACTCATCCCGTGTAATGACACGACCTCCTCTGGAATCTTTGTATTGCTGGTACCACTCAGCAGCTTGGTCCTTGAGTTGAAGCAAAGCAAACTTGACAAAGTCCTCGTGTCCGACATTGCTACATTCAAAATGTTTGCAGATGTCCACAAGCCAATCGTCGGCGTCTGTGGCCTTGACACGTAAACCGAAAGACTTCGGTGATTAGCGAGGAACTGATTGAGGGTAGCAAAGTGCGGCTGGTTGTTGCCTTGACCTTGATTGCCTTGATTGCCTTGCCCTTGAGTACGCTCTTGCAAGAGCTGCAAAATCATGTGAGCATTGGCATTGGTGGCTGCCATGATAGCTTGCCATGCCTCCGGAGGCGGAGGTGGAGGTGGAGGGTTCGACTGATTCTCATCATTGCGATCCGGATTCGCAGACGTTGGCGGAGCCATCCTCAAGAGGGTGACATCCGTTAGCACTTGATAGACAGATAGACAAGTTGAATCAACGGATAGAAATTGCAACATATAGTCTTCACAATAAACATTCGAACAAGGATGAACGAATGAATTCCAAAAGCTAACATCACACGTCCATTAAGGTGAGAAGCCACTTAGATAAAGGTATGGAATCATCATCTGCCTTTGAAACAACTCGAATAGCACAACTGAAAACAAAACAAAAGATTGGCTTCTAGAATAAGCCGGAACAAACACATGATAGAGATTTCGCCCAAAGTGTTCATGGTGGGGCCCACACGGGCACGACGTACAGCGGACGTCACGAATGACAAACAAGACGTCCCCGAATCAGCATAGCCAAGGATTCTTTAAGACGCCTCTCGACCACTGTAAATCGACCGTGGATGGGCGGACCACTAAACGTTGGACCCCAATCTCAAATCATACATATGTCGGAAAGATATCCTATAAGCTACTAGAATTCCCACCTATAAACTCCCGAAACTTTTTGGTTATGCAATCTGGTGTTGGGGATACAGGGGACACAAAATATATCAGCCAAACTAACAATACCTAGATCCAAATTTGTATCCATCCGTCAACACATAACCAAGAAACCTTCGGAAATCGTGTACCTCGACCTTCGAAAAACATCCGTTATATGAGTCATGGCAATACTCCCAAGCTCGCCCCAGTACTGGGTTATCGGGGTTATCTCACCATCAACTGCACAAAAGAGATTTCGATGTCGGCAAAACTCAGGTATTCCAGAACTGCAACGATAAAATTGTGACGACAACACCTCGGAGCTCAACTCCCCGGACACCGCCACAACCCCTAAATGTCGAGGCACCAAGAACAATGTTCTCGTCACAAAATCATCGGAACGATCCCAAGATACCCGCGTGATCCTAAATTTTTTTTAGTGAAATTTGAGGAGAGGAGAGTCAAAACTTCTACGTCAGGAGACCTCACAGAGCGACGAAGGGACTGGGGAGTAAAAAGAATCCTACTCTCCGATATATATAATCCTAAGACTCAAAACATTTTCCGTTCTAGACTCAACAACGTCAGCAAACAATCAAGTAGGGGGCTCCTAAGTCGGGGAAGGCTCTGATTACCAACTTGTAACGCCCTCGATGCGGCTATATCTCCCACGTGTCGAAGCACGACTTAGAGGCATAACCGCATTGAAAGCAATGTCGCAAGTGAGGTAATCTTCACACAACCCATGTAATACATAAGGGAAAGAGATACATAGTTGGCTTACAAATGCCACTTCACACGATACATAAATAAACATCCATCATCCAGAATACACTCAAGGTCCGACTACGGAACCAAAATAAAAGAAGATACCCCAAATGCTACACGGATCCCCGATCGTCCCAACTGGCTCCACTCATCGATCATCGTGAAAAGACACATAGTAACGACCACGTTCCTCGTCGAACTCCCATTTGAGCTCGGTTGCGTCACCTGCTTGGCATCGTCGGCACTGCAACTTTTTGGTAGAATCTGTGAGTCACAGGGACTCAGCAATCTCACACCCGCGAGATCAAGACTATTTAAGCTTATAGGAAGGACATAGTTGTAAGGTGGAGCTGCAGCAAGCGACTAGCATATATGGTGGCTACATTCGCAAAAGAGAGCGAGAAGAGGAGCAAAGCACGGTCGTGAAGCTAGTAGCGATCAAGAAGTGATCCCGAACTACTTACGTCAAACACCCTCGAGATCCGGATCGGGATCCGATCGGGCGACGGCGGATCTCGCCGGATCAGCGGCGGGGACGGCGGCCGGAAGAGGGGGCCGGCCGGATCCGGCCGAGGCCGGGCGCGGAGGAGGTGGCCGGGCGACGGGCCGGTGGCGACCGGCCGACGGGGAGGGTGCCCGGAGCGGGCGGCGAGGTCGAGCCGGGCGGCGGCGGCGGAGGCGCTACGGCCGGGAGCGCGGCGGAGGCCTCGGGTGCCCATGGGAGGTGGCGGCGCGACTGGCGGGCAGGCGGGCCGTGGGCCAGGTCAGCGGCGGAGGGAGGCTGCAGGCCACGTGGCGCGCGCTGATAGGGCGCGGGTGCGGAGGCGCTGACGGGCGGACGTGTCCGTACGTCGGAAAATTGTCCGGTGGTGCAGGGATGAGGATGGCTAGGGTTTGGATCCGGATTTGGACGGGGAGGTGTTTAAATAGGCATAGAGGGAGCTAGGAGAGTCCAAATGAGGTGTAGTTTTTGCCCACACGATCGTGATCGAACGACGGAGAGCATGGAAGTGACTTAGATGGGTTATTGGGCTGTTTTGAAAGGGTGTTGGGCTGCAACTTAAAAGAGGCTTTAGTGAGAGTGCGGTTAACCGTTGGAGTTCCAAACGAGCTCCAAATGACCCGAAACTTGACCGGTGGTCTACCGGTGGTATACCAAGGCCACTTGACAAACCTCGGTCCATTCCGAGAACGTTTAATACCCGCTCACGGAAAAACGTAAAAGGGGACGCCAGGGAACATAGGAGTGCCGGATTGCAAAACGGACAACGGGAAAAATGCTTGGAATCATGAGACGAACACGTATGCAAATGAGATGCACATGATGACATGATATAAAATGCATGACATGGAAAAAATGCAAAAAATGAAGAAAAGCCCAACCACGGAGGGAAATATCATATCACAATGCCGAAAATGGCAAGAGTTGGAGTTACAAATATGGAAAGTTACATCCGGGGTGTTACACTAATCTTTTCTTGAATTGGGAAAAGTGCCACTTTATGGTTAATGAAGGTATTGTGTTGGGGCATAAGGTTTCTGAAAGAGGTATTGAAGTTGATAAAGCCAAAGTTGATGCTATTGAAAAGATTCCATGTCCCAAGGACATCAAAGGTATAAGAAGTTTCCTTGGTCACGCCCGGATTTTATAGGAGGTTCATTAAGGACTTCTCAAAAATTTCTCGACCTCGACTAATTTATTACAAAAAGATATACCATTTGTCTTTGATGATGATTGTCTAGAAGCATTTGAAATACTTAAGAAAGCATTGATCTCTGCACCTATTGTTCAGCCACCTGATTGGAATTTACCCTTCGAAATTATGTGTGATGCTAGTGATTATGCTGTAGGTGCTGTTCTTGGGAAAAGAGTTGATAAGAAATTAAATGTTATCCATTATGCTAGTAAAACTCTAGACAATGCTCAAAGAAACTATGCTACTACTGAAAAAGAATTCTAGCAGTTGTATTTGCATGTGATAAGTTTAGACCTTATATTGTTGATTCTAAAGTAACTATTCACACTGATCATGCTGCTATTAAATATTCGATGGAAAAGAAAGATGCTAAACCTAGACTTATTAGATGGGTTCTATTGCTACAATAATTTGATTTGCATATTGTTGATAGAAAGGGAGCTGAGAACCCGCTGCGCATAACTTGTCTAGGTTAGAAAATGTTCTTGATGACCCACTACCTATTGATGATAGCTTTCCTGATGAGAAATTAAATGTCATAAATACTTCTCGTAGTATTCCACGGTATGCTGATTATGCTAATTACATTGTTGCTAAATTTATACCCCCTAGTTTCACATACCAAAGCAAAAGAAAAGTTTTTCTATGATTTGAGACATTACTTTTGGGATGACCCACATCTTTATAAAGAAGGAGTAGATGGTGTTATTAGACGTTGTGTACCGAGCATGAACAGAACAGATCCTCACGCAAGTGTCACTCCGAAGATTATGGAGGACACCACGCTGGAGATAGAACTGCACATAAGGTATTGCAATCTGGTTTTATTGGCCTACTCTCTTCAAGGATGCCTGTAAGTTTGTCTTGTCTTGTGATGAATGTCAAAGAATTGGTAATATTAGTAGACGTCAAGAAATGCCTATGAATTATTCACTTGTTATTGAACCATTTGATGTTTGGGGCTTTGATTATATGGGACCTTTTCCTGCCTCTAATGGATATACACATATTTTAGTTGCCGTTGATTACGTTACTCAGTGGGTAGAAGCTATTCCAACTAGTAGTGCTGATCATAACACCTCTATTAAAATGCTTAAGGAAGTTATTTTTCCGAGGTTCGAGTCCCTAGATATTTAATGACCGATGGTGGTTCACATTTTATTCATGGTGCTTTCCGTAAAATGCTTGCTAAATATGATGTTAATCATAGAATTGCATCTCCATATCACCCAGTCTAGTGGTCAAGTAGAATTGAGTAATAGAGAGCTCAAATTAATTTTGCAAAGACTGTCAATAGGTCTAGAAAGAACTGGTCCAAGAAACTTGATGATGCATTATGGGCCTATAGAACTGCATATAAAAATCCTATGGGTATGTCTCCGTATAAAATGGTCTATGGAAAATCATGTCACTTACCTCTCGAACTAGAGCATAAGGCTTATTGGGCCATTAAAGAGCTCAATTATGATTTCAAACTTGCCAGTGAGAAGAGGTTAATTGATATTAGCTCACTTGATGAACGGAGGACCCAAGCTTATGAAAATGCCAAGTTGTTTAAAGAAAAAGTCAAAAGATGGCATGACAAAAGGATACAGAAGCGTGAGTTTAATGTAGGTGATTATGTATTGCTATACAACTCCCATTTAAGATTTTTTGCAGGAAAGCTTCTCTCCAAATGGGAAGGACCCTATGTCATCGAGGAGGTCTATCGTTCCGGTGCCATAAAAATCAATAATTTCGAAGGCACAAATCCGAAGGTGGTAAATGGTCAAAGAATCAAACACTATATCTCAGGTAATCCTATAAATGTTGAAACCAATGTTATTGAAACTGTAACCTCGGAGGAATACATAAGGGACACTTTCCGGAACGTTTCAGACTCCGAAAAGGAGTAGGTATGTGGTACGATAAGTAAACCGACTCCAAAACAATTTTTAAGGCAATATTTCTCCGTTTTGGAATATTTAGAAAAATAGAAAAATAAGTAGCAGTCCGGGAAGGACACGAGGGCCCCACGAGGGTGGAGGGCGCGCCCTACCCCCCTGGGCGAGCCCTACCTCCTGGGCACCTCGTGTGCCTTCCAGACTCCATTTTCTTGCACGATACGTATTTTGGTCGGTAAAAATTCATTATATATTTTCCCGAAGGTTTTGACTCCCGTATCATGAAAATACCCTCTATTTTTGTTTCGAGCTGTTGCTGCTGTAGGTTAGAGCAAGATGTCTTCTCAAGAGTCAGTCAGGGAGAGCCGGGTATCTAATTCGGCACCGGAACCAAGGGCAAACAGCGAAGCTCACCCCTTTGGGCCAGCAACGGAGGAGGAGATGGGGGCTAACTTGATGAGAGTGGATGCCATGGAGGATCAAGAAGTCACTTCTCGCTTCCGTCTTTGGGTTCGCGATGGGGGAACTACAGAGCTCAGCTATTCCAAACTCGGTTATCCCTTCCAATGTTAGATTTCTTTCTTATGAAAATATGAAGAGGAGTGTCACTTGTTCTCCCACAGCTATGCAACACCCTTGGGTGCAAGGAGCCTTAGCAGATTCTGAAAGCTTACAAGGAAATAATGGACCTCAAGCAGCAAGTCAATAAGCTTGAGGAGGAGAATCGTATCCTAAAGGGCATCATCGCCAAGAATGTTTCACCAACCCCGAAGAAGGAGATATAATCACATGGGTATGGGCACTCCCCTTGGCAACTGCCAAGCTTGGGGGAGGTGCCCCGGTATCGTATCACAATCACATCTCCTATCTTTACCGTTTTCTTAGTTTGATCCTATTAGTAGTATCTTGATCTAGTAGAATAAAGTTTATGGCATGATCTAGTTTTGAGTTTTTGCTTTATGATCTCTCTATGTAATTGAGTCCGTGAGCTATATAATAAAGATTAGTATTGAGTCAAGGGCATGATTATTTTGCCATGATCCTGAGTGAATAAAAGAAAAAAAGGGAAGAATAAAAAGAAACAAAGAGTTCATATTGATCTTATTGAGAGTAATGACTTCACATAGAAGAGTATGATGATTAAAAGTTGTTGGGAGTTGGTAAACATAGCTTTGGTCATCGTTGCAATTAATAGGAAGTAATAAGGAAAGAGAGGTTTCACATATAGATATACTATTATTGACATCTTTTATGATTGTGAGTACTCATTAAAATATGACATGCTAAAGAGTTGATGTTGGACAAAGAAGACAACATAATGGGTTATGTTTTCTTATATCTAAGATAAAGTATATTGTCATGGATCATCCAACATGTTGAGATTTCCTTTCCCCCTCATGCTAGCCAAATTCTCAGCACCAAGTAGAGATACTGCTTGTGCTTCCAAAAAAAACCCTTAAACCAGTTTTGCCATGAGAGTCCACCATATCTACCTATGGATTGAGTAAGATCCTTCAAGTAAGTTGTCATCGGTGCAAAGCAGTAAAAATTACTCTCTAAATATGTATGATTGATTGGTGTGGGAGAAATAAACTTTATACGATCTTGTGATGTAGAAGTAATAAAAGCGACGGACTGCATAATAAAGGTCTATATCACAAGTGGCAATATAAAGTGACGTTCTTTCGCATCAAGATTTTGTGCATCCAACCATAAAAGCGCATGGCAACCTCTGCTTCCCTCTGCGAAGGGCTATTTATTATCTCCTACCTTATGCAAGAGTCATGGTGATCTTCACCTTTCCTTTTTCATTTTATCCTTTGGCAAGCACAGTATGTTGGAAAGATCCCGATGGGTATATCTAATTGGATGTAGGGGATCATGAGTTATTATTGTTGACATTACCCTTGAGGTAAAAGGTTGGGAGGCGGAACTATAAGCCCCTATCTTTCTCTGTCTCTGATTAAAACTCCGTAAACACAAGTATCGCGTGAGTGTTAGCAATTATGAAGGACTAAATGATAGTTGAGTATGTGGACTTGCTATTAAGCTCTGACACGGACTCTTTCTGATGTTATGATAAATTGCAATTGCTTCAGTGATTGAGATTATAGTTTGTTGGTTCTCTATAAAGTTTATGATTCGTACTCTGCATTGTGAATGGATTATTACTTGAACATAAAAAATCATATGTCATTTTTCTATATATGTTGCTGTTATGAGAATAATCATGATGCCTTCATGTCCGTATTTTATTTTTATCGACGCCTCTACCTCTAAACATGGGGACATATTTATCGTTATCGTCTTTCACTTGAGGACAAGCAAGGTCTAAGCTTGGGGGAGTTGATACGTCCATTTTGCATCATGCTTTTATATCGATATTTATTGCACTATGGGCTGTTATTACACGTTATGTCACAATACTTATGCCTATTCTCTCTTATTTTACAAGGTTTACATAAGGAGGTAGAATGCCGGCATTTGGAATTCTCAATTTGGAAAAGGAGCAAATATTAGAGACCTATTTTGCACAACTCCAAAAGTCCCAAACTCCACGAAAGTCATTTTGGGAAATAATAAAAAATATCCAAATGGAAGAAGTTCACGAGGGGCCCCCACCTGCCACGAGGGTGGGGGCGCGCCCTACCCCCTGGTCGCGCCCCCCTACCTCATGGGCCCCCTGGTGGCCCTCCGATGCCCATCTTCTGCTATATGAGGTCTTTCGTCGAGAAAAAAACCATAAGCAACCTTTCGGGACGAAACTCCGCCGCCACGAGGCGGAACCTTGGCGGAACCAATCTAGGGCTCCGGCAGAGCTGTTCTGCTGGGGACACTTCCCTCCGGGAGGGGGAAATCATCACCATCGTCATCACCAACGCTCCTCTCATTGGGAGAGGGCAATCTCCATCAACATCTTCACCAAGACCATCTCCTCTCAAAACCCTAGTTCATCTCTTGTATCCAATTCTTGTCTTCAAGTCCGGATTGGTACTAGTAGGTTGCTAGTAGTGTTGATTACTCCTTGTAGTTGATGCTAGTTGGTTTATTTGGTGGAAGATCATATGTTCAGATCCTTTATGCATATTAATACCCCTCTGATTATGAACGTGAATATGCTTTGTGAGTAATTACGCTTGTTCCCGAGGACGGGAGAAGTCTTGCTATTAGTAGTCATGTGAATTTGGTATTCGTTCGATATTTTGATGAGATGTATGTTGTCTAGCCTCTAGTGGTGTTATGTGAACGTCGACTACATAACACTTCACCATTATTTGGGCCTAGAGGAAGGCATTGGGAAGTAATAAGTTGTCGGATTTCGGGTTCTGGCAGACCCTTGAGGTTCGAACACTGTGGTGCACGCGGGGATCTTTCCCCTACCAGCTCATGCGTGAATGGTTAGCGAGGGATCTAAACTACGAATGATGAACAACACAAGGGGCACGAGGTTTATACTGGTTCGGGCCACCGATGTGGTGTAATACCCTACTCCAGTGTGTGGCGTGGTGGATTGCCTCAGGGGCTGATGATGAACAGTACAAAGGAAGAACAACCTCACGAGGGGTGTTCTTGGGCTGGTGCGATGAACTGCTTGGGTGAGTTCGATCGCCTCTCTCTCTCTCTCTCTGCTAGGGCTCTATCAGATGCCTCTACTTTGTGGTGGCTAGCTCTATTTATAGGGGGAGTCCCTGGGCCTCTTCCCAAATAATGAGCGGGAAGGGCGCCAACAATTGGCCATTTTGAAGGGGAACATCTAGTACACATATCCTGACTAAAGTTGGTCTTCGGCTGCCAAAGGCTCTGACGATGACGCCCGCCCCTGGCTCCACGATGACCTCCTTCCCGCCGCTCTGCTGGTCTTGGTCTTGTTGCAATCAAGCGGTAACCTTTTCCTGATGCCTTGGCATGTGCTTGCCTCCTTTGCACCAAAGGGGAAATGAGGACACTGCGCAGGCCGGCGCCCGCCTGGCGCCCGGCTGGCCTCGATCATCATGGCTTGCGTCACAGGGCACCCTTGTGAGGTACCCTGCCTTGATCTCTCCGCCTCCTCGTGAGCCTGCCTGACGAGGCTGCTCCTGAGGAAGGTTCCTGTTGTCCGCCCCGCGAGGCTTGGTCCCTCACGAGGGTCTTGAGCTTGAGCTGATGAAGCTGGGCCGCGCTGGGCCCCCACTTGAGCCATGCCATAGGCCGCAGGCAGGCAAGTCTGGGGACCCCTGTTCCCAGAACGCCGACAGTAGCCCCCGGGCCCAAGGCACGCCCGGACTTGGCTTAGCAGAGGAGCGAACGGGCAAGTGCGAAGCGCCACGGGCCCCTACAGCCTGCGGCCTTGGGCGCCGCGTGGCGATGGGTTGGTCGTGGGCGTCTCCGCTCCCCACGATGCCTCGACAACCGCATGACTGGACAAGTCCCTGCACGCAAAAATGGGTCATGATTACCTGTGGTCGTGGAGGCCGACGGTTGGCCTCCTCCGGCTATAAGTACGGAACGGCGCAAGCCCTTCCAGTCCATCTCTTCTTGCTGCTCCTTCCTCTCCATCCTTTCCCTTGCTCCACATTGCGACAATGGCTCTGATCCGCCAGTTTTCTGCAGAACAGAAGGGAAAGGCCCCCCGAGAGGGTCCCGATCCGCTTCCGCCGAAGAAACGGCTAGTCCTCTGCCGCCGAGATGAGGGCGCCCGGCAAGAGGTGTCGAGGCCCTGGTACGAGCGGCCACCGCCAGGGTTCCCGCTGCCCTTGTACGCCCGCATCAAGGGCCCTGGAGGAGTAAACGCCGAGTGCCACGGTCAACGCCGCCGTCGGTGCTGGCGGGTCACGGCGGTGCGCGTCGTTCCTCCTGGAGTCCATGCCGAGGGCTCCTCCCGAGAGCTTGTGCTTCACGCCGACATGCTTCCTCAATCTTGGATTCGCCTTCCTCCCTCCTTCACCTTCGAGATCCCGCAGAGGGGCTCTTTGGAGCTCTGGTTGCGACATCTTTGGCTCAGCACCCTATGACCGGAGGCGGAGGTTGCGGTTGTCGCCCGTGCAAGGTCTACATGACCCAAGGTCAGCGAGATCGCCCGGGTCTGTCGGACAAGGGGCGCCCTCGTGATCCACCTAGAATATGATGGCGCCTCCTTGATGTTCTTCAAGGTCTTCGACGCGGAAGGACGCCGGCTGGAATGCTGCCCCGAGAAGGGCGGTCGGGGCGTCATGGTCGCGAGGACTAGGCCCGCCGGTCGCCCCCTCGGCAGCTCCTCGAGCAGCAGCGAAGGGGACGGAGGGTCCAGCGCCTCCGCCGAGCTTGAGCGACTCGGGAGGCAGCGACGATAGCTCTGAGCCCGAGCTCGCGCCAGCGAGGTCGAGGCGGGCGCTTCAGGCTACCGGCGCCGGTGATCTGGATGGGGTTGGCGCCGGCGCCTGGCGGCCCATTGTTGATGATGGCGACTCCTGCGGAGGCTTGCGTAGTCGGCATTCCTTATGATTAGCACCTTTATTTCCTGCAAAGAATCGAAGTAGCACCCAATGGGGTTATGTAAGGCGCTGGCCATGTTTTTGTGAATATTATGTCCTTATGATGAATCGGTCATGAGATGCTTGTTACGCCTGCCTCAGCTCCCCTTTCTTTCCTCATGAGGGCTTGGTGCTCTGTGCTGACAGGTCCCGGTTCCTAGGTAGGCTTCAACCGTCGCTGGTATGACAGGTCGCGATGCCGTGGGTCAAGGCCAGGAGGTGAGCGGCCCGAGGTCCAGTAAGAGCCCCTGAGTCGCGATGCTCAGGAGGTCCCCTTTAGCGCTCAAGCAGCCTTCGCTGGGCAAGAAAGGTAGGCAGCTTCGCCGCGACAGAGCAGCAGTAGGTGAGGGTTTAGCGCTGAGTCGGATCAGTTTTTGCGTGACTTATCTTGCGGGTTTGGAGCGGTGCTCGATGAGGTGCCGTGTCTTCGCGACGGCAATTGAGGTGTTGCTGGGTCGGGACCTCGCGAGCTTCTTCCCTCTCCCCCGTGCTTTCCTTAATGCTCTATGTCCTCAGGTCCCGGCCCTCGAGCGAGCTCAGCCACCGCTGGTATGACAGGTCGCGATGCCGTGGGTCAAGGCCAGGGGTGAGGGCCGAGAGCCAAGAAGAGCCCATGAGTCGCGATGCTCGTGTACCCCCTTTTAACGTGCAAGCGGTCGCCGGAGAGGAGGAGAGAAGGCTCGCGATGCCGCCAAGCATTACTCTGGAGCAGGTCCCTGTTTATGAGTCACGAGGGAAACAAGGTTCATCGTTACGGTTGCTACCAACCATTGGTCGCCCGAGGGAGTGATCCGGGCACGAGGGCTTGGTGAGGTGGCGCCTTGCGGGCTGCCGCGACCGAGCTCACCACTCAGATTTATCGGCGTTGCAGGGACGGACCTGTGCGCAAGTGCCGTGCCTGAGCGAGCGGCTCCAAAGGTAGGTGTCAATCGAGCAGGCGATTAGGCCAAGCATGTTATGTATGAATAAGCAAATCCATCCAGATAGGTGCGGAGAAAGCATATGCCACCGGGTCTGGCCCGAGCAACTTGGGGATAATGCAGCCCGGGGGGCGCCCCCAACAAGGTAAGTAAAGAACATAAGCAAAACGGATACATGCCGCAGGGACGGACCCACGCGGCCTGGGAATGATGCAGCCCGAGGGGCGCTCCCAGCTGAAAACGGAACTTGGAAAGGTGTCACCTAATATGGTCGGAGATAGCGGGACGTTGAGGTAGCGGATGACGCGCGATGAGGAAGCCGGCCCTCACGAGCCCTCCGTACCTGGAGCCTTAGGAGGCTCCGGGGGTACGGAGGGTTCCTCGAGAGCCATCTCCATCTCTGCCAGGACCGCGCGTTGCTTGAACTCCCCGAAGCCTTCCACAGCCGGACCTAAGAAAGCGCCGATGGGCGGCAATCGCTCGGCAGGGTCGAAGGCATGCGAACGTAGGCTGAGGTGGACCTCGCAACGCCCCATGCGTGAGGGCTAGAGGCGCCCCTGACGCGGCCCGGTTGAGCCCTCGTATGTCGATGCAGATTCGCAGCCCACCATCCTCGCTTCGGATGTGGGGCCACGGCGGCAAAGGCGGCGGCACCAAGACATGACTCTTGACTCCTGTAGCTCCTGGGTGTTCCTCGCGATGAACTCCTGAGGGTTTGGCCCTCCTTGCCTCATACCTTCCCGGGGAAACGTGCCTTGATGCATGCTTCCAAACGGTGCCCGAGCGCCTCCCTCGTGACCCTGGCTAGGTCATTGGCTCGCCATGAAAGAGCCCCCGAGCCCTGCCTAAGGAGGGCGCCGGGCGCGCCTCCCTATGCGACAGAGGGTGGTGCCCCTTGAACGGGCGCGAGTCCTGTTGCCACGCCTCCGGAGGTGCCTGCCCCACGAGGGCTTGGACCAGGCGAAGCCTTCTTATTCTTAGGGATCCCCTCAGGAAGTCTCCCGCTCCTGTGATCTGGGTCTTCGATTGCTGCGGCTTGGAAGGCACGCTCAAGAGAGCACACTGCATCCCTTTCCTCACAAGGCACTGTGATGACTCCTCCGCTTCCTGTCATCTTGAGGACATTGTAGCCATGGTGAGTCACTGCCATGAACTTGGCCAAATCTATGTACCCGAGGATGGCATTGTATGGCAGGAGGATGTGGGCGACATCGAAGTCGATGACCTCGGTGCGGTAGTTGTTGCGCTGCCCGAAGGTGACGGGGAGGCGAGCTTGCCCTATCGGGACGGTGGAGCCATCGGTGACTCCTGAGAAGGGCTTGGTCGGCTGAAGCTGATCGTATGGCACTTGGAGATTGTTGAATGTTTGATGATAGGGACGTTGAGTCCTGCTCCACCGTCGATGAGGGTCCTGGTGACTTGCACATTGTTGATGACCGTGAGCAAAGCATGGGGAGGACTCTGCCGCTGCTGCCAAGACTTGAGCTGATCCGCTGAGCTGAACGTGATAGCGCACGACGACCACCTGAGAGGGCGCGTGGCCTCTGGCCTGGGGAGGACTGCATTCACCTCGCGAGCAAACTGCTTAAAGATGCGCTGGGAGGCTGGGGCCTGAGCGCCACCCAGGATGCAAGCGATCGCGCGTGGCTCCTGGAAGCCCCCAGCCCCCTCGTCTTGATGATTGTCTTCGTACCTCCTTGGCGGCTGCGGCAGAGATGGGAGCCCTGTGTTGCCTTGAGGGCGATCCTCGCAGTCCCTCCAACCTCCCTCGCGAGGCTGGTCCTGCCAACGGTCCTCGCGAGGTCTGTCACGCCATCCTTGGCAAGGGCCACGGTCTTCCCAGCATCCTGCGCCTCTTCCTCCTCCTCGGCCGTAGCCCCGATCGTTGCGCTCGGGGCGCCGGCCGATACGCCCTTCTCGCACAGCCCTGAGCTCCTGGCATTCGTTGGTGTTGGTGACGGCGATGATGTCAGCGACGCCTCCGGAGGTGACCCAGAAGGCACAGCAAGCGACATGTCCGACTGATTGTTTGTCAACGTTGTTTACCCTTTTGGCCCTGGTGAGTCCCGAGCGGGGCTGTGGGGGCCATAGCGCCATATGTGTCTTCTGGGTGAACCCATTGATCCTGCGATAAGAACCTCCGGAGAGGGAGTGGCGACAGCCGTCCGAGCTGTGGACGCGGTTGGCCCGGCTCATGAGGGTCTCGCGAAAGGAGGCAGCTGACGCTAGCTTTGGACGCAGCGAAACCGTAACACAAGAGATTGCTCGAACGAGACTAAACACCCCTTCCCCAAACGCACGCAAGGCTCGAACTCAGATCCAACTTAAATTCAAATCGAAGAAACTCGTCAACAGAGAAAAAAGGCAGAAAAGCAAAAGGCCGCGTCCAGCACCTAGTCTAGTCTTCGACGTCTACTCACCAGCGCGGAGCTAAGTGCTGCCACTGGGCATGGGAGGGAGCCCCAGGGCCTGAGGCCAGCGCTCCTGAGACTCCGGGGCGTGTACAGCCCCACCCATTATTATGTGAGAGTGTCACGGGGCGGCGAGCTTCACAAGCATTGGGCCTTCTTCACATGTACCGGCCTTGCTTCATATCGCCAGATGAGGGCCCCGCCTTGTGCCACACTCTACCGCCACTGACGGCGGCCGGAGACCAAGGACGGCGCTAATGGGGTAGAGCGGTCGCCAGCGGTTCCCCCGACGACCACGAGTCCTCTGCCGGGGGCAGGCCCTGAGGCACCTCCCCGGCAGAGGGCCTACCTCCTGAGAACATCTTGCGCCGAGCGCCGCGGGGACGAACCCGGATCTCGACCCCTCTCCTGCAGCCCCTGATGCCCTCCTCCTGAGGGGTAAGAGGCTGCAGCGTTGGGGCCGCCACTTGTTGCGGTGACCTGTACCTTCTGCGGCACATGGTTAGCATAAGCTTGCTCCTGAGGGATTAACGGTACCAGATAGTTGCTGCCACCGGTGCGGTCGTCGAGGCCCTCTTGGGGTTCCTGAAAGAGCTCAGCTTGTGGTGTCTCCTCGCCCCAACTTGGCCCAAGGAACGAGCAATGGTCTTCTTCTTGTGCGCACTCTTGATCCATCATGCGGGGCACATAAGCTTCTAGGGACACCGCCCCGTAGGCCTCGCTGTAGTGCCCCATGCGCCACGCAGTCCGGCCCGGAGTGCTATCTTGAGAGTGGTGGCGCAGTGGTCCGTCGAGGCCCAAGGTCACGATGTGTGCTCCTTCGCCGGCCGGAGACGGGGTCCGCGCGGCTTGCCGCTGGTCTTCTTGGCGAGTTGGCGTCGAGTAGGCCCTGGAGCCCGCTTGAGGTTGCATGAGCGCGCATGGGGCCGCCATACGGCGCGCTCTGGGCCAGAGGTGGCAGCCGGACGCAGAAAGGAGGTGCTCCCGAGGCGGCGGCGTCCAGGAGCTCGGCGACCCGCTCCAACAGCACGTCGCGGCCGCCCTCTAGAAGCCGGCACCGTAGCAGTTCTCGGGCCACCGTGAGCGCTGACCACGAGTTCGCCGCTTCGTCGGGTGTCGGCGTCGTGGGCCGTGGCGTGGCTTGAGGCTCTGGCCGCTGACCGCACCTGCCGCGACATGAGGGCAGGCAGCGTCTGGCCGTGTCGCCAGCGCCCCGTAGCGCCTTGCGGAGTGCGAGCTGCCTGAGGTGCAAGGTTGAGGTCACCCTGGGCTGGCGGCACGGCGTGGGCGGGCCACGCTGCCCAGCGGTCGTCGTCAGCTGCCGGGTCGCCTGACATGGAACGACGAGCAGACGAAACGCGAGGTGGCGGAGGAAGGATTCCGGCGCACCCCTACCTGGCGCGCCAATTGTCGGATTTCGGGTTCCGGCAGACCCTTGAGGTTCGAACACTGGGGTGCGCGCGGAGATCTTTCCCCTAACAGCTCATGCGTGAATGGTTAGCGATGGATCTAAACTACGAACGATGAACAACACAAGGGACACGAGGTTTATACTGGTTCGGGCCACCGATGTGGTGTAATACCCTACTCGCTTTGTGGTGTGGTGGATTGCCTCACGGCTGATGATGAATAAGACAAAGGAAGAACAGCCTCGGGAAGGGTCTTCTTGGGCTGGTGCGATGAACTGCTTGGGTGAGTTCGATCGCCTCTCTCTCTCTGCTAGGGCTCTATCAGATGCCTCTACTTTGTGGTGGCTAGCTCTATTTATAGGGGGAGGCCCTGGGCCTCTTCCCAAATAATGAGCGGGAAGGGCGTCAACAATTGGCCATTTTGAAGGGGAACATCTAGTACACTTATCCTGACTAAAGTTGGTCTTGGCCGCCAAAGGCTCGACGGTGACGCCGCCCCGGCTCCACGATGACCTCCTTCCTGCCGCTCTGCTGGTCTTGGTCTTGTTGCACCGAAGCGGTAACCTTTGAATGATGCCTTGGCCTTTGCTTGCCTCCTTTGCACCAAAGGGGAAATGAGGACACTGCGCAGGCCGGCGCCTGCCTGGCGCCCGGCTGGCCTCGATCATCATGGCTTGCATCACAGGGCACCCTCATGAGGTACCCTGCCTTGATCTCTCCGCCTCCTCGTGAGCCTGCCTGACGAGGCTGCTCTTGACGAAGGTTCTGTCGTCACTTCATGAGGCTTGGTCCCTTGCGAGGGTCTTGAGCTTGAGCTGATGAAGCTGGGCCGTGCTGGGCCCCCACTTGAGCCACGCCGCAGGCCGCAGGCAGGCAAGTCTGGGGACCCCCGTTCCCAGAAAGCCGACATAAGTAGATGATGGGTTGCTAGAGTGACAGAATCTTAAACCCTAGTTTATGCGTTGCTTCATAAGGGGCTGATTTGGATCCATATGTTTCATGCTACGGTAGGTTTACCTTAATACTTTTGTTGTAGTTGCGGATGCTTGCAATAGAGGTTAATCATAAGTGGGATGTTTGTTCAAGTAAGAATATCACCCAAGCACCGGTCCACCCACATATCAAATTATCAAAGTACCGAACGCTAATCATATGAACGTGATGAAAACTAGCTTGACGATATTCCCATGTGTCCTCGGGAGCGCTTTTCCTATTATAAGAGTTTGTCCAGGCTTGTCCTTTGCTACAAAAAGGATTGGGCCACCTTCCTGCACTTTATTTACTTTTGATACTTGTTTCTTGTTACAAATTATCCTATCACAAAACTATCTGTTACCACTTATTTCAGTACCTGCAGAGAATACCTTGCTGAAAACCGCTTATCATTTCCTTCTGCTCCTCGTTGGGTTCGACACTCTTACTTATCGAAAGGACTACGATAGATCCCCTATACTTGTGGGTCATCAAGAAGCTACTAAACTCCTAGATAATATTATGGTTAATTATTCTCAATGGCACACCGAAAGATCCACTAAAAAAAGTTCATGCGATTGAAGAGATTAATGTTTTGAGTGGAAATATGGATGAACTTATGAAATTGTTTGCTAATAAGAGTGTTTCTTCTAATCCTAATGATATGCCTTTGTCCACTTTGATTGAGAATAATAATGAATCTATGGATGTGAATTTTGTTGGTAGGAACAATTTTGGTAACAAAGGATATAGAGGAAACTTTAATTCTAGGCCGTTTCCTAATAATTCCTCTAATAATTATGGTATTTCCTACAACAACTCTTATGGAAATTTTTAATAAGATGCCCTCTATTTTTGAGACTAGTGTTAAAGAATTTATGATTTCGCAAAAGAATTTCAATGCTTTGCTTGAGGAAAAATTGCCTAAGATTGATGAGTTGGCTAGGAACGTGGATAGAATTTCTCTTGATGTTGATTCTTTGTAACTTAGATATATTCCACCTAAGCATGACATTAGTGAGTCTCTCAAAGCCATGAGATTTTCCATTGATGAGTGCAAGGAAAGAACCGCTAGGATGCGTGCTAAAAAATTGCTTTGTGAAAGCGTGTTCTTGTAGTTTTCATGATAATAATGATGAAGATCTAAAAGTGATTGATGTGACTCCTATTAAATCTTTGTTTTCCAATATGAATCTTGATAAAGATGGGACTAGAGATGAGTCAACTTTAGTTAAAAGGCGTCCCAATGATTCAGAGTTTTTAGATCTTGATGCTAAAATTAATAAAAGTGGGATTGAAGAGGTCAAAACTTTACATAGCAATGAACCCACTATTTTGGATTTCAAGGAATTTAATTATGATAATTGTTGTTTGATAGATTGTATTTCCTTGTTGCAATCCATGTTAAATTCTCCTCATGCTTATAATCAAAATAAAGCTTTTACTAAACATATCATTGATGCTTTAATGCAATCTTATGAAGAAAAGCTTGAACTAGAAGTTTCTATCCCTAGAAAACTTTATGATGAGTGGGAACCTACTATTAAAGTTAAGATTAAAGATTATGAATGCTATGTTTTGTGTGATTTGGGTGCTAGTGTTTCCACGATTCCAAAAACTTTGTGTGATGTGTTAGGTTTCCGTGAATTTGATGACTGTTCTTTAAATTTGCACCTTGCGGATTCCACCATTAAGAAACCTATGTGAAGGATTAATGATGTTCTTATTGTTGCAAATAGGAATTATGTGCCCGTAGATTTCATTTTTCTTGATATAGATTGCAATCCTACATGCCCTATTATTCTTGGTAGACCTTTCCTTAGAACGATTGGTGCAATTATTGACATGAAAGAAGGAAATATTAGATTCCAATTTCCGTTAAGGAAAGGCATGGAACACTTTCCTAGAAAAAAAATTAAATTACCTTATGAATCTATTATGAGAGCCACATATGGATTGCATACCAAAGATGATAATACCTAGATCTATTCTTGCTTTATGCCTAGCTAGGGGCGTTAAACGATACCGCTTGTTGTGAGGCAACCCAATTTTATTTTTGATTTTTTGCTTTTTGTTCTGGTTTAGTAATAAATAATTCATCTAGCCTCTTTTTAGATGTGGTTTTATGTTTTACTTAGTGTTTGTGTCAAGTAGAGCCTTTGGGAAGACATGGGTGAAGTCTTTTGCAATCTTGCTGTAAAAAATAGAAACTTTTGCGCTCACGAGATTAGATGAATTTTTTTTTACTGGAGAGTGATTTTAGGTTGATTCCTTTTTCAGATGATTAATATACAAATTCCTAACGTCCACTAATTGATTTCAGAATTTTCGGAGTTCCAGAAGTATGCATATGAATCAGATTGCTACAGATTGTTCTGTTTTGACAGATTCTGTTTTTCGTGTGTTATTTGCTTATTTTAATGAATCTATGGGTAGTATCGGGGAGTATGAACCATAGAGAAGTTGGAATACAGTAGGTTTAACACCAATATAAATAAAGAATGAGTTATTTACAGTACTTTAAAGTGGTGGTTTGTTTTCTTATACTAACGAAGCTCATGAGATTTTCTGTTAAGTTTTGTGTTGTGAAGTTTTCAAGTTTTTGGGTAAAGATTTGATGGATTTTGGAATAAGGAGTGGAAAGAGCCTAAGCTTGGGGATGCCCAAGGCACCCCAAGGTAAAATTCAAGGACAACCAAAAGCCTAAGCTTGGGGATGCCCCGGAAGGCATCCCTTCTTTCGTCTTCGCCTATCAGTAACTTTACTTGAGGCTATATTTTTATTCACCACATGATATGTGTTTTGCTTGGAGCGTCTTGTATGATTTGAGTCTTTGATTTTTAGTTTAGCACAATCATCCTTGCTGTAAACACATTTTGGGAGAGACACACATGAATCGGAATTTATTAGAATACTCTATGTGCTTCACTTATATCTTTTGAGCTAGATAATTTTTCTCTAGTGCTTCACTTATATCTTTTTTTAGAGCACGGTGGTGGTTTTATTTTATATAAATTATTGATCTCTCATGCTTCACTCATATTATTTTGAGAGTCTTTTAGAATAGCATGGTAATTTTCTTTGGTTATAAAATTAGTCCTAATATGATGGGCATTCAAGATGGGTATAATAAAAACTTTCATATTGAGTGCATTGAATACTATGAGAAGTTTGATACTTGATGATTTTTTTGAGATATGAAGATGGTGATATTAGAATCGTGCTAGTTGAGTAATTGTGAATTTGAGAAATACTTGTGTTGAGGTTTGCAAGTCCCGTAGCATGCATGTATGGTAACCGTTGTGTAACAAATTTGAAGCAGGAGGTGTTTCTTTGATTGTCCTCCTTATGAGTGACGGTCGGGGATGAGCGATGGTCTTTTCCTACCAATCTATCCCCCTAGGAGCATGCGCGTAGTACTTGGTTTTGATGACTTGTAGATTTTTGCAGTAAGTACGTGAGTTCTTTATGACTAATGTTGAGTCCATGGATTATACACACTCTCATCCTTCCACTATTGCTAGCCTCTCTAGTACTGCGCGCCGGTACCATAAACCCACCATATACCTTCCTCATAACAGCCACCATACCTACCTATTATGGCATTTCCATAGCCATTCCGAGATATATTGCCATGCAACTTTCCACCGTTACATTTATTATGACACACTTCATCATTGTCATTGCCTTGCATGATCATGTAGTTGACATCGTATTTGTGGCAAGGCCACCGTTCACAATTTTTCATACATGTCACTCTTGATTCATTGCCCATCCCGGTACACCGCCGGAGGCACTCATATAGAGTAAGAGAAAGGCCCAAATAAAAAAAGAGAAGGCCCAAAAAAAAGAGAGAAAGGCCAACTAAAAAAGAGAAGGCCCCAAAAAAATGAGAGAAAAAGAGAGAGAAGGGGCAATGTTACTATCCTTTTTCCACACTTGTGCTTCAAAGTAGCACCATGATCTTCATGCTTGAGAGTCTCTTATTTTGTCACTTTCATATACTAGTGGGAATTTTCGTTATAGAACTTGGCTTGTATATTCCAACAATGGGCTTCCTCAAATGCCCTAGGTCTTCATGAGCAAGCAAGTTGGATGCACACCCACTTAGTTTCTTTTGTTGAGGTTTCATACATTTATAGCTCTAGTGCATCCGTTGCATGGCAATCCCTACTCACTCACATTGATATCTATTGATGGGCATCTCCATAGCCCATTAATGCGCCTAGTTGATGTGAGACCATCTTCCCTTTTTTGTCTTCTCCACAACCACCATTCTATTCCTCCTATAGTGCTATGTTCATGGCTCGCGCTCATGTATTGCGTGAAAGTTGAAAAAGTTTGAGAATACTAAAGTATGAAACAATTGCTTGGCTTGTCATCGGGGTTGTGCATGATTGGAGAATTTTGTGTGACGAAGATGGAGTATGGCCAAACTATATGATTTTATAGGGATGAGCTTTCTTTGGCTATGTTATTTTGAGAAGACATAATTTCTTGGTTAGTATGCTTGAAGTATTCTTATTTTTATGTCAATATTAAACTTTTGTCTTGAAACTTTCGGATCTGAACATTCATGCCACAATAAAGAAAATTACATTGAAAATTATGTTAGGTAGCATTCCACATAAAAAATTCAGTTTTTATCATTTACCTACTCGAGGACGAGCAGGAAATAAGCTTGGGGACGCTTGATATGTCTCCAACATATCTATAATTTTTTATTGTTCCATGCTATTATATTATCTGTTTTGGATGTTTAATGGGCTTTAATATGCTCTTTTATATTATTTTTGGGACTAACCTATTAACCAAAGGCCCAGTGCCAGTTTCTGTTTTTTTGCCTATTTTAGTGTTTTGAAGAAAAGGAATACCAAACGGAATCCAAACGGAATGAAACCTTCGCGATGATCTTTCTTGGAACAAACGCAATCCAGAAGAGCTGGAGTTGAAGTCTGGAACTCCGCGAGGCGGCCACGAGGTAGGAGGGCGCACCCAGGGGGTAGGCGCGCCCCCATCCTCGTGGGCCCCACAGAGCTCCACCGACGTACTTCTTTCGGATATATATACTCTTATACCCTAAAAACATCAGGGGGAGGTATGAAACCACTTTTCCACCGCCGCAACCTTCTATATCCGTGAGATCCCATCTTGGGGCCTTTTCCGGCGATCTGCCGGAGGGGGAATTGATCACGGAGGGCTTCTACATCAACACCATAGCCTCTCCGATGATGTGTGAGTAGTTTACCACAGACCTTCAGGTCCATAGTTATTAGCTAGATGGCTTCTTCTCTCTCTTTGGTTCTCAATACAAAGTTCTCCTCGATGTTCTTGGAGATCTATTCGATGTAATACTTTTTATGTGTGTTTGCCGAGATCGGATGAATTGTGGATTTATGATCAAGATTATCTATGAATAATATTTGGTTCTTCTCTGAATTCTTATATGCATGATTTGATATCTTTACAAGTCTCTTGAATTATCGGTTTAGTTTGGCCTACTAGATTGATCTTTCTTGCAATGGGAGAAGTGCTTAGCTTTGGGTTCAATCTTGCGGTGTCCTTTCTCGATGATGAGGGGCAGCAAGGCACATATTGTATTGTTGCCATTGAGGATAAAAAGATGGGGTTTATATCATATTGCTTGAGTTTATCCCTCTACATCATGTCATCTTGCTTAATGCATTACTCCGTTCTTATGAACTTAATACTCTAGATGCATGCTGGATAGCGGTCGATGTGTGGAGTAATAGTAGTAGATGCAGAATCGCTTCGGTCTACTTGACACGGACGTGATGCCTATATTCAAGATCATGCCTAGATATTCTCATAACTATGTGCTTTTCTATCAATTTCTCGGTAGTAATTTGTTCACCCACCGTAATATATGCTATCTTGAGAGAAGCCACTAGTGAAACCTATGGCCCTCGGGTCTCTTTCTTATTATATTGCATCTCTTTTATTTACATCACATCTTGTTTTACTATTTTGCAATATTTACTTTCCAATCTATACAACAAAAATACCAAAAATATTTATCTTATTATCTTTATTAGATCTCACTTTTGCTAGTGACCGTGAAGGGATTGACAAACCCTTTATCGCGTTGGTTGCAAGGTTCTTGATTGTTTGTGCAGGTACTAGGTGACTTGCGTGTTATCTCCTACTGGATTGATACCTTGGTTCTAAAAAACCGAGGGAAATATTTACGCTACTTTGCTGCATCACCCTTTCCTCTTCAAGGGAAAACGAACGCATGCTCAAGAGGTAGCACAACCCCTGCAGTGTTCAAAAAGTGTCTATCAAGGATAGTCGACATGTTGTCGTCCTCGGGCATCTCAAGTATAACACAGTCTGTTAAGATAGTAACATTTGCTACAACAATGGGCACATCCTCACAACTACCGATAGGTATGGCAGTTGATTTGTCAGCCATTTGCAATGATAGCTCAGTAGGTGTGGGTTTATTCAAATCAAGTCTTCTATATAAAGAGAAAGGCATAACACTAAGACCAACTCCTAAATCACATAAATCAGTTTTGACATAATTTCTTTTAATTGAGCATGGTATAGTTGGTATTCCTGGATCTCCAAGTTTTCTTGGTATTCCACCTTTAAATGTATAATTAGAAAGCATGGTGGAGATTTCCGCTTCATGTATTTTTCTTTTATTCGTAACAATTTCTTTCATGTATTTAGCATAGGGGTCCATCTCTAAGATATCAGCCAAACGGGTGCGCAAAAAGACTGGCCTAAGCATTTCAGCAAAGCGTTCAAATTCTTCATCATCTTTTTTCTTAGAAGGTTTAGGTGGAAAGGGCATGGGTTTCTAAACCCATGGTTCTCTTTCTTTACAATGTTTTCTAGCAATAAAGTCTCTCTTATCATATCATTTATTTTTAGCTTGTGGGTTATTAAGATGGGGAGCTCTAGGAATCATACTACTGATATTTAGTTTCCCATCAGACTAATAGTCCACCGTTGGATTGATGCATCCTTGAACGTGCAATTGGAGATGTGGGTCTAGGTAGTTACTATAGTCTGCATGCAACACACTAATTGCTATTTGTTTCCGATCAACTACTCCCAGAAATCATGTTAGATCTGCATCATTTTGGCACTAACCTCCTCCTTAATTGCTTCATCTCATGCGTAGTTTGAAATGTACACTGAAGTACGAGAAACCAGTGCAACTGATGCACGTTGTTGGCCAGTATTCGTGACACGAAAGCACATACTACAATATATGGAAACACGTTATAGCACTTGAGCAATTCATTTTGCTTCTGTTTCATAGAAAATTTGCTTCCATATCAATATGAGATGAGACGAGAATTTGCTTCCAAAGAATTTGGTATTTGTGTCCGATTAAATAGGAATTTCCTTACAAACAAATTTGGTATTTGCATCCAAAGAAATGAGAATTTGCTTCCAAAGAATTTGGAAGTTTCATCTAAAAAAAGATGATTTGCTTCCATACACAACAAAAATGACGCACATATGACCATGTTTTGCATCAGTTGGGCACAATGCATATGCCATGCTTCCAAATATATATATATTTTGCTTCTAAATCATTACGATACTATTTTCATATACCAGAGAATTGCTTCCATATGTACATAGATTTGTTTCCATCAAAAAGGAAAAACATATAGTTTAAACTACATATGATATGTTTCCACAAATGTTGAACATTTGTCTCGGTTGAATGCATAATTTGCTTCGATGGTGATCACGAAGCACTACAACATCCATGGCAGTGGCATGATTGATGCGGCTTGAAGCTACGTCGGTATTTCCCCAAAGAGGAAGGGATGACGCAGCACAACGGCGGTAGGTATTTCCCTCAGTTATGAGACCAAGGTTATCGAACCAGTAGGAGAACCAAGCAACACTACGTAAACAACACCTGCACACAAATAACAAATACTCACAACCCAACGTGTAAAAGGGGTTGTCAATCCCTTTCGGGTAGCAGCACCAGAAATTGGCAAACGAACATGAGAGAGTAGTAAATATTGATAGATCGAATGCCAAATAAAATAAAGTGCAGCAAGGTATTTTTGTATTTTTGGTTTAATAGATCTGAAAAAAAATCAAAGAAAAATAGATCGCAAAGGCAAATAATATGAGAAAGAGACCCGGGGGCCGTAGATTTCGCTAGTGGCTTCTCTCGAGAAAAATAGCAAACGGTGGGTAAACAAATTACTGTTGGGAAATTGATAGAACTTCAAATAATCATGACGATATCCAAGCAATGATCATTATATAGGCATCACGTCCAAGATTAGTAGACCGACTCATGCCTGCATGTACTACTATTACTCCACACATCGACCGCTACCCAGCATGCATCTAGTGTATTAAGTTCATGGAGAGACGGAGTAATGCAATAAGAACGATGACATGATGTAGACAAGATCTATTTATGTAGAAATAGACCTCGTCATTTTATCCTTAGTAGCAACGATACATACGTGTCGGTTCCCCTTCTGTCACTGGGATCAAACACCGTAAGATCGAACCCACTACAAAGCACCTCTTCCCATTGCAAGATAAATAGATCAAGTTGGCCAAACAAAACCCAATATCGAAGAAGAAATACGAGGCTATAAGAAATCATGCATATAAGAGATCAAAGAAGACTCAAATAACTTTCATGGATAAAAAGATAGATCTGATCATAAACTCAAAGTTCATCCGATCCCAACAAACACACTGCAAAAAGATTTACATCTTATGGATCTCCAAGAGACCATTGTATTGAGAATCAAACGAGAGAGAGGAAGCCATCTAGCTACTAACTACGGACCCGAAGGTCTACAAAGAACTACTCACGCATCATCGGAGGCACCAATGGAAGTGGTGAACCCCTCCATGATGGTGTCTAGATTGGATCCGTGGTTCTGGACTCTGCGGCTAGAATTGATTTTCGTCGACTCCCCTAGGGTTTACGGAATATTGGGGTATTTATAGAGTAAAGAGGCGGTCCGGGCACTGAGGTGGGCACAACCCACCGTATGCGCGCTGAGCTTCGAACGCATACAGTGGGTTGTGCTCCCTTCGGAGCAGCTCCCAGGTGCTTCTTCGGCCCACTGGATGTCCTTTGGTCCAAAAAAATCTCCAAAAAGTTTAGCTGCGTTTGGAATCCATTTGGTATTGATTTCCTGCTATGTAAAAACATGCAGAAAACAGCAACTGGCACTTGGCACTATGTCAATAGGTTAGTACAAAAAATGATATAAAATGACTATAAATGATTATAAAACATCCAAGATTGATAGTACAACAGCATGGAACAATAAAAAATTACAGATACGTTGGAGACGTATCAATGATCTACAAGCATAAGTGCGAAGACATTGTCTCCGGCATCGTGACCTTGTGGAAAGACCTGCTGCATCTGAGTACCTTGCTTCCTGCAATCCGAGATATAATCCTATGAAGGAGTTAACAAAATTTGATAAATAAATCCAAGAGCGACGGAGAAGAACTATACAACTCAAATAATAAAAATGTCCCAAAAAAACTATACAGACTATGCTTTATCCATTCATTCATGATGAACTAATGATACGTGCAATCCAATTCAAGCAGCTTCACCCTCGTCACCTACCTGGACATGTGGTGCTGACTTGCTGAGATGCAATATCGCCAGGTAATCAACCCTCCTGCATGGTGTGAGAGCCTGCCCTTTTGGCCTTGTTTCCCATATGATCCGACGCTCAGGCGTGGTGGATCGGAGGCCAAAACCAAAGGTGTAGCCGGGGCCGATCCTAGCGAAGTTAAGCATGGCAACGAGGGAGGTTATGTGCTCGTTGGCGAGCAGGTTCATGGGTTAGTCTCTCTGCACAACCTTTGGACAAGATGGCGCACCAACAGGTGGAACGAAGGCCGCTGATGGATGGATCTGAAACTCGTGCTGGGGGTGAGAGCAGAGGCGACCAGGGGCATGGCGAGCTTGGGCGATGTGCACGGGATGGACAGCAGAGATGGGAGAGTTAGTTCGGGCGATTGATTTAAGGAGAGATTGCAGGGCGTGGGCCAAAAAATCAGATGGTTAGTATTGGGCTTAATTTCTAGGCATCTATCAGCCGCGAGATCAACGGCATCAGACGGGTCCGAAGAATGTTTCTCAACAAACTTCTGTAGGAAAGTGTTTCCATATTAAGATCAACAACAAAGTCTATCTCAACATCATTATCTGGTTGAGCATCTACATGAACATCATGATTATCATTTTCATTATCACTAGATGAATGTTCATTACCAGATTGAGTTTTAGCATCAGAGATAGAGACATCATTGTTATCTTCAGAAGGTTTTTCTATCTCAGGTTCACTAGAAGTGTGCAAAGTCCTATCATTTTTCTTTTTCTTCTTCCTTTTAGAAGGATTAGGTGCATCAGTATTAATTGTTTGAGAGTCTTGTTCAATTCTTTTAGGGTGTCCCTCAGGATAAAGTGGTTCGTGGAGTCATTTTACCTCCTCTAGTTGCTACTCTAACAACATAATCATTTATATTATTGTTCATTTCACTAAGTAATTCTCTTTGAGATTTAGCAACTTGTTCTAACTGGGTTTGAACCACAGAGGCATGTTTTCCTACCCCTCTAACATCATTAGTGATTCTAAATAACAAGTCACTCAAGCGAGCAATCATATCAAAATTTTGTTTCAATTGTTTCATGACATTAGCATTGAAGTGATCTTCCTTTCTAATGTAATTGTCAAATTCATACAAGCATTGACTAGGATGTTTATTATAAGGAATATCACCTTCATCAAACTTTAAAAGAGAAATTACCTCTACCACCCACGGCGGTGGTGTGTCAAGTCCATGCATTTTTTCAATTGGTAGTAAATTCTTAACATTTTCAGCTTTAATACCTTTTTCCTTCATACATTTCTTTATATCTTCATGACTTACAAATAGAATACCCCACTTCTTTGGAGTGGGTTTAGTGATAGTTCAGAATAGTCCAATCATCATAATTCTTCAATATATTATTTAATAATTCCTCAGCTTGTTCAATAGTTCGTTCCCTGAAAACACAACCGGCACAACTATCTAGGAAGTCCCTAGAAGCATCAGTTAGTCCATTATAGAAGATATCAAGTATTTTGTTTTCTTAAGAGGATGATCAGGCAAAGCATTAAGTAATTGGAGAAGCCTCCCCCAAGCTTGTGGGAGACTCAAGCAGCTTGTTTCTTATGAGCAGGAAACTATTTTTCAGAGAAGTAATAAATCATATCCGACTACGCACACAACCATGAGCAAGAGTATTTTACCATATGTTAGCATCACCCTTTAATGAGAACAGAAATAACTTAAGAATATAGTAGTAGCGAATTTTCTCATCATGAGCAAAAAGGGTGGCTATATCATTTAGTTTAGTAAGATGTGCCACTATAGTTTCAGTTTCATAGCCATGGGAAGGATTAGATTCAACCAAAGTAATTAACTCCGGGTTGACAGAGAATTCATAATCCTTATCAGTAACAAAGATAGGTGAAGTAGAAAACTTAGGATCAGATTTCATTCTAACATTCAAGGGTTTTTCTTTAAACTTGCATAATAATTTCTTAAGATCATCTCTATCTTTGCAAGCAAGAAAGTCCCTAGCAACCTCTCCATCCATAACATAACCCTCAAGTATTTTAGGTAATTCAAATCTAGGAGAGCTAGGCCTAATAGGTGTTTCATAGTTTTCAGTTTCAAAGGCTTCATCAGTCAGTAATTTCACCAGTCTCAGTAATTTTATTTTCTTTAGCGCTAGCAATTTGTTCATCAAGAAAATCACGTAGTGGCACATTATCATCAAGCAAGGTACTAGCATCATCATAAGCATCATTCATAGTAGAAGTAGCATCATTAATAACTTGTGACATATCAGAATTAATAGCAGGTGGTGGTGTTGCAAGTCTATTAAAAAAAAGGTGAATCAAGTATAGAGCTAGATGGCAGTTCCTTACCTCCCCTTCTTAGAGGGAAAAAATCTTGGTTCTAGTATCTTTCAGATTCTTCATAGTGATACAACAACAACAACAACAACAACAACAACAACAACAACAACAACAACAACAGCAACAACAACAACAACAAAGCCTTTAGTCCCAAACAAGTTGGGGTAGGCTAGAGGTGAAACCCATAAGATCTCGCAACCAACTCATGGCTCTGGCACATGGATAGCAAGCTTCCACGCACCGCTGTCCATAGCTAGCTCTTTGGTGATACTCCAATCCTTCAGGTCTCTCTTAACGGAATCCTCCCATGTCAAATTCGGTCTACCCCGCCCTCTCTTGACATTCTCCACATGCTTTAGCCGTCCGCTATGCACTGGAGCTTCTGGAGGCTCACTGAATATGCCCAAACCATCTCGGACGATGTTGGACAAGCTTCTCTTCAATCGGTGCTACCCCAACTCTATCTCGTATATCATCATTCCGGACTCGATCCTTCCTCGTGTGGCCACACATCCATCTCAACATATGCATCTCCACCACACCTAACTGTTAAACATGTCGCCTTTTAGTCGGCCAACACTCAGCACCATACAACATTGCGGGTCGAATCGCCGTCATGTAGAACTTGCCTTTTGTCTTTTGTGGCACTCTCTTGTCATAGAGAATGCGAGAAGCTTGGCGCCACTTCATCCATCCGGCTTTGATTCGATGGTTCACATCTTCATCAACAAATATAGCTAAAAGAGATTCTTCATAGTGATAAATAGATATAAATCCCAAGTGACTCAACAAATATAGCTATGCTCCCTGGCAACGGCGCCAGAAAAAGGTCTTGATAACCCACAAGTATAGGGGATTGCAATAGTTTTCGAGGGTAGAGTACTCAACCCAAATTTACAGATTCGACACATGGGGAGCCAAAGAATATTTGTAAGTATTAGCAGCTGAGTTGTCAATTCAACCACACCTGGAGATTAAATATCCGCAGCAAAGTGATCAGTAGCACAGTAGTATGATAGTTTGATAGTAGTAGTAACAATAGTAGTGGTAACGGTAAACCACAACAAACTACAACAAATACTTGGTGGCCCCGCAGACCCTGAAACCGATGCTATAAAATCCTATTTGTCCAGAAAAAAATCAGGGAGAAAGAATTATCGTGATCCACAAGATGGAGCCGCCATCACCTCCTATTCTTAATCGGGAGGCCAGATCTTGAGTCTGTTTGGGGCTCCGGAGAGGGGGATCTTTGTTCTTCATCATCACCAACCCTTCTCCACCGCCAATTCCATGATACTCCCCACCGGGAGTGAGTAATTCCTTCGTAGGCTCGCTGGTCGGTGAGGAGTTGGATGAGATTCATCATGTAATCTAGTTAGTTTTGTTAGGGCTTGATCCCTAATATCCACTATGTTCTGAGATTGATGTTGCTATGACTTTGCCATGCTTAATGCTTGTCACTTTGGGCTCGGGTGCCATGATTTCAGATCTGAACCATTTATGTTATCACCATTATATCTATGTTCTAGATCCGATCTTGCAAGTTATAGTCACCTACTACATGTTATGATCCGGCAACCCCGGAGTGACAATAGGCGGGACCACTCCCGGTGATGACTGTAGTTTGAGGAGTTCATGTATTCACCGTGTGTTAATGCTTTGTTCCGGTTCTCTATTAAAAGGAGGCCTTAATATCCATTAGTTTCCAATATGGACCCCGCTGCCACGGGAGGGTAGGACAAAAGATGTCATGCAAGTTCTTTCCATAAGCACGTATGACTATTTACGGAATATATGCCTACATTGTATTTATGAACTGGAGCTAGTGTCGTATCACCCTAGGTTATGACTATCACATGATGAATATCATCTAACAAATTACCGATCCAATGCCTACAAATTCATCTTATATTGTTCTTGCTAAGTTACTACTGCTATCACTGTTACCGTTACCATTGCTGCTGCCACTATTATCAAAACTATCATATTACTTTGCTACTGATCACGGTGCTGCAGATAATTAATCTCCAGGTGTGGTTGAATTGACAACTCAGTTGCTAATACTTGCGAATATTCTTTGGCTGCCCTTGTGTCGAATCTATAAATTTGGGTTGAATACTATACCCTCAAAACTATTACATCCCCTTTACTTGTGGGTTATCAAGACCTTTTTTTACGGCGCCGCTATGAGGAGCATAGCTATATTTGTTGAGTCACTTGGGATTATTATCAATTTATCACTATGAAGAATCTGAAGGATGCTAAGACTAAGATTTATCCCTCAAAGACGAGGGGAGGTAAGGAACTGACATCCAGTTCTGCTTTAGATTCACCTTCTGTTATAAGGAAACTTGCAGCACCACCGCATGCTATTAATCTTGATATGTCGCAAGTTGTTGATGATGCTACTTCTGCTATGAATGATACTTATGATGATGCTAGTACCTTGCTTGATGATGATGATGTGCCACTTGGTGACTTTCTTGATGAACAAATTGCTAGAGTAAGACAACATGATGTTGTTGAAACTAATGATGAGCTTGAAGCTGAAAATCTTGAAACACCTGCTAGAACTAGCCTTCCTATACATGAATTTCCTAAGGTACCGGAAGGTTATGTTATGAATGAGGAGACAACTAGAGATATTCTTGCTTGTAAGCATAGAGATGATCTAGAGAAATTATTATGCAAGTATAAAGAAAAATCTCTGAATGCTATATGATCCTAAGTTTGCTACCTCACCTATCTTTATTGATGATAAGGATTATGAATTCTCTGTTGACCCAGAGTTAATTACTTTGGTTGAATCTAATCCTTTCCATGGTTATGAAACTGAAACTGTTGTGGCACATTTTACTAAGTTGAATGACATAGCCACCCTTTTTACTCATGGTGAGAAAACCCGCTATTACTATATTATCAAATTATTTCCATTCTCATTAAAGGGTGATGCTAAATCTTGGTACAATACTCTTGCTCCTGGGTTCGTGCGTAGTCCCCAGGATATGATTTAGTACTTCTCGAAAAAATATTTCCCTGCTCATAAGAAACAAGCTGCCTTGCAGGAAATATTTAACTTTGTGCAAATTAAAGAAGAGAGTCTCCCACAAGCTTGGGGGAGGCTTTTCCAATTACTTAATGCTTTGCCTGATCATCCTCTTAAGAAAAATGAAATACTTGATATCTTCGATAATGGACTAACTGATGCTTCTAGTGATTTCCTAGATAGTTGTGCTGGTTGTGTTTTCAGGGAACGAACTGTTGGACAAGCTGAAGAATTATTGAATAACATACTGAGAAATTATGATGATTGGACTCTTCCTGAATCACCGCCTAAACCCACCCCGAAGAAGAGGGGTATATTATATTTCAGTCCTATAGATATGCAAGAGGCAAAGAAATCTATGCAGGAAATGGGTATTAAAGCCGAGGATGTATTTTTTTACCTCCTATTAAAGAAATACATGGGCTTAATACACCACCACTGCCTAAGGTGGTATAGGTAAATTCTCTAATGAAATTCAGTGATAATGACAATCCTCACAATATGCACCCTAGCCAATGCCTTTATGAGTTTGAAAACTACATCAGAAAGCAAGATCACTTCAATGCAAGTGTTATGAAATAATTGAAATACAATTCTGATATGATTGCTCGCTTGAGTGACTTGTTATTTAGAATCTAAAATGATGTTAGAGGTGTGGGAAACCATGCTTCTATGGTTCAAACTCAGTTAGAACAAGTTGCTAAATCACAAAGAGAATTTCTTGATGAAATGAATAACAACATACACGACTTTGCTGTTAGAGTTGCAACTAGAGGAGGTAAAATGACACAGGAACCACTTTATCCTGAGGGACACCCAAAAATAATTGAACATGATTCACAAAGGAACAACACCACTGCACCTAGTCCTTTTAAAAAGAAGAAGAAAAAGAAAAATGATAGGACTTTGCATGCTTCTAGTGAACCTGAAATAGAAAAACCTCCTGATAACACTACAAAAATAATACACTTCCGTGATGATACGTGTTTGTCACAGTAGGTCACGTTTTCTGTCATGCATGTACATCCATGACGATTTTATGACAGAATCAAGATAGTCATACCTGTGCTGTCGTAGAAGTGTTCCATGACATTACCAAAATTATCATCACGGAAGTGTCCACTTCCATGACGATAAATCGTGCATCATAGAAGTGCTTTTGTCAAGGGTGACCGACACGTGGCATCCACCGTAACGGGTCGTCGTTAAGCTATCGGGTTCCGGATGGATCCGATAACCCGTTAACAGCCCGGGCCAATGGGGGTTTTCCATGTGTAAAATTATCATTGGCTGGAGGAAACACGTGTCGGCTCACCGTTGGGACAAATGTCATCCACTCATTGGACAGAATGCCTGATACGTCAACACGTGGCACGGCCCAACAAAGGCCCATTCCTGTAAAAAGGCCGGCCCGTTTGACTTGGTCAAAAGATAGCGGGCCAGCCCACAGAAAGCCTATTAATGACATGTTCGCACATAGCCCATTTACAACCCGCTAACCCAAGGCCCGTTATGGCCTATCCGAATTAGGCCCATTAGCATCATCTGGGCCGTCCAATATGATTCCAGCCCGTTGATACTTCCGGCCCATGTCTGGCCCATGACGTCTTTCGGCCCAAATGAGGCACTTTGTAACTCTTGGCCCATTAACAGCCCGTGGTGAAACTGGCCCGTAATGAACAGTATATCGCTTTATACCCATTAATGGCCCATTATTCCATTGGGCCGTTTCAAGCTCTTTATCTTTCGGCATGCTCAGGGCCCATTTATTCTTGGGCTCATTTCCAGCATTCGGTTACTTACGACCTGTTACTGGCCTTTTGTAGCGACCCGACCTCAGACGGTCAAGTCTCGTGCTTTAGTGTCATCCTGGATCGGTAATCTTTGACACACACAGTACTCGAAGGATTTATAATAGAGTAGCAATCACACACTTATTACATCGAATGTCTCTAAAGAGAACTTATTACAATAAATATGGCTTAAGGCCATCTAAATAAGATAACAACGGAAGGCTTTGAAGATAAAGTGAGTCCATCAACTCCAACTGCATAGTGCTACGTCTTGAGCTTATGCTGGTTTTCCCGAAGAGGATAGGATGATGCAGAAAATTAGCGTAAGTATTTCCCTCAGTTTTGAGAACCAAGGTATCAATCCAGTAGGAGGCCACGCACAAGTCCCTCGTACCTGCACAAAACGATAGCTACTCGCAACCAACGCGATTAGGGGTTGTCAATCCCTTCACGCTCACTTACAAGAGTGAGATCTGATAGAGATAATATTTTTGGTATTTTTGGTATATAGATGCAAAGTAAAAAGTAAAAAACAAAGTAAAAACAAAGCAAGTATTAAAGTGATGGAGATTGATATGATGAGAATAGACCCGGGGGCCATAGGTTTCACTAGTGGCTTCTCTCAAGAGCATAAGTATTCTACGGTGGGTGAACAAATTACTGTTGAGAAATTGACAGAATTGAGCATAGTTATGAGTATATCTAGGTATGATCATGTATATAGGCATCACGTCCGTGACAACTAGATCGAAACGATTCTGCATCTACTACTATTACTCCACTCATCGACCACTATCCAGCATGCATCTAGAGTATTAAGTTAAAAGCAGAGTAACACCTTAAGCAAGATGACATGATGTAGCGGAATAAATTCATGCAATATGATAAATACCCCATCTTGTTATCCTCGAGGGCAACAATACAATACGTGCCTTGCAACCCTTTACATCCTTTGGGTAAGGACACCGCAAGATTGAACCCAAAGCCATGCACTTCTCCCATTGCAAGAACTACCAATCTAGTTGGCCAAACCAAACGGATAATTCAAGAGACTTGCAAAGATAACTCAATCATACATAAAAGAATTCAGAGAAGATTCAAATATTATTCATAGATAAGCTGGATCATAAACCCACAATTCATCGGTCTCAACAAACACACCGCAAAAAGAAGATTACATCGAATAGATCTCCACGAGAGAGGGGAGAACATTGTATTGAGATCCAAAAGAGAGAAGAAGCCATCTAGCTACTAGCTATGGACCCGAAGGTCTGAAGTAAACTACTCACACTTCATCGGAGAGGCTATGGTGTTGATGTAGAAGCCCTCCGTGGTGGATGCCCCTCCCGTGAGCTCGAACAGGCCCCAAGATGGGATCTCGTGGATACTGGAAGTTGCAGCGGTGGAATTAGGTTTTGGCTCCTGTTACGATCGTTTGGGCAATGCGTAGGTATATATAGGAGGAAGGAGTACGTCGGTGGAGCAACAGGGGGCCCACGAGGCAGGGGGCGCACCCCCCACCCTCGTGACCGCCTCCGATGTTCCTTGGCGTAGTGTCGAAGTCTCCTGGATCACGTTTGGTGAGAAAATCATGTTTAGAAGGTTTCATTCCGTTTGGACTCCGTTTGATATTCTGTTTCTTGAAACATCAAAAAGGAAAAAAACAACTATTCCGGGCAGGGCCTCCGGTTAATAGGTTAGTCCCAAAAGTAATATAAAAGTGGAAAATAAAGCCCATTATAGTCCAAAACAATAGATAAAGTAGCATGGAGCAATAAAAAATTATAGATACGTTGGAGACGTATCACATAGCTGAGTGCACGGCAACGGCCTAGCGAACCTTACTCTTCGTCTGAAAAGTCTGCAACATGATACGTTGCAGCCCGAAAACGGGTCAACACATGGAATATGCTGGCATAGTAACACAATAGAGCAATGAACATAATAAATGCTATCACTACATGCATATATGGCTGGTGGAGGCTCTATGGTTATATTGTTTTGCGAAAAGCCAATTTTTCCCTACAACAAAGGATTATATTTTATTTAAATATCATGGTAGTTGAAACATCATTGAGAAGGTTCCTCCAACTCAGTCCCAATTAAAAGTAATTTTCAACCCAACAAAATTAAATTAGAGTGATGAGATCCATATGATAATCCAAGAGCCAGATACTCAAGATGTCCATAACCGGGGACACGGCTAACCATGATTAGTTTGTACACTCTTCAGAGGTTTGCACACTTTTCCACACAAGCCTTGATCTCCTCTGTTGGATTTCTCGCACTACATGGTGTTTGAAAAACGTTGACCGAGACACAGCCTTTCAGAAGCATTAACTCTTTACTCTGGGTGGACAGTTACACCTACTTTCCCTCTACATCTGTTAGCCCACCACTGAAAGAGGTCATGCAACATACTCAACTATGCTAGAGCCCATAATAGCTTGTGGCTGCACACGGAAGTTTCTAGCATGAATAATCTTATGATCCCTTTGAGCCTGGGTGGCGGACCGTAGGATGATCACTCGGGTACTCCGGGATATCCTTGGACAACACTGGATTCTCCAGGTGCCCAAACCAACAATCCACCCAGATGTGTATTAAAGTTGCCACCTTAAGTTGAACCATTAATTAAAAATCTCACATCTGTCACTCAAACCCAATCCACGTCTACGAGCATAGCATAGCAATATAAGCATAACGTAGAAGTAACTCCCAAGGGTTTGATAATAAACAGGGCAATAGGTTCTATCTCATCATCTACTTCCCATTACCGACAAGTTAACCACATCCTAATCATGCAATGTTTGAGGATTGATACTAATGCATAAAAACTGGGTATGAAAAGAGTATGATCAATGTGTTACTTGCCTTGCTGACGATCCGCAAAACCTAGTGACTCGTAGTAGCACGCTTCGCACTCCGGGAATTCTATCGCAAACAAACAATTGCATACATAAGCACTCAAGCGAAGATGCATGGGTAGAACTCAAATAATAAGACCGAATCTGAAAACTCAACTAAAGAGATTGGATTTGCAAAAAGAATAAAATCAAACGGAGCAACGAAACTTAAACTACTAAAGAAACAAGATCCGTTTACTAATCTGGACTAAAGTCAAATTTTACAGTACCAAAATCTTGTTCAAGTTGGTTAAACAGAAAGAGGGCTTCGAGACGAAGATCTAGGCGCTTGTTTCACCTGATTTGGATAAACGAGCGAAAAGTTATACTAGAACGAAGATTAGGGCAGAAATCGCGATCGAAAATAATCGCGGAAAACCCTGGAAAAAGAAAAACTGACGAACAGGCTAACGAACGAACGTTCGCTGTCTGCGGCTAACGGACGAACAGCGTTCGTTAAAACGAATGTATGGACGAACGTCCGCTATTTAACCGAACCGAGAAAAACCGAAACAAAACCGATCTAGGGTTTCGAAAAAAGACCGAACATTTTTCTCGCGAAAACCGGCGGCGGCGGCGGCTTATGCCTCCGGCGATGGCGGATGGCGGGGCGGCGGTCGGCAGCGGCGAGGCAGCGGCAAGGCGGCGAAGCGATGGCCTTGATGCGGATCGAAGCGCGGGCGGCGCGGCGCTAAGTTAGGCGAAATTTGGGGTGGGTGAAGCGCTCAAGCCTCCCGGCTTATAAAGCCGGCCGGGCTAAGTGTCTAGGTCGGACACGGCCCAGTAAATCGGTTACTTTTTTAAAAATAAATCCTGACACAGAAAAACAATTAAAAGAAATACTAAACGGACTCCAAAAATCCTGAAATAAATTTTCACGGTCCTCTAATAATATTGCGGACAAAGTGAACATTTATTTGGGCCTCTAATGCAATTTTGAAAAACACATATTTTTCCTAATTCAAGTAAAATTGCGATAAAATCAAAATTCTTGTTTGATTTAAAAAAAAAGTTCCTGCAATATTTCATTTATTTTGGAGAAGTCATATTATCTCCTCTCATATATTTTAGTATGAAATATTTTCGGAGAGAAAAATAATAAGAATCAAAGTGATCCTTGTTTTGATATTTGATAAATTTCAAATATGAAAAAAAAAGTGAAATCCCAACTCTCTCCGTAGGTCCTTGAGTTGCTTAGAATTTCGAGGATCGCAAAACGAAATGCAATAAAAATATGATATGCATGGATGACCTATGTATAACATTCCAAATTGGAAAGTTGGGATGTTACACCCTTTCTGATTGTGGGCCAAATTCAGCCCGTGGTTACAGTCGGCCCATTTGTGGCCAGTTAATCCGTTGGGCCGTTTTCATAGCGTCATCAAATACGACCGATTAACGAAGACCCGTTATGGTCGGCCCATGAACGGAAGATTCCAACTCTAGCCCGTTTAAGGCCCATAATGCGGTTCGATATTGGCCCATGTTTGGCCAATCGATCACACGACCCATAGAAGGCCCATTGATGCTACTCCCCGTAGAAGGCCCATTGTTTCTACGGCCCGTAGGAGGCCCACGGTCACTACAGTAAATATGTAGCCCATGGTTATTGTGGCCTAGTTTTAAAATTAGGTTATTGTGGCCACTAGCAAATCACGGAAAAAGAACTACACTGACTACAAGCAAACAAATAAACAAGACAATAAGGAAATAAATAAGCAAGCAACTTACGCTAGGCTGTCACGGCTATTACAATATTACATCCACTGGGCATCAAAGTTCGCCACTAGTGCAAATATAGGGAACAAAGCAGCATATCACATACACTAGTTGTCAAAGTTAGCGACCAGTGCAAATAAACACCGCAGCAAAACAAGTCCGTAATCAAAACCACTTCAAGAGCTCAAGAAACAATATCCTGGGTACCCATAATGCTGGCAAGATGCTTAGCAAGCTTATTAACTTTCTCTTGTTTGGCGCTTAAATCCTCCAGCGCTTGCTGTTGCACAAGAAAGTATGCATCTAAATTCTGCAGGGACTTCCTCAGTCCTTCGGCTTCTTGTCGCAGCACAACTGACTGATGCCTTTCAGCTTGTAGTTGAGGCTGAAGAAGCCGGAGTGATTCGGGCAGCGAGTTCGAAGAGCTTGTGCCAGCGGTACTGGCCAGTAACTCGAACACTAAATCAACTCGGGACTGTGGGGTTTTCTCACTGTCTACAAGATCGTTTTTATCACCTTTCTTGGAGACCAACAGGGTTGTCTCACTATCTTGAACCTTATCTACATTACTTTCTCTACCATTGCATAGCGGGGTGCTCTTCTCCAATATTCTGTTTGCATACTACAAGAGAAACAAGCAGACACATCATAGATTTAGCATGTAGTATACGAAACTCATTTTGGTAAACCGGTTCATTAGTAAGGTGGATAGGATAACAGCATGAAACAAACATATATCTATGTACCATGGTCACTGTATTGTCCATACCATTCTAGTTTATGTTGCCAAATCAAGATAGAGACACAGTTCAACTCATATATTTTTAAGACACAACAACATAAACAGAATATAAGTGTGAGAAACTACACAACATTGGCAACACTTGTAATGTGCATCACATGAGAACATAACTGTTTATACAATTGAAACTAAAATCAACATAGCGCAAGAAGTTAGAACATCAATCCAGTTAGAGAAACAGGTTTAAAACATACCTGTTGCGCCATTGGAGTTTCAACTGTATCCTTCAAATTTGAAAGTAGTTGGTATGAGTAAATACAGTGATGCAACAACAAAGGAGTATGGACCATAGCTACGGAATCTGACCTGAGAACAGTTGCTCTTCTACTTTAAACGTGGAGTTTGGGTTCACTGTGGTGGTCTTCGTGCTTTGGGCACTGCAATTGCTTTACAAACTGCTCGTGTGGGGGTACTCTGTGGTGGACATGGTGCTTTGTCAACTAGAAGTGGGTTACTATCCGTTGGGGTTGGGGTTAGATGGGTTGTAGCTGGTTCTCTGCCCAACGGTGTAAGTGTGCAATCTGGAAGAGTCTCGATTATGTGTGGTGGGGCTAGTTTGTGGGCCAGTACAACCATGGTTCTATCTGCATTGACGGGTAGCACTGTCTTTTGTGAAGAACGAGTTTTTGCTCCCTTAGATACTGCCATCACCCCTCCAATTCAAATGGTCGATAAACAAGAAAATAAATTGAACGTCTGAGACATTATATGATAGATGATGTGGTAATTCACATATATGTTGTCTAACCAAACAGGACAACATGACACAATTTCACATATATGATGCCTAACTAAACATGATAGCATGACACAGTTTCAGATATATGATGGATAACTTAACAGGATATGATGGCATAATTCAACATATATTGAGTATCTAAACATGATGACATGACAAAACTATATGATGTCTTTCCAAAATAGGTTTGGATGAAATAATTCACATATATGTTGTCTAAGTATACATGATGGCATGATATAATTGACATAATTCATCAATATACTAAGCAGCTGGCACTCGCATGTATGATCTCTAAAGTAAGCAGATGGAATTCAATATTGTGCATATGATGTCTAAACTAAGCAATGCAAGTCAACATATGCATGATATGAGAAATATAAACATTACAACTTAGAGCATACACCTCAGGTGGGATATAGGGCTGGTCATCTGTCTCTGAATCCTCCTCTGAGGAGCTCCCTGTAACCATCGAGATATATGCTTCAACAGGTGCCATTGCCTGCTCTGAAGACCTTGTTTTCACTCCAGATTTTTCCATAACCGGCTCAAATGGCTGATACACATGAAGAGTAGTTCAATATGCACAGATTGTCGACAAATGGAATACATAATGAAAAAAAGATGGCATGAGATAATTGACATATATGATGCCTGGCTACATGGCGGTGCATAATTCACATATATGATAACTGGCTGAAAAACATGGCATTGCATAATTCACATATCTGATATAGAAAGTCAACAAGAGGCATTCACACAAAGCATGTCTAATCAAAGCAGATGGCATGGCAATGCAAGACACCATATGCATGATATGAGCAATATAACCCTACCAAGTTAGAGCATGCACCTCGGGGGGGGGGGGGGGATACGACAGGTCATCTGTCTCTGAATCCTCCTCTGAGGAGCTATCTGTAACTAGCAAGAAATCTGCATCTACAGGCAGCACTGACTGCTCAGAAGACCTTGTTTTCACTCCAGAGTTTCCCATGACCGACTCAAATGGCTGATGCATAGGAAGAGTAGATGAATGTATAAACATTGTTGATAAATGGAATACATTATGAAAAAAATGGCACGATACAATTCACATATACGATGACTGGCTAAACATGATGGCATTGCATGATTCACATATATGATGTCTGGCTAAAGAAGATGGCATTGCATAATTCCCATATACTCCCTCCATTCCTAAATATTTGTCTTTTTAGAGGTTTCAAACGGACTACCACATACGGATGTATATAGACATATTTTAGAGTGTAGATTCACTCATTTTGCTCCATATGTAGTCACTTGTTGAAATCTCTAGAAAGACAGATAGTTAGGAATGGTGGGAGTATGATATACACCAAACACGTGGCATTCACACAAATAAAATCTAAACTAAGCTGATGACATATAAGATGTATAATGTAAGCAATGCGAGGCGCCATATGCATGATATGACCAACATCAGCATGCCATGTTAGAGCAAACACCTCAGGTGGTAAATAGGAGTGGTCGGCTCCCTCTGAATCCCCATCTAAACAGTTATCTTCCTCTAGAATACAATCTGGAATGGCGGGATGGGGCACTTCGCCCACCATGGAGCAACGTCTGCATGACATTATATTCCCACGGAACGGTCTTCCCTTTTTCTCTACATGTTCAGTACGATTGTGTACAATAACTGACATGCATAATAAAAAAATAGTTAGATTTTGTAAGGCCTAAGGGGTGCATGCAGAAATCAAGACTGATGGTAGCAAACGAGTGGATAGATCCAAAACTAATGATAGCAGGTAGATTATAGCTTCAGTTTAAAAGACAATGGATCATCTACTGTTTGTTGCCCACCCAACATGAACCACATAGAAGACCCCAGATGAACCAGATGTAGACAGATACTATTCGTTGCTGTCGGTGTACTAGAGTAGGGGTACCCTAGTATCCTCAGACTGCAGTGCACGGACAGCTTGCAAAGACCTCACAAGGCGTGGTTTGCCTGGTCACCGCCAAGATCCTCCGTGGCTCCTTTGGAGCCATTCAAGAACAAAGTATTTGACTAAGAAGACAAGGCCCCGGCAAGAGGAGCTTGCCGGGAAGGCCATTCGAGGCATGCAAAAAGACAAGGCCCCGACAAGAGGAGCTTGCCGGGAAGGCTCGGAGCGCGACAAGCCTCCGGACGCGACAAGGATTCGGCCGCGGCAAGGCGCTTGCCGCGGCTAGCAACCTCTCTCCATCTCCGCTCCAGCTCATCCAACAACGTGTCGCCATGGGACCATTCCATGCGCGCGTGTCAAGAGGTTGTGCAGCCAGCGGAGAGCAGCGATAAGCGGCGCTGACAGGCTTGCCATCGTGGCGAGCGGTGGCGCACCTGACGGTCTCTGTAATCGCTTAGGCGGCTACAGACGGGCCTTTATTGCTTTTGTCCCTTGCCGCCGAGTTAGGTATTTTGCATCGCATAATCGCTCAAGTAGGTGTACCAACTTCTGTTTTACATTTGTACCCTCGCCTATGTTGCCACCGTCGGAGACCCTTGAGCATATAAAAGGAGGCCCATGCTAACGTGAGATGTGGTTCAGTTCATTCGACTCACTCGAGACCAGATACGCTCACGCTTAGGTTTTGTAGCTTGCATTGCTCCCTAGCAAGAACACAATACATCAAACAAGCAGCGAGGGAGTTTTATCTCTCCGGAGAGCTCCGGTTGGGTAAACTGCTTGTGTGCCTCGCCTCGATCTGCTCTTACGTCGATCTCCGCGCCCCTCCGAACCACAAGGGGCCTGGTCCGCCGGCCCCATAGGTGTTCGTGGGTACGATCAGCCTCCCCGACATCTTTGGCGCGCCAGGTAGGGGGCGTCGAGGCCGTGTGAATCTGATCCGGCGTTCACACGAGCAGCGTCCTCGACATCTTCCTCAACATGCCACCGAAGAAGAAGGCTTCGGCGGCAGCAGAGCCGTCCGCGTCATACCCACCATCACCGCAGCAAACGGGTGGTGGGGCAGACGCCGGCGGAGGAACGGGCGCCGACGAAGGTGTTCGCGATGTTGCCAAGTCCAAGGACAAGGCCCCGCAAACCTCGGCGTCACAAGATCCCCGCGCCCATCTCAGAGACGCGGGACCGACAACGCCATGGCGTTCACAATGCCATACGTTCGCTGGATCGAGACCCTCAAGACCAGCATGCGCGCCAACATGCCGGGCACGAGTGAGATACGGTCGCTGGGCGGGTGCTGCTCCTTCTAACGTAGTTAGAAGTCCGGAGCATATCCCGCTCCTCGCACTGCTCGCCAATGCCGCCACTACTCCAGCAGAAGCTCTGGCGAGAGCTCACCGCTCTCGACTACCCTCCAACGGGCCGACAAGGTCGACGAGTGGAGGGCCACTATCCAGAGCCTCATCGGCTTTGCCAACGGCGACGCTCCGCGGCAACCAACGCCATCATTGCCGCGGCAAGACGACAAGGCACGAGCCGGTGGCGACGAGACTGTCGGGGGTGCAACTACCATGCACTCTCCGCCCCGAAGGCCAAGATCGCCGACTCACCGGATCCACCTCGACAACGACTCCACCGCGTCATCGGATCCGCGAGCTCGCCGCGATCAGCACCAAGTTCTTCATGAGCGACAACAAGAGGACGCTCGAACTCGCATCGAGCGCCAGAGAGAAGCGCGACGTCGATCAAACAAGCGCTGCCGCCGGGCCTATCGCTGACATGCGCGCCGGAGGAGCCAGGCGACTTGCCGTACGCGGTAGGTTGCCCTGCGTTCACTCGTGAGCTGCGGCAAGTCCAGTGGCCCAGCCAGAAAAACTTCAAACCATACGTGCCGGAGAAGTATGATGGCAGGACGCATCCGTCGGAGTTCCTCAGCATCTACACCATCGCGGTGCAGGCTGCGGGGGGACAAGACTACAAGATCCTCGCCAACTACTTCCCGCTCGTGCTCAAGCCCAACGTCAGATCTTGGCTCATGCACTTGCCGGACAGCTCCATATCCTCTTGGGCAGATCTGTGCCATCAGTTTGTTGGCGCCTTCACAGGTGGCCACAAGCCCCATGGCCAAGAGAGTGACCTCGATCTGCTCGCCCAAAAGGAAGGAGAGTCCTTGCGCAAGTTCATTCAGAGATTCAGCCGTGTGCACTACAACATCCCAGATGTCCACCCTGCCGTGGTGATCAGCGCGATTCATCAGAACATGCGGAACTGCAGGATGAGGGAGGAGATGGCGATGTGCAAAGTCAAGGACGTCAGTGAGCTGTACGCCTTGGCCGACAAGTGTGCACGCTACCGAGGAAGGAGGAGACTCGTGAGAGAATGCGTAAGCGAGATCTCGACAGTGAGGAGGCCGCCCTGCCAAAGAAGGGCCGGCGGCGAGGCAACAGGAAGAAGAAAGGAAGAGAAGTGTTAGCTGTTGAGCAGTCCGGCAACGGAGGTGGCGACAAGAACGCCAAGGCTGGTGGCTCCAGCAAGGAGGTTGCCGCTGACACCAACCACCAGTCTGTGGCGGCCGCCGACAAGCAGGACGGCTCCGCAAGCGATCTGCAAGATCCACCGCACCAAGGGCCACGACCTCCAGAGCTGCAAGAAGGTCGAGCAGCTTGTCGAACAGAGGGCTGAGTACGAGCGGCGCGACAAGGAGAAGGCCTGTGAAGGTGTGGGGAGCAAGCAAGAAACGTCCGGCCGGGGAGGACGCCACAGCAAGGCCAAGCAAGCGGCAAGGAGATGACCTCCCGCGGCCGCGACAAGGATGAAGATGATGACGACGACGAAGATATGGAAGACGCATTTACGCCGATGAGCTGGAGTTTCGAAGCCACAGAGGTCCTCTGCGTTGACGGAGGTGCTTCCTCGCATACCTCCCATCGCCAACTCAAGCAATGGATGCGGAGGTCAATGCAGCGGAACCATCCGTAGAGTCACGCAAGCCTGAAGTGGTCCAAAGACGCCTATCGTCTTTGATACTGAGTACAACCCTGATCGCATAACAGCGGTCGGGTGCTTGCCGATCTTGGTCTCAACAACCATCCGCAACCACAAGGTCACCAAGATGATAGTTGACGGCGGGCCCGCCTTGAACCTGAGCTCCTCCGCGGTGCTCCGTAAGCTTCAAATCCTCGACAATGAAGCTCGAAGAGACTGGCACCTTCCAAGGAATCAATCTGGGAAGGAGCAAGCCGAAGGGGAAGATTACGTTGCCGGTAACATTTGGCAGCGAGCTCAACTTTAGGACTGAGAGGGTGACATTCGACGTTGCCGATTTCCCATTGCCTTACAATGGGATACTTGGCTGTCCAAAGACTCGCCAAGTTCATGGCAGCCTCACTACGCCTACAACTTACTCAAGATGCCAGCCCGATAAGCGTCATCTCCGCCCATGGCGACAAGAAGGATGCCCTTATCTGTCCGACAAGATATACCGGATGCGCAAAGCGTGACAGATCGCCAGACACCGCCAACAAGCTCCCGGGGAGAAGAAGACAAAGTCCAAGTCCGGCAAGAACTCGATGCCCACTCCGGCAAGCGCACCTCTTCGGAGTGCTGCGCTACTCACGAGGACGCACCATCGAGCTCCACCGCAAGTGCAAGAAGAAGATGGTAGCTCCGCCAAAGACCAAGAAGGTGCCCGCCAAGGAGGACGACATCGGTGGTACCTTCACCATCGGTGCCTCTCTTGACCCTAAATAGGAAGGCGCGTTGCTTTCCGCGGGCGAATGTCGACGTGTTTGCATGGGAACCGTCGACATCCCCGGTGTTCCTGTGAAAGTGATTGAGCACCGCCTGGCCGCTTGTCCTCATCGCGCCCGTCAAGCAAAAAGTCAGAAGCAAGCAAAGGAGCGCCAAGAATTCATAGCGAAGAGATCAAGAACCGGAAGCAGCGGGCCTTGTCGAGGAGTGCTCCATCCCACGTGGTTGGCCAATCCTTTAGTCGTCGCAAGAAGCAAATGGGAAATGGAGACTTTGTATTGACTTCACGGATGTTAATAAAGCTTGTCCCAAAGATCCATTTCCCTTACCGCGCATCGACCAGATTGTTGACTCCACGGCTGGATGTGATTTGCTTTCGTTTCTTGATGCATACTCGAGATACCATCAGATCTTCATGGCTGAAGAAGATGAGGAGAAGACCGCATTCATTACACCGTGTGGCACATATCGTTTCATACGGATGCCTTTCGGTTTGAAGAATGCTGGTTCAACATTTGCAAGGGTAGTCCATGACGCTTTTGAGCCGCAAATGCACGTAAATGTAGAAGCCTACATGGATGACAGAGTGGTCAAAAGCAAGGACAAAGCAACTCTGGTTCAAGATTTGGACGAGACCTTTGCAAATCTGCGCAAGATCAACCTCAAGCTCAACCCCGAGAAGTGCGTGTTTGGAGTTCCTTCCGCAAGCTTCTCGGGTTCTTCAGATCTCAATGAGGGATTGAAGCCAATCCCGACAAGATCAAGGCCATTGAGCAGATTGAAGCACCAAAGCGCCAAGGATATACAAAGACTTGCCGGTTGTGTAGCTGCTCTCAAAGAGGTTTATTTCTAGGTTCTGCTGGCGCGCCTGCCGCTTTTCAAAATTTTGAAAAGGCAGGTCCAGTGAAATGGACTCCCAAGCGGAGGCTGCCCTGCAGACTTAAAGAGATACCTGTCCTCCACTCCAACACTTGTCGCACCTAAACCACAAGAGAAGTTGTTGCTATATATAGCAGCAACCAATCAAGTGGTTAGTGCTGCGTTAATAGCGGAGAGGGAGGTGGATGACGAGCCAAGAACCACGGCAAGCACATCCAAATGACAAGCGGGGGCTTCACGACAAGCTCTGGTCCCGACAAGGACGAATCCGCGCAGACGCATGACCAGATGCGTAAAAGGATGGTGCAGCGCCCAGTTTACTTTGTCGGGCCCTCCCGCAGGGGCTAGGTCAAGGTACTACGGTGTGCGTAAATTGCTTTTCGGCCTCCTCATGGCCTCGAGAAAGCTGCGCCATTACTTCCAAGCACATGAGATCACAGTTGTCACTCGCTTTCCACTCAAAAGGATACTGCAGAATCCAGATGCAACAGGCAGGATTGTCGAGTGGGCACTGGAACTGTCATGCTTTGGTCTCAAGTTTGAAAGCACTTCAACTATCCAAAGCAGAGCATTGGCAGAATTCATAGCAGAATGGACGCCAACGCCAGATGAAGAGATTCCGAGACGAGCATTCCCGTCAAGGAAGCAAGCAAAGAGTGGCTAATGTACTTTGATGGTGCCTTCTCTTTGCAAAGGCGCCCGGTCTGCGGCGTCTTGCTTATCGCACCCACCGGAGACCACCTCAAGTCCGTCGTCCAGATGCACTTTCCAAAGGAGCAAGCGACAAACAATACTGCAGAGTATGAAGGTTTGCTTGCCGGTCTCGTGATCGCAGTGGACCTTGGGATCAAAAAGCTTATTGTCGTGGTGACTCGCAGCTTGTCATCCGCCAAGTGAACAAAGATTATCGAGTCCGTTGATGGAAGCCTACGTCGATGAAGTGAGGAAGCTGGAAGAGCACTTTGACGGCCTGCAAATGGAACATGTTCCAAGAGCTCAGAATGATATTGCTGACGGCCTGTCAAAGTGCGCTGCACTTAAGTTGCCTGTGGAACCAGGGATTTTCGTGCTTAAGCTGACTCAACCAACCGTAACACCATCAACCGGACAAAGCAAGAAGAGGAAGTTGATCTCTGGTGACTACTTTCCGGCAGAGCTTCCTGAAGCCGTCTGCTATGAAGGTCCCCAAGATCAACACCAACAAAGGTTGAGGGGCAGTCTGCTCCGACAAGCCCTGTGGTTTGTTTCGTTGAAGCAGACGCCCGGACAAGTCTTGCTCGGCAAGCTTGCCGGGAGCATCAAGCTCGCAGAGCCGCAGGTTCTTGCCGTAGAAGTCGACGTTCAGCAGCGAGATGTGCCTTTAGTCCTTGTTGTCGAGCCACAAGCTCCAAAGATGGGCGCAACTGATTGTCCTTTTCCTTCGCATGACAGAGAACTTCCGAAGAGCAAGAAGAAGCGGTAAAGAGTAGCCGGCGGTCAAGTATGTACCAGTTTGTCGACAGACATAATGCATGTAAGAAGACTCAACGGTGTGAAATTGAAATGCATTCCTGTGGAAGATGGACGGAAGTCTGCTGGCAGAGATACATGGAGGCATATGTGGTCACCACATTGGCGCGAGAGCACTTGTCAGAAAGCTTTCCGCAAGGTTTCTTCCGCCGGCAGCCCTCCGTGATGCAATCGCACAAGTAACCAAGTGTGAAGCGTGCCGGTTCCATTCCAAACAGATACACCAACCAGCTCGAGCTCTCCAGACGATCCCTTTATCCTGGCCCTTTTCGTCTGGGGCTCGACATCCTCGGCACCTTCCCCGAAGCTGTCGGGGCTTTGAGTACTTGTACGCCGCCATCGACAAGTTCACAAAGTGGCCGGAAGTGGAAGCGATGAGGAAGGTGACAAAGACAACAAGAATCAAGTTCTTCAGTCGATTGTTTGCCGTTTCGAATCCCTAACAGGATCATCACCGACAACGGCACACAATTCTACGAAGTCGCACCTTCATGCAAGACGTCCAAGATCTTGGCGCCAAGGTCTGCTTTGCTTCCGTTGCTCACCCGAGAAGCAACGGTCAAGCGAAGAGGGCAAATGCTGAAGTGTTGCGCGGGCTCAAGACTAGAACTTTCGACAGTGCTGCACAAGTGCGGAAGAAACTGGATCGAGGAGCTGCCGGTGGTTCTTTGGTCGATCGTAACGACGCCAAATCGAGCCACCGCCGGACACCTTTTGCTCTAGTCTATGGAGCAGAGGCAGTTCTCCCCACGTAACTCGTGATCTGGATCGCCTCGAGTGCTCGCTTATGATGAGCTTGAGCAAGAGCAGCTGCGACAAGATGACGCTGCTCCTTGAGGAGGATCGCCTTTCAGGTCATTGTCGCGAGCTGCTCGCTACCAAGAAGCTTTTGCGTCGCTACCATAGCCGCCAAGTTAGTGCCAGAAGTCTCGAGGAAGGCGACCTTATTCTTCGGCGCGTTCAGTCCGCCAAGAATTCAAACAAGTTGACGCCCAAGTGGGAAGGCCCATATCGGGTGAAACGAGTCACTAGGCCTGGCGCTGTCCGCCTTGAAACCGAAGATGGCATCCCGCTGAGCAACTCCTGGAACATTGAGCATGTTCGTAAGTTTTACCCATAGGGCGCGGTTGCCGGAATCTGTTCCGGCAACCACCTTTTGTACAAGTCTTGCCGCTGTTGCATGTAATCCTTTGTACAAAGCCGGGCGCAGACCCGATGCATCGATAAAGTACATGTGTAGCGCACAACTTGTCAAATTCATGCTTTCATCATTTTATTGCATGCTATGGAGAACGCTTTATGCAGCAACCACACCCGGTAAGCAAAATGGAGCCGCTGGGCTCTATAACTTTATTTTCTCTTCTTTCTCTTTTCTCAAAGAAAGGAAGGCTCCCTCGCGCACAAGTTAGCCAGAGGGGAAGGAGAAGATAATACTATGAACCAGGCATCGCTCGAGGAAGTTTCGCCTTATCGGGAAGCAAAAGACAGAAAAGCTAAGTTGCCAAAGTTTGAGCAATCAATTTTTAAAATTTTAAGTTATCTTCCTCGAACAAAAATACTTTGTATGGAAAACCTGTGCGCAGAGGAACCAACTCGCAGGCTTGTCGCGCCCTTACTTTGTTTCGAGTCCGCTCAACAACTTAAGTGAGCTGCGGCTAGTCGCGACAAGGTTGCTTGTCGGAGGCGGCATCGCCAAAGTCAGCCGATGTTCCGCACTCAGCGCCATGCAAAGGTGCCCGCACCGACAAGTCCCCCAAATGCGTAAGGCGTAAACGCATAAAGGAAGGAATCAAGTAGAGGAAATAACGTTGCATTGATCGCCTAAGATAGAGTATATTACAAATAACTTGTCGCTGATCTAACAAAGTGTTCTAAACATGATCGGCGGCGACAAGGGAAAGATAAAATTGGCGGCCTAGTTCTACGCGGGTCGCCATCAATCCGCTTGATCTTGTTCACCTTGTCCACAATGGGTGCGACAAGGGCTTTGAGCTCCTCCACGTTGGCATTTGGCGGCAAGGATCTGAGGACGCCGTTAAGGTTGAGGCCCGGATTGCGGAAGGCCACCTTTATCAACACCTTCTCGAGGGCTCCTGCACAGATCTGGCGTGATTCCTCGGCCAGCTGCTTTGGGACCTCTTCCGGAGTCGCCGGAGACCCGTCCACGCCTTTGAAGAATAAACTGAGTTTGGCGCTGGGTTGGAGATGCTCGTCGAGGAGGTATGCAAGGTCCGCCATCCCAGCTCCATCACTCGTTGTGGATGTCGGCAGGTGTCCACAAGACCTTCACCCAGTGCTCCACACTCTCCCTCAAGGTACTCTGGGTGGAGACAACACTCGCTAGCAGCTCCTCCTTGGCCTTGATCGTCTCCAACAAGCCCACCTCCCGCTCTCTGGCGCCGTCCAACGTCTGCGTCAGAGTGGTCAGCTTCAGCTCAAGATCCGCCTTGGAATCCTTGGCGGCGTCGAGCTCCTTGCCCCTATCAGCGAGACGACTCTGCAGCTCGCCAAGAGTGTAGGCGTCCTTCTCACGCTCGTGCTTGAGCGCGACAAGCTCTTCGCCGCTCTTCTTGAGGCTGGCCTCCACCGTGCCACCTTCGCCTTCAACTCTTCCTTGGCGGCCTCGGCCGGCTGTGCAGCGTCCTTTGCTTCCTTAAGCGCCCCGCCAAGTGACTCCTCGCGCGCGGCAAGGTCTTCCTCGTAGCTGTCCAGGTTGACCTTCCGCTGCGCCAGCTCACTTTCTTGCGCAGAGAGCTTCTCAGCTGCGGCCTTCTCAAGGATGAAGGCCGTGCGCTCTTCTGCAAGTTGCCCCCGCGCCTCTGCTACGTCATGGAGGGTTTCTTGGTTGGCGTTCCGGAGCTCTTCTACGCGCTTCTCCATGTCCGCTCCTGCCCTCGCGACAAGTGCTTCCCGGGACTCCAACTTGGCTTGCCAGGCGCGGTAGAGCGACAACAGCTACTTCAAAGAATCGCTCCTCCTCAGACTCGCCACGCTGCTGCTTGGCGCGTCCACAGCGTCGGCCAATGGAGGCGAGTAGCTCGCCGTCAAGGTCTCTCCTTTGACCGGCGCTACTGGAGCTCGACTCCTGTGGGAGTTTGATGAAGACACCCTCGCCGCCTTCGGGTAGGCGCTGGCTGAGCTCCTCGAGCTGATCTGCAATAGCGGCGAGGGAGTCGGTTTGTCGGTGTAGCGCTGGCGCTCCTCTGACCCTCGGGGGCCGTCAGTCGATCGCTTGGAGCCCTCGCCGGCTTTGTACAGCCTCGGTGGCCTTCTCGCCAACAGGCTTTGCCGGCGACGGCCTCTTCTTCCACAAGAATAACCTCTTCTTCCACGACGGCGGCCTCGTCGGTGTTGCCTTGGCCTTCCTCCTCGCCCGGCAACCTCGACCTCCATCGGCTCTGCATCGACGGCGAAGAAAGAGCAGTCAAGCAAATGTTCAAAAAGAGAAACAAAAGAAAACAAGCCCAAGGAGATTTTTCGTGTAAGGAAATTACACGCAACGGGATCCGCAGCCATGGCCTCGACCACCGGAGGGTCACCGGGCGCTGTCCCTTGCCGGGTAGCCTCCCTTGCCGGAGTGGCCTCCCTTGTCGGAGGGCGCCCTTGCCGGAGAATCCTCCTTGGCGGCGAGTGGCGTGCAGCATGAGGATTTCGGGGCGGCTTCCGAGCCCTCCCGACGAGGCTGCTCTGCTACTACACAAGCAAACAATCGTATCAACGAAGAAGGAGCACCCTGCACACCTAATAGTAAGGAGAAAACCGCACACTTACTTTGGGGGCTGTCTTTGGGGGGCTGCTTTGAGGAAGGGTTGCCGGGTCCGCAAGGGGTCTCGAGACGTCCCCTGTTGCCACGGGAGAATCGTCCTCAACGGCGACGATTTACGGGATCTTGGCCTCTTCGACGCTCTCTGGGCCAGCGTCCTGAAAAGGAAAGAGTCCAGAACGAAGCAAATCAGATTCAAGATGAAGCAATAAAATTGAAGAAATACAAGCACAATCTCAAAAGCTTACTCTTCATCTTCCTCCCCGGAGCTGAGCGCGGAGAAGTCAAACTCCGGCTCGCCTCTGGTGCGACGAGGCGGAGGAGTGGGCTCTCTTGGCCGCTTGGCGAGGCGTCAGCGGTGGCTCGAAGATCCCGCCCGGTTGTCGCAAGCAGTGTGAGGCGCCCCGCTGCAACATCGCTTCCATGTAGAGCGCGTCAGCGCTGCTCACGTGGGCAGTCTGCCGCCCGACTCGTCTCCGCCTTGGCGGAGACGCCTCTTCAGCGGGCAGGGGGCTCGGCCGGCAGGTCGCGGGTGGTGGAGAAGAAGCGCCCTCGGCGGGTCCACTCGACTCGGCCTCGGACTCGACAAGCTCGTCCTCGCCCGGCGATCTCCTTTCGCTCGGCAAGGCTTGCCGCCCGCCGCGTCCGCCTCCTCCACGGTGTACCAAGGCTCCAGTGGCAGCAGTGTTGCCGCCTCCTCCACTGGTGGCACACGCGCCATCTCCTCGTCGCTGGTGTCGCGAGTGAGCCTTTCTGCTCGTCGGAGCGGATCGGCACTTCTTCCAAGTCGTCGAAGAACTGCTGCACGACCTCGTCGGGGGGCTCCTGCCAGGTTGGAACGATCCCATGGGAATCGCACAACGGCATCATGGCACGGATGCGGTCGAGCGCCGAGTTGTTGCACAATGGGACGACCCCCCTCGGCAACCTAAACCACTCAGGGTGATCGGGTCATTCTTGAACAGCTCTAGCAAGATCGCATCCAGCTCCAAGATGGTGAAATTCCGATTCGGGCCAGGCGCAACCTCATGATGTCTGCCGCATTTTGGAACTCCCAAGCAGGCCTCCTCCTTTCCTGCAAGGGAGCGATGCGGCGACGAAGGAAGTCTGCGCCAACTACGCCTACGGTTAGTCCGACAAGCTTGAGGCGCAAAATCCGGGTCACAACTATCTTCAACCTAGCATCCTCCGGCGCCAAGCTACTCCAATCTCTGCCACGCACTATTGGGGTTTGGCGCATGGCAGTGAAGGGCTGCGGGTTCTCCTCTACGACCCAACACCAATTGGCTCTCCACTCCTCCCACTTGTTGCGGAACTCTCCCTCCAGATAGGCTTCTTTCTTGCCGATCCCGAGACCCAAGCTATCCCTCCGCAAGTGGCTCTCCTCTCTCAACGCTGGGCACGAAGAAGTGGCGGAAGAGTGCCACATTTGGGTGGATCCCGACAAAGTTTTCGCAAGGTGTGCGAAAACTGCCATGGTCAAGACAGCGTTGGGGTGAAATCAAGGAGGCGGAGGCCATATGTGTTCATGATATCGCAGAAGAACTTCCGGAAAAGGCGGGCAAAGCCCGCAATAGAAGAAAAGGGCAATGAAGGGGTACCCAGTTAGGGCCAAATCAGAAGCGGAGGCGGGAAGTACCTTCGTGCGCGGATGCGCACGCGTCTCCGTCGACCAAAAGAGATAGAAGAGCTCCCGCAGCTCATTTGCGCCGAAATGAGGGGAGAAGATGGCCCGCTCCTTGCGCAGCGCCATGAAGCCGCTGCGCCGCCAACTTGACGCCTCTTCTCCTTCTTGGCTTTGAGCCATGGCGAGGGCGGCGGAGGAGGCCGACGGTGGTGAGTGCGCTTGTGGCGAAAAGGGCGGGCGCTGCTCTCTTCGCACTGGAGAAGAAGGGGGGGAGCGGCGGTGGTTTTCTTGACAAGACAGCAATGGCGGAGTGGACGGCCTGCCCCTGTTTCCCCCGCTTATAAGGAGGGGGAGGGGGCGGACGTTCCGCTTTTCCTAATAAAGAAACCCCCACGACCACGCCCACGATCTCTCGCACGACGCCACGTCCGGTGCGTGCTGTTAGTGGGGGTCGTGGTGGATCCGGGGTGAGTTACGGCGTGATCGAGGCCGCGTGTGGCCGTGCACTGTTTTGGGCCTGGCCCGACAGCGCTCGGCACCGTGTACGGCCCAGCCCCGGGAGCTCCTGTCGGTGTACTAGAGTAGGGGTACCCTAGTATCCCGTATTGCAGACGGATTCAGCCCGACCTGCAGGCGGTTTGCCCGTCACCGCTTAAGATCCTCCGTGGCTCCTTTGGAGCCATTCAAGAACAAAGTATTTGACTAAGAAGACAAGGCCCCGCAAGAGGAGCTTGCCGGAAGGCCATTCGAGGCATGCAAAGACAAGGCCCGGCAAGAGGAGCTTGCCGGAAGGCTCGAGCGCGACAAGCCTCCGGACGCGACAAGGATTCGCCGCTGACAAGGCGCTTGCGGCTAGCAACCTCTCTCCATCTCCGCTCCAGCTCATCCAACAACGTGTCGCCATGGGACCATTCCATGCGCTGCGTGTCAAGAGGTCAGTGCAGCGGCGGAGAGCAGCGATAAGCGGCGCTGACAAGCTTGCCATCGTGGCGAGCGGTGGCGCACCTGACGGTCTCTGTTGCACTGTTTAGGCGACACAGACGGGCATTTATTGCTTTTGTCCCTTGCCGTCAGAGTTAGGTATTTTGCACTATACACTGTTCAAGTAGGTGTACCAACTTCTGTTTTTACATTTGTACCCTCGTCTATGTTGCCACCTGTCGGAGACCCCTTGAGCATATAAAAGGAGGCCCATGCGCAACGTAGACAGGGTTCGGTTCATTCGACTCACTCGAGACCAGATACGCTGACGCTAGGTTTTGTAGCTTGCATCGCTCCCTAGCAAGAACACAATACATCAAACAAGTAGCAGTAGGAGTTTTATCTCTCTGGAGAGCTCCGGTTGGGTAAACTGCTCGTGTGCTTCGCCTCGATCCGCTCTTCGTACGATCTCCGCCCCCCTCCGAACCACAAAGGGGCCTGGTCCGCCGGCCCCATAGGTGTTCGTGGGTACGATCAGCCTCCCCGACAGTTGCTGCCTCGATATGTGTCCCATGAGCATTTTAAAACTCAAGTTTGAATGATAAAGTAGTAGATAATAATAATCGATGTATAACGTAAGCAAACACAAAAGAGTGTGACCTCTCTTCCAGAACTGGGTAGTCCTCAGGTTCATCTGCTCAGTCAATGATGGTAATGCAGTAGGCGTGGCTACCGGCAACGGGGAAGATGATCTGAGGTGGCGAATCAAAGTCTGCATGGGGAATCTCTGCTCCAGTGAACGCTTCTGTCGATTGTGCACCTCAGGTGGGGTGGATGACGGCACGAAAGGAGCAGGACATAACACACATAGTTTTATTTGACGCCTATGTAAAAATGAAGTAAATCTGTAAGGGCTCCTTAGAATTGGAGGATTCTATAAATGCAAGGATAGAAAAAACACAGGAATATGATAGGAATGCACGTGCAAAACAGAGCATTTGGAAACATAGGATTTCTGTCAACCTGGGTGTTTGGTTCAAATGAATTGGAAGAACATAGGAATGGAGAAACATGGCCAAATTAAAGCCAAACCACGTGAAAAATAAAAAATAAGAATCTTATTATGCCAGTAATGCAATTAGTCCTGTTCTTCATGCATATTAATTGGAAAAGGACGTCCAAGTGTATATTAAAATTCCTACGTTTTTTCTTTGAAAGAGACACTAAACGAAAAAAATCCTCCAGTTTTGCTTTGCTCCACTCCTACTATCCAAAGGCACGGATAGTAGTACCATAGCAAAGGATCCCTGAGGGATCGACATGAATCCAGAGTAACAAAGTGATGTGACGATTGTACAACCTATTTGGCATAGCCTAGTTGACCTCAGCATCATTGGGTTGGACGTGGAGGATGGTGCTGGTGTGACTGTCGGAGGCGGGGAAGAAGATCTGAGGCCTCTAGAAACGACGCTGAGGGTACTGCTCCGCTGTGATGGACGGTTCCGTTGTTGGAGCAGCTCCAGTGAGGTGTACAGCGGCAAGGCTGAAGCTGGACAAGATAGACAACGTTAATCTGAAGTGGGACTCTAATATCATCTGCAATAGATGATATAAAATACATCACCAAAAAGTGCTAGATGTAAAACGCATCAGCCATGCCATGGCTGCTCCGATAGATGCTGTAAATACTGTTCACTCTGAACTTAACTGAAGAAACTGAACTTTATAGTCAAAACAGAATTTTACTGTCGAAACTGATTGAACTAGTAGCAGAGCATTGCAATAGATGTTTAGGGCATTCGAGCACTAGTAGCAGAGAAGCAGTGATCTAAATCAGCAGATGCTCGAGCAGGGAATGCACTAGCAGAGAGAAATTCATGCAGCAGCACCACGAGTGAGTGCTAAAGTAGCAACTCCTATAGCTGCCGGAGGTCATGCAGTAGCAGTAGCAGCGCGAGCGAGAGCAAGAGCAGAGCAGCAGCACGAACGAGAGCAACAGCGGAGCAGCAGCGCGACCGACATCAATAGTAGAGCAGAGTAGCAGCATGAACAAAAATAAGAGCAGTGCAGCAACGCGACCGACAGCAAGAACAGAGCCGCACTGCGAGCGAGAGCCGGAATAGCAGCAGTAGCATCATCGTGAGCGAGAGCTGGAGCAGTTGCAGCTAGTGTCGGTGTGGAAGTCACCGCCGAGGAAGCAACGACATGGGGGAGAGACACCATGGATGAAGTGGCCGGCGACGGTGCCGTCGATGGAGACCCGCCATGGCTGCTCGGCATCGAGCACCGACAGCCCCGTGAGATCGAATAAAAGATAAAATGCAGCGGTGAGTGCAGAACCTCCTTGGTGGCGCCGAGTTGGCCTCGACTTCATTGGAGGAATTGGTGAGGGTGCTGCGGTTCCTGTGGGGCAGGTCAAGACGACGCTTTGGGATGGAAGTGGCGTGATAGACGAGGCGAACATCGGGGCAGCTCCTTGGAGGTGAAGGACGGGGCGACTGATCCGGCGGGACGAAGAGATCGATGACAGATCCTCATCTGGTGCGGTGGATGAGGGACGGCGAGCTGTTGAGGTGGACGACATCGTCGGGGAAGAGTCTCCGGCTGGGCGGCGGTCGGTAGGCCGACGGAGAGGCGTGGGGTTTGGCGGCCTCGGTGTACAAATGGGGGGACGAAGGGGAAGGTAGGGGGAGCCATGGCTTAGGGACGTGCCTGTCCAAAATGTAGGGTAAGTTACCAGCGTACCACCACCAGTTTTGACCACGCGACGTTGAGCCGGCATTTTCGGCCGAGGCGTAAGGGGATTTCATGGTCTCCGTCATGGACTGATTTCGATGAGGAGGAGTTTTTTTGGCGCCGACATTTTGGGATAACAAGGTGCGGCGCGGGTTGAAGAGGAGGGAGTTTCAAAGCAGATGAGACAAAAGATAGTCCAGCTTGAAAATTTCGGGATAACAAGGCACGGATTTCGTGTTCGGCAGAACAAATTTAACGTGTACAAAAAAAAACAATTCATACAAGACACAAGAGAGTCATGTCCCCTTTTACTATATTGCTATAAATGCCATTGGAAAAACTACAAGAAAAATGTAAAAAAAAATCAGGACAACAAGATTACCCTATACAGTACCAAATCGATTCGCACTTCCCTCAAGAACAACAAAAAACAAATCAATTCCCACCAAAAGAAAGAGTCATGTCCCTTTTTATATGATTACAAATGCCAGGATCTCGAATTTCAGTTTTTGAATCCATGTTATGTTGAATTCGAATATATTGTTAGGTGACCTTGCGGTTTATAATAGATGTAGTCCTACATTTTGATCTTCCATCATATATGAGCATTTTACTCCACCCTATGAACATATATATTATCGCTCATCATATGGACTAAATTTCAATCAATTTTCCTTATTTGAATACGATTGTTGTCAAGTTATACCATCATTTAAATATTATCTTGATAACAAAAAACATGCATATAGCAGTAATCATATTTCACTATGAACTACATGCACCATACGATCTCCAATTCAAATATTTGTATCCATTTTATGTTGAATTCAAATCAGAGTACATTGGTCTAGGTAGTGAGATGTTCGGGATAATCTAAACCCTGTTTTCATATGTATAATTTTTGGCTGAATTTGGACAAGTTTTGGTATAAGCTTCTTGCAAAACCGGAGATTCTCTCAACAAGCCTCGTGGTTCCGAGAGGGAACGTGTCACCTTTGTGTGTGAAATGATATATGCTGCCTCCCCCTGATTTTCTTTACAAAGGCAACATAGAACTGTATGAGTGCTCTGTTAAATTTTGGAATTATTCCGGGTTCGTTTGGCCTTTTTATACATTAATTGATTTTCTGGACATTTAATGTGCATAATTAAAATTTGAACTGCAAGCACATGCTCCGGTGCACCAAAGTTGGTAGGAAAATCACATGCGTGTCCGTGGGTGAATTTGTAGGTCCCATGCAAGAAATGGGAATGAAATTAAAACATCTGGGCGTCGTGACTCGATCGAGAACATCGAGAAACTTGGTTTTTAAATTCCTATAAATCCGAAACTAGCCTGAAAATCATGAAACTTGGCATGGTGTCATGTCATGGCACTAACATGCTGTGGTAAAAAATTGGGCCGAATTGGAACAAGTTTTGGTATAAGCTTCTTCCAAACCGGAGCTTCTCTGAAGAAGGCTCGTGGTTCTGAGAGGGAACGTGTCACCTTTGAGTGTGAAACGACATATGCTGCCCCCCTTGAGTTTCTTTACAGAGACAACATAGAACTACATGAGTGCCATGTTAAATTTTGGAATTATTCCGGGTTCGTTTGGCCTTTTTTATACATTAATTGAGTTTCTGGTCATTTAATGTGCATAATTCAAATTTGAACTACAAGCACATGCTCCCGTGCACCAAAGTTGGTTGAAAAATCACATGTGTGTCCACGGGTGAATTTCTAGGTCCCGTGCAAGAAATGGGAATGAAATTCAAACATCTGGGCATCATGGCTCGGCCGAGAACATTGAGAAACTTGGTTTTAAAATTCTTGTAAATCCAAAACACGCCTGAAAATCATGAAACCTGGCATGTTGTCATGTCATGGTACTACCATGCTATGGCAAAAAAATTGGCCGAATAGGAACAAGTTTTGGTATAAGCTTCTTGCAAACCAGAGCTTCTCTCAAGAAGGCTCGTGGTTCTGAGAGGGAACGTGTCACCTTTGCGTGCATAATTCAAATTTGAAGTACAAGCACATGTGATACGTCTCCAACGTATCTATAATTTATGAAGTATTCATGCCAATATATTATCATTCTTGGGTGTTTTACAATCATTTTATAGCAACTTTATATCATTTTTGGGACTAACCTATCAACCCAAAGGCTAGTGCCGCTAAGCCGCTTTTTGCTTGTTTTTTACATCGCTGGAAATCAATATCAAACGGAGTCCAAACACCGCGAAATTCCACGGAGATTTTTTATGGGCCAGAAGACTCCCGATGGGCCAAAGAAGCACCTGGGGAGTGCCGCGAGGGGGGCACAACCCACCAGGGCGCGCCATAACCCCCTGGCGCGCCCAAGTGGGTTGTGCCCACCTCGGTGGCCTCCCGCACCCCTTCTTTGCACTATAAATTCCCAAATATTCCAAAACCCTTCGGGGTTACCCTAGATCAGAAGTTTCGCCACCGCGAGGTCTCTGTGTCCGTGAAAACCAATCTAGACCCCATTCCGGCCATCTTCATCATCCCGACGGCCACCATGATGAGGAGGGAGTAGTCCACCCTCGAGGTTGAGGGTTTGTACCAGTAGCTATGTGTTCGATCTCTATCTCTCGTGATCTATATCATGGGCTTTGTTAATATAGTCGGATCATATGATGTTTCTCCCCTCTATACTCTTGTTATGATGAATTAAATCTTTACCCTTCAAAGTTTTGTCTTGTCGGATTGAATATTCAGAGATGAGAACACATGATATATGTCTTGCAATATGAATACTTGAGGTGACATTGGGGTATCTTATTGATTCACTTGATATATGTTATGGAATTCAACTCACGGATTCCCGCGGTGATATTGGGGTAATCTATGCATCGGGGTTGATGCATGTTTTTCTCCGACGGAAACTTTGGGGTCTCTTTATAATTCTTTGCATGGATTGAGTATTATGAATATGAATTTGCTTTGGTGTTATTCTAGTACGAACTCTAGGATAGATCGACCGGAAAAAATAGCTTTGTGTTATTTTTGTACGAACTCTTGAATAGATTGAACGGAAAGAAAAAAAATCCTATCTTTTGTTCTCTGCTAATAGGAACTCTGGAGTGATTCTTTGCTGCACTTTGAGGGATAATCATATGATCCAACTATGTTAGCATTGTTGAGAGGTTGCACTAGCGAAAGTACGGACCCTAGGCCTCATTTTTAAGCATTGCAATACCATTTTTGTGCCCGTTTACTATTTGCTACCTTGCTGTTTCTATTATTCAGATTATAAAAATATATTTCTACCATCAATATTACACTTTTATCACCATCTCTTCGCCGAACTAGTGCACATATACAATTTGCCATTGTATTGGGTGTGTTGGGGACACAAGAGATTTCTTGTATTTGGTTGCACGGTTGTTCGAGAGAGACCATCTCCATCCTACACCTCCCACGAATTGATACCTTAGGTCATCCACTTGAGGGAAAATTGCTACTGTCCTACAAAACTCTGCGCTTGGAGGCCCAACACGAGTCTACAAGAATAAAGTTGCGTAGTAGACATGAAGCTCTTTTTTAGCGCCTTTGCCGGGGAGGTTAGGAAAGCGACACTCACATCCCGTCGACGAAGCTCTTTTCTGGCGCCGTTGCCGGGGAGGTGAGTGCTTGAAGGTATATCTTTAGATCTTGCAATTGAATCTTTTGGTTTCTTGTTTTATCACTAGTTTGGTCTATAAAAGAAAACTACAAAAAATGGAATTTAGGTTGCATCATATTATTGATCATCTTTATAATGTATTTCTTGAAAATGATGGATCAAAAAATTGTGCTCAATTGTTAGAAGAAGAAGTCAATAAAATGTTTGGCACAAAATATTTGAATGATGAGCATGATTGCAATGTTCTTCGTATGAATTCTTTGAATATCCATGAGGCTAATGATATGCAAAGCTACAAGCTTGGGGATGCTATATTTAATGAAGATGATACTTTTACTCCCCCAAGTTTTGACGAGAAAATTTCTTATGATGATTGCAAGCCTCCTATTTATGATGGTTATATTGATGAAAGTGGATTTGGAGAGGTCATGACTTTATTTTAGTGATGAATTCACTATTTCGGAAGAGGTTCCAATTGATTATGGGAACAAAGTTGCTATCTATGATGATTATGCTGATGACATGTATGCTATAAAGAATAGTTATAACCATGAAACTTGTCATCATGATTTTAATTTTCACTCTCATGATAGTTACTTTGTTGAGTTTGCTCCCACTACTATTCATGAGAATAAATTTGCTTGTGTGGAGAGTAATAAATTTTCTATGCTTGTGAATCATGAAAAGAATGCTTTATATGATAGCTATATTGTTGAATTCATCCATGATGCTACTGAAAAATATTATGAGGGAGGAACTTATGCTTGTAGGAATTGCAATTATATCAAGTTTCCTCTCTATGTGTTGAAAGTTTTGAAGTTATGCTTGTTTTGTCTTCCTATGCTAGTTGATTCTTCTACCCATGAATTATTTTCTCACAAAATCCCTATGCATAGGAAGTGGGTTAGGCTTAAATGTGCTAGTCATATGCTTCATGATGCTCTCTTTGTGTTTCAATCACTACTGGAATCTGGTAATTTGCCGTCTGCCAACTCTTTGCCATCCGCCAGCGGACCGCAAAGAGCCTCATTGCCGTCCGCTTCCACAAAGCGGACGGCAAAGAATGGTCAGATGGAAAAAAAGTCTATTTGACGTCCGCTTTTTCTTTGCCGTCAGCTGGCCGACGGCAAAGAGCTAGAAGGCAGACGACAAAGGGCCAGGTGGGCCCCACAGGGCACGGCATGGCTAGGTCAGCTTCTTTGCCGCTCGCTCGGTCTTTTGCTGTCTCGCTTTTCTCGATTTTGTCATCACCGGGCGGACGGCAAAGATATGGCCCAGCTAACGGTCGTCTCCCCCTCCTATGCTCGCTCTGTCTCTACGGCCCCACCCCCTCTCTCTCCCCTCTCTCCCAACTCAACCGCGCCCGCACCCCAACTCAACCGCGCCCGTGCCTGCAACGCCACCGTCGAACACCGCCGCTGCCCGGACGCTGCCGCCACCCCACCCCGGCCAGGCACCACCTCACGCTTCGGAGCTCGCGTCCCTGCTGCCACCACCACTGCGACGACAAAACCTTTCGCCGCCAGCGCCGCCGCCGCCGCCCCACGCTGCCGCCGCCACCCCACCCCGCCGCAGAAGACCACCTCGGCTGGCCTCCGGGAGTCTCAAGGGCTGCCGCCACCACCGCCTCAAGTGTTCTCCGCCTGCCAGCGCCACCCTGCTGCCCTCAAGCCTCAAGGCCCTGCTGCCACCACCGCCTCGGGCGCCTCCGCCCATCCAAAGGTTCTCCACGCCTCGGCGCCTGGCCTACTGCAGTGAGCCCTGCCGCACCTCTTCTCCTCTTTTTTTGTTTTTTTTGTTTTTAGTTTAGATTACTTTTAGTTTTGTTTTAGATTTAGTTTAGTTTAGATTATCGTTAGTTTGGTTCTTAATTTAGTTTAGTTTAGATTACTTTTAGTTTGGTCTTAGGTTTAGTTTAGTTTTAGGTTTATGTTTAGTCATGAAAATAACTAAGAATAATTAGAAGAAGAGGAGGAGAAGAAGAATAGCTAGGTTTAGGTGTAGTTTTCCCCTATTTTGTTTTAGGTTAATTAGTGCTAGGTTTAAGAAGAAGAAGTAGGAGAAGAAGAAGAAGAAGAAGAAGAAGAAGAAGAAGAAGAAGAAGAAGAAGAAGAAGAAGAAGAAGAAGAAGAAGAAGAAGAAGAAGAAGAAGAAGAAGAAGAAGAAGAAGAAGAAGAAGAAGAAGAAGAAGAAGAAGAAGAAGAAGAAGAAGAAGAAGAAGAAGAAGAAGAAGAAGAAGAAGAAGAAGAAGAAGAAGAAGAAGAAGAAGAAGAAGAAGAAGAAGAAGAAGAAGAAGAAGAAGAAGAAGAAGAAGAAGAAGAAGAAGAAGAAGAAGAAGAAGAAGAAGAAGAAGAAGAAGAAGAAGAAGAAGAAGAAGAAGAAGAAGAAGAAGAAGAAGAAGAAGAAGAAGAAGAAGAAGAAGAAGAAGAAGAAGAAATAAAGAAGAAGAAGAAGAAGAAGAAGAAGAAGAAGAAGAAGAAGAAGAAGAAGAAGAAGAAGAAGAAGAAGAAGAAGAAGAAGAAGAAGAAGAAGAAGAAGAAGAAGAAGAAGAAGAAGAAGAAGAAGAAGAAGAAGAAGAAGAAGAAGAAGAAGAAGAAGAAGAAGAAGAAGAAGAAGAAGAAGAAGAAGAAGAAGAAGAAGAAGAAGAAGAAGAAGAAGAAGAAGAAGAAGAAGAAGAAGAAGAAGAAGAAGAAGAAGAAGAAGAAGAAGAAGAAGAAGAAGAAGAAGAAGAAGAAGAAGAAGAAGAAGAAGAAGAAGAAGAAGAAGAAGAAGAAGAAGAAGAAGAAGAAGAAGAAGAAGAAGAAGAAGAAGAAGAAGAAGAAGAAGAAGAAGAAGAAGAAGAAGAAGAAGAAGAAGAAGAAGAAGAAGAAGAAGAAGAAGAAGAAGAAGAAGAAGAAGAAGAAGAAGAAGAAGAAGAAGAAGAAGAAGAAGAAGAAGAAGAAGAAGAAGAAGAAGAAGAAGAAGAAGAAGAAGAAGAAGAAGAAGAAGAAGAAGAAGAAGAAGAAGAAGAAGAAGAAGAAGAAGAAGAAGAAGAAGAAGAAGAAGAAGAAGAAGAAGAAGAAGAAGAAGAAGAAGAAGAAGAAGAAGAAGAAGAAGAAGAAGAAGAAGAAGAAGAAGAAGAAGAAGAAGAAGAAGAAGAAGAAGAAGAAGAAGAAGAAGAAGAAGAAGAAGAAGAAGAAGAAGAAGAAGAAGAAGAAGAAGAAGAAGAAGAAGAAGAAGAAGAAGAAGAAGAAGAAGAAGAAGAAGAAGAAGAAGAAGAAGAAGAAGAAGAAGAAGAAGAAGAAGAAGAAGAAGAAGAAGAAGAAGAAGAAGAAGAAGAAGAAGAAGAAGAAGAAGAAGAAGAAGAAGAAGAAGAAGAAGAAGAAGAAGAAGAAGAAGAAGAAGAAGAAGAAGAAGAAGAAGAAGAAGAAGAAGAAGAAGAAGAAGAAGAAGAAGAAGAAGAAGAAGAAGAAGAAGAAGAAGAAGAAGAAGAAGAAGAAGAAGAAGAAGAAGAAGAAGAAGAAGAAGAAGAAGAAGAAGAAGAAGAAGAAGAAGAAGAAGAAGAAGAAGAAGAAGAAGAAGAAGAAGAAGAAGAAGAAGAAGAAGAAGAAGAAGAAGAAGAAGAAGAAGAAGAAGAAGAAGAAGAAGAAGAAGAAGAAGAAGAAGAAGAAGAAGAAGAAGAAGAAGAAGAAGAAGAAGAAGAAGAAGAAGAAGAAGAAGAAGAAGAAGAAGAAGAAGAAGAAGAAGAAGAAGAAGAAGAAGAAGAAGAAGAAGAAGAAGAAGAAGAAGAAGAAGAAGAAGAAGAAGAAGAAGAAGAAGAAGAAGAAGAAGAAGAAGAAGAAGAAGAAGAAGAAGAAGAAGAAGAAGAAGAAGAAGAAGAAGAAGAAGAAGAAGAAGAAGAAGAAGAAGAAGAAGAAGAAGAAGAAGAAGAAGAAGAAGAAGAAGAAGAAGAAGAAGAAGAAGAAGAAGAAGAAGAAGAAGAAGAAGAAGAAGAAGAAGAAGAAGAAGAAGAAGAAGAAGAAGAAGAAGAAGAAGAAGAAGAAGAAGAAGAAGAAGAAGAAGAAGAAGAAGAAGAAGAAGAAGAAGAAGAAGAAGAAGAAGAAGAAGAAGAAGAAGAAGAAGAAGAAGAAGAAGAAGAAGAAGAAGAAGAAGAAGAAGAAGAAGAAGAAGAAGAAGAAGAAGAAGAAGAAGAAGAAGAAGAAGAAGAAGAAGAAGAAGAAGAAGAAGAAGAAGAAGAAGAAGAAGAAGAAGAAGAAGAAGAAGAAGAAGAAGAAGAAGAAGAAGAAGAAGAAGAAGAAGAAGAAGAAGAAGAAGAAAACTAGAAGAAAACTAGAAGAAGAAGAAGAAGAAGAAGAAGAAGAAGAAGAAGAAGAAGAAGAAGAAGAAGTAGAAGAAGAAAACTAGAAGAAGAAGAAGAAGAAGACTAGAAGAAGAACTTCATCTTCTTCTTTTCTTCTTCTTCTTCTTCTTTTCTTCCTATTCCTTCTATTCTTCCTCTTCCTGGATTTTCTTCATCTTATTATGTCATTTGTGGACTAAATAAGCTAAATTATGTCATAAATGGACTAAACGTGCTAAATAAGAAGAAAACTATTGTTATCACGGAGGTGTAGGAATGGTCGGGTCAGCGCCAAAGGCTGCATTTGAGGTGAAGGACCAGCTTGGGGTTCCTGCTATGTATGAGTGGTCGATGCTTGTCGGGAGCCATGCTACACCAAAGATCATTTCCAATGATGTCTCAAGTTAGCAAGTTCGCAAACTGAAATGTGAATAGTAGTAAGCAACCACCATTCAAATCAAACTCACCATGGTCGCCGAGCAACTGGGCATCATGAGGGGCCCGACCGCTTTTCTCGCACATGGTCTCGCACATTTGGTTCTCACGAGTCACCATATTAGATAGTAATGCTAACATTACGTGCATGATTGGGCTAATATGCACGAGAAACGTACTCACGATGAGCTCAGATAGGGTCTTGCTATCACTGCTGCTCCAGCCTTCCGCTTCCTCCAATAGCTTAGCTATCCTCTCCTCCATCTCCTTTTGTGCCTCCCTTTTGCCTCCTCCACAAGCCCTTCATCTTCAATCTCTGTTTCTCAACAATAGCCTGCAACACACCACTCCTCGTTAGCATTGTAATCGTCGACGGACGCACACACAATGTAATGGAGGAAAGGTGACAGAGTCCGTATAACTAACCGCCATGGCGATCTCCGCGGGCCATGCACGAGGCGTTATCTCAGGATCAGAGCTACTCAGGCACTTCTCGATCTGCGGGAGAGGCTTAGGACAACGTATCAGTCCATCACCAATGGCTAGAGAGTAATGGGACCTCCCGCCACCAGATATCATCACCACTCAGATCAAAAGGATCCTGCCTCAAGTTAAAGTCCTCCCTTCCTCGCCTTTCCCTCGTGGTCTCAGATTTCACAAGCTTGTGGTGGGAGGTCTTGTTGGCTAAGCTCTTGGATCATCTAGGTCGACTGCGTGAATGGCTTGGCCTTCTTGTACGGGGCCATATGGGCTATGCCATAGAGGTTTAACAGACCGCATAGGCTTCTTATGGTGGTGCTACCGAGAGAGGAACAAAATATTAGTTAAGGGCTCAAGCTAGCATGAAGAATGATATTGCTATGTAAATAGGTCATTTTGGAGCTAAGAAAGGTTACTATGTCATTTTCGAGGAAAATAAGCTAAGTTTAGGTCATTTTCAAGGTAACCAAGATTATTATGCCATTTTTTACCAAAGTATGCTAATTATGTCATTATTGAGCTATCCAAGGTTATTATGTCATTTTAGAGCTAACTATAGCATATTTAGGCATTCTATAGAGCTATCTGAGGTTATTATGTCATTTTAGAGCTAATTATGTCATGAATGAACTAGCTAAGATTAGTTTAGGTCGTTATTGAGCTATCGAAGGTAGTTATGCCATTTTTTAACTAACTAAAGCATATTAAGTCATTTTATAGAGCTATCTAAGGTTATTACGTCATTTTAGAGCTAAATATGTCATAAACGAACTATCTAGCATGAAAAATGAATTACATGAATCATGTAGCAAACCACATACCCAATTATCCCTCAGACTAAACAAAGTTGAGCTCCCTTGATGGTGTGGCACACCTTCCATTTGATCGCGCTTTTATCCTTGGCCCTTTGGTGTTCGACTTTCCATTGGGCGTAGCACCACGCATCCACCAATGCCTCCCAACAAATTCATCTTATCCATCTCGGGGGCACCTAAGTGAGTCAAGAGAAATTTCAGTGCTATGCCTATGAATCAAATCAAGAAAACTAAGTTCAAGGCCTTAAGAATAGGTAATTACCTGCATGTACTTCTCCTTACTTAGAAACTTGCCGCGACACTTCTGCTTGCCCCTCCTAATACCCTTCGAGGCGTAGTAGTCTCGAACGGCCTGCACCCGAGCCTCGTGCCTTAAGTTCAGAAGTAGGCGCTTGCACCTGCTTTCAACAACCATACACGCCGCCTCCTCGCTTCTCCTCTCAAACCTCAGAGAAGGTCTGCAATCAAACAAGACAACATTGATTAGCACAATCACTAGCTAATGTTGATTTTTAATTCCGTAAAGGAGATATTACCCAAAACCGATGGAACACTATGTCGGCCACCGTCTCGCACAAGACACCATCGACCCTCTCCTCCGGCGGGGCCGAGGCAACCGAGTACAGCTCCCTGTGTCAAGCTAGTGGGAACCAGACCCTCACCAGCAACGTGACTCCACCCAGGAAATGTCAGCCGCAAAGCACACCAAGGACCTGGTTGGGCCTACGAGAACCACGGGGGCGTACCCAGCCCCTGCAGTATGACAAGGCGAACGCATTAGATATTAATTTGAAGGAACATGAAGGCAAAAGGTTAAAAAATAGTAAAGCACTTACTTCAACCCTTTAGGCGCAATCAACCAGCTCTGGTCGGGGGTCGTCGGCACGGGCGGGAGCTTTGTATAGCCACACTTGTAGACCTTCTTGCCCTTCTCAACCAGCTCGCCGTCAGTAGCTATCATCCAAAAGGTGTCCTCGCTACCATCCTCCGAGCCACTAGCCTCCGGAGTCTCGTGGGTCAAGACCCCATGATCGAGTCTTTCTAGGTCAAGACCCCTGCGGATCGAGTCTTCTGGGACGAAGACCCCGTGACCAGAGTCTTCTGAGACAAAGACTTTGGGACCGGACTCACGTGGGGCGAAGGATCGGTGACCCGAGTCTGGTCGAGGGATGGATCAGCGACCGGAGGCTCATGGACCGGAGTCCGAGACGGGTCCATGTCAGACGCAGCACTCCTGTGGTCGGGTGAATCAGCTGAGGGTGGCGGCGAGGAAGGCGTAACAGCCTTCCTACCTCTCCTGCTGCCACGTCCACCTCTAGCAGGCTTCTTCGTCCTCCCCCGACCTCTCCCAGCCGAAGAAGAAGCATCCGCCGCAGTTGTTTGCATAGTGTATAGCAGCGCTCTCCGGAGGGGCTGGGCTGGGATAATGGAACCACCCCTCCCAGTAGCACTCGTAGGAGGATCGGGGCGCTCTGGACCCTTGCCCACCATCCTGTAAACACCTGCAATGACAAAAAGTAAAAGAAATTAGTACAACATAGAAAATTTGGATACCTGACATGAACATAATAATATGTATATAATTTAAGTGTATCATAATAAAAATACACTCGATCAACACAAATATATATCGGGTCGGGGTGTGGTGTCAGGGTGTCGGGGTGTCGGGGTCGGGTCGGGTGTCGTGGCCGAGGTGCTCGGGTGTCGGGTGTCGGGGTGTGGGTCGGGGTGTCGTGCCGAGGTGTCGGGGTCGGGGTGTGGGTCGGGGTGTGGTGTCAGGGTGTCGTTCGGTCGGGGGTCGGGGTCGGGGTGTGTTGTCAGGGTGTCGGGTGTCGAGGGTCGGGGTGTCGTGCCGAGGTGTTGGTGTGTCGGGTGTCGGGGGTCGGGTCGGGGTCTCTTTTTTCCTTTTCTTCTTCTCTTCTTCTTCTTCTCCACCTCTCCTCTTTCTTCTTCTTCTCCTCCTCCTCTTCTCTTTCTTCTTCTTCTTCTTCTTCTTCTTTTTCTTCTTCTTTCTTCTCCTCCTCCTCCTCCTCCTCTTCTTCTTCTTCTTCTTCTTCTTCTCCTTTTTCCTCTTCTTAAACCTAGCACTAATTAAGCTAAAACAAAACAGGGGAAAACTACACCTAAACCTAGCTATTCTTCTTCTCCTCCTCTTCTTCTAATTATTCTTAGTTATTTTCATGACTAAACATAAACCTAAAACTAAACTAAACCTAAGACCAAACTAAAAGTAATCTAAACTAAACTAAATTAAGAACCAAACTAACAGTAATCTAAACTAAACTAAATCTAAAACAAAACTAAAAGTAATCTAAACTAAAAACAAAAAAACAAAAAAAGAGGAGAAGAGGGGTGCGGCCGGGGCTCACCTGCAGTAGGCCCAGGGGCGTCGGGCGGCGGGGTTGCTCGGCGGCGGAGGGGCACTGGATGGGCAGAGGGGGCGCCGGGCGGTGGTGGCGACGGGTCAGGGCTTTGGGCAGCCGGGTGGCGCTGGTCGGGAGGGGGCACCCGGGCAGTGGTGGCGACGGGGCCGCAGGGCTCCGGGCGGCGGGGTGGTCATGCGGGTGGGGTGGCGGCAGCGTGGGGGGCAAGGCGCGGGCGGCGCTGGTTGGCGAAGGGGTTGTTTGACGGTGGTCACGACGGGCCGCAGGCTCCGGGCGGCGGGTGGTGCTGCGGCGGGGTGGGTGGCGGCAGCGTCTGGGCGGCGATGGTGTTCGACGGCGGCGTTGCAGGTGCGGGCGCGGTTGAGTTGGGGGCACGGGCGCAGTTGGGTTTGGGAGAGATGGGAGAGAGAGGGGGTAGGGCCGGAGAGACAGAGAGTGAGCATAGGAGGGGAGACGGCCGTTAGTCAATTTCTTTTGTCAGTTCGGCCAATGACGGCAAAGGTCCGTATAGGCGACGGCAAAAACCAGCAGACGGCAAAGAAGCCGACCTAGCCATGTTGCGGCCCTGTGGGGCCCACTGCCCTTTGTCGCTCGCTTTTCTAGCTCTTTTGCCGTCGGCCACCGACGGCAAAGAAAAAGCGGACGCCAATAGACTTTTTTCCATCTCGATTTTTGCCGTCCGCTTTGTGGAAGCGGATTAATGAGGTTCTTTTTAAGAAATCAACAAGGATGGCAAAGAGTTGGCAGACGGCAAATTACCAGATTCCAGTAGTGATTGAAACACAAAGAGAGCATCATGAAGCATATGACTAGCACATTTAAGCCTAACCCACTTCCTATGCATAGGGATTTTGTGAGAAAATAATTCATGGGTACAAGAATCAACTAGCATAGGAAGACAAAACAAGCATAACTTCAAAACTTTCAACACATAGAGAGGAAACTTGATATAATTGCAATTCCTACAAGCATAAGTTCCTCCCTCATAATATTTTTCAGTAGCATCATGGATGAATTCAACAATATAGCTATCATATAAAGCATTCTTTTCATGATTCACAAGCATAGAAAATTTATTACTCTCCACACAAGCAAATTTATTCTCATGAATAGTAGTGGGAGCAAACTCAACAAAGTAACTATCATGAGAGTGAAAATTAAAATCATGATGACAAGTTTCATGGTTATAACTATTCTTTATAGCATACATGTCATCACCATAATCATCATAGATAGCAACTTTGTTCCCATAATCAATTGGAACCTCTTCCGAAATAGTGAATTCATCACTAAAATAAAGTCATGACCTCTCCAAATCCACTTTCATCAATATAATCATCATAAATAGGAGGCTTGCAATCATCATAAGAAATTTTCTCGTCAAAACTTGGGGGAGTAAAAGTATCATCTTCATCAAATATAGCATCCCCAAGCTTGTAGCTTTGCATATCATTAGCATCATGGATATTCAAATAATTCATACGAAGAACATTGCAATCATGCTCATAATTCAAATATTTTGTGCCAAACATTTTATTGACTTCTTCTTCTAACAATTGAGCACAATTTTTTGATCCATCATTTTCAAGAAATACATTATAAAGATGATCAATAATATGATGCAACCTAAATTCCATTTTTTGTAGTTTTCTTTTATAGACCAAACTAGTGATAAAACAAGAAACCAAAAGATTCAATTGCAAGATCTAAAGATATACCTTCAAGCACTTACCTCCACGGCAACGGCGCCAGAAAAGAGCTTCGTCGACAGGATGTGAGTGTCGCTTTCCTAACCTCCCCGGCAAAGGCGCCAAAAAAGAGCTTGATGTCTACTACGCAAATTTATTCTTGTAGACTCGTGTTGGGCCTCCAAGCGCAGAGTTTTGTAGGACAGTAGCAATTTTCCCTCAAGTGGATGACCTAAGGTTTATCAATTCGTGGGAGGTGTAGGATGGAGATGGTCTTTCTCGAACAACCGTGCAACCAAATACAAGAAATCTCTTGTGTCCCCAACACACCCAATACAATGGCAACTTGTATAGGTGCACTAGTTCGCCAAGAGATGGTGATAAAAGTGTAATATTGATGGTAGAAATATATTTTTATAATCTGAATAAATAGAAACAGCAAGGTAGCAAATAGTAAACGGGCACAAAAATGGTATTGCAATGCTTAAAAATGAGGCCTAGGGTCCATACTTTCGCTAGTGCAACCTCTCAACAATGCTAACATAGTTGGATCATATGATTATCCCTCAAAGTGCAGCAAAGAATCACTCCAGAGTTCCTATTAGCAGAGAACAAAAGATAGGATTTTTTTTCTTTTCGTTCAATCTATTCAAGAGTTAGTACTAAAATTACACAAAGCTATTTTTTCCGGTCGATCTATCCTAGAGTTCGTACTAGAACAACACCAAAGCAAATTCATATTCATAATACTCAATCCATGCAAAGAATTATAAAGAGACCCCAAAGTTTCCGTCGGAGAAAAACGTGCATCAACCCCTATGCATAGATTACCATAATATCATCGCCGGAAACCGTGAGTTGAATTCCATAATATATATCAAGTGAATCAATAAGATACCCCAATGTCACCTCAAGTATTCATATTGCAAGACATATATCATGTGTTCTCATCTCTGAATATTCTATCCGACAAGACAAAACTTTGAAGGGTAAAGATTTAATTCATCATAACAAGAGTATAGAGGGGAGAAACATCATATGATCCGACTATATTAACAAAGCCCATGATATAGATCACGAGAGATAGAGATAAAACACATAGCTACTGGTAAAAACCCTCAACCTCGAGGGTGGATTACTCCATCCTCATCATGGTGGCCGTCGAGATGATGAAGATGGCCGGAATGGGGTCTAGATTGGTTTTCACGGATACAGAGACCTCACGGTGGCGAAACTTCTGATCTAGGGTAACCCCGAAGGGTTTTGGAATATTTGGAAATTTATAGTGTAAAGAAGGGGTGCGGGTGGCCACCGAGGTGGGCACAACCCACTTGGGCACGCCAGGGGGTCATGGCGCTACCGGTGGGTTAGTGCCTCGCTGACACTCCCTGTGTGCTTCTTTGGCCCATCGGGAGTCTTCTGGCCCATAAAAAATCTCCGTGGAATTTCGCGGTGTTTGGACTCCGTTTGATATTGATTTCCTGCGATGTAAAAAACTAGCAAAAAACGGCAACTGGCACTAGGCACCGGGTCAATAGGTTAGTCCCAAAAATGATATAAAGTTGCTATAAAATGATTGTAAAACACCCAAGAATGATAATATATTGGCATGAATACTTCATAAATTATAGATACGTTGGAGACGTATCACATGTGCTTGTACTTCAAATTTGAATTATGCACACAAAGGTGACACGTTCCCTCTCAGAACCACGAGCCTTCTTGAGAGAAGCTCTGGTTTGCAAGAATCTTATACCAAAACGTGTTCCTATTCGGCCAATTTTTTTACCACAGCATGGTAGTACCATGACATGACAGCATGCCAGGTTTCATGATTTTCAGTCGTGTTTTGGATTTACAAGAATTTTAAAACCAAGTTTCTCAATGTTCTCGGGGCGAGCCATGATGCCCAGATGTTTGAATTTCATTCCCATTTCTTGCACGGGACCTAGAAATTCACCCGTGGACACACATGTGATTTTTCAACCAACTTTGGTGCACGGGAGCATGTGCTTGTAGTTCAAATTTGAATTATGCACATTAAATGACCAGAAACTCAATTAATGTATAAAAAAGGCCAAACGAACCCGGAATAATTCCAAAATTTAACATGGCACTCATGTAGTTCTATGTTGTCTCCAGTAAAGAAACTCAAGGGGGCAGCATATGTCGCTTTCACACTCAAAGGTGACACGCCCTCTCAGAACCACGAGCCTTCTTCAGAGAAGCTCCGGTTTGGAAGAAGCTTATACCAAAACTTTTTCCAATTCGGCCCAATTTTTTACCACAGCATGTTAGTGCCATGACATGACACCATGCCAAGTTTCATGATTTCCAGGCGAGTTTTGGATTTATAGGAATTTAAAAACCAAGTTTCTCGATGTTCTCGACCGAGTCACGACGCCCAGATGTTTTAATTTCATTCCCATTTCTTGCATCGGACCTACAAATTCACCCACGGACACGCATGTGATTTTCCTACCAACTTTGGTGCACCGGAGCATGTGCTTGCAGTTCAAATTTTAATTATGCACATTAAATGTCCAGAAAATCAATTAATGTATAAAAAGGCCAAACGAAACTGGAATAATTCCAAAATTTAACAGAGCACTCATACAGCTTCTATGTTGCCTCAGAAGAAAATCGTGGGAGGCAGCATATATCATTTCATACACAAAGGTGACATCGCTCCTCTCGGAACCACGAGGCTTGTTGAGAGAATCTCCGGTTTTGCAAGAAGCTTATACCAAAACTTGTCCCAATTCAGCCAAAATTATACATATGAAAACAGGGTTTAGATTATCCCAACATCTCGCTACCTAGACCAATGTACTCTGATTTGAATTCAACATAATATGGATACAAATATTTGAATTGGAGATCGTATGGTACATGTAGTTCATAGTGAAATATGATTACTGCTATATGCATGTTTTTTGTTATCAAGATAATATTTAAATGATGGTATAACTTGACAACAATCGTATTCAAATAAGGAAAATTGATTGAAATATAGTCCATATGATAGACGATAATATATATGTTCATAGGGTGGAGTAAAATGCTCATATATGATGGAAGATCAAAATGTAGGACTACATCTATTATAAACCGCAAGGTCACCTAACAATGTATTCGAATTCAACATAACATGGATTCAAAAACTGAAATTCGAGATCCTGGCATTTGTAATCATATAAAAAGGGACATGACTCTTTCTTTTGGTGGGAATTGATTTGTTTTCTGTTGTTGTTGAGGGAAGTGCGAATCGATTTGGTACTGTATAGGGTAATCTTGTTGTCCCGATTTTTTTTACATTTTTCTTGTAGTTTTTCCAATGGCATTTATAGCAATATAGTAAAAGGGGACATGACTCTCTTGTGTCTTGTATGAATTGTTTTTTTGTACACGTTAAGTTTGTTTTGCCGAACACGGAATCCGTGCCTTGTTATCCTGAAATTTTCAAGCTGGACTATCTTTTGTCTCATCTGCTTTGAAACTCCCTCCTCTTCAACCCGCGCTGCACCTTGTTATCCCAAAATGTCGACGCGCGCAAAAACTCCCTCCTCATCCGAAATCGGTCCCGCAGCCCAGACACGCGAAATCCCCCTTCTACCCCTCAGCTGGAAATGTCGGCTCAACGTCGCGTGGTCAAAACCGGTGGTGGTACGCTGGTAACTTACCCTACATTTTGGACAGGCACGTCCCTAAGCCATGGCTCCCCCTACCTTCCCCTTCGTCCCCCCATTTGTACACCGAGGCCGCCAAACCCCACGAAACCCCACGCCCCTCCGTCGGCCTACCGACCGCCGCCCAGCCGGAGATTCTTCCCCGACGATGTCGTCCACCTCAACAGCTCACCGTCCCTCATCCACCGCACCAGATGAGGATCTGTCATCGATCTCTTCATCCCGCCGGATCAGCCGCCCCGTCCTTCACCTCCAAGGAGCTGCCCCGATGTTCGCCTCGTCTATCACGCCACTTCCATCCCAAAGCGTCGTCTTAACCTGCCCCACAGGAACCGCAGCACCCTCACCAATTCCTCCGATGAAGCCGAGGCCAACTCGGCGCCACCAAGGAGGTTCTGCACTCACCGCTGCATTTTATCTTTTATTCGATCTCACGGGGCTGTCGGTGCTCGATACCGAGCAGCCATGGCGGGTCTCCATCGACGGCACCGTCGCCGGCCACTTCATCCATGGTGTCTCTCCCCCATGTCGTTGCTTCCTCGGCGGTGACTTCCACACCGACACTAGCTGCAATCGCTCCAGCTCTCGCCACGATCTTGTCGCTGTTGCTGTTCGCCTCGCCGCGGCGGCTCGTTTCTTCTTTGCCGGTCGCTGTCGCATCGCTCTTATTTTCGTTCATGCTGCTACTCTTCTCTACTATTGATGTCGGTCGCGCTGCTGCTCCGCTGTTGTTTCGTCATCGCTGCCGCTTCTTCGCTTCTTGCTCGCCGCTACTGCCATCGCTGCATGACCTCTGGCAGCTATAGGAGTTGCTACTTTAGCACTCACTCGCGGTGCTGCTGCATGAATTTCTCTCTGCTAGTGCATTCCCTGCTCGAGCGTCTGCTGATTTAGATCACTACTTCTCTGCTACTAGTGCTCGAATGCCCTAAACATCAATTGCAATGCTCTACTACTAGTTCAATCAGTTTTGACAGTAAAATTCTTTTTTGACTATAAAGTTCAGTTTCTTCAGTTAAGTTCAGAGTGAATAGTATTTACAGCATCTATCGGAGCAGCCATGGCATGGTTGATGCGTTTTACATCTAGCACTTTTTGGTGATGTATTTTATATCATCTATTGCAGATGATATTAGAGTCCCACTTCAGATTAACGTTGTCTATCTTGTCCAGCTTCAAATTTCTTGTCAACAGACACCTCAATCGAGCTGCTCCAACAACGGAACTGGCCCATCACAAATGAGCAAGTACTTTCAGCGTCGTTTCTAGAGGCCTCAGATCTTCTTCCCCGCCCGACAAATACACCAAAGACCATCCTCCACGTCCAACCCAATGATGCTGAGGTCAACTAGGCTATGCCAAATAGGTTGTACACTCGTCACATCACTTTGTTACTCTGGATTCATGTGGATCCCTCAGGGATCCTTTGCTATGGTACTACTATCCATGCCTTTGGATAGTAGGAGTGGAGCAAAGCAAAACTGGAGGATTTTTTTTCTTTTAGTGTCTCTTTCAAAGAAAAAATGCAGGAATTTTAATATACACTTGGACGTCCTTTTCAAATTAATATGCATGAAGAACAGGACTAATTGCATTACTGGCATAATAAGATTCTTATTTTTTTCACGTGGTTTGACTTTAATTTGGCCATGTTTCTCCATTCCTATGTTCTTCCAATTCATTTGAACCAAACACTCAAAGTTGATGTAAATCCTATGTTTCCAAATGCTCTGCTTTGCACGTGCATTCCTATCATATTCCTATGTTTTTTCTATCCTTGCATTTATAGAATCCTCCAATTCTAAGGAGCCCTTACAGATTTACTTCATTTTTACATAGGCGCCAAATAAAACTCAGGTGTTATGTCCGCTCCTTTCGTGTCATTATCCACCCCACCTGAGGTGCACAATCGACAGAAGCGTTCACTGGAGCAGAGATTCCCCATGCAGACTTTCATTCGCCACCTCAGATCATCTTCCCCGTTGCTGGTAGCCACGCCTACTACATTACCATCATTGACTGAGCAGATGAACCTGAGGACTACCCGGTTCTGGAAGAGAGGTCACACTCTTTTGTGTTTGCTTACGTTATACATCGATTATTATTATCTACTACTTTATCATTCAAACTTGAGTTTTAAAATGCTCATGGGACACATATCAAGGCAGCAACGAATAGTATCTTTCTACATCTGGTTCATCTGGGGTCTTCTATGTGGTTCATGTTGGGTGGGCAAATAACAGTAGATGATCCATTGTCTATATTTTTAAACCAAGCTATAATCTACCCGCTATCATTAGTTTTGGATCTATCCACTGCTTGCTACCATCGGCCTTGATTTCTGCATGCACCCCTTAGGCCTTACAAAATCTAACTATTTTTTTATTATGCATGTCAGTTATTGTACACAATCGTACTGAACATGTAGAGAAAAAGGGAAGACTGTTCCGTGGGAATATAATGTCATGCATACGTTGCTCCATGGTGGGCGAAGTGCCCCCCCTCCCGCCATTCCAGATTGTATTCTAGAGGAAGATAACTGTTCAGATGGGGATTTAGAGGGAGCCGACCACTCCTATTTACCACCTGAGGTGTTTGCTCTAACATGGCATGCTGATGTTGGTCATATCATGCATATGGCGCCTCACATTGCTTACATTATACATCTTATATGTCATCAGCTTAGTTTAGATTTTATTTGTGTGAATGCCACGTGTTTGGTCTATATCATACTCCCACCATTCCTAACTATCTGTCTTTCTAGAGATTTCAACAAGTGACTACATATGGAGCAAAATGAGTGAATCTACACTCTAAAATATGTCTATATACATCCGTATGTGGTAGTCCGTTTGAAACCTCTAAAAAGACAAATATTTAGGAATGGAGGGAGTATATGGGAATTATGCAATGCCATTTTCTTTAGCCGCACATCATATATGTGAATCATGCAATGCCATCATGTTTAGCCACCATCGTATATGTGAATTGTATCGTGCCATTTTTTTCATAATGTATTCCATTTATCAACAATGTTTATACATTCATCTACTCTTCCTATGCATCAGCCATTTGAGTCGGTCATGGGAAACTCTAGAGTGAAAACAAGGTCTTCTGAGCAGTCAGTGCTACCTGTAGATGCAGATTTCTTGCTAGTTACAGATAGCTCCTCAGAGGAGGATTCAGAGACAGATGACCTATCGTATCCCCCCCCCCCCGAGGTGCATGCTCTAACTTGGTAGGGTTATATTGCTCATATCATGCATATGGTGTCTTGCATTGCCATGCCATCTGCTTTGATTAGACATGCTTTGTGTGAATGCCACTTGTTGACTTTCTATATCGATATGTGAATTATGCAATGCCATGTTTTTCAGCCAGTTATCATATATGTGAATTATGCACCGCCATGTAGCCAGCATCATATATGTCAATTATCTCATGCCATCTTTTTTCATTATGTATTCCATTTGTCAACAATCATGCATGTTGAACTACTCTTCATGTGTATCAGCCATTTGAGCCGGTTATGGAAAAACTGGAGGAAAACAAGGTCTTCGTGAGCAAGCAATGGCACCTGCTGAAGCATATATCTCGATGGTTACAGGAGCTCCTCGTAGAAGGATTCGCAGACAGATGACCAGCCCTATATCCCACCTGAGGTGTATGCTCTAAGTTGCAATGTTTATATTTCTCATATCATGCATATGTTGACTTGCATTGCTTAGTTCAGACATCATATGCACAATATTGAATTCCATCTGCTTAGTTTAGAGATCATACATGCGAGTGCCAGCTGCTTAGTATATTGATAAATTATGTCAATTATCATGCCATCATGTATACTTAGACAACATATATGTGAATTATTTCATCCAAACCTATTTTGGAAAGACATCATATAGTTTTGTCATGTCATCATGTTTAGATACTCAATATATGTTGAATTATGCCATCATATCCTGTTAAGTTATCCATCATATATCCTAAATCGTGTCATGCTATCATGTTTAGTTAGGCATCATATATGTGAAATTGTGTCATGTTGTCCTGTTTGGTTAGACAACATATATGTGAATTACCACATCTGTCTACCATATAATGTCTGTACGTTCAATTTCTTTTCTTGTTTATCAGCCATTTGAATTGGAGGGGGTGATGGCAGTATTTAAGGGAGCAAACACTCGTTCTTCACAAAAGATAGTGCTACCCATCAATGCAGATAGAACCATGGTTGTACTGGCCCACAAACTAGCCCCACCACACATAATCGAGACTCTTCCAGATTGCACACTTACACCGTTGGGCAGAGAACCAGCTACAACCTATCTAACCCCAACCCCAGCGGATAGTAACCCACTTCTAGTTGACAGAGCACCATGTCCACCACAGAGTACCCCCACACGAGCAGTTTGTAAAGCAATTGCAAAGTGCCCAAAGCACGAAGACCACCACAAATAACCCAAACTCCACGCTTAAAGCGTAAGAGCAACTGTTCTCGTGTCGATTCCGTAGCTATGGTCCATACTCCTTTGTTGTTGCATCACTGTATTTACTCATACCAACTACTTTCAAATTTGAAGGATACAGTTGAAACTCCAATGGCGCAACATGTATGTTTTAAACCTATTTCTCTAACTGGATTGATGTTCTAACTTCTTGCTCTATGTTGATTTTAGTTTCAATTGTATAAACAATTATGTTCTCATGTGATGCACATTACAAGTGTTGCCAATGTTGTGTAGTTTCTCACACTTATATTTTGTTTATGTTGTTGTTTCTTAAAACTATATGAGTTGAACTGTGTCTCTATCTTGATTTGGCAACATAAACTAGAATGGTATGGACAATACAGTGACCATAGTACATAGATATATGTTTGTTTCATGTTGTTATCCTATCCACCTTACTACTGAACCGGTTTACCAAAATGAGTTTCGTATACTACATGCTAAACCTATGATGTGTCTGCTTGTTTCTCTTGTAGTATGCAAACAGAATATTGGAGAAGAGCACCCCACTATGCAATGGTAGAGAAAGTAATGTAGATAAGGTTCAAGATAGTGAGACAACCCGGTTGGTCTCCAAGAAAGGTGATAAAACGATCTTGTAGACAAAGGAGAAAACCCCACAATTCCGCGTTGATGTAGTGTTCGAAAGTTATCGCCAAGATCGCTGGCACAAGCTCTTCGAACTTCATTGCCCGTATCACCCGACTTATTCAAATTTCAACTACAAGTCGAAGGCATCACCAACAGTCTTTGCGACAAGAAGCGTAATGACCGAGGAAGTCCCCGCAGAATTTAGATGCATACTTTCTTGTGCAACAAAGAAGTTACCGGAGGATTTAAGCGCCAAACAAGAGAAAGTTAATAAGCTTGCTAAGCATCTTGCCAGCATTATGGGTACCCAGGATATTGTTTCTTGAGCTCTTCTAAAGTGGTTTCAGTTCTGGACTTGTTTTGCTGTGGTGTTTATTTGCACTGGTCTCTAACTTTGACAACCAGTGTATGTGATATGCTGCTTTGTTCCCTATATTTGCACTGGTGGCGAACTTTGATGCCCAGTGGATGTAATATGTGTAATAGCCGTGACAGCCTAGCGTAAGTTGCTTGCTTATTTATTTCCTTATTGTCTTGTTTATTTGTTTTCTTGTAGTCAATGCAGTTCTTTTTCCGCGGTTTGCTAGTGGCCAAAATAACATATTTTTAAAACTAGGCCACAATAACCATGGGCTACATATTTACTATAGTGACCGTGGGCCTCCTACGGGCCGTAGGAACAATGGGCCTTCTATGGGGAGTAGCATCAATGGGCCTTCTATGGGTCGTGTGATCGATTGGCCAAACATGGGCCAATATCGAACCGCATTATGGGCCTTAAACGGGCTAGAGTTGGAATCGTCCGTTCATGGGCCGACCATAACGGGTCTTCGTTAATCGGTCATATTTGATGACGCTATGAAAACGGCCCAACGAATTAACTGGCCACAAATGGGCCGATCAGAACCACGGGCTGAATTTGGCCCACAATCAGAAAAGGTGTAACATCCCAACTTTCCAATTTGGAATGTTATACATAGGTCATCCATGCATATCATATTCTTATTGCATTTCGTTTTGCGATCCTCGAAATTCTAAGCAACTCAAGGACCTACGGAGAGAGTTGGGGATTTCACGTTTTTTTCATATTTGAATTTTATCAAATATCGAAACAAGGATCACTTTGATTCTTATTATTTTTCTCTCCGAAAATATTTCATACTAAAATATATGAGAGGAGATAATATGACTTCTCCAAAATAAATGGAATATTGCAGGAATTTGTTTTTAAATCAAACAAGAATTTTGATTTTATCGCAATTTTACTTGAATTAGGAAAAATATGTGTTTTTCAAAATTGCATTAGAGGCCCAAATAAATGTTCACTTTGTCCGCAATACTATTAGAGGACCGTGAAAATTTATTTCAAGATTTTTGGAGTCCGTTTAGTATTTCTTTTAATTGTTTTTCTGTGTCAGGATTTATTTAAAAAAAGTAACCAATTTACTGGGCCGTGTCCGACCTGGACACTTAGCCCGGCCGACTTTATAAGCCGGGAGGCCTGAGCGCCCCAGCCCACCCCAGCCCCGCCTAACCCTAGCGCCGCCGCCACGCTCGATCCGCGGTTGCACCACCGCCGCCGCTTCGCCGCTTTCCCGCAGCCTCGCCGCCGACCGCCTCGCCATCCGCCATCGCCGAGGTATAAGCCGCCATTGAGCCATGAGAAAACCGTTCGGTTTTTTTTTGAAACCCTAGATCGGTTTTGTTTCGGTTTTTGTCGGTTCGGTTAAATAGCGGACATTCGTCCGTACATTCGTTTTAACGAACGCTGTTCGTCCGTTAGCCGCAGACAGCGAACGTTTGTTCGTTAGACTGTTCGTCAGTTTTTCTTTTTCCAGGGTTTTCCGCAATTATTTTCGATCGTGATTTCTGCCCTAATCTTCGTTCTAGTATAACTTTTCGCTCGTTTATCCAAATCAGGTGAAACAAGCGCCTAGATCTTCGTCTCGAAGCCCTCTTTCGGTTTAACCAACTTGAACAAGATTTTGGTACTGTAAAATTTGACTTTAGTCCAGATTAGTAAACGGATCTTGTTTATTTAGTAGTTTAAGTTTCGTTGCTCTGTTTGATTTTATTCTTTTTGCAAAACCAATCTCTTTAGTTGAGTTTTCATATTCGGTCTTATTATTTGAGTTCTACCTGTGCATCTTCGCTTGAGTGCTTATGTATGCAATTGTTTGTTTGCGATAGAATTCCCGGAGTGCGAAGCGTGCTACTACGAGTCACTAGGTTTTGCGGATCGTCAGCAAGGCAAGTAACACATTGATCATACTCTTTTCATACCTAGTTTTTATGCATTAGTATCAATCCTCAAACATTGCATGATTAGGATGTGGTTAACTTGTGGGTAATGGCAAGTAGATGATGAGATAGAACCTATTGCCCTGTTTATTATCAAACCCTTGGGAGTTACTTCTACGTTATGCTTATATTGCTATGCTATGCTCGTAGACGTGGATTGGGTTTGAGTGTATCCATGACAGATGTGAGATTGTTAATTAATGGCTCAACTTAAGGTGGCAACTTTAATACACATTTGGGTGGATTGTTGGTTTGGGCACCTGGAGAATCCAGTGTTGTCCAAGGATATCCCGGAGTACCCGAGTGATCATCCTACGGTCCGCCACCCAGGCTCAAAGGGATCATAAGATTATTCATGCTAGAAACTTCTGTGTGCAGCCACAAGCTATTATGGGCTCTAGCATAGTTGAGTATGTTGCATGACCTCTTTCAAGGTGGGCTAATGTATGTAGAGGGAAAGTAGGTGTAACTGTCCACCCAGAGTAAAGAGTTAATGCTTCTGAAAGGCTGTGTCTCGGTCAACCGTTTTTCAAACACCATGTAGTGCGAAAAATCCAACGGAGGAGATCGAGGCTTGTGGGGAAAAGTGTGCAAACCTCTGAAGAGTGTACAAACTAATCATGGTTAGCCGTGTCCCCGGTTATGGACATCTTGAGTATCTGGTTCTTGGATTATCATATGGATCTCATCAATCTAATTTAATTTTGTTGGGTTGAAAATTACTTTTAATTGGGACTGAGTTGGAGGAACCTTCTCAATGATGTTTCAACTACCATGATAGTTAAATAAAATATAATCCTTTGTTGTAGGGAAAATTGGCTTTTCGCAAAACAATATAACCATAGAGCCTCCACCAGCCATATATGCATGTAGTGATATCATTTATTCTGTTCATTGCTCTATTGTGTTACTATGCCAGCATATTCCATGTGTTGACCTGTTTCGGGCTGCAACGTATCATGTTGCGCATTTTTCGCATTTAAGAGTAAGGTTCGCTAGGCCGTTGCCGTGCACTCAGCTATGTGATACGTCTCCAACGTATCTGTAATTTTTTATTGCTCCATGCTACTTTATCTATTGTTTTGTACTGTAATGGGCTTTATTTTCCACTTTTATATTACTTTTGGGACTAACCTATTAACCGGAGGCCCAACCCAGAATTGTCGTTTTTTGCCTTTTTCGATGTTTCGAAGAAACAAAATATCAAATGGAGTCCAAACAGAATGAAACCTTCGGAAACGTGATTTTCTCACCGAACATGATCCAGGAGACTTGGACCCTACGCCAAGGATCAACGGAGCGGTCACGAGGGTGGGGCGCCCCTGTATGCGCCCCCCGCCTCGTGGGCCCCTGTTGCTCCACCGACGCATTCTTCCTCCTATATATACCTACGCACTCAAAACGATCGTAACAGGAGCCAAAACCTAATTCCACCGCCGCAACTTCCTCAGTATCCACGAGATCCCATCTTGGGGCCTGTTCGAGTTCACGAGGGGGCATCCACCACGGAGGGCTTCTACATCAACACCATAGCCTCTCCGATGAAGTGTGTGTAGTTTACTTCAGACCTTCGGGTCCATAGCTAGTAGCTAGATGGCTTCTTCTCTCTTTTGGATCTCAATACAATGTTCTCCCCTCTCGTGGAGATCTATTCGATGTAATCTTCTTTTTGCGGTGTGTTTGTTGAGACCGATGAATTGTGGGTTTATGATCCAACTTATCTATGAATAATATTTGAATCTTCTCTGAATTCTTTTATGTATGATTGAGTTATCTTTGCAAGTCTCTTTGAATTATCCGTTTGGTTTGGCCAACTATATTGGTAGTTCTTGCAACGGGAGAAGTGCATGGCTTTGGGTTCAATCTTGCGGTGTCCTTACCCAAAGGATGTAAAGGGTTGCAAGGCACGTATTGTATTGTTGCCCTCGAGGATAACAAGATGGGGTATTTATCATATTGCATGAACTTATCCCTCTACATCATGTCATCTTGCTTAAGGTGTTACTCTGTTTTTAACTTAATACTCTAGATGCATGCTGGATATCGGTCGATGAGTGGAGTAATAGTAGTAGATGCGTAATCGCTTCGATCTACTTGTCACGGACGTGATGCCTATATACATGATCATACCTAGATATACTCATAACTATGCTCAATTCTCACAATTGCTCAACAATAATTTGTTCACCCACCGTAGAATACTTATGCTCTTGAGATAAGCCACTAGTGAAACCTATGGCCCCCGGGTCTATTCTCATCATATCAATCTCCATCACTTTAATACTTGCTTTGTTTTTACTTTGCTTTTTTACTTTTTACTTTGCATCTATATACCAAAAATACCAAAAATATTATCTCTATCAGATCTCACTCTCGTAAGTGAACGTGACGGGATTGACAACCCCTAATCGCGTTGGTTGCGAGTAGCTACCGTTTTGTGCAGGTACGAGGGACTTGTGCATGGCCTCCTACTGGATTGATACCTTGGTTCTCAAAAGCTGAGGGAAATACTTACGCTAATTTGCTGCATCATCCTCTCCTCTTCGGGGAAAACCAACGCAAGCTCAAGACGTAGCACTATGCAGTTGGAGTTGATGGACTCACTTTATCTTCAAAGCCTTCCGTTGTTATCTTATTTAGATGGCCTTAAGCCATATTTATTGTAATAAGTTCTCTTTGGAGACATTCGATGTAATAAGTGTGTGATTGCTACTCTATTATAAATCCTTCGAGTACTGTGTGTGTCAGCATTACCGATCCAGGGATGACACTAAAGCACAGAGACTTGACCGTCTGAGGTCGGGTCGCTACAAAAGGCCAGTAACAGGTCGTAAGTAACCGAATGCTGGAAATGAGCCCAAGAATAAATGGGCCCTGAGCATGCCGAAAGATAACGGGCTTGAAACGACCCAATGGAATAATGGGCCATTAATGGGTATAAAGCGATATACTGTTCATTACGGGCCAGTTTCACCACAGGCTGTTAATGGGCCAAGAGTTACAAAGTGCCTCATATGGGCCGAAAAACGCCATGGGCCAGACATGGGCCGGAAGTTACAACGGGCAGGAATCATATTGGACGGCCCAGATGACGCTAATGGGCCTAATTCGGATAGGCCATAACGGGCCTTGGGTTAGCGGGCTGTAAATGGGCTATGTGCGAACATGTCGTTAATAGGCTTTTTGTGGGCTGGCCCGCTAACTTTTGACCAAGTCAAACGGGCCGGCCTTTTTACAGGAATGGGCCTCTGTTGGGCCGTGCCACGTGTTGACGTATCATTGGCGCATTCTGTCCAATGAGTGGATGACATTTGTCCCAACGATGAGCCGACACGTGTTTCCTCCAGCCAATGATAATTTTACACATGGAAAATCCCCATTGGCCCGGTTTGTTAACGGGTTATTGGATCCATCCGGAACCCGATAGCTTAACGACGACCCGTTACGGTGGATGCCATGTGTCGGTCACCCTTGACAAAAGCACTTCTATGACGCACGATTTATCGTCATGGAAGTGGACACTTCCGTGATGATAATTTTGGTAATGTCATGGAACACTTCTACGACAGCGCAGGTATGACTATCTTGATTCTGTCATAAAATCGTCATGGATGTACATGCATGACAGAAAACGTGACCTACTGTGACAAACACGTATCATCACGGAAGTGTATTATTTTTGTAGTGTTATTAGGAGGTTTTTCTATTTCAGGTTCACTAGAAGCATGCAAAGTCTTATCATTTTTCTTTTTCTTCTTCTTTTTAGAAGGACTAGGTGCAGTGGTGTTGTTCCTTTGTGAATCATGTTCAATTATTTTTGGGTGTCCCTCAGGATAAAGTGGTTCCTGTATCATTTTACCTCCTCTAGTTGCAACTCTAACAGCAAAGTCGTGTATGTTGTTATTCATTTCATCAAGAAAATCTCTTTGTGATTTATCAACTTGTTCTAACTGAGTTTGAACCATAGAAGCATGGTTTCCCACACCTCTAACATCATTTTAGATTCTAAATAACAAGTCACTCAAGCGAGCAATCATATCAGAATTGTATTTCAATTATTTCATAACATTTGCATTGAAGTGATCTTGCTTTCTGATGTAGTTTTCAAACTCATAAACGCATTGGCTAGGGTGCATATTGTGAGGATTGTCATTATCACTGAATTTCAATAGAGAATTTACCTATACCACCTTAGGCAGTGGTGGTGTATTAAGCCCATGTATTTCTTTAATACGAGGTAAAAAAAATTACATCCTCGGCTTTAATACCCATTTCCTTCATAGATTTCTTTGCCTCTTGCATATCTTTAGGACTGAGATATAATATACCCCTCTTCTTCGGGGTGGGTTTAGGCGGTGATTCAGGAAGAGTCCAATCATCATAATTTCTCAATATGTTATTCAATAATTCTTCAGCTTGCCCAACAGTTCGTTCCCTGAAAACACAACCAGCACAACTATCTAGGAAATCACTAGAAGCATCAGTTAGTCCATTATCGAAGATATCAAGTATTTCATTTTTCTTAAGAGGATGATCAGGCAAAGCATTAAGTAATTGGAAAAGCCTCCCCCAAGCTTGTGGGAGACTCTCTTCTTTAATTTGCACAAAGTTAAATATTTCCTGCAAGGCAGCTTGTTTCTTATGAGCAGGGAAATATTTTTCCGAGAAGTACTAAATCATATCCTGGGGACTACGCACGAGCCCAGGAGCAAGAGTATTGTACCAAGATTTAGCATCACCCTTTAATAAGAATGGAAATAATTTGATAATATAGTAATAGCGGGTTTTCTCACCATGAATAAAAAGGGTGGCTATGTCATTCAACTTAGTAAGATGTGCCACAACAGTTTCAGTTTCATAACCATGGAAAGGATTAGATTCAACCAAAGTAATTAGCTCTGGGTCAACAGAGAATTCATAATCCTTATCATCAATAAAGATAGGTGAGGTAGCAAACTTAGGATCATATAGCATTCAGAGATTTTTCCTTATACTTGCATAATAATTTCTCTAGATCATCTCTATGCTTACAAGCAAGAATATCTCTAGTTGTCTCCTCATTCATAACATAACCTTCCGATACCTTAGGAAATTCATGTCTAGGAAGGCTAGTTCTAGCAGGTGTTTCAAGATTTTCAGCTTCAAGCTCATCATTAGTTTCAACAACATCATGTTGTCTTACTCTAGCAATTTGTTCATCAAGAAAGTCACCAAGTGGCACATCATCATCATCAAGCAAGGTACTAGAATCGTCATAAGTATCATTCATAGCAGAAGTAGCATCATCAACAACTTGCAACATATCAGGATTAATAGCATGCGGTGGTGTTGCAAGTTTCCTTATAACAGAAGGTGAATCTAAAGCAGAACTGGATGTCAGTTCCTTACCTCCCCTCGTCTTTGAGGGATAAATCTTAGTCTTAGCATCCTTCAGATTCTTCATAGTGATAAATTGATAATAATCCCAAGTGACTCAACAAATATAGCTATGCTCCCCCGCAACGGCGCCAGAAAAAGGTCTTGATAACCCACAAGTAAAGGGGATCGCAATAGTTTTTGAGGGTAGAGTATTCAACCCAAATTTATAGATTCGACACAAGGGCAGCCAAAGAATATTCGCAAGTATTAGCAACTGAGTTGTCAATTCAACCACACCTGGAGATTAATTATCTGCAGCAACGTGATCAGTAGCAAAGTAATATGATAGTTTTGATAATAGTGGCAGCAACAATGGTAACGGTAACAGTGATAGCAGTAGTAACTTAGCAAGAACAATATAAGATGAATTCGTAGGCATTGGATCGGTAATTTGTTGGATGATATTCATCATGTGATAGTCATAACCTAGGGTGATACGACACTAGCTCCAGTTCATAAATATAATGTAGGCATATATTTCGTAAATAGTCATACGTGCTTATGGAAAGAACTTGCATGACATCTTTTGTCCTACCCTCCCGTGGGAGCGGGGTCCATATTGGAAACTAATAGATATTAAGGCCTCCTTTTAATAGAGAACCAGAAAAAAGCATTAACACACGGTGAATACATGAACTCCTCAAACTACGATCATCACCGGGAGTGGTCCCGCCTATTGTCACTCCGGGGTTGCCGGATCATAACATGTAGTAGGTGACTATAACTTGCAAGATCGGATCTAGAACATAGATATAATGGTGATAACATAAACGGTTCAGATCTGAAATCATGGCACCTGAGCCCAAAGTGACAAGCATTAAGCATGGCAAAGTCATAGCAACATCAATCTCAGAACATAGTGGATATTAGGGATCAAGCCCTAAAAAAACTAACTAGATTACATGATGAATCTCATCCAACTCCTCACCGACCAGCGAGCCTATGAAGGAATTACTCACTCCCGATGGGGAGTATCATGGAATTGGCGGTGGAGAAGGGTTGGTGATGACGAAGAACAAAGATCCCCCTCTCCGGAGCCCCAAACAGACTCCAGATCTGGCCTCCCGATTAAGAATAGGAGGTGATGGCGGCTCCGTCTTGTGGATCACGATAATTCTTTCTCCCTGATTTTTTTCTGGACAAATAGGATTTTATAGTATCGGTTTCAGGGTCTGCGGTGCCACCAAGTATTTGTTGTAGTTTGTTGTGGTTTACCGTTACCACTACTATTGTTAATACTACTATCAAACTATCATACAACTGTGCTACTGATCACTTTGCTGCGGATATTTAATCTCCAGGTGTGGTTGAATTGACAACTCAGCTGCTAATACTTACAAATATTCTTTGGCTCCCCTTGTGTCTAATTTGTAAATTTGGGTTGAATACTCTACCCTCGAAAACTATTGCGACCCCCTATACTTGTGGGTTATCAAGACCTTTTTCTGGCGCCGTTGCCAGGGAGCATAGCTATATTTGTTGAGTCACTTGGGATTTATATCTATTTATCACTATGAAGAATCTCTTTTAGCTATATTTTTTGATGAAGATGTGAACCATCGAATCAAAGCTGGATGGATGAAGTGGCGCCAAGCTTCTGGCATTCTCTGTGACAAGAGAGTGCCACAAAAGACAAAAGGCAAGTTCTACATGACGGCGATTCAATTCAATGTTGTATGGTGCCGAGTGTTGGCCGACTAAAAGGCGACATGTTTAATGCTTAGGTGTGGTGGAGATGCATATGTTGAGATGGATGTGTGGCCACACGAGGAAGGATCGAGTCCTAATGATGATATACGAGATAGAGTTGGGGTAGCACCGATTGAAGAGAAGCTTGTCCAACATCGTCCGAGATGGTTTGGGCATATTCAAATATGAGCCTCCGAAGCTCCAGCAGCATAGCGGACGGCTAAAGCATGTGGAGAATGTCAAGAGAGGGCGGGGTAGACCGAATTTTACATGGGAAGAGTCCGTTAAGAGAGACCTGAAGGATTGGAGTATCACCAAAGAGCTAGCTATGGACAGCGGTGCGTGTAAGCTTGCTATCCATGTGCCAGAGCCATGAGTTGGTTGCGAGATCTTATGGGTTTCACCTCTAGCCTACCCCAACTTGTTTGGGACTAAAGGCTTTGTTGTTGTTGTTGTTGTTGTTGTTGTTGTTGTTGTTGTTGTAATTGTTGTTGTTGTTGTTGTTGTTGTTGTTGTTGTTGTTGTTGTTGTTGTTGTTGTTGTTGTTGTTGTTGTTGTTGTTGTATCACTATGAAGAATCTGAAAGATACTAGAACCAAGATTTTCCCCTCTAAGAAGGGGAGGTAAGGAACTGCCAACTAGCTCTGTACTTGATTCACCTTTTGTTTTGAATAGACTTGCAACACCACCACCTGCTATTAATTCTGATATGTCGCAAGTTATTAATGATGCTACTTCTACTATGAATGATGCTTATGATGATGCTAGTACCTTGCTTGATGATAATGTGCAATACGTGATTTTCTTGATGAACAAATTGCTAGCGCTAAAGAAAATAAAATTACTGAGACTGGTGAAATTACTGACTGATGAAGCCTTTGAAACTGAAAACTATGAAACACCTATTAGGCCTAGCTCTCCTAGATTTGAATTACCTAAAATACTTGAGGGTTATGTTATGGATGGAGAGGTTGCTAGGGACTTTCTTGCTTGCAAAGATAGAGATGATCTTAAGAAATTATTATGCAAGTTGAAAGAAAAACCCTTGAATGTTAGAATGAAATCTGATCCTAAGTTTTCTACTTCACCTATCTTTGTTACTGATAAGGATTATGAATTCTCTGTCAACCCGGAGTTAATTACTTTGGTTGAATCTAATCCTTCCCATGGCTATGAAACTGAAACTGTAGTGGCACATCTTACTAAACTAAATGATATAGCCGCCCTTTTTGCTCATGATGAGAAAATTCGCTACTACTATATTCTTAAGTTATTTCTGTTCTCATTAAAGGGTGATGCTAACATATGGTAAAACACTCTTGCTCATGGTTGTGTGCGTAGTCGGATATGATTTATTACTTCTCTGAAAAATAGTTTCCTGCTCATAAGAAACAAGCTGCTTGAGTCTCCCACAAGCTTGGGGGAGGCTTCTCCAATTACTTAATGCTTTGCCTGATCACCCTCTTAAGAAAAATGAAATACTTGATATCTTCTATAATGGACTAACCGATGCTTCTAGGGACTTCCTAGATAGTTGTGCCGGTTGTGTTTTCAGGGAACGAACTATTGAACAAGCTGAGGAATTATTAAATAATATATTGAAGAATTATGATGATTGGACTATTCCTGAACTACCGCCTAAACCCACTCCAAAGAAGAGGGGTATTCTATTTGTAAGTCATGAAGATATGCAAGAGACAAAGAAATGTATGAAGGAAAAAGGTATTAAAGCTGAAAATGTTAAGAATTTACCACCAATTGAAAAAATAAATGGACTTGACACACCACCGCCGTGGGTGGTAGAGGTAATTTCTCTTTAAAATTTTGATGAAGGTGATATTCCTTATAATAAACATCCTAGTCAATGCTTGTATGAATTTGACAATTACATTAGAAAGCAAGATCATTCAATGCTAATGTCATGAAACAATTGAAACAAAATTTTGATATGATTGCTCGCTTAGTGACTTGTTATCTAGAATCACTAATGATGTTAGAGGGGTAGGAAAACATGCCTCTGTGGTTCAAACCCAGTTAGAACAAGTTGCTAAATCTCAAAGAGAATTACTTAGTGAAATGAACAATAATATAAATGATTATGTTGTTAGAGTAGCAACTAGAGGAGGTAAAATGACTCCACGAACCACTTTATCCTGAGGGACACCCTAAAATAATTGAACAAGACTCTCAAAGAATTAATACTGATGCACCTAATCCTTCTAAAAGGAAGAAGAAAAAGAAAAATGATAGGACTTTGCATACTTCTAGTGAACCTGAGATAGAAAAACCTTCTGAAGATAACAATGATGTCTCTATCTCTAATGCTAAAACTCAATCTGGTAATGAACATTCATCTAGTGATAATGAAAATGATAATCATGATGTTCATGTAGATGCTCAACCAGATAATGATGTTGAGATAGACTTTGCTGTTGATCTTAATAGGGAAACACTTTCCTACAGAAGTTTGTTGAGAAACATTCTTCAGACCTGTCCGATGCCGTTGATCTCACAGCTGAGAGATGCCTAGAAATTAAGCCCAATACTAACCATCTGATTTTTTGGCCCACGCCCTGCAATCTCTCCTTAAATCAATCACCCGAACTAACTCTTCCATCTCTCCTGTCCATCCCGTGCACATCGCCCAAGCTCGCCATGCCCCTGGTCGCCTCTCCTCTCGCCCCCAGCATGAGTTTCAGATCCACCCATCAGCGGCCTTCGTTCCACCTGTTGGTGCGCCATCTTGTCCAAAGGTTGTGCAGAGAGACTAACCCACGAACCTGCTCGCCAACGAGCACATAACCTCCCTCGTTGCCATGCTTAAATTTGCTAGGATCGGCCCCGGCTACACCTTCGGTTTTGGCCTCCGATCCACCACGCCTGAGCGTCGGATCATATTGGAAACAAGGCCAAAAGGGCAGGCTCTCACACCATGCAGGAGGGTTGATTACCTGGCGATATTGCATCTCAGCAAGTCAGCACCACATGTCTAAGTAGGTGACGAGGGTGAAGCTGCTTGAATTGGATTGCACGTATCATTAGTTCATCATGAATGAATGGAGAAAGCATAGTCTGTATAGTTTTTTTGGGACATTTTTATTATTTGAGTTGTATAGTTCTTCTCCGTCGCTCTTGGATTTATTTATCAAATTTTGTTAACTCCTTCATAGGATTATATCTCGGATTGCAGGAAGCAAGGTACTAAGATGCAGCAGGTCTTTCCACAAGGTCACGATGCCGGAGACAATGTCTTCGCACTTATGCTTGTAGATCATTGATACGTCTCCAACGTATCTGTAATTTTTTATTGTTCCATGCTGTTGTACTATCAATCTTCGATGTTTTATAATCATTTATAGTCATTTTATACATTTTTTGTACTAACCTATTGACATAGTGCCAAGTGCCAGTTGTTGTTTTCTGCATGTTTTTTACATAGCAGGAAATCAATACCAAACGGATTCCAAACGCAGCGAAACTTTTTGGAGATTTTTTTGGACCAGAGGACATCCAGTGGGCCGAAGAAGCACCTGGGAGCTGCTCCGAAGGGAGCACAACCCACATGGGCGTGCCAGGAAGCCCAGGCGCGCCCTGGTGGGTTGTGCCCACCTCGGGTGCCCCCCGGACCGCCTCTTTACTCTATAAATACCCCAATATTCCGTAAACCCTAGGGGAGTCGATTTAAAATCAATTCTAGCCGCCGCAGAGTCCGTAACCACCAGATCCAATCTAGACACCATCACGGAGGGGTTCACCACTTCCATTGGTGCCTCTCCGATGATGCGTGAGTAGTTCTTTGTAGACCTTCGGGTCCGTAGTTAGTAGCTAGATGGCTTCCTCTCTCTCGTTTGATTCTCAATACAATGGTCTCTTGGAGATCCATAAGATGTAAATCTTTTTGCGGTGTGTTTGTTGGGATCGGATGAACTTTGAGTTTATGATCAGATCTATCTTTTTATCCATGAAAGTTATTTGAGTCTTCTTTGATCTCTTATATGCATGATTGCTTATAGCCTCGTATTTCTTCTTCGATATTGGGTTTTGTTTGGCCAACTTGATCTATTTATCTTGCAATGGGAAGAGGTGCTTTGTAGTGGGTTCGATCTTACGGTGTTTGATCCCAGTGACAGAAGGGGAACCGACACGTATGTATCGTTGCTACTAAGGATAAAATGACGAGGTCTATTTCTACATAAATAGATCTTGTCTATATCATATCATCGTTCTTATTGCATTACTCCGTCTCTCCATGAATTTAATACACTAGATGCTTGCTGGATAGCGGTCGATGTGTGGAGTAATAGTAGTACATGCAGGCAAGAGTCGGTCTACTAATCTTGGACGTGATGCCTATATAATGATCATTGCTTGGATATCGTCATGATTATTTGAAGTTCTATCAATTTCCCAACAGTAATTTGTTTACCCACCGTTTGCTATTTTTCTCGAGAGAAGCGACTAGTGAAATCTACGGCCCCCGGGTCTCTTTCTCATATTATTTGCCTTTGCGATCTATTTTCCTTTGATTTTATTTTCAGATCTATTAAACCAAAAATACAAAAATACCTTGCTGCACTTTATTTTATTTGGCGTTCGATCTATCAATATTTACTACTCTCTCATGATCGTTTGCCAATTTCTGGTGCTGCTACCCGAAAGGGATTGACAACCCCTTTTACACGTTGGGTTGTGAGTATTTGTTATTTGTGTGCAGGTGCTGTTTACGTAGTGTTGCTTGGTTCTCCTACTGGTTCGATAACCTTGGTCTCATAACTGAGGGAAATACCTACTGCCGCTGTGCTGCATCATCCCTTCCTCTTTGGGGAAATACCGACGTAGCTTCAAGCCGCATCAATCATGCCACTGCCATGGATGTTGTAGTGCTTCGTGATCACCATCGAAGCAAATTATGCATTCAACCGAGACAAATGTTCAACATTTGTGGAAACATATCATATGTAGTTTAAACTATATGTTTTTCCTTTTTGATGGAAACAAATCTATGTACATATGGAAGCAATTCTCCGTATATGAAAATAGTATCGTAATGATTTAGAAGCAAAATATATATATATTTGGAAGCATGGCATATGCATTGTGCCCAACTGATGCAAAACATGGTCATATGTGCGTCATTTTTGTTGTGTATGGAAGCAAATCATATTTTTTTAGATGAAACTTCCAAATTCTTTGGAAGCAAATTCTCATTTCTTTGGATGCAAATACCAAATTTGTTTGTAAGGAAATTCCTATTTAATAGGATACAAATACCAAATTCTTTGGAAGCAAATTCTCGTCTCATCTCATATTGATATGGAAGCAAATTTGCTATGAAAAAGAAGCAAAATGAATTGCTCAAGTGCTATAACGTGTTTCCATATATTGTAGTATGTGCTTTCGTGTCACGAATACTGGCCAACAACGTGCATCAGTTGCACTGTTTTCTCGTACTTCAGTGTACATTTCAAACTACGTACGGATGAAGCAATTAAGGAGGAGGTTAGTGCCAAAATGATGCAGATCTAACATGATTTCTGGGAGTAGTTGATCGGAAACAAATAGCAATTAGTGTGTTGCATGCAGACTATAGTAACTACCTAGACCCACATCTCCAATTGCACGTTCAAGGATGCATCAATCCAACGGTGGACTATTAGTCTGATGGGAAACTAAATATCAGTAGTCTGATTCCTAGAGCTCCCCATCTTAATAACCCACAAGCTAAAAATAAATGATATGATAAGAGAGACTTTATTGCTAGAAAACATGTAAAGAAAGAGAACCATGGGTTCAGAAAGAAATTGTTACGAATAAAAGAAATTGTTACGAATAAAAGAAAAATACATGAAAGAAATTGTTACGAATAAAAGAAAAATACATGAAGCTGAAATCTCCACCATGCTTTCTAATTATACATTTAAAGGTGGAATACCAAGAAAACTTGGAGATCCAGGAATACCAACTATACCATGCTCAATTAAAAGAAATTATGTCAAAAATGATTTATGTGATTTAGGAGTTGGTCTTAGTGTTATGCCTTTCTCTTTATATAGAAGACTTGATTTGAATAAACTCACACCTACTGAGATATCATTGCAAATGGCTGACAAATCAACTGCCATACCTATCGGTATTTGTGAGGATGTGCCCATTGTTGTAGCAAATGTTACTATCTTAACAGACTTTGTTATACTTGAGATGCCTGAGGACGACAACATGTCGACTATCCTTGATAGAACCTTTTTGAACACTCCAGGGGTTGTGCTACCTCTTGAGCATGCGTTCGTTTTCCCTTGAAGAGGAAAGGGTGATGCAGCAAAGTCGCATAAATATTTCCCTCGGTTTTTTAGAACCAAGGTATCAATCCAAAGAGGAGATAACACGCAAGTCACCTAGTACCTGCACAAACAATCAAGAACCTTGCAACCAACGCGATAAAGGTTTTGTCAATCCCTTCACGGTCACTAGCAAAAGTGAGATCTAATAAAGATAATAAGATAAATATTTTTGGTATTTTTGTTGTATAGATTGGAAAGTAAAGATTGCAAAATAGTAAAACGAGATGTGATGTAAATAAAAGAGATGCAATATAATAAGAAAGAGACCCGAGGGCCATAGGTTTCACTAGTGGCTTCTCCCAAGATAGCATATATTACGGTGGGTGAACAAATTACTACCGAGAAATTGATAGAAAAGCACATAGTTATGAGAATATCTAGGCATGATCTTGAATATAGGCATCACGTCCGTGTCAAGTAGACCGAAGCGAGCATCTACTACTATTACTCCACACATCGACCGCTATCCAGCATGCATCTAGAGTATTAAGTTCATAAGAACAGAGTAATGCATTAAGCAAGATGACATGATGTAGAGGGATAAACTCAAGCAATATGATATAAACCCCATCTTTTTATCCTCAGTGGCAACAATACAATATGTGCCTTGCTGCCCCATCACATCGAGAAAGGACACCGCAAGATTGAACCCAAAGCTAAGCACTTCTCCCATTGCAAGAAAGATCAATCTAGTAGGCCAAACTAAACCAATAATTCGAAGAGACTTGTAAAGATATCAAATCATGCATATAAGAATTCAGAGAAGAACCAAATATTATTCATAGATAATCGTGATCATAAATCCACAATTCATCGGATCTCGGCAAACACACCGCAAAAAGTATTACATCGAATAGATCTCCAAGAACATCGAGGAGAACTTTGTATTGAGAACCAAAGAGAGAGAAGAAGCCATCTAGCTAATAACTATGGACCTGAAGGTCTGTGGTAAACTACTCACACATCATCGGAGAGGCTATGGTGTTGATGTAGAAGCCCTCCATGATCGATTCCCCCTCCGGCAGATCGCCGGAAAAGGCCCCAAGATGGGATCTCACGGATACAGAAGGTTGCGGCGGTGGAAAAGTGGTTTCATGCCTCCCCCTGATGTTTTTAGGGTATAAGACTATATATATCCGAAAGAAGTACGTCGGTGGAGCTCTGTGGGGCCCACGAGGATGGGGCCGAGCCTACCCCCTGGGTGCACCCTCCTACCTCGTGGCCGCCTCGCGGAGTTCCAGACTTCAACTCCAACTCTTCTGGATTGCGTTTGTTCCAAGAAATATCATCGCGAAGGTTTCATTCCGTTTGGATTCCGTTTGGTTAATAGGTTAGTCCCAAAAATAGAAACGGGCACTGAGCCTTTGGTTAATAGGTTAGTCCCAAAAATAATATAAAAGAGCATATTAAAGCCCATTAAACATCCAAAACAGATAATATAATAGTATGGAACAATAAAAACTTATAGATATGTTGGAGACATATCAAGCATCCCCAAGCTTAATTCCTGCTCATCCTCGAGTAGGTAAATGATAAAAACTGAATTTTTGATGTGGAATGCTACCTAACATAATTTTCAATGTAATTTTCTTTATTGTGGCATGAATGTTCAGATCCGAAAGTTTCAAGACAAAAGTTTAATATTGTCATAAAAATAAGAATACTTCAAGCATACTAACCAAGCAATTATGTCTTCTCAAAATAACATAGCCAAAGAAAGCTCATCCCTATAAAATCATATAGTTTGGCCATACTCCATCTTCGTCACACAAAATTCTCCAATCATGCACAACCCCGATGAAAAGCCAAGCAATTGTTTCATACTTTAGTATTCTCAAACTTTTTCAACTTTCACGCAATACATGAGCGCCGAGCCATGAACATAGCACTATAGGAGGAATAGAATGGTGGTTGTGGAGAAGACAAAAGGGAAGATGGTCTCACATCAACTAGGCGCATTAATGGGCTATGGAGATGCCCATCAATAGATATCAATGTGAGTGAGTAGGGATTGCCATGCAACGGATGCACTAGAGCTATAAATGTATGAAACCTCAACAAAAGAAACTAAGTGGGTGTGCATCCAACTTGCTTGCTCATGAAGACCTAGGGCATTTGAGGAAGCCCATTGTTGGAATATACAAGCCAAGTTCTATAACGAAAATTCCCACTAGTATATGAAAGTGACAAAATAAGAGACTCTCAATCATGAAGATCATGGTGCTACTTTGAAGCACAAGTGTGGAAAAAGGATAGTAACATTGCCCCTTCTCTCTTTTTCTCTCATTTTTTTGGGGCCTTATCTTTTTTTAGTTGGCCTTTCTCTCTTTTTTTTGGGCCTTCTCTTTTTTTATTTGGCCTTTCTCTTACTCTATATGAGTGCCTCCGGCGGTGTACCGGGATGGGCAATGAGTCAAGAGTGACATGTATGAAAAATTGTGAACGGAGGCCTTGCCACAAATACGATGTCAACTACATGATCATGCAAGGCAATGACAATGATGAAGTGTGTCATAATAAATGGAACGGTGGAAAGTTGCATGGCAATATATCTCGGAATGGCTATGGAAATGCCATAATAGGTAGGTATGGTGGCTGTTATGAGGAAGGTATATGGTGGGTTTATGGTACCGGCGTGCAGTACTAGAGAGGCTAGCAATGGTGGAAGGATGAGAGTGTGTATAATCCATGGACTCAACATTAGTCATAAAGAACTCACGTACTTATTGCAAAAATCTACAAGTCATCAAAACCAAGTACTACGCGCATGCTCCTAGGGGGATAGATTGGCAGGAAAAGACCATCGCTCGTCCCCGACCGTCACTCATAAGGAGGACAATCAAAGAAACACCTCCTGCTTCAAATTTGTTACACAACGGTTACCATACGTACATGCTACGGGACTTGCAAACCTCACCACAAGTATTTCTCAAATTCACAATTACTCAACTAGCACGACTCTAATATCACCATCTTCATATCTCAAAAAAAATCATCAAGTATCAAACTTCTCATAGTATTCAATGCACTCAATATGAAAGTTTTAATTATACCCATCTTGAATGCCCATCATATTAGGACTAATTTTATAACCAAAGAAAATTACCATGCTGTTCTAAAAGACTCTCAAAATAATATGAGTGAAGCATGAGAGATCAATAATTTATATAAAATAAAACCACCACCGTGCTCTAAAAAAAGATATAAGTGAAGCACTAGAGCAAAATTATCTAGCTCAAAAGATATAAGTGAAGCACATAGAGTATTCTAATAAATTCCGATTCATGTGTGTCTCTCCCAAAAGGTGTTTACAGCAAGGATGATTGTGCTAAACTAAATCAAAGACTCAAATCATACAAGACGCTCCAAGCAAAACACATATCATGTGGTGAATAAAAATATAGCCTCAAGTAAAGTTACCGATAGGCTTAAGATTTAAAGAAGGGATGCCTTCCGGCATCCCCAAGCTTAGGCTTTTGGTTGTCCTTGAATTTTACCTTGGGGTGCCTTGGGCATCCCCAAGCTTAGGCTCTTGCCACTCCTTATTCCAAAATCCATCAAATCTTTACCCAAAAACTTGAAAACTTCACAACACAAAACTTAACAGAAAATCTTATGAGCTTTGTTAGTATAAGAAAACAAACCACCACTTTAAATTACTGTAAAGAACTCATTATTTATTTATATTGGTGTTAAACCTACTGTATTCCAACTTCTCTATGGTTCATACTCCCCGATACTACCCATAGATTCATTAAAATAAGCAAACAACACACGAAAAACAGAATCTGTCAAAACAGAACAGTCTGTAGCAATATGATTCATACGCATACTTTTGGAACTCCGAAAATTCTGAAATAAATTGGTGGACGTTAGGAATTTGTCTATTAATCATCTGAGAAAAGAATCAACCTAAAATCACTCTCCAGTAAAAAAATGGCATCTAATCTCGTGAGCGCAAAAGTTTCCATTTTTACAGCAAGATTGCAAAAGACTTCACCCATGTCTTCCCAAAGGCTCTACTTGACACAAACACTAAGTAAAACATAAAACCACATCTAAAAAGAGGCTAGATGAATTATTTATTACTAAACCGGAACAAAAAGCAAAAAATCAAAAATAAAATTGGGTTGCCTCACAACAAGCGCTATCGTTTAACGCCCCTAGCTAGGCATAAAGCATGAATAGATCTAGGTATTATCATCTTTGGTATGCAATCCATATGTGGCTCTCATAATAGATTCAGAAGGTAATTTAATTTTTTTCTAGGAAAGTGTTCCATGCCTTTCCTTAACGGAAATTGGAATCTAATATTTCCTTCTTTCATGTCAATAATTGCACCAATCATTCTAAGGAAAGGTCTACCAAGAATAATAGGGCATGTAGGATTGCAATCTATTTCAAGAACAATGAAATCTACGGGCACATAATTCCTATTTGCAACAATAAGAACATCATTAATCCTTCACATAGGTTTCTTAATGGTGGAATCCGCAAGGTGCAAATTTAAAGAACAGTCATCAAATTCACGGAAACCTAACACATCACACAAAGTTTTTGGAATCGTGGAAACACTAGCACCCAAATCACACAAAACATAGCATTCATAATCTTTAATCTTAGCTTTAATAGTAGGTTCCCACTCATCATAAAGTTTTCTAGGGATAGAAACTTCTAGTTCAAGCTTTTCTTCATAAGATTGCATTAAAGCATCAATGATATGTTTAGTAAAAGCTTTATTTTGATTATAAGCATGAGGAGAATTTAACATGGATTGCAACAAGGAAATACAATCTATCAAACAGCAATTATCATAATTAAATTCCTTGAAATCCAAAATAGTGGGTTCATTGCTATGTAAAGTTTTGACCTCTTCAATCCCACTTTTATTAGTTTTAGCATCAAGATCTAAAAACTCTGAATCATCGGGACGCCTTTTAACTAAAGTTGACTCATCTCTAGTCCCATCTTTATCAAGATTCATATTGGAAAACAAAGATTTAATAGGAGTCACATCAATCACTTTTAGATCTTCATCATTATTATCATGAAAACTACAAGAACACGCTTTCACAAAGCAATTTTTAGCACGCATCCTAGCAGTTCTTTCCTTGCACTCATCAATGGAAATTCTCATGGCTTTGAGAGACTCAATAATGTCATGCTTAGGTGGAATAGATCTAAGTTACAAAGAATCAATATCAAGAGAAATTCTATCCACGTTCCTAGCCAACTCATCAATCTTAGGCAATTTTTATTCAAGCAAAGCATTGAAATTCTTTTGCGAAATCATAAATTCTTTAACACTAGTCTCAAAAACAGAGGGCATCTTATTAAAATTTTCATAAGAGTTGTTGTAGGAATTACCATAATTATTAGAGGAATTATTAGGAAACGGCCTAGAATTAAAGTTTCCTCTATATGCTTTGTTACCAAAATTGTTCCTACCAACAAAATTCACATCCATATATTCTTTACTATTCTCAATCAAAGTGGACAAATGCATATCATTAGGATTAGAAGAAACACTCTTATTAGCAAACAATTTCATAATTTCGTCCATCTTTCCACTCAAAACATTAATCTCTTCAATCGCATGAACTTTTTTACTAGTGGATCTTTTGGTGTGCCATTGAGAATAATTAACCATAATATTATCTAGGAGTTTAGTAGCTTCTTGATGACCCACAAGTATAGGGGATCTATCGTAGTCCTTTCGATAATTAAGAGTGTCGAACCCAACGAGGAGCGTATGAAATGATAAGCGGTTTTCAAAGAAGGTATTCTCTCGTAAGTACTGAAATAAGTGGTAACAGATAGTTTTGTGATAGGATAATTTGTAACGAGCAACAAGTATAAAAAGTAAATAAAGTGCAGGAAGGTGGCCCAATCCTTTTTGTAGCAAAGGACAAGCCTGGACAAACTCTTATAATAGGAAAAGCGCTCCCGAGGACACATGGGAATATCGTCAAGCTAGTTTTCATCACGCTCATATGATTCGCGTTCGGTACTTTGATAATTTGATATGTGGCTGGACCGGTGCTTGGGTGCTATTCTTACTTGAACAAACATCCCACTTATGATTAACCTCTATTGCAAGCATCCGCAACTACAACAAAAGTATTAAGGTAAACCTACCGTAGCATGAAACATATGGATCCAAATCAGCCTCTTCTTAAGCAACGACAAACTAGGGTTTAAGCTTCACACTCTAGCAACCCATTATCTACTTATGTCGGCTTTCCGGGAACGGGGTCCCTCAGACTTGCTCGCCTCATGCGCCTGTGGCGTGGCTCAAGTGGGGCCCAAAGACGACCCAGCTTCATCAAATTAAGCTCAAGACCTCGCGAGGGACCAGATTGCTGGGCGGACGACGGAACCTTCCTCAGAGCAGCCTCACAGTGTGCTCACGAGGAGGCGGAGAGATCGAGGCAGGGTACCTCACGAGGGTGCCCTGTGACGCAAGCCATGATGATCGAGGCCAGCCGGGCGCCAGGCGGGCGCCGGCCTGCGCAGTGTCCTCATTTCGCCTTTGGTGCAAAGGAGGCAAGCACAGGCCAAGGCATCAGGCGAAGGTTCCCGCTTCGGTGCAACAAGACCAAGACCAGCGGAGCGGCAGGAAGGAGGTTATCGTGGAGCCTGTGACGGGCCACCGCCGAGCCTTTGGCACCAAGACCAACTTTAGTCAGATAAGTGTACTAGATGTTCCCTTCAAATGGCCAATTGTTGACGCCTCTTCCGCTCATTATTTGGGAAGAGGCCTGTGGCCTCCCCTATAAATAGAGCTAGCCACCACAAAGTAGAGGCATCTGATAGAGCCCTAGCAGAGAGAGAGAGGCGATCGAACTCACCCAAGCAGTTCATCGCACCAGCCCAAGAAGACCCTTCCCGAGGCTGTTCTTCCTTTGTACTGTTCATCATCAGCCCCTGAGGCAATCCACCACACCACACACTGGAGTAGGGTATTACACCACATCGGTGGCCCGAACCAGTATAAACCTCGTGTCCCTTGTGTTATTCATCGTTCGTAGTTTAGATCCCTCGCTAACCATTCACGCATGAGCTGTTAGGGGAAAGATCTCCGTGCACACCCCAGTGTTCGAACCTCAAGGGTCTGCCAGAACCCGAAATCCAACATTTGGCGCGCCAGGTAGGGGTGCGCCGGAATCCTTCCTCCGCCACCTCGCTTGCCTCCTCGCTGCTCCATGTCAGCGACCCGGCAATGACGACGATCATTGGGCGGCGTGGGTTCGCCACGCCGCGTGCCGCCACCTGTGGTGACCTCAACCTTGCACCTCAGTGCAGCTCGTGACCAAGGCGCCACGGGCGCCGGGCGACACGGCCAGACGCTGCCTGCCCTCATGTCGCGGCAGGTGCGGTCAGCGGCCATAGCCTCAAGCCACATCGCGGCCACGGCGCCGCACGCCCGACGGGAGCAGGCGAACCTGTGGTCAGCGCCACGGTGGCCCGAGAACTGCTACGGTGCCGCTTCTAGAGGGCGGCCGCGACGCGTTGTTGGAGCTGGTCGCCGAGCTCCCGGACGCCGCCGCCGGGAGCACCTGCTTTCAAGGCCCCGGCTGCCACCTTTGGCCCAGAGCGCCAGATGGCGGCCCCATGCACGCCATGCAACCTCAAGCGGGCTCTGTGGCCTACTCGACGCCAACCTCGCCAAGAAGACCAGCGGCAAGCCGCGCGGACCCCGTCTCCGGCCGGCGAAGGAGCACACATCGTGACCTTGGGCCTCGACGGACCACTGCGCCACCACTCTCAAGATAGCACTCCGGCCGGATCAAGGTGGCGATGGGGCACTACAGCGAGGCCTACGGGCGGCGCCCCTGTGCTTATGTGCCCCGCATGATGGATCAAGAGTACGCACAAGAAGAAGACCATGGCTCGTTCCTTGGGCCAAGCTGGGGCGAGGAGACACCACAAGCTGAGCTCTTTCAGGAACCCCAAGATGGCCTCGACGACCGCGCCGGCGGCAGCAACTATCTGGTACCGTTAATCCCTCAGGAGCAAGCTTACGCTAACCATGTGCCGCAGGAGCTACAGGTCGCCGCAACAAGTGGCGGCCCCAACGCTGCAGCCTCTTACCCCTCAGGAGGAGGGCATCCGGGCTGCAGGAGAGGGGTCGAGATCCGGTTCGCTCACAAGGCGCCGGGCGCAAGATGTTCTCGGGAGGTAGGCCCTCCGCCGGGAGGTGCCTCGTGGCCTGCCCCGGCAGAGGACCCGTGGTCGCTTGGGAACCGCTGGCGACCGCTCTACCCCATTGGCTCCGGCCCTTGGTCTCCGCCGCCGCTGCTGGCGGTAGAGTGTGGCGCATATGCGGGGCCATCATCCGGCGATATGAAGCAAGGCCGGTACCGTGAAGAAGGCCCAATGCCCGTGAAGCTTGCCGCCTGCGACACTCTCACATAATAATGGTGGGGCTGTACACGCCCGAGTCTCAGAGCGCCGCCTCAGCCCCGGGCTCCCTCCCATGCCCAAAGCAGCACTTAGCTCCGCTACCGTGAGTAGACGTCAAGACTAGACTAGGTGCTGGACGCGCCTTTTTCTTTTCTGCCTTTTTTCTCTGTTGACGAGTTTCTTCGATTTGAATTTAAGTTGGATCTGAGTTCGAGCCTTGCGTGCGTTTGGGGAAGGGGTGTTTAGTCTCGTTCGAGCAATCTCTTGTGCTCTGGTTTCGGCTTTGCGTCCAAAGCTAGCATCAACTGCCTCCCGTCGCGAGACCCTCGCGAGCCGGGCTGGGCCAACCGCGTCCACAGCTCGGACGGCTGTCGCCACTCCCTCTCCGGAGGTTCTTATCGCAGGATCAATGGGTTCACCCAGAAGACACATCTGGCGCTATGGCCCCCACAGCCCCGCTCGGGACTCACCAGGGCCAAAAGGGTAAACAACGGTGACAAACAATCAGTCGGACATGTCGCTTGCTGTGCCTTCTGGGTCACCTCCGGAGGCGTCGCTGACATCGTCGCCGTCACCAACACCAACGAATGCCAGGAGCTCTGTGGCCGCGAGAAGGGCGACGGCCACGCCTGAGCGCAACGATCGGGCTACGGCCGAGGAGGAGGAAGAGGTGCAGGATGCTGGGAAAACTGTGCCCTCGCCAAGGATGGCGTGACAGACCTCGCGAGGACCGTTGGCAGGTGACCAGCTCGCGAGGGAGGTTGGAGGACCAACCTCGCGAGGATCGCCTCAAGGCAACGCAGGCTCACACCTCTGCCGCAGCTGCCAAGGAGGTACAAAGACAATCATCAGGACGAGGGGGCTGGGGGCTTCTGTGAGCCGCGCGATCGCTTGCATCCTGGGTGGCACTCAGGCCCCATCCTCCCAGCGCATCTTCAAGCAGTTTGCTCGCGAGGTGAATGCAGTCCTCCCCAGGCCAGAGGCCACGCGCCCTCTCAGGTGGTCATTGTGCGCTATCACGTTTAGCTCAGCGGATTAGCTCAAGTGCGCGGCAACGGCAGGAGTCCTCCCCATGCTTTGCTCACCAGTCATCAGCAATGTGCAAGTCACCAGGACCCTCATCGACGGTGGAGCAGGACTCAACGTCCTATCTGTCGAAACATTCAACAATCTCCAAGTGCCATACGATCAGCTTCAGCCGACCAAGCCCTTCTCAGGAGTCACCGATGGCTCCACCGTCCCGATAGGGCAAGCTCGCCTCCCCGTCACCTTCGGGCAGCGCAACAACTACCGCACTGAGGTCATCGACTTCGACATCGCCCACATCCGCCTGCCATACAATGCCATCCTCGGGTACCCAGCTTTGGCCAAGTTCATGGCAGTGACTCACCATGGCTACAATGTCCTCAAGATGCCAGGAAGCGGAGGAGTCATCGCAGTGCCTTGTGAGGAAAGGGATGCAGTGTGCTCCCTTGAGCGTGCCTTCCAAGCCGCATCAATCAAAGACCCAGATCACAGGAGCAGGAGACTTCCCGAGGGGATCCCTAAGAATAAGAAGGCTTCGCCTGGTCCAAGCCCTCGTGGGGCAGGCACCTCCGGAGGCGTGGCAACAGGACCCACGCCCGTTCAAGGGGCGCCACCCTCTGTCGCATAGGGAGGCGCGCCCAGCGCCCTCCTTAGGCAGGGCTCGGGGGCTCTTTCATGGCGAGCCACCAACCTAGCCGGGGTCACGAGGGAGGCACTCGGGCACCGTTTGGAAGCATGCATCAAGGCACGTTTCCCCCAGGAAGGTATGAGGCAAGGAGGGCCAAACCCTTAGGAGTTCATGGCGAGGAACACCCAGGAGCTACAGGAGTCAAGAGTCATGTGGCCGCCACGCCGCCTTGCCGTGGCCCCACATCCAGGCGAGGATGGTGGGCTGCGAATCTGCATCGACATACCAGGGCTCAACCAGGACGCGTCTCAGGAGCGCCTCTAGCCCTCATGCGTGGGACGTTGCGAGGGTCCGCCTCACAGCTACATTCGCATGCCTTTCGGCCTGCCGAACGCAGTTGCCGCCCATCAGCGCCTGCTGAGGTCCGCTGTGGAAGCTCAGGAGGTCAAGCAACGCGCGGTCCTGGCAGAGATGGAGATGGCTCTCGAGGAACCCTCCGTACCCCCGGAGCCTGAGGCTCCAGGTACGGAGGGCTCGTGAGGGCCGGCTTCCGCATCGCGCGTCATCCGCTACCTCAACGTCCCGCCATCTCCAACCATATCAGGTGACACCTTTCCAAGTTCCGTTTTCAGCTGGGAGCGCCCCTCGGGCTGCATCATTCCCAGGCCGCGTGGGTCCGTCCCTGCGGCATGACTCTGTTCTGCTTATGTTCTTTAATTACCTTGTTGGGGGCGCCTCGGGTTGCATTATCCCCTGTTGCTCGGGCTGCACCGGTGGCGTATGCTTTCTCCGCACCTATCTGGATGGATTTGCTTATTCATACATAACATGCTTGGCCTAATCGCCTGCTCGATTGACACCTACCTTTGGAGCCACTCGCTCAGGCACGGCACTTGCGCACGGGTCCATCCCTGCAACGCCGATAAATCTGAGTGGCTGAGCTCTGGCCGCGGCAGCCCCGCAAGGCGCCACCTCACCAAGCCCTCAGTGCCCCCGATCACTCCCTCGGAGCGACCAATGGTTGGCTGGCAACCGTAACGATGAACCTTGTTTCCCCTCGTGACTCATACACAGGACCTGCTCCAGGAGTAACGCTGGCGGCATCGCGAGCCTTCTCTCCTCCTCTCCGGCGCGATCCGCTTGCACGTTAAAAGGGGGGTACCTGAGCATCGCGACTCATGGGCTCTTACTGGCTCTCCAGCCCTCACCCCCTGGCCTTGACCCACGGCATCGCGACCTGTCATACCAGCGGCGGCTGAGCTCGCTCGAGGGCCGGGACCTGAGGACGTAGAGCATTAAGGAAAGCGCGGGGGAGAGGGAAGAAGCTCGCGAGGTCCCGACCCAACAACACCTCAATTGCCGTCGCGAAGACACGGCACCTCATCGAGCACCGCTCCAAACCCACAAGATAAGTCACACAAAAACTGATCCGACTCAGCTTAAACCCTCACCCATCGCTGCTCGTCATGCGGTTGCCTACCTTTCTTGCCCAACAAGGCTGCTTGAGCGCTTAAAGGGACCTCCCGAGCATCGTGACTCGTGGGCTCTTATCGACCTCGGGCCGCCACCTCCTGGCCTTGACCCACGGCATCGCGACTGTCATACCAATGACGGTTGAAGCCTACCTAGGGACTGGACCTCGACAACAAGAGAGCACCAAGCCCTCATGAGGAAAGAAAGGGGAGCCGAGTCAAGCGTAACAAGCATCTCGCACCGATTCATCATGAGGATATAATATTCACAAAAACATGGCCAGCGCCTTAGATACCCCCGCAGGGTGCTACTTCGATTCTTTGCAGGAAATAAAAGGTGCTAATCCTAAGGAACGCCTACTATGCAAGCCTCCGCAGGAGACGCCAACATCAACAGTGGGCCGCCAGGCACCGGCACCAACCCCATCCAGATCACCGGCGCTGGTAGCTTGAAGTGCCCGCCCGACTCCGAGCGCGGCGCGAGCTCGGGGGCTCGTAGCTATCGTAGCTCGTCTCCGGAGTCACCAGAAGCTCGGCGGAGGCGCTGGACCCTTCGTCCCCTTCGCTGCTGCTCGAGGAGCTGCCGAGGGGGCGACCGGCGGGCCTAGTCCTCGCGACCATGACGCCCCGACCGCCCTTCTCGGGGCAGCATTCCAGCCGGCGTGCTTCCGTCAAGACCTTGAAGAACATCAAGGAGGCGCCATCATATTCCTGTGGATCACGAGGGCGCCTTGTCCGACAGACCGGGCGATCTCGCCCACCTGGTCATGTAGACCTTGCCTGGAGCGACAACCGCAACCTCCGCTCCGGTCGCAGGGGTGCTGCAGCCAGCATGCTGCAACCAGAGCTCCAAAGAGCCCCTCTGCGGGATCTCGAAGGCGAAGGAGGGAGGAAGGCGAATCCAAGATTGAGGAAGCATGTCGGCGTGAAGCACAAGTTCTTGGGACGAGCCCTCGGCATGGACTCCAGGAGGAACGACGCAAGATCGCCGCGGATTCCGCCAAGCGCCGGACAATGGCGCCGACCATGGCGCTTGGTGTTTACTTCCTCCGTGGCCCTCGATGCGGGCGCATAAGGGCAGCGGGAACTCATGGCGGTGGCCGCCGTACCAGACCTCGACACCTTCCTGCCGGGCGCCTCATCTCGGCGGCAGAGGACTAGTCGCTTTTCTTCGCGGAAGCGGATCGACCCTTCGGGGGCCTTTCCTTCGCTCGCATAAAACCGCGAATCGGAGCCATTGTCGCAATGTGGAGCAAGGGAAAGGATGGAGAGGAAGGAGCAGCAAGAAGAGATGGATCGAAGGGCTTGGCGCCGTTCATTTTATAGCCGGAGGAGGCCAACCATCGGCCTCCACGATCACAGGTAATCATGACCCATTTTTGCGTGCAGGGACTTGTCCAACCATGCGGTTGCCGAGGCGTCGTGGGGAGCGGAGACACCCACGACCAACCCATCGCCACGCGGCGCCCAAGGCCGCAGGCTGTAGGGGCCCGTGGCGCTTCGCACTTGCCCCTTCGCTCCTCTGCTAAGCCAAGTCCGGGCGCGCCTTGGGCCCGGGCTACTGTCATGCGTTCGGGAACGGGGTCCCCAGACTTGTTCTGGTCATGCCTATGGCGTGGCGTGGCTCAAGCTGGGGCCCAAGGCGCCCAGCTTCATCACCAAGCTCAAGACCCTCGTGAGGGACCAGACTCATGGGCGGACGACAGAACATTCCTTAGGAGCAGCCTCACAGTGCAGGCTCACGAGGAGGCGGAGAGATCAAGGCAGGTACCTCACGAGGGTGCCCCTGTGACGCAAGCCATGATGATCGAGGCTGCGGGCGCCCGGCCTCACGCAGTTGTCCCTCATTTCCCTTTGGTGCAAAGGAGGCAAGCACAGCCAAGGCATCGTGCAAAGGTTACCGCCTGGTGCAACAAGACCAAGACCAGCAGAGCGGCAGGAAGGAGGTCATCGTGGAGCCCAGACGGCCATCGCTGAGCCTTTGGCAGCCAAGACAAACTTTAGTCAGGATATTTGTACTAGATGTTCCCCTTCAAAATGGCCATTTTTTGGCGCCCTTCCCGCTAATTATTTGGGAAGAGGCCCAGGTACTCCCCCTATAAATAGAGCTAGCCACCACAAAGTAGAGGCATCTGATAGAGCCCTAGCAGAGAGAGAGAGAGAGAGGCGATCGAACTCACCCAAGCAGTTCATCGCACCAGACCAAGAACACCCCTCATGAGGTTGTTCTTCCTTTGTACTGTTCATCATCAGCCCCTGAGGCAATCCACCACACCACACACTGGAGTAGGGTATTACACCACATCGGTGGCCCGAACCAGTATAAACCTCGTGTCCCTTGTGTTGTTCATCGCTCAGTAGTTTAGATCCTCGCTAACCATTCACGCATGAGCTGGTAGGGGAAAGATCCTGCGTGCACCACAAAGTTGTTCGAACCTCAAGGGTCTGCCAGAACCCGAAATCCGACAACTTATTACTTCCCAATGCCTTCCTCTAGGCCCAAATAATGGTGAAGTGTTATGTAGTCGACGTTCACATAACACCACTAGAGGCTAGACAACATACATCTCATGAAAATATCGAACGAATACCAAATTCACATGACTACTAATAGCAAGACTTCTCCCACGTCCTGCGGAACAAACGTAATTACTCACAAAGCATATTCACGTTCATAATCAGAGGGGTATTAATATGCATAAAGGATCCGAACATATGATCTTCCACCAAATAAACCAACTAGCATCAACTACAAGGAGTAATCAACACTACTAGCAACCTACTAGTACCAATCCCGGACTTGAAGACAAGAATTGGATACAAGAGATGAACTACGGTTTTGAGAGGAGATGGTGCTGGTGAAGATGTTGATGGAGATTGCCCTCTCCCGATGAGAGGAGCGTTGGTGATGATTGCCCTCCTGAGGGGAAGTGTCCCCTGCAACAGCCTGCCGTGAGCCCCTAGATTGGTTCCACAAGGTTCCGCCTGTGGCGGCGGAGTTTCGTCCCGAAGGTTGCTTATGTTTTTTCTCGACGAAGACCTCATATAGCAGAAGATGGGCATCGGAGGGCCACTAGGGGCCCACGAGGTAGGGGGCGCGCCAGAGGGTAGGGCGCGCCCCACCCTCGTGGCTGTGGGGCCCCTCCGTGAACTTCTTCCGCTGGATATTTTTTATTATTTCCCAAAATGACTTTCGTGGAGTTTCGTGGACTTTTGGAGTTGTGCGTATAGCTCTCTAATATTTGCTCCTTTTCCACCCTGTAATTCCAAATTGCCAGCATTCTCCTCCTTATGTAAACCTTGTAAAATAAGAGAGAATAGGCATAAGTATTGTGACATAACGTAATAACAGCCCATAGTGCAATAAATATCGATATAAAAGCATGATGCAAAATGGACGTATCAACTCCCCCAAGCTTAGACCTTGCTTGTCCTCAAGCGAAAGCCGATAACGATAAATATTTCCCCATGTTTAGAGGTAGAGGCGTCGATAAAAATAAAATACGGACATGAAGGCATCATGATTATTCTCATAACAGCAACATATATAGAAAAATGTCATATGATTTCTTATGTTCAAGTAATAATCCATTCACAATGCAGAGTATGAATCATAAACATTATTGAGAACCAACAAACTATAATCTCAATCACTGAAGCAATTGCAATTTATCATAACATCAGAAAGAGTCCGTGTCAGAGCTTAATAGCAAGTCCACATACTCAACTATCATTTAGTCCTTCATAATTGCTAACACTCACGCGATACTTGTGTTTACGGAGTTTTAATCGGACACCGAGAAAGATAGGGGCTTATAGTCGCCTCCCAACCTTTTACCTCAAGGGTAATGTCAACAATAATAACTCATGATCCCCTACATCCAATTAGATATACCCATCGGGATCTTTCCAACATACTGTGCTTGCCAAAGGATAAAATGAAAAAGGAAAGGTGAAGATCACCATGACTCTTGCCTAAGGTAGGAGATAATAAATAAAAGATAGGCCCTTCGCAGAGGGAAGCAGAGGTTGCCATGCGCTTTTATGGTTGGATGCACAAAATCTTGATGCGAAAGAACGTCACTTTATATTGCCACTTGTGATATAGACCTTTATTATGCAGTCCGTCGCTTTTATTACTCCTACATCACAACATCGTTTAAAGCTTATTTCTCCCACACCAATCAATCATACATATTTAGAGAGTAATTTTTACTGCTTTGCACCGATGACAACTTACTTGAAGGATCTTACTCAATCCATTGGTAGATATGGTGGACTCTCATGGCAAAACTGGTTTAAGGTTTTTTTTTGGAAGCACAAGCAGTATCTCTACTTGGTGCTGAGAATTTGGCTAGCATAAGGGGGAAAGGCAATCTCAACATGTTGGATGATCCATGACAATATACTTTATCTCAGATATAAGAAAACATAACCCATTATGTTGTCTTCCTTGTCCAACATCAACTCTTTAGCATGTCATATTTTAATGAGTGCTCACAATCATAAAATATGTCAATAATAGTATATCTATATGTGAAACCTCTCTTTCCTTATTACTTCCTATTAATTGCAACGATGACCAAAGCTATGTTTGCCAACTCCCAACAACTTTTAATCATCATACTCTTCTATGTGAAGTCATTACTCTCAATAAGATCAATATGAACTCTTTGTTTCTTTTTATTCTTCCCTTTTTTTCTTTTATTCACTCAGGATCATGGCAAAATAATCATGCCCTTGACTCAATACTAATCTTTATTATATAGCTCACGGACTCGATTACATAGAGAGATCATAAAGAAAAAACTCAAAACTAGATCATGCCATAAACTTTATTCTACTAGATCAAGATACTACTAATAGGATCGAACTAAGAAAACGGTAAAGATAGGAGATGTGATTGTGATACGATCAAGCACCTCCCCAAGCTTGGCAGTTGCCAAGGGAGTGCCCATACCCATGTGATTATATCTCCTTCTTCGGGTTGGTGAAACATTCTTGGCGATGATGCCCTTTAGGATACGATTCTCCTCCTCAAGCTTATTGACTTGCTGCTTGAGGTCCATTATTTCCTCATAAGCTTTCACAGAATCGCTAAGGCTCCTTGCACCCAAGGGTGTTGCATAGATGCGGGGGAACAAGTGACACTTCTCTTCATATTTTCATAAGAAAGAAATCTAACATTGGAAGGGATAACCGAGTTTGGAATAGCTGAGCTCTGTAGTTCCCCCATCGCGAACCCAGCACGGAAGCGAGAAGTGACTTCTTGATCCTCCATGGCATCCACTCTCATCAAGTTAGCCCCCATCTCCTCCTCCGTTGCTGGCCCAAAGGGGTGAGCTTCGTTGTTTGCCCTTGGTTCCGGTGCCGGATTAGATACCCGGCTCTCCCTGACTGACTCTTGAGAAGACATCTTGATCTAACCTACAGCAGCAATAGCTCGAAACAAAAATAGAGGGTATTTGCATGATACGGGAGTCAAAACCTTCGGGAGAATATATAATGAATTTTTACCGACCAAAATACGTATCGTGCAAGAAAATGGAGTCCGGAAGGCACACGAGGTGCCCAGGAGGTAGGGGCGCGCCCAAGGGGGTAGGGCGCGCCCTCCACCCTTGTGGGGCCCTCGTGTCCTTCCCGGACTGCTACTTATTTTTCTATTTTTCTAAATATTCCAAAACGGAGAAATATTGCATTAAAAATTGTTTTGGAGTCGGTTTACTTACCGTACCACATACCTACTCCTTTTCGAGTCCTAAACGTTCCTAAAGTGTCCCTTATGTATTCCTCCGGGGTTACGGTTTCAATAACATTGGTTTCAACATTTATAGGATTACCAGAGATATAGTGTTTGATTCTTTGACCATTTACCACCTTCGGATTTGTGCCTTCGAAATTATTGATTTTTATGGCACCGAAACGATAGACCTCCTCGATGACATAGGGTCCTTCCCATTTGGAGAGAAGCTTTCCTGCAAAAAATCTTAAACGAGAGTTGTATAGCAATACATAATCACCTACATTAAACTCACGCTTCTGTATCCTTTTGTCATGCCATCTTTTGACTTTTTCTTTAAACAACTTGGCATTTTCATAAGCTTGGGTCCTCCATTCATCAAGTGAGCTAATATCAAATAACCTCTTCTCACCGCAAGTTTGAAATCATAATTGAGCTCTTTAATGGCCCAATAAGCCTTATGCTCTAGTTCGAGAGGTAAGTGACATGATTTTCCGTGAGACCATTTTATACGGAGACATACCCATAGGATTTTTATATGCGCTCTATAGGCCCATAATGCATCATCAAGTTTCTTGGACCAATTCTTTCTAGACCTATTGACAGTCTTTGCAAAATTAATTTGAGCTCTCTATTACTCAATTCTACTTGACCACTAGACTGTGGGTGATATGGAGATGCAATTCTATGATTAACATCATATTTAGCAAGCATTTTACGGAAAGCACCATGAATAAAATGTGAACCACCATCAGTCACTAAATATCTAGGGACTCCAAACCTCCGAAAAATAACTTCTTTAAGCATTTTAATAGAGGTGTTATGATCAGCACTACTAGTTGAAATAGCTTCTACCCACTTAGTAACGTAATCAACAGCAACTAAAATATGTGTATATCCATTAGAGGCAGGAAAAGGTCCCATATAATCAAAGCCCCAAACATTAAATGGTTCAATAACAAGTGAAAAATTCATAGGCATTTCTTGACGTCTACTAATATTATCAATTCTTTGACATTCATCACAAGACAAGACAAACTTACGGGCATCCTTGAAGAGAGTAGGCCAATAAAAACCAGATTGCAATACCTTATGTGCAGTTCTATCTCCAAATATGGTGTCCTCCATAAGCTTCGGAGTGACACTTATGTGAGGATATGTTCCCTGCTCATGCTCAGGTACACAACGTCTAATAACACCATCTACTCCTTCTTTATAAAGATGTGGGTCATCCCAAAAGTAATGTCTCAAATCATAGAAAAACTTTTTCTTTTGCTGGTATGTGAAACTAGGGGGTATAAATTTAGCAACAATGTAATTAGCATAATCAGCATACCATGGAGTACTACGAGAAGTATTTATGACATTTAATTTCTCATCAGGAAAGCTATCATCAATAGGTAGTGGGTCATCAAGAACATTTTCTAACCTAGACAAGTTGTCCAGAACGGGTTCTCAGCTCCCTTTCTATCAACAATATGCAAATCAAATTCTTGTAGCAAGAGAACCCATCTAATAAGTCTAGGTTTAGCATCTTTCTTTTCCATCAAATATTTAATAGCAGCATGATCAGTGTGAATAGTTACTTTAGAATCAACAATATAAGGTCTAAACTTATCACATGCAAATACAAATGCTAAGAATTCTTTTTCAGTAGTAGCATAGTTTCTTTGAGCATTGTCTAGAGTTTTACTAGCATAATGGATAACATTTAATTTCTTATCAACTCTTTGCCCAAGAACAGCACCTACAACATAATCACTAGCATCACACATAATTTCGAAGGGTAAATTCCAATCAGGTGGCTGAACAATAGGTGCAGAGATGCTTCTACACAATCATCATCAAAGACAAATGGTATATCTTTTTGTAATAAATTAGTCAGAGGCCGAGAAATTTTTGAGAAGTCCTTAATGAACCTCCTATAAAATCCGGCGTGACCAAGGAAACTTCTTATACCTTTGATGTCCTTGGGACATGGCATCTTTTCAATAGCATCAACTTTGGCTTTATCAACTTCAATACCTCTTTCAGAAACCTTATGCCCCAAGACAATACCTTCATTAACCATAAAGTGGCACTTTTCCCAATTCAAGACAAGATTAGTTTCTTCACATCTCTGCAAAACTCGATCAAGATTGCTCAAGCAGTCATCAAAAGAGGATCCATAGACGGAAAAGTCGTCCACGAAAACCTCACAAATCTTTTCACAAAAGTCAGAGAATATAGCCATCATGCATCTTTGAAAGGTAGCAGGTGCATTACATAAACCAAAGGGCATACATCTGTAAGCAAAAGTACCAAAAGGGCATGTAAAAGTAGTCTTTGATTGATCCTTAGTCATGTATTTGAGAGAAACCAGAATAACCATCTAGAAAGCAATATTGTGTATGTTTGCATAATCTTTCTAGCATTTGATCAATAAAAGGTAAGGGGTAATGATCTTTCTTAGTAGCTTTATTTAATTCGCGGAAATCAATTACCATCCTATAACCTGTAATAATTCTTTGGGGATCAATTCATCTTTATCATTAGGAACAACAATAACACCTCCCTTCTTAGGGACACAATGAACAGGACTTACCCACGGACTATCAGCAATGGGATAAATTATACCTGCCTCCAGAAGCTTTAGTATTTCTTTTCTTACCACTTCTTTCATCTTAGGATTAAGCCTTCGTTGATGATCACGAACCGGTTTGGCATCTTCTTCCAAATTTATTTTATGTTGACATAGAGTGGGACTAATGCCCTTAAGATCATCAAGAGTATATCCAATAGCAAAGACAAAGGTTGCTTCTTCAGAGTTTTCAATAATCTCTCTTCTTCATGGTCTGAAAGGTTAGCACTAATAATAATAGGATATATTTTCTTTTCATCAAGATAAGCATATTTAAGGTTATCAGGCAACGGTTTAAGCTCAAACACGGGATCACCCTTGGGTGGAGGAGGGTCCTGTAGGATTTCAACAGGCAAATTATGTTTCAGAATAGGTTCCTGTTCAAAGAATACTTCATCTATTTCCCTTCTTTCATTCTAAATATATCATTTTCATGGTCTAGCAAATAATGTTCTAGAGGATCACTAGGAGGTGCGGCAATAGAAGCAAGACCAATAATTTCATCCTTACTAGGTAATTCTTCTTCACGGTGTTGTTTACTAAATTTAGAGAAATTAAACTCATGGATCATATCATCCAAGCCAATAGTAACAACATTCTTTTTGCAGTCTATCTTAGCATTAATAAAGGTTCAAGAAGGGTCTACCAAATATAATTGGACAAAAGCTATCTTGTGGGGAACCAAGAACAAGAAAATCAGCAGGATATTTAGTTTTCCCACACAAGACTTCAACATCTCTAACAATTCCCATCAAGCGATATGGTATCTCTATTGGCAAGTTTAACTGTAACATCAATATCTTCTATCTCAGTGGTGCAATTTCATGCTTAATTTCTTCATACAAGGTAATAGGTATAACACTAGCACTAGCACCCATATCACATAAGCCATGATAACAATGATCTCCTATTTTAACAGAAATAACAGGCACGCCTACCATAGGTCTATGTTTATCTTTAGCGCCAGGTTTAGCAATTCTAGCAGATTCACCATAGAATTGAATAACATGTCCATCAATATTATCAGACAAGAGATCTTTAACAATAGCAATATTACTTTGACTTTCTCAGGAGGTGTATAAGTTCTAATATTGCTTTTACGAACCATAGTTGAAGCTTTAGCATGATCCTTTATTCTAACAGGGAAAGGTGGTTTCTCAACATAAGAGGTAGGAACAATAGGATCATTATAAGTGACAGTCTTTTCTTCAACTTTAATAGGTGCAGCTAATTTTACTTCTATGGGAGGATGATACTTAAACCACTTCTCCTTGGGGAGATCAACATAAGTAGCAAAAGATACACAGAAAGAAGCTACTATCTCAGAGTCAAGTCCATATTTAGTGCTAAACTTACGGAAAATATCGGTATCCATAAAAGATTTAACACAATCAAACTTAGGTGTCATACCTGACTCCTTAGCTTCATCAAGGTCCCAATCTTCAGAGTTGCGTTTAATTCTATCCAATTAATTCCATCTGCATTCAATAGTCTTCATCATAAAAGAGCCAGCACAAGAAATATCGAGCATGGTGCGATTGTTTCCAGAAAGCCGAGCATAAAGATTTTGAATAATTGTTTCTCTTGGGAGCTCATGATTGGGGCATGAATAAAACATTGATTTAAGCCTCCCCCAAGCTTGAGCTATGCTTTCTCCTTCGCGAGGCCAAAAATTATATATATAATTGCGATCACGATGAACAAGATGCATAGGATAATACTTTTGATGGAATTCCAATTTCAGTCTTCTATAGTTCCATGATCTCGTATCGTCACATAGGCTATACCATGTCAATCCATCTCCCTTCAAAGATAAAGGGAAGACCTTATTCTTAACAACATCATCAGGTATACCTGCAAGCTTAAATAGTCCACAAACTTCATCCACATATATTAGGTGCTCATTAGGATGCTTTGTTCCATCTCCTACAAAAGGATTAGCTAGCAGTTTTTCCATCATACCCGAAGGAAATTCAAAGGGAATATTTTCATATTCATTTTCAGTAGGTTCATTAGGTTGAGGAGCAACTCTTTTCTCTACTGGTCAGGGTCAAGATACCCCGAACAAGCCCCTCAGAGGATTACTTTCCATAGTAACAAGTGACAAGAAATTTCAGCACATCAGATAAATTTTTCCTTACCAAATTCCACCTACCAAAGGCGCTTCACTCCCGGCAATTCAGCCTTTAAAAGAGTCTTGATGACCCACAAGTATAGGGGATCTATCGTAGTCCTTTCGATAAGTAAGAGTGTCGAACCCAATGAGGAGCGGAAGGAAATGATAAGCGGTTTTCAGCAAGGTATTCTCTGCAAGTACTAAAATAAGTGGTAACAGATAGTTTTGTGATAGGATAATTTGTGACGAGCAACAAGTAACAAAAGTAAATAAAGTGCAGCAAGGTGGCCCAATCCTTTTTGTAGCAAAGGACAAGCATGGACAAACTCTTATAATAGGAAAAGCGCTCCCAAGGACACATGGGAATATCGTCAAGCTAGTTTTCATCACGTTCATATGATTCGCATTCGGTACTTTGATAATTTGATATGTGGGTGGACCGGTGCTTGGGTGTTGTTCTTACTTGAACAAACATCCCACTTATGATTAACCTCTATTGCAAGCATCCGCAACTACAACAAAAGTATTAAGGTAAACCTAACCATAGCATGAAACATATGGATCCAAATCAGCCCCTTACGAAGCAACGCATAAACTATGGCCAGGTGGGGCCCCCTCTGGTGAACTTCTTCCGCTGGATATTTTTTATTATTTCCCAAATGACTTTCGTGGAGTTTCAGGACTTTTGGAGTTGTGCGGAATAGGTCTCTAATATTTGCTCCTTTTCCAAATTAAAATTCCAAATTACCGCATTCTCCGTCCTTATGTAAACCTTGTAAAATAAGAGAGAATAGGCATAAGTATGGTGACATAATGTGTAATAACAGCCCATAGTGCAATAAATATCTATATAAAAGCATGATGCAAAATGGACGTATCACTTCTCCTAAAGTGATTTCCACAGAAGTGCCTCCCGTGGCCGAATCTAAAAGATTTCTAGAAGCAAAATTCAATCCGGCATAAACTTTTTGTATAATCATCAATAATTCAAACCATGTGTAGGGCAATTACGTATCATTAATTTCATCCTCTCTCAAGCTTGTGCAACATGCTCATGATCAAGTTGCTTAAAATTCATAATATTGTTTCTAAGAGAGATGATCTTAGCGGGAGGAAAATACTTAGAGATAAAAGCATCTTTGCACTTATTCCATGAATCAATACTATTTTTAGGCAAAGAAGAGAACCAAGTTTTAGCACGATCTCTAAGAGAAAACGGAAATAGCTTCAAATTAAGAATATCATTATCCACATCTTTCTTCTTTTGCATATCACACAAATCAACAAAGTTGTTTAGACGGGTAGCGGCTTCTTCACTAGGAAGGCCAGAAAATTGATCTTTCATGACAAGATTCAACAAAGCAACATTAATTTCACAAGATTCAGCATCGGTAATAGGAGCAATCGGAGTGCTGATAAAATTATTGTTGTTGGTATTGGAAAAGTCACATAATTTAGTATTATCTTGAGCCATCGCGACAAACAATCAATCCAACACACAAGCACACAAGAAGCAAGTGAAAAGAGGTGAATGGAAAAGAGGCAAAGAAAAGGCAAAGGTTTTTGAAAATCTTCTTAGAAGTGGGGAGAGCAAAACGAGAGGCGAATGACAAATAATGTAATGCGAGGGAGAAGACTTTGTGATGGGTACTTGGTATGTCTTGACTTGATCATAGATCTCCCCGGCAACAGCACCAGAAATTGCTAGTTGACGGGAGATCAAATCTTGACTTGACTTGGCGCAAATCTCCCCGGGAACGGTGCCAGAAATCCTTCGTGCTATCTCTTGAGCATGTGTTGGTTTTCCATTGAAGAGGAAAGGGTGATGCACCAAAGTAGCGTAAGTATTTACCTAATTTTTTAAGAACCAAGGAATCAATCCAGTAGGAGACAACACGCAAGTCACCTAGTACCTGCACAAACAATCAATAACTTTGCAACCAACGCGATAAAGGGGCTGTCAATCCCTTCACGGTCACTCGCAAAAGTGAGATCTAATAAAGAAAATAAGATAAATATTTTTGATATATTTGTTATATAGATTGGAAAGTAAAGATTGCAAAATAATAAAACGAGATGTGATGTAAATAAAAGAGATGCAATATAATAAGAAAGAGACCCGGGGATCATAGGTTTCACTAGTGACTTCTCCCAAGATAGCATATATTACGGTGGGTGAACAAATTACTGTCGAGCAATTGATAGAAAAGCGCATAGTTATGAGAATATCCAGGCATGATCTTGAATATAGGCATCACGTCCGTGTCAAGTAGACCAAAACGATTCTGCATCTACTACTATTACTCCACACATCGACCGCTATCCAGCATGCATCTAGAGTATTACGTTCATAAGAACAGAGTAATGCATTAAGCAAGATGACATGATGTAGAGGGATAAACTCAAGCAATATGATATAAACCCCATCTTTTTATCCTCGATGGAAACAATACAATACGTGCCCAGCTGCCCCTACTGTCACTCGGAAAGGACACCGCAAGATTGAACCCAAAGCTAAGCACTTCTCCCATTGCAAGAAAGATCAATCTAGTAAGCCAAACTAAATCGATAATTCGAAGAGACTTGCAAAGATATCAAATCATGCATAAAGAATTCAGAGAAGAACCAAATATTATTCATAGATAATCTTGATCATAAATCCACAATTCATCGGATCTCGGCAAACACACCGCAAAAAGTATTACATCGAATAGATCTCCAAGAACATCAAGGAGAACTTTGTATTGAGAACCAAAGAGAGAGAAGAAGCCATCTAGCTAATAACTATGGACCCGAAGATCTGTGGTAAACTACTCACACATCATCGGAGAGGCTATGGTGTTGATGTAGAAGCCCTTCGTGATCGATTCCCCCTCCGGCAGATCGCCGGAAAAGGCCCCAAGATGGGATCTCACGGGTACAGAAGGTTGCAGCGGCGGAAAAGTGGTTTCGTGGCTCCCCCTGATGTTTTTAGGGTATAAGAGTATATATAGGAGAAAGAAGTATGTTGGTGGAGCTTCATGGGACCCACGAGGGTGGGGGCACGCCAACCCTCCTGGGCGTGCCCTCCTGCCTCGTGGCCGCCTCGCGGAGTTCCAGACTTCAACTCCAAGTCTTCTGGATTGTGTTTGTTCCAAGAAAGATCATCACGAAGGTTTCATTTCGTTTGGATTCCGTTTGGTATTCCTTTTTCTCGCAAAACACCAAATAGGCAAAAATGTAAACCGACATCGGGCCTTGGTTAATAGGTTAGTCCCAAAAATAATATTAAAGAGCATATTAAAGCACATTAAAACATCCAGAACAGATAATATAATATCATGGAACAATCAAAAATTATATATACCTTGGAGACGTATCAGGCTGTTATTGATTGCAATAAAAGCAAAGTCACTTTTCATATCAGTGGTAATGAGCATATGGTGCACTTTTCGAAGAAACAATTTCAACTGAATGGTATTAGTACACCGACAGGAGCCCCCGGGCCTGGGCCACACACGGTGCCGAGCGCTGTTGGGCCAGGCCCAAAACAGGGCACGGGCACGCGCGGCCTGGGTTACGCCGTAACTCACCCCGGACCCACCACACCCTCCACGAATGGCACGCGTCGAATGCGGCGTCGTGTGAGAGATCGTGGGTGGTTTCTTTATTCGGAAAGACGGAACGTCCGCCCCCTCTTTATAAGCGGGGAAACAGGGCAATTCGCCCATCTCGCCAGCTTGTCAGTCCAATCTCGAAAAACCCCGCTGCTTCCCCTTCTTCCCAAGGTGAAGAGAGAGCAGCGCCCGCCCCAATCGCCACCAGCATCACCAACGCCATCGATCTCCCTCACCACCTCCGCCATGGCTCAAAGCCGACAAGGGAAGGCCGTGAAGTCGGCCGAGGCGCAGCTGCTTGCGGCGCTGGAAGGAGCGGCAATCTTTCCCCAGCTACCGCAAGGGAGCCGAGGGAGTACTACTACCTCTTCTCGTCAACGGAGACGCGAGCGCATCCGCCGCACGAAGGTACTCCCCTGTGCTTGAACCGGCTCCGAATGGGTACCCTTTCTTCGCCCGTTCTTCTCTGTGGGCTCTGCCCGCCTTTCTCTGAATTTTTCTGCGATATCATGAACACCTACGGGTTCTGCCTCCTTGACTTCACCCCAATGCTGTTCTGACCATGGAAGTTTTCGCACATCTCTGCGAAAACTTTGTCGGAGTCCATCCAAACGTAGCCCTTTTCCGCCACTTCTTTATGCCCCGAGTTGAGAGAGGGGAGCCTCTTTCCGGTGGGATCGCCTGGATCTCGAGGACCGGCAAGAAGGAAGCTTATCTGGAGGGAGAGCTCCGCAGCAAATGGGATGAGTGGAGAGCGGACTGGTGCTGGATTGTCGAGGAGAACCCGCAGCCGTTTACCGCCACGCCAACCCTCGGTGGTCGCGGCAACGATTGGAGCGTCTGGCCCCAAGACGCTTAGGCTGAAGATTGCCGCTATCCGGATCCTACGCTGAAGCTTTCCGGACTCATCGAGGCGCCGTTGGCGCAGATTTCCTTCGCCGCCGCCCCCCATGCAGGAGAGGAGGAGACCCACCTGGGAGTTCTAGAACGCGGCGGATATCATGAGGCTGCGCCCGGGCCTCAACTTCAATTTCACTGTCCTGGAACTGGACGCGATGCTCTTGGAGCTGTTCAAGCACGATCCTGAGCATCCCGGAGTGTTCAGGTTGCGAAGAATGTCGTCCGCTGTGCAACAATTCCTCGCCGACCGCATCCGCGTAATGATGCCGTTGTGCGACTCGCATGGAATCGTTCCAACCTGGCAAGAGCCTGCAGATGACGTCGTGCGAGTGTTCTTTGACAGCCTGGTAGAAGTGCCGGTCCGCCACGATGAACAGAGGAGCCTCACCCATGACACCACCGATGATGAGATGCAGCGACGCCACCAAGCCGAAGAGGCGGCAGCAGCGCTGCCACGGGCGGAGTTCGGATTCACCATGGAGGAGGCAGAGGGCAGACAGCGGCAAGCCTTGTCGAGCGAGGGAGTTTCCGGCGAGGAAGAGCTTGTCGGCCTGAAGCTGAGTCGAGCGAGCCACGAGGGCGCCTCCTTCCCTCCTTCGCATAGCCTTGCCGCGAGCGGAGCCCCCAGCTCCACCAAGAAGGCGCTCTCGCAAGGCCGGAGATGTAGCGGGCGGCAGACGGGTCAACAGCCGCCACAGCGACGCTGGCTTCCACCGGTGGCAAGCACTGTTGCAGCTGGAGCACCTCACGCCGCTGCGGCAATCGGAGCGGGCCCTCGCAGACCACCGCTTCGCTCCCGCCAAGCGGCCAAGGAACCTACCTCCGCCTCGTCGTATTGGAGGCGAGCCAGACTTGATCTCTCCGCCAGCCCGACGAGGAAGAAGAAGAGTAAGATTCTTTGCAACATTTGTAGTTCTTGACTTGTTGCTTTGTCTTGAATCAGATTTGCATCACTCTGAACCCATTCCAATTCACGACGAACGCCTAGAGAGCGTCGAAGAGAGCCAACTCCCCGGTGATTGTCATCGAGGACGAACCCACCATGACAGCGGAGGCGCGTCTGAGACCACCTTGCCGGACGCTGCAACTCTTCCTCAAAGCAGCCCCAAGCGCAGCCCCCAACAGAAGTATATGGTTTACTTCCTCGCTGTTAGGCGTGCATGGGTGCCCTTTCTTTGCTGATATCTCGATCGCTGATTTGTGTAGGAGCAGAGCAGCCTCACCGGAGTGCCCTCAAGCCGCTCCCGACATGCCTTCTGCTTGACTACACCGCCAAGGAGGATTCCCGGCAAGGGAGCGTTCTCCGGCAAGGGAGACTTCTCCGGCAAGGGCAGTTCTCAAGCAAGGGACAACTCTCACGGCAAGGGACAGCACCAATGATCCCAGTGGCGGAGACCATGACTGCAGACCCTAGCACAGGTAATCCTCTTGCTTGAAAACTTTCCTTGTGTTCTTCTTCTTCTAATTTTCTTTTGAATATTTGCTTGACTTTTCTTCATTTTCCGGTCGCCGATCCATCCGCCACAGATCCAATGGAGACCGAGGCCGCGGCGAGGAGGACACGCGGTAATATCGACGACGCCGCTGCCATCGGAGAACAAGTCATAGGCCGACGAGCCCGGCCGCGAAGAGGCCGCTAAAGCTGCCGCCGCAGGTCGGGCGAGGGTCCGGCGATCGCACTGACGACCCTGAGGCTGCAGGAGCGCCAGGCGCTACGCCGACCGCCGATCCCTCCGCCGCTGCGGCAGCGTCGGGCTGCGAAGAGCCCCAGCCCGGCGCCCATTTGAAGGCCGGTGATGGCGTCTTCATCAAGCTCCCATGGGAGTCGAGCTCCAGGCGCCGGCCGAAGGAGAAACTTTTGATGAAGAGCTGCTCGCCTCCACTGGACTGACGCCGATCGACGCACCAAACAAAGAATAGCCGCGAAGTCCGAGGAGGAGCAACTGCGGAAGCTGCCGCCGCTTCTACGCTCGGACAAGCCAAGCTGGAATCCCGGAAGCGCTTGTCGCGAAGGCGGAGCAGACATCGAGAAGCGCGCGGAGGAGCTCCGGCCTCAACCAGAAGCTCTCCGGTCCTTGGCGTAGGAGCGGAGCGACTTCGAGGAGCGCAAAGCCTTCCTCCTCGAGAAGGCTGAAGCTGAGGAGCAACAGCGGCTTGCCGCCGAGAAGCTATCTGCGCAAGAAGGCGAGTTGGAACAGAGGAAGGTTAATCTAGACAGCCATGAGGAGGATCTAGCCACGCGCGAGCAAACATTTGGCGGGGCTCTCAAGGAAGCAAAGGATGCTGCCGCAGCTGCTGAGGCCGCCAAGAAGGAGCTGGAGACGAAGGTGATGCAGCTGGAGGCCAATCTCAAGGTGAGCGGCGAGGAGCTTGCTGCACTCAAGCATGAGCGCGAGAAGGACGTCTACACTCTTGGCGAAGCAGCTGCAGGCTGCCTTGCCGAGAGGAGCAAGGAGCTCAAAGACCGCCAAGGACTCCAATGCAGATCTTGAGTTGAAGTGACCACCTTGACTCGGGGCCGGACGCCGCCAGGAGCAGGAGGTGGCCTTGAAGGAGAAGATCAAGGCCGACGAGGCGCCGGCTGGCGAGTCTTCTTGCCGCCGCCTGCAATACCTTTAGGGAGAATGTGGAGCACCGGACCGAGGGTCTCGTGGATGTTGTTGCAGCCATCGGCGTGGAGTCTGGCGCACTGGGATGGAGGATCTTGGATATTCCTCCGATGAGCACCTCCGACCCAGCGCCAAGCTCAGCTTGTTCTTCAAGGGCGTGGTGGCGGCCCTCCAATGACTCCGGAAGAAATCCCAAAGCGGCTGGTCATGAGTCGCGCCAAATCTGTCTTGAGAGCTCTTCAAAAGGTGTTGATGAAGGTGGCCTTCCGCAACCCAGGCCTCAACCTCACCAACGTCCTCAAGTCCTTGCCACGGATGTCGATGTGGAAGCGCTCAAGACCCTTGTCGCACTCCATCGTGGGACAGGTGAGCGGGATCAAGAGGGTTGAGGGCGATCGCGTGATTAGGCCGCCCGCTTTCTCTTTTCTTGTCGCTGCTGGTCATGTTATGAGAACAATCTATTAGAGCTGCGACAAGCTATCTTGTAATATAACTCTATTTCGGTAGCAATTGCTATTTTATTTCCTTTACTTGGCTCCTTCCTTTGTATGTTTTTGCCCTCGCTTTTAGGAACTTGTCGGTATGAGGCACAGGTCATGAAAGCGCCGAGTGCAGACGTCAAGACTTCTTTGGCGGTCTTGCTACCGACAAGAAACCTTGTCGCAACTAGTCGCAGCTCACTTAAGTTGTTGAGCGAACTTCGAAACAAAGTAAGGCGCAACTAGCTACGAGTTGGCTCCTCCACGCACAGGTTTTCCATACAAAGTACGATTAGTTCGAGGAAGATAACTTAAAATTTTAAAACTGATTGCTCAAACTTTAGCAACTTAGCTTTTCTGTTGTTTGCTTCCGGTAAGGCTAGACTTCCTTGAGCGACGCTTGGTCCACACCATTATCTTCTCCTTTCCCCGGCAAACTTGTGGGCGAGGGAACCTTCCTTTCTTTGAGAAAGAGAAAGAAGAGAAAATGAAGATATGGAGCCTTATGGCTCGTTATTGCTTACCGGGGGTAGGTGCTGCACAAAGTGTCAGATAACGCATGCAAAATAGAAGTAGAAAGCATGAAATTGACAAGATGTGCGAAGCACATTAGCTTTGCTTATGCACGGGGTCTGCACCCGGCTTTGTACAAAGGATTACATGCAACATCGGCAAGACTTGTACAAAAGGTGGTTGCCGGAACAGGTTCCGGCAACCGCGCCCTACGGATAAAACTTACGAAGATGCTCAATGTTCCAGGAGTTGCTCACCGAATGCCATCTTCGGTCTCAAAGCGGACAGCGCTGAGCCTAGTGACTTGTTTCACCCGTAAGGGCCTTCCCACTTTGGTGTCAACTTGTTGGAATTCTTGGCGGACTGAACGCTACCAAGAACAAGGTCGCCTTCCTCGAGACTTCTCTCGCATTAACTTTGCGGCTATGGTAGCGGCGCAAAGCTTGTCTGGTGTCGAGCATCTCGTGACAGCCTAAAAGGCGATCCTTCCTCAAGGAGCAAATAGCGCCATGTTGTCGCAATCGCTCTTGCTCAAGCTCATCATAAGCGAGCACTCGAGGTGATCCATATATAAGTGGGGAGAACTGCCTCTGCTCCATAGACTAGAGCGAAGGTGTCTGGCCAGTGGCTCGATTTGGCATCGTCCTGATCGACCAAAGAACCACCGGCAGCTCCTCAATCCAGCTTCTTTCCGCACTTGTGCAGCCGCCGAAAGTTCTCGTCTTGAGCCCGCGCAGCACTTCAAAGCATTCGCCCTCTCCGCTTGACCGTTACTTCTCGGATGAGCAACGAAGCGAAGCGGAACCTTGGCGCCAAGATCTTGGACGCATCGCATGAAGGTGCGGGTTTCGTGGAATTGTGTGCCGTTGTCGCGATGATCCTGTTAGGGATTCCAAACGGCAAACAATCGACCTAAAGAACTTGATCTTGACCGCTTGTCACCTTCCTCATCGCTTCCACTTCCGCCACTTTGTGAACTTGTCGATTGCAACGCATAAGTACTCAAAGCCCCGACAGCTTCGGGAAAGGGGCCGAGGATGTCGAGCCCCCTGCATCAAAATGGCCAGGATAAAGGGATCGTCTGGAGAGCTTGAGTCGGCCGGGTGTATCTGCTTGGAATGGAACCGCACGCTTCACACTTGGTTACTTGTGCGGTTGCATCCTCGAGGGTTGTCGGCCAAAAGAAACCTTGCTTTAACGCTTTGCTTAAGCAAGTGCTCTGGGCGCCAATGTGGTGACCACATATGCCTCCATGTATCTCTCGCCAACAGCTTTTGTCCGTCTTCCCGGTGAATACACTTCAATTTCACACCGTTGAGTCTTCTTACATACAGGTGTGTTGTCGACAAACCGTACATACTTGACCGCCGGGCTACTTCTTTCCGCTTCTTCTTGCTCTTTGGGAAGTTCTCCGTCTCAAGGAAAGCGGACAATCTCTGTGTGCCCATCTTTGGAGCTTGCGGCTCGACAACAAGGACTAAAGGCACATCCTGCTGCTGCGGAACATCTGCTTCCACGGCGAGAACCTGCGGCTCAGCCGAGCTTGACGTTCCCGGCAAGCTTGCCGGAGCAAAACTTGTCGGGAGCGTCTCGCTTCAAGGAACAAACCCTAGGGCTTGCCGGAGCAGATCGCCTCAAAGCACCCTTTGGTGTTGATCTTGAGGACCTTCTTGACGGCGACTTCGGAAGCTCTGCCGGAAAATAGTCACCAGAGATCAACTTCCTCTTCTTGCTCTGTCCGGTTGATGGTGTTACAGACGGTTGAGTCAGCTTGAGCGCAAAAAATCCTGGTTCAACAGTAACTTAAGTGTAGCGCGACTTGACGAGCCATCGGCAATGTCGTTCTGAGCTCTTGGAACATGTTCCATTTGTAGGCCGTCAAAGTGCTCTTCTAGCTTTCTCACTTCATCAATATAAGCTTCCATCAACGGACTCTGATAACTCTTGTTCACTTGGCGGATGACAAGTCGTGAGTCACCCACGACAATGAGCTTCTTGATCCCAAGGTCTCATCGCGATCCCGAGACCGGCGAGAAACCTTCATACTCTGCAGTATTGTTTGTTGCTTGCTCCTTGGGAAAGTGCATCTCGACTACGTACTTGAGGTGCTCTCCGGTGGCGCAACAAGTAGCACGCCTCCCTTGACCGGCGCCTTGCAGCGAGAAGGCACCATCAAAGTACATCAGCCACTCTTTGCTTGCTTCCTTGACGGGATGCTCGTTTCGAATTTCTTCATCTTGTGTTGGCGCCCATTCTCGCTATGAACTCCGCCAATGCTCGCTTTGGATAGTTGAAGTGCTCTCAAACTTGAGGCCAAAGCTTGACAGCCCAGTGCCCACTCGACAATCTTGCCTGTTGCCTCTGGATTTTGCAAGATCCTCTTCAGCCGAAAACGAGTGACGATCTGTGATCTCATGTGCTCGGAAGTAATGGCGCAGCTTTCTCGAGGCCATGAGGAGGCCGAAAAGCAATTTCTGCTCACCAGAGTACCTTGACCTAGCCCCCTGCAGAAGGGAACTGACAAAGTAAACTGGGCGCTGCACCATTCTTTTCTACATCTTCTCATGCGTCTGCGTAGATCCATCCTTGTCGGGACCATAGCTTGCCGGTGAAGCCCCCACCTTTCGTCATTTGGATGCATCTCGCCATGGTTGCTAGCTCATCATCTGCCTCCTGTCCGCTACTAACGCAACACTAACCACTTGATTGGTTGCCGCTATATATAGCAGCAACTTCTCTTGTGGCTTAGGTGCGACAAGTGTTGGAGTGGAGGATGGTATCTCTTCAAGTCTGCAGCGCAGCCTCCGCTCGGAGTCCATTTCATCGGACCTGCCTTTTCAAAATTTTGAAATATGGCAGGCGCGCTCAACAGAACCTAGAGATAAACCTGCCGAGAGCAGCTACGCAACCGCAAGTCTTCGTACATCCTTGACGCGCTTTGGTGCTTCAATCTGCTCAATGGCCTTGATCTTGTCGGGATTGGCTTCAATTCCCCCGAGACCACGAAGAACCCGAGAAGCTTGCCGGAAGGGACTCCAAACACACACTTTTGAGGGTTGAGCTTGAGGTTGATCTTGCGCAGATTTGCAAAGGTTTCGTCTAAATCTTGAATCAGAGTCGCCTTGTCCTTGCTTTTGACCACTATGTCATCCATGTAGGCTTCCACATTTCTGTGCATTTGCGGCTCAAAAGCGTCATGGACTACTCTTGCAAATGTTGAACCAGCATTCTTTAATCCGAAAGGCATCCGTGACGAAACAAGATGTGCCACATGGGGTGATGAATGCGGTCTTCTCCTCATCCTCTTACGCCATGAAGATCTGATGATATCCTCGAGTATGCATCCAGAAATGAAAGCAAATCACATCCGGCCGTGGAGTCAACAATCTGGTCGATGCGCGACAAGGGAAATGGGTCTTTGGGACAAGCTTTATTGACATCGGTAAAGTCGATACAAAGCCTCCATTTCCCGTTTGCCTTGCGTACAACTACAGGATTGGCCAACCACGTGGGATGGAGCACTCCTCTGACAAGGCCTACTGCTTCCAATTTCTTGATTTCTTCTGCGATGAATTCTTGGCGCCCACCGCGCTTCCTCGACTTTCTTCGCTTGACGGCCGCGCGATGAGGACAAACGGCAAGATGGTGCTCAATTACTTTCACAGGAACACGGGGATGTCGGGCGGTTGCCACGCAAACACGCCGACGTTTCGCCGCCAGGAAAGCAACGAGCGTGCCTTCCTATTTAGGGTCGAGAGTGGCAGCGATGGTGAAGATACCACCGATTGTCGTCCTCCTTGGCGGACACCTTCTTGGTCTCTGGTAGAGCTGCCATCGCCTTCTTACACTTGCCGGTGGAGCTCGATGGTGCGTCCTCGGCGGTAGCGCAGCACTCAAGAGGTGCACTTTCGCCGGAGTGGGCATCGAGCTCTTGCTGGAGTTGGTCTTCTTCTTCGCCCGGAGCTTCAGCGGCAAGTGGCTTGTAATCTGCGGTACCGCCGCTTCCCGGTAGATCTTGTTGGCGCAGATAAGAGCATCCTTCTTGTCGCCAGGATGAGATGACACTTATCGGGACTGGCATCTTCAAAGATGTTGTATGCATAGTGAGAGGCTGCCATGAATTTGGCGAGTCTTTGGGCGGCCAAGTATCCCATTGTAAGGCAATGGAAAGTCAAGAACGCCAAAAGTGACCCTCTCGATCCTGAAGTTCAACTTCACGCCAAATGTCACCGGCAACGTGATCTTTCCCTTCGGCTTGCTCCTTCCCGGATTGATTCCTTGGAATGTGCCGGTCTCTTCGAGCTCGCCATCAGGGATCTGGAGTTTCTGGATCACCGCGGAGGAGATCAGGTTCAAGCCGGCCACGCCGTCAACTAGCATCTTAGTGACCTTGAGGTTGCGGATAGTTGGTGAAACCAACATCGGCAAGCACCCGACCGCAGTTACGCGGTCAGGGTGGTCCTCAATATCAAAGATGATAGGCGTGCTGGACCATTTCAGAGGCTTGCGTGACTCGACGGATGGTTCTGCCGCATTGACTTCCCGCATCAACTGCTTGTGCTGGCGGTGTGAAGTATGCAGAGAAGCACCACCGTCAACATACAGGACCTCTGTGGCTTTCTGGAACTCCGTCTCATCGGTCTTGTCATCATCCATGTCTTCATCATCGTCGTCGTCTTCATCCTTGTCGCGGCCGTGGGGAGGTCTGTCTCCTTGCCGCCGCTTGGCCTTGCCGCGGCGTCCTCCCCGGCCGGGACGTTTCTTGCTAGCTCCTCCAGCACCTTCCTGGGCCTTCTCCTTGTCTCGTTGTTCGTATTCAGCCTTCTGCTGCTCGACAAGCTGCTCGACCTTTTTGCAGCTCTGGAGGTCATGGCCCTTGGTGCGGTGGATCTTGCGATATTGTTTGTTGGAGCAAATCACGCTTGTCGGCGCATCGCCACAACCTGGCGATTGGTGCCAGCGGCAACCTCCTTGCCGGAGCTACCACCTTTGGCTTTCTTGGCGCCACCTCCGTTGCGGACTGCTCAACAACTAGCACATCTTTGCCTTTCTTCTTCCTGTTGTTCCGCCGCGGTTTTTCTTTGCCGGGGCGGTCTCCTCACTATCAGATCCTCCTGCTTCAGTATTCTCTCCAGGGAGTCTCCTCCCTTCCTCAGCACGTGCACACTTGTCGGCCAGGGCATATAGCTCCCTGACGTCTCTGATCTTGCACATCGCCATCTCCTCCTGCATCCAGCGGTTTCGCACGTTCTGATGGAACACGCTGATTACCGCGGCAGGGTGGACATCTGGGATGTTGTGTTGTACGCGGCTGAATCTCTGAATGTACTTGCGCAGGGGCTCTCCTTCCTTCTGGGCGGCGGATGAAGGTCGCTCTCTTGGCCATGGGGCTTGTGGCCACCGTAAAGGCGCCGACAAACTGATGGCATAGATCTGCCCAAGAGGATATGGAGTTGTCCGGCAAGTGCATGAGCCAGATCGACATTGGGCTTGAGCACCGCCGGAAGTAGTTGGCCGGGATCTTGTCGTCTCGCCCCGGCAGCTTGCACCGCGATGGTGTAGATATCTTGAGGAACTCCGACGGATGCGTCTCGCCGTCGTACTTCTCTGCACGTCGGCTTGAAATTCTTCTTCTTTGGCCATCAACTTGCCGCAGCTCACGAGTGAACGCAGGGCAACCTACCTCGTGCGGCAAGTCGCCTGGTTCCCCTGGCGCATGCATGTCGACAGAGGGCCCAGCGCGCTGGTCGGATTGACGCCGCGCTTCTCTTCGACGCTCGATGCGAGTTCGAGCGTCTTCTTGCTGTCGTTCGCGAAGAACTCGGCGTTGATCGCGACGAGCTCGTGGATCCGATGATGCGGTGGAGTCGCTGTCGAGGTGGATCCGGCGAGTCGGCGATCTTGGCCTTCGGGGCGGAGAGTGCATGGTGGTTGCACCCCCACCGGTTTCATCGCCACCGGCTCGTGTTTGGCAGTCCTGCCATGGCAGTGATGCACTCGGCTGCCGTGGAGCGTCGCCGTTGGCAAAGCCGATGAGACTCTGAATGGTGGCCCTCCATTCATCGACCTTGTCGGCTGTTGGAGGGTAATCCAGGAGCAGTTGAGCTCTCGCCAAAGCTTCTGCTGGAGTGGTGGGTGGTAGTGGCGAACGGCGCGAGGAGCGGGATATGCTCGGACTTCTAACTATGTTAGAAGGAGCAGTATCCCGTCTAGGCGATCGTGCCTCGCTCGCGCCAGCATGTTGGCATGCACGCCGGTCTTGAGCATCCCGAGATCCACCAGCTCGATCTTGGTCCAACGAGCGTATGGCGTTGTGAATACCATGACGCTGTCGGTCCCGCGCCTCCTGAGACGGGCGCGGTGCATGTACGGATGCCGATGTCTGCGCAGCCTTGTCCTTGGACTTGGCAGCACCGTGGGCTCCCCCGTCGACGTCCATTCTTCCGCCGGTGTCTACCCCACCACCCATTTGCTCCGGTGGTGGTGGGTTCGACGCGGACGGAACATCTGCCGCCGAAGCCTACTTCTTCGGTGGCATGTCGATGAAGATGAGGAAGATCTAGCTCGTGTGGACGCCGGATCAGGTTCACACAATCTCGACGCCCCCCTACCTGGCGCGCCAAAGATGTCGGGGAGGCTGATCTGGCCCACGAACACCTATGGGACCGTGAATGAGCCCCTTTCGGTTTGGCGGGGCGGAGGTCACACGAAGAGCAGATCAAGGCGAAGCACACGAGCAGTTACCCAGCTTCGGAGCTCTCCGAGAGATAACACTCCTCTTTGCTGCATGTCTGAGTGTATTGAGTTCTTGCTCAGGAGCGCTGAGTGCTACAGTACACACAAGCTGCTAACGAGACCGAGCGTGAGTGTTCTCTGGCTTCGAACCTTTCGAACATCTCCCTACATTGCGCATGGGCCTCCTTTTATATGCTAAAGGGGTCTCCGACAGGTGGCAACGTAGACAAGGGTAAAAATGGAAAAGGAGTGGTTGGTACAGCTACTTGTACAGTGTATCATACCTAACCCTGACGGCAGGGGACAAAGGCATTAAATGCCCGCTCTCGTCGCCCTAACGGTAGGCAGAAAGGGACCGTCAGTGCGCCACCGCTTGCCACGATGGCAACCTTATGTTCGCCGCTTGCCACCAGCGCTCCCGCTGGCTGCACGGCCTCTTGCCACGCTACCTGGAAAGGTCCTGTGGCGACACGTTAGTGGATGTCTTTGGGCGCAGTGTACAGTGGTGAGTGCGGCAAGTGCCTTGTCATGTTGTTGTCTTGTCGGCGCCCGGAAGCTTGTCGCTCATCGGGCCTTCCCGGCAAGCTCCTCTTGCCGGGGCCTTGTCTCCTAGGTGCCTGGGTGGCCTTCCGGAAGCTCCTCTTGTCGGGCCTTGTCTCCTAGGTGCCTTGGGTGGCCTTCCCAAGCAAGCTCCTCTTGCCGGGCCTTGTCTCCTTGGCTTGAATACTTTGTTCTTGAATGGCTCCAAAGGAACCACGGAGGACCTTGGCGGTCACCCGGTAAGCCTTGCCGCGGAGGGTTGCAACTGATCGTGCACAAGTTCGGGATACTAGGGTACCCCTACTCTAGTACACCGACAGCCGTAAGTTCATTAAGGCCACAACCACTAACTATAATTACAATTTGATGTTTAATAAGAGACCCATTATACCTGTTATTTTGCGTGTGCCCTGCTCTCTTTGATTGTCACAGTAAAGGAAGATATTACATTCTTGAGAGCGGGGCTCGTGAGTACAACGCAGTGGTCGAGGCCGCTCGGCGGGATGAGGAGGCCACACCAAGAGCCTCCGTGAGTTATCATTCTGACTATTATCCATGTCGAGGATGGTGATTACCAAGCTAGGCCAAAAGCCTAAGCTTGGGGGAGTACGTATTTCCACCGACATGATATTCATGCTCACACACTTCATTCTATTTGTCGGTGTTCATACTTTTGCATTGTATTATCCATGCTAGATTTATTTTCTCGCCTTCTTCTTGTGTGTTTGAAAAACTTTGAGAAAATCCAAAAATATTTCTTGCTTCTTTTCGGTTTTTATTTTTAGTTCAATTAGTTATAGTATTAAAAGAAAACCCAAAAAAGATTTCTATCTTCTTCTTTTGCTTGTTGGGAGCTTTCCCGTGTAAATAGTTTTTGTCGTTTTGTTTTCCTTTCTTTGATTTCATTCTTTCAAGAAAAACCAAAAACTCCAAAAATATTCCAGTTTGTTCTTCTAAAATTATTTTCTTTTGTTTTGCTGAGTCGTACCAAGGAGAAGACCACGATGAAAATGTCGAGTGGCTCTCATATGCATTATTATTGATCTAACGAAGAGCCCATATTATTTTGTTTTCTCCTCTGAATAAAATGTTGCAAATTCCAGCTTAGACCATGGCACTCTTGCACTATTATTATTTTCATATCATTCGGTCGTGCAAGTGAAAGGAAATAATGATGATATTTGATAAAGTGACTGTGGCACGGAAATGCGGGTATGAACTCAACTTGTTTTGTTTTTGTAAACATGTTTAACTCAGTATCCATGATTCAGCATATTATGATTAAACATGTTTACAATGACAATTATATATTATAGTTGCTCAAGCCATGCTTAAGTAGCTAGGAGTGGATAATGATTAATCATAGATGTCAACATGCATTAAAATGATTGTGATGTAGTATGATGATATGGTATCCTCATCTGAATATTTCAAGTGGCTTGCCTTGGCACATGTTCACGCATGTAGTTGAATCAAATCCAACATAGCCACCATGATATTTATGTTCATCGTGTTTATATCCTACTCATGCTAGTATTCAATGTTGATTGTTCAGAATGCATGTTCATGACCGTTTTCGCTCTCTAGCTGGTCGCTTCCCAACCTATTTGCTAGCCTTCGCCTGTACTAAGCGGGAATAAAGCTTCTACATCAAAATCCATCCTTAAACCAAAGTTATTCCAGATGAGTCCACCATATCTACCTATATGTGGTATTACCCTGTTGTTCCAAGTAAATTTGCATGTGCCACCTCTAAAATTTCAAATGAACATCTGTTTTGTGTGCCCGGACCGCTCATGGAGCGACAGGAGGTGGTCAGTATCTTCTATGCTAAGCGGGTTATTTTCATGATGAGTGTTTATTTACTCGTCCTTGCATAAGAGGGGCTGGTAATAGGGATGCCCAGTCTAGAAATCAAAAATTGCAAATAATTAAACAAAACTCGTCCGGACTGTTGTTGGTATGGTAGTCACCTGTGGATTTGGTTAGCCATGGCTTGTGTTTGTTGGTTGAGGGGGGTTAAACTTTACTTTTACCACTTGGGAACCGCCGCTAATTTGTTTAGCATGGAAGATATTGAATACTCTCGGTCGCAACATTGACAGGAGTATACCTCCCAAAATTATATTTATCTCTGATTTAAGCTTTGAGCTCTAGCACCTCTACAAATCCCTGCTTCCCTCTGCGAAGAGCCTATCAGTTTACTTTCATGTTATTTTACTTTTATTTTGAGTCATCACCTTCTGAAACAAGCACCAAACCTGAGAGCACTACTATCATCCTCATGCATTGTGTATAGTTAATGTTGAATGCATCATGACTGGATCTCTTCCACCATGAATTAGAATGTTTAGTCGCTGCTTCAACTTTGGGGGTGCTCTGCATTTATGTTTTGCGGTCTCAGAAAGGGATAGAGAGATACCACTCACTATTATCATATTATACCATGATTTTTTTGACATGGCATTTGAGATATCTTATTATTGCTCGTGCTAGTTGATTATGCCATTGATATGAGTTAATGCAATTTCTAAGAGTTATTGTTCGCATGGTTAGTCATAATTTTTGCGAAAAATCTGTGTGCTATTTAAGCATATATATGTAAACAAGAACGAAAGAGTTCGTAAAAGTTATTCTTTATCATTCTTAGTTTGTCAACAAAATTGCTTGAGGACAAGCAATGGGTTAAGCTTGGGGGAGTTGATACGTCTCCATCGTATCTACTTTTCCTAACGCTTTTGCTCTTGTTTTGGACTCTAATTTGCATGATTTGACTGAAACTAACCCGGACTGACGTTGTTTTCAGCAAAACTACCATGGTGTTATTTTTGTGCCGAAATAAAATTTCTTGGATTTCGACGAAACTTTTTGGAGAATTATTTTGGAATAAATAAAAATACCGGAACCAAGACCCACTGGAGGGGGGGCAGCTTCCCACAAGGCACCAGGGCACGCCACCACCCTCTGGCGCGCCTTGATTAGTAGTGAGGCCCACGAGGCTCCACTGACCCTAATTACAACACTATAAAATTCTAATTTCCCAGAAAAAAATATGAGAGGAAGTTTCATCACGTTTTATGATATAGAGTCGCCGCCACCTCCTGTTCACATCGGGAGGCTAGATCTGGAGCCTGTTCGGGGCTCCGGAGAGGGGGGTCTTCGGTCTTCGTCATCATCAACCATCCTCCACCAATTTCATGACGCTCACCATCGGAAGTGAGGAGTTCCTTTGTAGGCTCGTTGGTCGGTGAGGAGTTGGATGAGATTCATCATGTAATCGAGTTAGTTTTGTTAGGGCTTGATCCCTAGTATCCACTATGTTCTGAGACTTATGTTGTTATGACTTTGCTATGCTTAATGCTTGTCACTAGGGCCCGAGTGCCATGATTTCAGATCTGAACCGTTTATGTTATCACTTATCACCATTATATCTATGTTCACGATCCGATCTTGCAAGTCATATTCACCTATTACGTGTTATGATCCGTACACCCCAAGGTGACAACAATTGGGATACTTTTCGGTGATGACCGTAGTTTGAGGAGTTCATGTATTCACTATGTGTTAATGCTTCGTTCCGGTTCTCTATTAAAAGGAGGCCTTAATATCCCTTAGTTTCCTTATGGACCCCGCTGCCATGGGGGGGTAGGACAAAATATGTCATGCAAGTTCTTTTCCATAAGCACGTATGACTATTTACGGAATACATGCCTACATTATATTTATGAACTAGAGCTAGTTCTGTGTCGCCCTAGGTTATGACTGATATATGATGAATATTATCCAACGTAATCACTGATCCAATGCCTACGAGCTTTTTCATATTGTGCTTGCTAATTTACTACTGCTATTGCTATTATTACAACTACTGCAAAATTGTTACCGCTATTACCGTTACCACCGCTATTGTTATTACTACTATGAAACTATCATACTGTTGTGCTACTGATCACTTTGCTGTAGATATTTAATCTCCAGATGTGGTTGAATTGACAAGTCAGCTGCTAATACCTACAAATATTCTTTGGCTCCTGTTGGGGATATGACTATCAGATATGACCCGCCCAGGAGGGGCCGGGTCATCCCTGTGGCGGTTCATCTAAATGAAGCCCAAGAGTATATTAGAGATGGCGGTTCAATAGACGGAGCTTGTTAAAAGGCCCAAACTGAAAGGCGGCTTAAGGCCCATAAGTGTAAACCGCCATGTATATGCAAACTTGTATTGTAAGGCATGTAAGATAAGTCACCGAGCCGGTCACGTTTGTATGAGTCGGCCGGGACTCTGTAGGTCGCAGGGCGTCAACCCATGTATATAAAGCGGACAACCCGGCAGCGGCTTAGGGCAAGACACAACAATTCAAGAGCCAGGCAAAGCGTGTTTGCTCCCTGTTAATCGAAACCCTAGCAATACCACCTCAAACTGGACTAGGCCTTTACCTTCACCGCAAGGGGCCGAACCAGTATAAACTCCTCGTGTCCTTGTCCCGTTTAACCCCTTTAAGCTAACCTCGTCGAAGAGAGCCAAGGCCCCGGTGATTGTCATCGAGGACGAACCCACCGCGACAGCAGGAGGCGCGTCCGAGACCACCTTGCCGGACGCGGCAACTCTTCCTCAAAGCAGCCCCCAGTGCAGCCCCCAGCGTAAGTATATGGTTTACTTCCTGCTGTTAGGCGTGCATGGGTGCCCTTTCTTTGCTGATATCTGACTGCTGATTTGTGTAGGAGCAGAGCAGCCTTACCAGAGTGCCACAAGCCGCCTCGACATGCCTTCTGCCGACTACACCACCAAGGGAGGATTCCCGGCAAGGGAGCATTCTCCGGCAAGGCAGTTCTCCGGCAAGGGACAGCACCAGCGATCCCACAGTGGCGGAGACCATGACTACTGAACCCTAGCAGGTAATCCTCTTGCTTGAAAACTTTCCTTGTGTTCTTCTTCTTCTGATTTTCTTTTTGAATATTTGCTTGACTTTTCTTCATTTTCCGGTCGTCAGATCCATCCGCCACAGAGCCAATGGAGACCGAGGCCGCCGGCGAGGAGGACGCGCGTGGCAATACTGACGACGCCGCTGCCAACGGAGAAGAATCTGGCGCTGACGAGCCCGCCGGCGATGAGGCCGCCAAAGCTGCCGCCACAGAAGCTGGCGAGGGGTCCGGCGATTGCACTGACGGCCCTGAGGCCGCAGGAGCGCCAGGCGCTATGCCGACCGCTGATCCCTCCGCTGCTGCGGCAGCGTCGGGCCCCGAAGAGCCCCAGCCCGGCGCCTATTTGAAGTTCGGCGATGGCGTCTTCATCAAGCTCCCATGGGCGTCGAGCTCCATGGCGCCGGCCGAAGGAGAAACTTTTGATGAAGAGCTGCTCGCCTCCGCTGGATTGACGCTGATCGACGCACCAAACAGCAACAGCGGCGAGTCTGAGGAGGAGCAGCTGCTGCGGAAGCTGCTGTCGCTCTACCGCGCCCGACAAGCCAAGCTGGAATCCCGGGAAGCGCTTGTCGCGAAGGCGGGAGCAGATATCGAGAAGCGCGTGGAGCCGCTCCGGCCTCAACCAGAAGCTCTCCGGTCCTTGGCGGAAGGAGCGGAGCGACTTCGCCCATGGAGCGCAAAGCCTTCCTCCTCGAGAAGGCTGAAGCCGAGGAGCAACAGGCTTGCCGCCGAGAAGCTATCTCACAGGAAGGCGAGTTGGCGCAGAGGAAGGTTAATCTTGACAGCCATGAGGAGGATCTAGCCACGCGAGCAAACATTTGGCGGGGCTCTCAAGGAAGCAAAGGATGCTGCCGCAGCTGCCGAGGCCGCCAAGAAGGAGCTGGAGACGAAGGTGATGCAGGCTGGAGGCCAATCTCAAGGAGAGCGGCGAGGAGCTTGCTGCACTCAAGCATGAGCGTGAGAAGGACGCCTACACTCTTGGCGAGCTGCAGGCCGTCTCGCCGAGAGGAGCAAGGAGCTCAGCGCCGCCAAGGACTCCAACGCAGATCTTGAGTTGAAGCCACCACCTTGACTCGGTGGCGGGCCGCGCCAGGGAGCAGGAGGTGGCCTTGAAGGAGAAGATCAAGGCCGACGAGGCGCTGCTGGCGAGTGCTGCTGCCGCCCAGAATACCTTTAGGGAGAATGTGGAGCACTGGACCGAGGGTCTCGTGGATGTTGTTGCAGCCATCGACAGGGAGCTGGCGCAGCTGGGGATGGAGGATCTTGGATATTCCTCCAATGAGCACCTCCGACCCAGCGCCAAGCTCAGCTTGTTCTTCAAGGGCGTGGTGACGACCCTCCAGCGACTCCGGGAAGAAATCCCAAAGCGGCTGGCCGAGGAGTCGCGCCAGATCTGCTGGAGCTCTTCAAAAGGTGCTGATGAAGGTGGCCTTCCGCAACCCAGGCCTCAACCTCACCAACGTCCTCAAGTCCTTGCCGCCGGATGCTGATGTGGAAGCGCTGAAGACCCTTGTCGCACCCATCGTGGACAGGGTGAGCGGGATCAAGAGGGTTGAGGCGATCGCATAGATTAGACCGCCCGCTTTCTCTTTTTCTTGCCGCTGCTGGTCATGTTATGAGAACAATCTATTAGAGCTGCGACAAGCTATCTTGTAATATAACTCTATTACGTGTAGCAATTGCTATGTTATTTCCTTTACTTGGCTACTTACTATGTATGTTTTTTCCCTATGCTATCAGGGAACTTGTCAAGTATGAGCACAGGCATGAGCCGAGTCTTGAGACGTCGGCCTTCTTTGGCGGTCTTTGCTACCAACAAGAAACCTTGTCGCAACTAGTCGCAGCTCACTTAAGTTGTTGAGCGGACTCTAAACAAAGTTAGGGCGCAACTAGCTACGAGTTGGTTCCTCCGCGCACAGGTTTTCCATACAAAGTACGGTCGTTCGAGGAAGATAACTTAAAAATTTAAAACTGATTGCTCAAACTTTAGCAACTTAGCTTTTTTGTTGTTTGCTTCCCGGTAAGGCTAGACTTCCTTGAGCGACGCTTGGTCCACACCATTATCTTCTCCTTTCCCCCCGGCAAACTTGTGGGCGAGGGAACCTTCCTTTCTTTGAGAAAGAGAAAGAAGAGAAAATAAAGATATGGAGCCTTATGGCTCGTTATTGCTTACCGGGGTAGGTGCAGCACAAAGTGTCGATAACGCATGCAAAATAGAAGTAGAAAGCATGAAATTGACAAGATGTGCGAAGCACATTAGCTTTGCTTATGCACGGGGTCTGCGCCCGGCTTTGTACAAAGGAGTACATGCAACATCGGGAAGACTTGTACAAAAGGTGGTTGCCGGAACAGGTTCCGGCAACCGCGCCCTGCGGGTAAAACTTACGAAGATGCTCAATGTTCCAAGAGTTGCTCATCGGAATGCCATCTTCGGTCTCAAGGCGGACAGCGCCAGGCCTAGTGACTCGTTTCACCCGGTAAGGGCCTTCCCACTTCGGCGTCAACTTGTTGGAATTCTTGGCGGACTGAACGCTACCAAGAACAAGGTCGCCTTCCTCGAGACTTCGGCATGTGGCTATGGTAGCGGGCGCAAAGCTTGCTGGTAACGAGCAGCTCGTCTGACTGACTGAAGACGATCCTCCTCAAGGAAGCGGTAGCGTCATCTTGTCGCAACTGCTCTTGCTCAAGCTCATCATAAGCGAGCACTCGAGGTGATCCGTATACGAAATCCGTGGGGAGAACTGCCTCTGCTCCATAGACTAGAGCAAAAGGTGTCTGGCCAGTGGCTCGATTTGGCGTCGTCCTGATCGACCAAAGAACCACCGGCAGCTCCTCAATCCAGTTCTTTCCGCACTTGTGCAGCCTGTCGAAAGTTCTGGTCTTGAGCCCGCCAGCATTCGCCCTCTCCGCTTGACCGTTACTTCTCGGATGAGCAACAGAAGCGAAGCAGACCTTGGCACCAAGATCTTGGACGTACTGCATGAAGGTGCGGCTCGTGAATTGCGTGCCGTTGTCGGTGATGATCCTGTTAGGGATTCCGAAACGGCAAACAATCGACCTAAAGAACTTGACTGCTGACTGTGCTGTCACCTTCCTCACTGCTTCCACTTCCAGCCACTTTGTGAACTTGTCGATTGCAACGTACAAGTACTCAAAGCCCCCGACAGCTCGGGGAAAGGGGCCGAGGATGTCGAGCCCCCAGACCGAAAATGGCCAGGATAAAGGGATCGTCACGGAGAGCTTGAGCTGGCTGGTGTATCTCGCTGGAATGGAACCGCACGCTTCACACTTGGTTACTTGTGCGCTTGCATCCTGGAGGGCTGTCGGCCAAAAGAAACCTTCTTTGGAACGCTTTGCGGCAAGTGCATCGCGCCAATGTGGTGACCACATATGCCTCCATGTATCTTCGCCAACAGCTTTTGTCCGTCTTCCGGTGAATACACTTCAATTTCACACCGTTGAGTCTTCTTACATGCGATGTGTTGTCGACAAACTGGTACATACTTGATTGCCGGGCTACTCATGCGCTTCTTCTTGCTCTTCCTAAGTTCTCATGTCTCAAGGAAGCGGACAATCTCTTGTGCCTATCTTTGGAGCTTATGACTCGACAACAAGGACTAAAGGCACATCTGCTGCTGGGAACATCTGCTTCCACGGCGAGAACCTGCGGCTCAGCCGGAGCTTGACGTTCCCGGCAAGCTTGCCTTGAGCAAAACTTGTCGGGGCGTCTCGCTTCAACGGAACAAACCCTAGGGCTTGCCGGAGCAGACTGCTCCTCGGCACCCTTGGTGTTGATCTTGAGGACCTTCTTGACGGCGACTTCGGGAAGCTCTGCCGGAAAATAGTCACCAGAGATCAACTTCCTCTTCTTGCTCTGTCCGGATGATGGCGCTACAGACGGTGGAGTCAGCTTGAGCAGAAAAATCCCTGGTTCCACAGGTAACTTAAGTGCAGCGCACTTCGACAGGCCATCGGCAATGTCGTTCTAAGCTCTTGGAACATGTTCCATTTGTAGGCCGTCAAAGTGCTCTTCTAGCTTTATCACTTCATCAACATAAGCTTCCATCAACGGACTCCGATAACTCTTGTTCACTTGGCGGATGACAAGTTGTGAGTCACCCCTGACAATGAGCTTCTTGATCCCAAGGTCTACTGCGATCCTGAGACCGGCAAGCAGACCTTCATACTCTGCAGTATTGTTTGTTGCTTGCTCCTTGGGAAAGTGCATCTGGACTACGTACTTGAGGTGCTCTCCGGTGGGTGCAACAAGTAGCATGCCCGCACCGGCGCCTTGCAGCGAGAAGGCACCATCAAAGTACATCAGCCACTCTTTGCTTGCTTCCTTGACGGGGATGCTCGTTTCTGGAATTTCTTCATCTTGTGTTGGCGTCCATTCTGCTATGAACTCCGCCAATGCTCTGCTTTGGATAGTTGAAGTGCTCTCAAACTTGAGGCCAAAGCTTGACAGTTACAGTGCCCACTCGACAATCCTGCCTGTTGCCTCTGGATTTTGCAGTATCCTCTTCAGCGGAAAACGAGTGACGACTGTGATCTCATGTGCACGGAAATGTGGCGCAGCTTTCTCGAGGCCATGAGGAGGCCAAAGCAATTTACGCACACCGTAGTACCTTGACCTAGCCCCTGCGGAAGGGAACCGACAAAGTAAACTGGGCGCTGCACCATTCTTTTCTCGCATCTTCTCATGCGTCTGCGTAGATCCATCCTTGTCGGGACCAGAGCTTGCGGTGAAGCCCCACCTTTCGTCATTGGATGCATCTGCCATGGTTGCTAGCTCATCATTTGCCTCCCTCTCCGCTACTAAGCGCAGCACTAACCACTTGATTGGTTGCCGCTATATATAGCAACTTCTCTTGTGGCTTAGGTGCGACAAGTGTTGGAGTGGAGGACAGGTATCTCTTCAAGTCTCATGGCGCAGCCTCCGCTCGAGTCCATTTCATCGGACCTGCCTTTTTCAAAATTTTGAAAAATGGCGAGGCGGCCTTCAGCAGAACCTAGAGATAAACCTGCCGAGAGCAGCTACGCAACCGCAAGTCTTCGTACATCCTTGACGCGCTTTGGTGCTTCAATCTGCTCAATGGCCTTGATCTTGTCGGGATTGGCTTCAATTCCCCTTTCGAACCACGAAGAACCCGAGAAGCTTGCGAAAGGGACTCCAAACACACACTTCTCGTGGTTGATCTTGAGGTTGATCTTGCGCAGATTTGCAAAGGTTTCGTCTAAATCTTGAATCGAGTCGCCTTGTCCTTGCTTTTGACCACTATTGTCATCCATGTAGGCTTCCACATTTACGTGCATTTGCGGCTCAAAAGCGTCATGGACTACTCTTGCAAATGTTGAACCAGCATTCTTTAATCTGAAAGGCATCCGTCTGAAGCAGTATGTGCCACATGGGGTGATGAATGCGGTCTTCTCCTCATCCTCTTCTGCCATGAAGATCTGATGATATCCTGAGTATGCATCCAGAAATGAAAGCAAATCACATCCGGCCGTGGAGTCAACAATCTGGTCAATGCGCGGCAAGGGAAATGGGTCTTTGGGACAAGCTTTATTGACATCGGTAAAGTCGATACAAAGCCTGCATTTCCCGTTTGCCTTGCGTACAACTACATGATTGGCCAACCACGTAGGATGGAGCACTCCTCTGACAAGGCCTGCTGCTTCCAATTTCTTGATTTCTTCTGCGATGAATTCCTGGCGCCCACTGCACCTTCACGACTTTCTCGCTGATTTGGTCGCGCATGAGGACAAACGGCAAGATGGTGCTCAATTACTTTCACAGGAACACGAGGGATGTCGACGGTTGCCACGCAAACACATCGACGTTCGCCCGGGGAAAGCAACGAGCGCGCCTTCCTATTTAGGGTCGAGAGTGGCACGATGGTGAAGATACCACCGGTGTCGTCCTCGCTTAAGGACACCTTCTTGGTCTCCGTGGAGCTGTCATCGTCTTCTTACACTTGCCGGTGGAGCTCTATGGTGCGTCCTCGACGGTAGCGCAGCACTCTGAAGAGGTGCGCTTGCCGGAGTGGGCATCAGAGCTCTTGCCGGACTTGGTTTCTTCTTCGCCCCGGGAGCTTCAGCGGGCAAGTGGCTTGTAATCTGCTGCAGCTGCTGCTTCCCGATAGATCTTGTCGGCGCAGATAAGAGCATCCTTCTTGTCGCCAGGGACAGAGATGACACTTATCGGGCCTGGCATCTTCAGCATGTTGTATGCATAGTGAGAGGCTGCCATGAATTTGGCGAGTGCCGGACGGCCAAGTATCCCATTGTAAGGCAATGGAAAGTCAGCAACGTCAAAGGTGACCCTCTCGGCCTGAAGTTCAACTTCATGCCAAATGTCACCGCAACGTGATCTTTCCCTTCGCTTGCTCCTTCCCGGATTGATTCCTTGGAATGTGCGGTCTCTTCGAGCTTCGCCATCGTGATCTGGAGTTTCGGAGCACCGCGGAGGAGATCGAGTTCAAGCCGGCCCGCCGTCAACTAGCATCTTAGTGACCTTGAGGTTGCGGATAGTTGGTGAAACCAACATCGGCAAGCACCGACCGCGATTACGCGATCGTGTGGTCCTCAATATCAAAGATGATAGGCATGCGGGACCATTTCGAGGCTTGCGTGACTCGACGGATGGTTCTGCCGCATTGACTTCCCGCATCCACCGCTTGTCTTTGGCGGTGTGAAGTATCTTGAGAAGCACCGCCGTCAACGCCGCAGGACCTCTGTGGCTTTCTCGAACTCCTACTCATCGGTCTCGTCATCATCCATGTCTTCATCATCGCTGCCGTCGTCTTCATCCTTGTCGCGGCGGAGGTCTGTCTCCTTGCCGCCAGCCTTGGCCTTGCCGTCATTCTCCCCGGCCGGGGCGTTTCTTGCTAGCTCCTCCGGCACCTTCTGGGCCTTCTCCTTGTCGCGTCGTTCGTATTCAGCCTTACTGCCGACAAGCTGCTCGACCTTTTTGCAGCTCTGGAGGTCATGGCCCTTGGTGCGGTGGATCTTGCAGTATTGTTTGTTGGAGCCGTCATGCTTGTCGGCGACCGCCACAGCCTGGCAGTTGGTGCCAGCGGCAACCTCCTTGCCGGAGCTACCAGCTTTGGCTTTCTTGGCGCCACCTCTGCTGCCGGACTGCTCAACAACTAGCACATCTTTGCCTTTCTTCTTCCTGTTGTTCTGCTGCCGGTTTTCCTTTGCCGGGGCGGTCTCCTCACTATCAGATCCTCCTGCTTCAGTATTCTCTCCGGGGAGTCTCCTCCCTTCCTCAACACGTGCACACTTGTCGGCCAGGGCATATAGCTCACTGACGTCTCTGATCTTGCACATCGCCATCTCCTCCCGCATCCTGCGGTTTCGCACGTTCTGATGGAACGCGCTGATTACCGTGGCAGGGTGGACATCTGGGATGTTGTGATGTACGCGGCTGAATCTCTGAATGTACTTGCGCAGGGGCTCTCCTTCCTTCTGGGCGAGCAGATGAAGGTCGCTTTCTTGGCCATGGGGCTTGTGGCCGCCTGTAAAGGCGCCGACAAACTGATGGCATAGATCTACCCAAGAGGATATGGAGTTGTCCGGCAAGTGCATGAGCCAGATCTCGACATTGGGCTTGAGCACCGCCGGAAGTAGTTGGCCAGATCTTGTCGTCGCCCCGGAAACTTGCACCGCGATGGTGTAGATGCTGAGGAACTCCGACGGCTGCGTCTCGCCGTCGTACTTCTCTGGTACGTCTGGCTTAAATTCTTCTTGCTGGGCCACTGGACTTGCCACAGCTCACGAGTGAACGCAGGGCAACCTACCGCGTCTGACAAGTCGCTGGTTCCTGGCGCATGCATGTCGACAGAGGGCCCAACGCGCTGGTCGGATTGACGCCGCGCTTCTCTTCGGCGCTCGATGCGAGTTCGAGCGTCTTCTTGCTGTCGTTCGCGAATAACTTGGCGCTGATCGCGACGAGCTCGTGGATCCGATGATGCGGTGGAGTCGCTGTCGAGGTGGATCCGGCGAGTCGACGATCTTGGCCTTCGGGGCGGAGAGTGCATGGTGGTTGCACCCCCACCGGTTTCATCGCCACCGGCTCGTGTTTGGCAGTCCTGCCGCGGCAGGGATGCACTCGGCTGCCGCGGAGCGCCGCCGTTGGCAAAGCCGATGAGACTCTGAATGGTGGCCCTCCATTCATCGACCTTGTCGGCTGTTGGAGGGTAATCCAGGAGCAGTTGAGCTCTCACGAAAGCTTCTGCTGGAGTGGTGGGTGGTAGTGGCGAACGGCGCGAGAAGCGGGATATGCTCGGACTTCTAACTATGTTAGAAGGAGCAGTATCCCGTCCAGGCGACCGTGCCTCGCTCGCGCCAGCATGTTGGCATGCACGCCGGTCTTGAGCATCCCGAGATCCACCAGCTCGATCTTGGTCCAACGAGCGTATGGCGTTGTGAATACCATGACGCTGTCGGTCCCGCGCCTCCTGAGACAGGCGCGGTGCATGTACGGACGCCGATGTCTGCGCAGCCTTGTCCTTGGACTTGGCAGCACCGTGGGCTCTGCCGACGTCCATTCTTCCGCTGGCGTCTACCCCACCACCCGCTTGCTCCGGTGGTGGTGGGTTCGACGCAGACGGAACATCTGCCGCCAAAGCCTACTTCTTGGTGGCATGTCGATGAAGATGATGAAGATCTAGCTCGTGTGGACGCCGGATCAGGTTCACACAATCTCGACGCCCTACCGGGCGCGCGCCAAAGATGTCGGGAGGCTGATCGGCCCACGAACACCTATGGGACCGGCGGACCGAGCCCCTTTCGGTTCGGCGGGGTGGAGATCGCACGAAGAGCGGATCGAGGCGGCGAAGCAGCAGTTTACCCGGCTTCGGAGCTCTCCGGAGAGATAACACTCCTACCGATGCATGTCTGAGTGTATTGAGTTCTTGCTCAGAGTCTTTGAGTGCTCAAGACACACAAGCTGCTAACGAGACCGGCGTGAGTGTTCTCTGCTTCAACCTTTCGAACCTCTCCCTACGCTATGCATGGGCCTCCTTTTATATGCTAAAGGGTCTCCGACAGTGGCAACGTAGACAAGGGTAAAATGGAAAAGGAGTGGTTGGTACAGCTACTTGTACAAAGTGTATCATACCTAACCACGACGGCGGGGACAAAGGCATTAAATGCCCGTCTCGTCGCCCTAACGGCGTAAAGGGACCGTCAGTGCGCCACCGCTTACCCACGATGGCAATCTTTGTCTGCGCCGCTTGCCACCAGCCTCACGGGCCACATCGGGCCTCTTGCCACGCGCTACCTGGAAAGGTCCCAGGCGACCACGTTAGTGGATGTCTTTGGAGCCTTGAGTACGAGTGGTGATGCCGCGGCAAGTGCCTTGCCGCGGTTGTTGTCTTGTCGCGCCGGAAGCTTGTCGCTCATCGGGCCTTCCCAAGCAAGCTCCTCTTGCCGGGCCTTGTCTCCTAGGTGCCTTGGGTGGCCTTCCCGGCAAGCTCCTCTTGCCGGGCCTTGTCTCCTAGGTGCCTTGGGTGGCCTTCGGCAAGCTCCTCTTGCCGGAGCCTTGTCTCCCTGGCTTGAATACTTTGTTCTTGAATGGCTCCAAAGGAACCACGGAGGACCTTGGCGGTCACCCGGTAAGCCTTGCCGCGGAGGGCTGCAACTGCCCGTGCACAAGTTCGGGATACTAGGGTACCCCTACTCTAGTACACCGACAGCCATAAGATCATTAAGGCCACAACCACTAACTATAATTACAATTTGATGTTTAATAAGAGACCCATTATACCTGTTATTTTGCGTGTGCCCTGCTCTCTTTGATTGTCACAGTAAAGGAAGATATTACATTCTTGAGAGCGGGGCTCGTGAGAACAACGCAGTGTTCGAGGCCGCTCGGCTTGATGAGGATGCCACACCAAGAGCCTCCGTGAGTTATCATTCTGACTATTATCCATGTCGAGGAGGGTGATTAACAAGCTATTCCAAAAGCCTAAGCTTGGGGAATGCAATATTTCCACCGACATGATATTCATGCTCACACACTTCATTCTATTTGTCGGTGTTCATACTTTTGCATTGTATTATCCATGCTAGATTTATTTTCTCGCCTTCTTCTTGTGTGTTTGAAAAACTTTGAGAAAATCCAAAAATATTTCTTGCTTCTTTTCGGTTTTTATTTTTAGTTCAATTAGTTATAGTATTAAAAGAAAACCCAAAAAGATTTCTATCTTCTTCTTTTGCTTGTTGGGAGCTTTCCCGTGTAAATAGTTTTTGTCGTTTTGTTTTCCTTTCTTTGATTTGCTTCTTTCAAGAAAAACCAAAAACTCCAAAAATATTCCAGTTTGTTCTTCTAAAATTATTTTCTTTTGTTTTGCTGAGTTGTACCAAGGAGAAGACCACGATGAAAATGTCGACTGGCTCTCATATGCATTATTATTGATCTAACGAAGAGCCCATATTATTTTGTTTTCTCCTCTGAATAAAATGTTGCAAATTCCAGCTTAGACCATGGCACTCTTGCACTATTATTATTTTCATATCATTCGGTCGTGCAAGTGAAAGGAAATAATGATGATATTTGATGAAGTGATCGTGGCACGGAAATGCGGTATGAACTCAACTTGTTTTGTTTTTGTAAACATGTTTAACTCAAGTATCCATGATTCAGCATATTATGATTAAACATGTTTACAATGACAATTATATATTATAGTTGCTCATGCCATGCTTAAGTAGCTAGGAGTGGATAATGATTAATCTTAGATGTCAACATGCATTAAAATGATTGTGATGTAGTATGATGATATGGTATCCTCCTCTGAATATTTCAAGTGTCTTGCCTTGGCACATGTTCACGCATGTAGTTGAATCAAATCAAACATAGCCTCCATGATATTTATGTTCATCGTGTTTATATCCTACTCATGCTAGTATTCAATGTTGATTGTTCAGAATGCATGTTCATGACCGTTTTCGCTCTCTAGCTGGTCGCTTCCCAACCTATTTGCTAGCCTTCGCCTGTACTAAGCGGGAATACTGCTTCTACATCAAAATCCATCCTTAAACCAAAGTTATTCCAGATGAGTCCACCATATCTACCTATATGTGGTATTACCCTGTTGTTCCAAGTAAATTTGCATGTGCCACCTCTAAAATTTCAAATGAACATCTGTTTTGTGTGCCCGGACCGCTCATGGAGCGACAGGAGGTGGTCAGTATCTTCTATGCTAAGCGGGTTATTTTCATGATGAGTGTTTATTTACTCGTCCTTGCATAAGAGGGGCTGGTAATAGGGATGCCCAGTCTAGAAATCAAAAATTGCAAATAATTAAACAAAACTAAATGCGGACTGTTGTTGGTATGGTAGTCACACAATGGATTTGGTTAGCCATGGCTTGTGTTTGTTGGTTGAGGGGTTAAACTTTACTTTTACCACTTGGGAACCGCAGCTAATTTGTTTAGCATGGAAGATATTGAATACTCTCGGTCATAGCGTTGGCGAGTATACCTCCCAAAATTATATTTATCTCTGATTTAAGCTTTGAGCTCTAGCACCTCTACAAATCCATGCTTCCCTCTGCGAAGAGCCTATCAGTTTACTTTCATGTTATTTTACTTTTATTTTGAGTCATCACCTTCTGAAACAAGCACCAAACCTGAGAGCACTACTATCATCCTCATGCATTGTGTATAGATAATGTTGAATGCATCATGACCGGATCTCTTCCACCATGAATTAGAATGTTTAGTCGCTGCTTCAACTTTGGGGTGCTCTGCATTTATGTTTTGCGGTCTCAGAAAGGGATAGAGAGATACCACTCACTATTATCATATTATACCATGATTTTTTTGACATGGCATTTGAGATATCTTATTATTGCTCGTGCTAGTTGATTATGCCATTGATATGAGTTAATGCAATTTCTAAGAGTTATTGTTCGCATGGTTAGTCATAATTTTTGCGGAAAATCTGTGTGCTATTTAAGCGTATATATGTAAACAAGAACGAAAGAGTTCGTAAAAGTTATTCTTTATCATTCTTAGTTTGTCAACAAAATTGCTTGAGGACAAGCAATGGGTTAAGCTTGGGGGAGTTGATACGTCTCCATCGTATCTACTTTTCCTAACGCTTTTGCTCTTGTTTTGGACTCTAATTTGCATGATTTGACTGAAACTAACCCGGACTTACGTTGTTTTCAGCACAACTACCATGGTGATATTTTTGTGCCGAAATAAAATTTCTTGGATTTCGACGAAACTTTTTGGAGAATTATTTTGGAATAAATAAAAATACCGGAACCAAGACCCACTGGAGGGGGGGGGCAGCTTCCCACAAGGCACCAGGGCACGCCACCACCCTCTGGCGCGCCCTGATGAGTAGTGAGGCCCACGAGGCTCCACTGACCCTAATTACAACGCTATAAAATTCTAATTTCCCAGAAAAAATATGAGAGGAAGTTTCATCACGTTTTATGATATAGAGTCGCCCCCACCTCCTGTTCTTCATCGGGAGGCTAGATCTGGAGCCTGTTCGGGGCTCCGGAGAGGGGGGTCTTCGGTCTTCGTCATCATCAACCATCCTCCACCAATTTCATGATGCTCACCATCGGAAGTGAGTAGTTCCTTCGTAGGCTCGTTGGTCAGTGAGGAGTTGGATGAGATTCATCATGTAATCGAGTTAGTTTTGTTAGGGCTTGATCCCTAGTATCCACTATGTTCTGAGACTTATGTTGTTATGACTTTGCTATGCTTAATGCTTGTCACTAGGGCCCGAAGTGCCATGATTTCAGATCTGAACCGTTTATGTTATCACTGCTCACCATTATATCTATGTTCACGATCCGATCTTGCAAGTCATATTCACCTATTACGTGTTATGATCCGTACACCCCAAGGTGACAACAATTGGGATACTTTTCGGTGATGACCGTAGTTTGAGGAGTTCATGTATTCACTATGTGTTAATGCTTCGTTCCGGTTCTCTATTAAAAGGAGGCCTTAATATCCCTTAGTTTCCTTATGGACTCCGCTGCCATGGGGGGGTAGGACAAAATATGTCATGCAAGTTCTTTTCCATAAGCACGTATGACTATTTACGGAATACATGCCTACATTATATTTATGAACTAGAGCTAGTTCTGTGTCGCCCTAGGTTATGACTGATATATGATGAATATTATCCAACGTAATCACTGATCCAATGCCTACGAGCTTTTTCATATTGTGCTTGCTAATTTACTACTGCTATTGCTATTATTACAACTCTTGCCAAAATTGTTACCGCTATTACCGTTACCACCGCTATTGTTATTACTACTATGAAACTATCATCTTGTTGTACTCTGATCACTTTCTTTGTAGATATTTAATCTCCAGATGTGGTTGAATTGACAAGTCAGCTGCTAATACCTACAAATATTCTTTGGCTGCTGTTGGGGATATGACTATCAGATATGACCCGCCCAGGAGGGGCCGGGTCATCCCTGTGGCGGTTCATCTAAATGAAGCCCAAGAGTATATTAGAGATGGCGGTTCAATAGACAGGCTTGTTAAAAGGCCCAAACCTGAAGGCGGCTTAAGGCCCATAAGTGTAAACCGCCATGTATATGCAAACTTGTATTGTAAGGCATGTAAGATAAGTCACCGAGCCGGTCACGTTTGTATGAGTCGGCCGGGACTCTGTAGGTCACAGGGCGTCAACCCATGTGTATAAAGGGGACAACCCGGCAGTGGCTTAGGGCAAGAAACAACAATTCGAGAGCCAGGCAAAGCGTGTTTGCTCCCTATTAATCGAAACCCTAGCAATACCACCTCAAACTGGACTAGGCCTTTACCTTCACCGCAAGGGGCCGAACCAGTATAAACTCCTCGTGTCCTTGTCCCGTTTAACCCCTTTAAGCTAACCTCGTCGCAATGGTTCCACAACTAAGTCCTTCCATGAGGACATCTGCCGTGACACTTCCACGACAGTTGGCACCCACCGTGGGGCCAGTGCACGGTGGTTTTGAGTTCTTGAAGGGCAGCTTCGAAGGGATCAAGGGATACGCTGTGGGTCGGATGACCAAGAGTCGTCGCGGCAAGCTCTACATCGACGATGTAGGCCGGGGCCCCGAGGCCGGCTCAATTGAGTACGGGTACCGGGTCCCCTTTGGCGGAATACACGTCTTCATCGGCAAGATCGACGAACCGTGCCCTGAGCCGAACATCTTCACCGACATCATCGAGACGGCTCAGCGTGCATGACCCGCCCGGGTTAAACCCGCTGTGAAGCATGCCTTTTTTGGATGTATCCATGGGGCTGAGTTTGAAGGATCCATCTCTGGCAGTGAGACGGCCATCTACTCCGATGGTGAGTCATCCACAGGAGAAACCGATTCGATGTATCAACTGCAAGACGGACGGCTTGGGGGTTGTTCCAATGGCAACAGTATTCCGGACCCCCACGAGCCGCCGAACAGAGTGGCGATTTTCATGGCTGGCACACAGCCAGTTCTCGGTTCAACAGCCGCCGGGGGCGGTGACAGTAGCGGATGCTAGCGGTTCAGTGCGCCTGCCGGCTCAAGTTTTAACAGATCTATTGGAAGCTCTGGCGACTCTGATGGAGGTTGACATAACCCCAGAAAACTAGGAGCAGCATAAGGCGGAAGTGGCTAAATTGCGTGGTGAGATAACGCAAGCTAAAGCAGAATTAGCAGTGGAAAACGCTAGGATGGCTGCAGAGCGGGCCGTTTTAAACGCCCAAGCATAACAGATTCAAGAAGATTCATACCGGCTCATGGTAGATCAGAACGCTTCAAATTAAGTCTTGAGGAGAAAGCGCCAAAGTCGTATGCCCTCAATTTATGAGTAACGGAACCTCTTCAATACACCCGGAGCAGGGGCTAGTAACCCGCCGGCGATAAATCAGACGGCTGAGGCACCAGGGGTAGAGCGCTCATTCAGCCACGCGGGATAGGTTCTCCACATGTGCATAACACCCCTCCTGGTCATTATTCCACCCCTATGGACAACATGATTGCTGCAGCCACACGATTGGCGGCTCTACCAGTTGAGGGCGAGACTCCGACGGCGGTTGAAACCCGCAGGGCCAGGGAACTTCTTCAAACAGCTTTGGTGCAGCAGTAGGCTTATTCCTATAGCCACGACCGGATTCATTCGACCCCTCGTCCGAGCCAGAGCTACAGTAGACACATTGACTCGCCAGCAATTTCGAGTACGGAGCAGCGTCGTAACCAACCTCATGGACATGACCTGGCATGCAATGGTGCTAATGCACAGGATTTGGTGGACCAAGGCAGAATGCGTTGGGAGGCCGAGCTGGCGGCTCATCAGCACGCGCTGGCTTACCCGACAGCTTCAGTTGAGGCGGGTGTAACCTCCAGAGCGTTCGGGGTGCCGTGTCTAACGGCGGCTCTATGGAACGAGCGTTTGCCCAAGGACTTCAAAGGCCCTCGCAAGGTGCCCAATTACACAGCAGATCAGCCTCCTGAGGCTTGGGTGGAGAGTTATGAGATGGCTATGGAGATGTTGGGTGTTAGTGAGGCTGCCTACGCTAAATACTTCACCATGATGCTGGAAGGGACGGCTCGTACCTGGTTGAAGGGATTGTCGGCTAACTCCATCGGGTCATGGGCAGAGCTGAAGGCCCGATTTATATAGAATTTCAAAGACACGTGCAAGCAGCCTATGTCGATCGTGGATTTGGTTTCTTGTGTTCAAGCTGAGGGCGAGTCAACTACCAGCTGGGTATGCCGGGTTTCGACTATCATACAATCTTCAGACAACATCAACGTCGGCTCAGCGGTTTTGCTGTTGGAGGAAAATTGTCATTTTGTTCCACTCAAGCAGAAGCTTGGACGGCTTAAGTGTCATTGCAACGACATGGGGGAGCTTATGGCGGCTCTTGTTAAGTATGCCGACTCTGATGGTACCAAGGACCCCGACTCTAAGGATGAAAGATCGGGAAAGGGAAAGAAGAGTAGCGGCATGAAGGGACATCAGTATAACCCTACCAATCAGGGTGGCAACGGTAAGCGCAAGGCTGATGATTTTGTGGTTAACAACAGTGTGCGCAATTACAACCAGCGTCAAAGGGACCGCCGGCTCAAGGGATAAAGTTTGACCTTGACGCAATATTAAATCAACCATGTCCAAAACACGGAATGCATCGTGCCGACTACTCATTCGTGGAAAGATTGCAGCATAATGAGAAGCTTTAGGGAGTCCATCCAACACAACCGTGGCCCAAATGGTGGTTCAAGATCCGACTCTCATGGTCCGGGTCATGGAGGCGGCGGTTCAAATTCCGGGTTTCAGGGCCACGATAACCAGGGTGTCTACAGCCAGCAGAATAATCAGGGAAATCAGCGCAGCGATGATGCAGTCTGCTATCGAGCAACCCGAAGCAATTAAATAGTGGATAGTACCACGTTTTCACCACTAGCTTATGTAAGTGAGATCAGAAGCTTCATAAGAGGGCAGTCAACCCAGATGAGTCTTCCCCATCTCTGGGTCGTTCCACTCTGGGGCCTCGCCGTCGTCCACCGCCTCGGTGCGCTCGGCGCGGCGTGGTCAACATACGAGAGTCATCGGAAGAGGGCTGCACATGGAAAGCCTGACGGCTGGGACCCACGAGGTCGATGGTCGCACGCAAGGAAAGTTCCTCCTTATTACGCACTGTACGTGCACTGTACGTTGGAAGGGCTTCTGTATTTCGCGAAAAAATGTTCCCCCTGCTGACAGGTCGGACCCACCAGCTATATCTTCGCACGCAAGAAAGTGCCTCCTTATTACGCACCAAAAAATGAATACCCCCTGCTAGCTAGGACCCACCATAGTGCGTGGCTGACTTGTGGGCCTACTAAGTTGACGAGGGCGGAGGGCTTTGTCAACTTAGTCAATATGAACGATTCTAGCTCCAGTGACCGTACGATGTCCATCCAACGGCCATAGTGCTTCTTCAACCTCTGGTCTTCTTGCTTCAGCCGCCCAAAGCAGCGCCGGTCGTGCCACATGCTCCTGCCTCTCGTGGCCTGCTGTGATGCCGCGGAGGCCTCACCACCCCCTACTACTCCCACCGCTGGCCCAGGGTATCCCTCTACTCACCCGCACCCCCTGTTATTCTCAAGGCTACGGCCTCACGCTGCAGCCAGAACCAATGAACCCTCGTACTCTCCTCCGCGTGGGCATCCACCGCCACGTCTTCCCGGCTCCGCGTCATCCCTTCCTAGGCCTCGCCGTCGTCCGAGAACCTTGGTGCTCTCGGCCTTGGCGTGGTCAATGTGGTCAACGATGACTTCCATCGGAAGAGTATCAGACGTGGAGAGAGGCCGACAGTGGGTCCACGGCCACAGCCCGTTTTCGTGATTTGTCAAGTAAGTCGCTTTATCAGGCCTGTTGGGCTGCAAATCTTTCAAGACGAGGAGAGCTTCATTCGGCTGGCCGAGAAAATGGCCTATTAGTAATGAGAAATGGGTTGTACATTTTTAAAACACATCAAACCGGCAATTACTTTCAAATATCTTTTTTTCATTTCGAGATTTTAAATTACATTAATTTTTATGCGTTGAGAATTTGTTGGATTTTATATTGATATACATTTATTTTTAAAATCAGTTTGAATGTGAGTCAAAATTTCGGGATTAAAAACAGTTCGGACCACACCGAAATATGCAAAATTTCATATAATTTTTTAACCGTGGCCACAATATGGGTTGTAATGCTAACAAAAAGAATATGGGATCCAAAAAAATCTTAAGAATTAGCAAATGGGTTGTAAATTTAGAAATAATGGCAGATGGGTTGTATGCTGTTTTCCACAGATTTGAGCTTTCCTAAAAAAAGGTTGAAGCACAAGCATTGACTGTTGGATGTCCATCGAACGGCCGTCGTGCTTCTTCAATCTCTGCTCTTCCTGCTCCAGCTGCTCAAACAAGCACCAGCGGGACTGCCTACTCCCTCCTTCTCGCGGCCGGCTGTGCTGACGCGCAGGCCTCACCGCCCCACCGTACTCCCATCGCTGGCCTAGCCATCCCTCTACTCACCCACACCTACTGTTATTCTCCGTGACGGCGAGGCAGACGATAAACCCTCGTCTGATCGTACTCCCCTCTGGGTGGGAAACATCTGCCGAGTCTTCCCTGCCTCCGTGTCATTCCCTTCCTAGGCCTTGCCGTCGTCCACCGCCCTGGTGCTCTCGGCGCGGCCCGCTCAACATGGTCAACGACCGACATGCATCTGAAGTGGACTGTACATGGAGAGGCTGACAGCTGGGTCCACGGCCGCACGCAAGGAAATGCCTTCTTATTACGTGCAAAATAATGATTCCTCCACCTGACATCAGGGACCCACCGAAAGGGCCTCTATATTTCATGAAAAAACGTTACACTTGTTGTGACTTGGACCCACCAGCTATATCTTCGCACGCAAGGAAGTGCCTCCTTATTATGCACAAAAAATGAATACTCCCCGTTAGCTGGGACCCAAGATAGTGGCAGGCTGACTTGTGGGCCTACTAAGTTAACGGGGACGGAGGGCTTTGTTAACTTAGTCAATATGCACAATTCTAGCTCCAGTGACCGTACGATGTCCATCCAACGGCCATAGTGCTTCTTCAACCTCTGGTCTTCTTGCTCCAGCCGCCCAATCCAGTGCCGGTCGTGCCTTGTGCTTCTTCCTCCCGTGGCCGGCTGCGATGCGGCGGAGGCCTCACCGCCCCCTACTACTCCCACCGCTAGCCAGGCCATCCCTCTACTCACCCACACCCCCTGTTATTCTGCAGCGACGGCAGCCTCACACCGCAGCGAACCAGTGAACCCTCGTACTCCTCTACGCGTGGGCATCCACTACCGCGTCTTCCCCGGCTCCGCGTCGTCCCCTTCCTAGGCCTCGCCGTCGTCCACCGCCCTGGTGCTCTCGGTGCAGCGTGGTCAACGTTGTCAAGGAACAGCTTCCATCGGACGTGGACTGTACGTGGAGAGGCTGACAGCTGGGTCCACGGACGCAGCAAGGAAGTGCCTCCTTATTATGTGCAAAATAATTATTCCTCCACCTGATAGCGGGGACCCACCGGACGGGCCCCCATATTTCGCGAAAAAACGTTTGCCCCTGACTGCTGGGACCCACCAGCTACATCTTCGCACGCAAGGAAGTGCGTCCGGGCAAAATAACGATTCGCCCCCCGACTGCTGGGACCCACCAGCTACATCTTCGCAGGCAAGGAAGTGCCTGACAGTCAGGATCGACCTGGTCGAAGCGTACGTAGCGTTGTCATTCTGGTCGCGAATGTGTACGTACATATATACTAGTGGATGTCGAGGCACACACATGTCGTAGTAGAGGCGCGTACGTGTCGTAGTAGAGGCATGCACGTAGCCTGTACACGTACGTACAACGGCCATGGTGCAAGAAAGAAAATACGACCACGTATGTGTACATACGGGTGGGGTCTCGAATGCCTACTCGTGCATACGTACGGCCAGGGCTCGTGTACATGGCTGGGTCAGAACGGAGAAACAGCTTCGTCGTCGTGTTCATAGGGAGGCAACGGAATGTGTCATGTTCATGGGGAGGCAACGGAATGTGTCGTGTTCATCGGGAGGCAACGGAACGCCTGGGAGCCAACCGGCTGGGTCGGAACAGAATGCGTGGTCGTGTTCATCGGGAGGGCTTGGACGGAACAGGCGATGGAAATGAGGCCTGGCGTACCGCTGTGAGAGAAATAGACCTCCTACATTCGAGCAGGGTCCTGTTGATCGGGAGGGTGTGGCGTGCCATAAAGCAGAAGAAGCGGATCTCCTATGGTCAAAGCAGGGTCCTATTGATCGGGAGGGTGTGGTGTACCGCCAAAAGCGGAGGAAGCGGACCTCCCTACGGCCAAACGGGGTCCTGTTGATCGGGAGGTGTGGCGTGCCGCCAAAGCAGAAACAGACCTCCTACGGTCGAAACAGGGTCCTATTCATCGGGAGGTGTGGCGTGTCATAAGCAGGACTCCACGGGATACTGTTCATCTCCACCTTCGACCTCCTCCGGCCTCCACGGGCTACCGTCGACCTCCTCCGGCCTCCACGGGCTTCGCTCATCCAGCCTCCACCGCGCTACTCCATCGGCTCTTGTTCAACCACCCCTCCACCGTCTACTATTCATCCAGCCCTCCACACCACGGGGTCTGTTCAACCACCCTCCACGGGCACCCCTCCATCAGATATCTTTTCATCCAGCCCTCCACCACACCACGGGTCCTGTTCATCCGGAGGCAACGCCACCGCTCCTGTTCATCCAACCCCCCCATAGCGCTCACTGTTCATCCCAGGCAGCATCGATCGCCTTGATTAGCGCGATAGCGAAGAATCGCTCGATCGGGTTCGATTAACAGCCATCGATCGATCGCTTGGGTTCGATAACGTAACTGCGGTCAATCGCTCGGGTTCAGTTAGAGCCCAATGCCTCGCTCGGGTTTAGTTAGAGCCAACTCCTCGCACACACACGCGTACGTGTACGAGAGAAACGCGCATCTCTCGGCCCCCGACCTCCCACCATAACCGGGAACTCGCCGAAATTTTCCTCGCCCTCGCTTCTACCACGGTTTTTTTCCGTCATGGACAGCCCAAAGAATGTCATGCAGCTGCGTCTCCAGCCCGCCCAGGACGAAAAGCCCATTTTCTGTCATGATTTTTTGTCATAGAAGTAGGAGCCCACCACATCTATGATGATACTGGGTTTTGTCACAATTATCATCACAGAAGTGTCATATGTATGACAGAAAAAAAATTGTTCGGCCCAAAATGTCACGGATGTGTATTTTTTTTTGTAGTTAAGGAGTTCGTACGGGCAAGGAGATTGCCTACTTCATGAAGATCTACCCTAGTGAGGCAATTCCTTCGTGGGCGATGGCCATGGTGGGATAGACAAGGTTGCTTCTTCATGGACCCTTCGTGGGTGGAGCCCTCCATGGACTCGCGCAACCGTTAGCCTTCGTGGGTTGAAGTCTCCATCAACATGGGTGTACGATAGCACCACCTATCAGAACCACGCCAAAAATCTTCGTGTCTACATTGCGTTTGCTCCCTCCAAACTCCTCCCTTTACCTTTATGTGCAATGTTTTACATTCCGCTGCTATACTCTTAGACTTGCATGTGTAGGTTGTTTGCTTGACTAGTTCTAAGTTGTTAAAATCTGCCAAGACTTAAAATTGGGAAAAGGCTAGATTTTTATTTGGTCAAGTAGTCTAATCACCCCCCCCTCTAGACATACTTTCGATCCTACAAGTGGTATCAGAGCTTTGGTCTGCGTTTGCCTTTATTTCCATAGATTTTGGTGATCATAGCCTTGGTTTCACAACCTAGGAGAGTATGGCGTCTAGTGATAGAAATTACCACCGTAGAGGTTTTTACTTTCATGGTACTAATTTTGCTAGTTGGAAGCATAAGATGAAAATGCATATTCTTGGACATAACCCCGCCGTTTGGGCTATTGTGTGTATTGGCTTGCAAGGTGGATTCTTTTATGGGAGAGAACCAAACCATGAAGCTACCGTGGAAGAGTTGAAGATGCTGCAATACAATGCTCAAGTTTGTGATATTCTCTTCAACGGATTGTACCCCGAAGAATTCAACAAAATCAGTTGTCTTGAGAATGCAAAGGAAATTTGGGATACTTTGATTGATATGCACGAGGGTACCGACTCCGTCAAGGAATCCAAATTGGATGTGCTTCAAAGTCAGCTTCACAACTTCAAAATGAAGGATGGTGAAGGTGTCGCTGAAATGTACTCTAGGCTCGTTCTCATCACAAATGAGATTGCTGGCTTAGGAAGTGAAGATATGACCGATAGATTCATCATCAAGAAGATCCTAAGAGCCTTGGATAGAAAATATGATACAGTGTGCACATTGATCCAAATGATGCCCAATTACAAAGATCTCAAGCCAACGGAAGTCATTGGAAGAATTGTTGCTCATGAGATGTCACTCAAGGATAAGGAAGAGCTGCACAACAAGTCAAGTGGTGCTTACAAAGCCTCATGTGATGCTCCTACATCATCAAGTGAGAAACAAACCTTCAATGAAGAATTGAGCCTAATGGTGAAGAATCTCAACAAGTTCGACAAGAGTAGAAGCAAGGAAAGAACTTCCAAGTCAAGGTCCTACAATGACAAAAGATCTTCAAGTCGTGAGCGTAATTGCTACAATTGTGGAAGACCCGGACACTACTCCAATGAGTGTACGGCTCCCTACAAAAGAAGAGAAGATTCACCCACAAGAAGAAGTAGAAGAGAAGAATCACTACCAAGAGAAAGGAGGAGTAGAGATGATCGTTATGAACGAAGAACCTCTCGAAGAAGCATGGATCGGAAAGAAAGGACAAATCATCAAAGAGCTACACAAAACAAAGACATCAAGCTCACGTTGGTGAATGGGTATCCGGCTCCGACTCCGACCATCACTCCGAGAGAAGTTATCACTCCAGCTCCGAATATACTCAAGATGAAGGTGTTGCCGGTCTAGCACTTGTGTCAACCAACTTGTTGGTGTCAAAACCGGCGGATCTCGGGTAGGGGGTCCCGAACTGTGCATCTAAGGCGGATGGTAACAGGAGGCGGGGGACACAATGTTTACCCAGGTTCGGGCCCTCTCGGTGGAGGTAATACCCTACTTCATGCTTGATTGATCTTGATGATATGAGTATTACAAGAGTTGATCTACCGCGAGATCGTAGAGGCTAAACCCTAGAGGCTAGCCTATGGTATGATTGTTGTTGGTCCTACGGACTAAACCCTTTGGTTTATATAGACACCGGTGGGGGCTAGGGTTACACAGAGTCGGTTACAATGGGAGGAGATCTACATATCCGTATCGCCAAGCTTGCCTTCCACGCCAAGGAGAGTCCCATCCGGACACGAGACGAAGTCTTCAATCTTGTATCTTCATAGTCCAACAGTCCGGCCAAAGGATATAGTCCGGCTGTCCGGATACCCCCTAATCCAGGACTCCCTCAGTAGCCCCGAACCAGGCTTCAATGACGATGAGTCCGGCGTGCAGATTATTTTCGGCATTGCAAGGTGGGTTCTTCCCCAAATCCTGAATACCTGTTGAATAGTGTCCGGCTCCTCATAAATGTTGCGCTTCTTGGCTTCTACATCCAATAATGGCTATCTTCCACGTGTCGAGCGAATGCGAGAAGCCAGTGCGTTTTTACATTTACCACCCTAGCTATGTGAAAATGCCTATTTAAAGAGATGGGGATTCCCATATCCAAATCACACCATCCTCCCTCAGCGAGCATTCATCGGAGCGCGCCCGAAAAAATCCATCCCAACATGGCCGGCCAGCGCAGCTCCTCCTCTCGCTCCCGTAGCCCTAAGCCCGGAGATTGGAAGAAGTGTTCCATCCCGCACAGCCAATTAGTGGAGCTACAGACCCAGGGATTCCTCCCTCCAGCGTATATGGTCCCCGTTCAAGCCGGGCTCGCCGCCTATAATGGCGGGGAGCAAGCAGAGAGCTTCCCCAACCCCTCCAAGGGGGAGCAGGTCTGCCTCATCCCTTATTTATTAAGGGGACTCGGATTTCCAATCCATCCGTTCCTCCGAGGGCTCCTGGAGTTGTATGGCCTCCAGCAGCATAACTTCACCCCTGCTTCCATTTTACACATCGCTGGTTATGTAGCCCTTTGCAAGTTGTTTCTGGGCTGCGAAGCTCACTTCGCGTTGTAGAAGAAGTTATTCTGCCTTGTTCCCCGTACTCGGAGGGGGTCAATATATCAAGTGGGCGGGGCCAAAATATGGCGCATTGCCGGGACCGGATACCTATCTGGTACCCCGAAGAAGACATCCGAAGACTGGCCTTCGGAGTGGTTTTATATGTAGGACGTCCCCCTCCCGGATCCAATTCGGATTGGTCTTCCTGAGTTCGACAATGCCCCTTTGAAGAAACGCCGAAGCTGGCGCCCACGGAGCCCTCAGGAGGAAGATGACAGAGACGTCCTTTACCTGATGGGCCGGATTAAGGTACTGGCTCAATCAGGACTGACAATACCGAGGTTATGTCAATATGCATTATGCGGGGGGTGCAGCCACTTCAATATCGAGGCCACCCCATGTGGCACTTCAATGGGGAAGATGATGCCACTCGCTGCGGGCGTAAGGGACGGACTCGATTCTTTGCTCTAGCAAAAATTCTGTCCGATTTGTATAAGGGAGAGGAAGAGGAGTTCCTCCGCGTCAAGCCACGGGATGGATTCTCCATGTACAATCCTCCATGTTGGGTGAGTTGTCATTCTTTACTCCCATTGTTCCCGCATTCATCGTCATACGTTTTTACCTTGTCGTTTCATGGCAGGAACTGCGAAAAGCTGTAAGGGAGGTCAATAGCCCACCTCCTGGCCAGGAGGATCCGGGCCGGGCCCTCGACCCTGGCCTCGAAGAGGATCCGGACATATTTGTGGAGCTGATCGACAGGATATTTTATCAATTAAGCTGCGATGATGCCATGGTGGCCATTATAGCTGACTATCCTGGGCTACTCCCCGCCTCGCATGTAAGTAAAACCAGAGTCCCGTCTTCCAAGAAGGATCCCCTTTTATGCACTTCACCCATCGTATATGTATGGTGTTTTACAGGGAAGGTCCTCGGGACACCATGCCGAACCCGTGGCGAATCGCCAACAAGGGACGCCGATGCCAGGTAGGCTAAAAAGGAAGGCTGTCCGGACGGAGACGCCGGCGCAGAGGTATTATACAAAGCCTCGCTCCGTGGTTATCGTATTCTAAAACATAATAACACCCATGTTTCCTAGAAGGAAAAACGCTCGTCGGACTATATCCGGAGAGGTCGTCGATCACGCCTCTACAAGTCGGGCTCCAGGGCCGGACATAGAGGCGGAAGCTAACACGGGGCACACGCCGGATGCTCCTCCTACAGAGGATGCGGATAAAATATCCGCTACAAATTCCGAAGTGGAGAGCGCCATGAATCACAGGCGTCGTCGGGCCGTACTCCGTGACGCTTGTTTCTCCCAAGAGGCGTTTGATGCCTTCAACTCGAGAGGCAGCGTACATACATGCTGCTCAAAATGGTCTTGCCAGAGCCACAGACCAGTATGTGAAGGATATAAGGGTAAAAAAATTATGATGATTATATATATCAGTAGCCCCTGAGACTTGAAACAGTTGGCACAACTGTAGCGACCCGACCCGAATGGATCAAGTCTCTGTGCTTTCGTGTCATCCCTGGATCGGTATGCTGACACACACAGTACTCGAAGGATTTATAACAGAGGTAAATCACATGTATAAACAGCGTAAATACTATTACCTCAATCCAAATATATAGCGGAAGCAACAAGGTTGTGGATTCCCATCAACACCAACGGCAAAGTTGAGTATAGGAAATCGTAACCCTAACGTATCACTTACTGTAAATGCGAGAAGTCTGCAACATGAAAAGTTGCAGCCCGAAAACGGGTCAGCACATGGAATATGCTGGCAATGTAACACATAGAGAGTAATGAAAGAATAAGCCTATACTACATGCATATATGGCTGGTGGAAAGCTCTATAGTTATAAGGTTTTGCGAAAAGCCAATTTTTCCCTACTGCAAAGGAATAAAATTTATTTAACTATCATGGTGGTTGTTAAACATTGAGAATGGTTGACAGCATTCTCAATCCCAATTAAAAGTACTCATTAAACCCAACAAATTATATTAAGTAACGTGATGAGATCAACAGGATATCCAGGTACTAGATACTCAAAATTGTCCATGACCGAGGACACGGCTAATCATGATTAGTTTATACACTCTGCAGAGGTTTGCGCACTTTTCCCCACAAGACTCGATCGCCTCCGTTTGGTTTCTCGCACTACATGGTGTTTGAGAAAGCGGATGACCGAGACATAGTCTTTCGGCGCTAGCACCTTACATGTGGGTAGATCGTACCAACCTACATCCCCTACATCTGCTAGTCTGCCCGTAAGAGTTCGCACAACTTAGTCAACTACGCCAGAGCCCATAATGGCTTGTGGCTGCACACAGAAGTTTCCAGTTTGAATAATCTTATGATCCCTTAGAGCACAGGTGGCGGTCCGAAGAAATACAGGCAAATCCTGTCTACCTGTGTGCCTTGACAGCAAGTCTGGAATAGCCAGGTGCCTCAATCCACCCAGATGTGTGTTTAAGTTGCCACCTTAGATAAACCATTAATTATCAATCTCACATCTGTCATGGATATTCACTCAAACCCAATCCACGTCTACGAGCATAGCATGGCGTAATAAGCAAATGTAGAAGTAACTCCCAAGGGTTTGATAATAAAACAGGTAATAGGTACTACCTCAAACTACTTCCCATCCCACAATTTAATTAGATCCTAAACATGCAAGTGTTTGAGGAATAGATCTAATGCATAAAAACTGGGTATGAGAAGAGTATGATCAAAGTGTTACTTGCCTGCAAAGTTGATGAAGATGATTCGCACTCAAAACTCTTGATAGATCTACTCGTCACACTCCGGTCAATCTATCGTAATCAAGCAATAGTAACCACACATAAGCAATCACTCAAAAGATCGGATGGATCAAGAAACAATTCGAAAACGTCAAAACCAAATCTAATAAATCTTGCAGCATAAAACAATTTCTAACAGTATCAAAACTATGTGTATTTGGCCTTATCAGAAAGTTTAGGTCAAGAGCTTCGATTTGCAAAAAGAATCAACTAAATCGAGATTCTGAAACTCAAGTTATTATCAAACGAAGTTCAAATACAAATCTGTTTGAATTCAAATTTTAAAACTTTCAAAAATATGTTTGAGTTGTATTACTAGATAGAGGAGATCATAACGAAGAAGTGGACGTTGGTTTCGTTGGATTCCGACTTACGAGTAAAAAGTTATAGCCGTTTGAAGATTAAAAATACTACGGATAGGTCCATGACGGAAATTAAAAATAAAAAGAAAAATCTATCGAGCGAGCTTCGCTAAACAAAACCGGAAAGAAAAACGGCGAGAAAACCGATCTAGGGTTTCGGAAAGAAAACGAAACGAAAAACCGATCTAGAAAACGGAACGGAAACCGATCTAGAAAACCGATCTAGAAAAGCGTGGCCTTGGCGCGAGCTAGTACCTCAAGAGGCGAGGGGCTCAGTGGCGGCATAGGGCGGCGGCGGCGGCAAGTGGCGGCGGCGGCAAGTGGCGGCGGCGGTTATGTAGGGCGGCGGCGGCTGGCGGCGGCGACTAGGGCGGCGGGCGCTGGCTATGGCGGCGGGCGCAGACCTGTGTTGCTGCAGAGGAGGAGGAGAGGAGAGGAGAGTTGATTTGGTGTGTTGGAGGGGGTGCTTGGGTATTTATATTGGGGAGGGAGGGTTTTGCTTGGGGTAGGGGGCAAGAAATAGATTAGGATTAGAAATCCTAGGAAATAGATCTAGGAATAGATACGGAATAAACGAAGTAGGAAAAGAGTCCTACTAGGACTTGGGAAAAGGAGCGGCTTCCTGCCTCCCTTGGTGCGTGCGCGCGTGGGCGTTGGCCTTGTGGCCGGCCGGTGGCTCCTAGGCGGCTTGGGCCTTTGGCCCAAGGCGCTGCAGCTCTTTTTTTTTTCTTTTTTTTTTAAAAATTTCCAGACGAAAGAAAAATGATAAAATCAAATAAATAAATATATTATATAGGCCAATAATATATCAAAATTTTCAGAAAAAGATTTCCTATATGATGAACTTTATTCTAGCATTAAATAAAATACACACAAATTTGAATAAAGCATAGAGTGCTTCTAGTCCAATAAATTCCAACAAAAATCATTTTTAAAATACCAAAATGACTTCAAATTAATTTCTCTCCAATTTTCTGATGTAGGGAATCATGTTACCCTATTTTCCATATATTTTATTTTTGGAGAAAAATAATTTGAATAAAACTCCAATAACTCCAAATTGAAAATAAATTCAGAAGAACTTTGAATTTATTTCTTTGAAACTCCCAACTCATATTTCATATGTTTTGAAGAAGTCATTTTATCTTCGCTCGTGAAAATCATTGAGTTGCATAAAGTTTCAGAATTGGAAAATATTTTCCAAATGAAATTCAAATATTTCCAACACCCCTTGTCATTTAAATAAATGGAAGAAGTCATGTCATCTTCTCTCCAGGGTTTTGTGATGAAAAGAATTTGGATTCCCGAAGATCATAAAAGCAAAATGAAAGTTTGGGAAAGTCCTTTTATTCCCTCTCATTTAACTTTCAAAAAGTTTCGAATTCACTCACTTTCAGTCAATCAATCAAACAATCAGCCAAAACTATCTATTTGTTTATAGCATTCCAAAATTTAGAATTTTGGGATGTTACAACAATTGATTGAAGGATCATTATTTTTGCAGGTTCTTTCAGAGAAGAATACCCAATTGTCTCAAGAGCTGGAAGAGTGCAAGGCCCAGCTACGGGCCGTAGTTGCCGCATTGAAGGAGTCTGAGAAGGCCCCCTCCGGTAACGCTTGTTTCAAAGAATGATAGGTACCATATAGTATGCGGCATGCCTACAAATCTAACAATAGATATTGTAGATGACGCCGGAGTGAATCCGGATGAGCAACATGTCATACGACGGCTAAAGGCTGGTGAGCGCGTTCTTACTAAAGTTAGGCAGGAGAAAAACAATCTCCAAGACGCCAATACCCAGCTGGCTGACTCCGTGAAGGAGAATAAGCGGCTTCGACGCGGCATTTTCAGTAAGTGCTTGAACGAACTTTCGAAGGAGTTCGGCAAAGAAGCCTGCTAACAGAGTTACGTCTGTGCTACGTCTTGAGCTGGTGTTGGTTTTCCCCAAAGAGGAGAGGATGATGCAACACAGTAGCGTAAGTATTTCCCTCAGTTTTTGAGAACCAAGGTATCAATCCAGTAGGAGGCCACGCACAAGTCCCTCGTACCTGCACAAAACGATAGCTACTCGCAACCAATGCGATTAGGGGTTGTCAATCCCTTCACGGTCACTTACGAGAGTGAGATCTGATAGAGATAATATTTTTGGTATTTTTGGTATATAGATGCAAAGTAAAAATAAAAGCAAAGTAAAAACAAAGCAAGTATTAAAAGTGATGGAGATTGATATGATGAGAATAGACCCGGGGGCCATAGGTTTCACTAGTGGCTTCTCTCAAGAGCATAAATATTCTACGGTGGGTGAACAAATTACTGTTGAGCAATTGACAAAATTGAGCATAGTTATGAGTATATCTAGGTATGATCATGTATATAGGCATCACGTCCATGACAAGTAGACCAAAACGATTACGCATACTGCTACTATTACTCCACTCATCGACCGCTATCCAGCATGCATCTATAGTATTAAGTTAAAAATAGAGTAACGCCTTAAGCAAGATGACATGATGTAGAGGGGTAAATTCATGCAATATGATAAACACCCCATCTTGTTATCCTCGATGGCAACAATACAATATGTGCCTTGCAACCCTTTCTGTCACTGGGTAAGGACACCGCAAGATTGAACCCAAAGCCATGCACTTCTACCATTGCAAGAACTACCAATCTAGTTGGCCAAACCAAACGGATAATTCGAAGACACTTGCAAAGATAACACAATCATACATAAAAGAATTTAGAGAAGATTCAAATATTATTCATAGATAAGTTGGATCATAAACCCACAATTCATCGGTCTCAACAAACACACCGCAAAAAGAAGATTACATCAAATAGATCTCCACGAGAGAGGGGGAGAACATTGTATTGAGATCAAAAAAGAGAGAAGAAGCCATCTAGCTACTAACTATGGACCCGTAGGTCTGAGGTAAACTAATCACACTTCATCGGAGAGGATTTGATGATGATGTAGAAGCCCTCCGTGATGGATGCCCCCTCCGTGAAGCTCCTAACAGGCCCCAAGATGGGATCTCGTGGATCTGAGAAAGTTGCGGCGGTGGAATTAGGTTTTTGGCTCCTGTTCTGATCGTTTGGGGGTACGTAGGTATATATAGGAGGAAGGAGTACATCGGTGGAGCAACAGGGGGCCCACGAGGCAGGGGGCGCGCCCTAGGGGGGGCGCCCCCCACCCTCGTGACCGCCTCCGTTGTTCCTTGGCGTAGGGTCCAAGTCTCCTGGATCACGTTCGGTGAGAAAATCACGTCCCGAAGGTTTCATTCCATTTGGACTCCGTTTGATATTACATTTCTTGAAACACGAAAAAGGCAAAAAAACAGCAATTACAGGCTGGGCCTCCGGTTAATAGGTTAGTCCCAAAAATAATATAAAAGTGGAAAATAAAGCCCAATATAGTCCAAAACAGTAGATAAAGTAGCATGGAGCAATAAAAATTATAGATACGTTGGAGACGTATCGAGGCATCCCAAGCTTAATTCACCTTTCGTCCTCGAGTAGGTAAATTATAAAAAAGAATTTTTGATGCGGAGTGATAATTTGGCATAATTTCAATGTAAATCTTCTTAATTGTGATATGAATATTCAGATCCGAATGAATACAAAATAAAAGTTCATATTGATAAAATAAATAGTAATACTTCAAGCATACTAATCAAAGTAATCATGTCTTCTCAAAATAGCATGGCAAAAGAAAGTTCATCCCTACAAAATCATATAGTTAGGCTATGCTTCATTTTCGTCACACGAAGATGTTCCCAACTTCTATACCCCCGATGACAAGCCAAGCAATTGTTTCATACTTAAATAATCACTTTTTCAACCTTCACGCAATACATGAGCGTGAGCCATGGATATAGCACTATGGATGGAATAGAATATGATGATGGGGATTGTGTGGAGAAGACAAAAAAAGGAGAAAGTCTCACGTTGACGAGGATAATCAACGGGCTATGGAGATGCCCATCAATTGATGTCAACATGAGGAGTAGGGATTGCCATGCAACGGATGCACTAGAGCTATGAATGCTCAACAAAAGAAAACTAGTGGGTGTGCATCCAACTTGCTTGCTCATGAAGACCTAGGGCATTTGAGGAAGCCCATCGTAGGAATATACAAGCCAAGTTCTATAATGAAAAATTCCCACTAGTATGAAAAAGACAACTTATGAGACTCACTATATGAAAAACATGGTGCTACTTTGAAGCACAATATATGAGACTCACTACATGAAGAACAAGGTGCTACTTTGAAGCATAATATATGAGACTCACTACATGAAGAACAAGGTGCTACTTTGAAGCACAAGTGTGGAAAAGAGATAGTAACATTGCCCTTTTTATTTATTTTCTTTTTTTTTGGCCTTTCTTTTTTCTTTTTGGCCTTTCTATTTTTTTTGGGCAATGCTCTAATAATGATGATCATCACACTTCTATTGATTACAACATAGGGATTACAACTCGAAACTAGAACAAGATATGACTCTATATGAATGCCTCCGTGGTGTACCGGATGGTGCGATGAATCAAGAGTGACATGTATGAAAAATGATGCATGGTGGCTTTGCCACAAATACGATGTCAACTACATGATCATGCAATGGCAATATGACAAAAGTAAGGTATGCCATGATGATGAACGGAACGGTGGAAAGTTGCATGGCAATATATCTCGGAATGGCTATGGAAATGCCATAATAGGTAGGTATGGTGGCTGTTTTGAGGAAGATATAAGGAGGTTTATGTGTGATAGAGCGTATCATATCATGGGGTCTGGATGCACCGGCGAAGTTTGCACCAACTCTCAATGTGAGAAAGGGAAATGCACGGTACCGAATAGGCTAGCAATGGCGGAAAGGAAAAAGTGCGTATAATCCATGGACTCAACATTAGTCGAAAGAACTCATATACTTATTGCAAAAATTTAGAAGTCATCAAAAATCAAGTACTACGTGCATGCTCCTAGGGGGATATATTGGTAGGAAAAGACCATCGCTCGTCCCCGACCGCCACTCATAAGGATGCACAAGCCCGTACACTTCATGTTTCAAATTTGTTACACAACTTTAACCATACATGCATGCTACAGGATTTGCTAACTTCAACACAAGCATTCTTTAAATTCATAATCACCCAACCAGCATGACTTTAATATTACCACCTCCATATCTCAAAACAATTGTCAAGCATCAAAATTATCTTAGTATTCAACGCACTCAAAAGAAAGTTTCACATATCTTGAATACCAAGTATATTAACATTAAGCAAATTACCATGCTATTTATGACTCTCAAAATAATCTAAGTGAAGCATGAGAGATTAATAGTTTCTTTAAAACAAATCCACCACCATGCTCTAAAAGATCTAAGTGAAGCACTAGAGCATAAATTATCAAGCTCAAAAGATATAAGTGAAGCACTATGAGCATAACTATCAAACTCAAAAAATATAAGTGAAGCACTATGAGCATTCTATCAAATTCCAATACATGTATGGCTCTCTCAAAAGGTGTGTACAGCAAGGATGATTGTGGTAAACTAATGAGAAAAGACGCAAATAATACAAGACGCTCCAAGGAAAACACTTACCATGTGGTGAATAAAAATATAGCTCCAAGTAAATTACCTATGGAAGTAGACGAAAGAGGGGATGCCTTCCGGGGTATCCCCAAACTTTGACTTTTTGGTGTCCTTGGGTTATCTTGGGGGTGCCATGGGCATCCTCAAGCTTAGGCTCTTGCCACTCCTTGTTCCATAATCCATCAAAAGAATTCACCCAAAACTTGAAAAGTTCACAACACAAAACTCAATAGAAATCTCGTGAGCTCCGTTAGAGAAAGAAAACAAAAGACTACTTTAAGGTACTGTAATGAACTCATTATTTATTTATATTGGTGTTAAACCTACTGTATTCCAACTTCTCTATGGATCATAAACTATTTTACTAGCCATAGATTCATCAAAATAAGCAAACAACACACGCAAAACAGAATCTGTCAAAAACAGAACAGTCTGTAGTAATCTGTAACTAACGGAAACTTCTGGAACTCAAAAAATTCTACGAAAATTAGAAAACCTGGAAAATTTGTTTATTGATCAGCAGAAATTGGAATCAGTATTTTATCACGTTCTGGTGATTTTTAACAATTCAGGCACTGAGCACAAAGTTTATGGAAATTACAGCAAGATCAAATAACTATCATCCAAGAAGGTCCAATAGGTTTAACTTGGCACAAACACTAATTAAAAGATAAAACCACATCTAAACAGAGGCTAGATGGATTATTTATTCCTAAACAGGAGAAAAAACAAAAAAAAAATTGGGTTGCCTCCCAACAAGCGCTATCGTTTAACGCCCCTAGCTAGGCATAAAAGCAAGGATAGATCTAGGTATTGCCATCTTTAATTTTCAGTTTTTTGGCGGAGTCATGCTCGAATCCGGGGGGTTCTTTCCGCTTCCCTTCATACTCGGAAATTTTTAGATCTAAAGAATCCAACCGCTTATTACAAAGAGTAATCAACATATTCATGCGGTGAAGATTTCCGCTAACACTTTTAAGAGGCTCAAGAGACTTTTGTAAAAAAATTGTTACTTCGCAAATCTTCTCAAACACTTGGGTTTCTTCCTGGGTAGGATGAGATCCTCCCTTTTGGGGTAGTGTTCCCACTATTCCCTCTATAATTTCATGCGCAATACTGGGATCAATCTCAATGAAATTTCCCTTGGCAATGCAATACAAGAGTTGTCTATGCATCATATTTAACCCAACATAAAATTGACGAAGAAGAATTATAAAGTTCACCTCTAGGGTGCACTTACGATAAGATTCCATCATCCTATACCAAGCATCTTTTAAGTTTTCTCCTTGCCTTTGCTTGAAGTGAAGAACTTCAAACTCGGGAGACATAGGAGCGGATAAGGAATTAGACATACCAACAAGCAAGCAAACTAACTCACGAGCAAAAAAACGGACGAGGAAAAGGCAACGGAAAGAGAGGAGGAGATTGGGAAATAGAGGGCGAATAAAACGGCAAGGGTGAAGTGGGGGAGAGGAAAAAGAGATGCAAATGGAAAATTATGTAATGCGAGAGATAGGGATTGTGATGGGTACTTGGTATGGTTGACTTTTGCGTAGACTCCCATAGCGGCGCGGAAATCCTTCTTGCTAGGTCTTGAGCTTGCGTTGGTTTCCCCGAAGAGGAGAGGATGATGCAACACAGTAGCGTAAGTATTTCCCTCAGTTTTGAGAACCAAGGTATCAATCCAGTAGGAGGCCACGCACAAGTCCCTCGTACCTGCACAAAACGATAGCTACTCGCAACCAACGCGATTAGGGGTTGTCAATCCCTTCACGGTCACTTACGAGAGTGAGATCTGATAGAGATAATATTTTTGGTATTTCTGGTATATAGATGCAAAGTAAAAATAAAAGCAAAGTAAAAACAAAGCAAGTATTAAAAGTTATGGAGAGTGATATGATGAGAATAGACCCGGGGGCCATAGGTTTCACTAGTGGCTTCTCTCAAGAGCATAAATATTCTACGCTGGGTGAACAAATTACTATTGAGCAATTGACAGAATTGAGCATAGTTATGAGTATATCTAGGTATGATCATGTATATAGGCATCACGTCCATGAAAAGTAGACCGAAACGATTCTCCATCTACTACTATTACTCCACTCATCGACCGCTATCCAGCATGCATCTAGAGTATTAAGTTAAAAACAGAGTAACGCCTTAAGCAAGATGACATGATGTAGAGGGATAAATTCATGCAATATGATAAACACCCCATCTTGTTATCCTCGATGGCAACAATACAATACGTGCCTTGCAACCCTTTACATCCTTTGGGTAAGGACACCGCAAGATTGAACCCAAAGCCATGCACTTCTCCCATTGCAAGAACTACCAATCTAGTTGGCCAAACCAAACGGATAATTTGAAGAGACTTGCAAAGATAACTCAATCGTACATAAAAGAATTCAGAGAAGATTCAAATATTATTCATAGATAAGTTGGATCATAGACCCACAATTCATCGATCTCAACAAACACACCGCAAAAAGAAGATTACATCGAATAGATCTCCATGAGAGAGGGAGAGAACATTGTATTGAGATCCAAAAAGAGAGAAGAAGCCATCTAGATACTAACTATGGACCCATAGGTCTGAGGTAAACTACTCACACTTCATCGGAGAGGCTTTGATGATGATGTAGAAGCCCTCCATGATGGATTCCCCCTCTGGCGGAGCTCCGGAACAGGCCCCAAGATGGGATCTCGTGGATACAGGAAGTTGCGGCGGTGGAATTAGGTTTTTGGCTCCTATTCTGATCATTTGGGGGTACATAGGTATATATAGGAGGAAGGAGTACGTCGGTGGAGCAACAGGGGGCCCACGAGGCAGGGGGGCGCGCCCTAGGGGGGGGCGCCCCCCACCCTCGTGACCGCCTCCGTTGTTCCTTGGCGTAGGGTCCAAGTCTCCTTGATCACGTTCGGTGAGATAATCACGTTTCCGAAGGTTTCATTCCGTTTGGACTCCGTTTGATATTCATTTCTTGAAACACTTTGAAAAAAGGCAAAAAAAAAAAAAAGCAAGGCTTGGCCTCCGGTTAATAGGTTAGTCCCAAAAATAATATAAAAGTGCAAAATAAAGCCCAATATAGTCCAAAACAGTAGATAAAGTAGCATGGAGCAATCAAAAATTATAGATACGTTGGAGACGTATCAGTCTGCAGGTATGCTGACGGGTCGTCCCGCGGAGGAGATGCCCGGGTCTGCGGGTGATCTTATACCGGAGCTCTCACAACCGCACAAACAAGTTCGGCAGGTGATGCAGGGTATTGCTCAGGCCTTGTGGCCATCCGTCTCCCTACCCGAAGGCATTGGAGAGATTGCAGAGAAGCTCAAGGGAGCGCGGCGGCGCCTCCGATTATGGAAGATATCGGCCTGCCGTCAAGGTGCTGGAAGCTGGGCCATGGTGAAGACGCGGTATACCAAGGTTGACCCAAACCACATGGCCGAGGTCGGACACATGGGGCTGATGGGAAGGAGATCCCCGTCGATGCAGTGTATGACCAAGTAGAATTAGCCGCAAAGTATTCCCACCAGGATTGTAGGCTAGACAGCCTGTTGGATGGGATATAAGAAGAATTTAGTCAGTCTAAGTGACTGTGTAATTTAAGTGACATGTATAATGTCTCTAGCCGGATTGTAATTCATTTGTCATGGCGGACCTTTTCGCTTCGACCTCGGGACCCAATAGTCCGGAGTGTATCCGAATACCCGCTCAGTTATGTAAAAACCGGGGTATGCGTGGAAACCAGGCGTAGGGGTCATAAGTGCTTGACAGACAAGTACCCAACTAGTTATGTTATATTACATGGATAGTAAGAAACATCTTCCAGGGAGAATAGTTCTGTTAAGGGTTCCTTTCGCTGGGTACGCATGCCCTAATGTGCATGTTGGGACTGCGGGAAGAGACGCAGGCAAAAATCATCTGGGGGCATGTATCAAAATAAAAGTCATCTTTTGTTCACCGACCGAATATTCCCTTAAGAACGCTAGCTTTCGGCTTCACCGAGTCTGAGGTACACATCCGGCTGACCCGGTAGTAACAATACCAGAGGTGCTCCCCTTATGCCCTAGCCGAATTAATAGGAACGTGGGGCATAAATACAAGAGCCGAACAACCCAAAGCTTGGCCAAAACTTAAGTCATATCGATGCATATAATGGCGAAAAAAGGTACATGCGGAAGAATAACACATGTGCGGGGCATGAAGCCCGGAAAGATAGTTATATTAAGCTTTTGTATAAGAAGCCCCCAGGTATAATGAGCGCGGCTAGCGCGTTAATATGTGTAGTCAAAACACAAGTTGAGGAAAAGGAAAAAGAAGAAAGAAAGAGAGAAAATACAGATAATGTATATGTGAAAAATGGACAGGGGTAAGGAGACGAACATCGAGTCCGGCACTAGGCATAGAATCTTCGGATTCTGGCTGCGTTCCATGGGTTTGGCTCAAGTCGATTGTCTGAAGCATCCCGCAGACGGTACGCTCCGCCGGTCAGAACTTGGACAATAATAAAGGGACCTTCCCATTTGGGCTTAAGCTTGTTCTTTTTCTTCTCCGGTGGGCGTAGAACTAGTTCACCAACGTTATAAGTTTTGGCCCGTACTTCTCTGCTTTGGTATCTTCGATCCTGTTGTTGATAGCATGCAGAACAGGCTTTTGCCACATCGCGCTCCTCCTCCAGGGTGTCCAAACTGTCCTGCCGATCAAGCTCGGCCTCTTTTTCTTCATACATGCGCACTCGAGGTGAGTCATGAATTATGTCACGGGGCAAAACCGCCTCTGCGCCGTACACCATAAAGAACGGTGTGTATCCGGTAGTGCGATTTGGCGTGGTCCGCAGCCCCCATAAGACGGAGTTGAGCTCCTCTACCCAGTGCATGTTGGACTCCTTTAAGGACCGCACTAATCTGGGTTTGATGCCGCTCATGATAAGACCATTTGCTCGCTCGACTTGACCGTTACTTTGCGGGTGATAGACAGAAGCATAATCGAGCTTGATGCCCATGTTGCTGCACCAAAGTTTTAACTCGTCGGTTGTAAAGTTTGTGCCGTTGTCGGTAATGATGCTGTGGGGGACGCCATAGCGGTGTATGACCCCAGATATTAAGTCTATCACCGGTCTGGATTCGGCTGTTCTAACAGGTTTGACTTCTATCCATTTGGTGAATTTATCCACCATGACCAGTAAGTATTTTTTTCTTATGGGTTCCCCCTTTAAGGGGTCCGACCATATCGAGCCCCCAGACCGCAAAGGGCCAGGTAATGGGGATTGTTTGGAGGGCGGTGTGCGGCATGTGGCTTTGGTTTGAAAAAAGCTGGCAACCGACGCAGCGTTGGACCAAGTCCTGTGCATTTGCCCGGGCCGTTGGCCAATAGAAACCTGTACGTAAGGCTTTGCTTACAAGGGCCCGGGCTGTGGCGTGGTGGCCGCCGAGTCCAGCATGGATTTCTGCCAAAAGCTTCCGCCCTTCCTCTTCGGAGATGCACCTTTGAAGGACTCCGGTAGTGCTTTTCTTATAAAGCTCTCCCTTGTGGACCTTGTAGGCTTTAGATCGCCGCACTATGCAGCGCGCCTCATTTTGGTCCTCGGGAAGTTCCTGCCTGGTTAGGTAGTCCAGGAATGGTTCTGTCCACAGGGCGATCACGGCCATTATTACGTGGGTTGAATGTGTTATTTCGGTGGCAGAGCCTCTGATTATGTCAGAATGTTCGGTATCTGTTGTTGTGGCCGGGTCCGGACTATTGTTACCGGTGTCCCCTTCCCATATCACGGATGGCTTAAACAGCCTTTCCAAGAAGATGTTATGTGGGACGGGGCCGCGCTTAGCACCTGTCTGGCGAGGATATCCGCCGCTGATTGTTTTCCGGGCCACATGGTGGAATTCGGGCCCCTCGAACCGGTGACATCTTGAGGACGGCGTTGCGATAAGCCGCCATTTTCAGATTCTTGGCATCGAAGTCTCCATTTATTTGGGATATTGCGAGGTTCGAGTCCCCACGCACCTCCAGGCGTCGAATGCCCATGGAAACTGCCATCCGAAGACCATGTAACAGGGCCTCGTATTCGGCTGCGTTGTTGGAGTCTGTGTATAGTATTTGGAGTACGTATTGGACTATATCTCCGGTAATGGATGTGAGGACGACGCCAACCCCAGACCAGCCAGCATTTTAGAGCCGTCGAAGTGCATGATCCAATTGGAGTACGCGCCGCCGTACTCTTTAGGGAGTTCGGCTTCTGTCCATTCGGCGACAAAATCGGCGAATACTTGCGACTTAATGGCTCACCGGGGTTTATATGTTATGTCGAACGGGAGGAGCTCAATGGCCCATTTGGCAATCCGTCCCGTGGCGTTGTGGTTGTTTATTATTGAACCCCTCAAGTTGTATGTTGGTATGGTATCCGCTGTACTGTGGATTTTGCAGGGCCCGTTAAGCCATCCCTCCAACACAGTTCTATGCCCTGAAGTGGGCTTTTGCTTCTGTATGATTGAATCGGGCGACTTATGAGAGTGCGCCATTTTGATTCGGACTGGGTGTTTAGTCAGAGCCGGCTTATACCAAAATTTTGCTTCGTTTTCCGGGCACTTTCCATCGCATACAGTACTTCCAGACTATGGCCGCCAAGTCGTGGCGTGCTACATCACGGCGACTTATGGCGTTAAGGATTCCCTTGTCCGTGCAATTATTGCAAAATAATGATATTGTGTCTTCCTCACGACAGTCCTTTACCTTGTTCATTACGAGAAATCTGGCCCAATAGTGATGTACCATTTCCTGGGGCTCTTGCCTAATGTGGGAAAGATCTCTTATATCTGGGTGGGTGGGTGGATTTGAGTCTGGACCCTGACCCGATCTGAGACCCAGGGGCAGAGGAGTTTCCGATCTGGGAAGTTCGGGCTCCGGGATGTTCCCCAATAGGTCTAGTCTGCTGCTTGATTCTAGGTTCAGGGCTTGGCAATGTCCTTCCGTAAACAGGTATCCGGCTCGGGGTTCGATACTTTGTGCCATTTCCTTACTTCGATTCCTAGCACATTACTTTTCCATGATCATTACCACGTATGAAAACAATCTATTCAGAGAAAACATCCTTTAGGTTAGGTTTGATTCAAAAATTTAGGGTTAGGTTTCCACCGAACTCATCTCGGATCGACCGAGTTGTAAAATCGGTCTCACCGATTTGGCTGCAACATCAAAGCCCAAAACTACTCCCAAAGCAATAGCTCAAGCTCAGAAGCCTTCTAAGCCAAAGTGAAGCACCAGAAACATTCCTGCTGAAGAGAAGAACAAGGCAAAGTGAAGCACCAGAAACATTCCTGCTGAAGAGAAGAACAAGGCCCCGGTGCCTGAAGTTGAAGAAGAAGATGATGAAGCCCAAGTGCTGAGAAAACCGAAACCAAAGATTCCAGATCACAATGACACTCATGCAGTGGCAGAGGACATGAACATCAGAAAGGATGCAGGATTGAGACTTTGGAGACAGTCTGATCCTTATGCTGTGAGAAGGAGAATTGATGTAGATTACAGGTTCCACACTAAAGAACAACAAGACTTCTATGAGACTATTCTGCTGGACAAGAAACCAATAGTCTGTGATATGAAGTGGGTTGATTGGGAATATATTGATGAGAGTAAAGATCACTTCCTAGGTGTACATGAAAGCTTCAAAGCTTGTGGAGTTGACAAGTTTGTTGGATATAAGCTCACCAAATGGAATGATGAGCTAATCATGCAATTCTACTCCACTGCTCATTTCTATCCAGATGGAAGGATAGTGTGGATATCTGAAGTACAAGGTACCAATCAACTGTTGAAGAATGGGCCAAGTTAATCAATGGCCCGTAAGAACATGATGATGATTTGGATGTGTATGCCAACAAGAAGAAAGACCACAATTCAATGGCAAATATGTACAAGGAGATCCCAGACAAAGATTTGGAGAGATACAAGTTTGGATCTGTACAATATTTGTTGTCTGGTCTGCCTACTATCAACACCATCTTAAGGCATACTCTGTTACCCAAATCTGGAGATCACAAGATGATTAGAGGACATTCCATCAACTTGCTGCAAATCTTTGATGTGCCACAAAAATTCAAGGTCATGAGTCTGATTGTAGAGACAATCAAAAGGACACTGCTGACCAAAAAAGATCTTGTGGGTATGCTCCACACATTCAGTTGCTCATCAACTCAAAGATGGGCACAGGTACTTACTTGTTGGACAAGGAGCATTTACCTTTGCACCCTGAATTTGAAGACAACACAATTGTGATGAATGAAGATGAACCTTCATCTGTGCAAGCACAAGAGAAGAGAGCAAAGGCCAAGGCAGAAAAGGCTGGAAAGATGCCAAGTATTGAGGAGGCATCTGAAGTGTTCCTGAAGAGCAAACAAGATCAATTAGCCTATCTGATTCAAGCTACATTGAGGATAGAGAAGGGCTTGGCCACCCTGACTTAGAATCAGGAGACTTGGAGAGGATCATAGTGACCAAGTTTTATGATCTTGATCTGAAGGTCACTGAGATTCAGACACCAGTTGAGCTGCTCCAGGATGAAGCAGAGGAGAAGAAAGGACAAGGTACTACAGATGCTTTTCGGCGAGTGCCCAGAGGTCAGAGGTCAGCTGTAGTGCCAGTGCCAGATATGAGAGCTACATCATCTGCACCAAAGAATAGCCTCAGGCCACCTCCAAAGAAGAACTCCATCAGCTCCGGCTACATCAACCGATGCCTTCGTCCTCAGAGTTCTCTCTACACCACCTCCTGAAGACCAAGCCTGAGAGACGCATAGCATTATGCATTTTCGAACTTTTTGGTAACTTGTTGCCAAAGGGGGAGAAATGTATAGATTATAGGCTTCGAGAGAGAGTGTTTTGCTTCTTTGTCTCTCTTGCTATTTGGTTGAACTTTATTGTGTGCTTGTTTGATACTCTATGTCCTTGTGTGAGATACTTGTATGATCATGTGTTTGATCATATGCTACTTTAATGCTTGCTTGGGTGATATTATCTCTTATATCCCATATATGATCATTCATTTTGCTTGGTGATGAGTGCATGTTTTTAATTTCTATCATTTTGAGCGCTCCACCAAGATGTATGTGACATGGAAGAGTAACCCATGATCCTAATCGATTGTGCATTTGCATTCAAAAGCAAATTTTAAATAATTCACAAATTAGGGGGAGCTCTTGCTTATCACATACTTCTCAAAGCGACGATGTATTTCAATCTTATTATCATTTGTCGAAGCTTTGATCTATATGTTGTCATCAATTAGAAAAAAGGGGGAGATTGAAAGTGCAACTATCCCTGGGTGGTTTTGGTAATTATTGACAACATATAGCTCATTGAACTAATGCTATTTCAAGATAAATATTTCAGGAAAGTTCAATGATTGGCATGGCATGGATTAGAATTGTGGACCCCTCAAAATGCTAAGGACACATATTGGCTCAAGCTCAAGACTCTACATTTTATTTTTAGTGATCCAAGATCACATTGAGTCCATAGGAAAAGCCAATACTATTAAAAGGGGATGAGGTGTTGCTTAATGGGTTGCTTGCTCAAAATGCTTAGTGATATGCTCCAAAACCATCAACCACTCTCTCATATCCACATATGTCCCAAACCAAAAGTCAAACTCGGCCCCACCGAAACATTACATCAGGCGCCACTGAGTTCACTTGACATAGCCACTGCCACAAACCCTAGTCACTTTGGTCTCACCGATAGGGATCTCGGTCTCACCAAGATGGGATTACAAACTCTCTATTTCCCTTCGTAACATTTCGGTCCAACCGAGATGAGCGATTGGTCCCACCGAGTTAGTAATGCAAACTCTCTGTTTCCCCTTCGTAACGTTTCGATCTCACCGAAATGAGCAAATTGGTCCCACCGAGTTTGCCTGACCAACTCTTTGGTTAGCTTATTACCAAAGCCGGTCTCATCGAGTTTGTGTAATCGGTCTCACCGAGATTATGTTATGCCCTAACCCTAATGAAATCGGTCCCACCGAGTTGACATATCAGTCCCACCGAAATGCCTAACGGTCACATTATGAACTGAATCGGCTGACCGATTTTTTGATTCGGTCTCACCGAGTTTGGTGAATTGTGTGTAGCAGTTAGATTTTGTGTGGAAGCACAAGAGCAAGGAGTTCATCATCAACACACCATAGATTGGTTAGGTGTCACACAGGAGCCTCCGTCAAGATTGTGGAGTTGAACCAAGGAGTTTGTACAGGCAAGGAGATCGCCTACTTCGTGAAGATCTACCCTAGTGAGGCAAGTCCTTCATGGGTGATGGCCATGGTGGGATAGACAAAGTTTCTTATTCATGGACCCTTCATGGGTGAAGCCCTACGTGGACTCGCGCAACCGTTACCCTTCGTGGGTTGAAGTCTCCATCAACGTGGATGTACGATAGCACCACCTATCGGAACCACGCCAAAAATCTCCGTGTCTACATTGCGTTTGCTCCCTCCAACCTCCTCCCTTTACCTTCATGTGCAATGTTTTACATTCCGCTGCTATACTCTTAGACTTGCATGTGTAGGTTGTTTGCTTGACTAGTTCTAAGTTGTTACATCTGCCAAGACTTAAAATTGGGAAAAGGCTAGATTTTTATTTGGTCAAGTAGCCTAATCAACCCCCCTCTAGACATACTTTAGATCCTACAATTCCTCCTCAACTCCTCGTCCCCAAAAACAAACAAGTCATTCAGCATCCTTCCGTTGCATTTGCCATGGCCAGCGTGAGTTCTGGGTCGATAGATTACCACCAGGGAGAGGCGAGCATGGAAGCGGAAGCACGAGAGATGTCCCGCCTCGACGCGAAAGCAGCCAACATGTACCGCCGCGCGGAAGTAGCAGCACAGAGTTCCCGCCGCGCTGCCGAAGTACCACGGAGGTCCCGCCGCATCCTCGATGCAGCAGACTGGTCCGGCCGCGCCACGGAAGCAGCAGAGATGTCCCGCCGCACCGCGAATGCAGAAGAGATGTCCCGCCGCGCCACGGCAGCCTGGAAAAATGTCTCGCGGGCAGGCGACGACTCTTGCAGGCGCATACATGCAATCGTCCACAGCCAGATGGATCAGATCTCCGGCTGGGCGAGGTTGCAGGACGACATGAAAGCATCATTTGAACAGGCTACCGGCGTCATCCGGCAACTAAGGGAGGGAAATGAGAGGCTCCGGGCCGAGCGCGGCCTGCTGAGGGTGAAGATCGTCCGAAGTGCAGAGCAGCAGGAGGAGACCAGTGACTTGTTGAAGAGGACCGGCGTCATCATTAAGAAACTTATGGACGAGAATGACATGCTCTGCGTCGAGCGCCAAAGGCTGGTGGAGGAATCCGTGGATGCCCTCAAGCAGTTTCTTGAGGACACGACAGAGCTCATTGCCGCTCGCCGCAGAGACTAGTTCCCGCGGCCTGCAGCAACACATCAAGAAAGTAGAGATCAGCGAGCCAGATCGTTGTCTTCCTTCTTCTTTTGCCTTTTGTATTTCGGGCGTAGCCGCATGTGGCTTTTTTAATTATCTTCCTAATTATGTAAGACAATTATTATCCACTGTCGTCGTCCTTATATATTCATCGGTCTTGCTATAAGTTGCAGTAGATGCTATATAGGTCCGTCGGATCTTACATCAAGATCCGTGCAAAATTTTCTTTTCAGATTTTCTTTTTTCTCTCTTAAATCTCAGTCGAGTGAGACATAGCAATGCCATTAAACAGAGGCTCGCGCGCCACTAATGGACACCTTGGGAGAGAGGTGGATAGCAGATGGAGGTCAAAGGGCTCTCCTCTCGATAAGCACGTGCAGGGGTCTGATCGCACGCCTCCCGTACTCAAATAGCTACCCTGCACGGCGCCTCCTAGCTAATAAAAAAAAGGGACACGTGGCGGCACGTAAATGGTAAGTAGAACGCCCACGGTTTCAATAATACTTGTGTTTTCGATTGTAACGTGACAGCACTTGTTCCAAAATGACTTTGTTGATTGCTAATGTGTGCGCCTTTGCAAATTGGACAGCAAAATTACCATAGCATGTTGGTGCCATGTCATGACACCAAGCCAAGTTTCATGATTTTCATGCGTGTTTTGGATTTACAGGAATTAAAAAAACCAAGTTTCCCAATGTTTCTGGCCGAGCCACGATGCCCAGATGTCTGAATTTCAATCCCATTTCTTGCATGGGACCTAGAAATTTACCCGAGGACACACATGTGATTTTTCAACCAACTTTGGTGCACTGGAGCATGTTGATGTCTACTACGCAACTTTATTCTTGTAGACTCGTGTTGGGCCTCCAAGCGCAGAGTTTTATAGGCCAGTAGCAATTTTCCCTCAAGTGGATGACCTAAGGTTAATCAATCCGTGGGAGGTGTAGGATGAAGATGGTCTCTCTCGAACAACCCTGCAACCAAATACAAGAAATCTGTTGTGTCCCCAACACACCCAATACAATGGCAAACTGTATAGGTGCACTAGTTTGGTGAAGAGATGGTGATAAAAGTGTAATATTGATGGTAGAAATATATTTTTATAATCTGAATAAATAAAAACAGCAAGGTAGTAAATAGTAAACGGGCACAAAAACGGTATTGCAATGCTTAAAAATGAGGCCTAGGGTCCGTACTTTCGCTAGTGCAACCTCTCAACAATGCTAGCATAGTTGGATCATATGATTATCCCTCAAAGTGCAGCAAAGAATCACTCTCGAGTTCCTATTAGCGGAGAACAAAATATATGAATTTGTTTGTAGGGTACGAAACCACTCAAAACTATTCTTTCCGCTCGATCTATTCAAAAATTCGTACTAAAATAACACAAAGCTATTTTTTCGTTCGATCTATCCTAGAGTCCGTACTAGAATAACACCAAAGCAAATTCATATTCATAATACCCAATCCACGCAAAGAACTATAAAGAGACCCCAAAGTTTCCTCGGAGAAAAACGTGCATCAATCCCTATGCATAGATTACCCCAATATCACTGCGGGGATCCGCGAGTTGAATGCCATAACATATATCAAGTGAATCAATAAGTTACCCCAATGTCACCTCAAGTATTCATATTGCAAGACATATATCATGTGTTCTCATCTCTGAATATTCAATCCGACAAGACAAAACTTTGAAGGATAAAGATTCAATTCATCATAACAAGAGTATAGAGGGGAGAAACAACATATGATCTGACTATATTAACAAAGACCATGATATCGATCACAAGAGAGAGATCAAACACATAGCTACTGGTACAAACCCTCAACCTCGAGGGTGGACTACTCCCTCCTCATCGTGGTGGCCGTCGTGATGATGAAGATGGCCACCGGAGATGATTCCCCCCTCTGGCAGGGTGCCGGAATGGGGTCTAGATTGGTTTTCGCAGATACAGAGACCTTGCGACGGCGGAACTTCTGATCTAGGGTAACCCCGAATGGTTTCGGAATATTTGGGAATTTATAGTGTAAAGAAGGGATGCGGGAGGCCATCAAGGTGGGGACAACCCACCTGGGCGCGCAAGGGAGGCCTGGCGTGCCCTGGTGGGTTGTGCCCCCCTTGGGGAACCCCCCAGGTGCTTCTTTGGCCCATCGGGAGTCTTCTGGGCCATAAAAAATCTCCGTGGAGTTTCGTGGTGTTTGGACTCCGTTTGATATTGATTTCATGCGATGTAAAAAACAAGCAAAAAACAGCAACTGGCACTGGCACTGCGTCAATAGGTTAGTCCCAAAAAATGATATAAAGTTGCTATAAAATGATTGTAAAACACCCAAGAATGATAATATATTGGCATGAATACTTCATAAATTATAGATACATTGGAGACGTATCAGCATCCCCAAGCTTAATTCCTGCTCGTCCTTGAGTAGGTAAATGATAAAAGAAATAATTTATGAAGTGTGAATGCTAGCAAAGTGCATAAGTCTGATCAATGAAAATTTCAATCACTTTTTCTAGCATCATAGCAGCAATTCTTTCTCATAAAATTCCTCATGTTGTAGTGGCAACCAATTCGCATGTTAAGGTTTAAACAATGAACTCTCTTGAAACCCAACAACCTATGTTCTTAGTCACCAAGCAATTGCAATTCAACATATTAAACAGAGTTTAAGTAATAGCTCCACATACTCAACCATCTTATAGTCTTCTATAATTGTTAACACTCACCGCATACACAAGCGCAAAACGTTTCAACCGGACACATAGAAAGATAGGGGCTTATTGTTTTGCCTCCCAAACTATTCACCTCAAGGGTCATGTCAACAATAATAACTCATGCTACCCATATTCAACCGGACATATGTGCCTAGATCTTTCCTCACCACATGATGCTTGCCAAAAGAGAAAAATAAAAAGGAATAGAGATAATAACTTTGACTCTTGCATTAAATTAAATACATAAAAGTAAAAGATAGGCCCTTCGCAGAGGGAAGTAGGGATTTGTAGAGGTGCCAGAGCTCAAAGCAAAACTTGAGAGATAAAATATTTTGAGAGGTATACTTTTCCCACCAACAAAAACGACTTAGAGCTCCCAACACTTTCCATGCTAGATATATCATAGGCGGTTCCCAAACAATTCCTTTTTCCACCATACTTTCACTATCCATGGCTAGCCGCATCCACGGTGCCCTCCATACCAACACTTTCCAATGAATTTATCATTTGACAACATAAAGTAAATTCATTTTTCATTTTGGGACTGCGCATCCCTAAAACCTTTGCCTTACTCTCGTGCAATGACAAGTTAATAAACACTCATAGTGAGAATAACACATCTAGCATGGAAAACATTGGCCACCCCTCACCGCCTCGCGAGCGGTACGAGCACACAAAAGAGAAATTTATTTTTGAAAATTAGAGATGGCACATACAAATTTGCTTAGAACGCATGCGGAAATACCGCATATAGGTAGGTATGGTGGACTCTTGAAAATAAGATTTGGGTTTAAGGGTTTTTGGATGCAAAAGTAGTATCTCTACTTGGTGCGGATTTTTTGGCTAGCAAAGATGGGGGGCAAGCACCACATGTTAAAGGATCTATGACAATATGAATTCTATGTGAATATGAGCAAACATAAATCATTATGTTGTCTTCCTTATCCAATGTCAACAATTTTGGCATATAATATTTTGATGGGGGCTTACAATCACAAAAGATTTCTACGATAGTGTATTTGCATGTGAAAGTTCTCTTCCTTATACTAATTATTCGTGAATTGCTTGTATGACCAATATTGTGATTGTCAAGCCTCAAAAGATTTCACTTTCTAAACCCAAATGTGAAGCTACCACTAGGCATGATATGATTTCAACTTCATGACATTTCATTTATTCAACAATTTACTCATAGGATATAAGTGAAGAACAAGAGTAAATGACAAACTACACCAAAAAGATATAAGTGAAGATCATGCGAGTAGTTAAATAAATAGGTAGCTATTTGAGGACTCTCTCTTATTAAAAACTTTCAGATCTAAGTAATTTATTAAAACAGCAAGAAAAACAAAATAAAATGACATTTCAAGAATAGCACACATCATGTGAAGAAGCAAAAACTTAGGATCAACCGATACTAACCGATAATTGTTGAACAAGAAATGTGGGATGACTATCGGGGCATCCCCAAGCTTAGATACTTGAGACTGTTGGAAATATGCCCTAGAGGCAATAATAAAATGGTTATTATTATATTTCTTTGTTCATGATAATTTTCTGTTGTTCATGCTATAATTGTATTAACAGGAAACCGTAATACATGTGTGAATACATAGACCACAACATGTCCCTAGTGAGCCTCTAGTTGACTAGCTCGTTTATCAATAGATGGTTATGGTTTCTTGACCATGGACATTGGATGTCATTGATAACGGGATCACATCATTAGGAGAATGATGTGATGGACAAGACAATCCTAAGCCTAGGACAAAGATCGTGGTTAGGTATGCTAAAGCTTTTCTAATGTCAAGTATCATTTCCTTAGACCATGAGATTGTGCAACTCCGGATACCGTAGGAATGCTTTGGGTGCACCAAGCGTCCTAGCAATGGCGGGTGGCTATAAAGGTGCACTACGGTATCTCCGAAAGTGTCTGTTGGGTTGTACGAATCGAGGCGGGATTTGTCACTCCGTGTGACGGAGAGGTATCTCTGGGCCCACTCGGTAGGACATCATCATAATGTGCACAATGTGACCAAGGGGTTGATCACGGGATGATGTGTTACGGAGCGAGTAAAGAGACTTGCCGTAGCGAGATTGAACAAGGTATCGGCATACCGACGATCGAATCTCGGGCAAGTACAATACCGCTAGACAAAGGGAATTGTATACAGGATCGATGGAGTCCTTGACATAGTGGTTCATCCGATGAGATCATCGTGGAACATGTGGGAGCCAACATGGGCATCCAGATCCCGCTGTTGGTTATTGACCGAAGAACGTCTCGGTCATGTCTGCATGATTCCCGAACCCGTAGGGTCTACACATAAGGTTCGATGGCGCTAGGGTTATAAAGGAAGTTTGTATGTGGTTACCGAATGTTGTTGAGTCCGGGATGGGATCCCGGACATCACGAGGAGTTCGGAATGGTCCGGAGGTAAAGATTTATATATGGGAAGTCCTGTTTTGGTCACCAAAAGTTCGGGTTTTATCGGTAACGTACCGGGACCACCGGGAGGGTCTCGGGGGTCCACCAAGTGGGGCCACCATCCCCGAAGGGCTGCATGGGCCAAGTGTGGGAGGGGACCAGCCCCAGGTGGGCTGGTGCGCCCCCCCCCCCACAAGGGCCCAAGGCGCCTAGGGTTTGTGGGAGGGGGCGCACCCACCTAACTTGGGGGGCAAGTTTCCCCTCTCCCCCCCTTGGCCGCACCCTAGATGGGTTTGGGCTGGTCGCCGCCTCTAGGGGTGGAACCCTAGGTGGGGTGCAGCCCTCCCTCTCCCCCTATATATACTTGAGGGTTTTGGGGCTGCCAACAGATGAGTTTGACCTCTCCCTGGCGCAGCCCTACCTCTCTCCCTTCTCCTCTCCCGCGGTGCTTGGCGAAGCCCTGCAGGATTGCCACACTCCTCCATCACCACCACGCCGTTGTGCTGCTGCTGGATGGAGTCTTCCTCAACCACTCCCTCTCTCCTTGCTGGATCAAGGCATGGGAGACATCACCGGGTTGTACGTGTGTTGAACGCGGAGGTGCCGTCCGTTCGGCACTAGGATCTCCGATGATTTGGATCACGGCAATCTGACTCCTTCAACCCCGTTCTCTTGAGCAGCTTCCGCTTAGCGATCTACAAGGGTATGTAGATGCACTCTCCTTCCCCTCGTTGCTGGTTTCTCCATAGATAGATCTTGGTGACACGTAGGAAAATTTTGAATTTCTGCTACGTTCCCCAACAGTGACTTCTTGAAATATTATCTTGGTATGCCTTGGTCATCCCCAAGCTTGAGCTTTTGTGTCACCTTAATTCCTCTTGTATCACGATTTTCCTAAATCTCAAAAGCTTCATCCACACAAAACTCAACAAGAACTCGTGAGATAAGTTAGTATAAACCAATGCAAAAACTTTATCATTCTCTACTTTAGAAAATCGCTAAAATTATTATTCAACATTGCATACTAAATTCCTCTGCATCTTTAATACTCCTATCCTCAAATAGAATCATTAAACAAGCAAACATATGTAAACAATGCAAACATAACAGCAATCTGCCAAAACAATACAGTCTGTAAAGAATGCAAGAGTATCAATACATATTCAACTCCAAACATTAGGAAATTCTACCACACTGTAGATAATTTATCAGATCTTGTTTTTCAAAAAGTTTCAGAATTTTATCACACTCTGACTTTCCTCGGGAATTTTTGCAACACCGATAAATTTTCTGTTTTCAAACAGCGACATGTATACTTGCAAGATAAGCATGGCAAAGGCTATAAATGCCACTTTTATTGAAATAAAAGATGCAAAATATTATTATAAATAACAGCAAGAAAATCCTAATAAAATAAAATGACGCTCCAAGTAAAACACATATTATGTGACGAATGAAAACATAGCTCCAAGTGAGGTTACGATAATGTTGGAGACGAAAGAGGGGATGCCTTCCGGGGCATCCCCAAGCTTAGTTGCTTGGATATTCCTTGGGTATTAACTTGGGGTTCCTTGGACATCCCCAAGCTTAGTGTCTTGTCACTCCTTACTCTCCTCATATCGATATCTCACCCAAAACTTGAAAACTTCAATCACACAAAACATAACGACACTTCGTGAGATAGGTTAGTATGATAAAGAGTAAACCATTTCACTTTGGTACTATAAAAGACAAGATTCATAATTGTTTACACACAATTCCTACTGTAGCATATCATTTCCACAATTTATATTGAGCAATATAAGCCATAGAAACTAGGAAACAAGCAAACTATTCATTGAAAACAGAATCTGTCAAAAACAGAACAGTCTGTAGTAATATGGACAACTACCATACTTATGCTACTCAAAAAATTATGAAACAAATTGGAACACGTGATAAATTAGTATATTAAACTTCTGCAACAAGAATCAACTCAAAAAGACTCTTCTGTTAAAAATGGGACCCATTTTCGTGAGCGCATAAATTCCTGTTTTTTAGCAGGGTCAAATCAACTATCACCCAACATGATCCCAAAGGCTTTACTTGGAACTTTATTGAAACAAAGCAATAAGCATGATCAATACATTAGCCTAATCATGTTAAAACAGAAAAACAGTAGGTAAAAGTGTTGGGTTGTCTCCCAACAAGCGCTTTTCTTAAATGCCTTTTAAGCTAGGCATGATGATTTCAATGATGCTCACGTAAAAGATAAGAATTCACTACTGGAATCAGCTTCTTTGCCATTCGCCATGGCGGACGGCAAAGGCATGGATCACGGACGGCAAATGTATTTGCTGTCCACCAGCAGACGACAAACTGTCCGTCTGAACACGTGCCAGCAAAGGCCTTCTTTGCCGTCCGCTTCACAGAAGCAGACGGCAAAGAGTTCTTGTCTGCCACCGAGGCCAGCGGGGCAGCAAAGACAATGGACGGCATTGAGGTGCGTGAGTGCCGCTAGGGGGTTAACGGCGCTCTTTGCCATCTGCCAGCGGATGGCAAAGAGTCAAAGCTCTTTGTTGTCCGCTGACAGACGGCAAAGAGCTCAGCTAGGCAGTACTGGGAAGCTGCCACGTGGCCAGCTATGCCGTCCGCTGGCAGACGGCAAAGTGATTTGAATCTTTGCCGTCCGCTGGCAGACGGCAAAGTGACCAAATAGGCAGCCAGTGTTCCCAGGTTGTACAGGTAGCTGCCATGTGTCCTCTTTGCCGTCTGATAGCAGACGGCGAAGCTCTTTGCCGTCTGCTAGTAGACGACAAATAGGCTACATATCCCCTGTTTTTATTGGAATCCATTTAATTTCACAGGAATTCACACACAGATATACATATTTTTTTTTCACATGCACAGCAGACATATGATGTATCCAACACATTGCTCCATCCATGACAACATACATACATAATAGGAAACAGAGTTCCATCCATAAGAATTGCAGTAACATCACAATGTTCATCCAACACATTGTTCCATGCATGCATCCATATAACAAAGTTCCACATTTTTTATCAATACAAACGAAAAAGAGAAAAGGGAAACAAGCACTCCATCCATGCAAGCTTCCATGTAGTGAATTAAATCTGCAAAATGGGAAACAAGATAGTTAGAAGATGAAGACTAGAATCAGAAGAAGAAGAAGAATAAGAAGAAGAAGAAGAAGAAGAAGAAGAAGAAGAAGAAAATGAAGAAGAAGAAGAAGAAGAAGAAGAAAAAGAAGAAGAAGAAGAAGAAAAAGAAGAAGAAGTAAGCATACTTAGGTAAAATGGAGCTAACCTAGCTAATTCTGCCATTTTTGAGTGAACTAAGCATATTATGCCATTTTTTATATAACTTAGAGCTAACTTCATTTTGGAGAATAAGAAGAAAACTAGAAGAAGAAGAAGAAGAAGAAAACTAGAAGAAGAAGAAGAAGAAGAAGACTAGAAGAAGAACTTCATCTTCTTCTTTTCTTCTTCTTCTTTTTCTTCTTCTTCTTTTCTTCCTATTCCTTCTATTCTTCCTCTTCCTGGATTTTCTTCATCTTATTATGTCATTTGTGGACTAAATAGGCTAAATTATGTCATAAATGGACTAAATATGCTAAATAAGAAGAAAAATGCCATTTTTGAGCTTACCTAGCTAATTATGCCATTTTTTACCTAACTAAGCATATTATGAGATATAACTTAGAGCTTACTTCATTTCAGAGAAGAAAAAGAAGAAAACTAGAAGAAGAAGAAGAAGAAGAAGAAGACGACGACTAGAAGAAGACTAGAAGAAGAAGAAGAAGAAGAAAACTTCTTCTTCTTCTTTTCTTCTTCTTCTTCTTTTCTTCCAATTCCTTCTTTTCTTCCTCTTCCTTGATTTTATTCATCTTATTATGTCATTTGTGGACTAAATAGGATAAATTATGTCATAAATGGACTAAATAGGCTAAATAAGAAGAAAAATTCCATTTTTGAGCTTACCTAGCTAATTATGCCAGTTTTGACCTAACTAAGCATATTATGCCATTTTTTGATATAACTTAGAGCTAACTTCATTTTGGAGAAGAAGAAGAAGAAGAAGAAGAAGAAGATGAAGAAGAAGAAGAAGAAGAAGAAGAAGAAGAAGACTAGAAGAAGAAGAAGAAGAAGAAGATCTTCTTCTTCTTCTAGTCTTCTTCTTCTTCTTCTTCTTTTCTTCCTATTCCTTCTTTCCTTCCTCTTCCTTGATTTTCTTCATCTTATTATGTCATTTGTGGACTAAATAGGCTAAATTATGTCGTAAATGGACTAAACACGCTAAATAAGAAGAAAACTATCGTTATCACAGAGGTGTAGGAATGGTCGGGGCTGCACCAGTGCCAGACGGAGGTGAAGGACCAGTTGGGGTTCCGGCGTTGGTAGAAGGAGTGGTCGATGCTTGTCGGGAGCCATGCTACACCAAAGATCATTTCCAATAATGTCTCGTTAGCAAGTTCGCAAACTGAAATGTGAATAGTAGTAAGCAACGACCATTCAAATCAAACTCACCATGGTCGCCGGAGCAATCTGGGGCATCGGCGGAGGGGCCTGACCGTTTTTCTCGCACATGGTCTGCACATTTGGTTCTCACGAGTCAGTCATATTAGATAGTAATGCGAACATTACGTGCATGATTGGGCTAATATGCACGAGAAACGTACCACGATGAGCTCGTATAGGGCCCGGTTACCGCTGTCGTTCCAGTTCCTCTGCTCCTCCAATAGCTTAGCTATCCTCTCCTCCATCTCCTTTTGTGCCTCCCTTTTTGCCTCCTCCACAAGCTCCTTCATCTTCAATCTCTGTTTCTCAACAATAGCCTGCAACACACCACTCCTCGTTAGCATTGTAATCGTCGACGGACGCACACACAGTGTAATGGAGGAAAGGTGACAGAGTCCGTATAACTAACCGCCATGGCGATCTCCGCGGGCCATGCATGAGGCGTTATCTCAGGATCAGAGCTACTCAGGCGCTTCTCGATCTGCGGGAGAGGCTTAGGACAACGTATCAGTCCATCACCAATGGCTAGAGAGTAATGGGACCTCCCGCCACCAGATATCATCACCAGCTCTGTATCAAAAGGATCCTGGCTCGGGTTAAAGTCCTCCCCTTTCCTCGCCTTCCCCTCGTGTCTGTACTTCACAAGCTTGTGGTGGGAGGTCTTGTTGGTGAAGCTCTTTGGATCATCTAGGTCAGACTCCGTGAATGGCTTGGCCTTCTTATGCAGGGGCCATATGGGCCATGCCATAGAGGTCGAACAGGACACATGCACGAGCTTCTTGTGGTGGTGCTTTGAGAGAGAGCAGAAATATTAGATAAGGGCTCAAGCTAGCATGAAGAATGATATTGCTATGTAAATAGGTCATTTTGGAGCTAAGAAAGGTTATTATGTCATTTTCAAGGAAAATAAGCTAAGTTTAGGTCATTTTCAAGGTAACCAAGATTATTATGCCATTTTTTACCAAAGTATGCTAATTATGTCATTATTGAGCTATCCAAGGTTATTATGTCATTTTAGAGCTAACTATAGCATATTTAGGCATTCTATAGAGCTATCTAAGGTTATTATGTCATTTTAGAGCTAATTATGTCATGAATGAACTAGCTAAGATTAGTTTAGGTCGTTATTGATCTATCGAAGGTAGTTATGCCATTTTTTAACTAACTAAAGCATATTAAGTCATTTTATAGAGCTATCTAAGGTTATTACGTCATTTTAGAGCTAAATATGTCATAAATGAACTATCTAGCATGAAGAATGAATTACATGAATCATGTAGCAAACCACATACCCAATTATCCCCGTACTCAAACAGGTTGGAGCTCCCTTGATGGTGTGGCACACCTTCCATTTGATCGCGCTTATCCTTGTCCCTTTGGTGTTTGACTTTCCATTGGGCAGAGCACCACGCATCCACCAATGCCTCCCAATAGTCCATCTTATCCATCTCGGGGGCACCTAAGTGAGTCAAGAGAAATTTCAGTGCTACGCCTATGAATCAAATCAAGAAAACTAAGTTCAAGGCCTTAAGAATAGGTAATTACCTGCATGTACTTCTCCTTACTTAGAAACTTGCCGCGACATACCTTGCCCTCCTAATACCCTTGAGGCGTAGTAGTCTCGAGCGGCAGCACTGCAAGCCTCGTGCCTTAAGTTCGAAGTAAGGCGCTTGCACTCGTTTTCAACAACCATACCATGACCTCCTGCTCTCCCTCTGAAACCCTGTAGAAGGTCTGCAATCAAACAAGACAACACTGATTAGTACAATCACTAGGTAGTGTTGATTTTTAATTCCGTAAAGGAGAAATTACCCAAAACCGACGGAACACTATGTCGGCCACCTTCTCGCACAAGACAAATCGACCCTCTCTCCTCCGTGGTCCAAGGCAACCGAGTACAGCTCCAGTCGGTGCTAGGCATGGAACCTGACCCTCACCGAACAACGTGACCCACCGGGGAAGTCTTTGGCAAAGCACACCAAGGACCTGGTTGGGCCCTACAGGGAACCACGGCGTACCCAGCCCTATGATATGACAAGGCGAACGCATTAGATATTAATTTGAAGGAACATGAAGGCAAAAGGTTAAAAAATAGTAAAGCACTTACTTCAACCCTTTAGGCGCAATCAACCAGCTCTGGTCGGGGGTCGTCGGCACGGGCGGGAGCTTTGTATAGCCACACTTGTAGACCTTCTTGCCCTTCTCAACCAGCTCGTCGTCGCTGTAGCTATCATCTGAAAAGGTGTCCTCGCTACCATCCTCCGAGCCACTAGCCTCCGGAGTCTCGTGGGCCGAAGACCCCATGACTGGAGTCTTCTAGGCCGAAGACCCCGTGACTGGAGTCTTCTGGGACGAAGACCCCGTGACCAGAGTCTTCTGAGACAAAGACTTTGGGACCGGACTCACGTGGGGCGAAGGATCGGTGACCCGAGTCTGGTCGAGGGATGGATCAGCGACTGGAGGCTCATGGACCGGAGTCCGAGATGGGTCCACGTCAGACGGAGCACTCCTGTGGTCGGGTGAATCAGCTGAGGGTGGCGGCGAGGAAGGCGTAACAGCCTTCCTACCTCTCCTGCTGCCATGTCCACCTCTAGGAGGCTTCTTCGTCCTCCCCCGACCTCTCCCAGCCGAAGAAGAAGCGCCTGCCGCAGTTGTCTGCATAGTGTATAGCAGCACTCTCCGGAGGGGCTGGGCTGGAATAATGGAACCACCCCTCCCAGTAGCCCTCGCAGGAGGATCGGGGCACTCTGGACCCTTGCCCACCATCCCGTAAACACCTGCAATGACAAAAAGTAAACGAAATTAGTACAACATAAAAAATTTGGATACCTGACATGAACATAATAATATGTATATAATTTAAGTGTATCATAATAAAAATACACTCGATCAACACAAATATATATTGGGTCGGGGTGTGGTGTCAGGGTGTCGGGGTCGGGGTCGGGGTGTCGTGCCGAGGTGTCGGGGTGTCGGGTGTCGGGGTGTCGTGCCGAGGTGTCGGTGTCGGGGTGTGGGTCGGGGTGTGGTGTCAGGGTGTCGGTTGGTCGGGGGTCGGGGTCAGGTGTGGTGTCGAGGTGTCGGTGGGGTCGGAATTAGGGGTCGGGGTGTCGTCTTGAGGTGTTGGGGTGTCGGGTGTCGGGGGTCGGGTCGGGGTCGGGGTCTCTTTTTTCCTTTTCTTCTTCTCTTCTTCTTCTTCTCCACCTCTCCTCTTTCTTCTTCTTCTTCTTCTTCTTCTTCTCCTCCTCCTCTTCTCTTTCTTCTTCTTCTTCTTCTTCTTCCTCTTCTTCTTCTTCTTCTTCTTTTTCTTCTTCTTTCTTCTCCTCCTCCTCCTCCTCCTCCTCTTCTTCTTCTTCTTCTTCTTCTTCTTCTTCTTCTTCTTCTTCTTCTTCTTCTTCTTCTTCTTCTTCTTCTTCTTCTTCTTCTTCTTCTTCTTCTTCTTCTTCTTCTTCTTCTCCTCCTCCTCCTCCTCCTCCTCCTCCTCTTCTTCTTCTTCTTCTTCTTCTTCTTCTTCTTCTTCTTCTTCTTCTTCTTCTTCTTCTTCTTCTTCTTCTTCTTCTTCTTCTTCTTCTTCTTCTTCTTCTTCTTCTTCTTCTTCTTCTTCTTCTTCTTCTTCTTCTTCTTCTTCTTCTTCTTCTTCTTCTTCTTCTTCTTCTTCTTCTTCTTCTTCTTCTTCTTCTTCTTCTTCTTCTTCTCTTCTTCTTCTTCTCCACCTCTCCTCTTTCTTCTTCTTCTTCTTCTTCTTCTTCTCCTCCTCCTCTTCTCTTTCTTCTTCTTCTTCTTCTTCTTCTTCTTCCTCTTCTTCTTCTTCTTCTTCTTTTTCTTCTTCTTTCTTCTCCTCCTCCTCCTCCTCCTCCTCCTCCTCCTCCTCTTCTTCTTCTTCTTCTTCTTCTTCTTCTTCTTCTTCTTCTTCTTCTTCTTCTTCTTCTTCTTCTTCTTCTTCTTCTTCTTCTTCTTCTTCTTCTTCTTCTTCTTCTTCTTCTTCTTCTGCTTCTTCTTCTTCTTCTTCTTCTTCTTCTTCTTCTTCTTCTTCTTCTTCTTCTTCTTCTTCTTCTTCTTCTTCTTCTTCTTCTTCTTCTTCTTCTTCTTCTTCTTCTTCTTCTTCTTCTTCTTCTTCTTCTTCTTCTTCTTCTTCTTCTTCTTCTTCTTCTTCTTCTTCTTCTTCTTCTTCTTCTTCTTCTTCTTCTTCTTCTTCTTCTTCTTCTTCTTCTTCTTCTTCTTCTTCTTCTTCTTCTTCTTCTTCTTCTTCTTCTTCTTCTTCTTCTTCTTCTTCTTCTTCTTCTTCTTCTTCTTCTTCTTCTTCTTCTTCTTCTTCTTCTTCTTCTTCTTCTTCTTCTTCTTCTTCTTCTTCTTCTTCTTCTTCTTCTTCTTCTTCTTCTTCTTCTTCTTCTTCTTCTTCTTCTTCTTCTTCTTCTTCTTCTTCTTCTTCTTCTTCTTCTTCTTCTTCTTCTTCTTCTTCTTCTTCTTCTTCTTCTTCTTCTTCTTCTTCTTCTTCTTCTTCTTCTTCTTCTTCTTCTTCTTCTTCTTCTTCTTCTTCTTCTTCTTCTTCTTCTTCTTCTTCTTCTTCTTCTTCTTCTTCTTCTTCTTCAAAGAGCGCCGTTAACCCCCTAGCGGCACTCACGCACCTCAATGCCGTCCATTGTCTTTGCCGTCTGCTGGCCTCGGGTGGCAGACAGCAAAATCCTTTGCCGTCCGTTTCCAGGAAGCGGACGGCAAAGAAGGCCTTTGCTGGCACGTGTTCAGACGGACAGTTTGCCATCTGCTGGTGGACAACAAATACATTTGCCGTTCGTGATCCATGCCTTTGCCGTCCGCCATGGCGAATGGCAAAGAAGCTGATTCCATTAGTGAATTCTTATCTTTTACGTGAGCATCATTGAAATCATCATGCCTAGCTTAAAAGGCATTTAAGAAAAGCGCTTGTTGGGAGACAACCCAACACTTTTACCTACTGTTTTTGTGTTTTAACATGATTAGGCTATTGTATTGATCATGCTTATTGCTTTGTTTCAATAAAGTTCCAAGTAAAGCCTTTGGGATCATGTTGGGTGATAGTTGATTTGACCCTGCTAAAAAACAGGAACTTATGCGCTCACGAAAATGGGTCCCATTTTTAACAGAAGAGTGCTTTTGAGTTGATTCTTGTTGCAGAAGTTTAATATACTAATTTCTCACGTGTTCCAATTTGTTTCATAATTTTTTGAGTAGCATAAGTATGGTAGTTGTCCATATTACTACAGACTATTCTGTTTTTGACAGATTCTGTTTTCAATGAATAGTTTGCTTGTTTCCTAGTTTCTATGGCTTATATTGCTCAATATAAATTGTGGAAATGATATGCTACAGTAGGAATTGTGTGTAAACAATTATGAATCTTGTCTTTTATAGTACCAAAGTGAAATGGTTTACTCTTTATCATACTAACCTATCTCACGAAGTGTCGTTATGTTTTGTGTGATTGAAGTTTTCATGTTTTGGGTGAGATATCGATATGAGGAGAGTAAGGAGTGACAAGACACTAAGCTTGGGTATGTCCAAGGAACCCCAAGTTAATATCCAAGGAATATCCAAGCAACTAAGTTTTGGGATGCTCCGGAAGGCATCCCCTCTTTCGTCTCCAACATTATCGGTAACCTCACTTGGAGCTATGTTTTCATTCGTCACATAATATGTGGTTTACTTGGAGCGTCATTTTATTTTATTAGGATTTTCTTGCTGTTATTTATAATAATATTTTGCATATTTTATTTCAATAAAAGTGGCATTTATAGCCTTTGCCATGCTTATCTTGCAAGTATACATGTTGCTGTTTGAAAACAGAAAATTTATCGGTGTTGCAAAAATTCCCGAGGAAAGTCAGAGTGTGATAAAATGCTGAAACTTTTTGAAAAATAAGACCTGATAAATTATCTACAGTGTGGTAGAATTTTCTAATGTTTGGAGTTGAATAAGTATTGATACTCTTGCATTCTTTACAGACTGTATTGTTTTGGCAGATTGCTGTTATGTTTGCATTGTTTACATATGTTTGCTTGTATAATGATACTATTTGAGGATAGGAGTATTAAATATGTAGAGGAATTTAGTATGCAATGTTGAATAATAATTTTAGCGATTTTCTAAAGTAGAGAATGATAAAGTTTTTGCATTGGTTTATACTAACTTATCTCACGAGTTCTTGTTGAGTTTTGTGTGGATGAAGCTTTTGAGATTTAGGAAAATCGTGATACAAGAGGAATTAAGGTGGCACAAAGCTCAAGCTTGGGGATGACCAAGGCATACCAAGATAATATTTCAAGAAGTCACTTTGTTGGGGAGCGTGGCAGAAATTCAAAATTTTCCTCGTGTCACCAAGATCTATCTATGGAGAAACCAGCAGCGAGGGAAGGAGAGTGCATCTACATACCCTTGTAGATCGCTAAGCGGAAGCGTTCAAGAGAACGGGGTTGAAATAGTCGTACTCGTCGTGATCCAAATCATCGGAGATCCTAGTGCGAGCAGACGGCACCTCCGCGTTCAACACACGTACAGCCGGTGGCGTCTCCCATGCCTTAATCCAGCAAGGAGAGAGGGAGAGGTTGAGGAAGACTCCATCTAGCAGCAGCACTGGCAGGCGTGGTGGTGATGGAGGCGTGGCAATCCTGCAGGCTTCGCCAAGCACCGCAGAGAGGAGAAGGGAGAGAGGTAGGGCTGCGCCGGGAGAGGTCAAACTCATCTGTTGGCAGCCCCAAAACCCTCAAGTATATATAGGGAGAGGGAGGGCTGCGCCCACCTGGGGTTCCACCCTAGGGGCGTCCAGCCCAAAACCCATCTAGGGTGCGGCCAAGGGGGGGAGAGGGGAAACTTGCCCCCCAAGTTAGGTGGGTGCGCCCCCTCCCCCAAACCCTAGGCGCCTTGGGCCCTTGTGGGGGGGGGGGGGCGCACCAGCCCACCTGGGGCTGGTCCCCTCCCACACTTGGCCCATGCAGCCCTTCGGGGATGGTGGCCCCACTTGGTGGACCCCCGGGACCCTCCCGGTGGTCCCGGTACGTTACCGATAAAACCCGAAACTTTTCCGGTGACCAAAATAGGACTGCCCATATATAAATCTTTACCTCCGGACCATTCCGGAACTCCTCGTGACGTCCGGGATCTCATCCTGGACTCCGAACAACATTCGGTAACCACATACAAACTTCCTTTATAACCCTAGCGTCATCGAACCTTAAGTGTGTAGACCCTACGGGTTCGGGAATCATCTTGAACATGACCGAGACGTTCTCCGGTCAATAACCAACAGCGGGATCTGGATGCCCATGTTAGCTCCCACATGTTCCACGATGATCTCATCAGATGAACCACGATGTCAAGGACTCCATCGATCCCGTATGCAATTCCCTTTGTCTAGCGGTATTGTACTTGCCCGAGATTCGATTGTCGGTATGCCGATACCTTGTTCAATCTCGTTACCGGAAAGTCTCTTTACTCGTTCCGTAACACATCATCCCGTGATCAACCCCTTGGTCACATTGTGCACATTATGATGATGTCCTACCGAGTGGGCCCAGAGATACCTCTCCGTCACGGAGTGACAAATCCAGTCTCGGTTCATGCCAACCCAGACACTTTCGGAGATACACCAGTGCACCTTTATAGCCACCCGATTCGTTGTGGCGTTTGGTGCACCCAAAGCATTCCTACGGTATCCGGGAGTTGCACAATCTCATGGTCTAAGGAAATGATACTTGACATTAGAAAAGCTTTAGCATACGAACTACGATCTTTGTGCTAGGCTTAGGATTGGGTCTTGTCCTTCACATCATTCTCTTAATGATGTGATCTCGTTATCAATGACATACAATGTCCATGGTCAAGAAACCATAACCATCTATTGATCAACGAGCTAGTCAACTCGAGGCTCACTAGGGACATGTTGTGGTCTATGTATTCACACATGTATTACGGTTTCCTGTTAATACAATTATAGCATGAACAACAGACAATTATCATGAACAAGGAAATATAATAATAACCATTTTATTATTGCCTCTAGGGCATATTTCCAACAGTCTCAAGTATCTAAGCTTGGGGATGCCCCGGTAGGCATCCCACCTTTCTTGTTCAACAATTATCGGTTAGTATCGGTTGATCCTAAGTTTTTGCTTCTTCACATGATGTGTGCTATTCTTGAAATGACATTTTATTTTGTTTTTCTTGATGTTTTAATAAATTACTTAGATCTGAAAGTTTTTAATAAGAGAGAGTCCTCAAATAGCTACCTATTTATTTAACTACTCGCATGATCTTCACTTATATCTTTTTGGTGTAGTTTGTCATTTACTCTTGTGCTTCACTTATATCCTATGAGTAAATTGTTGAATAAATGAAATGTCATGAAGTTGAAATCATATCATGCCTAGTGATAGCTTCACATTTGGGTTTAGAAAGTGAAATCTTTTGAGGCTTGACAATCACAATATTGGTCATACAAGCAATTCACGAATAATTAGTATAAGGAAGAGAACTTTCACATGCAAATACACTATCGTAGAAATCTTTTGTATTGTAAGCCCCCATCAAAATATTATATGCCAAAATTTTTGACGTTGGACAAGGAAGACAACATAATGATTTATGTTTTCTCATATTCACATAAAAGTCATATTGTCATAGATCCTTTAACATGTGGTGCTTGCCCCCTATCTTTGCTAGCCAAAAAATCCGCACCAAGTAGAGATACTACTTTTGCATCCAAAAACCCTTAAACCCAAATCTTATTTTCAAGAGTCCACCATACCTACCTATATGCGGTATTTCCGTGGCGTTCTAAGCAAATTTGTATGTGCCATCTCTAATTTACAAAAATAAATTTCTCTTTTGTGTGCTCGTACCGCTCGCGAGGCGGTGAGGGGTGGCCAATATTTTCCATGATAGATGTGTTATTCTCACTATGAGTGTTTATTCACTTGTCATTGCACGAGAGTAAGGCAAAGGTTTTAGGGATGCGCAGTCCCAAAATGAAAAATGAATTTACTTTATGTTGTCAAATAATAAATTCATTGGAAAGTGTTGGTATGGAGGGCACCATGGATACGGCTAGCCATGGAAAGTGAAAGTATGGTGGAAAAAGGAATTGTTTGGGAACCGCCTATGATATATCTAGCATGGAAAGTGTTGGGAGCTCTATGTCGTTTTCGTTGGTGGGAAAAGTATACCTCTCAAAATATTTTATCTCTCAAGTTTTGCATTGAGCTCTGGCACCTCTACAAATCCCTACTTCCCTCTGCGAAGGGCCTATCTTTTACTTTTATGTATTTAATTTAATGCAAGAGTCAAAGTTATTATCTCTATTCCTTTTTATTTTTCTCTTTTGGCAAGCATCATGTGGTGAGGAAAGATCTAGGCACATATGTCCGGTTGAATATGGGTAGCATGAGTTATTATTGTTGACATCAACCTTGAGGTGAATAGGTTGGGAGGCAAAACAATAAGCCCCTATCTTTCTATGTGTCCGGTTGAAACGTTTTGTGCTTGTGTATGCGGTGAGTGTTAACAATTATAGAAGACTATAAGATGGTTGAGTATGTGGAGCTCTTACTTAAACTCTGTTTAATATGTTGAATTGCAATTTCTTGGTGACTAAGAACATAGGTTGTTGGGTTTCAAGAGAGTTCATTGTTTAAACCTTAACATGCGAATTGGTTGCCACTACAACATGAGGAATTTTATGAGAAAGAATTGCTGCTATGATGCTAGAAAAAGTGATTGAAATTTTCATTGATCAAACTTATGCACTTTGCTAGCATTCACACTTCATAAATTATTTCTTTTATCATTTACCTACTCAAGGACGAGCAGGAATTAAGCTTGGGGATCTTGTCGTCTCCAACGTATCTATAATTTATGAAGTATTCATGCCAATATATTATCATTCTTGGGTGTTTTACAATCATTTTATAGCAACTTTATATCATTTTTTGGGACTAACCTATTGACGCAGTGCCAGTGCCAGTTGCTGTTTTTTGCTTGTTTTTTACATCGCATGAAATCAATATCAAACGGAGTCCAAACACCCACGAAACTCCACGGAGATTTTTTATGGCCCAGAAGACTCCCGATGGGCCAAAGAAGCACCTGGGGGGTTCCCCAAGGGGGGCACAACCCACCAGGGCACGCCAGGCCTCCCTTGCGCGCCCAGGTGGATTGTCCCCCACCTTGGTGGCCTCCCGCACCCCTTCCTTACACTATAAATTCCCAAATATTCCGAAACCATTCGGGGTTACCCTAGATCAGAAGTTCCGCCGTTGCAAGGTCTCTGTATCTGCGAAAACCAATATAGACCCCATTCCGGCACCCTGCCAGAGGAGGGAATCATCTCCGGTGGCCATCTTCATCATCATGACGGCCACCACTGTCGGGGCAGGCTGATCTGGCCCACGAACACCTATGGGACCGGTGGACCGAGCCCCTTTCGGTTCGGCGGGGAGCGGAGATCGCACGAAGAGCAGATCGAGGCAAAGCACGCGAGAGGTTTTACACAGCTTCGGAGCTCTCCGGGGAGATAACACTCCTACTGCTACATGTCTGGATGTATTGAGTTCTTGCTCAGGAGCGCCGAGTGCTACAGTACACACGAGCTGCTAACGAGACTGAGCGTGGGGGGAACTGACCGACCTTTTCTACGTTGCGCATGGGCCTCCTTTTATATGCTGAAGGGGTCTCCGACAGGTGGCAACGTAGACAAGGGTACAAATGGAAATGGAGTGGTTGGTACACCTACTTGTACAAAGGTACAAGGTAACATACCTAACCACGACGGCGGGGACAAAGGCATTAAATGCCCGTCTCGTCGCCCTAACGGTGCAACGAGGACCGTCGGCGCCACCGCTTGCCACGATGGCCAACTTGTCGGCGCTTGCTTGCCACCTCGCACGGCTGGCTGCCTGACCTCCGCCACGCAGCGTGCACAGGAAGGTCGTAGGCGACACATTAGTGGATGTGCTGGAGGCGTAGGTACCGAGTGGTGATGCGCGGCAAGCGCCTTACCCAAGTTGTTGTCTTCTTGCCCGGAAGCTTGTCGCGCATGGGCCTTCCAACAAGCTCCTCTTGCCGGGCCTTGTCTTGTAGGTGCCTTGGGTGGCCTTCCGGCAAGCTCCTCTTGCCGGGGCCTTGTCTCCTTGGCTTGAATACTTTGTTCTTGAATGGCTCCAAAGGAACCACAGAGGATCTTGGCGGTCACCCGGTAAGCCTTGCTGCGGAGGGCTGCAACTGCCCGTGCACAAGTTCGGGATACTAGGGTACCCCTACTCTAGTACACCGGCAGAGCCCCCGGGCCTGGGCCACCTGCAGTGCCGGCGCTGTTGGGCCGGGCCAAAGCAGGCTGCAGGCACACGCGGCACAGGTCACACCATAACTCACCCGGACCCACTGCCCTCCACGAGCAGCACGCGCGAGCGTGGCGTCGTGTGAGAGATCGTGGGCGAGATCGTGGGGGTTTCTTTATTCGAATAACGGGCGTCCGCCCTCCCTCTTTATAAGCGGGGAAGCGAGGGGACGCGTCGCCTACCTTGCCAGTTGCTGTCCCATCGAAAAACCACCGCTGCTCCCCCCTTCTCTTCAAGGATGAAAAGAGAGCAGCGCTCCGCCCCCCATCGCCACCAGCACCCTCAACGCCGTCGAACTCCTCCACCGCCTCCGCCATGGGCCCGAAAGCCGACAAGGGGACGACCGTGAAGTCGGCCGAGGCGCAGCGGCTTGCGGCGCTGCGGAAGGAGTGGGCCATCTTCCCCCTCGGCTCGCGCGAGGCTGAGGAGAACTCTACCTCTTACGGTCGACGAAGACGCGAGCGCATCCACGCACGAAGGTACTCCCCGCCGCTGCTGCGGAACTGGCCCCGACTGGGTATCCCTTCTTCGCGCTCTTCTTCTACTGCGGGCTCTGCCCGCCTTTCTCTGAATTCTTTTGTGACATCATGAACACCTACGGGTTCCGCCTCCTTGATTTCACCCCCAATGCCGTTCTGACCATGGCGGTTTTCGCACATCTCTGTGAAAACTTTGTCGGAATCCACCCAAATGTAGCCCTTTTCCGCCACTTCTTTTTACCCCAGTCGAGAGGAGAGCCCCTTGCGGAGGAATCGCTTGGATCTCGAGGGTCGGCAAGAAGGAAGCCTATCTGGAGGGAGAGTTCAGAGCAAATGGGAGGAATGGAGGCAGATTGGTGCTGGATTGTCGAGGAGAACCGCAGCCATTTACTTGCCAGCGCCAAACCCAGTGGTCTTGTGCAATGATTGGAGCAATCTGGCCCCGTAAGACGCTAGGCTGAAGATCGCGATCACCGAATCCTTCGCCTCAGACTTGCAGGACTCACCGTAAAGGCACTGTTGGCGCAGACTTTCTTCGCCGCCAAGACGCTTCCCTTTGCAGGAGAGAAGGAGACCTTCCGGGAATTTCGTAGCAGCGAGATATCATGAGGCTGCGCCCAGGCCTCAACTTCAACTTCACCATCTTGGAGCTTGACGCGATGCTCTTAGAGCTGTTCAAGCCCGATCCTGATCATCTAGAGATGTTTAGGTTGCCGAGGGGCGTCGTTCCGCTGTGCAACTATTTCGCGCTTGACCGCATCCGTGCAATGATGCCGTCGTGCGACTCACATGGAATTGTCCCAACTTGGCAAGAGCCGGTAGATGACGTCGTGCGGCAGTACTTTGACAATCTGGTAGAAATGCCGGTCCGCCCCGACGAGCAGAGGGGCCTCACCAATGACACCACCGACGATGAGATGCAGCGCGACGCCACTGTGGAAGAGGCGGCAGAAGCGCTGCCGCTGGGCGGTTTGGCTTCACCGTGGAGGAGGCAGAGGCAGCAGAGGCGGCAAGCCTTGTCGAGCGAAAGGAGTTTGCCGGGCGAGGAGGAGCTTGCCGAGCCTGAAGCCGAGTCGGCGAGCCTGCCGAGGGCGCATCCTCCCGCCTCAAGCAGCTTGCATGAGCGGAGCCCCAGCTCCACCAAGACGGTGTCTTCGCAAGGCGGAGGCGTGGCGGGCGGCAGACGGGCAGACAGCGGCCGCAGCAGCAGCGCTCCACCGCGGCAAGCATTGTTGCTGCGGGAGCACCTCACACCGCTGCAGCAAGCTGAGGCGGGGCCCTCGCCAGGCCTTGGTCCCGCTCCCATAGCGTCAAGGGAACCCACTCCTCCGCCTCGTCGTCTTTGAGGCGGGCAGAATCGTTCTCTCCAGCTCAGCTCCGGCGAGGAAGAAGAAGAGTAAGATTCCTTGCTGTACTTGTGATTCTTCGATTTGTTGCTTTGTCTTGTATCTGATTTGCTTTACTCTGAACCCATTCTTTTCGGGGCCTGGCCCGAGAATGTCGAAGAGGGCCAAGACCCCGGTGATCGTCGTTGAGGACGAACCCATCATGCGACGGCGGGAGGTGCGTCGAGACCACCCTACCAGATGTGGCAACTCTTCTTCAAAGCAGCCCCAGCGCAGCCCAGTAAGTATATGGTCTACTTCTTGCTGTTAGGCGTGCATGGGTGCTCTCTCTTTCTTGATATCATTTGTTGATTTGTGTAGGAGCAGAGCAGCCTCCTTCTGCTTCGACTACGCCGCCAAGGGAGGATTCCCCGGCAAGGGAGCGTTCTCCGGCAAGGGAGATTTCTCCGGCAAGGGGCAGCTCTCCGGCAAGGGACGGCACCAGCGATCCCTTGGCGGCGGAGACCATGACCGCAGACCCCGGCACAGGTAATCTTCTTGCCTGAAAACGTCCTTTGTGTTCTTCTTCTTCTGATTTTGTCTTTGAATATTTGCCTAACTTTCTTCATCCGTCCGCCACAGAGCCAATGGAGACCGAGGTCGCCGGCGAGGAGGACGTGCGCGGCAACACTAATGAAGCCGCCGCCGTGGAAGAAGAAGTCGGCGCTGACGAGCCTGCCGGCGAAGAGGCCGCCGAAGCTACCGCCGCAGAAGCTGGCGAGGGGTCCGGCGATCGCACTGACAACCCTGAGGCCGCAGGAGCGCCAGGCGCTACGCCGACCGCCGATCCCTCTGCCGCTGCTGCAGCGTCGGGCTCCGAAGAGCCCCAGCCCGGCGCCTATTTGAAGGCCGGCGATGGCGTCTTCATCAAGCTCCCATGGGAGTCGAGCTCCAGGGCGCCGCTCGAAGGAGAAACCTTCGATGAAGAGCTGCTCGCCTCCGCTGGACTGACGCTAGTCGAGGCGCCAAGCGGCAGCAGCGGCGAGCCTGAGGAGGAGCAGCTGCTTCGCTCTACCGCACCCGACAAGCCAAACTGGAATCCCGGGAGGCGCTTGTTGCGAAGGCGGGAGCAGACATCGAGAAGCGCGCGGAGGAGCTCCGGGGCCGCAACCAGGAAGCTCTCCGGTCCCTGGCAGAGGAGCGGGAGCAACTCGCCGAGGAGCGCAAGGCCTTCATCCTCGAGAAGGCTGAAGCTGAGGAGGAACATCGCTTGCCGCCGAGAAGCTGTCTGCGCAGGAAGGTGAGTTGGCGCAGCGGAAGGTTAACCTTGACAGCCACAAGGAGGATCTTGCTATGCACGAGCAAACATTTGGCGGGGCTCTCAAGGAAGCAAAGGATGCTGCCGCAGCTGCCGAGGCCGCCAAGAAGGAGCTGGAGACGAAGGTGGCGCAGTTGGAGGCCAGTCTCAAGGAGAGCGGCGAGGATCTTGCTGCACTCAAGCACGAGCGCCGAGAAGGACGCCTACACTCTTGGCGAAGTTGCAGGCCGTCTCGCCGAGAGGAGCAAGGAGCTCAGCGCCGCCAAGGACTCCAATGCAGATCTTGAGTTGAAGCTGACTACCACGGACTCGGGACTGGCCAGGCGCCCAGGAGCAGGAGGTGGCCTTGAAGGAGAAGATCAAGGTCGACGAGGCGCTGCTGGCGAGTGTTGCTGCCGCCCAGAGTGCCTTGAGGGAGAACGTGGAGCACTAGACCGAGGGTCTCGTGGATCTTGCTGCAGCCATCAACGGGGAGCTGATGGAGCCGGGATGGTGGATCTTGGATATTCCTCCGACAGAACACCTCCAACCTAGTGCCAAGCTTAGCTTGTTCTTCAAGGGCGTGGTGAAGGCCCTCCAGCGACTCAGAAGAAGTCCCAAAGCAGCTGGCCGAGGAGTCGCGCCCGGATCTGCGGGAGCTCTCGAAGGTCTTGATGAAGGTGGCCTTCCAATCCAGGCCTCAACCTCACCAACGTCCTCAAGTCCCTGCCGCGGATGCTGATGTGGAGGCGCTCAAGACCCTTGTCGCACCCATTGTGGACAGGGTGAGCGGAATCAAGAGGGTTGAGGGCGATCGCGTAGATTAGGCCGCCCATTTTCTCTTTCTCTTGCCGCTGCTGGTCATGTTATAGGAACAATCCATTAGAGCCGCGGCAAGCTATCTTGTAATATAACTCTATTTTGGGTATCAATTGCTATGTTATTTCCTTTACTTGATTCCTTCCTTTGTATGTTTTTGCCCTACGCTTTTAGGGAACTTGTCGGTAGCGGGCATCTCGAGCATGGCCGTTGAGTGGGACGTCGGCTGACTGCTGGTGGTGCCGCTTCCGACAAGCAACCTTGTCGCAACTAGTCGCAGCTCACTTAAGTTGTTGAGCGGACTCGAAACAAAGTAAGGCGCCAACTAGCTACGAGTTGGTTCCTCTGCGCAGGTTTTCCATACAAAGTTCGGTCGTTCAAGGAAGATAACTTAAAAATTTTAAAACTGATTGCTCAAACTTTGGCAACTTAGCTTTTCCGTCGTTTGCTTCCGGTAAGGCTAGACTTCCTTGAGCGACGCTTGGTCCACACCATTATCTTCTCCTTTCCCCGGCAAACTTGTGTGCGAGGGAACCTTCCTTTCTTTGAGAAAGAGAAAGAAGAGAAAATAAAGATATGGAGCCTTGTGGCTCGTTATCACTTACCAGGGGTAGGTGCTGCACAAAGTGTCAGATAACGCATGCAAACAGAAGTTAAAAGTATGAAATTGACAAGGTGTGCGAAGCACGCTAGCTTTACTTATGCACGGGGTCTGCGCTCGGCTTTGTACAAAGGATTACATGCAACAGCGGCAAGACTTGTACAAAAGGTGGTTCTTTGGAACAGTTCCGACAACCGCGCCTCTGAGTAAAACTTACGAAGATGCTCAATGTTCCAGGAGTTGCTCACGGAATGCCATCTTCGGTCTCAAAGCGGACAGCGCCGAGCCTAGTGACTCGTTTCACCCGATAAGGGCCTTCCCACTTGGCGTCAACTTGTTGGAATTCTTGGCGGTGAACTCGCCCGAAGAACAAGGTCGCCTTCCTCGAGACTTCTGGCGTTAACTTTGCGGCTATGGTAGCGGCGCAAAGCTTGCTGGTATCGAGTAGCTCGTACAGCATCCTGTAGACGATCCTCCTGAAGGAGCAGCGCGTCATCTTGTCGCAGCTGCTCTTGCTCAAGCTCATCATAAGCGAGCACTCAAGGCGATCCGTATACGAGTTCCGTGGGGAGAACTGCCTCTGCTCCATAGACTAGAGCGAAAGGTGTTCGGCGCTGGCTCGATTTGGCATCGTCCTGATCGACCAAAGAACCACCGGCAGCTCCTCAATCCAGTTTCTTCCACACTTGTGTAGCCTGTCGAAAGTTCTGGTCTTGAGCCCGCGCAGAACTTCAGCATTTGCCCTCTCCGCTTGACCGTTGCTTCTCGGATGAGCAACAGAAGCGAAGCAGACCTTGGCGCCAACATCTTGGACGTGCTGCATGAAGGTGCGGCTCGTGAATTGCGTGCCGTTGTCGGTGATGATCCTGTTAGGGATTCTGAAACGGCAAACAATCGACCTGAAGAACTTGACTGCTGACTGTGCTGTCACCTTCCTCACTGCTTCCACTTCCGGCCACTTTGTGAACTTGTCGATTGCAACGTACAAGTACTCAAAGCCCCGACAGCTCGGGGAAAGGGGCCGAGGATGTCGAGCCCCCAGACCGAAAATGGCCGTGGATAAAGGGATCGTCTGGAGAGCCCGAGCTAGCTGGTGTATCTGCTTGGAATGGAACCGCACGCTTCACACTTGGTTACTTGTGCGGTTGCATCCGGAGGCTGTCGGCCAAAGAAACCTTGCGGAATGCTTTTAGGCAAGTGCTCTGGCGCCAATGTGGTGACCACATATGCCTCCATGTATCTCTCGCCAACAGCTTTTGTCCGTCTTCCGGCGAATACACTTCAATTTCACACCGTTGAGTCTTCTTCATGCAGGTGTCTTTGTCGACAAACCTGGTACATACTTGACTGTCGGGCTACTCTTTCCGCTTCTTCTTGCTCTTCAGGAACTTCTCATGTCTGAAGGAAATGGACAATCTGTTGTGCCCATGCTGGAGCTTGCGGCTCGATAACAAGGACTAAAGGCACATCTGCTGCTGCGGCAACATCAGCTTCCACGGCGAGAACCTGCGGCTCAGCCGGAGCTTGACGTTCCCCGGCAAGCTTGCCGGAGCAAAACTTGTCGAGAGCGTCTGCTTCAACGAAACAAACCACAGGGCTTGTCGGAGCAGCATCGCTCCTCAAAGATCGTTGGTGTCGATCTTGGGGACCTTCTTGGCGGCGGCTTCGGGAAGCTCTGCCGGAAAGTAGTCACCAGAGATCAACTTCCTCTTCTTGCTCTGTCCAGTTGATGGCGTTACAGATGGTTGAGTCAGCCTGAGCACAAAGATCCCTGGTTCCACAGGCAACTTAAGTGCGGCGCACTTTGACAGGCCATCAGCAATGTCGTTCTGAGCCCTTGGAATATATTCCATCTGTAGGCCGTCAAAGTGCTCTTCTAGCTTCCTCACTTCATCAACATAAGCTTCCATCAATGGACTCTGATAACTCTTGTTCACTTGGCGGATAACAAGTTGTGAGTCACCCCTGACAATGAGCTTCTTGATCCCAAGGTCTACTGCGATCCTGAGACCGGCAAGCAAACCTTCATACTCTGCCGTATTGTTTGTTGCTTGCTCCTTGGGAAAGTGCATCTGGACTACGTACTTGAGGTGCTCTCCGGTGGGTGCAACAAGTAGCACGCCTGCACCGCACCCAACCAGCGAGAAGGCACCATCAAAGTACATCAGCCACTCTTTGCTTGCTTCCTTGGACGGGATGCTTGTTTCTCGAATTTCTTCATCCGTGTTGGTGTCCATTCTGCTATGAACTCCGCCAATGCTCTGCTTTGGATAGTTGAAGTGCTTTCAAACTTGAGGCCAAAGCTTGACAGTTCGATTGCCCACTCGACAATCACACTGTTGCCTCTGGATTTTGCAGTATTCTCTTCAGCGGAAAACGAGTGGCAACCAGGATCTCATGTGCTGAAAGTAATGGCGCAGCTTTCTCGAGGCCATGAGGAGGCCGAAAAGCAATTTCTGCACACCAGAGTACCTTGGCCTAGCCCCCTGCAGAAGGGAACTGACAAAGTAAACTGGGCGCTGCACCATTCTTTTCTGTATCTTCTCATGTGTCTGCGCAGATCCATCCTTGTCGGGACCAAAGCTTGCCGGTGAAGCCCCCTGCCTGTCACTGGATGCACCTGCCATGGTTACTAGCTCATCATCCGCCTCCCTCTCCGCTACTAACGCATCACTAACCACTTGATTGGTTGCCGCTATATACAGCAGCAACTTCTCTTGTGGCTTAGGTGCGACAAGCGTTGGAGTGGAGGACAGGTATCTCTTCAAGTCCTGCAGCGCAGCCTCCGCTTCCGGAGTCCATTGCATCGGACCTGCCTTTTTCAAAATCTTGAAAAATGGCAGGGCACGCTCAGCAGACCTAGAGATAAACCTGCTGAGAGCAGCTACGCAACCGGCAAGCCTTCGTACGTCTTTGACGCGCTTTGGTGCTTCAATCTGCTCAATGGCCTTGATCTTGTCGGGATTGGCTTCAATTCCCGGCGAGACCACGAAGAACCCGAGAAGCTTGCCGGAAGGGACTCCAAACACGCACTTCTCGGGGTTGAGCTTGAGATTGATCTTGCGCAGATTTGCAAAGGTTTCCTCTAAATCTTGAATCAGAGCCGCCTTGTCCTTGCTTTTGACCACTATGTCATCCATGTAGGCTTCTACATTTCTGTGCATTTGCGGCTCAAAAGCGTCATGAACTACTCTTGCAAGTGTTGAACCAGCATTCTTTAACCCGAAGGGCATCCGTACAAAACAGTATGTGCCACATGGGGTGATGAACGCGGTCTTCTCCTCATCCTCTTCTGCCATGAAGATCTGATGATATCCTGAGTATGCATCCGTAAATGAAAGCAAATCACATCCGGTGTGGAGTCAACAATCTGGTCGATCGCGGCAAGGGAAATGGGTCTTTGGGACAAGCTTTATTGACATCGGTAAAGTCGATACAAAGCCTCCATTTCCCGTTAGCCTTGCGATACAACTACAGGATTGGCCAACCACGTGGGATGGAGCACTCCTCGACAAGGCCTGCTACTTCCGGTTCTTGATTTCTTCTGCGATGAACTCTTGGCGCTCACGCTTGCTTCACGACTTTACGCTTGATGGGCGCGCGCATGAGGACAAAGCGGCAAGATGGTGCTCAATTACTTTCACAGGAACACCGGGGATGTCGACGGCTGCCACGCAAACATCGTCGACGTTAAGCCCGAGAAAGCAACGGCGCGCCTTCCTATTTAGGGTCGAGAGAGCCACAGATGGTGAAGGTACCACCGGTGCCGTCCACCATGGCGGACACCCTCTTGGTCTCTGGTGGAGCTGCCATCGTCTTCTTATACTTGCCGGTGGAGCTCGATGGTGCGTCCTCGACGGTAGCGCAGCACTCCGAAGAGGTGCGCTTGCCGGAGTGGGCATCAGAGCTCTTGCCGGACTTGGTCTTCTTCTTCCCCCCGGGAGCTTCAGCGGCAAGTGGCTTGTAATCTGTTGCAGCTGCTGCTTCCCGGTAGATCTTGTCGGCGCAGATAAGAGCATCCTTCTTGTCGCCAGTGACAGAGATGACACTTATCGGGCCCGGCATCTTCAGCATGTTGTAGGCATAGTGAGAGGCTGCCATGAATTTGGCGAGTGTTGGACAGCCAAGTATTCCATTGTAAGGCAATGGAAAGTCAGCAACGTCAAAAGTGACCCTCTCAGCCCTGAAGTTCAACTCGCTGCCAAATGTCATCGGCAACGTGATCTTTCCCTTCGGCTTGCTCCTTCCCGGATTGATTCCTTGGAATGTGCCGGTCTCCTCGAGCTCGCCATCAGGGATCTGGAGTTTCTGGAGCACCGCGAGGAGATCAGGTTCAAGCCGCCCCGCCGTCAACTAACATCTTGGTGACCTTGAGGTTGCGGATAGTTGGTGAGACCAACATCGGCAAGCACCCGACCGCGATTCTGCGATCGTGGTGGTCCTCAATATCAAAGATGATAGGCGTCTTTGGACCATGTCGAGGCTTGCGTGACTCGATGGATGGTTCTGCTGCATTGACTTCCGCATCCTTTGCTTGAGCTGGCGGTGTGAAGTATCTGCAGAAGCACCGCCGTCAACGCACAGGACCTCTGTAGCTTTCTGGAACTCCTGCTCATCGGCCTCGTCATCATCCATGTCTTCATCATCGTCGTCGTCTTCATCCTTGTCGCGGCCGCGGGGAGGCCTGTCTCCTTGCCGCTGCTTGGCCTTGCCGCAGCGTCCTCCTCGGCCGGGACGTTTCTTGCTAGCTCCTCCCGCACCTTCCTGGGCCTTCTCCTTGTCACGTCGTTCGTATTCAGCCTTCTGCTGCTCGACAAGCTGCTCGACCTTCTTGCAGCTCACGGAGGTCATGGCCCTTGGTGCGGTGGATCTTGCAAGATCGCTTGCGGTGCCGTCACGCTTGTCGGCGACCGCCCGCAGGGCGATTGGTGCGGCGGCAACCTCCTTGCCGGAGCTACCAGCCTTGGTTTTCTTGGCGCCACCTCCGTTGCCGGACTGCTCAACAACTAGCACATCTCTGCCTTTCTTTTTCCTGTTGCCCCGCCGCCGGCTCTTCTTTGCCGGGGCGGTCTCCTCACTATCAGATCCTCCTGCTTCAGTATTCTCTCCGGGGAGTCTCCTCCCTTCCTCAGCACGTGCACACTTGTCGGCCAGGGCATATAGCTCACTGACGTCTCTGATCTTGCACATCGCCATCTCCTCCCGCATCCTGCAGTTTCGCACGTTCTGATGGAACGCGCTGATCACCACGGCAGGGTGGACATCTGGGATGTTGTGCTGCACGCGGCTGAATCTCTGAATGTACTTGCGCAGGGGCTCTCCTTCCTTACAGGCGGCGGATGAAGGTCGCTTTCTTGGCCATGGGGCTTGTGGCCGCCTGTAAAGGCGCCGACAAACTGATGGCATAGATCTGCCCAAGAGGATATGGAGTTGTCCGGCAAGTGCATGAGCCAGGATATGACATTGGGCTTGAGCACCAGCGGGAAGTAGTTGGCAAGGATCTTGTCGTCTCGCCCCCCGGCAGCTTGCACCGCAATGGTGTAGATGCTGAGGAACTCCGACGGATGCGTCTTGCCGTCGTACTTCTACGCATGCGTCGGCTTGAAGTTTTTCTTCTTGGGCCATTGGACTTGCCGCAGCTCACGAGTGAACGCAGGGCAACCTACATCACAGACGGCAAGTCGCCCGGTTCCTCTGGCGCATGCATGTCGACGGAGGGCCCGATCGCTTGCCGGATTGACGCCAGCGCTTCTCTTCGGGCGCCGATCCGAAGTTCGACGCGTCCTCTTCTTGTCGTTCGTGAAGAACTTGGCGCTGATCGCGACGAGCTCGTGGATCCGATGACGCGGTGGAGTCGCTGTCGAGGTGGATCCGGCGAGTCGGCGATCTTGGCCTTCGGGGCGGAGAGTGCATGGTGGTTGCACCCCCACCGGTCCCGTCGCCTCCGGCTCGTGTTTGGCAATCCTGCCGCGGCAGCGATGTACTCGTTTGCCGCGGAGCGTCGCCGTTGGCGAAGCCGATGAGACTCTGAATGGTGGCCCTCCATTCGTCGACCTTGTCGGCCGTTGGAGGGTAATCCAGAGCGATTCGCGCTCGCCAAAGCTTCGCTAGAGTGGTGGGTGGCGATGGCGAACGGCGCGAGGCCGAGGGTATGCTCGGACTTCTAACTATGTTAGAAGGAGCAGTATCCCGTCCGGGCGACCGTGCCTCGCTCGCGCCAGCATGTTGGCGTGCATGCCGGTCTTGAGCATCCCGAGATCCACCAGCTCGATCTTGGTCCAACGAGCGTATGGCATTGTGAATGCCATGACGCTGTCGGTCCCGCGCCTCCTGAGACGGGCGCGGTGCATGTACTGACGCCGAGGTTCTGCGCAGCCTTGTCCTTGGACTTGGCAGCACCGTGAGCTACCCTGCCGCCGTTCATTCGCCGCCAAGCCGCTACCCCACCACCCGTTTGCTCCGGTGGCGGTGGGTTCGACGCGACGGAACTTCTGCCGCCAAGCCTTCTTCTTCGGTGGCATGTTGATGAAGATGATGAAGATCTAGCTCGCGTGACGCCGGATCAGGTTCACACAACCTCGACGCCTTTACAGCGCGCCAAAGATGTCGGGCAGGCTGATCGGCCCCACGAACACCTATGGGACGGCGGACCGAGCCCTTTCGGTTCAAGGGGAGCGGAGGTCGCACGAAGAGCAGATCGAGGCGAAGCACACGAGCAGTTTACCCAGCTTCGGAGCTCTCCGGAGAGATAACACTCCTACTGCTGCATGTCTGAGTGTATTGAGTTCTTGCTCAAGAGCGCTTGAGTGCTACAGTACACACGAGCTGCTAACCAGACTGAGCGTGGGGGGAACTGACCGACCTTTTCTACGTTGCGCATGGGCCTCCTTTTATATGCTCAAGGGGTCTCCGACAGGTGGCAACGTAGACAAGGGTACAAATGGAAAAGTAGTGGTTGGTACACCTACTTGTACAGTGTACAGTGTAACATACCTAACCCTGACGGCAGGGGACAAAGGCATTAAATGCCCGTCTACGTCGCCCTAACAGTGCAAACAGGGACCGTCAGGGGCGCCACCGCTTGCCACGATGGCCAACTTGTCAGCGCTGCTTGCCACCTCGCACCGGGGCTGCCTGACCTCCGCCGCCACGCTGGGAAGGTCCTGTAGGCGACACGTTAGTGGATGTGCTCGGCGTAGGTACCGAGTGGTGGTCTGCGCTGACAGCGCCTTACCCGGTTGTTGTCTTCTGCAGCGCCGAAGCTTGTCGGCGCACCGGGCCTTCCCGGCAAGCTCCTCTTGCCGGGGCCTTGTCTTGTAGGTGCCTTGGGTGGCCTTCCCGGCAAGCTCCTCTTGCCGGGGCCTTGTCTCCTTGGCTTGAATACTTTGTTCTTGAATGGCTCGAAAGGAACCACGGAGGATCTTGGTGGTCACCCGGTAAGCCTTGCCGCGGAGAGCTGCAACTGCCCGTGCACAAGTTCGGGATACTAGGGTACCCCTACTCTAGTACACCGACAACCACGATGAGGAGGGAGTAGTCCACCCTCGAGGTTGAGGGTTTGTACCAATAGCTATGTGTTTGATCTCTCTCTTGTGATCGATATCATGGTCTTTGTTAATATAGTCAGATCATATGATGTTTCTCCCCTCTATACTCTTGTTATGATGAATTGAATCTTTACCCTTCAAAGTTTTGTCTTGTCGGATTGAATATTCAGAGATGAGAACACATGATATATGTCTTGCAATATGAATACTTGAGGTGACATTGGGGTATCTTATTGATTCACTTCATATATGTTGTGGCATTCAACTCGCGGATCCCCCTTGATGATATTGGGGTAATCTATGCATAGGGGTTGATGCAGGTTTTTCTCCACGGAAACTTTGGGGTCTCTTTATAGTTCTTTGCGTGGATTGGGTATTATGAATATGAATTTGCTTTGGTGTTATTCTAGTACGAACTCTAGGATAGATCGAACGGAAAAATAGCTTTGTGTTATTTTAGTACGAATTTTTGAATAGATCGAACGGAAAGAATAGCTTTGAGTGGTTTCGCACCCTACAAACAAATTCATATATTTTGTTCTCCGCTAATAGGAACTCGAGAGTGATTCTTTGCTGCACTTTGAGGGATAATCATATGATCCAACTATGCTAGCATTGTTGAGAGGTTGCACTAGCGAAAGTACGGACCCTAGGCCTCATTTTTAAGCACGCTTGCCACGATGGCCAACTTGTCAGCGCTGCTTGCCACCTCGCACCGCTGGCTGCACAGCCTCCCCCCCAGCGCTGGGAAGGTCCTGTATGCGACACGTTAGTGGATGTGCTCGGCGTGGGTACCGAGTGGTGATGCCGCGGCAAGCGCCTTGTCATGATTGTTGTCTTGCCGCGCCCAAGCTTGTCGCGCACGGGCCTTCCCGGCAAGCTCCTCTTGCGGGGCCTTGTCTTGTAGGTGCCTTGGGTGGCCTTCCGGCAAGCTCCTCTTGCCGGGCCTTGTCTCCTTGGCTTGAATACTTTGTTCTTGAATGGCTCGAAAGGAACCACGGAGGATCTTGGTGGTCACCCGGTAAGCCTTGCCGCGGAGAGCTGCAACTGCCCGTGCACAAGTTCGGGATACTAGGGTACCCCTACTCTAGTACACCGACAACCACGATGAGGAGGGAGTAGTCCACCCTCGAGGTTGAGGGTTTGTACCAGTAGCTATGTGTTTGATCTCTCTCTTGTGATCGATATCATGGTCTTTGTTAATATAGTCAGATCATATGATGTTTCTCCCCTCTATACTCTTGTTATGATGAATTGAATCTTTACTCTTCAAAGTTTTGTCTTGTCGGATTGAATATTCAGAGATGAGAACACATGATATATGTCTTGCAATATGAATACTTGAGGTGACATTGGGGTATCTTATTGATTCACTTCATATATGTTATGGCATTCAACTCGCGGATCCCCGCAGTGATATTGGGGTAATCTATGCATAGGGGTTGATGCAGGTTTTTCTCCGACGGAAACTTTGGGGTCTCTTTATAGTTCTTTGCGTGGATTGGGTATTATGAATATGAATTTGCTTTGGTGTTATTCTAGTACGAACTCTAGGATAGATCGAACGGAAAAATAGCTTTGTGTTATTTTAGTACGAATTTTTGAATAGATCGAACGGAAAGAATAGCTTTGAGTGGTTTCGTACCCTACAAACAAATTCATATATTTTGTTCTCCGCTAATAGGAACTCGAGAGTGATTCTTTGCTGCACTTTGAGGGATAATCATATGATCCAACTATGCTAGCATTGTTGAGAGGTTGCACTAGCGAAAGTACGGACCCTAGGCCTCATTTTTAAGCATTGCAATACCGTTTTTGTGCCTGTTTACTATTTACTACCTTGCTGTTTTTATTTATTCAGATCATAAAATATATTTCTACCATCAATATTACACTTTTATCACCATCTCTTCACCAAACTAGTGCACCTATACAGTTTGCCATTGTATTGGGTGTGTTGGGGACACAACAGATTTCTTGTATTTGGTTGCAGGGTTGTTCGAGAGAGACCATCTTCATCCTACACCTCCCACGGATTGATAAACCTTAGGTCATCCACTTGAGGGAAAATTGCTACTGGCCTATAAAAGTCTTCGCTTGGAGGCCCAACACGAGTCTACAAGAATAAAATTGCGTAGTAGACATCAACATGCTCCAGTGCACCAAAGTTGGTTGAAAAATCACATGTGTGTCCTCGGGTAAATTTCTAGGTCCCATGCAAGAAATGGGATTTAAATTCAAACATCTGGGCGTCGTGGCTCGGCCAGAAACATTGGGAAACTTGGTTTTTTAATTCTGTAAATCCAAAACACGCATGAAAATCATGAAACTTGGCTTGGTGTCATGACATGGCACCAACATGCTATGGTAATTTTGTTGTCCGATTTGCAAAGGCGCACACATTAGCAATCAACAAAGTCATTTTGGAACAAGTGCTGTCACGTTACAATCGAAAACACAAGTATTATTGAAACCATGGGCGTTCTACTTACCATTTACGTGCCGCCACGTGTCCCTTTTTTTATTAGCTAGGAGGCGCCATGCAGGGTAGCTATTTGAGTACGGGAGGCGTGCGATCAGACACCTGCTCATGCTTATCGAGAGGAGAGCCCTTTGACCTCCATCTTCTGTCCACCTCTCTCCCAAGGTGTCCATTAGTGGCGCCATGAGCCTACATTTAATGGCATTGCTATGTCTCACTCGACTGAGATTTAAGAGAGAAAAAAGAAAATCTGAAAAGGAAATTTTGCACGGATCTTGATGTAAGATCCGACGGACCTATATAGCATCTACTGCAACTTATAGAAAGACCGATGAATATATAAGGACGACGACAGTGGATAATAATTGTCTTACATAATTAGGAAGATAATTAAAAAATCCACATGCGGCTACGCCCGAAATATAAAAGGCAAAAGAAGAAGGAAGACAACGATCTGGCTCGCTAATCTCTACTTTCTTGATGTGTTGCTACAGGCCGCGGTAACTAGTCTCTACAGCGAGCGGCAATGAGCTCTGTCGTGTCCTCAAGAAACTGCTTGAGAGCATCCACGGATTCCTCCACCAGCCTTTGGCGCTCGACACGGAGCATGTCATTCTCGTCCATAAGTTTCTTAATGATGACGTCGGTCCTCTTCAACAAGGCACGGGTCTCCTCCTGCTGCTCTGCACTTCGGACGATCTTCACCCTCAGCAGGTCACGCTCGGCCCGGAGCCTCTCATTTCCCTCCCTTAGTTGCTGGATGACGCCGGTAGCCTGTTCAAATGATGCTTTCATGTCATCCTGCAACCTCGCCCAGCCAGTGATCTGATCCATCTGGCTATGGACGATTGCATGTATGCGCCTATAAGAGTCGTTGCCTGCCCGCGAGACATTTTTCCAGGCTGCCGTGGCGCGGCGGGACATCTCTTCTGCATTCGCGGTGCGGCGGGACATCTCTGCTGCTTCCGTGGCGCGGCCGGACCAGTCTGCTGCATCGACGGTGCGGCGGGACCTCCGTGCTACTTCGGCAGCGCGGCGGGAACTCTGTGCTGCTACTTCCGCGCGGCGGTACATGTTGGCTGCTTTCGCGGTGAGGCGGGACATCTCTCGTGCTTCCGCTTCCATGCTCGCCTCTCCCTGGTGGTAATCTATCGACCCAGAACTCAAGCTGGCCATGGCAAACGCAACGGAAGGATGCTGAATGACTTGTTTGTTTTTGGGGACAAGGAGTTGAGGAGGAATTGTAGGATCTAAAGTATGTCTAGAGGGGGGGTGATTAGGCTACTTGACCAAATAAAAATCTAGCCTTTTCCCAATTTTAAGTCTTGGCAGATGTAACAACTTAGAACTAGTCAAGCAAACAACCTACACATGCAAGTCTAAGAGTATAGCAGCGGAATGTAAAACATTGCACATGAAGGTAAAGGGAGGAGTTTGGAGGGAGCAAACGCAATGTAGACACGGAGATTTTTGGCGTGGTTCCGATAGGTGGTGCTATCGTACATCCACGTTGATGGAGACTTCAACCCACGAAGGTTAACGGTTGCACGAGTCCACGTAGGGCTTCACCCATGAAGGGTCCATGAAGAAGAAACTTTGTCTATCCCACCATGGCCATCACCCATGAAGGACTTGCCTCACTAGGGTAGATCTTCATGAAGTAGGCGATCTCCTTGCCTGTACAAACTCCTTGGTTCAACTCCACAATCTTGACGGAGGCTCCCAGGTGACACCTAACCAATCTATGGTGTGTTGATGATGAACTCCTTGCTCTTGTGCTTCCACACAAAATCTAACCGTTACACACAATTCACCAAACTCAGTGAGACCGAATCAGAAAAATCGGTCAGGCCGATTCAGTTCATAATGTGACCGTTAGGCATTTCGGTGGGACCGATATGTCAACTCGGTGGGACCGATTTCATTAGGGTTAGGGCATAACATAATCTCGGTGAGACCGATTACACAAACTCGATGGGACCGACTTTGGTAATAAGCTAACCAAAGAGTTGGTCAGGCAAACTCGGTGGGACCAATTTGCTCATTTCGGTGAGACCGAAACGTTATGAAGGGGAAACAGAGAGTTTGCATTACTAACTCGGTGGGACCAATCGCTCATCTCGGTTGGACCGAAATGTTACGAAGGGAAATAGAGAGTTTGTAATCCCATCTTGGTGAGACCGAGATCCCTATCGGTGAGGCCAAAGTGACTAGGGTTTGTGGCAGTGGCTATGTCAAGTGAACTCAGTGGCACCGGATGTAATGTTTCGGTGGGGCCGAGTTTGACTTTTGGTTTGGGACATATGTGGATATGAGAGAGTGGTTGAGGGTTTTGGAGCATATCACTAAGCATTTTGAGCAAGCAACCCATTAAGCAACACCTCATCCCCTTTTAGTAGTATTGGCTTTTCCTATGGACTCAATGTGATCTTGGATCACTAAAAATAAAATGTAGAGTCTTGAGCTTGAGCCAATATGTGTCCTTAGCATTTTGAGGGGTCCACAATTCTAATCCATGCCATGCCAATCATTGAACTTTCCTGAAATATTTATCTTGAAATAGCATTAGTTCAATGAGCTATATGTTGTTAATAATTACCAAAACCACCCAGGGATAGTTGCACTTTCAATCTCCCCCTTTTTTCTAATTGATGACAACATATAGATCAAAGCTTCAACAAATGATAATAAGATTGAAATACATCTTCGCTTTGAGAAGTATGTGATAAGCAAGAGCTCCCCCTAAATTTGTGCATTATTTAAAATTTGCTTTTGAATGCAAATGCACAATCGATTAGGATCATGGGTTACTCTTCCATGTCACATACATCTTGGTGGAGCGCTCAAAATGATAGAAATTAAAACATGCACTCATCACCAAGCAAAATGAATGATCATATATGGGATATAAGAGATAATATCACCCAAGCAAGCATTAAAGTAGCATATGATCAAACACATGATCATACAAGTATCTCACACAAGGACATAGAGTATCAAACAAGCACACAATAAAGTTCAACCAAATAGCAAGAGAGACAAAGAAGCAAAACACTCTCTCTTGAAGCCTATGATCTATACATTTCTCCCCCTTTGGCAACAAGTTACCAAAAAGTTTGAAAATGCATAATGCTATGCGTCTCTCAGGCTTGGTCTTCAGGAGGTGGTGTAGAGAGAACTCCGAGGACGAAGGCATCGGTTGATGTAGCTGGAGCTGATGGAGTTGCTGCTGGAGGTGGCACAGAAGCTGTTGCTGCTGGTGCAGATGATGTAGCTCTCATATCTGGCACTGGCACTACAGCTGACCTCTGACCTCTGGGCACTCGCCGAAAAGCATCTGTAGTACCTTGTCCTCTCTTCTCCTCCGCTTCCTCCTGGAGCAGCTCAACTGGTGTCTGAATCTCAGTGACCTTCAGATCAAGATCATAAAACTTGGTCACTATGATCCTCTCCAAGTCTCCTGATTCTAAGTCAGGGTGGCCAAGCCCTTCTCTATCCTCAATGTAGCTTGAATCAGATAGGCTAGTTGATCTTGTTTGCTCTTCAGGAACACTTCAGATGCCTCCTCAATACTTGGCATCTTTGCAGCCTTTTCTGCCTTGGCCTTTGCTCTCTTCTCTTGTGCTTGCACAGATGAAGGTTCATCTTCATTCATCACAAATGTGTTGTCTTCAAATTCAGGGTGCAAAGGTAAATGCTCCTTGTCCAACAAGTAAGTACCTGTGCCCATCTTTGAGTTGATGAGCAACTGAATGTGTGGATCATACCCATAAGATCTTTTTTGGTCAGCAGTGTCCTTTTGATTGTCTCTACAATCAGACTCATGACCTTGAATTTTTGTGGCACATCAAAGATTTGCAGCAAGTTGATGGAATGTCCTCTAATCATCTTCTGATCTCTATATTTGGGTAACAGAGTATGCCTTAAGATGGTGTTGATAGTAGGCAGACCAGACAACAAATATTGTACAGATCCAAACTTGTATCTCTCCAAATCTTTGTCTGGGATCTCCTTGTACATATTTGCCATTGAATTGTGGTCTTTCTTCTTGTTGGCATACACATCCAAATCATCATCATGTTCTTCTGGGCCATTGATTAACTTGGCCCATTCTTCAACAGTTGATTGGTACCTTGTACTTCAGATATCCACACTATCCTTCCATCTGGATAGAAATGAGCAGTGGAGTAGAATTGCATGATTAGCTCATCATTCCATTTGGTGAGCTTATATCCAACAAACTTGTCAACTCCACAAGCTTTGAAGCTTTCATGTACACCTGGGAAGTGATCTTTACTCTCATCAATATATTCCCAATCAACCCACTTCATATCACAGACTATTGGTTTCTTGTCCAGCAGAATAGTCTCATAGAAGTCTTGCTGTTCTTTAGTGTGGAACCTGTAATCTACAGCAGTTCTCCTTCTCACAGCATAAGGATCAGACTATCTCCAAAGTCTCAATCATGCATCCTTTCTGATGTTCATGTCCTCTGCCACTGCATGAGTGTCATTGTGATCTGGAATCTTTGGTTTCGGTTTTCTCAGCACTTGGGCTTCATCATCTTCTTCTTCAACTTCAGGCACCGGGGCCTTGTTCTTCTCTTCAGCAGGAATGTTTCTGGTGCTTCACTTTGGCTTAGAAGGCTTCTGAGCTTGAGCTATTGCTTTGGGAGTAGTTTTGGGCTTTGATGTTGCAGCCCCTGACTTGATAGCATCTCGCATGAGCTTCTAAGACTTGGGTGCTGGTGCAACATCCTCTTCCTCTTTCTCTTCATCATCAGAAGAATGCCTCTCAAATTCTTCCATGGGGTCCACCTTCTTGCACCATCTTCCTCTCTTTCTTTCCTTCTTCTTCTCCTCACCAGCAGCCTCTCCTCCAGTTGATTTGGAGGGTTCCTGAGTGGAGGCCCTGGCCTTAGACATAGGAAATCTTTTTGCTGGTGACTTCTTGTTCAACCTTGGCTTGGTTGCAACAGATGTGCTGTACTCTTTCTTCAAGACTTTCTTCTTTGAGCTCACTTCTTCTTCAGTAGCCACATAATCCTCATCCTCAGAATCTAAGGTTCTCTTCTTCCTGGTTCTGATGGCTGCTTTGGGCAAGTTACTTGGTGTGCTCCTGTTGCCCTCATCATAGTTGCTTGAGGGACTAGTGCCCTCACTCATTTGCACTTGCTCCTCAGTTCTGTTCTGGCTGTCACTTTGGTCAGACATCTTGGCAAGCAAACTGACAGTAGACCCTAATAGATATAAATGAGGTAGAATAGATGAGCATCGCAAAGTGCAAAATTTTTGCAAAACAGATGAGTCAAAAACTTAGTTTTAGTTCTCCACAGAAAGAATTTCGGAACTACCGATTTGTTAAACTCGGTGATACCAAAGCAACTTTTGGAACCTAAACTAGTGAACTCGGTCAGACCGATTCATAGTTCGGTGGCTCCAAGATTGCTAGGGTTTCACAGAGAGTTGAACTTGGTCTAACCGATTTGCAATTTTCGGTCAGACCGAAAAGCGCATGTGCAATGGCCTAAGCCAAATCGGTGAGACCGATTTTACAACTCGGTCGATCCGAGATGAGTCCGGTGGAAACCTAACCCTAAATTTTTGAATCAAACCTAACCTAAAGGATGTTTTCTCTGGATAGATTGTTTTCATACGTGGTAATGATCATCGCAAAGTAATGTGCTAGGAATCAGAGTAAGGAAATAGCACAAAGTATCGAACCCATACCCTAGTTCGGCGGGAGTTTGCTACAGCGACAACGGCGGAGCAGAATTCCATTGACGGCGACGGAAACCAGCGGCTGGAGGTTGCTGGCAGTGAGGAGACGATCCGGAGACCCGAGGCGGCAGAGCAGGATACGCGCGGGCTGAGGGCTTTTGAAGAAATTTCCAAAATCTCACCCGTGGATATATATATCCCGACCCTGTCGGTGTGACCGAGTGGAACAACTCGGTGGCACCGAGATGCAGAATCGCAAGCGATTACTGCAACTCGGTGTGACCGAAAAGTTCAAATCGGTTGCACCGAGATGCAAAACCTAGATCAACTTAGTGAACTCGGTGTGACCGAAGTGGATGACTCGGTCATACCGAAATGCACAAAGAGGTTTTGGAAGTTTAAGCCTATGACGAATCGGGGTCTCCGAGTGCTCCTCACACAGAGTGGGTTGAATCTGACTTGATCAAACTTTGTGATGTAGCATGAATAGAGTCTGAGACAGGAAAAGCATAGATAGCTAGAGGGAGTTCTTAGGCATTCTTGTCCATCCATTTGGCAAAAGAGAAAAAGCCAGACAACCAAATCAACAAATGGATGTCCTCGAATGAGTAAAATATGCAATCAACATGCTCACACAATAAAATGGCAAATGAAATAGGTGTCAAAGCATGCACAAACACTCTAGCATTTATCAAGCAATTGGCGATGACTAGGTCATCTATATATGAGTATATTGACTTAGGAGTCAAATGAGAACATTTGATCATAAGTCATACTCATCGTTTAAGCACAAGTGGGGTTACCACTTTTACATAAAGCATTGTTGTGTTCACGCCACCAGAGTTGCTTTAGCTCAATTGATTTGAGTAAAGCTCCCCCTAGATGTGATATCCCCCCTAAGAGGGATGAACTAACCTTGGGTTTTGTCGATGATGGCTTCATGTAGGGGTTGAAGATGTGGACGCTCAATGTTGATGTAGATCATTCGGAGCAATCCATTGGAGTGAGTTGCACTTTCAATACCTACACAGGTTAGTCCCACGAGGAACAAACAAGGATATCCATAGACATAGAGTGATGTATACACAAGATGATGTCCATGAAAACATTAGGTTACCTTGCCCCTTTTCTTACCAACAAGAGGGTTTGTGACTCCTTGAACTAGTGTAAATTGTGGAAGTTGTTCGCACTTGTCCTTGCCAAAAAGATATGAGTGAAGTATGTCGGCGGAGTCACCCTCAAGAACTCTCTAGTTCTTCTTTGGGATCCACATCATCTTGATGGGAATCCTTGGAGTTGTAGTCGTACTTGATGTAGTAGAACTTGATGTAGTCTTGGGGACCCACTTGACCACTTAGGAGCTTCTTCAAATGCATAAATCTTCTCTTCGAGCTTGTCCTTGCCTTTTTTGCTTGTGGTATTATGGTGGAAGATCATCTTGAGCTTGTGTCCCTTGGAAAGAAGTAGGATCATACTTATCTTGTTAAGGAACAAACTTTGTCTTGGGGTATTGATCTTCTTCCCACTCAACTCCATTGGCATTGAACTTTCGTTCAAAACCAATTCCTTGATTCTTCCGGTGCCTTCCTTGCTTGCGTAAAATTTCCTCAAATTGCTTACTCATGGCAAGGCTCTGTAAACACCTTTCTCTATAATTCCCTTCAATAAGCTATTTTCTTGCTCAAGTGTAACTTGGCTAGGAGAATCATTAGTGGAATCAAGAGAGCTACTAGAAGCAACAATATTGGATTTAACATGATTATTGTTACTACTATAGGAAGAATCTTTATTACTCTTGTTGCTAGATTTTACTTGTGGCATGTAAGTAGACAAGAGTAAACGCTTGGCAATGTAAGAAGAATTTTTCTTACGAAGATCATCATTGATGGCCTTTAAAAACTCATGCTCTTGCTCAAGGTTGAGCTTTTCAAAGCGTAACTTCTCATGAGTCTTTAAAAGTTCTCAATGACCTTCTAAGGTAGTTTCATGAGCTAACTTAAGAGTGTTTAGTTCTTTGGTTCGACGCTCAATCTCCTTCTTATCATTGTCATTCGTTTTATTTTGATTAACATGATTAATAGCAAGTTCATCATAGTTTTCATCACTAGAGTTGTCAACATGTAAATCATCATCACCTAGCAAATCATCTTCATCACTATTGAAATCAACATACTTGGGGTGTGATACCTTTGGACCTTCAGCCATGAAGCATCTTCCAACTCCTTCATTTGGTGAGTCAAATATGTCATAGGAGTTGTGAGGGAGTCCTGGATTAGGGGGTATCCGGACAGCTGGACTATATCCTTTGGCCGGACTGTTGGACTATGAAGATACAAGATTGAAGACTTCGTCTCGTGTCCGGATGGGACTCTCCTTGGCGTGGAAGGCAAGCTTGGCGATACGTATATGTAGATCTCCTCCAATTGTAACCGACTCTGTGTAACCCTAGCCCCCTCCAGTGTCTATATAAACCGAAGGGTTTAGTCGTAGGACCAACAACAATCATACCATAGGCTAGCCTCTAGGGTTTAGTCTCTACGATCTCGTGGTAGATCAACTCATCTAATACTCATATCATCAAGATCAATCAAGAAGGAAGTAGGGTATTACCTCCACTGAGAGGGCCTGAACCTGGGTAAACATTGTGTCCCCCGCCTCCTGTTACCATCCGCCTTAGACGCATAGTTCGGGACCCCCTACCCGAGATCCACCGGTTTTGACGCCGACATTGGTGCTTTCATTGAGAGTTTCACTGTGCCGTCGCTGTAAGGAAGGATGCCTCGTCTCTTTGTCAAGGACAACATCACCTCTGGGGGAGCCCTGGCTGTCGGCCAAACCCTCCGGCTAGGCGGCTTCGTCATGACCGCCCGTTCGGCTGCTGCACCGACGATGACTTCTCGGGTCATCAAAAACAGCCTCCACATCGGCTCGGAACTTGCCGAGCAGATGAATCCAATGGAGCTCGCTTCGCTAAACGATCTCTTGGATTGCATCGCCGCTTTGGGAGTCGCTACGGACTATGATCGGATTGGGCTTAAACCCGACCAAAGGGAGATTAACTGTCCGCCGGTCACCCATCAGATAGCGGTAGTGGAGGAACAATGCAGCGATTCTTCCTCTATCTTGAGGACAAACTATGTCCGGATTCCCGAGCTCTCCGAGCCGGATACCTGTTTACGGAAGGACATCGCCAAGCCCTGAACCTAGAATCAGGCAGCAGGCTAGACCTATTGGGCAACATCCCGGAGCCCGAACTTCCCAGATCGGAAACTCCTCTGCCCCTGGGTCTCAGATCGGGTCAGGGTCCGGACTCAAATCCACCCACCCACCCAGATATAAGAGATCTTTCCCACATTAGGCAAGAGCCCCAGGAAACGGTACATCACTATTGGGCCAGATTTCTCGTAATGAACAAGGTCAAGGACTGTCGTGAGGAAGACGCAAAATATCATTCTTTTGCAATAATTGCACGGACAAGGGAATCCTTAACGCCATAAGTCGCCGTGATGTAGCACGCTTCGCTGACTTGGCGGCCATAGTACGGAAGTACTGTGCGATGGAAAGTGCCTGGAAAACCGAAGCAAAATTTTGGAATAATCCGGCTCTGACTAAACACCCAGTCCGAATCAAAAGGGCGCACTCTCATAAGTCGCCCGATTCAATCATAAAGAAGCAAAAGCCCACTTCAGGGCATAGAACTGTATTGGAGGGATGGCTTAACGGGCCCTGCAAAATCCACAGTACAGCGGATACCATACCAACACACAGCTTGAGGGGTTCAATAATAAACAACCGCAACGCCACGGGCCGGATTGCCAAATGGGCCATTGAGCTCCTCCCGTTCGACATAACATATAAACCCCGGCGAGCCATTAAGTCGCAAGTATTGGCCGTTTTTGTCGCCGAATGGACAGAAGCCGAACTCCCTAAAGAGTACGGCGGCGCGTACTCCAATTGGATCATGCACTTCGATGGCTCTAAAATGCTGGATGGTCTGGGGTTGGCGTCGTCCTCACATCCCCCACCGGAGATACAGTCCAATACGTACTCCAAATACTATACACAGACACCAACAACACAGCCGAATACGAGGCCCTGTTACATGGTCTTCGGATGGCAGTTTCCATGGGCATTCGACGCCTGGAGGTGCGTGGGGACTCGAACCTCGCAATATCCCAAATAAATGGAGACTTCGATGCCAAGAATCTGAAAATGGCGGCTTATCGCAACGCCGTCCTCAAGATGTCAGCTCGGTTCGAGGGGCCCGAATTCCACCATGTGGCCCGGGAAAACAATCAGGCGGCGGATATCCTCGCCCGTATTGGTGCTAAGCGCGGCCCCGTCCCACCTAACATCTTCTTGGAAAGGCTGTTTAAGCCATCCGTGATATGGGAAGGGGACCCCGGTAACAATAGTCCGGACCCGGCCACAACAACAGATACCGAACACTCTGACATAGTCAGAGGCTCTACCACCGAAATAACACATTCAACCCACGTAATAATGGTCGTGATCGCCCCGTGGACAGAACCATTCCTGGCCTACCTAACCAGGCAGGAACTTCCCGAGGACCAAAATGAGGCGCGCTGCATAGTGCGGTGATCTAAAGCCTACAAGGTCCACAAGGGAGAGCTTTATAAGAAAAGCACTACCGGTGTCCTTCAAAGGTGCATCTCCGAAGAGGAAGGGCGGAAGCTTTTGGCAGAAATCCATGCTGGACTCGGCGGCCACCACGCCACAGCCCGGGCCCTTGTAAGCAAAGCCTTCCGTACAGGTTTCTATTGGCCAACGGCCCGGGCAGATGCACATGACTTGGTCCAACGCTGCGTCGGTTGCCAGCTTTTTTCAAACCAAAGCCACATGCCGCACACCGCCCTCCAAACAATCCCCATTACCTGGCCCTTTGCGGTCTGGGGGCTCGATATGGTCGGACCCCTTAAAGGGGGAATCCATAAGAAAAAATACTTACTTGTCATGGTGGATAAATTCACCAAATGGATAGAAGCCAAACCTGTTAAAACAGCCGAATCCAGACCGGTGATAGACTTCATATCTGGGGTCGTACACCGCTATGGCGTCCCCCACAACATCATTACTGACAACAGCACAAACTTTACAGCCGACGAGTTAAAACTTTGGTGCAGCAACATGGGCATCAAGCTCGATTATGCTTCTGTCTATCACCCGCAAACTAACGGTCAAGTCGAGCGAGCAAATGGTCTTATCATGAGCGGCATCAAACCCAGATTAGTGTGATCCTTAAAGGAGTCCAACATGCACTGGGTAGAGGAGCTCAACTCCGTCTTATGGGGGCTGCGGACCACGCCGAATCGCACTACCAGATACACACCATTCTTTATGGTGTACGGCGCAGAGGCGGTTTTGCCCCGTCACATAATTCATGACTCACCTCGAGTGCGCATGTATGAAGAAAAAGAGGCCGAGCTTGATCGGCAGGACAGTTTGGACACCCTGGAGGAGGAGCGTGTGATGTGGCAAAAGCCTGTTCTGCATGCTATCAACAACAGGATCGAAGATACCAAAGCAGAGAAGTACGGGCCAAAACTTATAACGTTGGTGAACTAGTTCTACGCCTGCCGGAGAAGAAAAAGAACAAGCTTAAGCCCAAATGGGAAGGTCCCTTTATTATTGTCCAAGTTCTGACGGGCGGAGCGTACCGTCTGCGGGATGCTTCAGACAATCGACTTGAGCCAAACCCATGGAACGCAGCCAGAATCCGAAGATTCTACGCCTAGTGCCGGACTCGATGTTCGTCTCCTTACCCCTGTCCATTTTTCACATATACATTATCTGTATTTTCTCTCTTTCTTTCTTCTTTTTCCTTTTCCTCAACTTGTGTTTTGACTACACAATATTAACGCGCTAGCCGCGCTCATTATACCTGGGGGCTTCTTATACAAAAGCTTAATATAACTATCTTTCCGGGCTTCATGCCCCGCACATGTGTTATTCTTCCGCAAGTACCTTTTTTCGCCATTATATGCATCGATATGACTTAAGTTTTGGCCAAGCTGGGTTGCCTGGCTCTTGTATTTATGCCCTACGTTCCCGTCAATTCGGCTAGGGCATAAGGGGAGCACCTCTGCTATTGTTACTACCGGGTCAGCCGGATGTGTACCTCAGACTGGGTGAAGCCGAAAGCTAGCGTTCTTAAGGGAATATTCGGTCGGTGAACAAAAGATGACTTTTATTTTGATACATGCCCCCAGATGTTTTTTGCCTGCGTCTCTTCTCGCAGTCCCAACATGCACATTAGGGCATGCGTGCCAATGAAAGGAACCCTTAATGTAACTATTCTCCTGGAAGATGTTTCTTACTATCCATGTAATATAACATAACTAGTTGGGTACTTGTCGGATCAAGCACTTATGACCCCTACGCTGGTTTCCACGCATACCCCGGTTTTTACATAACTGGCGGGTATTCGGATACACTCGGACTATTGGGTCCCGAGGTCGGCGAAAAGGTCCGCCATGACAAATGAATTACAATCCGGCTAGAGACATTATACATGTCACTTAAATTACACAGTCACTTAGACTGACTAAATTCTTCTTCTATCCCATCCAACAGGCTGTCTAGCCTACAATCCTGTTGGGAATACTTTGCGGCTAATTCTACTTGGTCATACACCAGACTGACGGGGATCTCCTTCCCATCGGGCCCCACAGGTCCGACCTCGGCCATGTGGTTTGGGTCAACCTTGGTATACCGCGTATTCACCATGGCCCAGGCTTCCCTGGCACCTTGACGGCAGGCCGATATCTTCCATAATCGGAGGCGCCTCCGCGCTCCCTTAAGCTTCTCTGCAATCTCTCCAATGCCTTCGGGCAGGGAGACGGATGGCCACAAGGCCTGGGCAATACCCTCCATCACCTGCTGAACTTGTTTGTGCAGTTGTGAGAGCTCCGGTAGAAGATCACCCACAGATCCGGGCATCTCCTCCGCGGGACGACCCATCAGCATACCTGCAGACTGATACGTCTCCAACATATCTATAATTTTTTATTGCTCCATGCTACTTTATCTACTGTTTTGGACTATATTGGGCTTTATTTTCCACTTTTATATTATTTTTGGGACTAACCTATTAACCGGAGGCCCAGCCCAATTGCTGTTTTTGCCTTTTTCGGTGTTCAAGAAAGCAGAATATCAAACGGAGTCCAAACGGAATAAAACCTTGGAAGCGTGATTTTCTCACCGAGCGTGATCCAGGAGACTTGGACCCTCGCCAAGGAACAACGGAGGCGGTCACGAGGTGGGGCGCCCCTAGGCGCGCCACCTCGTGGGCCCCTGTTGCTCCACCGACGTACTCCTTCCTCCTATATATACCTCATTACCCCCAAACGATCAGAACAGGAGCCAAAAACCTAATTCCACCGCCGCAACTTCCTGTATCCACGAGATCCCATCTTGGGGCCTGTTCCGGAGCTCCGCCAGAGGGGGCATCCATCACGGAGGGATTCTACATCATCATCAAAGCCTCTCCGATGAAGTGTGAGTAGTTTACCTCAGACCTATGGGTCCATAGTTAGTAGCTAGATGGCTTCTTCTCTCTTTTTGGATCTCAATACAATGTTCTCCCCCTCTCTCATGGAGATCTATTCGATGTAATCTTCTTTTTGCGGTGTGTTTGTTGAGATCGATGAATTGTGGGTCTATGATCCAACTTATCTATGAATAATATTTGAATCTTCTCTGAATTCTTTTATATGTACGATTGAGTTATCTTTGCAAGTCTCTTGAATTATCCGTTTGGTTTGTGCCAACTAGATTGGTAGTTCTTGCAATGGGAGAAGTGCATGGCTTTAGGTTCAATCTTGCGGTGTCCTTACCCGATGTGAAGGGTTTCAAGGCACGTATTGTATTGTTGCCATCGAGGATAACAAGATGGGGTGTTTATCATATTGCATGAATTTATCCCTCTACATCATGTCATCTTGCTTAAGGCGTTACTCTGTTTTTAACTTAATACTCTAGATGCATGCTGGATAGCGGTCGATGAGTGGAGTAATAGTAGTAGATGCAGAATCGTTTCGGTCTACTTGTCATGGACGTGATGCCTATATACATGATCATACCTAGATATACTCATAACTATGCTCAATTCTGTCAATTGCTCAACAGTAATTTGTTCACCCACCGTAGAATATTTATGCTCTTGAGAGAAGCCACTAGGTCTATTCTCATCATATCAATATCCATCACTTTTAATACTTGCTTTGTTTTTACTTTGCTTTTATTTTTACTTTGCATCTATATACCAAAAATACCAAAAATATTATCTCTATCAGATCTAACTCTCGTAAGTGACCGTGAAGGGATTGACAACCCCTAATCGCGTTGGTTGCGAGTAGCTATCGTTTTGTGCAGGTACGAGGGACTTGTGCGTGGCCTCCTACTGGATTGATACCTTGGTTCTCAAAAACTGAGGGAAATACTTACGCTGCTGTGCTGCATCATCCTCTCCTCTTTGGGGAAAACCAACGCAATCTCAAGACGTAGCACAGATGTAACTCTGTTAGCAGGCTTCTTTGCCGAACTCCTTCGAAAGTTCGTTCAAGCACTTACTGAAAATGCCGCGTCGAAGCCGCTTATTCTCCTTCACGGAGTCAGCCAAATTGGGTATTGGCGTCTTGGAGATTGTTTTTCTCCTGCCTAACTTTAGTAAGCACGCGCTCACCAGCCTTTAGCCGTCGTATGACATGTTGCTCATCCGGATTCACTCCGGCGTCATCTACAATATCTATTGTTAGATTTGTAGGCATGCCGCATACTATATGGTACCTATCATTCTTTGAAACAAGCGTTACCGGAGGGGGCCTTCTCGGACTCCTTCAATGCGGCAACTGCGGCTCGTAGCTGGGCCTTGCACTCTTCCAGCTCTTGAGACAATTGGGTATTCTTCTCTGAAAGAACCTGCACAAATAATGATCCTTCAATCAGTTGTGCCAACTGTTTCAAGTCTCAGGGGCTACTGATATATATAATCATCATAATTTTTTTACCCTTATATCCTTCACATACTGGTATGTGGCTCTGGCAAGACCATTTTGAGCAGCACGGATGTACGCGTCTCCTGAGTTAAAGGCATCAAATGCCTCTTGGGAGAAACATGCGTCATGGAGTACGGCCCGGCGACGCCTGTGATTCATGGCGCTCTCCACTTCGGAATTTGTAGCGGATATTTTATCCGCATCCTCTATAGGAGGAGCATCCGTCGTGTGCCTCGTGTTAGCTTCCGCCTCTATGTCCGGCCCTGGAGCCCGACTTGTAGAGGCGTGATCGGCGACCTCTCCGGATATAGTCCGACGAGTGTTTTTCCTTCTAGGAAACATGGGTGTTATTATGTTTTAAAATACTATAACCACTGAGCGAGGCTTTGTATAATACCTCTGCGCCGGCGTCTCCGTCCGGACCGCCTTCCTTTTTAGCCTACCTGGCATCGGCGCCCCTTGTTGGCGATTCACCACGGGTTCGGCATGGTGTCTCGAGGACCTTCCCTGTAAAATACCATACAGATACGATGGGTGAAGTGCATAAAAGGGGATCCTTCTTGGAAGACGGGACTCTGGTTTTACTTACATGCGAGGCGGGGAGTAGCCCAGGATAGTCAGCTATAATGGCCACCATGGCATCATCACAGCTTAATTGATAAAATATCCTATCGATCAGCTCCATAAATGTCTGGATCCTCTTCGAGGCCGGGGTCGAGGGCCCGGTCAGGATCCTCCGGTTGTGGAGGTGGGCTGTTGACCTCCCTTACAGCTTTTCGCAGTTCCTGCCATGAAATGACAAGGTAAAAACGTATGACGATGAATGCGGGAACAATGGGAGTAAAGAATGACAACTCACCCAACATGGAGGATTGTACATGGAGAATCCATCCCGTGGCTTGACGCGGAGGAACTCCTCTTCCTCTCCCTTATACAAATCGGACAGAATTTTTGCTAGAGCAGCAACTGAGTCCAGTCCCTTACGCCCGCAGCGAGTGGCATCATCTTCCCCATTGAAGTGCCACATGGGGTGGCCTCGATATTGAAGTGGCTGCACCCCCCGCATAATGCATATTGACATAACCTCGGTATTGTCAGTCCTGATTGAGCCAGTACCTTAATCCGCCCATCAGGTAAAGGGCGTCTGTCATCTTCCTCCTGAGGGCTCCGTGGGCGCCAGCTTCGGCGTTTCTTCAAAGGGGCATTGTCGAACTCAGGAAGACCAATCCGAATTGGATCCGGGAGGGGGACGTCCTACATATAAAACCACTCCGAAGGCCAGTCTTCGGACGTCTTCTTCGGGGTACCGGATAGGTATCCGGTCCCGGCAATGCGCCATATTTCGGCCCCGCCCACTTGATATATTGACCCCCTCCGAGTACGGGGCACAAGGCAGAATAGCTTCTTCTACAGCGCGAAGTGAGCTTCGCAGCCCAGAAACAGCTTGCAAAGGGCTACATAACCAGCGATGTGTAAAATGGAAGCAGGGGTGAAGTTATGCAGCTGGAGGCCATAAAACTCCAGGAGCCCTCGGAGGAACGGATGGATTGGAAATCCGAGTCCCCTTAATAAATAAGGGATGATGCAGACCTGCTCCCCCTTGGAGGGATTGGGGAAGCTCTCTGCTTGCTCCCCGCCATTATAGGTGGCGAGCCCGGCTTGAACGGGGACCATATACGCTGGAGGGAGGAATCCCTGGGTCTGTAGCTCCACTAATTGGCTGTGCGGGATGGAACACTTCTTCCAATCTCCGGGCTTAGGGCGACGGGAGCGAGAGGAGGAGCTGCGCTGGCCGGCCATGTTGGGATGGATTTTTTCGGGCGCGCTCCGATGAATGCTCGCTGAGGGAGGATGGTGTGATTTGGATCTGGGAATCCCCGTCTCTTTAAATAGGCATTTTATTCACATAGCTAGGGTGGTAAATGTAAAAATGCCCTGGCTTCTCGCATTCGCTCGACACGTGGAAGATAGCCATTATTGGACGTAGAAGCCAAGAAGCGCAACATTTATGAGGAGCCGGACACTATTCAACATGTATTCAGGATTTGGAGAAGAACCCACCTTGCAATGCCGAAAACAATCTGCGCGCCGGACTCATCATCATTGAAGCCTCGTTCGGGGGCTACTGAGGGAGTCCTGGATTAGGGGGTATCCGGACAGCCGGACTATATCCTTTGGCCGGACTGTTGGACTATGAAGATACAAGATTGAAGACTTCGTCTCGTGTCCGGATGGGACTCTCCTTGGCGTGGAAGGCAATCTTGGCGATACGGATATGTAGATCTCCTCCCATTGTAACCGACTCTGTGTAACCCTAGCCCCCACCGGTGTCTATATAAACCGAAGGGTTTAGTCCGTAGGACCAACAACAATCATACCATAGGCTAGCCTCTAGGGTTTAGCCTCTACGATCTCGTGGTAGATCAACTCTTGTAATACTCATATCATCAAGATCAATCAAGAAGGAAGTAGGGTATTACCTCCACCGAGAGGGCCGAACACAGGTAAACATTGTGTCCCCGCCTCCTGTTACCATCCGCCTTAGACGCACAGTTCGGGACCCCCTACCGAGATCCGCGGTTTTGACACCAACAAGTTGGTTGACACAAGTGCTAGACCGGCAACACCTTCATCTTGAGTATATTCGGAGCCGGAGTGATAACTTCTCTCGGAGTGATGGTCGGAGTCGGAGCCGGATACCCATTCACCAACGTGAGCTTGATGTCTTTGTTTTGTGTAGCTCTTTGATGAGTTGTCCTTCCTTTCCAATCCTTGCTTCTTCGAGAGGCTCTTGGTGGTGATTCTTCTCTTCTACTTCTTCTTGTGGGTGAATATTCTCTTCTTTTGTAGGGAGCCGTACACTCATTGGAGTAGTGTCCGGGTCTTCCAAAATTGTAGCAATTACGCTCACGACTTGAAGATCTTTTGTCATTGTAGGACCTTGACTTGGAAGTTCTTTCCTTGCTTCTACTCTTATCTAACTTGTTGAAATTCTTCACCATTAGGCTCTATTCTTCATTGAAGGTTTTTTTCTCACTTGATAATGTAGGAGCATCACATGAGGCTTTGTATGCACCACTTGACTTGTTGTGCAGCTCTTCCTTATCCTTGAGTGACATCTCATGAGCAACAATTCTTCCAATGACTTCCGTTGGCTTGAGATCTTTGTAATTGGGCATCATTTGGATCAATGTGCACACTGTATCATATTTTCCATCCAAGGCTCTTATGATCTTCTTGATGATGAATCTATCGGTCATCTCTTCACTTCCTAAGCCAGCAATCTCATTTGTGATGAGAACGAGCCTAGAGTACATTTCAGCGACACCTTCACCATCCTTCATTTTGAACTTGTGAAGCTGACTTTGAAGCACATCCAATTTGGATTCCTTGACGGAGTCGGTACCCTCTTGCGTATCAATCAAAGTATCCCAAATTTCTTTGCATTCTCAAGACAGCTGATTTTGTTGAATTCTTCGGGGTACAATCCGTTGAAGAGAATATCACAAACTTGAGCATTGTATTGCAGCATCTTCAACTCTTCCACGGTAGCTTCATGGTTTGGTTATCTCCCATAAAAGAATTCACCTTGCAAGCCAATACACACAATAGCCTAAACGGCGGGGTTATGTCCAAGAATATGCATTTTCATATTATGCTTCCAACTAGCAAAATTAGTACCATGAAAGTAAAAACCTCTACGGTGGTAATTTCTGTCACTAGACGCCATACTCTCCTAGGTTGTGAAACCAAGGCTATGATCACCAAAAGCTATGGAAATAAATCTTCTTCTCCTTCTTCTTCTTATCCTTCTTCTTCTTCTCCTTCTTCTTCTTCTCCTTCTTCTTCTTCTTCTCCTTCTTCTTCTTCTCCTCCTTCTTCTTCTTCTCCTTCTGCAAACGGAGACCAAAGCTCTGATACCACTTGTAGGATCGAAAGTATGTCTAGAGTGGGGGAGGGGTGATTAGACTACTTGACCAAATAAAAATCTAGCCTTTTCCCAATTTTAAGACTTGGCAGATTTTAACAACTTAGAACTAGTCAAGCAAACAACCTACACATGCAAGTCTAAGCGTATAGCAGCGGAATGTAAAACATTGCACATAAAGGTAAAGGGAGGAGTTTGGAGGGAGCAAACGCAATGTAGACACGTAGATTTTTGGCGTGGTTCCGATAGGTGGTGCTATCGTACACCCATGTTGATGGAGACTTCAACCCACGAAGGCTAACGGTTGCGCGAGTCCATGGAGGGCTCCACCCACGAAGGGTCCATGAAGAAGCAACCTTGTCTATCCCACCATGGCCATCGCCCACGAAGGAATTGCCTCACTAGGGTAGATCTTCATGAAGTAGGCGATCTCCTTGCCCGTACAAACTCCTTAAATACAAAAAAATACACATCCGTGACATTTTGGGCCGAACAATTTTTTCATCATACATATGGCACTTCTATGACGATAATTGTGACAAAACCGGTATCATCATAGATGTGGTGCGCTCCTACTTCTATGACAAAAAATCATGACAGAAAATGGGCTTTTCGTCACAGGCGGGCTGGAGACGCAATGCATGACATTCTTTGGGCTGTCCATGACGGAAAAAACCGTGGTAGAAGCGAGGGCGAGGAAAATTTCAAGTTCGATTACGGTGGGAGGTCGGGGCGAAGCGATGCGCTGCTTTCTCAGACACGTACGCATCGCGTGTGCGAGGCGTTAGCTCTAATCAACCCGAAGCGAGGCATTGGGCTCTAATCAACCCGGCGATTGCAGACCGCGAGCTACGCGTTCATCGAACCCAAGCGATCGATCGATGGCTGTTAATCGAACCCGATCGGCGGTTCCTTCGCTATCACGCTAATCAAGGCGATCGATGCTGCCTGCGGGATGAATAGGGAGTGTTGTGGGGGGTTGGATGAATAAAGGAGCGGTGGCGTTGCCTCTCGATGAAACAGGACCCGTGGTGTGGTGGAGGGATGGATGAGCAGTAGAGCGGTGGAGGGGTGCCCGTGGAGGGTGGTTGAACAGGACCCGTGGTGTGGTGGAGGGATGGATGAGCAGTAGATGTGGAGGGGTGCCCGTGGAGGGGTGGTTGAACAGGACCCGTGGTGTGGAGGGCTGGATGAGCAGTGAGCGGTGGAGGGGTGGTTGAACAGTAGCCGATGGAGTAGCGCGCGGTGGAGGCTGGATGAACAGAAGCCCGTGGAGGCTGGAGGAGGTGGACGGTAGCCCGTGGAGGCTGGAGGAGGTGGACGGTAGCCCGTGGAGGCTGGAGGAGGTCGACGGTGGAGATGAACAGTATCCCATGGAGTCCCGTTTTGCGGTACGCCACACCCCTCCCGATGAACAGGACCCCCGTTTCGACCTTAGGAGGTATGTTTCGTCTTTTTTGTGGTACGCCACACCCCTCCCGATCAAGAGGACCCCCGTTTCGGCCGTAGGAGGTCCGTTTCCTCCGTTTTGCGGTACGCCACACCCCTCCCGATCAACAGGACCCCCGTTTCGATCGTAGGAGGTCTGTTTCCTCCGTTTTGCGGTACGCCACACCCCTCCCGATCAACAGGACCCCGTTCCGAACGTAGGAGGTCTATTTCCTCTGTTGTGCGGTACGCCAGGCCTCGTTTCCATCGCCTATTCCGTCCAAGCCCTCCCGATGAACACGACCACGCATTCCGTTCTGACCCAGCTGGTTGGCTCCCAGGCGTTTCGTTGCCTCCGATGAACACGACGCATTCTGTTGCCTCCCCATGAACACGACGCATTCCGTTGCCTCCCTATGAACACGACGATGAAGCTGTTTCTCCGTTATGACCCAGCCATGTACACGAGCCCTGGACGTACGTATGCACGAGTAGGCGTTCGAGATCCCGCCCGTATGTACACATACGTGGTCGTATTTTCTTTCTTGCACCACAGCCGTTATGCGTGCGTGTATACGAGCTACGTGCGCGCCTCTACTACGACACGTACGCGCCTCTACTACGACACGTGCGCGCCTCTACATCCACCAGTATATATGTACGTACACATTCGCGACCAGAATGACAACGCTACGTACGCTTCGACCAGGTGGGTCCCGACTGTCAGGCACTTCCTTGCCTGCGAAGATGTAGCTGGTGGGTCCCAGCAATCGAAGCGAATCGTTATTTTGCCCGGACGCACTTCCTTGCGTGCGAAGATGTAGCTGGTGGGTCCCAGCAGTCAGGGGCAAACGTTTTTTCGCGAAATATGGTGGCCCGTCCAGTGGGTCACCGCTATCAGGTGGAGGAATAATTATTTTGCACGTAATAAGGAGGCACTTCCTTGCTGCGGCCGTGGACCCAGCTGTCAGCCTCTCCACGTACAGTCCACGTCCGATGGAAGTCGTTCCTTGACAACGTTGACCACGCCGCACCGAGAGCACCAGGGCGGTGGACGACGGCGAGGCCTAGGAAGGGGACGATGCGGAGCCGGGGAAGACGCGGTAGTGGATGCCCACGCGTAGAGGAGTACGAGGGTTTACTGGTTCGCTGCGGTGTGAGGCTGCCATCGCCGCAGAATAACAGGGGGTGTGGGTGAGTAGAGGGATGGCATGGCTAGCGGTAGGAGTAGTAGGGGGCGATGAGGCCTCCGTCGCATCGCAGCCGGCCACGGGAGGCAGAAGCACAAGGCACGACCGGCACTGGATTTGGCGGCTGGAGCAAGAAGACCAGAGGTTGAAGAAGCACTACGGCCGTTGGATGGACATCGTACGGTCACTGGAGCTAGAATCGTGCATATTGACTAAGTTGACAAAGCCCACCGTCCCCGTTAACTTAGTAGGCCCACAAGTCAGCCTGCCACTATACTGGGTCCCAGCCTAACGGGGAGTATTCATTTTGTGTGCATAATTAGGAGGCACTTCCTTGCGTGCGAAGATATAGGCTGGTGGGTCCGAGCTGTCGGTAATGATAACGTTTTTCGCGAAATCTGAGGCCCTTTCGGTTGGTCCCTGATGTCAGGTGGACGAATCATTATTTTGCACGTAATAAGAAGGCATTTCCTTGCGTGCGGCCGTGGACCCAGCTGTCGGCCTCTCCATGTACAGTCCACTTCAGATGCATGTCGGTCGTTGACCATGTTGAGCAGGCCGCGCCGAGAGCACCAGGCGGTGGGCGGCGGCGAGGCCCTAGGAAGGAACGACACGGAGGCGGGGAAGACTCGGCAGATGTTTCCCACGCAGGGGAGTACGACCTGTCTGAGGGTTTACTGTCTGCCGTCGCCGGAGAATAACAAAGGTGTGGGTGAGTAGAGGGATGGCTAGGCCAGCGATGGGAGTACGGTGGGCGGTGAGGCCTGCGTGTCAAACCTGACCCGGCCTTGAGGAGGAGGGAGTAGGCAGTCCCGCCGGTGCTTGTTTGAGCGGCTGGAGCAGGAAGAGTAGAGATTGAAGAAGCACGACGGCCGTTCGATGGACATCCAACAGTCAATGCTTGTGCTTCAACCTTTTTTTAGGAAAACCTCAAATCTGTGGAAAACAGCATACAACCATCTGCCATTATTTCTAAATTTACACCCCATTTGCTAATTCTTAAGATTTTTTTGGATCCCATATTCTTTTTGTTAGCATTACAACCCATATTGTGGCCACGGTTAAAAATTATACGAAATTTTGCATATTTCAAAAGCGGTCCGAACTGTTTTTAATCCGAAATTTTGACTCACATTCAAACTGATTTAAAAATAAATGTATATCAATATAAAATCCAACAAATTCTCCACGCATAAAAATTAATGTAATTTAAAATCTCAAAATGAAAAAAGATATTTGAAACTAATTGCGGTTTGATGTGTTTTAAAAATGTACAACCCATTTCTCATTACTGATAGACCATTTTCTCGGCCAGTTGAATGAAAGCTCTCCTCGTCTTGAAAGATTTGCAGCCCAACAGGTCTGACAAAGCGACTTACTTGGCAAATCACAAAAAAACTGGGATGTGGCCATGGACCCAAATCGGCCTCTCCACGTCTGATACTCTTCCGATGGAAGTCGTTGGTTGACCACATTGACCACGCCCGGCGCCGAGAGCACCAAGGCCACAGACGACGGGCGAGGCCTAGGAAGGGACGACACGAGCCGGGGAAGGCGTGGCAGTGGATGCCCACGCGGAGACGCAATCTGAGGGTTCATTGGTTCGGCTGGCGTGAGGCTGCCGTGGCCATGAGAATAACGAGGTGCGGGTGAGTAGAGGGATACCCTGGGCCAGTAGTGGGAGTAGTAGGGGGCGGTGAGGCCTCCACGGCATCACAGCAGGCCACGAGAGGCAGGAGCATGCGGCACGACCGGCGCTGCTTTGGGCGGCTGGAGCAAGAAGACTAGAGGTTGAAGAAGCACTATGGCCGTTGGATGGACATCCTACGGTCACTGGAGCTAGAATCGTTCATATTGCCTAAGTTGACAAAGCCCTCCGCCCTCGTCAACAAAGTAGGCCCACAAGTCAGCCACGCACTATGGTGGGTCCCAGCTAGCAGGGGGTATTCATTTTTTGGTGCGTAATAAGGAGGCACTTTCTTGTGTGCGAAGATATAGCTGGTGGGTCCGACCTGTCAGCAAGGGGAACATTTTTTCGTGAAATACAGAAGCCCTCCCCACGTACAATGCACGTACAGTGCGTAATAAGGAGGAACTTTCCTTGCGTGCGACCATGGACCTCGTGGGTCCCAGCCGTCAGGCTCTCCATGTACAGCCCTCTTCCGATGACTCTCGTATGTTGACCACGCCGCGCCGAGCGCACCGAGGCGGTGGACGACGGCGAGGCCCCAGACTGGAACGACCCGGAGATGGGGAAGACGCGGCAGTGGAGTCATATATGGAGAGGAGTGGGAAACTTGACTGGTTCGGGTGCGGGGTGGGCCTACACTCAGCAGAGAATAACAGGAGGTGCGGAGTGGAGGGATGGCACCACGCCCGGGTAGCGTTGTTGAGGCGCAAAACAACGCCGCTGGGCCTTGAAAAGCTGGAAGCGGCCAGTTACTGGCAGCGGAGAAAGGCGAGAGATTGAAGAAGAATGTCGGCCGTTGGATATAAATCCAACGCCTTCTTAAACTTCGACCCTCTTGGCCCACATGTCAGGCAGTCCATTTGTTTTTTAGTCCATTTGGTGGGCTGGGTGAAACAATGATGTAGCATCTATGCAACCCGTTTAAATCCCATTTGCGTTTTTCTCGAAATCCGCGGACTTGCTAGGCTGGGTGAAAATATCATGTTGGGCTAGACGGAGAAATGTTATAAAAACATAAACACATGATTGCACGTCAGTAAAATCTTTGCAAGCTTATGTACGCAATCACTAGGAGTTAACTTGCCAAGTTATATATAAACAATTATTATTATTATTTTGTAAGAACTTTCAACTTACGAAATAAAATATCATTTTAATTTGATGAGTTAATAGTACGTGGGGTATTATTATTTTTTAGGCTAGACGTGGGACGGTTGAGTTGGTTTTAAGGGAAAGTACTGGAAGAAAACTCAGTTTACATCAAAAAGAAAGTGGGAGAAAATTCAGAGACCTGTTGGGTCCACCTGAGGAGGGGAATATGTTGGGAGGAAGGAGATTCAAAGCACGGCAGCCGAGTGAACTAGTTTTTTTTACGGACAAGTGAACTAGTTTACATACATAAGCAAATAGCCACTAAAAAAGCAATCAGGTTAATGGGTTCTTAAAAGAAATATTTCGGACAAAACAGATAATTACAACAAATAGGCTAAGGCATGAAACACTCAGATGATAAAGGTGCTTATAAACAGATAAAGTACAACATCTAGACCTTCCTGGCACGCTTGATCATGACGCTGCGGCTGTCCGTGTACTCGTCGGTTACTGGAACAAGACACGCCCTCATGTCCATGATCTGCCTGTACATGTTGTAGCATGTGTATGTGTCCTTGGCCGCGTAGGTTATGTAGGCTAGATTCAGAGGTACCTCCCATGTGTTCAGGTCGTCTTCTTTCATGTTGGCGTATCAGGGGTCGATGATGGTCTCAGCGAGGTTAACCACGGAGTCCTTCTCCTGCCCGTTGCTGATGGTCTTGTATTGCTTCTGGATGTCGACAAGATTGTTGCACCAGATGGCCGAATCGTCGCGTTCTTCCTTCTCTCCACCGTAGCGAAGGTGCAGCCGATGCTGCCGATGAAACGGGCGAATGCTCCGTAACTCGTGCAGCCATAGGATCGAGGCGGCAGAGCTTCACCGAGTGCAGATCATTGGTGTACATCACATTCAACTTGGTGCAGCCATAGGACTGAACGGGCGAACTCAAAGGGGAACTCCTTGCTGAAGTCCATATCCAAAGAGCTCACCCTCGAATCGCCATGGGAGTCTCTTCGAGTGAACGAGTGTGTAGGCGGTGGCAGCAGTTCGTTTTTCAGCTCTTGGGGAACTGGATTCAATAGTAAGCTGAGTGTGTACAAGCGACAACAGTTACTACCCCTCCCTCGTCCGCTGCACGCCCGGCAGAAGATGCACCCTCGGCCACACGTCGGTTCACGTATGGTCTCAGACAGTACTGTAATAACAGGAGTTAGTGGTCACTTTACTTAAATTTAATTAGCTTTAATAGAAATTTATACTTAAAACAAGCAATTCATTCGCTCGTTCTACCAGTGCCACAGGATCAACATGCACAACAATTAGAATTATTATTCTCGGGGCCTTTTACGATCGGCACATTTGTCGCACTTTCACAAAGATAATACTACCAAGTTTGAACTGTTTGTTATGGTTGTTGTCCTCTGCATCATCATGCCGTGTTTCCCAGCTAGCAAGATTCAGAACCAACAAATAAGATACAAATAATAAGTACAACAAAGATGCCTACACATCTCATTGATTCCCAGCTTGCAAGATTCAAAACCAACAAATAAGATTCAAATAATAAGTACAACAAAGATGCCTACACATCTCATTGATTCCCAGCTTGCAAGATTCAGAACCAACAAATAAGATCCAAATAATAAGTACAACAAAGATGCCTACACATCTCATTGATTCCCAGCTTGAAAGATTCGTAACCAACAAATAAGATTCAAATAATAAGTACAACAAAGATGCCTACACATCTCACTGATTCCCAGCTTGCAAGATTCAGAACCAACCCATTAGAGCCTTTTGATAAAGTGAATATCGGAATTAAATCCATCTTGGCTAGCCCTGTCATACAATCGAAGAACTTGGCGAATGCTCTTGACCGTCACAATATCTTTAGTTGAGTATTCCTGTTTGCACAGCATGTTTGCACTGCACAAACAAGGAGACATGAGAGCATGATTTCGCTTTAATAGCGGCCTCCTTGAACTCAACCTCCAGCTCTACTTGGATGAGGTCTGCACTGAGTTCCATGATTCAATTCATGCGCCTTTTTCTGCAGTTCACCTGAAATGAAGCAACGATTGCATCATTCAGCTAGCAAGAAGTACTTGCTCTTGTGAGCTGGCAGGTTCTTTTTTAGTAGTTGCACTAAAATTGAGGAACATTAAGGTTGGCTGTCCGGCTCATGTAAGGTGCAACTATAATTTTCTTATCCTTTTGTGCAGTTCCACTAAAATAAAGTGCCATTGTGGTGACAAAGGATTTGCTCCATCTTGCACAAAGCTAATAAAATGTTGCACGAGATTACAAGCAGAACTTGACGGAGATTTTGGAAACTCCAATCACCATTTTGTGCAGTTCCACCAAAATTGAGAGATGTTGCCCACGTGACATTTTAGTTGAACTGCACAAGACACTCATTCCAAAAAAAGTGTTTTGTGCAGTTCACCAAAAGGTCACAATAACAACAAGGGGAAATGGATATCCCTATCTGCACAAAAAGATAGAAAGTAAACAGTTGCTGGTCAATAAGAATATACGAAACATATACAAAATGAAAAGAAGTATCTTAATTATGTTCATGGCAATCACGCAAGGACAGTAGAAATTTTAAAACGTCAGCAATGCTTCATGTTACCAGAAGCATTACGATCAACAATGAGATTCCTCAAATATGGGATTACTTTAATGGTGGCATTGCTTGTTTACCAGACACAGTAAATCAACAGCAGCTAAAGAGTTGGTTTAAGGGCATGGGACCGTGGGGACACCAGGACACTCAGCAGCGTAAAGGAGCAACTTACTTATCATACTGGGGAAAACAGCAGGAGTGCCATTTGTAACACAATTTAATTGCATCTTATCACTGGAGGCATCTATTTATATATAAAAAGTGCTTGAAGGGTTAATAAAAAAGAAGATAAATAAGCTAGAAATTACCACAATAATTAGTAACATCTTGTCGTTGATTTGGTGGACCCATAACTTAAAAGACGTAATTAATGGATTAGATCTAAGACCTCTCAAAAGGAAAAAAAAAGGAAAAGAAAAAAACAGCTGCTATCCTTAGCGCATACGTGCGGCTCTATCTTGCCTACGTTTTGGAATAGAAGTCACATACACAGCCATCATTGGCACGTCCCTTAAGAAATAGATGCAGAAAAAAAAACAAAGTCTAAAAAGACAAACTACATAAAGTTATGTCCAAGGCAAAAATAAAATAGTACACGTACAACTGACTTCAATTTAGACACTGTATATAGAAAAAAAATTGTACAATCAGAGACGTCTGGCCATTTGTTTAAAGCACTCTAAAACAACAACCATTAGATTTTTATAATACCTCTTTGTCGTAGAAGTTGGGAGAAATAACCCACCAGTGCCATTACTACAAAACGATTCACCTCTTTTACTTTTACCATAAAATTCTACATGTACATGAGCCACCCGCTATATGATTGATCGTTACCTAAAAAAAGTTGTAAGAGACCGATCGGATCTAAAAAACGTACTTGATCTATCAACTATCGGATTGACCAGGTTTTAAGGGGAGTAACATCTGATCGTTGATTTGGTGGACCCATAAGTTAAAAGACGTAATTAATGGATTAGATCTAAGACCTCTCAAAAGGAAAAAAAGGAAAAGAAAAAAAACATCTGCTATCCTTAGCGCATACGTGCGGCTCAATCTTGCCAACGTTTTGAAATAGAAGTCACGTACACAGCCATCATTGACACGTCCCTTAAGAAATAGATGCAGAAAAAAAAACTATGTCTAAAAAAACAAACTACATAAAGTTATGTCCAAGGCAAAAATAAAATAGTACACGTACAACTGACTTCAATTTGGACACCGCATATAGAAAAAAATTGTACAATCAGAGACATCTGGCCATTAGTTTAAAGCACTCTAAAACAACAACTATTAGATTTTTATAATACCTCTTTGTCGTAGAAGTTGGGAGAAATAACCCACCAATGCCATTACTACAAAACGATTCACCTCTTTTAATTTTACCATAAAATTCTACATGTACATGAGCCACCCGCTATATGATTGATCGTTACCTAAAAAAAGTTGTAAGAGATCGATCGGATCTAAAAAACGTACTTGATCTATCAACTATCTGATTGACCAGGTTTAAGGGGAAAAAAGCTATCTGATTGACCATGGCCTAAAAAGATATAAACAAAACAAGAGGATCGATTAAGTAGCAAGAAAAAAAAAAGATCAATCACACCTAGAAAACGTACATGAGCCACCGGCTTTATTGGATCGACCAAAAAAGGATCGAGCATGGCCTAAAAAATCTATAAGATGGATCACACCTAAAAGGCGTACGTGAGCCACCAGCTATATAGGATCGACCATGGCCTAAAAAAGCTTATGAAAAGAAATCGCGACTATGGGATTGGTGATCAGCTCTCCTATTCCCCTTAGCCCGCTGATACATGTGGCTGTGGCCTTCTAAGCCCTCCCCGGTTTCTCCTCCTAGCCAGCAGAATGACATCTCCTGACCTTGCTCCCCAAGATTCAATGGTGTGTCCCTACCTTGATCGTCATCTACCATTGTGCAGTCGCGTCTGTGCCCTTGCCGACACCACCGCCGTTTTTTCTATCCTTCCCAAGAGAGACGTACTGCCTGCCTCCTTCCATCAATTATCTCCTAGGGCATCCCCATTGATTTTCAGATTTAGCAAATTAATATTGTTTACCAGGCATGGAAACCAACCTTCAAAACTAATTCCGATCTGTATGTATTTCAATACTATTGTTCCAAGCTTTCAGTGAGTGTTTTTTGGTTCCTATTCAATTGGCATATCCTCTACCTCAGGTGATTACGGTGTACTATTTTTTTCTCAGGGTTAATTTCCTTTCTTGCAGTTTCAATATTGTCTTCTACACGAGCTGATTACAAGATGTCCTTCGTTCAACTTTACTTTCTTTTTATTATTACAGCTTGGCAAAATCCCCACTGAAGAAAAGACTTTGTTTTACTAGGGTGCAATTTGGTTTTGTTGGAGAAATGTATGCAACAGTTTTAATTTCTTTGATGTTGCACCGACTATGTGATGAGCCTACTGATTATTAGTAAGGTGTTTTGTGGTACAGAACTATATATGTCTGAAGGAACACGATGTGATCATCAGGCTGGTGTGATAGATGGCAAGAGAATGTGGTATGTACTGTTGCGTACATGTGCTTTAATAAAATGTATTGGCTGCATGCTTAGTTACACAAATAAGAAAAATGTTTCAGACGGTTTTTTTTTTTTTGAAACGGAGGCAAAAGCTTTGCCTCAAGCATTAATTAAGAAGGAAACGGACAAGAGTTTGCAACACATTGTGAAAGAAAAGAAAAATGAAAAAATGTTGCATCATGGTCATTACTCTCCCGGCATCAGAAGACCCACATTTTTTGCCCCGGCGGTGATCCAAAGTTTAGCCTCGCTCTTTATGCTGATAAATAGGATGTTGGGTGGCTTGAACTTGTTGCGGAAAATCCTTGCGTTCTTCTCATTCCATATAGTCCAGCTAACAAGCATTGTGAGGGAGGTCATAGCTTTCCTATGCACCCTCATTGCGCTAGACATCCTTGTCCACCAATCCTTGATCGATCGTTCCCCCGTCCAAGTAGTAATATCCATGATATCCAATTGTAGCCATACTTTCAACATTTCCCAGAGCCTCAACGTGTATCGGCACTTGTAGAAGAGGTGAGCCACAGATTCTTGCTCCCTCTTGCATAGTGGGCAAAGTCCGCAATTGTCCCAACCTCGCTTGGCCAAACGGTCGGCGGTCCAAACACGATTTTGAATTGCTAGCCAAGCAAAGAACTTGATTTTTGGTGGAGCCCAAACCTTCCAAATGGTTTTATTCATTTCTATGCTTGCAATGTCCAAGAATTGCGCCCTATATGCCGATGCTGTGGTGTATTCACCATTCGGTGTGTGCTTCCATGCGATGGAATCCACCCTATCCTCCTCGAGATGAACATTCCGAAGCAAGGCCCAAAGGTGAATAAATTGACAGATATTAGTTTCTATGTGCTTCAAGATGTTAGAAGCTTTTACAGATATTGATTTTCCTTCCGCTAGAGAAGCGGGTGCCACCTGAACATAAGAACAAAGGGAAGTTAAAGGGTTAGAGGTGATGTTCTTCCTTTTCTGTTTCTATAGTATGACAATACATTCAAACTAATCTGCCAACTATATGTACTTATATTGAATTGATGATTAGCACAAGAAGCGAGCAAGTATTGCAATAGATCTATGGAATTTTCCCGTGTGTTATTATCTTTCTATAGCATTTAGAATGAGAAAATAATTCAATCAACATTAGTTTGTATGGTTCGGTAGATTGCAGGGAAGTTTTTAGCTACTAGCAAATCATGTGTTTTCAAAGACGGCTACTAACCTAGAATGGACATTTGGGTCGTATCTGCAGTTGTTGTATGCGGAACACATGGATGCCAGATGAACCAAATATTCAAAACCAAGCAATGCAGTGATGTTTTTCTTCTACATTACCAGATCTTCTTTTCTTAATAGTACTTCTATTTAGTTAGGGCATATCGAAGTCTTTTTCTCTATCAATTTGATGCTGACAAGTAGATGTCCTTGTGTTGCAGTAAACATTCCTGCTATAGGTATATGCACTCAACATCTTCATGGAAGCGTCCCATTAGAATCTCTAGATTAATAAAAAAAATTGACGTCACAAAATTATTTTATTGACCATTCGCCTGTTTAGATTATTTTGATCGAATAAGGAGGTGACATCAGAACCATGTAGTAGTGATTTAGTCCATCCATACTTTCCTCTTCTTTTATTTATGGGTTAGGATATGAGTTTTCGCTGATCGTTCAGCCGCTGTCCCTGCCCGGCCATGGCACCGACAGTAGACGTTGGTATTGGTGATGTACCAGCGACGAACTCACAAGGCTTCACATTGATACGTTGATTAAGGTACTATTCTTATTAGACCTAAAAAACTTCCGTTCTATATTTTGTAGGGTGGCTTCATGATGTATGGGATGGAACTGGCACAGTTTGGTTTACATGCAGGTTGCCTTAATGGTAGCGGTGGAAACATAAAAAGACGGAATGCTGCGGTGCACACAAAACGGAAGTTATAAACATCGCTGCTAGATGCAGCCATGAACATGTATAGTTCGGTCTCAACTATAAATCAAAGTGAAATATATAATCCTGAAAAGATATATTGAGTCGATTACTCCTGTACAAAGTAAATAAGGGCATCCTACATTTCGGTATCACTAAATAGCAAATGACCAGTCAAAGTATCAGTTTGCTTCATATACACTGTTTCATAAACTATTTACCATCAGTAAAAGCTCTAAAGCTTAGTTTTAACTTCCGTGAACTAATTAACAAAATATGTTTAATATAAACTCAAATAGATTTAAAACGTTAATTAGGTGTTCTGTCATGCTGAATAAAATCACTGAAATTGGTTTGTTATTTTATTAAGGGTGGTAATAATAATACTAATATAACATAACGTGTATATTTCTTCTTACTCATATAGAACTGTGAAAAAGAGTGCAATACATATATCTCTTACCACATGCCATTTTTTTTAAAAGAATTGGAGATTAATTAAGTAGTTGCCTGTGCATTTTGCGCGGGCCCCTGTGCTAACATCAACGCACGTGCAACTCAAAAAAAGACTAGAACATGAACAACCCAACTAGGACTTTAGATGCTATACTTTCATTAACTTGAATTCTTTCATACAGGGCTGAATTTTTTGCAACAATAATAATAACAATTCATCATTATAAAAAGCGTACGGACTTGCTACATACAAGAAATTTGAATCATAAAATAAAAGTAGATAACTAAATGACCCAAGGGTTGATTACACAAAAAATATGCGACAAAAGGGTCAAAAGTTCTTGCCCGCGCGTAGAGCGGGCCACTTTGCTAGTTAGATTAACAATAACACTGGTTAGACATGTCCCTAAGGTAACAGTGTGATCGCTTCATTTTACATGCGCCCTTACATTAACAACAGCAAAAGGTTGGTATAAGGACATGCGACAGTGGACGCATCAGCACAATGTACCTACAAGGAGGCATAAAGTGGTGATGCCGAGTTTGTTCATGCTATGTGAGGGCAGCAAACCTAATCCTGGAGACCTTGTACTATGTGAGGGCAGCAAATCTAATCCTGGAGACCTTTTACTATGCGAGGGCAGCAAATCTAATCCCGGAGACCTTTTACTATGTGAGGGCAGCAAATCTAATTCTGGAGACCTTTTACTATGTGAGGGAAGCAAATCTAATCCTGAGACCTTTTACTATATGAGGGCAGCAAATCTAATCCTGAGACCTTTTACTATGTGAGGGCAGCAAATCTAATCCTGGAGACCTTTTACTATGTGATGGTAGCAAATCTAATCCTGGACATACTCTGTTGACTTGTCCACTAGCCGCCACTTTCTATCCTTTTTTCAACCAATAATAGATCTGTTCCTTATCCACTTTGTACTGCGTTTTCCCATTATTTCCCTTTTCAACCAAGAGACCGGTTGGGTATCCGGTCTCTACTACTTTCACCATATTATTTCCTCTTTGAATCAAGTCCTAGATTCATGCTACAACTTTCCCCCTTTCTTCGTTGTTTGAACAAAGCCCTAGATTCGAATGCATGAAGTAGCTTTACCTCTAATAATACTAAAAATTTAGGTGACTTTGGAAGAGCTGATGGGAGTAGAAAAAGATGCACATGCAGACACGTGGGGAGCTGGCACAGTAGAGCAAGGCCGCTTTCGAAGAACTTATACCTGAGGGTCGCCGGATGTCGGCCCGGCAGGTCGGATCTGCATGGACAATACGGCAGGAGGAAGAAGTGTCGGAGGACCTCCCGAGTCAGTAGCTATATGTCGGAGAGAACGGCACGGGCAGGATCGGGCCTCCGACAGCTGTGGGTTTCCTCCCTCGGCGGCGATGACCCGCGTGAACGATGCACCTTTTAGTCCTCTACACACACCGGCAAGGGATCCGCCGGATCTGTGACCAGCGGTGAGCAGAGAGAAAATGTCGCTATCGCTGTCTTGTTTATATCTCGAGAGGATGAAAGAATGAAGAGAGTAACCCTAGTAAAGCAAGCGCTGTGCCCTCAAGGCCCATATATAGTGGAGTGATTATCTTTTTCTCTCCACAACAAGCGCTTCAATTTGTGTACGTGGCACTAAAGAAAAGAAACTCTCTATTTAAGGTGACTATCAGACGACTCCTACTTACTACTAGTAGTACTACAAGATTGTTCACTTGTGCTCCCCGCCCCTCCATTCATTGAACAACCCCACGGGCGAATAAACATACAGTAAGTACTGTATTTATATAGAACGAACAAGCTCGAACTATTTTCGCGTAGTTAAAAGTTGAGGGCGGTGCTTTTCCCAGGCAGTACACGCGACAGTTTTTGGGTAGGCGGTTTGACAGAGAGGCGAGGAGGGTGAGCTAGTGGGGCTGTGCAATTTGACGGCGCGTTACTGCTGGAAAGACTTGTGATATGACCACTCACTATAGTCATGAATTCAAGGCGCCCGACCGGGTGATGCCCCCCTTCCGTTCCGCGCTCTAATCTGGTGCATGACACGTCGACCCGGATGCTGGCTCTCCCACATGTCGGAGTAGTAAGAAGGAGCAAAGAATGATGCGGTACTCCCTCCTTTTCGGTTTATAGGGCTCAATTCAAAAATCTCACCAACCAAGGTAGATGGTGAGTGGTGGGATACTTTTTGTAGTTTGCAAAAGCACCCAATTAATGCTCTTGTTTTCCTCAAAAAATTATGTTTATCGCTGCATTAATTGCAATGCATGCATGCATAAAGTATATACATTGACCAATTTTCTCTTAATACTTGCATGCAATGATTTAATGCACCTTGGAATCTGAACATGTGATGAGGAACAACCAAATTGAGCCTTATAAAATGGAAAAACTAAAATTTTGAGATAAGCCCTATAAACCGAAAAGGAGGGAGTATATACTAGTACTATACTACTCCCTCTGTTCCTAGATATAAGTCTTTGGAGAGATTTCACTATTGACCACATACGGAGAAAAATGAGTGAATCTACACAGAAAATGCATCTATATACATCCATATGTGGTCCATAGTGAAATATCTACGAAGACTTATATTTAGGAATGGAGGGAGTACTACTCAGGTCGGAGGAGTGCGAACCACGACTCAAAGGAACCAAAGAAGGCGAACCACGGTAGCCCAGTGAACCAGTAGTAGAAGACAATGTAGTGATATGGCCATAAAAAGCAATGTGCTACGGTCCACACTGTAGCATATACAGTAACACTCCTCTTTTGTTTGGATCCCTGAGTTGGAGCTAGTTTGGGTTGAAATAGCCTCAAATTATCGAAACAAGAGGGGTTAGTTTGAGCTAGTTTGCTCTAACCCAGCTAAAAAAACTAGCCCAAAGTGGATGTGTTCTAATTGGGTTAATTATCCTCGGGCCCACTAAAAGAGAACTAAAAAATCTCCCCTGCCCGCACCAGATCACTCCCCCCCCCCTCTCGCAAGACTCCTCTCTGTTCCCCATAGGGCCGCTCGCCCTCTCTCTCCTCCAGCCGCCCTCTCCTTTGGGCCTCCGCCGCCCTACTCCGGCCGCCCTCTCCCTCCGGCCTTCGAAGGTCGCCCCGCTCCCCCTTCACCAGTCGTTTTTCTCCTTCCGTCGTGCGCGGCGGTGGCGCATCTAGCAGGGAGGTCGCGAGAGGGGTGAGTTTGGTTGTTCCTTCTCTGTCTCACAGCCATATCATTGATCTTGCTTGCTCTAGCGCTAATTCTGATTTGGAAAAGTAGATCCTGATCAAACTTGGTATAGATTTGTGGTGCACACCTGGAATTGTTTGATGCTGCTTGAGGAGGTAATAAATCTTTCTAGAGGCCCAAAGATTCAGGTCACCTTTCTAGGTATTTCAATTTCAGGCTTGCATTATTTCTAGGGGCCCAAAGATTCAGTTCACCTTTCTAGGTATTTCAATTTCAGGCTTGCATTATTTCTAGAGGCCCAAAGATTCAGTTCACCTTTCTAGGTATTTCACTTTCAGGCTTGCATTATTTCTAGAGGCCCAAAGATTCAGTTCACCTTTCTAGGTATTTCACTTTCGTGCTTGCATTATTTCTAGAGGCCCAAAGATTCAGTTCACCTTTCTAGGTATTTCTGGGCCAGTGCTTGCATTATTTCTAGAGGCCCAAAGATTTAGTTCACCTTTCTAGGTATTTTAGTTACATGCTTGCATTATTTCTAGAGGCCCAAAGATTAAGTTCCCAGTCGGCGCAAGCGGCCCTGCTACCCATGCCGGTGTCGACCTCAACTCGCAAGGGCCGACGCCTGAGGGGTTCCTGGCTTGGGCTCTCTGAGCCTTCCTCCAGAGCGACGATGGCGAGCTCCTCCCTCGGTGCGTGAGGGGCTCCGGGCTCCCTCCCTATCGTGAATGACTTCCATGATGAGTTAGCTCATTCTTTGTTTCATGAAGTGTTTTTTTATTTTGTGAAGCTTGATTGACGACTTGTATGTTTAAGTGGGATATCTCATTTGTATGGAGAAAGTAAAAATTATCATGTTTTGCATGCTTGATTTGTATAGATGGTTCGTTTATGTCAATTGTGAGCGGGAGGAGGCCACAGAAGATCCGGCCACACCAAGAGGGTGCTTGGATCCAAGGGACTTATTTTAGTTTGACTAAAAATAGTCTCTTTAAGAGGCTAAAGTTCCAAGCACCCCTGACTAAAGAGGGGCTAAAACTAGTCTTGAGACTAAAAATTTTTAGTCATGGGTACCCCTACTAAAATGTGGATTAGTCCTCTCTCTCCTCATTTAACTCCTCTCCTTTAACACAAAGTAGTTCTGGATTGGAGGGTTTGGAGGATAATAAATGCTCATTAACTTGATTTTAGTCTCTTTAGTATTTGGATTCAAGCATGGGTGAGGCTAGCAAGTTTTAGTCCCACTACTTTTAGTCATGGAACTAAAACGTATCCAAGAACCCTCCAAATCCGACAGGAAATAGGGTCCAAAGTAGTCAAATGATTGAGATAGAGCATTTATTGTCAATCTAACCTCGCCATCCATACACCTCTTTGGTTTAGAGTTAGTTCAGGTTAGAATCTAACTCTAACCTCTAATCGAGTTAGAGTTCTCCTCGTCTCGGTTCATCGCCATCATACTTTCCCCATTCCTGTGTTTTCAGATCCTGCGAATCAAAGAGGCCCTTTTTATGGAAAAATCAAAGATGCCATTAGACTGGTTTCGGTCCGGTCATTTTTTATAAACGTGTTATGTCCAAAATTTAATGAACGTGCTCCGGTTTCCACAAAAATAATCCGGTTTCATGTAGTAATTCATTCATTTATTTATTCTTCTGCGGGGGGTTTGCATGTAATTCGTGAGGTCTGAAATGTAAAGTACCCCGACATATGCTCCGAGTCGTGCATGCACTACGACCTAGATGATCTATGTCCCACATGTCGGTGAATGGGAGCATGTGGAAATAGCCTAGGAGTACATATAGGAGGATAAATGCGTGAAATAATATGTACTGTGAAGCGTAGCCGCGGTTCAAAAAGGAGACCTAAAGTGATGACAGCTATAGGTCGACGCACCCAACTAGTGGTACTAGACATACGACTAATTTTTCCCTTAAAAAAGAGGCACGAGTGCTCAGATTCTATTCTATAAACACGAGTCCCATCTCGACAACAAATATCTGCATACAGCCTAGCTCTCCTCCCTCGCTTTCTCTTCTAATTCTAACCGGCCGACGCCTTGGGTGGGCGGGTGGGTTTGCTCAATCAAGGCCCCACCTCATAATGAAAACGTTACGACTGGAATAAAAATGCCATATAATCCCTCCGTTCATAAATATAAGCCTTTTTAGATACTATTTGAAATGGAATACAACATACAGATGTATGTAGACATAGTTTAGAGTGTAGATTCACTCATTTTGCTCCGTATGTAGTAGTCACTTGCTGGAATCTTTAGAAAGACTTTGACGACGTCCACCTCCTCGACTCAGGGCGCCGGCCCACCGGACGGCGCCTAAGTAGCAGCGGCTTTCGTGGCCAGGTCGATGTGCTTCTGAACAATGGCATCCAAAGATTCCAGCCACTGGAAGAAGGCCAACGTCTTTTCGTCCTCGCTTGCCTTTGTAGTGGCCTATGTAGACGATTTCCTCGTAGACGTGGATGTGCAGGTCGACGGTTTCTTGCATGGCAAGAGCTGCTGCGAAAGCACGGCCTCGAGGTGCACATTCTTCGTCGCGACCTCCGGCACCTTCAGGCCACCTGTGGCTTGAAAGAGTTTGTCACCATGGAGGCCGATGAGGGTGGCAGGTGCAATGAGGAGCCCGGGCGTCGGGCCGAGCAAGACGGCAAGGTCGTCTGCAGCTTCTTGATGGCGGTGAACTTGCGGATGGAGTTGACCATCATGTCGCCCATGCGAGAGGCGGCGGCCGCGGCTAGCGCCACGATGCTCGTGGTCGCCAAAGACTGCTCGAAACGCTGCGTGCGGGCTGCAGGGCCGCGCCTTGGATGATTTGGCCCAGCCGACTGCCACTCGCGTCCATCGCCTCCATAGGTGCTTGTGGCTTCTAATCACTTGGTCTTGGATTGGAGTGAGCAGTGTTGCGCAGAGACTTGGGAGTAGATGGATTGGAGTGGTGGGGCGCCTTTATTATATGAGAGTCCAAACACTGTTGCATTCACATCGTGTTGGCTCTATTCTGCTTCTCCAATTAATTCCCTCTGCATGTACTTGAGGATGCATCATTGACCGTTCAACGTCTCGGGAACCGCTACCCTCTCCCTCCTTGGCATTCAAGCACCTATGGACCCGTCGATGACGAGGTGCCTATCGTGACTTCGTAAATTTCAAGATGATAGTGCCGTATGTGTGCGTTCATAGGGGTGAGTGTATGCGGCGTGTATATGAGCGCTATGCCTCAGACCGTGTAAAAAACGTAAATGCATGTCAAAAAGAGACTAGTCAGTATACTCAATATTGTGCACCTCGGAGAGGAAAATGATATAACTTGTACGTATTTATTTACGGTGCAGGTTCACTCATTTTGCTGCATATGTACTCCGTCTCAGTGTAGTATAGTCACTTGTTGAAATCTCTAGAAGGGCAAATACTCCTTCTCGGTTTACAGGTATTATACTAGCAAGTAGGTTTACGTACTAGTACAATAGTGGGCTCACATAACAATTTTGTCTCATTCAAGAGCCTGGCTATGTGCGTGCTCCAATGTTCGCAACTGCAACGTTCGGTTTGCGCTTGGCTCTTCGCCTCTTGGAGAAGACGAACAATGATGTTACTACTACTGCTTCTACAATGTTCAATCCACTACTGCATGTTCGTCCACCGCGAGCGGGACAGATAGCTTGTTGTAGAAGTACTACTAAGCAAAATCATGTCCTCGTTTGTGAGCAACCGCGCGCATGGGTGAAGGAGAAGGCGTGTAGTAAAATCAAGCTTCTCCTTGTTGTACGAGTTGACACGACACATCATAGCACTGGCCACACATGCTTGCCTCTAAACTTGGCTGAAAGACCCGCAGTGTACAATATATTTGCTGCAACCTCTAACATTTACCCACCACAAATTAAAATATATGTGGCTGTACGCATCGTTCTGATGCAGAGGCCGGGGAGTCCCCCCTTAAAAAAAACAAATTAAAATATATATTCCTGTCTTGACCAGATGAGCGTGCAAACTACAATCACCAGGGTGTCAGGTAGGGCCAGAAACTATTTTAATTTAAAAAAAACTTCGAGACGGCCACATAGCATGGAGTCGACCCCAACGATTTTAAGATTACATGAACGGTACACGCTATCCTAGACTACTCTACACATGGAACTGCCACACGAGCGTCCGGGCTACGCTTGGCTCTTCGCCTCTTCGGGAAGTCGAACAATGATGGAGTACTACTGCACTGGAGGAGTACTACAGTACGCTTCTGGCCATCTGACACCAGTTGAACTGCGGCATGACCACCGCGTGCGGGAGGGAGAGCATGTAGCGAAAGCTTCTCCTAGTCTTGCCAACCACCATGCTCATGGGCGAGGGAGGGACGCTCCTGCCTTTGCGTGTATGATAGGTGGGCCCGAGAGGTGTGTGGCCAACCTGTCATACAGCCAAAGGCAGGTGCAGTTAAGTCCGCGAGGGAGAGGATAATCAAACTTCTCGTTGATGTACGAGTTGACACGACACATCAAAGCACTGCACTCGATATATTTCAAAAATGGGGATGCGTGGCGGCACATAAATGGTACTAGTAAGTAGAACGCCTACGGTTTCAATAATACTTGTGTTTCCGATTGTAACGTGACAGCACTTGTTCCAAAATGACTTTGTTGATTGTTAATGTGTGCGCCTTCGCAAATCGGACTACAAATTTACTGACAGCATGTTGGTGCCATGTCATGGCACCAAGCCAAGTTTCATTATTTTCATGCGTGTTTTGGATTTACAGGAATTAAAAACTAAGTTTCTCAATGTTTCCAACCCAGCCACGACGCCTTTAATTTTGAATTTCATTCCCATTTCTTGCATGGAACCTAGAAATTTACCCGAGGACACACGTGTGATTTTTCAACCAACTTTGGTGCAATGGAACATGTGCTTGTATTTCAAATTTGAATTATGCACACAAAGGTGACACGTTCCTCCCGTAACCCCGAGCCTTCTTGAGAGAAGCTCCGATTTGCAACAAGATTATACCAAAATTTGTTCCTATTCGCCAATTTTTTTACCACGGCATGGTACTACCATGACATGACACCATGCCAAGTTTCATGATTTTAAAACCAAGTTTCTCAATGTTCTCGACCGAGCCACGATGCCCGGATGTTTGAATTTTATTCTCATTTTTGCATGGGACCTACTCCCTCCTTCCATCTATATAGGCCCTAATGTGTTTTTCAAGACAACCTTTGACTATTGACAAGATTAATAGCACATGAGATGTATACTATGAAAATTATATTATTGGAAGCTCCTTTGCCATACAAATTTGAAGGTATGCTTTGTGTAAGTTGCATGTCATATATTATTGCTCTAACGCTTGGTCAAAGTTAGCCTCGAAAACGCAGTAGGACCTATATAGATGGAAGGAGGGAGTAGAAATTCACCCGAGGACACAAATGTGATTTTTCAACCAACTTTGGTGCACGGGAGCATGTGCTTGTAGTTCAAATTTGAATTATGCACGATAAATGACCAAAAACTCAATTAATGTGTAAATAAGGCCAAACGAAGCCGGAATAATTCCAAAATTTAACAGGGCACTCATGTAGTTCTATGTTGCCTTTGTAAATAAACTCAAGGGGGACAACGTATATCGTTTCGCACTCAAAGGTGGCACGCCCTCTCGTAACCACGAGCCTTCTTGAGAGAAGCTTCGGTTTGCAAGAAGCTTATACCAAAATCTGTTCCTATTCGGCCACTTATTTTACCACAACATGGTAGTACCATGACATGACATCCATGCCAAGTTTCATGATTTTTAGACGTGTTTTGGATTTACAAGAATTTTAAAACCAAGTTTCTCAATGTTCTCTACGAGCCAAGATGCCCAGATGTTTTAATTTTATTCTCATTTCTTGCATGGGACCTAGAAATTCACCCGAGGACACAAATGTGATTTTTCAACCAACTTTGGTGCACGAGAGCATGTGCTTGTAGTTCAAATTTGACTTATGCACATTAAATGACCAGAAACTCAATTAATGTATAAAAAATGACAAACGAACCCGGAATAATTCCAAAATTTAACAGGGCACTAATGTAGTTCTTGAAGGAAATATGCCCTAGAGGCAATAATAAAGTTATTATTTATTTCCTTATATCATGATAACTGTCTATTATTCATGCTAGAATTGTATTAACCGGAAACATAATACATGTGTGAATACATAGACAAACAGAGTGTCACTAGTATGCCTCTACTTTACTAGCTCGTTAAATCAAAGATGGTTATGTTTCCTAACCATAGACATGAGTTGTCATTTGATTAACGGGATCACATCATTAGGAGAATGATGTGATTGACTTGACCCATTCCGTTAGCTTAGCACTTGATCGTTTAGTATGTTGCTTATGCTTTCTTCATGACTTATACAAAGTTCCTGCAACTATGAGATTATGCAACTCCCTGCTTACCGGAGGAACATTTTGTGTGCTACCAAACGTCACAACGTAATCGGGTGATTATAAAGGTGCTCTACAGATGTCTCCAAAAGTATATGTTGAGTTGGCATGAATCAAGATTAGGTTTTGTCACTCCGATTGTCTGGAGAGGTATCTACTGGGCCATCTCGGTAATGCACATCACTATAAGCCTTGCAAGCAATGTGGCTAATGAGTTAGTTACGGAATGATGCATTACGGAACGAGTAAAGAGACTTGCCAAGAACGAGATTGAACTAGGTATTGGATACCGACGATCGAATCTCGCAAGTAACATACCGATGTCAAAGGGAACAACGTATGTTGTTATGCGGTTCTGACCGATAAAGATCTTCGTAGAAAATGTAGGAACCAATATGGGCATCCAGGTCCCGCTATTGGTTATTGACCGGAGATGTATCTCGGTCATGTCTACATTGTTCTCGAACCGTAGGGTCCGCACGCTTAAGGTTTCGATGACGGTTATATTATGAGTTTGTGTATTTTGATGTACCGAAGGAGTTCGGAGTCCCGGATGTGATCACGGACATGACGAGGAGTCTCGAAATGATCGAGACATAAAGATTGATATATTGGACGGCTATATTCGGACACCGGAAAGGTTCCGGAAGTTTCCGGAGAAAGACGGAGTGCCGGATGGGTTACCGGAACCCCCCGGGAAGTAATGGGCCTTATTGGGCCAAGAGGGGAGAGAGAGGGCTGCGCCAGGAGGTGGCGCGCGCCCCCCCATGGGGAGTCCGAATTGGACAAGGAGGGGGGGGCGCGGCCCCCCTTTCCCTCTCCCTCTCCCTCTCTTTCCTTCCCCCTTCCTCCTTCCTAGTTGGACTAGGAAAGGGGAGTCCTACTCCCACTAGGAGGAGGACTCCCCCCTCCCTTGGCGCACCTCCTAGGGCCGGTCGGCCCTCCCCTTGCTCCTTTATATACGGGGCAGGGCACCCTAGGACACACAAGTTGATCCTTGAGATTGTTCCTTAGCCGTGTGCGGTGCCCCCTCCACCATATTCCACCTCGGTCATATCGTAGCGGTGCTTAGGCGAAGCCTGCGTCGGTAGAACATCAAGATCGCCACCACGCCGTCGTCTTGTTAACTCTCTCTCCCGAGCTTTGCTCGGATCGGAGCCCGAGGAGTGTCATCGAGCTGAACGTGTGCCAAGAACCTGAGGCGCCGGAGTAACGCTACCGGGATCGGTTGGATCGCGAGGAGAACGTGACGACTACCTCCTCTACGTTGTGATCGCTTCCGCCTCGGGTTCACGAGGGTACGTAGACAACACTCTCCCCTCTCGTTGCTATGCATCACCATGATCTTGCGTGTGCGTAGGAAATTTTTGAAATTACTACGCTCCCTACAAAGCGGCATCCGAGCCTAGGTTTTTATGGTTTGATGTTTTGCACGAGTAGAACACAAGTCGGGCCAGGGCGATACAAGTCATACCGCCTACCAAAGATGTCATACTTTGGTTCAGCGGTATTGTGAGATGAAGCGGCCGGACCGACATTACGCAGACGCTTACGCTGAGACTGGTTTCACTGCTACGAGCACTCGTGCTTAAAGGTGGCTGGCGGGTGTCTGTCTCTCTCACTTTAGTTGAACTGAAAAGTGGCTACGCCCGGTCCTTGAGAAGGTTAAAACGAGTCTATTTGACGAAGTATCGTTGTGGTCTTGATGCGTAGGTGAGATTGGTTCCTGCTTAAGCCCGTAGCAGCCACGTAAAATTTGCAACAACAAAGTAGAGGACGTCTAACTTGTTTTTGCAGGGCATGTTGTGATGTGATATGGTCAAGACGTGATGCTATATTTTATTGTATGAGATGATCATGTTTTGTAACCGGTTATCGGCAATCGGTCGGAGCCATATGGTTGTCGCTTTATTGTATGAAATGCAAACGCTCTGTAATTGCTTTACTTTATCACTAAGCGATAGTCGTAGAAGCAATAGATGGCGTAAACGACAACGATGCTACGATGGAGATCAAGGTGTCGCGCCGGTGACAATGGTGATCACGACGGTGCTTCGGAGATGGAGATCACAAGCACAAGATGATGATGGCCATATCATATCACTTATATTGATTGCATGTGATGTTTATCCTTTATGCATCCTATTTTGCTTTGATTGACGGTAGCATTTTAAGATGATCTCTCACTAAAAATTATCAAGAAGTGTTCTCCCTGAGTATGCACCGTTGCTAAAAATTCGTAGTACCCAGACACCACGTGATGATCGGGTGTGATAAGTTCTACGTCCATCTACAACGGGTGCAAGCCAGTTTGCACACGCAGAATACTCGTGTTAAACTTGACGAGCCTAGCATATGCAGATATGGCCTCTAACACGGAGACCGAAAGGTCGAGCATGAATCATATAGTAGATATGATCAACATAGTGATGTTCACCATTGAAAACGACTCCATCTCACGTGATGATCGGTTATGGTTTAGTTGATTTGGATCACGTAATCACTTAGATGACTAGAGAGATATCTGTCTAAGTGGGAGTTATTTAATATGATTAATTAAAACTTAAATTTATCATGAACTTAGTACCGATAGTATTTTTGCTTGTCTATGTTTACTGTAGATAGATGGCTCGTCTTTGTTGTTCCGTTGAATTTTAATGCTGCCTTGAGAAAGCAAAGTTGAAAGATGATGGTAGCAATTACACGGATCGGGTCCGTAATTTGAGGATTATCCTCATTGCTGCACGTAAGAATTACGCCCCTGGAAGCACCGGCTGGGTGCCGTGCCCGTGCGAGAGCAACGCCGAAGTTGTGAACGTCTGGCGAGCAAAGTCGATGACTACTCTATAGTTCGAAGGTGCCATGCTTTACGGCTTAGAACCGGGTCTTCAACGACGTTTTGAACGTCATGGAGCATATGAGATGTTCCAAGAGTTGAAGTTAATATTTCAAGCAAATGCCCGGATTGAGAGATATGAAGTCTCCAATAAGTTCTATAGCTGCAAGATGGAGGAGAATAGTTCACAAGGAGCACATACTCAAAATGTCCGTATAATAATCACTTAATTCAGCTGGGAGTTAATCTTCCGGATGATAGTGTCATTGATGTAATTCTCCAATCACGCCACCAAGCTACAAGAGCTTCGTGATGAACTATAATATGCAAGGGATGACTAAGACAATTCCTGAGCTCTTCGCAATGCTCAAAGCCGCGGAGGTAGAAATCAAGAAAGAGCATCAAGTGTTGATGGTTAATAAGACCACTAGTTTCAAGAAAAAGGGCAAAGAGAAGAAGAAGGAAACTTCAAAAGAACAGCAAGAAAGTTGCTGCTCAAGAGAAGAAACCCAAGTCTGGACCTAAGCCTGAAATCGAGTGTTTTTACCGCAAGCGATCGACAATCGAAGCGGAAATGCCCCAAGTATTTGGCGGATAAGAAGGATGGCAAGGTGAACAAAGGTATATGTGATATACATGTTATTGATGTGTACCTTACTAGAGCTCGTAGTAGCACTGGTATTTGATCTGGTTACATTGCTAATATTTGCAACTCGAAAGCAGGGGACTACGAATAGACGAGCACCTTTGGCAAAGGGACGAGGTGACGATGCGCGCTGGGAAACGGTTCCAAAGTCAATGTGATCGCGGTCGGCACGCTACCTCTACATCTACCTTCGGATTAGTTTTAGACCTAAATAATTGTTATTTGGTGCCGGCGTTGAGCATGAACATTATATCTGGATCTTGTTTGATGCGAGACGGTTATTCATTTAAATCGAGAGAATAATGGTTGTTCTATTTATATGAGTAATATCTTTTATGGTCATGCACCTTTGAAGAATGGTCTATTCTTGTTAAATCTCGATAGTAGTGACACACATATTCATAATGTCGAGGACAAAAGATGCAGAGTTGATAATGATAGTGCAACTTATTTGTGGCACTGCCGTTTAGGTCATATCGGTGTAAAACGCATGAAGAAACTCCATACAGATGGAGTTTTGGAATCACTTGATTATGAATCACTTGGTACTTGCGAACCGTGCCTCATGGGCAAGATGACTAAAACACCGTTCTCCGGTTGTATGGAGAGAGCATCAGATTTATTGGAAATCATACATACGTATGTATGTGGTCCGATGAATGTTGAAGCTCGTGGCGGATATCGTTATTTTCTCACCTTCACAGATGATTTAAGCAGATACGGGTATATCTACTTGATGAAACATAAATCTGAAACATTTGAAAAGTTCAAAGAATTTGAGTGAAGTAGAAAATCATCGTAACAAGAAAATAAAGTTTCTACGATCTGATCGTGGAGGAGAATATTTGAGTTACGAGTTTGGTCTACATTTGAAGCAATGCGGAATAGTTTCACAACTCACGCCACCGGGAACACCACAGCGTAATGGTGTGTCCGAACGTCGTAATCGTACTTTACTAGATATGGTGCGATCTATGATGTCTATTTCCGATTTACCGCTATCATTTTGGGGTTATGCTTTAGAGACGGCCGCATTCACGTTAAATAGGACACCGTCAAAATCCGTTGAGACGACACCTTATGAACTATGGTTTAGCAAGAAACCAAAGTTGTCGTTTCTGAAAGTTTGGGGTTGCGATGCTTATGTGAAAAAACTTCAACCCGATAAGCTTGAACCCAAATCGGAAAAATGTGTCTTCATAGGATACCCAAAGGAGACAATTGGGTATACCTTCTATCACAGATCCGAAGGCAAGACATTCGTTGCTAAGAATGGATCCTTTCTAGAGAAGGAGTTTCTCTCGAAAGAAGTGAGTGGGAGGAAAGTGGAACTTGATGAGGTAATAGTACCAGCTCCCTTATTGGAAAGTAGTTCATCACGTAAATCGGTTTCGTGGACACCTACACCGATTAGCGAGGAAGATAGTGATAATGATCATGAAACTTCAGATCAAGTTGTCACCGAACCCGTAGATCAACCGTAATAAAATCCACACCATAGTGGTACGGTAATCCTATCCTCGAAGTCATGATACTAGATCATGGTGAACCTCTACGAACTATGAAGAAGCGATGGTGAGCCCAGATTCCACAAAATGGCTTGAAGCCATGAAATCTGAGATAGGATCCATGTATGAGAACAAAGTATGGACTTTGGTTGACTTGCCCGATGATCGGCAAGCCATTGAAAATAAATGGATTTTTAAGAAGAAGACTGACGATGGTAATATAACTATCTATAAAGCTCGACTTGTTGCGAAAGGTTTTCGACAAGTTCAAGGGGTTGACTACGATGAGACTTTCTCACCCGTGGCGATGCTTAAGTCTGTCCGAATCATGTTAGCAATTGCCGCATTTTATGATTATGAAATTTGGCAAATGGATGTAAAACTGCATTCTTGAATGGATTTCTAGAAGAAGAGTTGTATATGATGCAACCAGAAGGTTTTGTTGATCCAAAAGGCGCTAACAAAGTGTGCAAGCTCCGGCGATCAATTTATGGTCTGCAAGCCTCTCGGAGTTGGAATAAACGTTTTGATAGTGTGATCAAAGCAAATGGTTTTATACAGACTTTTGGAGAAGCCTGTATTTACAAGAAAGTGAGTGGGAGCTACAGAGCATTTCTAATATTATATGTGGACGACATATTGTTAATTGGAAATGATATAGAATTCTGGATAGCATAAAAGGATACTTGAATAAAAGTTTTTCAATGAAAGACCTCGGTGAAGCTGCTTATATATTGGGCATCAAGATCTATAGAGATAGATCAAGACGCTTAATTGGACTTTCACAAAGCACATACCTTGATAAAGTTTTGAAAAAGTTCAAAATGGATCGTGCAAAGAAAGGACTTTTACCTGTGTTACAAGGTATGAAATTGAGTCGAGACTCAATGTCCCACCACAATGAGAAGATAGAGAGAAAATGAAAATGTTCCCTATGCTTCAGCCATAGGCTCTATCATGTATGCAATGCTATGTACCAGACACGACGTATAAGCTTAGCAGAAGGTACCAAAGTAATCCAGAGTGGATCAATCGACAGCGGTCAAGAACATCCCGAAATACCGAAAAGGACTAAGGATATGTTTCTCGTATATGGAGGTGACAAAGAGCTAATCGTAAATGGTTACGCCGATGCAAGCTTTGACACCGATCCGGACGATTCTAAATCGCAAACCCGGATACGTATTTTTATTAAACGGTGGAGCTGTCGGTTGGTGCAGTTCTAAACAAAGCGTCGTGGCGGGATCTACATGTGAAGCGGAGTATATAGCTGCTTCGAAGCAGCAAATGAAGGAGTCTGATGAAAGAGTTCATATCCGATCTAGGTGTCATACCTAGTGCATCGGGACCAATGAAGATCTTCTGTGACAACATTGGTGCAATTGCCTTGGCAAAGGAATCCAGATTTCACAAGAGGACCAAGCACATCAAGAGACGCTTCAATTCCATTCGGGACCAAGTCCAGGTGGGAGACATAGAGATTTGCAAGATACATACGGATCTGAATGTTGCGAGACCCATTGACTAAGCCTCTTCCACGAGCAAAACATGATCAGCACCAAGACTCCATGGGTGTTAGAATCATTCTTGTATAATCTAGATTATTGACTCTAGTGCAAGTGGGAGATCAAGGAAATATGCCCTAGAGGCAATAATAAAGTTATTATTTATTTCCTTATATCATGATAAATGTCTATTATTCATGCTAGAATTGTATTAACCGGAAACATAATACATGTTTGAATACATAGACAAACAGAGTGTCACTAGTATGCCTCTACTTTACTAGCTCGTTAAATCAAAGATGGTTATGTTTCCTAACCATAGACATGAGTTGTCATTTGATTAACGGGATCACATCATTAGGAGAATGATGTGATTGACTTGACCCATTCCGTTAGCTTAGCACTTGATCGTTTAGTATGTTGCTTATGCTTTCTTCATGACTTATACAAAGTTCCTGCAACTATGAGATTATGCAACTCCCGTTTAACGGAGGAACTCTTTTTGTGCTACCAATCGTCACAACGTGAATCGGGTGATTATAAAGGTGCTCTCTGAGATGTCTCCAAAAGTATATGTTGAGTTGGCATGAATCTATAATAGGTTTTGTCACTCCTATTGTCGTAGAGGTATCTATTGGCCATCTAGTTAATTCACATCAATATAAGCCTAGAAAGCAAAGGGGCTCATGAGTTAGTGACGGAATGATGCATTACGGAACGAGTAAAGAGACTTGCCAAGAATCTAGATTGAACTAGGTATTGGATACCGACGATCGAATCTCGGGCAAGTAACATACCGATGACAAAGGGAACAACGTATGTTGTTATGCGGTCTGATCGATAAAGATCTTCGTAGAAAATGTAGGAACCAATATGGGCATCCAGGTCCCGCTTATTGGTTATTGACCGGAGATGTATCTCGGTCATGTCTACATTGTTCTCGAACCGTAGGGTCCGCACGCTTAAGGTTTCAAGGACGGTTATATTATGAGTTTGTGTATTTTGATGTACCGAAGGAGTTCGGAGTCCCGGATGTGATCACGGACATGACGAGGAGTCTCGAAATGATCGAGACATAAAGATTGATATATTGGACGGCTATATTCGGACACCGAAAAGGTTCCGGAAGTTTCCGCAGAAAGACGGAGTGCCGGATGGGTTACCGGAACCCCCCGGGGAAGTAATGGGCCTTATTGGGCCAAGTGGGGATCTAGCGGGCTGCGCCTGGTGGGGGCGCGCCCCCCCCCCCCCCCATGGGGAGTCCGAATTGGACAAGGAGGGGGCGCGGCCCCCCTTTCCCTCTCCCTCTCCCTCTCTTTCCTTCCCCCTTCCTCCTTCCTAGTTGGACTAGGAAAGGGGAGTCCTACTCCCACTAGGAGGAGGACTCCCCCCTTGGCGCACCTCCTAGGGCCGGCCGGCCCTCCCCTTGCTCCTTTATATACGGGGCAGGGGCACCCTAGGACACACAAGTTGATCCTTGAGATCGTTCCTTAGCCGTGTGCGGTGCCCCTCCACCATATTCCACCTCGGTCATATCGTGGCGGTGCTTAGGCGAAGCCCTGCGTCGGTAGAACATCAAGATCGCTACCACGCCGCCGTCGTCTTGTGAACTCTCTCTCCCGGAGCTTTGCCGGATCGGAGCCCGAGGAGCTTCATCGAGCTGAACGTGTGCCAAGAACTCGAGGCGCCGGAGTAACGGGCGCTGGGATCGGTTGGATCGCGAGGAGAACGTCTGACTACTTCCTCTACGCCAGATCGCTTCCGCTTCGGTCTACGAGGGTACGTAGACAACACTCTCCCCTCTCGTTGCTATGCATCACCATGATCTTGCGTGTGCGTAGGATTTTTTTTGAAATTACTATGTTCCCCTACAGTTCTATGTTGCCTTTGTTAAGAAACTCAAGGGGGGGGGGCAGCGTATATCGTTTCACACTCAAAGGTGGCACGTTCCCTCTTAGAACCACGAGCTTACAAATCGGCCCAATTTTTTACCACAACATGTTAGTGCCCTGACATGACACCATGCCAAGTTTCATGATTTCCAGGCGAGTTTTGGATTTACATGAAATTAGAATCAAAGTTTCTCGATGTTCTCGGCCGAGTCATGACACCCAGATTTTTGAATTTCATTCTCATTTCTTCCATGGGACCTAGAAATTCAACCAAGGACACACATGTGATTTTTCAACCTACTTTGGTGCACCGGAGCATGTGCATGCAATTCATATTTAGATTATGCACATTAAAAGTCCAGAAATTCAAATAATGTATAAAAAGGCCAAATGAACCCGAAATAATTCCAAAATTTAACAGGGCACTCATATAGTTCTATGTTGCCTCTGTAAATAAAATCAGGGGGAGGCAACATATATCGTTTCGCACACAAAGGTGACACGTTCACTCTCGGAACCACGAGGCTTGTTGAGAGAATATCCGGTTTTGCAAGAGGCTTATACCAAAACTTGTCCCAATTCAGCCAAAAATTATACGTATGAAAACAGGGTTTAGATTATCCCAAACGCGTCTACTACCTAGACCAATAATGTACTATGATTTGAAATCAACATAAAATGGATACAAATATTTGAATTGGAGAGCGTATGGTACATGTAGTTCATAGTGAAATATGATTACTGCTAAATGTATGTTTTTGGTTATCAAGATAATATTTAAATTATTGTATAACTTGACAACAATCGTATTCAAATTAGGAAAATTGATTCAAATTTAGTCCATATGGTAGACGACAATATATATGTTCACATGGTGGAGTAAAATGTTCATATATGATGGAAGATCAAAATGTACGACTACATCAATTATAAACCGCAAGGTCACGTAACGATATATTTGAATTAAACATAACATGGATTAAAAAATTGAAATTCGAGATCTGTAATCATATAAAAAGGGACATTACTCTTTCTTTGGTGGGAATTGATTTGTTTTTTGTTGTTGTTGATGGAAGTGCGAATCGAGTTGGTACTGTGCAGGGTAATCTTGTTCTCCCGATATTTTTACATTTTTCTTGTAGTTTTTTCAATGGCATCTATAGCAATATAGTAAAAGGGGACATGACTCTCTTGTGTCTTGTATGAATTGTTTTTTTACACGTTAAGTTTGTTCTGCCGAACAAGGAATCCGCACCTTGTTATCCTGAAATTTTCAAGCTCGAGTATCTTCTGTCTCACTTGCTTTGAAACTCCCGCTTCCTCAACCCGCGCCGCGCCGCGCCTTGTTATCCCGAAATTTGGACGCGCGCGAGAACTCCCTCCTCATCCGAAATCGCTCCCGTAGCCCAGACACGCGAAATCCCCCTTCTACCCCTCAGCCGGAAAAGAAGCTCCACGTCAGGTGTCAAAACCGGTGAAATACGCTGGTAACTTACCCTACATTTCGGACAAGCGCGTCCCTAAGCTTGGCTCCCCCCTCCCCCTTCGCCCCCCATTCATACACCGAGGCCGCCAAAACCCGTGAAACCCCACGCTCCTCCGTCGGCCTCCCGACCGCCGCCCAGCCGGAGACTCTTCCCCGACTACGTCGTCCACCACAACAGCTCGCCGTCTCTCATCCATCGGACCGGATGAGGATCCGTTGTCGATCTCGTCGTCCCGCCGGATCAGCTGCCCCATCCTCCACCTCCAAGGAGCTGCCCCGACGTTCGCCTCGTCTATCACGCCACCTCAATCCCCACAGCGTCGTCTTGACCTGCCCCACCGGAACCACATCACCCTCAGCAATTCCTCTGATGAAGCCAAGGCCAACTCGGCGCCACCAAGGAGGTTCTGCACTCACCGATGCATTTTATCTTTTATTTGATCTCACGAGGCTGCCGGTGCTCGATACCGATCAGACATGGCGTGTCTCCATCGACGGCGCCGTCGCCGGCCACATCATCCACGACGTCTCTCCCCCATGTCGTTGCTTCCTCGGCCGTGACTTCCACAACGGCACTAGCTGCAGCTGCTCCGGCTCTCGCTCGTGGCTTTTCTGTTCTTACCGTCGGTCGCTGCTGCACTGCTCTGCTTCGTTCGTGCTCTCTGCTCTTGCTCTTGCTCTCGCTTCTTTGCTGCTGCTGTTGCACGACCTCCGGCAGCTACAGGAGTTGCTGCTTTAGCACTCGCTCGCGGTGCTACTACACGACTTGCTCTCTGCTAGTGCATTCCCTGCTCGAGCGTCTGCTGATTTAGATCATTGCTTCTGTGCTACTAGTGCTCGAACGCCCTAAACATCTATTGCAATGCTCTGTTACTAGTTCAATCGGTTTCGATAAAGAAAATTCAGATTCGACTGTGAAGTTCATTTTCTTCAGTTAAGTTCAGAGTGAACAGTACTTACAACATCTGTCGGAGCGGTCGTGGTGCGGCTGATGCGTTTTACATCTAGCACTTTTTGGTGATGTATTTTACATCATCTATTGAAGATGATATTAGGGTTCCACTTCAGATTAACGTTGTCTGTCTTGTCATGCTTCAGCCTCGTCGCCGTACACCTTAGCGGAGCTGCTCCAACGACGGAACCGTCCATCACAAATGAAAGCAGTACCCTTGCGCCGCTTCCAGAGGCCTCGGATCTTCTTCCCCGCCCGACAAATACACCAAAGCATCGTCACCATCCTCCACATCCAACCCAATGATGCTTTGAGGTCCACAAGGCTATGCCAAAGAGGTTGTACACTGCCGCATCCCTTAGTTTCTCCATTCCTCTGTTCTTCCAATTCATGTGAGCCAAACACCCGAGTTGGATCGAAATCCTATGTTTCCAAATGCTCTGCTTGCACGTGCATTGCTATCCTATTCTGTGTTTTTCCGTCCCTCGTGTTTATAGAATCCTCCAATTCTAAGGAGCCCTTACAGATTTACTTCATTTTCGAGATAGGCGTCAAAGAAAACTACGTGTGTTATGTCCTGCTCTGCCGTGCCATCATCCACCCCACCGAGGTGCACCATCGACAGAAGCATTCACTACAGCAGAGATCCCCCCTGCAGACTTCCTTTCGCCGCCTCAGATCATTTTCCACGTTGTAGGCAGCCACGCCAACTGCATTACCATCATCGACTGAGCAGATGAACCTGAGGGCTACACAGTTCCAGAAGAGAGGTCGCAGTCTTTCGTGTTTGCTTATGTTATACATCGGTTATTATTTCCTGCTACTTTATCGTTCAATATTGAGTTTTGAATTGCCCATGGGTCTCATATCGAGCCAAAGAACGAATAGTATCATCTACTATCTGGTTCATCCGGGGTCTTCTATGTGGTTCATGTTGGGTGGGCAACAAACAATAGATGATCCATTGTCTATCTTTTAAACTGAAGCTATAATCTACACCGCTATCATTAGTTTTGGATCCATCCACTCGTTTGCTACCATCAGTCTTGATTTTTGCATGCACCCCTTAGGCCTTACAAAATCTAACTATTTTTTATTATGCATGTCGATATTGTACACAATTGTCTTGAACATGTAGAGAAAAGAGAAGACCGTTAATGCGAATATAATGTCATGCAGACGCCGCTCCATGGTGGGCGAAGTGCCCCCCCCCCCTCCTACATTTCCGGATTGTATTCTAGAGGAAGATAACTGTTCAGATGGAGATTCAGAAGGAGCCGACCACGCCTGTTTACCACCTGAGGTGTTTGCTCTAACCTGGCAAGCTGATGTTGGTCATATCATGCATATGGTGCCTTGCATTGCTTACATTATACATCTTATATGTCATCAGCTTAGTTTAGATTTTCTTTGTGTGAATGCCACCTGTTTGGTTTGGTTTCTATATCGTACTCCCGCCATTCCTAAATATTTATCTTTTTAGAGATTTCAGCAAGTGACTACATACAGAACAAAATGAGTGAATCTACACTCTAAAATATGTCTATATACATCCGTATGTGGTAGTCCATTTGAAATCTCTAAAAAGACAAATATTTAGGAACGTAGCTACTATAAGGGAATTATCAAATGCCATATTCTTTAGACAGGCATCATATACGTGAATCATGCAATGCCATCCTGTTTAGCTACCATCGTGATATGTGAATTGTATCATGCCATATTTTTTTCCATAATGTATTCCACTTGTCAAAAATGTTTATACATTCATCTACTCTTCCTGTGCATCAGCCATTTGAGTCGGTCATGGGAAAATCTGGAGTGCAAACAAGGTCTTCTGAGCAGTCAGTGCTACCTGTCGATGCAGATATCTTGATGGTTACATATAGCTCCCCAGAGGAGGATTCAAAGAGAGATGACCAGCCGTATTCCCCCCCCCCCCCCGAGGTGCATTCTCTAACTTGGCTGGGTTATATTGCTCATATCATGCATATAGTGTCTTGCATTGCCATGCCATCTACTTCGATTAGACAAGCTTTGTGTGAATGCCTCATGTTTGCTTTCTATATCAGATATGTGAATTATGCAATCCCATGTTTTCAGCCAGTTATCATATATGTGAATTATGCACTGCCATGGAGCCAGGCATCATATATGTGAATTATCTCATGTCATCTTTTTTTTCATTACGTATTCCATTTATCGACAATCTGTGTATATTGAACTACTCTTCATGTGTATCAGCCATTTGAGCCGGTTATGGAAAAATCTAGAGTGAAAACTGTCAGCGTTCTGGGAACGGGGTTCCCCAGACTTGCCTGCCTGCGGCCTGGCTCAAAGGGGGAGCCCAACACGGCCCATCTTCATAAACACAAGCTCAAGACCCTCGCGAGGGGCCAAGCCTCGTGGGGCGGACGACAGGGAGCTTCCTCAGGCACGGCCTCGTCAGGCTAGCTCGCGAGGAGGCGGAGAGATCAAGGCGGGGTACCTCACGAGGTGCCCATGACGCAAGCCATGACGACCAAGGGCGCCAGGCGAGCACCAGCCCGCGCAGTGTCCTCCTTTCCGCTTTGGTGCAAAGGGAGCAAGCGCAAGCGAGAGCATCAAGCAAAGGAGTCCATTTCGGTGCAACAAGACCAAGACCAGTCCAACGGCAGGAAGGAAGTCATTGTGGATCCCAAGCCGGCTAAACCACCAGAGCCTTTGACAGGCGAGGACTAACTTTAGTCAGGATAAGTGTACCAGATGTTCCCCTTCAAAATGGCCAATTGTTGGCGCCCTTCCCGCTCAATATTTGGGAAGAGGCCCAGGGCATTTGCCTATAAATAGGACTAGCCACCCACAGGGTAGAGAGATCTGAGATCTGGAATCGGCAGACTGGAATCAGCAGAGAGAGAGAGGGACTGAACTCCTCCTAGCAGCTCATCCCCCCGGCCAAGAACAGACCCTCGCGAGGCTGTTCTTCCTTGTATTGTTCATCACCATCAGCCCAAGAGACAATCCACCACACCACAAACTAGAGTAGGGTATTACACCACAATGGTGGCCCGAACTAGTATAAACCTTGTGCCTCTTGTGTTGTTCCTTTCGTAGTTTAGATCCTAGCGAGGCGGCGGGGTGCAGGTAGGTAGAGGGTGAGATTTCGCGCGCACCCCAGTGTTCGAACCTCAAGGGTCTGCCGGAACCCGAAATCCGACATTTGGTGCGCCAGGTAGGGGTGCGCCGGAATTCGTCTTCCGCCGCCCTGTTCTCCATCGACCCACACATCCATGTCTGACGCTCGCCGGGCCCGCGCCGAGCGCCGAGCTGCTCTCGCTTCCCGCGTCGCCCAGACGGCTCCCGTCGGTGGGCCCTTGTCATTCCCCGTCGCCTGCCGTCAACGCCGCCACCGACCCGGCGGGGAACGAGCAGCAAGCATCGTCCCAGCATCCCTCCGTGAGGCAAGACGGCCGCACTGCTACCCCCTCACTCGCCCCGGCTGGTTCTTCGTCTCGCGCATTCCGCGCGCCCATGGAGGCTCGAGCTGCGCTCATCGCGGCAAACGAGCTCCTGCGCTACTACCCCGTCGACGACGTCTACGAAGAGTGGCTCGACCGCGTCGCCGAGCTCGTCCGCGCCGCAGGGGGCTACCCCCTGCCCCGTCTCTGGGCCGCACCGCACCCCATCCCGCCGGGCGACAAAGCTCGGGCGCCTCGCCGCCTCCCCTCAAGAAGGCGCCAGCCCCAAAGGCGCGTGGTCCCTGGCGGAACCCGCTCCGTCCGGCGCCAAGGCGGCAAGAGCGAGCTGCGGAGGTCCCTCGCCCGCAAGAAGCTGCCCGAGTGCTCCCGCTCCGGCTAAATCGCGACCACGCTCCTGCTCCGCAAGACGTCAAGACCTCGCTGCTCCCAGCTGCAGTGCATGGGGACCCGCAAGACCAACCTCTCCGTCACCCAAGGCCTCCTGTGGCCACAAGAGCTACCATGCCTTCACCCCGAAGCTGCGCAGCAGCGTCAAGGGCCGGCAAGTTCAAGCCGGACCCGCCACTTCGCCATTTACTCTGCATTTACGGCCGACCTGAAGTTCCTCCAGCTCTACGAAGCTGGGCATCAAAGCCGCCAACGGAGACGAAGATCATGGCGAACTGGTTTCCCATGGCGCTCAAAGACGGGCCCGCACTGCTCTCGAACTGGCCCAGCACGATCTCCTCCTCTGGGACGAGATGCGTACCCGCTTCATCGCCAACTTCCAAGGTACTGCGTGACGGCCACCGCCCGTGGCGACATGCGCCGCATCAAGCGGCAGCCGGGGAGACCTGCAGAAATACATCCAGCGCTTCAACAACGCATGCCTCAAGATTCCCAAGGTGACCGAGGAGGCCATCATCTCCGCCTTCTCCGACGGATTGCACGAAGTCAATATGAAGGAGCAGCTCGCGATGCATGAAGACTTGTGCACTTCCTTGGAGCTGTTCAACTTGGCGACCAAGTGCGCCAGGGCCGAGGACGGGCGTCTCTCCCTCCTCGAGCTGCCTGCTGCAGACCCAGAAGAGAAGAAGTCCAAGGCCAAGGATGTGAAGCGCAAGGGGGCTGCCGTGCTCATGCGTAACCGGACACCAAGCGGGCGTAGATCAGCCCGAGTCTTCCAAGGGCAGCCGGTATCACGTGTACCACGACCTCCACACCCACAACACCAAATGAATGTCAAGAGCTCCGAGCCGTGCGATAAGGGAGGATCGGCCGATGTCCCGACCGCAGCGACCGGGGCTACGGCCGAGGAGGAAGAAGGAACGCAGGACGCTGGGAAGACCGCGGCCCACGCCAAGGGTGGCGTGACCAACCTCGCGAGGATCGGTGGCAAGACCCGCCTCGAGGGAGGCCGAGGGATCAGCCTCGCGAGGACCGCCTCAAGGCAATGCAGGACTCCCTCCTCTGCCACCGCAGCCAAGGAGAAATGAAGACCATCATCGGGGCCCGAGGGGGCTGGGGGCTTCCGTGAGCAGCGATAGCCTCGCATCCCGGGTGGAGCTCAAGCCTCAGCCTCTCAACGCATCTTCAAGCAGTTCGCCCGCGAAGTGAATGCAGTCCTCCCCAAGCTCGAAGCCGCACGCCCCCTCAGGTGGTCAGCGTGCACCATCACGTTCAGCTCAGCGGATCAGCTCAAGTGTGCAGCCACAGCCGGAGTCCTCCCGATGCTTTATTCCCCAATCATCAGCAATGTGCTAGTCACCAAGACCCTCATCGATGGCGGGGCAGGGCTCAACGTCCTGTCCGTGGAAACGTTCAACAATCTCCAAGTGCCTTACAATCAGCTTCAGCCAACCAAGCCTTTCTCTGGGGTCACCGACGGCTCCACAGTCCCGATCGGGCAGGTTCGCCTCCCTGTCACCTTCGGCGCATGCGACAACTACCCCACCGAGCTCATCGACTTCGACGTCACCCACATTCGCCTGCCATACAAGGCCATCCTCGGGTACCCAGCTGCTGCCAAGTTCATGGTCAGAACTCCACCACAGCTACAACGTCCTCAAGATGCCGTGAAGTGGCGGAGTCATCACGGTGCCCTGCGAAGAGAAAGACGCAGCAGTGCTCCCCGGAGCGAGCCTTTCAGCCGCATCACAGAAGACCTGGATTATGGAAGCAGTGAGGCTTCCCGAGACCGCCCCAAGAAGAAGAAGACATCGTCTGCCCGGCCCTCGGAGGCGGGCCCCTCGTGGTCCGCGCTTTGCCAGGGGAACCTCCTTCTATCTCATAGGAAAGCATGCCCGGCGCCTCCTCGAGTGCAGGGCTCGGGGCTCCCCACGAGGGCCACCGACCTTGCTAAGGTCACGAGGGAGGCGCTTGGGCACCACACGGAGGCATGTTTCAAGCACGTTTCCCTCAAGAAGGAGCAAGGCAAGGAGGGCCAAACCCTCAGGAGTTTGTCAGCAAGATCGTTCAGGAGCTGCAGGAGTCAAGAGTCATGAGTGGCAGCCGCCGCCTACCTGCCGTGGCTTCCCATCCAGGCGAGGATGGTGGGTTGTGCTGCATCGACATACCAGGGCTCAACCGAGCCGCCTCTCAGGAGCGCCTCTGGCCCTCGCGTGGGCGCCGCTGAAGGTCCACCCCACAGCCTACGTTCGCATGCCTTACGGCCGCCAAACGCTGCCGCCACGCATCAGCGCCTCATGAGGGACATCACAGGCTCAAGAGGCCAGGCGTTTGCAGCCCCGGCAGAGATGGAGATGGTCCACGAGGAGCCACCAGCGCCTCGAGCCTCCCCGAGGCCCCGAGCCCGGGCTCGTGAGGATCGGCTCCCGCAGCCCACCGAGTCTGCTGCACCAACACCCTTTCGTCTTCAACGCTACCAGGTCACATCTTTCAAGTTTCATTTCCAACTGGGAGCGCCCCCCAGGGCTGCATTATTCCCAAGCCGCGTGGGTCCGTCCCTGCGGCATGTATCCCTTTTACTTCATGTCCCTAGCTTATCCTGTTGGGGGCGCCCTTCGGGCTGCATCATCCCCAGGTCGCTCGGGTCCGACCCGGTGACGTTCGTCTTCTTTGCGCTTATCTAAATGAACTTGCTCCTTCGTGATTAACATGCTTGACCTAGTTGCCCACTCAACTGACACCAACTGATGGAGCTGCTCCCTAACGGCACGACGCATGCGCATGGGTCCATCCCTGCAACACCGACAAACCTGAATGGCTGAGCTCTGGCCGCCGCAGCCCCGCATAGCGCTACCTCGTCAAGCCTTCAGTGCCTCGTCACCCCTCCGGGGCAACCAACGGCTGACTGTCGGTCGCGACGGCGAACTTTCGTTCTTTCTGTGATGAGCCCGCAGGATCTCTTCAAGGAGCAGCATCAGGCGAGGCCCCCACAGTGTCTCCTTCACTCTCACCCGTGCGAACCGCTTTCATGTTAATGGGGGGGTGCCTGTGCATCGTGACTCAGGGCTCCTACTGGCTCTCCAGCCCTCACCCTCTGGCCTTGTCCACGGCATCGCGACCTGGCATACCAGCGACGGCTGAGACTTCGCCGAGGGCCGGACCCGAGGACGTAGAGCAAAGGGGAGCAAAGGCGAGGGGAGGGACACGTGAGGACCTCGCCAAGCAACCCCGCCTCGCCGATGCAAGGACCCGCAACGCACTGTGAAGCGAATCCTGATTCTCGAGATAAGTCACCCTCCGGAAGCATTAACTAACACGGCACCGCCCCTCACCAAACGCAATCCCGAAGTTAGCAACGCCGCTCTCCTTTCTCATCGAACGATGGCTGCTTGAGCGCTTAAGGGGACCTCCTGAGCATCGCGACTCGGGGACTCTTACGGACCCCGGCCGCTCACCTCTCGGCCTTGACCACGGCATCGCGACCTAGCATACCAGCGACGGTCAAGCTTGCCTTGGGACTGGGACCTGTCGGCGCAGAGCATCAAGCCCTCGCAAGGTTCAAAAGGGAGAACTGAGCTAAGGCGGGATGAGCAACTCGCGCTGTTTCACAACAAGGATCATATTAACGAACAAGGCCACAGGCACCTTACAAGCCCCCACGGGGCGCGCTTTTGATTCCTCGCAGGGAACAGATCCTAAAGAACGCTAACTACACGCGCTCCTGCAAAAGACGCCATCATCAACAAGGTTGCCGGGCACCGGGCGCCAACCCCATCCAGATCAGGGCGGCGACGGCGTCGGCCGAGCCCGCTTGCCCGAGAGCGGCGCGCAGGCTCGGGGCTCAGACTGCTGCCGCCGCCTCCGGAGTCGCTAAGAGCTCGGAGTCGCTGGATCCTCCAACGCCTCCACCACCCGAGGAGCTGCCGAGGAGCGGCAGCGAGCCTAGCCCTCGCCACGGCAGGCCTCGATCACCTCTCCCGGGCAGCACTCCAGCCGGGCGCCCTTCCGCATCGAAGACCTTGAAGAGCATGACCAAGCGCCATCGTTCTCCAGTGGATCGCGAGGGCGCCCTTGTCCCCGCAGACCGGGCGATCTCGCCTCAGCCTCGAGTCATGAAGACCTCGCCCGGGGCAATGACCTCAACCTCTGCCCCGGTTGCGAGGGTGCTGCAGCCGGCGTGCTGCAGCCAGAGCTCCAGGGGCCCTCCCCGCGGAATCGCAAAGGCGAAGAAGGGAGGAAGGCGAATCCAAGATCAAGGAGGAATGGCGGCATGGAGTACGAACTCCCGGGAGGAGCCCTCGGCGTGGACTCCAGGGGGAACGACGCGCACCTTCGTGACCCGCCGGCGCCGACGGCAGCGTCGCTCGTGGCGTTCGGCATCAACCCCTTCAGAGCCCTCGATCTGGGCGTACAAGGGAAGCGGGAACCTCGGTGGTGGCCGCTCGCACCAGAGCCTCAACACCACCTGGTGGGCACCCTCATTCCGATGGCAGAGGGTTAGCCGTTTCTTCAGCAGGAGGGGTCAGGACCCTCTCGAGGAGCCTTTCCCTTTTCTGCCGCGGAGAACCGGCGGATCGGAGCCATTGCAGCAAGACAGAGCAAGAACCGGGAAGAAGAAGCAAGCAGAAACGGACCATAGGAGCACTCATCGTTCCGTACTTAAAGCCAGAGGAGGCCAACCGCCGACCTCCACGATCGCAAGTAATCATGACCCGCTTTGCATGCAGGGACTTGTCAATTCGTGCAGCTTGCCGAGAAGGCGTCAGGCGGAAGTGGAGACACCCACGCCCAATCAACCGCCACGCTGGCGCCCAAGGTCAGGGCTGTGAGGGCTCATGGCGCGCTTCAGACTGCCCCTTCGCCTCTTTGCTCGACCAAGTCCGGGCGTGCCTCAGGCCCTACTGTCGGTGTTCTGGGAACGGGGGTCCCCAGACTTGCCTGCCTGCGGCCTGCGGCGTGGCTCAAAGGGGGAGCCCAACACGGCCCATCTTCATCAACACGAGCTCATGACCCTCGCGAGGGCCAAGCCTCATGGGCGGATGATGTGGAGCTTCCTCAGCCACGGCCTCGTCAGCCGGGCTCGCAAGGAGGCGGAGAGATCAAGGCGGGTACCTCACGAGGTGCCCATGGCGCAAGCCATGACGACCAAGGGCGCCAGTAGCGCCAGCCGCAGTTGTCCTCCTTTCCTCTTTGGTGCAAAGGGAGCAAGCGCAAAGTAGAGCATCAAGCAAAGGCATCCATTTCGGTGCAACAAGACCAAGACCAGTCCAACGGCAGAAGGAAGTCATTGTGGAGCCCAAGCCAAGGCGTCACTACCAGAGCCTTTGACAAAGCGAGGACCAACTTTAGTCAGGATAAGTGTACCAGATGTTCCCCTTCAAAATGGCCAATTGTTGGCGCCCTTCCCGCTCAATATTTGGGAAGAGGCCCAGGGCCTTTGCCTATAAATAGGACTAGCCACCCACAGGGTAGAGAGATCTGAGATGTGAGATCTGGAATCGGTAGACTGGAATCAGCAGAGAGAGAGGGACTGAACTCCTCCTAGTTGTTCAACCCCCCGGCCAAGAACAGACCCTCGCGAGGCTGTTCTTCCTTGTATTGTTCATCACCATCAGCCCAAGAGGCAATCCACCACACCACAAACTAGAGTAGGGTATTACACCACAATGGTGGCCCGAACTAGTATAAACCTTGTGTCTCTTGTGCTGTTCCTTTCGTAGTTTAGATCCTAGCGAGGCGGCGGGGTGCAGGTAGGTAGAGGATGAGATTCCGCACGCACCCCAGTGTTCGAACCTCAAGGGTCTGCCGGAACCCAAATCCGACAAAAACAAGGTCTTCAGAGCAGGCAATGGTACCCGTTCAAGCATATATCTTGATGGTTACAGGGAGCTCCTCAGAGGAGGATTCAGAGACAGATGACCAGTCCTATATCCCACCTGAGGTGTATGGTCTAAGTTGCAATGTTTATATTTCTCATATGATGCATATGGTGTCTTGCATTGCTTAGTTTAGACATCATATGCACAATATTGAATTCTATCTGCTTAGTTTAGAGATCATACATGCGAGTGCCAGCTCCTTAGTATATGAATCAATTATGTCAATTATATCATGCCATCCTGTATACTTAGACAACATGTATGTGAATTATTTCATCCCAACCTATTTTAGAAAGACATCATATAGTTTTGTCATGTCATCCTGTTCATCATAAGTTGAATTATGCCATTATATCATGTTAAGTTATCCATCACTATCTGAAACTGTGTCATGCTATCCTGTTTAGTTAGGCATCATATATGTGAAATTGTGTCATGCTGTCCTGTTTGGTTAGACAACATATATGGTGAATTACCACATCTGTCTATCATACAATGTCTGTACGTTCAATTTCTTTTCTTTTCTATCAACCATTTGAATTGGAGGGGGTGATGGCAGTATCTAAGGGAGCAAAAACTCGTTCTTCACAAAAGACAATGCTACCCGTCGATGCAGATAGAACCATGGTTGTACTGGCCCACAAACTAGCCCCACCACACATAATCGAGACACTTCCAGATTGCACATTTACACCGTTGGGCACAGAACCAGCTACAACCCATCTAAACGCAACCCCAGCGGATAGTAACCCACTTATAGTTGACAAAGCACCATGTCCACCACAGAGTACCCCCACACGAGCAGTTTGTAAAGCTACTGCCGTGCCCAAAGCACGAAGACCACCACAGCTAACCCAAACTCCACGTTTAATGCGGAAGAGCAACTGTTCTCAGGTCAGATTCCGTAGCTATGGTCCATACTCCTTTGTCATTGCATCACCGTATTTACTCACACCAACTACTTTCGAATTTGAAGGATCCAACTGAAACTCCAATGGCGCAATGGTATGTTTTAAACCTATTTCTTTAACTGGATTGTTGTTCTAACTTCTTTCTCTATGTTGATTTCAGTTTAAGTTGTATAAACAGTTATGTTCTCATGTGATGCACATTACAAGTGCTGCCAATGCTGTGTAGTTTCTCACACTTATATTCTGTCTATGCTACTGCGTCTTCAAAATATAGTAGTTAAACTGTGTCTCTATCTTGATTAGGGAATATAAACTAGAATGATATGGAAAATACAGTGACCATAGTACATAGATATATGTTTGTTTCATGCTATTATCCTGTCCGCCTTACTACTGGACCGGTTTACCAAAATGAGTTTCGTATACTACAAGCTAAACCTGTGATGTGTCTGCTTGTTTCTCTTGTAGTATGCAAACAGAATATTGGAGAAGAGCACCCCACTATGCAATGGTGGAGAAAGTAATGCAGATAAGGTTCAAGATAGTGAGACAACCCTGTTGGTCTCCAAGAAAGGTGATAAAATGATCTTGTAGACAAAGTGAGAAAACCCCACGCCCTGAGTTGATGTAGTTTTCGAGTTCTTGGCGATCACCGGCACAAGCTCTTCGAACTCGCTGCACGAATCACTTGACTTCTTGATCTCAGCTACTAGCTGAAAGGCATTAGTCGGTCTTTGCGGCAAGAAGTCAAGGACCGAGGAAGTCCCTGCTAATTTATATGCATACTTTCTTGTGCAATGACAAGCTGGAGGATTTAAGCGCCAAACAAGAGAAAGTTAATAAGCTTGCTAAGCATCTTGCCGATATTATGGGTACCTGTGATATTGTTTCTTGAACTCTTCAAGTGGTTTCAAGATCTTTGGACTTGTTTTGCTCATGCGTTTATATGTTGCTTTGTTCCCTATATTTGCACCGGTGGCTAAGTTTGATGCCCAATGGATGTAATATGTGTAATAGCCGTGATAGCCTAGCATAAGTTGCTTGCTTATTTATTTCCTTGTTGTCTTGTTTATTTGTTTGCTTGTAGTCAGCGCAGTTCTTTTTCCGCGGTTTGCTAGTGGCTGCAATAACCTACTTTAAAACTAGGCCACAATAACCATGGTCTAATATTTACTGTAGTGACACTGGGCCTCCTACGGGCCGTAGAAACAGTGGGCCTTCTACGGGCCGTAGAAACAGTAGGCCTTCTACAGGCCATAGAAACAACGGGCCTTCTACGGTCTGTAGAAACAATGGGCCTTCTACGGGCGGTATCATCAATGGGCCTTATACGGGCCGTATGATCGATTGGCCAAACATGGGCCAATAACATGCCGCATTATGGTCGTAAAACGGGCTAGAGTTGGAATCGTCCGTTCATGGGCCGACCATAACGGGCCATCGTTAATAGGCCGTATTTGATGGCGCTATGAAAACGGCCCAACATATTAACGGACCACAAACGGGCCGACTGTAACCACGGGCTGAATTTGGCCCACAAGCAGAAAATGACACTAACGGGCCGTAAGTAAACGAATGCTGGAAATGAGCCCAAGAATAAATGGGCTCTGAGAAGGCCGAAAGATAACATGGGCCGGAAACGCCCAACGGAATAACGGGTCATTAATGGGTATAAAGTGATACACTTTGTTCATTACGGGCCGCTTTCACCACGGGTCGTTAATGGGTGTAAAGTGATACATCGTTCATTACGGGCCGATTTCACCACGGGCCGTTAATAGGGCAAGAGTTACATAGGGCCTCATATGGGCCGAAGACTTCATGGGCCATACATGGGCCGGCGAAAACGGGGAATCATATTGGATGGCCCATATGACACCATCGGGCCTAACTCGGATAGGGCGTAACGGGCCTTGGGTTAGCGGGCTGTAAATGGGCTATATGCGAACATGCTGTTAACAAGCTTTCCATGGGCCGGCCCGCCACCTTTGACCAAGTCAAACGGGACGACCTTTTCACAGGAATGGGCCTCTGTTGGGCGTGCCACGGTCGACGCATCATAGGCGCCTTCTGTCCAATGAGTGGATGACATCTGTCCCAACGATGAGCTGACACGTGTTTCCTCCAGCAAATGATGAGTTTACACGTGGAAAATCCCCATTGGTCGGGGCTGTTAACGGGTTATCAGATCCAAAACCCGACCCGATAGCTTAACGGCGTTCCGTTACGGTGGATGCCACGTGTCGGTTACCCTTGACGAAAGCACTTCTGTGACGCGCGATTTATCGTCATGGAAGTGCACACTTCCGTGATGATAATTTTGGTAATGTCATGGAACACTTCTACGACAACACATGTATGACTATCTTGATTCTGTCATAAAATCGTCATGGATGTACATGCATGACAAAAAATGCGACCTACTGTGACAAACACGTATCATCACGGAAGTGTATTTTTTTGTAGTGCTTGGTTCAACTCCACAATCTTGAGGGAGGCTCCCAAGTGACACCTAACCAATCTAGGAGACGCCACTCTCCAAAAGGTAATAGATGGTGTGTTGATGATGAACTCCTTGCCCTTGTGCTTCAAATGATAGTCTCCCCAACACTCAACTCTCTCTCACAGATTTGGATTTGGTGGAAAGATGATTTGAATGGAAAGCAACTTGGAGAAGGCTAGAGATCAAGATTTATGTGGTTGGAATGGAATATCTTGACCTCAACACATGAGTAGGTGGTTCTCTCTCAGAAAATGTATGCTGGAAGTGTCGGCACATTCTGATGGCTCTCTCCACGAGTGAAGAGTGGGCGGAGGGGTATATATAGCCTCCACACAAAATCTAACCGTTACACACAATTCACCAAACTCAGTGAGACCGAATCAGAAAACTCGGTCAGACCGATTCAGTTCATAATGTGACCGTTGGGCATTTCGGTGGGACCGACATGTCAACTCGGTGAGACCGATTTCATTAGGGTTAGGGCATAACGTAATCTTGGTGAGACTGATTACACAAACTCGATGGGCCCGACTTTGGTAATAGCTAACCAGAGAGTCGGTCAGGCAAACTCGATGGGACCGATTTGCTCATCTCGGTGAGACTGAAACGTTACGAAGGGGAAATAGAGAGTTTGCATTACTAACTCGGTGGGACCGATCGCTCATCTCGGTTGGACCGAAACATTACGAAGGGAAATAGAGAGTTTGCAATCCCATCTCGGTGAGACCTAGATCCCTATTGGTGAGACCGAAGTGACTAGGGTTTGTGGCAGTGGCTATGTCAAGTGAACTCGGTGGCGCCAGATGTAATGTTTTGGTGGGGCTGAGTTTGACTTTTGGTTTGGGACATATGTGGATATGAGAGAGTGGTTGAGGGTTTTGGAGCATATCACTAAGCATTTTGAGCAAGCAACCCATTAAGCAACACCTCATCCCCTTTTAATAGTATTGGCTTTTCCTATGGACTCAATGTGATCTTGGATCACTAAAAGTAAAATGTAGAGTCTTGAGCTTGAGCCAATATGTGTCCTTAGCATTTTGTGGGGTCCACAATTCTAATCCATGCCATGCCAATTATTGAACTTCCGTGAAATATTTATCTTGAAATAGCATTATTTCAATGAGCTATATGTTGTTATTAATTACCAAAGCCACCCAGAGCTATATTTATCTTACCCAATGGATCTTTATATCCAACTAACACAAAATATCCATTTGACTGCTGGAAATTACTTTAACTGCTGATATGATGTCGAAGTAATTGCTGCATCGCCACCAAAACCCACCATCTCATAAGCTAAAGTAGACCGAGCTAACCCCTATATTAGCATATTACTAAGATAAATAGAAGGCACTGTAGAATCATTTAGGAGCCACTGGTCGGTCCTAAACAAACGGTTTTTAACCCCTTTCCGCAACGTCATTTGGAACCGTTGCCAAGTGAGTGTGGGTGATAGGGGGGCCTTCCCACACGACCCAGAAATCGTCGGGGATAGGCCCTCGAGGGACCAAGACTGGGGCCGTGTGCGATCGGGCGAGGCATCGAAACCCAATCATTTCCGTAGGTATGTACATCCCACACGGTAATCTGAGAAAAACATTTCCGTAGGTATGTACATCCCACACAGTGAATCCCAGGAGAACATTTCCGATCGTATGTATATCACACACAGTCAATCCAAGGAATACATTTCCGTCCTTATGTACATCCCACACAGTCAATCTAGGAAAAACGTTTCCGTTCGGACGTGCATCCCACACAGTTTTATGTGTAGGCTCGTGTGTGAAAGGTGTAACTATCACACACGATCTGCCTTGGTTAACTGTTTGCTTTTATCAACTATATCACACACGATTTGATGAAGAAAACTGTGTGTCATTGGGCTATCCATCGCAAGCGCTTTTACTGCTAGAACCATTTGCAAAGGTCCCTAACACATTTAGCAGGTTTATTAGTTTACAATTAATAGTTATAGTATTACACAAATTTACATTTCATATCGAACAGATGTTTGCCAATTTCATATCATGCACATAAATATATTATAACATCACAGTACGGTAGCTACATGAAAACAACACAGTACAACATATAGCTAGTTCAGCTTCATAAGAATAGTATATTCATTTCCCTAATCGAGATCATCCAGGATCGTCTTATCCACCTCTGCTTTCAGTTCAGTAAGAACCTGTTTTGCACGGGCCAACTTGGAAAGTGCCTCCTCCGCCAACACCATCTTAGCAAAGTATAATTTAAAATATCTGAGCTCATTCTTCACCTTCAACTTTTTATCCGGCATCTTGAAATATGCTTCAGCGTTGACAACAGTTTCTCTAAGCCTACATGTGTTCTCTTCCTCATACATGCTCCAGAGCTTCGCTAGGCACATCTTCAAAGATTGTGGCCACTCTTGATCAACCCACTCCAAGTAAGAACACTTCTGTTCATCCTATAATATTTAAAACTAGATCTGTAACAATTGTAGTGGAAATAGGTTTATAGCAACATAGAAAATCACCAATGCTTATTTTGAAAAACTGAAGAAACATGTTAATTATGACATATCTTCTCAAAAAGATCAATGTGCAAATGAAATAATTGGTACTGAGACAACAACCAAATTCTGGAACATCAGAAGCTATAATTAACTACAATGACACTACAAGTTCTTACTCATGTACAATAAATAACAAATTGAACATTTTATGAGGAAGGTAAATATAACTGCAACAGCATAGCGACAGTGTTTGGGTGACAACAAATTGATACTAACAGGTGTGTACATGCACACATTTAGTAACATAGAACTAATAGCACTAAGGCCGTCCACTATGTATGCCAAAACTGGGTAAAGACAACTATTGCTATATCTCGCACCGGTGCCCTGCACTGGCGAGCCGATGCAACGGAAAAAAATCAGGGACCCGGACTCCGGAGCACGTAGTTGCTCCGATGCCCAGTTCCTTCGTGCCATAAAGATTTAGTATTTTACTGCTTGGCTGCTCGGATGTGTGGACCAAAGTTGGCTGCACAAACTGCTGAAGCAGTGCCAAATACTTTTCTAATGGCACCACTGATGAGATGGCAACAATTTAAGATACTAGGTACAAACTGTGACACTGTCTTAGGATGCGTTTGGTTGAAGGTGTAGTATGAATGGGTTGGGACCGTGACAGTGTCTGAATCACATCTAATAAATGATTTGTAACAACGAAAGAGGGTCTAACCTTCTCTCCACATGCCAGAAACTTCCTCCCACTGTCCACAGAATCAAACGCAACTAGTTTCACGCATGGAGATTGATGGTGACAACAAGCAGATAGATCTTCAGCCACGCCTCTCCATTCGTTGCCACTGATGGTCCTAGGGAGCTACAAGAGGAAGAAATGACTCAAATCGACCGCTGGGTAAAAATCCTTCATTCCAAGTCATAGCCCGAGAGAGAGAAGAGAGGCATACCCGGGTGGTGAAGGAGTAGTCGTCGTCAGAGGAACCGCTGGAGAGGTCTTTAAAGAAGACCATGGCGACCCCAGCGGCAGGATGTGAGACGTCGAGAGCGAGGAAGCGGCTATAGCTTAGCAAGGAAGGAAGGAATGAGGAAACATGGGAAATGTGACTTGTGGTCGGGGAGAAAAAGGGGCGGGGAAGGGGGCGGGGGTAGATATTTTGGCGGTAGGCCAAAATTTTGGAAATGTGGAGGGAAACTTTGCGCGTGGTGCTGCCAGACCATTCACTTTGAACGATTGTGTGCATCGGAAATGATTCTTTTGCTTTACGCGCATGGGTTGAGTTTGATAATTCAAATTTTGGTGGAAATTTCCCCGGGTACGTCATTGATAATTTAACATCACTTGCTAGTTTGGGCACACAAAAGAGCGTACAGCAGAGAGACCACACTTACTGAATCGAGCAATTTTAGTAATTAAACAGAGCCAGTTGACCTAAACATTTCTCTAACAAAAGACCAGCATTAAAAACAAAGCCTAAGTACGCATAATTTTAACAAATCCGCGGCCGCGCTGGCCTATGCATTGCTGGTGTGAGATGAGACGTCGATGACTTGTCCTGGCGACATGTCGCCGTTGGTGGACTACGCGTCGCCCCTGACAAAGTCGACCGCATCCTCATCCTCGTCCTCGTCCTTGGCGCCGCGGTTGTAGTACTCATAGTAGTGGCTGCGCTAGAGCTCGCGTTGGTACTCCACCGCTGATTCCTCGATGGACAAACTCTTCTCTACCTCGACCTCGGCCACGCGCAACTCCTCCTCCCGTCGCTCCTCGATCTCCGCCGCCTCCTGCATCTCCAGCTCCCGCTCGGCGACCTCATGAGGAAGTAGGTGCTCCATGGCCACCGCCGCCTTTTCAGATGTGGGTTGCATGCTGGAGTCCGAGGTGGCCTGGAATATCTTGGCGTGTGCATCGTCGATCTTGGCGTGGATGGCCTCGACCCGGGCCAGGGCGACATTAGCGGCACGGACGGCAGCTCGAGCGCTCTCGGCCTTTGCAGCCGCCGTCGCAGCAGCTGCCCTGTCGGCTGCTGTAGACGCCTTCCCGGCAGAAGCGGCCGCGCTCAATGCGGATGCGGTGGCACTCTCGGTATGCGGCGGCGCCGAGGGAGGAGGGGGCGACCATCGTCTGCGTCACGGGCCTTCACGGTTGCGTTTCCACGGATTCATCTTTGCAAGAAGGGGGTGCGCGAATGGGGATCGGGATTCCTGGATTCGGGGGTTGCCGGCACTAGAGCAGACGAGCCCAGCGAAGCTTAAGGAGGGAGACTTAAATAGGCCCAGATATTTTCATCGCAAACGGTTCCTAGAAAACAACTGTGTGTGATGTTGTAGATATTTTTTATTAGCTGTTATAGACGAATTTGGAGTAAAGTGCCAACGGATGGTGTTTTAAATGAACGAGAAATTTTGTAGTACTAATGCAATTGTCATGTCAAATTTTGGAAAATTCCAGGGGTCATTTGACCTTTTAAGACATTTAAGTGATTTTCTAGCCATTTAATGACCGTAATTGAAATTTGAACTACATGTACATGCAACAGCTAACCATAACTGTTTGAAAACTCATATTTCATGTACTTGTGTGCGGTTTAATTCCATGTGCAGTAAATCGGAAGGAATTTTCAAACATATTGATCTAACGGCTATGGCACAATTAGGCATGGAGTGACATGGCATTTTAATTCCAAAAAATAAAAAAAACTCAGAATACACATGAAACCTTGGTTGATGTAATGTCATGCCACCAAGATGATGTGGTAAAAAATTGGCATGTTTAATGAAAGTTTGGACACACACCCCTCACAAACCGGAGCAACTCACTAGAAGGCTCGTGGTTCCGAGAGGGAACAATGCATGTTTGATGACGAACGGGAGATTAGCTTCCTCTTACGTCCTTCGATTTTTTTTCTACGTCTAACATGCAGTACTACAACTGTAATGCCAAATTGTTGAAAATTCTAGGGGTCATTTGACCTTTGACCTTTTAAAGACATTTAAGTGATTTTCTAGCCATTTAGTGACCGTAATTCAAATTTGAACTACATCTACATGCAACGCCTAAACAAAATGGTTTGAAAAATCATATTTGTGTACTTGTGTGCGAGTAAATTCCATGTGCAGTAAACTAGAAGGAATTTTCAAACATATTTCTCTCACGACATGGACACATGCATACGTATGCATGGAGGGACATGGCATTTTAATTCCTAAAAACAATAAAAATAAAAAAGACATGAAACCTAGGTTGACGTAATGTCATGCCACAAAGATATTGTGGTAAAGAAATTGGCATGTTTGACGAAAGTTTGGACACACACCCCTCACAAACCGGAGCAACTCACTAGAAGGCTCGTGGTTCCGAGAGGGAACAATGCATGTTTGATGACTTAACGGAGATAGCTTCCTCTTACGGACTTCAATTTTTTTCTACGTCTAACATGCACTACTACAACTGTAATGTGAACTTTTGGAAAATTCTAGGGGTCATTTGACCTTTTAAAGACACTTAAGTGATTTTTTAACCATTTAATGACCGTAATTCAAATTTGAACTACATCTACATGCAACGCCTAACCAAAACGGTTTGAAAAATCATATATGTGTACTTGTGTGCGAGTTAATTCCATCTGCAGTAAATTAGAAGGAATTTTCAAACTATTGGTCTCAAGGCATGGGCACATGCATGGAGTGCATGCCATGGCATTTTAATTCGAAAAAATTAAAAAATGATCAGAAAAACATGAAACCTTGCTTGATTTAATGTCATGCCACCAAGATGATGTGGTAAAAAAATTGGCCTGTTTGACGAAAGTTTGGACACACACCCCTCACAAACCGGAGCAACTCGCTAGAAGGTTCGTGGTTCCGAGAGGGAACAATGCATGTTTGATGACGGATGGAGATAGCTTCCTCTTACAGCCTTCAAATTTTTTCCTACGTTTAACATGCACTAATACAACTGTCATGTGAAAATTTGGAAAATTTCAGGGGTCATTTGACCTTTTAAAGACATTTAAGTGTTTTTCTAACCATTTAATGACCGTAATTCAAATTTGAACTACATCTACATGCAACGCCTAACCATAACGGTCTGAAAATCATATTTTTGTGTACTTGTGTATGATTTAATTCCATGTGCAGTAAATTAGAAGGAATTTTCAAACATATTGGTCTCAAGGCATGGGCAGATGCATGGGGTGCATGCCATGGCATTTTATTTCCAAAACATTAAAAAATGATCAGAAAAACATGAACCCTTGCTTGATTTAATGTCATGCCACCAAGATGATGTGGTAAACAAATTGGCCTGTTTGACGAAAGTTAGGACACACACCCCTGACAAACCGGAGCAACTCACTAGAAGGTTCATGGTTCCGAGAGGGAAAATGCATGTTTGATGACGGATGGGAGATAGCTTCCTCTTACGGCCTTCAATTTTTTTCCTATGTTTAACGTGCACTAATACAACTTTCATGTGAAAATTTGGAAAATTTCAGGGGTCATTTGACCTTTTAAAGACATTTAAGTTATTTTCTAACCATTTAATGACCGTAATTCAAATTTGAACTACGTCTACATACAACGCCTAACCAAAACAGTTTGAAAAATCATATTTTTGTGTATTTGTGTGTGAGTTAAAAAATCATCAGACGATGTAAATATCTGATGTTCAAAAAAGAAAATGTAAAGATCTGGCAAGACAACCGGCCCCCACACGATTGGCACTCTATCTCGTGGCTCGAGGTTTGGTAGGTGATTGGCGGGGATCATTAATCATACACTGTTCTGTATTGGAAACTGTCAGCTATTATGTTCACACACGGATTTTGCTGCGGGAATCGTGTGTAATTCAAACTACAGTACTCGTAAATTCCTGCGACCGGCGTGTGTACTGTCCCCGTCGATCTAGATTCTGGCCACCAATAAATACTACGTGCTCACGTTGTCCCGCCTGCATTCTCATCTACATCCTCCCCTCGCTCGCCCTCTCTCTCTCTCTCTCTCTCTCTCTCTCTCTCTCTCTCTCTCTCTCTCTCAAATCTCTGCCATGGCACCGCCGGTCTGCGCACGCGCCGACGAGGAGTCGCCACCCCTCGAGGACGCTCACTCGATTAGCAGCAATGAGGACCCCTACGCGCCGCCTGACGAGGTTGCGCCGGACCCCCCAACTTTGGATTGGTTTTGGGGCTAGTACAATCTTTGTCTGTGGAAGTCGCCGCCACTGGCTGAGAAAGCCAGGCAAGTGGCGTTCAAGAAGGAGATGGAGGAGGAGGAAGCAAGGTACCGGGCGACCTGTGAAGCCCGTGATGCCGCCTGGAAAAAGGAGGTGGCGGAGCTTTGGGGGCGGGCGCGTCATTGTGCCGAGGAGGTGTACAAAGACGGGTACTTCGCGAGGAAGGTCATAGGCGCTGGGCGCCTCGTCGCCGCGTGGAGGTGGGCCGATAAACTCCAGCGTGCCACCGACGAGGAGCTCCGGTGGGCGCCCAACAAAATGGCAAGATCGGCCGCGCGCGTCTGCCAGCAAGAGGCAGATCGGTACTTCAAGTGCTGCGAGGCGGAGGAGTCGGTGTACTGCCTCCGCACTAGGAAGACGCCGCGCACCAAGGAGCTGCTTGCGAGGGGTTGCCGGAATACTAGCCCCAGGAGGGATTATTAGTTTTAGTATTGTTCGTTTTCACTTTTATGCATTGTACCTAGTAGTTAAGTATCATCACGTATATGTGATGATATTATATATATATATATATATATATATATATTCTGTGATGAACTAATGACCAATTAATATATATATATATATATTATGAATTCCATTTTCTATCGATTTTTGTATACTAATTTGAATGTAGCAGTTATCATCCACATATACAGAATGGAAAGCGTATATACACACATTGAAACAGAACATATAAGAATGGAAAACAGAGTACACACATAGAAACAGAGCAATAAACAGAGCAATACTATGATTACTGTGAATACATAGCTATCCACGTCGAAACGACTTTTCAAAATAAAACGCGTCCATGAGACCATGACCAGCAGCCCTTGCCTAGGGTAGCTCTTGGCTCTGCCTAAACTCATGCAGGCGTTCGTCCAAGCGGTCGACACGCTGGCAGCACATCTGGAGCGCGATCTTGAGCTCCAAGTTGGATATTTCATCGGAGATCACTAGCTCAAGGGTGCGACGACCATGTTCCTCTACTGCACCCAGGTGGACACCTGGGCCAAGGAGGCGGTCGAGCCTACGGACCAGCGTGTTGGCATCCAGCGGGCCGCGGACAAGGCGAACAGCGGCACCCATGCGAACGGCGTGGTGGGTGTCCGGTGCAAGCATGGCGCGGCCGGCCTCTAGTGCAAGTACTGTGCTGAGGACCTCTACCCACTCTTGGCGAGGAATGGGGGTACTGACGGGACGTGTACCCAGCTGCGACGCCATGTCGACAAAAGGCAAGCGCCGATGGATCCACTCTTGCTGTGCGGCGCGCCGCGCCTCTCGCTCTGCGGCGCTCCAACGGTCTCGCCGTGCGGCGAGCCGCAGCCTATCAGCATCGACGCGCCTAGCTTGCTCTGCGGCGCGCCATCGATCATGTTGTGCGGCGAGCTGCAGCCTGTCGGTGCTGACATGCCTATCTTGATCCGCGACGCTCAAGCGCCATGCTCCAAATGTCTGCTCAACCTTGGCGATAACGCGCATCACGGCGTCGTCCATCGCGTTGCTGGGGAGCGCCTCGTCCTCGACGGGCCATGGCGCCTGCTCGTTTTCCTCGTCGACAGGGTTGATGGCAGAGGCGGCGCTTTGGTGGGTTGGCATGCTTGGAAAAGGTGGATGTGCTATAGGTTGCACTTGTCGCCTCCGTGAATCGCGCATCGCCTACGCGCAATATAGTAGGGTGGCGGAAAACATGTGAGGAAATGGCTGGAAACGGTGGTGTGTTCATAAAATGCCATCAATTAATTGAAACTTAGCATAGAAGGAACATCGAGCTAGCACAAGAAGTAGATGATGATCAGATGAACACGGACCACACTGGGGAACCCGTCGGTGATGAATTCATCAATCCCAAACGATTGAATACTAGTAAACGTTTGCCCACAACACACACGGCCTATTCCATCACAAACAGGTCGGATGGATCAACTGTATGCCACGTGTCGCACATTGTGAAAAATTAATGCGGTAGACCTTCTTTAACATGTGTTAAAAATAAAAAACAAGGACCTGGAGGTTAAATTAGCTGAGGGAATGGGTCATTTCAGTCATCTGATCGAAATGACCCATCCTATCAGTTAATTTAACATCAACACAACTTCCCCTCTAGTCGCCCATCTGATGGCTGCTCCAGCCTGAGCACACTTAACTTGATAGTTTTCTTACATGAGCTACTGGTGGAACATCTAGTCCTTGCTGATAGGAACCTCTTCGCATCCTTATGGCGTATACGGATGACCGCCCGTCCCCCAATGGCCAATAGATGTTGTGTAGACAGAGCATATCGCATACGTCTTTTTAGAAGCAATGGTCTGTGTTATTATCGGTCTTCGCACACATTTCTGATGACAGACCTGTTTGTCGCGTATCACACACATCTTGTTCTATTGAACCGTTTCTGTTCTCTTGCCTAATCACAAATAGTTCATCCGAGTGAACCGTATGTTGTACATCGCACACACCTTGATCAGGCTGGCCGTTTCTTTTGTGTTGCCTAATCACAAACAGTTCATCCGAGTGAACCGTATGTTGTACATCGCACACACCTTCATCTGGCTGCTCGTTTGTTTTGTTTCTCCATATCGCAAACAGTTAATTGAGCTGAACCGTATGCCCTGCATCGCACACGCAACTCAAATCTGAACCGTGTTTGATGCACCCTCCATCGCAAACATTTTGCACCTTTTTTGACGGTTATTTTACACCACCGTTTGCGATTAAGGCATCACACACAGTTTCGTCGAAGGGTCTCTGATCGTAGTGTCGCGTTAGCAGCAGCCTGCAGTAGTGAGGCGAGCTTGTCAATCTGAATGTGGAGGGACACCGTCCTCGACAACCCAGCCCCGGCCAGCAGCTTGGGTGGAACTGTGAAGAAGGTCAACTCCTGCACGGCGAAGTCACCAGGATCCTTGCTGCTTGTCACCTCCATTTCCACCTTGATGATGTCGGTCCTGCCTTTGGGCTCCCCCGACGGGCCGTTCGCCCAAAGCTTGGCCATGTAGTGCGGCAGTGGGGACGCCCCCACTCTGATGCAGACGACCGACATGGTGGTAGGCGCGCCGATGTTGAGCACGCTGCCAACCAAGAAAAATGCGCAGCCGTTCTCCTCCGCGAACAGCAAGAGCCGTGGCTCCGACAGTGGCACTTGCAGCTGGAGCACCTTGCCGTACTGGATCCTGTGCATGGGCATGGGATGCATGGTGCTGATGTGGTGGGAGAGCGCCGGCGGCGGGCCTTCGTAGCCGCAGACGGGCACGGGGCATTTGCAGGGCGCGAGCGGACACACGCTCTGGTGATCGGCGAGCTTGTGGTAAGTGACGTAGAGCCCACAGCCTTCGTGCGGGCACTCCACCCTCACCGAGGAGAGGACGGCGTCCACCGCCGTGTTCCGCACGTCGAAGCCACAGCCGCGCTCACACTTCTGGCACTGCCGCTGGTTCCCGGGGCGCTCGACGCTGCAGTCCGCGCAGGCCCGGTGCCCTCCCTTGCACTACACAGATCAATCGAAGAGCACATCAATCAAGAAACCTGCACCTTGCTGGATCAGTCGAACGGACGAGGTGTATTCGAACCTCATACACTAGAGGCTTCAAGGGGCGGAGGCACAAGGGGCAGTGGAGCAAGGTGAGGTCCATCGAGACCATAGAGAGCTCCATCGTCGGGTCCTGTTTCGTCGGCATGATCTCGCCCTCCTCATGCACAACCATCTCTTGCTTTAGGGCTGGGGCATTACAAAGCTTTACCATCACATATTCATACTACTTCAAGGTGCATTAAATCAACACATGCAAGTATCAAAAGGAAAGTCACGGCATGCATGCATGCGTTGTAATTAATGTATCGGTAAACGCAAATTATTAAAATATATCGACTGCAGTGATTTGATGTGTCGCGTCAACTCGTACAACAACGAGAAGTTTGATTACAACACCCTCTCCCTCGCGGTCTGAGCTCCGGTGCCTTAACTGCACCTGCCTTTGGCTGTATGACAGGTGGGCCACCCACCTGTTGGGCCCACCTGTCATAAATGCAAAGGTAGGAGAAGTAAGTCAATGAAGCTGCGTCCCTCCCTCGCCCATGAGCGTGGTGGCTGGCAGGACTAGGAGAAGCTTTCGCTACACGCTCTCCCTCCCGCACGCAGTGGACATGCAGCAGTTCATTCGGGGTCAGATGGCCAGAAGCATACTGTAGTACTCCACTGCAGTAGTAATCCATCATTGTTTGACTTCCCGAAGAGGCGAAGAGCCAAGCGCATCCCGGACGCTCGTGTGGCAGTTTCATGTGTAGAGTAGTCTAGGACAGCATGTATCGTGCCTCTAAGCTTAAAATCGTTGGGGTCGGCTCCATGCTATGAGGCTGTCTCGAAGCATTTTTTATTAAAATAATCTTCTGGCCCTACCTATCATCCTGGTGATTGTCGTTTGCACACTCATCTGGTCAAGGCATGAATAAATATTTTAATTTGTGGTGGGGTAAATGTTAGAGGTTGCAGCAAATATATTGTACACTGCGGGTCTTTTAGCCAAGTTTAGAGGTAAGCATGTGGGGCCAGTGCTATGATGTGTCGCTTCAACTCGTACAATGAGGAGAAGCTTGATTTTACTACTACACACCTTCTCCCTCGCCCATGCGCGCGGTGGCTCGCAGACGAGGATAGGTTTTTGCTTATACTTCAACAAGCTATCCCTTCCACACACGGTGGACGGACATGCAACAGTGGATTTGATACTATAGAAGTAGTAGTAATATCATTGTTCGTCTTCTCGAAGAGGCGAAGATCCAAGCACAACCTGAACATGGCAGTTGTGAACGCTCTCGTGACAGTCGTTGTGTACGGGTGGGGCGTGGTGCGGAGCCTTGGAGCATGCATGTAGCCAGGCTCTTGCATGAGACAAAATTGCTATGTGAGCCCACTATTGTAGTACTTGCTAGTATAGCCATGTGAATCAGAAAGGAGTATTTTCCTTTCTAGAGATTTCAACAAGTGACTAGACTACACCCTAAATGAGTACATATGGAGCAAAATGAGTGAATGTACACCGTAAATAAATACGTAGTTCTCTCATTTTCCTCTCTGCCTTGGTTGCAGTGCACAATATTGAGTATACTAGTACTGACTAGTCTCTTTTTGACACGCATTTATGTTTTATAACACAGTACAGACGCAAGCGCTCATATACACGCGCATACACTCACCCCTATGAACACACACACGCACACCCTACCCCTATGCGCACCTCCGAAAGACTGAGTCAGCATATCATCTTGAAATTTACGAAGTTAGCATAGGCACCTCGTCATCGACGGGAACGACTCCTGACACGCATTTACGTTGATACAGCTTGAATGCCAACGACGCAGAGGGTAGCGGTTCCCGAAATGTTGAACGGTCAATGATGCCTCCGCATTCAAGTAGCATGCAGAGGTAGGAGTAAGTAATTGGAGAAGCAGAATGGAGCATGTGAATGCAACGCAGTTTGGACTGTCATATAAAGGCGCCACACCACTCCAATCCATCTACTCCTAGTCTCTGCACAACACTGCCCACTCCAATCCAAGACTCAGACCAAGTGACCAGAAGCTACAAGCACCCATGGCGTCAATGGACGCGTGCGGCAGTCGACTGTGCCAGGTCGTCCAAGACGCCGACCTGCGGCCCCGCACTGCAGAGCGTTTCCAGACGGTGCTAGCAACTGCCAGTGTCATAGCCCTCGTCGACGCCGGCTTCGCCTCTCGCATGCGCCAGATGATGGTCGACTCCATCCACAGGTTCACCGCCGTCAAGAAGCGCGCGGACGACCTTGCCATACTGCTCCAGCCTGCGCGCCCAGGCTCCTCGTTGCCTGCCACCCTCATCGGCCTCCAAGGTGACGAACTCTTTGAAGCATTGGTGGCCCTGCAGCTGCCGGAGGTCGCGACGAAGAATGTGCACCTCGAGGCCGCGCTCGCCCCGCAGCACCTCACCATGCAAGAAACCATCAATCTGCACATCCACGTCTATGAGGAAATCGTCTACATAGGCCACTACAAGGCCAGCAAGGACAAAAAGATGTTGGCCTTCTTCCAGCGGCTGGAATCTTTGGACGCCATTGTTTAGAAGCACGTCGACCTGGCCACGAAAGTCGTTGCTACTTAGCCGCCATTTGGTGGGCCGGCACCCTAAGTCGAGGAGGTGGACATCGTCGATGGATGCATCTTTCTTCTTGCCTTCTGTAAACAACACTGCATCACCTTGTGGCCTTAATGTTTTATTAGTTTATGGCATTTTTATTCCAGTCGTAAATGACATGTGTGATCCCTTGCTCTTATTTGGCATTAATTATTTGTAGTATCACTGCCTTCGACCTGTATACTACTATCTAGGTCCTGGTTTACTAGTCCCTTTTGTAATTTGTGCTAAATTTTGACCAAAGATTTAACTGACAAAATGTTAGTGCATGTCAACAAAAATTATATCAGTTGATTTGTATTTGAACATAGTTTTAAATGATATAATTTTGGTGATATGCATGAACCTTTTGTTAGTCAAATTTATGGTCAAAATTTGGCACAGATTATGACAAGGAGCAGTAAACCAGGACGGAGATAGACTGGTCCGTCACCATCGTGTTTGGTGTCTAATTTTGACTTCAGCGACCTAACCTACAAGGAGGGAGTGCTCTATATATTGGCTCCACAACCAAACGTATAAAGTATATTCAAAACTGAGTGTTACTACAAGTCACGAGTTCAAAACGAGAAAGTGGAACAAGTACAACATGCCTGTGTCGTACGCGTCCCACCACCACACGGCCGCGGTGCACAATGCAGTAACTAGTCTCTTCTTGACCCGCATTTACATTCATATGGCTTGAATGCCAAGGAGGGAGAGGGTAGTGGTTCCTGAGACGTTGAACGGTCAATGATGCATCCTAAAATTAGCATGCAGAGGGAATTAATTGGAGAAGCAGAATAGAGCCAGCACGATGTGAATGCAACAGAGTTTGGACTCTCGTATAAAGGCGCCCCACCACTCCAATCTATATACTCCTAGTCTCTGCACAACACTGCTCACTCCAATCCAAGACCAAGTGACCAGAAGCCACAAGCACCTATGGAGGCGATGGACGCGAGCGGCAGTCGGCTGTGCCAAATCATCCAAGACGCCGGCTTACGGCCCCCGCACCGTGCAGCATTTCCAGATGGTGCTGACGACCGTTGGCATCGTAGCCCTCGCTGACACTGACTTCGCCTCTCACATGGACGACATGATGATCCACTCCATCCGCAAGTTCATCGCCGTTAAGAAGCGCGTGGACGACCTTGCTATACTGCTCGAGCCCGCGCTCCCAGGCTCCTCATTGCCTGCCACCCTCGTCGGCCTCCATGGTGACGAACTCTTTCAAGCCCTGGTGGCCCTACAGGTGCCGGAGGTCGCGACAAAGAATGTGGACCTCGAGGCTGCACTCACCGCGCAGCACCTCGCCATGCAAGAAACCGTCGACCTGCACATCCACGTTTACGAGGAAATCATCTACATAGGCCACTACTAGGCCAGCGAGGACAGAAAGACGTTGGCCTTCTTCCAGCGGCTGGAATCTTTGGACGCCATTGTTGAGAAGCACGTCAACCTGGCTACGAAAGCCGCTGCTACTTAGCTGCCGTTCGGTGGGCCGGCGCCCTGAGTCGAGGAGATGTAAGTCGTCGATGGATACATCTTTCTTCTTGCCTCCTGTAACCAGCACTGCATCTCCTTGTGGCCTTAATGTTTTATTAGTATAGCACTCCCTCCGTTCCCAAATATAAGTATTTCTAGAGATTCCGGCAAGTGACTACATACAGAGCAAAATGAGTGAATCTACGCTCTAAAATATGTCTACATAAATCCGTATGTGGTATTCCGTTTGAAATATCTAAAAAGACTTATATTTAGGAGTGGAGGGAGTATATGGCATTTTTATCCCAGTCGTAATGTTTTCACTGTGAGGTGGGGCCGCAGTTGAGCAAACCGTGGCACCCCGATCCGCATGGAGCAGAGGGCCTTCGCACGTCAGCCCAGGATTACGCTTGACGCACGACAGGTCCATGATACTTCATTCCAGGTACAATAATATTCATCAAGTACATGTGTATACAATTACATCATGGATGAATACAATTATCTAGCATAGCCCTAAGGCTATACGGATGGCAGCGGAAGTCTATTTAAATGGCAGTGGAAGTCTTGGTTTGGCAGCATCTCATCTAGGTTGGGCTCCACAACTCACATGACTGGCAAGATTACGGCCTAGCACGACGGATCAAGCGAACAATTCGGTATGACCTACAAAACTGGCATGACACGCCAGGTCAGTACATTGAATGTACTTGCAAGACAACCAAATACATAGCATCCAAGCAAACAGATGACAATGCAAGAACCAAGTGTATGAAACAACCTACCTCATAGCAGAAACTAAGCATGGCAATGGCATATGAAACTTACTTCTAACATGGCTAACGCAAAGCATAACATATCAAAACATGGCATGGAATCATGAAACTATGCTGAAAATAAACTCCAGTCATATCCAATGCAAACATAACATGTTAACTTTACGTAATCATCTACTGTTCTATCATGGTTCTTTAAATGCAAATAACAACTTACTAATCATGCAATACAAACAAAAATGTGCCTCGAGTCGCTCGGACTCACCAGTGGGTTGCCTCGCAACCAAGTGATGATCATGCACGGATCACCAACGAACCCGTACTTGGTTCAACACTCACCGAGACCTTGTCTCGTGATCATACCAACTCATCATCGTGATTACTCATGACTGTCTCACAGTCCAAGTCACCACATTATTTCACATTATTCATCAACTTAGTTATATTAGGTTCATCCTCCATTTCTACCAAGACCGGATAGTGTGACCTACTACGAACTTTTGCCCATGACCGAGGACGCGGCTATCGATAGATTGAATACACTCTGCAGAGGTAGCTTACTGTACCCACACCACGAGACCCATGGCCTCTCTCTCCCATACGTGCGTACATTGCATTCCGACAAAACCGAGCTACTGCCATGACGCTCTCCCGGCCACTCCGACCAACACCCCCTTGGGGTTCAGTCCTGGGTGGCCCCGTGTCTATCAAAGACACCAACGGCCATCGTTGTGGCAAAACCGTCCCAAACGGGGACAAGGTACCATAAAAACAAAAACGAGCACACAAGCTTATGTCCGCCTACCTGATCAGGGTAGCGCGTGCTCATAACCTTCCCTCGCGAGAGGCACCGGTGAGAGGCATGACAATAGACCCAGCTAGGACCTCCCCATAAGGTAAATGTGGTTGCACTGGAGAAAGCTCGAGTTGGGTGGCACTGTGATATCCCAGTGATGACGGAGGAGGTTTGTAATTAAGTCATATTATTAACTTCTCCATCATCAATCATCATGCGAGCCTTATTAACATGAATGCAACAACTAACACGCAACATACCGATGCAGTAACAAAACATCAAGCATTTCAAAACAACAATGATAGCATGCGAAACATGGCAATACCAAGTACTAGCAAACTTATCAGTGCAACAGAATTATCATAACATCGATAGTACTAACATGAAACTAAACTAGACAGAGGCATGATATTATCAGTAACAACAACAAACTAGCATGTCAAATTATCTTATGAAAGCGTCAGCGTGCAAGACAGATAGCAGAACATATAGCACGACTAAAATAACAGCAGACGGAATAGACAAGAAACTACTGCAACTAAGCACACACGCGAGGTGCAAGAGAAGTCAACGTGCAAGTTTGGGGCTCATGATAAGAGATTGGCTTGCCTGGGGTCGAGGATAACTCCGGAAAAAGTGTGGAACGATCGCGAAAAGATTTGCCGGAAACAGTTCTCTCTCAGAGGGGGCTGTTTACGAGCAAGGGCAAAGTGATCATTTTCACTGTGTGAAAACATAATGAAAATTATACCAATGGAAAGAGTTCAACGAGACGAAGACGTGAGCGTTGGTTTCACCTCAATCAGAGTTACGGTTGTCGAGATACTAAGGTTTGAAGTTCAGGGACCTATCGGTGAAAGTTTTTTAGCAAACAGGCCCCTGGAGGAAAAACTGAAAGTGCCTTTCTCAGAAATACGCTTTCCAGAGAGGAAAGCACACTCTGCCCCAAAGAGGAAGCGAATACGCTTTCGGTTGAGGGAAGCGCATTTTTGGAAATACGCTTTGGCGAGAACGACTTCGTGTGGTAGCGGCATCACTTATCCATGGCGGGCCGGTCAGCGTGGCGTGGCGGCGGAAGGCGTGGTCGCTGCCGGGTGGGGTAGGGGAAAGCGGCACGGGCCCGCTTTGGCCAGGTCAGCTCCTTCTTCTTCCTCCGCCTGTATGCGGCAGACGAGAGGGTGATGGCCGCCTCGACGGTGCTCGGCAGCGCGTCCGGTCACGGCAGGCGATGGGTGACCTACCCACGAGCTCAGGAGGACGAGGCACAACCGGTGGTGGTGTCCGTTGCCGGCGAGGAGCACGGGAGAAGGAGCAGCAGGACGCGCGGCGGAGCAGGGCGCACGGCGGAGCAGGGCTTCGGCCTCTGGCGAACCAGGGGCTCCGGTGGGGGAATGGGGTGGGCAAGGCAATGGGGAGGCTCACCGGACCCTAGAGAGGGCAGAGGTGGAGGTGGAACGGCGAGAGGGGAGTGTCTTCGCCGGAATAGAGCGGAGCCCGAGGCGGCGGCCGTGGCAATGGTGGTGGTCAGAGAGCTCCTCGAGATCGAGCTAGAGGTTCGGGAGGGGGCTTGTGGACTGCGAGGGGCTCGGGGTCACTACTTATAGCCGCGGAGACGAGTTCTAGAGGGAGGGGCGAGGCGACACGCGGCACGGCTACGTGTCCGTGCGCCGGTGACACGCAAACATGGCCAAAGCTCACGGGGAGCGGCGGAAAGGCGACGAGGGGGACGCGGACAAGTGCCAGGAGGTCACGGAGACGAGCCGAGCTCGGGGACAAGAGGGGGGAAGCGGACAGAGGCGAAGAAACGACGACGAGCTCACGAACAGGAACAGTTTGGCGACGGCGACGACTCATCGAGGAAGCAAACGAAGGGGGAAACGGGCCAAGACGCACGGCGACGATGAGGCTGAGCTGTTTGACAAGGTTGGACGAGCCAGAGCTAGCCGGAGTTGCACCACTGTGGCCAACAGTGGTGAGACAACTGATTTGGCCTGTATAGCCCCGTGGTCACCATCGACATCGCACGCTCTGGTCGTCAACTAAGTGCCAAATCTTGTCTACAACATAGTCCTTCCAAGGCTCATTAAGACTGAGGTGATGGAACGAGCAAAGGTGTAGCGAGCAGAGGGAACCAAGCTCGACAAGTTTGCTGTTGCAAAGTTGGCCACATCCTGGTGATTAGACCAGAGAGGTTAAGAGCTAACCTGGTTGTCTGGGAGGTTCAAGGAAGCAAAGACTACGGTCCTGCGAAGTTGGAAGGGATTTGGGCAAGGATTTTAGCATAGCTGCAGTTCAAATGCCAAATCTGACCCAGAAAGCAAATGACGAAGAAGCACTCACTAGGACTGATGGATTGGGCTAAAACTTGGCAAAGCTTCCTTATTTGGTCATATGTAGATGCTGCAAAAAGATCATGCCAAATGGACTTGCCAAATTGGTACTTGTTTCACAAGCATCAGATCTGACCAGAAACTTTGGAAAAATCTAGGAAAATATTGGCTACATGAAATGAGCCAAATTTGTTGGAGATAGGTTATATGGATACGAGAAGGCTTGGGAATATTTTCAGCCATAATGGAGCAAGATAAAATATACTTGCTTCACAAACTGAAAATTTGGACAGAAACCAAGAATTGTTCCTGTGTTCACATAGTTCAATGAAATGAACTGAATTTGGGTGGAGGCTAATGATTTGAGATACTTGAGAAGATGGGAAAGTTTCATCCCATTTGGAAACTCTATGAAGGTACTTCCTTCACAAAGTTGCAATCTGGTCAGAAACTTTGAAAAATTGCACAGGGAGCTAGGATAAAGTGATTGAGATCGTATTTGATATTCGTGGGTTATTTAACAATTTTAATCAGCCTGCCAAATTTCAGCTCAAATAGAATTAGGAATAAAGCACTTCCTTTGCAAAATTTCAGAGAAGGCAAAAACTTGCATTGGATCATGTGCCAAAACTTTGAACTATGGAACATGAGATAAGGATGGAACTAGTGATTATATAGCAAGGACAAGCTTCACAATGTATGTGAGAATTTTCCTTGCTATAAAAATAGTATTTCCTTTAGAAAGTGGGAGAAATGCAATATTGGTATTAAATAGGAAAAGGCAATTTTCCATATTTAATTATGGCCAATATCTTTGCCAGACCTTGGATTAGGCATAAATATCAACTCCACCAATTCTCATGAATTTAGGAGATGGTTAGTTATGCCTTTGGATTTTATTCCTCGGAAAGGCAAGAAAAGGAATAAATCATAATTCAAAAATATTGCATGGGACTTGGCAATATTTTTGCATATCCAAGGATTAGGAGAATAGGAGGGTCTCTGGGAATAGATGGGATGATCAATAGATCAAGGAAAATGATGGCTCCTTTGTAATCACAAAGGCCACATTCAAATTCCAAAATTCGGAATTAGGGTTTGAGTGGATTTGAGATGATGCAAAAGAGGTCTTGCCCACTGAAAAATACATGAGCAAGGTTTTGAACGGTTGGAAATGACAAAATTTCTCAGAATCATCCAGCAACCTCAGGAGAAAATTTTGAAAATGAGTGCCAGGAAGGAATAACAGCACAAAAATTGATAACCCAATTTTGGGGCTGTTACAAACCTTCCCCCCTTAAAAAGAATCTCGTCCTCGAGATTCCTGGGGTTACAGCACAATTGCAAAGATAACTACTCCAGGGAAAACCTCGGGGTAAATTTTGAACCCTTCGGTCAGATTTCAACGATTTGGGGTACCGATAGTTGGTACACCCAGAGAGAGATATGAGCAAAAAGGATTATATCCACGGCTAGGGGCACTCGAGACCAGACTCCCGAAAAATGCTGGATGCACCCCAATGAACAGTGGTTTCACCTGTTTACACGTGGGTCCAGGTGCAGGTGAGGTGGCTGCGCCAGCTCAGGATGCACACTGTGGTACGGGAAAATTTCGCGGATTGCTCCACGAAAAAGTAGGTGTCGAGGTAGAATCGGAGTTAAAACTTATAATGGGGAGTTGTACTAGATCGAGTGAAATAAAACTGACAGTGTTTCTCCGGAAACACAATCGGGGCTAACGCAAAAGAATGAGTGACGAGAAATGGCCAGATGAAAATGCCTCTTCGAGGCGTTGGGTTTAGAAATCCGGCACACGGGGTATGCACAGATAGAGAGGGATATGCGACTTTGCATTCCCCCGAGTACTGCCCTAAATGTACTAGTGGGTGTACCGGGTGTGCGTGCGGTATGCAGTATAATCTAAACTAGCAAACAGACAGATGCAATAAACATGCAATGAAAAACACACCAGATAAATCATACTAAGGTGTTTTAATGCTAGTGGGTATATGTAATCCTGGTATACATATACCTACACCAGCGTGCATTTTTATTATAGACTCGCGACGAGTCAATGTTGTTTTTAGTGTAACTGTTGCACTGATTAAAATCTTGTTAGAAACACAATGCCAACCACTTAAACATTTACGCTTGACGGAGAGACAATCAAAACAACACAAAAAGAAACCAAAGACAAGCAAGCGTAACACATCATACGGGTTACAAACAGTGCAAGCATACCACAAAGCACGAACGCTCTACACGCTAAACAAAACTACTCATTCCGGGATACATGGTTCTATCCTCCTATCGAGGATAAACAGATTGGCTAACCTACTTGCAGAACCATCCCACTGCGTGACTGAGATCATGCAGAGGACTGGCCGTGCTGGGGCTCTCCGGGAGGACGAAGACTGAGCCAATCTCCATCTTCACCGTCCGGCGGCACTATGGGTTGGGGTTCGACTGCTGTGGGTGTGGCTGAAATTGGTCCAAGTAAATGCTGCTGGTGGATTTGGTAAAGAGCCTTGTTGAAGGAGTCGAGGGTGATGATGTTTGGCCGAGGCCACAACACCGGCTGAGAGGGTAGCACTAGTTCGGAGGGAGCGGGGTGAACGGCTTGGGTTGCGAATTTACGAGCCTCACGATAAGCTTCCGTGACAACTCGTACCGCATCGTTGTCCAGGGTTCTAAGCTCGGCAAGTATTTTGGACATCATCATCCCCTGGGTAGTGATATATTGCATCAGGTGAGCGATTGCGGGGTCATTTTCCTGGATAGTGAAAGAAGACTGAATTCCGGTTTCTGTCACCACGGGGGAAAAGCAGAACTCCCGCCTCTCAGTCACTTGCGGGAACTTGGTTCGGAGGTGGAGGATAGCCTCCACAGCAGCAGCCTGAATGGCTAAATCAGAGGTAGGCATGGCTCTACCCTGAAAAACCAACGGCTGGCCATCTATTGCGGGACCTAGGTTGATGTGCACTCTTGCATCAAAGCGATGCAGGTGAGGGACGGGTGCCGATTGGAACACCAGGTAATCGGGGCTAGCCTTGCACCCAAAGGCTTTGGTGAGCATCTCGGTAAGAAGGGGTAGAAAGCCAGGGTGGTTGACGGCAAAGGTGCGGCTATGAAACTTGGGAGCTTTGAAGGTGCTAGCCATGGCTGGAGTGTTGCTAGTTAGGCTTCTTTCAGGGACATGGCTGACTGAGGGGTAATCGATACGATGAGCGGAAAGGGGGGGCTTTTATAGGGAGCTATGCGGGACATGCCCGCATGGTGTGGCCCCTTTCCCTTAATGGCGAAGGGAAAGCGGTGTGTCCGACAAGAAAGGATTGGGTTGCTATTCTGTCCACGGATAACTAGGAGGGGACAGCGGGGTGAGGATGTGTCGGTCCCGACTGCGCCACCTGTTGATTAACAGTGGCCATGCCGGATGCCAGGGATGGGTCAAATCCCTTAGTGTCAATACGGGTTGATGGTAGCGGTGATCTAATGCTAGGATAACCTATGCCAGCCTGGCTACTCTGATACCATCTCCTGTGGCACTCCGATCCGCATGGAGCAGGGAGCCTTCGCACGTCAGCCCAGGATTACGCCTGACGCACGACAGGTCCATGATACATCATTCCAGGTACAATAATATTCATCAAATACATGTGTATATGATTACATCATGGATGAATACAATTATCTGGCATAGCCCTAAGGCTATGCGGATGGCAGCGGAAGTCTATTAAATGGCGGCGGAAGTCTTGGTTTGGCAGCATCTCATCTAGGTTGGGCTCCACAACTCACAGTACTGGCAAGATTACGGCCTAGCACGACGGATCAAGCGAACAATTCGGTATGACCTACAAAACTGGCATGACACGCCAGGTCAGTACATTGAATGTACTTGCAAGACAACCAAATACATATCATCCAAACAAACAGATGACAACGCAAGAACCAAGCGTATGAAACAACCTACCTCATAGCTGAAACTAAGCATGGCAATGGCATATCAAACTTACTTCTAACATGGCTACCGCAAAGCATAACATATCAAAACATGGCATACCAAAGCATGGCATAAATTCAGTCAAAGCATGGCATGGCATCATGAAACTATGCTGAAAATAAACTACAGCCATATCTAATGCAAACATAACATGTTAACTTTACGTAATCATCTACCATTCTATCATGGTTCTTTAAGTGCAAATAACAACTTACTAATCATGCAATGCAAACAGAAATGTGCCTCGAGTCCCTCAGACTCTCTTACCAGTGGGTTGCCTCACAACCAAGCGATGATCATGCACGGATCACCAACGGAACCAAACTTGGTTCAACACTCACCGAGACCTTGTCTCATGATCATACCAACTCATCATCGTGATTACTCACGGTATCTCCTGATCCAAGTCACCACATTATTTCACATTATTCATCAACTTAGTTATATTAGGTTTATCCTCCATTTCTACCGAGACCGGATAGTGTGACCTACTACGAACTTTTGCCCATGACCGAGGATGCGGCTATCGATAGATTGAATACACGCTGCAGAGGTAGCGCACTGTACCGAGACCACGAAAACTCATGGCCTCGCACTCCCATACGTGCGGACACGACGTTCCGACAAAACCAAGATACTGCCATGACGCTCTCTCGGCCACTCCGACCAACACCCCCTTGGGGTTCAGTCTTGGGTGGCCCCGTGTCTACCAAAGACACCAACGGCCACCGTCGTGGCAAAACGATCCCAAACGGGGACAAGGTACCATAAAAACCAAAATGAGCACACAAGGTTATGTCCGCCTACCTGATCAGGGTAGCACGTGCGCATAACCTTCCCTGCAGGAGGCACCGGTGAGAAGCATGACAATAGACCCAGCTAGAACCTCCCCATAAGGTAAATGTGGTTGCACTGGAGAAAGCTCGAGTTGGGTGGCACTGTGATATCCCAGTGATGATGCAGGAGGTTTGTAATTAAGTCATATTATTAACTTCTCCATCATCAATCATCATGCGAGCGTTATTAACATGAATGCAACAACTAACATGCAACATACCGATGAAGTAACAAAACATCAAGCATTTCAAAACAACAATGATAGCATGCGAAACATGGCAATACCAAGTACTAGCAAACTTATCAGTGCAAGAGAATTATCATAACATCGATAGTAGTAACATGAAACTAAACTATACAGAGGCATGATATTATCAGTAACAACAGCAAACTAGCATGTCAAATTATTTTATGAAAGCGTCAGCATGCAAGACAGATAGCAGAACGTATAGCACGACTAAAATAGCAGCGGATGGAACAGATAAGAAAGTACTTCAACTAAGCACACACACGAGGTGCAAGCAAAGTCAACGTGCAAGTTTGGGGCTCATGATAAGAGGTTGGCTTGCCTGGGGTCGAGGATTACTTTGAAAAAAGTGTGGAAAGATCGCGGAAAGATTTGCCGGAAACAGTTCTCTCTCGGAGGGGGCTGTTTATGGGCAAGAGAAAAGTGGTCATTTGCACTGTGTGAAAACATAATTAAAATGATACAACCTGAAAGAGTTTGACGAGACGAAGACGTGAGCGTTGGTTTCACCTCAATCGGAGTTACGGTTGTCGAGATACGAAGGTTTGAAGTTCAGGGACCTATCGGTGAAAGTTTTTCAGCAAATAGGCCCCTGGAGGAAAAACTGAATGTGCCTTTCTCAGAAATATGCTTTCCAGAGAGGAAAGCACACTCTGGCCTGAAGAGGAAGTGAATATGCTTTCGGTTAAGGGAAGCGCATTTTCGGAAATACGCTTTCGGTGCGGGGAAACGACTTCGTGGCGGGGCGCTGCCACTTATCCACGCTGGCAGGACCGGTCAACGCGGCAGCGGCGGGGCCGGGCGACTGGGTCGCTGCCAGGTGGGGTAGGGGAAACGGCGCGGGGCCCGCCTAGCCAGGTCAGCTCCCTTCTTCTTCCTCCCGCTCAAGGCGCGAAGGACAAAGGGTGATGCCCGCCTCGACGGCGCTCGCTGGCGCGTCCGGTCACGGCAGGCGACGGGCGACCTACCCACGAGCTCAGGAGGACGAGGCGCAACCGGTGGTGGTCTCCGTTGCCGTCGAAGAGCACGTGAGAAGCAGCAGCAGGGCATGCAGCGGAGCAGGGCTTCGGCCTTCGGCGAACCAGGGGCTCCGGTGGGGGAATGGGGTGGGAAAGGCAACGGGGAGGCTTACCGGACCCTGGGGAGGGCAGAGGTGGAGGTGGAACGGCGAGAGGGGAGCGGCATCACCGGAATCGAGCGGAGCCCGAGGTGGCGGCCGTGGCAATGGTGGTGGTCAGAGAGCTCCTCGAGCTCGAGCTAGAGGTTCGGGAGGGGGCTTGTGGACTGCGAGGGGCTCGAGGTCGCTACTTATAGCCGCGGAGACGAGTTCTAGAGGGAGGGGCGAGGCGACACGCGGCACGGCTACATGTCCGTGCGCCAGCGACGCGCACGCACGGCCGAAGCTCACGGAGAGCGGCGGAAAGGCGACGAGGGGGACATGGACAAGTGCCAGGAGGTCACGGAGACGAGCCGAGCTCGGGGACAAGAGGGGGGAAGCGGACAGAGGCGAAGAAACAACGACAAGCTCACGGACAGGAACAGTTCGGCGATGGCGACGACTCGTCGAGGAAGCAAACAAAGGAGGAAACGGGCCAATACACACGGCGACGATGATGCTGAGCTGTTTGACAAGGTTGAATGAGCCAGAGCCAGCCGGAGCTGCGCCACTGTGGCCAATAGTGGCGAGATCACCGATTTGTCCTGCATAGCCCCGTGGTCACCACTGACATCGCACGCTCTGGTCGTCAACTAAGTGCCAAATCTTTTCTATAGCGTAGTCCTTCCAAGGCTCATTAAGACTGAGGTGATGGAACGAGCAAAGGTTTAGCGAGAAGAGGGAACCAAGCTCGACAAGTTTGCTGTTGCAAACTTGGCCACATCCTTGTGATTAGACCAGAGAGGTTAAGAGCTAAGATGGTTGTCTGGGAGGTTCATGGAAGCAAATACTACGGTCCTACGAAGTTGGAAGGGATTTGGGCAAGAATTTAGCATAGCTGCAGTTCAAATGCCAAATCTGACCCAGAAAGCAAATGAGGAAGAAGAACTCACTAGGACTGATGGATTGGGCTAAAACTTGGCAAAGCTTCCTTATTTGGTCATATGTAGATGCTGCAAAAAGATCATGCCAAATGGACTTGCCAAATTGGTACTTGTTTCACAAGCATCAGATCTGACCAGAAACTTTGCAAAAATCCAGGAAAATATTGGCTACATGAAATGAGCCAAAATTTGTTGGAGATAGGTTATATGGATAGGATAAGGATTGGGAATATTTTCAGCCATAATGGAGCAAGATAAAATATACTTGCTTCACAAACTGAAAATTTGGACATAAACCAAGAATTGCTCATGTGTTCACATAGTTCAATTAAATGAACTGTATTTGGGTGGAGGCTAATGATTTGAGATACTTGAGAAGATGGAAAAGTTTCATCCCATTTGGAAACTCTATGAAGGTACTTCCTTCACAAAGTTGCAATCTGGTCAGAAACTTTGAAAAATTGCACCGGGAGCTAGGAGAAAGAGGTTGAGCTCATATTCGGTATTCATGGGTTATTTAACAATGTTAATCACCCTTCCAAATTTCAGCTCAAATAGAATTATGAATAAAGCACTTCCTTTGCAAATTTTCAGAGAAGGCAGAAACTTGCATTGGATCATGTGCCAAAATTTTAAACTATGGAACATGAGATAAGGATGGAACTAGTGATTATATAGCAATTAAAAGCTCCACAATTTGTGTGAGAATTTTCCCTGCTATAAAAATATTAGTTCCTTTAGAAAGTGGCAGAAATGCAATATTGGTATTAAATAGGAAAAGGCAATTTTCCATATTTAATTATGGCCAATATCTTTGCCGGAGCTTGGATTAGGCATAAATATCAACTCCACCAATTCTCATGAATTTAGGAGATGACTAGCTATGCCTTTGGATTTTATTCCTTAGAAAGGCAAGAAAAGGAATAAATCATAATTCAAAAATATTGCATGGGACTTGGCAATATTTTTGCATATCCAAGGATTAGGAGAATAGGAGGGTCTCTGGGAACAGATGGGATGATCAATAGATCAAGGAAAATGATGGCTCCTCTGTAATCACAAAGGCCACATTCAGATTCCAAAAATTGGAATTAGGATTTGAGAGGATTTGAGATGATGCAAAAGAGGTCTTGCCCACTGACAAAGACATGAGAAAGGTTTCGAAAGGTTGGAAATGACAAAATTTCTCTGAGTCATCCAGCAAACTCAGGAGCAAATTTTGAAAATGAGTGCCAGGAAGAAATAACAGCACAAAAATTGATAACCCAATTTTGGGGCTGTTACACAAACTATCCATCAGCCAAATCCCCACCCCGCCCACCACACATCGGCTATGTTTAGAATTAGAAGAGAGAAATGAGGGAGAAGAGCTAGCTGTAGCACGGACGCTATTGTCAGATGGGACTCGTGTTGATAGAATAGGAGTACTAAGCACTCGTACCTCTTTTTTAGGGAAATAGTAGTCGTATGTCTAGTACCACAAGTTGGGTGCGTGCGACCTATACCTGTCATCACTCTAGGTCTCCTTTTCGAACTGCGGCTATGCTTCACAGTACATATTTTTCATGCATTTATCCTCCTGTATGTACTCCTAGGCTATTTCCACACGCTCCCTTTCGCCGACATGTGACACATAGAGCATCTGGGTCATAGTGCATGCATGACTCGGAGCATATGCCGGGGTACTTTGCATTTCAGACCTCACGAATTACATACAAACACCCCGCGGAAGAATAAACAAATAAATGAATTACTACATGAAACCAGAATATTTTTGTAGAAACTAGAGCACGTTCATTAAATTTTGGACATAACACGTTTATAAAAAATGACCGGACCTAAACCACTCTAAGGGCCTCTTTGATTCGCAGGATATTGAAAACATAGGAACGGGGAAAGTATGATGGCGATGAACCGCGACAAGGAGAACTTTAACTCAGTTAGAGGTTAGAGATAGATTCTAACCCTGAACTAACTCTAACCAAAGAGGTGTATGGATGGCAGGGTTAGATTGACAATAAATGCTCTTCTCAATCATTTGACTACTTTGGACCCTATTTCCTGCCGGATTTGGTGTGGCCTCCTCCCGCTCACAATTGACATAAACGAACCATCTTTACAAATCAAGCATGCAAAATATGATAAATTTTACTTCGTCCATACAAATGAGATATCACACTTAAACATACAAGTAGTTAATCAAGCTTCACAAAAAAATATACTCCATGAAACAAAGCATGAGCTAACTCATCATGGAAGTCATTCACGATAGGGAGGGAGCCCGGAGCCCCTCACGCACCCAGGGAGGAGCCCGTCATCGTTGCTCTGGAGGAACGCTCTGTAGAGCCCAAGCCCCGGGAACCCCTCCGACACCGGCGCTTGCGAGTTGAGGTCGACACCGGCATGTGTAGCAGGGCCACTTGCCGACGACTACGAACCGAATCTTTGGGCCTCTAGAAATAATGCAAGTCTGAAACTGAAATACCTAGAAAGGTGAACTGAATCTTTGATCCTCTAGAAATAATGCAAGGCTGAAACTGAAATACCTGGAAAGGTGAACTAAATCTTTGGGCCTCTAGAAAGATTTATTACCTCCGCAAGCAGCATCAAACAATTCCATGCATGTGCCACAAATCTATACCAAGTTTAATTAGGATCTACTTTTCGAAATCAGAATTAGTGCTAGAGTGAGCAAGATCAATGATATGGCTGTGAGACAGAGAAGAACAAACAAACTCACCCCTCTCGTGACCTCCCTGGTAGATGTGCTGCTGCCGCGCACGACAGAGGGAGAAAAACAACTGGCGAAGGGGGAGCGAGGCGAGCTTCGGAGGCCGGAGGGAGAGGGCGGCCGTGGGAGGGCGGCGGAGGCCGGAGGAGAGAAAGGGCAAGAGGCGGAGCGGCACTTGGGACGGCGACCCTATGGGGAACAGAGAGGAGTCGTGCGAGGGGGGGAGGAGGGGGCGGAGGGAGCGATCTGGTGCGGGCAGGGGAGATTTTTTTAGTTCTCCTTTAGTGGGCCCAAGGAGAACTAACCCAACTAGAACCTCTCCGCCTGGCTAGTATTTTTAGCTGTGTTAGAGCAAACTAGCTCAAACTAACCCCTCCCGTTTGGATACTTTGAGGCTATTTCAACCCAAACTAGCTCTAACTCAAGGATCCAAACAAAGAGGAGTAGTATTGTACATGCTACAGTCTGGACCGTAGCACATTGTTTTTTATGGCCATATCACCACATTGTTTTCTCACTTTGGTTCACTTTTGTACGTGATGCCGCCTGGTTCACTGTGGCTACCGTGGTTCACACTCCTCCAACGTGAGTAGTAGTACTAGTATATACACTATATATACCGCATGATTCTTTGCTCCTTCTTACTAAGTACTTCGCCGACATGTGGAAGAGCCAGCATCCGGGTCGACGTGTCATGCACCAGATTAGAGTGCGGAGCAGAAGGGGGGCATCACCCCGGTGGTAGCGCTAGTAAATCATTACTATAGTGGGTAGTCATGTCACAAGTCTTTCCAGCAGTAACACGTCGTCAAATCGCACAATCCGACCTTTCCAGTAGTAAGTAAGTTGAATCCGCTACTCCCTCACCATCCTCGCCTCTCTGTCAAACCACCTACGCGAAAACTGCCTCGCGTACTGTGCGGGAAAAGCCCCTCCCTCAACTTTTAACTACGTGAAAATAGTTCGAGCTTGTTCGTTCTATATAAATACTAGTACTGTATGTTTATTCACCATGGGGTTGTTCAATGAATGGAGGGCCGGGGAGAACAAGTGAACAATACTACTTCCTCCATTCCCTTATACAAGGCCACAAACTCATATTACAGGTACCAAGATAAAATTCAATGACTAGTTTGCATTCTAACTTTTCTTTTCGTTAACCGGGATCATAATATGCCACAACCATGCAACGAATGAATGGAAGGAAGTAGTTGAGTGTCATTATGACTACACGCATGTAAGTATTAAAAAGTTGCTAGTATGAGAAAACATCATTAATTTTTGTCTCGGTTACTTTTGGTGGCCTTGTATTGATGCAAACTGTATTTTTGATAGTGGCCTTGTATAAGGGAATGGAGGGAGTACTACTATTAAGTAGGAGTCATACAGTTAGTCACCTTAAATAAAGGGTTTCTTTTCTTTAATGCCACGTACACACATTGAAACACTTGTTGTGGAGAGAAAAATATAATCACTCCACTATATATGTACGCAGGGGCCTGAGTGCTTGCCTTACTAGGGTTGCTCTCTTAATTCTCTCATCCTCTCCAGATCTAAACAAGACAATGGTAACAACATTTTCTCTCTGCTCATCGCTGGTCACAGATCCGGTCGGATCCCTTCGGCCAGTGTGTGTAGAGTACTAAGGTGCATCGTTCACGCGGTCATTGCCGGCAAGGGAGGAAACCCACAGCTGCCGGAGGGGCCCGATGCTCTGCCCGTGCCGTTCTCTCCGACATAACGCCGGGTCGGGAGGTCCTCCGACCCTTCTTCCTCCCTATTGTATTGTGCGCAGATCCGACCTGCCGCCGCCGACATCCCGACGACCCTCAGGTATAAGTTCTTCAAAAGCGGCCTTGCTCTACTGCCCCAACTCCCCATATGTCTGCATGTGCATCTTTTTCTACTTCCATCAGCTCTTCCAAATCCACCTAAATTTTTAGTATTATTAGAGGTAAATCTACTTCATGCATTCGAATGTAGGACTTGGTTCAAACAACGAAGAAAGGGGGGAAAGTCGTAGCATGAATCTAGGACTTGATCCAAAGAAGAAATAACAGGGGAAAGTGGTAGAGACCGGATACCCAACCGGTCTCTTGGTTGAAAATGGAAATAATGGGAAAACGTAGTACAAACTAGATAAGGAACATATCTATTATTGGTTGAAAAAAGGATAGAAAGTGGCCGCTGGTGGACAAGTCAACAGAGTATGTCCAGGATTAGATTTGCTGCCCTCACATAGTAAAAGGTCTCCAGGATTAGATTTGCTGCCCTCACATAGTAAAAGGTCTCCAGGATTAGATTTGCTGCCCTCACATAGTAAAAGGTCTCCATGATTAGATTTGCTGCCCTCACATAGTAAAAGGTCTCCAGGATTAGGTTTGCTGCCCTCACATAGTAAAAGGTCTCCAGGATTAGATTTGCTGCCCTCACATAGTAAAAGGTCTACATGATTAGATTTGCTGCCCTCACATAGTAAAAGGTCTCCATGATTAGATTTGCTGCCCTCACATAGTAAAAGGTCTCCAGGATTAGGTTTGCTGCCCTCACATAGTAAAAGGTCTCCAGGATTAGATTTGCTGCCCTCACATAGTAAAAGGTCTCCAGGATTATATTTGCTGCCCTCACAGAGCATGAACAAACTCGGCATCACCAGTTTATGCCTCCTTGTAGGTACATTGTGCTGATGTGTCCACTGTCGCATGTCCTTATATCAACTTTTTGTTGTTGTTAATGTAAGGGTGCATGTGAAATGAAGAGATCACACTGTTACCTTAAGGACATGTCTAACCAGTGTTATTGTTAATCTAATGCCTCCAGTCATATGATGCAATTAAACTGTGTTACAAATGGTACTCCTCTTGTTTTTCCCAGTATGATAAGTAAGTTGCTTCTTTACGCTGCTGAGTGACCTAGTGTCCCCACGGTCCCATGACCTTAAACCAACTCTTTAGCTGCTGTTGATTTACTGTATCTGGTAAACAAGCAATGCCACCATTAAAGTAATCCCATATTTGACGAATGTCATTGTTGATCGTAATGCTTCCAGTAACATGAAGCATTGCTAACATTTTAAAATTTCTACTGTCCTTGTGTGATTGCCATGAACATAATTAAGATGCTTCTTTTCATTTCGTGTATGTTTCGTATATTCTTATTGACCAGCAACTTTTTACTTTCTATCTTTTTGTGCAGATAGGGATATCCATTTCACCTAGTTTCTATTGTGACCTTTTGGTGAACTACACAAAACACTTTCTTTTGGAATGAGTGTCTTGTGCAGTTCAACTAAAATGTCACATGGGCAACATCTCTCAATTTTGGTGGAACTGCACAAAATGGTGATTGGAGTTTCCAAAATCTCCATCAAATTCTACTGGTAATCTCTTTTTTTCGTGAATACGCAAAGCTTGCATATCTTTTCATTGATAAAAGAAGAGAAAATGAGTACAATAGAGGGTACAACACATGAGTATGGAACCCAGAGCAAAGAGAGGGATGCTCAGCCCGAACATGGAAAAGACACAACAAAACCCACCAAGCCTAAAACTCGAGAGGCGCTCAATGAGCACAACATCGAACATCTTCGTGAGCCAACAACGGGGACACCGCGAGCAAGCAAGATGACGCCTTCAAGAAGGGAAACGACATTGTGACGCCATCGTCATCCGATCCGACGAATCGGACCTAGAGTTTCCCCCGAAGCTCGAGGAGGGGCACAGTGAGAGGCCATGGCAGCGCCTCCAACAAGGAAAACGACACCCACGAGTATCGCTGCTGCCAGCATCGGCAAGCCGAGCATGGATTTCGCCAAGCTCAGATCTCATGCAATCCCATAGCCACCAGGTGAGGAACTGAAGATGAGGAAGCCCGCCCGCCGATCGGTCGCCACCTCATTAGGGGGGAAGGGGTGGGGTTGCATCTGCCGCCGGAAAAACACGAGCTTTGGAGCCGACATGGCCTGTAGGAGGATGGGGTCGGGGAGGCAGCAAGGTAGAGAGCCCACGCGGATGGGTAAGGTGACGACAGGCATCGTCGGCAAGCCAGAAACCGGAAGGAGAGCGCAGTTCCGAGCAGCCGAGGACGGAGTAGCCAGAACACAGGCAAGCCAAAGAAGCTAGAAGGGACGCAGCAACCCAAGCGTCGGGGCCGAAACCGTGCCGGTAGGACGCCGGCATGCCATGGACGCCGGAGAACGCAGGTCCGTGACCGCCGGGACCGGAGCGGAGCCGACAAGGATCCACCGCGAAGCTTCAACCGCTGCCAAGATCCGTGACCTCATACCAGCAGATGTTGGCACCGCAGCTCGGAGGAGACGCCGTGAGAGACGGAGAGTGGCCTGCACGGGGCAGGGCCAAGCCTCGGCCAGCCCGGCCACCTCCACCCAAGAGCCTTGCGCACGCCCATACGAACAGCAGCGCGGAGAAGAAGGGCTGCATTGACGGAGGAGGCAAGGGTGGGCGGGGAGGAGAACCAAGGGCGTGACCGCGCCGCCGCGCCGGACCGGCAGGGGAGAGGGCAGCTGTTAGAGGAGGGAAAGGCCGCCGTGCGCCAGATCGGATCTGAGGCGGAGGGGAAGGGGCCTCCGACGCCAGGGAGACCAAAAACCGCCCCGCCGCCGCCATCCCCACGCGCGCCGCGGGTTCCCCGGCCGGCCCTCCGGCAGCGGCGAAGCAGCGGAGGTGGTGGAGGGCGGGGCTTTCTGCCGGCGGTGGAGGTTCCCCCCGTGTCGCCAGGTGCAGGCGACGCGGGGGCGGAGGAAAGAACGGTGATCAGTCTTTGGTATCGTGCAAGATTTTATTAGCCTTTGCAAGATGATCCGTCACTGTCACCACAATGGCACTTTATTTTAGTGGACCTGCACAAAATGATAAGCAAATTATAGTTGCACCTTACATGAGCAGGACAACCAACCTTAATGTTGCTCAATTTTTGTGCAACTACTAAAGAAGAACCTGCCAGCTCACGAGAGCAAGTACTTCTTGCTAGCTGAATGATGCAATCTTTGCTTCCTTTCAGGTGAACTGCAGAAAAAGTGGCATGAATTGAATCATCAAGTGGAGCTGCATGTTGACTTCCACTAGTGCCACCATTATAGTAATCATGCTCTTTATTACGTGTGCTGTGCAAACAAGAATACTCAACTACAGATGTTGTGATGGTCAAGAGCATTTGGCAAGTTCTTGGGTTGTATGACACGGCTAGCCAACATGGATTTAATCTCGATATTCAATTTATCAAAAGGCTCTAATGGGTTGGTTCCGAATCTTGCAAGCTGGGAATCAATGAGATGTGTAGGCATCTTTATTGTACTTATTATTTGAATCTTATTTGTTGGTTCTGAATCTTGCAAGCTGGGAATCAATGAGATGTGTAGGCATCTTTGTTGTACTTATTATTTGAATCTTGTTTGTTGGTTCTGAATCTTGCAATCTGGGAAACACGGCATGATGATGCTGAGGACAGCAACCATAACAAATAGTTCAAACTTGGTAGTATTATCTGTGTGAAAGTGCGACAAATGTGCTGATCGTGTGCGTCCTGAGAATAATAATTCTAGTTGTTGTGCATGTTGATCCTGTGGCACCGATAGAACGAGCCAATGCATTGCTTGTTTTAACAATAAAATTCTATTAAAGCTAATTAAATTTAAGTAAAGTGACCACTAACACTTGTTATTACAGTACCAATACAGACCCGCTCATGAACCGACGTGTGGCCGGAATAGGTTTCTTAATGGAGGCGTTTGAATGCGCCGAGGGTGCATGTTCTGCCGGGCGTGCAGCGGGCGAGGGAGGGGTAGTAACTGTTGTCGCCTGTACACACTCAGTTTACTATTGAATCTAGTTCCCCAAGAGCTGAAAAACAAACTGATGCCGCCGCCTATCCACTCGTTCACTTGAAGAGACCCCAATGGCGATCCGCAGGCTGAGCCTGCTAGATATGGACTTCAGCAAGGAGTTCACCTTTGAGTTCGCCGTTAAGTCCCATGGCTGCACCAAGTTAAATGTGATGTACACCAACGATCCGGACTCGGTGAAGCTCTGCCTCGTCGAGTTCAAGCAGTACCTACAGGACAAGAAAGCACAAGGTCACAGGACTAGACCTTGTGCCCATCCATTCGTCTCCTGACAGGGACCAGCGGATCGCGGTCGCCCAGGTATGCGTGCGGGACGAGGTTCTGGTCTACCACTGCTGTAGGGCCATCAAAGGTTCTGGAGCATTCACCCGTTTCATCGGCAGAACCGACTGCACCTTCTCTACAGTGGAGAGAAGGAAGAACGCGAAGATTCGGCCATCTGGTGCAACAAGCTTGTCGACATCCAAAAGCAATACAAGATCATCGGCAATGGGCAGGAGAAGGACTCCGTGGTTGACCTCGCCGAGACCATCAGTGACCCCTGCTACGCCAACATGAAAGAAGACAACAATACTAAGGACCTGAACACGTGGGAGGTACCTCTGAATATAGCCTACATAACCTACACGGCCAAGGACGCATACGCATTCTACGACATGTACAGGCGAATCTTGGACGTGAGGGCTTGTCTGCTTCCCGTAACCGACGAGTACCAGGACAGCCGCAACGTCATGATCAAGCGTGCCAGGAAGGTCCAGATGTTGTACTTTATCTGTTTAAGCACCTTTATCATCTGAGTGTTTCATGCATTAGCCTATGTGTCGTAACTATCTGTTTTGTCCGAAATATTTCTTCTAAGAACCCATTAACCTGTTTGCTTTTTTAGTGGCTATTTGCTTATGTATGTAACTAGTTCACTTGGCTACTGTGCTTTGAATCTCCTTTCTCCCAACATATTCCCCTTCTCAGGTGGACCCAGCAGGTCTCGTACATAGACATATGGGACCAACCACCTATCCATTTGTATTTCTTTATTTTGTTCAATCTTTCATCCTCTTCCTATATAGCGGCTAGCCATCATAGCATATGGCGTTGGCCAGGACATCCCTCTACTCCCACACATTGTCCAGCGGCGGCAGCTCCACCGGCCCACCCTGCACCCGAACAAGTCAACCCTTGTACTCCCGTCCGCCTGCGTCTTCCACCGCTCTGGTTCGTTCGGTCCAAGGTCTCGACGTCGTCCTCCGCCTTGGTGCTCTCGCCGCGGTGCCGCCGTCTGTCGTTCCCAACATGGTCAGCAAAACAAGAGGAATCGGGAGACAACTGTTCGTCGAGATGCTGAAAGTCCCGAGCCCACCAGGTCCATGGCCTAGGTTTTGTTGTTTAACATGGGCAGCCCATGACATGTTTCAACGTTTTTGGATCCAGCAGGTATCAAGCGGCCTCCGGGCCTCCCAACTTAGCTTGTCTATAACATCAGCAGCCCAAGTTATGTTTGCTTTTTCAAGACGACGCACAGCTCAGTTCTATTTTTCTATAAGAATGCAAAACTGAACCTATGTTTTCCCTTTTATAATAGTATATATATATATATATTTATATCTTATTTTATTACATATATATATATATAATAGAAATAACTTAAGGTTCCATTAAACCTGTTGTTCATCCAACCATTTTATAGACCTTCCCACTTCCTATATTTTTCGTTTTCAGTAATCCTATATCTGAATTTTCCCCCACTTTCTTATTCGATGTAAACTGAGTTTTCCCCCAGTACCTTTCCCTATAACCAACTCAATTGTCCCACATCTAGCCTAAAAACTAATAATACCCCACGTCCTATTAACTCATCAAATTAAAATGATATTTTATTTCGTAAATTGAAAGTTCTTACAAAATAATAATAATAGTTTATATATAACTTGGCAAGTTAACTCCTAGTGATTACGTAAATAAGCTTGCAAAGGTTTTACTGACCAATGCAGTAATAGACGTGCAATCATGTGTTTATGTTTTTATAACATTTCTCCATCTAGCCCAACATGATATTTTCACCCAGCCCAGCAAGTCCACGGATTTCGATAAAAATGCAAATGGGCTTTAAATTCTACCATAATATATAAACGGGTTGCGTAGATGCTACATCATTGTTTCACCCAGCCCACCAAATGTACTAAAAAACCAAATGGGTTTGAGCTCAAGAACACGGGAGAGAGAGCAATGGTGATTTTTGTTCTGGAGGTAAGTGATGATGTGGGATGAAGAGGTAAGTGAGGGGGCCCACGTGGGGACAACAACCCACCAGGGCGCTCCTGGGGGTCCTGGCGCACCCAGGTGGGTTGTGCCCGCCTGGTGCACCTCCCTCTGGTATTATTTGCACCAAAAATTCTTAAATATTCAGAAAAAATCATATTAAGTTTTCAGGGCATTTTGAGAACTTTTATTTTTGGGTCATTTTTTTATTGCACTGGAAATTCAAAAAACAGAGGAAACATGGCATTTTATTTTATTTAACTAATAAAAACAGAAAACAAAAAGTGTGACAGAAGGCAATGCTTACTAAATTCATCAACTTCATACCGCTAAAAAATGATTCATTAATATGGTTGATCAGGTCTTATTAACAACCACTTTCGATTAGCATGAAACCAAAGAACTTTCGTAAATCACTAAGTTACCTCAATGGCGATGTGCATCTGCCCAACAATAAGCATTTCATATTTCTTTTTGACAATAGGTAGAGATATTTGAAAACTTCCAATAGTGATTGTCGGAGATTTTTCAATAACATTAATACCATTCACTTGGAATTGTTTCTTCGGAAAGTGCACCGTATGCTCATTACCATTAATATGAAAAGTGATCTTGCTTTTATTGCAATCAATAACAGCCCCTGCAGTATTCAAGAAGGGTCTACCAAGGATAATCGACATGTTGTCGTCCTCGGACATCTCAAGTATAACAAAGTCAGTCAAAATAGTAACATTAGCAACAACAACGGGCACATCCTCACATATACCGATAGGTATGACAGTTGACTTGTCAGCCATTTGCAAAGATATTTCAGTAGGTGTGAGTTTATTCAAGTCAAGTCTTTTATATAAAGAGAAAGGCATAACACTAACACCAGCTCCTAAATCACACAAAGCAGTTTTCACATAATTCTTTTAGATGGAGCAAGGTATAGTTGGTATTCCCGGATCTCCAAGTTTCTTGGGTACTCCATCTTTAAAAGTATAATTAGAAAGAATAGCGGAGATTTCAGCTTCCGGTATTTTTCTCTTATTTGTGATGATGTCTTTCATATACTTTGCATAAGGAGGCATTTTCAGGATATCAGTCAAGCGAGTACGCAAAAAGACTGGCCTCAGCATTTCAGCAAAGCGTTCAAATTCTTCATCATCATTCATTTTAGTTGTCTTAGGTGGAAAAGGCATAGGTTTTGAACCCACGGTTCTCTTTCTTTACCGTGTTTTCTAGCAACAAAGTCTGTTTTATCATAACTTTTATTCTTGGGTTGTGGGTTATCAAGATCAACAGGTGGTTCTATCGCAACATCAGTATCTGGTTCTTTATCATTTGGTTGAGCATCTTCATGAACCTCATCATTATCTTTTTCGTTATCCTTAGGTGAGTGTTCATTACCAGATTGAGTTTCAGTATCAGAGATAGAAGTTTCATTTTCATTATCAGGAGGTTTCTCTATTTCAGGTTCACTAGAAGTGTGCAAAGTCCAATCATTTTTCTTCTTCTTTTTCTGTTTAGAAGGACTAGGTGCACTAGTGTTCTTTCTTTGTGAATCTTGTTAATTCTTTTTGGGTGTCCCTCGGGATAAAGTGGTTCCAGAGTCATTTTACCTCCTCTAGTTGCAACTCTAACAGCAAAGTCATGCATATTATGATTCATTTCATCAAGTAATTCTCTCTATGATTTAGCAACTTGTTCTAACTGGGTTTGAACCATAGAAGCATGTTTTCCAACTCCTCTAACAACATTTGAGATTCTAAATAACAAGTCACTCAAACGAGCAATCATATCAGAATTATATTTCAACTGTTTCATAACATTTGCATTTGAAGTGATCTTGTTTTCTAATGTAGTTTCCAAACTCATAAAGGCATTGACTAGGATGCATATTGTGAGGATTATCATTTTCATTGAACTTCATAAGAGAATTAACCTCTACCACCTTTTGCAATGGTGGTCTATTAAGCCCATGTATTTCTTCAATAGGAGGTAAAATTTTAATATCCTCAGCTTTAATACCTTTTTCCTTCATATATTTCTTTGCCTCTTACATATCTTCAGGACTGAGATATAATATACCCCTCTTTTTAGGAGTGGGATTAGCCTTTGGTTCAGGAAGAGTCCAATCATCATAATTTTTCTATATTTTATTCAACAATCTTCAGCTTGAGCAATAGTTCATTCACTGAAAACACAACCAACACAACTATCTAGGAAGTCCCTAGAAGCATCACGTAGTCCATTATAGAAGATATCAAGTATTTCTTTTTTCTTAGGAGGATGATCAAGCAAAGCATTAAGTAACTGGCAAAGCCTCCCCCAAGCTTGTGGGAGACTCTCTTCTTTAATTTTCACAAAGTTAAATATTTCCTGTAAGGCAGCTTGTTTCTTATGAGCAGGAATTTTTTTTTCACAGAAGTAATAAATCATATCCTGGGGACTACGCACACAACTAGGAGCAAGAGTATTGTACCAAGCTTTAGCATCACCCTTTAATAAGAAAGGAAATAATTTGAGAATAAAGTAGTAGCGGGTTTTCTCATCATGAGTAAAAAGGGTGGCTATATCATTCAACTTAGTAAGATGTGCCACAACAGTTTCAGTTTCATAACCATGGAAAGGATCAGATTCAACCAAGCTAATTAACACTGGGTCTACAGATAATTCGTAATCCTTATCAGTAATAAAGATAGGTGAAGTAGCAAACTAAGGATCACATTTCATTCTAGCATTCAGAGAGATTTTTCTTTATACTTTTGTAGTAATTTCTCTAGATCATCTCTATCATTGCAAGCAAGAATATCTCTAGTGGCTTCTTCACTCATAACATAACCTTCCGGTACCTTAGGAAATTCATATCTAGCAAGGCTAGTTCTAGCATGTGTTTCAGGAGTTTCAGTTTCAAGCTCATCATCAGATTCAACATCATCATGTTGTATTACTCTATCAATTTGTTCATCAAGAAATTCACCAAGTGGCACATCATAATTATCAAGCAAGGTACTAGCATCATCTTAAGCATTATCCATAGAAAAAGTAGCATCATCTATAACTTGTGACATATTAGAATTGATAGCATGTGGTGGTGTTGCAAGTTTACTCATAACAGGAGTTGAATCTAAAGCAGAACTGGATGACAGTTCCTTACATCCCCTCGTATTTGAGGGAAATATCTTAGTCTTTGGATTCTTCAGATTGTTCATAGTGATAATATGATAATAATCCCAAGTGACTCAACAAATATTGTTGTGCTCCCCGGCAACGGTGCCAGAAAAAGGTCTTGATAACACACAAGTATAGGGGATCTCAACAATTTTCGAGGGTAGAGTATTCGACCCAAATTTATAGATTCGACACAAGGGGAGCCAAAGAATATTTGAAGGTATTAGCAGATGAGTTGTCAATTCAACCACACGTGGAGATTAATTATCTGCAGCAAGGTAATCAGTGGCAAAGTAATATGATAGTTTTGATAGTAGTGACAACAGCAATGCTAACCGTAACAGTGATAGTAGTAAATTTGTAGCAAGTGTAACAGTGATGATAGTAATAGTAACGCAGGAAGATCAATAAGGATAAATTCGTAGGCATTGGATCGGTGACTTGTTGGATGATATTAATCATGTGACAGTTATAACCTAGGGCAATACCGCACTAGCTACAATTCATCGATATAATGTAGGCATGTATTCCGTAAATAGTCATACGTGCTTTATTAAAATTACTTGCTGTCGGGGAGGCTGATCGTACCCACGGACACCTATGGGGCCGGCGGACCAGGCCCCTTGTGGTTCGGAGGGGGGCGGAGATCGCACGGAGAGCGGATCGAGGCGAGGCACACGAGCAGTTTACCCAGCTTCGGAGCTCTCCGGTGAGATAAAACTCCTACTGCTGCTTGTTTGATGTATTGAGTTCTTGCTAGGGAGCAATGAGAGCTACAAAACCTAGCGTGAGTGTCTCTGGTCTCGAGTGAGTCGAATGAACCGAACCAGCCGAAGCCCTTCTACGTTGCACATGGGCCTCCTTTTATATGCTCAAGGGGTCTCCGACAGGTGGCAACATAGGTGAGGGTACAAATGTAAAAACAGGAGTTGGTACACCTACTCGAGCGAAGGTACGAAGGCAAAATACCTAACTCGACGGCAAGGGACAAAAGCAATAAATGCCCGTCGGTGTCGCCTTAACAAAGGCAACAGAGGCCGTCAGGTGCGCCTCCGCTCGCCACGATGGCAAGCTTGTCAGCACCGCTTATCGCTGCTCTCCGCTGGCTGCACAGCCACTCGACACGCGCGCATGGAACGGTCCCATGGCGACACATCGCTGGATGAGCTGGAGCGAAGATGGAAAGAAGTTGCATGCCGCGGCAAGCGCCTTGCCGCGGCTGATTCCTTGTCGCGCCCGGAGGCTTGTCGCGCTCCGAGCCTTCCCGGCAAGCTCCTCTTGCCGAGGCCTTGTCTTCTGCATGCCTCGAGCGGCCTTCCCGACAAGCTCCTCTTGTCGGGGCCTTGTCTTCTTAATCAAATACTTTGTTCTTGAATGGCTCCAAAGGAGCCACGGAGGATCTTGGCGGTGACGAGGCAAACCCTACCGCGGGGTGACGCAACTGTCCGTGCACGAGTACGGGATACTAGGGTACCCCTACTCTAGTACACCGACAGGAGCCCCCGGGCCTGGGCCGTACACGGTGCCGAGCGCTTGTCGGGCCAGGCCCAAAACTGTGCACGGACACACGCGGCCTCGACCACGCCGCAACTCGCCCCGGACCCACCACGATCCCCACTACCGGCACGCACCGGACGTGGCGTCGTGCGAGAGATCGTGGGCGCGGTCATGGGGGGGGGGGTTCTTTATTAGTATAAGCGGAACGTCCGCCCCCTCCCCCTCTTTATAAGCGGAGGAAACAGAGGCAGGCTGCCCCTCCTGCCATTGCTGTGTTGTGAAGAAAACCACCGCCGCTCCCCTCTTCTTCTCCGGTGCGAAGAGAGCAGCGCCCCACCCCCTTTCGCCACAAGCACGCTCACCGCCGTCGGCCTCCTCCGCCCCCCTCGCCATGGCTCCGAAAGCCGACAAGGAGAAGGGCGTCAAGTCGGCCGAGGCGCAGCGGCTCATGGGCGCCAGGCAAGGAGCGGGCCATCTTCCCCCCGCAGCTCGGCGCAAGGGAGCTGCGGGACGTCTTCTACCTCTTCTGGTCGACGGAGACGCGTGCGCATCCGCGCACGAGGGTACTCCCCGCCTCCGCCGCTGATTTGGCCCCGACAGGGTACCCCTTTTTCACCCTTTTCTTCTATTGCGGGATTTGCCCGCCGTTTTCCGAGTTCTTCTGCGACATAATGAACACCTTTAGCCTCCGCCTCCTTGATTTCACCCCCAACGCCGTCTTGACCATGGCATTTTTCGCGCATTTGTGCGAAAACTTTGTCGGAGTCCACCCGAACGTGGCACTGTTCCGCCATTTCTTTGTGCCCCGCGTCGAGAGAGGAGAGCCACTTGCCGGAGGGATAGCCTGGGTCTCTAGGATCGGCAAGAAAGAGGCCTACCTAGAAGGAGAGTTCCGCAACAAGTGGGAGGAGTGGAGAGCAAACTGGTGCTGGGTCGTAGAGGAGAACCCGCAGCCCTTCACCGCCGTGCGCCAAACCCCAATAGTGCGCGGCAGAGATTGGAGTAACTTGGCGCCGGAGGATGCGGTTTGAAAATAGTCAGTGACCAATTCTGCGCCTCGGGCTTGCCGGGTTAACCGTAGGAGCAGTTAGGCGCAGACTTCCTTCGCCGCCGCGCCATCGCTTCCCTTGCAGGAAAGGAGGAGGCCTGCTTGGGAGTTCCAAAATGCGGCAGACATAATGAGGCTGCGCCCGGGCCTGAACTGGAACTTCACCGTCTTGGAGTTGGATTCGATGCTGCTCGAGCTGTTCAAGAGCGACCCCGACCATCCTGAGTGGTTTAGGTTGCCGCGGGGGGTCGTCCCTTTGTGCAACAACTCGGCGCTCGACCACATCCGCGCCATGATGCCACTGTGCGACTCCCACGGGATCGTCCCAACCTGGCAGGAGCCCCCCGACGAGGTCGTGCAGCAATTCTTCGACGATTTGCAAGAAGTGCCGATCCGCTCCGGACGAAAGCGAAAAAGGCTCACCCGCGACACCACCGACCAGGAGATGGCGCGGATTGCCACCCTGAGGAGGAGGCGGCGGCCGCCGCTGGAGCCTTCGGGTTCACCGTGGAGGAGGCGGACGCTGGCGGCGGCAAGCCTTGCCGAAGCGAGGGAGGTCGCCGGCGAGGACGAGCTTGTCGAGCCCGAGGCCGGGTCGAGTGGACCCGCCGCGGGCGCTTCTTCCCCACCGCCAAGCGACTTGCCGCCAGCGGAGCCCCCGGCTCCGCCAAAGAGGCGTCTCCGCAAGGCTGGAGACGAGCCGGGGCGACAGACCGGCCCACAGCAGCAGCGCCGCGCGACGCGCTCCACCGCGGCAAGCGAGGTTGCCGCGGGAGCGCCCCACACTGCCGCGACAACTGGGGCGGGATCTTCTCAGGCCACCGCCGACGCCCGCCATAGCGGCCAAGAGAGCCCACGCCTCCGCCTCGTCGCACCGGAGGCGAGCCGGAATTTGACTTCTCCGCGCTCAGCTCCAAGGAGGAAGGCGAAGAGTAAGCTTCTCGAGATTGTGCTTGTATTTCTTCAATTTTATTGCTTCATCTTGAATCTGATTTGCTTTGTTCTGGACTCTTTTCCTTTTCAGGACGCTGGCCCAGAGAGCGGCGAAGAGGGCCAAGATCCCGACGGTCGTCGTTGAGGACGATTCTCCCGTGGCGACGGGGGACGCGTCCGAGACTCCCTTGCCGGACCCGGCAACCCTTCCTCTGAGCAGCCCCCAGCACAGCCCCCAGAGTAAGTGTGCAGTTTTCTTCTTACTAGTGGGTGTGTAGGGGTGCCCCTTCTGCGTTGAGTTCTGATTGTGTGCTTGTGTAGGAGCAGAGCAGCCTCATCAAGAGGGCTCGGAAGCTGCCTCCGAGATCCTGCCCGCTGCCACTACACCGCCAAGGGAGAACTCCCCGGCAAGGGAGCTCCCTCCGACAAGGGAGGCCACCCCGGCAAGGGAGGCCACTCCGGCAAGGGAGGCTACCCCGGCAAGGGACGGCGCCAGTGACCCTCCAGTGGTCGAGGCCATGGCTGCGGATCCCGTTGCAGGTAATTCCCTTACGCGAAAATCTCCCTTGGGCTTGCTTTCTTTTGTTTCTCTTTTTTGAACATTTGCTTGACTGCTCTTTCTTCGTCTGATGCAGAGACGATGGAGGTCGAGGCCGCCGGCGAGGAGGAAGCGCGCGGCAACACCGACGAGGCCGCCGTCGAGGAAGAAGATGTCATTGTCGTGGAAGAAGAGGCCGTCGCCGACGAGCCTGTTGGCGAGGAGGCCACCGAGGCTGCCGACGCAGAGGCCGGCAAGGGGTCGGGCGATCGTACTGACGGCCCTGAGGCCGCAGGAGCAGCAAGCGCTACACCGACAGCCGACTCCCCCGCCGCTGCCGCGGCGTCAGGCTCCGAGGAGCCCCAGCCTGGTGCCTACCTGAAGGCCGGTGAAGGCGTCTTTATCAAGCTCCCCTGGGAACCGAGCTCCAGGGCGCCGGTCGAGGGAGAGACCTTCGACGGCGAGCTACTACTCCGCATTGGCCGACGCTGGTGGACGCGCTAAGCAGCAAGCTGTGGCGAAGTTCGAGGAGGAGCAGCTGCTGAAGAAGCTGCTGTCGCTCTACCGCGCCCGGCAGGCCAAGTTGGAGACCCGGGAAGCGCTTGTCGCGAGGGCGGGAGCGGACATGGAGAAACGCGCAGAGGAGCTCCGGAGCGCCAACAAAGAAGCTCTCCGCGACGTAGCAGAAGCGCGGGGATATCTGGCTGAGGAGCGCTCGACCTGCATCCTGGAGACGGCCGCGGCCGAGGAGGAGCAGCGGCTGGTTGCCGAGAAGCTTCGCCAGCAGAAAGTGAGCCGGGCGCAGCGAAGGTCAACCTGGACAGCCATGAAGAAGACCTTGCAGCGAGGAGTCACTTGGCGGGCGCCGAGGAAGCTAAGGATGCCGCCAGCCGCCGAGGCCGCCAAGGAGGAGTTGAAGGCGAAGGTGGCGCAGCTGGAGGCCACCCTCAAGAAGAGTGGCGAAGAGCTTGCCGTGCTCAAGCGTGAGCGCGAGAAGGACGCCTACACTCTGGGCGAGCTGCAGAGTCGTCTCGCTGATAGAGGCAAGGAACTCGACGCCGCCAAGGATTCCAAGGCGGATCTTGAGCTGAAGCTGACCACTCTGACGCAGACGTTGGATGGCGCCAGAGAGCGGGAGGTGGGCTTGTTGGAGGCGATCAAGGCCAAGGAGGATCTGCTAGCGAACGCTGCCTCCATCCAGAACACCTTGAGGGAGAGCGTGGAGCACTGGACTGAAGGTCTCGTGGACACTGCCGCCGACATCCACAACGAGCTGATGGAGCTGGGGATGGCGGACCTTGCATACTCCTCCGACGAGCATCTCCAACCCAGCGCCAAGCTCAGCTTATTCTTCAAAGGCGTGGTGACGGGTCTTCAGCGTCTCCGGGAGGAGGTCCCAAAGCAGCTGGCCGAGGAATCACGCCAGGTCTGTGCAGGGGCCCTCGAGAAGGTGTTGATCAAGGTGGCCTTCCGCAATCCGGGCCTCAACCTTAACGGCGTCCTCAGATCCCTGCCGCCCGACGCCAATGTGGAGGAGCTCAAAGCCCTTGTCGCACCCATTATGGACAAGGTGAACAAGATCAAGTGGATTGAGGGCGACCGCGTAGACTAGGCCGCCAACTTTATCTTTCCCTTGTCGCTGCTGATCATGTTTAGAACACTTTGTTAGATCAGCGACAAGTTATTTTGTAATATACTCTATCTTAGGCGATCGATGCAATGTTATTTCCTCTACTTGATTCCTTCTTTTGTATGTTTCTGCCTTACGCATTTGGGGGACTTGTCGGTGCGGGCACCTTTGTCATGAAGCGCCGAGTGCGAACGTCGGCCTTTGGCAAGTGCCGCCCGACAAACAACCTTGTCGCGACTAGCCGCAGCTCACTTAAGTTGTTGAGCGGACTCGAAACAAGGTAAGGGCGACTAACTAGCCGTGAGTTGGTTCCTCTCGCATACGGAGTTTTCCATACAAAGTACTATCGTTCGAGGAAGATAACTTGAAAATTTAAAATTGATTGCTCAAACTTTGGCAACTTAGCTTTTCATCTCTTGCTTCCCGATGAGGTGAAACTTCCTCGAGCGGCGCCTGCTCCATAGTATTATCTCCTCCTCCCCCCCTGGTTAACTTGTGCGCGAGGGAGCCTTCCTTTCTTTGAGAAAAGAAAAAGAAGAGAAAATAACGTTATGAAGCCCAGCGGCTCGATTCTGCTTACCGGGTGTGGTTGCTGCACAAAGTGTTAGCCAAAACATGCAATAAAATGATGAAAGCATGAATTTGACAAGTTGCGCGCAACACATGAGCTTTACTGATGCACGGGGTCTGCGTCCGGCTTTGTACAAAGGATTACATGCAACAGCGGCAAGACTTGTATAAAGGTGGTTGCCGGAACGGGTTCCGGCTACAACCGCGCCCTATGGGTAAAACTTACGAAGATGCTCAATGTTCCAGGAGTTGCTCACCGGAATGCCATCTTCGGTCTCAAGGCGGACAGCGCCAGGCCTAGTGACTCGTTTCACCCGATAAGGGCCTTCCTACCTTGGCGTCAACTTGTTTGAATTCTTGGCGGACTGAACGCGCCGAAGAACAAGGTCGCCTTCCTCGAGACTTCTGGCACTAACTCGGCGGCTATGGTAGCGACGCAAAGCTTGCTGGTAGCGGCGGCTCACACAACGGCTCAAGATCGATCCTCCTCAAGGAGCAGCGTCATCTCGTCGCAGCTGCTCTTGCTCAAGCTCATCATAAGCGAGCACTCGAGGTGATCCAGATCACGAAGTTCGATGGGGAGAACTGCCTCTGCTCCATAGACTAGAGCAAAGGGTGTCCGGCGGTGGCTCGATTTGGCGTCGTTCTGATCGACCAAAGAACCACCGGCAGCTCCTCGATCCAGTTTCTTCCGCACTTGTGCAGCCTGTCGAAAGTTCTGGTCTTGAGCCCGCGCAACACTTCAGCATTTGCCCTCTCTGCTTGACTGTTGCTTCTCGGGTGAGCAACAGAAGCAAAGCAGACCTTGGCGCCAAGGTCTTGGACGTACTGCATGAAGGTGCGACTCGTGAATTGTGTGCCGTTGTCGGTGATGATCCGGTTAGGGATTCCGAAACGGCAAACAATTGACCCAAGAACTTGATCGCTGGCCGTGCCGTCACCTTCCTCATCGCTTCCACTTCCGGCCACTTTGTGAACTTGTCGATGGCGGCATACAAGTACTCAAAGCCCCGACAGCTTCGGGGAAGGGGCCGAGGATGTCGAGCCCCTGCATCGAAAATGGCCAGGATAAAGGGATCGCCCGGAGAGCTTGAGCTGGCTGGTGTATCTGTTTGGAATGGAACTGCACGCTTCACACTTGGTTACTTGTGCGGTTGCATCCCGGAGGGCTGTCGGCGGAAGAAACCTTGCCGGAAAGCTTTGCCTTGCAAGTGCTCTTGCGCCAATGTGGTGACCACATATGCCTCCGTATCTCTGCCAACAGCTTCGGCCCATCTTCCCAGGAATACACTTCAATTTCACACCGTTGAGTCTTCTTACATGCAGTATCTGTCGACAAACTGGTACATACTTGACCGCCGGGCTACTCTTTCCGCTTCTTCTTGCTCTTCGGAAGTTCTCACGTCTCAGAGGAAATGGACAATCTACTGCGCCCATGCTGGAGCTTGTGGCTCGACAACAAGGACTAAGGGCACATCTGCTGCTGCGGGAACATCAGCTTCCACGGCAAGGACCTGAGGTCCTGCCGGAGCTCGATGGTCCCCGACAAGCTTGCCGGAGCAAGACTTGTCGGGAGCGTCTGCTTCAACGAAACAAACCACAGGGCCTATCGGAGCAGATCGCTCCTCAAAGACTGCTGGTGTTGATCTTGGGGACCTTTGCCACGACGGCCGGGAAGCTCTGTCGGGAAAGTAGTCACCAAAGGCCAACTTCCTCTTCTTGCCTGTCTAGTTGATGGTGTTACGGTTATTGAGTCAGCTTGAGCACGAAAATCCCTGGTTCCACAGGCAACTTAAGTGCGGCGCACTTTGACAGGCCGTCAGCAACATCATTCTGAGCTCTTCGAACATGTTCCATTTGCAGGCCGTCAAAGTGCTCTTCTAGCTTCCTCACTTCATCCACGTAGGCTTCCATCAACGGACTTTGGTAATCTTTGTTCACTTGTCGGACGACAAGTTGCGAGTCACCCCTGACAATAAGCTTCTTGATCCCAAGGTCCATCACGATCCACGAGACCGGCAAGCAAACCTTCATACTGCAGTATTGTTTGTCGCTTGCTCCTTGGGAAAGTGCATCTAGACTACGTGCTTGAGGTGCTCTCCGGTGGGTGCGATAAGAAGCACGCCGCACCGGCGCCTTTGCAGCGAGAAGGCACCATCAAAGTACATCAGCCACTCTTTGCTTGCTTCTTTGTGGGAATGCTCGTCTCTAATCTCTTCATCTGGCGTTGGCGTCCATTCTGCTATGAATTCTGCCAAGGCTACGCTTTGGATAGTTGATGTGCTTTCAAACTTGAGACCAAAGCTTGACAGCTCGATGCCCACTCGACAATCCTGCACTGCCGCTTCAATTCTACAAGATCCTCTTCAGCCGGAAAGCGAGTGACAACTGTGATCTCATGTGCTTGGAAGTAATGGCGCGAGCTTTCTCGAGGCCATGAGGAGGCCGAAAAGCAATTTCTGCACACCGTAGTACCTTGACCTAGCCCCTGCAGGAGGGCCCGACAAAGTAGATAGGCGCTGCACCATCCTTTTCTCGCATCTGGTCACGCAGCGTCTTCGTGGACTCGTCCTTGTCGGGACCAAAGCTTGTCGGCGAAGCCCCGCTTGTCGCTGAATGTGCTTGCCGCGGTTCTTTGGCTCGTCATCCGCCTCCCTCTCTGCTACTAACGCAGCACTAACCACTTGATTGGTTGCCGCTATATATAGCAGCAACTTTTCTTGTGGCCTAGGTGCGACAAGTGTTGGAGTAGAGGATAGGTATCTCTTTAAGTCCTGCAGCGCAGCCTCCGCTTCGGGAGTCCATTTTACTGGACCTGCCTTTTTCAAAATCTTGAAAAATGGCGGGCGCCAACAGACCTAGAAATAAACTCTTTGAGAGCAGCCACGCAACCGCAAGTCTTCGTACATCCTTGACGCTTTGGTGCTTCAATCTGCTCAATGGCCTTGATCTTGTCGGGATTAGCTTCAATCCCTCGTTGAGACACGAAGAACCCGAGAAGCTTGCGGAAGGGACTCCAAACACGCACTTCTCGGGGTTGAGCTTGAGGTTGATCTTGCAGATTTGCAAAGGTCTCGTCAAAATCTTGAACCAGAGTTGCCTTGTCCTTGCTTTTGACCACTATGTCATCCATGTAGGCTTCTACATTTCTGTGCATTTGCGGCTCAAAAGCGTCATGGACTACCCTTGCAAATGTTGAACCAGCATTCTTCAAACCGAAAGGCATCCGTATGAAACCGTATGTGCCACATGGTGTGATGAATGCGGTCTTCTCCTCATCTTCTTCAGCCATGAAGATCTGATGGTATCCTGAGTATGCATCAAGAAAGCGAAAGCAAATCACATCCAGCCGTGGAGTCAACAATCTGGTCAATGCGCGGCAAGGAAATGGATCTTTGGGACATGCTTTATTAACATCCGTGAAGTCAATACAAAGTCTCCATTTTCCATTTGCTTTGGCGCATCGACTACAGGATTGGCCAACCACGTGGGATGGAGCACTCCTCGACAAGGCCGGCTGCTTCCCGTTTCTGGATCTCTTCGGCGATGACTTCTTGGCGCTCCACTGCCTGCTTCCTGACGTCTGGCTTGACGGGCCGCGCAAGAGGACAAACGGCCAGGCGGTGCTCAATCACTTTCACAGGAACACGGGGATGTCGACGGTTGCCATGCAAACACGCCGACATTCGCCCGCAGGAAAGCAACGAGCGCGCCTTCCTATTTAGGGTCGAGAGAGGCACTGATGGTGAAGGTACCACCAGTGCCGTCCTCCTTGGCGGGCACCTTCTTGGTCTTTGGCGGAGCTACCATCTTCTTGCACTTGCCGGTGGAGCTCGATGGTGCGTCCTCGACGGTAGCGCAGCACTCCGAAGAGGTGCGCTTGCCGGAGTGGGCATCAGAGCCCTTGCCGGACTTGGACTTGGTCTTCTTCCCCCCGGGAGCTTCAGCGGCAAGTGTTTGGTAATCTGTCGCGGCTGCTGCATCCCGGTAGATCTTGTCGGCACAGACAAGGGCATCCTTTTTGTCACCATGGACAGAGATGACGCTTATCAAGCCTGGCATCTTGAGTAGGTTGTAGGCGTAGTGAGAGGCAGCCATGAACTTGGCGAGTGCTGGACGGCCAAGTATCCCATTGTAGGGCAAGGGGAAATCGGCAACGTCGAATGTGACCCTCTCAGTCCTAAAGTTCAGCTTGCTGCCAAATGTTACCGGCAATGTAATCTTCCCCTTCGGCTTGCTCCTTCCCGGATTGATTCCTTGAAAGGTGCCGGTCTCTTCGAGCTCGCTGTCAGGGATTTGAAGTTTCTGGAGCACCGAGGAGGAGATCAAATTCAAGTCGGCCCCGCCGTCAACTAGCATTTTTGTGACCTTGAGGTTGCGGATGGTTGGAGAGACCAACATCGGCAAGCACCCGACCGCAGTTATGCGATCAGGGTGGTCCTCAATATCAAAAATGATAGGCATGCTGGACCACTTGAGAGGCTTGTGTGACTCTACGGATGGTTCCGCTGCATTGACCTCCCGCATCCATTGCTTGAGTTGGCGGTGGGAGGTATGCAGGGAAGCACCTCCGTCAACGCAGAGAACCTCTGTGGCTTTACGAAACTCCTGCTCATCAGCGTCGCCGTCTTCCATGTCTTCGCTGTCGTCATCATCTTCATCCTTATCGCGTCAGCGGGAGGTCTATCTCCTTGCCGCTGCTTGGCCTTGCCTTGCATCCTCCCGGCCGGACGTTAATTGCTTGCTCCCCGGCACCTTCCTGGGCCTTCTCCTTGTCGCGCGCCGTACTCAGCTCTGGCTGTTCGACAAGCTGCTCGACCTTCTTGCAGCTCTGGAGGTCGTGGCCCTTGGTTCGGTGGATCTTGCAATACTGCTTGCCGGAGCTGTCCTGCTTGTCGGCGGCCGCCACCGACTGGTGGTTGGCGTCAGCGGTAACCTCCTTGCCGGAGCCACGAGCCTTGGCGTTCTTGTCGCCACCTCCGTTGCCGGACTGCTCAACAGCTAGCACTTCTCTGGCTTTCTTCTTCCTGTTGCCTCGCTGCCGGCCTTTCTTTGCCGGGGCGGTGTCCTCACTGTCAGATCCTGCTTCCGCATTCTCTCCTGGGAGTCTCCTCCCTTCCTCAGTGCGTGCACACTTGTCGGACAAGGCGTACAGCTCACTGACGTCCTTGACTTTGCACATCGCCATCTCCTCCCTCATCCTGCGGTTCCGCACATTCGATGAAATCTGCGCCGATCACCGCCGGCTGTGGTGGACGTCACGGGATGTTATAGTGCACACGGCTGAATCTCTGAATGAACTTGCGCAAGGACTCTCCTTCCTTCGGGCGAGCAGATGAAGGTCACTCTCTTGGCCATGAGGCTTGTGGCCACCTGTGAAGGCGCCAACAAACTGATGGCACAGATCTGCCCAAGAGGATATGGAGCTGTCCGGCAGGTGCATGAGCCAAGATCTGACGTTGGGCTTGAGCACGAGTGGGAAGTAGTTGGCGAGGATCTTGTCGTCCCATCCCCCCGCAGCCTGCACCGTGATGGTGTAGATGCTGAGGAACTCTGACGGATGCGTCCTGCCATCATACTTCTCCGGCACGTCTGGTTTGAAGTTTTTTCCGGTGGGCCATCGGACTTTGCCGCAGCTCACGAGTGAACGCAGGGCAACCTACCGCGTACGGCAAGTCGCCTGGCTCCTCCGGCGCGTGCATGTCAACAGAAGGCCCATCGCGCTTGTCGGACTGACGTCGCGCTTCTCTTCGGCGCTCGATTGGAGTTCGAGCGTCCTCTTGTTGTCGCTCGTGAAGAACTTGGCGCTGATCGCGGTGAGCTCGCGGATCCGACGACGCGGTGGAGTCGCTGTCGAGGTGGATACGGTGAGTCGGCGATCTTGGCCTTCATGGTGGAGAGTGCATAGTGGTTGCACCTCCGACAGTCTCGTCGCCACCGGCTCGTGCCTTGTCGTCTCGCCGCGGCAACGATGGCGTTGGTTGCCGCGGAGCGTCGCCGTTGGCAAAGCCGATGAGGCTCTAGATAGTGGCCCTCCACTCGTCGACCTTGTCGGCCGTTGGAGGGTAGCCGAGAGCAGCCGAGCTCGCCGTAGCTTTTGCTGGAGTAGTGGGCGGCATTGGCGAGCGGTGCGAGGAGCGGGACATGCTCGGACTTCTAACTACGTTAGAAGGAGCAGCGCCCCATCTGGGCGACCGTATCTCACTCGTGCCAGCATGTTGGCGCGCATGCTGGTCTTGAGGGTCTCGATCCAACGAACGTATGGCATTATGAACGCCATGACGTTGTTGGTCCCGCGTCTCCTGAGATGGGCGCGGCGGATGCGCGGACGCTGAGGTTTGCGGTGCCTTGTCCTTGGACTTGGCAACGTCGCGAGCACCTTCGTCGGCGCCCGTTCCTCCGCCAGTGTCTGCCCCACCACCCGTTTGCTGCGGTGAGGGTGGGTACGACGCGGACGGCTCTGCTGCCGCCACAGCCTTCTTCTTCGGTGGCATGTTGAGGAAGATGTTGATGACGCTGCTCGTGTGAACGTCGGATCAGATTCACACGGCCTCGACGCCCCCTACCTGGCGCGCCAAAGATGTCGGGGAGGCTGATCGTACCCACGGACACCTATGGGGCCGGCGGACCAGGCCCCTTGTGGTTCGGAGGGGGCGGAGATCGCACGAAGAGCGGATCGAGGCGAGGCACACGAGCAGTTTACCCAGCTCGGAGCTCTCCGAGAGATAAAACTCCTACCGCTGCTTGTTTGATGTATTGTGTTCTTGCTAGGGAGCAATGAGAGCTACAAAACCTAGCGTGAGTGTCTCTGGTCTCGAGTGAGTCGAATGAACCGAACCAGCGAACCCCTTCTACGCTGCACATGGGCCTCCTTTTATATGCTCAAGGGGTTTCCGGCTGGTGGCAACATAGGTGAGGGTACAAATGTAAAACAGGAGTTGGTACACCTACTCGAGCAAAGTGTACAGTGCAAAATACCTAACTCGACGGCAAGGGACAAAAGCAATAAATGCCCGTCGATTGTCGCCCGAAACGATTGCAACAGAGGCCGTCAGTGCGCCTCCGCTCGCCACGATGGCAAGCTTGTCAGCGCCGCTTATCGCTGCTCTCCGCTGGCTGCACAGCCGCTCGACACGCGCGCATGGAACGGTCCCATGGCGACACGTCGCTGGATGAGCTGGAGCGAAGATGGAAAGAAGTTGCATGCCGCGGAAAGCGCCTTGCCGCGGCCGATTCCTTGTCGCGCCCGGAGGCTTGTCGCGCTCCGAGCCTTCCCGGCAAGCTCCTCTTGCCGGGGCCTTGTCTTCTGCATGCCTCGAGCGGCCTTCCCGACAAGCTCCTCTTATCGGGGCCTTGTCTTCTTAATCAAATACTTTGTTCTTGAATGGCTCCAAAGGAGCCACGGAGGATCTTGGCGGTGACGAGGCAAACCTCGCCGCTGGTGTCAAGAATCGTCTGCGTGCACGAGTACGGGATACTAGGGTACCCCTACTCTAGTACACCGACACTTGCATCACATCTTTTGTCCTACCCTCCCGTGGCAGCGGGGTCCATATTGGAAACTAAGGGATATTAAGCCCTCCTTTTAATAGAGAACCGGAACAAAGCATTAACACATAGTGAATACATGAACTTCTCAAACTACGGTCATCACCGGGAGTGGGCCCGGTTGTTGTCACTCCGGGGTTGCCGGATCATAACAAGTAGTAGGTGACTATAACTTGCAAGATAGGATCTAAAACATGGATATAATGATGAATTCATAAACGGTTCAGATCTGAGTTCATGGCACCCCGGCCCAAAGTGACAAGCATTAAGCATAGCAAAGTCATAACAACGCCAATCTAAGAACATAGTGGATACTAGGGGTCAGACCCTAACAAAACTAACTCGATTACATGATGAATCTCATCCAACTCCTCACTGACCAGCGAGCCTACGAAGGAATTACTCACTCCCGGTGGGGAGCATCATGGAATTGGCGATGGAGATTGGTTGGTGATGATGAAGAACGATGATCCCCCTCTCCGGAGCCCCAAACGGACTCCAGATCCGTCCTCCCGGGGAAGAACAGGGCTTGGCAGCAGCTCCGTCTCGTGGATCGTGATAATTCTTTCTTCCTGATTTTTTCGGGAATAATGTGAATTTATAGTATCAAGGGGGTCGTCAGCGGGGCCACCAGGTGGGTACAACCCACTTGGGCGCGCCAGAGAGGGCGCGCATACAGTGGATTGTGCCCACCAGTGCCCCTCTCCGGCAGGTCTTGGCTCCAGAAATTCTTATTATTGATATAAAAAATCCTCGCAAAGTTTGGTTCCATTCCGAGAACTTTTATTTCTGCACAAAAACAACACCATGGTAGTTCTGCTGAAAACAGCGTCAGTTCGGGGTTAGTTTCATTCAAATCATGCAAATTAGAGTCCAAAACAAGAGGAAAAGCGTGAGAAAAAGTAGATACGTTGGAGACATATCAACTTCCCCAAGCTTAAACCTTTGCTTGTCCTCAAGCAATTCAGTTGATAAACTAAAAGTGAGAAAGAAAAACTTTTAGGAACTCTTTTGCTCTTGTTTGCATAAATAAGCTTAAACAGCACCCAGGTTTTTAGCCAAAATTATAACTAACCATGTCAATAATAACATTTAAAGATTATAATGACTCATATCAATGACATAATCAGCTAGCGAGCAATAATAAGATATCTCAAACAGCAACACGTTGTCAAAACAACCAGGATATAATATGACAATAGTGGTATCTCGCTAGCCCTTTCAGAGACCGCAAAACATAAATGCAGAGCACCTCCAAAGTTCAAGCAGTGACTAAACATTGTAGTTCATGGTAGAAAAGAGCCAGTCATGATGCACCCAACATTAGCTATACATAATGCATAAATCATGATAGTTGTGCTTTACTCAGTTTCTGGCGCTTGTTTTTAGAAGGTGATGACACAACATAAAAGTAAAAAAAGAAAGTCCCTTCGCAGAGGGAAGCAGTGATTTGCAGGGGTGCCAGAGCTCAATTTTTTAAAACAGAGATAAATGATATTTTGAGACATGACCCTTCTTATTCACTTCACGACCATCAGTTATCAACATCTTCCATGCTAAGCACGCTAGTGGCGGTTCCCAAGCGGAAAGTAAAGGTTTTGACTCGATTGGGAGTTTTTGTTTGATTATTCAAGAGATGAACTCTTTTTCATATTTGCATTTTGGGACTGGGCGTCCCTAATACCGCCTATTTCCTCCTGTCGAGTTTTTGCGACGGCGAGTGAATAAACACTCGACCTGAGAATAACATGCTTAGCACGGAAGATATCGACCACCTCCTGTCGTTCCATGAACGATCCAGGCACACAAAAAGGATAATTTTTAGAAGTTTTTAGAGGTGGCAGATGCAAATTTACTTAGTACGACAGGGTAATACCGTATATAGGTAGGTATGGTGGACTCATCAGGAATAACTTTGGGTTCAAGGTTTTTGATGTACAAGTAGAATTGCCACTAAGTACAGGTGAAGGCTAGCAATTAAGATTGAGAAGCGGCCAGCTAGAGAGAAACAACGATCATAACCAGGCATTATGCATAAGTAACATTGGACACTAGCATGGGTAGGATATGATCACCATGAACATAAATATCATAGAGGCTATGTTGGTTTTGATTCAACTACATGCATAAACATGTGCCAAGTCAAGCCACCCGAACATTAAGAGGATACCATATCATCATACTACAACACAATTATTTTAACGCTATGTTGACTTCCAAGATAAATCATTATCAACTCCCATCTACTTATGCATGGCAATAGAAACTATAATATCTAATTTTCATCGCAAACATGTTTAATTATAATGGGCTGAATCATGGGTACTAGGTTAAACATATTTACACAACGAGAACAAGTCGAGTTCATACCAGTTTCTCTTTGCAACGGCCAGCTCATCGAATATCGTCATTATTGACTTTCACTTGCACGACCGAACGATATGAAAATAATAATAGTGCAAGAGTGCCATGGACTAAGCTGGAATCTGCAAAACATTTTATTCAACAGGAGAAGACAAGGTAAAATGGCCTCTTCATTAGTTCAATAGTTATTCATATGAGAGCCACTCAACATTTTCATCGTGGTCTTCTCCTCGGTAAGACTCGAATAAAAAGAAAATAAGTTCAGAGAAACACACTGAAATATTTTTGGAGTTTTTGGTTTTCTTGAACAAGCAAATAAAAGTAAAAACGGGAAATACTATTTACACGGGAAAGCTCCCAACAAGCAAAATAAGAAAAAGGAAATCTTTTTGGGTTTTCTTTTTAGTGCTACTAATAATCATGCATGGAAAGTAAATTACTACCACTAATTTTTTGGTTTTTCTAAAGTTTTTCAAACACACAAGAAGAAAGCAAGAAAATAAATCTAAGCATGGTTGATAGAATGAAAAAGTGTGAACACCAACAGATAGAATGATATGTGAACGTGAATATAATGTCGGTGAGAAACACATACTCCCCCAAGCTTAGGCTTTTGGCCTAAGTTGGTAATCAATCAGTAGCCTGGAGGGTGGTAGTCGGCGTGGTAGCTCACAGTGGCTCTCGGTGCGGATGCCTCAGCATGCTGGGCCACCAATACTACTGTGTTGTGAGCTTGGGTCTTGCTCTCAAGAACAAAGTGTCTTCTCTTGCTGTGATAATGAAAGAGAGTTGGGGTAGGCAAATATGTGTCCGCAACATGTGATTGGTTAAACATCAGATTATAAGTGAAGTCATGAATCCTTCCTTTAAGGATTTTATGCTCTTTCCAAGAATCAAAATCTAAATACCGAGTGGGTAGGATAGGATCAAAAGGCAAAGGTGAAACACTTAGCCCTCATGCTAAACGCGTGGCATATATTCCATCATAGAACCAGCCACTTTTGGCATTATGCTGAAGTCTACGTGTAACAATCACTCCGAGGTAATAATTCCTTTCACCAGTGAGAGCGGTGTGAATGAGACTCAAGTCTGGTGCATAGAGTATGCTACAGTCTTGCTTTCCTACTATGCATTTCCCGTTAAATAATGCAATGTACTGAATTGCGGGAAAGTGAATGCTCTTTATTCTTCCTTGTCTCACTCCCCTATTTTCACCGTAACAAATGCTAGTCAAGAAAGACTCATACTCAGCCTTTGGTGGCACATCAAGCGAACCCCAAAACAGAAATTTCCAATAGTAAGCAAAATTCTCTAGTGAGATGGTATATGGATTATCATAAAGAATAAACGACACCCTAGACTCACGCGGGAAATATTTAAATCCTTTGACAAAAGATTCAGTGAGAAGATGGCGCTGTTCACACTTATCTGTGAGGTAGGGATCGAGACCGGCATTGTGAACATATTGCTCAAATTCCTCCTTGATGCTCACTTCCATCATATACTCATCGCAAGGCCATAAGTAAGTTTTGGTGGCAGCATCTCATGTGGAACTTTCACTTGGTTCAATGTAAGACCGGCGAGCAGAACTGTCACTAGACGATGCCCCCGAGGATCGTCTCCTCGAAGAACTCCTTCCAAACAAGTTCATAATGTCCGCGTACAATTTTTCCTATGAACAAAAAAATCTGAATTTTAAGTCCACAAAATTTTCTCAGCAAAACTTCACAAAAATAATAGCAACTACTCAGAGGGATAACATAGAGGCCATAGCAAGCATTCGAACTACTTAGAACACTAAGAATTTAACATGCAAGCACATCTACAGCATCACCGAGAGTAGCTATTTATTGAAAGTATAAACCACTAAATCAAAAACTAATTGGAAAAAAGGTGGAGTCACATACCAAGCAACAATCCCCCGAAACAGTTTTGAAAACGGAGCTTCGAGCAAAGAGATCGAAATCCGCAGGTTTGAGCTCAAGAACACGGGAGAGAGGGCAATGGGGATTTCTTTTCTGGAGGTAAGTGATGATGTGGGATGAAGAGGTAAGTGAGGGGGCCCACGTCGAGACCACAACCCACCAGGGCGCGCTTGGGGGTCCTGGCGCGCCCAGGTGGGTTGTGCCCACCTGGTGCACCTCCCTCTGGTATTATTTGCACCAAAAATTATTAAATATACAGAAAAAAAATCATATTAAGTTTTCAGGGCATTATGAGAACTTTTATTTTCGGGTCATTTTTTTATTGCACGGGAAAATTCAGAAAGCATACAAAACATGGCATTTTATTTTATTTAACTAATAAAAACAGAAAACAAAAAGTGGGGACAGAAGGTAGTGCTTACTAAATTCATCAACTTCGTACCGCTCAAAAATGATTCATTAATAAGGTTGATCAGGTCTTATTAACAACCACTTTCGATTAGCATGAAACCGAAGAACTTTCATAAATCACTAAGTTACCTCAATGGTGATTTGCATCTCCCCAACAATAAGCATTTCATATTTCTTTTTGACAGTAGGTAGAGGTATTTGAAAATTTCCAATAGTGATTGTCGGAGATTTTTCAATAACATTAATACCATTCACTTGGAATTATTTCTTCGGAAAGTGCACCGTATGCTCATTACCATTAATATGAAAAGTGACCTTGCTTTTATTGCAATCAATAACAGCCCCTGCAGTATTCAAGAAGGGTCTACCAAGGATAATCGACATGTTGTTATCCTCGGGCATCTCAAGTATAACAAAGTCAGTCAAAATAGTAACATTAGCAACAACAACGGGTACATCCTCACAGATACCAATAGGTATGGCAGTTGACTTGTCAGCCATTTGCAAAGATATTTCAATAGGTGTGAGTTTATTCTAGTCAAGTCTTTTATATAAAGAGAAAGGCATAACACTAGCACCAGCTCCTAAATCACACAAAGCAGTTTTCACATAATTCTTTTTGATGGAGCAAGGTATAGTTGCTATTCCCGGATCTCCGAGTTTTTTGGGTACTCCATCTTTAAAAGTATAATTAGCAAGCATAGTGGATATTTCAGCTTTCGGTATTTTTCTCTTATTGGTGATGATGTCTTTCATATACTTTGCGTAAGGAGGCATTTTCAGGATATCACCAAGTTTAGCACGCATAAAAGACTGGCCTCGACATTTCAAAGAAAGCGTTCAAATTCTTCATCATCATTCATTTTAGTTGTCTTAGGTGGAAAAGGCATAGGTTTTTGAACCCACGGTTCTCTTTCTTTACCGTGTTTTCTAGCAACAAAGTCTGTTTTATCATATCTTTTATTATTGGGTTGTGGGTTATCAACAAGTGGTTCTATCGCAACATCAGTATCTGGTTCTTTATCATTTGGTTGAGCATCTTCATGAACCTCATCATTATCTTTTTCATTATCCTTAGGTGAGTATTCATTACCAGATTGAGTTTCAGCATCAGAGATAGAAGTTTCATTTTCATTATCAGGAGGTTTCTCTATTTCAGGTTCACTAGAAGTGTGCAAAGTCCTATCATTTTTCTTCTTCTTTTTTTAGAAGGACTAGGTGCACTAGTGTTCTTTATTTGTGAATCTTGTTCAATTCTTTTTGGGTGTCCCTCAGGATAAAGTGGTTCCTGAGTCATTTTACCTCCTCTGGTTGCAACTCTAACAGCAAAGTCATGCATATTATGATTCATTTCATCAAGTAATTCTCTCTGTGATTTAGCAACTTGTTCTAACTAGGTTTGAACCATAGAAGCATGTTTTCTGACTCCTCTAACATCATTTGAGATTCTAAATAACAATTCACTCAAGCGAGCAATCATATCATAATTATATTTCAACTGTTTCATAACATTTGCATTGAAGTGATCTTGTTTTCTAATGTAGTTTTCAAACTCATAAAGGCATTGACTAGGAAGCATATTGTGAGGATTATCATTTTCATTGAACTTCATAAGAGACATTACCTCACCACCTTAGGCAATGATGGTGTACTAAGCCCATGTATTTCTTTAATATCCTCAGCTTTAATACCTTTTTCCTTCATAGATTTCTTTGCCTCTTGCGTATATTCAAGACTGAGATATAATATACCATTCTTCTTGGGAGTGGGTTTAGCCGGTGGTTCAAGAAGAGTCCAATCATCATAATGTTTCAATATGTTATTCAATAATTCTTCAGCTTGAGCAATAGTTCATTCCCTGAAAACACAACTAGCACAACTATCTAGGAAGTCCCTAGAAGCATCGCTTAGTCCATTATAGAAGATATCAAGTATTTAATTTTTATTAAGAGGATGATCAGGCAAAGCATTAAGTAACTGGCAAAGCCTCCCTCAAGCTTGTGGGAGACTCTCTTCTTTAATTTGCACAAAGTTAAATATTTCCTGTAAGGCAGCTTGTTTCTTATGAGCAGGAAAATATTTTTCAGAGTGGTAATAAATCATATCCTGGGGACCACGCGCACAACCAGGAGCAAGAGTATTGTACCAAGCTTTAGCATCACCCTTTAATGAGAAAGGAAATATTTTGAGAATAAAGTAGTAGCAGGTTTTCTCATCATGAGTAAAAAGGGTGGCTATATCATTCAACTTAGTAAGATGTGCCACATCAGTTTCAGTTTCATAACCATGGAAAGGATCAGATTCAACCAAAGTAATTAACTCTGGGTCGACAGAGAATTCATAATCCTTATCAGCAATAAAGATAGGTGAAGTAGGAAACTTAGGATCACATTTCATTCTAGCATTCAGAGAGATTTTTCTTTATACTTTTGTAGTAATTTCTCTAGATCATCTCTATCATTGCAAGCAAGAATATCTCTAGTGGCTTCTTCACTCATAACATAACCTTCCGGTACCTTAGGAAATTCATATCTAGCAAGGCTAGTTCTAGCAGGTGTATCACTAGTTTCAGTTTCAAGCTCGTCATCAGATTCAACAACATCATGTTGTATTACTCTAGAAATTTTTTCATCAAGAAATTCACCAAGTGGCACATCATCATTATCAAGCAAGGTACTAGCATCATCATAAGCATTATCCATAGCAGAAGTAGCATCATCAATAACTTGCGACATATTAGAATTGATAGCATGTGGTGTTGTTGCAAGTTTACTCATAATGTAAGGTGAATCTAAAGTAGAACTGGATGGCGCTTCCTTACCTCCCCTAAATCTTTGAGGGAAATATCTCAGTCTTTGGATCCTTCAGATTCTTCATAGTGATAATATGATAATAATCCCAAGTGACTCAACAAATATTGCTATGCTCCCCGGCAACAGCGCTAGAAAAAGGTCTTGATAACCCACAAGTATAGGGGATCACAACAATTTTCAAGGGTAGAGTATTCGACCCAAATTTATAGATTCGACACAAGGGGAGCCAAAGATTATTTGAAGGTATTAGCAGCTGAGTTGTCAATTCAACCACACCTGGAGATTAATTATCTGCAGCAAGGTAATCAGTAGCAAAGTAATATGATAGTTTTGATAGTAGTGACAGCAGCAATGGTAACAGTAACAGTGATAGCAGTAACTTTGTAGCAAGTGTAATAGTGATAATAGTAATAGTAATGCAGCAAGATCAATAAGGATAAATTCGTTGGCATTGGATCGGTGACTTGTTGGATGGTATTCATCATGTGACAGTTATAACATAGGGCGATACGGCAGTAGCTCCAGTTCATCGATATAATGTAGGCATGTATTCCGTAGATAGTCATACGTGCTTATGGAAAGAACTTGCATGACATCTTTTGTCCTACCCTCTCGTGGCAGCGGGGTCCATATTGGAAACTAAGGGATATTAAGCCCTCCTTTTAATAGAGAACCGGAACAAAGCATTAACACATAGTGAATACATGAACTCCTCAAACTACGGTCATCACCGGGAGTGGGCCGGTTGTTGTCACTCCGGGGTTGCGGATCATAACAAGTAGTAGGTGACTATAACTTGCAAGATAGGATCTAAAACATGGATATAATGATGAATTCATAAACGGTTCAGATCTGAGTTCCAGGCACCCGGGCCCAAAGTGACAAGCATTAAGCATAGCAAAGTCATAACAACATCAATCTAAGAACATAGTGGATACTAGGGTCGTGCCCTAACAAAACTAACTCGATTACATGATGAATCTCATCCAACTCCTCACCGACCAGCGAGCCTACGAAGGAATTACTCACTCCCGGTGGGGAGCATCATGGAATTGGCCATAGAGATTGGTTGGTGATGACGAAGAATGAAGATGCCCCTCTCCGGAGCCCCAAACGAACACCAGATCTGTCACCCCGAGGAAGAACAAGGCTTGGCGGCGGCTCCATCTCGTGGATCGCAATAATTCTTTATCCCTGATTTTTTTCTGGAATAATGTGAATTTATAGTATTAGGGGGGTTGTCAGCAGGGCCGCCAGGAGAGGGGGCGTGCCCTAGTGGGTTGTGCCCACCCAGGTGCCCCTCTCCGGCAGGTCTTGGCTCCAAATATTCTTATTATTGATATAAAAAATCCTCGCAAAGTTTCGTTCCATTCCGAGAACTTTTATTTCTGCACAAAGATAACACCATGGTAGTTCTGCCGAAAACAACGCCAGTCCGGGGTTAGTTTCATTAAATCATGCAAATTAGAGTCCAAAACAAGAGGAAAAGCATGATAAAAAGTAGATACGTTGGAGACATTTCACTCCACTGCCGTGTCTTCCCCATCTCCGGGTCGTTCCAGTCCGGGGCCTCACCGTGGTCCGCCGCCTCGCTGCGCTCGGTGTGGCATGGTCAACAAACGAGAGTCATCAAAAGAGGACTATACGTGGAGAGCCAGACGGCTGGGACCCACAAGGTCCATGGTCGCACGCAAGGAAAGTTACTCCTTATGAAGCTGAAAAAAATGTTTCCTCCTCCTGATAGCTAGGACCCACCAGTTGTATCTTCGCATGGAAGGAAGTGCCTCCTTGTTATGCGCAAAAACTATTCCTCCCGATGACAACTGGGACCCGGTAGATTTGGTGGCTAACTTGTGGGCCTACTAAGCAGACGTCTACGCAGGGCTCTGTCAACTTAATCAACAAATGATTCTAGCAGTTGGACCGTTGGATGTTAATCCAACAGCCATGGTCCTTCTTCAACCTCTGTTATTGCTCCTGTCTCCCGTGGGCGGCAGTGCTGTCGCGCACACAAACCAGTCAAGTTTCCCACTCCTCGCCATCTGCGACTCCACTACTGTGTCTTCCCCATCTTTGGGTCATTCCAGTCTAGGGCCTCACCGTCGTCCACCGGCCTTGGTGCGCTCGGCATGGTGTGGTCAAGATGGTCAACAAATGAGAGTCATCGGAAGATGATTGTACATGAGAGGCTGACAGTGGGGACGCACCACGCCCATGGTCGCATGCATGCAACTGCATCCTTTTTACCCTAAAAAATAATGTTTTCTCTCCCTGACTGCTAGGACCCACCAGCTACATCTTCGCATGCAAGGAAGTGCATCCTTATTACGGGCAAAAAAAAGATTCCCCCCTGACAGCTGGGACCCAGTAGCTATATCTTCGCAAGCAAGGAAGTGCATCCTTATCCTCCCTGATAGTTGGGACCTACACGGTCGAAGCGTACGTATCGTTGTCTGTCTTGTCGCGAACGTGTACGTACATACTGGTCGATCGGTCGCTCTACAACGATGAACCGTGGCCGAGTAAGTAGGGCACATGTCATAGTAGAGTCCCCCACATAGCAGCTCAGGTTGTCCAGTTTAAACCGTGTACACGTACGTACATCCACACGCCAAAAAATACGGCCACGTACGTACATACGGGCGGGGTCTCAAATGCCTACTCGCGCATATGTACGGCCAGAGCTCGTGTACCTGGCTGGGTCGGAACGGAGAAACTGCGTCGTCGTGTTCATCGGGAGCCAACCGGCTTGGATGGAACAACCGATCGAAACGAGGCCTGGCGTACCGCAGAACAGAGGAAACGGCCTTGTGTTCGACCGACCATGGTCGAAACAGGATCCTGTTCATCAGGAGGGGTCTGGCGTACTGCAAAATGGAGGAAACACTCTTCTCTTGGACCTCCTACGGTTGAAACATGGTCCTGGTCGGGAGGGGTGTGGCGTACCGCAAAAAGGAGGAAATGGACTTGTGTTGTAGCGCTACGGTGAAACGGGGGTCCTGTTCATCAGGAGGGGTGTGGCGTACCGCAAAACGGGACTCCACGGGATATTTTTCATCTCCATCGTCGACTGCCTCCACGGGGCTACTGTTCATCCACTGTCGACCTCCTCCAGCCTCCACCTGCGACTGTTCATCCACGGTGTCTCCCCTCCTGCCTCCACGAGCCACTATTCATCCACGGGCTCCTGTTCATCCAGCCTCCACCGTGCCTCCACTGGCTACTGTTCAACCACCCTCTCCATGGGGTCCTGTTCAACCACCCCTCCACGGGCTACTGTTCATCCAGCCCTCCACCGGCTACTGCTCAACCAGCCCTCCATGGGGTCGTCCTGTTCATCCAACCCTCCACAGGGTCCTGTTCATCCACCCCCAATCGGCTCGATTGGGGTCCTGTTCATCCAGCGGCAACGGCCTCTATTACCACGGGGTCCTGTTCATCCACCCCCCACCGGGAACTGTTCATCCAACCCCCCCAACAACGCTCACTGTTCATCAAGAGGCAAAGATCAATCGGCTTCGATTAGCAACAAGATGGCGAAGGAATCACTCTGGTTCAGTTAACAGCAAGGGATCGATCGGGGTTCAGTAACGTAGCTAGTGCAATCGCTCGGGTTCAGTTAGAGCCCAATGCCTCGCTCGGGTTCAGTTAGAGTGCAACGCCTCGCACACACGCGCGTACGTGTACGAGAGAAACGCGCAAACCTCCATGCATCGCTCGGCCCCGACCACCCACCGTAACCGGGAACTCCCTGATATTTTCCTCGCCCTCGCTTCTACCACCTTTTTTTCCATCATGGACGGGCCAAAGAATGTCATGCAGCTACATCTCTGGCCTGCCTAGGACGAAAAGCCCATTTTCTGTCACGATTTTTTGTCATAGAAGTAGGAGCCCACCACATATATGATCATACCGGGTTTTGTCACAATTATCGTAATAGAAGTGTCATAAGCATGACATAATTTTTTTCGTTCGGCCCAAAATGTCACGGATGTCTTTTTTTGGTAGTGTAATGATAATGATGTTTCTATTTCTGATGCTGAAACTCAACCTGGTAGTGAACACTCACCTTCTGATAATGAAAAAGATAATGATGAGGTTCATGAAAACACTCAAACAAATAATAAAGAAACAAATAATGATGTTGAAATAGAACCAGCTGTTGATCTTGATAACCCACAACCCAAGAATACACGTTATGATAAAAGAGACTTCATTGCTAGAAATGCTGTAAAGAAAGAGAACCCTTGCTTCAAAAACCTATGCCTTTTCCACCCAAGTCAACTAAAAAGAAAGATGATGAAGAATTTGAACGCTTTCTTTGAAATCTTGAGGCCGATCTTTTTCTTGCGTACTCGCTTGACTGATATCTTGAAAATGCCTCCCTATGCAAAGTATGTGAAAGACATCATCATCAATAAGAGAAAAATACCGGAAGAGCTAAAATCTCCACTATGCTTACTAACTATACTTTTAAAGATGGAGTACCTAAAAAACTTGGAGATCCGGGTATACCAACTATACCTTGCTCCATCAAAAGAAAATATGTTAAAACTGCTTTAGGTGATTTGGGAGCTGGTGTTAGTGGTATGCCTTTCTCTTTATATAAAAGACTTGATTTGAATGAACTCACACCTATTGAAATATCTTTGCAAATGGCTGACAAATGAACTTCCACGCCTATCGGTATTTGTGAGGATGTGCCTGTTGTTGTTGCTAATGTTACTATTTTGACTGACTTTGTTATACTTGAGATGCCCGAGGACGAACTTGTCGATTATCCTTGGTAGACCCTTATTGAATACTGCAGGGGCTGTTATTGGTTGCAATAAAAGCAAGGTCACTTTTCATATCAATGGCAATAAGCATACAGTGCACTTCTCGAGAAAACAATTCCAAGTGATCGGTATTAATATTATTAAAAAAACTCCGACAATCACTATTGGAAGTTTTCAACTACCTCTACCTACTGTTAAAAATAAATATGAAATGCTTATTGTTGGGGACATTCATATCCCCATTGAGGTAACTTTGTGATTTACGAAAGTTCTTCGGTTTCATGCTAATCGATAGTGGTTGTTAATAAGACCTGATCAACCTTATTAACGGATCATTTTTGAGAGGTATGAAGTTGACGAATTTAGTAAGCACTACCTTCTGTCCCTACCTTTTGTTTTTGTTTTTTATTAGTTACATACAATAAAATGCCATGTTTTGTCTGTTTTCTGAATTTCCCATGCAATAAAAAATGACCCAAAAATAAAAGTTGTCAGAATGCTCTGAAAATTTAATACGATTTTTTTCTGAATAATTAAGAATTTTTGGTGCAAATAACATCAGAGGGAGGTGCACCAGGTGGGCACAACCCACCTGGGCACGCCAGGACCCCCTAGCGCGCCCTGGTGGGTTTCAGTCCCCACGTGGGCCCCCTCACTTATCACTTTACACCACATCATAACCTACCTCCAGAAAAAATTCACCATTGCTCTCTCTCTCTCTCTCTCTCTCTCTCTCTCTCCCTCTCTCTCTCTCTCTTGTGTTCTTGCTCTCAAACCCGCGGATTTCGATCTCTTTGCTCAAAGCCCCGTTTCCGAAACTATTTCGGGGGATTGTTGCTTGGTATGTGACTCCAACGTTTGTCCAATTAGTTTTTATTTTAGTGTTTTATATTTTGAATAATTAGCTACTCTTTGGTGTTGCTGTAGATGAGCTTTCATGTTGAGTTCTTAGAGTTCTAAGTAGTTTGAATGTTTGCTTTGTCCTCTATATATCCCTATGAGTAGTTGCAATCAATCTTGTGAAGTTTTGTTGATAAAAATTTGTGGACTAAAAATTTCAAAATTTTTGTTCATAGAAAAAGGATGAATATCTTTAGAAAATTCACTTCCAAGAAGAACTCCAAGGGAGTTATTGGGGAGTCATCTGACAGTGATCTCCATAACCAGAGGTTGGCGGAAGTACGGCCGTGCGAATGGCCGCATACCGCGTTCATGGAAGAGGCTGGAATCCTTCAAGAGTTTACACAATATGCTGCTAATGCCGGCCTCACCGACTTCATCTCATATGAATGTAAACAGTATCATCTCCTCAAAAATACCTTTGTTCAAAGTTTTAATTTCCTTTCTAGGAATAACCCTCCTAAGGTGCAGTTTAATTTATATGCTGAGTTCCATCAGATACTGCTCACTGAGTTTTGTGAAATATGCTTGCTTCCTTCTGATGGTGGTTTGGTAGAGTCTAGACCCGCAGAGTTTGAAAGCTTTTATCGTACTCTAATAGTGGGTGATGAGAGAGGGGTGTCGAGTATAACTATCGCTGGCTTGCATTTTCCTGCTGTTCATTGTTTTGCTCTTTTCATTTCAAAATGCTTGCTTGCTAGAGAGAAGGTGGGTGCACTCAGTTCACCAGACCTTGCTATTTTACATCATGCACTAGAGGGCGACAACACTTATAGCTTGGGAGCTATTGTGGCACGTCGCCTCCACATTAATAAGTCCAAGGGTAATATACATGATGGTATTTTCGCTACTCGTTTGGCGGCTCGCTTTAATGTTGAATATGCCTTCATGATTATCCTTTGATCAAGGTCTACCTAGATCGTGCAGCTATGGAACACCACCATTTTATTGCACGAGATTTCCCTAACATTCCTATTCCTTATAACCTAGTTTTCAGTGTGAGCACTTGTGATATTATTCCATTGCCTCCACCTGCTTTGTTTGATCCTATTGCAAGGGGGGGATATAGGATTATGCCTATGGATTTCATCGCCTACCGGAATGAACATGCTGCAGAAGAGGAGGAACCTCGGCAGTGGGATCCGTGGATGCCGGCTCCTCAGCACTGATAACCCACAAGTATAGGGGGTCGCAACAGTTTTCGAGGGTAGAGTATTCAACCAAAATTTATTGATTCGACACAAGGGGAGCCAAAGAACATTCTCAAGTATTAGCAGCTGAGTTATCAATTCAAACACACCTAAAAGACTTAATATCTGCAGCAATGCATGTAGTAGTAAAGTAGTATGGAAGTAACGGCAACGGTGGCAAAAGTGATAGTAGCAGTATTGTAGCAATCGTAACAGTGGCAACAGAAAAGTAACGAAGCTAAGATCAATATGTGAAAAGCTCGTAGGCAATGGATCAATGATGGATAATTATGTCAGATGGCATTCATCATGCAACGGTTATATCATAGAGTAACACAGAACTAGCTCCAATTCATCAGTATAATGTAGGCATGTACTCCAAATATAGTCATACGTGCTTATGGAGAAGAACTTGCGTGACATCTTTTGTCCTACCCTCCCGTGGCAGCGGGGTCCTATTGGAAACTAAGGGATATTAAGGCCTCCTTTCAATAGAGAACCGGACCAAAGCATTAGCACTTAGTGAATACATGAACTCCTCAAACTAAGGTTATCACCGGGAGTGGTCCCGACTACTGTCACTCCGGGGTTGCCGGATCATAACACATAGTAGGTGACTATTACTTGCAATATCGGATCAAGAACACAAATATATTCATGAAAACATAATAGGTTCAGATCTGAATTCATGGCAATCGGGCCCTAGTGACAAGCATTAAGTATAGCAAAGTCATAGCAACATCGATCTTAGAACATAGTGGATACTAGGTGTCAAACCCTAACAAAACTAACTCGATTACATGGTAAATCTCATCCAACCCATCACGATCCAGCAAGCCTACGATAGAATTACTCACGCATGACGGTGAGCATCATGAAATTGGTGATGGAGGATGGTTGATGATGACGATGGCGACGGATTCCCCTCTCCGGAGCCCCGAATGGACTCCAGATCTGTCCTCCCGAGGAAGAACAGGGTTTGCGGCGGCTCCATATCATAAAACGCGATGAATCCTTCTCTCTAATTTTTCTCCCCGAACGTGAATATATGGAGTTGGAGCTGAGGTTGGTGGAGGTCTAGGGGGCCCACAAGGCCGGGTGGCATGCCCCAGGGAGGTGGGCACGGCCCCCACCCTTGTGGCTAGGGTGTGGCCCCCTGCTGCTGATCCTTTTGCCAATATTTCTTATTAATTCCAAAATAATCTTTGTTGATTTTTAAGTCATTCTGAGAACTTTTTATTCTGCACAACAATAACACCATGGCAATTCTGCTGAAAACAATGTCAGTCCGGGTTAGTTCCATTCAAATCATGCAAGTTAGAGTCCAAAACAAGGGCAAAAGTGTTTGGAAAAGTAGATACGATGTAGACGTATCAACTCCCCCAAGCTTAAACCTTTGCTTGTCCTCAAGAAATTCAGTTGATAAACTGAAAGTGATAAAGAAAAACTTTTACAAACTCTGTTTGATCTTGTTGTTGCAAATATGTAAAGCCTGCATTCAGGTTTTCAGCAAAGATTATGAACTAACCATATTCACAATAACTTTTAGGTCTCACATTACTCATATCAATGGCATAATCAACTAGCGAGCAATAATAATAAATCTCGGATGACAACACTTTCTCAAAATAATCATGATATGATATAACAAGATGGTATCTCGCTAGCCCTTTCTGAGACCGCAAAACATAAATTAAGAGCACCCCTGAAGATCAAGGACTGACTAGACATTGTAATTCATGGTAAAAGAGATCCAGTCACACTCATACTCAATATAAATTAATAACAATGCATATAAATGACAGTGGTGCTCCGTAACTGGTGCTTTTTATAAGAGGATGATGACCCAGTAATAAAAGTAAATAGATAGGCCCTTCCAAGAGGGAAGCAGGGATTTGCAGAGGTGCCAGAGCTCGAGTTTGAAATAGAGATTGAATAATATTTTGAGCGGTATACTTTCATTTTCAAGATAACAACTAAGAGATCTTGGTATCTTCCATGCTACATACATTATAGGCGGTTCCCAAACAGAATGGTAAAGTTTATACTCCCCCACCACCAACAAGCACACTCCACGGTTGGTCTGAAAGAACGGGTACTGTCCAACTAACAACAGTCCTGGGGGAGTTTTGCTTGCAATTATTTTGATTTGATTTGAGCATGGGACTGGGCATCCCGGTTACCAGCCATTTTCTCGTGTATGATGAGCGGAGTCCACTCATCGTGAGAATAACCCACCTAGCATGGAAGATATTGACAACCCTAGTTGGTACATGAGCTATTCGAGCATACAAAACAGATTATTATTTGAAGGTTTAGAGTTTGGTACATGCAAATTTACTTGGAACGGCAGGTAAATACTGCGCATATAGGAAGGTATGGTGGACTCATATGGAATGACTTTGGGGTTTATGGAAGTGGATGCACAAGCAGTATTCCCGCTTAGTACAAGTGAAGGCTAGAAAAAGACTGGGAATCGACCAACTAGAGAGCGACAACAGTCATAAACATGCATTGAGATTAACCAACAATGAGTGCAAGCATGAGTAGGATATAAATCACCATGAACATAAATATCATAGAGGCTATGTTGATTTTGTTTCGACAACATGCGTGAACATGTGCCAAGTCAAGCTACTCGAATCATTCAAAGTAGGATACCATCCTATCATACTACATCACAACCATTTTAAAAGCATGTTGGCACGCAAGGTAAACCATTATGAACTCCTAGCTAATTAAGCATGGCATGAGTAACTATAATCTCTAATTGTCATTGCAAACATGTTTTATTCATAATAGGCTAAATCAGGAATGATGAACTAATCATATTTACAAAAACAAGATAGGTCGAACTCATACCAGCTTTTCCTCATCTCAATCATTTCGTCATATATCGTCATTATTGCCTTTCACTTGCACGACCGAACAGTGTGGATAATAATAATAGTGCACGTGCATTGGACTAAGCTGGAATCTGCAAACATTTATTCAAAGGAGAAGACAAGGTAAAATGGGCTCTTTGTTAGATAAAAAATAATGCATGAGAGCCGCTCAACATTTTCATCGTGGTCTTCTCCTCTTGAACCCCAAAGAAAAGAAAAGAAATTCAAAGGAACACACTAATTTTTTTTTGGAGTTTTTGTTTTTCTGAAGAAAGAAGAACAAGAACGAGAAAAACTATTTACACGGGAAAGCTCCCAACAAGCAAAATAAGAACGATAAATCTTTTTGGGTTTTCTTTTAATTTTACTACTACTAAGCATGCATAGAAGTTAAACTAACTACAACTAATTTGTTGGTTTTTCTTAAGGTTTTTCTAACACACGAGAAGAAAAAGGGAAAAAGAAAGTAAATTAACATGGATAATACAATGAAAGAGTATGAACACCGACAACTGAAATAAGTGTGTGAACATGAATATAATGTCAGTGAGAAATACGTACTCCCCCAAGCTTAGGCTTTTGGCCTAAGTTGGTCTATGGCCACCACTGGCCTAGATGATATCCGGAATCATAGTTGAGGGTCGTCTTTGTCTTTGCGGCAGCTCTTAACAAGCTGCCTCCCACGAAGATAAGCGGCCTCCGCTGCTCTCTCATACTCGTTTGCCTCCTCTCTAGTTATAAAATATCGCCCATTTGTCTGAAAGTTAAAGAAGGCAAGAGCCAGAAGGGTAACATGGATGGGACGCCGTCTGTCAAATATTAGTCGATACTGGAGGAACTGATCATTCCTCTCAAGAAACTGGTATCGTACCATAGCATTATAATCAAGAAAAGCAGGTGGAAACTCAATATCATACCCTCTAATAGGTACACCCAAATAGTTAGCTAAACGTGTTGCATAAATCCCACCAGATAAATCTCCATCTTTAGCATTATGGTGTAACCTCCTAGCATAATAGCCCCCAAGTTATATCGTTTATCATCTAACACCGCACTCTTGAGGACACTAAGATCCGATGCACACAGGTGGCTATGATAATGTGTACCATTAATGCATCTACCCATGAAGAGAGCAAAATAATGTATGGCAGGAAAATGAATGCTCCCCATGGAGGCTTGTGTGATATTTCGAGCTTCTCCAACAATGATGCTAGCAAGGAAATCATTATATTCAGATTTATGAGGCTCACTAAGATTGCCCCACTGTGGGATTTTGCATGCATCACAAAAAAATTCTAGGTCCATGGTATAAGATTCATCATAAAGATTGAACAGGACAATATGAATATTACTCTTGGATGAAAACTCAAACCTTCGCATGAAGGAATCGGTGAGATAATAATACTGTAAGCACTTGTCCGACAAGAAGTCCTTGAGGCCGGCATTTTTTATGTATGCATAGAATTCATCCTTAAAACCTACACGATCCATAAATTCATCCGACAGCCATTCCCACGGCTTTACTTGAGCTTCGCTTGGTAGTTCAGGGTCCGGTTCACGTACTGCACGCCTCGGTGCTTGCTTCCTTGAGGAACCACCTTGATACATTTTCCTGGACATTTTTTTCTCTGAAATTTTCTGAAATTTTTAGTGACTCAAAATAAAAGTGAACCAAACTCAACAAAATTGGTAGCAACTACTCCTACAAGTGCCTAGAAGTTATATCATGCATCAAAACTACTTTGGACCATATAAATTTGACATGCAAGCTCAAGAACATGGTCACCTCAGCAGCAAACAATTGCAATGAATAAAGCACTAGAGCAAAAACTAATTGGACCATTGGAGGAGTCACATACTGAAGAACAATCCCCCAAAGCAGTTTTGTGAATGGAGCTTTGAGAAAGGAGACCGAAAATGGCAGCAAGATGAGAAAAAACACGAGTTTTAGCTATGGAGTGATTTTTTCTGGAGCAAGGATTGGATGGGTGCTTGTAACATCCCAATTTCCAATTTGGATGTTATACCTAGGACATCATATGCATATCATATTTTTATTTGCATTCGGTTGTGATCCTAGAAATCTTAAGGAACTCAAGGACCCAAGGAGAGAGTTGTAGGTTTCACAAATTTCCATATTTGAATTTATTTCCAATTTGAAGAAAGGATCAATTTGATTTTAATATTACTCTCTCCAATTATTTCCAATAACAAAAAAAGTGAGAAGACAAAATGACTTCTTCAACAGAAGAGCAATATTGGAGAAGAAATTTAAAATCAAATCAGTATTTTATTCGTATTTGTTGCTATTTTATTTGAATTAGTAAAAATATATGCATTTTTTGAAAATAGCATTTTTAGGCCAGAAAAATGTTCATCTTGTCCTAAATATTAGGTTTGGACGGTGAAAATTGTTTCAGGTATATTTAGAATTTTTTTAATATATTTTATTAGAATTTTCTTTCGTGACATAATTATTTTTAAAAGGTCTCTGGTAGGAGCACGGCCCGGCCGCAAATCTTCCTCCGACTCGGGGACAGAATCCGAAGCGCTCTGCCGCCGCCCGCCCGTGTCCGACCAGACGAGCACGCCGCCCCCTCCATAGCCGCCGCCCGCCTCCTCCTCCTTAAATAGCGACCGGGGCCCCTTGGGACCCCGCCAGCCGCCTCCGCATCAAGCATTGCCGTTGCCTTGCCCAGCGCCCGCAACCGCCACAACCCACCGCCGTGCGCCAAGACCGCATCTTGCCGCCCGCCATTGACCTCACCGCCGCGGTTGACCGGTAGGTTTCTTTGGTTCTCGTTCTTTTTTTTCGGTTTAGATTAGATCGGTTTTTTTGGGTTCGCTAATTAGCGAACGTTCACCGGTTAGATTGTTTTAACGAATGGTTTTCGTTCGCTAGTCTCTGTTAGCGGACGTTCGTCCAATAGATTTTTCTTTTTTTATTTTTATTTTCGGCCAGGGACCTATCTGCGAATACTTTTATCACAAATTAGTCCCTGAACTTCAAACCCTCGTTACTTTTTTTTCATTTGTCCAAATCCAGTGAAACCAACGCCAAAATCTTCGTCTTGTTCCCCCCTTTCCAGATAATCAACTAGAACATGGTTTTGACAATTTAAAATTTGGTTTCAAGCAGTTTTGAATTCAAACTTCTTTTGTTCGTAGTTTGAGTTTCGTAAATCTGATTCGGTTGTTTCTTTTTGCAAATTGAAGCTCTTTTCTTGAACTTTCAGCTTAGATTTTTCCTCTTGAGTTTTTACCTTTGCATCTTTTGCTTGACTGCTTATGTATGCTATTGTTTGTTCACGATAGAGTTTCCGGAGTGCGAGGCTTGCTACTACGAATCTCTAGGGTTTTCTGATCGTCAGCAAGGCAAGTAACACTTTGATCATATCCCTTATTTACCCAGTTTTTATGCATTAGTTTCAACCCGCAAACATTGCATGAGTAGGATTTGATAACATGTGGGTATTGGGAAGTAGTTGATGAGGTAGGAACCTATTGTCTTTCATTTCGAACCCTGGGTGTTACTCCGTTATGCTTATACTGCTATTCTATGCTCTTATACGTGGATTGGTTTGAGAGATTCATGAAAGATGTGAGAGTTATTAATTAATGGTAAACTTAAGGTGGCTACTTTAATACACATCTGGGTGGATTGTTTGGGGCACCCTGGAGCACCCAGTAGTTCTCCGGGCACCTGGAGCAATCCGGTGTTGTCCTAGGATATCCCGGAGTACCCGTGTGATCATCCAATGGTTTGCCACCCAGACTCAAAGGGATCATGAGATTATTCATGCTAGAAACTTCTGTGTGCAGCCACAAGCCATTATGGGCTCTGGCATAGTTGAGTAAGTTGTGGGAAACCTTTCCATGATGGGCTAGTAGATGTAGGGGATTGAAGGTGTCCCGGCCTATCTATCGGTTAAGGGGACCTCTTCAGAAAGACTGTGTCTCGGTCATCCGTTTCTCAAACATCATGTAGTGCGAGAAATCCAATAGAGGAGATCGAGTCTTGTGGGGAAAAGTGTGCAAACCTGTACAGAGTGTACAAACTTATCATGGTTAGCCGTGTCCCCGGTTATGGACATCTTGAGTATCTGGTACTTGAATTATTGATTTGATCTCATCACTCAATTTAATTAATCCGTTGGGTTATTAATACTATTTTAGGATTGATTTGGTGGAACCTTCTCAATGTTTTCAACCAACTTTGTAGTTAAATAAAATATATTCCTTTGTTGTAGGAAAAATTAGCTTTATGCAAATGATAACCATAGAGCCTCCACCAGCCATATATGCATGTAGTGATAGATGTTATTTGTTCATTGCTCTATAGTGTTATCTTGCCAGGATATTCCATGTGCTGACCTACACAGGCTGCAACATATTATGTTGCTGAGTTTTCAGTCGAAGAGTAAGGTGCGCTAGGTCGTTGTCATGCTCTCAGTTTTTCCATGGAGTTGGATGGACTCTACTACCTTCGAAGCTTCCGCTGTTATCTTATTTAGATGGCCTTCAGCCATATTATTGTAATAAGTTCTCTTTTGAGACATTCGATGTTATAAGTGTGTGTGATTGAACTCTGTATAAATCCTCGAGTATTGTGTGTGTGTGTTAGCAATACTGATCCAGGGATGACACTTAAGCACAGAGACTTGACCGTCTGAGGTCGGGTCGCTATAAGATGGTATCAGAGCACACGCTGACTGTAGGACGCAACCACTAAGATAAGCCATAGGACACTCTTCTCTACTCATTTCTGAGTCCTCTCCATTTTCTACTCTATAGATGGCGGACCCGACGAACAAGTTCACTCAACCGGATGAAGACACACCTTTTGGACGACACTTTAAGGAAGTCACTAGGTACCTGAGCATCGGAATACCAAGCTTCACCGGGACCTACACTGCCACTTTACCAGAAGAGGAGCGCTGGATGATTCGAGTTTATGTTCCAGGAAGGACATCCGCGCTAGTTACTGAGCCGATAGAGTTTTCCTTTGATGCACCAACCTGGAGTCTAGGAAAGAGCATGGTAGCCCACATCGCCATGGGATGCATTGGCGAGGTATACCACAAGGATCTTAAGGACACCTTCTACCAGATATGTGGACGCCGAGATGAGAAATGGTAGATGATTTGCACCAGGAGGGATAAATCCATTACAGCCTACATCCAGGAGTTAAATCAGCACATTCGTCGTCAGGAGAACTAGATGTGCGCCAGCATGATAGACATGAAGAAGGTGATAACCAGGAACATGGAGCTAGAAGAGGAACTCAAGTCTACACGCGATGGATATGAAGAAGAAATTGCAGTACTATTGGAGAAGAATGAAGACCTGAAGAAGAAGCTAGGAATATTCATGGGAGATCCCGCACCTATGGAGGACAACCACCCCGAAGACTACATCATAATCGACGACACCAAATCCGACCCCGATAGTGATGATGATTACGAAGACGAAGCTTGAGCAGATATCATGGAGTCTTCCACCGATCAAAATTTCTAGTCGACCACCATATTACTATTTGTATCCCCCATATATATAGTAATAATCCGAGTATTTTGTAATGATAGTTTAGATCAATTGTATGACCTTGTTAGAATTGAGTGGTGTGAAATGAATGTGTTTATCTCATGTGCATATGGGTAGTGATCTCTCTTTAGACCTCACTCTATTCTATTCTCACCCCTCTAAACCTATCAGATGCCTTCGAGACGTGACCCCGGATTTGTCTTCCCACCAGAGCTCACTCAGTTGATCCAACAACAAAATGCCTTGATGCAGTTGCTAGTCCAGAACCAAGGCAACAACAACAACAACAACAACCCACCGCCACCACCTCCAGTTGACAACTTAGCCCGGTTCCTAAGGTTGAATCCGCCGGCGTTCTCTAGTAGCACTGAACCGATTGTTGCTGATGATTGGCTCTGCGGGATTGGAAGGGAGCTGACCTCCGCAGGTTGCACGGATGCTGAGAAGGTGCGCTTTCCCGCACATCAACTGGATGGACCCGCAGCCTCATGGTGGGATAATTGCACAGCCACCTTCTCGGTGGCGAATGTCACTTGGGATCAATTTCAGCAGGCATTCCGCACTGCACATGTCTCAGCTGGAGCTATGAGTATGAAGAAGCGTGAGTTTTGCAACTTACACCAGGGAAATTGTATTGTGGCACAATACATGGATGAGTTTAGCAAATTAGCCCGCTATGCTCCAGATGATGTGGCCACAGATGCCGCAAAGCAGGAGAAGTTTATGGAAGGGCTGAATGATGAGCTGAGTATGCAGTTGATGGTGGCGATATTTGCCAACTACTAGGAGTTGGTAGATAGGGCCCTCATGATTGAAGGCAAGCAACAACAGACAGAGAGCCGCAAAAGGAAGTATGGACATGGGAAGTACAACTCTGGAGCTCAGCAGAAGCCTCGTTTTACCCCGAACTCGGGAGGACGTACCCATCATAACCATGGAGGCCACACTCACAATGGAGGAAGTTCACATAACCATAGTGGCCCTAAGAATGGTAATGGGAATGGAGGAAACAACGGTCAGAACCGTTTCAACCCCACTTCACCCGCCAAGAATGATGTAAGTCACATTACTTGTTTCAAGTGCGGGAAGACTGGACACTACCCCATAGAGTGTCCTGAAGCAAAGAATGGAAATGGCAATGGAAGTTCTGGGAAGAAGCCCAACCCTTTCACCAGAGTACAGGTGAACCACGTTAATGTGGAGGAAGTTGAAGAACTGCCAGATGTTGTCATCGGTAAGTTTTTGATTAAGTCATTTACTGCTACTGTTCTTTTTGACACTTTTGCATCGCATTCATATATATCGAGGGGATTTGTGGATAAGTATAAGTTGCCCACCAAAGCCCTAAAGACACCTATGTTAGTAAGCTCGCCAGGAGCGGAGTATATGGCAAGCAGAGGATGTTTTCAGATGCCATTGACCATAGGTAGGCATGTTTTCCCCCCCAGACCTAATAATTTTGGAGTCACAAGGATTGGATGTGATACTAGGCATGGTTTGGCTATCGATGTATGGAGGAAATATCTATTGTGCTCGTAAGTTAATTCTCCTCACCACCCCAGAGGGTAAACGGATCAAGTATGTGTCTCGGCATGCGCCAAAGAGGACACAAGTAAATTCACTCTAGGGAGTTGTTCAGGAGGAAGTGCCCGTTGTGAAGGATTACCCGGATGTATTTCCAGAGGAATTACCAGGCATGCCACAAGATCGAGATATATAATTTCTAATAGAGGTGTTGCCAGGCACCGGACCAATATCAAGGAGACCGTATCGGATGCCCGCAAATGATCTGGAGGAAATTAAGAAGTAGATTAAGGAGTTATTGGAGAAAGGTTACATTCGACCTAGTTCATCACCGTGGGGAGCCCCAGTGCTTTTAGTTGAGAAGAAGGATGGATCTTTAAGAATGGTTGTTGATTATCATGCATTGAACGAAGTGACGATCAAGAACAAGTACCCACTACCGATGATCAACGATTTGTTTGACCAACTACAGGGAGCCAAAGTATTCTCAAAGACCGATCTTCGATCAGGATGCCACCAGTTGAAGATCCGAGAACAGGATATACCTAAGACAACCTTTACCACAAGGTATGGGCTATATGAGTACAAGGTCAAGTCTTTTGGATCGACTAACGCCCCTGCCTATTTTATGAGTATGATGAACAAGGTGTTCATGGAGTTTTTGGATAAGTTTGTTGTGGTGTTCATTGATGATATTTTGGTATCACTACTACAAAAATGGCTATAGATGGAATGGCTACTAATGGCGCACCTGTGATGTGGTGCGCCATTACTATATTCTAATGGCGCACCATGTCTCGGTGCGCCATTAGTAATATATTACTAATGGCGCACTGTGTGGTGCGCCATTAGTAGTTTGAAAAAAACATAAAAAAATTTGTTACTAATGGCGCACGGTGCATAGTGCGCCATTACTAATTGATAGTAATGGCGCACCACATCCGTCGTGCGCCATTAGTAGATTTGAAAAAATGTAAAAAAAAAAAATTTTTTACTATTCGCACACCTCGGATTGGTGCGCAATTAATATTTTTAACTATTAATGGCGCACTTTCCACTGGTGCGCCATTACTAAGTTTTTTTTAAAAAAAAATCAAAAAAATATCATTTTTTTATTTTTTTTCAAAACTACTAATGGCGCACCGTGGGAGTGGTGCGCCATTAGTAGTTGAACTAGTAATTGCGCACCACCCGCAGTGCGCCATTAGTAACAGCCACCTTCCACCGACGACGTGCAGTGGAAGGTGGAAGGTGGCAAGTTACTAATGGCGCACCGTGGGAGTGGTGCGCCATTACTAGTTCAACTACTAATGCCACACCACTCCCACGGTGCGCCATTAGTAACTTGGCCACCTTCCACCGAATGCACACCCCCCCCCCCCCCCCCGTGGATCGCCTTTTCAGTTTAAAAAAATAAAAGAAAATGATGAAAATGTCAAAAAAAATAAAAGAAAATAAGTTTCCCATGTGATATGTGGTCTAGTTATTGGGAAAATTTGCAAATATGAATTTCGACTTCATTTGCAAAATCTCTCAAGAATTTGTAAAAATGGGCATAACTTTTGCATACTAACTCGGATTAAAAAGTTTTTTATATGAAAAATCATCTACTCGAAAAGTTACATCCGAATTTAGCAGGAAACCCGTTAAACATTTTCAAAATTCCCAAAAACCTAACAGAAAAAAAAAGTTACGGGGCTTTCAAGATCTAGCGGCAAAAAAATTCAAAAATTTCAAACTTACTAGTGGCGCACCGTGGATGTGGTGCGCCACTAGTAATGTAAAAAATTACTAATTTCAAAATTACTAATTTCAATTTTTTGGTTTTTTTCAAAAATGATACGTAATATGATCGAGAAGTTTGAAATATTTTTCAAAATTTCATCATAGTCATTAACATGAACAAAGTCCTAGACATCAATAAGGTATAACAGATTGATATGCTAGATATATCAACAAGTGCCTGTGAAGTGAGCTGTTCTTTGGGGTTGGATAGAACTCGAAGTTAAGCGTGCTTGGGCTGGTGTAGTGTGAGGATGGGTGACCTTTCGGGAAGTTTGACCACGGAGTGCGATTTGACCTGAGATTAAGCATATTGACCCGAGATTAAGCCATAGTGAACTGAGTTTAAGAAAAAATTGAAAAAAAATTAAAAAAAATTGAAATTTTTTTTTGAAAAACATTAAAAAAAATTGGAAAAATTTAAAAAAAAATTGAAAAAAAAATGTTACTAATGGCGCACTTCTATGTGGTGAGCTATTAGTATACCAGATACTATTGGCGCATCTCTATGTAGTGCGCCATTAGTATACTAGATACTAATGGCGCAAGTGGGCTATACTAATGGCGCACTACATGGTGCGCCATTAGTATACTGAGATACTAATGGCGCACCAGGTGGTGCGCCATTAGTAAAAATTACTAATGGCGTGCTATTAATGGCGCACCACAGATGCGCCATTAATAGCCATACTAGGTGCGCCATTAGTAGGGGTTTTTCTAGTAGTGTATACTTGAAAAATGAAGAAGAACACAAGGAACATCTGCGATTAGTTCTTGAGAAGCTCAGGGAACATCAACTATATGCCATGTTCAGCAAATGTGAATTTTGGTTGAAGGAAGTCGGATTTCCTGGACATGTTATATTGGGAGAAGGTATAGCAGTAGACCCTACCAAGGTTCAGTCTGTCACTGAGATCCGCAGTTTTCTGGGACTCGCAGGATATTATAGGAGATTCACTAAGAATTTTTCCAAGATTGCGAAACCCATGACAGGGTTTTTGAAGAAGGATAACAAGTTCGAATGGACCGAGGAATGTGAGGCCAGTTTTCAGGAGTTGAAGAAACGTTTGGTTACAGCCCCAGTGCTAATTCTTCCAGATATACACAAGGATTTCCAAGTTTACTGCGACGCTTCTCGCCTAGGACTTGGAGGTGTACTTATGCAAGACAGAAGAGTTGTTTCATATGCCTCACGTCAGCTTCGACCTCATGAGTTGAATTATGCCATCATGATTTGGAGTTAGCAGCCGTAGTTCATGCGCTCAAGACCTGGAGACATTTTCTTATTGGAAACCGTTGTGATGTATACACGGACCATAAGAGTTTGAAGTATATCTTCACGCAGAAGGAGTCTCAGTCAGAGGAGATGGTCGGAGCTCATAAAGGATTATGATATGAAACTACATTATCATCCAGGAAAGGCCAATGTCGTAGCCGACGCTTTAAGCCGTAAGAGTTATGTCAATACCCTCGTAAGCGGAGGATTAACGCATGAGTTAGTCGATGATCTCAAGGAACTTCGTTTGGAGATAGTTCCAAGAGGATTTGTTGCAACAATGGGGGTTCAGTCTACGTTATTGGGAAGGATTCGAGAAGCTCAGAAGGATGATAAGGAAATTGCTGAGATAAAGGAGAAGATGAGCAAAGGGAAGGTGGACGGTTTTCGTGAGGATGAGCATGAAACTTTATGGTTTGAGGATCGTATTTATGTGTCCAATTATGCGGAGATCAGGAAGTTAATACTTCAGGAGGCTCATGACTCGCCATACTCGATTCACCTAGGAAACACCAAGATGTGTTTGGATTTGAAGGAACGTTTCTGGTGGACCAGTATGAAGAAAGATATTGTCGAGTATGTAGCAGTATGTGATGTTTGTCAGAGAGTTAAGGCAGAACATCAAAAGCCAGTAGGTTTACTTCAGCCTACGCTGATACCCGGATGGAAGTGGGACAAACTTGGCATGGACTTTATCACCGTATTACCTAGGACCAGATCAGGATATGACTCCATCTGGGTAGTAGTTGATCGCTTGACCAAAGTGGCCCACTTTATCCCTGTGAAAACCACTTATATGAGCATGAAGTTGGCCAAGATATATATGACCAGGATTGTATGTCTGCATGGAGTTCCGAGGACCATCGTATCAGATAGAGGAACACAGCTTACCTCAAAGTTTTGGAATCAGTTACACCAGACTTTGTGTACCATGCTAGAGTTCAGTACAGCCTTTCATCCGCAGACATATGGACAAACTGAAAGAGTCAATCGGATTCTGGAGGACATGTTGAGAGCTTGTGCATTAGATTATGGATCTAGCCGGGATGATAATTTGCCTTACACAGAGTTCTCATACAACAATAGCTATCATGCTAGTTTGAAGATGGCCCCTTTCGAAGCTTTGTATGGAAGAAGGTGCAGGACACCATTGATGTGGGATGAAGTTGGAGACCGTCAGCTGTTCGGACCAGATTTAATCAAGGAGTCTGAAGAGAAGGTCAAGTTGATTCGTGATAGACTGAAGGTAGCTCAGTCCAGGCACAAGAGTTATGCGGACACCAAACGCAAGGAGGTAGTCTACGAAATCGAAGACAGAGCATATCTTCGTGTGTCACCGCTTCGAGGAGTTAAACGATTTGGAGTTAAGGGAAAGTTAGCCCCGAGATTTGTAGGACCATACCGAGTTTTGGAACGTATGGAGAAGTGGCCTACAAGTTGTAGTTACCCGAAGGACTGTCAGGAGTTCACGATGTATTTCACATTTCCCAGTTGAAGAAGTGCCATGCAGAGATGGTCGATATTCCCCTGAGAGATACATTGCACCCGGAAGCAATTCCGTTGGAGAGTGACCTAACCTACGAGGAGAAACCCGTCAAGATTCTCGAGTTTGCAAGCCGAGTTACACGCAGCAAGGTTATCAAGTTTTGCAAAGTTCAGTGGAGCCACCATACCGAGGAGGAAACCACCTGGGAGCGATAAGAAGACCTACTGAAAGACCATCCACACCTATTTTCTAGCCAACCTGAATCTTGAGGACGAGATTCATCTTAAGGGGGGTAGGTTTGTAACATCCCAATTTTCAATTTGGATGTTATACATAGGACATCATATGCATATCATATTTTTATTTGCATTTGGTTGTGATCCTAGAAATCTTAAGCAACTCAAGGACCCAAGGAGAGAGTTGGAGGTTTCAAAATTTTCATATTTGAATTTATTTCAAATTTGAAGAAAGGATCAATTTGATTTTAATATTTTTCTCTCCAGTTATTTCCAATAACAAAAATAAAAGAGAGAAGATAAAATGACTTCTTCAACAGAAGAGAAATATTGGAGAAGAAATTTAAAATCAAATCAGTATTTTATTCATATTTTATTGCTATTTTATTTGAATCAGAAAAATGTTCATCTTGTCCTAAATATTAGGTTTGGACCGTGAAAATTGTTTCTGCTATTATTAGAATCTTTTTATATATTTTATTAGGATTTTATTTTGCGGCGGATTTTTTTTAAAAAGCCTCCTGGTCGCCCAAGCAATGGCCACGGCCCAATACGCCATCTTCCTCCGACTCGAGACCGAGTCCCGACTGCTACCACGATAACCCACAAGTATAGGGGATCATAGCAGTTTTCGAGAGTAGAGTATTCAACCCAAATTTATTGATTCGACACAAGGGGAGCCAAAGAATATTCTCAAGTATTAGCAGTTGAGTTTTCAATTCAACCACACCTGGATAACTTAGTATCTGAAGCAAAGTATTTAGTAGCAAAGTAATATGGAAGTAGTGGTAATGGTAGCAAAAGTAATATTTTTTGGGTTTTGTAGTGATTGTAACAGTAGGAACGGAAAAGTAAATAAGCTAAGAACAATATGTGAAAAGCTCGTAGGCAATGGATCAGTGATGGAGAATTATGCCGGATGCGGTTCATCATGTAACAGTCATAACATAGGGTGACACAGAACTAGCTCCAATTCATCAATGTAATGTAGGCATGTATTCTGAATATAGTCATACGTGCTTATGGAAAAGAATTTGCATGACATCTTTTGTCCTACCCTCCCGTGGTAGCGGGGTCCTAATGGAAACTAAGGGATACTAAGGCCTCCTTTTAATAGAGTACCAGACCAAAGCATTAACACATAGTGATTACATGAACTCCTCAAACTATGGTCATCACCGGGAGTGGTCCCGATTATTGTTACTTCGGGGTTGCCGGATCGTAACACATAGTAGGTGACTATAGACTTGCAAGATAGGATCAAGAACTCACATATATTCATGAAAACATAGTAGGTGCAGATCTGAAATCATGGCACTCGGGCCCTAGTCACAAGCATTGAGCATAGCAAAGTCATAGCAACATCAATCTCAGAACATAGTGGATACTAGGGATCAAACCCTAACAAAACTAACTCGATTACATGACAAATCTCATCCAACCCATCACCGTCCAGCAAGCCTATGATGGAATTACTCACGCACGGCGGTGAGCATCACAAAATTGGTGATGGAGGATGGTTGATAATGACGATGGCGATGGATTCCCCTCTCCGGAGCCCCGAACGGACTCTAGATCAGCCCTCCCGAGAGGTTTTAGGGCTTGGCGGCGGCTCTGTATCGCAAAACGTGATGAATTATTCTCTCTGATTTTTTTCTCTCCCCAAAAGTGAATATATGGAGTTGGAGTTGAGGTCGGTGGAGCGTCAGGGGGCCCACGAGGCACGGGGGCGCGCCCTCCACCCTCGTGGATAGGTGGAAGCCCCCCTGACGTGGATTCTTCTTCCATTATTTTTAATATTTTCCAAAAATATGTTCCGTGGAGTTTCAGGTCATTCCGAGAAATTTTGTTTCTGCACATAAATAACACCATGGAAAGTGTGGTGAAAACAACGCCAGTCCGGGTTAGTTGCATTCAAATCATGCAAATAGAGTCCAAAACAAGGGCAAAAGTGTTTGGAAAAGTAGATACGACGGAGATGTATTGTCGGATTTCGGATTCCGGCAAATTCTCTAGGTTCGAACTCTGGGGTGCACGCGGAGATCGCACCTCCGACCTACCTACGTCTGGTCGCCTCGCAAGGATCTAAACTACACAAAGAACAACACAAGGGACACGAGGTTTATACTAGTTCGGGCCACCATTGTGGTGTAAAACCCTACTCTAGTTTGTGGTGTGGTGGATTGCCTCAGGGGCGGATGATGAACAATACAAAGGAAGAACAGCCTCGCGAGGGGCTGTTCTTGAGATGGTGCGATGAACTGCTTGGGTGAGTTCGATCGCCTCTCTCTCTCTCTGCTAGGGCTCTATCTGATAGGTCTCTTCCAGATGCCACTGCTCTGTGGTGGCTAACTCTATTTATAGAGGGAGGCCCTGGGCCTCTTCCCAAATATTTTGCGGGAAGGGCGCCAACAATTGGCCATTTTGAAGGGGAACATCTAGTACACTTATCCTGACTAAAGTCGGTCCTCGCCTGCCAAAGACTCTGACGGTGACGCCGGCTTGGGCTCCACGATGACCTCCTTCCTACCGTTCAGCTGGTCTTGGTCTTGTTGCACCGAAATGGTTGCCTTTGCTTGATACTCTTGCCTGTGCTTGCCCCTTTGCACCAAAGAGGAAACAAGGACTCTGTGTAGACCGGCGCCCGCCTGGCTTTGGTCGTCATGGCTTGCGTCACGGGTACCTCATGTGGTACCCTGCCTTGATCTCTCGGCCTCCTCGCGAGCTAGCCTGACGAGGCCGTGCCCGAGGAAGCTTCATGTCGTCCGCCCCGTGAGACTTGGCTCCTCGTGAGGGTCTTGAGCTTGTGTTGATGAAGATGGGCCGTACTGGGCCACTCCTTGAGCCACGCCGCAGGTCGCAGGCAGGCAAGTCTGGGTACCACCGTTATCCTTCTTCTCGCCGCTCGAGCGTCTCCCGCTCTTCCTCCTCTTGAGCTCCAGCTTCTGCTTCCAATCCAATCTTGAATCCTCCCCCTTCCTGTCGCCATGGCACCGACGAACAAGGGGAAAGGGCGGAAGCCTGTGCCTTCGCCCCGCTCGCCGTCGTCGACGGCTCCTGCTGTCGATCGGTCGATCATACTCAACCTGGAAGGCTTGGGCAAGGTCAGTTCTGCCCTTGTCAACATCTTCAACGAGTGTGGGAGGACGACGATCTGGCCCGCGTCTCACTTCTCCATTGGCAGAATAGTCACCGAGGTCCCAGATTTCGCCGACGCATACGTAGGCGGGACTGGTTCCCCCCTTTTCTGATTTATTCAACGTCGTACTTTCCCATTACCAGATCCACATGATGCATCTGGGTCCCGACTCCATTACTCTCCTTGCTGTTTTCGCCTTTGTTTGCGAGGCGATGGTGGGCATTCCTCCTTCAGTTGCCTTGCTGCGCCACTTCTTCTCTTTGCGCCTCAGCGACCCCACCCAATGCTCGGGGTGCGTGAGTTTCCTTGCCGCGCCAGAAACGGCGGCCTCGGGGATTGATTTCAGCCTTCCCCCGCCTGCGACTGGGTTCCGAGAGCGGTGGCTGTACGTGGATGTTGGAGTGCCCAGCCCCCTGCTCTCGGAGTCAACCTCGCCCGCTATCCCCAACTCGGGCTGGGGCCAGGAGACGCTCATGAGCCCCTGGCTCGTCTTCGTCTGGCGTCGCTTTGCGAACTTGAGGGCGCTCGGTGTGACGGCACCCAAGGTGGTGAAGGAGTTCCTCCTGTGTCGCATTGCCCCTCTCCAGCGCCATTCTCGCCGGATGTGGGCAATCGGGGGGCGTGAAGACCGCATGAGGCTCCAGGAGGAAGATATGACACCTGAAGTGCTGAGGAAGGTTCTCATGATCCTGACTGGGGACCCTTCCCCCGGCAGCCTCCGGCAAGAGGGTGCCCTGCTGTACCTTTGCTCGAGCAGGGCTGATTTTGTGAAGCAAATGCCTAGCATCGACGAATGGGGGCTGCACCCCGCGGGTGTCATGGGACCTTGTGAGAACCCAGTTATGGTGGTTGCCCTTCCGGTTGCCCGCGGCGGTCCTTCCTCGAGTGGTGGAGCAGGGAGGCAAGGGCCGCCGGGGGCTGAGGAGGCCGTCGTCGAGATGATGGCGCCATGCGGAACTCCTGAGGCGGCAGCCCCAGAGGCCCGCCCTGCGACGGCTGGAGGTGTTGAGACGCGGCCCGCGGCTCCTGTGGTAGAGGCTCCTGAGGCCCCGGCCACCCTTCACGGGGCGGCATATGGCGGCGTGGGCCAGGGCGATGCCCCCGACGCCGGTCACATTGGTGCTTCTTCCTCGTCGCAGGCTAACCCTTGCGCCGAGCTCCTAGGCCGCTTCCGCGTGGACTTCGAAGCTCTCCGAAAGAGAAAGGAGGCCTTGGGTGATGTTTACCCTTGCCTCCTATTGAAGCGCAGGAAGTACTTCTCCATTGATGAGTAAGCTTTCCCCTTTCTTAGTTCCTTACTTTCCCGTTGCTTCAGCTGATCATTGCCCTGCAGGGCCCTTCCTGCCGAGTTCACGGAGACGGCTGAGGAGCCATCCCTCCAGGCCTCGCCCTCTCCACCGTCCCCAAGCGCCCCGAGCTCAAGCACTGCCCTCGTGGTGAGGACGGTTGGAGAGGTGAGCCATCCTGTGATGCATCATGATTTTGCGCACCTCGCGACCCTCCTTCGCGAGCCCTCCTGGGGCATAGCTAGCCTGCCTTGGGCTCTTCGATTGGTCGTGGACGGCGACTGGCTGTGGTCGGCCTTGCGTTCTTCCTTTGAGGACGAGCCGGCTCTGGTCCGGGCTTCTAGCGAGGCGCGTCCGGCCATCGCGAGGGTGCCAGCCCCCAGCCCCCTGCCCAGTGGGGGAGTGCTGGCTCGTGGCGCGCACGCCTGGGGCGGAGGACGACGCGGAAGACGTGCTCGAGCGCGCTCGGGAGCGCCGTGCATTTCGCCAAGGGTTTCTCCGGAGGGCGGCTGACGCAGTGAGCCAGCTCAGTGCAGAGCTTGCTGACGAGGACACGCACCTTGAGGCCGAGGGTCTGCGCCTAGCTGAGGAGAGGCGCAAGCTGAAGGTGGCCGTTGCCCTTGCGCGCCACCAGCGTGACCTCGACAATGAGAAAGCCGAGGTGTCGCTGGCGGCCTCTCGGGAGGCCCGCTCCCGGGCCGTCGGGGAGGCCAGGGAGGCTGACCGGCGGCGCGAGGCTGCGGAGGCGCGGGAGCTCCAGGCCTGGAGTAACTCCCTGGAGCAGCAGGTGGAGCTGCGTGAGGCGGCCCTTGCGTCGATGAAGGGGGCTTCGGTCGACCAGGCGGAGCTCCAGAGATGTGAGGAGGCGCTGATGCTGGAAGCCGCTGAGCGCGCCTGTGACCTTGAGCGGCTGGAGACGAGAGAGCGCTTGGTGGCGTAGGCGGAGGACGATGTCACTGCGTGGGAGGCCCGAGTCCTGGAAGAGGTTGATCACCGGGTGGCGGAGGCCCGCTCCAACTTCGAGCGTGTGTACGAGGAGAGGCTGGACCTGACAAGGGTCGAAGCAGAGGGCAGGACCATCGCCCTGAGAGCCAGGCTGGATGAAGCGACGCGGCGCGCGGACGCCCTTCGCGCGGCGCAGGGGGGAGCTGACTTCCTCCCGCGCCGAGGTGCTTCTTCTTCGTCAAAGGGTGGACGCGGGTGAGGCCGTCGCGCGGCGGAGCGAGGACGAGATACGCCAGCGGCAGACCTTGGAGCACAAGCATGGCCCTATGCTCCGCACGCTCCGGGAAAGAGCTAACACGGCCTTGGGAAACATCTGCGACGCGGCCGTTGGGGAGCCTCATGTGGTTAACTATGCTGGTAACCTTCAGTTCTTCACTGATGTGGTGACGCAGCTGGAGGCTTGGTCGGGCAGAGCCAACAGGTTGGTGGAGGAGAGGAGCCGTGCCCTGCTCGGGCGTGCTTTTTCTCGCGTCTTCAGTCATCTTAAGAACATGGATCCTCACTTTGAATTTGATGCAGCCATCGCCCCGGTACGCCTGGCCATCCGGGACGACCTGACGCACTAGGTGGAAGACAACGTAGATGCCCTCGTCAGGGCCTTCACCACTGATAATGACGGCATGGTCGTGCTTGCTGATGAAGGCGGCGTGGTGAACGGCCCGGACGCTGCCGACGGTGACGCGGAGGGTGATGGCGAGGCCAGCGGCGCTAGTGACGATTCAGGAGGTGCCCTTGAGGATGCATTGGGGGATTTATCCGATTGACCGCGTGTTGTTCCTGCTTTCTACCCTGCGCAGAGAGAGTTTGGGCTTGGCCCTGAAGGTTGTAAGAGCATTTTGGGAGGGGGAGCCCCTCGTGTAAAAACTTGCAGTTAGCGCATTAGTAGACACGATATCACCCGTACGCCTACGCCAAGTGGCTGGTCTTGCGACGAGCCGACTGACTTGTTTTCCTTCGACCCGCGTGGGCCCTGAGATAGCCTGCGGAGGGCTGCGGTGTCCTGAGTGCCTCCTGAATGAGCCCATTGAACCTGTCATGAGAACCTCCTGAGAGGGCGTGGTGACGGCAGTCCGGGCTGCACGCATGCTAGGCCTGGCCCGGCTTGCGAGGGGCTCACGAGGGGAGGCAGCTGAGGCGGGATGGACGCAAAGCGGTAACCAGAACGCGAGAGATTGCTCGAGCGAGACTAAACACCGCTTCCCCGAACACACGCAAGTCTCAAGCTCAAATCCAACTTAAATCCAAACGGTGGAAAACTGACAACCAAAGGAAAGGCAAAAAAAAGCAGAAAGGCCGCGTCCGGCACCTAGTCTAGTCTTCGACGTCTTCTCACCAGCGCGGAGCTAAGTGCTGCCACTGGGCGTGGGCGGGAGCCCCCGAGGCCTGAGGGCGGCTCTCCGGAGACTCCGGGGCGTGTACAGCCCCTCTCATTATTACGTGAGAGTGTCACGGGGCGGCGAGCTTCACAGGCACTGGGCCTTCTTCACAGGTACCGGCCTTGCTTCATATCGCCAGACGAGGGCCCCGCCTTGCGCCACACTCTATTGCCATCGACGACAGCCGGAGACCGAGGACGCCGCCGATGGGATAGAGCGGTCGCAAGCGGTTCCCCCGACGACCACGGGTCCTCTGCCGGGGTTAGGCCCTGAGGCACCTCCCCGGTAGAGGGCCTACCTCCTGAGGACGCCTTGCTCCGAACGCCGTGGTTGTGATGCCGGATCTCGGCCCCTCTCCTGCAGCCCCCGGCGCCCTCCTCCTGAGGGGTAGGAAGCTGCCGGATTGGGGCAGTCATCCGCCGCGACGACCTGTACCTCATGTGATCCATGGTTAGTGTATGCCTGCTCCTAAGGAATTAGCGGTACCCGATAATCGCTGCCTCCAGCGCGGTTGATGGGTCTTTCCCGGGGCTCCTGAAAGAGCTCAGCTTCGGGTGTCTCTTCCCCGCAGCTTGGGCCGAGGAGCGAGCCATGGTCTTCCTCCTGCGCGTGCCCTTGATCCATCATGTGGGGCACGTACGCTTCCAGGGCCGCCGCCCCGAATGCGTCAATGTAGTGCCCCGCGTGCCACGCAGCCCTGCATGAGGCGCCAACCTGGGGGTGGTAGCGCGGCGGTCCACTGGGGCCGTGGGCTGTAGCGAGTCCTCCTTCGCTGGCCGGGGGCGGAGGCGGAGCCGTTGTTAGCCCGGTGCCGACGGCTTGGCTGGCGTTGGAGTGGCCTTGAAATCCGCTCGGAGCTGCGCGGGCACGTGCGGGGCCTCCGCGCGGTCCGCCTTGGACCCGAGGCGGCGGCTGGGTGCAGAAGGGGTGAGCCCCCGATGCGGCGAAGCCCAGGAGCTCTGCCACCCGCTCTAGCAGCACGTCATGGCCGCCCTCCAGCAGCCCGCATTGCAGTAGCTCTCTGGCCACCGTGAGCGCAGCCCTTGAGTTCGCTTGCTCCCGCCGGGTGTACAGCTTCGTTGCCGCGGCGTGGCTCGAGTCCCTCGCCGCCAACCGCACCTACCGCGGTTTGAGAGCTGACGTCGCCTGACCGCGTCGCCATGTTCGCAGCGCCCTGCGGATCATGGGCCGCCTGGGCACAGGTTGAGGTCCCCCCACAGGCGGCGGCTCACAGCGGGCGGCCAGCTGCCTGAGGATCGAGATTGCCCGTTGGGTCGGCGGACATGATGATGACGATGCGACGGGGCACGAGGCGGCGGAAGGCGGATTCCGGTGCACCCGTACCTGGCGCGCCAAATGTCGGATTTCGGGTTCTGACAGACCCTCTAGGTTCGAACTCTGGGGTGCACGCGGAGATCGCACCTTCGACCTACCTACGTCTCGTCGCCTCGGAAGGATCTAAACTACACAAAGAACAACACAAGACACGAGGTTTATACTAGTTTGGGCCACCATTGTGGTGTAAAACCCTACTATAGTTTGTGGTGTGGTGGATTGCCTCAGGGGCTTATGATGAACAATACAAAGGAAGAACAGCCTCGCGAGGGGCTGTTCTCAAGCTGGTGCAATGAACTGCTTGGGTGAGTTCGATCGCCTCTCTCTCTCTCTACTAGGGCTCTATCTGATAGGTCTCTTCTAGATGCCTCTGCTCTGTGGTGGCTAGCTCTATTTATAGAGGGAGGCCCTGGGCCTCTTCCCAAATATTGAGCGGGAAGGGCGCCAAAAATTGGCTATTTTGAAGGGGAACATCTAGTACACTTATCCTGACTAAAGTCGGTCCTCGCCTGCCAAAGACACTGACGGTGACGCCGGCTTGGGCTCCACGATGACCTCCTTCCTACCTTTAGCTGGTCTTGGTCTTGTTGCACCGAAATGGTTGCCTTTGCTTGATACTCTTGCCTGCGCTTGCCCCCTTTGCACCAAAGAGGAAACAAGGACTCTGCATAGACCGGCGCCCGCCTGGCTTTGGTCGTCATGGCTTGCGTCACGGGTACCTCGTGAGGTACCCTGCCTTGATCTCTCGGCCTCCTCGCGAGCCAGCCTGACGAGGTCGTGCCCGAGGAAGCTTCCTGTCGTCCGCCTTGCGAGGCTTGGCCCCTCGTGAGGGTCTTGAGCTTGTGTTGATGAAGATGGGCCGTACTGGGCCACTCCTTGAGCCACGCCATAGGCCGCAGGCAGGCTAGTCTGGGTATCCCCGTTCCCAGAACGCCGACACGTATCAACTCCCCCGACCTTAAACCTTTGCTTGTCCTCAAGCAATTCAGTTGATAAACTGGAAGTGATAAAGAAAAACTTTTACAAACTCTGTTTGCTCTTGTTTTTGTAAATATGTAAAGCCAGCATTCAAGTTCTCAGCAAAGATTATGACTAACCACATTCACAATAACATTTAGGTCTCATGTTTACTCATGTCAATGGCATAATCAACTAACGAGCAATAATAATAAATCTCGGATGACAACACTTTCTCAAAACAATCATGATATGATATAACAGGATGGTATCTTGCTAGCCCTTTCTGAGACCGCAAAACATAAATGCAAAGCACGCAGAGCACCATTAAAGATCAGGGACTGACTAGACATTGTAATTCATGGTAAAAGAGATCCAATCATAGTCATACCCAATATAAATTAATATTAATGGATGCAAATGACAGCTGTGCTCTCCAGCTAGTGATGTTTAATAAGAGGGTGATGACTCAACATAAAAGTAAATAGATAGGCCCTTCACAGAGGGAAGCAGGGATTTGTAGAGGTGCCAGAGCTCAGTTTTGAAATAGAGATAAATAATACTTTGAGCGGCATAATTTCATTGTCAACATAACAACCAAGAGATGGCGATATCTTCCATGCTACACACATTATCGGCGGTTCCAAACAGAATGGTAAAGTTTATACTCCCCCTCCACCAAGAAGCATCAATCCATGGCTTGCTCGAAACAACGAGTGCCTTCAACTAACAACAGTCCCAGGGGAGTTTTGTTTGCAATTATTTTGATTTGAATTGCATAAAGCATGGGACTGGGCATCCCGGTGACCAGCCATTTTCTCGTGAGTGAGCAGCAGAGTCCACTCCTCTTGAGAATAACCCACCTAGCATGGAAGATACAGACATGCCTAGTTGATACATGAGCTATTCGAGCATACAAAACAGAATTTCATTTGAAGGTTTAGAGTTCGGCACATACAAATTTACTTGGAATGGCAGGTAGATACCGCATATAGGAAGGTATAGTGGACTCATATGGAATAACTTTGGGGTTTAAGAAATTTGATGCACAAGCAGTATTCCCGCTTAGTACAAGTGAAGGCTAGCAAAAGACTGGGAAGCGACCAACAAGAGAGCGACAACAGTCATGAACATGCATTAAAATTAATAAACATGGAGTACAAGCGTGAGTAGGATATAATCCACCATGAACGTAAATATCATGAAGGCTATGTTGATTTGTTTCAACTACATGTGTGAACATGTGCCAAGTCGAGTCACTTAAATCATTCAAAGGAGGATACCACCCCACTATACCACATCACAACCATTTTAATAGCATGTTGGCACGCAAGGTAAACCATTATAACTCATAGCTAATTAAGCATGGCACAAGCAACTATAATCTCTAATTGTCATTGCAAACATGTTTATTCATAATAGGCTGAATCAGGAACGATGAACTAATCATATTTACAAACACAAGAGAGGTCGAGTTCATACCAGCTTCCCTCATCTCAATCAGTCCATCATATATCGTCATAATTGCCTTTCACTTGCACGACCGAACGATGTGAATAATTATAATAATGCATGTGCATTGGACTAAGCTGGAATCTGTGAGCATTCAATAAATAGGAGAAGAGAAGGAAATATGGGCTCTTGGTTAAATCAATAATAATGCATATAAGAGCCACTTCAACAATTTAATCATGGTCTTCTCCTGTCGACCCCAAAGAAAAGAAAAGAAATAAAACTATTTACACGGGAAAGCTCCCAACAAGAAAAAGAATAATAGGAAATCTTTTTGGGATTTCTTTTTAATTACTACTACTACAGCATGAAAAGCAAACTAGCTAAAAGCTACAACTAAATTTTTTCAGTTTTCTGGTTTTTTCTTAAGATTTAACAAACACACAAGAAAAAAGCAAGAAAAAGAAAATAAGCTAGCATGGATAGTACAGTGAAAGAGTATGAACACCGACATCTAGCAATGAGTGTGTGTACATGAATGTAATGTCAGTGAGATATACGTACTCCCCTAAGCTTAGGCTTTTGGTATAAGTTGGATTATTGCCACGGATGACCTGGCGGATATCCAATGTTGTAACCGGGGTCGTACTGAGATGAAGAAGACTCTGATTGCCACTGGTTGGCAATCATCTCCGGATCCCACTGGTAATTAGATTGTCGTGGAGGATCAAATTGTGGTTCTAGCTCCGGCGTTGTGGCTGATGTAGGGTTCCGGTAGGCGTGAATGGCCGCCAGCGGAACGAGATACGGACCTGCAGATAAATCAAACAAGGAAGGAGTAGGCAAGGTAATAGTTTCAGGGTTATTGTTATCAAAGAACAATTTGTATTTATGCGCCCCTTCCCTATTCTTGACAATAAAGTCATGCGCTACCATACTCTTATAATTTAAATAAGCAGTGGGCAGTAATTTTTCTTCTTTTTCATAGTGCCTGGTAGGTATGTTATAATATGCAGCAAGGCGTGAAGCATAGACACCTCCAAAGATGGGGACCTTTGTACAGTTCAGACTTAACCGTTTGGTAATAATACCACCCATACTAACAGTATTATCACAGAATAAACCATGGAACAAAATAATAATATCAGGAACACTAAGGTTTCCACAGTTTCCCCGACCAATCACTACAAAAAAATACACTTCCATGATGATACGTGTTTGTCACAGTAGGTCGCGTTTTTTGTCATGCATGTACATCCATGACAAATTTATGACAGAATCAAGATAGTCATACCTTTGCTGTCGTAGAAGTGTTCCATGACATTACCAAAATTATCATCACGGAAGTGTCCACTTCCATGACGATAAATCACGCGTCACAGAAGTGCTTTCGTCAAGGGTGACCGACACGTGGCATCCACCTAACGGAACACCGTTAAGCTATCGGGTCGGGTTTTGGATCCGATAACCCGTTAACAGCCCCGACCAATGGGGATTTTCCATGTGTGAAATCATCATTGGCTAGATGAAACACGTGTCGGCTCATCGTTGGGACAGATGTCATCCACTCACTGGATAGAAGGCGCCTATGATACGTCAACACGTGGCACGGCCCAACAGTGGCCCATTCCTGTTAAAAGGCCGGCCCGTTTGACTTGGTCAAAAGCTGGCGGGCCGGCCCATGGAAAGCCTGTTAACGGCCTGTTCGCATATAGCCAATTTACAGCCCGCTAACCCAAGGCCCGTTACGCCCTATTCGAATTAGGCCCAGTAGCTTCATCTGGGCCATCCAATATGATTCCAGCCCGTTTTCACTTCTGGCCCATGTATAGCCCATGACGTCTTTCGGCCCATATGAGGCCCTTTGTAACTCTTGGCCCATTAGTGGCCCGTGCTGAAACTGGCCCGTAATGAACAGTGTATTACTTTACACCCATTAACGGCCCATGGTGAAACTGGCCCGTAATGAATAGTGTATCACTTTATACCCATTAACGACCCGTTATTCCGTTGGGCCGTTTCCAGCCCAAGTTAACTTTCGGCCTTCTGAGGACCCATTTATTCTTGGGCTCATTTGCAGCGTTCTTGGGCCCGTTCATCGCTATTTTCTGCCAGGGCTCATTGGGCAATTTTCATAGCATCACCAACACGGCCTATTAACTACCGTTATGGTCAGCCCATAAAACGTACGATTTCCATTAAAGGCCTGTGTACGGCCCATCAAAGGCCCGTACAAGACCCATAAATGAGTCGGTGTCCCATTGATCCTACGAGACGTAGAAGGCCCATGGATACTACGAGACGTAGAAGGCCCATGGATACTACGAGACGTACAAGGCCCATGGATCCTACAAGACATACAAGGCCCATGGATCCTATGAGACGTAGAAGGCCCATGGATCCTACGAGACATAGAAGGCCCATGGATCCTACGAGACGTAGAAGGCCCATGGATCCGACAGCCCGTGAAGGGCCATGGCCGCGAAGTTGGCCCCGTTTGAACGATATAGCATATTCAAAGAATTATCCTACTCAATACTATCACCTCTAAAAAGCATACACTATACAACAAAGAGATCAAGGCATAGAAAGGTAGAATAATCCTACACTATACAATAAAGAAATTACAGCCGATTATACCCACTAGGCATTATGGTTCGGCACAGGTGATAATAAAGCATACACAAACAACAAATTACATACACTCGGCAAATACAGCTCATACATCATGGACGCGCATCAACTTAACTCCAATTGAACTATAATCTCTTAAGAAAATAGGATTGGCCAGATTCAGATAGCACAAATTTCAGTCTGCAAAATCTCCAATTCCTTCATGGTTACCTCAGTGTCTTGTTTCATTTTTTGACTCTGCATCTAATACCTGCATGTCCAGTCTCAACTTGTTGATTATCGTTGACAATCATGTACACGTTGTCTTGCCACCTCTAGTTGATGCTCGAGAACATCAAAGACATTCCAATTCCAATCCATAATCATTCGGTAACGGCCAAGCCGCACTGCTCGCAGATCTTTGTGTTGATGTCACTTCATCCTGAAATGTTTCTGCAAGTACACATGACTAGGGCAGAAATATAGTTACAACAGTGAAGAGAACAAGACACTATTTTGTACTACATGGCAAAACAGGACTAACAATAATGTTACACGTCACTTTCCAAAAAAAAGTTACACTTCATGAAGCATAAGCAGGTGATATTTTAAAAATTATAAAAAAAGATAGTCTGTGCAGCCTGCATACAGAAATCCCTCTTAGTTCACCAAAGGAGCATGATGTTGGGGCCCAATCGAAAACATGCATAAGTTACAAATTTAGACAAAGACGTTGCATATAAGTAAGCAAGCGGTTGGCCATTCATTGCCTCAATTAAAGTCTTAGGGAGCATAATGAACAGCGAGAGGGTTTCATACAAACATACTACAAAGAGGCAAAACTATGCAATCATTAGCGTAGTATAAACTAGATTGTGAGCCTCATGCAATAATAGTTGGTTAATAGACTTCAAAGCTTCAGGCACACTTTGGCAGAGTAATTAGATGGTAAGGCCTTTATGTCAACTAATAGTGATACAAGTACGGAACATCAGGCATGATTATTTGGGCATCTCATCAACTGAGGACAAATAAAGCAATTGAAAAGAGAAAATTAAATATGCCTGAAATAAAACAAGGAATTCAACTGTTGAGTTGCATATAGTGACTTACCTTAGCAGGTTGAAGAGGCTCAGCGCAGCTCCTACTTCTCTTGCAAGGCTCCTTCCTAACATCTTGTACTTGGAAATCCTCAATCTTATCTTCGTTGCACCCCCTCTGCAAGGTGACACAAACTAGTTACTCGTCTCCTTGGAAGATAAATATGCATACTTTCCAGTCTGTGAACACACAAGGATGAGATTATAACAAAACAACACCACATAATGAAACATGCCGCATCTCTTGCACTTGCACACAATGAAATGAGCATTTACTATGTCTGCACTATGTAAAAACTAGGCATACCTTCGGACTGGATCTCCGTGTACTCTTGGAGAGCGTCTTTGTAGTGTATAGCCAAACCTTTATGTCACCTATGAGTTAGACAAGGCCCCACTACAGAGTCTGTAGTGTTTAAATCGTTGACAAGCTCATGTTAGAGTGTTAGGTCAAGAACAACTAGTAATCAAAGCAAACAGTCCTAGTATGGCTGGTCGATGCAAACAAGCAATTGAATGTATGTGTGAGCAAATCTTACATATCAAGAAAAGAAGCAAAGAAGGAGGCTTAAAGACCATCACTTGACCGACCAGATTTAAGGGGCATTTAAACATCATGTGCAACGATGAACTAACATAAACATTGCATATTCCAGATTCTACAATGGAATGCACATGTATTAGGTTATGCCATGTATGATGATGCCTAAATGTACGAGATAGCGGCAGGAGTGATTCATCATTGCACGCACAATTGAATTGCGGTGTTAAGGGCGATTCGATTCCGCTTTTCAGGGCATATTGTCAAAATAAGCCATAAAAGATGTAAAGAAGTCATTTTTTGAGTTATGGGCTTGGGCTTAACTAATTTCGCTTTGGAGGGGGGTGTTTCAGGTAGAACCTCACTAAAAATTGAAGGGAAGGGAATAGTGAAATGACTCTGTTCCGCCTATATTACACTCAAAATGCAACTGCTGACGCCCGTGTCACACCTAAGCCTCAAGTAAAAACAAACACGCAAGCATTCATTACCCTGCCCGCTTGCATCTCCTCTCCCCTTCCCCTCTACCTCGATCCCCTGCCTACAGCACTAGGGTTCCTCCAGCAAGCCGTCGCCACTGGTCCCATCTGGCCTGGTCCTCGACGATGCTATGTCCAGCTAGGCTACATGGCGGCGGGTAGGGGCAAATCTCCCTGGCTGCTCCTCCCTCTGGCACCGCTCCTCATTCTCATGGTCTCCAGCACCTGCTCCACTGTGGTTCGTCCAACGCACTACTCCGGCGAGCGCTGCACAACTACGGCTGATGTCACATCATGCGTATGAACCTTATTCCCCTCCCTCCTCCCGGGCCATGGCCTTGAGGTGTCAATGAAGGATGAGCTCATCCAACAAGGTGAGGATCTCCTCTGATTTTTTGCCAAATTTTCATTCTGATCCACTATACGATGAATTGCTATGAGCTACTTTTGCTGCTGCTATATGATGCATTGCTATGAGATGCTCCTGCTGCTGCTATATGATGAATTGCTATGAGCTGCTGCTGCTGTATGATGAGTTGCTATGAGCTGCTGCTGCTATATTATGAATTGCTATGAGCTGCTGCTGCTGCTATATGATGAGTTGCTACAAGCTGCTCCTGCTGCTATATGATGAATTGCTATGAGCTGCTCCTGCTGCTGCTATATGATGAATTGCTATGAGCTGCTCCTACTTCTGCTATATGATGAATTGCTATGAGCTGCTGCTGGTATATGATGAATTGCTATGAGCTGCTGCTGGTATATGATGAATTGCAGACTGCTGCTGCTGTATGATGAGTTGCTATGAGCTGCTGCTGCTGCTATATGATGCTTTCAAGTGGAGCTGCTATACGATAATAACCAGCCACTTGGACCATCGAATTTCAATAAATAATTGTTCTTCATTTAAATGTGGGTCATGCGTTCTTTGTTTAAATTAGGCAATGGGATCTCTATGGAAAACATTGACCAAAGTAGATTGTGCCAAGTAGATGGTATCTTTGTATTTGCATTTTGAGCAAATAGTGATGGTCTGTTTTCCTATCATATTAATTACTGCACAGGGTTCAATTTGAGAAGTTTGCAAGTCAAATTAATTTCCATATGGGCAGCAAAATAAAAAATATATAATGCAATCTAGACTTTCCACTGATCATACCAAAGATAAGCTGAAAACGCAATGAAAAGAACTGGTTGGCTTATTACATGGAGCTTATATTCACAGTGCTTATTTTCTTAGGATAACTCGTAATAACTGTCCCTAGGAAACTTGGCTCATAGAACTGCATACAAATAACATGTCGGGATGATTGCAATGGAGGAGTGACGTACCATAGCACCTTGTATAGGCTCACCGCTGCCTCTCCTTTTTGCGATGTTCCATGAAATTGCCACATTCATCTTGTACTTTTTCATTGTGTAACCCTCTCTCGCAAGTTGACACGGCTAATTTCGACATCTCTACATGATACTACATTGCATATCCCTTGCGCATATTTAAACCACCAATTAACGATTGTGTGCGTACCATAAACTAGCCATGACTCAGTATCTTTGGACTAGCGAGGCACTCTAAGGGGAGCCTAATGTAGTGCAATCGGAATTCCTACATGCCACCCTACGATTTTTGTGTAATGTATCGCTTCTGTTCCTAAATATATGTCTTTGTAGAGATTCCAAGATGGACCACATACGATGTATATAGATGCATTTTCGAGTGTAGATTCACTCATTTTGCTCCGTATGTAGCCTATAGTGGAATCTCTAGAAAGACTTATATTTAGGATTGGAGGTACGAGGTAGTATCATGTATGACATCTACATATCTAATTTAGCAGCCAGTAGTAGAAATCATTGTTCCGCACAAAGGGATTATTGGTCGAAATCCTAGCAAAGCACTTATTTGGCGAGCCTGAGAACAATATAAGAGAGAGAGAGACGCGCTTACAAGATCATAGCAATGCCTCAGTCCAGGATATTGGTTGGCCAAGCTGTTAGATCCAGAAGAAACATCATCCTTGTAGTTTTTGCCAGCTGCATAACAGGTAACAGCTACCGATTAGTATATTTGAAGTACATCGGGCAGGTTATGCTGGACGGGTTTAAAGGTGACAAGTACCTAGGCCGTGGCAAGTGCTTGGCATCTCTCCAGACGGTGGGAATCAGGTTAGAAACGTCGAGGGTGATGACGCTGCGCTAGCTGTAGGGGTCCGGTAAGGAGATCTAGAACCGTCGAGTAGGGTGTTTGTGGAGCGGCTCCGGTAGGGTGGACTATGGTGTGGGCGAAGCGGATCTGTGGCCGGGGACGAGGGCGTAGGTGAAGCTGCTCCGGTGGTTGAGTTAAGGATGGTGTCGACGACGCGGATCTGCAACCGTGGACGGGGCGTCAGAAGCTGCTCCGGTGGTTGGGTTAAGGATGGTGTCGACGATGCGGATCTGCGGTCGTGGACGGGGCGTCAAAAGCTGCTCCGGTGGTTGGGTTAAGGATGGTGTCAATGATGCGGATCTGCGGCCGTGGACGGGGCGTCAGAAGCTACTTCGGTGGTTGGGTTAAGGGTGGTGTCGACGATGCGGATCTGCGGCCGTGGACGGGGCGTCAGAAGCTGCTCCGGTAGGTTGGATGAGGGTGCGAGGAAACGGATCTGAGGCCATGGACTTGTGAGTTGGCAAAGCGGCCCCGGTAGGGTTGATAATGGTATAGGCGAAGCTACTCCGGTAGGGTTGACGATGGTGTCGGCGAAGCGGCTCCAGTAGGGTTGAGGAAGGTATTGGCGAAGCGGCTCCAGTAGGGTTGAGGAAGGTGTCGGCGAAGAGGATCAGAGGCCGTCGGCAGAAGCGTCGGTGGGGCGGCTCCGGGGTGTGGACGGCGTCTCCGGTGGGGAATCTGAATGAGCCGCCACTGATGCGCCGGAGGTTGACGAAATCTTGGCGAAGCAGATCTGGCGCCGTGGACAAGGCCGACCTAATGGGCTGTGGTACATGCAGTGGTGGATGAGCAGTCTACTTGTTTCTAGGGAAGTGGGAGGGTAGATGCGGCCGCAGGTTGATCCGGCAAGGTGGACGCCACCGGGCGATGAATGGGCTATGGTACGCCAAAGGATGAGCGATCTAGGGTTTCGAGGGGAGGGGAGAAAGGGCGATGAGGTACGGACGGCGTGATGTAAGATGCTCTGGTGCTGTGGAGTTAGTCATTTTTGCAGGAGGGGGAGAGGAAATGGCGGTGCCGTGTAGTGGGGGAACCGGACATTACCAAAGCAGCCCCGACCTATCATGTAGATGAGGGCGGTATTGTAACTGTTGGTCTCCGTGCACAAAGGACAAAAGGGGGATTTCGCATGCTAAAGACTAAGGTGGCGGAAATTTTAGAAGGAGGCGGGAGATTTTGCCGCTGCGAGATCGTTTAAATATCCAGTTTCAACTAATTTTGGACCGTGATAGCGGGGAGGTCATGCTAGACTGTGTACACGGGGCACGCGTCAGCAGTTAATAACTGGTGTGAAGTCCACCCCAGAAAAAAGGACAATAACTCGGGATGATGCGCCGATAACTTGGACGCTCACACGGGCGCGGCCAATCGTACGGGTGTAGTGGCGCGTTCACAAAAAAGGGATCAAACGCTCAGCCTATGTATTTCTAGTGTAAATAGATAATTTAGTGCCATTAGTTATTTACTTTAAACATAATGCATTGACGTGTTAGTGTAGAGAAGCACAAAAAGAAATGGATATTGTAGTCAGCTACTTAAAAGTGTTACCTCATATTATTACATAGCCTCCATTTCATAAATTATGCATTCGTTGAATTCATATATGAATATTACATATATTATTTCAAAATAGAAACTTAAATCATCCAAGGCTAATGAATTTGAATGCAAGAGTAACAATGGTGCATATACATGATAGCTACATTGGTTGTATGAAACATCACTTTAACTTTGGCATGCACAACTGAAAAGGTTTATTTAAATAGAAAAAAATGTGATATGTGAGTGTCCAATCTTTATAGCGTTGAATCGATATTGTACCTTTGGCCACGATACGAAGTAGATATTGACTTATGTTCAAGCGATGCACGTCCACGATCGCTAGATAGTGATACGTGCATGAATTGTGCAATCTCTCTCACACGCATACATATCTCATTTCCCTGTGGGCATCGGAATCACGCACGCGCACTTCGGGTATTTCTCTCCCTCCGTTAGGGTTAAATTCGTTTTCTACCCCGTCCTACAAGTCTCTCACACAGAAACACACACGCTCTCTATGTCTAACACGCTCACCCCTTTAATTCCGCCCACCCACAGCCACTAATGTCTCAAAGTATAATAATGTCTCTCACACATATGCTATCCACCTATCCCTTAATATAGCTAGATATGTGTCACACAAACTCCTTCTCCCTACTAGCAAGATGCCCATGCGCTGTAACGGAACATCAAGATGCATTTGTATGAGAAGTTTATCTTGTGGGAGAAAAGGATGAACGAGGGAATGCCTTATTTGCAAATGCGGAGAGGGGTGTGGGCATCTTTTTAAAAAATTGCCATAGTTTCCTTCCTGTCCGTCGGATATAAATTGGATGGCCTATATTGCAGGATTGCAGGAACACCATCATCACCAACTCTGTTTTTTATAAGAGTAGAGATATATGAGTGTCACTTCCCCCCCCCCACACACACCCACACTTCCCAACACCGAAGGAGTAGGGTGACACCTCGATCTTGATACTAATCTATCGACTGGCTTCTCTCTCAAACATACACACACACTACCCGGCACCGAAGTAGTAGGGTGGCACATCGATCTTGATGATGATCTATCTACTCCTCTTTCAAACACACACACACACACACACACTCGCTAGTTGTGCCTCTGTGCCTACCGCGCACACTCTCGACACGCCTTTTCTCTCCCTCCCCCAACAATGACAGCAGTATAAGGGTGACAACTCGATCTGATCATAATCATCAATTGGTTTCTCTCTCAAACATTATGTCTCGGTGCATCGCTCGGTAGCCCCTCAATATGTAGACTTCTCGCAAGCATAGCTGTAGTGACGATGACGCTGAACCCAGTGTGCCTTGTTTTTACCGGCCTCATGTGATAGTTTTCACCCTGTTTTACGTTAATTAACAAGGCAACCTTTTCTTTGTTACTACTACTGAATCTGAAATCATTCGGGCGGACATAAAATATATCACTTCAACCCAATTATCGCAGCAACTATTTTAAAAGAAATTAGCTAGCTGCCCGTGCGTTGCACGGAACATCAAGATGCATTTGTATGAGTAGTTTGTCTTGAGAGAGAAAAGGTTGAACGAGGGAAGTCCTTATTTGCGAACGTGGAGAGACGTGTGGGTATATTTTTGCAAAATTGCCATAGTTTCTTTCCTATCCGTTAGATATAAACCCGACAGCCTATATTGCAGGATGGCACGCACACCATCATCACCAACTTCTGTTTTCTACTCCTCCGTCGAAAATACTTGTCATCAAAATGGATAAAAAGAGATGTATCTAAAAGTAAAATATGTCTAGATACATCTCCTTTTATCTATTTTGATGACAAGTATTTCCGGACAGAGGGAGTTTAGACATTTCAACAAGTGACTATGACCGGACCTTACCAACATACTCAAAAAAGTAGTCCATAATTTTGATGTTACCCTCTTTTCTTGGCCGTGCAGTGCCATCTGGATACCTCATAAAGAAATCAAGAACAAATCTGGCCCCTTCCTGAAAAGACAAGCGGAGCAAAGTGAGTGAATCTACACTCTAAAATATGTCTACATACACATCCAAATGTGGTAGTCCATTTGAAATCTGAAAAAGACAAATATTTAGGAACGAATGGAGTATATATAAGAGTAGACATGGAGATATATCTCCAGCAGGGTCTACAACAAAAATGTCTTTGGGCTGGTTAGCGCGGATGCTCGCAACGCGATGACATGAGTTTGAATTCTGTCTTTTAACTTTATATTTTATATTATATATTACTCTACTTATTTAATATATACTTCTTTTCGCTCTTTGTCTTGACGATTGGAACCCATGAGTACTTAGTATACAAGATTAAGGATGGACTTGTTTCTTTTTAACTTTCTGCATTTAAGTTGTAGCCACCACCGCAAGTCACGTGTACACCTGTACATGCAATTAACTTTTTATAGAGGGACAATCATACAGGCAATTAAATCAAATGGATTGGATGTCACTCTATTATTTCCAGCATAAAGAGCATCTCCAACGGCAGCCGGCAAATTTCCTCCCGCTTCCTTAAGCGGAGGACGACATCAAATGCCAGCGGTATACATTTTTACAACTCTAACCAACCAGATGAAATTCATGCAAACACGGACTAATTTCATATAAGCATGAAGGATTTCGTATAAAAAAGCCGGATCTTCGTATAAACATGATGGATTTCATTACATTTACATGAACTAAGAGGGGCCAATCCGGCTCTCTTGTATAATTAATACTCCCTCTGTCCGGAAATACTTTTCCTAGAAATAGATGTATCTAGACTAATTTTAGTTCTAAATGGTCACCATGATCCCTTTGTCTTCCTCATGTCCGTCAGACACTTGCGGGGTCGACGAAGGTCCTCGGAAGAGACAAAGCAGCAAAGAAACCACCTGAATCCACGGTCGTCGCCTCGGCGGTGGCCTTCATGGGTGCCAAGTGGCGGTGGCCTCCCGTGTTCTACTTCTCCTCGATGATGGCGGCGGACACGGAGAAGCTGGCCACCGACTCATCGCTCTCCACACACCCGGCTTCTGTCTCTGCCTGCATGGCGCTGCCGCAGGCATGGGAGGCGCGCCCACAGACACGGGAGGCGCGGCCACCGCAGACACTGGTGGTGTGGTACGACGCGGCAGCGATGGCGCCCGTACCGGCGTGCTCACCGCCGTGTCAGCATGGAGCAACTCGCCACTCCTCATCGAGCTAAACTAGAGTGGCAAGTTGCTGAACCACGCGCCTGCTTGGGGCGGCAACTGGCTCCGTCGGGCCAAGAGAGATTGGTGAAGCACCGAGCAGCCTCGCCCGTATCTGGAGGGCTCGGTGGGCCATCCATCTGGGTAATATGCCGGAGAACGGCTTATCGGAAGCCATCGGAAGAGTGGAGAAAATGGTGAAGGAGGAGATGGGGGAGCGGCGGAGGGGTGCGATTCTTGCCCGCTGTCTGTCTGGCCTCGTGTAAATAGAGGGCGGACGGTAGGAGCTTGGCCGGCGTCTGGCCTCGTTTAAACTGAGGGCGGACGGGAGCAGCTCGGCCGGTGTTGCGTTTAAGTCCGGTCCGCTCATGAACGGACGTGTGGCCGGAGTAGGATTCTAAGTTTGCATGCGGGTTTAACGGAGGGGTTTAATGGAGGCGCCGGGCGTGCAGCGGGTGGCGCAGTACTATTCGATTTGACAGCAGTAATGAGCCGTCAAATCACAAAGGCCCTCGCCTCGTGAAACCGACCGAGCTAGACTGCCCGCCCTCTAGCCTTTTAAAAAATGTATATACTCAACTTTTGTACAGTAGTAGTATCGATGGATTGCGCCATGGAGCAAAACTTGAAATTAAAGAAAAGGTGGTACATATAGAGAGCGCTCATCGCCAAATTATGCATATAGTACTATTAAAAAGGCTTGTCATAATAATGTTGTCCAGCACAAGTGCAAAACCCACCCCTCAAATAAAACTAAGCACCCTAGAATTCTTTGACAAAACTAAGCACCCTGAAATTCTTTGACAACTAAATTGCTGGCTATATGATGTTGGCCGTATATATTGTACGAATATAATATGAATAAACTATAGGTAGTAATAAACCAACTAAAAGATGAAATGTAATAAATACTAGTATGTACGTCTTGAAGAGTTAAAGTAACAAGAAGAAACATAACATAGTTCTCATTGGGGCTCGACAACACACCCTCAAATTAAATTAAGCACACCTGAAATTAAACTTTGCAACTATTTCGTAGACACCTTTGCATTAGAACTACCATGAGCAACAACATCGCCACCTTACTCGAGTCCTCGTCCACGCCCCTCGACTTCGTCCTTGTCCCTCTTCCTCTTGGACGATACTTCTTTGCTTTAACCGCACACTTGGTTGTTGCTCTTCATCCAACCCTTGTAGATATTGAAGCAAAGGTAGCCATCCATTGCAGCGTAGTGGATGTGGTCTATATCTAGTACATTCCGCTGCCATGCATGACGATGGAACGTGTATGGAGGTTTCTCCGGTTTACCACTGCACGAAGGATGAACCATGGCTCCTGGCAGGGTCAGCATTGAAGGCTGACGAGAGGACACCAGCCGATTCTTCTGGAGGTCGAAGGTGTTGCCTACAACGAGGCCTATCCGACGCAGGACTTCTTTGTCGTTACCAAAGTCTATAGTAACGAATTTGACTAGGTTGCTCTAGAGGAAGTCCTTAAAATCCTGGCACTCAACGTCGGCATGGCATAAGTGGTAGACCAAGCATAAGTCATGCACGCAAACCTGGATCACATCGGGCTTCTTCCTTTCTTCGTCCTTTAGATCCTTCTCTCGTCCCAGGATTGTGATGTACTCAACATCTAGCCTAGTGACCCACTCATCATCTGAGTCTTCGAACATGCGTCTGGAGCGAGAAAGGCATCCTTTCACCGTCGCGGAAGAATGGGTGTAGATGACGTCGAACTCATCGCCGGTGATGGTTCTAAACTTGTACTCACCGCCGACCGGGGAGATTTGGGATGCCATGGATTTGGGAGGAGGGTTAGGATTAGTGGACTGTCGTAATGTGAATGGACGGGACGACTAGGAGTGAACCGCCATAGTATTGAAGGACGTGCGGGGACGAGTAGGAGCGAACTGTCAGCGTGCGAACGGCAGGGTAGTGGCTTTCCATTATCCCATGATATGGGCTTCCGAGAGCCCTTGGATCTGAAATCGAACGGTTGCATGGCGTGATTCTGGACCTATGGGTGAATATCCTATCCTGGAGGGTTATTCTGCAAATTTTTAGCAACTTAGCATGTGACCGTTTGATCTCAGATCCAAGGGCTGCCAGCAGCCCGTATCGTGGTCGCGCCTACCACGACCGTCGCGTCTCTCATGCGGTCGCGCCCTTGGAGATTTAACACGATGCGTTAGGCTTTCTGATGTTGGCATGTCATACATAGTCATCACTTAGTCACTCATACTACAACAGGGTTTTGGCTATAAGGTTGGCTATAAGTGTATTTTTTTTACTTCTCTCTATCTCTTTCTTCGTACTCCCTCCGTCCCATAATATAAGAATGTTTTTGACACTAATGTAGTGCCAAAAATGTTATTATATTATGGGACACAGGGAGTACTAGTATTTCTTGCATTTGCCAAGGAGTGACCTCTTCCAATGAAATGGTGTTGCTAAGTTTGCTTCATTTAATTAGCTATAGACTCAAAATTGTCTTTTCACCTAGGTACACGCTCTTAGCACCGTTTCTTCATTGGGTCACCAAACTAGTCTCTCTCTTCTTGATTAACTTGCCACATCAGACTTTATGCCTATGTGGCAAGCTTAAGCACATGTAGGAGCAAGTAAGTACAATAGTGCGCTTTACATGGCATTTTTGCATATGTGGAGGAAAGAGAGGCAAGGAAAAAGTGGAGAAGTGGGCTCTCATGCAAGATCCAGCCTCTACTACATGGTGGAGCATTGGGAGAGGCGCCTGTATGGAGGTGGTTAGGAATCGGGAGACTCACGCCGGTCAGAAGCGCCTTGCAGCTTAAAATGATAATGGCAAGTCAAATCACGCTGCCCCACCTGTCCAGCAAGAACTCACCTCAAATCACACAGCCTCACGTTTGCAGCAACCTACTCCCTCGTCTTCTCGCGTCTGTTGAACCGACTAGGTGGAACTGCCCCGCCTACAGCAGGAAAAGCCAAGAAGATACTACCTCCGCCTAGGTGACCAAGGTGGAGAGGAAAACGAGAGAACTTAATGTTTAGTATTTGCTAAGGCTGGTTGTAATGGTACTAGCCTTAGCAATTTTGATGAGGTGTCATAGAATTAAATGAAGAAAGAGAGAGAGTTGAGTACTATGTGTCATACATGGCAATAAATAAAGTACTACATGATACTAATATATGTACATGGCTAGAGTACTAAGTATTATTAATACAGTTTTGCTAGAACTCATCTAGATGAGATATAATTTGGTCTCGTTCATCTTTTATAGCCATTGGATGTGATGCTATATAAGATGCGTGTGTGCTGACGTGGGTTGTATTTGTTCTTGTGCAACGAACTGACCACTGCATGTCATGTTTGATAGTCTCAAGTCATTAAAATCATACAAGCCCCACATCTCTTCTTTGTTGATTCCTCTATTTATGTCAAAAAATAAGAAACAACGTGAGAGTTAATGCACCACGCCTATGTGTTTACTATTTGGTTTTCGTTAGATGACTTAATACTCACCTAGACGGGGGGACTATTCGATTTGACAGTGGGCGGTGCAGTTCCCGATACGGCTTTAATGCAGACGAGGGAGGGAGTAGCGTTTCCCGATATGTTGAACGGCCAATGCATCCTCCTTGAATTAATGCATGAGGGAAGTAATGGGAGGAGGTCCGAGAAAATAGGCTGCACGATGTGAATGCAACGCAGTTTGCTCTCATTGCCCTCATATAAAGGCGCCCCTCCATTCCAATGCATCTACCACATCGTACGCACCTAAGCATTTGCCTAACCACCTACACTAAGCGCAAAAGAGCTCACTCCAGACCCATGGCGGCGATGTGCGTGAGCGACTAGCGGCTGCGCCAGATGGTCCATGACGCCGGCCTGCGGCATGGTGTCGAGGATCGTCTCCAGACGGTGTTGGAGACCGACTGGTGGATGGCTGCCGTCGACGCCAACTACGACTCTCAGTTGGACCAGATGATCGTTGCCACCAGCAACAAGTTCACCATCCTCAAGAAGCTCGCGGACGACATCGGCCAGATTCTCCAAAGCCAGCGCACCGGCTCCTCATTGCCTGCCACCCTAATCAGCCTCCATGGCCGGAACCTCTTTCAAGCACCGGTGGCCCTCACATTGCCCGCCGACGCCACGAAAAATGTCCACCTAGAGGTCGGCTGCATGAGGCGCCATCGCCGCAAGAATTGCCGACCCACACATCCACGTGTACGAGCAAATCGTGTACATAGGTATCTACAAGGCTAGTGAGGACGCTACTACGTTAGCCTTCCTCAACCGGCTGGAAGCCTTGGATGCCTTTACTGAGAAGCACCTCGACCTCGCCACAAAAGCGGCCGCTCCTTAGCCTCCGGTCGGTGGCCCGGCACACAAAGTTGAGGAGGAGGAGGTCGTACGTTCGTGGATCCATCTTTCTTCTTGCCTTCTGTAACCACCACTGCGATTGCATCATCATGGCCTTAATTCTTACTGTGCTGTTGCATTCTCGCTCCAAATAATACCGACATGTGCGATCCCTTTGCTTAATTATATGCATCACTGTAACTAGTACTCCATCCGTCAATTTATAAGTTGTGCTTACCTTTTCCATCAACTTCGTGCAACGCGCGGGCATCTTTCTAGAAACACTACAATATGTCTATATAATCCGTATGTGATAGTCCATTTGAAATCTCAAAAAATACAAATATTTAGGTACGGAGGGAGTAATATATTAGGAGTATATCAAAACAATAGTGATTTCTTTCAAGTTTGTGAACAAATACTACTATTCTACTACTTTGGATCCATCGCAACGCACGGGCACATTGCTGGTAAAAGGAAAAGGCATGCCGCGTTCGCGTCGCACCCCCACACGCCCTGGAATCGGGAGTACAACACGGCCTGTCCGGCACGACACGTAACTTAGGGAAGGCGTGTTGCCTAGCATTTTCACTTTCATGTGGGACCGCCGTTGTGCAAACCGACACCCCACCCGCCGCCAGGTTGAAAAACATAAACGAGGGGAAGATCTAGCTGTAGCACGGAAGCCAAGAAATTTGGTGTCAAGCGGGGCTCGTTGATAGAGTAGGTGCATTACGTACTAGTACTACTCCTACTAGTACCAAGTTTGTACTCCTAATACTATATTACTAGTACTACCACTATACAACTCGTAGGTACGTGCACGACACAACATCGTAGGAACAAAAAATGGGAAGATCTTGTTTTGGGTGATTTATCTTTTTTTTCAATCAACGTAGTATGAATAATATGATGTGGGGGCACCCATGAAGCTTATGTGGCTTGGTTGCATGGCTACGGAAGGTTAGAGTGCACTCCACTAAATAGATATACTTTGGATCCATTGCAACGGACCGGCACATCTATATCTATACCCCCTATATAGTGTGTGAAAAACTTTAAAAGTTGGTCGTTGGATGAAGCCAATCCGACGGTACAAAGATGGAAAATCCAAGCACTACTGGCCGTTGGATATCATCCACCGATTCTCGCCACATGTATAATCTAGAAGACTCCATGGTTGAACTTAATTCATGACTAACTTTGCCACAACTAAGCTTAGGCAAAGTTATTAGTTCTTCAAAATGAGAGCCACAAGTTGGCAAGCCTAAGGAATCTTGCCACATTTTTTGTGTGTATGTCATGTGGGGCCTTAGTGTGGCTTGCCTAAGGTGTGGCTTGAACCAAACACTCACCTAAGTTAATCAAACTTGCCTAACCTTACATTCCACCAGATTTTGCCACATGTTAGAATCCAGAAAGCTCCACATATAGAAGCATAATGCACAAACCACCGGAATCTCATGCGTGCAATGCACATGTACCTTACTAGTACTAGTTGATAGTAGTAAGAAACAAATTCCAGTTTTGGCACGAGCTCGTACATCGGAGCACCACAAGGCCTGCCACAGGAGTTACATTTCCCTCTCGGGGCCCACGGGACTGAAGTCCAGTGGCTTAGTTCCCGACCTATGAGTCAATGACATGCGGACCTTAAATGCGGCTGGCCCACATGTCATTCTCATGGTGGTGGCGTGGTTCGCGACTCACTCGTTCGAGATGAACCGGCCGGTGGTGGCGTGGCCGTGGCGAGGTGCCACAGCTGGGCGTCGGGGCGTTACGAGGCGTAGATGGCCACACCGGTGAGTACTACAAGTAGTACATAAGTACTCCAGCTGAGGATTGATGCCCGGGACGAAATGTGTCACAGCCGCTGGATGAAAATTCGATGGTGCGGGAGTATGGATCGGAGCACAAGAGCGAGCAGCAAACCGCGTCCACTCGGGTGTGTCTGTGGTAGAAAGTTGATGGTCGCCGCAGTTCAGCTGGCCCGCATGTCATGCACACAAAGGCAGAGGAGCGGTGGGGCCGAGAGGGATGAGGGGCACGTCGGGGGGATGAGGATCCCCTGACGTGAACAATCCTACCATTCTGTCACTGACATGTGGGACCCATAAGCGTGGGTCCCACCTGTCAGCGAAGGAAAGGCAGGGCAAGGCAGTGATAGCCACGTTAGAGGATCCATGTCCACGTCGGAGACGTCGTGCCGTGGGTTGGAGCAGCGTCGTGGGAATCGCGTGTGGGTGTGGCAGTGGTAGAAACAAGAAACGTGTTTGTCGCCGTGGTTCAACTTCCATGGACAAGCTGTCATGTCTGCTGACACATGTATATCAAAACTAGAGTGTTTATATTTCAAGCACGTGAACAAGTATTATTCTACTACTTTGGATCCATTGCAACGCACGGGCCAGAACATTGGTAGTAGTAGTGTCCATCTCTATCTCTAGAGGCCTTCCCTCGTTCATCCTTTCCTCTCACAAGATAAACTACTCATACAAATGCATCTTGATGTTCCGTGCAACGCACGAGGATGTTTCCTTGGGGGTCTCTCCAGCGCGGCGTGGCCGTAGTTGCAAGTTGACGCCCCTTGAGATGCCGATGTTGAGGGGCACTCGGATTTCCTCCGATGAGCAGGTAAGATGAGTTTGATCATTTCCTAAAGACTACTTCCGTGTCCATTTCCTAATTCTCCCCCTGCCCACTGTTTCACAAGTTAGGCTCGGTGCGTGTGGAGATTGGCTTGCATATGTACGGGAGGGTACCAACATCAATTTGCACAACATTTACAACGGTGACACCGTTCCCGTAGAACCTTTGTCCAACATTGGGATCAGCCATGCAACGGGCCACCGCATGAATTGGTACGGCGGAACCACGATGAGATTGAATAAGATAGCACGAACCCTGCACATGACAGTCAAAGACGGACCATGCTGTCTATAGCCGATTTGTTACCGTACGAGTAGGAAGAAGCTGCGCTCCTTTCTAACCGCATCTTCACGGTGACAAACCAGGGGACTTATTTTGTATGGGACACATCCTACGATATACTCCCTCTCTCCCAGTTTATTTGTTTTTAATCTTTTCATTTTATAAGTTTCAAATTCAAATTTAGAGCTCCCCATCACATGTTGAGATTACAATGTCCGTTAAATCGTTGCGTGCATGTATAGTAAAGAAACAAATGTTGAGTTTGGCACAAGTTCGTGCTGCGGGAGCACCACAAGCCCTGGCGCAGGAGTTACATTTCCCTCTCAGGGCCGTCAGATCGAGCTTCAGCTTACTACACCTACCTTTGAGTCAATAACATGTGGACCCGATAGGTGACTGGTCCACATGTAATGCTCCCGAAGGCAGAGGGGCAGTGGGGCCAAGAGGGGTGAGCCGCAGGTCGGGGGACGTGTGGTTTCATGGGTTCGAGCGGCATCGTGGGAATCACGGGTGGCTGTGGTACAAACTTGATGCTCGCCGCATTTTAGGTGGCCCACATGTCATGCACACAAAGGCAGAGGGGCGGTGCGGCCAAGAGAGGTGAGGCGCGCGTCGGGGGGCGTGGTGCCGTGGGTTAGAGAGGCGTCGTGGGAATCGCGAGATGAAACGTGATCGTCGCCGTAGTTGAACTTCCATGGACAAGCTGTCATGTCTACAGACACATGCACTGCATACCGATCACTGGAAAGAGTAGCAGAGAAAGCTATGTATGCGGATAAATAGTTCCTTATAGTAAAGTGGACCCATGCTACTACTCTGTTCCAAAGACATGCACACCATCGAAATAGTCCATCTATATCAATATACACCGAGAGGGAATAATTTTTTTTACAAGAGAGGAAATAGTTCATCCATCCATAATGCCCTCCTGCTGGTTTAGCCTTTTCTTCTTCTTCTTCTTCTTCTTCTTCTTCTTCTTCTTCTTCTTCTTCTTCTTCTTCTTCTTCTTCTTCTTCATCTTCTTCTTCTTGTTCTCATTCTCTGTGGGAGACGGCTTTGCAACAAGCTCTTTGGAACTTGCAGCTATCTCGAAACTCACACGGGCATCGAGGGTAGCATATTTTATCCGCTCGTACGTCAAGGGATAATTCTCCCATCCAGACGACCTTAATGCCACCGTCTCGTCACCCTTCTAAAGATTTGTACCGAGCATAAAATTTGGTATGTCGAATAGGGATGGTGTTTGTTTATCACAATCTTCTACAGGAATTTTGATTCTGGTTTGTAGGTCGACGATGCTTTTCAAATCAACGTTGTACGGCTCCAGCTTCTGTTTGTCCCCTTCGATGGCTGCCCCACAGAAGTATACGTCCTCCCGAGACAAGAAATCGTGAAGCTCACCTGCTATGGAGGGCGAGTGCATGATGTGGTACACCAAAACATCATCTTCGAGGCACAGCTAAAGGACGGCGCGCTACCGGATCTTCCTGAGCACGCCTCGTGTACTCTGCCGAGACCGGCGACCCTCGTCTCTACCTTTTTGAGGGAGTTGGATACATTGTTGATCCACTGCCGAACAACCCTTGGGTGGACGGTGACGGTGGCAACTATGCGCATCGAGCCTTCGACGAGGACATGTTGGACGCTAAAACAATGTGAACGCAGTGGTTTGGAGAATTAGGATTAGATGGCTAGTCTAACTGAAGTAGTAGATGATTATTTAAAGAGGTTAAAACAATGGGAACGCACTGGGGTTTGGATGCAAATGAAGACGAAGGGGAGGTGAAGAAGCCGAGGAGAATCGGTTCCCGATGGAGAAGTAAATGGGAGAAGTGGCGTGCAGGCAGTTGATTAGACAGCTAGGTAGACTAAACGAGAAGGCTATGCAGGTAGACTGATGAGTCGTACCTGTTCGTGTACGTGCCCATCCTTCCTGATAGGTGGGACCTATGCAAACAGATAAAAAATGTGTCGTAGTTTTTTTTGAGCGCGTGAGTGGGAGACACAACATTCTCTAGTTAAGGAATACTCCCTCCGTTTAGTTGAGTATAAGTCACCTTATGAAAATCAGGTTTTCCCAAAACCTTTAGGCATGGAGCATTAACTTCCTGCTCGATCCCCTCCCAGCCTCGTTAGCCAGCGTTCTCTTCCTCTGATGCCACGTTCTACCTTTCTATTTTTCCTCTTCTCAAGTGTGGAACGATCTGCATGCCGTCCTTGATGCACCAGAACGACCACTACATGCATCGCGGCAGGGCATTGATTGAGCATGCACGAGAATTTGGTTCTGCTCGCAATATGGATGATACCTGAGCGATGAAGTGAACAGGCATGTTAGCACGGGAGACCTATTTCCGCAATAAAATACTGGAGTACTCATGTTCCTACTACTAGTAGTAGTAGTAGTACAACTGTGGTACACTTGATGGTCAAAATACTATTCGTCCGGTCCTCACAATGAAGTGACAACACCCTGCGCCTGACACTAGTCCAGGCGGCGTGTTCGGTTTACCAAAGTCAGCCTCACCACATGCAATCGTGCGTACTGTCACCGCTGTTGTACAAGACATTGGCGCCTCGCCTCGTCTCCCTCTCCGCTCCCATAGCACCACTCCATCTCCATCTCCTTCTCTGTCTCCGTCTCCATCTCCATCTCACTGTGCCCTCGTACCGTCGCCTCACTCGCCTCCCCCAGTACCACTATTCCCTCGCTAGCCGCTCCAGCACCGACATCCTTCTCCCCCATAAATCAAGCCCCCTTCCAAACTCCACCACGGCCGAACGCGAACCGCGCATCATCCATATGAGCCGCGATTGGAGCAATCTCCCAAGTGATATCCTCGACCTCTGTTGTTCGTGTATGGATATGTTGAGCGCCCTGCAGCTGGCTGCATGCTCGAGGGACATGCACACAGCCATCGTCGAAGCGAGGCCTAAGCTTTTCAAGACACCCTACTTGCTGCTATCTGGTCCTACGAGATTGGCTCACCATGATACGGAGGCGTGCATGATGCCCCTCGACTTCAATCCGATCTCCATTAGCCGAAACTTCTTTGCAGGTATGTAGTGGGTATCCGTACATCATTTCCCTCGACATCGATCCGATCACCATCGCCTCAAACTTCTTGGCAGGTATGTAATGGGTTGGCATGAACTCCCATCGGATGGCTGCCTTCAGAGAAGACGGTAAAAGTTGGTGCTCGTGAACTTCAAGACCTCCCATGAGATTATCCTTCCTCCGCTGGATTATATAGAGTATTACCGTCGTGGTCCAAGTCATCTAGATTACTACGCCGCTTGATCGGACCTTGTTTTGCAGAAGATTGTAATCTTCCAAGTGCCCACACGACATGCGAATTACGCAGACTTCAAGCTAATTGCCTTGTTCAACCATGGACTCGCCTATCTTTACGCAGGTGCCTTCTTTAGCTGGAGACAACTCGGCTCGCAGTGGATCATCGTCAAAGCTGATACACACTTCTGTGATGCTATTGAACACAATGGCATCATCTACGCGATTGACAAAGCAGATGGCACCACGTATTGCTGGGACGGCGCGTGTAAGTTTTTTCCATCTCATGTTAATGATGACGCCGTGACACTGTTTGAACTTTTTGTGATGATTGGCATATCCTTGTTTGAGCAGAATTTGAGTAGAACTATGACAATGTATTAGAGACGCCGTAAATCAGCTATATTTGGAATGAGTTAATTCATGCGATTGTGACCATGTCATTACAACCAATTTGTACCCTGAATAATCAAACGGTTAGGAATATATGGATATTATCCTTATTTTACAGTAATCTATATACTACTACTAAATATGAGTGTCTATCAATGGCCAAGATAGTTTCCTCAAATTCATGATGTAGAAAAAAGCACCACACTCTTGGTTTCAACTAACCATACATTAGGGAAGTAAATGTGCATATGGAGAACTCTATATTTGTAAGTAGTGAAATCCTGCAATGCTTACCATGTGTACATACCTATATTCGCCCTTCAACAATCAATGGCTAGAATAATATCCTCACAAAAAATTTGCCCACAGAACACGAGTATATGACAATGCATGGTCTGTTAGTTACCTTGAAGAATTTGTTTGTGAGGATAGAACATGATTACTCCCTCCGTTCCCAAATATTTATCTTTCTAGAGATGTTAACAAGTGACTACATACGGAGCAAAATGAATGAATCTTCACTCTAAAATATGTCTACATACATCTGTATGTTGTGTCTATTTGAAATGCCTAGAAAGACAAATATTTGGGAACGGAGGGAGTACATAACATGCATGACATGGTAGTTGCCTCTGAAGAATCGATTAAGTAGATAACATGAGTATAACCATGCATGGCACTTCTATATTTTCGAACCCAGTATACATTTCCCTGTATTTTCCTCCCAGTTACAACAGGGACATATCAATGCTGTTTCTTGCATTATCCTACTCATACTCTGAACAATGTTGATCTTACATTAACAATGCCTGTCCTTTTTTGTTGGGGATATAACTATTTGTGTAAGCCACCCAGGAGGGGCCGGGTTACGTAAAGAGGTTACCAGACAGAAGCCCAAGTCCAAGTATGAAGATGGCGTCTCAACAAAGGGCCTAAGGCCCACAGGCGACTTAAGGCCCGTTGTAGTAAACCGCCATAATGGCAAGACTTGTATCATAAGGTAGACTTAACTAGTCACCGAGCCGGACATTGTTTATAAGCCGCCGGGGAGCTCAGAGGGCCATAGGGCGTCAACCCGTGTATATAAGGGGACGACCTATTGGCGGCTTAAGGCAAGAAACAACCAATCAAGAACCGGGCATAGCGTATCTCGCTCCCTGGTCATCGAAATCTCAAGCAATACCAACCCAAGTAGACGTAGGCTTTACCTTCACCGTAAGGGGCCGAACTAGTATAAAACCTCTCGTGTCCTTTGTCCCGATTAACCCCTTTAACCTTCCTAGTTGCGATGGCTCCACGACTAAGTCCTTGCAAGAGGACATCTGCCGTGACAATTCCACGACAGTTGGCGCCCACCATGGGGCCCGTGCACGGTGGATTTGAGTTCTTGAAGGGCAACTTCGAAGGGCTCAAGGGATACGCAGTGGGCCGGATGACCAAGAGTCGTCGCCGCAAGATCTACATCGACAACAAAGGCTGGGGCCCCGAGGCCGACTCAATTGAGTACTGGTTACTGTGTCCCTTTGGCGGAATCCACGTCTTCATCGGCCGGATTGGTGAGCCGGGCCCAGAGCCGGACAGCTACACCGACCTCATTGAGACGGCTCAGCGTGCGAGACCTGCCCGGATTCAACCTACCATGAAGCGTGCCTTTGTGGGTTGTATTCACGGAGAGGCACTTTCTGAAGGATCTAAAGATGGCGAAGAGACGGTCGTCCGATCAGATGAAGGTTCGTCCTCCGGTTCAACAGATTCACTGTATCAGGTCCAAGAAGGCATGCTTGGGGCTGTTCTGACGACTCTAGCGTTGCAGACTTCTATGAGCCGCCAAGATGGGCAAGAGTCTTCATGGCTGGTACTCAACCCGACCAAAACTCGACGGCTACGAGAGCAATAATGTCCGGTTCAGGAGCCGCTGGGGCAGGAAGCTCTGTGTGCCCGCCGGCTCAGGTGCTGATAGATCTTATGGACAAGTTGACGGCCCTGTTAACCACCACGGTTATTCCTGCAAATCTGGATGAGCACAACGCGGAGGTGGCAAAGGTGCGTGAGGAGATAGCCCTGGCCAAGGAGGCCTTGGCGGCTGAGGACACTGTGCTAGTCAGCAGAGCAGCGGCTTTGGATGCATGGGCGCAATGACTCAAATGTAAGCTTTCCAAATTAATATGAGTCTGAATGCATCCAATGAGGTGATGAGAAGGAGACATCAGAAGACACAGTCCCGTCTGCCTCCGGTTTACGATCCTCGGAATCTTTTCACAACACCCGGAGCTGGTCCTAGCAACCCGCCCGAAGCCAATCAGTTTACAACACCCGGAGCTGGAGGGCCGGTTCAGCCTCGAGAGATGGCACCTCTTCACGGGAGCATGGCCCTGCCCCGATACATACCGACACCGCCAGGCCACTTCTCCAACCCCATGGCGAACTTGATAGCAGCATCGGCGCGTCTGGCGGCTCTTCCAGTGGATGGTGATGACCCGAGAGCGGTGGAAACCCGGAGGGTCAGGGATCTTCTTCAGACGGCCTTGGCACAGCAAGAGACCTATTCTTACAGCAGGGACAGGATTCATTCCACTCCTCAACCTTGGTTAGCACCTCGTCCAAACCGGAGTCCGAGTTACAGCAGGCACATGGAGTCAGAAGCTTTATCCAGCAATGCCCAGCGTCCTAACCAACCCGGTGGCTATAACCCGCACAGATCGACAAGGTCGGGGAGGATGAACGGGCGGCTCAATTAGCGGCTCAAGAGACGACATATGAAGGTCTCCCGAGTATCCAACGACTTCTCACGAGCAGGAGTGGCCACTAGAACCGTGGTGTCCCTTATGTCCGGTGCCGGCTCTGCGGGATGTGCGTCTGCCCAAGGATTTCAAGGGACCTCGAAAGGTGTCGAATTACACGGCCGACTTACAGCCAGGGGCATGGATTGAAAGCTACGAGATGGCCATGGAGTTATTGGAGGTCAGCGACGCAACAATGGCTAAGTATTTCACCATGATGTTAGATGGAACGACCCGATCTTGGTTGAAAAGTTTGCCTCCCAATTCCATCAGTTCATGGGCAGAGTTAAAGGCTCGATTTATCCGGAACTTCAAGGATACTTGCAAGCAATCTATGTCAATTGTGGACTTGACCAATTGTAAGCAGGAGGAGGGTGAGTCCACAACTCATTGGGTGGGCCGGGTCAAGGAAATAATACATTCATCTGATAAGATGGATGCCGCTCATGGTACTTATGCTCCATCAAGATTGTCGTTTTGAGCGGCCAAGCGTAAGCCGGGCACCTTAAGCGTGATTGCAATGACATGGGTACGCTGATGGCAGCTTTGGTTAAATATGCCGATTCTGATACTACCAATTATCCCACGTCTGAGGAGGAAAAGACAGGGAAAGGAAAGAAGAACGGCAATGGAAAGGGACAGCAGCATCACCCGGTAAGTCAAGGAGGCAACAAGTGTAAGCCACAGGGTAACCCGGAGTTTGTGGCTAATGCTAATGCCCAAGGTAATAACAAGAAACGTAAGGGGAGAGCACCCCCTCGATCTGGTGGCTCAGGTCCATCTCTTGAGCAGCTTCTGAATGAGCCTTGTCCAAGACATGGTACTCCGGAGAATCCTGTCACCCACTTATGGAAGGACTGCGCGATCATGAAGGTTTTTTAGAATTCAAACATGTTTGATGGCAGTCACGGATCAGGAGGTGGTTCAGGAGCAGGTGGTTTCCATGGCCCGGGTGGCAGTTCAAGTTCCGGCTTTCAGGGCGGTCAAGGTGGCTATAATCAGCAGCCGTCTGGTCAAGGAGGACAGCAGCAGCAGCAGTCAGGGTATCAGAGCCATCCAAAACAGTTGAACGGTGGGCAGTACCATGTGTTTACCACTAACTTGTGCAAACGTGACCAGAAGGTTCATAAAAGGGCCGTGACTTCGGTTGAGCCGACGATTCCCCGTTATCTGAGGTGGTCAGAACAGCCTATCATTTGGAGTAGAGAAGATCACCCCCTCCGGGTTGATAACCCGGCTCAGTTGGCCTTGGTGGTGGCCCCTCAGGTTGGTGGATATAAATTCACTAAGGTGCTCATGGACGGAGGAAGAAGCATCAATATTCTCTATTATGAGACCTTTTGCCGCATGGGTTTGACTGATAAGGACTTGAGGATGTCTAACACTGTTTTTCATGGGGTGGTACCTGGTAAGTCGGCATATCCCGTTGGAAAGATCAAGCTGGAAGTAGCTTTTGGAGACGAATATGATTCCAGGGCTGAGAAGCTGACGTTTGAGGTAGTCAAAATCAGGAGCCCATATCACGCTCTGTTTGGACGGCCGGCTTATGCCAAGTTTATGGCACGGCCGTGTAATGTTTATCTGCAGCTCAAGATGCCGGGTTACAAGGGCACCATCACTGTGCATGGGAGTCGAAAGGTAGCCTTGGAGTGCGAGGAAGGTGATGCGGCTTATGCTGAATCTGTTTGTGCTGAAGAGGAGCTGAAGTTTTATCAAACTAATGTTGACCCGGCGGATATGACCTGTTTGAAGAAGTCAACCATAGAGCAAGACTCGGCGTTGAAATTTAAGTCGGCCGCCGAGACAAAACTGGTCAACTTCACTCCAGGCGACTCTTCCAAGCTGTTCAAAGATCGCATCAATTTGGATCCCAAATAGAAAAGCACGCTCATCGAGTTCATCCGTGAGAACCGAGACATCTTTGCATGGAAACCTTCTGACATGCCGGGTGTCCCGAGAGAACTCGCTGAGCACACTCTTAATATTGATCCGAAGTATAAGCCGGTCAGGCAGTTTCTCCGGCGATTCAATGAGGAAAGGCGAAAAGCTATAGGGGAGGTGGTCGCTCGGCTCTTAGCGGCCGGGTTCATTGTGGAAGTCTTTCACCTGGAGTGGTTGGCTAACCCGGTGCTTGTGCTCAAGAAGAACGGCACCTGGCGGATGTGTTTGGACTACACGGACTTGAATAAGGCTTGTCCGGCTGATCCCTTTGCTCTGCCCCGCATTGATCAAATCATCGATGCTACAGCGGGTTGCGAGCGTTTGAGTTTTTTGGATGCTTACTCTGGTTATCATCAGATCAAGATGGCAGTTAAGGACCAGGAGAAGACGGCTTTCATTACTCCGTTTGGAGCCTTCTGCTATGTATCTATGCCGTTTGGGCTCAAGAGTGCCCAGGCGACTTATCAGCGGTGTGTACAGAACTGCCTCCACAATCAGATTGGGCGTAATGTTCATGCTTATGTGGATGACATTGTGGTGAAGTCCAGAGAGAAGGAAACCTTGATATCCGACTTAAAGGAAACCTTTGATAATCTCCGGGTCTACAAGATGATGCTTAACCCGGACAAGTGTGTATTTGGTGTACCTGCAGGCAAACTTTTGGGATTCCTGGTCTCAAACAGGGGCATTGAAGCTAACACGGAGAAGAGCAAGGCGATTACCTCTCTAGCTAAACCCGTGTGCATCAATGATGTTCAGCGACTGGCGGGTCGCGTTGCTGGTTTAAGCTGATTCATAAGCCGGCTAGGTGAGAAGGCTCTAACGCTGTATCAGATGATGAAGAAAACAGACACTTTTGTTCCGGAGGAGGCTGCCGATGCTGCCTTTGAAGATTTAAAGAGATGCTTGTCCGAGATGCCGGTTCTCGCGGCTCCAATTGATAAAGAGCCATTGCTGTTGTATGTTGCTGCTAACTCACGTGTTGTTAGTGTGGCCATTGTGGTGGAGCGTAAGGAGACTGGCAAGGAGCATCCAGTTCAGCGGCCGGTTTATTACATCAGTGAGGTGCTCATAGAATCCAAGCAAAGGTATCCGCATTGGCAGAAACTTGTTTATGGGGTGTTCATGGCGAGCCGAAGCTAAAGCGGTACTTCGGTCAACCTATAACTGTGGTAAGTTCAGCCCCTTGGGAGACATCATCTAGAACAGGAAGCCACGGGGCGAGTTGCCAAGTGGGCCATCGAGCTTGGGCCTCACGGTTTGAAGTATATGTCACAAGACAGCTATCAAGTCTCAAGCCCTAGTGGACTTTATCAATGATTGGACGGAGTTGCAAGCACCGAGGAGAAGCCGGATAACACATATTGGACTATTCACTTGATGGGTCCAGTAGTTGAAGGCTCGGGGTGGAGTCGTGTTAACTTCCCCGAGGTGACAAATTTTGTTATGTGCTCCGGCTTATGTTTCCTGTACTAACAATGCAAATGAATACGAGGCTTTACTCCATGGACTCCGGATGGCCAAAGAGATGAATTTGAGCCGGTAAGATGCTTGGGCGATTCAGACCTCGTCGCTCAACAGTGTCGCACGTGGGATTCTAAGGATACCCTTATGGCGGCTTATCGTCGTGAAGTTGATGCGGTGGCTGGGCACTTCAAAGGTTATCAAGTAGAGCACATTGATTGAAGGAAGAATGAGGCGGCTGATGCTTTAAGCCGGCTGGGGTCTCAGCGTAAGCCGATGCCGCATAATACTTTCCTTGACGTTTTGCATAACCCTTCCGTCAGAGAGCCTACAGAGGAAGAGCTTGCGATTGCATCCGGAGGCGCCGGGCCGGTGGCGGCTCTCCATGCCATCCTGCATTGGACGGTCCCATATTTGGCCTATATGACCAGGGGAGAGTTGCCTGAGGACGAGACCTTGGCAAGACAAATCATCAGGTGGTCCAAATCCATGACAATTGTTCATGGCGAGTTGCATCACCGCAGCGTCATCAGGCGTTTCAACGTTGTGTATCACCTACGGAGGGTCGGGAGATACTTCATGAGATTCATGAAGGTGATTGCGGTCATCATGCGGTTCAAAGTCTCTGGTAGCCAAGGCTTTTCGTCATGGTTTTTATTGGCTGACGGCTCATGCTGATGCGGAGGATCTGGTCAGCAAATGTGAGGGATGTCAAAAATTCTCACGACGAGCTCATGTGCCGGCTCAAGAATTGAGGATGATTCCGATTACTTGGCCATTTGCAGTCTGGGGATTTCACATGGTTGGACCTTTCAAAAGGTCTAAGGATAAAAAGACACACCTGTTGGTGGCAGTGGATAAATTCACCAAGTGGGTTGAAGCATAGCCGGCCAGTAAGTGTGATGCAGCCACGGCGGTTCAGTTCATCAAAAAGGTGATCTTTCGTTTTGGTTTTCCGCACAACATTATAACTGATAATGGTACTAATCTCTCCAAGGGTGCCATGGAAGAGTTATGTCACCAAGAGCACATCCGGCTTGATGTTTCGCTGTTGCTCACCCCCGCCTAATGGTCAAGGTAAAGAGCTAATCACGAGATCTTGAAAGGTATCAAACCTCGCTCTTAGTTCCCTTACAAATAACTCTGGGTTGTTGGGTGGAGGAGTTACCCTCTGTGCTATGGAGCATCAACACAACGCCTAACAGGTCTACTGGTTATACACCTTTCTTCATGGTGTACGGAGCAGAGGCAGTTCTGCCAAGTGATATCCGGCATGATTCACCCCGGGTGGCGGCTTACATTGAGGCTGATAATGAAAAAGCTCGTCAGGATGCACTTGACTTGTTGGATGAAGAGCGAGACTTGGCAATAGCCCGCTCAACGATTTACCAGCAAGACCTGCGCCGTTATCACAGCCGCCGGGTTAGAAGCAGAACTTTCCAGGAAGGCGATTTAGTACTCCGGCTCATCTAGGATCAATCTGATATGCACAAGTTGTCCCTCCTTGGGAAGGACCTTTTGTGGTCAGCAAGAATCTCAACAACGGGTCATATTACCTCATCGATGTTCGAGAGCACAAAGACTCACGTAAGTCGGAGGAAGAGACCCGCCGTGGAACATAGCGCATCTCCGCCCTACTATACTTGAGCCACCGCTCTCGTGGTATATTTGTTTTTCTTTTTAGCAATGTATATATTATATAAAGCAATAAAGCAGGGCCTCTTTCTTTTCCATCCTACAAGGTTTATGTGTCTTCTTTACCGGTGGTGGAAACAACTAATGTGGAGCGGATCATATCTGAATCCGGTTTTCCCTTTGGTCCGCTTATGATCATATCTGAATCTAGCCATGGTCACTTGGGGCTTCTGTTCAAACATAGGTCGATTCGAACCAAAGAGAACATAGCTGTCGATACCCAATTGATCGGCACACTGCCAAACCCACTTGGGGGCTTCTTGATCATATTTGAATCATAGCTTAACCCCTTTGGGTCTGACGTGGATCGTATTCGAATCAGCGTCATTAAACAACTCTCATGGTCACTTGGGGCTTCCTGTTCAAACATAGGTCGTATTCGAACCAAAGAGAACATAGCTGTCGATACCCACTTGATCGGCATCGCCAAAGCCATTGGGGGCTATATGATCGTATCCGAATCTTAGCTTAACCCCTTTGCAACGGTTCTACTGATCGTATTCGAATAAGAGGCCTTTGAAAATTAGGTTTTCTTTATTCTATAAGAGTAAATAATATTAAGGGCCAAGTAAACATTATATGTGCCAATTTTCAGAAGTTAAGTTTAACTGTCTGCTTTTTGGGATCACGTAAGCCGGTAATGTACGCTTCAATAAGATAACAGGTATATTATTATGGTCATGATCATGAACCGGCTGATACTTATGATGTTTTGGTTCATACTCCGGGTTAACATTATTTTACATAACCCCGGATGTGGTAAGACGCCAAAGGAATTTTTTGTTTTTTATACACAGGGTAAAGCAAAAAGCTTTTGGATGTCAAGAAGCAATTCATGTAAGCCGACAGTATATAATGATAGCGGCTTGTGATATTGTTAAGAACCACAAACATGCGCGAAGGCATGACAGAGTTAAGAAGTTTTTTCTACCCTATTACAAGACTCCCCGAGTCTGAATAATGAAGCATTATTTTTTCAAAGACTTAGTGCCAAAGCGGGTTACTCCTTTGGTGGACTTGAAGACTCGGATTATCCTTCTCCGCCTCTTAAATGCGCTATTTTGTCCTGGAAGGTTGACGAGGTCCAGTCAATGCCGCTTAAGGCTTCAAATTCAGCTTCATCATCTATTAAATTGGCCGGGTCTACTTCAGGAGCAAAGGTATGCTTACGAGTTGGAGGGATCAGGCTGACATCATCATAATGCGGAGTTGGAATCCTCCAGTTCTCGTTATCATAACCCGGCTGATACTTTGTAAGACCAATATAATTGCCGATGATGGTGGCCACAGGACGTACGACTCTCACACAAGTGGTGAAGTCTGCAGAGCCGTCCTCCTTCAAGCTAGGATATCCAAGAGCAACATCGGCTAAGTCTAGCTCTGGAACCAACGCTTTGGCCCGGCTTAAGGCGGCTATGGCCCCGGCTCTACTAGATGCCCGCCTTAGCTCCTGAATCCATTGAGGTAACACGGCAAGCCGTTTGAGCACACCCTGTAGGAGATAAGGACTATCATTTGATAAAGCCATAACGGCCAAAGCACGTTGTGACCCGGTGTACAGCTGTTCCACTAGAGTGTACACCGCCTTAAGTTTGATCAGCATATTCTGCTTCAGGTTGGTACTCCTGGGGCCTACGTTTATACATATAAGATTAAGCCGGAGATAATATCTGAAATAGTTATCAAGTAAACCATGGTGATGTTCAAAAGTTACACATAGTAACTTACCAAAAATTGCTGAGACCATTTGGGATATCTGGTGCTTTAATCCGGACAGTTCGGCAGTTGCTTTGGCAAGAGCCGTCATTGCCTCGCCCGGGTCACAAGTGAAGATTTTTCATCTGCCCAGGTTTTCTTCGCCGCGTCAAAATCCTTCTTCACCTTTTCTTGCTCAGAGAGGCTGAATGCGAATTTGGAGTTGGCTTTTTGAAATTCAAGTTCTTGGGCCGCCAGCCGGGTCTTCAGATCAGCAATCTCCAATTCAAATTGACTGGTGGAGACCTGCATTGACGTCGGGTTATAATTAAGGTTATGATTATGCATATTAAAGTCTCAAGCACTTTACAGGTAAAAATACTTGACACTTGGGGGCTAATGTATGCTGAAGAAAATTTTACTTTATAATGTCAGATTATGCATATTAAAGTCTCAAGCACTTTACAAGTAAAGATACTTGACACTTGGGGGCTAATGTGTATCGCGACGCTTTAAAGTTGCTATATTATGGCCAGATTAAAATCCTTTCTTGTAAACCGGATGAACTAACAATAAGCGGTATCTAAGTCTACGCATATTTACTTATAAGCGAGAGACTTGGGGGCTTGTACAAGAAGTAAGATTCAGGAGAAATATTTTAAGTTATACCTTAGATTTATGTCAGATTCTGTTTCACCATGTCAATTTCCAGGTCACGGCTGTTATGCACTTGATTTAGATAGCCTGAGACTATATCGCCAATGCTTAAGTGAGCATAATCAGCGATGTCCTGTTTGGTCTTCCGACTTTTGACAAGTTCTTCCTTGGCGGTACATCTGGCTAGGATAGTAGGCCGCCCCGGTTCAACATACTGGCTTTTCAAGAATTCAACTCCCGGCTCAGCCGTCCGGACCGGGCTAGGAATTTCCGGTTTATCGGAGCTGTCAAGAGTGTCTTCTTGAGGCGGGTCGGAAGATGGTGTCGGAATTTCATGGGCCGGCTCAGGAGGAGGTTGATGAGTAGAAGCATCGAGGCGGTGGTTCCGGGTTCGGCTCCGTTGCTACCGGGTCTTCAATCGGCTTATTCTTTTTTGCCCTCTTACTGGGCTTCACCTGCACACTGTGGATAAAACAAAGGGATGAGTACAAAATATGAGTAAGGCAAAGCATGAGGATAACAAAATTACATTACCTAGGGGCAGTCTTGAAGGCCAGCATGTTGGATTGCATAGACTCGCCAGAGGAAGGAGAGGTATCCTGATAATTGGAGTCAGATGAATTGAGAGGCTGACGAATTAAACCCGCCAAAGGATAAACAGAACACAAAGCGGAGATGACCTTAGTTCGATGCTTCCTGCTCACATCAGGTAAGCCGAAAGAGAGCTCTACATCCTTACTTGTCCGGGTTTGCCTCCGGCTCTCAAGCTGTTGTTGCTTCAAAAGAAATTGAGGATCTTGATAAGCTAAGGGATGTGAAAATCTTACTTTCCGGGTCACCCGCCGGGTTTTGTGCTTTGGCAAAGGCTCTGAGTCGGAGGAGATTATAGTTACCTCTTTGCCATGAGCTTGGCTGTTTCCAGTGTCTTCCTGAAAGGCGGAAATATCAATAAAATAGTAACAAAGAGTTAAGAGAATAAGGGATTACCTCTTCCTCATCTGAAGAAGAGTCATCCAGTTTGAGCAATTCGGAGGTGCTGGGTTTCTTCTTTTTTGAAGTCCCCATCTTGGCGTTTTTCCTTTCATTTTTCTTGGCTGCTCTGGCTTGTTGGGCGGCCTCGTGGTCATATCTCGACTTTCCGTAAATCATCACCGGCCTGTGGAAAAGATAAGGAATTATAAGTACAAAAGAGGTAAACATGTTAAAGAGTATTTATTAAGATTGGTAACTTCATGCGGGGCGGGTTCTTTTTGCGTATGGGAAGTAACCCAAGGTATTGTTGATAATGCATTCTCCTTCAGAGTGATCGGGTTGTAGCATCCGCCACATCATCCGTAAGTCGTCACAACTGTGGCGCATTGGGTCGTTCTGTTCGCCTGTATAGGTACACATTACGCCGGAGCGGCGGCTTAATGGGAGAATTCGCCAAGTGACCCAGACCCGGACCAAGTCGATGCCATTTAAACCATTTCCGTAAGAGCTTTAATCTTCTTGATGGTGGGGTTAAGCGGCGGAGCGTTCAAGCAATGGTCGGTTATCCGCCAGCGGATGGTTGGACTCAAGGCGCAGGGCGTGAAAGCCGGGCAGAGGCTTCTCATTAGCCGGAGAAGTATCCTGACAGTAGAACCATGACTGGTTCCAATATTTGGGGTGACTCGGCAGCTCAGCATAAGGAAACAGACAGTCTCTCTGTTGCTGGATCGAGATACCGCCAAGTTCAAGACTCGGCCCGTTGGCACGCTCATTCTGCCGGTTCAAGTAAAAAAGTTCTCTGAACAAGAGAAGGCTTGGCTCCTCTCCTAGGTACACCTCACAGAAGACTTGGAAATTGCAAAGACTGGACACGGAATTGGGTCCAATGTCTTGAGGTCTCAGGTCAAAGAAATTCAAAACATCTCTGAAGAACTTTGAGCCGGGAGGGGCAAATCCCCGGCTCATGTGATCCTGAAAACTATTACCTCCCCTTCTTTAGGTTGAGGCTTCTCTTCAGATGGGTCAGGGACGCGATAAGACATGACCTCCTTTTTTGGCAAATGGCGAGACTTCACAAATTCAGCCAGTTTGCTCTTAGTGACTGTGGATGGGACCCAGTTGCAGGTTACAGGAGCTTTGGTCGATTTAGGCGCCATGACAACAGATTGGCCTATTACAAAATAAGAAGTTCCGATTTAAATTTTAACCCGGAAGAAAATATCCAAATTACTGAAGGTAGCGGCTTAAAGGGGCCTAATGACATAAGGATAATTGAGCAACATTATTTAAGCCGCTACAAGTGTTAGCAACAGTTCAAAAGTTTTAAAGACCTGAGAAGGCGCCAAGGTTCACAGATCAAGTGGAATGCATTTAAACCGGATACCTGGACAGTTATGTTAAAGGCATTTAACATAAGAAGTTTTCCGGGTGATAAAAACAGGTTTCATAATCTTCTGCTATGATTTGAGATCAAAGGTCTGTTCTGATAAGAAAGTTTTTCTAGACCTAAAAACCGACACAGATGCGTTCATAAGCTCGAATAAGGCCTTCATACAGAGAAAGAGATCTGTTTCGTGTCCAAGATAAGGGCGAAAACAACTACCGCAGCTGTTTATATCATTCTCGGATCAGAAGTGGTATCTAGGGGAAAAAACTAATAAGGAGATGGCTCTAATGGTGATGAACTACGAGGAACTCGAAGAAGCTCTAATGCAGATCTAAGCAGGGAAGGAAAGGAAACTTACGGATCTGGAGGAGTTGTGGAGGTTTGCCGATGTTTTCTGATCCGATTCAGGTTGATGCGGCGGCCTGGGTCGGAGAAGACGAGAAGCTTGACAGTGGCGGCGCCGGAGCTCGAGAGGAGGTAAGAGGAAGAAGATGACTGGAAGGGTGAAAATGAAACCTAGGTCGCGCCTATTTATGAGGAGAGAATAACTGAGACGGCGCGGGAAACGAGGAGATAAGAATTATAATCCAGCGGCCCCGGCGCCTCGATTTCCGGAATGGACAATAAAGACAGAGATCCGTTGGGCGATACGGCGGAATAAAAAGGAAAGATGATGTCATGACGGGTTAACATGGATCCAAAGAATGACGTCACGGCGGGTTAAAGAAAGTCTTTTTGCGCAATCGTAAGACCGAAGATTTATGTTTTGTTATTTTATGATTGTCATGAACAGGTTCAAATCAATCTGGGGCCTAATGTTGGGGATATAACTATTTGTGTAAGCCGCCGATGAGGGGCCGGGTTACGTAAAGAGGTTACCAGATAGAAGCCCAAGTCCAAGTATGAAGATGGCGTCTCAACAAAGGGCCTAAGGCCCACAAGCGACTTAAGGACCGTTGTAGTAAACCGCCATAATGGCATGACTTGTATCATAAGGTAGACTTAACTAGTCACCGAGCCGAACATTGTTTATAAGCCGGCCGACTCAGAGGCTGCTGTATGCCAACCTGTATATAAGGGGACGACCTGTTGGGGGCTTAAGGCAAGAAACAACCAATCGAGAACCGGGCATAGCGTATCTCGCTCCCTTGTCATCGAAACCTCAAGCAATACCAACCCAACTAGACGTAGGCTTTACCTCCACCGTAAGGGGCCGAACTAGTATAAAACCTCTCGTGTCCTTTGTCCCGATTAACCCCTTTAAGCTTCCTAGTTGCAATGGCTCCACGACTAAGTCCTTGCAAGAGGACATCTGCCGTGACAATTCCATGACATTTTTGATATGATGCAGTGTCCCTACAGTTACTGCCCTTTGTAATCACACCACCTTTGCCAAAAACAGGGAAGCACAACTGGTTCCTCGCCGATCGTGACGACGGCAAAAGACTGATGATCATTCGGACACATGAGCCAGAAAAGTTATATTGCAAAAACCCCACTATATACAAGCACCGTGTAACACGTGAGTATCCGGACAGTGGTTGTTACGTCTATGAGCAGGATACCAGCTTGTTGGGGCCTTTAGGATTTTTTAGTTGGAGGCGGGTAAATAGCCTTGGTTCACACTCTCTGTTTCTCGGACTCAATTATCCGATTAACCAGGAGATCACCGTCGGCAAGGACCTTGTTGGCAGAGAGGCTCTGTTTGCTATGGAAAGCTGTGTCTACACGGTGAGCCCTAGGAGTTCGGGAGCAAACTCCCCTGATTGTCAACGATACAGCCTGCATCCAAAAGAAGGTGAGAATGACAAAGGCATCCGGATTAACTTTGATCCTTGGATGTCTCAATTACGACAGGCAGTGATGTGGTTCAAGACTTCAGGTTGATAGGTAATTGGGTTATCGAAAGGGTGGAGTACTGGTGTCTCCGGATCACCGGTCGTCAAGCGGGGCTGCAAATTATGATGGTGTTGGATCATCTCTTCAATGACTTTGTTGTCTTTGCTGCTGGTTCTGGATGGGTAGTTCTTTCTTTAGTTATGCATATTCATTGTCATTTGGTCATCCTCATCTATGTCACTCTTACTATGTAATAGTTGCTTCTGTTTAGAATGTCATTCTCGTCTGGATCATGAGAGTGTGAGCACTGCAGATGGGTGCGTTTTGGTGGTGTAGCAAGACTTCTTATGAACTACCATGTCTTGCTGTTTATGTTAGTAGTAGTCACTAGTCAGTGTTTGAATGTTGTATAAATCGTTGTTTTGAACTGTTTATTGTCTCAAACTACTGGTGGGCTAAATGAGGGCATCTCCTTTTTTCAAGTTATATAATTTGAGCTCAGTGTCTTTTCGATGATGTACACTTGTTTGGCCCAGTGAGGTGTCGTTGAATATGGGCCGAGTAGTAACGCAATGCCAAACAGGTCAATTATGACTCTCAGGCCGGGCTTCCAAAAGATCCTGGAAAAAAAGGTCGGGCTCTCCAAAAAAGAAAGAATAAGGTCTCTTAGGCCGACATGTGGGCACCACCGGTGTTTTCATGCGCTTGCGCGCCGAGAGCATATTGGCGCGTGCTCGAAATTCATGCTACCTTTTCATCCCCAGTCTCCCGCCTCCCCACCTCTCGAATCTCGATTCCTACCCAGCCCCCAAATCCCCTCCCGTACTTCGCACTCAAGCGCACTATCATGTTGCCGGTTAACGCGGGTCTCCGAGCCGAAGATCCTGAGGTCCGTCCTGCCTTCGGTCGCTGTGTGTTGTCGCTCAACAACGGCATGGCGGCGCTTGACGACGAGTTTGCCGGCAAAGTGCTGATGGTAACCATCAACGGAGACCGGCCTCCCGTCTCGCCGGACGACCTTGTCAAAGCTCTTGGCATTGCGCACGGCATCCAAATAAGTGACTTGCTCATCGAAGTCTGTCCGCCACCGGCTGATTTCTTCATTAGGTTCCGGACAACTTTCGACCGATGCGTGTGTTCAATCTTCCCGCGTTTGTTCTGCGATGGCGCTACCGGTGAGCTTTGATCGGTGGCACCTGTGGATGGGGCTCGGTGCCCTTTGAGCTTGAGTTTTTAACAAAGCTTACCTTCCACGGCATGCCTCGACGCGTTTGGAACAACGAGTCCATGAACGAGCTTATCAACGACCTTGGAGGTGAGCTCGTAAGTATGTTTGTTCCTCCGCATACCGGGCTCACGATGGTTATGGCATGGATGAAGAAGTCGCCCACCATACCGAAGGTGATTGGTGTTGAGATACCGTGCAGGAACCGGGTTGTACTATTCGTCGCCACCAAGGCCGCCGTGGACCACGTTAGGGATGTACCTGTATCGAGTGTTCGTGCATGTCGAAGAATTGGTCAATCCATCAATCGAAGTCCTGCCTCCGCCGCTAGTGCCAGGGTCCGTCGATGACGTCCATTAAAGGGTTCAACATCAGACTTTCCCCTTGTTGCTCGGAATGATGGATGGCACAGGGCCTACTCGAACGCGCGGCGTAGGCCACTGCTTCTTTGGGAGAAGAGGCAGGGCTGGCTGCCTGGATGTGCTCTAATTTGAGGTAACAACTGAATCTTGTCAGATACTAGTTAAATCCGAGCTATGGGTGTGAAGCACTGATATGCCAGTACATTTGATTGTGACATGTTCTAATTTTGTATCTGAACTTTTTTTTGAAAGGGCTGTACGTCAACTTAATGTGCTAGCCGAACTTATTGTGTTGTCTGTTTGTTTTCTTTGCACAACATTCAAGATATTTCCCTGTCATTGATAAAGACGATGAACCGTTATGTACGACTTCGTTGGTTTCAACATAGCCCTTCCCGTAGAGATCCACTGCTCCCATCCTGATTGTGCCGCCTGCGTGAATTTTTTTTATGCAAGTTCAGTGTGCTATGATGTTCTATATGATTGTGTCAACTATATAAGTTTTTACTGATCATCAACAATGCATATGGCTAAAAGATGTATTTACGAGCATCGACCGATGGGTCTCTCTCTCTATCTCTCTCTCTCTCACACACACACACACGCCACATTACGCACAAGTGGGACCCGTTGAATTATTTATTTGCTCGTGACAACTTTTAATTAGGTTCCACTATAATCTAACTTTTTCTTAAGTTATTAATTGAGCTCGGTGACTTCAAAAGTTGTCTGAAGCCTTGTTTGGGCCTTTCCGGCGTCGCTGAATGTGGGCTGAGTAACCATGTTACGTTGTACTGTACTACATAGGCCTTTTTTTCAACATCGGCAATGCAACTTGGCCGACATTTGTACACAATATCCGGGTCAACTTGTTATTCTCAGCCCCGCTGGACTGAAAACTTTCCTAGAAGTTATGCATTAGGCTTAACAAGAAAATGGACTTTAAGAAATAATAAATGGGATGTAATTATAATAACTGGACAGTTACTATGCACCAAACACGTAATTAGTTTGAAAAATATATTATTTTTGGCATTTCAAAATTTTAATTTCATTACTAGTTGCGCGCGCAATATTTCGTTGGATTTTAACGTAATACAACTTTATTTTGAAATTATATTTAACCTGACTAGAAATTTCGGATAAAAATATTTTGGATCCCATCAAATGTGGGAATTTTTTTGAATTCTGTTTTGAGCGGTTGTTTGAAATTATTAATCGTTGTCCTAGCTAGAAGTTGGGCTGTACTTTGAACAAACTGTAAATGGGCTGTAGTAAATTCCATTAGAATTAAAAACTGGGATGTACATTCTTACAAATCGCAAATGGGCTATATGTTCTCTGCCAAATCCGAGCTGTGGGCCTACTAAGTTGACGCGTACCAAGGGCTTTGTCAACTTAGTCAATATAAACGATTCTAGCTGCACTGATCATACGATGTCCAACCAACGGCCGTAGTGCTACTTCAACCTCTAGTCTTCTTGCTCCAGCCGCCCAAAGCAGCGCCTGTCGTGTCGCGTGCTCCTGCCTCCCGTTGCCGGCTGTGATGTCGCGGAGGCCTCACCGCCCCGTACTACTCCCACCGCTGGCTAGGCCATCCCTCTACTCACCCACACCCCCTATTATTCTGCGGCGACCGCCAGACCAAATGAACCTCAGATTCTCTCCGCGTGGGCTTCCACCGCTGCGTCTTCCCGGCTCAAGGCCGTCCCTTCCTAGGCCTCACTGTCGTCCGCACCACATACAGTGCTCTCGGCGCCGGCGTGGTCAATGTGGTCAACGACCGACTTCCATCGGAAGAGTATCAGACGTGGAGAGGCCGATACCGGGTCCAGCAGCCGCAAGGAAGTGCCTCCTTATTACGCGCAAAATAATTATTCCTCCACCTGACAACAGGGACCCATCATACGGGCCACCTTATTTCGCGAAAAAAACATTTCCCCCTGACTGCTGGGACCCACCGGACGGGCCAGCGTATTTCACGAAAAAAACGTTTCCCCTGCTGTCAGCTCGGACCCACCGGAAGTGCCTCCTTATTACGCACAAAAAAATGAATACTCCTCCTGCTAGCTGGGACCCACCATGGTGGGAGGCTGACTTGTGGGCCTACTAAGTTGATCGACGGGGCCTTTGTCAACTTTAGTCAATATGAACGATTCTAGCTCCAAAGTGACCGTCGATGTCCATCCAATGCTCGTAGTGCTTCTTCAACCTCTGGTCTTCTTGCTCCAGCCTGCCCAAAGCAGCGCCGTTGCCGCATGCTCCCTGCCTCCCGTGGCCGGTCAGGCTGCGAGGCCTCACCAACCCTACTATTCCCACCATTGGCCAGTTCCTGCGGTGACGGCAGCCTCACACCGCAGCAGTAACCGGTGAACCTCAGACTCCTCTCCGCTGGCTTCCACTACCGCGTCTACCCGACTCCCGTCGTCCCTTCCTAGGCCTCGCCGTCGTCCACCGCCTCGGTGCTCTCGGCGCGCGTGGTCAACATGGTCAAGGAACGACTTCCATCGGACGTGGATCGTACATGGAGAGGCCGACAGCTGGGTCCACGGCCGCAGCAAGGAAGTGCCTCCTTATTACGCCGGAAAATAATGATTCCTCCACTGACAGTGGGACCATGAACGGGCCATCGTATTTCATGAAAAAATGTTTCTCCCACACGGCTGGGACCCACCAGCTACATCTTCGCAAGCAAGGAAGTGCGTCCGGGCAAAAAATGGTTCGCCGACCGCTGGGGACCCACCAGCTACATCTTCTCGTGCAAGGAAGTGCACTCGATACCGACCCACCTGGTCAAGCGCACGTGGCGTTGTCATTCTGGTCACGAACGGTAATGCATATATATCTTGGTGGATGTAGAGGCGCCGCACGTGTCATAGCAGAGGCGCCAGACGTGTCGTAGTAGAGGCGCCGCACATAGCATGTACACGCACGCATGCCGCTGTGGTGCAAGAAAGAAAATACGGCCACATATGTGTATATATGGGCGGGGTCTCGAACGCCTACTCGCGCATACGTACGGCCAGGGCTCGTGTACATGGCTGGGTCGGAACGGACAAAACAGCGTCGTCGTTGTGTTCATGGGGAGGCAACGGAATGCGTCGTGTTCATGGGGAGGCAACGGAATGCGTCATGTTCATCGGGAGGCAACGGAACGCGTGGGAGCCAACCGGCTGGGTCGGAACGGAATGCGTGGTCATGTTCATCGGGAGGGCTTGGACGGAACAGGCGATGGAACGAGGCTGGCGTACTGCACAATGGAGGAAACTGACCTCCCTACGCTCAAAGCAGTCCTGTTGATCGGGAGGGTGCAGCGTCGCCAAAAGCGGAGGAAACGGACCTCCTACAGTCAAAGCGGGGGTCCTGTTGATCGGGAGGGGTGTGGCATACCGCAAGACGGACGAAACGGACCTCCTACGGTCGAAACGGGGGTCCTGTCGATCGAGAGGGGTGTGGTGTACCGCAAAACGGACGAAACGGACCTCCTACGGTCGAAACGGGGGTCCTGTTCATCAGGAGGGGTGTGGCGTACTGCAAAACGGGACTCCACGGGATACTGTTCATCTCCACCGTCGACCTCCTCCAGCCTCCACGGGCTACCGTCGACCTCCTCCAGCCTCCACGGGCTCCTGTTCATCCAGCCTCCACCGCGCGCTAGTCCAACCGGCCATCGCTCAACCACCCTCCACGGGCACCCCTCCACCGTCTCTGTTCATCCAGCCCTCCACACCACGGGGTCCTGTTCAACCCCCTCCACGGGCACCCCTCCACCGTATAATCGCTCATCCAGCCCTCCACCACACCACGGGTCCTGTTCATCCGTAGGCAACGCCACCGCCATCGCTCATCCAACCCCCCCCCGCTTCGCAACGCTTAACTGTTCATCCAATCGATCGGCTTGATTAGCAGCGATGCGAAGAAACGCTTGTCGGGTTCAGTTAACAGCCATCAATCGATCGCTCGGGTTCAGTAATGCGTAGCCTGTAGTGCAATCGCTCGAGTTCAGTTAGAGCCAACGCCTCGCACACACGAGGGTTCATCCCCCTCGCTTCTACCACGGTTTTTTCCGTCATGGACGGCCCAAAGAATGTCATGCAGCTGCGTCTCCGGCCCGCCCAGGACGAAAAGCCCATTTTCTGTCATGCTTTTTTGTCATAGAAGTAGGAGCCCACCACATCTATGATTATACCGGGTTTTGTCACAATTATCGTCATAGAAGTGTCATATGTATGACAGAAAAAAAATTCGTTCGGCCCAAAATGTCACGGATGTGTCTTTTTTTTGTAGTGAATTAAGCAACGACTAGCAAATATTGCAAAGTAGTGTAAAACAGGAAAATGTATGCTAGTGATTCTTGCATCGGAAACCTTCCTAGTTTCCCCTACAGTAATAGTGTCAATAAACCCATCCACATCTTTACGATGTGGTTCCTCTAAACTACCCTCGAAAGGTATTTTGCAAACCTTGCAAAATTCATCTAGTGATATCTTCTTAACCACATCATATAAATGAAACCCTACTAAAGGAGGTGATTCCTTAGGATAATAGTAGAAATTTTGCACAAAAGAATTAGTGAGTAGGAGATACTGTCCGCGTTGGTCGCAGAGGAAGTCGGTGAGGCCTACATTCTCAGCCAATTCATAAAAATCATCATAAATTCCGGCTGCTCTCAAGAAATCATTGGAAGTCCATTCACACGGCCGAACCTCCGCGGTGCGAGGTAGATTATAATTGTACCTCTCTGCTTCTTCCCTTTGCTTTTCCTTCGAGCTTCGGCTCGATGAGCCCCTCAAAAATCTCTTCATCATTTTCTGAAAAATTCTGAAATTTTTAGTAACTTCAAATAAAAGTGAACCAAACTCAACAAAATTGATAGCAACTACTCCTACAAGTGCCGAGAGCCTATATCATGCATTAGAACTACTTGGAACCATATAAATTTGACATGCATGCTCAAGAACATGGTCACCTAGGAAGCACAAATTTGCAATGAATAAAACACTAGAGCAAAAACTAATTGGACCAATGGAGGAGTCACATACCAAGGAACAATCCCCCAAGCAGTTTTGTGAGAGGTGCTTTGAGCAAGGAGATCGAAAATCACAGCAAAATGAGCTAGAACTCGTGCTTGAGCTGGATTGTGATTTTTTGGGAGGAAGAAGAAGTGTGTGGGTGCAGAAATAAGTGGAGGGGAGCCACCATGGGCCCATTTAGGCAGTGGGCGCACTCAGTGGGGTGGGCACGCCTGGACCCTCGTGGCCAGTGCTTGCTCCCCTGTGTTCTCTCGGTGCATGATATTCTCAAATATTCCAAAAAATCATATTTCAATTTCAGGGCATTTGGAGAACTTTTATTTTCGGGGTATTTTATATTGTACGGATAAATCAGAAAACAGACATAAAATACTATTTTTACTTATTTCAACTAAATAACAGAATGTAGAGAGAGGGTACAAAAGGTTGTGCTTTCTAGTTTCATCCATCTCATGCTCATCAAAAGGAATCCACTAACAAGGTTGATCAAGTTTTGTTAACAAACTCATTCCGAATAACATGGAACCGGAGAAATTTCGAATAACACTATGTTACCTCAACGGGGATATGCACATCCCCAATAACAAGAATATCATATCTCTTTTTGACAGTAGGAAGAGGAAATTCAAAACCTCCAAAAATGATTGATGGAATTTTTCCAATAGAATTGATACTATGAACGTGAGGTTGTTTCCTCGGAAGTGTACCGTATACTCATTACCATTAACATGAAAAGTGATATTGTCTTTGCTGCAATCAATAACAGCCCCTGCAGTATTCAAAAAGGGTCTTCCAAGAATAATAGACATACTATCGTCCTCGGGAATATCAAGAATAAAAAAGTCTGTTAAAATAGTAACATTTGCAACCACAACAGGCACATCCTCACAAATACCGATAGGTATAGCGGTTGATTTATTAGCCATTTGGAAAGATATTTCAGTAGGTGTCAACTTATTTAAATCAAGTCTACGATATAAAGAGAGAGGCATAATACTAACAAGGCCTCCAATATCACATAAAGCAGTTTTAACATAATTTATTTTAATGGAGCATGGTATAGTTGGTACTCCTGGATCTCCATGTTTCTTAGGTATTCCACCCTTAAAAGTATAATTAGCAAGCATGGTGGAAATTTCAGCTTCCGGTATCTTTCTTTTATTAGTGACAATATCTTTCATATACTCAAAGCATAAGGATTCATTTTGAGCATATCGCTTAATCGTGACACATAAAAAGATGGGTCTAATCATTTCAGCAAAGCGCTCAAAATCCTCATCATCCTTTTTCTTAGATGGTTTCGAAGGAAAATGCATGGGTTTCTGAACCCATGGCTCCCATTCTTTACCGTGTTTCCTAGCAACAAAGTCTCTCTTATCATAACGTTGATTCTTTGATTGTAGGTTATCAAGATCAACAGCAGGTTCAATTTCTACATCATTATCATTGCTAGGTTGAGCATCAACATGAACATCATCATTAACATTATCACTAGGTTTATGCTCATTACCACAGTTGTGTTTCAAAGATCGTAAATAGAAATATCATATGGATTCTCAGGTGTTTCAGCAATAGGTTCACTAGAAGCATGCAAAGTCCTTTCATTTTTCTTTTTCTTCTTTTTAGAAGGACTGGGTGCATCTATATTATTTGTCTGAGAATCTTTCTCAATTCTCTTAGGGTGGCCTTCAGGATACAAAGGTTCCTGAGTCATTTTACCAGTTCTAGTAGCCACTCTAACAGCATAATCATTATTCTTACTATTTAATTCATTGAGCAAATCATTTTGAGCTTTAAGTACTTGTTCTACTTGAGTGGTAACCATAGAAGCATGCTTACTAATGAGTTTAAGTTCAACTTTAATTCTAGACATATAATCACCCAAGTGTTCAATCATATAAGAATTTTGTTTTAGTTGTCTACCAAAATAAGCATTAAAATCTTATTGCTTAACCATAAAGTTATCAAACTCATCCAGACATTGGCTAACAAACTTAGTAGGTGGGATTTCAGCTTTATCATATCTAAAGAGAGAATTTACCTTTACTACCTGTGTCGGGTTATCAAGACCATGAGTTTCTTCAATAGGTGATGAATTAAGATCATATGTTTCTTCAACAGGCGGTAAATTAAGACCATGTATTTCTTCAATAGGAGGTAAATTCTTAACATCTTCATCTTTAATACCTTTTTGTTTCATAGATTTCTTTGCCTCTTGCATATCTTTAGGACTGAGAAATAGAACACCTCTCTTCTTCGGAGTCGGTTTAGGAATAGGCTCAGGAGTTGGCTCAGGAGGTGTCCAATTATTTTCATTTGTCAACATATTATTCAATAGAATCTCAGCTTCATCCAAAGTGTTCTTTCCACAAAATGTAACCAAAGACAACTATCCGGTGGTCTCTGGAAGCATCGGTTAGTCCATTATAAAAGATATCAAGTATTTCATTTTTTCTTGAGAGGATGATCAGGTAAAGCATTAAGCAATTGGAGAAGCCTCCTCCAAGCTTGTGGGAGACTCTCTTCTTAAATTTGCACAAAATTATATATATCCCTTAAAGCAGCTTGTTTCTTATGAGCGGGGAAATATTTAGCAGAGAAGTAATAAATCATATCCCGGGGACTACGCACACAACCAGGATCAAGAGAATTAAACCATATCTTAGCATCACCCTTTAATGAGAACGGAAATATTTTAAGGATATAAAGATAGCGAGATTTCTCATCATTAGTGAACAAGGTGGCTATATCATTTAATTTAGTAAGATGTGCCACAACAGTTTCAGATTCATAGCCATAAAAAGGATCAGATTCAACCAAAGTAACTATATCAGGATCAACAGAGAATTCATAATCCTTATCAGTAACACAGATAGGTGAAGTAGCAAAAGCAGGGCCAGGTTTCATTCTAGCATTAAGAGATTGCTGCTTCCATTTAGCTAATAATCTTTGAACATCGTATCTATCATTGCAAGCTAAAATAGCTCTAGCAGCTTCTTCCTCCAAAACATAACCCTCAGGAACAATAGATAATTCATATTTATTAGGGAGAGAGCCTTCATCATCACTATCTTCAATATTATCAATAATTTCATTCTCTCTAGCCCTAGCAAGTTGTTCATCAAGAAATTCACCAAGTGGCACAGTAGTATCAAGCATAGAAGTACTTTCATCGTAAGTATCATGCATAGCAGAAGTGGCATCATCAATAACATGCGACATATCAGAATGAATAGCAGTAGCAGGTTTAGGTGTCGCAATCTTACTCAAAACAGAAGGTGAATCAAGTGCAGAGCTAGATGGCAGTTCCTTAACTCCCCTCGCAGTTGAGGGATAAATTTTTGTTTTCGCGTCTTTCTAGTTCTTCATAGTGACCAGCAGATATAAATCCCAAGTGACTCAAAGAATAGAGCTATGTTTCCCGGCAACGGCGCCAGAAAATAGTCTTGATGACCCACAAGTATAGGGGATCGAAACAGTTTTCGAGTGTAGAGTATTCAACCCAAATTTATTGATTCGACACAAGGGGAGCCAAAGAATATTATCAAGTATTAGCAGTTGAGTTATCAATTCAACCACACCTGGATAACTTAGTATATGCAGCAAAGTATTTAGTAGCAAAGTAATATTGAAGTAACGGTAACGGTAGCAAAAGTAACATTTTTGGGTTTTGTAGTGATTGTAACAGTAGGAACGGAAAAGTAAATATGCTAAGAACAATATGTGAAAAGCTCGTAGGCAATGGATCAGTGATTGAGAATTATGCCGGATGCGGTTCATCATGTAACAGTCATAACATAGGGTGACACAGAACTAGCTCCAATTCATCAATGTATTGTAGGCATGTATTCCGAATATAGTCATACGTGCTTATGGAAAAGAACTTGCATGACATCTTTTGTCCTACCCTCCCGTGGCAACGGGGTCCTAATGGAAACTAAGGGATATTAAGGCCTCCTTTTAATAGAGTACCGGACCAAAGCATTAACACATAGTGAATACATGAACTCCTCAAACTATGGTCATCACCGGGAGTGGTCCCGATTATTGTCACTTCAGGGTTGCCGTATCATAACACATAGTAGGTGACTATAGACGTCCAAGATAGGATCAATAACTCACATATATTCATGAAAACATAATAGCTTCAGATCTGAAATCATGGCACTCGGGCCCTAGTGACAAGCATTAAGCATAGCAAAGTCATAGCAACATCAATCTCAGAACATAGTGGATACTAGGGATCAAACCCTATCAAAACTAACTCGATTACATGATAAATCTCATCCAACCCATCACCGTCCTGCAAGCCTACGATGGAATTACTCACGCAACGGCGGTGAGCATCATGAAATTGGTGATGGAGGATGGTTGATGATGACGATGGCGACGGATTCCTCTCTCCGGAGCCCCGAACGGACTCCAGATCAGCCCTCCCGAGAGGTTTTAGGGCTTGGCTGCGGCTCCGTATCGTAAAACGCGATGAATCCTTCTCTCTGATTTTTTTCTCCCTGAAAGTGAATATATGGAGTTGGAGTTGAGGTCGGTGGAGCGTCAGTGGGCCCACGAGGCAGGGGGCGCGCCCAGGTGTGCAGGCGCGCCCTCCACCCTCGTGGACAGGTGGAAGCCCCCCTGACGTGGATTCTTCTTCCAGTATTTTTAATATTTTCCAAAAATATGTTCCGTGGAGTTTCAGGTCATTCCAAGAACTTTTGTTTCTGCACATAAATAACACCATGGAAAGTCTGCTGAAAACAGCGTCAGTCCGGTTTAGTTCCATTCAAATCATGCAAGTTAGAGTCCAAAACAAGGGCAAAAGTGTTTGGAAAAGTAGATACGACGGAGACGTATCACCCGCCGCCGCCACCGCCGTGTCCGACCAGGACACGGGCACGCCGCCCCCTCCCGCAAGCCGCCGCCTCCCTCCCCTCCCCTTAAATAGCGACACTGGGCCCCCCTTGGGACCCCGACCCAGCCGCCGCCGCCCGCTTCAAGCCGCCACCGCCTTGGCCTGCCGCCGTGCCGCACCGCCGCACAGCCGCCCGTCGCCGCCGCCTTTGCCACCACCTGCCTCGCCTCGCCGACGCCGCCGGATCCCGCCGCCCCGCCGTTGACCTCGCCGTCGTGGTTGACCGGTAAAAACCGTTCGGGTTTCTTCGGTTCTCGTTCGGTTTTTTTGTTTAGATTAGATCGGTTTTTTTGGGTTCACTAATTAGTGAACGTTCACCGGTTAGATCATTTTAAAAAATGGTTTTCGTTTGCTAACCTCTATTAGCGGACGTTCGTCCGATAGTTTTTTCTTTATTTTTGTTTTATTTTCGGCCAGGGACCTATCTGCGAATACTTTTATCATTGATTAGTCCCAGAGCTTCAAACCCTCGTTACTTTTTGTTCATTTGTCCAAATCCAGTGAAACCAACACCAAAATCTTTTGTTCTCCCCCTTTCCAGATAATCAACTTGAACATGGTTTTGACAATTTAAAAATTGCTTTCAAGCAGTTTTGAATTCGAACTTCTTTTTGATAGTAGTTTGAGTTTCATAACTCCGATTCGATTGTTTCTTTTTGCAAATCGAAGCCCTTTTCTTGAACTTTCAGCCTAGATTTTTTCTCTTCAGTTTTACCTTTGCATCTTTTGCCTGAGTGCTTATGTATGCTATAGTTTGTTCACGATAGAGTTTCTAGAGTGCGAGGCTTTCTACTACGAATCTCTAGGGTTTTCTGTTCGTCAGCAAGGCAAGTAACACTTTGATCATATCCCTTATTTACCCAATTTTTATGCATTAGTTTCAACCCTCAAACATTGCATGAGTAGGATTTGATAACATGTGGGTATTGGGAAGTAGTTGATGAGGTAGGAACCTATTGTCTTTTATTTCAAACCCTGGGTGTTACTCTGTTATGCTTATACTACTATTCTATGCTCGTATACATGGATTGGTTTGAGAGATTCATGAAAGATGTGAGAGTTATTAATTAATGGTTAACTTAAGGTGGCTACTTTAATACACATCTGGGTGGATTGGTTGGGGCACCCTGGAGCACCCAGTGGTTGTCCGGGCACCTGGAGCAATCCAGTGTTGTCCTAGGATATCCTAGAGTACCCGTGTGATCATCCTATGGTTTGCCACCCAAGCTCAAAGGGATCATAAGATTATTCATGCTAGAAACTTCCGTGTGCAGCCACAAGCCATTATGGGCTCTGGCATAGTTGAGTAAGTTGTGGGAAACCTTTCCATGATGGGCTAGCAGATGTAGGGGATTCTAGGTGTACCGGCCTATATATCGGTTAAGGAACCTCTTCGAAAAGACTGTGTCTCGGTAATCCATTTCTCAAACATCATGTAGTGCGAGAAATCCAATGAAGGAGATTGAATCTTGTGGGGAAAAGTGTGCAAACCTCTGCAGAGTGTATAAACTAATCATGGTTAGCCGTGTCCCCGGTTATGGACATCTTGAGTATCTGGTACTTGAATTATAGATTTGATCTCATCACTCGACTTAATTAATTTGTTGGGTTATTAATACTATTTTGGGATTGAGTTGGTGGAACCTTCTCAATGTTTTCAACCAACTTTGTAGTTAAATAAAATATATTCCTTTGTTGTAGGGAAAAATTAGCTTTATGCAAATGATAAACATAGAGCCTCCACCAGCCATATATGCATGTACTGATAGCTGTTATCTGTTCATTGCTCTATAGTGTTATCTTGCAAGCATATTCCATGTGCTGACCTACACAGGCTGCAACATATTATGTTGCAGAGTTTTCAATCGAAGAGTAAGGTGCCCTAGGTAGTTGTCATGCACTCATTTTTGTCTTGGAGTTGGATGGACTCTACTACCTTCGAAGCTTCCGCTTTTATCTTATTTAGATGGCCTTCAGCCATATTATTGTAATAAGTTCTCTTTTGAGACATTCGATGTAATAAGTGTGTGTGTGATTGAACTCTATTATAAATCCTCGAGTACTGTGTGTGTCAGCAATACCGATCCAGGGATGACACTTAAGCACAGAGACTTGACCGTTTGAGGTCGGGTCGCCACAGTGCTGGAATAAGTGGAGGGGGCCACGTGGGGCCCACAAGGTCAGGGGCGCGCCCCCGGGGGTGGGCGCGCCCACCACCCTTGTGGCCAGCTGGTGAGACCCCCTGGTGTGTTCTTTGCACCAGAAATTCTAAAATATTGCATAAAAAATCATATCCAATTTTCAGGTCATTTGCAGAACTTTTATTTTCAAGACATTTTTTGCATGGATAATTCAGAAAACAGACAGAAAATACTAATTTTGCTTTATTTAATCTAAATAACAAAAAGTAAAAGATGGGTAGAGAGAGTTGTGCTTTCTAAATTCATCCATCTCATGCTCATCAAAAGGAATCCATTAACAAGGTTGATCAAGTCTTATTAACTAACTTCTTCCGAATGACATGAAACCGGAGAATTTTCGAATAACACCAGGTTAACTCAATAGGGATATGCACTCCACAATAGTAAGAATATCATATTTCTTTTTGATAGTAGGAAGAGGGAATTCAAAACCTCCAATAGTAATACTTGGAATTTTTCCTATAGAATTGATACTATGAACTTGAGGTTGTTTCTTCGGAAAGTGTACCGTATGCTCATTACCATTAACGTGAAAAGTGACATTGCCTTTGTTGCAATCATTAATAGCCCCTGCAGTATTCAAAAATGGTCTACCAAGGATAATCGACATACTGTCTGATACATCTCCAACGTATCGATAATTTAAGATTGTTCCATGCTGTTTTATTATCAATCTTGGATGTTTTATAATCATTTTATAGTCATTTTATATCATTTTTTGGTACTAACCTATTGACATAGTGCCAAGTGCGAGTTGCTGTTTTCCATATTTTTGACATCGCAGGAAATCAATATCAGATGAAGTCCAAATGCCATGAAACTACACGATGATTTTTCATGGGCCAGAAGGAAGGCAATGGGCCTTGGTTGCACCTAGGGGGTGCCCCGAGGGGGGCACAACCCACCAGGGTGCGCCAGGAGGCCTAGGCGCGCCCTGGTGGGTTGTGCCCACCTCGGGTGCCCCCCGGACCGTCTCTTTTCTCTATAAATGCTCCAAAAATACCAGAACCCTAGAAGCATCGATGAAATATTCATCCAGCCGCCGCAGTGTCCAGAACCACCAGATCCAATCTAGATACCGTCAGTGAGGGGTTCACCACTTCCATTGGTGCCTCTCCGATGATGCGTGAGTAGTTCTTTGTAGACCTTCGGGTCCATAGTTAGTAGTTAGATGGATTCCTCTCTCTCTTTTGATTCTCAATACAATGGTCTCTTGGAGATCCATATGATGTAAGTCTTTTGTGGTGTGTTTGTTGGGATCTGATGAACTTCGAGTTTATGATCAGTTATATCTTTTTATATCCATTAAAGTTATTTCAGTTTCTTTGATATCTTATAGCCTCGTATTTCTTCTCCAATATATGGGTTTTGTTTGGCCAACTTGATCTATTTATCTTGCAATGGGAAGAGGTGCCCGGTAGTGGGTTCGATCTTACGGTGCTTGATCCCAGTGATAGAAAGGGAACCGACACATATGTATTGTTGCTACTAAGGATAAAAATACGAGATCTATATCTACCGCCATGTTGATAAATGGATCTTGTCTACATCATGTCATCGTTCTTATTGCATTACTCTGTTTTTCCATGAACTTAATAAACTAGATGCATGCTTGATAGCGGTCGATGTGTGGAGTAATAGTAGTAGATGCAGGCAGGAGTCAGTCTATTAATCTTGGACATGATGCTTGTATCGATCATTGCCTGGATAATGTCATAATTATTTGAAGTTCTATCAATTGCCCAATAGTAATTTGTTTACCCACCGTTTGCTATCTTTCTCGAGAGAAGCCACTAGTGAAATCTACGGCCCCCAGGTCTTCTTTCTCATATATTTGCTTTGCGATATATTTTATTTGCACTGTTTATTCAGATCTATTAAACCAAAAAATACAAAAATACCTTGCTGTGTTTTATCTTTATTTATTTTATTTGGCGTCCGATCTATCAATCTACTACAGGTTTGCCTATCTTGAGGCGCCGTACCCCGAAAGGGATTGACAACCCCTTTAAAATGTCGGGTTGCAAGGTGTTGTTGTTTGTGTGCAGGTGATGTTTACGTTGTGTTAATTGGTTCTCCTACTGGTTCGATACCTTGGTTTCATAACTGACGGAAATACCTGCCGTCGCTGTGCTACATCATCCCCTCCTCTTGGGGGAAATACCGACGTAGTTGCATCAACCATCAAGGAGAGTTTCTGGCGCCGTTGCTGGGGAGGTTATTCAACATATACCAGGTTCCTAATCACAAATCTCATCTCCTCGCAATTTACATTATTTGCCTCTCGTTTTCCTCTCCCCAACTTCACAAAAATTTGCCATTTTATTCGCCTCTCTTTTTTCGTTCACTGTTTTCTCGTCAGATCTATTCCCTGCTTGCAATCATAAGTGATTTCGGTATGGCACCAAAAGATGATGGCCTGACTCCTTAGATTGGACGAACAGGCAATCTGGATGCTAAAACTTTTATCTTGGGGCAATGGAGCGTTATGGGAAAAGAACGTATCCAAGAATTTTTCAATTGTGTTGGAAATCTGAGTCTTGATGATGCTCCTATACTACTAGATCTTATGCGGATGCTATTTCAGCACTAGTTCTGAAACTTGAAAGTAAATTTATCCGCACTCATCCTACTTCCTAGAGCCAAAAAGTTGGCCACTCTCGTTTTTATGAACGAGTTTGACTATATAATTCGGGAAGCTAGGGAAATCTTTGATTTTTATGGCATGAATTGTGAAAAACCCGTGATAGATGAAATTATTTACAATACTGACTATGCACTAAGGCATTTGCTTGGGGATAATAGGATCTTTAATGAGAATCTTAAAAAGGAGGTTCCCGTTCTAGAAATAATCCAACAAGTTTTTAATAATGTCAATCTACACTACTTTTGGATTGTTGCGGGAAATCAAAGGGGTTATGATGAAAACCAATTAAGGAATGCTAAAGTTTCTATGGATAATATGTTTTATGTTATGTTTACAAAACCCCATGATGAAAACTCCTCTAAGAAAACTAAGAAGGACAAAGATGACAAAACTTAGATCCTTGCCTTATGCCTAGCTAAAGGCGTAAAACTATAGCGCTTGTTGGGAGGCAACCCAATGAATAAAATTTATTTTTGCTTTTTGCTTTTCTGTTCTTGTGTGTTGAAACAATTATTCTACTGGTATTATTGTTCCTTTTATGTTTGAATTAGTGTTTTGTGTCAAGTAAAGCCTATAGGATCTTCTTGGACGATAGTTGTTTGATCTTGCTGAAAAATACAGAAACTTTGCGCTCACGAAAATACTTTTCATAAATCACAGAGAAGAGATTTTGCCCTGATTCTTTTTTCAGAAGATTAATATACAAATTACCCAGGACGTCCTATTTCGGTAGGATTTTTGGAGTTACAGAAGTATTCGCCAAAGTCAGATTACTACAGACTGTTCTGTTTTGATAGATTCTGTTTTCTTTGTGTTGTATGCTTATTTTGATGGCTCTATGGTTTTCTTTGATGAGTTTTTGCCATAGAAAAGTTGGAATATAGTAGATATACTAAAAAAACAAAATATGAATTGGTTTGATACAACACTTATAGTAGTTGTTTGCTTTCTTATACTAATGGATCTCACGAAAGTTTTGTTGAGTTTTGTGTGATTGAAGTTTTCAAGTTTTGGGTTATCTTACGATGGATGAAAGAAGGATAGAAGAGCCTAAGCTTGGGGATGCCCTGGCATCCCAAGCTATTATCCAAGAATGAGCAACCAAGTAAGCTTGGGGATGCCCTCGATTGGCATCCCCTCTTTCTTCTAACAACCATCGGTATTTTACTCGAGACTATATTTTTCGTCACATGATATGTTTTTTGCTTGGAGCATCTTGTATGATATGTGTCTTTGTTTTTTTATTTTGTGTTTTAAGTCATCAATCCTTACTGGACACACCTATTTGAGAGAGCCAAAATTATATCATGACTTGTTAGAATTGCTCTTTGTGCTTCACTTAAATCTTTTATGAGCTAGGACTTGCTCTAGTGCTTCATTTATATCTTTTTGAGCACGGTGTGCTTTAGTACTTTTGAAAAATTCTCTCTTGCTTCATTTAAATTATTTTTAGAGAAATAAAATTCATTATGCTCAGGATCTTCACTTATATTTGTTTGAGCTTATGAAAAACAACACATAAAAGTTAGTCCCAAAGTGATAGATATCCAAGAAGGATAAAGTAAAAAAATGTCATGAAGATCATTGGAAAAAATAAACTTGATTCTTAGTAATAGTTTTGAGATATGATGATGTGATATGTGAGTTATGTTGATGATTAATTGTGCTCTAGTAAGAATATTGGTGTTAAGGTTTGTGATTCCCTATAGATGCACGAAAGACAATAATCATGCAATGAAAATTATATCCTACTTGTGGTGCATTATTCGGTGTTAATTATGCTTTATGCTTGCTTTACGAAATTATTCGTTCGTGGTTGGTCGCTTCTCAATCTTTTTGCTAGCCTTCATTTTGCACTAAGTATGACCTCTACTTGTGCATCCAAAATCCTTTAAACCAGTTTTGCCACATGAGTCCACTATATCTACCTATATGCGGTATTCTTTTGCCGTTCTAAGCAAATTTGCATGTGCCATCTCTAATTTTCAAAATAAACTTCTCTTTTGTGTGTTTGTTTCGCTCGCGGAACGGTAACGAGTGGCTAATATTTTCCATGCTAGATGTGTTATTCTCACGATGAGTGTTTATTCACTTGTCATTGCACGAGAGTAAGGCAAAGGTTTTATAGATTCCCAGTCCCGAAATGCAAAAATAAATTTACTTTATTTTGTCAAATAATAAATTCCTTGCAAAGTGTTGGTATGGAGGGCACCCGTGGATACGGTTAGCCTTGGAAAGTGAAAGTATGTGGGAAAAAGGAATAAACTTTATTTTCTGTTTGGGGACCGCCTATGGCATATCTAGCAGGGAAAATGTTCGTAGCTCTACGTCGTTTTCGTTGGTGGGATGGATACACCTCCCAAAATGTTTTTATCTCTATTTTTTTGCTTTGAGCTCTGGCACGTCTACAAATCCCTACTTCCCTCTGCGAAGGGCCTTTCTTTTACTTTATGTAATTTTTATTTTTGTGTCTCCATCTTCTCTTATAAAAGCACCAACTAGGAGGCAATATGATCGTGCTCAAGTATTGGGTGTAGTTAATATTCGAGTGTGTTTCATGAATGGATCAATGTTTGAGCATGATGGGCTATGGATAACTTGTTTTAGCATTGATATTTCGAAAGACCTGGTTGCTTGTTGATATGCTTGAGTATCTAAATTATTATGTCAAAACTAGACTATTGCTTTGAATCACATAAAAGTCCAAATGTCCATGCTATACAGAAAGGAATATGATATGACTTGATGAACAACACTCCACATCAAAAATTCTGTTTTTATCACTTACCTACTCGAGGACGAGTAGGAGTTAAGCTTGGGGATGCTGATACGTCTCCAACGTATCAATATTTTTTGATTTTTCCATGTTGTTTTATTATCAATCTTGGATGTTTTATAATCATTTTATAGTCATTTTATATCATTTTTTGGTACTAACCTATTGACATACTGCCAAGTGCCAGTTGCTCTTTTTCCCATGTTTTTTACATCACAGGAAATCAATATCAGATGAAGTCCAAATGCCACGAAACTCCACGATGATTTTTTATGGGCCAGAAGGAAGGCAATGGGCCCTGGGTGCACCTTGGGGTGCCTCGAGGCACAACCCACCAGGCGTGCCGAGAGTCCCGAGCGTGCCACAGTGGGTTGTGCCCACCTCGGGTGCCCCCCGGACCGCCTCTTTGCTCTATAAATACCCCAAAACACTAGAACCCTAGTAGCATTGACGAAATATTCATCCAGCCGCCGCAGAGTCCAGAACCACCAGATCCAACCTAGACACCGTCATGGAGGGGTTCACCACTTCCATTGGTGCCTCTCCGATGATGCGTGAGTAGTTCTTTGTAGACCTTCGGGTCCGTAGTTAGTAGCTAGATGCATATGATGTAAGTCTTTTGCGGTGTGTTTGTCGGGATCTGATGAACTTCGAGTTTATGATCAGTTATATCTTTTTATATCCATTAAAGTTATTTCAGTTTCTTTGATCTCTTATATGCAAGATCTCTTATAGCCTCGTAGTTCTTCTCCGATGTTTGGGTTTTGTTTGGCCAACTCGATCTATTTATCTTGCAATGGGAAGAGGTGCCCGGTAGTGGGTTCGATCTTATGGTGCTTGATCCCAGTGACAGAAAGGGAACCGACACGTATGTATCATTTCTACTAAGGATAAAAAGACGAGATCTATATCAACCGCCATATAGATAAACAGATCTTGTCTACATCATGTCATCGTTCTTATTGCATTACTCCATTTTTCCATGAACTTAATACACTAGATGCATGTTGGATAGCGGTCGATGTGTGGAGTAATAGTTGTAGATGCAGGCAGGAGTCGGTCTACAAATCTTGGACGTGATGCCTATGTATTGATCATTGCCTGGATATTGTCATAATTATTTGAAGTTCTATCAGTTCCCAAAAGTAATTTGTTTACCTACCATTTGCAATTTTTCTCGAGAGAAGCCACTAGTGAAACCTACGGCCCCCGGGTCTTCTTTCTCATATATTTGCCTTGCGATCTACCTTTCCTTTTCCATTTTCCAGATGTATTAAACCAAAAAATACAAAAATATCTTGTCGCGTTTCATCTTTATTTATTGTATTTGGCATTCGATCTATCAATTTACCTCAAGTCCGTTTGCCTATCTTGAGGCGTCATACCCCGAAAGGGATTGACAACCCATTTAAAACGTCGGGTTACGAGGTGTTGTTGTTTGTGTTCAGGTGCTGTTTACGTTGTGTTGCTTGGTTCTCCTACTGGTTCGATACCTTGGTTTCATAACTGAGGGAAAAATCTGCCGTCGCTGTGCTACATCATCCCCTCCTCTTGGGGGAAATACCGACGTAGTTTCAGCAACCATCACTGCCGTCCTCGGGAATATCAAGAATAACAAAGTATGTTAAGATAGTAACGTTTGCAACCACAACAGGCACATCCTCACAAATACGGATGCGTATAGCAGTTGATTTATCAGCCATTTGCAAAGAGATTTTAGTAGGTGTCAACTTATTCAATTCAAGTCTACAAAATAAAGAGAAAGGCATAACACTAACACAGGCTCCAAGATCACATAAAGCAGTTTTAACATAGTTTCTTTTAATGGAGCATGGTATAGTTGGTACTCCTGGATCTCCAAGTTTCTTTGGTATTCCACCCTTAAAAGTATAATTGGCAAGCATGTTGGAAATTTCAGCTTCCTATCTTTCTTTTATTTGTAACAATATCTTTCATATACTTAGCATAAGGAGGCATTTTAAGCATATCACCAAAAGCATACATAAAAGATAGGTCTAATCATTTCAGCAAAGCGCTCAAAATCCTCTTCATCCTTTTTCTTGGATGGTTTAGGAGGAAAGGGCATGGGTTTTTCAACCCATGGTTCTCTTTCTTTACCATGTTTCCTACCAAAGAAGTTTCTCTTATCATAACATTGATTCTTTGATTGTGGGTTATCAAGATCAACAGCTGGTTCATCTCTACATAATTATCATTACTAGGTCGAGCATCAACATGAGCATCATTATTAACATTACCACCAGGTTCATGTTCATCACCAAATTGTGTCTCAGCATCAAATATAGAAATATCATTAGGACTCTCAGGTGTGGCTATAGCAGGTTCACTAGCATGCAAAGTCCTATCAGTTTTATTTTTCTTTTTATTATGAGGACTAGGTGCATCAGTATTAGTTCTCTGAGAATCCTGCTCGACTCTCTTAGGGTGTCCCTCAGGATACAAAGGTTCCTAGGTCATTTTACCACCTCTAGTCATAACCCTAACAGCATTATCATTATTCTTACTATTCAACTCATTAAGCAAATCATCTTGAGCTTTAAGTACTTGTTCTACTTGAGTTGTAACCATGGAAGCATGTTTACTAATAAGCTTAAGATCATTAATAGTACTATTCATATAATTACTCAAGTGATCAATCATGTAAACATTACGTTTCAATTGTCTACTAACATAAGCATTGAAGTTTTCTTGTTTAACAATAAAATTATCAAACTCATCCAAGCATTGACTAGCAGACTTATTATGAGGAATATCACCTTATCAAATCTACGGAGAGAGTTTACCTCTACTACCTGTGTCGGGTTATCAAGACCATGTATTTCTTCAATAGGTGGTAGATTCTTAACATCTTCAGCTTTAATACCTTTTTCTTTCATAGATTTTTTTGCCTCTTGCATATCTTCAGGACTGAGAAATAGAATACTCCTTTTCTTCGGGGTTGGCTTCGGAGTTGGTTCAGGAAGTGTCCAATCATTTTCATTACTCAATATATTATTCAATAGCAATTCAGCTTGTTCAACAGTTCTTTCCATAAAAACACAACCAACATAACTATCCAGGTGGTCTCTGCAAGCATCGGTTAGTCCATTATCAAATATACCAAGTATTTCATTTTTCTAGAGAGGGTGATCAGGCAAAGCATTAAGTAATAACAAAGATAGGTGAAGTAGCAAAAGTGGGATCATATTTCATTCTAGCATTCAAAGATTTTTCTTTCAGCTTAGCTAATAATTTCTTAAGATCCCCTCTATCATTGCAAGCAAAGAAGTTTCTAGCAGTTTCTTCATCCGAAATATAACCCTCAGGTACAACATGCAATTCATATCTAGGGGGAGAATCATAATCATTAGTTTCAATAATATTATCAGTTTCAGTAATTTCATTCTCTCTAACCCTAGCCAGTTGTTCATCAAGAAATTCACCTAGTGGCACAGTATTACCAAGCATAGAAGTAGTATCATCATAAGCATCATGCATAGTAGAAGTGACATCATCAATAACATGCGACATATCGGAATCCATAGCAGGTGTAGGTGTCGTAAGTTTACTCCAAACAGAAGGAGAATCAAGTGCAGATCTAGATGGTAGTTCCTTACTTCCCCTCGTAGTTGAGGGAAAAACCTTAGTTCTTTGATCTTTCAGATTCCTCATAGTGATCAACAGATATAAATCCCAAGTGACTCAGAGAATAGAGCTATGCTCCCAGGAAACGGCGCCAAAAAAAGGTCTTGATAACCCACAAGTATAGGGGATCGCAACAGTTTTCGAGGGTAGAGTATTCAACCCAAATTTATTGATTCGACACAAGGGGAGCCAAAGAATATTCTCGAGTATTAGCAGCTGAGTTGTCAATTCAACCACACCTGAAAGAATTAATATCTTCAGCAAAGTATTTAGTAGCAAAGTAGTATGGAAGTAACCGTAACGGTGGCAAAAGTGATAGTAGCAGTATTGTAGCAATCATAACAGTGGCAACGGAAAAGTAACGAAGCAAAGATCAATATGTGAAAAGCTCATAGGAAATGGATCAATGATGGATAATTATGTCGGATGGCATTCATCATGCAACGGTTATAACATAGGGTGACACAGAACTAGCTCCAATTCATCAATATAATGTAGGCATGTATTCCGAATATAGTGATACGTGCTTATGGAATTGCATGACATCTTTTGTCCTACCCTCCCATGGCAGCGGGGTCCAATTGGAAACTTGATATTAAGGCCTCCTTTTAATAGAGAAACGAACCAAAGCATTAGCACTTAGTGAATACATGAACTCCTCAAACTACGGTCATCACCGGGAGTGGTCCCGACTATTGTCACTCCGGGGTTGTCGGACCATAACACATAGTAGGTGACTATTACTTGCAATATCAGATCAAGAACACAAAAATATTCATGAAAAGATAATAGGCTCATATCTGAATTCATGGCACTCGGGCCCTAGTTACATGCATTAAGCATACCGAAGTCATAGCAACATCAATCTTAGAACATAGTGGATACCAGGGATCAAACCCTAACAATACTAACTCGATTACATGGTAAATCTCATCCAACCCATCACGGTCCAGCAAGCCTACGATGGAATTACTCACGCACGGCGGTGAGCATCATGAAATTGGTGATGGAGGATGGTTGATGATGACGATGGAGACGGATTCCCCTCTCCAGAGCCCCGAACGGACTCCGGATCTGCCCTCCCGAGGAAGAACTGGGCTTGGAGGCGACTCCATATCGTAAAACGTGATGAATCCTTCTATCTAATTTTTTTCTCCCCGAACGTAAATACATGGAGTTGGACTTGAGGTCGGTGGAGGTCCAAGGGGCCCACAAGGTCGGGTGGCGCGCCCAAGGGGGGGCACCCCCCACCCTTGTGGTTAGGGTGTGGGCCCCCTGCTGTTGATTCTTTCACCAATATTTTTTATTAATTCCAAAAATAATCTCCATTGATTTTCAGGTCATTCCGAGAACTTTTTATTCTGCACAAAAATAACAACATGGCAATTCTGCTGAAAACAACGTCAGTCCGGGTTAGTCCATTCAAATCATGCAAGTTAGAGTCCAAAACAAGGGCAAAAGAGTTTGGAAAAGTAGATACGATGGAGACGTATCAAGAGTTGTCGTTGTCCACACTTTTTCATTGTATTATACATGTTAAATTTATTTTCTCGCTTTCTTCTTGTGTGTTTGAAAAACCTTAGAAAAACAGAAAAAAATTAGTTGTTGTTAGTATACTTTCTATGCATGCTTAGCTGTAGCACTAAAAAGAAAACCCAAAAAGATTTCCTTGTTCTTCTTTTGCTTGTTGGGAGCTTTCCCGTGTAAATAGTTTTCCTCGTTTTTGCTTTTCCCTCTTATTTGCTTGTTCAAGAAAACCAAAAACTCCAAAAATATTTCAGTGTGTTTCTCTGAATTTCTTTTATTTTTATTCAAGTTGTACCAAGGATAAGACCACGATGAAAATGTTGAGTGGCTCTCATATGCATAATTGTTTATCTAACAAAGAGCCCATATTGCCTTGTCTTTTCCTATTGAATAAAATGTTTGCAAATTCCATCTTAGTCCATGGCACTCTTGCACTATTATTAATTTTATATTGTTCGGTCGTGCAAGTGAAAGGCAATAATGTAACATCCCAAATTTTCAATTTGGCATGTTATACATAGGTCATCCATGCATATCATATTTTATTGCATTCTCGTTTGCCATCCTCGAAATCCTAAGCAACTCAAGGACCCTCGGAGAGAGTTGGGGATTTTCCGATTTTCATATTTGAATTTTATCAAATAATGAAAACGAGGATTTTGGATTTTATTATTTTTCTCTCCGGAAAATATTTCATGTTTAATAATAAATGAGAGGAGATAATATGACTTCTCCAAAAATAATTGAAATACCGGAGGAAAAATGTTAAAATCATTATTTGGATTTTTATTTTATTTATTTGGAAATTTATTTGCCTAGAGAAAAATTTGCATATATTTAAAATTGCATTTTAGGGGCCAAGAAAAGTTCATCTTATTCTAAATATTTTATTTAGGCAAAGAAAACTTGTGTTGGAATTTTTAGATTTTAATTTATTTTTCTAGGGTTTTTACAATTTTTGGCAGAATGTTTTTTTTAAAGAACCGCGCCCGACTGGGCCTAAAGGTTGCCAAGCAGTGCCAGCCCAACCGCCGCCACGCCAGCTGCCGCCACGGACAGAGTCCGAGCCGGACTCCCACCCCATCGCCTTGCCCCTCCTCCAAGCCACCTCACCGCACCCTCCCTCTTTAAATACCACCGCCTCTAATCATCACCGCCACCGCCCGCCCACCTCGGACCCGAGCAGAGCCCAAGCGCCGCCGCCCGCCGCCTTGGCCGTCGTCGCCGCCTCCAGCGCCGCCCGCCTCGCCGAGTCAGCCGCCGCCCCTCGCCGCTCCCTCGCCGGACCACTGGGAGCCGCCCTCGCCGGACGACCTCGCCGGAGGTAGCCCTCGTCGCCGGTTTTTTTTAAAAAGAACCCTTCGGTTTTTTTAGAAAACCCTAGCCGTTTGTTTATATAGATCGGTTTTATTTTTTTTTCCGGTTTATTTATTTTGCGAGCGTTCACCCGTTTGTTCGTTTTTACGAACCGTTCATCGTTTAGTTTTTGCTAACGAACGTTCGTTCGTTTAGCCATTCATCGTTTTCTTTTATCGGATTTATTCTGCGATTATTCCGATCGCGATTTCTGATCCGATGATCGAATTAGTATAACTTTTCGCTCGTTTATCGGAATCAGGCGATTCAAGCGCCTGGAGTTTCATCCGAAACCCTCTTTCCGAATAGCCAACTTAAATCAGTTTTTGCCTCTGTAAAATTTGACCCTAGTTCAGATTAGTAAACGGATCTTGTTTTCTCTCGCCGTTTGAGTTTCGTTGCTCCGTTTGGTTTGATTCTTTTTTGCAAACCGGAGTTCTTAAGTTGAACTCTCCGGTCAACCTCTTTTAGTTGAAGTTTCGTTTGTGCATCTTTGTTTGTTGCTTATGTATGTATTGTTTGCTTGTGATAGAATTCCCGGAGTGCGAAGCGTGTTACTACGAGTCTCTAGGATTCACGGATCGTCAGCAAGGCAAGTAACACTTTGATCATACTCTTTTCATACCCAGTTTTTTTTATGCATTAGCTCAATCCTCAAACATTGCATGATTAGGATGTCATTTATTTGTGGGTTGGGAAGTAGATGATGGGGTAGGAACCTATTGCCCTGTTACTATCAAACCCTTGGGAGTTACTTCTACGTTATGCTTATATTGCTATGCTATGCTCGTAGACGTGGTTTGGGTTTGAGAGATATTCATGACAGATGTGAGATTGTAAATTAATGGTTTACTTTAAGGTGGCAACTTAAATACACATCTTGGTGGATTGAGGCACCTGGGGAACCCAATGTTGTCTGTTTTATTTTTGGAAATCCGGGGGTACCCGTGTGATCTTCCTATGGACCGCCACCCAGGCTCAAAGGGAACTGAGATTTTTCATGCTAGAAACTTCCGTGTGCAGCCACAAGCTATTATGGGCTCTAGCATAGTGGAGTAAGTTACGTGAAGCTCTCGAAGAGGTAGATCACCAGGTAGTGGGTTTATATAGGTTTGGTATGATCTATCCGGAGTAGAGAGTTAATGTTTCGAAAGATCAGTGTCTCGGTCATCCGCTTTCTCAAACACCATGTAGTGAGAAATCAACGGAGGCGATCGAGTCTTGTGGGGAAAAGTGCTAAACCTCTGCAGAGTGTACAATCTAATCATGGTTAGCCGTGTCCCCGGTTACGGACAATTCTGAGTATCTAGTACTTGAGTATTCACATGTATCTCATCACTCTAAAACTAATACTGTTGGGTTGTTAATTACTTTAATTGGGATTGAGTTGGGGTTATACCTTCTCAATGATGTTTCAACCACCATGATAGTTAAATTAAAAATTTATTCCTTTGATGTAGGGAAAAATTGGCTTTTTGCAAAACTGTAACCATAGAGCTTTCACCAGCCATATATGCATGTAGTATAGCTTATTCTTTCATTACTCTCTATGTGTTACATTGCCAGCATATTCCATGTGCTGACCCATTTTCGGGCTGCAACGTATTATGTTGCAGACTTTTCAGACGAGGAGTAAGGTTCGATAGGTCATTGCCGTGCAGCTCAGTTATGCCGTTGGAGTTGATGGACTCACTTTATCTTCCAAGCCTTCCGCTGTTATCGCATTAGATGGCCTTAAGCCATATTACTGTAATAAGCTCTCTTTTGAGACATTCGATGTAATAAGTGTGTGATTGCTACTCTGTTATAAATCCTTCGAGTACTATGTGTGTCAACATTACCGATCCAGGGATGACACGAAAGCACAGAGACTTGACCATCTGAGGTCGGGTCGCTACAAATAATGATGATATTTGGTGAACTGGCCTTGGCAGAGAGAAACGAGTATGAACTCTGTCGGGGAGGCTGATTGTACCCACGAACACCTATGGGGCCGGCGGACCAGGCCCGTTTGCGGTTCGGAGGGGGGCGGAGATCGCACGAAGAGCGGATCGAGACGAGGCACACGAGCAGTTTACCCAGCTTCGGAGCTCTCCGGAGAGATAAAACTCCTACTGCTGCTTGTTTGATGTATTGTGTTCTTGCTAGGGAGCGATGCGAGCTACAAAACCTAGTGTGAGCGTATCTGGTCTCTAGTGAGTCGAATGAACCGAACCTCGAACCCCCTTCTACGTTGCGCATGGGCCTCCTTTTATATGCTCAAGGGGTCTCCGGCAGTGGCAACATAGGCGAGGGTACAAATGTAAAACAGGAGTTGGTACACCTACTCGAACAAAGGTACAAGGTAAAATACCTAACTCGACGGCAAGGGACAAAAGCAATAAATGCCCGTCGTTGTCGCCCAAACAAAGGTGCAACAGAGACCGTCAAAGCGCCACCGCTCGCCACGATGGCAAGCTTGTCAGCGCCGCTTATCGCTGCTCTCCGCTGGCTGCACAGCCTCTCGACACGCGCGCATGGAATGGTCCCATGGCGACACGTTGCTAGATGAGCTGGAGTGGAGATGGAGAGAGGTAGCTTGCCGCGGCCGAATCCTTGTCGCGTCCGGAGGCTTGTCGCGCTCCGAGCCTTCCCGGCAAGCTCCTCTTGCCGGGGCCTTGTCTTCTGCATGCCTTGAGTGGCCTTCCCGGCAAGCTCCTCTTGCCGGGGCCTTGTCTTCTTAATCAAGTACTTTGTTCTTGAATGGCTCCAAAGGAGCCACGGAGGATCTTGGCGGTGATGAGGCAAAACCCTGCTGCGGGGTGTCAGAATCGTCTGCGGCACGAGTACGGGATACTAGGGTACCCCTACTCTAGTACACCGGCTGTGAGCCTCCTGCCCGGGCTGTACACGGTGCCGAGCGTTGTCGGGCCAGGCCCAAAACAGTGCACGGTCACACGCGGCCTCGACCACGTCGCAACTCGCCCCGGACCCACCACGACCCCCAGCAACGGCACACACCGGCCGTGGCGCCGTGTGATAAATCGTGCGCGTGGTCGTGGGGGTTTCTTTATTAGGAAAAGAGGAACGTCCGCCCCCTCCCCCTCTTTATAAGCGGAGAAAACAGGGGCAGGCCGTCCACTCCGCCATTGTTGTCTTGTCAAGAAAACCACCGCCACTCCCCCCTTCTTCTCTGGTGCGAAGAGAGTAGCGCCCGCCCCTTCGCCTGGCGCGCTCACCGCCGTCGGCCTCCTCCGCTGCCTCGCCATGGCTCCGGAAGCCGACAAGGAGAAGGGCGCTAAGTCGGCCGAGGCGCAGCTGCTCGCGGCGCTATGCAAGGAGCGGGCCATCTTCCCCCCCAGCTTGGCGCAAGGGAGCTGCGAGATGTCTTCTATCTCTTTTGGTCGACGGAGACGCGTGCGCATCCGCGCACGAAGGTACTCCCCGCCTCCGCTTCTGATTTGGCCCCAACTGGGTACCCCTTTTTTGCCCTCTTCTTCTATTGCGGGCTTTGCCCGCGCTTTTCCGAGTTCTTCTGCGATATCATGAGCACATATGGCCTCCGCCTCCTTGATTTCACCCCCAACGCCGTCTTGACCATGGCAGTTTTCGCGCATCTTTGCGAAAACTTTGTCAGAGTCCACCCAAATGTGGCACTCTTCCGCCACTTCTTCGTGCCCCGTGACGAGAGAGGAGAGCCACTTGCCGGAGGGATAGCTTGGGTCTCCAGGATCGGCAAGAAAGAAGCCTATCTGGAAGGAGAGTTCCGCAACAAGTGGGAGGAGTGGAGAGCCAATTGGTGTTGGGTCGTAGAGGAGAACCCGCAGCCCTTCACTGCCGTGCGCCAAACCCCAATAGTACGCGGCAGAGATTGGAGTAACTTGGCGCCGGAGGATGCTAGGTTGAAGTTAGCCGTGACCCGGATTTTGCGCCTCAGGCTTGCCGGACTAACCGTAGGCGCAGTTGGCGCAGAATTCCTTCGCCGCGACGCTTCCCTTGCAGGAGAGGAGGAGGCCTGCTTGGGAGTTCCGAAATGCGGCAGACATTATGAGGTTGCGCCCGGGCCTGAACTGGAATTTCACCGTCTTGGAGTTGGATGCGATGCTGCTAGAGCTGTTCAAGAACGACCCCGATCACCCTGAGTGGTTTAGGTTGCCGAGGGGGGTCGTCCCATTATGCAACAACTCGGCGCTCGACCGCATCCGCGCCATGATGCCGCCAGCGATTCCTATGGGATCGCTCCAACTGGCAGAGCCCCCGACGAGGTCGCGGCAGCAGTTCTTCGACGACTTGGAAGAAGTGCCGATCCGCTCCGACGAAAGCGAAAAAGGCTCACTCGCGACACTCACCGACGAGGAGATGGCGCGTATTGCCACCAGGTGGAGGAGGCGGCAGAGCTGCCGCTACCGGAGCCTTTGGGTATACCGTGGAGGAGGCGGACGCTGCGAAGGCGGCAAGCCTTGCCGAGCGAGGGGAGATCACCGGTGAGGACGAGCTTGTCGAGCCCGAGGCCGGGTCGAGTGGACCCGCCGAGGGCGCTTCTTCTCCACCACCCAGCGACTTGCCGCCAATGAGCCCCGTTCCGCCGAAGAGGCGTCTCCGCAAGGCCGAGACGAGTCGGGCGGCAGATCGCCCATCGCAGTTAGCGCCATGACGCGCTTCATCAAGTAAGCGATGTTGCCGCGGAGCGCCTCACACCGCTGCGACAATCGGGCGGGATCTTCTCAGCCACCGCCGACGCCTCGCTTAAGCGGCCAAGAGAGTTTACTCCCCGCCTCGTCGCACCGGAGGCGAGCCGAGTTTGACTTCTCCGCTCAGCTCCGAGGAGGAAGGCGAAGAGTAAGCTCTTGAGATTGTGCTTGTATTTCTTCAATTTTATTGCTTCATCTTGAATCTGATTTGCTTCGTTCGGGCTCTTTCCTTTTCAGACGCTGGCCCAGAGAGCGTCGAAGAGGGCTAAGATCCCGACGGTCGTCGTTGAGGACGATTCTCCCTGCAGGGCAACAGGGACGCGTCTGAGACCCCCTTGCCGGACCTGCAACCCTTCCTCAAAGCAGCCCCCAAAGACAGCCCCTGCAGTAAGTGTGCAGTTTTCTCCTTACTATTAGGTGTGTAGGGGTGCCCCTTCTTCATTGATACCTGATTGTTTGCTTGTGTAGGAGCAGAGCAGCCTCATCGAGGGCTCAAGCCGCCCCAAAATCCTGTCTGCTGCCACCTCGCCGCCAAGGGAGGAATCTCCGGCAAGGGAGCGCCTCAGGCAAGGGAGGCCACTCCGGCAAGGGAGGCTACCCCGGCAAGGGACAGCGCCAGTGACCCTCCAAAGGGTCGAGGCCATGGCTATGATCCGTTGCAGGTAATTTCCTTACACGAAAATTTCCCTTGGGCTTGCTTTCTTTTGTTTCTCTTGTTTGAACATTTGCTTGACTGCTCTTTCTTTGTCTGACGCAGAGCCGATGGAGGTCGAGGCCGCCGGCGAGGAGGAAGCGCGCGGCAACACCGACGAGGCCGCCGTCGAGGAAGAAGAGGTTGTTGCTGTGGAAGAAGAGGCCGTCGCCGACGAGCCTGTTGACGAGAAGGCCACCGAGGCTGCCGACGCAGAAGCTGGCGAGGGGTCAGGCGATTGCACTGACGGCCCTGAGGCCGCAGGAGCGCCAGGCGCTACACCGACAATGACTCCCCGCCCGCTGCGCGCTGCCAGCTCGAGGAGCCCCAGCGCCCACCAAGGCCGGGCGAGGGTGTCTTCATCAAACTCCCCTGGGAACCGAGCCTGTGGCGCCGGTCGAGGGAGAGACCTTCGACGGCGAAGCTACTCGCCTCTCTTGGGCTGATGCCGGTGGACGCGCCAAGCAAAGCAGCCGAAGTCTGAGGAGGAGCAGCTGCTGAAGAAGCTGTTGTCGCTCTACCGCGCCCGGCAAGCCAAGTTGGAGTCCCGGGAAGCACTTGTCGCGAGGGCAGGAGCGGACATGGAGAAGCGCGCAGAAGAGCTCCGGAGCGCCAACCAAGAAACTCTCTGCGACGTAGCAGAAGCGCGGGGGCAACTTGCAGAAGAGCGCACGGCCTTCATCCTTGAGAAGGCCGCAGCTGAGGAGGAGCAGCGGCTGCCGAGAAGCTCTCCGCGCAGAAGCGAGCTCAAGCAGCGGAAGGTCAACCTGGACAGCCACGAAGAAGACCTTGCTGCCGCGAGGAGTCACTTGGCGGGGCGCTTAAAGAAGCGAAGGATGCTGCCACAGCCACCGAGGCCGCCAAGGAAGAGTTGAAGGCGAAGGTGGCACAGCTGGAGGCCAGCCTCAAGAAGAGCGGCGAAGAGCTTGCCGCGCCCAAGCATGAGCGTGAGAAGGACGCCTACACTCTTGGCGAGCTGCAGAGTCGTCTCGCTGATAGGGCAAGGAGCTCGACGCCGCCAAGGATTCCAAGGCGGATCTTGAGCTAAAGCTGACCACCCTGACGCAGACGTTGGACGGCGCCAGAGAGCGGGAGGTGGGTTTGTTGGAGACGATCAAGGCCAAGGAGGAGCTGCTAGCGAATGCTGCCTCCACCCAGAGCACCTTGAGGGAGAGCGTGGAGCACTGGACTGAAGGTCTTGTGGACACCGCTGCTGACATCCACAACGAAATGATGGAGCCGGGATGGCGGACCTTGCATACTCCTCCGACGAGCATCTCCAACCCAGCGCCAAACTCAGTTTATTCTTCAAAGGCGTGGTGACAGGTCTCCAATGACTCGGAAGAGGTCCCAAAGCAGCTGGCCGAGGAATCACGCCAGATCTGTGCAGGAGCCCTCGAGAAGGTGTTGATAAAGGTGGCCTTCCGCAATCCGGGCCTCAACCTTAACGGCGTCCTCGGATCCTTGCCGCCAGATGCCAACGTGGAGGAGTTTCAAAGCCCTTGTCGCACCCATTGTGGACAAGGTGAACAAGATCAAGCGGATCGATGGCGACCGTGACAGACTAGGCCGCCAATTTTATCTTTCCTTGTCATTGCCGATCATGTTTAGAACACTTTGTTAGATCAGCGACAAGTTATTTTGTAATATACTCTATCTTAGGCGATCAATGCAATGTTATTTCCTCTACTTGATTCCTTCCTTTGTACGTTTCGCCTTACGCATTTGGGGGACTTGTCGGTGCGGGCACTTTGTCATGAAGCGCCGAGTGAACGTCAAGAGCCGCCGGGCAAAGCCTCCGACAAGAAACCTTGTCGCGACTAGCCGCAACTCACTTAAGTTGTTGAGCGGACTCGAAACAAAGTAAGGGCGCGACTAGCTCATGAGTTGGTTCCTTCCGCGCACAGGTTTTCCATACAAAGTACTATCGTTCGAGGAAGATAACTTAAAAAATTAAAAATTGATTGCTCAAACTTTGGCAACTTAGCTTTTCTGTCTCTTGCTTCTCGATGAGGCGAAACTTCCTCGAGCGGTGCCTGGTCCATAGTATTATCTTCTCCTTCCCCCCTGGTTAACTTGTGCGCGAGGGGGCCTTCCTTTCTTTGAGAAAAGAGAAAGAAGAGGAAATAAAGTTATGGAGCCTAGCGGCTCGATTTTGCTTACCGGGTGTGGTTGCTGCACAAAGTGTTAGTCAAAACATGCAATAAAATGATGAAAGCATGAATTTGATAAGTCGTGCGCAACACATGAGCTTTATCGATGCATCGGGTCTCATACCGCTTTGTACAAAGGATTACATGCAACAGCGGCAAGACTTGTACAAAGGTGGTTGCCGAAACGGGTTCCGGCAACCGCGCCCTATGGGTAAAACTTACGAAGATGCTCAATGTTCCGTGAGTTGCTCACCGGGATGCCATCTTCGGTCTCAAGGCATGACAGCGCCAGCCTAGTGACTCGTTTCACCCGATAAGGGCCTTCCCAATTCGGTGTCAACTTGTTTGAATTCTTGGCGGACTGAACGCTACCAAGAACAAGGTCGCCTTCCTCGAGACTTCCGCACTAACTCTGCGGCTATGGTAGCGACGCAAAGCTTGTCAGTAGCGAGCAGCTCGCATAGCGGCCTGAAGACGATCCTCCTCAAGGAGCAAAGCGTCATCTTGTCGCAGCTGCTCTTGCTCAAGCTCATCATAAGCGAGCACTCGAGGCGATCCGTGATCTGAAGTTCCGTGGGGAGAACTGCCTCTGCTCCATAGACTAGAGCAAAGGTGTCCGCCGGTGGCTCGATTTGGCGTCGCCCCGATCGACCAAAGAACCACCGGCAGATCCTCGATCCAGCTTTCTTCCGCACCTGCGGCAGCCTGTCGAAAGTTCTGGTCTTGAGCCCGCAGAAGACTTCAAAGATTTGCCCTCTTCGCTTGACCGTTGCTTCTCGGGTGAGCAACGGAAGCAAAGTGCACCTTGGCGCCAAGATCTTGGACGTCGCATGAAGGTGCGACTCAGAATTGTGTGCCGTTGTCGGTGCCGATCCTGTTAGGGATTCCAAAACGGCAAACAATCGACCAAGAACTTGATCGCCGATCGTGCCGTCACCTTCCTCATCGCTTCCACTTCCGCCACTTTGTGAACTTGTCGATGGCGACGCATAAGTACTCAAAGCCCCGACAACTTCGGGGAAGGGGCCGAGGATGTCGAGCCCTGCACCGAAAATGGCCGTGATAAAGGGATCGCTTTGGAGAGGTTGAGCTGGCTGGTGTATCTGCTTGGAAAGGAACTGCACGCTTCACACTTGGTTACTTGTGCAGTTGCATCCCGGAGGGCTGTCGGCCGAAGAAACCTTGCCGGAAAGCTTTGCCGGCAAGTGCTCTTCGCCAATGTGGTGACCACATATGCCTCCGTATCTCTCGCCAACAGCTTCGTCCATCTTCCCCGGAATACACTTCAATTTCACACCGTTGAGTCTTCTTACATGCGATGTCGTCGACAAACCGTACATACTGATCGCCGGGCTACTCTTTCCGCTTCTTCTCGCTCTTCGAAGTTCTCCTGTCTGAAGGAAATGGACAATCTGCTGCGCCCATGCTGGAGCTTGCGGCTCGACAACAAGGACCAAAGGCACATCAGCTGCTGCGGGAGCATCAGCTTCTATGGCAAGAACCTGCGGCTCTGCCGGAGCTTGACGCTCCCCGGCAAGCTTGACGCTCCCCGGCTCTGCCGGAGCTTGACGCTCCCCGGCAAGCTTGCCGGAGCAAAACTTGGCGGAAGCGTCTGCTTCAACGAAACAAACCCTGGGGCTTGTCGGAGCAGCATCGCCTCAAGATCATTGGCGTTGATCTTGGGGACCTTCGCGACGACGGCTTCGAAGCTCACGGAAAGTAGTCACCAGAGATCAACTTCCTCTTCTTGCTTTGTCCAGCTTGATGGTGTTACGGTTGGTTGAGTCAGCTTGAGCACGAAAATCCCTGGTTCCACAGCAACTTAAGTGCAGCGACTTTGACAGTCACAAGAATATCATTCTCGAGCTCTTGGAACATATTCCATTTGCAGCCGTCAAAGTGCTCTTCTAGCTTCCTCACTTCATCAACGTAGGCTTCCATCAACGGACTCGTAATCTTTGTTCACTTGGCGGACGACAAGTTGCGAGTCACCGACAATGAGCTTTTTGATCCCAAGGTCCATCATGATCTCGAGACCGCAAGCAAACCTTCATACTCTGCAGTATTGTTTGTTGCTTGCTCCTTGGGAAAGTGCATCCGGACTACGACTTGAGGTGCTCTCCGGTGGAGTGCGATAAGCGACGCCGGCACCGGGCGCCTTTGCAATGAGAAGGCACCATCAAAGTACATCAGCCACTCTTTGCTTGCTTCCTTGACGGGAATGCTCGTCTCCTAATCTCTTCATCCGGCGTTGGCGCCCATTCTGCTATGAATTCTACCAACGCCTGCTTTGGATAGTTGATGTGCTTTCAAACTTGAGACCAAAGCTTGACAGTTCCAATGCCCACTTAACAATCCTGCCTGCTGCTTCGGATTCTGCAGATCCTCTTCAAATGGGAAAGCGAGTGACAACTGTGATCTCATGTTCTTGGAAGTAATGGCGCAGCTTTCTCGAGGCCATGAGGACGCCGAAAAGCAATTTCTGCACACCGTAGTACCTCGACCTAGCCCTCGCAGGAGGGAATCGACAAAGTAGACCGGGCGCCGCACCATCCTTTCTCGCATCTGGTCATGCGTCTGCGTGGATTCGTCCTTGTCGACCGGGACGGAGCACATCGGCGAAGCTTCCCCAGCTTGTCGCCGGATGTGCTTGACGTGGTTGCCGGGCTCGTCATCCGCCTCCCTCTCCGCTACTAACGCAGCACTAACCACTTGATTGGTTGCGCTATATATAGCAGCAACTTCTCTTGTGGCTTAGGTGCGACAAGTGTTGGAGTGGAGGATGTATCTCTTCAAGTCCTGCAGCGCAGCCTCCGCTTCGAGTCCATTTCATTGGACCTGCCTTTTTCAAAACCTTGAAAAATGGCAGGCGCGCTCAGCAGACCTAGAAATAAACTCGCCGAGAGCAGCTACGCAACCGCAAGTCTTCGTACATCCTTGACGCGCTTTGGTGCTTCAATCTGCTCAATGGCCTTGATCTTGTCGGGATTAGCTTCAATCCCTCGTTGAGACACGAAGAACCCAAGAAGCTTGCCGGAAGGGACTCCAAACACGCACTTCTCGGGGTTGAGCTTAAGGTTGATCTTGCGCAGATTTGCAAAGGTCTCGTTCAAATCTTGAACCAGAGTTGCTTTGTCCTTGCTTTTGACCACTATGTCATCCATGTAGGCTTCTACATTTCGTGCATTTGCGGCTCAAAAGCCGCCATGGACTACCCTTGCAAATGTTGAACCAGCATTCTTCAAACCGAAAGGCATCCGTATGAAACAAGATGTGCCACATGGTGTAATGAATGCGGTCTTCTCCTCATCTTCTTCAGGCATGGTGATCTGATGGTATCGTGAGTTTGAATCAAGTTACGATAGCAAATCACATCCAGCCGTGGAGTCAACAATCTGGTCATTGCGCTGCAAGGGAAATGGATCTTTGGGACAAGCTTTATTAACATCCGTGAAGTCAATACAAAGTCTCCATTTTCCATTTGCCTTGCGCACGACTACAGGATTGGCCAACCACGAAGGATGGAGCACTCCTCTGACAAGGCCTGCTGCTTCCAGATACTTGATCTCTACTGCTATGAATTCTTGGCGTACCACTGCTTGCTTCCTGACTTTTTGCTTGACGACCCGTGCATGAGGACAAACGGCCGGCGGTGCTCAATCACTTTCACAGGAACACCGGGGATGTCAGACGGTTGCCATGCAAACACGTCGACATTCGCCCGCAGGAAAGCAACGAGCGCGCCTTCCTATTTAGGGTCGAGAGAGGCACTGATGGTAAAGGTACCACCAGCGCCGTCCTCCTTCGCGGGCACCTTCTTGGTCTTTGGCGGAGCTACCATCTTCTTGCACTTGCCGATGGAGCTCGGTGGTGCGTCCTCGACGGTAGCGCAGCACTCCGAAGAGGTGCGCTTGCCGGAGTAAGCATCAGAGCTCTTGCCGGACTTAGACTTTGTCTTCTTCCCCCCGGGAGCTTCAGCGGCAAGTGTTTGGCGATCTGTCGCGGCTGCTGCATCCTGGTAGATCTTGTCGGCACAGATAAGGGCATCCTTCTTGTCGCCATGGACAGAGATGACGCTTATCGGGCCCGACATCTTGAGTAAGTTGTAGGCGTAGTGAGAGGCTGCCATGAACTTGGCGAGTGCCGGATTTGCCAAGTATCCCATTGTAAGGCAATGGGAAATCGGCAACGTCGAATGTGACCCTCTCAGTCCTAAAGTTCAGCTCGCTGCCAAATGTTACCGGCAACGTAATCTTCCCCTTCGGCTTGCTCCTGCCTGGATTGATTCCTTGGAAGGTGTCGGTCTCTTCGAGCTCGCTGTCAGGGATTTGAAGCTTCTGGAGCACCGGGGAGGAGATCAGATTCAAGCCGGCCCCGCCGTCAACTAGCATTTTGGTGACCTTGAGGTTGCGGATGGTTGGTGAGACCAACATCGGCAAGCACCCGACCGCAGCTTATGCGATCGTGGTGGTCCTCAATATCAAAAACGATAGGCGTCTTTGGACCACTTCGTGAGGCTTGCGTGACTCTACGGATGGTTCCGCTGCATTGACCTCCCGCATCCATTGCTTGAGTTGGCGGCGGAGGTATGCAGGAAGCACCCCACAACGCAGAGGACCTCTGTGGCTTTCAAACTCCTGCTCATCGGGCGTTGTCGCCTTCCATATCTTCGCTGCCGTCATCATCTTCATCCTTGTCGCGCCGCTGGGAGGTCTGTCTCCTTGTCGTTGCTTGGCTTTGCCAGCGGCGCCCTGCCCGGCCGGACGTTTCTTGCTTGCTCCCCAGCACCTTCCTGGGCCTTCTCTTTGTCGCTACCAGATTTCAGTCCTTCGCTGCTCAACAAGCTGCTCGACCTTCTTGCAGCTCACGGAGGTCGTGGCCCTTGGTGCGGTGGATCTTGCAAGATCGCTGTCGGAGCCGACCTGCTTGTCGGCGTGCCGCCACCGACCGGGTGGTGGGCGTCAGCCACCGCAACCTCCTTGCCGGAGCCACCAGCCTTGGCGTTCTTGTCGCCACCTCCGCTGGGGACTGCTCAACAGCTAGCACTTCTCTACCTTTCTTCTTCCTGTTGCCTCGCCGCTGGCTCTTCTTTGCCGGGGCGGCCTCCTCACTGTCAGATCCTGCTTCCGCATTCTCTCCTGGGAGTCTCCTCCCTTCCTCAGCGCGTGCACACTTGTCGGCCAAGGCGTATAGCTCACTGACGTCCTTGACTTTGCACATCGCCATCTCCTCCCTCATCCTGCGGTTCCGCACATTCGATGAAACGCTACCGATCACCACGGCAGGTGGACATCCGATGTTGTAATGCACACGGCTGAATCTCTGAATGAATTTGCGCAGGACTCTCCTTCCTTCCGGGCGAGCAAATGAAGGTCACTCTCTTGGCCATGAGGTTTGTGGCCACCCGTGAAGGCGCCAACAAACTGATGGCACAGATCTGCCCAAGAGGATATGGAGCTGTCCGGCAAGTGCATGAGCCAAGATCTGACGTTGGGTTTGAGCACGAGCGGGAAGTAGTTGGCGAGGATCTTGTCGTCCCGTCCCCCTGCAGCCTGCACCGCGATGGTGTAGATGCTGAGGAACTCCGACTGATGCGTCCTGCCATCATACTTCTCCGCACGCTGGTTTGAAGTTTTTCTGGTGGGCCCATCGACTTGCCGCAGCTCACGAAAGTGAACGCAGGGCAACCTACCGCGACGTAAGTCGCCTGCTCCTCCGGGCGCGTATCGCCAACAAGGCCCAGCGCGCTTGTCGGATCGACGTCGCGCTTTCTCCGCGGCGCTTCGATGCGAGTTCGAAGCGCCCTCTTGTTGTCGCCAGTGAAGAACTTGGCGCTGATCGCGACGAGCTCATGGATCCGGACGACGCGGTGGAGTCGCTGTCGAGGTGGATCCGGTGAGTCGGCGATCTTGGCCTTCGTGGACGGAGAGTGCATGGTGGTTGCACCTCCGACAGTCTGCCGCCACCGGCTCGTGCCTTGTCGTCTTGCCGCGGCAATGATGGCGTTAGTTGCCGCGAGCGCCGCCGTTAGCAAAGCCGATGAGGCTCGGATAGTGGCCCTCCACTCGTCGACCTTGTTAGCCGTTGGAGGGTAGTCGAGGAGCAGCCGAGCTCTCGCCAGAGCTTCTGCCGGAGTAGTGGGTGGCATTGGCGAAGCAGTGCGAGGAGCGGATATGCCGGACTTCTAACTACGTTAGAAGGAGCAGCACCCGTCCCGGGCGATCAGATCTCACTCGTGCCGACATGTTGGCGCCGCATGCTGGTCTTGAGGGTCTCGATCCAACGAGCGTATGGCATTGTGAACGCCGTGGCGTTGTTGGTCCCGCTGCCTCCCGAGATGGGTGCGGGGGATGCGCGACGCCGAGGTTTGCGGGCCTTGTCCTTGGACTTGGCAACATCGCGGACACCTTCGCCGTCGGCGCCGTTCCTCCGCCGGCGTCTGCCCCACCACCCGTTTGTTGCGGTGAGGGTGGGTACGACGCGACGGTTTCACTGCCGCCAAGCCTTCTTCTTCGTGGCATGTTGAGGAAGATGTGGAGGACGCTGCTCGTGTGAACGCCGGATCAGATTCACACGGCCTCGACGCTTCTACCTGGCGCGCCAAAGATGTCGGGAGGCTGATCGTACTCCACGAACACCTATGGGGTCAAGCGGACCAGGCCCCTTTGCGATTCGTAGGCGCGGAGATCGCACGAAGAGCGGATCGAGACGAGGCACACGAGCAGTTTACCCAGCTTGAGCTCTCCGGAGAGATAAAACTCCTCATCGCTCCTTGTTTGATGTATTGTGTTCTTGCTAGGGAGCCGGCGAGCTACAAAACCTAGTGTGAGCGTATTCGGTCTCTAGTGAGTCGAATGAACCGAACCTCGAACCCCCTTCTACGCTATGCGCATGGGCCTCCTTTTATATGCTCAAGGGTCTCCGACGAGTGGCAACATAGGCGAGGGTACAAATGTAAAAACAGGAGTTGGTACACCTACTCGAGCAGTGTATAGTGCAAAATACCTAACTCGACGGCAAGGGACAAAAGCAATAAATGCCCGCCGATTGTCGCCCAAACAAAGGCAACAGAGACCGTCAGTGCGCCACCGCTCGCCACGATGGCAAGCTTGTCAGCGCCGCTTATCGCTGCTCTCCGCTGGCTGCACAGCCTCTCGACACGCGCGCATGGAATGGTCCCATAGCGACACGTTGCTGGATGAGCTGGAGCGGAGATGGAGAGAGGTTGCTTGCCACGGCAAGCGCCTTGCCGCAGCCGAATCCTTGTCGCGTCCGGAGGCTTGTCACGCTCCGAGCCTTCCCGGCAAGCTCCTCTTGCCGGGGCCTTGTCTTCTGCATGCCTTGAGTGGCCTTCCCGGCAAGCTCCTCTTGCCGGGGCCTTGTCTTCTTAATCAAATACTTTGTTCTTGAATGGCTCCAAAGGAGCCACGGAGGATCTTGGCGGTGACGAGGCAAAACCCTGCCGCTGGTGTCAAGAATCGTCTGCAGTAGCACGGGATACTAGGGTACCCCTACTCTAGTACACCGACAAACTCGACTTGTTCTGTTTTTGTAAATAAGTTTAACCTAGTATCCATTATTCAGCCCATTATGACTAGACATGTTTGCAAAGACAATTAGAGTTCATAGTTTCTCATCACATACATAAGTAGCTAGGAGTGGATAATGATTTATCTTCGATATCAACATCACGTTAAAATGATTGTGATGTAGTATGATGGTATGGTATCCTCCTCTGAATGTTTGAGTGGTTTGACTTGGCACATGTTCATGCATGTAGTTGAATCAAAACCAGCATAGCCTCTGTGATATTTATGTTCATGGTGTTCATATCCTACTCATGCTAGTGTCCAATGTTACTTATGCATAATGCATGTTCATGACCGTTGTTGCTCTCTAGTTGGCCGCTTCTCAACCTACTTGCTAGCCTTCGCCTGTACTAAGTGGGAATTCTTCTTGTACATGAAAAACCTTGAGCCCAAGTTATTCCAGATGAGTCCACCATATCTACCTATATGCGGTATTACCCTGCCGTCCTAAGTAAATTTGAATGTGCCATCTCTAAAAACTTCAAATAAATATAATTTTTGTGTGCTTGGACCGTTCATGGAACGACAAGACATGGTCGATATCTTCCATGCTAAGCGGGTTATTCTCGGGTCGAGTGTTTATTCACTCGCCATCACACGAGAAAAGGGCGGCAATAGGGATGCCCAGTCCCAAACTGCAAACAGAAAAAAGCTTACAATAATAAAAAAACCTCCCAATGGAGTCAAAACCTTTTCTTTTTTCGCTTGGGAACCGCCACTAGTGTGCTTAGCATGGAAGATATTGATAGCTGATGGCCGTGAAGTAAACAAGAAGGGTGCATGTCTCAAAATATCATTTACCTCTGTTTTAAAAACATGAGCTCTGGCACCTCTGCAAATCACTGCTTCCCTATGTTATGTCATCACCCTCTAAAATAAGCGCCAGAACCTGAGAGCACTGCTGTCATGCTGATGCATTGTTTGTAGCTAATGTTGGGTGCATCATGACCGGACCTTTTCTACCATGAATTACAATGTTTAGTCGCTGCTTGAACTTTGGAGGTGCTCTGCATCTATGTTTTGCGGTCTCAGAAAGGGCTAGCGAGATACCACTATTTTCATATTATATCATGGCTGTTTTGATAACGTGTTGCAGTTTGAGATATCTTATTATTGCTCGTTAGCTGATTTTGCCATTGATATGAGTTAGGATAATTTTTAAGAGTTATTGTCGGCATGGTTAGTTATAATGTTGGCTGATAACCTGGGTGTTGTTTCAGCTTATTTATGCAAACAAGAGCAAAAGAGTTCGTAAAAGTTTTTCTTTTTCACTTTCAGTTTATCAACTGAATTGCTTGAGGACAAGCAAAGGTTTAAGCTTGGGGGAGTTGATACGTCTCCAACGTATCTACTTTTCCCAACGCTTTTCCTCTTGTTTTGGACTCTAATTTGCATGATTTCAATGAAACTAACCCCGGACTGACGGTGTTTTCAGTAGAACTACCATGGTGTTGTTTTTGTGCAGAAATAAAAGTTCTCAGAATGGAACGAAACATTGCGAGGATTTTTTATACAATAAGAGAATTTCTGGAGCCAAGAGTCACCTGAGGGGGGCACCTGGGTGGGCACAACCCACCAGGGTGCGCCTACCCCTCCAGGCGCGCCCAGGTGGGTTGTCCCCATCTGGTGGCCCTGCAGACTCTGAAACCAACGCTATAAAATCCTATTTTTCCAGAAAAAAATCAGGGAGAAAGAATTATCACGATCCATGAGACGGAGCTGCCGTCACCTGCTGTTCTTCATCAGGAGGCCAGATCTGGAGTTCGTTTGGGCCTCCGGAGAAGGGGATCTTCGGTTCTTCATCATCACCAACCCTTCTCCACCGCCAATTCCATGATGCTCCCCACTGGGAGTGAGTAATTCCTGCGTAGGCTCGCTAGTCGGTGAGGAGTTGGATGAGATTCATCATGTAATCTAGTTAGTTTTGTTCGTGCTTGATCCCTAGTATCCACTATGTTCTGAGATTGATGTTGCTATGACTTTGCCATGCTTAATGCTTGTCACTTTTGGGCCCGGGTGCTATGATTTTAGATCTGAACTGTTTATGTTATCACCATTATATATATGTTCTAGATCCAAACTTGCAAGTTATAGTCACCTACTACGTGTTATGATCCGGCAACCCCGGAGTGACAATAGTCGGGACCACTCCTGGTGATGACCGTAGTTTGAGGAGTTCACGTATTCACCGTGTGTTAATGCTTTGTTCCGGTTCTATATTAAAAGGAGGCCTTAATATCCCTTAGTTTCCAATATGGACCCCGCTGCCACGGGAGGGTAGGACAAAAGATGTCATGCAAGTTCTTTCCATAAGCACATATGACTATTTACGGAATACATGCCTACATTATATTTATGAACTGGAGCTAGTCTCGTATCGCCCTAGGTTATAACTGTCACATGATGAATATAATCCAACAAATTACCGATCCAATGCCTATGAATTTATCTTATGTTGTTCTTGCTAAGTTACTACTTCCATCACTGTTACCGTTGCCATTGCTGCTGCCACTATTATCAAAACTATCATATTACTTTGCTACTGATCACATTGCTGCAGATAATTAATCTCCAGGTGTGGTTGAATTGACAACTCGGCTGCTAATACTTGCAAATATTCTTTGGCTCCCCTTGTGTCGAATATATAAATTTGGATTGAATACTCTACCCTCGAAAACTGTTGTGATCCCCTATACTTGTGGGTTATCAAAGAACAGAACCCACCAGGGCGCTCCTAGGGGCCTAGGCGCGCCCAGGTGGGTTGTGCCTACATCGGTGGCCTCCCGCACCGCCTCTTCGCCCTATAAATTGCCAAATATTCCAAAAACCCTGGGGGTAACCCTAGATCAGAAGTTCCGCCACTTCAAGCCTCTGTAGCCATGAAAAACCAATCTAGACCCTGTTTCAACACCCTGCCGGAGGGGCAAACCATCACCAGTGGCCATCTTCATCATCCCGGCGGCCACCATGATGAGGAGGGAGTAGTCCACCCTCGGGGCTGAGGGTTTGTAACAGTAGCTATGTGTTTAATCTCTCTCTCTCTCTCTCTCTCTCGTGTTCTTGATGGCACGATCTTGATGTATCGGGGGCTTTGTTAATATAGTTGGATCATATGGTGTTTTCCCCTCTCTATATTGTTATGATGAATTGAGTTTTCCCTTTGAGATTTCATTTTATTGGATTGAATACTTTTATCGATTTGAGAGCACTTGATATATGTCTTGCATATGCATACCCGTGGTGACAATGGGGTATTATATTGATTCACTTGAGATATGTTTTGGCACTCAACTCATGGGTTCCCGAGGTGACATTGGGGTTATCTATGCATAGGGGTTGATGCACGTTCTTGTATTTTGTTTCTCGGTAGAAATCTTGGGGCACTCTTTGAGGTACTTTGTGTTGGATTGAGTATTATGAATCTGAATTTGCTTTGGTGTTATTTTAGTACGAACTCTTGATAGATCGATCAGAAAGAATAACTTAGTGTTATTTTAGTACGAACTCTTGATAGATCGATCGGAAAGAATAACTTGGTGTTATTTTAGCACGAACTCTTGGATAGATCGATCGGAAAGAATAGCTACAAACAATTTCTTCTTATGTTCTCCACTAGATAGGAACATTGGAGTGATTCTTCATCGCACTTTGAGTGATGGTTATATGATCCATTTAGATTAGCATTGTTGAGAGATTGCACTAGCGAAAGTACGGACCCTAGGCCTCATTTTCAAGCATTGCAATACCATTTGTGCTCTGTTTTATCAGTTGTTACCTTGCTGTTTTCTATTGTTCTTATTACAAAAACCAATATCTACTATACATATTACACTTGTATCACCATCTCTTCGCCGAACTAGTGCACCTATATAAATTACCATTGTATTTGGTGTGTTGGGGACACAAGAGACTCTTTGTTATTTGGTTGCAAGGTTGTTTGCGAGAGACCATCTTCATCCTACGCCTCCCACGGATTGATAAACCTTAGGTCATCCACTTGAGGGAAATTTCGTACTGTCCTACAAAACTCTGCGCTCGGAGGCCCAACGTGAGTCTACAAGAGAACAAATTGTGTAGTAGACATCAGGTAGCTCATACGCAGTTTTACGAAGAGGCATGTGAAGATAAAGTTGATTTGTAGCATGACAAGCCATCTCAACCACTTCTACCCAGAAGTGTCTTGGCGTCTTGTATACATCTAGCATTGTGATACATCTCCAACGTATCTATGATTTATGAAGTATTCATGCTATTATATTATCCATCTTGGATGTTTAATGGGCTTTATTATGCCCTTTTATATTATTTTGGGGACTAACCTATTGACCCAGAGCCCAGTGCCAGTTCCTGTTTTTTCCCTTGTTTCAGTGTTTCGAAGAAAAGGAATATCAAACAGAGTCAAAACGGAATGAAATCTTCTGGAGAAGTTATTTTTGGAAGGAAAGCAACCGCGGGACTTGGAGTCCACGTCAAGAAAGCAACGAGGAAGGCACGAGGCAGGGGGGCGCGCCCTCCACCCTCGTTTTCCCCTCGTGGCTCCCCTGACGTATTTCTTCCTCCTATATATACCAATATACCCTAAAACCATCGAGGAACAAGATAGATCGGGAGTTCCGCCGCCGCAAGCCTCTGTAGCCACCAAAAACCAGTCGGGACCCTGTTCCGGCACCCTGCCGGAGAGGGGATCCCTCACCGGTGGCCATCTTCATCATCTTAGCGCTCTCCATGACGAGGAGGGACTAGTTCACCCTCGGGGCTGAGGGTATGTACCAGTAACTATGTCTTTGATCTCTCTCTCTCTCTCGTGTTCTTGAGGTGATTCGATCTTGATGTATCGCGAGCTTTGCTATTATAGTTGGATCTTATGTTGCTTCTCCCCCTCTACTCTCTTGTAATGCATTGAGTTTTCCCTTTGATGTTATCTTATCGGATTGAGTCTTTAATGATTTGGGAACACTTGATTTATGACTTGCGTGGGATAACCGTGGTGAAAATGGGTTATTCTATTGATTCACTTGATGTATGTTTTGGTGATCAACTTGCGGGTTCCGCCCATGAACCTATGCATAGGGGTTGGCACACGTTTTCGTCTTGATTCTCCGGTAGAAACTTTGGGGAACTCTTTGAGGTTCTATGTGTTGGTTGAATAGATGAATTTGAGATTGTGTGATGCATATCGTATAATCATACCCATGGATACTTGAGGTGACATTGGAGTATCTAGGTGACATTAGGTTTTTGTTTGATTTTTGTCTTAAGGTGTTATTCTAGTATGAACTCTAGGGCTGTTTGTGACAATTATAGGAATAGCCCAACGGATTGAGTGGAAAGAATAACTTTGAGGTGGTTTCGTACCCTACCATAATCTCTTCGTTTGTTCTCCGCTATTAGTGACTTTGGAGTGACTCTTTGTTGCATGTTGAGGGATATTTATATGATCCAATTATGTTATTATTGTTGAGAGAACTTGCACTAGTGAAAGTATGAACCCTATGCCTTGTTTCCTAGCATTGCAATACCGTTTGTGCTCACTTTTATCACTTGCTACCTTGCTGATTTTATATTTTCAGATTACAAAAACCTATATCTACCATCCGTATTGCACTTTTATCACCATCTCTTCACCGAACTAGTGCACCTATACAATTTACCATTGTATTGGGTTGGGAACACAAGAGACTCTATGTTATTTGGTTGCAGGGTTGCTTGAGAGAGACCATCTTCATCCTACGCCTCCCACGGATTGATAAACCTTAGGTCATCCACTTGAGGGAAATTTGCTACTATCCTACAAACCTCTGCACTTGGAGGCCCAACAACATCTACAAGAAGAAGGTTGTGTAGTAGACATCAAACTCTTTTCTTGCGCCATTGCCGGGGAGGTGAGTGCTTGAAGTTATATCTTTAGATCTTGCAATCAAATCTTTTAGTTTCTTGTTTTATCACAAGTTTAGTTTATAAAAGAAAACTACAAAAAAATGGAATTGAGTTTGCCTCTTATGCTTCAACTTTTTAATATCTTTCGTGAAAATGATGGGAAGGAAAATTGTGCTCAAGTACTAGAAGAAGAATTACATAGAATGCTTGGCATAAAATATGTGAATGATGAGCATGATTGCAATGTTGTTAGTATGAACTCCTTGAATATCCATAGTACTAATGATGATTGCACTAGTTATATATGATGAAAATGTCTCCTATAAACATGTCAATTTTTGTGGAGTACATTGGGTTTGCAAGTATACATCAAATAGAGAAGATAGATATTGCAAGAGGCATAAGCATTTAGAAACTAAATTGTTGCAAGAAAGGCTAGATGTTTGTGCTGAAAATTTAAATTTTCTTGGCCATACTTGTGAACTTTGCAATGAGCAGGGTCATTTAACTATCCGATGCAAATTGTTTCATGATCTAATCGTGTCCAAAAATTGTGATGACTTGATTTCCCTTGCACATTATAATGAACTTAGTTTGCTTATGGGTTACGAAGAAATGAAATGTATAACTAACTATCTTCCACTTTTTGCCCGTGACAAACTTCTTGGTTTTGATCTAGAAGAAATTTATATGTATTGTGCGGTGAATTGCATTGAAAATCCTTATATTGCCAATTACATAAAGAAAAGAGAACAAATAGAAGATGAAGAGAATACTATTGAAAGGGAAGAGACTTCCCAATATCCTCCTATTATTTCTTTTGATGAATCAGGTAACGAGGAGGAGCCTTCCATTCAACCAATCTCATTAATAAGGAGCTCCAAAAAGAGGATTGAACCCACACATGATGTGGTGAAGAAGAAGAAAAGAAAAAGGAAGAGAGGTAAAAAGATATCTCTCCCAAATAATGTTGCTCCTATTATTGTTGTGCCTCATGAAAATGAATCAAAAATAATTGTGGAAGATGATGCACTTGATGATGATCTCGTTATGCCTATTGCTTGTTGTGATGATTGTGATTGGGAAGATAATGATACTTCTTATGATCTTGGAAATCTTTTTGGCACTTTCTTGGAAGAATATGATATTTGCTATACTATTGGTGCTATCCATACTATTAATGATCAGAGTGATTATGCTTATGATATGAAAAGGCCCAAGCTTGGGGATGTTATGTTTGATGAAGATGATGTTTTTGAGAATATATTTTCTACAATTAATGTTTGTACCAAGCTTGGGGATTCTATGTTTAATGAAGATGATACTTTTAGTCTCCCAAGTTTTGATATGCAAATTTATAATGATGATAGCATTCCTCCTACTTATGATGATTATATTTATGAAAGTGGGTTTGGAACAGTGTCAACTTTAGGAAGTAATGATCCCACTATTTTGGAGGATGTTGAATCTTATAATATTTATGAAAGTGGATTTGGAGAGGTCATGACTTTATTTAGTGATGTATCCACTATTTCGGAAGAGGTTTCAATTGATTATGATGAGAACAAAGTTGCTACTTATGATGATTATTGTGATGACACGTATGCTATAAAGAATAATTATAACCATGAAACTTGTCATCTTGATCTTAATTTTCAATCACATGATAGTTGTTTTGTTGAGTTTACTCCCACTGTTCTGAATGAGAAGAAATTTGCTTATGTGGAGAGTAATAAAAATTCTATGCTAGTAGATCATGAAAAGAATGCTTTAGGTGATGGTTATATTGTTGAATTTATTCATGATTCTAATGAAAATTATTATGAGGGAGGAACATATGCTTGTAGGAATTGCAATAATATCAAGTTTCCTCTCTATGTCTTAAAGTTTTGAAGTTATGCTTGTTTTGCCTTCCTATGCTAGTTGATTATTGTTCCCATAAATTGTTTGCTCACAATATCCCTATACATAGGAAGTGGGTTAGACTTAAAAGTGCTAGTCATATGCTTCATGATGCTCTCTTTATGTTTCAATTCTTATCTCTTTTGTGAGAATCATTGAAATCATCATGCCTAGCTAGGGGCGTTAAACGATAGCGCTTGTTGGGAGGCAACCCAATTTTATTTTAGTTTCTTGCTTTTTGGTTCTGTTTAGGAATAAATAATCCATCTAGATTCTGTTTAGATGTGGTTTTGTGTTTTATTTAGTGTTTGTGCCAAGTAGAACCATTGGGAAGACTTGGGTGAAGTCTTTATGATCACGCTGTAAAAAACAGAAACTTTAACGCTCACGAGATTAGCTAAAACCTTTTACTGGAGAGTGCTATTTAGTTGATTCTATTTTCAGATGATTACTAGACAAATACCTCAGGTTCACCAATTTATTTTATAATTTTTGGAGGTCCATAAGTTTGCATTAGTTACAGATTACTACAGACTGTTCTGTTTTTGACAGATTCTGTTTTTCGTGTGTTGTTTGCTTATTTTGATGACTCTATGGCTAGTAAAATAGTTTATAAACCATAGAGAAGTTGGAATACAGTAGGTTTAACACCAATATAAATAAAGAATTATCTCATTACAGTACCATGAAGTGGTGTTTTGTTTTCTTTCGCTAACGGAACTCACGAGATTTTCTGTTAAGTTTTGTGTTGTGAAGTTTTCAAGTTTTGGGTAAAGATTCGATGGACTATGGAATAAGGAGTGGCAAGAGCCTAAGCTTGGGGATGCCCCGGAAGGCGTCCCCTCTTTCGTCTTCTTTCATCGGTAACTTTACTTGGAGCTATATTTTTATTCACCACATGATATGTGTTTTGCTTGGAGCGTCATTTTATTTTCTTTAGCTTTGCTTGATGCTTGAATAAAATACCAAGATCTGAAATTCTTAAATGATAGAGAATCTTCACATAGCTACATAATTATTTAACTACTCATTAATCTTCACTTATATCTTTTTGGAGTAGTTTGTCATTTACTCATGCTTCATTTATATCCTATGAGTAAATAGTTGAATGATTTGAATGCCATAAATTATATATGTTTCATATGCCTTTCCCATGGGGAGTAATGCCTTCACATATAAGAAGTAGAGGTGGTAAATTTATTGAAGGTTAGCAAACATTGTATTGGACACTTGAACAATTCATGAAAGAATATTGAAGGAAGAGAGATTTCACATATAAATATACTATATTGGACATCTTCTATGACTGTGATCCCCATTAATTATTTTCATACCTGAACAAATTAGTTGAAGTTGGACAAGGAAGACAACATAATGAGTTATGCTTGGGTATATTTGTATAAGTTATATTGTTTTGGATCCTCTAACATGTGGTGCTTGCTATTTAGAATCCTCTGCTAGCCAAAATATCTGTACTAGACGGGAATACTGCTTGTGCATCCAGATTCCTTGAACCAAGTTTCTTCCATGAGTGTCCACCATATCTACCTATATGCGGTATTTACCTGCCGTTCCAAGTAAATTTGCATGTGCCAAACTCTAAACCTTCAAATAATAATCTGTTTTATATGCCCGAATTGCTCATGTAGCGACTAGGGCTAGCAGTATCTTCCATGCTAGGTGGGTTATTCTCACGATGAGTGGACTCCGCTCATCATTCACGAGAAAATGGCTGGTAACTGGGATGCCCAATCCCATGAGCAAAAGATCAAAATCAAATCAAAAATAATTGCAAACAAAACTCCCCCAGGATTGATGTTAGTTGGAGGCACCTGTTGTTTCGGGCAAGCCATGGATTGATGATTGTTGGTGGAGGGGGAGTAAAAATATTTACCTTTCTGTTTGGGAACCGCCTATAATGTATGTAGTATGGAAGATATTGGGAACTCTTGGTCGTTATGTTGACAATGAAAGCATACCTCTCAAAAAAAATTCATCTCTGTTTTTGCTTCGAGCTCTAGCACCTCTGCAAATCCCTTCTTCCCTCTGCGAAGGGCCTATCTTCTACTTTTATGCAAGAGTCAGTAGTATTCCTTCTCATTCCAACCTACTCCTTAGTTGGCAAGCATCATATGATGGAAAGATCTAAGCATATATGGCCATTCAAATATATTTGATCATGATTTATTACTGTTTACATTACCCTTGAGGTAAAAGGTTGGGAGGCGAAACATTAAGCCCCTATCTTTCTCTGTGTTCGATGAATACTATTTGTTCTAAAAATATGCTTTGAGTGGTAGCAATCATGGAAGACTAAATGATAGTTGAGTATGTGGAGTTTGCTAAATCAAAGCTCTGACATAGACCCTTCCTGAAAATAAGATGCATTGTAATTGTTTGATGACTAATAACACGGTTTGTTAGTTTTCAAGAAAGTTTATGATCTATACTTTAACATGTGAATAGTTTGTTACTTGATCATGCAAAGTTCTATGAGTTGAGCTACTATTATGACATATAATGATGCTAGAAAAGGTGATTGAAATTATCATTGATCAAACTTATGCACCTGCTAGCATTCACACTTCATAAATTCTTTCTTTTATCATTTACCTACTCGAGGACGAGCAGGAATTAAGCTTGGGGCTGCTGATACGTCTCCAATGTATCTATAATTTATGAAGTATTCATGCTATTATATAATCCATCTTGGAAGTTTAATGGGCTTTATTATGCACTTTTATATTATTTTGGGGACTAACCTATTGACCCAGAGCCCAGTGTCAGTTCTTGATTTTTCCCTTGTTTCAGTGTTTCGAAGAAAAGGAATATCAAACGGAGTTGAAACGGAATGAAATCATCTGTAGAGGTTATTTTTGGAAGGAAAGCAACCTTGGGGACTTGGAGTCCACGTCAAGAAAGCAATGAGGAAGGCACGAGGCAGGGGGCGCGCCCACCCCCTGGGCACGCCCTCCACCCTCGTGGGCCCCTCGTGGCTCCCCCAACGTATTTCTTCCTCCTATATATACCAATATACCCTAAAACCATCAGGGAACAGGATAGATCGGGAGTTCCGCCGCCGCAAGCCTCTGTGGCCACCAAAAACCAATCAGGACCCTGTTCTGGCACCCTGCCGAAGGGGGGATCCCTCACCGGTGGCCATCTTCATCATCCCGGCGCTCTCCATGACGAGGAGGGAGTAATTCACCCTCGGGGCTGAGGGTATGTACCAGCTATGTGTTTGATCTCTCTCTCTCTCTCTCTCTCTCTCTCTCTCGTGTTCTTGAGGTGATTCGATCTTGATGTATCGCGAGCTTTGCTATTATAGTTGGATCTTATGTTGCTTCTCCCCCTCTACTCTCTTGTAATGGATTGACTTTTCCCTTTGAAGTTATCTTATCGGATTGAGTCATTAGTGATTTGAGAACACTTGATGTATGTCTTGCATGGGATAACCGTGGTGACAATGGGTTATTCTATTGATTCACTTGATGTATGTTTTGGTGATCAACTTGCGGGTTCCGCCCATTAACCTATGCATAGGGGTTGGCACACGTTTTCGTCTGGATTCTCCGGTAGAAACTTTGGGGCACTCTTGGAGGCTCTATGTGTTGGTTGAATAGATGAATCTGAGATTGTGTGATGCATATCATATAATCATACCCACGGATACTTGAGGTGACATTAGAGTATCTAGGTGACATTAGGGTTTTGGTTGATGTGTGTCTTAAGGTGTTATTCTAGTACGAACTCTAGGGCTTTTTGTGACACTTATAGGAATAGCCCAACGGATTGATTGGAAAGAATAACTTTGAGGTGGTTTCGTACCCTACCATAATCTCTTCGTTTGTTCTCTGCTATTAGTGACTTTGGAGTGACTCTTTGTTGCATGTTGAGGGATATTTATATGATCCAATTATGTTATTATTGTTGAGAGAACTTGCACTAGTGAAAGTATGAACCCTAGGCCTTGTTTCCTAGCATTCCAATACCGTTTGTGCTCACTTTTATCACTTGCTACCTTGCTGTTTTTCTATTTTCAGATTACAAAAACCTATATCTACCATCCATATTGCACTTGTATCACCATCTCTTCGCCGAACTAGTGCACCTATACAATTTACCATTGTATTGGGTGTGTTGGGGACACAAGAGACACTTTGTTATTTGATTACAGGGTTGCTTGAGAGAGACCATCTTCATCCTACGCCTCCCACGGATTGATAAACCTTAGGTCATCCACTTGAGGGAAATTTGCTACTGTCCTACAAACTGAGGGAGTCCTGGATTAGGGGGTATCCGGACAGCCGGACTATATACAGCGTCCGGACTATTGAAGCGTGAAGATACAAGACTCAAGACTTCGTCCCGTGTCCGGATGGAACTCTCCTTGGTGTCGAAGGCAAGCTTGGCGATCCGGATATTATATTTCCTTCCTTGTAACCGACTCCATGTAAACCCTAGCCCTCTCCGGTGTCTATATAAACCGGAGAGGTTGGTCCTTAGAAGGCCGATCACAATTACAATCATACCATCATAGGGTAGCTTCTAGGGTTTAGCCTCTACGATCTCGTGGTAGATCTACTCTTGTACTACCCATATCTTCAATATTAATAAAGCAGGAAGTAGGGTTTTACCTCCATCTAGAGCGCCTGAACCTGGGTAAACATTGTGTCCCTTGCTTTCTGTTACCATCAGCCTAAGGCACACAGATTGGGACCCCCTACCCGAGATCCGCCGGTTTTGACACCGACATTGGTGCTTTCATTGAGAGTTCCTCTGTGTTGTCGCTGCAAGGCTTGATGGCTCGTCTCGTTGTCAGGGACAACATTACCGCGGGGGGGAGCTTTGGCTGTAGGCCAAACTCTCCGACTAGGCGGCTTTGTCATGGCCGCCCCATCGGCTGTCGCGCCGACGATGGCCTCTTGGGTCATCACGCATAAACTTCACATCAATTCGGAACTCGCCGAACAGATGGATCCGATTGAGCTCTCTTCTCTTAATGAGCTCTTGGATCGCATCGCCGCTTTGGGATTCACAACGGACTATGAGCGGATCGGGCTTAAACCCGACAATAGGGACATTAAATCACCGCCGGCCACCCATGAGATAGCGGTATCGGAGGAACCACACAAGAAGTATCCCTCTATTTTGAGGACAAATTAAGTCCGGATCGCCGAGCTCCCGGAGTCGGACACCCGCCCGGGGGAGGATATGACCTGGGTCCCGGACTTAGAACTGGGCACGGAGCCGGAAAAATTGGGCAGCGTCCCGAATCCCGAGTTGTTGAACTCGGAAGCTTCCATGCCCCGGGGTGCTAGATCGGGTAAGAATCCGGATTCAGCTATAACCACCCACGCTAACTTAAATCGTCTCTCCCATATAAGGCAAGAGCCCCAGGAGACAGTGCATCATTACTGGGCCAGATTCCTCCTTGTGCTAAACAAGGTCAAGGACTGCCACGAGGAGGACGTAGTCTCGCTCTTCTGCAAAAACTGCACGGACAAAGGAATCCTTAATGATATAAGTCGTCGTGACATAGTACGCTTTGCGGACTTAGCAACATAGTACAGAAGTACTGTGCGATGGAAAGCATATGGAAAACCCAAGCTGAATTTTGGGACAGTCCGGCTTTCACCAAAACCTTTGTCCGAACTAAACGGGCGAACTCTCATAAGTTGGCCGATCCAATCCCCAAGAAACCAAAGCCCACCCCAGGGCGGGGAACCGTATTGGAAAAATGGCTCAATGGGCCATGTAAACTCCACGGCACTCCAGACACAGCACCGACTCATAGCCTTAGGGCATGTTGGATACTCTGGCAGGTTGCAAAAAGTGGCGAGGATCTTCTTATAGAACAACATCCCGCCAACAAGCACAATACGGTACTAACAGTCTTCGAGACTTTTGCCTCAAACGGTAGGCGCAAGCGAGCTCGTCGAACCTCCGCGGAAATTTGCCATATGGCCAAAATAAACCCCTGGAACGACACTTCTATAACTTTAACGCCAGTGACGAACCTTGATTCCAGACTGTCCGGGCACCAGCCGCTCTGGTTCTTAGCCCAATCGTGGACGGCTTTCGGCTCACTAAAGTGCTCATGGATGGCGGAAGCGGATTAAACTTGATCTCTGAAGAGACACTCAGCAAGACAGAAATTGACAAAGGCCGCATTGAACAAAGCGGCATAACCTTCAGGGGAATTATCCCTAGTCGGGAAGTGCCGTGTGTAGGAAAAATCACACTCGACGTGGTATTCGGCACCCCGGAGAATTATAGTTCCGAAGAAATCACATTCCAAGTGGCCGCTTTTAGCAGCGGATACCACGCCCTTCTAGGGCGGGACGCGTTTACAAGCTTTCAAGCTATACCCCATTACGGGTACATGAAGCTTAAAATGCCCGGGCCCAATGGAATCATCACTCTAGCCAGTGATCCGGACGTCGCACTTCGTGCCGAAAACAAAACCGTAGCACTAGCACTGGAGGCGTTATCCGAGGCCCTAGCAGCCGAAGAATTAACAACACTGCGGGCCACCATGGACAGGGACGACGTGATACTCGACAAGCGCACCTCATTTAAACCCGCAGACGAGATAGTCAAATTCCAAGTCCATCCAATGGACCCCACGAAGACAGCTTCCATCGGGACACAGCTGAGCCCCACGATGGACGCCGCACTGCGAGACTTCTTACGCGAGAATTGGGACATCTTACTTTGGCACCCATCGGACATGCCAGGCATCCCACGCAGATTGGCCGAACACAGCCTCAATATTCTAAAAGGATACAAACCGGTCAAGTACACTCTAAGACGGTTTTCAGAGCCCAAACGGCAGGCCATGGGGGAAGAGCTAGCCAAACTACTTGAGGCCAGATTCATCAGAGATATCAAGCATCCGGATTGGCTGGCAAACCTGGTAATGGTACCAAAGAAGGACAAATCCTGGCGCCTATGTGTCGGCTTTAAAGACCTCAACAAGGCTTGCCCCAAGGATCCCTTTCCCCTCCCTCGCATCGATCAAATCATCGATGCCACAACAGGACACTACTCGCTGTGTTTCCTTGACGCATACTCTGGATACCATCAAATAAAGATGGCAGAGTCTGACCAAGCTGCAACAGCTTTCATAACGCCATATGGCCCTTTCTGCTTCAAAACTATGCCTTTCGGGCTTAAGAATGCCGGCGCAACCTACCAACGCATGATTCAAACATGCCTGGAAAAGAAAATCGGCAAAACAGTGGAGGCATACATGGATGACGTGGTCATAAAAACAAGACACGTCGAAACCCTAATAGATGACTTGAGGCTTACATTCGACAATCTCCTCACATACGACATCAAGCTAAACCAAAAAAATGTGTTTTTGGCGTCCCCTCGGGGAAACTACTCGGCTTCATCATTTCCAACAGAGGAATTGAAGCGAATCTGGCAAAGACCTGAGCTCTGTCACAATTGGCTATACCAACAGACCTCAAGCACATCCAAAAACTAGCCGAATGCATGGCTGCTCTAAGCCGCTTTATCTCCAGGTTAGGAGAAAAGGCATTACCTCTTTACCGCCTTCTTCGACGCACCGAACACTTCTTGTGGACGGATGCAGCCGCGGCCGGACTAGATGAAATAAAGACCTTATTGGCCAAGAATCCAATACTAACGGTAGCGAATATTGACGAACCTATGCTTTGTTGTACATAGCTGCAACGCATCAAGTTGTAGGTCCAAAGTGCTCGTTGTTGAACGAGAGGTCGATTTGATACAAATTCCCGCTCCAGAAGCCGGTTTACTACGTATCCACGGTCCTAACCCCATGCAAATCCCGATACCCACACTATCAAAAATAGCGTACGCGGTTTTCATGGCATCTCGGAAGCTACGACACTACTTTCAAGAGTGTTTGATTACGGTGGCCTCTGAAGTACCACTCAATGACATAATAAATAACCGCGATGCTACGGGCCGGATTGCCAAATGGGCCATTGAGCTCCTTCCGTTCGACATAACATACAAACCACGGCAGGCCATCAAGTCGCAAGTATTGGCTGACTTCGTCACCGAATGGACAGAAGCCGAACTCCCTAAAGAGTACGACGCATACTCAAACTGGATCAGGCACTTCGACGGCTCTAAAATGCTGGCCGGATTGGGAGCAGGTGTAGTCCTGACGTCTCCCACCGAAGACACGGTCCAGTACGTCCTCCAATTATTATACACAGACTCCAACAATGCAGCCGAATATGAGGCTCTGTTGAACGGTCTTCGGATGGCAGTCTCTATGGGCATTCAACGCCTAGAAGTGCACAGGGATTCAAACCTCGCAATATCACAAATAAATGGAGATTTTGATGCCAAGGACCCGAAAATGGCGGCCTACCGTAATGCCGTCCTCAAGATGTCAGCTCGGTTCGAGGGGCTCGAATTCCACCATGTGGCTCGAGAAAACAATCATGCAGCGGACGTTCTCGCTCGCATCGGCGCTAAACGCGACCCTGTCCAACCTAACATATTCTTGGAACGACTGTTCAAGCCATTCGTAGTATGGGAAGGGGAGTCCGGCAATACTAGCACGGATCCGAATACACCCCCAGATTCCAAACTATCAGACATAGTCGAAGGTTCTACCACCAAAATAACGTCCTCGGCCCACGAAATCATGGCATTAATCGCCCCGTGGACCGAGCCTTTCTTGGCCTACCTAAATAGGCAGGAGCTCCCCGAAGACCAAAATGAAGCACGCTGGATCGTCCGGCGCTCTAAAGCTCACAAAGTCTACGAAGGGGAACTCTACAAGAAAAGCGCTACCGGAGTACTCCAAAGATGCATCTCCGAAGAGGAAGGGCAGCAGCTCTTGGCTGAAATCCATGCCGATCAAGCGGGCACCACGTCATGCTCGAGCATTAGTCGCAAGGCCTTCCAGACAGGTTTCTACTAGCCGACGGCCCAAGCAGACGACAGGACCTTGTCCAACATTGCGTTGGTTGCCGCCTCTTGCCAATCAGAGTCATATGCCCCTACCGCTCTCCAAACAATCCCCATAACTTGGCCCTTTGCGGTCTGGGGGCTGGATATGGTCGGACCTCTTAAAGGGGGAAGCCATAAGAAAAAAATACTTATTGGTCATGGTGGACAAATTCACCAAATGGATAGAAGCCAAACCAGTCAAAACGGCCGATTCCGGACCAGTAATAGACTTCATATCCGGGCTTGAACACCGATACAGTGTCCCCCACAGCATCATCTCTGATAATGGCTCAAATTTCACAGCCTACGAACTGAAAACTTGGTGCGCAAATATGGGCATTAAGCTTGATTACACTTCCGTCTACCATCCCCAAACAAATGGCCAGGTAGAGCGGGCAAATGGTCTCATCATGAGCGGCATCAAACCCAGAATAGTGCGATCCTTGACAGAGTCGGATACACACTGGGTCGAGGAGCTCGACTCTGTACTCTGGGGGCCGCGGACCACGCCGAATCGCACCATCGGATATACACCATTTTTATGGTGTACGGCACGGAAGCAGTATTACCCTGCGACATAATACATGATTCGCCACGCGTACGGATGTACGAAGAGAAGGAAGCCGAGTTAGATCGGCAAGATAACTTGGATGCCCTGGAAGAGGAGCGCAACGTTGCAAAAGCCCGCTCCGCATTCTATCAGCAGCAGGCTCGACGATATCAAAGTAGAGAAGTGTGGGCCAAAACTTACAATATTGGCGAGCTCGTTCTACTCCTATCGGAGAAGAAGAAGGACAAGCTCAAACCCAAGTGGGAGGGTCCCTTCGTCATTGATAAAGTTCTCACCGGAGGAGCGTACCGCTTACGTAATGCATCCGATAACAGACTCGAGCCGAACCCATGGAACGCGGCCAGACTCTGGAGATTCTACGCCTAACGCCGAACTCAATGTTCGTCTCCTAACCCCTCCTTTTTAATTATGCTCCATCCCTTTTTCCTTTCTCGGCCTTTTTCCTCTTCACCCAAAGTATTCAATACAGTGCGGACTCCCGGATCACTCCGGCTGCACTAGGTGTGTAAGCAATACCTGGGGGCTTCCTATACGGAAGCTAAAAATAATTACTCACATGGCTTTCTGCCCATCACATATGCATTCTTTTTCCATATGTGCCTTTTCTTCACCATTATATGCATCGATATGACTTAAGATGTGGCCAAGCTGGGTTGCCCGGCTCTTGTGTTTATGCCCTACATTCCCGTTAATTCGGCTAGGGCATAAGGGGAGCACCTCTGCGATTGTTACTGCCGGTTCAGCCGGATGTGTACCTCAGACTGGGTGAAGCCGAAAGCTAGCTTCCTTAAGAGAATATTCGGTCAGTGAACAAAAGATGTGTTCGTTTATTATAACGTAAATCCCCAGAAGTCTTGTATCCTGCGCCATCATTCGCAGTCCGGACATGTGCATTGTCGCATGCGTACCCACGGAAAGGAACCCCTAACGGAACTATTCTCCCTGGAAGATGTTTCTTACTATCCATGTAATATAACATAACTACTTGGGTACTTGTCTGTTTAAGCACTTATGACCCCTACGCCTTGTTTCAAAGCATACCCCGGTTTTGTATAACTGAGTGGGTATTCGGACACACCCCAGACTGTAGGATCCAGGGGATGAAGCAAAAAGGTCCGCCATGACAAATGATTTTAATCCGACTAGGGGCTAATTATGTCCATTAAATTACACAGTCACTTGGACTGACTATATTCCTCCTCTATACCATCCAACAGGCTATCTAGCTTACAATCCTGTTGAGAATACTTAGCGGCTAACGCTACCTGGTCATATACCAGACTCACAGGAATTTCTTGCCCATCCGCCCAAAGTCCGATTTCGGCCATATGGTTCGGGTCCAGCTTGGTGTAGCGCGTCTTCACCATAGCCCAGGCTTATCTTGCACCTTGCCGGCAGGCTGACATCTTCCACAATCGGAAGCGCTGCCGTGCTCCTTGAAGCATATCCACAAGCTCCCCCATGCCATTCGGCAGGAGGCTTGATGGCCACAAGGCCTGAGCAACGCCCAAGATCACCGCCGAGCTCGCTGCAGCCGGTTGTGAGAGGTCTTGTAGTAAATCTCCTGCAGATGAGGGCATCTCCTCCTCAGGGCGACCCGTTAACATTCCTACAAGCACAATCCTTTCAGTATACTTCCGCGCTGCACTATACTACAGTTCGTCTAGGCACTTACCATAAATGCCGCGTCGAAGCCTTTTGTTCTCCTTCACGGAGTCCGCCAGCTGAGGGCGGAGATCTTTTAACTCCCCGTCCTACTGGACTTTAGCATCTTGAAGATTGTTCTGCTCCTACCTAACTCGCGTAAGAATGCACTCGCCAGCCCCCAGCTGCCTTTTGAGATGCGATGCGTCCTCTCTTACGCCCTCCGGATTCACCCCGGGATTGTCTCAGAGAATTTTCTCGTTAGATTTGTCATATCATCCATTTACTAACTGTGCATCTTCGTACAATTGCGGCAACTGTTACTGTGATGAGGGCTTTTGGGATTCCTCTAACTTGGCAATCTGACCCCTCAGTTCGGCCTTGCACTCCTCCAGCTCCCGAGACAATTGCTCATTCTTATCTAAAAGGACCTGTGCATACATTGATCCTTAAAACAATTGTTCCAACCATTTCAAGTCTCAGGGGCTACTGCTACACATGCTTATCAAATTTTCTTACCCGTATATCTTTGGTATACTGGTCCGTCACTCGGGCAAACCCGCCTTGAGCAGCTCGGATGTAGGCGTCTCCCGAATTGAAGGCGTTAAATGCCTCTTCGAAAAAGATGTTGTTCCGAAGTACGGCCCGTCGGTGTCGGTGATTCATGGCACTCACTACTTCGGAATTCGTGGCCGAGAGCATATCCGCATTCTCTGTTGGAGAACTATGCGACATCGGCCCCGCTCCCGCCTCTGCTCTCGAAGCCGGTTTTGGAATCCGGCTGGTGGAGGAGTGGTTGGCAGGATCCCCGGATATAGTCCGGCTGCTCCTCTTCCCGCCAGGACACAAAGAGTGTTGTCATACTTCAAAAATACCATAATCACAGCACAAGTTTTTGCCTTACCTCTGTAGCGGCGAGTCGACCCTTACCGCCTTCCTCTTGAGCCTGCCCGATCCGGACGCCCTTGGCCAACGAGTCCCTAGGGGCTCGGCCCCACGCTCCGACCGTCGTCTCTGCAAAAACACGTCACTTCAAGGGTAAGGCATGACATCTGAAGGGAGTCCTCTTCGGAGGATAGGGTTTTTTGACTTGGCTTACACACGACGTAGGAAGCGGTCCGGGATAGTCGGTAGTAATGGCCACTGAGGCGCCATTGCAGCTCGCTTAATAAAATATCCCGTTGACAAGCTCCACGGTAAAATCCGGATCTTCCTCGAGACCTGGATCTAGGGCCCTTCCGGGGTCCTCTGGCTGCGAGGAGGGGCTGGAGATTCCTTCTATGGCCCTCCTCAGTTCCTGCTCGGGAATATCGAGGCAGATGATCTTAGCGAAGAACGCCGCAATAAGTGACGCGGGCAAAGGAATGACAACTTACCCAGTTTGGGGGGTTGTACATGGAGAATCCATCTCGCGGTTTGATGTGAAGGAATTCCTCCTGTTCCCCTTTGTATAAATTGGACAATATCCTTGCCAAAGCAGTGGCGGAGTCCGGACCCTTACAGCCACAGCGGGTGGCATCATCTTCCCCGTTGAAGTGCCACATGGGCTTCCCCCGATATTGAAGTGGTTGCACTCCCCTTATTATGCATATTGCCATAACCTCGACTATCGCCACCCAGATTTGGCCAAGAACTTTATCCTGCTCATTAGGTAATATATTTCCTGGTATCCTCCTCTTGGGGGCCTCGGGGTGCCGACTTAGACGTGCCCTCGGCCAAGGCATCGAACTTGGGGAGACCTGTCCGGACTGGATCCGGAAGGGGAACGTCGTCAATGTAGAACCACTCTGAAGGCCAGTTCTCTGGTGCCTTCTTGGGAGTGCCAGATAGGTATCCGGTCTTGGCAATGCGCCATACTTCGGCCCCGCCCACCTGACATAGGGATTCTCCCTGGTTGCAGGGGACAAGGCAGAACAACTTCTTGCATAACCCGAAGTGAGGCTCGCAGCCTAAAAATAGCTCACGAAGGGCAATGTACCCTGCTAAACGTAGTATAGAGGCAGGGGTAAGATTGTGTAACTGGAGGCCGTAGAACTCCAGGAGCCCGCGAAGGAACGGGTGAATAGGAAACCCGACGCCCCTTAGCAGATACGGGATGAGGCATATTCGCTCCTCTGGAGATGGATTGGGAGATCTCTCCACTTGCTCCCCGCCATTATAGGTGGCTATTCCGGCTTGGACAGGGACCATGAATGCTGGTGGAAGAAACCCTTGGGTTTGTAACTCAATCAAACGGCTATGGGGAACTGAACACTCTTCCCAGTCCCCCGGCTTGGAGCGAGGACAGCGAGCAGAGGAGCTCTGACAATCGGCCGTGTTGGAATGGTTTTTCTAGAGCGCTCTGTTGGATGCTTGCTCGAGGGGGAAGAGTGAGGTTTGGATCTGAGAATCCCCGTCTCTTCAAATAGGCGGTCAGCCCAAAAGATTGAGGGTGGCAAGTGCGAAAAATACCTCGGCTCCTCGCATTCGCTCGACACGTGGAGATGGTCATTATTGAGGTACTAAAGCCAAGGAATACAACATTGATGGAGTTCCGGACACTATTCATCATGACAGGTACTTTGGAGTATTCGGAGATGGAACCCGCCCTGCAATGCCGAAGACAAGACTACGCGCCGGACTCATTATCATTGAAGCCTAGTTCAGGGGCTACTAAGGGAGTCCTGGATTAGGGGGTATCCGGACAGCCGGACTATATACAGCGTCCGGACTATTGAAGCGTGAAGATACAAGACTCAAGACTTCGTCCCGTGTCCGGATGGAACTCTCCTTGGCGTGGAAGGCAAGCTTGGCGATCCAGATATTATATTTCCTTCCTTGTAACCGACTCCATGTAAACCCTAGCCCTCTCTGGTGTCTATATAAACCGGAGAGGTTGGTCCTTAGAAGGCCGATCACAATTACAATCATACCATCATAGGCTAGCTTCTGGGGTTTAGCCTCTACGATCTCGTGGTAGATCTACTCTTGTACTACCCATATCTTCAATATTAATCAAGCAGGAAGTAGGGTTTTAGCTCCATCGAGAGGGCCCGAACCTGGCTAAACATTGTGTCCCTTGCTTTCTGTTACCATCAGCCTAAGATGCACAGATCGGGACCCCCTACCCGAGATCCGCCAGTTTTGACACCGACACAAACCTCTGCACTTGGAGGCCCAACAACGTCTACAAGAAGAAGGTTGTGTAGTAGACATCACATTGTTCTTTCCATCTCAATAAGGGTACGGTTCTTCCTCTCAACAACTCCATTTTGTTGAGGTGTGTATGTAGTCGAGAACTCATGTGAGATGCCTTCTTCGTCCAGAAAGGTATCCACATTTGCGTTCTTGAACTCCGTTCTGCTGTCGCTCCAAACCTTCTTGATGTTCACTTCAAACTGATTTTTGGACCTTCCTAGCGAAGTTCTTGAAGATCTTTTGTACCTGCGATTTGTCATTGAGAAAGAACACCCATGTAAACCTTGAAAAATCATCAACTATGACCAAACAGAAAGAGTTACCACCAAGGCTCTTGTAAGAATTGGGATCGAAGAGATCCATATGAAGTAGCTCAAGTGGTGTCCTTGTGGTCATAATGTTTTTCATGGGATGACTTCCTCCAACTTGTTTTCCTGCTTGGTAAGCACTACAAAGTCTATCCTTGTCAAAAATTACATCTTTAACACCAAGGATATGATCTCCTTTAACAACTTTATCAAGATTTCACATACCAACATGTCCTAGCCTTCTATGCCATAACCAACCTTTAGAAGATTTTGCAATAAGACATGTACGAGGTTGGGATCTTTTAGTGAAATCAACAATGTATAAATCACTTCTACAGATACCGATAAAGATCATATTATGATTATCTCAACAAAACACCATATTATGATTATCTCGACGAAACACTTGACAATCTAGCTAATTCGGTAAATAGAACATTGAAACCAAAGTCGGCTAATCTAGATACGAGAAGAAGATTGTAACCAAGAGATTCAACAAGCATAACATTTTGAATGGAGCTATCATTGGATATGGCCACCTTACCAAGGCCAAGTACCTTACCCTTGGAGTTGTCTCCAAAAGTCACATACTTGCATGGATCATCAGTTTTAGCAAGCTCATGAAACATGGCTCTATCTCCAGTCATGTGATCGGTGGATCCACTATCGAGAATCCATTCTTTTACTCCGGCCATGTAATCTTCAAGATTTACTATGAGACTAAGATTTATCATAGTCTTCTCATATTCAATCTCGAACTCTCCTTCCTCATCATAGTAGCCATGGTCAACATCGTCATCATCAATATATATGTGATCATCACCTAAGGCAATGGACTTGCTAGTTACATGATCATGATAATGAGCAAGTTTATGAACTCTAATAGCTTCCATTGCGATGTTGCTAGTGATTCCAACATCACCTTTAGCACACATAAGATCACGAAGCTCAAATAAACAATCATCAAAACTAAGAATCACTAGGCTTCATCTTATGAAAGGCAATAAATTTATGAAGGATCTCATTAAGGTTCTTTAAAGAGAAATCAGGAAAGCGCATTTCTAAGCTCTTTCACAAAGTATAGGCACATTTAAAGTTTTGCATACAAACAAGCACATTTTTAGGTAATCCTCGAATGGTAAGATTGGCGGTTCTAAGATTACGAAGCATGTCAATTTCCTCTTTATGAGTAGGGTGCAAGGGATCAATAGGAGCCACATAAGGGTCGGGCATATACTTGCTCAAGTTAAATTCACCAAAGATATCAAGCATTTCATTTTTTTCAAGAGTTATAGTGCTCTCCATCAAGAATGGGCACTCTACGTCTAAGACTCCCCAAAGTAGACATATCCATCTTCCTCCAATGGTGATTAAACCAAAGCAATGGAGACCAAAGCTCTCATACCAATTTTAGAAACGAGAAGACATATCTAGAGGTGGGTGAATAGACTCTTAACCAACCAAAGGTGCAGTTTTTAGTTTTCTTAAAGTTTAGGCAGATTTTGGCACTAGTTAAGGAACAATCAATACTTTCTACACACGCATATCTAGAGATTGAGCAGCAGAAATAGCATAACATGCAACTTGCGCTGAAAGTAAATGGGCAGAGCTTGGAAGATCAAAGACAATGAAGACACAGTGACTTTTGGCGTGGTTCCAATAGGTGGTGCTATCGTGCATTCACGTTTATGGAGACTTCAACCCACGGAGGGTTACGGTTGCGCGAGTCCACGGATGGCTCCACCCATGAAGGGTCCATGAAGAAGCAACCTTGTCTACTCCACCATGGCTTACGTCCACGAAGGACTAGTCTCACCTGGGGAATATCTTCACAAAGTAGGCGATCTCCTTGCCCTTATAAACTCCTTTGTTCGACTTCACAAGATCTTGGAGGCACCCAAGTGACACGTAACCAATCTAGGAGACACCACACTCCAAAAGGTAATCGATGTTGTCATTGATGATGAACTCCTTGCTCTTGGGCTTCAAATGATAGTCTCACAACACTTAATCACTCTCTCACAGATTTGGCTTTGGTAGGAGAAGGATTGGAGTGGAAAGCAATATGAGGAGGCTAGAAATCATGGTTCAAATGGATGGATTGGAATCTCTTGATCTCTACACATGAGTAGGTGGTTCTCTCTCAGAAAATGAATGGTGGAAGTGTAGTTTCATTCTGATGTCTCTCTTAAAGAGTAGGTGGAGGTGGAGGGGTATAAATAGCCTTCACCCAAAATCCACCCATTACAAGCCTTTTGACCCAACTCAGTGACACCGATCCAAAAACTCGGTGAGACCGACATGTGTAAAAGATTTGAACGTTGGGATTTTCAGTGGGACCGAAGTGAGAATCTCGGTGGGACCGATATGTGATGATCTAGGCAAGGCCGCGTTTTGGTAGTTCCGATCGGTTCAACACAGTAATTATGAAGTGAAGCGATTTGGTTACAGAAACTTGGTCAATGCAAATTAGTGCGACCGATCGTCATCTCGGTCAGACTGAAACTCTAGGATTTGACCGTGGCATGTATAGGATCAACTCGGTGAGTCCGGATGGGATGTTTTCGATGGGACCGAGTTGGCTTTTTAGGGTTTGGACAGATATGACTAGGGGAAAGTGATCTAGGGTTTTTGGAGCAATATCATCAAGCACTTGAGCAATTGAGTCATGATCAAAACCTCACCCCCTTTTAATACTATTGGCTTTCCTATGGAATCAATGTGATCTTGGATCACTTAACCAAAAAATGTAGAGTCTTGAAACTTTGCCAATCCATGTCCTTAGAATTATGACGGGTCCACAATCTCATGTCCTTGCCATGCCAATGTTGATTTTTTCTGAAATATACTAGCTGAAAGTGTTAGTCCAACAACATGTATGTTGACATAAATTACCAAAACCACCAAGGGAGCAAGTGTGCTTTCATATAGAGATGTTCCCAATTGACCAAAAAACATATTTTGAACAAATCAGAGATATTGTTTGTTCGTCCTAGTTTAGCGGCCCCCATCGGAGAGATATCTGTTGGTCCATATTTTCCATGAGTATGTTAAACACAATCAAACTAAAATTAAACATCTCTCAAATAATTACAATCAAACTATTTAAAAGCATACAAAATTGTTAGCTTGGTAAGCTGCCAACAAACAATTGCAATCAATGAAATATTTAAAAGCATATAGTTTGGATGTTGTGATGTCATTACATACCTTTGTCTTGTTCCCAGGAATAAAATTCTATATTATCTCACAAACAATAATGATAATCTAGATCCGAGTTCAAGTGGATTAAGGGCCCGTTTGAAATGGAGGAGAGAAAAAAAGTCCAAGAATAGAAAAATGCAAGAATTGCAAATCATGTCTTAGGGTCTTGTTGATTCACAGGATTCTCAAAAATGTGGGAATGGAAAAAACATAAGATTAAAATGCCATGCTTATCTTAATCCTACATGATTTTTTAGGTATTTTGTGATGGAAATATGCCCTAGAGGTAATAATAAAATGGTTATTATTATATTTCCTAAATCATGATACAGGTTTATTATTCATGCTAGAATTGTATTGACCGGAAACCTTAATACATGTGTGAATACATAAACAAATACCGTGTCCCTAGTAAGCCTCTACTAGACTAGCTCGTTGATCAAAGATGGTTAAGGTTTCCTAACCATTAACATGAGTTGTCATTTGATAATGGGATCATATCATTAGGAGAATGATGTGATGGACAAGACCCATCCGTTAGCTTAGCATAATGACCGTTCAGTTTTATTGCTATTGCTTTCTTCATGTCAAATACATATTCCTTCGACTATGAGATTATGCAACTCCCGGATACCGAAGGAATGCCTTGTGGGCTATCAAACATCACAACTTAATCGGGTGATTATAACGATGCTCTACAGGTATCTCTGAAGGTGTTTGTTGAGTTGGCATATATCGAGATTAGGATTTGTCACTCCGAGTATCGGAGAGGTATCTCTAGGGCCTCTCGGTAATACACATCATAAGCTTGCAAGCAAACGACTAAGGAGTCAGTCACGAGGTGATGTATTACGGAACGAGTAAAAAAACTTTCCAGTAACGAGATTGAACTAGGTATGAAGATACCGACGATCGAATCTCGGGCGTAACATATTGATGGACAAAGGGAATTATGTATGTTGTCATAACGGTACGAACGATAAAGATCTATGTAGGAGCCAATATGGGAATCCAGGTTCCGCTATTGGTTATTGACTGGAGACGTGTCTCGTTCATGTCTACATAGTTCTCGAACCCGTAGGGTCCGCACGCTTAACGTTCGTTCACGATATAGTAATATATGAGTTATGTGATTTGGTGACCGAATGTTGTTCGAAGTCCTGGATGAGATCACGGACATGACAAGGAGTCTCTAAATGGTCGAGAGGTAAAGATTGATATATAGGACGATCGTGACACCAGAAGTGTCCCGGAGGGTACCGGGTACATATCGGATCACCGGAAGGGGTTTCGGGCACCCCCGGCAAATGATATGGGCCATATGGGTCAAGAGGGGAAACGCACCAGCCACAAGGGGCTGGTGAGCCCCCCATATGGGCTGACCAAGGTGGAGAAGTAAAGGGGAAGGAGGAAGGAAAGAAAGGGAATATGATTCCACCTTCCCCCTCTTTCCTTACCCCTCCGATATATATATGGCAGGGGGCGCGGCTTGAGAGCATCCCACATAGGATTCGGCCCTACTTGGGGCGCCTCCTGTCCTCTCCCCTCGCCCTCCCACCTATATACATGTAGGGGGGGGGGGGGCTAGCACACCCCAGACAATTGCCTAGCCGTGTGCGGCAGCCCCCTCCACCGTTTACACCCTCAGTCATATTTTCGTAGTGCTTAGGTGAAGCCCTGCGAGGATCACTTCACTATCACCGTCATCACTCAGTTGTGTTGACGGAACTCATCTACTACCTCGACGCCTGGCTAGATCAAGAAGGTGACGGACGTCACCGAGCTGAACATGTGCAGAACGTGGAGATGCCTGATACGTCTCCAACGTATCTATAATTTTTGATTGGTCCATGCTGTTATATTATCAATCTTGGATGTTTTATAATCATTTTATATAATTTTTTGGTACTAACCTATTGACATAGTGCCAAGTGCCAGTTGCTATTTTCTGCATGTTTTTTACATCGCAGGAAATCAATACCAAACGGAGTCCAAATGCAACGAAATTTCACAGAGATTTTTGATGGACTAGAAGACACCCCAATGGGCCAAGGCAGCGCCTGGGGGTGCTCTGAGGGGAGCACAACCCACCAGGGCGCGCCAGGAGGCCCAGGCGCGCCCTGGTGGGTTGTGCCCACCTCGGGTGTCCCCAGACCGCCTCTTTGCTCTATAAATGCCCCAATATTCCAGAAACCCCAGGGAAGTCGACGAAAATTAATTCCAGCCACCGTAGAGTCCAAACCACCAGATCCAATCTAGGCACCATCATGGAGGGGTTCACCACTTCCATTGGTGCCTCTTCAATGATGCATGAGTAGTTCTTTGTAGACCTTCGGGTCCGTAGTTAGTAGCTAGATGTCTTCCTCTCTCTTGCTGGATTCTCAATACAATGGTCTCTTGGAGATACATACGATGTAATTCTTTTTGCGGTGTGTTGGCTGGGATAGGATGAACTTTGAGTTTATGATCAGATCTATCTCTTTATACCCATGAAAGTTATTTGAGTTTCTTTGATCTCTTATTTGCATGATTTCTTATAGCCTCGTATTTCTTCTCCGGTATTTGTTTTTTTGGCCAACTTGGTCTATTTATCTTGCAATGGCAAGAAGTTCTTTGCAGTGGGTTCGATCTTATGGTGCTTGATCCAAGTGACAGAAGGGGAACCGACACGTATGTATCGTTGCTACTAAGGATAAAACGATGGGGTCTATCTCTACATAGATAGATCTTGTCTACATCATGTCTTCGTTCTTATTGCATTACTCCGTTTCCGCACGAACATAATACACTAGATGCATGCTGCATAGTGGTCGATGTGTGGAGTAATAGTAGTAGATGCAGACAGGAGTTGGTCTACTAATCTTGGACGTGATGCCTATATAATGATCACTGCCTAGATATCGTCATGATTATTTAAAGTTCTATCAATTGCCCAACAGTAATTTGTTTACCAATAGTTTGCTATTTTTCTCGAGAGAAGCCGCTAGTGAAACCTACGGCCCCCGGGTCTCTTTCTCATATTATCTCGCTTTGCGATCTACTTTTCCTTTGCTTTTATTTTCAGATCTATTAAACCAAAAATCCAAAAATACCTTGCTGCAATTTATTCTTATTTATTTTATTTGGCGTTTGATCTATCAATCTACTACAATTTATTTCGCGTCAGTTTACCTATCTTGGGTCGCCACTGCCCGAAAGGGATTGACAACCCCTTTTACACATCGGGTTGCGAGTATTTGTTATTTGTGTGTTGGTGTTGTTTACGTTGTGTTGCTTGGTTCTCCTACTGGTTCGATAACCTTGGTCTCATAACTGAGGGAAATACCTACAGCCGCTGTGCTGCATCATCCCTTCCTCTTTGGGCAAATACCGACGTAGCTTCAAGCCGCATCAAAAGGAATTTCTGGCACCGTTGTCGGGGAGATCTTCAACATATACTAGGTTCCTAATCACAAATCGCATCTCCTCACAATTTACATTATTTTCCATTTGCCTCTCGTTTTCCTCTCCCATACTTCACAAAAAATTTCCGTTTTATTCGGCTTCTTTCCGTTTGCCTTTTTCATGTCAGATCTCTTGTTTGCTTGTGTTGCCATGTCTCTCTTATTTGCTTGCATATTCCTTTGCTAAAAATCTATTGATATGGATCCTCATCCACTTGCTAATCTTTTCAAAAGATCCAATTATGATGAACCAATTGCTAGTGAATTGAGTTCACTAGATTATCTTTATGAAGTTTTTCTTGAGATTTATGAATCTGAGAATTGTGATGAAGTGTTAAACGATGGAATTTATAAAGTGATTCATGATAGCTCCTTGAATGAAAAGCATGATTGCAATGATATTAATATAAATTCTATTAATGTCAATTGTGCTAATAATATGCAAAACCCCAATCTTGGGGATGCTAATTTTGATATGTCCACTACTTATTGCAATGATCATGACTGGGGTGATTCTTCTTATGATCTTGAAAATTTATTTCAGCCTCACGATGAATATGTTTGCGATAATATTGAAAGTTGGTTTGGAAGAGTGTCAAATCTAGGTAATAATGATCCCACTACTTTGGATCATGATCAATCTTATGAAAATTTTGATAAAAGTGGGCTTGGAGAGGTCATGACTTTATTTGATGATCCCACTATTTTGGAAGAGTGTCAACTTTGCATGCGTGTGGCTCATGTAGAGAATATGTTATGTGATAGCTATATTGTTGAATTTGAATATGATCCCACATGTAATTATTAGGAGAGAGGAAATTATGGTTGTAGAGATTTTCTTGTTACTAAATTACCTCTCTTCATGTTGAGATTGTCTATGTTTTATTCTTCTTCCTTGCATTTGCTAGCTATTTCTTGTGTTGATAATTTGTTTGCTATAAAATCTCTATGCATAGGAAGTATGTTAGACTTAAGTTTGTTTGTCACATGTTTTATGATGCTCTCTTTGTGCTTCAATTTTTTTGTCTTTCATGTGAGCATCACTAAAATTATCAATGCCTAGTTAGGGGCGTAAAATGATAGCGCTTGTTGGGAGGCAACCCAATGAATAAAATTTATTTTTGCTTTTTCTTTCTGTTCTTGAGTGTTTGTATAATTATGCTACTGTTATGATTGTGTTTTTTGTATTTTAATTAGTGTTTGTGCCAAGTAGAACTTAGGATTTTCTTGAGTGATAGTTGTTGATCTTGCTGGAAAAAACAGAAACGATCATGACTGGGGTGATTCTTCTTATGATCTTGAAAATTTATTTCAGCCTCACGATGAATATGTTTGCGATAATATTGAAAGTTGGTTTGGAAGAGTGTCAAATCTAGGTAATAATGATCCCACTACTTTGGATCATGATCAATCTTATGAAAATTTTGATAAAAGTGGGCTTGGAGAGGTCATGACTTTATTTGATGATCCCACTATTTTGGAAGAGTGTCAACTTTGCATGCGTGTGGCTCATGTAGAGAATATGTTATGTGATAGCTATATTGTTGAATTTGAATATGATCCCACATGTAATTATTAGGAGAGAGGAAATTATGGTTGTAGAGATTTTCTTGTTACTAAATTACCTCTCTTCATGTTGAGATTGTCTATGTTTTATTCTTCTTCCTTGCATTTGCTAGCTATTTCTTGTGTTGATAATTTGTTTGCTATAAAATCTCTATGCATAGGAAGTATGTTAGACTTAAGTTTGTTTGTCACATGTTTTATGATGCTCTCTTTGTGCTTCAATTTTTTTGTCTTTCATGTGAGCATCACTAAAATTATCAATGCCTAGTTAGGGGCGTAAAATGATAGCGCTTGTTGGGAGGCAACCCAATGAATAAAATTTATTTTTGCTTTTTCTTTCTGTTCTTGAGTGTTTGTATAATTATGCTACTGTTATGATTGTGTTTTTTGTATTTTAATTAGTGTTTGTGCCAAGTAGAACTTAGGATTTTCTTGAGTGATAGTTGTTGATCTTGCTGGAAAAAACAGAAACTTTTCTGTCCAGAGTTAGAATTTTAATAAATCACATAAGCGAAGAAAAACTCTGAATTTTTTATAGTAGATCGATATACAAATTGCTTAGGTCATTCTCGGTTTTCAGGATTTTTGGAGTTACAGAAGTATTTGAACAATTCAGATTGCTACAGACTGTTCTGTTTTTGACAGATTCTGTTTTCCTTGTGTTGTGTGCTTGTTTTGATGGCTCGATGGTTTTCTTTGATGAGGTTTTGCCATATAAAAGTTGGAATACAATAGATATAATGCAAGAACAAAATATGAATAGGTTGCAGCAGTACTTATAGTAGTGATTTATTTTCTTATACTAACAGATCTCACGAAGGTTTTGTTGGAGTTTTATGTGATTGAAGTTTTCAAGTTTTGGGTTATCTTACGATGGATGAAGGAATAAGGAGTAAGAAGAGCTTGGGGATGCCCCATCATCCCAAGCTATTCCAAAGAGAGCAAGAAACTCAGCTTGGGCATGCCCCCGAGTGGCATCCCCTCTTTCTTCTAACGACCATCAATATTTTACTCGAAGCTATATTTTTATTCGTCACATACGATGTGTTTTGCTTGGAGCGTCTTGTATGATAAGAGTCTTTGCTTGTTTTATTTTGTGTTTTAAGTCTTGATTCCTAGCTGGACACACCTATTTGAGAGAGCCAAAATTATGTCATGACTTGTTAGAATTGCTCTCTATGCTTCACTTAAATTTTTATGAGCTATGGACTTGCTCTAGTGCTTCACTTATATCTTTTTGAGCATGGTGTGCTTTAGTATTTTTGAAGAAATGCTCTCTTGCTTCACTTAGATTTATTTGGGAGTTAGTAAATTTTTGGAAGAAATTCTCTCTTGCTTCACTTAAATTAATTTGAGAGAAAGAAATATTATGCTCATGATCTTCACTTATATTTGTTTGAGCTTATCAAAAGCAACATATGAAAATTAATTCCAAAGTGATAGATATCCAAGAAGGATATAATAAAAACTTTCATGAAGATCATGGGACAAAATAAACTTGATTCTTAGTAATAGTTTTGAGGTATGATGATGTGATATGTGAGTCATGTTGATGAGTAATAATGCTTTAGTAGGAATATTGGTGTTAAGGTTTGTGATTCCCTATGCAAGCACGAGAGTCAATAATTATGCAATGAAATTATATCCTACTTGTGGTGCATTATTCGGTGTTAATTATGCTTAATGCTCTCTTATGAGATTATTCGTTTCTTGGTTGGTCGCTTCTCAATCTTTTGCTAGCCTTCATTTTTCACTAAGTATGATCACTACTTGTGCATCCAAAAACGTTTAAACTAGTTTTGCCACATCCGTCCACTATACGTACCTATATGCGGTATTCTTTTGCCGTTATAAGCAAATTTGCATGTGCCATCTCTAATATTCAAAATAAACATCTCTTTTGTGTGTTCGTACCGCTCGTGGAGCGGTGATGGGTGGCTAATATTTTCCATGCCAGATGTGTTATTCTCACGATGAGTGTTTATTCACTTGTTATTGCACGAGAGTAAGGCAACGTTATTAGGGATGCCCAGTCCCAAAATGAAAAATGAATTTACTTTATGTTGTCAAATAATAAATTCCTTGGAAAGTGTTGGTGTGGAAGGCCCCCGTGGATACGGTTAGCCATGGAAAGTGAAAGTATGGTGGAAAAAGGAATAAACTTTAATTTATGTTTGGGAACCGTCTATGATATATCTAGCATGGAAAGTGTTGGGAACTCTAAGACATTTTCGTTTGTGGGAAAGGCACACCTCCCAAAATGTTTTTTTACCTCTAAGTTTTTCGCTTTGTGCCCTATTAACTCTACAAATCCCTACTTCCCTCCGCGAAGGGCCTTTCTTTTACTTTATGCAATTTTTATTTTGAATTTGAGTCTCCATCTTCTCTTATAAAGCACCAACTAGGAGGCACTATGATCGTACTTGAGCATTGGGTGTAGTTAATATGTGTAGTGTGTTTCATGAATGGATCAATGATTGAGCATGATGGGCTAGGGATAGCTTATTTTAGCATTGATATTTTGAAAGACATGGTTGCTTGTTGGTATGCTTGAGTATTTAAGTTATCATGTCAAAACTAGACTATTGATTTGAACAATATAGAAGTCCAATTGTCCATGCTATAAAGAAAAGAATATGAGATGACATGTTAGGCAGCATTCCACATCAAAAATTCAGTTTTTATCACTTACCTGCTCGAGGACGAGCAGGAGTCAAGCTTGGGGATGCTGATACGTCTCCAACATATCTATAATTTCTGATTGTTTCGTGCTGTTATATTATCAATCTTGGATGTTTTATAATCATTTTATATCATTTTTTGGTAATAACCTATTGACAGAGTGCCAAGTGCCAGTTGTTGTTTTCTGCATGTTTTTTACATCGCAGGAAATCAATACCAAACGGAGTCCAAATGCAACGAAACTTCACAAAGATTTTTTATGGACCAGAAGACACCATGGGCCAAGGCAGCACCTGGGGGGTGCTCCGAGGGGAGCACAACCCACCAGGGCACGCCTGGAGGTCCAGGCGCGCCCTGGTGGGTTGTGCCCACCTCAGGTGTCCCCGGACCGCCTCTTTTGCTCTATAAATGGCCCAATATTCCAGAAACCCTAGGGGAGTCGACGAAAATCAATTCCAGCCGCTGCAGAGTCCAGAACCACCAGATCCAATCTAGACACCATCACGAAGGGGTACACCACTTCCAATGGTGCCTCTCCGATGATGCGTGAGTAGTTCTTTGTAGACCTTCGGGTCCGTAGTTAGTAGTTAGATGGCTTCCTCTCTCTCGCTGGATTCTCAATACAATGGTCTCTTGGAGATCCATATGATGTAACTCTTTTTGCGGTGTGTTTGTCAGGATCGGATGAACTTTGAGTTTATGATCAGATCTATTTCTTTATATCCATGAAAGTTATTTGAGAAACAGTTTCTCTAATATCTTATTTGCATGATTGCTTATAGCCTCGTATTTCTTCTCCGATATTCGGGTTTTGTTTGGCGAACTTGATCTATTTATCATGCAATGGGAAGAGGTGCTTTGTAGTGGGTTCGATCTTACGGTGCTTTATCCCAGTGACAGAAAGGGAACCAACACGTATTGCTACTAAGGATAAAACAATGGGGTCTATCTCTACATAGATAGATCTTGTCTACATCATGTCATCGTTCTTATTGCATGCTGGATAGCAGTCGATGTGTGGAGTAATAGTAGTAGATGCAGGCAGGAGTCGGTCTACTAATCCTGGACGTGATGCCTATATAACGGTCATTGCCTGGATATCGTCATGATTATTTGAAGTTCTATCAATTTCCCAACAGTAATTTTTTTATCCACCGTTTGCTATCTTTTTCAAGAGAAGCCAGTAGTGAAACCTACGGCCCCCAGGTCTGTTTCTCATATTATTTGCCTTTGCGATCTACTTTTCCTTTGCATTTATTTTTAGATCTATTAAAACCAAAAATACAAAAATACCTGTTCGCACACGAACACGTCACGTGTACCCTCGACGCCGGGGGTGATGCACTGCAGCTCACGTCGAAGGTGTCTCGCCGGAAGCGCGATTCGCAAGACAACCGGAGAGAGCTTTTGAGGACCCGAAACCCCACACTCCCGGGAGGGACCCCTTCGGAGAGTGCGCTCGGATCAACTCGGTCTCAGTGATTGGTTTGCTTCGGTCCTACCGAGTCAACATTGCCAACTCGCTGGTAAATTTTCGGACCAACTCGGTCTCATCGATCAAATCAACTCGGTCGGTCCGAAATGACTCTGCAGCTTCTGTTTCTGACCTTGTTTTGCCTCCACAGGTTGCATACGACCTCGGATTAAGACGATTTTTATATCAGAATCCACCGTTTCGACGAGGCGCACCACTTTCATGTTGAAACGTTTTCAATCACAGGCCGTATTAATTGAGTTTCATGCCATTCTTTAATCTGGTGTCAACATGAGCATCTCCGAACTTGTCATAACTATTACATCCGAGCTCCTCTATAGAACATCTTCATATCCATCTCGATCTTCTTAGAGAGAGCCAGCCGGAGTGACCTCCAATCGTAATTTTGAATTAGTCTTTATATAGCCTAAGCAAATTTTATGACTATGCCACTTTTGAGCGTCAACACATGCCCCCCTGTTTTTCGGCATGGCTAGCATGCCGGAATATAACCTGTACCAAGTTTGTTCTAAGGACGATGTCAACACTTCATTTTCCATTTATATGTTCTTAGGGCGATAAGTATATATCGGCCATGTTTATGCTAAGGGCGATAGTTATGTATCGGCCATTGCCTATCTAGGCTTCTTGCCACACACTTGGGTGGTACTTCTTTAAATATTTTCCGTTGAGAGCTCGAGGTAACAATGCCCCTTGTACGGATTCCACCAAATATGAGTTACCAGGAACTACTCTTGTAATCCTAAAAGGACCTTCCCAACTTGGAGACCACTTCCTGAATTTTCTGTCTTTCGAACCAATTGGTAGAATCACCTTCCACACGAGATCACCAACTTGAAAAGTCTTCAACTTGACCTTTTTATTGTAAGCCCTTGCCACCCTCAACTTATCTCTCTCTATGGCCTCCAGAGCAGCCAAACGTTTATCAGCGACTTCGTCAATATTGTCCATCATCAAGTTATAAAAGTCCACCACCGATAAATCATTCTGTTTGGCTATTCTCAAAGCATTCAAATTCACTTCCACTGGTAAAACGGCCTCATGACCATATACGAGCTCATATGGAGTTACCTTTGTAGCACCATGCCTTGAGATTCTGTGTGCCCACAAAGCTTCGGACAGTAGCTCATGCCATCTCCTTGGATTGTCCTCAATCTTCTTCTTGATGAGTTTCATTAAAAGTTTATTGCTAGACTCAGCTTGTCCATTGGCTTGCGCATAATATGGAGAGGAATTGAGCAACTTTATGTTATAAGATTCGGCAAATTCTCTGACTTGGTGTGACATAAAAGATGAGCCTTGATCTGTAGTCAACGTTTGAGGAATGCCGGATCTATGAATAATGTGCTCGGTTATGAATTTAATTACCTCCACATGTGTCATGTTCTTGAGAGGTACTACTTCAGACCATTTAGTGAAATAATCGGTTGCCACCAATACGAACCGATGCCCATTTGAGGAAGACGGATGAATTTGTCCAATAAAGTCTAAACCCCATCCTCTGAAAGGCCACGGCTTGATAATGGGATGTAACATAGCAGCAGGAGCCAACTGAATATCACCAAATTTTTGACAAGCTTCACACCCTTTGTAATATCTGAAGCAATCATTAATCATAGTCGGCCAATAAAATCCAGCACGTCGTAGCAACCATTTCATCTTGAGAGCCGACTGATGAGTGCCACAAATACATTCATGGACCTCCCCCATAGCAACTCTCTCTTGGTCCTCGTCCAAGCACTTTAGAAGAACATCAACAACCGTTCGGCGATAGAGACCATCATCTCTCATTGTATATTTAAAATCCATATGTCGAACAGCCTTGTCCACCCTTCTACTAGGATCACGCAAATAATCAACAATGGGTTTCCTCCAGTCTTGATTTTCTCCTGCATTGAATATTTCATTAGTGGCCGAAACGGTGGGCTCCGGTTCGGCCTCCCCTATGTTGGCAAGTCTAGACATCGGCCTTTGAGAAATATGAAACATGCCATGATCCACATGATAGACGGATGCTTGTTGTGCCAACCCATTTGGTTTCCAGTTGTCATGTCTAGATATATGAGCAATGCTAAAATAATCCAAAGTAGAAATTATATCTAGACACTTATCAAGATAAACATTAAGTGATTCGTCAAAACACTGAAAAACTTTGGATATTTGCTGCACTACTAATAACGAATCACCAAAAGCCTCAATATGTGTAGCACCTATGCCAAGCAACATCTCTAAGCCGAATAACAATGCTTCATATTCGGCTTGATTATTTGTGCAAAAATATTCTAAGCCGCACGAGGCTTCAAAAACAGCACCATGAGGAGATATATAAACAATACCAACACCTTGGCCATTGCTACAAACCGAACCATCAAAATATAATCTCCATGGTACTAATGAGACAAGGTTTATATCAATATCATGCTTGTCATCAATCCGATGCTCAACAATAAAATTAGCAACGATTCGGCCTTTCATGGATTTCAGAGATTCATAAGCCAAATCATATTCAATTAAAGCATAAGCCCACTTGCCAATTCTACCACTAAGAATTGGCCTATGCAACATGTACTTGATGACATCGGTTTGACAAGCTATAATGCAAGTACTAGGCACTAGGTAATGTCTCAATTTTGTACAAGCATAATATAAGCATAAGCATAATTTCTCAATAAATGTATACCTTGTCTCGGCGTCCAATAAACGTCGGATTAAATAAGTAATAACATGTTCCTTCCCTTCGGTCTCTTGAGTTAAAACAACACCAATAACACCTTCTTCAGCTGCAATGTAAAGTCTAAATGGCTCCCTGTGCCTGGGCGCTTTCATAACCGAAGGAGTGCACAAATATTTCTTAATTATATCAAATGCCTCTTGCTGTTTTGCCCCGAAGTAAAATCAACATCATTCTTTAACCGAAGGATAGGAGTAAATGCATCAACCTTCCCTAATAGATTGGCTATGAACCTCCTCAAATAATTGACCTTGCCAAGGAATTTTTGCATGTTGGAGCCTCTACTTTCTGTATAGCTTCTATCTTTTTGGGATCAATTTCCACGCCATCTTCATGAATAATGAACCCAGAAACTTCCCAGCCGATACACCAAAGGCACACTTCAAAGGATTCATTTTCAGCCCATATTTCTTCATTCTTTGAAAAGCTAAGCGCAAATCGGCTAGATGAGATTCAAAAGCATCCGATTTGACAACAATATCATCAATATAAACCTCAAGTATAACACCAAGTAAATCATGAAAAATTAAATTCATAGCCCTTTGATACGTGGCACCGGCATTTTTTAATCCAAAGGTCATCACTGTCCACTCAAATAAACCAAGGAAACCGGGACATCAAAAAGCCGTTTTGGACATGTCCTCTTCGGCCATAAAAATCTGATTATACCCCGCATTACCATGAAGAAAGCTAATGACCTTATGTCCAGAAGCATCATTACTAAGCATATCGGCTATTGGCATAGGATACTCATCTTTAGGTGTAGCTCTATTCAAATCTATGAAATCAATGCACACCCTCAACTTGCCGGAGCCTTTCTTCTCTACTGGTACAATGTTAGAAATCCACTCGGCATACCTGCAAGGTCTAATAAAATTAGCTTTAAGCAAACGACCGATCTCTTCCTTGATCCGGTCATACGTTTTTGGATTAAACTTTACGGCCGATTGCTTATATGGCCTAAAACCGGCCTTTATAGGTAACCGATGCTCCACTAGCTCTCGGCTTAAACCTGGCATCTCATGATATTCCCATGCAAAGCAACAAACATATTCTTTTAATAGCTCGATCAACTTAGCCTTATGATCGGCTCTTAAATTTTCGTTTACAAATGTCGGCCTAGGAATTGAACCATATCCTATATCTATCTCTTCTAATGGATCGGCCGATGTAAAACCTTGTCCTAGTTTATCCATATCATCTAACTCTTCTATGGACTCATACATATCATTCTCATCGGACCGATATTCTACAAGATGTTTCTGTAACCACTCTGAGTTAGGATCCATTAAAATATATCATACCTTGGAGCCGATTACCGCCAACCGGTTTTAAAGAAACGGGCACAAAACCACTTTTCGTGGCGCTAAGAGAATCATATTCTGATAAGTCGCGCCCCGTCAAGCAAGTAGCATTGGGATGTTGCCAATCCACCGATGCATCGGCCAAAGCAACACAAGCCGAATTATCCGCATGAATGACTTCTACTTCATCATCAACCCATTGAATTAAAAACTGTTGCATAGTAGATGGAACGCATTGGTTTGCATGAACCCAATCGCGGCCTAGTATCACATTGTAATTACCTTGCACCTCGGCGACAAAGAATGCGGTAGCCAAAGTTTTTCTTCCCACTGTAAGCTCCACATACATTACACCTTTGGCTTCATTTTTCTCTTTGCCCTCAAATCCATTAAGCACCATGTTGGTCTTTATTAACTCTTCATCACGCAGCCCCACCATCGACAAGCATTCTAGCAACCGGCGATCCATTAATATGACCTTCAAGGAACAATGGCTTCAAGTGCGTCACCGGTTCTTTTGGCTTCTCGAATATAGCATTTTAGGACCAAAATCTAGCTGAGCTACTTCCCCTTCTTCATCTATAGCACGAAATTCAGCGGGTAAGTAATACACCATATTAATATCCATACCTTCATGAACCGGTGTAGACTCATAATCAAGCATTTCATCTTCTTCCGCAAGCATGTCCAATGACTCCGAAATATCTTCAAGGGAAGAGGAAGTAGTAGGCAAAGTGGACGATGTAATAGTAGCCGCATCGTCCTGCGTTGGTGGTGTAGGTGTTGCTATGATCAATGCAGCAGCTGCTATGTTTTCCTTTTGCTTTGGCCTCCACACTTGTTTTGGGGGTACCATGGGACGGCTTTCATTGAAAAATTTATCCCTTAGCTTTTCTGCTTCTTGTTCCTCCTTCTCATGACTCCTCATGCGCGGAATCTCCTTTTTTGCGCCTTGGTCAAACCGGAAGGACACCACTTAGGCTGAGTATATTTTGGATCCCTCGACTTGGCCTTGCTTGTGCTAGCTTTATGATCATTAGCCATGGGACCCTGCTGGACAGCAGCCACATCTTTATTAGAATCAGCCGGATTATCACCAATAATCGGCTCTTTGATTGTTAATTCTTTAGTGACTATCATAATAGTTTCAGCACTAGTATTCTTCTCCTTTTGCTTGCTAGGCTCTGAAATTTCAGCACTTGGTGATTTAGCACGCCACACTTGCTTGCCAACCCTTCCATGATTATCTTGCATTGACCGATTGACACCGTTGTTCAAACGGCCTCGTGTGGGATAAAAAAGCCTCTCATGAACGGGCCTCCTTGGTTTAGCCCAACCCATATGAAAAGCATAAGGGGCCATTGGGGGCTGCCCCCATCCTCCATTGTAGCCTCCCATGTAGTATGGCGCATAGGGGGGTGGCGCCATCCATGGTCCCGGTGCCCATGACCCATATGGCCTTGCGTGATGCTGAAATTCTTCCCGAGGAGGTGACCTTGAGCGCTTCAAATTTAATGCCCGGTCAGAGCTAGAACCGGACGCTTGATTGGCATCCTTGGACAATAGCATATCAAAATTTGGCTTGATTCTCTTGCGCTGCACTTTAGCTTCATTCGTCTTCCACTTGCCAACCTCTGGACTCTTGGGCTTAACAAATTTGACATGAGTGTTCTCTTGCACTTGTGGTTGCCCCCCGAATGTAGGATTCTTGATGGTGATCTTGATTACCTCCTTTCCACCGGGTTGCTTGTCAAGCACAACTTGTCTCCCCAAGACCTTGTCGCTCTCCTTATTTTTCCTGGGCTCACCAATGACAATATTATTTTTATTAGCTGATTCGGCTATGTTGGGCCGAATTAACGTCTTCTTCCCCTCCAAATCCATGGTGTTCATTGGGAAAGGCTGCTTATCAACTTGTATTTCAGAAAAAATCAGTAGTCCGTCATTAATGGCCGATTGTATCTGTCATCGAAAAACATTACAGTCATTAGTAGCATGAGAAAAAGAATTATGATACTTGCAATAAGCACGCCGTTTCAGCTCTTCGAACGGCGGTAAAGTATGAGATATTCTAATAATCTTGGCTTGCAACGAAGCATCAAATATTTTATCACAATTAGCAATGTTGAAAGTAAATTTCATCTCTTCATCAGGATTCTTACGAATCGGCTTTAAATCATTGGAAGTAAATGGTTTGGCCTTAGATGGCCAAACAAATTCAGCAGCATAACTATCACCGTCATCCTCCAAGTGATCACTATCATACTCAACCATATTCATCTTAGGGCGATCAGTTTTATATCTATGCACCTCTTTAAGATCTTTGCTTCGGCTTTCCTGAGCCAAAGCCCTTTGCAAGAATTGGTTGATATTTAAAAACTCATGTACTTCTAGCCTTTCTCTAATGTGAGTTCTCAAATCGCTAAGCACAAGATCGGCCAAATCTCTCTCGGTTATCACCAAACTATAGCACCGGTTTTTTGTATCTCTAAATCTTTTGACATAATCGGAGACCGATTCATCATGCTTTTGCTTAACCGATGTAAGATGGGATAGTTTAAGCTCATTGTCACCACTGTAGAAGTGATCATGAAACTTTTACTCCAATTGAAACCATGTAGCAATAGAACCGGGTGGTATTGCAGAAAACCACGAGAAAGCAGTACCAGTTAAAGATAAAGGAAAATAACATACTTTCCAATCGTCTCGTGAACTTGCCTCACCTAATTGTGCCAAGTATTGACTAACATGCTCCCATGTAGTCTTTTTTCCCTCTCCACTAAACTTAACAAAATCTGGAACTTTATATCAAGGAGGAGATGGCATGGCATAAAAATTTTCTAGATATGGTTTCCTGGAAATTCGTGGTTTAGGTAGTTCAATCCCACAATGCTCTCGGAACACCCTAGACATTTCCTCCCTGACATTAGCCAAAATATCACTGGTATTGAGTGACGTTGCGTGTGGTTGTGGCCCATGGTGAATATGATTTCTAATAGTTGGTATAGTGCTAGTCGGAAGAGATGGTGGTGTGTATGTTGTACCATAGTTCGGCAGCAATGCACTTGGACTTGCCGAACCGTAACGTAGCAATGCAGTTGGATTCATTGAACTTGGTACGTTCATGGCAGGATTAAAGGGTGGAGCAACAAGTTGGTTTGTCTGACTGGGATAAGAATTCAACAGCACGGGCGCCGATGAAATAGGTAAAGTTGGACTAAAGTTTTCCACACCAGCAGACATACTACCACTACCATGATATGACTGAGGAGTATTATTTCGAGCAGTATTATTGTCTATGATAGCTTGGTAAATAAGATCATTATTCTGAACAATAAGAGTAGTAGTTTCAGCTAACTGTTCAGGAGAGAAGGTTTTGCTTACAATCGGTTCTACCTGCTCATTGTGAAGAGGAGGAAACTTAATTTCTTCAATTGAAGTGATGTTGCCTTGGCGATCCTTTTTGAACTTAGCAAGGAACTCCTGCATCTCCTTCTCTTCATGCACCTTCTTGTACTCCTCAAAAGCTTGGCGATGTTCTGCCGATAATTCCTCAAAATTTGGCTTGATGATGTTATCGGCATCCACTTTAGATGGCTTGGGAAGATCGACCATGATGGTTGATGATGATTACTCTTTTTCCCCAGCGGAGTCGCCAAAAAGTGTGTTCGCACACAAACACGTCACATGTACCCTCGACGCTAGGGGTGATGCACCGCAGCTCACGTCGAAGGAGTCTCACCGGAAGCGCGATTCACAAGACAACCGGAGAGAACTTTTGAGGACCCGAAACCCCACAATCCCGGGAGGGACCCCGTCAGGGAGTGCGGCGGCTATGGGCTGCCCTAGGTCGGTCCAACCACCCCTAGAGCCTCGGGATTTGCAGCTCTCCAACACGAAGAACAACGAAGAACGAGGAAGCAAAAACATGGGAGAGACAAAATGTAGATGAAAAAGTAGTAGATGTGTTTTTTGCGATTGTGAGTTGTATAATCGGCCGTCACCTCTCATCTATTTATGAGGCGGCTGAACTTCCCGTACAAGAAAAGGACTAAAAATTCCGTCCAAAACATCAAAAACCCTAACCTATCTCGGACAGGAATTGTTGGTAATTTCCCGGACCAACTCGGTCTCACCGATTGGTTCACTTCAGTCCCACCGAGTGAACATTGACAACTCTCTGTATCCTTCTATAATTTCTCGGATCAACTCGCTCTCACCGATTGGTTTGCTTCGGTCCTACCGAGTCAACATTGCCAACTCTCTGGTAAATTTTCGGACCAACTCGGTCTCACCGATCAAATCAACTCGGTCGGTCCGAAATGACTCTGCAACTTCTATTTCTGACCTTGTTTTGCCTCCACAGGTTGCATACGACCTCGGATTAAGACAATTTTTATATCAGAATCCACCGTTTCGATGAGACGCGCCACTTTCATGTTCAAACGTTTTCCATCAGAGGCCGTCTTAATTGAGTTTCATGACATTCTTTAATCTGGTGTCAACATGAGCATCTCCGAACTTGTCATAACTATTACATCCGAGCTCCTCTATAGAACATCTTCATATCCATCTCGATCTTCTTAGAGAGAGCCATCCAGAGTGACCACCAATCCTAAGTTTGAATTAGTCATTATATAGCCTAAGCTAATTTTATGACTATGCCACTTTTGAGCGTCAACAATACCTTGCTGCAATTTATTCTTGTTTATTTTATTTGGCGTTCGATCTATCAATCTACTACAATTTATTTCACGTCCGTTTGCCTATCTTGGGGCGCCGCTGCGTGAAAGGGATTGACAACCCGTTTTACACGTCGGGTTGCGAGTATTTGTTATTTGTGTGTAGGTGAGGTTTACGTTGTGTTGCTTGGTTCTCCTACTGGTTCAATAATCTTGGTCTCATAACTGAGGGAAATACTTACCGCCGATGTGCTGCAGCATCCCTTCCTCTTTGGGGAAATACCGACGTAGCTTCAAGCCGCATCAGTGTCGTGCATTCGGTACTTCATCGCTTAAAGCGCGAAGAAGTTCGACTACATCAGCCGCATTGAGAAACGCTTCCGCTTACGGACTACGAGGGTACGTAGACACACTCTCCCCCTCATTGCTATGCATCTCCATGGTTAGATCATTGCGTTTGCGTAGAATTTTTTTCCATGCAATGATTCCCAATAGTGGCATCATGAGCCAGGTCTATGCGTAGATGATATGCACGAGTAGACAACAAAGAGTTGTGGGCAGTGATAGTCATACTGCTTACCACGAACGTCTTATTTTGATTCGACGGTATTGTGGGATGAAGCGGCCCGAACCAACCTTACATGTCCATGCACATGAGACCGGTTCCACCGACAGACATGCAACTAGTTTTGCATAAAGGTGACAGGCGGGTGTCTGTTTCTCTTAATTTAGTTGAATCGAATTTGACTGCGGCCGGTCCTTCAAGAAGGTTAAAACAACAAACTTGATGAAACACCGTTGTGGTTTTATGCGTAGATAAGAATGGTTCTTGCTAGAAGCCCATCGCAGCCACGTAAAACTTGCAACAACAAGGTAGAGGATGTCTAACTTGTTTTTGCAGGGCATGTTGTGATGTGATATGGTCAAGACATGATGTGATATACTCCATCCGTTCCTTTATATAAGGTGTATTTGTTTTCTCAAAAGTCAAACGGGTGCAAGTTTGACCGAGTTTTTAGAAAAATATATCAACATTCACAATACGAAATTTATATCATTTGATTCATCATGAAAATAAGTTTCATATTTTATCTACTAGGTATTGCAGATGTTGTTATTTTATTCTATAATCTTGGTCAAAAATTTAAATGGTTGACTTGCACAGAAACCAATACATCTTATATTCTGGAATGGAGGGAGTACGTTATTGTATGAGATGATCAGGTTTCGTAAAAGTTATCGGCAACCAGCAGGAGCCTTATGGTTGTCTCTTTATTGTATGAAATGCAAACGCCATGTAATTTCTTACTTTATCACTATGTGTTAGCGATAATTGTAGAAGCAATAGTTGGCGAGACGACCACGACGCAACGATGGAGATCAAGGTGTCGTGCTGGTGACGATGGAGATCATGTCGGTGCTTTGGAGATCGAGATCAAAAGCACAAGATGATGATGGCCATATCATGTCACATATTTTGATTGCATGTGATGTTTATCTTTTATGCATCTTATTTTGCTTAGTATGGCGGTAGCATTATAAGATGATCCCTTAACTAAATTTCAAGGTAAAAGTGTTCTCCCCGAGTATGCATCGTTGCTACGGTTCGTCGTGTTGAGACACCGCGTGATGATCGGGTGTGATAGACTCTACGTTCACATACAACAGGTGCAAGAGAGTTCTGCACATGCAGAATACTTGGGTTAAACTTGACGAGCCTAGCATGTACAGACATGGCCTTGGAACACTAGAGACCGAAAGGCCGAATTTGAATCATATAGTAGATATGATCAACATAGAGATGTTCACCATTGATGACTACTCCATCTCACGTGATGATCAGACATGGATTAGTTGATTTGGATCACTTATCATTTAGATGACTTGAGGGATGTCTATCTAAGTGGGAGTTCTTAAGTGATTTAATTAATTGAACATAATTTATCATGAACTTAGTCCTGATAGTATTTGCATATCTATGTTGTAGGTCAATGGCCCGTGCTACCGTTCCCCTGAATTTTACTGTGTTCCTAGAGAAAGCTAAGTTGAAAGATGATGGTAGAAACAACATGGACTGGGTCCGTAACTTGAGGATTATCCTCATTGTCACATAGAATAATTATGTCCTTGAATGCACCGCTAGGTGAAAGGCCTGCTACAGGAGCTGATGCTGATGTTTTGAACGTTTGGCAAGCTCGATCTGATGACTACTCGATAGTACAGTGTGCCATGCTTTATAGCTTAGAATCAGGACTTCGGAGACATTTTGAACGTTGTGGAGCATATGAGATGTTCCAAGAACTGAAGTTAATATTTCAAGCAAATGCCCGAGTTGAGAGATATGAAGTCTCCAACAAGTTCTATAGCTGCAAGATGGGGAGAATAGTTCTATCAGTGAACACATACTCAAAATGTCTGGGTATCATAATCACTTGACTCAGCTGGGAGTTAATCTTTCAGATGATAGTGTTATTGACAGAGTTCTTCAATCACTGCCACCAAGCTACAAAGGCTTCGTGATGAACTATAATATGCAAGGGATGGAGAAGGCAATTCCCGAGCTCTTCGCAATGCTCAAAGGTGCGAAGGTAGAAATCAAGAAAGAGCATCAAGTGTTGATGATTAACAAGACCACTAGTTTCAAGAAAAGGAGCAATGGAAAGAAAGGGAACTTCAAGAAGAATGGCAAGCAAGTTGCCACTCCCGGGAAGAAGCCCAAAGCTAGACCCAAGCCTGAAACTGAGTGCTTCTACTGCAAAGGGACTGGTCATTGGAAGCGGAACTACCCCAAGTACTTGGCAGATAAGAAGGATGGCAAGGTGAGCAAAGGTATATTTGATATATTCTAACCCACAAGTGTATGGGATCGCAACAGTTTTCGAGGGTAGAGTATTCAACCCAAATTTATAGATTCAACACAAGGGGAGCCAAAGAATATTTGCAAGTATTAGCAGCTGAGTTGTCAATTCAACCGCACCTGGAGATTAATTATTTGCAGCAACGTGATCAGTAGCAAAGTAATATGATAGTTTTAATAATACTAGCAGCAGCAATGGTAACGGTAACAATGATAGCAGTAGTTTTGTAGCAAGTGCAACAATAACGATAATAGTAGTAACTTAGCAAGAACAATATAAGATAAATTCGTAGGCATTGGTTCGGTAATTTGTTGGATGATATTCACCATGTGACAGTCATAACCTAGGGCGATACAGCACTAGCTCCACCTCATAAATATAATGTAGGCATGTATTCCGTAAATAGTCATAGTTGCTTATGGAAAGAACTTGCATGACATCTTTTGTCCAACCCTCCCGTGGCAGCGGGGTCCAATTGTAAACTAAGGGATATTAAGGCCTCCTTTTAATAGATAACCAGAAAACCCATTAACACACGGTGCATACATGAACTCCTCAAACTACGGTCATCACCGGGAGTGGTCCCGACTATTGTCACTCCGGGGTTGCCGGATCATAACACAAAGTAGGTGACTATAACTTGGAAGTTCGGATCTAGAACATGGATATAATGGTGATAACATAAACGTTTCAGACCTAAATTCATGGCACCCGGGCCCAAAGTGACAAGCATTAAGCATGGCAAAGTCATAGCAACATAAATCTCAGAACATAGTGGATACTAGGGATCAAGCCCTAACAAAACTAACTAGATTACATGATGAATCTCATCCAACTCCTCACCTACCAGCGAGCCTACGAAGGAGTTACCCACTCCCGGTGGGGAGCATCATGGAATTGGCGATGGAGAAGGCTTGGTGATGACGAAGAACGAAGATCCCCCTCTCCGGAGCCCCAAACGGACTCCAGATCTGGCCTCCCAATGAAGAACAGGAGGTGACAACGGCTCTGTCTTGTGGATCGCGATAATTCTTTCTCCCTGATTTTTTCTGGAAAAATAGGATTTTATACCGTCAGTTTCAGGGTCTGCGGGGCCACTAGGTGGGGACAACCCACCTGGGCGTGCCTGGGAGGGCAGGCGGGCCCTGGTGGGTTGTGCCCACATAGGTCCCCCCCTCCGGTGGCTCATGGCTCTAGAAATTATCTTGATTGATATAAAAATTCCTCGTAAAGTTTCATTCCATTCCGAGAACTTATATTTCTGCACAAAAACAACACCATGGTAGTTCTGCTGAAAACAACTTCAGTTTGGGGTTAGTTTCATTCAAATCATGCAAATCGGAGTCCAAAACAAGAGGAAAAGCGTTGGGAAAAGTAGATACGTTGGAGACGTATCAACTCCCCCAAGCTTAAACCTTTGCTTGTCCTCAAGCAATTCAGTTGATAAACTGAAAGTGAAAAAGAAATTCTTTTACGAACTCTTTTGCTCTTGTTTTGCATAAATAAGCTTAAGCAGCACTCAGATTTTCAGCCAACATTATAACTAACATGCCAACAATAACTCCTAAAAATTATATTAACTGATATCTATAACATAATCAGCTAGCGAGCAATAATAAGATATCTCAAATGGCAACACGTTACCAAAACAACTATGATATAATATGACAATAGTGGTATCTGGCTAGCCCTTTCTGAGACCGCAAAACATAAATGCAAAGCACCTCCAAAATTCAAGAAGTGAATAGACTTTTTAATTCATGGTAGAAAATATCCAGTCATGATGCACCCAACATTAGCTACACACAATGCATAAGCATGACAACAGTGCTCTCAGGTTCTGGCGCTTATTTTAGAAGGTGATGACACAACATGAAAGTAAATAGATAGTCCCTTCACATAGGGAAGCAGTGAGTTGTAGAGGTGCCAGAGCTCAGGTTTTTAAATAGAGGTAAATGATATTTTGAGACATGTACCCTTCTCATTTACTTCACGACTATCAGTTATCAATATCTTCCATGCTAAGCATGCTAGTGGCGGTTCCCAAGCGATAAAAGTAAAGGTTTTGACTCCATTGGGAGTTTTTGTTTGATTATTTGAGAGATCAATTCTTTTTGCAATTTGGGACTGGGCATCCCTATTACCACCCTTTTCTCATGCGATGGTGTCGGGGAGGCTGATCGTACCCACGGACACCTATGGGGCCGGCGGAGCAGGCCCCTTTGTGGTTCGGAGGGGGGCGGAGATCGCACGAAGAGAGGATCGAGGCGAGGCACACGAGTAGTTTACCCAGCTTCGGAGCTCTCCGAAGAGATAAAACTCCTACTGCTGCTTGTCTGATGTATTGTGTTCTTGCTAGGGAGCAATGAGAGCTACAAAACCTAGCGTGAATGTATCTGGTCTCGAGTGAGTCGAATGAACCGAACCCCCTCTACGTTGCGCACGGGCCTCCTTTTATATGCTCAAGGGGTCTCCGACAGGTGGCAACATAGACGTGGGTACAAATGTAAAAACAGGAGTTGGTACACCTACTCGAGCGATTATACAAGGCAAAATACCTAACTCGACGGCAAGGGACAAAAGCAATAAATGCCCGTCGGTGTCGCCCAAACAATTACAACAGAGGCCGTCAGTGCGCCTCCGCCGCCACGATGGCAAGCTTGTCGGCGCCGCCATTATCGCCGCTGCTCTCCGCTGGCTGCACAGCCGCCGACACGCCGCGCATGGAACGGTCCCATGGCGACACACATCGCTGGATGAGCTGGAGCGGAGATGGAGAGAGTTGCATGCCGGCAAGCGCCTTTGCCGCGGCCGAATCCTTGTCGCGCCGGAGGCTTGTCGGCGCTCGAGCCTTCCCGGCAAGCTCCTCTTGCCTGGGCCTTGTCTTCCGCATGCCTCGAGTGGCCTTCCCGACAAGCTCCTCTTGCCGGGGCCTTGTTTTCTTAATCAAATACTTTGTTCTTGAATGGCTCCAAAGGAGCCACGGAGGACCTTGGCGGTGACGAGGCAAATCCTGCCGCTGGTGCTGCAATCGTCCGTGCATCAGTACGGGATACTAGGGTACCCTACTCTAGTACACCGACAGAGCCCCGGCTGGGCCGTACACGGTGCCGAAGCGCTTGTCGGGCCAGGCCCAAAACTGTGCACGGACACACGCGGCCTCGACCACGCCGCAACTTCGCCCGGACCCACCACGATCCCCACTAACGGCACGCACCGGACGTGGCGTCGTGCGAGAGATCGTGGGCACGGTCGTGGGGGGTTCTTTATGAGTATAAGCGGAACGTCCGCCCCCTCCCCCTCTTTATAAACGGAGGAAACAGAGGCAGGCCGCCCACTCCTGCCATTGCTGTCTTGTCAAGAAAACCACCGCCGCTCCCTTCTTCTTCTCCAATGCGAAGAGAGCAACGCCCCGCCCCCTTTCGCCACAAGCACGCTCACCGCCGTCGGCCTCCTCCGCCCCCCTCGCCATGGCTCCGAAAGCCGACAAGAAGAAGGGCGTCAAGTCGGCCGAGGCGCAGCGGCTCACGGCGCTGCGCAAGGAGCGGGCCATCTTCCCCCCGCAGCTCGGCGCAAGGGAGCTGCGGGCGTCTTCTACCTCTTCCGTCGACGGAGACGCGTGCGCATCCGCCAAGACGAGGGTACTCCCCGCCTCCGCCGCTGATTTGGCCCCAACAGGGTACCCCTTTTTCGCCCTTTTCTTCTATTTAGGGCTTTGCCCGCCCTTTTCCGAGTTCTTTTGCGACATCATGAACACCTTTAGCCTCCGCCTCCTTGATTTCACCCCCAATGCTGTCTTGACCATGGCAGTTTTCGCGCATTTGTGCGAAAACTTTGTCGGAGTCCACCCGAACGTGGCACTCTTCCGCCATTTCTTTGTGCCCCGCATCGAGAGAGGAGAGCCACTTGCCGGAGGGATAGCCTGGGTCTCTAGGATCAGCAAGAAAGAGGCCTACCTAGAAGGAGAGTTTCACAACAAGTGGGAGGAGTGGAGAGCAAACTGGTGCTGGGTCGTAGAGGAGAACCCGCAGCCCTTCACCGCCGTGCGCCAAACCCCAATAGTGCGCGGCAGAGATTGGAGTAACTTGGCGCCGGAGGATGCGGTCAAGATAGCTGTGACCCGAATTCTGCGCCTCAGGCTTGCCGGGTTAACCGTAGGAGCAGTTGGCGCAGACTTCCTTCGCCGCCGCATCGCTCCCTTGCAGGAAAGGAGGAGGCCTGCTTGGGAGTTCCAAAACGTGGCAGACATAATGAGGCTGCGCCCGGGCCTGAACTGGAACTTCACCGTCTTGGAGTTGGATTCAATGCTGCTCGAGCTGTTCAAGAGCGACCGCGACCATCCAGAGTGGTTTAGGTTGCCGCGGGGGGTCGTCCCATTATGCAACAACTCGGCGCTCGATCGCATCCGCGCCATGATGCCACTGTGCGACTCCCACGGGATCGCCCCAACCGGCAGAGCCCCCGACGAGGTCGTGCAGCAATTCTTCGACGATTTGTAAGAAGTGCCGATCCACTCCGACGAGCGTAAGGCTCACCCGCGACACCACCGACTAGGAGATGGCGCGGATTGCCACCAGAGTGGAGGAGGCGGCAGCAGCCGCTGCCGCTGGAGCCTTCGGGTTCACCGTGGAGGAGGCGGACGCGGCGAAGGCGGCAAGCCTTGCCGAGCGAGGGGAGGTCGTCGGCGAGGACGAGCTTGTCGAGCCCGAGGCCGGGTCGAGTGGACCCGCCGAGGGCGCTTCTTCCCCACCGCCAAGCGACTTGCCGCCAGCGGAGCCCCCGGCTCCGCCGAAGAGGCGTCTCCGCAAGGCCGGAGACGAGCCGGGGCGGCAGACCGGCCCACAACAGCAGCGTCGCGTGACGCGCTCCACCGCGGCAAGTGAGGTTGCAGCGAGCGCCCACACCGCCGCTGACAACCGGGCGGGATCTTCTCGAGCCACCGCCGACGCCCGCCAAGCGGCCAAGAGAGCCCACGCCTCCGCCTCGCCGCACCGAACGCGAGCCGGAGTTTGACTTCTCCGCGCCAGCTCGAGGAGGAAGGCGAAGAGTAAGCTTCTCGAGATTGTGCTTGTATTTCTTCAATTTTTATTGCTTCATCTTGAATCTGATTTGCTTCGTTCTGGACTCTTTCCTTTTCAGGACGTTGGCCCAGAGACCGTCGAAGAGGGCCAAGATCCCGACGGTCGTTGTTGAGGACGATTCTCCCGTGGCGACGGGGGACGCGTCCGAGACTCCCTTGCCGGACCCGGCAACCCTTCCTTCGAAAGCAGCCCCAGCACAGCCCCGCAGTAAGTGTGCAGTTTTCTCCTTACTATTAGGTGTGCAGGGTGCCCTTTCTTCGTTGATATCTCGATCGTGCTTGTGTAGGAGCAGAGCAGCTTCATCAGGAGGGCTCGGAAGCCGCCCCCGAGATCCTGTCTGCTGCCACTACGCCGCCAAGGGAGGAATCTCCGGCAAGGGAGCGCCCTCCGACAAGGGAGGCCACTCCGGCAAGGGAAGCTACTCCGGCAAGGGAGGCTACCCCGGCAAGGGACAGCACCAGTGACCCTCCGGTGGTCGAGGCCATGGCTGCGGATCCCGCTGTGTAATTCCCTTACGCGAAAATCTCCCTTGGGCTTGCTTTCTTTTGTTTCTCTTTTGAACATCTGCTTGATCGCTCTTTCTTCGTCTCGACGCAGAGCCGATGGAGGTCGAGGCCGCCGAGGAGGAAGCGCAACAACACCGACGAGGCCGCCGTCGAGGAAGAAGTGGTCATCGTCAGGAAGAAGAGGCCGCCGCCGACGAGCCTGTTGGCGAGGAGGCCACCGAGGTTGCCGACGCAGAGGCCGGGCGAGGGGTCGGGCGATCAGATCGACGGCCCCGAGGCCGCAGGAGCGACAAGCGCCACACCGACTGCCGTCTCCCCCGCCGCGACTGCGGCGACGGGCTCCGAGGAGCCCCAGCCCGGCGCCTACCTGAAGGCCGGCGAAGGCGTCTTCATCAAGCTCCCCTGGGAACCGAGCTCCAGGGCGCCGGTCGAGGGAGAGACCTTCGACGGCGAGCTACTCGCCTCCGCTGGGCTGATGCTGGTGGACGCGCCAAGCAGCAGCGGCGGTGAGTCTGAGGAGGAGCAGCTATCAAGAAGCTGCTGCCGCTTCTACCGCACCCGTCAGGCTAAGTTAGAGACCCGGGAAGCCCTTGTCGCGAGGGCTGGAGCGGACATGGAGAAGCGCGCCGAGGAGCTCTGGAGCGCCAACAAAGAAGCCTCCGCGACATGGCGGAAGCTGGGGCAACTTGCAGAGAGCGCACGGCCTTCATCCTTGAGAAGGCCGCGGTGAGGAGGAGCAGCTGGTGGCTCGAGAAGCTCGCCGCAGAAAGCGAGTTAGCGCAGCGGAAGATCAATCTGGACAGCCACGAAGAAGACCTTGCTGCCATGAGGAGTCACTTGGCGGGCGCCAAGGAAGCAAAGGATGCTGCCGCAGCAGCCGGGCCGCCAAGGAAGAGCTGAAGGCGAAGGTGGCACAGCCGAGGCCACCCTCAAGAAGAGCGGCGAAGAGCTTGTCGTGCTCAAGCGTGAGCGCGAGAAGGACGCCTACACTCTGGGCGAGCTGCAGAGTCGCCTCGCTGATAGAGGCAAGGAGCTCGACGCCGCCAAGGATTCCAAGGCGGATCTTGAGCTGAAGCTGACCACTCTGACGCAGACGTTGGATGGCGCCAGAGAGCGGGAGGTGGGCTTGTTGGAGGCGATCAAGGCCAAGGAGGAGCTGCTAGCGAATGCTGCCTCCATCCAGAGCACCTTGAGGGAGAGCGTGGAGCACCGGATCAAGGTCTTGTGGACACCGCCGCCGACATCCACAACGAAGCTGATGGAGCTGGGGATGGCGGACCTTGCATACTCCTCCGACGAGCATCTCCAACCCAGCGCCAAACTCAGCTTATTCTTCAAAGGCGTGGTGACGGGTCTCCAGCGACTCCGAGAAGAGGTCCCGACGCAGCTGCCCGAGGAATCACGCTAGGTCTGTGCAGGAGCCCTCGAGAAGGTGTTGATCAAGGTGGCCTTCCGCAATCCGGGCCTCAACCTTAACAGCGTCCTCAGATCCCTGCCGCGGCCAAAGATGTCGGGGAGGCTGATCGTACCCACGGACACCTATGGGGCCGGCGGAGCAGGACCCTTTGTGGTTCGGAGGGGGGCGGAGATCGCACGAAGAGCGGATCGAGGCGAGGCACACGAGCAGTTTACCCAGCTTAGGAGCTCTCCGGAGAGATAAAACTCCTACTGCTGCTTGTCTGATGTATTGTGTTCTTGCTAGGGAGCAATGAGAGCTACAAAACCTAGCGTGAATGTATCTGGTCTCGAGTGAGTCGAATGAACCAAACCCCCTGTACGTTGCGCACGGGCCTCCTTTTATATGATCAAGCGGTCTCCGACAGGTGGCAACATAGACGAGGGTACAAATGTAAAAGCAGGAGTTGGTACACCTACTCGAACAGTGTACAGTGCAAAATACCTAACTCTGACGACAAGGGACAAAAGAAATAAATGCCCGTCAGTGTCGCCCAAACAGTGCAACAGAGGCCGTCAGGTGCGCCTCCGCTCGCCACGATGGCAAGCTTGTCAGCGCCGCTCATCGCTGCTCTCCGCTGGCGGCACAGCCGCTCGACACGCACGCATGGAACGGTCCCATGGCGACACGTCGCTGGATGAGCTGGAGCGGAGATGGAGAGAAGTTGCATGCCGCGGCAAGCGCCTTGCCGCGGCTGAATCCTTGTCGCGCTCCGAGCCTTCCCGGCAAGCTCCTCTTGCCGGGGCCTTGTCTTCTGCATGCCTCGAGCGGCCTTCCCGACAAGCTCCTCTTGCCGGGGCCTTGTTTTCTTAATCAAATACTTTGTTCTTGAATGGCTCCAAAGGAGCCACGGAGGACCTTGGCGGTGACGAGGCAAATCCTGCCAGTAGGTGTCAAGAATCGTCTGCGTACTGCAGTACGGGATACTAGGGTACCCCTACTCTAGTACACCGACAGGCGAGTGAATAAACACTCGACCTGAGAATAACCCGCTTAGCATGGAAGATACCGACCACCTCCTATCATTCCATGAACGATCCAGGCACAGAAAAAGGATATTTATTACAAGTTTTGAGAGGTGGCACATGCAAATTTACTTAGGACGGCAGGGTAATACCACATATAGGTAGGTATGGTGGACTCATATGGAATAACTTGGGTTCAAGGTTTTTGACGTACAAGCAGAATTCCCACTTAGTACAGGCAAAGGCTAGCAAATAGGTTGAGAAGCGGCCAGCTAGAGAGCAGCAACAATCATGAACATGCATTATGCATAAATAACATTAGACACTAGCATGAGTAGGATATGGACACCATGAACATAAATATAATAGAGGCTATGTTGGTTTTGATTCAACTACATGCATGAACATCTGCCAAGTCAAGACACTCGAACATTCAGAGGAGGATACCATATCATCATACTACATCACAATCATTTTAACGCAATGTTGATATCCAAGATAAATCATTATCCACTCCTAGCTACTTATGCATGGCGAAACTATAATCTCTAATTGTCATTGCAAACATGTTTAATCATAATGGGCTGAATCATGGATACTAGGTTAAACATATTTACACAAACAGAACAAGTTCAGTTCATACCCGTTTCTGTTTGCCACAGCCAGTTCATCGAATGTCGTCATTATTTCCTTCCACTTGCACGACCGAATGATAGGAAAATAATAATAGTGCAAGAGTGTCATGGATAAGTTGGAATCTGCAAACATTATATTTGACAAGAGAAGACAGGTAAAATGGGCTCTTTATTAGATGAACAGTTATTCATACGAGAGCCACTCAACATTTTCATCGTGGTCTTCTCCTTTATACGACTCGAATAAAAAAGAAAAGAAATTCAGAGAAACACACTGAAATATATTTGGAGTTTTTGGTTTTCTTGAACAAGCAAATAAAAGGGAAAGCAAAAACAAGAAAAACTATTAACACGGGAAAGCTCCCAACAAGCAAAAGAAGAACAATCGAATCTTTTTGAGTTTTCATTTTAGTTCTATAGCTAAACATGCATAGAAAGTAAACTAACTACAACTAATATTTTTTTTTTGGTTTTTCTAAGGTTTTTCAAACACACAAGAAGAAAGCAAGAAAACAAATTTAACATGGATAATACAATGAAAAAGTATGGACACCGACAACTGGAATGAAATGTGTGGACATGAATGTAATGTTGGTGGGAAACACATACTCCCCCAAGCTTAGGCTTTTGGACGAACTTGGTAAGCAGTCAGTAGCCTGGGTAGTAGTCGGGGTACTGAGGAGCGGCATCCACGCATCCCACTGTTGAGGCACCTCCTCAGCTGCAGCATGATCGTTCCGGTAGGCGATGATAACCACATGCATAATCCTATATCCGTCCCTGGCAACAGGATCAAACAAAGCAGGAGCATGCAATGGAATAATATCACGAGTGTTAATGCTGAAAACCAGGTTATAAGGAATACGAATGTTAGGGTAATCTCGTGCAATAAGATGGTGGTGTTCCATAGCTGCGCGATCTAGGTAAACCTTGGTCAGAGGGTAATCATGAAGGCGTACCTCAACATTAAAGCGAGCCACCAAACGAGTTGCGAAAATACCAACATGTATTTTACCCTTGGACTTATTAATGTGGAGGCGACGTGCCACAATAGCTCCCAAGCTATAAGTATTGTCGCCCTCTAATGCATGACATAAAATGGCAAGGTCTGGTGAACTAAGTGCAGCCACCTTCTCTCTAGCAAGCAAATATTTTGTAATGAAAAGAGCAAAGTAATGAACAGCGGGAAAATGCAAGCCAGCGGCAGTGATACCCGACACCCCTCTCTCATCTCCCACTGTCAAGGTACGATAAAAGGCCTCAAACTCTGCCGGCCTAGGCTCTACTAAACCACCATCAGCAGGAAGCAAACATAGTTCACAAAACTCAGTAAGCGGTATGTGATGGAAATCAGAATATAAACTAAACTGCACCTCAGGAGGATTATTCCTAGGAAGGAACTTAAAACTTTGAACAAACATGTTTGTGAGGAAATGATACTCTTCACATTCAGCTGTGATGAAGTCGGTGAGGCCGGCATTAGCAGCATAAAACTCCAGAAGGATTCCAGCCTCTTCCATGAATGGGGTATGCGGCCATTCGCACGGCCGTACTTCCGCCAACCTCCGAGGATTTTGATCACTATCAGACGACTCCCTAGTAACGCCCTTGGAGTTCTTCTTAGAAGCAAACTTCCTAAAGATATTCATCCTTTTCCTAGGAACAAAATTCTGAAATTTTTAGTCCACAAATTCTTCTTAACAAAACTTCACAAAATTGATAGCAACTACTCATAGGGATACACAGAGGCCATAGCAAGCATTCAAACTACTTAGAACTCTAAGAATTCAACATGCAAGCTCATCTACAGCACCACCAAGAGTAGCTAATTATACAAAATATAAACCACTAAAAAAACTAATTGGACGAACGGTGGAGTCACAACCAAGCAACAATCCCCAGAAACAGTTTCGGAAATGGAGCTTCAAGCAAAGAGATTGAAATCCACGGGCTTGAGAGCAAGAACACGATAGAGAGAGAGAGAGAGAGAGAGAGAGAGAGAGAGAGAGCAATGGAGAATTTTTTCTAGAGGTAGGTGATGATGTGGTGTAAAGAGATAAGTGAAGGGGGCACGTGGGGACCACAACCCACCAGGGCGCGCCTGGGGGTCCTCGCACGCATAGGTGGGTTGTGCCCACCTGGTGCACCTCTCTATGATTCAGGGAAAAATCGTGTTAAATTTTCAGAGCATTCTGAGAACTTTTATTTTTGGGTCATTTTTATTGCACGGGAAATTCAGAAAACAGACAAAACATGACATTTTATTTGATTTAACTAATAAAACAGAAAACAAAAGGTAGGCACAGAAGGTAGTGCTTACTAAATTCATCAACTTCATACCTCTAAAAAATGATCCATTAATAAGGTTGATCAGGTCTTATTAACAACCACTTTCGATTAGCATGAAACCAAAGAACTTTCGGAAATCACTAAGTTACCTCAATGGGGATGTGAATATCCCCAACAATAAGCATTTCATATTTCCTTTTGGCAGTAGGTAGAGTGAGACGCCCCCGATTCAATCGTACACTAATCATGCACGCAAAATGTGTACGATCAAGATCAGGGACTCACGGGAAGATATCACAACACAACTCTAAAATAAAATAAGTCATACAAGCATCATAATACAAGCTAGGGGCCTCGAGGGCTCGAATACAAGTGCTCGATCATGGACGAAGTCATGGAAGCAACAATATCTCGAGCACGTATATAAGTTAAACAAGTTTCCATAAGAAGGCTAGCACAAACTGGGATACAGATCGAAAGAGGCGCGGGCCTCCTGCCTGGGATCCTCCTAAACTACTCCTGGTCATCGTCAGCGGGCTGCATGTAGTAGTAGGCACCTCCGTTGTAATAGTAAATCGTCGACGGTGGCGTCGCTCACAGGCTCCTGGCATCCGGTTGCGACAACCGTAGAAAGGAAAGGGGAAAAAGGAGAGAAAGCAACCGTGAGTACTCATCCAAAGTACTCGCAAGCAAGGAGCTACACTACATATGCATGTGTATATGTGTAAAGAGCCATATCAGTGGACTGAACTGCAGAATGCCAGAATAAGAGGGGGATAACTAATCCTGTCGAAGACTACGCTTCTGGCAGCCTCCGTCTTGCAGCATGTAGAAGAGAGTAGATTGAAGTCCTCCAAGTAGAATCGCATAGCATAATCCTACCCGGCGATCCCCTCCTCGTCGCCCTGTTAGAGAACGATCACCGGATTGTATCTGGCACTTGGAAGGGTGTTTTTTATTAAGTATCTGGTTCTAGTTGTCATAAGGTCAAGGTACAACTCCAAGTCGCCCCTGCTATCAAGATCGCGGCTATTCGAATAGATTAACTTCCCTGCAGGGGTGCACCACATAGCCCAACACGCTTGATCCCATTTGGCCGGACACACTTTCCTGGGTCATGCCAGGCCGCGGAAGATCAACATGTCGCAGCCCCACCTAGGCCAACAGAGAGGTCAGCACGCCGGTCTAAACCTAAGCGCACAGGGGTCTGGGCCCATCATCCTTAGCACACTCAAGACGCTATGCTGGCGGCCGGAAGCAGAACTAGCCCCCTTAATACAAGAGCAGGCTTACGTTCCAACGGCGCGCGCCGCTCAGTCGCTGACGTCACGAAGGCTTCAGCTGCTACCACGACGCCGAGTGCCCATAACTGATCCCGTGTAGTTGGTTAGTGCGTACATGCCAGTAGCTAGACTCAGATCAAATACCAAGATCTCGTTAAGCATGTTAAGTATCCTCGAACGCCGAACAGGGCCAGGCCCACCTCTCTCCTAGGTGGTCTCAACCTGCCCTGTCGCTCCGCCATAAAGATCCACTCGCGGGTACTCCTACGAGCCGACCCGTCTTTAGTCACCACATGTATCTTGTATAAAGTATATAGTATAAACCCGTGATCACCTCCCGAGTGATCACGGCCCGATAGCATAGCATGGCAGACGGACAAGAATCTAGGGCCATAGATGGAATACTAGCATCCTATACTAGGCATGTAGGATTGCAGGTAAAGAACAACAGTAGTAGCAAGGACAGGCTATGCATCAGGATAGGATAACGGAAAGCAGTAACATGTTACACTACTCTAATGCAAGCAGTAGAGAGTAGAGTAGGCGATATCCGTGATCATAGCGGCTTGCCCGATTGCTCTGGCAAGAGAGGGGGTCGTCAACACCGTAGTCGTACTGGGTAGCAGCGGCATCGGTCTCGGTGTCTAGCGAGAGAAGAGGGGGAAGAAACAATAAATACAATGCAAACAAATGCATGACATGACAAGGCGTGCTGCTAGGTGTGCCCAATCACGGTAGTAGGTGATACCGGCGAAGGGGGAAAACATCCGGGAAAGTATTCCCGGTGTTTCGCGTTTTCGGACAGATGAACCGGAGGTGAAAAGTTGCAGGTTCGATAGGTTAGGGATGTGTGGTGGACGAACGGGCTGCGTATCCGGATTCGTCTCGTTGTTCTGAGCAACTTTCATGTACAAAGTTTTTCCATCCGAGTTACGGATTATTTTATATTAATTTATAAAGTTTTAAAACATTTTTAGAATTCATTCAATTAATTTAATTCAACATTATCCAGAATAGTGCATGCTGACATCATCAGGATGTCAGCAGTCAACAGAGGTGTTGACTGGTCAAATTAACGTGTGGGTCCAGTGGGACCCACCTGTCATACTCTGACCAGTTTAATTATGGTTTAGCTAAACTAATTACTGTTTAATTTAAACTAACAAGTTAATCCGATTAATTAAATAGGATTAATTAAATTAATTAATTCACTAATTACTTAATTTATTAATTATAAATTTTATTCATTCATTTTTTATCGTTTTGGGGGCTGGGCCCCGGCTGTTAGTGGCCCATAGGCCGCCGGATCGAGTGTGCTGGTTCGGGCGGATCTGGGTGACGGGCACCAGCCCATCGGGGCGCATTGCCCAGGCCAACAGCAGGGTGCCGCCGGCCAAGGTCGGCACTAGGCGAGGACGCGGCCGGCGCGGGGAGTAGGCCAGGCGCGGTGTTTGCCGAAGTCGGGCGCGGGTGGAGGTGGCCGTGGCGGGACGGCGAGCACGCATCAGGGCGACGGGGCTCGCGCAGGCGTCGGTGGGTGCACGCGAGGTGAGCGGAGGAGGGCGGGTTTCGCGGCGGCCAGCGACAAAACCGGCGGTGTTGGTGTACGCGAGCGGCGGGCTGCCGGGCGCCAGGCGCTGTGGCGCCGAGCGTGGCAGGGGAGGCCCGACGGCTGGGACAGGGAGAGAGGAGGACCGGGGTCCTCACCGCGGGCGAGGGCAACGGCAGCTGACGGGGTCGGGAGGTCCGACGAGGGAGAGGACGAGGCGGCGGCAGTCCGGCGACGACGGGTGAAGACGCAGGGGATGGGCGCCGACGTCGAGGCGCGTTGGGCGGTGCGGGATCTGGCCCCTCCCTGATCCAGTCGAGTGGGGGGCCTGGGAGGAGGCAGGGCGGCGACGACGGGTGGAGGTCCGGCGGCGGGCCGTCTGCCTGGGAGGCGGGAATTGATCCCGATCCAACTGGATCGGGAGGGGAGAGGTGGCGTCGTGGGGGAAGTGGGGCGTGGGTGTCGGTTAGGGTTTGCGGGGGTGGGGGAATAAGGAGAGGGAGTGGGCCGGCCGGTAGGTTGGGCTGGGTGGGCCGGTCGGGCAGCCTGGTGACCAGCTGGGCCAGTCGGCCAGTGGGGGGAGGGTTTTCTCTTTCTTTTTTTCTCTGTTTGTTTTTCCCCTTTATATTTTCTTTCATTATGTCTTTTCTATTTTAATTCATTTAAAAGTATTTAGCCATTTTATAAAAATGTGTTTACTTCACCATAATTACCGATGCAATAATTGACATAGCCCGAACGTTTTTATTTTAATATTTGAAAACTTTTGTCGTTTGACTTATTTAGAATTTAAATTTGAAACGGTTTTGAATTAACCCGAGATTAATTACAGTGACAGAGGTGACGTGCCATCATTAACGTGAGATTACTGTAGCATGATTATCCGGGCGTCACATAGAGGTAGTTGAAAACTTCCAATAGTGATTGTCGGAGATTTTTCAATAACATTAATACCATTCACTTGGAATTGTTTCTTCGGAAAGTGCACCATATGCTCATTACCATTGATATCAAAGGTGACTTTGCTTTTATTGCAATCAATAACAGCCCTTGCAGTATTCAAGAAGGGTATCCCAAGGATAATCGACATGTTGTCGTCCTCGGGCATCTCAAGTATAACAAAGTTAGTCAAAATAGTAACATTAGCAACAACAACGGGCACATCCTCACAAATACCGATAGGTATGGCAGTTGATTTGTCAGCCATTTGCAAAGATGTTTGAGTAGGTGTGAGCTTATTCAAATCAAGTCTTTTATATAAATAGAAAGGCATAACACTAACACCAGCTCCTAAATCACACAAAGCGGTTTTCATATAGTTTCGTTTGATGGAGCAAGGTATAGTTGGTATTCCCGGATCTCCAAGTCTTTTAGGTACTCCATCTTTAAAAGTATAATTAGCAAGCATGGTGGAGTTTTCAACTTCCGATATTTTTCTCTTATTAGTGATGATGTCTTTCATATACTTTGCATAACGAGGCATTTTAAGGATATCGATCAGCGAGTGCATAAAAGATCGGCCTCGAGATTCCAAAGAAAGCGTTCAAATTCTTCATCATCTTTCTTTTTAGTTTACTTGGGTGGAAAAGGTATAGGTTATTGAACCCACGGTTCTCTTTCTTTACCATGTTTTCTAGCAATAAAGTTTCTTTTGTCATATCGTGTATTGTTAGGTTGTGGGTTATCAAGATCAAATGGAGGTTCTACCTCAACATCATTATCTGGTTCTTTTTCATTGTTTGGTTGAGTATCTTCATGAACATCAGCATTATCTTTTTCATTATCAGTAGGTGAGTTTCCATCACCAGACTGAGTTTCAGCATCAGATAGAAACATCATTTTCATTATCAGGAGGTTTTTCTACTTCAGGTTCACTAGAAGCATGCAAAGTCCTATCACTTTCTTTTTCTTCTTCTTTTTAGAAGGACTAGGTGCAGTGGCATTGTTCCTTTGTGAATCTTGTTCAATTATTTTTGGGTGTCCCTCAGGATAAAGTGGTTCCTGAGTCATTTTACCTCCTATAGTTGCAACTCTTACAGCAAAGTCATGTATATTATTATTCATTTCATCTAGCAATTCTCCTTGTGATTTAGCAACTTGTTCTAACTGAGTTTAAACCATAGAACCATGCTTTCCCACACCTCTATCATCATTTGAGATTATAAATAACAAGTCACTCAAGCGAGCTATCATATCAGAATTATATTTCAATTGTTTCATAACATTTGCATTGAAATGATCTTGTTTTCTAATGTAGTTTTCAAACTCATGAAGGCATTGACTAGGTTGCATATTGTGAGGATTATCATTATCATTGAATTTCATTAGAGAATTTACCTCTACCACCTTGGGAGGTGGTGGTGTATTAAGCCCATGTATTTCTTTAATAGGAGGTAAATTTTAAACATCCTCAGCTTTAATACCTTTTTCCTTCATAGATTTCTTTGCCTCTTGCATATCTTCAAGACTGAGATATAATATACCCCTCTTCTTCGTTGTCGGTTTAGTCGGTGTTCAGGAAGATTCCAATCATCATAATTTTTCAATATGTTATTCAATAATTCTTCAGCTTGCCCAATAGTTCGATCCCTGAAAACACAACCAGCACAACTATCTAGGAAATCCCTAGAAGCATCAGTTAGTCCATTATATAAGATATCAAGTATTTCATTTTCCTTAAGAGGATGATCAGGCAAAGCATTCAGTAATTGGCAAAGCTTCCCCCAATCTTTGGGGAGACTCTCTTCTTTAATTTGCACGAAGTTAAATATTTCAGGTAAAGCAGCTTGTTTCTTATGAGCAGGGAAATATTTTTCACAGAAGTAAGAGCATCTCCAGTCGCGCCCCCAGAAAGGCCTCCCCAGGCGATTATTTCACGCCGGCGCCGAAAAACGGCCAAGTCGCGCCACAGGAGCCCGATTTTCGCCAGCCTGGGCCGAAATCAGCGCCGGCGGGACCCAGGCCGAACCCGACGTGCTAGGGGCGCTCGGGGGCGCCGGGGCGAGCTGTTTTGGCGGGAAAGAGCTGCAGGCCAGCCGGGTCAGCGACACCGCGCCTCGCCTCCCCCCAACGCCTTGGTTTCCTGTGGGGAATCAATGGCAAGGCTGCCGCCGGTCAGCCTTGCCATTGATTCTTCACGGGCGGCGCGTCATGGGACGGCGCGCCGACGCCTCCCCTCCCCCTCCCTTGCACGTGTACACACGGGTGCGGTGCAGCTATATAAGCCAGTGGCCTTGCTCGCCTCCGGCCACACCAGCCCCGTCCTAGCCGCCGAGCTCTACCTCTCCCGAGCACCGCTGTCGAGCCCTCCCTCTCCCTCTCCCGTGAGCCTCCGCCGAGCCCTCCCTCTCCCTCCCCCTCTCCTCCCAATGGCCGAGCGTTTCCCCGAAGACAAGGCGGCGGCCAACGGCTTCGGCCGCCGCATGCTCCGTGAACAGGAGTCGTGGCTTCTGTTCCAGGCGAACATCCCGGCGTCGCCGGACATGCGCGCCGGGCCGACGGCGTGGAGGCTCAGCAACGGGGGAGTGCCCATTCCCCCGTTGCCCGACGCCGTGGCACGTCCCTCCTACTTCGCCGACGAGGTCGAGGTCGTGCGCGCCTCCCTCACTGACGCCTAAGTCGCCCTCCCCCAGTACGCCGCCGACAACCACGCGGCTTGGGCGGCGTACTTCGAGCGCCGTCAGCAGCAGCGGCTGGCGTCCACCAACGGCACGCCGGTGGTCGGCGGCCTGAAGAACAGCTAGGGGCGCCACCTTTGGTTTGGCGTCCCCGGCCGCACACTCAAGGGCGTGCTGACGCACCTCGAGGGCGGCAACAACCCGCTGTTGACGCATTCTGGCGAGGGCAGCCGCCCAAATAAGACCGTCGACGCTGGTCAGAACATCCCAAATTTTCAATTTGGAATGTTATACATTAAGTCATCATCCATATCATATTTTCTTGCATTTTCCGATCCTAGAAAATTTCACGCAACTCAAGGACCCTTGGAGAGAGTTGGAGATTTCATTATTTTCATATTTGAGCTTTCTCAAATTTTGAAAATAGGATCCTTCGGATTTATTTATTTTTATCTTCAAATATTTTTCCAATATCAAAAATAAGAGAGGGAATAATATGACTTTCCCAAAATTTAGGAAAAATGAAGATTTAATAAATAAATCAAATTTTGGATTTTTCGGAGTTTATTTGCTATAGGGAAAAAAATGAGTATTTTAAAATTTTGCATTTTGACCCCGTGTTGAAGTTCATTTTGTTCGACTCATTTTTATGAGTCGGGAAAATTTTACTTTATTAATTTTGGAGTTCGTTTAGATTTTATTTTATCCGTTTTTCTACGCGAGATTTTATTTAAAAAAAACCTCTCGCCTACCCGAGCTAAGGCCCGACGGCCAGCCACCCGCCGCCGCCTCCGCCTGGGAGACTGGCCGCCCGCCGCCTGAAGTCCCGCTCGGGACGACGCCCGGCCGTGGCTCCCTCCCCAAGGCACACCCTCCTTAAAACCCGCTGCCCGCGCCTCGACTCACCCCGCCGCCACGCCGCCACCCGAGCCTCCCGTCGCTTTGGCCGTGCCGCCTCACGCCGCCCTTGCCTCACCTCACGAGCCCCGCCGAGCTACTCCCGACCCGCCGAGCCCGTCTCGCCACGGCGACCTCGCCGGAGGTATAGCCGCGCCACCACCCTCCCGGTTCGGTTTTGTTTTAAAAACTGCTCCGGTTTTCTTTTTCGTTGTTTGGTTTTTTTTAAAACCCTAGATCGGTTTTATTTTTTTTCGGTTTAGCTAATTAGTGAACGTTTGCCGGACCGTTTGTCTTAACGAACGTGTTCACCGGTTATTCCAGGTTAACGAACGTCCGTTCGTTTAACCGTTCATCGTTTTTCTTTTAATCGGATTTAATCCGTTATTTTCCGATCTCGATTTCAGATCTAATCTTCGTTCTAGTTTATCTTCTCGCTCGTTTATCGGAATCAGGTGATTCAAGCGCCTGGAGTTCCGTTATGAAACCGCCGTTCCGACTAATCCACTTAAACAAAGTTTTGCTACTGTAAAAGTTGACCTAGTTTCAAATTGCTAGAACCGAGTTGTTTTCTTTCGACGTTTGATTTTCGTTGCTTTATTTGATTCGATTCTTTTTGCAACCAGGGTTCTTAAGTTGAACTTTCTGGTTAGATCTTTCATTCGAGATTTACCTGTGAATTAGATGAGTACTTATTGTATGCTTGTTGTTTGTCTGCGATAGATCACCCGGAGTGCGCCGCTTGTTACTTCGAGTCTCTAGGTTTCGCGGATCGTCAACAAGGCAAGTAACACTTTGATCATACTTTTCTCATACCCAGTTTTTATGCATTAGAACTATCCTCAAACATTGCATGATTAGGATCTAATTAAATTGTGGGATGGGAAGTAGATTGAGGTAGTACCTATTACCTGTTTTACTTATGAAACCTTGGGAGTTACTTCTACGTTTGCTTATTATGCCATGCTATGCTAGTTGACGTGGATTGGGTGAGTGAATATCCATGATGTATGTGAGATTGTTAATTTAATGGTTTATCTAAGGTGGCAACTTAAACACACATCCGGGAGGATTGAGGCACCTGGTTTCTATCAGACTTGCTCAGATTTCTTCGGACCGCCACCCAGGCTCAAAGGGATCATGAGATTATTCAAACTAGAAACTTCCGTGTGCAGCCACAGGCCATTATGGGCTCTGGCATAGTTGAGTAAGTTGTGCGAACTCTTACGGGTAGGCTAGCTGATGTAGGGGATGTAGGTTGGTACGGTCTACCCACATGTAAGGTGCTAGTGCTTCGAAAGACTGTGGTCTCGGTCATCCGTCTCTCAAACACCATGCAAAGGCGAGAAACCAAACGGAGGCGATCGAGTCTTGTGGGGAAAAGTGCGCAAACCTCTGCAGAGTGTATAAACTAATCATGATTAGCCGTGTCCCCGGTTATGCACATCTTGAGTATCTAGTACTTGAATATCATGTGAATCTCAACATGTTACTCTAATTAATATTATTGGGTTTTTAATGAGTAGTTTTAATTGGGATTGAGGATGCTGTCAACCATTCTCAATGTTTATCAACTCAACCACCATGATAGTTAAACAAATTTATTCCTTTGTAGTAGGGAAAAACTGGCTTTATGCAAAATCAGAATCAGAGAGCTTTACCACCAGCCATATATGCATGTAGTATAGGCTTATTGCTTCATTGCTCTCTATGTGTTACATTGCCAACATATTCCATGTAATTGACCCGTTTTCGGGCTGCAACGTTCATGTTGCGTACTTTTTAGACGACAGTAAGGTGTTTAGGTCGTGGTTCTATACTCAGTGATGCCGATGGAGTTGATGGACTCACTTATCTTCCAAGTCTTCCGCTGTTATCGTTATTAGATGGCCTTAAGCCATATTTATTTGTAATAAGTCCTCTTTCGGACAACGATGTAATAAGTGTGTGATTGCTACTCTGTTATAAATCCTTCGAAGTACTGTGTGGTGTCAGCATTACTGATCCAGGGATGACACCTGAGCACAGAGACTTGATCCATTCGGGCCGGGTCGCTACAGGGGCAGTGGATGCCAAGGAGGTTCTGCTCCTCCCCTTCTTCCTCCTCGCGCTCTTCCTCCCACTCCTCCGGCTCTCCAGCGCTGCTCGGTGTCAAGGCCGAGCCCGCGGCGGAGATGCCACTCGGCCGGCGCACTCGCAGCGCTGGCATCGTCATCAATAAGGGCGGCCGGCGCGCCTCCTCGTCGGGTCCTCCTCCGCGCTTCATCAAGCCAAAGACGAAGCCAGGGATCGCGCCGATGAAGACGGAGCCGGGACTCCCCACCATGAAGACGGAGCACGGCGATGTGGAGCTCGACGACGACGCGGCCCTGGAATGGGCATGCCAGGACTCCCTGAAGATGGCGAGGGAGCGCCAGTGTGCTGCCCTACGGTGCTTCGCGCAGCGCCGCCGAGGCCGCGACAAAGGTGGAGTCGTCGTCATCGACGATAACGACGACGACGATGCGCCGCCGCCGCCACCAGTCTGCCATGGCGACGCCGGGTCTAGCAGGGGCGCCCGCGTCAAGGAGGAGAAGGTCGACGATGACGACGGCGGCGACGACGGCGGCTACTCAGTGTTCAGCCAGTTTCTTTTTTATATTAGTTATATATTTGCTATGTAATGAAAATCCGCGAAAATGTCTAATATATGCCCAAGTTTGCCGAAATTTAGTCGTGTTTAGCCAAACTTTGCTGAAATGTGCTATATATTTTTCTTTTTTGAACGCGCCTGGGGGCGGCCCTGGGGTCGGCGGCTGGGGACCAACTCGCCCCCAGGCTGATTTTTTGCGCCGGCTCACCCCCAGACGGCGATTTTAGGCACCCCTGGGGGGCCAACGGCTGGAGATGCTCTAATAAATCATATCCTGGGGACTACCCACACAACCAGGAGCAAGAGTATTGTACCAAGCTTTAGCTTCACCCTTTAATGAGAACGGAAATAATTTGAGAATATAGTAATAGCGAGTCTTCTCATCATGAGTAAAAAGGGTGGCTATGTCATTCAACTTAGTAAGATGTGCCACAAAAATTTCAGTTTCATAACCATGGAAAGGGTCAGATTCAACCAAAGTAATTAACTCTGGGTCGACAGAGAATTCATAATCCTGAACATCGATAAAGATAGGTGAGGTAGCAAACTTAGGATCATATTGCATTCTAGCATTCAGAGAGTTTTCTTTATACTTGCATAATAATTTTTCTACATCATCTCTATCCTTACAAGCAAGAATATCTATAGTTGTCTCCTCATTCATAACATAACCTTCCAGTACCTTAGGCCATTCATATCTAGGAAGGCTAGTTCTAGCAGGTGTTTCAGGAGTTTCAGTTTCAAGCTCATCATCAGTTTCAACAACATCATGTTGTATTACTCTAGCAATTTGTTCATCAAGAAAATCACCAAGTGGCACATCGTCATCAAGCAAGGTACTAGCATCATCATAAGCATCATTCATAGTAGAAGTAGCATCATCAATAACTTGCGACATATCAGGATTAATATCACGTGGTGGTGTTGCAAGTTTACTTATAACAGGAGGTGAATCTAAAGCAGAACTGGATGGCAGTTCCTTACCTCCCCTCGTCTTTGAGGGATAAATCTTAGTCTTAGCATCCTTCAGATTCTTTCTAGTGATAAATTGATAATCCTCCCAAGTGACTCAACAAATATAGCTATGCTCCCTTGCAATGGCGCCAAAAAATGGTCTTGATAACCCACAAGTATATGGGATCCCAACAGTTTTCGAGGGTTGAATATTCAAGCCAAATTTATATTCGACACAAGGGGAGCCAAAGAAATATTTGCAAGTATTAGCATCTGAGTTGTCAATTCAACCACACCTGGAGATTAATTATCTGCATGAACATGATCAGTAGCAAAGTAGTATGATAGTTTTGATAATAGTAGTAGCAGCAATGGTAACGGTAACAATGATAGCAGTAGTTTTGTAGCAAGTGCAACAGTAGCGATAACAGTAGTAACTTAGCAAGAACAATATATGATAAATTCAGAGGCATTGGATCGGTAATTTGTTGGATGATATTCCTCATGTGACAGTCATAACCTAGGGCGATACAGCACTAGCCCCAATTCATAAATATAATGTAGGCATGTATTCCGTAAATAGTCATACGTGCTTATGGAAAGAACTTGCATGACATCTTTTGTCCTACCCTCCCGTGGCAGCAGGGTCCAATTGAAACTAAGGGATATTAAGGCCTCCTTTTGATAGATAGTTCAAATTTGAATTCATGGCACCCGGGCCCAAAGTGACAAGCATTAAGCATGGCAAAGTCATAGCAACATCAATCTCAGAACATAGTGGATACTAGGGATCAAGCCCTAACAAAACTAACTAGATTATATGATGAATCTCATCCAACTCCTGACCGACTAGCGAGCCTGGGGTTATTTTCATGATAAGTCTGGGGTTATTTTCATTCAAATCATGCAAATTAGAGTCCAAAACAATCAGAAAAGCGTTGGGAAAATTAGATACATTGGAGACGTATCAATATGCATGTTATTGATGTGTATTTTGCTAGTGTTTGTAGTAACCCCTAGGTATTTGATACATGTTCAGTTGCTAAGATTAGTAACTCGAAATAGGAGTTGCAGAGACTAGTTAAAAGCTTGGTGACGATGTGTGTTGGAAATGATTCCAAGGTTGACATGATCACCATCGCACACTCCCTTTACCTTCAGGATTAGTGTTGAACCTAAATAAATGTTATTTGGTGTTTGCGTTAAGCATGAATATGATTAGATCATGTTTATTGCAATACTTTTATTCATTTAAGTCAGCGAATAATTGTTGTTCCATTTACATGAATAAAACCTTCTATGGTCATACACCCAATGTGAATGGTTTATTAAATCTCGATCGTAGTGATTAACATATCCATAATATTGATGCCAAAAGATGCAAAGTTGATAATGATAGTGCAACATACTTGTGGCACTGCTGTTTAGGTCATATTGGTGTAAAGCGCATAAAGAAACTCCATGCAGATGGACTTTTGGAATCACTTGATTATGAATCATTTGATACTTGCGAACCATGCCTCATGGGCAAGATGACTAAAACTCCATTCTCCGAAACAATGGAGCGAGCTAATTACGAATTATTGGAATTAATACATACCGATTGATATCGCTTGAAGCTACGCCGGTATTTCCCAAAAGAGGAAGGGATTATGTAGCACAGCGGCGGTAGGTATTACCCTCAGATATGAAACCAAGGTTATCAAACCAGTAGGAGAACCAAGCAACACAACGTAAACAGCTCCTGCACACAAATAACAACACCTCGCAACCCGACGTGTTAAAGGGGTAGTCAATCCCTTTCGGGTAACGGCGCCAGAAATTGCGTGTTGATGGGAGAAAGTTGTAATAGATTGAAATAATAGAACATGAATAAAATAAAGTGCAGCAAAGTATTTTTGTATTTTTGGTTTAATAGATCTCATAAAAAGTGCAAATAAAATAGATCACAAAGCGAATATATGAGAAAGAAGACCCGGGGCCGTAGATTTCACTAGTGGCTTCTCTCGAGAAAGATAGCAAATGGTGGGTAAACAAATTACTATTGGGAAACTGATAGAACTTCAAATAATTATGACGATATCCAGGCAATGATCATTACATAGGCATCATGTCGTGGTTTTGTCACGGCAGATGTCCTCATGAAAGGACTTAGTCGTGGAGCCATCGCTACGGGTTAGCATGAAGGGGTTAAAGCGGACACAAGGACGCAAGAGAGTTTATACTAGTTCGGCCCCTTCGATGAAGGTAAAAGCCTACGTCTAGTTGTGATGGAATTGATGGGGTTTCGATGATTATGGAGCAAACAAGCTTCGCCTAAGTCTCGAGTTGTTGTCTGTTGTCCCTGAACCTCTGCCGGGTCGTCCCCTTATATACATGGGTGGCGCCCGTCGGTTTACAGAGTCCCTACGCCGGTTCATAGATGTATCCCGCTCGGTCTCCACTATTCCTAACTTACAATACAAGTTACATACTGACGCCGGTTTACGGCTACAGGCCTTGAACCGGCTATGGGCCTTGAGCCCTCATCTTCCTACTTGGGCTTTAACATACTCAACTACTGACGAAGTTAACCCGGCTTGTCCTGGCCGGTTTATACCCAGTTGTAATATCCCCAACATTTGGCCCCAGATTGATTTGAACAGGTTCATGTCAATCCTTAACAAAAAACTTTGGTGAACCGCCATGATGTCATCTTCTCTGGTTGTTGTAAACCGGCGTGACGTCACCTGTCATAAAAATCTATCCACAATACCTTTTTTGTTTAATGGATCTGCGACAATCGAGGCGACAACTCCGTTTCCAAACTCGCGGCCCCTTGATTTTCGTGCCTGACACATGTCCCTTGCTTTATAAATAAGACCGAAGGGTCATTTCTTTTTCCCCTTCGTGCCCTTCTGCTTCATCTTCCTCGCGTCGCCCAGCTTCGGAGCTCCGCCGCCGCCGTCGACTTCTGCACCAACCTTGGCCGCTGCATCACCCTGAATATACCAGAGCATCGCGGCGATCTTCCATTTCTTCCTCAGCTCTGGTAAGTCTTCTATCTTTTCATCATAGATCTGTTCTAGGGTTTCCATGTTCTTCAGCGTTCATCGCGTGCTTCTTGTTCATATGATAAATCTTAGACAAGTCTCAGAATCTTTGTTCTGCGTGGCGGTAGTTTTTATCATCCGTCGTCACTTGCGCATCTCAAAGCCATAGATCTCCTGTATCCTTGCTCATTGATTCGGTATTGCTCCCTTTTGGACCTTGAATATTTATCTCTTTTCTGAACATGTTCCAGATCCAAAACTGTGATGTAATTTTGTGAAACCTGTTTTCGCACACCTATTCATCTGCAATCTTGACTCTTCAATGTTTCGCATCAAAGCGGTTTAACTTTGTAGAAAAATTGACAACTCGGTATACACCATTAGTCCCCTTCTTGAACCGCCAGGATTCCTTAGCTAAGTATTGCCACTTTGCAGAACTCCGGTTTATAAGTAACTGCTTCCGGTTTAGCAATGAATGCATCAATGTATACCCTTCCAACATATTCTTGAACCGGTATTACTGCTTTGTAGATTGCACCATGGCCAAGCAAGTGTACGAGTGCAATTGGGTCCCTTCTCGAGTGACCGAGACTCAACTGAATAACCTAGTCCAAACCGGCGCTTTAGGCAAAAAAGATGGTGTTCACTGGAGGGTCCCTGGCCCGGAATGTCCTCCAGAACCCAAAGATGGAGAGGTTGTTGTTTTTCTGACCATCTAGACCGGGGCTTCAGTCCGCCCGGTTCAAAGTTTTATCGGGATGTCTTGGCCAACTTCCAATCAAGGCCCACAAGATATTGGCCCCAACTCCGTAACCAACATCTGTCACTTTCAAGTGCTCTGTGAGGTGTTCTTTCAAGAGGTGCTCACAGTTGAATTATTCAGAGATTGCTTCCATCTGAAACGCCACACCGAATTTACTGACGGTCCCAATACCGAGTTAGGTGGTATGGCAATTCAAAAGACGAAAGAGGTTACTTACCCTCATGCCAAACTGCACAGCCATCCCAAAGAGTGGAATCAAACATGGTTTTACTGCAAAGATACCTCTCATAATGGAGAAAATCCCTTGCCGGGTTATCGTCTGGAGCGGCTAAGCAACACACATCCCTTCCCTCAGAGACTGAATGCTAATGAGAGAAGCAAATATACTCCTCAATTATCCAAGCTCAGGGCCTTCATGGCTAACGGGTTGACAGAATTTGACCTTGCTCGCTGCTGGATATCTTGGAGTATATTGCCATTAAGCCTGCGCTCCGGTTTGATGTGCAAATACACAGGAGATGTAAAAGACCCTCTACGACATATTGAGATCCAGCTGACATATGACGAGGTTACTGAGGCTGTGAAGAAGATATTAAATGAACCGAAATCTGCTTGCGCTCAAACCGGCCTGCCTCCTTTTTGTACCATTAACAAACCGCCAGCCGTATGACTCTTATCTTATGCTTTCATGAAATCTGACTATGTTTAAGCACCCTTTGTTGACATTAACATCTTTCAAACAGGGTGATGATCCATTTTGGAGCAAGAAGCCTCCACAAGAGAAACCGGAGAAAACAAACCGGCCCAAAACCAGAGTTGTGAAGAAACCGACCAATAGGAAGAGAACCACTGCATCCTCCGATCCACCAGCTGACGATGATGTGGGTAATCCGGACCTTGAGGTAGAGCTTGACTCACTTGGTTTATTTTTCACACGCCTTATTTATAATGATTATTGCCAGGATGACGCTGAAGTCAGTCATGCTGATGTTGTAGAGCTAATCGCTCTTTCTTCCGATTCAAACCCTTTGCCTTCACTAAAAATCCGTCGGGCAAACTGGAAAGTTAAAATTTCTCATCCTCTTACTTATTTGGACCCAAACTTTCTTATGAAGACACAACAGCATGAAGCTCGCCGCACAACCCGCACAATGCCGTGAAGTTACCTCCGCCGGTTTACCATCAACAGTCCGGTTCGAAACCCCGTTCAGAGGTCTCTAACTGTTTCGTCAATGCTTATCCTAAAGCAGGTTGTTTTCGTCAACCTCTTAATCCATCTGACTCCGATTATCAGGGCACTTCTCATTCTTCTTCCGGCGAGTCATCAGTCACCCAGCTCCCACCACTCAAAACGGTGCTTGCGTGAGCCATATTCCTTATAATGTTGTTTGATATATCACTTTCAATATTCACTGGACTGATCCGTCTTTTTCCTTTCAGGGCCAAGCCTAGGCCAAGCAAGAAAGCTCGCCCGACAAAGCGGCGTAAGAAAACGACGCCCCTGAACCGGACAAAATACCATATCCCGAAGAACACATCCACGACGATGTGTTGAACGACCCACCATCGCAAGATCATGATGTTATCTTTGAAGAGGCACATGTTGATGCCACATGCCCTTTTAATCATCCCACAAGTCCTGTCCAGACTGACAAAACAACGAGTCCATCAAAGCATACTGATAAACCGGCGACCCCAGCGCGGACTGGTGAAGCCAAAGATGATGATGTTGTTATTATCGCATTGGTCGCTCCGAGCCGAGCAATCCTGTCGCTTTATCTAAGCACACTGCCAAAGATGAATTTGCTGCATTTGGCAAAGGCAAATGGAATGCCGATTTGGCGACTTATGCTACTCTGAACACCCAAGATCTTCATTCCGGCTATCTGAATTGGCTATATACTAGCCGTGATTATGAAGCCGGTCTGGTAAATATGATGAAGGACAAATATGAGGTAAATTCCATATGACTCTCCGCTTGTATATTTCAATCTGTCAACTCCAATAGCCCCCAAGTGACGGTTTTAAGATATCAACTTAAACCGGGACTTTCCTAATGTGAACTTGAACGCAGCCGGTTCAACTTAAAGCAGTTAAACCGGGCCTTTATATAGTAAGAATTCCCGTGTCACTAAAGGACAGAGCTAATAGGCATTAGCCCCAAGTGCCAAGTTGAATACTTGTATTGAGCTTGGGACTTATATAGAAATTGTATGATGAAAAGCAAATATGCATTAGCCCCCAAGTACCGAGGGCATAACTTGTTATGTGGTTGGTACTTCAACTCTGCACCGTAATCTTTATCAAATGATTATCTGTATGTAGGCTGATCTGACCAAGAAAGAAAGTCAAATCGCCGATCTGCAAGAAAATCTGAAGTCCCAGCAAGCTGAAACCTCCAATGCAAAAATGAATTAACCCCGCTTTAAGCGTCATGGAAAAGCTTAAAGAGGGTTTCAACAAGGAGCGGGCGGATTGGGCCACTGAAAAGGCCGCTTTAACTCAACGAGCAGAGAAGGCCGAGGCTGCACTCAAACCGGTGGTGGATGAATTGACCAGTGTAAAATGGCAAGTGCATCCCATGACCGCTGCTGTCTTTGGTAAGCCTTCTTTATTTCTAAAGTAATGAGGCCTTCTCATGTAACTGCCGGTTTACTAACCCCTTGAATGATACAGGGACACGTATTGGTCACTTGGGATCAAATGTGCGGAAGAAATTGAAATCCGCCTATACATTGATAGAACAATCAGATATCGGTGCGCATAGCGGATCATCTGATCGCTTCTCACCACAACCCGGCGCCCACCTTGATATAGGACACTATTAAAAGGTTGTCGATGCTTCCTCCCCGGGTTGAAGAGTTAAAGAAATCTGCTGCTAGAACCGGTGCTATAAACGCCTTAAACCGGGCAAAAGCATGGGTGCCGGATTTTGATCCTGTTGAAGCAGCCCAGGGCTTCCCGAGCTTGAAGGAAGACGGGACAGAGTCCTGTGAAGAGGATCTCCGAGCTATAAACCAGGAAGTGCGCCCTCTGGCTTGTCAATTGGTTGAAGAGGCAGATTTGTCTCACTATCAAGCTCAATATGATGTACAAAACAAACGAGTGGCTGCACCAATTCCTGAAGTGGAGAACCTTATACCTCCAATCTGTAAGCATACTTACGCTCCTGACATTGAACCGTCGTTGCTGATCAATGATGAAGCTGTCTTTCAAGCATTAACGGGAATCGACTGGACAACTATTGATTTCCAGCCGCTGGGTAGGGAAGCAGAGGTTGAAGCGGTGCAAGATGACCCACAACCATCAGGCCAAGCTAGTGACCAAGCATGAACAGGAAGTCGGTTTAAATTACTGCTCCTTTATATTACGCAGAAAACAATTATCTTATCTGGGCACCGTGTTGCCTTGTAATAGACTAGCTGCCACACTTGGTTTTGATATGCCTTCGTGCATACTTACTGCAACTTATGCTTCCGTTGAAACATCAATCTTAAACTATTGTCTGCAGCCAAAAAGCTTAAAACACCGCAGTGGTTGTATCACCAGGCGGGTCATAATATCTATGTATGTGAAATCAATGATAATATTTTAGATTTAAACATATAATCAAATATGGAAATATATGATACCTGCCATCGTAGGGCATGAAGTTGGCGGTGCCAATCTTGAAACGGAGTTTTAAGAAACCCACTCTTCTGGAGGAGAAAATAGCTCATGTGTATATAATGTCGGTTTACCAGGTAAACCGTTCCGGGTTACGATGAACACCAGTGTTACTCCATAATAGGATGTTTAACAAAAAATCAAACCGGGCAAAGAGTCTCCGGATTAAGAGTGGACCGTGTTCCGTCAACTGATAGTCGAACAGGTTTAATAATTGTCGGTTTAAAACACAACAAAAGAAATATGCATCGAAAGAGAGACAAAATTCAAGTAAAGATAGACATAAAATCATTTGCAAAAAGAGGCTGTTGAGCCGATCAAGTGGCATTACCATGGCCGGACACGACCAAGCCCCCAATAGGCGTAGCTATGGTTCAAGTCAGCCAGGTCCCCAAATGATGTAGTGGCATTATGCCGATCAAGAGGTGTAGCGATGGTTCGGGTTCGACCAAAGCCCCCAAGTGATTTTGTGGCCTTAGGCCGATCAAGAGGCGTGACTGGTTCAGACGTGACCAAGTCCCCAAGTGATTATGTGGCTTTCGCCTATCAAAAGGTGTTGCATTGGTTCGGACACGACCAAGCCCCCAAGTGATATGATAGAAAGATTTTTTTTTGGATAAGCTAACTCAAGGGGTAAACTGGAGGCCGCTTTAATACAAAAACTCCGTGTAACCACACATGATGTAAAAATAACAGAGACCCCGCTTTAGCTAAGGCTCCGGTTTATTGTATTGATCATAATATATACACTGTTATAATATGTACATAAGTAGAGCCTATGGCTCAAGTATAGTAAGGCCGACGATGAGCTATGTTCCACGGCCTGTTGGTCTTCTCCTCTAATGTACGTGAGTCTTTATGCTCTTGAATATCGATCAGGTAGTATGACCCGTTGTGCAGATTCTTGCTGACCACGAAAGGTCCCTCCTAAGGTGGGGATAGCTTGTGCATATCAGTCTTGTCTTGGATGAGCCGAAGCACCAAATTTCCTTCTTGAAAGGTTCTGGTTCTAACTCGGCGACTGTGATAGCAACGAAGATCCTGCTGGTAAATCGCCGAACGGGCAGCTGCGATGTCATGCTCCTCGTCCAACAGGTCCAAAGCATCTTGCTGTGCTACCTCATTGTCCGCTTCAACATAAGCTGCTACACGAGGTGAATCATAATGGATATCACTGGGGAGAACTGCCTCCGCTCCGTAGACCATGAAGAACGGTGTGTATCCTGTTGATCTATTGGGCGTAGTATTGATGCTCCATAATATAGATGGTAACTCCTCAACCCAACAACCCGACGTCCGTTGTAAAGGAACCACAAGCTGGGGTTTGATTCCTCGTAAGATCCCTTGGTTAGCCCTCTCTGCTTGGCCATTGGACTGCGGGTGAGCCACTGATGAAACGTCAAGTAGGATGTGGTCACGTTCACAGAACTCCTTCATAGCACCCTTGGACAGGTTGGTACCATTATCAGTAATGATGTTGTGTGGAAAGCCAAACCGGAAAATCACCTTTTTGATGAATTGAACCGCCGTGGCTGCATCACACTTACTAACAGGCTCCGCTTCCACCCACTTTGTAAACTTGTCGACCGCCACCAAAAGGTGGTTCTTCTTGTCCTTGGACCTTTTGAAAGGCCCAACCATATCCAGCCCCCAAGTCGCAAACGGCCAAGTAAGTGGAATCATCCTCAATTCTTGAGCCGGCACATGAGCGCCTTGAGAACTTCGACAGCCATCACATCGCCTAACCAGGTCCTCCGCATCAGCATGAGCAGTCAACTAATAGAAGCCGTGACGAAACGCTTTAGCCACCAAAGACTTTGAACCGGCGTGGTGACCATAATCCCCTTCGTGGATTTCACGCAAGATTTCACAGCCTTCTTCAGGAGACACACAACGTTGAAACGACCCTGACACACTGCAATGATGCAACTCGCCATTGATAATAGTCATGGACTTGGATTGCCGGACTATCTGCCTGGCCAGAGTCTAATCCTCTGGTAACTCGCCCCGGTTCATGTACGCAAGATAAGGAACCGTCCAATCCGGAATGAGATGCAGAGCCGCCACCAACTGAGCCTCCGGATCAGGAATAGCCAAATCCTCTTCACTAGGGAGCTTGACAGACGGGTTATGCAGAACATCCAAGAAGACATTAGGCGGGACCGGTTTACGTTGAGAGCCCAGCCGGCTTAAAGCGTCCGCCGCTTCGTTCTTCCGTCTGTCCACGTGATCCACCTGATATCCTTTGAAGTGACCTGCAACAATATCCACCTCACGACGATATGCTGCCATGAGCGGATCCTTGGAATCCCAAGTGCCAGATACTTGTTGGGCCACCAGGTCCGATTCAACGGCACTTAATCGGGCTGAGATTCATCTCCTTAGCCATCCAGAGACCATGGAGTAAAGCTTCAGACTCAGCTGCATTGTTAGTACAAGGGAACATTAAGCGGAGAACGTAATGTAACTTATCACCTCGTGGGGAAGTTAACACGACTCCAGCCCTCGAGCCTCCAATTGCTCGGACCCATCAAAATGAATAGTCCAATAGGTGTGATCCGGCTTTTCTTCAGGTGCTTGTAGTTCCGTCCAATCATTGATGAAATCTACAAGTGCTTGAGATTTGACTGCCGTCCGAGGCACGTATTTCAATCCGTGCGGCCCAAGCTCTATAGCCCACTTGGAAACCCGGCCAGTTGCCTCCCTATTCTGAATTATATCTCCCAAAGGAGCAGAGCTGACCACTGTGATGGGATGTCCCTGGAAGTATTGTTTAAGCTTCCGGCTTGCCATGAAAACTCCATACACCAGCTTCTGCCAATGCGGGTACCTTTGCTTGGACTCAATGAGCACCTCGCTAATATAGTAAACCGGACGCTGAACTGGATATTCCTTGCCCGCCTCTTTGTGCTCCACCACAATAGCTACGCGCCGATCAAGACGAGCATTAGCTGCCACATATAGTAGCAATGGTTCCTTGTCAATCGGAGAAAGAAGAACAAAGCGGATTGGCTAGCTACCGCTTCAAATCCTCAAATGCTTTATCAAGAATTAACTCGCATTTAATTGATCTATTTTCTTCAAAGATTCGATACAAAGGAATCACCTTCTCACCGAGGCGGCCGATAAACCGCTCAACGCAGCAATCCGCCGCCAAGCGTTGAACGTCATTGATACACTTCGGTTTAGCCAGGAGGTGATAGATGTGATCTTCTCCGGATTAGCCTCGCCTCTGTTGGATACCAGAAAACCCAATAACTTGTCTGCCGGTACACCAAAAACACACTTGGTCGGGTTGAGCATCATCTTGTATGTCCGCAGGTTATCAAAGGTTTCCTTCAAATCGTCAACCAGAGTCTCCTTCTCCCTTGACTTAACCACAATATCATCCACATAGGCATGTACATTATGGCCGATTTGCTTATGAAGGCAATTCTGTACACACGGTTGATAAGTTGCTTGGGAACTCTTGAGCCCAAAGGGCATAGATATATAACAGAAGGCTCCAAAGGGAGTTATGAACGCCGTCCTCTCCTGGTCCTTAACTCCCATCTGGATCTGATGATAACCAGAATATGCATCCAGAAAACTCAAACGCTCACAACCCGCAGTAGCATCAATAATCTGATCGATGCGGGGGAGGCCAAAAGGATCTGCTGGACAAGCCTTGTTAAGGTCTGTGTAATCCACACACATGCGCTAGGTGCCGTTTTTCTTAAGGACCAGCACCGGATTAGCTAGCCATTCAGGATGGAAAACTTCAACAATAAAGCCAGCCGCTAAGAGCCTAGCCACCTCCTCTACAATAGCTTTGCGCCTTTCTTTCTTAAACCGGCGGAGAAACTGTTTCACCGGTTTGTACTTAGGATCGACATTAAGAGTGTGCTCAGCGAGTTCCCTCGGTACACCTGGCATGTCAGAAGGCTTCCATGCAAAAATGTCCCGATTCTCACGGATGAACTCGATGAGCGCGCTTTCCTATTTCGGATCCAAGTTGGTACTGATACTGAACTACTTGGACGAATCGCCAGGTACGAAGTCAACAAGCTTAGTCTCAGCTGCCGATTTGAACTTTAGGGCCGGATCATGCTCTGTAGTTGGCTTCTTCAATGGAGACATTTCCGCGGGATCAACATTATCCTTGTAGTATTTCAACTCTTCCGTGGCACAAACCGACTCTGCATAGGCCGCATCACCTTCTTCACACTCCAAAGCAATCCTGCGACTTCCATGAACAGTTATTGTTCCCTTGTGACCCGGCATCTTGAACTGCAAATAAATATAACAGGGCCATGCCATAAATTTGGCATAAGCCGGCCGCCCAAATAGGGCGTGATATGGGCTCCGGATCTTCACCACCTCAAAATTCAATGTCTCTGACCTGGAATCATGATCGTCTCCAAAGGCCACTTCCAGAGCTATCTTGCCAACAGGATATGCTGACTTACCAGGTACCACACCATGGAATACTGTATTGGATGGTTTAAGATTTTTATCTGTCAGCCCCATACGGCGGAAGGTCTCATAGTATAGGATATTAATACTGCGCCCTCCATCCATGAGCACCTTGGTGAATTCATAACCTCCCACCTGAGGTGCCACCACCAACGCTAGCTGACCCGGATTGTCAACCCGGGGAGGGTGATCCTCTCTGCTCCATACGATTGGCTGTTCAGACCAACGTAAATAACGTGGCACGACCGGTTCAACAGAATTCACCGCTCACTTGTGAAGCTTCCGGTCTCGCTTATCCAAGCTAGTGGTGAAGACATGATATTTCCCGCTATTCAACTGCTTCAGATTGCTCTGATAACCCGACTGCTGCTGCTGCTGGTTGTAACCACCCTGGCTATTCTGAAAGCATTATAATTCTTGAACTCCTGCGCCACCACCTGATCCGTGATCATATCGGAAAGCATTAGAATTCTTCAACTCCTGCATAATGTAACAATCCTTCCAAAGGTGGTTGGCTGGCATCTCCTTCGTCCCGTGCTTTGGACAGGGCTGGTTTAACAGATAGGTTAGAGGGTGCGGGTTAGGACTTGGAGCTCCACCGCGACTCGACGGTTTACCCTTTCGTCGCTGGCCCTTGTCCTGCGCGCTAGTATTAGCCACAAAGTCCATGCTGCTACGCTTTACGCTTGACTCCGTTTCCATGACCTGCCGTGTTGTGTTGCTGCCCTTTGGAGTTGCTGCTCTTCTTTCCCTTCCCTGTCTTGTCATCATCAGACTCGAGATCCTTGGTACTATCAGAATCAGCATACTTCACTAACGCAGCCACGAGGGTCCCCATATCGTTACAATGGCGCTTCATCCGTCCCAATTTCAACTTCAGAGGCTTAAACCGGCAGTTGCCTTCCAAGGTTATAACCGCGGTATCAGCGTTGATAGGGTCTGATGAATGCAAAATTTCCGAGACCCGCCGCACCCAACAGGTTGTTGACTCGCCTTCCTCCTAGACACAGGCCGCTAAGTCTACTATCGACATGGGCTGCTTACATGTATCCTTGAAATTCTGGATAAACCGGGATCGCAACTAGGCCCATGAACTGATAGAATTGGCCGGTAAGCTTTTTAACCAAGTACGGGCTGTCCCTTCAAGCATCATGGTGAAATACATTGCACACGCCGCCTCATCCACATCAAGCATCTCCATGGCCATCTCATAGCTCTCCACCCATGTTTCTGGAGACAAATCGGCAGTGTAATTTGGCACCTTGCGCGGGGCCTTGAAATCCTTGGGCAAAGACATTGCGAAAGCGGGACAAGACAGGCACCCCAAAGAACTAGAAGTAACCCCGGCTCGACCGAGGTAGTTGGACGAACCGGCGTGGTCGACGAGCCTCATACTACTCCGCTTAACTCGGCCTCCCTGCGCTACCGGCCCCGCCCACCACTTCCGAGCATCACCAATCACCTGCCGGGTTATTGCCACGGGTGCTTCACGGTTCATGCATTACTTGATACGGCTGTTCATCCATCGCTTTCTTTGTAACTCCGGCTTGGACGGGGGGTGGAATGAATTCGGTCACGGCTGTATGAATATGCTTCCTGTTGAATCAAGGCTGTTCGAAGAAGTTCCTTAACCCAGCGCCTCTCCACCGCCTGCAGAGAATCACCTTCAATCGGGATGGCCTCCAGTCGTGAAGCGGCAGCGACAAGATTGTCCATTGGATTGGAATAATGACCCGAAAGTGTTGGGACAGGCTGAGGCACGACATTGTTCTGTCGAGGCTGCTCCATCAGGCGAGGCTGAACCGGCGTGCCCGGCCCAGGTGCCTCCGCCCGGTTTATCACCGGCGGGTTACTAGTTCCTGCTCCTGGGTTGTTAAAGATATTTCTGGCTCCGAAAACCGGAGGCAAGCGAGATCGGTGCTTCCTCTTCAGGACTTCATGCGACGCGGTCTGATCCAGCATAAGCCTATAGGCATGCGCATCCAAAGCGGCCCGCTCTGCGACCATCCTGGCGTTCTCGGCTGCTAGGTCGGCCTTGGCCTGAGTGATCTGTTCCCTCACCTTTGCAACTTCCGCGTTGTGGGCGTCCTGATCCGCTGGGTTAACCTCTGCCATAAGCGCAGCCAACGCATCAAATAGATCAGATAAAACTTGAGCCGGCGGGTGCACAGGGCCTCCTGCCCCGGCAGCCGTCGCCGCAGCTGACCCGGAGATCATTGCTGCTGCGGTCGAAGAGTGGATCGCCGCCTGTGTACCGGCCATGAATATTCCAACCTGATTGGGCAGATCAGAGGGGTCCGGAATACTGTCGCCATCGGAACAGCCCCCAATCCGGCCGTCTTGTAGCTGATACACCGATTCGGTTTCTCCGGTTGAGGACTCGTCGCCGGAATAAACGAAGGTTCCGCTACCAGATTCCGATCCATCCTCATATTCTCCTCCGTGGATGACTCCCACGAAGGCACGCTTCACGGCCGGTTTAACTTGGGCAGATCGCGCACGCTGAGCCGTTTCGACGAGGTCGGTGCAGATGCCGGCTCAGGGCCCGGTTCACCGATCTTGCCGATGAAGACGTTTATGCCACGAAAGGGGACCCGCACCAGACTCAATCGAGCCGGCCTCGGGGCCCCACCCTGCATCGTTGATGTAGAGCTTGCCGCGACGACTCTTGGTCATCCGGCCCACAGCATAGCCCTTGAGTCCTTCGAAGTTACCCTCCAAGATCTTGAAACCATCATGCGATAGCCCAAAGGTGGGCGCCAACTGTCGTGGTTTTGTCACGGCAGATGTCCTCATGAAAGGACTTAGTCGTGGAGCCATCGCTACAGGTTAGCTTGAAGGGGTTAAAGCGGACACAAGGACGCAAGAGAGTTTATACTAGTTCGGCCCCTTCGATGAAGGTAAAAGCCTACGTCTAGTTGTGATGGAATTGATGGGGTTTCGATGATTAGGGAGCAAACAAGCTTCGCCTAAGTCTCGAGTTGTTGTCTGTTGTCCCTGAACTGCCGCCGGGTCATCCCCTAATATACATGGGTGGCGCCCGTCGGTTTACAGAGTCCCGATGCCGGTTCATAGATGTATCCGGCTCGGTCTCCACTATTCCTAACTTACAATACAAGTTACATACTGACGCTGGTTTACGGCTACAGGCCTTGAACCGGCTATGGGCCTTGAGCCCTGGTCTGCCTACTTGGGCTTTAACATACTCAACTACTGACGAAGTTAACCCGGCCTGTCCTGGCCGGTTTATACCCAGTAGTAATATCCCCAACACATCACGTCAAAGATTAGTAGACCGACTCCTGCTTGCATCTACTACTATTACTCCACATATCGACCGCTATCCAGCATGCAACTAGTGTATTAAGTTCATGGAAAAGCGGAGTAATGCAATAAGAACGATGACATGATGTAGACAAGATCCGTTTATCTATGGCGGTAGATATAGATCTCGTCTTTTTATCCTTAGTAGCAACGATACATACGTGTCGGTTCCCTTTCTGTCACTGAGATCAAGCACCATAAGATCGAACCCACTACCGGGAACCTCTTCCCATTGCAAGATAAATAGATCAAGTTGGCCAAACAAAACCAAAATATCAGAGAAGAAATACAAGGCTATAAGAGATCATGCATATAAGATATCAAAGAAACTCAAATAACATTCATGGATATAAAAAGATATAACTGATCATAAACTCGAAGTTCATCAAATCATCCCAACAAACGTCGGTATTTCCACCAAGAGGAGGGGATGATGTAGCACAGCGACGGTAGGTATTTCCCTCAGTTATGAAACCAAGGTATCGAACCAGTAGGAGAACCAGGCAACACAACGTAAACAACACCTGCACACAAACAACAACACCTCGCAACCCAATGTTTTAAAGGGGTTGTCAATCCCTTTCGGTGTATGGCGCCTCAAGATAGGCAAACAGACGTGAGGTAAATTGTAGTAGATTGATAGATCAAACGCCAAATAAAATAAATAAAGATAAAATGCAGCAAGGTATTTTTGTATTTTTTGGTTTAATAGATCTGTATGAAAACACAACGGAAAAGTAGATCGCAAGGAAAATATATGAGAAACAAGACCCGGGGGCCGTAGGTTTCGCTAGTGGCTTCTCTCGAGAAAAATAGCAAACGGTGGGTAAACAAATTACTATTGGGCAATTGATAGAACTTCAAATAATTAGGACGATATCCAAGCAATGATCAATACATAGGCATCATGTCCAAGATTAGTAGACCGACTCCTACCTGCATCTACTACTGTTACTCCACACATCGACCGCTATCCCTCATGCATCTAGTGTATTAAGTTCATTGAAAAACGGAGTAATGCAATAAGAACGATGACATGACGTAGACAAGATCCATTTATCTATGGCGGTAGATATAGAACTCGTCTTTTTATCCTAGGTAGCAACGATACATAGGTGTCGGTTCCCTTTCTGTCACTGGGATCAAGCACCGTAAGATAGAACCAACTACCGGGCACCTCTTCCCATTGCAAGATAAATAGATCAAGTTGGCCAAACAAAACCCAAATATCGGAGAAGAAATACGAGGCTACAATAGATCTTGCATATAAAAGATCAAAGAAACTTAAATAACTTTCATGGATATAAAATGATATAACTGATCATAAACTCGAAGTTCATCAGATCCCAACAAACACACCGCAAAAGAGTTACATCATATGGATCTATAAGATACCATTGTATTGAGAATCAAAAGAGAGAGAGGAAACCATCTAGCTACTAACTACGAACCCGAAGGACTACAAAGAACTACTCACACATCATCGTAGAGGCACCAATGGAAGTGGTGAACCCCTCCGTAACGATGTCTAGATTGGATCTTGTGGTTCTGGACTCTGCGACGGCTGGATCAATATTTCGTCGATGCTTCTAGGGTTCTGGTATTTTGGGGGTATTTATAGAGCGAAGAGGCGGTCCGGGGGCACCCGAGGTGGGCACAACCCACCAGGGCGCGCCTGGGCCTCCTGGCGCGCCCTGGTGGGTTGTACCCCACTCAGGGCACCCCCCAGGTACAAGCAGGGCCCGTTGCCTTCCTTCTGGCCCATAAAAATCATCATGGAGTTTTGTGGCATTTGTACTCCATCTGATAGTTATTTCCTAAGATGTAAAAAACATGGAAAAAACAGCAACTGGCACTTTGCACTATGGCAATAGGTTAGTACCAAAAATGATACAAAATGACTATAAAATGATTATAAAACATCCAAGATTGATAATGAAACAGCATGGAACATTCAAAAATTATAGATACGTTCGAGACGTATCAGCATCCCCAAGCTTAACTCCTACTCGTCCTCGAGTAGGTAAGGGATAAAAACATAATTTTTGATGTGGAGTGTTGTTCATCAAGTCATATCATATTCTTTTCTTTATAGCATGATCATTTGGACTTTTCTGTTCTTCAAAGCAATAGTCTAGTTTTGACATAATAATTTAGATACTCAGGCATATCAGCAAGCAACCATGTCCTTCAAAATATCAATGCTAAAATAAGTTATCCCTAGCCCATCATGCTCAAACATTGATGCATTCATGAAACACACTCGAATATTAACTACACCCAATACTTGAGCACGATCATATTTCCTCCTAGTTGGTGCTTTTATAAGAGAAGATGGAGACTCAAATTCAAAAATAAAAATTTCATAAATTAAAAGAAAGGCCCTTCGCAGAGGGAAGTAGGTATTTGTAGAGGTGCCAGAGCTCAAAGCGAAAATTTAGAGATAAAAACATTTTGGGAGGTGTATCCTTCCCACCAACGAAAACGACTTAGAGTTCCCAACACTTTCCATGCTAGAAGTTTGCGCTTATTAAGGATTATATTTTTGAATTCTCCCTACTACTTTCACTTTCCATGGCTAGCCGTATCCACGGTTGCCCTCCATACCAACACTTTCCAACGAATTTATTATTTTACAACATAAAGTAAATTCATTTTTGCATTTCGGGACTGGAATCCCTAAAACCTTTGCCTTACTCTCGTGCAATGACAAGTGAATAAACACTCATCGTGAGAATAACACATACAGCATGGAAAATATTAGCCACCCATTACCGTTCCACGAGCGAAGCAAACACACAAAAGAGAAGTTTATTTTGAAAATTAGAGATGGCACAAGCAAATTTACTTAGAACGGCAAAAGAATACCGCATATAGGTTGATATAGTGGACTCATGTGGCAAAACTCGTTTAAAGGATTTTGGATGCACAAGTAGAGGTCATACTTAGTGCAAAATGAAGGCTAGCAAAAAGATTGAGAAGCGACCACACAAGAAACGAATAATCTCACAACCAAGCTGTGACGCCCCCGACTCAATCGTACACTAATCATGCACGCAAACGTGTACGATCAAGATCAGGGAGTCACGGGAAGATATCACAACACAAATCTAAAAACATAAATAAGTCATACAAGCATCATAATACAAGCCAGGGGCCTCGAGGGCTTGAATACAAGTGCTCGATCATAGACGAAGTCGTGAAGCAACAATATCTGAGTACAGACATAAGTAAAACAGGTTTGTCTTAAGAAGGCTAGCACAAACTGGGATACAGATCGAAAGAGGCGCAGGCCTCCTGCCTGGGATCCTCCTAAACTACTCCTGGCTGTTGTCAGCGGCCTGCACGTAGTAGTAGGCACCTCCGGTGTAGCAGGATTCGTTGTCGACGGTGGCGTCTGGCTCCTGGGCTCCAGCATCTGGTTGTGACAACCTGGTAGAATGGAAAGGGGGAAAAGAGGGAGAAAAGCAACCGTGAGTACTCATCCAAAGTACTCGCAAGCAAGGATCGACACTACATATGCAGGCGTATCTGTGTCAAGGGGCAATATCGGTGGACTGAACTGCAGAATGCCAGAATAAGAGGGGGATAGCTAATCCTGTCGAAGACTACGCTTCTGGCAGCCTCCATCTTGCAGCATGTAGAAGAGACTAGATGGTAAGTTCACCAAGTAGCATCGCATGGCATAATCCTACCCGGCGATCCTCTCCTCGTCGCCCTGTGTGAGAGCAATCACCGGGTTATATCTGGCACTTGGAAGGGTGTATATTATTAAGTATCCGGTTCTAGTTGTAATAAGGTCAAGGTACAACTCCGGGTCGCCTGTTACCGTGGACACGGCTATTCGAATAGATCAACTTCCCTTCAGGGGTGCACTACGTTACCCAACACGCTCGATCCCTCTGGTCGGGCACACTTTCCTGGGTCATGTCCGGCCTCGGGAGATCAACATGTCGCAGCCCCACCTAGGCTCAACAGAGAGGTTAGCACGCTGGTCTAAATCCTATGCGCGCAGGGGTCTGGGCCCATCGCCCATTGCACACCTGCACGTTGCGAACGCGGCCGGAAGCAGACCTAGCCCCCTTAATACAAGCGCGGGCTTACGGTCCAATGCGGCGCGCGCCGCTCAGTCGCTGACGTCAAAAAGAGCTTCAGCTGATACCACGACGCCGGTTGCCCATATCTTGTCCCACGTGGCGGTTAGTGCGTATAAGGTCAACGACCCAACTCAGATCAAATACCAAGATCTCGATAAGCGTGTTATTATGAAATAACCGCGGGTGCCGACCAGGGCCAGGCCCACCTCTCTCCTTGGTGGTCTCAACCTGCCATGTCGCTCCGCCACAAAGATCCACACAGAGGGCCATCGGGAAAGTATGTCCTTTCAGCTCCCAATCCGTGAATCACTCATGGGTACTCCACGAGCAGACCCGACTTTAGTCACCACAAGTATCATACATTATGTATATAAGTATATACCCGTGATCACCTCCCGAGTGATCACGGCCCGATAGTATAGCATGGCAGACAGACAAGAATGTAGGGCCACAGATGGAATACTAGCATCCTATACTAAGAATTTAGGATTGCAGGTAAAGGTAATAACAGTACTAGCAAGGACAGGTTATGCATCAGGATAGGATAAACAGAAAGCAGTAACATGCTACACTACTCTAATGCAAGCAGTAGAGAGAAGAATAGGAGATATCTGGTGATCAAGGGGGGGGGGGGGCTTGCCTGGAAGCTCAGCCGAGAAGGAGGGGTCGCCAACATCGTAGTCGTACTGGGTAGCGGCGGCGTCGGTCTAGCGAGAGAAGAGGGGGAAGAAACAATAAATATAATGCAAACGTATACATGACGATGCATGACATGATAACGAGCGTTGCTGAGTGTACCCAATCGCGGTAGTAGGTGATACCGGCGAAGGGGGGAAACATCCGGGAAGTATTCCCGGTGTTTCGCGTCTTCGGACTGATGAACCGGAGGGGGAAAGTTGCGAATTCGATATGTTAGGGATGTGTGGCGGACGAACGGGCTGCGTATCCTGATTCTTCTCGTCGTTCTGAGCAACTTTCATGTAGAAAGTATTTTCATCCGAGTTACGGATTATTTTATATGATTTTCTAAAGATTTAATCATTTTCTGATTTTAATTATTTATTTAAATCCAACATTATCCAGAACAGTGAACGATGATGCACGCATGACATCGAGTGATGTCAAGCAGTCAATCGGTCGGTTGACCAGTCAAACCGCATGTGTGGGTCCATTGGGACCCACATGTCATTGTCGAGGCACTAATAGGGGGTTTAGACTAACTAAATGGGTTAATTAGCGGGTGGGGCCCAAAGAGTCGCTGAGAGATTAAGATTTTAATTAACTAATTTAATTAATTAGCAATTTATCTATTTATTTTTATTCATTTTATGGCGTGGGGCCCGCATGTCATAGACGCAGGGGAGCCACGTCGGCGCTGACCGAGTCAATGGTTCAATGGGGCCCACTCGTCAGCGACACAAGGGGGCCCACATGTCAGGCCATCTCAGCGACGGCCGGTGACTCGTCGGAAACACGCTGGTGAGCTCGTTCGCGGCGGCATGTCCTCGGGCATCGTCGGAAATCGCCCACAGGGCACCATTTTGATCACGGCCGGGCGCGTTAGAACGGGAAGACGACGATGCATCGGTTGGTGGTGGTCTCGCGGGCTGCGGTGGCCGGAGACGAGCAGTACGACGTCGCCGGTGGTGGGGTGTTTCGGGCGAGCAACGTCAACGGCGATGCGGCACGGTATTGGGCAAACAAAAGGGCGGGGCGAGGTCTGCGTGCTCGCGCAAGCACAATGACATGAGCCCGGGACCAAAGGGTCACTGGACGGCTGCCGGCGACGAGCGCGGGCGGCAACGCGTTCGGGCAATCAACGAGCTAGGGGCTAGGGGCCACGGGGAAGCGTGTTCACGGGTGCGTTGGGTTCCTGGAAGCACCAGGAATACAATGCCGTGCTCTGGCGAGCACGACGGAGAGCATGGCCATGGCGGCGAGGCGATCTGCGGCGACGGGCTCACGGCAACGGCGACGAGGTAGCTACGGTGTGCGAGGGGCTTAACGAGGAGGAGCAGGAGGCAGGGGAGCTCACCGTGCGGCACGCAAGATGGCTGATATGTCTCCAACATATCTATAACTTATTATTGTTCCATGCTATATTATATTCTGTTTTGGACATTATTGGGCTTTATTATACACTTTTGTATTTTTGGGACTAACCTATTAACCAGAGGCCCAGCCCAGAATTGCTCTTTTTTTCCTATTTCAGAGTTTCTCAGAAAAAGAATATCAAACGGAGTCCAAACAAGGACTGGCAAGAGCCTAAGCTTGGGGATGCCCAAGGCACCCCAAGATAATCTAAGGACACCTAAAAGCCAAGGCTTGGGGATGCCCCGGAAGGCATCCCCTCTTTCGTCTACTTCCATCCGTAACTTTACTTGGAGCTATATTTTTATTCACCACATGATATGTGTTTTGCTTGGAGCGTCTTGTATTATTTGAGTCTTTATTTGTTAGTTTACCACAATCATCCTTGTTGTACACACCTTTTGAGAGGGACACACATGATTCGGAAATTATTAGAATACTCTATGTTCTTCACTTATATCTTTTGAGTTATATAGTTTTGCTCTAGTGCTTCACTTATATCTTCTAGAGCACGGTGGTGGATTTTTTTTATAGAAACTATTGATCTCTCATGCTTCACTTATATTATTTTGAGAGTCTTAAAATAGCATGGCAATTTTCTTTAATTAATATCATGAGAAATTTGATGCTTGATAATTGTTTTGAGATATAAAGGTGGTAATATCATAGTTGTGCTAGTTGAGTAATTGTGGAATTGAAAAAAATACATGTGTTGGAGTTTGTGATTCCCGTAGCATGCACGTATGGCGAACCGTTATGTAACGAATTCGGAGCATGAAGTATTTGTTGATTGTCTTCCTTTGTGTGGCGGTCAGGATCGCGCGATGGTTAACTCCTACCAACGCTTCCCCTAGGAGCATGCCTAGTAGTACTTTGCTTCGAGGGTTAATAAATTTTTGCAATAAGTATATGAGTTCTTTATTACTAATGTGAGTCCATGGATTATACGCACACTTAACTTTACGTAATTTTCTAGCCTCTTCGATAACGCGCATTTCCCTTTCTCACCTTGAGAGTTGGTGCAAACTTCGCCGGTGCATCCAAACCCCGTGATATGATACGCTCTATCACACATAAACCTCCTTATAACTTCCTCAAAACAGCCACCATACCTACCTATTATGGCATTTCCATAGCCATTCCGAGATATATTGACATGCAACTTTCCACCGTTTCATGTGTCATGACACGCTCCATTATTGTCATATTGCTTTGCATGATCATGTAGTTGACATAGTATTTGTGGCAAAAGCCACCATTCATAATTCTTTCATACATGTCACTCTTGATTCATTGCATATCCCGCTACACCGCCGGAGGCATTCATATAGACTCATATTTTGTTCTAAGTATTGAGTTGTAATTCATGAGTTGCAAGTAAATAAAAGTGTGATGATCATCATTATTAGAGCATTGTCCCAAGTGAGGAAAGGATGATGGAGACTATGATTCCCCCACAAGTCGAGATGAGACTCCGGACTAAAAAAAGAGGCCATAAAAAAAGAGAAAATGCCCAAAAAAATGAAAGATAAACAGAGAAGGGACAATGTTACTATCCTTTTACCACACTTGTGCTTCAAAGTAGCACCGTGATCTTCATAATAGAGAGTCTCTCATTTTGTCACTTTCATATACTAGTGGGAAATTTCATTATAGAACTTGGCTTGTATATTCCAATGACGGGCTTCCTCAAATGCCCGAGGTCTTCGTGAGCAAGCAAGTTGGATGCACTCCCACTTAGTTTCCTTTTGAGCTTTCATACACTTATAGCTCTAGTGCATCTATTGCATGGCAATCCCTACTCCTCGCATTAACATCAATTGATGGGTATCCCCATAGCCCGTTGATTAGCCTCGTTGATGTGAGACTTTCTCCTTTTTTGCCTTCCCACATAACCCCTACCATTATACCTTATTCCACCATAGTGCTATATCCACGGCTTGAGCTCATGTATTGCGTAAGAGTTGAAAAGAGTGAAGCGCGTTAAAAGTATGAACCAATTGCTTGGCTAGAATCGGGGTCGTACATGATATGAATATTTTGTGTGGGGAAGATGGAGCATAGCCACACTATATGATTTTGTAGGGATAACTTGCTTTGGCTATGTTATTTCGATAAGATATAATTGCTTAGTTAGTATGCTAGAAGTATTATTGTTTTTATGTCAACATTAAACTTATATCTTGAATCATATCAAATCTGAACATTCATGCCGCAATAAGAATAATTATATTGAAATTATGCCAAGTAGCATTCCACATCAAAAAAATCTGTTTTTATCATTTACCTACTCGAGGACGAGCAGGAATTAAGCTTGGGGATGCTTGATACATCTCCAATGTATCTATAATTTTTTATTGTTCCATGCTATATTATATTCTGTTTTGGACATTATTGGGCTTTATTATAAACTTTTATATTATTTTTGGGACTAACCTATTAACCGGAGGCAGCCTAGAATTGATGGTTTTTGCCTATTTCAGAGTTTCGCAGAAAAAGAATATCAAACGGAGTCCGGACGGAATGAAACCTTTAGGAACGTGATTTTCGAAATGAACGTGATCCAGAGGACTTGGACCCTACGTCAAGACATCAACCAGGAGGGCACGAGGTAGGGGGCGCGCCTACCCCCCCCCCCCCCCTTGTCGTGGTTCTAAGTCTGACAGTAGAATGGGGGGGTAGGTATGGAGAGGCAAGGTACTAGCTATGGGGTAGTTGGTACGCACGAGTTTTACGAGTTTAGGCCCTTCTCGGAGGAAGTAACAGCCCTACGTCTCGGAGCCCGGAGGCGGTCGACTGGATTATATGCGTATGAACTACAGGGGTGCGAACCCTTCTACCTGTGGAGGGGGGTGGCTTATATAGAGTGCGCCAGGACCCCAGCCAGCCCACGTATTGGAGGGTTAAAGGTATGTTAAGACTAGGCGTTACTGGTAACGCCTTACATAAAGTTTCATCATGACCATAAAGACTACTTAACTACAGACCGTTTGGACACCGAGTGGCTCTTGAACTCCTAGTGGTCGAGTGGGTCTTCATGGTCGAGTGTCTTTGAATCTGTCGAGTGGAAACCTACCAGGTCGACTGGAAGGCAGTTTATTCTAAGGATGCCCTTAGGGAGGGTATCTTGGACAAGTCCATGACCCTACCCTAGGTATATGACTTCATCATTAGCCCCTGAATGGATCGAGGTTTGAGTGAGGAAGGAGTTGATAATCTTTCCGACACCTTTTCGTACCGCGAGTGTGTTTTACTCTGAATCAGTGACCTTTTAGTGACGGTGTCAACTTTTCTTTCAGTCACCTTGATCCATTCTCTACATCTGTCGAGTGAACTTTATGAAGTTGGAGATTTCCGAGCGACGGATCGGAGGAAATCTGCCGTCTGACAAGTTGCTCATTGTTAGCGGATTTAGTGGGATCCGAATTTGAAGTGCTGCGGAGAAGGCCGCGGCACTTGGATGGGATAAGGCAAGGACGCCTCGATCTCTGCGCCACCTTTTTCGCCACTTATCGCGCGCGCGACTGTTGCGGGATTTGACAGGATTGCCCGGGCCTACCAGTCAGCCACTGGGAAGCGACTTCATATAAGGCGCCGGGCGGGGGTATTTTGAACAGTGCACCCTTATTTTCCCCTCCTCCGTCCTCAGATTCATCCGCCGCGCCCGTAAACTGCTCAGTGTTGCTGCCCCGCTCCTGCCCCGCCGGCGACAATGGTGAAGGAGAAGACGGCGGCCTTGGAGCGGGCGAAGAAGGCGACGGCGAAGGCGAAGGGGAGAGCGCCCAGTCGGGGCGGATCCTCGTCATGTCCAGCTGGCCGCAAGGTTGGGTCCAGGGAGATTGGATCCGCTCGACCATCACCCAGAAAGACCTCAACGACCTGGCCAACGAGGGATTGATCCCCCAGGGATCAGCAAGGCTACCGGGGACAGAGTGGCAGCCGCAGCCTCAGGAGGGTGAGTGCGTCCTCTTAGCTACACATGTTGATCGCGGATTTTCTCTTCCGCCGAATCTTTTCTTTCGGGGTTTTCTGAACTTCTTTGGAGCACAACTCCGTCACTTTACACCCAACTCCATTGCCTATCTTGCCGCTTTCGTGTCTTTCTGCGAAAACTTCTTAGGTTGTCGACCACACTGGGGCCTCTTCAAACACATATTCACTTGTCGCTCCCAGACGGTGAAAAAGGCTAGTCCGGATGATGAAAGGACCCAAGTAATCCAGATGTGTGGGGGTCTTGGGGTCCAGATGAGGGGTAAAAGTGCCTTTCCAGCCATGATTATTCCCGATTCAGTTAGAGGGTGGCAGTCGACCTGGTTCTACTGCCAAGACCAGTCAACGCCAGGGTAGTCGACTGGACTCCCTCCTTTCTCCATGGACCGAGTGAACAAGCCGTCCTCTCTGAAGGTGCCTCTGGAGGAAAAGGTCTAGGTTAAACTTTTGATGGAGTGTGTAGTCCAGCTCATTCGCGACGGAGTGACCGGCATGGATCTTCTGGAGGTTTTCCTTCGACGGCGCATTCAGCCGCTCCAATACCGAGGCCACCCGATGTGGATGTATTCTGGCACTGAAGACACCACCCGGGTCCACCTGCAGGAGGTCGACGACGCCACATTGGAGAGGTGGATGACTGCCATCACAGGAACAAGGATAACCCTCGCGGAGCTAGGAGGATCCCACCACTCGACCAATCTTACGAACCAGACCAGGTATGACCACTTATCTCCGACTGTGATCCTGTTGCATTCGCTCTGTTCCGCTGCGACTCGGCCGACTAACTTTCGTCTTGTTTTGCTGTCTTCTAGGTCACCACTGAGATGTACTCGATGCCCAATGGGGCGCAAGAACAAGTTGAAGAAGAAGAAGGAAGTGGAGGCGAAAGCCAGGAGGAATGGGAGTCTGACGGTGAGGAGGGCGAGGAGAACGATAGCTCTGATGAAGAGGAGGAGGAGGAGGAAGAGGGGGAGGACGTGGATCCTCCACACTCGGAAAGGCGGTCCAAGCTGACGCATGATCCGGCGGTCGGGCGCGGTAAGGCTATCGCGCCCATTGGGCGGCCGACAAAGCGCCCTCGGACGACTTCTCCAGTGTCGACTGAGAAACCACCAAAGCAACCCCGAGTAACGTCATCAAAGCCGACGAAGGCTCTGCCCAAGATGAGGATGGTCATTCCCACCATTTCCGGGTAATCATCAGAACTAGTGTTTTCCTGTTTATCATGAGTGTACTTTTGGTCGACTCGTTTGATTGATCAACTGATTTCTGAAAACTTCAGTGCTGCCACCTCCGAGACCTCAGCTAGGCATGAAGATCAGGACATGGAAGATGCCGCCACCTCCAACCTTGGTACAATCTCTGCAGTTTTGCTTTATGGTCGATTGGATTTCTGTTTTTACCTTTGAATCTTTCTTGTAGTTCCACCTCATGTCATTGATCTCCCTGATGACGACGATGAAACACCACTGAGGAAGAGGAAGGACAAAAAGGTGCCTGCTGGCAAGGCTACTCCAGTTGTATCACTGCCTGAGACGCTAGTTCACGAGGGAGGCGACACCACTCGGGCTTCTGTGTCCTTTGTTGTGCCGTTGACGAGTGACCGGCCTTCATCGTCGATTGCTGACCCGCCTTCCCTTTTTGCCACACACCACGTCCCGAAAGACCAAGTGAGTGCTGCTAAGGAGGCCATACGCCAGGCAGGGATCATGATGGAGCAAGTGAAAGTGGTCCGGGAGGCCAGCCAGGCGGCTTATGATGCAAGCTTGGCTCTTCACAGCAATGTCCAAGTAAGTTGCTTGTTCTGTTAGGATATGCTACCTGAAATTTCTTCTTCTCAAGATATCCATATTCAGATCTCAGACACCCACCGGGTGGGTGTGTCGATTGAATTTTTGTACCGGTGGGGGCACGCTGAGTGCACCCACTGGTGTAGTCCCCGAGACTATGGTGGACTGCGGGCAGTCGACTATAGTCTTTATACTTTGAAATTCTTCACTCGGTCTGGTCGGGCCATGTCGAATGGATCTTTGGGACCGGTGGGGGCACGCTGAGTGCACCCACTGGGTGTAGTCCCCGAGACTATGGTGGACTGCGGGCAGTCAACTATAGTCTAAGAACTTCTTTTTTTATTACACAGCTGGCTGCTGACAGTTAGCTATGTTTTTAGGATCATAACCTTTTTGCCTCTTTCGGTCGACTGGTCGAACCGAATTAGTAAAACCAGTGGGGGCACGCTGAGTGCACCCACTGGGTGTAGTCCCCGAGACTACTGTCGAATGTTTTGATTCGACTGTAGTCTTAGAAATGCTACGATTTTTCTTTAGTCACTCGGAAGTGACCTGTCTTTGATGTTTTGTCGATTGACTCTTCGCAGAAATCTTGCGAGCTCGTGGCCCGCTATACCGAATTGGAGAACAAACAGATCCAGCTCAACCTTGACTTGAAACTTGCTCAGGAGAACTTGCAAAAGGCGAGAGACGAAGAGAAAGGTATGGCTGGTGAGAACTTGACGACTATCTTTGTCTTTCTACCCATTCTCAACTCTGGGCTTATTGTTATTTTGCGCATAAACCGGAGGAGGCTCAAGAAGAAAGACCACGACCTTGCAGAGGCACGTATATGGCGGCTTTGGAGAAAACAAAGCTCATGGAAGAGAAACTGGCCTCACCGGAAAAACTCAAGAGGAGAATACCAAACTCAAGGTTGCTCTCGACGCGCCAACAAGGAGGCTAGCCGATCAAGAATGACAAAGTTGCTCGATCGACAAGGTTGGCGAATCAAGGGAGGAGGAACGATCTCGAGGTTTATCTCGAGGGCTCGCCAAGAAGCTATTCCTCATGCTTGAAGGTAATTCCTCTTATCCGATCGACTTGTCATCATCGACTCACCATAGAACCATTAGCTTGAACTTGAGTCGATTTGCAGAATTCTGTCGAACTTCAAGAGGAGACCAATGAGTGGAGAAAAGCCCGACCCCATCAACTCTCCCGTGAAGGATGAAGTCGCTATGAACGTGTTCGACCGGAGTCTCGCATTGCCGGTGTGGTGGACTATCTCGCCGACCGAAAGCTGCGGTGTCACGGATCGACTCAACCCTCTGGCCGGACCAGACGCTTCAGAATGACCTTGAGTCCTTAATGACTCGACTGAATGAGGTTCCAAGTTGAGTGCAAGAATGGAAAAAGTCTTCTGCTAGGTGCGGTGCTGATGTTGCTCTGTCGCTGGTTCGTGTCCACTGCAAGGAAGCGCGGGAGGAAAAGCTGGCGGCCCTCAGAGTTGCCAACACCAAGTAGTATGATTTCCAATCTTTCATGGAAACTTTCATCGCCGCTGCCACCCGGATCGCCGATGGGGTCGACCTTGACCAGTTTGTGGCTCCTTCCAGTCCTCCACCTGAGGAGTAAAAAACTTTTATGCTCTACCTTAAATTTGCCTCGGAATGCCGAGTGGTTTTTGTAACCGATAAACTTGAGCGGGCTTGAGGCCTGGTTACTTCGGCATACTTAGGATGCTATCCGAACTTTACTTATCGTCGAAATATGCTTTTGTTTGCCTTCGAGTGAACTTTGCTCTTCACTAGGATTATGCTTCAATGCTTGAGATGCAGCTCTGAGGTGGATCTAGTCGACCTACACTTTGTGGCTCTTGCAGGTGCAGGAGAAGGAAGCAGTCGACCTGTACCTCGTCGTCCTTGCGGATCGGGATGGAGCGCACGTTGTACTTGTGGCGCTGCTCCGAAGGAGAAGGTAGCTGTCGGTGTCAAAACCGGCGGATCTCGGGTAGGGGGTCCCGAACTGTGCGTCTAGGAGGATGGTAACAGGAGACAAGGGACACGATGTTTTTACCCAGGTTCGGGCCCTCTCGATGGAGGTAATACCCTACTCCTGCTTGATTAATATTGATGATATGGGTAGTACAAGAGTAGATCTACCACGAGATCGTGAGAGGCTAATCCCTAGAAGCTAGCCTATGGTATGATTGTTGTTCGGCCCCACGGACTAAAACCGTCCGGTTTATATAGACACCGGATAGGGTTAGGGTTACACAGAGTCGGTTACAATGGTAGGAGATCTACATATCCGTATTGCCAAGCTTGCCTTCCACGCCAAAGAAAGTCCTATAAGGACAAGGGACGAAGTCTTCAATCTTGTATCTTCATAGTCTTGGAGTCCGGCCAAAGATGATAGTTCGGCCATCCTGACACCCCCTAGTCCAGGACTCCCTCAGTAGCCCCTGAACCAGGCTTCAATGACGACGAGTCCGGCGCGCATATTGTCTTCGGCATTGCAAGGCGGGTTCCTCCTCCGAATACTTCATAGTAGGTTTTGAACACAAGGATAGTGTCTGGCTCTGCAAAACAAGTTCCACATACCACCGTAGAGAGAATAACTTTTGCACAGATCTGCTGACGTATTCCGCGGCGTGACATCACACCACGGCCATGCCTTTATATGAATTGTTTTTACTGTTCCACCTCAGCGCGTTTAGCGAGGCGGTTTCCCTGGCACGTCTTATCAAAGCATAGATCGTGCCCCTTATTCCGGGATTCTCATCAATGCGGACGTGGGTAACCCATACACGCCTTGATTACGGGCGCTTGGGAGATAAGCGAGTTTTACCAGTCGGGCGGAGACGATAGCTTCATTCGTCCATATAAGGGATAAGGATCCACCTTTTTCACCTACGCCTTCTTCCTCCTTTGCTCATCCATTTCCGCGCACTCGAGCTCCAGCGCCCAAGTCCGCACATCCCACCTCAACCTTCTCCAACTACGTCCGGAGCGCGAGGCAGGTGGATGGCCTCCTCCGTCACGGAGTGGCACATCACAAAGCTGCGGGAGGCCGGATACTTGTCCGGCGACATCGCGTGTCGGCTTGTCGCGACCAGACCCGAATGGATCTAGCGCTCTGTGCTCAGTGTCATCCCTGGATCAGTAATGCTGACACAACACAGTACTTCGAAGGATTTATAATAGAGTAGCAATCACACACTTATTACATCGTTGTCCACAAGGGAACTTAACACAATAATATGGCTTAAGGCCATCTAATAATAACAGCGGAAGGCTTGGAAAACGAGTGAGTCCATCAACTCCAACGGCATCACCGAGTATAGAACCACGGCCTAACACCTTACTGTTGTCGACAAGTCTCGCAACATGAAAAGTTGCAGCCCGAAAATGGGTCAAGACATGGAATATGCCGCAATGTAACACATAGAGAGCAATGAAGCAATAAGCCTATACTACATGCATATTTGGCTGGTGGTAAGGCTCTACGGTTACATTTTTTGCATAAAGCTGATTTTTCCCTACATCAAAGGAATAATTTTATTTAACTATCATGGTGGTTGTTAAACATTGAGAATGGTTGACAGCATCCTCAATCCCAATTAAAAAGTACTCATTAAAACCCAATAACTTTATTATTAGAAGTAACATGTTGAGATTCACATGATATTCAAGTACTAGATACTCAAGATTCGGCCCATAACCGGGGACACGGCTAATCATGATTAGTTTATACACTCTGCAGAGGTTTATGACTTTTCCCCATTAAGACTCGATCGCCTCCGCTTGGTTCTCGTGACTACATGGTGTTTGAGAAACGGATGACCGAGACATAGTCTTTCAAGCGCTTAGCACCTTACATGTGGGTAGACCGTACCAACCTACATCCCCTACATCAGCTAGCCTACCCGTAAGAGTTCGCACAACTTAGTCAACTACGCCAGAGCCCATAATTGGCTTGTGGCTGCACACATAAGCTTCTAGTTTGAATAATCTCATGATCCCTTAGAGCCTGGGTGGCGGTCCGAAGAAATACAGGCAAGTCCTGATAGAAACCAGGTGCCTCAATCCACCCAGATGTGTGTTTAGGTTGCCACCTTAGATAAACCATTAATTAACAATCTCACATCTGTCATGGATATTCACTCACCCAATCCACGTCTACTAGCATAGCACGGCATAATCACGCAAACGTAGAAGTAACTCCCAAGGTTTCATAAGTAAAACAGGTAATAGGTACTACCTCAATCTACTTCCCACCCCACAATTTGATTAGATCCTAATCATGCAAGTGTTTGAGGGTTTGATCTAATGCAATAAAACCGGTAGTAGAAAAGGTATGATCAAAGTGTTACTTGCCTTGGTCGATGATCCGCGAGTCCTAGAGATTCAAGTAACAAGCGGCGCACCGGTGATCTAACGCATAAACAACAATCATACAATAATTACTCATATAATGCACAGGTAAATCTCTAAAAGATCTAACCAGATAGTTCAACTTAAGAACCCTGGTTGTAAAAGAATCTAATCAAATAAAGCATCGAAAGTCGGAACTCGAGAGAGAACGACTCGGTTTAACAAATCTGAAAATAGGTCAAAATTTCACAGTAGCAAAACTCTGTGAAAGTAGGGTAGTCGGAACGGCGGTTTCATATTTAAACTCCAGCGCTTGAATCACCTGATTCCGATAAACGAAAGCAAGAAATAAAACAGATTTGAAAATCGGATCGTAAATCGAATCGAAAATTAACGGATTAAATCCGATTTAAAAGAAAACGACGAACGGATTAAATAACGGACGCTCGCTAATGTAACTAATCCAACGAACACGTTCATTGAAACGAACGGGTCGGTGAACGCTCGCTAAATAAGAAAACCGAAAAAATAAACCAATCTAGGTTTTTAAAAAAACCGAACTTTGCAAAAATCGACCGGTTTTCTAGGGAAAACCGGATCGGATCGGGCGCTGGCGGTGGCTACCTCGGTCGCCATGGGCGGGCTCATGGTCGGGCGAGGGCGGTGGCGGCGGGTCGGCGAGGGGCTCCGGGCGGCGGGCGTGCTCGGCGACGAGGGCGACAGCGGCGGCGGCGACGAGGCGGCTGGCCGGCTCGGGTGAGGGCGGCGGCGGGGCGATGTGAGGAGAGAGGGTGCGGCGGCGGTTAAATAGGGGGCTCCGGTTGCGTGGGGAGGGGGCACGGCGGCGGGCTCCGGCGTGTCCGAGCCGAGTCGGGCGGCGTGGCGGCGGCGGACTCCTCACAAGGCGGCGCGAGGGGAAGGGAGATGGGCCGGGCGGCTGGGCCGGCTGGGCCTTGGCCCAGGGGGGGGCGCGTTTGTTTTTTTTAAAAAAAATTTAAAACTAAACGAATTAAATAAAATATCAAACGAACTCCGATTTAAATAAAACAAATTTTCCCCGACTCCTAAAAATGAGTCGAACAAAATGAACTTTTAAAAACGGCAACATGCATAAATTTTTTAAATGCTCATTTTTGCCTAAGCAGAATAAATCTTCCAAAACCAAATTTGATTTATTTATAATATCTTCGTTTTTCCTAAATGTTGGGAAAGTCATATTATTCCCTCTCTTGAGATTTTTATAGGAAAACTTTATGAAGATAATTTTAAATAAATCCAAATGATCCTATTTCCAAAATTTGAGAAATCCCAAATATGAAAATAATGAAACTTCCAACTCTCTCCGGGTCCTTGAGTTGCGTGAAATTTCCTAGGATCGGAAAATGCGAGAAAATATGATATGCATGATGATCTAATGTATAACATTCCAAATTGAAAATTTGGGATGTTACAAACCTACCTCTTAAGATGAATCTCACTCGAGATTCGGGTTGGCTAGAAAATAGGTGAGGGTGGTCCTTGAGCAAAACTTCCTCTCTTTCCTGTGTGGCTTCATCCTCAAGTGTGGTGGCTCCAATCAACTTTGCAAAACTTGATAACCTTGCTGCGGGTAACTCACCGGGCATAATCGAGAATCTTAACCGTTTCTCCTCATATGTCAAGTCATCCTTCAACGAATTGCTTCCAATGGTACAAAGATCTCTTAACGGTACCTCCTGCTATCTCGGGTGACATTTCTTCAATCGAGAAACATGGAATACATCATGAACTCCCCGACAGTCCTTCCGTAATTCCAACTTATAAGCAACTTCTCCCATGCGTTGCAAAAATCTTATACGGTCCAACTAAACGGGTGCTAACTTTCCTTTAACTCCAAAACGCTTAACTCCTCGGCGGGATACTCGAGATATACTGCTCCAACTTCATGCTCAATCGCTGGCGCTTTGAATCGGCATAGCTCTTTTGTCCGGATCGGGCTACCTTGAGCCTGTCTCGAATCAACTTAACTTTCTCGCTCGCACTCCTTAATCAAATCTGGTCCAAACAATCGACGATCTCCGGCCATTCCCCATAACAATGGTGTCCTGCACCTTCTTCCATACAAAGCCTCGAAGGTGCCATCTTCAAACTGGTTTGGTAACTGTTGTTGTAGGAAAATTCGCATACGGCAAATTATCATCCCAGCTAGATCCATAATCTAGGGCACAAGCTCTCAAAGATGTCCTCCAAAATCTGATTGACTCTCTCACCGTCCATCGGTCTCGGGTGGAAAGCTGTATCAATTCCAATCGGGTTCCCAATGTTTCGTGTAACCGGTTCCAAAATTTCGAGGTAAACCGGGTTCCTCTATCTCGATACGATGCTCCTCGGAACTCCGTGTAAGCACACAATTCTGGTCATGTGTATCTTTGCCAACTTAGCAATCGCTATAGGTAGTCTTGACCGAATAAAATGAGCTACCTTGGTCAAACGGTCGACTATAACCCAAATTGAGTCATATCCTCGAACGAAGTCTTTGGCAATCCTGTGATAAAATCCATGCCTAGTTTATCCCACTTCCATTCGGTATCGGCAATGGTTGTAAATAACTCGCCGCTTCGATGTTCTCGCTTTACTTTTCCGACATACGCCGCAAACTGCTACATACTCCGCAATATCCTTCTTCATTCCGTCCACCGTAAAGTATTCTTCAAATCCAAATACATCTTGGTATTTCCGGTGAATCGAATAGGGTGAATCATGGGCTTCTTGTAAAATCAACTTCCTGATCTCCGGGTGATTGGGCACATAAACACGGTCTTCAAACCATAGGGTATCGTGCTCGTCCTCACGTAAATCCTTTAGCTTTTCCTTTGCTCATTTTCTCCTTTATAGAGGCAACTTCCTTATCTGCTTTTGGGCTTCTCGATTTTGTCCATCAGCGTGACTGAATCTCCAATGCTGCTACATAGCCTCTCGAACTATTTCCAAACATAGCTCTCAAGGTCCTCGGCTAACTCATTGGGTATTCCTCCCATTACTAGGGTATTGACGTGGCTCTTACGGCTCAATGCGCCTCGCTACTTACATTAGCCTTCCTGTGGTGATACCGCAATCTCATGTCATAATCCTTGATAAGCTCTAACCATCTCCTTTGTCCGAGGTTCAATTCCTTCGTGTGAAAATGTACTTCAAACTCTTGTGATCCAGATATACTTCACAATGATTTCCAATGAGAAAATGTCTCCATGTCTTTAGGGCATGCACAACGGCTGCTAACTCCAAATCATGAGTGGCATAATTCAACTCATGGGGCTTAAGTTGTCGCAAGCATACTGAAACAACTCTTCCTTCCTGCATAAGCACTGCTTCCAAGTCCTTGACGTGAAGCGTCGCAATATACCTCATAATCCTTAGTCTGATCTGGCAATATCAAAACTGGTGAGGTAACCAATCTTTTCTTCAACTCCTGAAAACTTGCCTCACAGTCCTCAGTCCATATGAATTTATTTTCCTTCTTCAAAAATTCTGTCATAGGCTTAGCAATCCTTGAGAAATTCTCAATGAACCTTCGGTAGTATCCTGCGAGTCCAAGGAAACTCCGAATCTCTCCAACTGTCGTTGGTGCTTCCCATTTGGTTACGGTCTCAACCTTTGTGGGGTCAACTGCTATCCCTTCTCCGATATAACATGACCGAGAAATCCAACTTCCTTTAACCAAAACTCACATTTGCTGAACTTGGCATACAACTGGAGTACCCTCAGATTCTCCAAAACCAATCGCAAATGTTCCTTGTGTACCTCTTCATTCTTCGAGAAAATCAAAATGTCATCAAAGAACACCACGATTTAACTTATCCAAAAACTCCATAAACACTTTGTTCATCGTGTTCATGAAATAGGCTGGTGCGTTAGTCATCCAAATGACATAACGGTATACTCAGATAGTCCATATCTCGTGGTAAATGCTGTCTTGGGTATGTCCTGCTCCGAATCTTCAATCGATGGTACCACGATCGCAAGTCGATCTTGGAAAACACCTTGGCTCCTTGCAAGCGATCAAACAGATCATTTATCATAGGTAGTGGGTACTTGTTCTTGATTGTTACTTCATTCAATCCACGATAATCAACAACCATTCTTAACGATCCATCCTTCTTCTCCACTAGCAAAACGGGTGATCCCCAAGGTGAAGAACTTGGGCGATAAAACCTTTATCCAATAGTTCCTTAATCTGCTTCTTGATTTCCGCCAAATCACGGCCGGCATCCTATACGGTTGCTTCGATATCGGCCTGTTCTCGCAACAGCTCGATCAAAAACTCAATGTCTCTATCCGTGGCATTCCCGCAACTCTTCCGAAATACATCAGAAAATCCTTCACCACGGGTACTTCTTCCGTACTACCCTCGATAAGCAATTTACTTGTGCTCTCCTCGGCTCGTGCCGTGATACATACTTAATCCTTCTTCCTTCTGGTGTGGTGAGCAAAATTGATCTAGTGGAGCAATCAATGTTTCCTCCATACTTTGATAACCAATCCATACCTAATATCACATCCAATCCTTGGGATTCCGTAACTATTAGGTCCGAGGGGAAAACATAGTGTCCAATCCTTAATGGCAATCGATCACACCATTTACTAGCCATGTACTCCGGCCTCCGGTGAGGTTACTAGCATGGGTGACCTAAGGGCTTGGGTTGGTAACTTGTACTTATCCACAAATCCCCTTGATATGTATGAATGCGATGCACCAAGATTTAAAAGAACAACCGCAGTAAATGACTTAACCAAAAACTTACCGACATCGCATCAGCCGATCTTCAACCTCCTCCACTTCAAGGTGGTTCACCTGTCCTCTATTGAAAGGGTTGGGCTTCTTTCCGTAGCTTCCATTGCCATTTCCATTCGCCTTCTCGATAGTCATTGGCATAATGCCCACCTTATGGCACTTAAAGCAAGTAATATGACTCAAGTCTACTTTTGGATGGTGTTGACGGGTTGGTGCGATTCGTCGCTTGCTTCCTCCATTCCCTGCTCCCATTCTTGGTGCCATTATGGTTATGCGAATTACCTCCTCCATGGGTATGCTGAAACTGAATTCCTGATTTAGGGGTATAACGAGGTTTCACGAGCTCCCCAGTTATACTTCCCTTGCCCATACTTCCGCTATGGTTCTCAATTTGTCAGCCGCTTTCCTTCAATCATGAGGGCTCGGTCTACTAACTCCTGGTAGTTATTGAAACCGCTACCATCAACGGCATGTCAACTCATCATTCAGTCCTTCTAGAAACTTCTCCTGTTTAGCCGCATCAAGAGTAACGCTATCCGGGGCATAACGTGCTAATTTGCTAAAATCATCCACGTATTGGCCAACAAATTCCTTCCTCCTTGGCGTAAGTTATAAACTCACGCTTCTTCATGGCCATAGCTCCTGCCGAAACATGGGCAAGGCGAAAAGCTTGTTGAAATTGATCCCATGTGATGTTGTCTACAGTGGTAAGTGGTTGTGAAATTCTCCCACCATGTCAGCCGGGTCCTTCAAGCTGATGTGCCGCAAACTTCACTCTTTCTCCATCCATGCATTCTGCAGTGGTCAGCTCCCTTCCTATCTTATGGAGCCAAATATCCGCTACAATTGGCTCGGTGCTACTGGAATACACCGGCGGTTCACTAAGGAAACGAGTCGATGATCCGCAGTGGTGGTGGCGGTGGGTTGTTGTTGTTGTTGCTCGGTTCTCGCACCAATGTTTGAATCAGGTATTCGCCGCTGAATCAATTGGGTGATCTCTTACGGGAAAACAAATCCGGGGTCGCGTCTCGGAGGCATCTGATGGGTTTAGAAAAGATGAGAAATTAGAATAGAATGAGGTCTAAGGGGAATCACTACCCAAATGCACATGAGCAAATACACACAAAATCACTTCATTCAAACAAACAAAGGCTTACAACGATCTAACTATCGCAAAAGTGCGTGTGCTATATTGTTTACATGGAGGGAATACTACTAATATGTGGGGACTTCTACTAATTTGAACCGTGGAAGACTCCATAATGTTCCGCCTCGCTTCGCCTTCAAAGTCGGGTTCACTTGGATCCGAATCGGTGTCGCCGATGTTGATGTAGTCGCTTGGGCAATCGACATACCGGTCTTCATTCCCGAGCGCCAACTTCTTCTTGAGTTCTTCAATCTCGCATTTAAGATCGTTATTGTGTCTTGCTAGAGCTACGATCTCGCCCATATAGTCCTTGCGAGTGGTCTTTAGTTCTTCTTCAAGTTCGATGATCCTTCCCTTTGCATTCTCGCAACTCCAACATATCATTGCACATCCGGTTCTCCTAGCGCCGAATGTGCTGGTTTAACTCCGGATGAATGTTGCAATGGATCTATCCTTCTTGGTGCCGACGACTTCCCATTTGTCATCTCGGCGTCCGCAAATCTGGTAGATTGTGTCCTTGAGGTCTTCTTGATAAACTTCTCCAATGCGTCCCATGGTGATGTGAGCTGCCATGCTCTTTCCTGCACTCCAAGTTGGTGCAATCGAAAACACTATCTATTGGCTTGGTGATTGGGGCGAATGTCCTTCCCGAACATGAGCGTGAATCTTCCAAATACCCTCTTCGTGCAGAGTGGCGTTGAAGGTTCCGTGAAGCTTGGTAGTCCAATATTTAGGTACTTGGTAACTTCCTTCAAATGAAATCCAAAAGGTGTGCCTTCATCCGTTGGGTGTACTTGATCTTCGCGTCCTTCATCCTAAAGAGAGTAGAAAAGATGAGGAGTTAGAAAATGAGAAGAGAATAGTGATCTATGGCTTTATCTTAGTGGTCGTGTCCTATAGTCGCTGCGGTGCTCGATATCATTCTCTCGTCATGACTGCATCTGAATGGATCTAGCGCTCGTGCTCGTTGTCATCCCCGGATCAAGAATGCTGACACAACACAAGATTTCAAGCATTTATAACAGAGTAGCAATCACACACTTATTACATCGTTGTCCACAAGGGAACTTAACACAATAATATGGCTTAAGGCCATCTAATAATAACAGCGAAGGCTTGGAAAACGAGTGAGTCCATCAACTCCAACGGCATCACCGAGTATAGAACCACGGCCTAACACCTTACTCGTCAGTTCTAAAAGTCTGCAACATGAAAAATTGCAGTTCAAAACGGGTCAGCACATGGAATATGCTGGCAATGTAACACATAGAGAGCAATGAAGCAATAAGCCTATACTACATGCATATTTGGCTGGTGGTAAGGCTCTACGGTTACATTTTTTGCATAAAGCTGATTTTTCCCTACATCAAAGGAATAATTTTATTTAACTATCATGGTGGTTGTTAAACATTGAGAATGGTTGACAAGATCCTCAATCCCAATTAAAAAGTACTCATTAAAACCCAATAACTTTATTATTAGAAGTAACATGTTGAGATTCACATGATATTCAAGTACTAGATACTCAAGATTCGCCCATAACCGAGGACACGGCTAATCATGATTAGTTTATACACTCTGCAGAGGTTTGGCGACTTTTCCCCATTAAGACTCGATCGCTTCCGCTTGGTTCTCGTGACTACATGGTGTTTGAGAAACGGATGACCGAGACATAGTCTTTCGTAAGCGCTTAGCACCTTACATGTGGGTAGACAGTACCAACCTACATCCCCTACATCAGCTAGCCTACCCGTAAGAGTTCGCACAACTTAGTCAACTACGCCAGAGCCCATAATTGGCTTGTGGATGCACACGTAAGCTTCTAGTTTGAATAATCTCATGATCCCTTAGAGCCTGGGTGGCGGTCCGAAGAAATACAGTAAGTCCTCGATAGAAACCAGTGCCTCAATCCACCCAGATGTGTGTTTAGGTTGCCACCTTAGATAAACCATTAATTAACAATCTCACATCTATCATGGATATTCACTCACCCAATCCACGACTACTAGCATAGCACGGCATAATCAAGCAAACGTAGAAGTAACTCCCAAGGTTTCATAAGTAAAACAGGTAATAGGTACTACCTCAATCTACTTCCCACCCCACAATTTGATTAGATCCTAATCATGCAAGTGTTTGAGGGTTTGATCTAATGCAATAAACTGGGTAGTAGAAAAGGTATGATCAAAGTGTTACTTGCCTTGTCGATGATCCGCGAGTCCTAGAGATTCAAGTAACAAGCGGCGCACCGGTGATCTAACGCAGACAAACAACAAGCATACAATAAGTACTCATCTAATGCACAGGGAAAATCTCGAAAAGATCTAACCAAATAGTTCAACTTAAGAACCCTGGTTGTAAAAGAATCGAATCAAATAAAGCATCAAAAGTCGGAACTCGAGAGAGAACGACTCGGTTTAACAAATCTGAAAATAGGTCAAAATTTCACAGTAGCAAAACTCTGTGAAAGTAGGGTAGTCGGAACGGCGGTTTCGTTATTTAAACTCCGTGCGCTTAAATCACCGATTCCGATAAACGAAAGCAAGAAATAAAACAGATTTGAAAATCGGATCGTAAATCAAATCGAAAATTAACGGATTAAATCCGATTTAAAAGAAAACGACGAACGGATTAAATAATGGACGTCGCTAATGTAACTAATCCAACGAACACGTTCATTGAAACGAACGGGTCGGTGAACGCTCGCTAAATAAGAAAACCGAAAAAATAAACCAATCTAGGTTTTTTTTAAACCGAACTTTGCAAAAATCGGACCGGTTTTCTAGGGAAAACCGGATCGGATCGGGCGCTGGCGGTGGCTACCTCCGGTCGCCGGGCTCCGCTGGTCGGGCGAGGGCGGTGGGTGGCGGCGGGTCGGCGAGGGGCTCCGGGCGGCGGGCGTGTTCGCGACGAGGGCGACGGCGGCGGGCGTCGGGCGACGGCGGCGGCTCCGGCTGGGCCGGGTGAGGGCGGCGGGCGATGCGAGGAGAGAGGGGGGCGCGCGGTTAAATAGGGGGGCTCCTGCGTGGGGGAGGGGGTACGGCTGGCTCCGGGCTGTCCGAGCCGAGCTGGGCGGGCGGCGGGCGGCGGATTCTCGGCGCGCAAGGCGCGAGGGGAAGGGGAGATGGGCAGGCGGCCGGGCCTGCTGGGCCTTGGTCCAGGGGGGGGGGGGCGCGTTTTTTTTAAAAAAAAATTAAAACTAAACGAATTAAATAAAATATCAAACGAACTCCGATTTAAATAAAACAAATTTTCCCCGACTCCTAAAAATGAGTCGAACAAAATGAACTTTTAAAAACGGCAACATGCATAAAATTTTTAAATGCTCATTTTTGCCTAAGCAAAATAAATCTTCCAAAACCAAATTTGATTTATTTATAATATCTTCATTTTTCCTAAATGTTGGGAAAGTCATATTATTCCCTCTCTTGAGATTTTTATAGGAAAACTTTATGAAGATAATTTTAAATAAATCCAAATGATCCTATTTCCAAAATTTGAGAAATCCCAAATATGAAAATAATGAAACTTCCAACTCTCCGAGGGTCCTTGAGTTGCGTGAAATTTCCTAGGATCGGAAAAGGCGAGAAAATATGATATGCATGATGATCTAATGTATAACATTCCAAATTGAAAATTTGGGATGTTACACGGCTCCCCAACAAGGGGCATCTAACTCCAACCCTCAGGCCCCATGAGAGGGTGGTGTTTCTCCCCCACTTCCTCCGCGGACTAGGTTTTCCACTTCACCCATTTGTCCGGGGGCTCATGTTCTACTACGGCCTGGACTTCCAATGGTCCGCCCCAATTTCATCCTCAATATCTTGACGCTCATCGTCATGTGCGAGGCTTTCCTCTGCATCCAACCCCACTTCGGTTTATGGTTGAAGACCTTTAGCGCTGTCAAGATAGTGGGCGGCCGACAGCAGAAAAGTGAGGCGCCATGGCGTGCAGGTTGCCCAATGTTCTATGGCTCGAGGGCTCCTTCATGGAGACAGTAAAGGGGTGGCAATCGGGTGGTTCTACATCACCGAGCCGCGCGACTCCAAATGGGCGGCCCCCAAATTCAGACTGGCTCCCCACACGGCTCACATCATGGAAAGAGACGGGCCCGACGTGGGTGATTCGGAAGAGCTGACCGACTCCAATCGTGTGTCCAAACCCGTGGACAAGAAGCTCAAGCTTGTCAACGTAGTCCGTGTTATGCTCATCCGTCGGATTCTCTCGTGCAAAGAATGGGCCTTCAATTTGTGGGAGTTTGATCCGCACAAGACCGATTTGAGCCGCTCTTCGACACTACGCACGTAAGATGCCCGGAAGGTGCTATTCAAGGGCGCCGAAGCCCCGCATCCGCCATCAAGATCGTGGATTCAGCTCGCAGCATCAAGCCAGCGAGGTAAGTTATTTTACCCTTTACGGGACTCTTTTTTCATAGATTGACTCTATGTGGGATCTAAAACTCCCTAACCTTTGACAGGACTGGCTGAAGACGTCCGGACAGATTAACTGTCCGGCTCCTTTGCCAGAAGACCCAGCGGACGCCCGATTGACGGGGCTGCTGGCTCCGGTACCTCATGTGGTGCCGGAGAAGAAGTCCAAGAAGGAGGACACGGGAACTCGAAGGATCTCCCGACTCCAGGTGCTGTCGGACTCATCGCCCGACAATCCTAAGGCGGAATCCTCCTCTGAGGAAGAGGAGGAGGAAAAAGAAGCCTCTCTCCCAGCGGGGGGAGAGAAGAAAATGAAGGCCGCCCCAACTGGGGATGCCGGAGGGTCCAAGAAGGGAAGGACCCTTCCTCCGGACTTCTCCACCAACACTGACAACGACGAGGAGGAGTGGCCAACAAGGGCCAAGCCCCTGGCGAGATCGTAAGTGTCCAGATTCCAGAATAACTCATGGATTTTCATTTGTCGCATAGTGTCTTCTAACGCCGAATATAACCATGTAGCCCACCCAAGGACGATCTTGCCACTTCGTCGAGCGGCTCCCTGGATACGTCGGATGTGAATAGAACTTCACTTCCGACCGCCTCCTCTCCTTGTGATGTAGATGACACCACGGTGGAGTCCCAAAAGGGGCCCAACCAGGAGGAGGTGGTCCTGGAGGCGCCGCAAGGCGACCTCTCGGACGCTGGGCGCAAAGGGGGCAAAACTCCACAGGGCTCTAAGTCCGGCACTGTGTCGACTTCGTGCCGGAACCAGCAGTGGTTCCAAGACTGGCAAAGTGCCCCTTCGTAAGAAGGGCAAGATCATGACACCGTGACCTCCGGCCCAACCGGAGGCACGGGATAACTTGTTGGAGGCGCTTAGCGGCGCCTCCATGGACGAGCAGCACCGCACGATCATGAGTGCGGTGATCCAGAAAGTTCAGTCCGCCATGAGCGGGCTGACTGAAGCATGTACCAGCCTTCTAACAGGCTTTGAGGTAAGTTTAGAATATGTGAAAATATTACCGCATAGACAGTAGCCCCTGATGCTTAGTTCGGTGTTCGGAAAGAAAAGCCGGACTGAGGATCTAAAAAGATATACGCAGGAGTCTAACATAGGTATGTCAATATGGGAATGCAGTCTGCGCTGCTGACCTCTGCCGCACTGACTGCGGAGGTCAATGCATTGAAGCAGCTCCTCGAGCGGTCCGAGAACTAGCTCGGCCTTGCCAAGAAGTAGCTCAAGGACAAGGAAGGTAAGTACTACCTTATTAAAAAAATACCTTATAGAAAGGTTTCGGTTGCAAAAAATAACAGGAGTAACATGGGTACTGCAAGGGCCACGAACGAGGTGGCGACCCTGAAGGAGGCGGTGTCCACGGCCGAAAACAAGGCGGCTGCGGAGCGCACCGAGCGAGAGAAGGGGGAGGCGCAATGGCGGAGGTACGGCAAGAGCTCCGTGCTCTCGTGGAAAAACACGAGGGTTTGGAGCGTGACTCAAGACCCGAGAGTTCGAGCTTGCCTCGGCTCTTGAGAGTGCCAAAGCTGCTAAGGCCGAGGCCCAAAAGCCCTCCAGAGATTGAGGCAATAAAGAAGATCGCGGTGGGTAAGGCATTCTTTTGCAGAGCAAGAATGTAAAAGTCAATTATCTAGTACTTACCCGAATCCGGAGCTCTCCAGAGCGCTCGCAGATCTGCCCCAGAGTGTCTGATGCCGCCGCTGCTCTACCAAGCGCCAGGAGGGGAGCTCGACGGAGAAGGTGTTCTGGTCTCAGTATGCTGAGGCTGACCGTCCGGTGCCCCTGAGCGACCAGCTGAAGCAGCTGGTCGAGCTCCACAAGGTTCTCATAGTTCGGCTGTGGCCATTGGAAGCCATGACTAGGAGCTACTTCGGGTTAGTGCAGCGGCTGGTGGACGCCTGTCCATGGATTGAAGTCATCAAGCGCTCCGTCTGCATTGAAGGTGCCCGTCGGGCCCTTGCCCGTGCTAAAGTGCAGTGGGGCAAGCTGAATGCGGAGAAGCTTGTGACGGACGGGCCACCGAAGGGCAAGGAGCATCGTACGCCTGAAATGTACTATGAGGGTGTCCTGAAGGGTGCCCGCCATATAGCGGATGAGTGCTCCAAAGATGTAATTTTTGAATAGACTCGCATTTGTTTTCCTGTACGCTGAAAAATTGTCCATATGCGCTAAGCAACGCTTGTTAATTTAAAATATTACCTTCAGGCGGCCGCTTATCAAATTTGAGAGATGGCAAGTCATTGGCTTCAGCCCCCATGCCACGAAAGTGCCGGGGTGTTCGGATAAACTTGAGCGCTCTTGTTCCCATTCTTGGGTCCATCGAGGAGGTGCTCAACGCAACTAACAAGGAAACCGGACTTATAATGCTTGAACACTCTCACTTAGCCACGAATTCTATAATTTTAAATTTCGCGAAGCCCCTAGTATTCGGAAGACCGAGTTCGGGCACTATCCACGCCTTTGGCCGACAATGCCGGTTCCTCCTCTAAGCGGCATAAGTCTTTAGGGACCCGAAAAACCTCTCGAACAGCGACCGGCTCTCGCCCTATCATGACGGTCAGTTTTAGCTTTCTCCACTGAGGTGCTCAACCCAGCTCAACCGGGGCACAATCACAGTGGTTCTCGTAGTGCTACCTTAGCCGATATAACGAAATGTAAGGTACCAAAACATAGGAGCCGGGCAAACCCAACTTTTGACCCAAGACATGATTCGGAGCAGATGCATATAATGCTATAAGTTCGGGGTGCCGCACTTGTGAAAGTGTTCGGACTTATCACACCATAATTTTGGGGTACTTAAGCCCCTGGTGTATTGGCCGTACCAACGTGTACAGGTGCAACATGTCATGAAATGAACATATATATAGATATAGAAAGGAGTGCAATAATAGGCAAGAGCTATATGTTGGTTATTAAAAAGAAACTGCAAATAAAAGCAGAACGATACAAATTGTGCGATAAGCAAGGGATGGGACTATTGAACATGTCCCCCTCCAGGGGTAAGCTGCGGGATGGTATGTAAAACAGGTATAATGCTCGTAATAGAGACCACCTGGACACTCGACGCAGTTTTCTGCTTCCCTGGCTGTTGCATCGTGTATTCGGCGCGAATGCCGGACAGGGCTTCTGGAGAACAGAGTCCTGAAAGTAAGAAAAAAGAAAAAAGAAAAAGAATGACACAATTGGGAGCCCCTGGTGCGATTGAGCCGCATTCTGGGCGTGCCGTGGTCGTGCCCCTCCCCTTATGCCCATGGTATCTCCAGAGCGTAGTTATGTACGCGTAGTACTCGCTTCGCAATTTCGCGAGGGCTGGGGTTGGGGCCGGATTGCTACGCGTGCTTGAATCGTGTCAGGCGGTCTTTTTGTAGGTTACTCTGGGCACGCTTGACAGTGTCCGGACGTTTAGTGGCCGGACTCGAGAATTGCTGTGAGAAGCTGCTTTGCACCTCTGCCGCGAGGGCCGCCGTGTGCTCCTCCGTTCGGAGAGAGCATTTGGTGTTTCCATTGACCGTGATTACTCCTCGAGGGCCTGGCATCTTGAGCTTGAGGTATGCGTAGTGCGGCACCGCATTGAACTTTGCAAATGTGATTCGTCCGAGCAAAGGCGTGATAGCCGCCATGAACGGGACTATGTCGAAGATTAACTCTTCGCCGGAAGTTATCCGGGATCCGAAGACCACTTCGAGTGTAACTAAGCTCGTATAATTGGCCTCTACACCCGATATGACGCCTTTAAAGGTCGCCTTTGTAGGTATATTCCTTGAGGGTTCTATGCCCATTTTGCGCACTGTATCCTGATAAAGCAGGTTCAGGCTGCTACCGCCGTCCATCAGGACTCTGGTGAGGTGAAATCCGTTAATAATTGGGTCAAGAACCAATCCGGCGAAACTGCAGTGATGGATGCTAGTGGGGTGGTCCCTTCGATCGAATGTGATCGGGCAGGAGGACCATGGGTTGAACTTTGGGGCGACTGGCTCCATCGCATATATGTCCCTTAGTGCACGCTTCCGTTCCCTTTTGGGTATGTGGGTTGCATATATCATGTTCACCGTCCGCACTTGTGTGGGAAAGCCCTTCTGTCCTCTATTGTTCGGCGGCCGGGGCTCTTCCTCGTCGTTGCTATGCAGCCCCTTGTCATTGAGTTCGACACTTAACTTGCCTGCTTGCTTGAACACCCAACAATCCCTGTTGGTGTGATTGGCTGGTTTTTCGGGGGTGCCATGTATCTGGCACAAGCGATCGAGTATTCAGTCCAAGTTGGACGGGCCCTGGGTATTTATTTTGAATGGCTTCTTCCGCTGACCGGGTTTAGAGCCTCTGAATCCGGCATTTACTGCCGTATCTTCAGCATTATCGCCGTTAATGCGACGCTTGTTCTTGCTGCGACACGACCTGCCATTGCTGTCCTTGGTATCCGAACTATCAAGGTGTTTGGCCAAGTTGTTACTACAAGCTAGCCAGCTGTCTTCTCCCGCGCAAAAGCGGGTCATGAGTGTGGTGAGGGCTGCCATGGATTTCAGCTTTTCCTGTCCTAGGTGCTGGGCTAGCCACTCATCGCGGATGTTATGTTTGAAGGCTGCAAGGGCCTCTCGTGATCCGGACAAATGACGATTTGATTTTTCTTGGTTAGGAACCGTGTCTGTAATTGTCCGGCCGATTCTTCCGGCTGCTGAATTATATGGCTAAGGTCATCGGCGTTCGTGGTCGCATACGCGTGCTCGGAAGTTATAAAGGAATGCGGCTTCTAGGTCCTCCCAACAACCAATTGATTCTGCTGGCAAGCTGTTAAGCCAATGCCGAGCTGGTTCTTTAAGCTTGAGTGGGAGGTATTTGATGGCGTGTAGATCATCTCCGCGGGCCATGTGGATATGGAGGAGGTAGTCCTCGATCCAAACCGCAGGATCTGTTGTGCCATCGTATGATCCGATGTTTACGGATTTGAAACCCTCGGGGATTTGATGATCCATTACTTCATGTGTGAAGCATAGTGGGTGTGCGGCGCCTCTGTATTGGGCTATATCACAACGTAGCTCATATGAGCTTTGTCTACTGTGTTCGGCCCGGCCGGAGTTGCTGTATCCGGCATGACGGTTATCATCACGTGTGTCGTGGGGCGCCCACGTGATCCGTAGATCGATCTTGTATGTTTTGCCTTATCCTCCAATATATCTCGCAAGTCCGGCGCGTTTTCCCGTGCCTTGGTACTTTTTGAGTGGCGTCGGGGTGCGGCTGGAATGGAGGGTCTAGAGGCTCTTCCGTCATGCCACGGGTGGCCGGGTCGGCCGCATCATGCTTGCCGGGCGATGTGGGTGCTTCCTCCTCCGATCGAGGCAATGGCCTGCGTTTGGGGTAGCTTTTGGAGGGGCGCTTGAGTTCATACTCTTCGCAGCAAGGACTTCACCCATCCGCCGCCTAGCAGGTCTTGGTCAGCTCTAAGCTGTTGCTGCTTTTTCTTGAGGCTCCTTGTCGTGGCTATAAACCTGTATTTGAAACGCCCTGCTCGGGATCCTCGAGCACGATTTAATTCGCTGTCGTTGAGGCTTGCCTCATCTTCGGAGGGAGGCGATAATTATCGCCCTCTACCTCTCTTTCTGCTGCATCGCCGTGCGAATCTTGCTTCTCCCTCCTCCTGTGCCGAAGTCATGCCGGAGGGGGTTGTCTTCGCACCGTCCGGTGTTATTATCTCCGTGCCGGAATCACCGCTTTTGTTGTGGCGGATTTAGAGCGCCGCTGGCCGACGCCGGGCGCTCGTTGCTTCTGAGGGGTCATCCTCCGTTGTTCCATCGCCGTTCCCATCTTTTGGGATGTCCACCATGTATATGTCGTATGACGAGGTGGCCTTCCAAAGGCCCTCAGAGGCGCTGGTTCTTGGTCGCTCCAAAGATCGCCGTCCATACCGTCGATGTCTTCGGAGTCGAAGTCGATCATGTCGGTTAAATCATCAACAAGGGCTACAAAGTGGGTGGTGGGTGGGTGTTGAATTTCTTCGTCCGTCTGCATCTCAACCTTCCCGACCGTAGTCCGCCAGGCTTTCGAATAAAGAGAGAGACTTTAGTGAATTCATGATGTCGCCAAAGGGCGAAGTGCCGAAAGATGTCCGCGGCAAGTGAACTCCATGACCGGGCGCCCAATCGGATTCGATTGGTGGGCGCGCAGGGTTCGGAGTCCGGAGAGGAGTCCGCACCTTGGAGTCACGGTCTTTGCAAAGGACAGGATTGTGTTCGGCTCAATCGCCAGAGAGATTTCAGCCCCGAGGTGGTGTCCAACCAACCATCCTCGATCGGCGAGATCGGCTCCGAATCAATGTTCGGAGCGGACACTAGTGCGGCCTCCAGGACACTGTTTCGGCGGCAGAGTTAGATCATGCCCATCGAGACACTGCGGCGCACTTGGCTATGGCTCGAATCCGTCGAAGATCAAGTCTCCGCGGATGTCGGCTGTATAATTCAAGCTTCCAAATCTGACCTGATGGCCAGGGGCGTAGCTTTCGATCTGCTCCAGATGGCCAAGTGAATTGGCCCACAGTGCAAAGCCGCCGAATCCGAAGATCTGTCCGGGGAGAAAAGTCTCACCCTGGACTGCACCGTTGCTGATGATTGAAGGAGCCATCGGGCCTATCAGTGAAGACACAGAGGAACTCTCAATGAAAGCACCAATGTCGGTGTCAAAACCGGTGGATCTCGGGTAGGGGATCCCGAACTGTGCGTCTAGGCGGATGGTAACAAGAGACAAGGGACACGATGTTTTTACCCAGGTTCGGGCCCTCTCGATGGAGGTAATACCCTACTCCTGCTTGATTAATATTGATGATATGGGTGGTACAAGAGTAGATCTACCACGAGATCGTGAGAGGCTAAACCCTAGAAGCTAGCCTATGGTATGATTGTTGTTCGTCCTACGGACTAAAACCCTCCGGTTTATATAGACACTGGATAGGGTTAGGGTTACACAGAGTCGGTTACAACGGTAGGAGATCTACATATCCGTATCGCCAAGCTTGCCTTCCACGCCAAGGAAAGTCCTATCCGAACAAGGGACGAAGTCTTCAATCTTGTATCTTCATTGTCTTGGAGTCCAGCCAAAGATGATAGTTCAGCTATCCGGACACCCCCTCGTCCAGGACTCCCTCAGTAGCAGTCGACCTGCACCTCGTCGTCCTTGCGGATCGGTATGTTTTCAAACTTAGGCGAGTGCTGGACTGCAGCTAAGCCCCCGAGTGGGAGGTTTGCTCTCCACTCGGTAGGCTTTTCAAAACTTAGGCGTAGCATCGGATCAAGCTAAGCCCCCGAGTGGGAGGTTTGCTCTCCACTCGGTGGGATTTTCAAAACTTAGGCGAGTACTGATCATGGCTAAGCCCCGAATGGGAGGTTTGCTCTCCACTCGGTAGGATTTTCAAAACTTAGGCGAGTAATCTTGGACTCGTGCTAAGCCCCCGAGTGGGAGGTTTGCTCTCCACTCGGTAGGATTTTAAAAACTTAGGCGAGTACTGGATCAAGCTTAAGCCCCGAGTGGGAGGTTTTCTCTCCACTCGGTAGGATTTTTAAAACTTAGGCGAGTACTGGACTGCAGCTAAGCCTCCAAGGAGGATTTTTGTGTTATAGCTTTGAAGGGGAAGGCAACAGTCGACCTGTACCTCATCGTCCTTGGAAAGTTCACATTGTATTAAATACTTAGGCGAGTACTTGGACTGCAGCTAAGCCCCCGAGTGGGAGGCTGGCTCACCACTCGGTAGGATTTTAAACACTTAGGCGAGTACTTGGACTGCAGCTAAGCCCCCGAGTGGGAGACTGGCTCAACAATCGGTAGGATTTTAAACACTTAGGCGAGGACTTGACTGCAGCTAAGCCTCCCGAGTGGGAGGCTGGCTCACCACTCAAGAGGATTTTAAACACTTAGGCTAAACGGATTCAGCAGCTAAAACCCCGAGTGAGAGGCTGGCTCGCCACTCGGTAAGGATTTTTTACAAACTTAGGCTAAACGGATTCAAGCAGCTAAGTCACCCACCTGGGTGGGAATTTTAACAAAAAGAAATAACAATCACTGGGAAAATTATAATCTTTATGATTTAGATAAACAAACTACAGAGGTACTTTTATTACATCTCACCCGAGTGAGCTCTTAAGTGTAAAAGGGGCGGAGCAGCTCCGCTGCTCCATGCCCGAGGCTCATCGATCGGGCGTTCGACGTTGTAAAGATGGTAAGCCCCATTGTGAAGAACTCTGGTGACGATGAAGTGACCTTCCCAAGTGGGAGCGAGCTTGTGTGGTTTCTGTTGATCCACTCGGAGGACCAGATCTCCTTCCTGAAAGGCTTGGCTCTTCACATTTCTGGCATGGAATCGACGCAAGTCCTGTTGATAAATGGTCGAGCGGATCAGGGCCATCTCTCTCTCCTCTTCAAGGAGGTCGACTGCATCTTGACGGGCTTGCTCTGCTTCAGCTTCAGAGTAGAGTTCGACTCGGGGGGCATTGTGAAGGTGTCACTCGGCAGAACTGCCTTCAGCTCCATAGACCATAAACAATGGAGTTCTCCCGATCGACCGGTTAGGAGTGGTCCTCAATCCCCAAAGAACCGATTTAAAGTTCGTCAACCCACGCCTCGCTGCATGCTTGAGATCACGCATCGATCGAGGTTTCAATCCTTTGAGAATTAGACCATTTGCTCGCTCGCTTGTCCATTCGACCGGGGTGAGCTATCAAGCATAGTCGACTCGCGTGCCTCGAGAGGCGCAAAAGGCTTTGAACTTGTCGGAATCGAAATTTGACCCATTGTCGCGATGATGATGCTGTGCGGAACTCCATATCTGAATATCAACTCTCCGATGAAACCGACAAGCAGCACGCATCAAGGTTCTTGATAGGTTTAGCTTCGATCCACTTCGTGAACTTGTCGACTGCCACAAGCAAATGAGTGAAACCACTCCTGCCAGATCTCAGCGGTCCAATCATATCCAACCCCCAAACAGCGAAAGGCCAGACGAGTGGAATGGTCTTCAATGCTGAGGCGGGCTTGTGTGACATATTGGAGTAGAACTAACATTCTTCACATTTGTCGACTATTTCCTTTGCCATTTCATTTGCCTTTGGCCATTAAAATCCCGCTCGGTATGCATTAGCCACGATGGTCCGAGAGGACGCATGGTGACCACAGGTCCCCGAGTGGATATCATCAAGGATTATCTGACCTTCTTCTGGCGTTATGCACTTCTGGCCGACTCCTACCACGCTTTTCTCTGAATAACTGTCCCTTGATCACAGTAAAGGCCTTGGATCGATGGACGATCTGTCTAGCCTCTTCTTCGTTCTCCGGGAGCTCTTTCCTCAGGATGTATGCAATGTACGGTACTGTCCAGTCGGGAGTGATGACCACGACTTCCATGATTAGGTCGACCACCGCTGGGACCTCAACTTCAGTCGGATCAGTGGCACTTTTTGGCTGTGGAGTTTCTTCAGTGAAAGGATCCTCTTGAATCGACGGTGTGCGGATGTGCTCGAAAAACACATCACTGGGAATGGCTTCCCTCTTGGACCCTATTTTTGCCAAATCATCAGTAGCTTGATTTTTCAGTCGGGGTATGTGATGGAGCTCTAACCCCTCAAACTTTTTCTCTAGCTTTCTCACTGCATTACAGTAGCCAGTCATGGCGGGACTTCTGACGTCCCACTCCTTCATCACTTGATTAACCACCAGATCTGAGTCGCCATAGACCATGAGGCGACGGACGCCGAGTGAAATGGCCATACGCAACCCATACAACAACACTTCGTATTCTGCTTCATTGTTGGAAGAATCAAAGTGAATCTGGAGCACATATCTGAGCTTATCTCCTCGGGGAAACCAATACTACCCCAAAGACCGTAACCATTCAAAGCATCTTGGAACCATCAAAGAACATAGTCCAGTTGCTTCGAGTGAACTTGATTCGTAATCGTTGTTCAATCCACTCAGCGATGAAATCTGCTATCGCTTGGGACTTGATGGCTTTCTTTGCCTCAAACTTGATATCAAGGGAAGAAGTTCAATCGCCCATTTTGCCACTCGACCCGGGCCATGCCTCTCACAGTGCGTAATCTCTCGATAACGGGCGTCAGCCGATCAGAATCGAATGATCGAGAAGTAGTGAACAACCTTCTTTGCGGTCATATAAATCCCATACACAAGCTTCGATAATGAGGGTATCTTTGCTTCGACGGGTTAACACTTCGTAAAGATAATATACTGGGCATTGAACTTTGAAGGCTTTTCCTTCCTCTTCCCGCTCGACCGTAAGTACTGTACTGACGACTTGTCCTGTGGCTGCAAAGTAAAGCAGCAACGGCTCCTTGCTGATTGGGGAAGCAAGCACCGGCTGGGTGGAGAGCAGAGCTTTGAGCTCTGCAAACGCTGCATCAGCTTCAGGAGTCCACTCGAACTTGTCTGACTTCTTCATCAGTCGGTAAAGAGGCAATGCGTTTTCACCGAGGCGAGAGATGAATCGACTTAAAGCGGCCAAGCATCCAGTAAGCTTCTGGACATCATGCACACGCACAGGGCGTTTCATTCGGAGAATAGTGCCAACTTTTTCTGGGTTAGCGTCGATTCCTCGTTCAGAAACGAGAAAACCGAGTAACTTTCCACCAGGAACTCCAAATGTGCACTTTGATGGATTAAGCTTGATATCATACCTCCTGAGATTGGCAAATGTTTCAGCAAGGTCAGTCAACAGGTCGGAACCTTTCCGTGACTTGACCACAATGTCATCCATGTATGCTTCCACATTCCGACTGATTTGAGTGAGTAAACACTTCTGAATCATCCTCATGAACGTGGCTCCGGCATTCTTGAGGCTGAATGGCATGGTGACATAACAGAAGCACCCGAATGGAGTGATGAAAGCTGTTTTGATCTCGTCGGGTCCATACAGACGGATCTGATGGTACCTGGAATATGCGTCTAAAAAAGATAACCGCTCACATCCCGCAGTCGAGTCGACTATTTGGCCGATGCGGGGGAGAGGAAAATGATCTTTCGGGCAGGCCCGATTGATATGTTTGAAGTCGATGCACATGTGCAGTGAATTGTCCTTCTTAGGGACCATGACCACATTGGCGAGCCACTCGGAGTGGTAAATTTCTCGGATAAACTCTGCTGCTAAGAGCCGAGCCACCTCCTCGCCTATGGCCTTTCTCTTCTGGACGGCGGACCGTCGAAGATGTTCTTTGACAGGTTTGACTTTTGAGTCGAATCGCAGACGGTGCTCAGCCAGCTCCCAGGGGAACACCCGGCATGTCAGCAGGCTTCCATGCAAATATGTCCCGCCTGGACGGAGGAACCGGACGGCGCTTTCTTCCTATTTGGAGTCGAAGTGTTGTTGAGATGTTGGTCGGAGCAGCATTGGGGTTGGTCGGGTGAATATGAACCTGCTTCGTCTCACCGGACGATCGAAATGCCGACTCAGAAGCGGGCTTCTTGGCTCGCAACAAATCACTCGGATCTGCGGTCTTCGATATTCTTGCAATTCTACCATCGCCATCCGAGCATCGGCAATCTTAGAGCCTTCGAAACACTCTTCCGCTTTCTTCCGATTGCCGCGATGCGATCACACCCTTGGGGCCTGGCATCTTCAGCTTAAGGTACACATAACATGGTCGAGCCATGAAACGGGCATACGCCGCCTTCCTGCATAAGCGTGATAAGCGCCTTTGGAAATCCACGACCTCAAAGGTCAACTTTTCTTTGCGGAAATGCTTCAATCACCAAAACCACATCAAGAGCAATTTGACCGAGTGACTCAGCCTTCTTTCCGTGAATGACTCCGTGGAAACTCACGTTATCGGTGCCGAGTCCGGACATCGAATGCCCATCCCTTTCAACGTCTCTGCATACAAGATGTTCAGGCCACTGCCGCCATCCATCAAAACTTTGGTCAGTCGAGTGCCTTTGACGACTGGGTCGACCAACAACGCTTGCCTCCCAGGGGTGGCCATGTGTGTCGGATGATCAGACTGGTCGAATGTGATGGCGGTCTGGGACCATTTCAGATAATTGGGCGTCGCCGGAGCGACCATGTTCACTTCTCGGTTGATAACTTTCAATCGACTTTTGCTTTCAACGTCAGCAAAAATCATCAGGGTGGAATTGACCTGGGGGTATCCACCATCACTATCTTCTTTGTCCTCAACTTTGTCCGACCGAACTTCAAACTCAACTCTCTGTTCTTGACACCTTCCTTGAAAGCACAGACTGCCTGGTGATCAGACACATTCTCAACTGTGTGGTGCAAGGTTATCCATCTCTGGATGTAATCTCTCAAAGTTTCATTCGACTTTTGTACACACGACTGCAACTCTGTCAACCCTGCTGGTCGCTTGCAAGTCCCTTCAAATATCCTGACAAACACTCGGGCCAGGTCTTCCCAAGTGTAAATACTGCTGGGTGCTAACTGATTCAACCATGCTCTGGCCGAACCCTCCAACATAAGGGGAAAATGCTTCATAGCTACCTCATCGTTGCCGCCGCCAATCTGAACAGCCACTCGATAGTCCTCAAGCCAAGTGTCAGGCTTGGACTCACCGGTGAACTTACTGACTCCAGTCGCCAACCTGAAGTTGGGAGGAATCACTGCGGCTCTGATGGCCCTTCTAAAACACTCTGGCCCTGAGACATGAACTCTGCTGTTGGAGGGAACATCTCTGTCATGACCTTCTCGGTGAGCTCTGTTCCTGTCGACCAAGCCTTGAACGATGATGGATCTTGCATCAAAGCCTGGCTCCCTGGGGTCGACTGGAACCCTTCGCCCAGCACTGTGCTGGCGTCTGTCATCTTGTTGCCGAGGAGCGTATGATCCACCCCTTGGGGGAGGGGTGGGCACTCGACGTCGATCATTGCGATCGAATCGGTGCTCATACGGCTCGCGATTCCTGTATTGGTCATCACGCCGGCCTCCACGTTCCTCACGCCTCGGGGGCGATCTTGGACTATGGGCCGACTGGACTGAATTCGCAGCGACGGATCTGCTGTGAATCCTGTTCCATGACTGTGATACGAATGAGTTTTGATCACCTGCTGCCCGGAGTAAATCTCTGATCTGTTGCAAACCTCTACCCGCCTCCGACTGGGAAGGCTGAATAGATTCTGCTATACGGGCTGCAGCTGCTAAATTTTGAATCGAAGTTCGATATACCTGAGTTGGTTGTGCAAAGAGCTGACGTCGACTGGATTCTGGAACCCGTGGTCGCGTGCGCTCGTCGAGAACTCGCTGGAGGTTCTCCAGTCGAGTGCGCTCAGCCAGGTTGGCCAAGCGTGCATCCTCCAAGGCACGAACCTCGGGGGTTTCTCCAATTGTAGGAGTGTGAAGCGCATCCATGTTTCGGCGGCGAAGTACCTCCCTCTGCAGCGAAGTGAGGGGCTCGGGTTGGTACTCTTCATGATCTTGCGCCGGATCACCTCCACCGTCGCCTCCGTCGGTGTGGGGGTATCCAGGAGGACTGCGTGGTCCGTCGACCATCAGAACCTCTGCTGTCGAATCACTGCTATCGCACTCGGATGCAGTCTCTGCGGAGCCAGTTGACAGATCGAACAGGCCGTAGAGAGATTCGTCGGGCTCGATTGCCGCAACTTGGGAAGTGGCCGACTGGCGAGCCACCACATGCCTCACCCACCGCTAAAGCCTCAACCGACCGGAGCGCTTGCGCCGGCGGGAGCCTGGGAGTGAGGACGACACAAGAACCGACCCATACTGGGTCGACGGTTGCCGCGGGAGGACACCGCGGATGCACGTGCGAAAGTGCGTTTCCCCGCGGCGGGGAGCGCGTCGACGTCGAGAGGAGCCTCCTGAAGCCAAGCGGAGTCGTCGGCGATGAACGTGAGCGCACCGAGACGGATCTCGCGGCCCTCGACCAAAACTCCACCTGAAACCATGATGTAGGAGATCGAAAGAATCCCAACTTCTCCAACAAATCGCTAGAACACCTGCCCCATGGTGGGCGCCAACCCGTCGTGGTTCTAAGTCCGACAAAGAGAATGGGGGTAGGTATGGAGAGGCAAGGTACTAGCGATGGAGTAGTTGGTACGCATGAGTTTTACGAGTTCAGGCCCTTCTCGGAGGAAGTAACAGCCCTACATCTCGGAGCCCGGAGGCGGTCGACTGGATTATATGCGTATGAATTACAGGGGTGCGAACCCTTCTACCTGTGGAGGGGGGTGGCTTATATAGAGTGCGCCAGGACCCCAGCCAGCCCACGTAGCGGAGGGTTAAAGGTACGTTAAGACTAGGCGTTACTGGTAACGCCTTACATAAAGTGTCATCATGACCATAAAGACAACTTAACTACAGACCGTTTGGACACCGAGTGGCTCTTGAACTCCTGGTGGTCGAGTGGGTCTTCATGGTCGAGTGTCTTTGGATCTGTCGAGTGGAAACCTACCAGGTCGACTGGAATGCAGTTTATTCTAAGGATGCCCCTGTTGCTCCACCAACGTACTCCTTCCTCCTATATATACCTACGTACCCCCAAACTACAAGACACGGAGCCAAAAACATAATTCCACCTCTGCAACCTTCTGTACCCATGAGATCCCATCTTGGGGCTTGTTTCGGAGCTCCGCCGGAGGGGGCATCGATCACGAAGGGCTTCTACATCAACACCATAGCCTCCACGATGATGTGTGAGTAGTTTACCTCAGACCTTCGGGTCCATAGTTATTAGCTAGATGGCTTCTTCTCTCTTTTTGGATCTCAATACAATGTTCTCCCCCTCTCTAGTGGAGATCTATTCGATGTAATCTTCTTTTGCGGTGTGTTTGTTGAGATTGATGAATTGTGGGTTTATGATCAAGTTTATCTATGAACAATATTGGAATCTTCTCTGAGTTCTTTTATGTATGATTGGTTATCTTTGCAGGTCTCCTTGAATTATTAGTTTGGTTTGGCCTACTAGATTGATCTTTCTTGCAATGGGAGAAGTGCTTAGCTTTGGGTTCAATCTTACGATGTCCTTTCCCAAAGGATGAGGGGCAGCAAGGAACGTATTGTATTGTTGTCATCGAGGATAACAAGATGGGGTTTATATCATATTGCATGAGTTTATCCCTCTACATCATGTCATCTTGCTTAAAGCGTTACTCTGTCCTTATGAACTTAATACTCTAGATGCATGCTGGATAGCGGTCGATGTGTGGAGTAATAGTAGTAGATGCAAAGGTGAGTCGGTCTACTTGTGTCGGACGTGATGCCTATATACATGATCATACCTAGATATTCTCATAACTATGCTCAATTTCGCCAATTGCTCAACAGTAATTTGTTCACCCAGCGTAAATACTTATGCTCTCGAGAGAAGCCACTAGTGAAACCTATGGCCCCCGGGTCTATTTTCCATCATATAATCTTCCAACACTTAGTTATTTTTATTGCCTTTTATTTTACCTTGCATCTTCATCATAAAAATACCAAAAATATTATCTTATCATATCTATCAGACCTCACTCTCGTAAGTGACCATGTAGGGATTGACAACCCCTTATCGCGTTGGTTGCGAGGATTTATTTGTTTGTGTAGGTGCGAGGGACTCGTGTGTGGCCTCCTACTGGATTGATACCTTGGTTCTCAAGAACTGAGGGAAATACTTACGCTACTTTGCTGCATCACCCTTTCCTCTTCAAGGGAAAACCAACGCAGTGCTCAAGAGGTTGCTGTTGGGTTCTACGGTAGGGTGCGTCGACTGCAAATTAAAAATTCCTACGCGCAGAACATCCAGGAACATGCTACGGGAGATGGATCACAGTTCGTTACCACTAGACGCCAGCAGGTCGTGCAGCGGAAGAAGAGTTGGGGCAGCGCGTCTGCGTGGATCGCCTCCTCCTCGCTCGATCTCCCTCGAGCGGCGGTCGTCCGATCCCACGACGAAGTTCGCCGGAGCGGTGCAAGTGCACCGCCTCTAACGGTATCCGCGTGCGGGAGGAACGCTGTCGGCGGACTGCTAGGTCCGATCACACACGGCAGCGAGTGGAGGTGGCTATTCGCAACACATGCAAACCTTAGTCGCAGCTACCAAGCGATCAACTGCCCGAGTGTGCTGCACCTCCACTTTATATAGGCGTTCGTCATGGGCTCAACACTTGGGCCTCGCCACGGACCCTAAAGCCAAAGTCTATTCGGTCACATTCCTAGTCCAGTTCGGATCACATCCGACCAAAGGTCCTCTGAACTGACCTCATAGGTTCCTTCCCTTAAGCGCTGCCAATTTCTTAGGTTCAAATAGGCTTGGTCACAGCTCGGATCACCTCCGACCTGTACGGTTGGTAGCGGCCTCTAGCAAGGCGTGCCGACCACCAAGCATCGATGAAGCTGGTTAGGCGAACCTATACAACGTGTCACACTTCGCTCCTTTGCCGCGACGATATATGTTGTCGGGCTCAAGGCGAGACTGTCATCCTTGTGCTAACCCGACCTCTTTCTCGTTCGATGATACCGACCACAATCCGGATTATCTCATAATCCTTGTCGCATGGCCATGCTATTCCTGGTCGATCACACGAGGGGCCCAGAGTATATCTCTCCCGATCGGAGGGGCAATCCCATCTTGCTCGATCGTGTCTCGCAAAGATGGGACCGGACAAACCCAAACCTACCTTTGTAACTACCTACCACAGAGTAGCGTTTGGTCGGCCCAAAGCAAGTCTCGTCACCATCCAGAGTACATGTGTCACCAGTCTTAGGACATAGAACGTATGTTGTACTAGAGACTCACAGATGACATATCATTGCGTCTCATAGTTGGGTCCGTCCGACTCAGACCTTATCTCGACTCGGATCCGACTATGTCGAATCCGACCAGACCTTTCCAAGTCCATATTATCCGGTTAGCATCCAATGCTCCATGGCTAGTGAGACCAAGCCATCGACCGTGTCATATGCCAGTCTAGTCGGCTACGCGTCCACACAACCCTTTTGACTAGGGACCATTTAGGACAGTCATCATACAATGCATAGTCCCACAAACAAGTCACATACTTGCTGATACACATCATTGATAATGTCCAAGGACTATCTTTATTCATAAACACATAGGAAATATCATCATACATGATTGCCTCTAGGGCATATCTCCAACAGTAGCAATGGCCCGTGGTGGTTTAGTAGCAGCAGGGGGCGTCGCCGGAGTTGGTGAAGAATGGCGGCGACCGGAGATGTGGAAGAAGGGGACCGTTGCAGCAGCGCCTCCGAGCTCCAGCTGTGGCCACCGGTGGATGAGGAAGACGATGGTGGAGATGACTGACACGCTGGCGAGGCAAGGCGATGGCTGTGGCCATGCGTTTCACGCGGCAGGTCCATGGCGGTGTTCGGACACGGTGGGGAAGGGGAAGCAGCGAGGTGGATCTGAGGGGAGGGGAGGCGCAGGAGCCGAGGGGGAGAGCGAGGATGAGTGGGAGATGGGATCGAGGAGGCGGGGGCGTGGCGGCCTTATCCCCTCCTGGCACCGGTGCCTGCGAGGCAGTCAGGCGAGGACGTGCCCCTGTTCCGACCCGGGTTGGGGGAATAGGGAAGGGAGACGAGCCAGGGGGGCATGCCGGCTGTTAGCTAGCTGGGCCAGGTGGGCCGGTCTGGTCTATGAGCTGGGCCGCCTGGTCCAGTGGGGGGGGGGGGTTCTTTTCCTTTGGTTTTATTTTCACTTTTTCTTTTATTTATTTTCTTTTTTGTTTTATTTCACTTTAAAATATTTAGGCACTTTCTGTAAAAGGGTGTTTCCTTTACTTTAAATGCCTAAACATTAATTGGCACACTCCGAACATTTTAGTTTTGATGTTTGCCATATTTGGATTTGATTTTTGAACCGGTTTTTGAACTAACGCGAGATTAGCAATAGAAATCGAGGTGACGTGGCATCATTAGCAGAGGTTCACTGTAGCTTAAATATCCGGGCGTCACACAAGCATTAAGCATAATTAACACTGAATAATGCACCACAAGTAGGATACAATTCTCATTGCATGATTACTGACTTTCGTGCATGCATAGGGAATCACAAACCTTAGCACCAATATTCTTACTAAAGCATAATTACTCATCAACATAACTCACATATCACATCATCATATCTCAAAACTATTACTAAGAATCAAGTTTATTTTGTCCAATGATCATGACATTTTTTTACTTTATCCTTCTTGGATATCTATCACTTTGGGACTAACTTTTATGTGTTGCTTTTCATAAGCTCAAACAAATATAAGTGAAGTCATGAGCATAACAAATTTAATTTCCCTCAAAATAATATAAGTGAAGCAAGAGAGAATTTCTTCAAAATTTTACTAACTCTCAATCAAATCAAAGTGAAGCAAGAGAGCATTTCTTCAAAAATACTAAAGCACACCGTGGTCAAAAAGATGTGAGTGAGCACTAGAGCAAGTCCTAGCTCATAAAAGATTTAAGTGAGGCACCGAGAGCAATTCTAACTAGTCATGATATAATTTTGGCTCTCTCAAATAGGTGTGTCCAGCAAGGATTGATGACTTAAAACACAAAATAAAACAAGCATAGACACATATCTTACAAGACGCTCCAAGCAAAACACATATCATGTGATGATTAAAAATATAGTCTCGAGTGAAATACCGATGGTCGTTAGAAAAAAGAGGGGATGCCACTCGGGGGCATCCCCAAGCTTAGTTGGTTGCTCATTCTTGGATAATAGCTTGGGATGCAGGGGCATACCCAAGCTTAGGCTCTTCTATCCTTTTTTCATCCATCGTAAGATAACCCAAAACTTGAAAACTTCAATCACACAAAACTCAACAAAACTTTCGTGAGATCCGTTAGTATAAGAAAGCAAACCACTGCTATAAGTGTTGTATCAAACCAATTCATATTTTGTTTTGTATTATATCTACTGTATTCCAACTTTTCTATGGCAAAAACTCATCAAAGAAAACCATAGAGCCATCAAAATAAGCACACAACAAAAAGAAAACAGAATCTGTCAAAACAGAACTGTCTGTAGTAATCTGACTTTGGCGAATACTTCTGTAACTCCAAAATTTCCACCGGAATAGGACGACTTGGTCAATTTGTATATTAATCTTCTGAAAAATAATCAGGGAAAAATCTGTTTTCTGTGATTTATGAAAGTTATTTTCGTGAGCGCAAAGTTTCTGTCTTTTTCAGCAAGATCAAACAACTATCATCCAAGAAGATCCTATAGGCTTTACTTGGCACAAACACTAATTAAAACATAAAGAGCACAATCATACCAGTAGCATAATTGTGTTAACACACAAGTACAGAAAGCAAAAGCAAAAATAAATCTTATTCATTGGGTTGCCTCCCAACAAGCGCTATAGTTTTACGCCCTTAGCTAGGCGTAAGGGAAGTATCTAAGTTTTGTCATCTTTGGTTCGAGATCCATAAGATGCCCTCATGATTGATTCATAAGGTGGCCTGATGTTTGTTCTAGGAAAGTGTTCCATACCCTTCCTCAAAGGAAATTGGAACTTGATATTGCCTTCTTACATATCAATCACGGCACCGGTAGTGCGTAAAAATGGTCTACCAAGAATATTGGACAAGACAGATTGCAATCAAGAATAATAAAATCTATGGGCACATAGTTCCTATTTGCAAGAATCAGAACATCATTAATTTTTCCAATAGCCCTTTTAATAGTAGAATCCACCAAGTGCAAATTCAAGGAACATTCTTCAAGATTGGTAAGACCAAGCACATCGCATAAAGATTTCGGAATTGTAGAAACACTAGCACCCAAGTCACACAAAGCAAAACACTCATAATTTTTCATCTGACTTTGATAGTAGGTTCCCATTCATCATGCAATTTTCTAGGAATTGAAACTTCTTGTTCTGATTTTTCTTCCAAAGCTTTCATCGTAGCATCAACAATATGTTTAGTAAAAGTTTTGTTTTGTTCATAAGCATGGGGTGAATTTATCATGGATTGCAACAAAGAAATACAATCAATCAAAGAGAAACTATCATAATTAAAGTCTTTGTAATCCAAAATAGTGGGTGCATCACTAACTAAAGTTTTGACCTCTCCAAACTCACTTTTATCAATTTTCTCAACAAGACTTTCACCCGCCGAAATATTGGGGCGCCTTCTCAGGGAGTCCTGGATTAGGGGGTCCTCGGACTGCCAGACTATATACTTTGGCCGGACTGTTGGACTATGAAGATACAAGATTGAAGACTTCGTCCCGTGTCCGGATGGGACTCTCCTTTGTATGGAAGGCAAGCTTGGCAATTCGGATATGTAGATCTCCTCCCTTGTAACCGACTCTGTGTAACCCTAGCCCCCTCTGGTGTCTATATAAATTGGAGGGTTTAGTCCGTAGGACGACAACAATCATAATCATAGGCTAGCTTCCAGGGTTTAGCCTCTATGATCTCGTGGTAGATCAACTCTTGTAAAACTCATATCATCAAGATCAATCAAGCAGGAAGTAGGGTATTACCTCCATCAAGAGGGCCCGAACCTGGGTAAACATCGTGTCCCCCGCCTCCTGTTACCATTAGCCTTAGACGCATAGTTCGGGACCCCCTACCCGAGATCTGCCGGTTTTGACACCGACATTGGTGCTTTCATTGAGTTCCGTTGTGCCGTCACCATAAGGCTTGAAGGCTCCTTCGATCATCGGCAACGATGTGATCCAGGGTGAGGTTTTTCTCCCCGGACAGATCTTCGTATTCGGCGGCTTCGCACTGCAGGCCAACTCGCTTGGCCATCTGGAGCAGATCGAGAGCTACGCCCCTGGCCGTCAGGTCAGGTTTGGAAACTTAAACTATACTGCCGACATCCGCAGAGACTTGATCTTTGACGGATTCGAGCCTATGTCAGGTGCGCCGCACAGTCACGACGAGCATGACCTAGCTCTGCCGTCAGACGGTGTTCGGGAGATCACACATGTGGCTACTCCGGCCCTCAATCCAGAGCAGATTGCGCCGTCTGAGGACGGGTGGATGGACCCCGCCACGGAGGCCACACACTCAGCGGCGATAGAGCCGAATGCTGACTTCACCTCCTAGAGACCTGTGTTACCGGATCCTTGGATCCGTCCCCGGCCACGGTCTTCGAACCGCCTGCGTCCGTGCCTATCGAATCTGATTGGGCGCCGATCATGGAGTTTTCCTCCGCGGATATCTTTCAGCACTCGCCCTTGGGCGATGTGCTAAATTCATTAAGGTATCTCTCCTTGTTAGGAGGCCCTTGGACGAACTGTATCCGGCTTGAGTGGGAAGCGGACGACGAAGAAATTCGTTGCCCACCCACCACCCACTTAATAGCCACTGTCGACGACTTAACCGACATGCTTGATTTGACAAGACATCGACGGTATGGACGACGATGTAGGAGAAGAACAGGAACCACCGCCCAAAGGGTGCTGGACTGCCACCTCATCATATGATATATACATGGTGGACACCCCCGAAGAAAGCGATGGCAATAAGGCAACAGAGGATAATCCCCTCGAGAAGCAATCTAAGCATTGGCGTCATCGGCGCTGCTCTAAGCCCCGCCATACCAAAAGTACTGATACCGGCACAAGAGACTATAACGCTGCGGATAGTGCCGAAGACAAAGACAATCCCCTCCGGCCAAGTTTCGAGTAGGAGGATGAGCAAGCTAGCCCTAAGAAACAGGCGACAGACGGAGAATCAGAAGATGACACTTACATGTCCCTCTCTGAAGACGAGGTGAGCCTCGGCGACGAAGAATTTATGTTGCCTGAGGATCCCGTCGAGCAGGAGCACTTCAAGCGCCGGCTTATAGCCACAGCAAATAGCCTAAAGAAAAAGCAACAGCAGCTTCAAGCTGACCAAGATCTGCTAGCAGATAGATGGACTGAGGTCATGGCGGCCGAGGAATACGACCTCGAGCACCCAACCAAAAGTTACCCAAAACGCAGGTTGCTACCCCAACTCGAGGAGGAAGCATTAAAGCCTACGCCTCCAGCGTACGATGCGGCTGATCGGCCACCTCGTGGCCGAGACAAAACGGCATATCAGGCCGAAGTCCAGCACGCACCCCGCCGCCAGTCAAACAAAAATACCAAGGCCCGGGATAACACGCAGGATCTGCGAAACGTATTGGAAAACAAAGCAGGACATGTAAGATCGATCTACGGATCTCGGGGACGCGTCTCAACACGTGACGACAACCGTCACGCCGGATACACTAAAAGAAAATCCGGCCGGGCCAAACACAGCAGACAAGACTCGTATGAATGGCGTCGTGATATAGCCCGGCACAGAGGCGCCGCACACCCCCTATGCTTCACTGATGAAGTAATGGATCAGGAATTCCCAGAAGGGTTTAAACCCGTGAACATTGAATCATATGACGGCACTACAGACCCCGCGGTATGGATAGAGGATTTCTTCCTCCACATTCACATGGCCCGCAGGGATGATCTACACGCCATCCAGTATCTCCCGCTAAAACTCAAAGGGCCGACTCGGCTTTGGCTGAATAGCTTGCCGGCAAACTCCATCGGAAGTTGGGAGAACCTGGCAGATGCATTCCTGGACAACTTCCAGGGTACTTATGTGCGGCCACCGGATGCTGACGATTTAAGTCACATAACACAACAGCCCGGAGAGTCAGCCAGGAAATTCTGTACGCGGTTCCTAACTAAAAAGAACCAAATTGTCGACTGTCCGGATGCCGAAGCCCTAGCGGCCTTTAAAATTAACATCAGCGATGAGTGGCTCACCCGACATCTCGACCAAAATCCATGGCAGCCCTCACGACACTCATGACCCGCTTTTGCGCGGGCGAAGATAGTTGGTTAGCCCATAGCAACAACACAGCAAGAAACCCTGGCACATCAGAGGCCAGAGATAGCAACAGCAAACCCCAACACAACAAACACAAAGCCGCAAACATGGTGAAAACGCCGAAGATACGACATCAGTGCCGGGTTTAGTGGATCTAAGTCCAGCCAGCGGAAGGGGCCACTCCAAAATAACAATTCGGGTCCGTCCAGTCTGGACCGCATACTCGACCACCCATGCCAAATTCATGGCACCCCGGGAACGCCAGCCAATCATACCAACAGAGAATGTTGGGTCTTCAAACAAGCCGGCAAGTCAGGCGCTGTCGGTGTCAAAACCGGCGGATCTCGGGTAGGGGGTCCCGATCTGTGCGTCTAGGCTGATGGTAACAGGAAGCAAGGGACACAGATGTTTACCCAGGTTCGGGCCCTCTCGATGGAGGTAAAACCCTACTTCCTGCTTGATTAATATTGAAGATATGTGTAGTACAAGAGTAGATCTACATGAGATCGTAGAGGCTAAACCCTAGAAGCTAGCCTATGATGGTATGATAGTAGTTGTGATCGGCCTTCTAAAGACCAACCTCTCCGGTTTATATAGGCACAGGAGAGGGCTAGGGTTTACATGGAGTCGGTTACAAGGAAGGAAATATAATATCCGAATCGCCAAGCTTGCCTTCCACGCCAAGGAAAGTCCCATCCGGACACGGGTCAAAGTCTTGAGTCTTGCATCTTCACGCTTCAATAGTCCGGACGTTGTATACAGTCCGGCTGTCCGGATACCCCCTAATCCAGGACTCCCTCAGTAGCCCCTGAACCAGGCTTCAATGACGATGAGTCCGGCGCGCAGTCTTGTCTTTGGCATTGCAGGGCGGGTTCCTCCTCCGAATACTCCAAGGTAATTATCGAACACTTGAACCGTGTCCGGATCCACAAAATGATCTTCACATGCCACCGTAGAGAGAATGGTATTTCACAAATGCAATATGCTGACAACTTTTTAGGCAACGCGACGTGTCATTACGGTCGGGTCATTATTCGAACCATTTTCCCACAACCAGCCACAGCGCATATTGCGAGGCGGTTTCCTTGACACGTCTTGTCAAAGCAGAGATCGTGTCCCCTTATCACGAGATTCTCATCAATACGGGTATGGGTAATCCAACCGCACTGCTAATCGCGGCGAGCGGGAGGCAAACGGGTTCCACCAGGCAAGTGGGGAGGCGCAAAAAGCATTTACCGCCCCTATAGAGACAAGGCCTCTTTCTTTTTGCCCACGCTTTCCTCCTTCCGCTAGCTCATTCCCCTCTTTTCGAGCCCTAACGCCCAAGCACTTTTCTTTTCCACCAAAGAGAGGTTTTCCGAAGATGTCTGGATCCGGAGCAGGAGGCGGATGGATGGACTCTACTATCCGGGAGAAGGATATCAAGAAGCTCCGGGACGCCGAGTATCTGGCCTAGAAGATCGGCCACCGTCTCCCACCGGCGGGACAGGTCGTCCCCACTCTGGAACCTCACGAGAGAGTCGTGTTCCTTCCCCATTTTGTCCGCGGGCTTGGGTTTCCCCTGCACCCATTTGTTCGCGGAGTCATGTATTACTACGGGATTGATTTTCATGATCTTTCCCCCAACTCCTTCCTCAATATCTCGACGTTCATCGTGCGTAGCGAAACTTTTCTTCGATCTCACCTCACTTCGGCCTGTGGCTGAAGATTTTTAATGTGAAGCCCAAGGTGGTGAGTGGCGAACACGCCGAGTGCGGCGCCACCATGGTGAACAAGATGCCCAAGGCCGTTTGGCCGAAGGGCGCTTTCAAGGACTCCGTCAAGGAGTGGCAACAGCAGTGGTTTTATATCACCAAACCACTTGGCAAAAAGTGGGCTGCAGCTCCCGAGTTCAGATCCGGAGCTCCATCACGGCTCACGCCCCGCCCAAGAAGGGCCCGAACTGGTCCTCGTCCGATGAGCTATCATTGCTCCAGACGCGCGTCCAGAGTGTGGTTGACAGGGGCGTCAAACTCATCGACGTGGTCCAGGTGATGCTAGTTTGCCTGGTTCTCCCTTGTAGCGCCGAGCCTGCACTCTGTGGGGGTTCGACCCAACCGAGCACCAAACCCATCAGGAGCTCTATGACTCCTCCCACAAGGATATCTGGAAGGTGCTTTTGAAGTCCGTCAAATCATGGCCGGGCTCCGCCGAGGACCGCGGGTACCAATTTTCCCATTCTGCAAGCCCGGTAAGTCACAGCCACGCTCTGTCCATCCACGCTTCGATTGACATGTCATGAGGGAGACATCTTAATCGCGTTTCGTCGTGACCTCAGGGATGGATAAACAAGGTGTAGAGGATCCATTGTCCAGCCCCGCTGCCGGAGGAACCGGCCGGACCTCTTCTGACGAAGATGCTGGTCCCCGTGCCTTATGAGGCGCCAAAGAAGGAGGCCTCCAAGAAGGTTAAGAAGACCCGGAGTGGCCTCCGTCACCGCGAGGCTTCGGACGCAAAATCCGAAGACTCAAGCGACGCTCCTTCTTGGGAAGACGAAGAGGAAGAAGCAGAGGAGGACGAGCCTCACTCTGAAGGTGGGAAGAAGCGGGCAGCTTCCTCGTCCCTGGAGGCCGAATCGCCCAAGAGGAGAAAAGGTTCCCTCCCAGAGGCATCCACCACGGCTGCCGATAGCAGCCCAGAGTGGGATCCTGATAACCCACAAGTATAGGGGATCGCAACAGCTTTCGAGGGTAGAGTATTCAACCCAAATTTATTGATTCGACACAAGGGGAGCCAAAGAATATTCTCAAGTATGAGCAGCTAAGTTGTAATTTCAACTACACCTGGAAACTTAGTATCTGCAGCAAAGTGTTTAGTAGCAAAGTAATATGATAGTAGTGGTAATGGTAACAAAAGTAAAGACAGCAAAAGTAATGTTTTTGGTATTTTGTAGTGATTGTAACAAGAGTAACGGAAAAGTAAATTAGCGAGAACCGGATATGGAAAGCTCAGAGGCACCGGATCGCTGATGGATAATTATGCGGATGCGCTTCGTCATGTAACAGTCATAACATAGGGTGACATGTAACTAGCTCCAGTTCATCAATGTAATGTAGGCATGTATTCCGAATATAGTCATACATGCTTATGGAAAAGAACTTGCATGACATCTTTTGTCCTACCCTCCCGTGGCAGCGGGGTCCTATTGGAAACTAAGGGGTATTAAGGCATCCTTTTAAGAGAGAACCAGAACGAAGCATTAGCACATAATGAATACATGAACTCCTCAAACTATGGTCATCACCGAGAAGTATCCCGATTATTGTCACTTCGGGGTGGTCGGATCATAACACATAATAGGTGACCATAGACTTGCAAGATAGGATCAAGAACTCACATATATTCATGAAAACATAATAAGTTCAGATCTGAAATCATGGCACTCGGGCCCTAGTGACAAGCATTAAGCATAGCAAAGTCATAGCAACATCAATCTCGTAACATAGTGGATACTAGGGATCAAACCCTAACAAAACTAACTCGATTACATGATAAATCTCATCCAACCCATCACCATCCAGCAAGCCTACGATGGAATTACTCACGCACGGCGGTGAGCATCATGAAATTGGTTGATGATGACGACGGCGACGGATCCCCCTCTCTGGAGCCCCGAACGGACTCCAGATCAGCCCTCCCGAGAGAGATTAGGGCTTGGCGGCGGCTCCGTATCGTAAAATGCCATGATTTCTTCTTTCTGATTTTTTTCTCCCCGGAAGCCAACATATAGAGTTGGAGTTGGTGTCGGAAGGTGTCCAGGGGGCCCACGAGGAAGGGGGGCGCGCCCTAGAGGGGGGGCGCCCCCACCCTCGTGGATAGGGTGTGGGCCCCCTGGTCTTCATCTTTGTCGAGGATTTTTTATTATTTTTTATAAGACATCCCGTGGAGTTTCAGGTCATTCCGAGAACTTTTGTTTTCTGCACATAAAACAACATCATGGCAATTCTGCTGAAAACAGCGTCAGTCCGGGTTAGATCCATTCAAATCATACAAGTTAGAGTTCAAAACAAGGGCAAAAGTTTTTGGAAAAGTAGATACGACGGAGACGTATCAACTCCCCAAGCTTAAACCCTTGCTTGTCCTCAAGCAATTCAGTTGACAAACTGAAAGAGAAAAAGAAAAACTTTTACAAACTCTGTTTGCTCTTCTTGTTGTACCTATGTCAAGCCAGCATTCAGGTTTTCAGCAAAGATCATAACTAACCACATTTGCAATAACTCCTAGGTCTCATGTTTACTCATATCAATAACATAATCAGGTAGCAAGCCATAATAATAAATCTCGGATGACAACACTTTCTTAAAATAATCATAATATGATATAACAAGATGGTATCTCACTATCCCTGTCTGAGACCGCAAAACATGAATGCAGAGCCCCTTCAAAGATCAAGGACTGACTAGACATTGTAATTCATGGTAAAAGAGATCCAATCATAGTCATACCCGATATAAATTAACAGTAATGAATGCAAATGACAGTTGTGCTCTCCAACTAGTGCTTTTAATAAGAGGGTGATGACTCAACATAAAAGTAAATAGATAGGCCCTTCATAGAGGGAAGCAGGGATTTGTAGAGGTGCCAGAGCTCGGTTTTGAAATAGAGATAAATTATATTTTGAGCGGAATACTTTCATTGTCAACATAACAACTAAGATATGACGATATCTTCCATGCTAAACAAATTATAGGCAGTTCCCAAACAGAATGGTAAAGTTTATACTCCCCCTCCTCCACAAGCATCAATCCATGGCTTGCTCGAAACAACGAGTGCCTCCAGCATTCAACGGGTCCCAGGGGGAGTTTTGTTTGCAATTATTTTAATTTAGTTTGCATAAAGCATGGGACTGGGCATCCCGGTGACTAGCCATTTTCTCGTGAGTGAGGAGCGGAGTCCACTCCTCTTGAGAATAACCCGCCTAACACGGAAGATAAGGGCAGCCCTAGTTGATATATGAGCTATTCGAGCATGCAAAATGTAATGTTTATTTGAAGGTTTAGAGTTTGGCACATACAAATTTACTTGGAACGGCAGGTAGATACCGCATATAGGAAGGTATGGTGGACTCATATGGAATAACTTTGGGGTTTAAGGGATTGGATGCACAAGCAGTATTCCCGCTTAGTACAAGTGAAGGCTAGCAAAATACTGGGAAGCGACCAACTAGAGAGCGACAACAGTCATGAACATGCATTAAAATTAATAAACATTGAATACAAGCATGAGTAGGATAGAATCCACCATGAAAATAAATATCGTGAAGGATATGTTGATTTGTTTCAACTACATGCGTGAACATGTGCCAAGCCAAGTCACTTAAATCATTCAATGGGGGATACCGCCCCATCATACCACATCACAACCATTTAAATAGCATGTTGGCATGCAAGGTAAACATTATAACTCGTAGCTAATCAAGCATGGCACAACCAACTATGGTCTCTAATTGTCATTGCAAACATGTTTATTCATAATAAGCTGAATCAGGAACGATGAACTCATCATATTTACAAAAACAAAAGAGGTCGAGTTCATACCAGCTTTTCTCATCTTAGTCAGTCCATCATATATCATCACAATTGCCTTTCACTTGCACGACCGAACGATGTGAATAATAATAAGAGTGCACGTGCATTGGACTAAGCTGGAATCTGCGAGCATTCAGTAAACAGGAGAAGACAAGGCAATATGGGCTCTTGGTTAAATCAACAATGATGCATATAAGAGCCACTTCAACAATTTAATTATGGTCTTCTCCTACTGACTCCCAAAGAAAAGAAAGGAAAATAAAACTATTTACACGGGAAAGCTCCCAACAAGCAAAAGAAGAACAGGAAATATTTTTGGGTTTTCTTTCTAATTATTATTACTACAGCAGGAAATAAACTACTACTAAATTTTTTGGTTTTTCTTAAGGTTTATTACACACACAAGAAGAAAGCAGGAAAAAGAAAATAAACTAGCATGGATATTACAGTGAAAGAGTATGAGCACCGACATCTAGCAATGAGCGTGTGTGAACATACATGTAATGTCGGTGAGAAATACGTACTCCCCCAAGCTTAGGCTTTTGGCCTAAGTTGGTGTATTGCCAGGGATAGCTTCGCGGATACCCGTAGGTGTAGCTGGGGTCACACTGCGATGAAGAATAGTTGGGATCATACTGTGATGAAGAGGACTCTGACTGCCACTGGCTGGCAACCGCCTCCGGATCCCAAGAATAAACAGACTGTCGTGGAGGCTCATCTTGTGGTTCCGGTTCCGGGGCTGGTGCAGGATTCCGATAGGCTTGAACGGCCGCCCACGGAACGAGGTGAGGACCTGCAGACAAGTTAAACAAAGAAGGAGCAGGCAAAGTAATAGTCTCAGGGTGATGTTTATCAAAGTACAATTTATATTTAAGCTCCCCTTCACGACTCTTAACAATAAAATCTTGGCTAGCATACTCTTATAATCTAAATAAGCACTGGGCAACGATGTTTCTTCTTTCTCCAAATGCCTAATAGGTATATCAAAATATTCAGCTAGGCGTGAAGCATAAATGCCTCCAAAGATGGGGCCCTTAATGCAGTTCAGACTTAACCATCTAGCAACAATTCCACCCATACTAACAGAGTTATTGCGGTATAAACCATGGAACAAAATAATAATATCAGGAACACTATGGTTTCCACAGTTTCCGCGACCAATCAAGCAATGACTAGCAAATAATGCAAAGTAGCGTAAAACAGGAAAATGTATGCTAGTAATCCTTGCATCTGAAACCTTCCTGGTTTCTCCCACAGTGATAGTGTTAATAAAAGCTTCCACTTCATTACGGTGTGGTTCATCTAAGGTACCCTGAAAGGGTATTTTGCAAACCTCGCAAAATTCAGCTAATGGCATCTTCTTAACAACATCATATATTTGAAATCTACTGATGGAGGTGATTCCTTAGGGAAAAAGTAGAAGTTTTGCACAAAAGTATTTGTGAGTAAGAGATACTGATGACGTTGGTCGCGGAGGAAGTTGGTGAGGCCAGCATTCTCAATCAAAAAATAAAAATCCTCATAAATTCCGGCTCTCCTCAAGAAGTCACGGAAGGCCATTCACACGGCCGACCTCCAGCAGTCTTGAGGCAAATTATATTTGGGCTTCGTGCTTCTTCCGTTTGTTTTTCCTTCGAAGCTTCGGGCCGACGAGCCCCTCAAAAGTCTCTTCATTATTTTCTGAAATAATCTGAAATTTTTAGTAACTTCAAACAAAAGTGAACCAACTTCAATAAAATTGATAGCAACTACTCCTACAAGTGTCTAGAGCCTATATCAAGCATTAGAACTACTTGGAACCATATAAATTTGACATGCAAGCTCAAGAACATGGTCACCTATGCAGCACAAATTTGCAAAGAATAAAGCACTAGAACAAAAACTAATTGGACCAATGGAGGAGTCACATACCAAGGAATAATCTCCCCAAGCAGTTTTGCGAGAGGTGCTTTGAGCAAGGAGATCGAAAATCACAGCAAAAGTGGCTCGAACTCGTGCTTGAGTTGGTTTTTCGGGTTTGTGTGAGGCAGAGGAAGAAGATGGGTGCATGGATAAGTGGAGGAGGGCCACCGTGGGCTCACGAGGCAGGGGGGCGCGCCCAGGGGGGTAGGGCGCGCCCTCCACCCTCGTGGCCAGTGGCAGCTCCCCATGTAATTTTTGCACAAGAATCTTCAAATATTCCCAAAAAATCATATTAAATTGGCATGGCATTCTTAGGACTTTTATTTTGGAATATTTTTATATTGCATGTATAAATCAGAAGCAGAGACGAGAAAAATACTATTTTTACTTTATTTCAACTAAATAACAGAAAGTATAAGGAGGGTACAGAAGGTTGTGCTTCTAGTTTCATCCATCTCATGCCCATCAAAAAGAATCCACTAACAAGGTTGATCAGGTCTTGTTAACAAACTCATTTCGACTAACATGGAACCGGAGAAATTTCGAATAACACTATGTTACCTCAACAGGGATATGGACATCCCCAATAATAAGTATATCATATTTCTTCTTGACAGTAGGGAGAGGAAATTCAAAACCTCCAAATATAATCGATGGAATTTTTCCAATAGAGTTGATACTATGAACTTGAGGTTGTTTCCTCGGAAAGTGTACTGTATGCTCATTACCATTAACATGAAAAGTGACATTGCCTTTGTTGCAATCAATAACAGCCCCTGCAGTATTAAGGAAAGGTCTTCCAAGAATAATAGACATACTATCGTCCTCGAATATCAAGAATAACAAAGTCCATTAAAATAGTAACGTTTGCAACCACAACAGGCACATCCTCACAAATACCGACAGGTGTAGCAGTTGATTTATCAGCCATTTGCAAAGATATTTCAGTAGGTGTCAACTTATACAAGTCAAGTCTACGATATAAAGAGAGAGGCATAACACTAACACCGGCTCCAAGATCACATAAAGCAGTTTTAACATAATTTTTCTTAATGGAGCATGGTATAGTAGGTACCCCTGGATCTCCAAGTTTCTTTGGTATTCCACCCTTAAAAGTATAATTAGCAAGCATGGTGGAAATTTCAGCTTCCGGTATCTTTCTTTTATTTGTAACAATATCTTTCATATATTTAGCATAAGGATTCATTTAGCGCATATCACCAATCGTGACACGCATAAAAGATGGGTCTAATCATTTCAAAGAAAGCGCTCAAAATCCTCATCATCCTTTTTCTTGGATGGTTTCGGAGGAAAAGGCATGGGTTTCTGAACCCATGGTTCCCTTTCTTTACCATGTTTCCTAGAAACAAAGTCTCTCTTATAATAACGTTGATTCTTTGATTGTGGGTTATCAAGATCAACTGCAGGTTCAACTTCTACATCATTGCCATAACTAGGTTGAGCATCATCATGAACATCATCATTAACATTTTCACTAGGTTCATGTTCATTACCAGATTGTGTTTCAGCATCAGAAATAGATATATCATTTGTATTCTCAGGTGGTTCAGCAATAGGTTCACTAGAAGTTTGCAAAGTCCTATCATTTTTCTTTTTCTTCCTTTTAGAAGAACTAGGTACATCAATATTATTCCTCTGAGAATCTTGCTCGATTCTCTTAGGGTGGCCTTCAGGATACAAAGGTCCCTGAGTCATTCTACCAGTTCTAGTAGCAACTCTAACAGCATAATCATTTTTCTTACTATTCATTTCATCAAGCACATCTTTTTGAGCCTTAAGTACTTGTTCTACTTGAGTGGTAACCATAGAAGTATGTTTGCTAATAAGTTTAAGTTCACCTCTAATATTAGCCATATAATCACCCAAGCGTTTAATCATATCGGAATCATATTTCAACGTTCTACCAAAATAAGCATTAAAATTTTCTTGTTTGACAATAAAATTATCAAACTCATCCAAGCATTGTCTAGAAGACTTATAGTGAGGAATATCACCTTCATCAAATCCATAAAGAGAATTTACCTTTACTACCTGTGTCGGGTTATCGGGATCAGGAGGTTCTTCAATAGGTAATGGATCGAGATCATATGTTTCTTCAACAGGCGGTAGATTAAGACCATGTATTTCTTCAATAGGAGGTAAATGCTTAATATATTCAGCTTTAATACCTTTTTATTTCATAGATTTCTTTGCCTCTTGCATATCTTCAGGACTGAGAAATAGAACACCTCTCTTCTTCGGAGTTGGTTTAGGGATAGGCTCAGTAATTGGAGCAGAAACTAGCTCAGGAGGTTCCCAATCATTTTCATTTGTCAACATATTATTCAATAGAATTTCAGCTTCATCCGGTGTTCTTTCCCTGAAAAGAGAACCAGCACAACTATCCAGGTAATCTCTGGAAGCATTGGTTAGTCCATTATAAAAGATATCAAGTATTTCAGGTTTCTTAAGAGGATGATCAGGCAATTGGCACATACAATTTCTTTTCTTGTGGGAGACTCTCTTCTTTAATTTGCACGAAGTTGTATATTTCCCACAAAGCAGCTTGTTTCTTATGAGCAGGGAAATATCTAGCAGAGAAGTAATAAATCATGTCATGGGGACTACGCACACAACCAGGATCAAGAGAATTAAACCATATCTGAGAATCACCCTTTAATGAGAAGGGAAATATTTTGAGTATATAAAGGTAGCGCGATTTCTCATCATTAGTAAACAGGGCGGCTATATCATTTAACTTAGTAAGATGTGCCACAACAGTTTCAGATTCATAGCCATAAAAAGGATCAGATTCGACCAAAGTAATTATATATGGATCAACGGAAAATTCATAATCCTTATCGGGAACACAAATAGGTGAAGTAGCAAAAGCAGGGTCAGGTTTCATTCTGTCTCTAAGAGATTCTTTACTCCATTTAACTAATAACCTCTTGAGCTCATATCGATCTTTCCAAGCAAAAATAGCTGCAGAAGATTCCATATCAAAAACATAACCCTCAGGAATAGCAGGCATATTTTCATCATCACTTTCATCATCGTATTCAGATTCAATAATTTCTTTCTCTCCTGCCCTAGCAATTTGTTCATCTAGAAATTCACCAAGGGGCACAGTAGTATCAAGCATAGAAGTAGTTTCATCATAAGTATCATGCATAGCGTAGTGGCATCATCAATAACATGCACATATCGGAACGAATAGCGAAGCAGGTTTAGGTGTCGCTAGCTTACTCATAATGTAAGGTGAATCAAGTGCGAGCTAGATGGCAGTTCCTTACCTCCCCTCGTAGTTGAGGGATAAATTTTTATCTTAGCGTCTTTCAAGTTCTTCATAGTGTCCAGCAGATATAAATCCCAAGTGACTCAAAGAATAGAGCTATGCTCCCCGGCAACGGCGCAAGAAATTAGTCTTGATAACCCACAAGTATAGGGGATCGCAACAGCTTTCGAGGGTAGAGTATTCAACCCAAATTTATTGATTCGACACAAGGGGAGCCAAAGAATATTCTCAAGTATTAGCAGCTGAATTGTCAATTCAACCACACCTGCAGCAAAGTGTTTATTAGCAAAGTAATATGATAGTGGTGGTAACGGTAACAAAGGTAAAGACAGCAAAAGTAATGTTTTTGGTATTTTGTAGTGATTGTAACAGAGTAAACGGAAAAGTAAATAAGCGAGAACCAAGATATGGAAAGCTCGTGAGGCACCGGATCGATGATGGATAATTATGCCGGATGCGGTTCGTCATGTAACAATCATAACATATGGTGACCTGAGAACTAGCTCCAGTTCATCAATGTAATGTAGGCATGTATTCGAATATAGTCATACGTGCTTATGGAAAAGAACTTGCATGACATCTTTTGTCCTACCCTCCCGTGGCAGCGGGTCCTATTGAAACTAAGGGATATTATGGCCTCCTTTTAATAGAGAACCGGAACAAAGCATTAGCACATAGTGAACACATGAACTCCTCAAACTATGGTCATCACCAAGAAGTATCCCGATTATTGTCACTTCGGGGTTGTCGGATCATAACACAGAATAGGTGACTATAGACTTGTAAGATAGGATCAAGAACTCACATATATTCATGAAAACATAATAGGTTCAGATCTGAAATCATGGCACTCGGGCCCTAGTGACAAGCATTAAGCATAGCAAAGTCATAGCAACATCAATCTCGTAACATAGTGGATACTAGGGATCAAACCCTAACAAAACTAACTCGATTACATGATAAACCTCATCCAACCCATCACAGTCCAGCAAGCCTACGATGGAACTACTCACGCACGGCGGTGAGTATCATGAAATTGGTGATGGAGGATGGTTGATGATGACGACGGTGACGAATCCCCCTCTCCGGAGCCCCGAACGGACTCCAGATCAGCCCTCCCGAGAGAGATTAGGGCTTGGCGGCGGCTCCGTATCATAAAACGCGATGATTTCTTCTCTCTGATTTTTTTCTCCCCGAAAGCCAACATATAGAGTTGGAGTTGGCGTCGGAAGGTGTCCAGGGGGCCCACGGGAGCGATGGCCCCTGAAAACAGCATCAGTCCGGGTTAGTTCCATGCAAATCATACAAGTTAGAGTCCAAAACAAGGGCAAAAGTGTTTGGAAAAGTAGATACGATGGAGACGTATCAGATCCCAGGGCCCAGCCCCTGGAGAAGTCGTAAGTATACAAAATCCGAACACGCATATGCGTCCGGGATTGTTTTTGGGTATAGTAGTTTTAACTGTTGCTATATTTTGCACAGTCCGACAAGGTCTCGCGCCGGCCAGTCCTCATCTGAGGATTCGCTGAGCTCGGACGCCTTGGCAAGCGAGACGCCTCCAGAGGCCCATTCCTCAAAGTCCCGGCGTGACACTGAGGTGTCGTCTCAATGGGGCCCGGACCAGGGGGGCATATCACTGGAGCCGAACACACGGGAGCGATGGCCCCTCAGTGTGCCGCCAGCGGGGGCGATCTTGGGTTCGGCCCACAGCCGGACAAGGTCCAGGAGACCTCTAAGGCTCCCGGATCGGGCGAGCAGCCACCTTCGATGGTGGGAGGCCTACCTACTCCGCCGGCAACCTCTGTTCAAGAAGAGTTGCCAGGCGGTCTACGACAACGTTAAAGAACGCGTCTGTCGTCGATGAACATCAGACCCTTATGGGTGCGGTGGTTGAAAAGATTCAGTCCGCCGAGAGCAGGCTGAACGAGTCCTGCCTTGGCCTTATAAAGGCCTTTAAGGTATGTTTCCTAAGAAACCTTTGAGGAATCATCATAATATGATTAGTAGCCCCTGATACACTGTCCGGCGAAAGAGAGGGAGCCGGGCAGGGGATCAAATCCTCTCTTGTCGTGGGAACTTATGTTAATGACGTGTACCTCTTTGTTTGAAAATAGGCATCTGCGGAGAAGACGGCCGCTCATAATGCGGAAGTGTCCGAACTGAAGCGGAGCCTGGAACGGGCCGAGGAAGAACTTGGCTGCGTGAGGAAGCAATTAGAGGATAAGCAAGGTATGTTGAAACATTGTCTTGCATTGGGCACGAATAAGTAATTGTGCGTATTGAAAAGTATTTGTGTTGTATGCCCTAGGAGCGAAAAGCCGAATATGAGGCCTTTGAAGGTGCTGTGGCTGATGCCGACGAGAAGGCTGCCGCCGAACAGGCACTTCGTGAGAAACACGAGGCCAGGGTTGTCACAGCTGAGCGGGAGCTCCAGGAGGCTGTGAAGAAAAGCGAGGGCTTGGAGCAGAGTCTAATAGGGAAAGAATCCGAACTCGCCCAAAGCGCCTCCAAGTCATGGAAGATGCTCGAAGAAGCCCAAGGTGTTGTAATGGGACATTCAAGAGGCCCGGAAAGTTGCGGCTGGTAAGGCCTTCTGTATTCTTAGCCATTTGTTCATGATAATGGGAGGAATTCTAAGCGGCAAGCTGAATTCTTATTTTTCCAGGGGCGTTTGCAGATCTTCCTCGCAGCATATCAGATGCCGCCCTATTCTACCGAACCAAGGAAAAGAAGTCTGCGGAGAGGGATTTCTGGTCGCAGTATTTGGCACCGAACTATCCGGTGCCCTTTATCGATCAGCTGAAGCAGCTGGTCGAACTGCACCAGGCGGCCGAACTAGCCATGAAGGACTTTGGTTGTCTGGTTTTGGCCGACGGAGCCAATTCCGGCGATTACTTGGGCTCGTGAAAGCGGATTGTGGGCGCCGTCCTCAGCTTGATCTTTGTTAGCGATCGGTCTGCATAGAGGGTGCGCATATGGCGTTTGCCCGTGCAAAAGTGCATTGGGGGAAGCTTGACGCGGATAAGCTGATGACTGAGGGGCCGCCGGAGGGTAAGGAGCACTGCAAGCCCGAACTGTATTATGAAGGTGTACTGAAGGGAGCCCGCCTTGCGGCGGATAAGTGTGCCAAAGACTTATATTTCCCTGAGGGCGTTCATGCCACTTTTTGTAATATGGTATTATGGCATTTTTATTATATATTGCCTGTTTTATTTGAACATATGTTCTTCCTGTGCGGCTGTTTATTGTATGTAAATCCTAAGAGTTGGCGGTCATTAAACCGCCCCACGTAAAAAGAATACGGGGTGTTCGGGATATATCTGAACGCTCTTTATCCCATAGTTGGGTCCTTTTAAGGAGGTGTTTCTCACCACGAACCGTGCAATCGGACTATAAGGCTTTATTACTCTCACTTAGCCATAGGAATTTGAGTATGAGTCGGCGAGCTCTAGTGTTCGGAAGGTCAACTAGGGGCTCTATTGGCGCTGATCGTAAGACCGATCCGTCGCAGTCTGCATTTATAATGGCGTTGTGCGGAATAAATCTTTAAGGATTTTACAACCTCTCGAACAACTGACCGGCTCTCGCTGTATCATGGCAGTCGGTTTTCGGCTTTCTCTACTGAGGTGCTCGTCCGGCAGATCCAGGACACAATCGCAGTAGTTCTCCCTGCGCTACCTTAGCCGATATAACGGAATGTAAGGTACCAAAACATGGGAGCCGGGAAAACCCAACCAATGACCCAAGACATGATTCGGAGCTGATGCATATAGTGATATAAGTTCGGGGTGCCGAGTGACCGAGAAGGTGGTTGGACTTTATTGTCGTACTGTGAAGCCCCTAGCATAATCGGGCGTAACACGAGGTGTCGATGAAAAGGGACGGCCAGTAAGTGTTATTTAAGTCTACGCATTGTAGTAAGATGATATGTCTATGCATATCAGTATGATGTATGATTATGAAAAGAGGTGTTTTTTGGCGGAACCTTTGATGGCCGGACTGGAGGGAGTTGTGAGTGGATCAAGAGTGAATCCGAACTGCCTTCTTTTAGGGGGGGGCTCCTTGTGTGTCCTAGCCGATTCCACATCACCAATCCTGTTCTGCGTCAAAGTTAGTTTGTAAGGCAAATACTCAGAGGTAGTCGAGCGTCCTTTTGTGGTTGGTCCGAGGGCTCCTGATCGGACCCTGGTAAACCCAGCCGTTATACCGTTGGGTAGCGCGGACTCCTCAGTTGGTGTCCGGATAGTTGGCTCTCATATCAAAATTTTGATAGGCATGCGTGACTCGCTAATCCGGCAGCTGTATGATTTCCGCTCTGAGGGCGGGGTTCGGCCTTGCCCATAGGTGTGATTGCATCACATGGTGTTGGCCTAAGTGCTTTACCACGTGGAATCTAGTCAACGTGGTTCATCCCGTTAGCATACTGTATATTACCGCATGGTGGGAAGGTGTCAAAGATTTATTCTTTGGAGTAGCATTTTTTGGTGATCCGAAGACAACCGTTTAGAGCGGTGGGCCAGTAAAACTTGGCCTTTGCCCCTAGCATCTTTTAGGAGAAGTTGTTTGTGATTTCACACCTGCGGGGGTTTTATGTGTTATGGAGCCCCCGGTTTGCTACGTCCAGAGGTACTGCAATTGAGTTGCTGTTGTTAATGCGGTCGGGGGCGATCGGCCGTACTTTTATGCTATGGGGGGGGGGGCTCTTGACCGGAGCCTCCCTTCATTGTTTCTGGCACGCGACCAGCCGCTTTGTTTTGAGGATCCGGCATTCTCTATTGATATGCTTTGCTGTTCTTCTAGGAGTACCATGAATTTCACATGGTTAATCGAGTGTGTGGCTTTGGCCGAATAGATCTGAGTTGTTCTTTGTCCGCTGACCGGACTGGGAGTTGCTGGAATTAGCACCAGCTTTCCTGACTTGACGCTTATGACCATTGCGCCGAGGCTTGAGGATGCTTCTTCTTGTGTCTTTTGTATTGTTTTGGACCGTAGTGGTGTGTTGACGTCGGGGCATGTGCCTTGGGTTCTCCTGCTTGGGTTGGGGTGGCCGGTTGTGCCCTCTGTGCCCTTTGTCGGGGCGGTCGGGTCCGTATCTTTCGCTGGCCAGGACCTTGGTCCATCTGTCCACCAGCAAATTTTGATCAGCTTTAAGCTGATGTTGCTTCCTTTGCAGGCTCTTTGCCGTGGCCATGAGCCATCACTCGAAGCGAGCTTGCTCCACTGGATCTTCAGGCACGCCGAATTCGTCATTGCCCAGGCTTGCCTCGTCCTCGGAGGGGGCGTATAGTTGTCCCTCTCCAAGTATCCCATGGTGGCCAGTCCGGCCTTCTGAAAGGCAGGCCGACTAGGGTTATAGTCATCTTCGGCGCCATCCGGATTTTTTTCGTCTTGTGGGCCGGTATTCTTGTGGCGGGGCTTGGAGCGGCGCCGACGACGCCGATGCTTTGCTTTTCTCCCTGAGGGATTATCCTCCGCTGCCTCATCGCCATTGGTTTCCTTCGGAGTGTCTGCCATATATATATATATATATATATATATATATATATATATATATATATATATATATATATATATATATATATATATCATAGGGATAGGCGGTTGTCCACCGCCCAGTGAGCGATGCTTCATGTTCTTCTCTTGCAACGTCGTCTATTCCGTCGATGTCTTCAGAGTTGAAGTCTAGTACGCCGGTTAAATCATCGACTGTGGCAATGAAGTGGGTGGTGGGTGGGTAACAAATTCCTTCATCGCCTGCTTCCCACTCGAGCTGGACATAGTTCGGCCAAGAGCCTCCTGACAAAGAGAGAGACTTTAATGAGTGTAGCATGTCACCGAAAGGCGAGTGCTGGAAGATATCCGAAGTGGTGAACTCCATTACCGGAGCCCAACCTGGCTCGACTAGATCGGGAGTGCGCGGACCGGAACCAACATCCGGATACAAATCAGGGGGTCCGGATTCACAGGTCACCAGAGAGGTAAGGCCCGTTTTCGGCTCCATCGCCGATGAGTCTGCGACCATGGGCGGGTCCAGCCCCGTCCATAGGCAACGCAGCCTGCTCCGGATTTAGGTCTGAGGCTACCGCGGGGGTAATACTTTGAGCTTTGTCCGACAGCAGGTCTAAGCCGTGATCGTCGTAACTGTCCGGTGCTCCTGGCATAGGCCCGAATCCGTCGAATATCCAGTCTCCGTGGATGTCCGCCGTGCAGTTCGGGTTTCCGATCCTGATCTGGTGGCTAGGGGCATAGCTATTGATCTGCTCCAGATGGCCAAGCGAATTGGCCCACAGGCGCCGGACACGAAGATCTGTCCGGGAGAAAGGTCTCACCCGGGACCGTGTTGTTGATTTATGGTTGAAGGAGCCATCGAGCCCTCGTAGCGACGGCTACGCAGGAACTCTCAATGAAAGCACCAATGTTGGTGTCAAAACCGCGGATCTCGGGTAGGGGGTCCCGGTCATGCGTCTAGGCCGATGGTAACAGGAAGCAAGGGACACAGATGTTTACCCAGGTTCGGGCCCTCTCAATGGAGGTAAAACCCTACTTCATGCTTGATTAATATTGAAGATATGGGTAGTACAAGAGTAGATCTACCGCGAGATCGTAGAGGCTAAACCCTAGAAGCTAGCCTATGATGGTATGATAGTAGTTGTGATCGGCCTTCTAAAGACCAACCTCTCCGGTTTATATAGGCATCGGAGAGGGCTAGGGTTTACATGGAGTCGGTTACAAGGAAGGAAATATAATATCCGGATCGCCAAGCTTGCCTTCCACGCCAAGGAAAGTCCCATCCGGACACGGGTCGAAGTCTTGAGTCTTGCATCTTCACGCTTCAATAGTCCGGACGTTGTATACAGTCCGGCTGTCCGGATACCCCCTAATCCAGGACTCCCTCAGGTGCCAAAAACAAAGATAAGAGGTCTCAAAGCGATGATGGCGACGAGGAGCCCAGACCATCGAGTACAGGAGGGCAAAAGAAATTTCCCCTGCAAATCCAAACGGTGAACGTGGTAAACGGCACCCACACTCCCAACCTGGACCAGATGCGCACCCTTAGGGATATCGACTTAATGGAACCAGTCGCCCCACAATATAAACTCAGGCCGATCACCTTCAACCGCACGGATCGTCCGGTTAACACCAATCAGGGCAATCCAGCCGCACTAGTCCTCGACCCAATAATTGACGGGTTCCACCTCACACGAGTCCTTATGGACGGAGGCAGCAGTCTAAACCTGCTTTACCAGGACACGGTGCGCAAGATGGGCACCGATCATTCGGTGATCAAACCCACTAAAACCACCTTCAGAGGTATTATACCAGGTGTGGACGCCAGTTGTAAAGGCTCCATCGCCCTTAAGGTAGTCTTCAGATCACGAGACAATTACCGTACCGAAGAGTTAATCTTCGACATCGTCCCCTTTGGCAGTGATTATCAGGCACTGCTCGGACGAACCGCGTTCGCTTGATTCAACGCGGTGCCACATTATGCCTACCATAAGCTCAAGATGCCTGGTCCGCGCGCCATCATCACGGTTAATGGCAAGGCCGAACTTTCCCTTGGTACCAAAGAGTATACCGCTGCTTTAACAGCGGAAGCAACGAGTGGCACCTTTCAATCGAACCTCGAGTCGACGTCTAGGCTCCCGGACACCGCCAAAGGACTCCGAACTGCTTCATGGCAGAATAACAAGGCTCGTCCAGAGCTCAATTAAAAACACCCCGGCGAAGGCCAAGACAGGCCACATACCGCAGCTCAACCGCTCTGCGGCAGACAAGCATTTCTTACGTTTTCCTTGCAGGTTCACCTTTGCACGGACCAGGACTGGTGATGTCTACTACACAACCTTCTTCTTGTAGACGTTGTTGGGCCTCCAAGTGCAGAGGTTTGTAGGACAGTAGCAAATTTACCTCAAGTGGATGACCTAAGGTTTATAAATCCGTGGGAGGCGTAGGATGAAGATGGTCTCTCTCAAACAACCCTGCAACCAAGTAACAAAGAGTCTCTTGTGTCCCCAACACACCCAATACAATGGTAAATTGTATAGGTGCACTAGTTCGGCGAAGAGATGGTGATACAAGTGCAATATGGATGGTAGATATAGGTTTTTGTAATCTGATAATATAAAAACAGCAAGGTAACTAATGATAAAAGTGAGCACAAACGGTATTGCAATGCTAGGAAACAAGGCCTAGGGTTCATACTTTCACTAGTGAAAGTTCTCTCAACAATACTAACATAATTGGATCATATAACTATCCCTCAACATGCAACAAAGAGTCACTCCAAAGTCACTAATAGCAGAGAACAAACGAAGAGATTATGGTAGGGCATTTAAACCACCTCAAAGTTATTCCTTCCACTCAATCCGTTGGGCTATTCCTATAAGTGTCACAAACAGCCCTAGAGTTCGTACTAGAATAACACCTTAAGACACAAATCAACCAAAACCCTAATGTCACCTAGATACTCCAATGTCACCTCAAGTATCCGTGGGTATGATTATAGGATATGCATCACACAATCTCAAATTCATCTATTCAACCAACACATAGAACCTCAAAGAGTGCCCCAAAGTTTCTACCGGAGAATCAAGACGAAAATGTGTGCCAACCCCTATGGATAGGTTCATGGGCGGAACCCGCAAGTTGATCACCAAAACATACATCAAGTGAATCACGTGATATCCCATTGTCACCACAGATACGCACGGCAAGACATACATCAAGTGTTCTCAAATCATTAAAGACTCAATCCGATAAGATTACTTCAAAGGGAAAACTCAATCCATTACAAGAGAGTAGAGGGGAGAAGCAACATAAGATCCAACTATAATAGCAAAGCCCGCGATACATCAAGATCAAGCACCTCAAGAACACGAGAGAGAGATCAAACACATAGCTATCGGGTACATACCCTCAGCCCCGAGGGTGAACTACTCCCTCCTCGTCATGGAGAGTGCCGGATGATGAAGATGGCCACCGGTGAGGGTTCCCTCCGGCGAGGTGCCTTACAGGCACCGATTGGTTTTTGGTGGCTACAGAGGCTTGCGGCGACGGAACTCCCGATCTATTCTGTTCCCCGATCGTTTTAGGGTATATGGATATATATATATATAGGCGGAAGAAATACGTTAGGGGAGCCACGAGGGGCCCACGAGGGTGGAGGGCGTGCCCAGGGGGGTGGTCGCGCCCCCCTGCCTCGTGCCTTCCTTGTTGCTTTCTTGACATGGACTCCAAGTCTCCTGGGTTGCTTTCTTTCCAAAAATAACTTCTCCGGAAGGTTTCATTCCGTTTCGACTCCGTTTGATATTCCTTTTCTTCGGAACACTAAAACAAGGGAAAAAACAGGAACTGGCACTGGGCTCTAGGTCAATAGGTTAGTCCCAAAAATAATATAAAAGTGCATAGTAAAGCCCATAAAACATCCAAGATGGATAATATAATAGCATGAATACTTCATAAATTATAGAAAGCGTTGGAGACGTACAAGATCCCCAAGCTTAATTCCTGCTCGTCCTCGAGTAGGTAAATGATAAAAGAAAGAATTTATGAAGTGTGAATGCTAGCAGGTGCATAAGTTTGATCAATGATAATTTCATTCTCCTTTTCTAGCATCATTATATGTCATAACAGTAGCTCAACTCATAGAACTTTGCATGATCAAGTAACAAACTATTCACATGTTAAAGTATAGATCATAAACTTTCTTGAAAACTAACAAACCGTGTTATTAGTCATCAAACAATTACAATTCACCTTATTTTCAGGAAGAGTCTATGTCAGAGCTTTGATTTAGCAAACTCCACATACTCAACTATCATTTAGTCTTCCATGATTGCTACCACTCAAAGCATATTTTTAGAACAAATAGTATTCATCCAACACAGAGAAAGATAGGGGCTTAATGTTTCGCCTCCCAACCTTTCACCTCAAGGGTAATGTCAACAGTAATAAATCATGATCAAATATATTTGAATGGCCATATATGCTTAGATCTTTACATCATATGATGCTTGCCAACTAAGGAGTAGGTTGGAATGAGAAGGAATACTACTGACTCTTGCATAAAAGTAGAAGATAGGCCCTTCGTAGAGGGAAGCAGGGATTTGCAGAGGTGCTAGAGCTCGAAGCAAAAACAGAGATGAAAATAATTTTGAGAGGTATGCTTTCATTGTCAACATAACGACCAAGAGTTCCCAATATCTTCCATACTACATACATTATAGGCGGTTCCCAAACGAAAGGTAAAGATTTTTACTCCCTCCACCAAGAATCATCAATCCATGGCTTGCCCAAAACAACGGGTGCCTCCAACTAACATCAATCCCGGGGAGTTTTGTTTGCAATTATTTTGATTTGATTTCGATCTTTTGATCATGGACCTGGGCATCCCAGGTACCAGCCATTTTCCCGTGAATGATGAGCGGAGTCCACTCATCGTGAGAATAACCCACCTAGCATGGAAGATACTGCTAGCCCCTAGTCTCTACATGAGCGATTCGGGCATACAAAACAGATTATTATTTGAAGGTTTAGAGTTTGGCACATGCAAATTTACTTGGAACGGCAGGTAAATACCGCATATAGGTAGATATGGTGGACACTCATGGAAGAAACTTGGTTCGAGGAATTTGGATGCACAAGCAGTATTCCCGCCTAGTACAGTTATTTTGGCTAGCAAAGGATTCTAAATAGCAAGCACCACATGTTAGAGGATCCAAAACAATATAACTTATAGAAATATACCAGCTACCCAACAATATAACTACTGGAATCAGCTACTTTGCCATCTACCAGCTCTTTGCCGTCTGCTAGCGGACGGCAAATAAGCTCTTTGCCATCAGCTACCCAAAAAGCGGACGGCAAAGAACTGGCTGAGGGCAAAGACCAAGGTTACCATCAGTTGTTCTTTGCCGTCCACTCGTGGACGGCAAAAGATCGTTGCCGTCGGCTAGCGGACGGCAAAGAGGGAGCCCCAGCGAAGTTGCAAAAAAAACCTAACGGGGCCCTCTTTGCCGTCCGCTAGCGGGCAAAGAGCAAGAAGCGGGACGGCAAAAGGTGGCGGACGGCAAAGAGGAGGGCCCATCGCGTTAACGGCGCGCCCACCCCCTCTCTCTTTCTCTCCCACCTCTTGCCCCTTTCGCACCACCCACCGCCGCCCAGCGCCTGTCGCCCCACCACCCGCCACCGGCGCCCCCCATCCCGCTGCCCCCGCCGCCTGCCGCTGGCGCCCGCCACCCAGCGCCCGGCACCTCCGCCCGCCCGCCCCGGGGCCAGCGCCGCCGCCCAGCCCGCTCCTCCCGCCCAGGCACGCCTCCTCCACCCTCGCCACCCCGCTTGCCCCGCCGCCACTGCTTGGCGCCCGCCACGCCCAGCACCTCACGCGCCCGCCAGCCAGCGCCCGCCGCCCAGCCGCCCGCCTCCTCCGCCGCCCAGGCCGCACCGCCTCCTCCACCCTCACAGTGAGTCTCTTCTTCCTTTTTTTCCTTTTTTCTGTTTTTTTAGTTTTAGGTTTATGTTTAGTTTTAGGTTTATAGGTTTAGTTTTAGTTTAGTATTAGGTTTAGTTTTAGTTTAGTATTAGGTTTAGATTTAGAAGAGGAAGAAGAAGAAGAAAAGAGAGGAGAGGAGGAGAAGAAGAAGAGTAAAAAGGAAAGGAGGAAGAAGAAGAAGAAGAAGAAGAAGAAGAAGAAGAAGAAGAAGAAGAAGAAGAAGAAGAAGAAGAAGAAGAAGAAGAAGAAGAAGAAGAAGGAAAAAAGGAAGAAAAGGAAAAGGAGGAAGAAGAAGAAAAGGAAAAAAGGAAGAAAAGGAAAAGGAAGAAGAAGAAGAAGACACCCGACCCCCGACCCCGACCCCGACACCCCGACCCCGACCCCGACCCCTGACACTCGACCCCTGCCCCGACTCCCCGACCCGACACGGTACCTGCATCTACCCGCACTCTGACACGACACACCTCACCCCGAGACCCCACCTGACCCCGAGACCCCCAGACCGACACCCCGACCCCGACCCCGACACCCCGACCCCCCAAGGCTGACCCGACACCCCGACCCCGACACCCCGACCCCCCGAGCCTGACCCAACACCCCGACCCCGAGCCTGACCCGACACCCTGACCCCGACACCACACCCCGACCCCGAAACAACACCCCGACACCGACACGGCACTACCCCGACACCCCGACCCCGAAACAACTCCTCCTCCCCCATTAATTATTTGATCTATTCCGATGAAACTTGATAGCTAGCTATATATGTGTCTTGAATCATCAGTATGCGTAACCAATATGTGTCTCCCGTTCGAAAGCGTCATAGTTATAAATATGCATGCATTTGCATATTTATAACCTTGATTCTTCAATTGTCCAATGCTATCCATGGATAGCTGAGTATGTGTAGATTGGGTTCGTTTTCCCATATGCTTTGCTCGGATCCGACGCATATATTTCGTCGATTGCCTCCCCTGTTGTTCTCCGGGTACACATCCTCTCTGCTTATTGCGTAGACGTGTATCAGAGAACGGCGGGAGGTGCTGCCAAATTTTAACGTCGGATCTGGAGCATAGCATGGGAAAATAAACCCAATCTACACATACACGGGTGGGATTAGGACCTATCATTACCTATTAGAGTGTAGGTTGCATGGACGTAATAAAATTGACAAAGTAGATCAACCGATGAATATATACATGGTGAATTACATATATAATTGTTGTGTGTCCGGAGCTCGAAAGTCAAGATGAGTGATCGTGCTTGGATGTATACCGGTCACACCGGTCGTAACAAATGGAGCGTTGAATGGTTCACAAAAACTAAGGGGTTTGTGCAAGCCGCACGGTAAATGGCCAAAAGAAAACCTGGTGCCCCTGTTTCCGGTCGGCAATTGGGAAAAAGAAGACAGAGGCTGAAATGGGCAAACACCGCAGAAGAGTGGTTTTACGCCCGATTATATGGTGTGGACATTTCATGGTGAGTCTGCCCAACATGACCGAAGCTGAGGTGGATCGTCGCCGCACCGACGAGCATGGTACCCGGATGGAAAACATGGTGCAAGGCTATGATGATGCTCGGGATTCGGACGAGGAGATGGAGGAATCTGCAAAGGCCTTCAATGAAATGTTGGAGTCTTCGAAACGTCCGCTCCACGAGCACACTGAGCTTTGTCAGTTGGATGCCATCTCACAAGTAATGGCTCTGAAGGCTCAGTTCAACTTGGGCAGAGAATGCTATGACGCAATTATGACAGTATTTGGACGCTTTCTACCCAAAGGCCATGTAATGCCTGCAAACCTGTACCGGTCGGACAAAATCCTCCGTGCAATCAAGATGCCCTATGAGAAGATACATGCACGTGAGAAAGGATGTGCCTTATTTAGGCTTGACTACGCGGACTTGAACTATTGTCCCATTTGCAAGTCTTCCGTATATTGTGGTAGACAACGGTATGGGTGAGAAGACACGGACCAAAATCCCGTTAGTGTTCTTCGGTATATGCCAATCGTACCAAGACTTCAACGCCTTTTCATGGTCGAAGAGACGGCCGCCAGATGACATGGCACAAAACAGGCAAAAGAACCGAACTAGATGCGGATGGGAATCGATGATGGTACACACATCGATGGTGTTGCGTGGAAAAAGTTTGATGAATTACATGTCGACAAAGCGGCAGATCCGAGGCATCCTCGAGTCGGCATCAAAGACGGATGGGTTCGGTGTGTTTGGTATGACGGCAGCCCAATACAGCTTGTTGGCCCGTGATTTGTCTTTCCACTCAATCTCCCCCCGGACAGATTATGCAAAGAAAGAACATTTTCCTGACGTTGATAATTCCAGGACCCAACTATCCGGGCAAAAATATGAATGTGTACATGCAGCCGCTTAAGGACGAATTGCAAGAAGCCTGGGATAAAGGGTTCGAGACATACGACGCCTTTAGCAAACAGAACTTCATAATGCGGTTCTGGTACATGTACTCGACGCATGACTTGCCGGGCGTATGCGCTTATTCGCTGGCTGGTGTGTGCATGGAAGGTTCCCGTGCCCCACATGCAAGGGAGCTCTTGAGTTTCGTTGGCTTCGTGACGGTCGCAAGTTTTCTTGCTTCGACATGCATAGACAGTTCCTGGATCCTCGCCATAAGTTCAGGAAAGACAAGAAGAACTTCATCAGGTAGAGTTGTCAAAAACTCTGCACCACCGCATTGACAAAGCCAATGCACCTGGATCGGTTAAACGCTCTCGAGCCGGATCCACAACGTCCGTGGTACTTCAAGGGGTATAATACTAAGCACGCTGTGGACTCACAAAACATGCTTATGGGATCTGCCTTACTTCAAAGACCTCCTTTGCCCACACAACATCGACGTGATGCACATCGAGAAGAATATCGCCGAGGCACTTTTTGGTACATTGTTCGGCATAGATGGGAAGTCAAAGGATAATACTAAGGCTAGAGTCGATCTGGAGGCACTATGTGATAGGCCGTTACAAAACATGAAAGAACCGAAAGGAAAGTAGAACTGGACGAAGCCAAAGGCATGGTTCAATCTTGGAAGGCCAGCTATGAGGGAAATTCTCTTCTGGGTGCAATAAAGCAGTTGATGTTCCCGATGGGTATGCAGCGAATCTAAAGAGGGAGCGAATCTTGATAAACCAAGATATTTGGTCTCAAGAGTCATGATTGGCACATATGGATTGAGCGGGTAATGCCGGTGATGTTATGCGGCTTCATCCACGAGGATGAATGGCTAATCTTGGCAGAACTCGGCTATTTCTTCCGTGTTCTTTGTGCGAAGAACTATCGCTTTGGCGTGCTAGAAGAAATGGAAGAGTTGGCGCGGAGTTGATCTGCAAGTTAGAGAAGATCTTTCCACCGGGCTTCTTTAATCCAATGCAGCATTTGATTTTGCATCTCCCGACCGAGGCAAGATTGGGGGCCTGCAAAATCGTTGGTGCTACCTAACCGAGAGAATGCGTAAGACGCTCGACAAAAATGTAAAATAAACGTAGAATTGAAGCATCGATGGCTGAGGCATTCATCACAGAGGAGGCGGCAAACTTCGTAACAGCGCACTCTGAAGCCAAAAATCGTCATTTGCATAATCCGAAGCCTCGGTACAATCTTGACGAGCCTAAAAAGGTGGATCCAACCTCAGCCTATTCAAAGGGAATCTCGCACCAGCTAGTGTTTCACATCCAAGATCTTTGAATAACGAAGAATGGCGGACCATTTCGTTGTATATCTTCAACAACTCGATAGAAGTGCGGCCGTACATCGAGTAAGTTCTCGGTACATTGTTTCGCAACTTCTATTTCCTTTGAACTACTCTTATTCCTGGATATGTCATACAATCGATACGTCGCCATATTCTCGTATGGAGCGGAGATCCAAAAGGATTCCGTCAAAGAGTATGAGCTTCGCAAAGCAAGGAGGTGGCTATCCCGGTTTCATCTCTTGGTTCAAACAAATGGTAATTTCTATTAGACAATTTCATTTCATTCGCTAATTTGTGCGTAATGCAACAATCCTTTCATATTAAACTTGTAGGCTAATTCAGAGTCTATGGACGCGAATTGAGACAAGTCGCTAATGGTTTAGACAATACGGTCCGTTAATTTGACAAGTACGACATCAACGGGTATCGCTTTCGTACCTATGGCAAAGAGCTATCTATAGCCGACCGAAAGTCAACAAATTGTTGTGTATCTGCTATCGGCGAAGGAGGTACCGAGTATTATGGGAGAGTTGAAGCAATTTATGAACTTACGCTCTATGGTGAAAACCCACCGAATGTCGTAGTCTTCAAATGTTATTGGTTTCAAATTTAAGGAGACTAGAAGGACTCATGAACATGTAGGGCTAGTTGAAATCAACCAAAGCACTCATTTAGATGTTCCCGATGTCTATATTATGGCTCAACAAAGCACCCAAGTATTCTATCTACCGTGGGCCTGCCAAACTAATCCAAATCTGAAAGGTTGGGATGTCGTTTATGAAGTGCCGCCACGTGCTAGACTTTCTCCCCAAAGGAAGAGGATTATGAACCTCACATTAACCTGCATACATATGAAGGAGAATTCTTCCAAGAGACACGTCTTTCCAAAAAGCGTTTCAAGAACCGCTATACTTCACCCCAAAACATTGAAGTAGACAGCGACAATGAATCCGACATCACCCCAGAGGAGGAACAAGAAGAGGTTACTGCTGCGGATGACCTATCAATGCTTGACCGATTACGTCAAGGTGGCCTTGCACATGTTGATGCCAATGAACCCTATGAGCCCGTCATTGATTATAGTGATGATGATGATTATGCATTTATTGATGATACTGATCAAGATTATTAGTAGTGTCGGTATTACATTTTTTATGTTGTACTTGATGATGATACACTTAAGTGATACACATATTATTATTCATGTCGGTCTTTTTTATGTTGTACTAATTTCGTTTCGCTTGTCATGGCAGGTGTTGAAAGATGGTGGGCGCTGGTCGGGAGCGTGGGTTGATTTTCCCTGATGGGGAGAGGTACGTAAGTGCATTTAATATTTTTGTACCTTGTGCATTCACGTTTTTGCAAATAACTAATGCGTTGGCCTTGTCATGCTGCAGAGGTTGGGACCACCATCATAGTGTCCGCCGGCCCAACTCCGTCCCGCCTGGTGAGGGTCGGCTTCCAGAGCTTGGATTGAGCTGGGAGCACTACGTGGCTGCCCCGGCCCCGCCGGATGAGATTATCGACGGTGTCGTGTGCGACACGAGGGCAGACATGGTGATCAGAAAGTTCTGGGTAATTTCTCCTTTACACATTTAAAAATCTTCAACTAGCTAGTTATTAATTGTACTAATCAATATTGTCTCATTTGATTGCAGACATTCTACAGGTGTGAGGAGGGATACGAGGAGGACGCGGCACATGTTATCAAGAACGTCATAGCGCCTACTCCAACTTACGGCACGAGGCTCGAGTGCGGGCTGTTCGAGACTACTACGCCTTGCGTGGTATCAAGAAGACCAAGCCGGGCGTGCGATAAGTTCCTGAGTAAGGAGCAGTACATGAAGGTAATTCTTAAGGCCTTCTCTACTTAAGTTCCTTCATTTAGTAATTCTTAGCCAGGCGCTCAAGTTTCTATTTGCTAACTTAGGTGCCTCCGAGATGGTGTCTTGGATCGGATGGATTGTTGGGAGGTGTTGGTCGATGAGTTTCTATTTGCTACCGACCACGAGCCACCCCGCCTCCTACACCTCCCTGGATCTTGGTAAGTTTATCTAGTGTTTTGCTTAACACAAGCATAAAGACCTAGACTTAGCTTTATTTCCTCCAATGCTTACCATAATGAAATAGACTTAGCTTCTTCTCCTCCAAAATGACTTAATAAGCTTACAGACCTCCAAAACCATCCATTTTACCTAAGTTAGCTCTAAACGATCTGTACTTAGCTTACTTATGTCAAAAATTGCATAATTAGCTTAGTTAGCTCATAGGCGATCCATTTTACCTAAGTTAGCTCTAAAATGACCCATTTTACCTAGGTTAGCTTATAAATGATCCAGTTCATCCAAGTTAGCTCAAAAATGACCCATTTCACCTAAATTAGCTCTTAAATGATCCATTTCACCAAGTTAGCTACAAAATGATCCATTTCACCTATATTAGCTCTTAAATGATCCATTTCACCTAAGTTAGCTCAAAAAGATCCATTTCAACTAAATTAGCTCAAAAACGATCCATTTCAACTAAGTTAGCTCATAAAAGATCCATTTCAACTAAATTAGCTCATAAATGATCCATTTCAACTAAGTTAGCTCATAAATGATCCATTTCACCTTAGCTAGCTCATAAAGCGACCCATTTCAACTTAGTTAGCTCATAAATGATCCATTTCACCTTAGCTAGCTCATAAACGACCCATTTCAACTTAGTTAGCTCATATATGATCCATTTCACGTAAGTTAGCTCATAAATGGCATACTCTTCTTGTTCTAGTCTTCTTCTTGTTCTACTCTTCTTGTTCTAGTCTTCTTCTTGTTCTACTCTTCTTGTTCTAACTTTCTTATTTTTCATTTTGCAGATTTCATTCACTTGACTTAAAGCTTGCATAGATGGAGTGCTCCTTATCCCTTTCTCTGTTTCTTTTGTATCGTTGAACTATGCATGTATCGTTGGATGAAACTATTGTAATATATATGGTTGGATGCCTCTATGTTGAACTTGTTATGTATGATGGAACTATGCATGTAATATATATGTTTGGATGATGAAGTTATGTGTTGGATATCTTATATGTTTGCTCAGAATGGCCTTTTGAAATATATCTATATATGTCATATATATTTGTGATGAAAATTGTTGGATTTAATAAAACAGATAAAAGAGCCAATATGCGGGCTCTTTTGCGCCACCGACGGCAATCAGCAGCGCTCTTTGCCGTCTTCCGCGACGGCAAAGAAGACACGTGGCATCTAGTCAAGCTTCCGGAAGTCGACCCATTTGGTCACTTTGCCATCGATGGCGCACGGCAAAGAACACGCACTTTGCCATCCGTGGCGACGGCAAAGAACCTGCACTTTGCCATCGCGGCGAGCAGCAAAGACACTAGAAATTTTGTTGCCGGTGGACGGCAAAGGCTCGTCAGACACTTAACGGACCGACGGCGCAATTATTGCCGTCCGCTCTCTTTGCCGTCCGTCATGACGGCAAAAGGCCTTTGCTGCCGTCACCGCCAGAAGCGGACGGCAAAGTAGCTGTTTATCGTAGCCTCGTTGCGGAGCCTGTTGTTGCTCAAGGGCCGACGGCAAAGGATTTTGCCGTCCGCCATTCATGCCTTTGCCGTCCGCCATGGCAGACGGCAAAGTAGCTGATTCCTGTAGTCTTCCTTGTCCAACTTCAACTAACTTGCTCAGGTTTGAAAATAATTAATGGGGATCACAATCATAGAAGATATCCAAGATAGTATATTTATATGTGAAATCTCTCTTCCTTCAGTATTCTTTCACGAATTGTTCAAGTGACCAATACAATGTTTGCTAACCTTCAATTAATTTACCACCTCTACTTCTTATATGTGAAGGCATTACTCCCCATGGGAAAGGCATATGAAACATATATAATTTATGACATTCAAATCATTCAACCATTTACTCATAGGATATAAGTGAAGCACACGAGTAAATGACAAACTACTCCAAAAAGATATAAGTGAAGATCAATGAGTAGTTAAATAATTTTGTAGCTATGTGAAGACTCTCTCGCATTTAAGAATTTATGATCTTGGTATTTTATTCAAACAGCAAGCAAAGCTAAAGAAAATAAAATGACGCTCCAAGCAAAACACATATCATGTGGTGAATAAAAATATAGCTCCAAGTAAAGTTACTGATGAACGAAGACGAAAGAGGGGATGCCTTCTGGGGCATCCCCAAGCTTAGGCTCTTGGTTATCCTTGAAAATTACCTTGGGGTGCCTTGGGAATACCTAAGCTTAGGCTCTTGCCACTCCTTATTCCATAGTCCATCAAATCTTTACCCAAAACTTGAAAACTTCACAACACAAAACTTAACAGAAAATCTCGTGAGCTCCATTAGCGAAAGAAAACAAAACACCACTTCAAGGTACTGTAATGAACTCATTCTTTATTTTTATTGGTGTAATATCTACTGTATTCCAACTTCGCTATGGTTTATAAACTATTTTACTAGCCATAGAGTCATCAAAATAAGCAAACAACACACAAAAAACAGAATCTGTCAAAAACAGAACAGTCTGTAGTAATCTGTAACTAACGAAAACTTCTGGAACTCAAACAATTCTAAAATAAATTGGTCGACCTGAGGAATTTTTCTAGTAATCATCTGCAAAAAAATCAACTAAATATCAATCTCCAGTAAAAAAAATTAGCTAATCTCGTGAGCGCTAAAGTTTCTGTTTTTTACAGCATGATCATAAAGACTTCACCCAAGTCTTCCCAAAGGTTCTACTTGGCACAAACACTAATTAAAACACAAAACCACATCTAAAGAGAAGCTAGATTGATTATTTATTCCTAAATAGAACCAAAAAGCAAGAAACTAAAATAAAATTTGGTTGCCTCCCAACAAGCGCTATCGTTTAACGCCCCTAGCTAGGCATGATGATTTCAATGATGCTCACATAAAAGATAAGAATTGAGACATAAAGAGAGCATCATGAAAAATATGACTAGAACATTTAAGTCGAACCCACTTCCTATGCATAGGGATTTTGTGAGCAAACAATTTATGGGAACATGAAACAACTAGCATAGGAAGGTAAAACAAGCATAACTTTAAAACTTTAAGCACATAGAGAGGAAAATTGATATTATTGCAATTTATACAAGCATACACTCATCCCTCATAATAACTTTCAGTAGCATCATGAATGAATTCAACAATATAACCAGCACCTAAAGCATTCTTTTCATGATCTACTTGCATAGAAATTTTATTACTCTCCACATAAGCAAAATTCTTCTCATTCGGAATAGTGGGAGTATCATAAGAGACTTGAATACTATAAATTGTTTCAACATTAAAAGAGTAATGTTCAGAAAAAGGGTAATCATAATCATGACAAGCTTTATAAATATAATCATCACTACTTTTTATAGCATAAGTTTCATCACAATAATAATCATAAGTAGCAACTTTGTTGTCATCACCTCTTCCAAGATAGTGGACTCATCACTAAATAAAGTCATGACCTCTCCAAATCCACTTTCATAATTATCACAATAAGGTTCAATATCCTCCAAAATAGTGGGATCACTACTTCCTAAAGTTGACCCTCTTCCAAACCCACTTTCATAAATATAATCATCATAGGTAGAAGGCATGCTATCATCATTATAAATTTGCATATCAAAACTTGGGAGACTAAAAATATCATCTTCATTAAACGTAACGCCCTCCCCAAGCTTGGGACAAACATTAATTGCAGCAAATATATTCTCAAAGACCTCATCTTCATCAAACATAGCATCCCCAAGCTTGGGCCTTGTCATATCATAAGCATAATCACTCTCATCATTAATAGTATGGATAACACCAATAGTATAGCAATTATCATATCCTTCCAAGCAAGTGCCAAAAAGATTTTCAAGATCATAAGAAGTATTATTATGTTCCCAATCATAATCATCACAACAAGCAATAGGCATAACGAGATTGTCATCAAGTGCATCATCTTCCACAATTATTTTTGATTCATTTTCATGAGGCACAACAATTATAGGAGCAACATTATTTGGGAGAGATATCTTTTTACCTCTCTTCCTTTTTCTTTTCTTCTTCTTCACCACATCATGTGTGGGTTCAATCCTCTTTTGGAGCTCCTTATTAATGAGATTGGTTGAATAGAAGGCTCCTCCTCGTTACCTGATTCATCATAAGAAATAATAGGAGGATATTGGGAAGTCTCTTCCCTTTCATTAGTATTCTCTTCATCTTCTATTTGTTTAATTTTCTTTATGTAATTGGCAATATAATGATTTTTAATGCAATTCACCGCACAATACATATAAATTTCTTCTAGATCAAAATGAAGAACTCTATCAAGGGCAAATTCTGGAATGTCCTTAGTTATATGTTTCATTTCTTCATAACCCAAGAGCAAACTAAGTTCATTATGATGTGCAAGGGAAATCAAGTCATCACAATTTTTGGACACGATATGATCATGAAACAATTTGCATTGGGTACTGAAATGATCATGTTCATTGCAAAGTTCACAAGTACGGCTAAGAAAATTTAAATTTTCAGCACACGCATCTAACCTTTCTTGCAACCATTTAGTTTCTAAATGCTTATGCCTCTAGCCATATCTATCTTCTCTATTTGGTGTCTACTTGCAAACCCAATGCACTCCACATAAATTGACATGCTTATAAGAGATATTTTCATCATGACTAGTGCAATCATCATTAGTACTATGGATATTCAAGGAGTTCATACTAACAACATTGCAATCATGCTCATCATTCAAAGATTCAGTGCCAATCAATTTAATGCATTATTCTTCTAAGACTTTGGCACAATTTTCCTTTCCATCATACTCACGAAAGATATTAAAAAGATGAAGCGTATCAGACAAACTCAATTCCAGTTTTTGGTAGTTTTATTTTATAAACTAAACTAGTGCTAAAACAAGAAACAAAAAGATTCGATTGCAAGATCTAAAGATATACCTACAAGCACTCACCTCCCCGGCAACGGTGCCAGAAACTGCTTGATATCTACTACACAACCTTCTTCTTGTAGACGTTGTTGGGCCTCCAAGTGCAGAGGTTTGTAGGACAGTAGCAAATTTCCCTCAAGTGGATGACCTAAGGTTTATCAATTCATGGGAGGTGTAGGATGAAGATGGTCTCTCTCAAACAACCCTGCAACCAAATAACAAAGAGTCTCTTGTGTCCCCAAGACACCCAATACAATGGTAAATTGTATAGGTGCACTAGTTTGGCGAAGAGATGATGATACAAGTGCAATATGGATGGTAGATATAGTTTTTGTAATCTGAAAATATAAAAATAGCAAGGTAACTAATGATAAAAGTGAGCACAAACGGTATTGCAATGCTAGGAAACAAGGCCTAGGGTTCATACTTTCACTAGTGCATGTTCTCTCAACAATAATAACATAATTGGATCATATAACTATCCCTCAACATGCAACAAAGAGTCACTCCAAAGTCACTAATAGCGGAGAACAAACGAAGAGATTATGGTAGGGTACGAAACCACCTCAAAGTTATTCTTTCCACTCAATCTGTTGGGCTATTCCTATAAGTGTCACAAACAGCCCTAGAGTTCGCACTAGAATAACACCTTAAGACACAAATCAAGCAAAAACCTAATGTCACCTAGATACTCCAATGTCACCTCAAGTATCCATGGGTATGATTATACGATATGCATCACACAATCTCAAATTCATCTATTCAACAAACACATAGAACTTCAAAGAGTGCCCCAAAGTTTCTACCGGAGAATCAACATGAAAACGTGTGCCAACCCCTATGCATAGGTTCATGGGCGGAACCCGCAAGTTGATCATGAAAACATACATCAAGTGAATCACGTGATATCCCATTGTCACCACAGATACGCACGGCAAGACATACATCAAGTGTTCTCAAATCATTAAAGACTCAATCCGATAAGATTACTTCAAAGGGAAAACTCAATCCATTACAAGAGAGTAGAGGTGGAGAAGCAACATAAGATCCAACTATAATAGCAAAGCTCGCGATACATCAAGATCGAATCACCTCAAGAACACAAGAGAGAGAGAGAGAGATCAAACACATAGCTACTGGTACATACCCTCAGCCCCGAGGATGAACTACTCCCTCCTCGTCATGGACGAGCGCCGGGATGATGAAGATGGCCACCAGTGAGGGTTCCCCCTCGGCATGGTGCTTAACAGGGTCCTGATTGGTTTTTGGTGGCTACAGAGGCTTGCGGCGGCGGAACTCCCGATCTATTCTGTTCCCCGATCGTTTTAGGGTATATGGATATATATAGGCGGAAGAAATACGTCAGGGGAGCCACAAGGGTGGAGGGCGCGCCCAGGGGGGTGGGCGCACCCCCTGACTCGTGCCTTCCGCGTTGCTTTCTTGACGTGGACTCCAAGTCTCCCGGGTTGCTTTCTTTCCAAAATTAACTTCTCCAGAAGGTTTCATTCCGTTTTGACTCCGTTTGATATTCCTTTTCTTAGGAACACTGAAACAAGGGGAAAAAGCGAGGCCCGACCTTGAGCTTTGGGTCAATAGGTTAGTCCCAAAAATAATATAAAAGTGCATAGTAAAGCCCATAAAACATCCAAGATGGATAATATAATAGCATGAATACTTCATAAATTATAGATACGTTGGATACGTATCAACTGGCGATATGAAGGCAACTTGAACGCGCAAGGGAATCCTTAGATATTCCCCGCGATGATAATCCGACTATATTCCGGATCCGCACACAGCTTCTTCCCCTGGTCTCAGCAGGTTCCATAGTCATATTTCTTTTTTATCACATTACATGTACTTATACGCATCGACGTACTATTCAAATACAATATGTGGATTTATACGACGCTTATCTGCTGATATTTCTTATTGAAATTGTTTTGTCAAGTGGCATCCGTACACCTCGATATGCCCTAAATATGCCAGGGGCTTCGTTTTACCCATAATACGGAAATAAAGTACGAACACCTTCATGGAAGTTCGGCACCCCGAACTTATAGCATTATATGCATCAGCTCTAAATCATGTCTTGGGTCAAATGTTGGGTTTGCCCGGCTCCCATGTTTTGCTACCTTACGTTCCGCTCTATCGGCTAAGGCGGCACAGGGAGAACTACTGCGATTGTGTCCTGTTCTTGGACGAGCACCTCGATGAGAAAGCTGAAAACTGACTGTCATGATATGGCGAGAGCTGGTCAGCTGTTCGAGAGGTTGTAAAATCTTTAAGGATTTCTCCCGCATAATGCCATAACCAATGCAGCGTGCGATGGATCGGTTTTTCTTCCGATCAGGTGCTTATAAGAGCCCCTTGTGCGGTCTTCCGAACAACAGGGGCTGCGCCTACCTTCCTTTCCTAAAGCTCCTATGGCCAAGTGAGAGTGATAAAGCCCTATAGTCCGATTGCCTGGTTTGTTGTGCTGAACACCTCCTTCGAAGGACCCAAAACTGGGATAAAGAGTGACCAGGTTTATCCCAAACACCCCCGTACTTCCTACATGGGGGCAGAAGCTGACGACTGGCCAACTCTCAGGATTAATATATAAAACGGCCGCACAGGAGGATAAACTTTTATATAAAAGGCAATAAATAATAGACATGACCTTATTCAACATTACAAAGGACAACATGATTGTATTCATGGAAATATAATGTCCTTGGTGCATTGCTCCGTCGCAAGGCAGGATCCTTTCAGGACACTATGATAATATAATTCGGGCTTGCGGTGCTCTTTCCCCTCGGGCAGTCCCTCGGTCATCAGCTTTTCAGCATCCATCTTCCCCTAGTGCACCTTTGCGCGGGCAAAGGCCATTCGCGCACCCTCTATACAGACCGACCGCTTGATGATGTCAAGTCGAGGGCAGGCACCCACAAGCCGCTTCACGAGCCCGTAGTAGCTGCTTGCAATTGGCTCGGCGGGCCATAGCCGGATAATCAAATCCTTCATGGCTAGTTCGGCCGCCCTATGCATTTCGATCATTTTTTGGGCTTGAGTCGATTTAAAGGCACCGATAATTCAAAGTGCCGAATCTGCGACCAGAAGAGCTTATTGGCAGTGTTCCTTTCTTTGGCTCGGTAGAATTGGGCGGCATCCGATATGCTGCGGGGCAGTACCGTAAACACCCCTGGAGAAATCCGAACTCAAAATTAGAAACATGATTTTCTCCTCAAATACTCGATTTACATGGAAAAGAGCCTTACCCGCGGCGATCTTCCTCGCCTCTTGGATCTCCTGCAGGGCGCCTTGGGTTTCCCCCTGGGCATCGCGTGCGGCCTGATGAGCCCTGGTGAGCTCGGATTCTTTCTCCATTAAACTCTGCTCCAAGGTCTCGCATTTCTTAACGGCCTCTCGAAGCTTCTGCTCAGCTTCAATAACCCTGGCCTCGTGCTTCTCACGAAGAGCCTGCTCTGTGGCTGCCTTTTCCTCGACCTCGGCCACAGCCTTCTTAAGTGCCTCGACTTCGGTCATCGTCCCTAGAGAAAATCGTGGAAAATATTTTATCATGCTGGAAATTCGTTCGCACCAAACGCGAAAAAGGCTTGCGCATACCTTGCTTCTCTTCCAACTGCCTTTTCAACTGGCCAAGTTCTTCTTTGGTCCGCTCCAAACTTTGATTTAGTCCGGAGACCTCCGCGGTATGAGAGGCAGCAGCCGCTGCAGACGCCTGCTTATAAAAGAGGGAAAGATGTCACCAAATGAGTCTTCCTGCGAACATAAAATTTGATCCTCTGTCCGGTTCTTTCTTTCACCAAACAGTGTATCAGGGGCTACTATCCATACTATGACATTCTTTGAAACCTCATAAAACATACCTCAAAGCCTCTTATAAGGCTAATACAGGCTTCATTCAGCCCACTCTCAACAGACTGAATATTCTCAATCACCGCACCCATAAGGGCACGGTGTTCATCGATGATGGAGGCGCTCTTCAGCGCCGCCAACAAAGCATCTGGCACCTCTGGTTGGACAGAGATTCCCGGTGGAACAAGCACGCCCCCTCCATCCGAGGGAGGCTGCCTGCTTGATTCTGGAGCTGTATTGGTCTTCAGAATTGTGTCCGGCTGGGAGCCGAATTCAAGATGGCTCCCGCCGATGATTCCCATGGGCATCTTCTCCCCATGTCTCCGGCCCCTGAAGTTTGACCTCCAGGCACCGCTTTCATGATCTCTTCCTCCCCTCCTTGGCCGGGGTCCTTCTGGGACGAAGCCTCGGTGTTATCCACATGTTTCGGGGAAGGGGCCTTCGGGGGCGTCCCGATCTCCATAGCAACCGAGCTCGGCAAATCCTCTCGATGAGGATTGTTCGGTCTGAGACCTCGCCGGACTACAAAAAATATGGCCCAGGTCAAAATATTACGCCATGATGAGACTGGACGCATAAATGTGTTCGGATTTTATACTCACAAGTTCACCAGGGGTTGGGCCCTGGGATCCCACGCCGGGCTGTTGTCGGCGGCGGCAGTGGACTCTTCCGGAAGAGGAGCTTTTCCCCTTTTAGGCGACTCGGCCTCAAAGTGTATGGAGGCCGCCCTCTTCTTTCTTCCCCCCGCTTGGGATTCGTCTTCCTCCTCCTCGTCCTCTTCAGAGGCAGAACGAGCATTGGAACCTTCGGATATTGTGTCTAAAGTGCCGCGGCGGCGAAGGCCACCCCGGGTCTTTTTGGCCTCCTTCTCGGCCTTCTTCTTCGGTGCCTTGTATGGCGCCGGGACCAGCATCTTTGTCAGAAGTGGGTCAGCTGGTCCTTCGGGCAGCGGGGCCTGACAGTGGATCCGCTCCACCTTCTTCGTCTAGCCCTAGGGGGGTTGAGGAAAACACACTAAGCATTTCCTTTGGGTTATGCGGATAAAACGTAAAATAGCTTACCGAGCTTGCAGGGAGGGACAGTTGGTACCCACGGTCCTCGGCCGAGTCCGGCCATGATTTGCCGGACTTGAAACACACCTTCCAGATGTCTTTGTGCAAGGAGCCAAAGAGCTCTCGCAGGGTCTGGTGCTTGGCCGGATCGAATTCCCATAGATTGCAAGTCCGGTGTTGACAAGGCAAGATTCGGTGAACTAACATCACCTGGACTACATTGACGAGTTCGATGTTATTGTCTTCCATATCCTTAACGTGCGTCTGGAGCACCGACAGTTCATCGGACGGAGACCAGCTCAGGCCCTTTTTAGGCTAGGATGTAAGCCGCAGAGGGTGTCGGTGTACTAGAGTAGGGGTACCCTAGTATCCCGAACTTGTGCACGGGCAGTTGCAGCCCTCCGCGGCAAGGCTTACCGGGTGACCGCCAAGATCCTCCGTGGTTCCTTTGGAGCCATTCAAGAACAAAGTATTTAAGCTAAGGAGACAAGGCCCCGGCAAGAGGAGCTTGCCGGGAAGGCCACCCAAGGCACATACTAGACAAGGCCCCGGCAAGAGGAGCTTGCCGGAAGGCCTGATGAGCGACAAGCTTCCGGCGCGACAAGACAACAACATGACAAAGGCGCTTGTCATGGCAGACCACCACTCGGCACCTATGCTCCAGCACATCCACTAATGTGTCGCCCTAGGACCTTCCCAGCGTAGCAGCGTGGCGAGAGGTCAGGCAGCCGGTGCGAGGTGTGGCAAGCGACAAGTTTGCCATCGTGGCGAGCGGTGGCGCCCGACGGTCCCTGTTTGCCTTTGTTAGGGCGACTAGACGGGCATTTAATGCCTTTGTCCCCTGCCGTCGGGGTTAGGTATGGTACCTTTGTACCTTTGTACAAGTAGGTGTACCAACCACTATTTTTCCATTTGTACCCCGTCTACGTTGCCACCTGCCGAGCCCCTTGAGCATATAAAAGGAGGCCCATGCGCAACGTAGAGGGTGGGTCGGTCGATTCTCCCCACGCTCGGTCTCGTTAGCAGCTCGCGTGTCTTTTGCACTCGGCGCTCCCGAGCAAGAACGCAATACACCTAGACATGCAGCGGTGAGTATTATCTCTCCGGAGAGCTCCGAAGCTGGGTAAACCTCTCATGTGCTTCGCCTCGATCTGCTCTTCGTGCGACCTCCGCTCCCCGCCGAACCGAAAGGGGCTCGGTCCGCCAGTCCCATAGGTGTTCGTGGGCCAGATCAGCCTGCCCCGACAGAGGGTCTCCGGATTGGAACTCGGGAGCAGCGGCCCATCCCGTGCCGCGCGGCTCAGTGATGTAAAACCACTGCTGCTGCCACTCTTTGACGGAATCATTAAAATTACATGTCGGCCATGTGACGTTGGGCATCCTGCTCACCATAGCGCCCCCGCACTCGGTGTGCTCGCCGCTCACCACCTTGGGCTTCACATTAAAGATCTTCAGCCATAAGACGAAGTGTGGCGAGATGCGGAGAAAAGCCTCGCACACGACGATGAATGTTGAGATGTTGAGGAAGGAATTGGGGGATATATCATGAAAATCGATCCCGTAATAATACATGATGCCGCAGACGAACGGGTGGAGGGGAAACCCTAGACCGCGGAAGGAATACAACCCTCTTGTGGGGTTCCGGAGCAGGGACGATCTGTCCCGCCGTTGGGAGACGGTGGCTGATTTGGCCAGGTACCCGGCCTCCCGAAGCTTTTTAATATCCTTCTCCCGGACGGTAGAGGCCACCACTTTCCTCTTGCTCCGGATCTGGACATTTTTGGAAGGCCTTTGTGGGCGGACAAGATGAATGCTCGGGCGCTGGAGCTTGAGCGAAGGGGAATGGATCAGGAAGAAGAAGGTGTGGGTGCGAAAGGGAGTCCTTATCCCCTTATAAAGGCAGCAGCGCCTCCCCACTTGCCAGGTAAAACTCGCTTATTCCCCAAGCGTCGTGATTAATGGCGCGGTTGGGTTACCCGCACCCGTATTGATGAGAATCCCGTGACAAGCGGACACGATCTCTCCAAACCCACTTTCATCAAAAATTTCATAAGATTGAACACTATTACAATATGGGATTATTTTTACCTAAAAGTTGACGCTCTTCCAAACCCACTTTCATATTCATCATGAGGCTTAAATAAATTTTCAAGATCATAAGAAACATTATCACCCCAATCATGAACATTGCAATAAGTAGCGGACATGACAAAACAAGCATCCCCAAGCTTGGGGTTCTGCATATTATTAGCACAATTGATATTAATAGAATTTATAGTAAAGTTATTGCAATCATGCTTTTCATTCAAGGAGCTATCATGAGTAACTTCATAAATATCTTCATCACAATTTTTAGATTCACGAATCTCAAACAAAACTTCATAAAGATAATCTAGTGAACTCAATTCACAATCAACTGGTTCATCACAATTGGATCTTTTGAAGAGATTAGCAAGTGGACGAGGATCCATATCAATAGATTATTAGCAAGCAAAGATGCAAGCAAATAGAAGGCACATGGTAACACAAGCAAACATGAGATCTGACGATAAAAAGGCAAACGAAAAAGAAGGCGAATAAAACGGCAATTTTTTGTGAAGTGAGGGAGAGGAAAACGAGAGGAAAATAATGTAAATTGCGGAGGAGATGAGATTTGTGATTAGGAACCTGGTTATGTTGAAGATCCTCCCCGGCAACGGCGCCAGAAATTCCTTTTGATGTTGCTTGAAGCTATGTTGGTATTTCCCAAAGAGGAAGGGATGATGCAGCACAGCGGCGGTAGGTATTTCCCTCAGATACGAAACCAAGGTTATCGAACCAGTAGGAGAACCAAACAACACAACATAAAAAGCCCCTGCACACAAATAACAATACCTCGCAACCCGACGTGTTAAAGGGGTTGTCAATCCCTTCGAATGTGGCGCCGTAAATTGCGTGTTGACGGGAGAAAGTTGTAATAGATTGAAATAATAGAACACAAATAAAATAAAGTGCATCAAAGTATTTTTGTATTTTTGTTTTAATATATCTGAATAAAAAGCGCAACTAAAATAGATCTCAAAGCAAATATATGAGAAAGAAGACCCGGGGGCCGTAGATTTCACTAGTGGCTTCTCTCGAGAAAGATAGCAAATGGTGGGTAAACAAATTACTGTTGGGAAATTGATAGAACTTCAAATAATTATGAAGATATCCAGGCAATGATCATTACATAGGCATCACAACCAAGATTAGTAGACCGACTCCTGCCTGCATCTACTACTATTACTCCACACATCGACCGCTATCCAACATGCATCTAGTGTATTAAGTTCATGGAAAAATGGAGTAATGCAATAAGAACGATGACATGATGTAGACAAGATCCGTTTATCTATGGCGGTAGATATACATCTCGTCTTTTTATCCTTAGTAGCAACGATACATATGTGTCGGTTGAAGGAAATATGCCCTAGAGGCAATAATAAAGTTATTATTTATTTCCTTATATCATGATAAATGTTTATTATTCATGCTAGAATTGTATTAACCGAAAACATAATACATGTGTGAATACATAGACAAACAGAGTGTCACTAGTATGCCTCTACTTGACTAGCTCGTTAATCGAAGATGGTTATGTTTCCTAACCATAGACATGAGTTGTCATTTGATTAACGGGATCACATCATTAGGAGAATGATGTGATTGACATGACCCATTCCGTTAGCCTAGCACTTGATCGTTTAGTATGTTGCTATTGCTTTCTTCATGACTTATACATGTTCCTGTAACTATGAGATTATGCAACTCCGTTTACCGGAGGAACACTTTGGTGCTACCAAACGTCACAACGTAATCGGGTGATTATAAAGGAGTACTACAGGTGTCTCCAAAGGTACATGTTGGGTTGGCGTATTTCGAGATTAGGTTTTGTCACTCGGATTGTCGGAGAGGTATCTTTGGGCCCACTCGGTAATGCACATCACTATAAGCCTTGCAAGCATTGCAACTAATGAGTTAGTTGCGGGATGATGTATTACAGAATGAGTAAAGAGACTTGTCGGTAACGAGATTGAACTAGGTATTGAGATACCGACGATCGAATCTCGGGCAAGTAACATATCGATGACAAAGGGAACAACGTATGTTGTTATGCGGTTTGACCGATAAAGATCTTCGTAGAATATGTAGGAGCCAATATGAGCATCCAGGTTCCGCTATTGGTTATTGACCAAGAATAGTTCTAGGTCATGTCTACATAGTTCTCGAACCCGTAGGGTCCGCACGCTTAAGGTTTCGATGAGAGTTATATTATGAGTTTATGAGTTTTTATGTACCTAAGGAGTTCGGAGTCCCGGATGAGATCGGGGACATGACTTGGAGTCTCGAAATTGTCGAGACGTAAAGATCGATATATTGGACGACTATATTCGGAGTTCGGAAAGGTTCCGAGTGATTCGGGTATTTTTCGGAGTACCGGAGAGTTACGGGAATTCGCCGGGGAGTATATGGGCCTTATTGGGCCATACGGGAATAGAGGAGAGAGGCCAAAGAAAGGAGGCCTGCGCCCCCTCTGGTCCGAATTGGACAAGGCGCAGCCCCTTTCCTTATTCCTCTCCCCTCTTTCCCCTTCTCCTACTCCAACAAGGGAGGTGGAATCCTACTAGGACTAGGGAGTCCTAGTAGGACTCCACTTGGCGCGCCTCCTAGGGCCGGCCTCCTCCCCTTGCTCCTTTATATACAGGCAGGGGGCATCCCATAGACACACAAGTTGATCTACGGATCGTTCCTTAGCCGTGTGCGGTGCCCCTCCACCATATTCCACCTCGGTCATATCATCGCGGAGTTTAGGCGAAGCCTGCGCTTGATAGAGCATCATCATCGCTACCACGCCGTCGTCTTGTGGAACTCATCCCCGACGCTTTGCTGGATCGGAGCCCGGGGATTGTCATCGAGCTGAACGTGTGCTGAACTCGGAGGTGCCGTACGTTCGGTACTTGGATCGTGAAGACGTACGACTACATCAACCGCGTTGTCATAATGCTTCCGCTTACGGTCTACGAGGGTACGTGGACAATAATCTCCCCTCTCGTTGCTATGCCATCACCATGATCTTGCCTAGGAAATTTTTTGAAATTACTACGTTCCCCAACATCGGTTCCCTTTCTGTCACTGGGATCAAGCACCGTAAGATCGAACCCACTACCGGGCACCTCTTTCCATTGCAAGATAAATAGATCAAGTTGGACAAACAAAACCCAAATATCGGAGAAGAAATACGAGGCTATAAGAGATCATGCATATAAGAGATCAAAGAAACTCAAATACCTTTCATGGATATAAAAAGATATAACTGATCATAAACTCGATGTTCATCAGATCCCAACAAACACACCGCAAAAGAGTTACATCATATGGATCTCCAAGAGACCATTGTATTGAGAATTCAGCGACAGAGAGAAAGCCATCTAGCTACTAACTACGGACCCGATGGTCTGCAAAGAACTACTCACGCATCATCGGAGAGGCACCAATGGAAGTGTTGAACCCCTCCATGATGGTGTCTAGATTGGATCTGGTGGTTCTGGACTCTGCGGCGGCTGGATGAATATTTTGTCGATGCTTGTAGGGTTCTGGTATTGGGGATTTATATAGAAAAGAGGTGGTCTGGGAGCACCCGAGGTGGGCACAACCCACCAGGGAGCGCCCTGGTGGGTTGTGCCCCCCTCAGGGCACCCCCCAGGTGCAACCAGGGCCCATTGCCTTCCTTTTGGCCCATAAAAATCATCGTGGAGTTTCGTGGCATTTGGACTTCATCTGATATTGATTTCCTGAGATGTAAAAAACATGGAAAAAATAGCAACTGGCACTTGGCACTATGTCAATAGGTTAGTACCAAAAATGATATAAAATGATTATAAAACATCCAAGATTGATAATAAAACATCATGGAACAATAAAAATTATAGATATGTTGGAGACGTATCACCGATGTATGTGGTCCGATGAGTGTTGAAGCTCGCAGCGGCATCGCTATTTTTTGACCTTCACAAATGATTTTAGTAGGTATGGGTATATCTACTTGATGAAACACAAGTCTGAAACATTTTGAAAGTTCAAAGAATTTTACAGTGAAGTGGAGAATCATCGTAACAAGAAAATAAAGTTTCTACGATCTGATCGCGGAGGCAAATAGTTGAGTTACGAGTTTAGCCTTCATTTAGAATAGTGTGGAATAGTTTCACAACTCACGCCAACTGGAACACCACAACATAATAGTGTATCCAAACATCGTAACCATACTTTATTTGATATGGTGCGGTCTATGATGTCTCTTACCAATTTACCACCATCGTTTTGGGGTTATGCATTAGAGACAACTGCATTTACTTTAAATAGGGCACCGTCTAAACCCGTTGATACGACACCGTATGAACTATGGTTTGGCAAGAAACCTAAGCTGTCGTTTCTTAAAGTTTGGGGCTGCGACACTTATGCCAAAAGGCTTCAGCCTAATAAGCTAGAACCCAAATCGGAGAAGTGCGTCTTCATAGGATACCCTAAGGAAACAATTGGGTACACCTTCTACCACAGATCCGAAGGCAAGATCTTTTTTGCCAAGAATTGAACATTTCTAGAGAAGGAGTTTCTCTCGAAAGAAGTGAGTGGGAGGAAAGTAGAACTTGATGAGGTAATTGTACCTTCTCTCGAATTGGAAAGTAGCACATCAGAGAAATCCGTTTGTGATGCATACACCAACTAGAGAGGAAGCTAATGATGATGATCATAAAACTTCAGAACAAGTTACTACTGGACCTCGTAGGTCGACCAGAGCACGATCCGCCCCAGAGTGGTACAACAATCCTGTCCTGGAAGTCATGTTGTTGGACAACAGCGAACCTATGAACTATGAAGAAGCTATGATGAGCCCAGATTCCGATAATAAATGGTTTGAGACCATGAAATCTGAGATAGGATCCATGTATGAGAACAAAGTGTGGACTTTGGTGGACTTGCCCGATGATCGGCAAGCCATTGAGTATAAATGGATCTTCGAGAAGAAGACAATCGCTGATGGTAATGTCACCATCTACAAAGCTTGACTTGTTGTGAAAGGTTTTTGACAAGTTCAAGGGGTTGACTACGATGAGACCTTCTCACCCGTAGCGATAATTAAGTCAGTCCGAATCATGTTAGCAGTTGCCGCATTTTATAATTATAAAATCTGGCAAATGGACGTCAAAACTGCATTCCTTAATGGATTTCTTAAAGAAGAGTTGTATATGATACAACCATAAGGTTTTATCGATCCTAAAGTCGCTAACAAAGTGTGCAAACTCCAGCGATCCATCTATGGACTGGTGCAAGCATCTTGGAGTTGGAATATATGCTTTGATGAGGTGATCAAAGCATGTTGTTTTATACAGACTTATGGTGAAGCCTGTATTTACAAGAAAGTGAGTGGGAGCTTTGTAGCATTTCTGATATTATATGTGGATGACATATTGCTGATTGAAAATGATATAGAATTTCTAGATAGCATAAAAGGATACTTGAATAAGAATTTTTCAATGAAAGACCTCAGTGAAGCTACTTACATATTGGGCATCAAGATCTATAGGGATAGATCGAGATGCTTAATAGGACTTTCACAAAGAACATACCTTGGCAAAATTTTGAAGAAGTTCAAAATAGATCAGCCAAAGAAAGGGTTCTTGTCAGTGTTGCAAGGTGTTAAGTTGAGTAAGACTCAAAACCCGACCACGCAGAAGATAGAGAGAGAATGAAAGCCATTCCCTATGCCTCAGCCATATGTTCTATAAAGTATGCCATGCTATGTACCAGAACTATTGTGTACCTTGCCATGAGTTTGGCAAGGGGGTACAATAGTGATCCAGGAGTAGATCACTGGACAGCGGTCAAAATTATCCTTAGGTACATAAAGAGGACTAAGGAAATGTTTCTCGGTTATGGACGTGACAAAGAGTTTGTCATAAAGTCTTATGTCGATGCAAGCTTTGACACTGATCCGGATGACTCTGAGTCTCAATCTGGATGCATAATGAAAGTAGGAGTAATTAGCTAGAGTAGCTCCATGCAGAGCATTGTAGACATAGAACTTTGCAAAATACATACGGATCTGAATGTGGCAGACCCGTTGACTAAAGTTCTCTCACAAGCAAAAACATGATCACACATTAGTACTCTTTGGGTGTTAATCACATGGCGATCTGAACTAGATTATTGGCCCTAGTAAACTCTTTGGGGGTTGGTCACATGGCGATGTGAACTATGGGTGTTAATCACATGGCGATGTGAACTAGATTATTGACTCTAGTGCAAGTGGGAGAATGATGGAAATATACCCTAGAGGCAATAATAAAATGGTAATTATTATATTTCCTAAATCATGATAAAGGTTTATTATTCATGCTAGAATTGTATTGACCGGAAACCTTAATACATGTGTGAATACATAAACAAATATCGTGTCCCTAGTAAGCCTCTACTAGACTAGCTCGTTGATAAAAGATGGTTAAGGTTTCCTAAACATTAACATGAGTTGCCATTTGATAACGGGATCACATCATTAGGAGAATGATGTGATGGACAAGCCCCGTCCGTTAGCTTAGCATAATGATCGTTCAGTTTTATTGCTATTGATTTCTTCATGTCAAATACATATTTCTTCGACTATGAGATTATGCAACTCCCGGATACCGGAGGAATGCCTTGTGTGCTATCAAACGTCACAATGTAACTGGGTGATTATAAATATGCTCTATAGGTATCTCCGAAGGTGTTTGCTGAGTTGGCATAGATCGAGATTAGGATTTGTCACTCCAAGTATCGGAGAGGTATCTCTGGGCCCTCTCGGTAATACACATCATAAGCTTGCGAGCAAACGACTAAGGAGTTAGTCATGAGGTGATGTATTACAGAACGAGTAAAGAGACTTACCGGTAACGAGATTGAACTAGGTATGAAGATACCAACGATTGAATCTCGGGCAAGTAACATACCGATGGACAAAGGGAATTATGTATGTTGTCATAATGGTTCGACCGATAAAGATCTTCGTAGAATATGTAGGAGCCAATATGGGCATCCAGGTTCCGCTATTGGTTATTGATCGGAGAGGTGTCTCGATCATGTCTACATAGTTCTTGAACCCGTACGGTCCGCACGCTTAACGTTCGTTGACGATATAGTATTATATGAGTTATGTGATTTGGTGATCGAATGTTGTTAGGAGTCCCGGATGAGATCACGGACATGACGAGTCTCGAAATGGTCGAGAGGTAAGATTGATATATAGGACGATAGTGTTCGGACACTGGAAGTGTTCCGGAGGGTACCGGGTACATACCGGATCACCGAAAGGGGTTCCCGGCACCCCCGACAAAAGATATGGGCCTTATGGGCCAAGAGGGGAAACACACCAGCCACAAGGGGCTGGTGCGCCCCCTATATGGGTCGGCCAAGGTGGAGAAGGAGGAAAGGAAAGAAAGGGAATAGGATTCCCCCTTCCCCCTCTTTCCTTCCCCCTCCGATATATATGGCAGGGGGCGCACGGCTTGGGAGGAGACCAAGTAGGATTCGTTCCTACTTGGGGCGCCTCCTGGCCTCTCTCCTCCCCCTCCCACCTATATGCGTGGGGGGGGGGGGCTACCACATCCCAGACAATTGCCTAGCCATGTGTGGCGCCCCCTCCACCGTTTACACCCTCGGTCATATTTTCGTAGTGCTTAGGCGAAGCCCTGCGAGGGTCACTTCACCATCACCGTCACCACGCCGTCGTGCTGACGGAACTCATATACTACCTCGATGTCTTACTGGATCAAGAAGGCGAGGGACATCATCGAGCTGAACGTGTGCAGAACACGGAGGTATCGTGCGTTCGGTACTTGATCGGTTGAAGCGCGAAGGAGTTCGACTACATCAACCACGTTGAGAAACCCTTCCGCTTACAGTCTATGAGGGTACGTAGATACACTCTCCCCCTCGTTGTTATGCATCTCCATGGATAGATCATTGCGTGTGCGTAGAATTTTTTCCATGCAACGATTCCCAACAGTTTGATTGCATCATAGAAAAAAAAAGATTTTTGCCTTTTTTGGTTCATAAGATAGGAATATCGTAATAATATACAAATCATTGGAAGTGAGACGGCATATATCTCAATTCCTATAGGTAAAAAATTGTCATTCTGATGTATATGATAGAATTTTTTTCATTGAGTGTAGGCTAATTTCCCCCCTTTTAAATGTGAAAGATTGGTTTCTATCCTATATAGAAATAGGAAACGATTTTTCCATTGAAAATCCTATCCTATATAATTCCTACTCCCGCTGATCTAAATTAGTTTTTGCAACTTTAGTACAAATTTGAAGTTGTACTAAAGTTGTGACAATTAATACAAATAAGAGGGAGTATAAACAAAAGAGGTTTGAGTGGATGCAGGAAATCCTATGAATCAAACAATCAACATAGAAATAATTCCTAAGGATTATAATCTTCCAAATTTCTATGAAAGTCCATTGAATCAAAGGAGTTCTAATAGATTGTACAAAATTTTAATATGCGGAAATTAAATTATGCGTCAAAAAGGAAAATCACCGACTTGGGGCATCTCCAGCGCCCACCCGCAAACGGACACGGTATTTGTAAAAATCAGTCCGGACTAATGTCCAAATACGGATACGAGGCATCCATCCAACTCTATACATCAAATATCCGTCCGTCTTCCGCCAAACAACAACAATTATCCGTTAAATATATTAGCAGCAATCACATTTCACATGGATAAAAGCACTTAAAAAATGTAAACATATGCATGCAAGCTAATCTTCCGCCAACAACATGCAAGCATGTTTAAACCTTCCGCCAACTACATGCTAACTTTGCCCCCTAAAAAAACGTGCATACCGACCTTTCTAAAATAACTATCCCCTATATGGAAGTGGACTAGGAGTACTCGGCGACACAACACATTGAAATCATGTCCGCTCCCATGCTCGCTTGGGATTCATGCATCTTTTGACGAAATGATTTCTTATATGTGAATACTTAACCGATGTGTACACCGAAACAGTTTGCCCCTGTCCATTGTCATTCAATATATGGCAGTGTGGTGGGTCTATAGTGTTAATTGGTATGTAAAGTTTCCAAAACAAAGACTTCATGGACGACTTTTTGACATCGCATTGATTGTAGGGTGTGGAACATTGTCTGATTTAACGTTCGTGTGTGAAAAAGTAGGTGATGCAGAAAGTGGTTGTGGTGGTAAATAAATTTGTATGGTGCATTATGACTTTACATAATTTTCCAAGAATTAGTATAGTAGAATTTTTATTTTCCTAGAAAGGCATAGTTTCGTGGAATTTGTACAATGACTTTTTAACGAATTAAAATCTTATAACCATGAAATCCACCGTTTACTTCTATTTTTTCGGGATGATATTCTCAGTTTTTATAGAAGACACATAATTTCACAGAACTTGGTTCAACATTTCCTAAATCTTGGAAATGATTTAAATCCATTAAACATGTTTTTCAAAAGTTAAAATGATATTTAAAAAGTTGGTAAAAACATACTTGTTAAAGAACTTATTAATTAGTCACTAGCCAGATAACATGAATATTACTAGATGTGTTGTAAACATGAGGCTCAATCAAATCTGCATGCATGTGGGGCCACTATAACATGTCATTCAAGTCGTCTACAATAACACATTTATTATGCTCAGAGATCATTAAAAATGTGCAGAAGGATATAACCATATACTACTACTCTAAAAAAAACATCGACCTAAACTAAAGAATACACGTGAACTAATATAACGATACGGATCCCTGTGCTTCTTTAATGGTGAGATACTATCGGGGGTGCGTCGCCGAGTGCTCCTATGCATTTTCGTTTCCTCTGTTTTTTTAGAAAAGGAGGGTGACCCCCGGCCTCTGCATCTGGGAGATGCATACGGCCACTTTATTGATTATTCTCAAGGACCTTACAAAGTATTACAACAATGTGCTTGAATCCACCATCTTGGCAACATATGCTGCTACTCCTATCCAAATGATGAAGGGGTGCTAGCTGGGCCACTACCCAGACCACTCACCTAAGCCTAACATCAAAAGCCGGAAGCCCCAGCCGAGCCACATACCGCGTCTGGGGCACAATCCGGTCAGACGCACTCATGTGTCGTCACCGCCATCTTCCACAGGTCTGTCTTCAAATCATATTGAGGCGTTTGCCTTGTCTGGCCACTCTGCCATTGACGTCACCATGACACCAGACAGCAACCTCCTCCTGCACGAGTCCATCTCCGTGCATCAAACGCCGAGCCTCCACAGCGCCATGCCGCCGATATCCGCCGCCATCAATGTGTGAGATGAAGCACCGCTCCACTATCCCCCAGCCATCACTTACTCCAAAACGATGCCCCCAGGAGGGAAAGCGATAAAACGCCATCATCGTCCGATCCGGAAGACCCAGATCTAGGGTTTCCCCCAGAGCATCCCGAGCCTGATGACGCATACTGCAACGATGATGCCTCGACAAGGGAACGACATCTAAGACGCCGCCATCATCCTCCATGACCGTAGTTGGCGCGATTTTCATCGGCAGTTGCTCCACCAGACGTGCGCCACCGACGTCGCTGGTCCCTTCAACCGGAGCAAACTCCAAAACAATGCCCTAAAGAGGGACTACGACGCAAAAGCGCCACCACCGCTCGATCCCAAGGAGATCTAGGGTTTCCCCTGGAGTTGCCCGCACTGTCAAGGACCAGACAAGGGTAGAATCCCGGCGGATCTGCCCAGCTGCCGACAAGTCGCACCCACCATCGTGCCATGGCAGACAAGCGATCAAGGCCCACGCTTGGGCGTAGATCCGGCCGCGCCGCCGCGAACCGGTCCGGTCACGCCGCCGCCGTCCCTGGCGGCGACGCACCAGATCGCGAGGCCTCCTGCCGCGGGAAAGCGAAGCGCCAAGGCGCCGCCACCACCCGCCATGGCGTCCGGCCCGCCGCCACGCTCCGGCCCGGGGGCGCCGGCCCGCACCAGCCCCACCCGAGCGAGAGGGCATGAGTCCCCGCCGCCGCCGGCGACGGCAAGGCTTCGCCTGGCCGCGCCCTTGGGCAGCGGCGAGGGAGGAGGAGGAGGAGTAGGGGAGGCCCGGCCGATGGGATCTGGGGGGCCTCCCGGTCGCCCACGCGGGTGGCGGCTCGGGAGGAGAAAGGGGAGGGGGTCAAAAACAACATATATGCATCCTATAACCTTTTGCCAAATAACATGCTATCCGATCACTTTGCGTCAAAGCAACATGCATCAGCCAAATACCAGCACGGCTTTCCGCCATTTGGACAGGGAGAAGAGGGTGCGTGGTGGTTTTCTATTTGTCATGTAGATATTTAGACTTGTGCAAAACTCTTTTTTTATATATAAGACCGCGTCGAATGACAAACTGTGTCCAAACAACGCGATCCAAAAACTTGCGAGGTTTAATGGTCCGCTTCGCTTTGGGGATGCCCTTATCTGGTCGGCCCTGGACGGTCCACAGTACGGGGACGGGGCGAATTTCAGCGGGAAAAACAGCGAGCACACTGATAAACCTGCGAAAGAAAAGCTGCGAACATTTATATATTTGAACAAAAGATCAATGCATGGTAGAATTTTCCGCTCGTAAGATTTACCTTCTAAAGGTCTATCCGTATAGAGTCTCGAGGCCGCGCTCATCTTCCTGGCGCGGTGGTCACGTTACGTGGCGCGCGCGCCGGCGGCCAGCCAGTGCCCATGCATACAGCGTCTGCGGTGCACGCGGTGGAACGGCGCCTTCTTTTCAACGCCAACGTCACCCGTGGGCGGCTCAGTCTCACTATTGCCGCCATACTAGTACGAGTAATGCCGACATATGGATCTTTAGGAAAACAAAAGGTGTACCCACATCTGTAGACGGTCCGATCGGTGCGTTGACTCTTCCTCTTGAAAAGTCGAAGGGCCGTTGGCCGAATTTTATTAGAAGGGAAGCAGGGGGAAATACAAAGGGTTACAGTCTAGGAGAACTAGACCTGCAACCAGGACGGAACAGCCCAGCGGCAAAAACAGAAAACTACAGAAATACAAGAAATCAAGACATGCCTACAAGATCAGGCATTTAGGTCGCTGATGCAGCCCGCTGCCCTCCACATGCCGATATCTTCTAGGACCAGATCCCGGACCCTATCCGCAGAGCTGTTTACATTATCAAAGATCCTCGAGTTCCTTTCCTTCCAGATCCTCCAGTGTAATAGAATGACAATAGTGTCAAAGTTCTTCCTCATTGGCTTCGGAATTCCCTTTCTCGCCTTCAGCCACCACTCTTCTGTAGTACTGAAGCTGTCCCCCGGTATTATGAAATCAGTACCTGTCCGTGCCCTAAACTGCAGCCAAACCATTCTGGTAAATTCACATTGCACAAATAGATGCGTACATGTTTCGGGTGCAGCAGAGCACAAAGGACATATGCCATTGGATGGCCAGTTCCTTCGTTCCAAATTATCTGCCGTCAAACATCTTCTGTGTACAGCAAGCCACATGAAAAATTTGCACCGCGGCGGCGCTTTGGATCTCCAGATCAGCTTGTGACAAGCGAACCTTACGTTCCCGAGGAAGAACAATTGATATGCACTCTTGACCGAGAACTGGTGATCATGAGTGAGCTTCCAGATCGGCCGGTCCCTAGTACCTGAAACTAGAGACGTGGCCTGAACAATGTCCCAGATCTTCAGATATTGGGCCAAAGCTATAAGTGTTAAGCCACCTGAGATGTCACGGACCCAGGCCCGGCCTAGCAGGGCATCTTTCACCGATCTATCCCTTTTCCTAACAAAGGAAAACAGCTCCGGCACCAATTTAGCAATAGACTGACCATCCGGGAGCCAGTTGTCAGTCCAAAATCTTGCTCGATCTCCATCGCCCAGGCTGATCACGACATGCCGCGCTGAACATGGCCCGCACGTCCTTCTCATTAGCGTCGGGCAACAGCTGCCAAGGTCTCTCTTCAGTATCCCATCTTAACCATGGCCATTTGCAGCGAAGGGCCATGCCGAACCACTTGAGGTTAATTATGCCGAGGCCTCCCATCTCCAAGGGTAAACAAACTCTAGACCAGGGTAGCAAACAATGCCCTCCACTGATCTCCTCTTCCCCCTTCCAAATAAACCCCCGACAACGTCTATTCATGATCTTTAAAGCCCAAGCCGGCATGGGAAGAACCGTCATCAGATGAATGGGCAGAGCCATAAGAACCGAGCGAGTGAGAGTTAGACGACCCGCAGTAGCCAGCATCTTCGGCTTCCAACCTTTCAACTTTCCCGAGAATTTATCAATGAGAGGAAGAAGATCCTGTCGACGAAGACGGTAAATGGAAATAGGCAAGCCCAAGTATTGAATAGGGAAGTTCAGCCTCCTACACTGAAAGTGCTCCTCCACTTTGCCGCAGCCACCTCGTCTAGCGAATGGTGGTGACAGTACTCTTGTGCATGTTAATCCTCGGACCGAGGCTTCCCCAAGGAGATGCAAAATCTGGAGATGGTGCGGAGATCGGAATGCACCGGCTTGAAGAATAAAATGGCATCATCCGCAAAGATGGAGGCTCTAGGCATCTTAGAGTTGCAGCCGATATCAGAGAGTAATTTATTTTGTGCCGCCCATTGCAACATGCTATGCAAAGTATCCATAGCAAGGATAAACAGAGTAGGAGATAGAGAATTCCCTTGTCTCACTCCTTGACCCAGGGCAAAAGGTTGGCCTACTTCTCCATTTATGAGGACCGACGAAGATGCAGTTGACAGCAGACCGCAAATCTAGGAGCACCATCGTCTGCCAAACCCTCGCTTCACCAAAGACTGAAGAAGGAATTCCCATGACAAGGTGTCGAAAGCTTTGGAAATGTCGATCTTCATTAATACCGCCGGTTTGCGCTTCTGATGGAGCCATCTAGCTGTGTTGCGCACAAATTTAAAGTTCTCATGCATATTGCACTTACACACAAAAGCGGTTTGTTCTTGTGATATAAGAGATGGCAGAATCGGTGCAACCCGAGCGGCTAGCACTTTGGCAAAGATCTTCGCCACCCCATGAATCAGATTGATAGGTCTGAAATCACTGATCTCAAGAGACTCTGATTTCTTAGGCAGCAAGTGATAATGGAGGAGTTAAGTTCACCAAAGGAGTAAAAGCGGCCATCAAACAGGGCCTTGAAAACTGCCATGAAGTCTTGTGCTATAATCTCCCGGCACACCTTGAAGAACAGCCACGAGAACCCGTCGGGCCCGGCGCCCTATCATAGGGCATGTCCATGATCACCCTCTTAACCTCTTCCTTGGTAAAAGGCGCTTCCAGCCTCCTAGCCATAGCGGTGAAAGCTGTCCCAGGTTGAGATCATCAAGACGGATCGTGTGGCCTCTGTGATCCTGGGTGCCCATTAGTTTCTTGAAGAATTGGCTAGCCATGTCCAATTTCTCCTCAATAGTTGTAGCCGTCAGGCACCAGCCTTGAGGCATGGTATCAAGTGCTTTCTGCGCCTCCCATTAGCTTTCATGTGGAAGTACTTGGAATTTGCATCCCCTTCCTTGAGGTCCCTCACCCTTGCACGTTGCCTTAACCGCACCCTCTCAAGAGAAGCGAAAGCCAAACATTTTCCTTTTAGGAATGCCTTCAAACTACGCCTCCTCGTGAGACGGTGACCTATTTTCTTGCGCCCCATCAAGTCTCAAAATGACTTCACTAGCAATCTGAATCGAGATTCAGCCTGCTCACACTCCTTTGACCCCAACACCTCAAAGCTTTAGCCGCACGCTGAAGTTTGGTCCTCAAGATCTTCATTGGGTCACAGCTAGAGACCTCTTGTCCCCATGTTTCCTTAACTACCTCCGAAACCCGGAAGCTTGCACCAGAAATTCTCAAACCGGAAGCGGCGGGCGCTGCCTAGCTGACAAACAAGTGAGAAGCGGGGAGAGTGGTCTCAAATATTAGAACTGAGCGGATGAAGATCACCGATGGGGTATATATCCTCCCGGGCATTGTTGAAGAGAACTCGGTCCAAACTAGCCATCACAGATTGCTCTAGCAGAAAGCACCAATTATAATAACTTCCCATTGTTGTCATATCATTTAATCCAAGCCTGTTAATAGCATGTCGAAAATTCGACATGAGTCTCCTATTACCTCTCCGAGCCACGCTCCAACTCCGAGCAAGTCAAGTTAAAATCCCCATTTAAAATCCAAGGCATGTGTACTTGTTCACCAAACTGCACCATTTGCTCCAAAAATCTCGATTTGTCATCGTCTCCTTGAGGTCCGTAAACTGATGACACCATCCATTCCTTACCATCTTCCAGAGATAACGCATGAGCTGAGATCATAAACTCCTCCTTCTGAATGTTGGAGATATGCAACCTGTCCGACTTCGGGCTAATAGAATTCCTCCTCTTGTGCGGCAGGTGGCAAAAAATCAAATGCATCAAAGGTCGGGCCCAATGTTTCATATACCACCGTGGCATCCACCAATGCCAATTTAGATTCTTGAAAACAAACTAAAGATACGTTGTAGGATTGTACGAAAAGTCTGATAGAACACCTCCTCGCAGGGTTATTAAGCCCCCTAACATTCCAAACTAACACACCCAGAGACGATTCCATATCATACATAGATGACCTCAGAAACCCCACACACATATGGCAAACGTATGGCTGTTAACTTCTTGACCGAGCATGCAAGACATGAACCATCGTATCCTTCTCTGACCTCTTCATATCGGTTAGAGATCGATGATAAAAACACACACACACGAGGGCCAGTCCCATCTGCGCCTTTCCTCCCTCTTTCTCTCTAACCCAGTCACGTGCGCTGCGCGGATGCTATTCCGATGAACAGTGCAACGACATCAACGACCAAAAATTTTCTAGTTCCCAGCAAGTTGTGTCTAGAGTTAAAACAAGCAAAATCTCTGATATCAACTCGGTTCTGATACATAGATAGCTAATTTGCACGCATCCCAGTCCATGACAAGTTTTTTGATGATATTTCAGTTTTTCAGACCTCTTTGAATGGACTCTTCCCATATCAATGTTGAGTTACCTTGATCGATTTGACATTATCAGTACACTTTAACCGTCTGCTTAGTGGCAACATAGAAAGAAAAATACTATAGAGTTAATTGCATGACCCCCTTAGTTGCACGGTTACGCCAGAAAATGCCCCATTTAGCAGATTTTTACACTTTTACCTAATTTAAGAAAAATACCCAAACTAATACTCGCAACTTTTTTTTCATTGGCTTGACAAATTTTAATTTGTGATTTCCAAATTTGGGAAGAGTCTAACTTTCAAAATAATATGAAAATCATGAAACTTTCTACTAAATTTTATCCAAAAAAAGTTGGAAACGTTGAACCACATTCACAAGTTTCAAGAAGAACATTGAAGCTATCCATTGCATATGTCTCTACTTGGGGAAATCTTGGTCACATGTTCCAACCATCAACATGAAGCTCAGACTTCCAACGATAATATGAAAACCTCTGCACCCCCACCCTTTGTCTCTTTTAGCAGGGTGGCCTATCTTGTCAAAATAATGAGTGATTACACATTTTTGGTCCGACTAGAGGAGAAGAAAATGGAAGTAAGGAATACCAACATGTGGTGGGTTGGTTAGGAGGGTGGTGATACTCCAAGCTCATCAGAGATCAAACTTTATATTTAACACTTGTGTGTCTAAGGCATAATATTATTTCAGTGGGAGGGCCATGTTCCCGTCAATAGTGAGGCACCGTAGTGATTTCGTCAATCTGAAGACCCGCCGGCTCACTGTATCGCAGGCATTCATATAGGTAGTTTGTACATGTGTGCATTCATTGGGATGAATGTATGTGCGTGTATGTGAATGTATGCATTTGTACTATGTTTCTAGAAGAAATAGAGGCAAGAAGATGTGGGTCCACCATGACCAAACCTTGCGTATCCGACAATGTAGATGTCCCCGTCGGCTCTCATTGAGGTGTTGTTGATGAAAGGAACTGTTGGTGCTACATAATTTGACTCTTCCTCGAGATGGCTAACATCCACTAGTTGTGACCCAGATGGATCAATCTCATTAGTCGGATGACTGCCTTGTACGGGTTCATACCCCCAGCCGCCTTCTACCATATTCTCCTCTCCATCGTGACATGAGCACTAAGGCATAGGGGTGAATCATCCGTTCTCTAAAACGCCTTAGCCATGTCAACCACTTATGGATCCTATCTATCTGGGTGAGCTCCCACAACATGTTTTTACAAGATTTGGTCCACAATGCATGAATATTGACGGAACCCTCATTAGGATTCAACCGGAAACTTGTTGTCAACTAGTATTTCAAATGCCTAATTCCACTCTTTCTAGGTTTGGTAGTGTCAACTCGCAACATTTATAATCACCCAAATCAACCCCCAACTCATTATATCGTACATTACTAGGGCCATAGTAAAATTCACTGATTCAGACATTTCACTTGCCAGACAAATCCATATTGCCATCAATCTCAATGAACCGATACTCCATCCAAACACCGGTAATTTTTCATGCACATGAATGTAACAAAATAGTACAATATAGTACCACCATATGTCTACACTAAAACTATCTAATGCCATACATCTACACTAACTAAACACTAAAACAGAAAATGTAGACCAAACAATAATTAGAGAATAATTTGTATGAGATGGTTATACCTTAGATGCGTGTGTCACCGGCTTCTAGCTGCTCCCTTCACCGCAATGTAACTTCCCAGAGCTCCTCCACTACCAGCCACAACCACCGCCTCTCCCTCGGCTCCCAGAGGCTGCACCCCAACTGATCTTGTCCGCAACACCCTGACTCCTCCCCACCATGGCTCCTCCATAACCAAGTTCCTCCACGACCACAACTACTGACCTCCTCCACACCAAAGCAACTCCCCGACGCCACAACAACTACCCCATGGATGGATTAAGGCCTTTGCCGCTGGGGATGGCTCTACTCTAGTGGATACAGTGCTTGGATTCAAGAATGGCCCGAATATGAGACAGGCCAAGCAGAAATGGCGAAGGAAAGAGGGAGAGAAAATCAAATGAGCATAGGCGCCGGGAGGAATAAGATGGTTGCGTTCTTATCACGACATCTTTGGTCGCGTCTCGGACGAAGATGAATCTTCGGTCACTTCCTGGACAAAGTTAATCTCTTCGGCCTATGGCCCACCGAAGACTACACTTCGGCACAGATGTGGTTGTCTTTGGCCCACCGTAGAACGAAGACGGCTCTTCGGCCAACCAATGGACGGAGACTGCATCTTCGACCCATGCTAAAATGAAGACCTCCTCGTTAGTTAACACGAGGGTGAAGAGTACTTGTTCATATTACATGAGGCTGACGGGGCGATGGACGTCATTTTTTTGAATTAGGATATACATTTTCAGAATTTGTTCTAAAACAATATTTAGAAAAAAAAAATCTCCACAATGTATCTGGCTTTTATAAAAGAAGTTCGGATAGGGTATACAACCTCACCAGCAACCCTGTTCAATTTGTTCATAAGGACTTTGCTAAAAAATAAAACTAACATTAGAAGGCATATGGGCCTGCACTTCTGTATTTGATTTGCATATTTTGTTTTTGGTATCAAAGTGATAATCTCATAATTTAATGACAATATTAAAGATCTCATTATGGAAGTCATCAAACAAAGCCTTGAGATCATTTTTCAACAAGTCCCCAAAATACTGATAGAATTCAGTAGTATCCCATGTGGACTAGGTGATTTATTATGGGACACGAAAACAGCATGTTTGCTCTCTTCCATTGAGAAACTGTTGTTAGCTTATCTACATCATCCCTTGAAATAGTTCTAGACTTATAAACAATTAGTGAAATGGTAGAAAACTCTAGATGACCAAAGATTTTTTTATAAAAGTTTGTAATATATTCACTAGCTCTCTTTATCTACCTTAGTCCTTTCCCTCTTCTTGATCCGAGTGGCTAATTTTTTTTCTATACCTACCATTAGCTTTGGCATGAAAAAAAAATCTAGTGTTACCATCCCCTTCCAAAAGCTCATCAATTTTAGCTCTTGTTTTCATTTAGCTTCTTATTGTTTCATAAGTCTACCCAACTGTTCCCTAAGTTCCATCATCTCAACTTTATCAGCAGCAATAAGACCATGTATTTCACAAAGCTTGTTAATCATATCTAGTGTATTAAGAATATATATTTTCAATTCCCTATACCATGCATTCATAGAATATCCATGAATTCATCTTTTCAGTTGCAACCTTTAAGTTTGTATCTAAGAATTCTAAATCTCTTCTTCCATTTTTCAATATTAGATCCAGTAATGCTTGGATCTATCCATGCGTCATACACAATTTTAACTAGACCCTCTCTAAGAAACCAAAAATTTGCAAATCTGAAAATGGGAGCAGATTTTTGCATATATAAAGTTTCTAGGAATAATGGAGTGTTATCAGATTTTTTTCTAGCCAAAGCAGAAATCTCAGTCAAAGGGTTTTATTCCCAATCTACACATCACAAAATTCTATCTAGCTTTTCAAAAGTAGGATTGGGAGATTGTTGCCCCAAGTAAATTGTCTCCCATGAAGCTGAAGTTCTCTTAATCTCGCATATTCCAAAATAGCATTAAATAGGAAGCTCCAATGACAAGGAGTACCAGGTTTATTCTTCTTAGAAGCTTTCCTGTAATGTTAAAGTCACCCCAATTAAGATAGGATTAACACTATCTTGTAAACTCTAGATAATTCGGCTAGGAATTTAGCTTTGCCTTCAGCTAAGCATCTCCATACACCAACACCAAATCTTAGATGAATCTATCATTTACACATGTACATTCATTTTAATTAATAATGTCCATCATCTTGTGAAATAACATTTAGAGAAGGGTAATTCATTCCGAATAAAAGCCCTCCAGATTTTCCCGTAGCAGGGTATGGTGCTAATGAAAATCCCTACCAAGCAGACTAAGGCATAGCCTAGTGGTGGGAAGGGGCTGATGCCTTCCCACCCACCCAGGTTCAAGGCATGGTACTTGCAATTTGGGTTTGTTGCACCAATTATACTGTAGGGGGTTCTCTTACAGTCTTTCTGTCAAAAAATCCCTACCAACATATTTTTTTTGCAACTAATTCCTAGAAAAATCTTGTCTCCTATAACCCTAAAAAAACTAACTTTCTTATCCATCACTAGCTCTCCAAGAAATCTTTTTTTCATATCCCCTCCAAATGCTCCCATATTCCAGAAAACAACTCTCATGATCAAAATAGTAAGAGTTAAGTAAGGGAAAATTTAGCATGCAAAAGAAAGTACTTATATCTCTTCTTCTTAAGAGACTGCTCAAAGCCTTTAATCACAACAACAAATTTCCCTCCAGAATTATGTGAGGTTTTGCTAATTTTTACCTTTTTATTAGACAAAAGATGTCTGAGATGATTCTAGTTCTTATCCTCGTTTTCACTATCATCCTCACCATTAAGTAATTATTCTAATTCATCTTCTCATATTTCAATGAGTCCTCACTTTCATTATAGGAGTTGAGGGTTTAACAGAGTTACTATAATTAAATAATCTAATCTTGCTTGTTCTACCAATTTAATAAGATTGATATTATAATCAATCATATCAATGGATTTGCACAAATGAACTCCAACATTGTGAGCATATCAAAGAGTTTATTATTATAAGAAGCAATGGTATTAGGAATGGGCTACTCACCATAGTTATTCTTCTCAGCCACCCTTTCCTTGGTCATGTATTCTACCTTGAAATGCTCTTTGTCATTCAATCTTTAGCATCTTCTAATGACATCAGTTCCCTTCCTGCTATCTAGTTATTCTTTCTTGAAATTTTTAATCATAGTACCAAAGGTAATCTTGTTCTTGACTTGTAGTGCAATCCACCAAATCCAAATCTTCATGCTCCTTATCAGTGTATCCTTGATCTTCATGCTCATTTTAAGTGTATCTTCAGTGTATATTGTCTTGATCTTCATGTTCCATATCAGTGGGGGTAGGTAGCCTTATAAAACTACAATCTTGTATATTGTCTTGCTCTCCTTCTATAAAGATAAGGTATGCATTTTGTGTACTCTCAATTTTCTTTTGTAGTGTATTTTTTTCTAGTTCCTTTTCCTCTTCAAGATCTTCTTCAAACTCTTTATCTATATGCTTAGTAGCTGTTTAGGAACCCGCAATCTCCATTTTTTTCAAATTCAGACAAAGAACTCATTTTTGCTGTAAAAGCTCATGTTCTCTCTTAACTTCTCTACAAACCAATTTTCCTAATTTACATCTCCTTCCTTTTTCTCTTTAATAGCCAGCTGACCTGCTTGTGTAGCACCAGTTTCTTCAGCAAATTGCAAGTACCTTAGCGGGCCGATGAGAACCCGCGAGTAGCCCAGCGGTCCTGGGGCGAGTTGGCATGCTGCGGCAAACTTTTTTTGGTGTCTTATTGTGAGAGGAGGAAGGCGGCCCTCTGTAGCACTGCCTACGCGTTTAGGATCGTGATTTTCCTGCTAACGCATAGCGCTCACCTTAAATATTAGGCTTGCCTCAAAAGAAAAACTTAAATATTAGACATTCCATGCTTAGAGCATATACAGTCGGACCTCTCAAATCCGCCTCATACGCCCGGGCGGGCCACCCGATCACTGTCCGGTCACGATTTTTTGACCCAGACGGGCCCCTCAAACGGCCCTCAAACGCTCGGGCTGACTGGCACCCCCCATATCCAGCACAAATATGGGACGAATATGGGGCTCCTAGGCAGGCCCGGGCACGCTCGCCACGTCGGACCCGATAGCTAAACCCCACCCCAAATTGCATCAAATCCACCCCGAAGACTAGTTGGATCCATTTGATATCTCCTCTCTTCTTCCTCCTCCGCATCGTCCGTCTCGCGCTCCACCGCCACGCTCGTCCGCAGCCGTTCCCAGGCTCTTCGCCGCCAGCTCCGGAAGAGCCCTCCCACCCTCGCCGCGGGGGACGTCGTCGCCGGCCCGGACGCCACCGTGGTACGTCCGGCAACTCTCCTTCTCCGCCTTGCACTTGATATGTTTGACACATTGTCCGACCGGATTTTTTGTGATTTTGTTAGGTAAATGATGGATTTCGATGCTTCGTCGGACGAGGAGTATGGATCGTCGGAGCTTGACCAAATGATTCAAGATGAGTTCTTCGATTCGTCGGATTCGGACGAAGAAGTGTACATGATCATGCTCATGAGCATGCAAGAGGAAATGGACCGGCAAGTGGAGCATATTCTCAACTTAAGGGCTCAATCAAAGGGAGAAGAGTGATCAACTAGGATAGGGTATCTGGAGCAAAGCTACTACACAATGACTACTTTGCTCCCAAACCTGCTTTCCCGGATGATCCATGGTTTCGTCGCCATTTTCGCATGCGGAAACCATGCGAAAACGTATTGTGGAGGGAGTGCAGGCACACAACGACTACTTCAAGCTCAGAAGGGATTGCTGCGGCCAACTTTGTTTCTCGGCCAAGCAGAAGTGCACGGCTGCTCTAAGGATGCTTGCACTTGGTACTGCTGCAGACGCCGTTGGTGAGATGGTCAGGATGGGGGAGATCACGTGCCTGAAGACTACTGTCAAGTTTGCCCGCGCCATGGTGGAGGTGTTTGGACCTGCGTATCTGAGAGAACCAAATGCGCAGGAAACGGAGAAGTTGTTGGCTATTGAAGAGGCAAGGGGGTTTCCAGGAATGGTCGGATGAATTGATTGCATGCATTGGCAATGGAAGAACTACCCCAAAGATCCGCGGAGAATGTATCAAGGTCACACCAAAGGGGCCACCATCATACTAGAAGCGGTGGCATCACATGACTTATGAATTTGGCATGCTTTATTTGGAATGTCCGGTTCTCACAACGACATCAACGTGCTTCAATGATCTCCGGTGTCCAGGAGGCTTTGCAATGGGGAATCACCACCGAGCAACTACACCATCAACAATAGAGACTACAACATGGGGTATTATCTTGCCGATGGTGTCTATCCTCAGTTGGCGGCGTTTGTGAAGACCATATCCGAGCCGCGTGGCAATAAATAGAGCCACTTTGCAACAATGCAGGAAGCGGCTAGGAAGGATGTGAAGAGGGCATTTGGTGTGCTTCAGGCTCGTTGGGGAATTGTGCGGGGTGCTGCAATCACTAGTAGAAAACAGGGCTTTGGTTCGGGCAGGGCAAGCCCATTAGTCTCGGTTCAGTCACGAACCGGGACCCATGGGGGCATTCGTCCCGGTTCGTTAGCCCAGGGGGCCGGCCGGAGCCTCGTGGGCATTGGTCCTGGTTCGTGGGGACCCATTTGTCCCAGTTCTAGGCACGAACCAGGACCAATGTGCCTCGCTCCTGGCCCACAACCATTGGTCCCAGTTCCAGCCATGAACCGGGACAAATGAGTTGCCTATATATACCCATCACCACGGCAGAGCACTCCATAGTGCTTTGTTTTTTCTAGCCGGCGAGGGGAGGGCATTTGGGTGCTCTAGCTCACCTCCTATGCACATGAGGTGTTCGATGAAATGTCTGAGCCACACTAGTTAATCTTTCTCCTCTCGAAACTCGACCTCCGAGCTCCATTTTCCCCGAGATTTGTCTAGGTTTAGCGGTCCGTCACGTCCCGTCCCCGTCTTCACCGCCGTCGATCGCCCGCGCCGATCTCGTCGCCGGCACCACCGCGGTGAGCCTCTTGTTCTTATCTTCTTTCCGAAAGAAAAAATTCTTACTTCAGATAGATACTTGTCTAATTTTCTTACTTTTATTATTCCTTGTTATTATATAGTGCGATGGTTTTGGTATCCGCCCCCGTCGGCCCTCGTCCTGTCTATGATTCGGATGTGGTATATATTATCCTTTTATAACTATTTGGTTCATTTATTGTTTATGACAATTGTGCCGATCAACGTGACATAGAGTTTGTTTATCTAGGAGGTGGTTGAATCAAAAATTCCAACCGACCCTATTGTCGAGAGGTTAAATTTAGTTCAAGAAGAAAACAATTACTTGAAGGAAAAAATAAAAAAAATTGAGGAGGAGAAGATGATATTGGAGTTGCATGTTGCGGATGTCGTCGATGATCACAAGATCAAGATGGATGCAATGCGGTTGAAGATTAGAAAGATTAGAAAATATGCCATCCATACCGAGGCTTGTTATCATTATGCAGTTAGATCAATTGTTACCTTGGTTGCGATTATGATCGCATTTGTTGTTGCATTGAAAAGTTTTACATAATTTCAATGTATGGTTTAATTAGATGCTCTGGAGAGCTATATGTTGTTCAATGAGAACTATGTTTGTACTTTGGTTTGAATGTGATGATGAACTTCTATTAATTTGGTCACTTATCTATTCATGAGAGCTATATGTTGCCTTCAATTTCAGGGTCTTATAGCTCAAAATAATCAGTAAATACAAGAAAAATAACAAACGAAGTTAGAAAGAGTTGAAAATTGATGATGTGGCTTTGAATGGTGCATTTTGAACGCAGAAAAACTCTGATGCTTCGAAAGAAATAGTCCGTTTTGTACACGAAGTGTATCCAATTTTTGCCGTAACCCTCTCTACTTTCTTTCACATTCTATGTGGGTGAAATGATGATATCATGCCAACTTTCAACCTTTTCAGAGTTCATTTGAAATGCTTTTCAATTTCAGGGTCTTATAGCTCAAAATAATCAGTAAATGCATGAAAAATAACAAATGAAGTTAGAAAGGGTTGAAAATTGATGGTGTGGCTTTGAATGGTGCATTTTGAACACAGAAAATCTCTGGCGTTCAAATAAGTTCAAAAAAATGAAATCCCTTTGTAACAGACGAGTTTCCGTATGAAACTCTGATATTTCAAAAGAGATTGTCCGTTTTGTACACGAAGTGCATCCGGTTTTTGCCGTAACCCTCTCTACTTTCTTGCACATGCTATGTAGGTGAAATGATGATACCATGCCAACTTTCAACCTTTTCAGAGTTCATTTGAAATGCCTTTCAATTTCAGGGTCTTATAGCTCAAAATAATCAGTAAATGCATGAAAAATAACAAATGAAGTCAGAAAGGGTTGAAAATTGATGATGTGGCTTTGAATGGTGCATTTTGAACACAGAAAAACTCTGGAGTTCAAATAAGTTCAAAAAAATGAAATCCCTTTGTAACAGACGAGTTTCCGTATGAAACCCTGATACTTCGAAAGAGATTGTTCGTTCTGTACACGACGTGCCTCCAGTTTTTGCCGTAACCCTCTCTACTTTCTTGTGCATGCTATGTGGGTGAAATGATGATACCATGCAAAAAGAAAATTAACTAAAAAAACTTTTATAAAACTCTAATAGCAAAAGGGATGAACTAAAAAGCTTTTATAAACCTTTAGTATTTTTTAAAACAAAATTATATAAAATTCATGCCACTGAAATTATCAAAGTATTTTCTGTTCAAAATAAACTTTAATAAAATAAATAAGTAGAAACAATATAAAATAAATTAAAATTAAATACAATAAATAAGTAGAAACAAAATAAAATAAACTTTTAGAAAATAAAGAAGTAGAAACAAAATAAAATTTATAAAAGTAAAATAAGTAAACTTTAATAAAATAAATAAAAATAGGAACAGTAAGTTTTTTGTTGTAATTAGAAACAAAATAAAATAAATAATGCAACAAAAAAATGAAAAAAGTGCCACCTACTGGGCCACCACGGCCTGAATACGACTAAAAACCCAACCATGGGCTAGGATTCAGGCATGTAGGAGGCCCATTAGGCCCACAAGCACATCGTTAAAAATTAGGCACGAAAGCCTGCAGTTCAGAGGAGCTCGAGAGGGTTGGCGGAGCAGCGCTTATTAACCACTCTCGAGCTCTCTCAACTAGCGAGGTGGTACTAAAGTTTTGGTCGCGACGCGGGCAGCACAGGGCCTCTGGTCCCGGTTGGTACGAACAACCGGGACTAAAGGGGTGCATTCATACCGGTTCGTGACACCAAGCGGGACCAATGCCCCCCCCATTAGTACCGGTTGGTGCCACCAACCGGGACCAAAGGCCGCCGCTTCCCGCCCTTTGGGTCAGCCGAAATCGACCTTTGGTCACGGTTGGTGCCCCCAACCGGGACTAAAGGTGGCATTAGTCCCGGTTGGTGCCACGAACCGGGACCAATGCTCTGGGTATATAAGCTGGACTTGTGTGAAAATTTCACAATTTCACCGTCAGTTCGTGCCCGACGCCCCAGCGCTGCTCCTCGTCGCCATCGCCGTCATCGCCCCTGCATCCAACGCCGTCGCCGCCCACGCCTCCAGCCTTGCGTCGCCCGCGCCCGCCTGCCCGACCATGCCGTCGCCATCCGAGCCCCTTCCATGCCCACCCCAGCAGGCGCCTCGCCTCCCGCCCGTCGCCATCGCCAGATGCCCCTGTGAGCAGCCGGCACGGTCTGACTCTGTTTTTATTTTGTATTAGATTAAATTTTTTGTTCATATATATATAATGTATATTTGTATGTATGTGGCTATATGTAAGTTCAGAGCATGTTTTTTTATTAGATTAATTTCTTATTAGATTTATTACATTAAGTTTTTTTGTTCACAACATGTTTTTGTTCATATATGTATTTTTTTGTTCATATGTGTATTAATGTTTTTGTTGCATATATGTAATTTTTTTTCAATGTATATAGGTATGTGGTAGCTATATATGCATGATGAGGGGGGTGGGGGTCGATATACCCCCTCCCCGATAATTTCAACATGAGGGGAGGTCGATATACCCCCTCCCCGATAACATTTTTTAGAAAAGTTATATATATCTAGCTGGGAAGAAAGGAAGAAGGAAGAATAAGAAAAGGAAGAAGAAGAAAAAAAAGAGGAGAAGAAGAAGGAATAGAGGATAAGAAGAAAAAATAGAGTCTATTTTTTCTTCTTCTCCTCTATTCCTTCTTCTTCTCCTTTTTTTCCTTCTTCTCCTCTTTTTTTATCTTCTACTTCCTCTTCTTAATTTTTATCGGGTCCGTTCCAAAATAACTTCGACATGATGGGTGGTCGATATATATACCCTCTCTCGACTGTGATAACTTATACCACGGGAGCACCCCCCCCCCCTCCCCGGCCCTCTCGCTCGACCAAAACTCTCGAGGACACCCAAACCGTAGAAAAAACGATGTCGGTCTCCTACTCCCTCCCGCCGCGCCCCTACCCGACAAACTCTCTCGAGGACACCCAAATTTACCAAGTTAAAAGAGCATTGTCATCGAGGCCACCCCATACCCTTGAAGCATTGTCGAGGCCACCCCAAACCCTTGAAGCGTTGCTGATCGAGGCCACCCCAAACCCTAGAGAAGCAGCGTCGAGGCCACTAATTAATATGATTCCTTATTGTGATTAGCTAGCTAGTTCTACGTTTTCCACTAATATATCCATCTGTCATGTTTGAATAATAATTGACATGTTGTAAAAATTTGCAGAAACTATGGACCCCCGAGACGAAGCAACAGAAGCGATGTTGGGGGACATAATCGCACAGGGAAGTGAGGCCGTCTTGTCGTTTCTCAACGACACCGATGGTCTGGAAGGAGAGGGTGAAGAAGCAGACTACGGTGATCAAACAATGGAGGAGGAATGACATGATCATGATGGCTCCGGTGACCCAATGCCGGTGCAAGAAGGACATCGTGATGACGGCTCCGGTGACCGAACGGAGTCCGGCCAGGTATATATATTAAGTAAGCATGTGTTGACTATAGCTAGCTAATTGATGCATTAATTGTTTTTGGTATGTACACATATATTAATGAACTCTCGTATTTCTTTTTTTTCTAGCCCTCCGGATCGAGCACAACTTCGGTAAAGAGACGAGGCCCGAAGAAAAAGTTGCACTCGGATGAAAGGTTTGAGATCATAGAAATCACGCGCGATGGCATGCCGATTGAACCCATCCGGACAAAGGAAGCATTTTCTTCTCAGTGCAGGGTTCTTGTTAGGGACAAGATCCCGATCAGCATCCACCAATGGTTTAAGCCGACTAAAGAAGACCCTGAGGTGTCTTATGTCTCCGATATGCACAAAGATGATGTTTGGACCGTGCTGAAGGCAAATTTCACCCTACCGCCAGAGGAGGATCCGGAGAAGCCAGTTAAAGAGCAATTGATCAAGTATCATACTCTTAAGAAGATGGCAGAACTATTCAGGAGGTGGAAGAATGAGCTGAAAAAATTTGTCGACAAAGAAGAGACACCAGAATTCGTTGGACGGTATGAGAAGATCAGAGATCACTGGCCCGCATTTGTGGCCCACAAGACATCGGACAAGAGTAAGAAGATGTCAATGACAAACAAGAAGAATGATGCGAAGAAGCTTCACCATCGCATAGGGTCAGGTGGCTACCTCAAAGCCCGGCCGTTGTGGGACAAGGCTGAGAATGACCTGCTTGATAAAGGGGTCGAACCAGAGACATTGAAGTGGCCAGACCGTTGCCGGACTTGGTTCTTCGGGGTTGGCGGAACCTTTGACCCTGTATCAGGGAAGTGCGTTTGGACGGACGAGCAACTAAGAATACCAGTCACGAAGCTTCAGGAGTATATCGATGCAGCCCAGCAAGGGACGTTCGTTCCAGACAGAGAGAACATGAGCTCACAATGGCCCTGGGGAATCCTGAGCACCCTGGACGGACACAAGGCACGCCAGGCTACGTTCCGTGGAAGGTTGGGTTTCTGGACGCAGGCGGTTACAAATGCCAGGAGAGGAGGAAGAAAGTGGAGCATACCCAACTTCAGGCGCTGCATGCAAGGGTACTAGTGATAGAGGAACGAGAAGCAAATCGCAGCAAACGACCTGCCGAAGCTTCCCCCGAAGCTACCCCGCCATCTCAGCGGAGAAGCAGTGTGGCTTCCACCGAGCTGCTTCAGCAGGAGCCTGTCTTGACGGCTCCTGCTAGCTACCCCGTGGATGCTATCACGGAGTCTCAACATTGCCACCTTATGATGCAATGGATGAAATTCAAAGTCAAGGCGGCTGTTTGCTCTGTTTTACCTACTGAACCTAGCGCAACCTACCACTGCCGGCCGATTCCAGAAGGATATGCTAGGGTGATGGTGGATCAAATAACGGACGGATTTGAGGACCTCGAGCTTGACCACCCTACGGGTGAAGGGGAGACTCACCTGGGTTCTTCTCTGAAGACTCCATGCCTATGGCGGAAGGAGCTCATCAACCTGCCGAACTGGACGCCTCCGCCTCCTCCTCCTCCTCCTCCGGCGAGTCAGGGCACTCCTCCTCCTCCTCCGCCTCCTCCTCGGGCAAGTGATCAGGGCACTCAGCCTCCTTCACCAGCGTGTGGCGGCACTCCGCCTCCTTCTCCGCCTACGCCGGCGCGCACGAGCAACCAGCCTCCTCCTTCTCCGCCTCGTCAGCAAGGGCGGAAGAGACCCGCCGCTGCCCCGGCTGCTCCGGAGCGTCGTAGTCCTTCTCCTCCGCCTCGAAAGAAAGGAAAGAAGACAACCACAACCGCTCCGTCTGCTCCGGCTTCTAGCAGTACAGCCAGAGGCGGGAGGCAATACAGATTCGGTCCTTCTCTGAAGACTCCAGAGAAGTTACCATACGAGAGGACCGAGGAGGAAAATGCGAAGATCGTGCGGACTGAAGTGAAGGACTTCTTTGAAGGGGTGAAAGCAAAGAAACATCCACCTCAGGAGGAGAAGATAGATCCGGTGAAAGTAAAGCGCACTATCAATGCCCTGAGGAAACCCACCAAAGTCTCCGCTGCAAACCAACTATGAGCACATTACTGAAAAGGTATATAGCGAAGCGGAGCGGTCGGGAAGTACTGTCAGTGATCGAAGATTAGCAGAACGACGAGCTGGGAAAAAAATTGCCCAGCTCGGAGAACAAGCGGACCAGTCGTGCCCCCCGCTCAAGGTGTCTAGCGATATCGTCGCTAATGATCTGAGGATGGTGTCCGGTTATAGCAATCTTGGATATTACCTGCCCGACGATGTACATTATGATTTCTTGAAGGTGGACGAACACAAATACCATTACGGGAAGCCTCTCGTCAAAGATGAAAAATCTCTAACAACGATGTTGCAAAGATTCCATGATTGGTACATGAAAACCTGCAAAGAGTCTAGGGGGACGAATACTTTGTATCTGAGAGTTAAAGAGGAGCACGACCTCTTTGGAATTGATGTATTGTCTGTTCCATTTGAGGAGTTTTTTCAGTTTTTCAATCAAAAGGCCCTCGATAAATTAACGGTCACTTGCTACTATCTGTAAGTACTACTTCTGTCATTAAGTCTCTATATATAGCTCAGCTCTTTCATTGCATGTATTTATAACTATCCTCACTATCTTATGCAGATTGAAGATCGTCGAGTGCAGAAAAGCAGAAATGTATGATATTGGGTTCATTAACCCAAATCTCATAGATGAATTTCAGGTTAAAAAGAGCGCCAAAGATGCCGAGGCCAACTTGCTCAAATCATTGATAATAAATCAAAACAAAGATAAAATACTCTTTCCTTACAACTTCAAGTGAGTGTTACTGTCTTGTGCATATTCGGTTTCCCTTATTACTCGAGCGAGGTTATAGTAATGTAACTGATGAGTTATGCATGCGTGCGCGGCTTCCACTATATTCTCCTATGGATTAAGCTTGAGCAGGGACTAGTAACCGTATTAGACTCGAGACGAAAAGATCCCGAGACCTATGCGGACATGACTAAAATTCTCAACAAGTAAGTTCAATCGATCATTATCGCACCATATCAGCAACTTTTTGTTCATTTCCTGATATCTAAATAATAATTATTTTCTTTGTCTTGCAGGGTTTGGAAAAAGTTCACCGCAGAAGCTCCGGGACTGCCGAAGGAGCTGCCATATACATACCCGAAAGTAAGTACTACTAGCTAACTAGTTCCGCGCATCTCCCGTTGATTCTAGCTACTTTCATCAATGCCATTTATAATGCTTCATTATCAGTTTGATTGACCTCTATTTCTCATAAAGTGCTTGTGGCAGGAACAAGGGAATGATTACTGTGGATACTACGTGTGCGAGTTCATCTACAACGCGACTTGCAAAGATAAGCGGGGCTACTCTAAAAGACAATATGAAGTGCGTAAGCAATAATATTCACAATTTCATTTTATTACACCATCATTTTTGTTGAGTTCATTCATATATATATATATATGTGTGTGTGTGTGTGTGTGTGTGTGTGTGTGTGTGTGTGTGTGTGTGTGTGTGTGTATTAACCCCCTTCTCCAAATTAGACGTGGCAGTTGCGGAATGAACTCCTATCACAAGATCGCATGAAAGCAATACGAGAGGAATTGGCGGGATTCTTTCTTGACCACGTCATCAATAAAGCCGGAGAATACCATGTTGATGTTGAGTTCATATATAATTAGGGGAGATTATATTGTAAGAGATCTTAATATTGTATATATGTAGCCAGTAGCGTCGGATAGATATACGAAAACTTGTTGTTCGCGCAATCTCTTGGAGAAGGAGAGGTCGATATCACTTCTATCTGTATGCATGACAAACTTACATTTAATGGTTTCCTTCATTTGCTTACTAGCTAGCGTGTCGAGGGCCTCTCTATATGTATAGTACGTAGCGTCGACCAAGCACGGAGATAAGAGAGGACACTTCTCTCTGTTAATTAATTAGCTACCTAACACAATATATGAAACACCTTAATTAATCATACAAAAACCCCAAACCCCCCCTCCCCTTCAGAAAAAAAACAAAAACCCTAGCCCCTGAACAGCAGACGCGTGGATGCCTATTGGTCCCGGTTGGTGCCACCAACCGGGACTAAAGGCCCTCCTGCCTGGGCTCCCAGCACCGGCCACGTGGAGGCCCATCTGTCCCAGTTCGTCTAAGAACCGGGGACTAAAGGCCTAGGGCTTTAGTAGCAACCATTTAGTCCCGGTTCAAAAACCGGGACAAATGGGCCTTACGAACCGGGACAATAGGCCCTTTTTCTACTAGTGAATGATGTGGGAATCAAAACTTTGTGGCAGTTGATGACATGTTGTGTTATTTTACATAATATGATTATCGAGGATGAGGGTGATGGTGTAGCCCGGAGAAGAAGTTGAAATCCCGGAAGATCAAGATGCGGTTCAGCTTATGAACTTTCTGCAGATGCATCAGAAGCTTCGAGATCAGCGGTGCACAATCAGCTACTCAATGATATTGTGGAGCACTTGAAATAAATTTTATGTAAACGCTATCTATGCTTGATACCAACAATTGCTATTTACGTATGACATTGTGCTGCATGATCGACGTGTAGGTAATTGCATGGATTTAAGATATATAGATGCCCAGAATGAAATATGAGCGCCCGTTCGGACGTGCCCGTGAACATCCCGTCGCGTCCGCGGGCGTTTGAGGGGCAGATTTGCCAAATCTGAGTGAAGATGCTATAAGACCAGTAACAGGAAACCGCTACGACTACACTGGCAAATAGTAAGGGAAGTACGACCAGGTCAGGTTCGCTAGAGGCAGTGCTACCTATAAATAGGCTTTGTTTTCATTTTTTTTCCTGCAGTGAAAGCCAACTTTCGTCTCCGGACAAGCAGCAAAATCCACATCTGTTGCAGAAACCAAGAAGCTATAGCATGGACGCCGCTGGCACGGCGACGGCGGAGGAGGACGTCACCCGTTTAGAAGATCTCCCGGAGAGCTGCGCGACACATGTGCTGGCGCTCACCTCCCCGCGCGATGCTTGCCGCTTCGCCGCCGTGTCCCCGTCCTTCCGCGAGGCTGCCGAGTCCGACGCCGTCTGGGATCGCTTCCTCCCGCCCGACTGCCGTGCCATCCTCCTGCACTGCTGCTCCGGCCGCCCGCCGCCGCTGTCGTCCAAGAAGGATGCCTACCTCTGGCTTTCTGACGGCGCCGTCCTGGTCGACGACGGCGACACGGCGGTGTGGTTGGAGAGGGGAAGCGGCGCCAAGTGCGTGGCGCTGTCAGCGAGGAAGCTGAGCCTGCCGTGGGACGAGGGCGAGTTCAGCTGGAGATGGACGGCTCACCCTCGCTCCAGGTAGTCGATCATTTTAGCATCCTTGCTATTCTTTTTCATTTCCTGATTACTAGTGGTTTTTTAAAGCGGATTCTCCTGATTAAGGGGCAGTTTGGTTCATGCCCTGGAGAAGAATTGCCTGGCCTGGAAACTCTCTGGGATGTGCTTGGATATTGTTTGGTTGAAGGCCACAAATTTTGAATTCCTCCCCGGCCTGGAGCTGATGGCCTGGCAGGCAACTTTATTAGCCTGGCTCAGGCGGGTGAAATGGCACGCCTGGGTGCCAGGCAAATGCCATTCCAAGCTGATTAGTACACATGCATTGATTATTATTGTTTCCTTATTTTACTAGCTTCTACCGTCTATTTTACTAGTTTTCATTGTCAATGAGGCAAAGCTTTGGGTCACCGCCGGGGCAAAGAAATTAGGGGCCATTATTTTGCGTGAGTAATCACTCATGCCGTGTAAGGATGCCTATTGTAACAAAACCTCTTCTCTGCTTAATTAATATATGAGGCAAATCTTTTGCCTCGGTTTAAAAAAAAAATCATTGTTCCCCTGCAAACTTCCTGTCAACATGGCATGCCACCCTGATTTTTTTATTGTATACCTACTCACACCCAGGCTAGGAGTCCAACCAAACAAGAGATGCACAGGCACGCCTGGCCAGGCAGAAATCCTCTTCTCTCCAGGCTACTACCAGGCACCCTTTTTTGCCAGTCATGCAGCCCAGGGCATGAACCAAACTGCCACGCCTTTTTTGCCGGCTACAGATCGATCAAGCACCATGCTGTTATCTGTCAAGTTGTAGATGTGCTCCATGCCATCTTTCTAGTTTTTTTTTTTTTTTGACCTTGTGCCATCTTTCTTGTTACATATCTTATCTTCTTGATTTGGGATCCTGGCCGATCGTTTTTCTTTAAACAACATCTTCGATCTGTCAACTGTCCTCCATGATTCCATCACACTTATGGTTGGCATACGTAATCCTGAAAAATAGAACACTTTAAACAACACACACATACAGAAGACACTATGATTTCGAGAGATGTGAGCTTCTCAAAATAAATATCAAGCCCGATCCTATCTGAGTGCCGGTCACTAGAGCACATGGCTTTCAGTCTTGCTAGTGTGCAAGCCAAAACACAAGAAGTGAGCATCACCTGACTCTTCTCCCTTTGATTGCTTCCAAGAGAAGACTTCCGCTCCGTGCTGCTTCGATTCACCGCCACACAGCCGGCACTCCCTCTTCTTGACCGCTCGGTAGTAGAGATCACAGGCTCCGCGTAGATTCAGCCGTGTCAACGTCTGAAAACAGTTCTGCGCTCAGATGGCGACGTCACCCGGTGCTGTGTGCTCAAGGCAGGCTACACACACCACGTAATTAAATAATTCAGCATTCAGTGCTGTATGCATCTTCGAGATCTGCATGGTCGCGTTGATTTCTCATGGTGCAAATCAGTCAACAATTTCCCGATCAATTCTCGCACTGTATAATATACTACTTCCTTCGTCTTACTCCCTCCGTCCGCAAATACTCGTCGGAGGAATGGATGTATCTAGATGTATTTTAGTTCTAGATACATTCATTTTTATGCGTTTCTTCGACAAGTATTTCTAAACGAAGGAAGTATAATGTAAATTTCTTTTAGCACTATACTAGTATCAAAAACGTCTTACATTATGAAATGGAGGGAGTATTAATCTGACTGTTCTCTTGCTGATCATGTTGATTTCTCAGGTTCGCGGAGGTGGCGCAACTGGTGCACTGCACCGGCCTGGACATCTACGGCCGGCTGCCGGCCGCTGCGCTGACACCGGGGACCGACTACGCCGCCTACTTGGTATTTGACGTGGCCGACGAAGGCCACCGCGGCCTGAGCTTCCCGGACCAGGAGACCACGGTGGGAGTTGGAGGTCGTGCGGCGTCGCGCCACGCCGTGTGCCTTCGCCCCGACGACGACGAGGCGTGCAAGTTCAGGGGCGTGGCCCGTGCGGACGGCAACGACGGGGTGAGGCGGCCGGCGCGGCGTGAAGACCGGTGGTGGGAGATGGAGATGGGACAGGTACGTATCGATGAAGCTATGGCCATCAAGGAGGAGGAGGTGATGTTTTTTTTTTTTTTGAAACCGAGGCAAAAGATTTGCCTCATATATTAATTAAGCAGAGAAGAGGTTTTGTTACAATAGGCATCCTTACACGGCATGAGTGATTACTCGCGCAAAATAATAGCCCCTAATTTCTTTGCTCCGGCGGTGACCCAAAGTTTTGCCTCATTGGCAATGAAAGCTAGTAAAATAGGCGGTGGAGCACACTTATGCCGGGAGACCCGTGCTTCCTTTCGTTTCAGATGGTCCACGACACGAGTATAGTCATCGAGGCCATCGCCTTTCTGTCGGGTACTTCTGTGGCGGAGGAGGTGATGGTGAGCTTTGAGGTGTTGGAGTGATACCCCAAGCGCGGGCTTATTGTCGAGGCCGTCGAATTTAGGCCAGTTTGATATTTTGTGTAGAACGCGGCTATGAGGCACGCCCGACTTTTACGACTTACTGTATTAACGAGTTGAATGTCTATGTGTTGCAAACAACATGTGGTTGCCTGGTGGGATTTTTTTTCCGATAAAAGTGGATTTTTTTTCGGAAATTTTTTCAATCTATTCATGTTCAATCATGGCAGTACAACGAATATCAGAAATAAAAATTACATCCAGATTCGTAGACCACCTAGCGACGACTACAAGCACCGAAGCGAGTCGAAGGCGCGCCGCCGTCATCGCCCCTCCATCGCCGGAGCCGGGCACAACTTGTTGTAGTAGACAGTCGGGAAGTCGTCGTGCTAAGGCCCCACAGGACCAGCACCCCAGAACAGCAACCGCCGCCGATGAAAAATAACGTAGATCGGAAGGATCCAAACCGTAGACACACGAACGTAGATGAACAACGACGAGATCCGAGCAAATCCACCAAAGATAGATCTGCCGGAGACACACCTCCACACGCCCACCAACGATGATAGACGCACCGCCGGAACGAGGGCTAGGCGGAGAGACCTTTATTCCATCTTCAGGGAGCCGCCGCCGTCTCGCCTTCCTGAGTAGGACACAAACCCTAATAAGATTAAAAAAAATACTAAAAACGGAGCCCTCCCGCCGGCCCTTGCCAGGATCCACCGCGTCTCCATGGCCTTAGGGCCATCGGAAACGAGGCGGACCTGCGCCGGCGCCGGCGAGAGGCACGAACCCTAACTTTCTTTCTTGAAGAAGGAGGAGGCTTGGTGGTATGATAAAAGTGGATTTTATGAGCTCTTTTACGGTACCCCTAAATGAACGTGAGCCAACCATCCTTCTTAATCTGACGGTCAATCCTAGATGGTACTCCAATACAAGTCCTAGGGAGTACTACCACAAAAGAATATGGAGTACCTTGATGGTAGAGGTAAAATCGTAATCAATTGGTGATGATTAAACAGAATGAGACGCCAAGTTCGTAGGGACTTCTCGTAAGGGTGTAAACACATTCTTCAAACATAATTTTGTGAGGAACCCTAATCCCAAACCAATATCATTCGCAGAAAAAAAATCTCAAAATCAATACGATGATCCTGCATGGCGGGCCTTGACGAACAGGGTCATCAACAGGGTCATCACCATCGAGGGGATTTGAAGTAGGTTAGAGAAGTTCACATTGTGCGTTCATGCCTCACAATCCAGGTTGTGCACATGGTGATGCGCGTGTCAATGGCCGCCGACGATTGCTGTGCTTACGCGAATTGGTCGGGGATGGCTCCGAGAAACTGGCCCATCACGGTTGTTCGGGGAGAAATGCAGATCGTATAGCACCGCAGTTCAATTAATCTACAATTAACAGGAATTTACGGATGATTACTGTTAGAGTTGTGTCGAATATAGTGTACAAGGTAGGTTACAGTTGGACTTGTAGTTGTATCGTGTTTACATAGGATGTGGAGTCGTGTCCTAGTAGGACACTTGTATCCTAGGCCTCTCTTATATAGCGGGGGTAAACACAAGATGTAACCAATGACAACATAATAGCACCAGAACGCAGTGGAAGCCGGCGGCATGTGCCGATGTCTGAAGCGACCGGGTGCGGTATTGTAGCGGTGTCATGGGGAGGAGCGCTCATAGTCAAGCCCCGGGGATGTAGCCATATCGGTGAACCTCGTTAACAAATCTCGGTATCTCGGTGTCGTGTTCGTGTGATTGCTTGAGTCCTCGGATGATCAATAAAGTGCCTCGGATTTATTCTAACAAGTGGTAACAGAGCTAGGTTATTCGGAGGTTGTGGATTGTTGATCTAGAGGAGGAAGATTTGATGTTTCGATCGATATCGTGACGAGCACGGTTGAGATTTGGTCAGAATACGTCAAAGGCGATAGGCAATCACGGCGACCCTCGCAGATCGGATCGGACATGCAAGCGCTAGACGTGCGGCGAAAGATCTGGCATAGATCGTTCGGGCGAGCGTAGTAGCGGCGGAAGGTGCAGCAGACTCAACATAATCGAAAGAAGTCCAAATACCCCCCTGAACTGTCAGATTTCGAACACATCACCCCCCGAACCGCAAAACCGGACTCTTAATCCCCGGACCGTCGGTTACTGGACAAATCACCCCCGAGGCTGTTTTGGTGGGTTTGCCCACCAGTTTTGCCTATGTGGCTCGGGCAGTTGAGCGCTTTAATTGAGGGGGTTGCCACATCGGCAATAGTTGGAAAAGAAGGTCTAATCCACCCCCTCGCCCTGCCTCGACCGCTCCGTTCGCCTTTTCACCTCCCGCTCCCCTGTCTTCTCGCTCTGACGACACGACGGCGATTTGGGCGACCACGGCGGTCTTGGCGACGATCGTCGGCATGGTGCGAACAAGCTGGACCCGGCAGAACGATCGTGTCGGTGCGCTAACATTGCCCTACAAATCTTGCCTTTTTGTTCGCATTAGGCCTGTCAGTTAGGGGTTTTCAGAGGATTTGATTTGGGGGCTAGGGTTTAGTTCATCATGTTGAGGAAATTTCGATTTTGACAGCATGGTGGAAGCAGTTGCTAGAGGGTGCTGGTTTAGGACTTCTGTATATGAAATCGATGTGCCTATTTAAATGATTTAGGGTTTTCTTGATCTGAAGAAAAAAGACAGTTTTTTTGGAGAAAAGTTCAGTATGTCTTTTGAAATTGATGTGCATATGCTCTATAATTGATGTAGGGTTATATGATGTGCGATTACATTTATTATCTGCTCAATTACTTAGGGTTGTTTATTGTCTCATTTTTGTTTAGGAAATGGATCCCTTTGGACTATCTTTTGTGTCGATTCCACTTGATGGAGATTTTGAGCATGATGGAAAGGATTGGGTTTATTTGGGAGGCAAAACAGGGCTATCCACAATTGAGCATCCAATGTTGTCACTATATGAACTGAAGAAGAAGCTTGCGAGATCATGTATCCTGCTCTGTTTTGCTCTAGAAAACACTAAGTTGCAAATGGAAATATCCAGGTGATGATATGGCAAATGCTTTGCTTGTACTGGATGATCAGCAATCAGTGGAGATGATGGCAAAGCATGTGACTGATGGTGGTGTGATTGACATATATGCTACCATTCTTGCTGAAAAAAGTCCTGAAGCAAGTGAAAGAAATGCAGATTCAGTGTTTGAGAGAGGAAAAGGTGTTGCAACCGAGGAGGTGCAGATTTCAGGTGACTCAGACAGTGACAGTGATAGTGACTATGTTGTGCCTCCTGCAGAGAGCAATAGTTCTGCTGAAGATGAAGAAATTAATGAGTACAGAACGTATGCTAAAGAATTCAAGTTGAAAAAGAGAAAGAATATGCTAGGGGAGGAAGAAGCAAGAGCTTGCAATGTTCCTGATGAGTTCATTGTACCAGAAACATGTAAGCTGGATGATGATGCAGATGACACTCCATATTTTGAAAGTGATGATGATCTTTCTTATGATGAGGCTAGTGATGGAGAGGTCAATGATGCAAGGGCACCTGCAGCTCAAAGGACAGCACCAAGACAATTTATGGCTCCCAGGGCTTCAAACTCTCAGCCAAGCACCTCACAAATTCCAGCTTATGGTGATGGGAGGTTTGAGTGGCTTCTAACAGGAAGGAGGGGATAGTTTACCTATGCATCATTGGTGAAGTGTAGCATCGTTGATAAGTCCGGCTTTTGTTGATGTAAAACATCATCTTAAATGATGTGCTTTTGGTCATGTAAAACTTAGTGATGGTGGATGATGAATGACAATGCAAAACTGCTGCATTATGTGCTTTTGGTGATGTTAAACTTTATTCTAGAGCTATTTGAATGGAAGAACAATATGCTACAATTTCAAATTCTGGTGCACATTTTGTGTGCAAGTGTTATTCATTTCTGTCTTTGGGTTACTACAATTTCAATTACATTGCAAGTGCATTCATTTTTGCACTTCAGTGTCTTGCTCTGTTTTAACAGTGATCATGTTGAAAATTTGTACAAGTGGTCATCTACACTTGCCTCTTTTAGTTTTACACTAAATGTTGTAGACAAAATTCAGTCAAACTTGCTCTGTTTTAACAGACTGAATTTAACAATGTCTTGCTCTCTGTTTTAACAAAGTGATCATGTTGAATTCAGACAAACTGTCAGTAGACAAAATTCAGTGGCCCGAAGATACTAGTGCTCATTTCGCATAAAGTTGACACTTAGCACAACAGCCCCAAAGGTTCATAGATAGCAACAAGATCAAGCATAGATACAATGCAATCTTTCAACGCCCGACACAAAGAAAATGCAACAGAACAAAACCATTGCAAGTGCAACAGGAAAAAGCCATAAAATCTTTCTAAAAACCCGCATCGGTGAATCTTCATCTTGATGTCTTGATTTCAGCAGCTTGGATGTCAATCTTCTCCTGAAGTTTTGCTTCTCCATCTTCTCAAACCTCTCTTTCTCTAGATCTTCCATCAGCCTCATGTTCTCCTCGCTCTTCTCCCATACAGACATTGCGCAGGTCCACAATAAGTCGCTCGACAAATGGTGTTGTCGGATCATCGAACCAGCGGTAAACCTCACAGCCATCAGTGCCTCCAATCTTGTGCAATTTCAGCAAAAGGATCCAAAATGAGCAACTAAAACAGTGCTAATCAAATGGAATAAGAACGCAACAAAAAAATACCTTCCGAAACCTGCACTTGTGATATCTTCTTCCAGGATTTTCATCACTCCATGAAATCCATCTTGGCATCTTGAATCCACACTCGCAATTAATCGGTGGCTCGTAGGCCATCGGGTGCTCTCTGTAGGGGATTGGCGGCCCTAAACTACGGCGGTTCCTAGAGGAGGATGAACCGCAGGGACGAGCTCGAGCTTCGCCATGGCAGAGCAGGCTGAATAGAGGAGAGAAGAGAGGGAATGGGGACTGGAGATGAACCCTAGCAAGGGAGGGGGGATTTATTCTTCTCCCGCGCGAAACAGAAACGCCCGAAGCTGATTCCCGCGCAAAAGAGGCGCCTCAGTCAATCTACCTGGCAAAACAGCCTCCACGTAGGCAAAACCGGGTGGGCAAACCCACCAAAAGCGGCCTCGAGGGTGATTTGTCCGGTAACCCATACGATCGAGGATTAAGAGTCCGGTTTTGCGGTTCGGGGGGTGATGTGTTCGAAATCTGACAGTTCAGGGGGGTATTTGGACTTCTTTCCAACATAATCGGATCGCAGGAGCACTGGACTAAGCGGACGCCATCAGGGGTGTAGCGTGGTGGGCCATGGCACTTGAGGGCAGGCCTTGGCATGATGGTCTGTGCGGCCTAGTCAGGCTGTTTGTGCTGGAGGCTTAAAGCGCACTGTGTTGGGCTGGCAAGGCCGATGGTGGGCTGTTGCACGCACGTGTGTCCGCGGGAGGAGGCTGCGGAGTGTATGGATGCTACGGCATACAAGATTTGTTTATGACAAAAAGAATTGGCACAAGGGCTGAGAGTCAAGGCCGTGATATGCTATGAAGAAAGGAAAAATAAGTTCTAAAGCTACATACGTGTGATGAATCAAGAGTTTGAGCTAGCTTAGCTTTGTTGATCTGTGGCATGTTCACACGGGAAGGCTATGGAGGACTTTGCTTTGGTTTCTTTGTCGGTACACGTTTGTGTATGGATGGCGAAGGTCACGATGATGGCTTGAGTCTGGAATGTGTCTGCAGTCGGATATGTTCGGCTGGGTCGGACTAGACAGTTTGACGGGATCGACGCAAGTCGGTTGGTACAGAAGACCGTGGTGGGATCGGCGAAGACGACATAGGAGCGTGATGCTGATGGTGACTGACTTCTGGGTGTGGAAACACATGGCGCAGACCCCGAGGGCTTGTGTGGCTTCGACAAGACTATGGCGCGGGGTTGATTCAAGACGGTGCACATGAGAGCTTGAGGTCGACGGGGCGCGACGGTGGACTGATCATCTACCATGGAGTCATGTTGAAGGTGGAGCTGGATTGAGGGGCTACGATATAAGGATCCAGGGAATCGAAGCCTATTCAGCAAGGGGGAAAAAGCGGGTGACATGCAGTCCGGACTGGAGCCCAGTGGTCTGATGGAAGCGTGAAACTCGTCATCGGTCGGTGATGATCGATGGTACTCTGCAGTGGAGGTTGAGTGGTGTGGGTTCGCGACCCTTGAGACTCGACCGGGACAGCGGAGGCTCGACGCGGTAATAGCGACGAGGCGTGTGATATGCACGGGACATGGAGACGGGCCAGGGCTCTGGTGGTCATACATGTGGTGAGACAACTGCGAATTTGACTCGGGATGACTACAAGCAATGGTGAATTTCCTTCAAGTTTCAGATAGACGGCCAAGGAAGAGCGGTGGTGTTGAGTTCAGGTAACTCTTATGTGTGACACCCAATATGTGAGTTGTTCACTTTCACGCAGGTTAGTGATCGGTGTGTGATGACGTTGATGGATACTCTGGAAGTTGGGAGCACAAATTGAGTAACAAGGAACTTAATTTTGCTTGAGTGTTGACCGTGGTCAAGAAAAGAAGGGACTACAAGTTGCAGGTGGAGTCATATGGAGTCTTTGGAGTAGCAGCGGTTCTCATGGGATAAACTCAAGTCCAATGTACACGGAAGTTTGACGCATGGACGAACTCAAGGTGGTGGAGAATATTCGCCAAGGTGGAGTTTGTTAGAGTTGTGTCGAATATAGTATACAAGGTAGGTTACAGTTGGACTTGTAGTTGTATCGTGTTTACATAGGATGTGGAGTCGTGTCCTAGTAGGACACTTGTATCCTAGGCCTCTCTTATATAGCGGGGGTAAACACACGATGTAACCTATGCCAACATAATAGCACCAGAACGCAGGGGAAGCCGGCGGCATGTGCCGGTGTCCAGGGCGACCGGGTGCGGTATTGTAACGGTGTCATGGGGAGGAGCGTCCATAGTCAAGCCCCAGGATGTAGCCATATCGGTGAACCTCGTTAACAAATCTCGGTGTCGTGTTCTTGTGATTGCTTGATCCTTGGATGATCAACGGAGTGCCTCAGATTTATTCTAACAATTACTACGTTAGTGTTTCTTGATTTAATTGTTCGTGTATTGATACTGGGAGCAAAACAATAAATCTCACGATCGGGGCAATGATGGGGAGGACAAAAGCTTCAGCCGCTACCACGATGGGGTAACAAACAATGCGATTGCGGCGGCCAGATGCGGTTGATTGGGATGGAACAAAAGTCAAAACTAATTAGCGAAGGCAAAAGGTCTAAAATATCTCTGTAGATTTTTTTTGCATGGTAATACATGTCGCATTCATATCATAAAGAACAAAGTATAAATCACGTAAAAACTGACATGACAAAACTGAAAAGATAGCAGAACATTTCGGAGCTTGACACCAACGCTCGTCAACTGCCTCCGGCACCACCACAGCAGCCACCGAAGAAAAGAATGACGAATCACCACCTCACCCGAGCTCGATGTGGCTCCATCGCTGATATGCAGCTTTGCGGACCTCCAAGGTGGCTCACCAAAAGTGAAGCCCTTACCGTTGAACGAATCAGACCGGGGCAACACCCCGGACACGCCATCGAACTCCAGATCTAGCACCCCACCACGACTAAGACGTTGAAGGAGGAAACCATATCTGCCATCCATGAACCACGAGCCCAGTAGATATTCCGTCTTCGAGATGTCGTTGATGCAGACCACAATCTGCATCCGCTCCTGGACTACCTCCCAAGCTCCACGTCGACGCTGGAGCAAACATCGTCGCAACGGCGGAGCCCGAGGACACAGGTCCACCACGAGGATGCCGCTGCCGCCACACCATCCTTGCTTGAACAGACTGGTTTCCAAATCCATCCTCGACCATAGGACCGATGGCCTCGTCAGGGAAGGATCCGAAGATTCTTTATTCAGCGTCGCCATCGTCGTCACCAAAGCAAAGACGATGAACAACCTAAAAACCTAAACTATAAGGGAGTAAAATTGATCCACACATGTGGATCCGGCGGGCCCCCTCACTACCGACGACCGAGGTCGCCGGCGGAGAGGAGCCACCGGAGAACGGCGTTGGAAGATCGGCCCTGGCGGCGGCTAGGGTTGCAGCCGCTAGGGACAAGAGGAAAACTGGCGATGGATTTGGATTGTTGAGGCTTGCGTGCGCTGTTTGCCAAATAGGTCGTCTGTAGGCAGCAAATATCCCTATAGATGGATGGTTGGATTTATCTGGTACTCCCACCTCTCTGCAGGGAGTGCCAGGGTACCTGTAAAAGCTTTTGGATTTTATTGATTTAAAATGAAGCATCATACAAACAAATGAGCACACGTCTGGCTTCTGCATATCTAAGATGCACACAATCAACACCAACACACGCACATAAAAATATGCCGGCAAATAGCAAAGTCATACAAGACTAAACTATGCGTAGGTGAGGAAAAAAACCAAAGCGATCAGATCACGATCGACAAACTATAACAATGACCATATCTGCACCGACAATCTCATGACACCACGCGAACGACGACGTTTTCAACAGCAATGCCTTAAGGAAGGGAGCGACACTCAAGTGTTTGCCTGGTTAGATGGTTAGCAGAACAGTGACAACCCAGCACACTAGTGCTTAGCCTCTCGGAAAAGCTCGTAGGGGTAGGGGGTGCATGTCTGTGTGCATCTAGCTATGAGGCCAGGCTTTCTTTCGATGCGATTGTATCACCTCGATATATCTATTCAATGAAATGTCCTTTATCGAAAACGTGAAATCTAATATAGACGGAGCTCGTCGTGATGAGGACGGCTACAACATATGGTGCTGATTATGACAACGACAACGCTACTGATCAACGACGTGCAGCAGCTGATGCCTCGTGGAGCTCTCGCCGCCCCGTGCAGCAGCTAGCTGCGCTAAATATCACCCTCAAACGACTAAGTAAAAAACAGATACAACATCATAGAGACCACATGATGACTGTATCTGTACGTGTAGCTGTGCAGGCATCCCTGTACCCCGAGAAAATTAGAGAAGGGCATACGTAACTAGCTAGAGCGTCGAGTACACCACCGTCGAGGCCGAGTTCTTCGAGTTGATCGGTAGTCAATCAGCACCAATGGACAACAAAAACAGCCACATCACCCATGTACCATTGCCCTCCCGCTGGCCAAGGACAGAGGGTCGCGGCCTCGCGGCCTCGCCGCTAGAGCTGGGGAGCAGGAGCCCCACGACACCTAGCTCCACGAGTAATAGGGCGACCTGGAGGCTCCTCCCAGTGACCTCGACGAGGAACAAGGTCGAAGCAACACGGGTGACGTGGACATGGAGGAAGGTAGCAGCCGGACGAGTACGCCTCGGCCACCAAGCTCCGCTCAAACGACTTCATCGACCGCTACCATTCCCTCCATGGCTAGTGCCCCAGGATCTCCCGACCGCAGGAGGCCTCCGATGGTGAAGACGAGGACCAAGCGAAGGTGTGTGCAAGAGGAAGAGCAGTGCAACTCATAGGCTAATAGGTGTTTGTTTCCATTGATTAACAGAATTAAGGAGGACGAAGGCTATGTCTCGTCTAGATGTAGCATAATATGTCACATTTAAGATGACGTCGCCCCTATTTGTGGCAGGACTGACTACCAGTCAGTCGATTGAATCAGAATTGGGTCAGTCATCCTTTCTTTTGGACATGCAGCGTTCTATCAATGCTTTTGGGACGCGATTAAGGCAGACTTGGTCCAGTTGTTTAACCAACTGCATTTCGAGGACCTTGATATTTCTCGTCTAAACTTTAGGAAAATTATCCTATTGCCTAAGATTAAGGAGGCTAGTCGTATTCAACAATATCGACCGATTTGCCTTTTGAATGTAAGTTTTAATTTTTTTACGAAGGTAGCGACTAATCGGTTGAACGGTGTAGCTGACAATGTTGTAAAACCCACTCAAATAATATTTATGCAAGGCCGCAACATATTAGATGGAGTGGTCGTCCTACACGAAACTGTACATGAACTGCACCGGAAAAGGTTGAACGGTGTCATTCTTAAAATTGATTTTGAGAAAGCCTACGACAAAGTTAAGTGGCCCTTCCTGTTGCAAACCTTGCGAATGAAGGGGTTTTCATAAAAATGGTGTCGCTGGGTAGAGAGCTTTGTCTCTGGAGGTAGTGTGGCCATAAAAGTTGACGATGACGTTGGCAACTATTTTTAGACAAGGAAGGGGCTTCGTCAAGGCGACCCCGCATCTCCTATTCTGTTTAACATTGTGGCCGACATGCTAGCTTTCCATGTTGAGCGGGCTAAGCTGGATGGTCAAATTAGTGGGGTCATTCCACACTTGGTAGAAGATGGTCTATCAATTCTATAATATGCGGATGACACGATACTATTCATGGATCATGATCTAGATAAGGCAAGAAATCTCAAGCTGCTCTTATGTGCTTTTGAGGAACTTTCTGGTCTCAAAATTAATTTTCATAAAAGCGAACTCTTTTGCTTTGGCGATGCTGCAGAACCAGCACCTGAGTATGCTGAGGTTTTTGGATGCCAACTCGGGCAGTTGCCGATTCGGTATCTGGGTATTCCTATACACTATCGGCGTTTAATTATCGCCGAGTGAAAGCTTGTGGAAGAGAGACTTGAGAAACGATTAGCCAGTTGGAAGGCCAAACTCTTGTCTTATGGGGGGCGATTGATCTTGATCAATTCTGTCCTAAGCAACATGGTTTTATATATGTTATCATTCTTCCACCTGCCGAAAGAGGTTCTACAGCGTCTAGACTACTTTAGATCCAGATTTTTTTGGCAGTGTGATAACGAAACCAAAAAATATCGACTGGCTAGGTGGAGCGTATTATGCAGACCTAAAAGTCAAGGGGGTCTGGGAATCCAAGACCTTGAGATTAAAAACATCGCTCTCTCAGTAAGTGGGTTTATAAACTACTCACTGAGAATGGAGTATGGCAAGAAATCATTCGCAACAAGTATGTGGGATCCAATGCCATTTGTCAAGTTCATTGGAAACCCGGGGATTCACATTTTTGGAGTGGTGTCATGAAGGCCAAGGAATTCTTATTTCAATTTGGGACCTTCTCGGTTAGGGACGGTTCTCATGCAATTTTTAAATAGCGGTATGAACCGCAAATACATTGCATAAAAATTGAGTGAGCATATATTCGTCTCAAAACATGCATGAAAACCATGGGCTTTGGCAGCCAAAACTATACTAGGCTGTGATGCAGTACATAAACATGCAGACACGCCCATATGCATACACGCATGCACCAATAAACAATCATCATTAGTTTTTTGGTTATGCGAATGGAGCATAATTAATACTAAAACTAATACAAAATTAAAAGAACTTTTAAAAGGAGAAACGGATTAAATTTGCACAAATTATTGGCATTAGTATTACCATACAAAACGAAATAAAATAAAAAAAATTAAACAAATGATGAAAAAATTGCACACAACTTACACAGAAATTGCATTTTTTTATAATATGCAAGAATAAATATATAATAATGAAAACTAAAAAATGAAAAAAAGATGAAGTTTTCTATGAAAGAATGAGTTCGTGGCATTGGTATTACCCTTTAAAAAACTAAAACAAAATCAGAATAATGAAGTTTTCTAAAAAAAATAGAAGAAACAAAATGAAAAAGAAAAAACTGTCAAAACTTGCACACAATTTGCACTGAAATTGCACTTTTCGAAATATGGAAAGAATAAGCATATAACAACGCATTTTTCGCATTCTACTATAATTTACACATAGTGCAACTGCAAAAATGTATTTCCTTTAAGAAGAGGATTAAAAAAACTTACGCACAACTTTGCACCGAAATTGCACGTTATCGTAGTATGTAAAATAAATCATATAATTATGAAATTTTGGCACATATTATATAGTGTTTGTTTTGTATATAATTACACTCAGCCAAAAACCCATAAAAGACAAAAATTAATGAATAAAGAGAAGAAAAAGGGAAAAGGAAAAAGAAAAACGCATAGAAACAAAAAACATAAATAAAAAATGAAGCAAAAATACCCATAAAAGAAAGCAGCATTGGTATTACCATTTAAGAACCAAAAAATGGGAAAAAGAATCTAAAAATTGACAAAATTTGCACAAAATATACATAAAAATTGCGCTTCTTTACAATATGCAAGAATAATCATATAAAAGTGGAACTTCTGCAAAAACAAAATCTAAGAAGAAATGAATAGTGGCATTGGTATTAACCTTAAAGTAGAATGAATATGAAGTAAAGACTAAAACAATATCAAGATAAAGATTTTTTTTGAAAAAGAATGAATTAGTGGCGGTCATATTTTATTTAAGAAGAAATAAAATTTATAACAAAAACTTACGGACAACTTTGCACAGAAATTCCATTTTCTCGTAATATGCAAAAATAATTGTATAATTACGAAATGTTGGCACATATTATATAGTATTTGTATGTATATATTTACACCCAGCCAGAAACCCAAAAAAACAAAATATGACCAATAAGGAAAGAAAAAAGTAAAAATAAAATATGCAACCCAGAATTAAACGAGCGCAACTAAGACAAAGAAATTGACCTGGTACCGATTTGACTGACCAAAGCAACACGTCAATTGATTCCTTCCAGCCCAGCCCAACAACAAAATTAAACAGAAAAAATGAAAACATCACAGATCTCAAAGCACGATCCAACGAACAGACAATCGATTGACCACAAAATGAAAAGCCAGCTGACTGAAATGTAGCTAATGTGAATTGTGGCCTGCTTGTTGAAAGCTTCCTCCCACTGTTTGTTTTTGACTTTTTGTATTGTCCAGCCAGCCGCTGTTTTATTGATTGATTGTTCTTTTTCTTATTGTCCAACCCAGCTTCTGGAACAAGATGTAAAAAGAAGCACTCTAATCAAGAATCAAACTTCCAACCTCAGCCTACTAAATGTGTATTTGTAACCAAAGAACTAATAGCTGTTGGTGGCAAATTATCAACACACATTTTTAAGAACTCAATGAATCGTCGGATCTGAAACCTTTTTTAACATTTATTGAAAAATTGTGAATAATTTTGAAAATGCGGAATAATTTTTTCAAACATAGAGAATTTTTGGAAGTACAAACATTTTAAAATGGGAATAATGTTTGAAAATTACAAACATTTTCTGGAAAACACAAAAACATTTTCAAAATGAGAACATTTTTCAAAATTCACGCACATTTTTTGAAAAAACTGGTATTTTTATCAAAACATAAACATTTTTTGAGTTTATGAACAATTTTTTAAAATGGAACATGTTTTGAACATTCGAAACATTTCTTATATATAAACTGAGCTTTTGTAGTGCATGATGAACTATTATTAATATACGCTTTTTAACAAACTAAACTTTTATTTAGTGTATGGTGAACTTTTTTAGTTTTTTTAGTGCGTACTTGTATGCGTGAATCATCGTGCATGCCTTTTATTTCTTGGCCTTGTATATATTCATGTACCTCGAGTTAGTCACGTAAGAGGCAAAAAAGAAATCAACCCTATTTACGAGTCGATGGTGGACTTGAAACTGAAGCAAAAAATCCAGGCCCAATTGTGAGTCAAAGGATGGACTTGCAAACTGGAGAAAAATGAGGAAAGAGCCCAGTTTCATGTCAATGATGTACTTGCAACTCAGACAAATATAAATGGCCGACACAGTTGCGGGTGAAGGAAATATGCCCTAGAGGCAATAATAAAGTTGTTATTTATATTTCCTTATATCATGATAAATGTTTATTATTCATGCTAGAATCGTATTAACCGAAAACTTAGTACATGTGTGAATACATAGACAAAACAGAGTGTCACTAGTATGCCTCTACTTGACTAGCTCGTTGAATCAAAGATGGTCAAGTTTCCTAGCCATAGACATGAGTTGTCATTTGATTAACGGGATCAAATCATTAGAGAATGATGTGATTGACTTTACCCATTCCGTTAGCTTAGCATTTGATCGTTTAGTATATTGCTATTGCTTTCTTCAAGACTTATACATGTTCCTATGACTATGAGATTATGCAACTCCCGAATACCGGAGGAACACTTTGTGTGCTACCAAACGTCACAACGTAACTGGGTGATTATAAAGGTGCTCTACAGGTGTCTCCAATGATACTTGTTGAGTTGAGATAGATCGAGATTAGGATTTGTCACTCCGATTGTCGAAGAGGTATCTTTGGGCCCTCTCGGTAATGCACATCACTATAAGCCTTGCAAGCAATGCAACTAATGAGTTAGTTGCGGGATGATGTATTACGGAACGAGTAAAGAGACTTGTCGGTAACGAGATTGAACTAGGTATTGAGATACAGACGATCGAATCTCGGGCAAGTAACATACCGGTGACAAACGGAACTACGTATGTTGTTATGCGGTTTGACCGATAAAGATCTTCGTAGAATATGTAGGAGCCAATATGAGCATCCAGGTTCTGCTATTGGTTATTGACCGGAGACGTGTCTCGTTCATGTCTACTAGTTCTCGAACCCGTAGGGTCCGCACGCTTAACGTTCGGTGACGATCTGTATTATGAGTTTATGTGTTTTGATGTACTGAAGGTAATTCCGAGTCCCGGATATGATCACGGACATGACGAGGAGTCTCGAAATGGTCGAGACATAAAGATCGATATATTGGAAGCCTATATTTGGACATCGGAATGGTTCCGGGTGAAATCGGGATTTTATCGGAGTACCGGGAGGTTACCGGAACCCCCCGGTAAGTGTATGGGCCTTATTGGGCCATAGTGGAGAGAGAGAGAGAGAGAGAGAGAGAGAGAGAGAGAGAGGAGACCAGGGCAGGCCGCGCGCCCCCTCTCCCTCTGGTCCGAATTGGACTAGGAGGGGGGCCTTTCCTTCCTCCCTCTCTCCCCCTTCCTTCTCTCCTAGTCCAACTAGGGAAGGGGGGGGGGGGGGAATCCTACTCCCGGTGGGAGTAGGACTCCTCCAGGGCGTGCCATAGGAGGGCCGGCCCTCCCCCTCCTCCACTCCTTTATATACGGAGGAGGGGGCACCCCATGGACACACAAGTTGATCAGTTGATCTTTTAGCCATGTGTGTTGCTCCCCTCCACCATAATCCAGCTCGGTCATATCGTAGAGGTGCTTAGGCGAAGCCCTGCGTCGGTAGTATCATCATCACCGTCATCACGCCATCGTACTGACGGAACTCTCCCTCGAAGCTCTGTTGGATCGTGAGTTCGTGGGACGTTACCGAGCTGAACGTGTGCTGAACTCGGAGGTACCGTGTGTTCGGTACTTGGATTGGTAGGATCGTGCAGGTGTGCGACTACATCAACCGCGTTGTCATAACGCTTCTGCTTACGGTCTACGAGGGTACGTCGACGACACTCTCCCCTCTCGTTGCTATGCATCACCATGATCTTGCGTGTGCGTAGGAATTTTTTTGAAATTACTACGTCAGTGGCATCCGAGCCTGGTTTATGCGTAGATGTTATATGCACGAGTAGAACACAAGTGAGTTGTGGGCGATACTAGTCATACTGCTTACCAACATGCCATACTTTGATTCGGCGATATTGTTGGATGAAGCGGCCCGGACCGACATTATGCGTACGCTTATGCGAGACTGGTTCTACCGACGTGCTTCGCACACAGGTGGCTGGCGGGTGTCAGTTTCTCCAACTTTAGTTGAATCGAGTGTGGCTATGCCCGGTTCTTGTGAAGGTTAAAACATCACATACTTGACGAAATATCGTTGTGGTTTTGATGCGGAGGTAAGAACGGTTCTTGCTCAGCCCGTAGCAGCCACGTAAAACTTGCAACAACAAAGTAGAGGACGTATAACTTGGTTTTGCAGGGCATGTTGTGATGTCATATGGTCAAGACATGATGCTAAATTTTATTGTATGAGATGATCATGTTTTGTAACAAAGTTATCGGCAATCGGCGAGAGCCATATGGTGTCGCTTAATTGTATGAAATGCAATCACCATGTAATTGTTTTACTTTATCACTAAGCGGTAGCGATAGTCGTAGAAGCAATAGTTGGCGAGACGACAACGATGCTATGATGGAGATCAAGGTGTCGCGCCGGTGACGATGGTGATCATGACGGTGCTTTGGAGATGGAGATCAAAGGCACAAGATGATGATGGCTGATGACCCACAAGTAAAGGGGATCTATCGTAGTCCTTTCGATAAGTAAGAGTGCCGAACCCAACGAGGAGCAGAAGGAAATGATAAGCGGTTTTCAGCAAGGTATTCTCTGCAAGCACTGAAATTATCGGTAACAAATAGTTTTGTGATAAGGTAATTTGTAACGGGTAACAAGTAATGAAAGTAAATAAGGTGCAGCAAGATGGCCCAATCCTTTTTGTAGCAAAGGAAAAGCCTGGACAATTTCTTATATGAAGGAAAACGCTCCTGAGGACACATGGGAATTATCGTCAAGCTAGTTTTCATCACGCTCATATGATTCGCGTTCATTACTTTGATAATTTTGTATGTGGGTGGACCGGTGCTTGGGTGCTGTCCTTTCTTGGACAAGCTTCCCACTTATGATTAACCCCTATTGCAAGCATCCGCAACTACAAAAGAAGTATTAAGGTAAACCTAACCATAGCATGAAACATATGGATCCAAATCAGCCCCTTACGAAGCAACGCATAAACTAGGGTTTAATCTTCTGTCACTCTAGCAACCCATCATCTACTTATTACTTCCCAATGCCTTCCTCTAGGCCCAAACAATGGTGAAGTGTCATGTAGTCGACGTTCACATAACACCACTAGAGGAAAGACAACATACATCTCATCAAAATATCAACCGAATACCAAATTCACATGACTACTTATAGCAAGACTTCTCCCATGTCCTCGGGAACAAACGTAACTACTCACAAAGCATATTCATGTTCATAATTAGAGGGATATTAATATGCATAATGGATCTGAACATATGATCTTCCACCAAATAAACCAACTAGCATTAACTACAAGGAGTAATCAACACTACTAGTAACCCACAGGTACCAATCTGAGGCTTTGAGACAAAGATTGGATACAAGAGATGAACTAGGGTTTGAGATGAGATGGTGCTGGTGAAGATGTTGATGGAGATTGGCCCCTCCCGATGAGAGGATCATTGGTGATGACAATGGCGATGATTTCCCCCTCCCGGAGGGTAGTTTCCCTGGCAGAACAGCTATGTTGGAGCCCTAGATTGGTTCCGCCAAGGTTCCGCCTCGTGGCGGCGGAGTTTCTTCCCGAAAGCTTGCTTCTGATTTTTTCCAGGGTAAATGACTTCATATAGCAGAAGATGGGCACCAGAGGCCTGCTAGGGGGCCCACGAGGCGGGGCGCGCCAGGGTAGGGCGCGCCCCCACCCTCGTGGCCAGGGTGTGGGCCCCCTCTGGTGGATTCTTTCGCCAGTTTTTTTTATTAATTCCAAAAATGACTTCTGTGAAGTTTCAGGACTTTTGGAGTTGTGCAGAATAGGTCTCTAATATTTGCTCCTTTTCTAGCCCAGAATTCCAGCTGTCGGCATTCTCCCTCTTCATGTAAACCTTGTAAAATAAGAGAAAATAGGCATAAGTATTGTGACATAACGTGTAATAACAGCCCATAATGCAATAAATATCAATATAAAAGCATGATGCAAAATGGACTTATCAACTCCCCCAAGCTTAGAACTCGCTTGTGCTCAAGTGGAAACCGATAACGATAAATATATCCACATGTTTAGAGATAGAGGTGTCGATAAAATAAAATACGGACATGAGGGCATCATGATCATTCTTATAATAGCAACATAAATAGATATTGTCAGATGATTTCTTATGCTCAAGTAACAATCTATTCACAATGTAAAGTATGAATCGGAAACTTCATTGAAAACCAACAAACTATAATCTCAGTCATTGAAGCAATTGCAATTTATCATAACACAGGATAGAGCCAATATAAGAGCTTTTCAGCAAGTCCACATACTCAACTATCATTTAGTCTTTCACAACTACTAACAATCACGCAATACTTGTGGTTACAGAGTTTCAATCGGACATAGAGAAAGATAGGGGCTTATAGTTTCGCCTCCCAATCTTTTACCTCTAATGTAATGTCAACAATAATAGCTCATACTAACTTATATCGAATTGGATATATATATATACATATACATATATATATATATATATATACACACACACACACACACACATCTGAGCTATTCTGTTACGCGTAACAGAATATTATTCTGTTACCCTCTCTGTACTGACGTGGTTCATAGTTTGGACTGACGTGTTTTTCAACAAGAACTGATCTTCCAGCGTGCACGACGGACGGAAACAGGGGATGCAACGTGGAGCTTCCGGTCGTTCCCCGGCGCGATGCTGCGGGCCATTCGTTGCTAGAGTAGACATGTAAGGGGTTCCGCACGTCCGCGCGCTCAGCTGGATGAGTTTTGCGATCTGTCGTCACCGAAGGTGACGGCGTGTGCATTTTGGCGGCGGACGTGATTTTGGGCGTCAGTGTTTACTGTGGTGTTCGTGGGCCTCAATTTACGTCGTGTTTGTCGTTTTTTATGTGAGAATTATCAGTATGTTATAGTTTTTTGAGATTTTTTTCATCTGTAATTTATGATTACAAGTTTTTGTGTTCTTGGTCGTTTTCCACACCCGCCATGGAAATTTGTTCTTCTTTTTATGTTGTTTTACTTTCGAATTGGTGTTGCAGGGAGAGATATAAGGACTGTATGAAAAGATTTGTGTTGTCAATTCTTTTTTGAGTTGTTTCTACCCCGGATTACCATGTTGTTTTGTCGTTGGCGGAGGTTGTGTATGGCGGCTGACTATAAGCTGCGATTTCGGGTAATCTGGTCAAACTGTGTAATTAAGTTGCGTGTTTTTCAGTGTTGTTTTGAATTGATGCACGTATGTGTAGTTGGACTGCTGCAGTGTCAAAGTTTTGTTACTGTGTGTTGACATCGGAGCCGCACCGATGGCTCTGCACTTTGATTATAAAGCCCGAGCCCTCTGTCAGTTTCATTCTATGAGCTGCAACCAAAGAAAAGGGAGATGGATCCTGAGCTAGGAGAGGTTACAGAGGAGGAGGGGGACGCCATAGATGTGAGGGCTGCAGATGGCGGAGCAGAGGAGGAGGAGGCGCAGCGCAGTGCATGGCGCGACGTCTTTGCCGAGGAGGAACCGGAGGCAGAGTTCAGCAGGCGACTTGGCGCGTGAGGTGATGGATACTTGCAACTCCAATGAATTGGAGCTTCTTTTCCCAGAGGGCAGGGGAAGGAACCATATTCAGATCATTAGTTGGCCTAGGGCGAGAGCAGGCACGACTCCACATCCATCTACCAGGGCAAAATGGCGTCGTTTCTTTGATCGTTATGACTGAAGTAGTGAATATTATGTTTTTAAGATTTTTGTTGTGAGGGAGCAGATGTTCGAATGACTAAATGAATTCAACTTTGTTTTTGTCTATGAGTGTGTTGTTTTGTCTGCATATGTTCAACATGTGCACCTTTGAACTGCTTGGTTTTCTGAAGTTGAACTGATTTGTTGTCAAATGTTGGATGGCTTGTGTAATAACTATTTCCTACCAGCTGGCTGCCCATCTGCCTATTTATTATTTTTATAATCTGCGAGTGTCCCTGATATAAACGTTATCCATCTATGTGTGGTGTGTGGCCAAGTCTTCCCCCTCCCTTTTATTCATTCTTCCAGAATCAGATCTAGGTTCCTCTCTCTTCTCTTCGTTGCCTTGTTCTCTGTTCCTGTGTGTTTGATGGAGGATTGTTCATGCGGATGCACAGTAAAGATGGCGCGCATAGTCGACGGTGTGTGTCTGAGTGCAGTTTGGAGCTCACACAGACTCAGCGGCGTGGGCAACTTTCTTGTTCTTTGTCTGACAACCATGGGTTTCGTACACCCTATGTTTGTCGCCTGACGGATGGTGACTTGAAGGAATCATGGGTATGTGTTTATATTTGTTTTGTTTTCTACTTTCTTGTTGGTTTCTGTTCGAAACCCATGGACTGGATCTGCAGTTTTGTCTTATGAATAGCTTGTCTATATTTTTTAAATTAGGTTTTGTTGGATTTTAACAGCAGGGATTTCCGTGTGTATTTGTTCATTACTTAACAGTATTTAAACCATTTTTTGTATAATCCCTGATCTGTTTATGAATAGATGTTTTTACTGTAGGTGTATTGATATGTATATTTTTCAGTTTAGTCAGTTCACATGTCTAGTTAGTTTTGTGTTATTGTTTTGGTTCAATTTTTTCCATTTTAGTTTGTTATGCAAATCCTTCCTATATCTGTGTAAAAATTCAGTTATGTCAGGTGTTCATTTTGTTTTGTACTCCCATGTCCATTTGCAAATGGAGACTTCAGACAAGAATGGGTATCAGTTGATGGATGTTGCCTACTACATCGACTTTGATGGTTGCATCAACCTAACTACTGGGTGGAAGGAGTTTGCGGCTGAGTCTGGATTTGAGGATGGTGATGTGGTTATGGTTATGTTCTTGAGAGAAGACGACTCTCTGACGTTCAGAATTTATGTGTTGTAGGTTTAAATGTGGCAAATGACGCCGGCTTTGAGATTTGTGTATGGTTGATTATGTTGCAGTATTTTTTCTTTTAAAACATTTGCATGTGAGATGGTTGAATTGTATTGTTTTATCGTAATGGTATGGAACTAGTTATGTACTTTTTTCCTATTGTTACGCTTTCAATTATAAGTGTTTTATTTATACATTCTTTATATTAATCGAACAATTTCTATAGTTGAACTGATGGGCATCCTTTGTTTTGGCTGGTATATTTTTCATGTTCATAACTAGGAGACGGTGCTATACGCTGATGATTTTTTTAGAACCCCTTTTTGTTATTGAGTTTGCTGAACTTAGATTCTGTTAATGATAGTACTGTTCTATTTTAGGCTGTCAATTACCAATCAAATTTGTTTGTTGTATAATATATTTTTCTTACTTTTTTACATGAATTTTGGAGCACATTTTTTTCTTTTTTATAGATGAATAATGATAGTTTTGGTATTTTATAAAATAAAAAATTTAATCTTCATTTACAAGATTTTCTTTTATTTGTACTTGAATCTTATGAATTGTAGTAGTTGAACTTTTTTGTAAATTCGTTTCTGAAATTTTTATTTATAGTCTTATAATTTTGTTTACTTCTTACCATTAAGATGTGTTTGAACTTTGTCACAATATTTTTGTTTATTAACTGATTTTTCTTGTGAGTTATTTATTATTTTCATTTTTTATTTTTTGTCGTGCGTGATCTACTGGATTTTTGTAATGGGGCGAAGTACTTTGTTGGGCCATCGGCCTGGGTCGTTGTATTCGGCCCGAATAGGTTCTCTCGCGCGGCTGTGCAGCACGACGTGCGCATGAGCTATATGTTTAGTCCCACCTCGCTAGTCGAGGGGGCTCTAGACTTGTTTATAAGCGCAGCCGACGCTCACCAGTCGAACTCCTCTGAACACTTACCAGAGCGCTTATACACGGCGCTCGCTCTCTCTCTCTCTTGACCTGTGGGCCCTGGACGGCAGGCCCTGCGGGTGTGCGGATTACTAGGGATTCGCCCACGGGCTCGCGTTCAAGTATCTAGCATTGTCAGGGCCTGCGCCTGTACTTGGGCGGTCAATTTTTTTTGTTTTTTTGGTTCTAGTACTTGACTACACCAGTAACTTGGACTGGTACTTTTTTGTCCTTGTGCTGTCAATTTTTTTATTTTTCTTTTTTTTGCTTGTTTGAATATAGTACTGTGGCATGACTTGCCCCGCACGAACCGTGCATCAGGGGCATAGTTGTACTGACAAATCTTCCTTGTATGGACTTTGCCCCATTATCTATCTTTTTAGGGGTGTGGGTGCGTGGGGTGGGGGGAAACAGAATAACCGCACTGCGCCTGTCAAACGAGCGCACTGTCGCGTTAGCGCGAGGCCGAGCCGGGGGGGAGAGGGGTCGGGACCCCCCTCCCCATCCCGGCGAGGACGATCCAGAACGAGTCAGAGCGGTGACGACGCTGCGTGCCAAGGCGTGCATGCGAGGCGAAGTCCGTAACATGACTTGCCCCATTATCTTATCTTAGGGTGTGGGTGCGTGGGAAATAGAATAACCGCTTTTCTATCTTTAGGGGTGTGGGTGCGTGGGGAAACATGACTTGCCCATCAACCATACCGAGGGGCATAGTTGTCTTGACACATCTTCCTTGTATGGACTTTGCCCCATTATCTATCTTTTTAGGGGTGTGGGTGCGTGGGGTGGGGGAACAGAATAACCGCATCGCTGTCAAACAAGCGCATCGCGCCACAAGAAGGCGAGGTCGAGCCGAGGAGGGGGGTCGACTTCCTCCCCATCTCCGGCGAGGCCGAGCTAGGAACGAAGTCGAGAAGCGACGCTGCGTGTCACAAGGCCGCATGCGGAGGCGAGTCCGTAACATGAGTTGCCCCATTATCTTACCTTAGGGGTGTGGGTCCGTGCGGAAACAGAATAACCGCGTTTTCTATCTTTAGGGGTGTGGGTGCGTGGGGGAAACATGACTTGCCCCCGCACCGAACCGTACCGAGGGGCATAGTTGTACTGACACATCTTCCTTGTATGGACTTTGCCCCACTATCTATTTAGGGGTGTGGGTGCATAGGGTGGGGGGAAACAGAATAACCGCATCAAGCTGTCAACGAGTGCACCGCCTCGTTAGCGCGAGGCCGAGCCGGGTCGGGACCCCTCCCCATCTCCGGCGAGGCCGAGCCAGAACGAAGCCAGAAGCAGCGACGACGCTGCGCAAGGCCACATGCGGCGCGGCGAAGTCCGTAACATGACTTGCCCCATTATCTTATCTTAGGGGTGTGGGTGCGTGGGGGAAACATGACTTGCCCCCGCACCGAACCGTACCGACGGGCGTAGTTGTACTGACACATCTTCCTTGTATGGACTTTGCCCCATTATCTATCTTAGGGGTGTGGGTGCGTGGGGTGGGGGCAATCAGAATAACCGCCTCAAGGCTGCTAAACGAAAGCGCACTGCCAGCGTTAGTGTGAGGTTTAGCTGGGGAGGGTCGGGACCCCTCCCCATCTCAAGCGAGGCCGAGCCAGAACGAGTCAGAGCAGTGCACGACGCCGGGCGTCTGCAAGGCGTCGCATGCGGGGGTGAGTCCGTAACATGACTTGCCCCCATTATCTTATCTTAGGGGTGTGGGTGCGTGGGGAAACAGAATAACCACATTTTCTATCTTTAGGGGTGTGGGTGCGTGGGGGAAACAAGACTTGCCCCCGCACCGAACCGTACCGAGGGGCATAGTTGTACTGACACATCTTCCTTGTATGGACTTTGCCCCACTATCTATTTAGGGGTGTGGGTGCATAGGGTGGGGGGAAACAGAATAACCGCACTGCGCCTGTCAAACGAGTGCACTGCCTCGTTAGCGCGAGGCCGAGCCGGGGGGGAGGGGGGGTTCCCGGCGAGGCCGAGCCAGGAACGAGCCGTAGCAGGCGACGACGTGGCGTGTCGCGGCATCGCATGCGAAGGCGAGTCCTTAACATGACTTGCCCCATTATCATATCTTAGGGGTGTGGGTGCGTGGGGGAAACATAACTTGCCCCCTCACCGAACCATACCGAGGGGCATAGTTGTACTGACACATCTTCCTTGTATGGACTTTGCCCAATTATCTATCTTATGGGTGTGGGTGCTTGGGGTGTGGGGAAACAGAATAACCGCCTGCGTCACAACGAGCACACCGTCGTTAAGCGCGAGGCCGAGCCAGGGGGGAGGGGGGTCGGGACCCCCCCTCCCCCATCGCGGCGAGGCCGAGCAAGGAACGAGCCGTAGCAGGCGACGACGCGGCGTGTCGCGGCGTCGCATGCGGAGGCGAGTCCGTAACATGACTTGCCCCATTATCTTATCTTAGGGGTGTGGGTGCGTGGAAACATGACTTGCCCCTTGCGAACCGTCTGAGGGGCATAGTTGTCTTGACACATATTCCTTGTATGGACTTTGCCCCATTATCTATCTTAGGGGTGTGGGCGCGTGGGGTGGGGAAGCAGAATAACCGTGACTGCACTGTCAAACGAAGCGCATCGCCGCCGTTAAGCGCGAGGTCGAGCCGGGGAGGGGGGGTCGACCCCTCCACCATCGCGCGGCCGAGCCAGAACGAAGCCGTCAGCGACGACGCGGTGTGCCGCGGCGTCACATGCGGAGGCGAGTCCGTAACATGACTTGCCCCATTATCTTATCTTAGTGGTGTGGCTGCGTGGGGGAAACATGACTTGCCCCCGCACCGAACCGTACCGAGGGGCATAGTTTTACTGACACATCTTCCTTGTATGGACTTTGCCCCATTAGCTATCTTAGGGGTGTGGGTGCGTGGGGTGGGGGGAAACAGAATAATCGCACTGCGCCTGTCAAACGAGCGCACTGCCGCGTTAGCGCGAGGCCGAGCCGGGGAGGGTCGGGACCCCTCCCCATCTCGGCAAGGCCGAGCCAGAACGAGCCGTAGCAGGAGACGGCAGGCGTGCAAGGCGTCGCATGCGAGGCGAGTCCATGTTATGACTTGCCCCATTATCTTATCTTAGGGGTGTGGGTGCGTGGGGGAAACATGACTTGCCCCCGCACCGAACCGTACCGAGGGGCATAGTTGTACTGACACATATTCCTTGTATGGACTTTGCCCCATTATCTATCTTAGGGGTGTGGGTGCGTGGGGTGGGGGGAAACAGAATAACCGCACTACACCTGTCAAACGAGCGCACTGCCGCGTTAGCGCGAGGCCGAGCCGGGGGGGAGGGGGGGTCGGGACCCCCCTCCACCATCGCGGCGAAGCCGAGCCAGGAACGAGCCGTCGCAGGCGACGACGCGGTGTGCCGCGGCGTCACATGCGGAGGCGAGTACGTAACATGACTTGCCCCATTATCTTATCTTAGTGGTGTGGCTGCGTGGGGGAAACATGACTTGCCCCCGCACCGAACCGTACCGAGGGGCATAGTTGTACTGACACATCTTCCTTGTATGGACTTTGCCCCATTAGCTATCTTAGGGGTGTGGGTGCGTGGGGTGGGGAACAGAATAATCGTGACCGCTTTGTCAAACGAAGCGCCGGCCAGCGTTAAGCGCGAGGCCGAGCCGGGAGGAGGGTCGGACCCTCCTCCCCATCCCGCAAGGCGAGCCAGAACGAGCCGTGAGTAGCGACGACGCCGGCGTGTCAGCTGCATCGCATGCGGAGGCGAAGTCCGCACATGACTTGCCCCATTATCTTATCTTAGGGGTGTGGGTGCGTCATGAAACATGACTTGCCCCGCACCGAACCGTCTGGGGGCATAGTTGTCTTGACACATCTTCCTTGTATGGACTTTTCCCCATTATCTATCTTAGGGTGTGGGTGCGTGGGGTGGGGAAGCAGAATAACCGCATCAAGCGCTGTCAAATGAGCGACCGCCAGTTAGCGAGGCCGAGCCGGGGTAGGGACCCCTCCCCATCTCGGCGAGGCCGAGCCAGAACGAAGTCCGTGCAGCGACGACGCCGCGGCGTGCCAAGGCCGCATGCGAGGCGAAGTCCAGAATATGACTTGCCCCATTATCTTAACTTAGGGGTGTGGGTGCGTGGGGAAACAAAATAACCGCGTTTTCTATCTTTAGGGGTGTGGGTGCGTGGGGGAAACATGACTTGCCCCCGCACCGAACCGTACCGAGGGGCATAGTTGTACTGACACATCTTCCTTGTATGGACTTTGCCCCATTATCTATCTTAGGGGTGTGGGTGCGTGGGGTGGGGGGAAACAGAATAACCGCACTGCGCTTGTCAAACGAAAGGCCGCCAGCGTTAAGCGAGGCCGAGCCGGGGAGGGGGTCGATCCCCTCCCCATCCCGGCGAGGCCAGAACGAAACGAGCCGTATTAGGCGACGGCGCGGCGTGTCGCGGCGTCGCATGCGGAGGCGAGTCCGTAACATGACTTGCCCCATTATCTTATCTTAGGGGTGTGGGTGCGTGGGGGAAACATGACTTGCCCCCGCACCGAACCGTACCGAGGGGCATAGTTGTACTGACACATCTTCCTTGTATGGACTTTGCCCCATTATCTATCTTAGGGGTGTGGGTGTGTGGGGAAACAGAATAACCACGTTTTCTATCTTTTGGGGTGTGGGTGCGTGGGGGAAACATGACTTGCCCCCGCACCGAACCGTACCGAGGGGCATAGTTGTACTGACACATCTTCCTTGGATGGACTTTGCCCCATTATCTATCTTAGGGGTGTGGGTGCGTGGGGAAACGGAATAACCACGTTTTCTATCTTTAGGGGTGTGGGTGCGTGGGGGAAACATGACTTGCCCCGCGCACCGTACCGTACTGAGGGGCATAGTTGTACTGACACATCTTCCTTGTATGGACTTTGCCCCGTTATCTATCTTAGGGGTGTGGGTGCGTGGGCTGGGGGGAAACAGAATAACCGCTACTTTGTCAAACGCAGCGCCTTTGCAGCGTTAAGCGCGAGGCCGAGCTGGGGGAGGGGAGGGACCCCCCTCCCCATCCCGGCGAGGCCGAGCCAGAACGAAGCCAGAGTAGCGACGACGTGGCGTGCCGCGGCGTCGCATGCGGAGGCGAGTCCGTAACATGACTTGCCCCATTATCTTATCTTTATTTTTTAGGGGAAAAACATGACCGTTATGAATTATTTTTTCATTTGTACTTGTTTGATAATTTTTTTTGTACTGTTGTGAGTTATTATTTGTACTTTAGCCGTTTGTTTTCACCATCTATATTAATTTTTTTATTTGTATTTGATTTTTGGTATTATCTTTTGTAATCCGGCTAGAGATAGTGGGCTTCGCCACGGTTGCCAGGGCTTTAGCCGTCCGTTTTCTCCCAGTCATCTTTTAACCCTCCCACTCACCTTTTAACCTCCGGTCTTCCCCGTTCCGCTCCTCTCCCGTCCCCAAATCGATTCCGTCTTCGTTCCCCTCTTCTTCTCTTCTCGTAGGGGGAGTTGTTACTCCTGTTTCGCCGCGGGAGTGTCGGCCGGAGGGCTCAACCCCAGGGGTGGAGGTCCGGGTGTTCTGTTTTGTTCTTTTTGCTCTGCCATTGACTTTGCTTGCATCCTCTTATGTTCAGATTTTCTCTCTATTTCTAATCTCTTGCTCTCTTTGCTGTCCCAGGCTTAACTCGCTAGGGTTCCTTTGCTGTTGAACGAGCGTTTGGCGGCAGTGATACTGGATTGCGTGGCGGATTTTGTGTTTGCTGGTAAGAGTTTTGCTTTTGTATGGCGTGCTTCGTTTCTGAAATAGTTCAAATCCCTAATTTTTGTTCATGTGTCTTGCAGATCTAGTTCGGCAGATTTTAGGACTGTAGATCTCATTTGGTACATCATCCAGTCCTGACATATTGAATTCAGTTGATTTTCCCTGTATTTTGGATGATGTTTTAATAGATCGGGTTTTTATGTTGTACAGTTCTTGTCGTATCGACTTTATAAGTTGTATGTATTTTGATATGTGTTAATTTTGTCCTAGATTGTATGGCGTGTATGGTTTTGGCAGTTGATGCAACTCGCAGACATGTGATGTAGTACTTATCACCATGTGTATTTTGAACTGCTGTCACGGCATTTGAATAGGTTGTAGTAGTCAATGAAGAACTAGTATGGTGTTGAAAGAGTTGTGTTTTCTCAAGTTTGTTCTGCAAGTGGTGGGTTCATATTTGTTTTATTCGTGAACTTGTAGTGTTCACATAGTTGAACCGATTGATTGTTCTTGTACTTTTTGCTAATTATGATGTTGTTGCGTATGTTGGAGTGCCGGTGCCTCCGATTCGACAAATCGTAACGCTTTCAAGATCTTGTGAATGTTATTTTTGAGACACCAAATCCTCTAGAAGAACTTGCGAATGTTGCTGGTGTTTCCCTTATATTTGCTCTATTTTATCAGCCTTCAATACATATATATGCTTAGTTACATCAGTTGTTCCGTTTTGTTTTGTGTCCGATGCTATGCGCTTTATTTATCTTTGTGTCTGGAATGTTAATTGTTTTAATTTTTTATGTGCGTGGTTATGTTATTGGTTCATGCAGTTAATGACAGCCATGGTGTTCCAGAGGACATTGCTGATGTTGTTAAAGATATTAATGATGGAATGTATTCACTTAACGTTGATGATGGTGATGGCAGCTTGCGGTTATGCATTACTCAGTCTCAAAGTGTTGATGGTAATCGAGTCATTACCCAAGCCGAGGATGTTCCTATGCGATTACAGCTCGAGGACGAAAGGATAAGAAAGAAGAAGTATGAATTCGAAGAGAAAGGAATTGGACGCGTCAAAAGGCTGCCTGTGTGCGTAAAGTGATGTTGATGTTGCTCAAGCTCCTAAAGGTGTAGGCGATGAAGGTGGTGACGCGGGTTTTTCAACTGTTCATGTCGGATCTCATGGAAGTGACATGCCTATGAAGACAAACTTGATGCAAACTCGTTTGACGCAAGTGTTTGATCGTGATGGAGTTAAGTAGAAGAAAGTTGTTTTGAAGAGGAAGATGTCAGATCGAAATCCTGATGGCACACAGAGGCGTAGTCCACGTGTGAAAGTTGTTTCCCAACCTGGTAACAGCAAAGCTGATGCGGATAGTGTTGCTGTGAAAATTGGTCCAAGCAAACTTGGTGGCTCCTCTGTTCGTCGGAGTCCACGAGGTTTGACAAATAAGAAGCCTTCTTCGTCTCCTCTTCAAGTGCGGTCTTTGTTGAAAGAAAATAAGAAGCGTAAAGTTCATCCTGCAAAAGTGAACAAAGGTGTGAAGAAGCGTGCTCGTGTTGAAGTCAAGATGCTGCATCCGAAGAAGATGATATTGAAGTTGATTCGTAAGATGAATTTGCAGTGGTATGTGTTTTGTATTGCATGTGTCTTGCTAGTTGTACTTGCAATGATTTAATTGTGTTTGGGCTGGTATGCTGGCCAGGTGAGGCCGGTCATTGTTTTGCATCTATTTTGATTATGGTACCGATGTTGTTTTAATAGTTGAACTTGTGCAAACTTTTCTTTGTTTTACTTGCCTTCATATGCTTGTTTTGTTTCCTATATTCATTGTTTGCAGTGGTATGTGTTTTGTTGTGCATGTGACTTACTAATTGTAATTGTAATGATTTAATTTGTGTTTGGGGTGGTATCTTTGGCCAGGTGAGGCTTTTCATTGTATTCATTAATTGAGGGTGGTACTGATGTTGTTTTAATAGTTGAACATGTGCAATCTTTTTTTACTTACATTCGTATGCTTGTTTTGTTTTCTATATTCATTGTTTGCAGTGGTTTGTGTTTTGTACTGCATGTGATTTACTAGTTGTACTTTGAATGATTTAATTGTGTTTCGGTGGTATTATGCGGCGAGTTAGGCTGATCATTGTTTGCATCAATTGAGGGGTGGTACCGATGTTGTTTTAATAGTTGAACTTGTGCAATCTTTTATTTTTCTTTTTACTTGCATTCATATGCTTTTGTTGTTTTCTATATTCATTTTTTTAAGGTGTGGCTTTTTTGTTTTCATTTACAGCCTGTTAGCGTTATGAATCCGGTCAAGCCGGTGGGAGGCAATGCCGGAAAAGTTGCCTTGGATGAAGGTGACAAACGAAAATTGAACTTAACTGTGCGATGTCGTTGAGAGAGGTTGAAGATTGTGCTAAATTGCTCGAGAGTCGGCATGTGGCTAGGGTTCATGCATCTGGTTTTGGTTCTATCTTGGTGGAGGTGAAGTCTAACATTTCCGCCCTCGATGGGAGTTTTGTACCTGAGGATAGATTGTGATACAATGACTCTTGACATGGGTGAGGCTAATAAGAAGCTTCGCATCACTAGCGATGGTATACATCAATTATTTGGTTTCCCTCGTGGTGGTCGTTCTGCACCAAGGCCGTCATAGGACGGATATGATGACGCTCTGATGAAGTTAAGATCGGAGCTTGACATTAGCAGGGACAAAGATATCAAGACAAAGGATTTGAGGAATAAGCTCAAGGTGCTCGTCAAGGATCCTAGCAAAGATGACCTTGCTCTGAAAGTTTTCTTCATGATTTTGTTTATGAAGGTTGTGTTGCTGGATCTCGCCTGCCGTGTTTCCAAGAGAGGCAGCAATGTTTGAGGGTCTCTTCTTTGAGGACATGGCAAATATGGATTATTGCCAGCTGATGGTTGATGAGCTTAGAAGGGCTGTTGCCAAGTACCAAAGTGGTCATACCATGGGGAAGGCAATCACAGGCTGTGCCATAGGGCCTGTACTAATGTACCTTGACTGCCTTATCCGTGGCAAAATTGCGGAGCCTGACATGCGAGTCCCCCGCATATGTTACATGGATCCTGCCAAGCTTTCTGATCTGGTTGATGCAGATTTGATAAAAAAAGGCAATGCAGATCCAAAGACTTGGGTGTTTGGGAAGCTTCCGGTGAGTTTTGTTTGTTTTGCGTCTTGCAGACCTTTTTTTATTTTTAGGTATAGCTATTTTTTGCTGTAGTGGACATGTGTACTGTAGAGTTGTCTGTTTATATTTTGTATGGTTTAGGTATGGTTTTTTAGTACTGTTGTGTAACATCCCAAATTTCCTATTTGGAATGTTTTACAATTATAGCTAAGCATCCTATGCATCCTGTTTGAATTTGAATGCCATTTGAAGCTTCAGAGAATTTTGAGTTTTGAATTTGAATTTCAAACTTGGCATGTGGGAATCATTTCAAAAAAACCAAGCCTGATAAATACTTGATCAAAAGTATGAGAGGAGCAAACATGACACTCCAAAAATATCAGAGGAAAACATTGCCAAAAGATTTGGATTCAAATCTGAATTTTATTTGAATTTGAAAAAATGGATTTTTATAAAGTTTGGATTTTGCCTTTGGAAAAATGTTCAAATGAAAGGGAATATTCCCCTGATCATTTTGGTATATATATACCCTATATAAAATATTTATAAATATTGTTTTATTTTTGTTTTTGTTCTATTTAAAAAAATAAAGAAAAAAAAACCCCTCGGGCGCCAGCTAGGCCACCCCAGGCCCAGCCGAGCCGGCCCAACTGGCCAGCCCAGCGCCAGCCGAGCCAGCCCAGCTCGCCTCACCCCTCGCCCCCGCGCCCGTTTCCCTTAGGCCTCGGCCACCCGACCCCCTCGCCGCTCCCTCCCTCTCGACCCGGGCCCCGCCCGTCTTCTTCCCTCGCCCACGCCACGCCGGGGAGATCCACCGGATCCCGAAGGATCCGGATCCCGATCGCCCGATCCTTCCGAGCGAGCCCGAGGCCCAGCTATAAAGCCGAGCCTCCGCACCCATTTCCCCTAGCCTCGCGGACCCCTCTCCCTCTCTCCCGAGCTCACCGAGTCCCGAGCTCGCCACCGCCGCCAAAGCCGCCACGACGCCACCCTAGCCCCCGACCAACCCCGACACCACCGAACCCCTCCCGACCTCGTGGCGTCTTCCGACGACTCGCCGGAGCTCGCCGACGCCCGGACGCCCCGACGCACTCTCGCCGCCGCCGCCGCCGTCGCCGGAGTCCGGTAAGCCCCCGGCATCGCCCTCCCCCGTCCGATCCTAGATCTAGGGCTAGGATTAGAAACCCCGAAGGGTTAGGTTTTATTTATAAAACCGGCCGGTTCCGATCGGTTTAGTTTTAGTTTAGGAAATTTTTTAGGCCGGTTCGTTTAGTTTAAACCTAGGGCCCGTTTAGGCTATCTAACGCACAGGGCACAGTATAGGCCCATTAGGCCTTTTTCTTTTATTTTGATTTTCTGTTTTAGCCGAATAGTTTCTGTTTTCAAAAATGTATATCTTTTATTCTGTTTAATATTTTTTGATGATTCTTTTTTTGTTGGATTGCAAATTTTGTGTAGTTTCTGTAGATTATATATTTAGCCATGTTAAAAATAATTAAAAATGCTTTAATATTGTTTTAGCCAGAATAGTAAATCTGCTATAACTTTAGTTAGAAAAATTATTTTTGCATGATTCTTTTTGTCACCACTTTATTTTGACATTGCCAAACCCTAGAAATTAATTTGGGTATTTTAGGATTAATAAATAATTAGTTCTAAGCAGAATCCTATTAATCCTAATTAATTAACTAGTCCCTGTTTTCCTATTAAATTAATTAGTAAATTAATTTATTTTTAACTTGTGATTAGTTATTCTAGGTTAGTTTCTGTCATTCTAGTAGATGAACTTTTGTTTATAATTAATAAAAGTTTTAAATTATTTTTCTTAATAGAAATTGGATTAGGCCTAGAATGAGTTTTATAATAGCTTTTAATTAATTCTTTTTGCTCCTAGTTGCTTAGTGAATCCTTTTCTGTTAAGTTAACCTAAAACCATGATTAGGTTATATTAAGGAATTTTTGTTATATAAAAACTATTTTTGTTATTGTTTGGAGTAGGAAAAAACTTTGAATTGGTTTCTTTGAGTTTTTCTTTTGGATTTGGTTTTGATTGTTTTGTTGTGCTATGTTACTATTGTTATCTTGTGTGATCCTCTTGCTTTGTGCTTATTGTGTTATTGTTTGTCTCGGTAGAGTTTTCCGGAGTGCGAAGCTTGCTACTACGACTCTTTAGCTTACGAGGATCATCAGCAAGGCAAGTTTTGATCATGTTATTTCTATACCTATGTTTTTGTGCATTAGTAGTTGTCACCACCCCACCATGCATGCAGTAGTGAAATCTTGAAGTCATTAAACTTGAGTAGTATCATGTGGTAGGATGAACCAATCCCTTGTTACCATGACCCCGGGACGTAGTAGTTATTTTGCTATGCTCGTAGACGGATTTGGTATGAGTGATATTCATAAGCAAGATGTGAGAGTCAATGATGATGATAACCCCATGAACTACAATGATCAAGATGGACTTGAAAATCACTACTGGGTGGAGGACGGTTGGCGGGCACCTGGAGCACCCGATGGTGGCGGGATGCATGGCTTCACCCAGCCACGAAGAGAAGGATGGATGCCCCATGACCGGAAGCTTACTGTGCAGCCGCAAGCCATTATGGGCTCTGGCTGGGTTGACCCTAGTAGTGACGCTGGCTGGGCGGTACTACGAGAAGTAGACGAAACGGTAGGATTGGATGGGTACGGCGGTGGCGGAAGAACTCTTTGGAAGACCCTGTTTCATTCGTCCCGTCTTCAAACACCATGAAGTGCGAAGACTCTAAAGGAGGGAATGATTCTTGCGGGAAAGTGCAAACCTCTGCAGAGAGTTATAACCTAATCGATTAGCCGTGTCCCGATTACGGACATTTGAGCCTCTGGAACTTGGAAGTATTCGGATATCTCAACACTAAAACTAATGAATTAATTTGAGGGTTTATGACTTAATAATTGGGAACGAGATATTGGTTGGCGGAACCATCTCAATAACTACCAACAATTTGTAGTAATTTGCAAATAAGTCCACTGTAGTAGGATAAAATTGGCTTTACGCAAATTGATGAAACTTAGAGCTCCACAGCCAAAATGCATATAGAGTTAGTAACTTGATTATTGTTATTCTTCATGACTTGCCACTTATTCCAAAAGCTGACCTACATGGCTGCAACGTATTATGTTGCGTAGATATATTCCGATCAGAGTGAGGCTACGCTCCGCGCTTGGCGATTGCCCTTTGGAGTCGGATGGACTCGCTTATCTTCGACGCTTCCGCAGCATTAGTAGTTTATTTCTCATGAGTTGGCCTTGAGCCGAATTTATTCCCTTGTAATAAAGACTCCATATGAGAATCGTTTAATGATATTCAGGTGTGATTGAACTTTGATTACTTTATCGATGTACCGTGAGTACCAAAGATGATCTTGGGATGGTATGCATACGTAGATTTGACCGATTTTGGGTCAGGTCGCTACAGAGATGGTATCGAGCACACGCCGACCGTAGGATCGTAACCCCTAGGATCGGAAAGCCATAAGCAGAGACCATTTACTTTGAACCCCTTTTCATTCTATAATTCTTCCCTGCTCAATTCGACTCTTCTCCCTTTGCAACATTCTAGATGGCCGCCGAGTTCACCCCAGTTTTGCTACCGGAGTTCTCGCCCGATGAGACGATGCCCTTTGGAAGAAAGCTGGTCCAGATGGTGAAGCGGTGAAGATAGCTCTACCCTCGATCACCGGAAACCCACTAATGCACTTCCGACGGACACCCGCCATGTGATTGAGGTGCATATCCTGTGGAGGACCTTTGGAGGACACACGGAGCCTATCAACTTTGAGTTCACCGAGTTCAACTGGATCATCGGAAGGGGCGTGGCGATCTATCGAGCACTTGGACATCTCGTAGAGGAGTACAGGGCGAGCTCGATCACTCGCACCTCGCCATGGTTTCTCGCAGGGCAAGGAATGGAGATATCATCCGTACCATTGAGGACGATTCCACCCTCTCGTACATCCAAGACTTGGAGTGTCTTCTCAGAAGCGGGAGATTCGGACTCGCCGTAACTTCGAAGACACACGGAAGCTTTTGTTCCGCGAATCGAACTGGAGGAGAAGGCACGCGCAGACTTCCTTGGCCATGAGGAAGAAATCACGGACTTCATGGAGATAGTCGACGACCTGAAGATGAAGCTTGCCGCGATAGAGGAAAAGATGGACTTGGGAGAGGACCTTTACCCGAGTGGAGACGAAGCACCCCTCGTGAGCAATGATCAGGATTTCGAAGGGAGTACCACTGAAGGAAACCCCAAGAGGAGGCGCCAGCGATGAAGACTTTTAGTCGACCACCATGTTATCTTTTACTTTTCGTCGATCAGTTAGGCCGATGTTTTTCCTTCGATTAGTCATGAGCTTTTGTAATCGAGTTTGAACCATGTTTGAGTGGAATGAATAAATGATTGGTGTGTTATGATTGTGCATTCATGTGGGTAGTGTTATTCCTTATAGACCATTGTTCTATTCTAATTTTCTCACCCACTCCAAAAACACCAGATGCCTCCGAGACGTGACCATCGGTTTCCCCCGCCGGAGCTCACCCAAATGCTTCCAAGAGCAGAATGCAATCGATGCAACTCCTTATTCAGAATCGTAACAACACCGCCAACAATCCACCGCCACCACCCACTGTGGACAACTTGACTCGATTTCTGAGGTTGAATCCGCCAGTGTTCTCTAGTAGCACTGAGCCAATTGTGGCTGATGATTGGCTCCGCAAAATCGGAGGGGAGCTAGTCACCGTTGGATGCACTGATGCTGAGAAGGTGCGCTTTGCCGCGCATCAACTGGATGGACCTGCAGCTTCTTGGTGGGAGAACTACATCGCCACTTTTCCCATGGGTGGCATCACATGGGACCAATTCCGGCAGGCCTTCGCCCGCTCATGTCTCACCGGAGCCATGAGTCCGAAGAAGCGTGAGTTCCGCAACTTACGCCAGGGGAATCGTCTTGTGGCACAAGACGTGGATGAATTCAGCAAGCTTGCTCGCTATGCCCCGATGATGTGGCCACAGATGCCGCCAAGCGTGAGAAGTTCCTTGAGGGACTCAATGATGAACTGAAAGCATGCAGCTTATTGTGGCTACTTTCAACAACTACCGTGAGCTGGTAGACAAGGCCACCATTCTTGAAGGCAAGCAGCAGCAGATAGAAAGCCGCATAGCGGAAGTACAGCCAGGAAGCACAACTCGGGAGCTCGCCAGCCCGTTATGCACCGTACTCAGAGGGCACACCCATCATAACCATGGAGGCCATAACCATGGAGGAAATGGGAACAACCGCAGCCAGACAACAAGTCGAGCCATGGCAATGGCAATGGCAACGGTAATGGCAGTTAGCACCGTTCGCCGGCTCAAGGATCTGAGCCACATCACCGCCTTCAAGTGCCGTAAGACAGGCACTATGCCACCGACTGCCCGGAGGCCAAGCAGAGGAATGGTAATGGCAATGGAGGCTCAAATGAAGAAGCCCAATCCGTTCCCTCGTGCTCAGTGAACCACATCGACGTGGAGGACGTCTATGATCAGCCGTATAATCGTGGTTGGTAAGTTTTATTGAATTCACGTTCAGTTTTGGTTCTCTTTGATTACGGTGCAACGCATTCATTCATATCAAGGGTAGTTGTGGAAAAGTACGGGTTGCGCACTAGAACCCTTAGAAGCCCCCTTCGCCGGGCCCGCAGAGGAGAAATGATGGCGGTGTAGGCTGTCACGCAAACCTCAACATCGGGAACCACAAATTTCCCGTGGAACTCATAGTGTTGGAAACTCAGACCTTGGATGTAATCCTAGGCATGGATTGGTTGTCAAAGTATGAAGGGAACATTGACTGTGCCAGCAAGTCTATTCTGCTCACCACCCCGGAGCAGAAGAGGATCAAGTATGTAGCCGAGCACAGCGGATGAAGAATCAGTGCATTCCCTCACGGGAGTTGTTCAGAGGAAGTTCACGTAGTGCAAGACTTTCCTGATGTGTTTCCGGAGGAATTACCAGAATGCCACGGACGAGGACATTGAGTTTCGATTGAGCTATTGCGGCACAGCCCCAATATCCAAGAGACCTTATCGGATGCCACCGAATGAGTTGAAAGAGATCAAGGATCAAATAAATGAGTTATTGGAGAAAGGATATATTCGTCCAAGCTCGTCACCTTGGGGAGCCCCAGTTCTTTTGGTAGAGAAGAAGGATGGAAGCTTGAGGATGGTTGTGGATTATCGTGCATTGAACGAGGTAACCATCAAGAACAAGTACCCTTGCCGATGATCAATGACTTGTTTGATCAGCTTGTTGGAGCCAAGGTATTCTCTAAGATCGATCTTCGATCGTGGTATCATCGATTGAAAATCCGTGAAAAGGATATACCCAAAACAGCATTCACTACCAGGTATGGTTTATATGAGTATACCGTCATGTCATTTGGATTGACTAATGCTCCTGCATACTTCATGAATTTGATGAACAAGGTGTTTATGGAATATCTGGATAAATTTGTCGTGGTGTTCATCGATGATATATTGATTTTCTCCAAGAGCGAGGAAGAGCATAAGGAACATTTGCGTCTAGTTCGAGAAACTTCGAGAACATCGCTTGTATGCCAAGTTCAGCAAATGTGAATTTTGGTTGAAGGAAGTTGGATTCCTCGGACATGTTATTTCAGAGAAGGAATAGCAGTTGATCCCGCCAAGGTTGAATCAGTCACCAATTGGCGATCACCCACCTCGATCAAGGAGATCCGCAGCTTTCTCGGACTCGCAGGATATTATCGGAGGTTCATTGAGAACTTCTCGAAGATTGCCAAGCCCATGACTGAGCTATTGAAGAAAGAAGCCAAGTATGTTTGGACCGAGGAATGTGAAGCCAGTTTTCAAGAATTGAAGAAACGGTTGGTCACAGCCCCAGGGCTGATTTTGCCAGACATACACAAGGAATACCAGGTTTATTGTGACGCTTCTCGTTAAGGACTCGGAGGAGTATTGATGCAGGAAGGTAAGGTTGTAGCTTATGCCTCCAGACAGCTACGGCCTCATGAGATGAATTATGCCACGCATGATTTGGAGTTAGCAGCTGTAGTGCATGCACTCAAGACCTGGAGACATTTCCTCATTGGAAATCGTTGTGATGTCTACACAGATCACAAGAGCTTGAAGTATATTTTCACGCAGAAGGAATTGAACCTCAGGCAGAGGAGATGGCTAGAATTGATAAAGGACTATGACATGAGATTGCATTACCACCCGGTAAGGCTAATGTTGTAGCAGATGCTTTGAGCCGTAAGAGTTATGTGAACACTCTTACCGCAGGAGGATTACCCAGGAGTTAGTCGATGACCTCGAGAGATCTCCGATCGAGATAGTTCCGAGAGGATTTGTGGCAACTCGAAGTACAGTCCACCTTGACCGAAAGGATTCGTGAAGCCCGTAAGTCGGACAAGGAAATTGATGAGATTAAGCAAAAGATGGATGAAGGAAAAGCTAAAGGGTTCCGTAAGGATGAACATGGAACTATATGGTTTGAGGATCGTATTTATGTGCCCAATGATCCCGAGCTCAGGAAGCTAATTCTTCAGGAGGCTCATGATTCACCGTACTCGATTCACCCCGGCAACACCAAGATGTACCTGGATTTGAAGCAAAGTTTACGGTGGATGTGTATGGAGAAGGATATTGCCGAAAGTACGTAGCCGTATGCGATGTTTGTCAACGTGTAAAGGCGTAACATCGTGAAGCCAGCGAGGTTACTTCAACCTTTGCCGATTCCCGATTGGAAATGGGAGAAACTTGGTATGGATTTCATCACGGGATTACCCAGACCCGTTCAAGGTTATGATTCTATCTGGGTAGTAGTTGATCGTTTGACTAAGGTAGCTCACTTCATTCCTGTGAAGACTACCTATACCAGTGCTAAGTTAGCCAAGATATACATGACCAGGATCGTGTGTCTGCATGGAGTTCCGAGGAAAATCGTGTCAGATAGAGGAACGCAGTTTACCTCAAAGTTTTGGAAGCAATTGCATGAAACTTTGGGTACGAGGCTGGAATTCAAGATGACTTTTCATCCGTGAACAGATGGACGGTGAGAGAGTCAATCAGATTACGGAGGACATGTTGAGAGCTTGTGTGCTAGACTATGGGTCTAGCTGGGATGATAATTTGCCGTCGCAGAGTTCTCATACAACAACAGCTTATCAATCCAGTTTGAAGATGGCCCCTTTCAAGCTCTATACGGAAGGAGGTGCGAACACCATTCTTTGTGGGATAGTGTTGGAGATCGATCACTTTTCGGTTCCGATCTTATCAAGGATTCCGAAGAGAAAGTCAAGCTGATTCGAGACCGGCTCAAGATAGCACAGTCAAGACAGAAGAGTTATGCCGACAGTAAGCGAAAGGAGGTGACTTACGAAGTGGGAGACCGAGCATATCTTCGTGTGTCTCCACTTCGTGGAATCAAGAGGTTTGGTGTCAAGGGAAAGTTAGCACCCCGATTCATTGGCCCATACAAAATCCTCGAACGTCGTGGAGAAGTTGCATACAAGTTGGAATTGCCGGAAGGATTGTCCGGAGTTCATGATGTTTTCCATGTTTCTCAGCTGAAGAAGTGTCATGCCGACATGGCCGATGTTCCGTTGAGAGATACAGTGCCCCTAGAGGCCATACAGCTTGAAAGTGATTTGACTTACAAGGAGAAACCCGTCCGTATTCTCGAGACTGCAAGCAGAGTCACCCGCAAAGAAGGTCATCAAATTTTGCAAGGTCTGTGGAGTCACCACACCGAGGAAGAAGCCACACAGGGGCGCCAAGAAGACCTTCTTCGAGACCACCCGCACCTATTTGCTAGCCAACCCGAATCTCGAGGGCGAGATTCATCTTAAGGTGGGTAGGTTTGTAACATCCCAAATTTCCTATTTGGAATGTTTTACAATTATAGCTAAGCATCCTATGCATCCTGTTTGAATTTGAATGCCATTTGAAGCTTCAGAGAATTTTGAGTTTTGAATTTGAATTTCAAACTTGGCATGTGGGACTCATTTCAAAAAACCAAGCCTGATAAATACTTGATCAAAAGTATGAGAGGAGCAAACATGACACTCCAAAAATATCAGAGGAAAACATTGCCAAAAGATTTGGATTCAAATCTGAATTTTATTTGAATTTGAAAAATGGATTTTTATAAAGTTTGGATTTTGCCTTTGGAAAAATGTTCAAATGAAAGGAATATTCCTGATCATTTTGGTATATATATACCCTATATAAAATATTTATAAATATTGTTTTATTTTTGTTTTTGTTTTATTTAAAAAATAAAGAAAAAAAAAACCCCTCGCGCCGGCTAGGCCACCCAGCCCAGGCAGCCCAATGGCCCAGCCAACCAGCGCCAGTAGAAGCCAGCTCGCCTCACCCCTCGCCCAGCGCCCGTTTCCCTTAGGCCTCGGCCACCCGACCCCCTCACCGCTCCCTCCCTCTCGCTGACCCGCGGGCCCCGCCCCGTCTTCTTCCCCCTCGCCCACGCTACGCCGCTCGCCGGAGATCCACCGGATCCCGAAGGATCCGGGATCCCCGATCGCCCCCGATCCCCTTCCGAAGCGAGCCCGAGGCCCAGGCTATAAAGCCGAGCCCCTCCGCACCCCATTCCCCCCCTAGCCTCGCCGGACCCCCTCTCCCTCTCTCTCCCGAGCTCACCGGAGTCCCGAGCTCGCCACCGCCGCCAAAGCCGCCGCCGACGCCACCCTAGCCCCCCCCCCCCGACCAACCCCGACACCACCGAACCCCTCCCCGACCTCGTGCGCGTCTTCCCGACGACTCGCCGGAGCTCGCCGACGCCCGGACGCCCCGACGCACTCTCGCCGCCGCCGCCGTCGCCGAGTCCCGGTAAGCCCAGATCGCCCTCCCCGTCCGATCCTAGATCTAGGGCTAGGATTAGAAACCCGAAGGGTTAGGTTTTATTTATAAAACCGGCCGGTTCGATCGGTTTAGTTTTAGTTTAGGTTTTTTAGGCGGTTCGCTTAGTTTAAACCTAGGGCCCGTTTAGGCTATCTAACATACAGGCAAAGATAGGCCCATTAGGCCTTTTTCTTTTATTTTGATTTTCTGTTTTAGCCGAATAGTTTCTGTTTTCAAAAATGTATATCTTTTATTCTGTTTAATATTTTTGATGATTCTTTTTTTGTTGGATTGCAAATTTTGTGTAGTTTCTGTAGATTATATATTTAGCCATGTTAAAAATAATTAAAATGCTTTAATATTGTTTTAGCCAGAATAGTAAATCTGCTATAACTTTAGTTAGAAAAATTATTTTTGCATGATTCTTTTGTCACCACTTTATTTTGACATTGCCAAACCCTAGAAATTAATTTGGGTATTTTAGGATTAATAAATAATTAGTTCTAAGCAGAATCCTATTAATCCTAATTAATTAACTAGTTCCTGTTTTCCTATTAAATTAATTAGTAAATAAATTAATTTATAACTAGTGATAAGATATTATAGGTTAGTTTCTGTCAATCTAGTAGATGAACTTTTATTAATAATTAAAAAAAGATTAAAATTATATTTCTTAATAGAAATTGGATTAGGCCTAGAATGAGTTTTATAATAGCTTTTTAATTAATTCTTTTTGCTCCTAGTTGCTTAGTGAATCCTTTTCTGTTAAGTTAACCTAAAACCATGATTAGGTTATATTAAGGAATTTTTGTTATATAAAAACTATTTTTGTTATTGTTTGTAGTAGGAAAAACTTTGAATTGGTTTCTTTGAGTTTTTCTTTTGGATTTGGTTTTGATTGTTTTGTTGTGCTATGTTACTATTGTTATCTTGTGTGATCCTCTTGCTTTGTGCTTATTGTGTTATTGTTTGTCTCGGTAGAGTTTTCCGAGTGCTGAAGCTTGCTACTACGACTCTTTAGCTTACGAGGATCATCGCAAGGCAAGTTTTGATCATGTTATTTCTATACCTATGTTTTTGTGCATTAGTAGTTGTCACCACCCCACCATGCATGCAGTAGTGAAATCTTGAAGTCATTAAACTTGAGTAGTATCATGTGGTAGGATGAACCAATCCCCTTGTTACCATGACCCGGGACGTAGTAGTTATTTTGCTATGCTCGTAGACGGAATTTGGTATGAGTGATATTCATAAGCAAGATGTGAGAGTCAATGATGATGATAACCCCATGAACTACAATGATCAAGATGGACTTCGGAAAATCACTACTGGGTGGAGGACGGTTGACGGGCACCCTGGAGCACCCAGTGGTGGCCGGGATGCATGGCTTCACCCAGCCACGAAGAGAAGGATGGATGCCCCATGACCGGAAGCTTACCTGTGCAGCCGCAAGCCATTATGGGCTCTGGCTGGGTTGACCCTAGTAGTGACGCTGGCTGGACGGTACTACGAGAAGTAGACGAACGGTAGGATTGGATGGGTACCGGCAGTGGCCGGAAGAACTCTTTGGAAGACCCTGTTTCATCTGGCCCGCCTTCAAACACCATGAAGTGCGAAGACTCTAAAGGAGGGAATGATTCTTATGGGAAAGTGCGCAAACCTCTGCAGAGAGTTATAACCTAATCGATTAGCCGTGTCCCCAGTTACGGACATTTGAGCCTCTGGAACTTGGAAGTATTCGGATATCTCAACACTAAAACTAATGAATTAATTTGAGGGTTTATGACTTAATAATTGGGAACGAGATATTGGTTGGCGGAACCATCTCAATAACTACCAACAATTTGTAGTAATTTGCAAATAAGTCCACTGTAGTAGGATAAAATTGGCTTTACGCAAATTGATGAAACTTAGAGCTCCACAGCCAAAATGCATATAGAGTTAGTAACTTGATTATTGTTATTCTTCATGACTTGCCAGCTTATTCCAAAAGCTGACCTACATGGCTGCAATGTATTATGTTGCAGAGATATATTCCGATCAGGAGTGAGGCTACGCTCCACGCTTGGCGATTGCCCTTTGGAGTCGGATGGACTCGCTTATCTTCGACGCTTCCGCAGCATTAGTAGTTTATTTCTCATGAGTTGGCCTTGAGCCGAATTTATTCCCTTGTAATAAAGACTCTATATGAGAATCGTTTAATGATATTCAGGTGTGATTGAACTTTGATTACTTTATCGATGTACTGTGAGTGCCAGCATGATCTTGGGATGGTACAGACACAGAGATTTGACCGATTTTGGGTCAGGTCGCTACATGTTGTTTCGTGTGTTGTTGAACTGAATAACTTTGTTCAACTGGCCTGTTGGTAAATACTAACAAATTGGCAATGACAGTTAAAGTTTTATTAGTGGTGTTGATTTTAAATCTGTTAATATCATGATTTATTTTTCCCTATGTGTTGCGTTGATTGATTAACTATTTTTCCCTTTTGTTTGTAGTGGAAAACTCAAGAGGAGGTTGTTTTTTTCCGAGTGTATAAACGGCTAGTCCTGGAGATGCCGTCGTCTCATGTTTTTTTCCGAAGTTTTCATCTCTGCCCGATGAGTTGAGGGATGGCCGTGGTGTTGAGGGTGCTGGTTATGCCCCCCTGGCCCTAGTAATGCTAGTGCTTCACAGAGGCAGGGTTTTGGTATTGATGTTGTTGTTTCAGCGTTGGAGCGCGCTGAGCATATCTTAAGTAATGTGTGTTCTGAGCTGCAAAAGGTCCCAACGACAGTTGAGCGTTTGAGCTGTATCAATGGTATCCTTCCTAAAGGTCATCAATTTAACGCCGAGGAAGCTGTTGACTACATTGAGATGGAGAGGATTTTAATCGGTGATATGCGCGATGGTGCCGCTAATCTAGTTCGTGAGCTTCGGTTCGTCTGCTGAACAACATGAAGCGCTTCGTAACTATGCAAGACTCTCACTGCAAGCCATATGAAGAAAGTGCAAATGTTGTTATCAGGAAGATTGAGCAGGATGAGGCTGCTGCCACCGGCAGCAGGGCTGGTGATGGTACTGAGGCTAATGTTTCTGATCACGATACGAATGATGTTGGCTTGGAGCGCCCAGTTGTTGATGTGAGTCAGTCGTTGGTGTTTGCAATTTTATGTTGTTGTCCTGATGTCGGTGTTGTAGTTGAACTTCCTCATGTTCATCTATTTATTAATAATTTTCTTTCATGCAGATTGATCACGATGAGGCTGCCGCACCGATAAAGAGGGGCTGATGATGGTACCGAGGCTAATGTTTACGATCAACATTTAACGATGTTGGCTCGCAGACACCTGTTGTTGATGTGAGTCAGTCCTCATTGTTTGTATGTTTTTACTATGTTGTTCTCATTGTCAAGATTGTAGTTGAACTTCCTGATCTACATCTGTTTATTAATTTTTCTTTTCATGCAGGAGACCAATCATAATGTTGAGGGTTCTGTTGATGGTGGAGTTAATGATCTATCCACTGATAAGTGCAAGGTTATTTTATTTTCATTGTGTTTATTAATATTTTCTTAAAATTTCATGCACACCGATGTGTCTTGCTTGTTCATTTTTCTATCCCACACCGTTTATTGTTGCTCATAATAGCATTGGGTTTTTGTCTCATTACATTTGAATCAGGGTCCTATTGTTGGCGATGAGCCTTGTTTGCCTGTTGGTGATGTCGCTTTGAATGTTAGCAGCAGCAAGTTCGATGATGTTGTTGTGAATGCTTCCAAGGTTTATTTTTCTGTGCACCTATTGGTAGCTTATTTTTTATTGTTAGTTTTGTTCATATTATTCACTTTTTCTGAATTTTTTTTTTCATCGACATCGATGTTGAGCGTGAGGTTATCCTTAGTGGTTGAGATGATGCTCATGATGTTCCATTGAGTAGTGGGCGCAATGTTGGTACCAAAGTTGCTGATGAGGATGCTGGTGCTGTCAGCATACTTGATGCCAAATCGCCTGGTGTTGGTATTGCTGGGAATGAAAATGTTTCTGGTTGTGAAGATTTGCCGCCGGAGAATTTCCCGCCTGGAGGTCTTGATTACGGTGATGCATTGCAAGATGCTTCTAGCATGGAGGAGGTGCCATCCGAGGATGATGATTTACTTCTGTCAATTTCTTCTGACCCCTTGACGCAGGAGGCGCTCTTGTCGTCCCAGGATTTTCTTTCTCTGAGACCACGAAAGCGCATCAATATTGGTGTCCTCTCAAGATGTCCCATCGTCAAACCCTGGCAAACCGGAGGCATAATGGTCTCATCACAGAACTACCGTCGTCGTCAAACCCTGATAGTCCAGGTAAGGACTTGTAAATGGGGTGTACTTCTCAATTTTGGCATTTTGGACATGTTCTCTTGTAGTTGTTGAACTTATTATTTTTCATCATTTTCTGCAAGCAGAAAGTGGTAATGTTGTTAAGGTTGATACGTTTTTCTTCGCTGTTACGAGGTTGCGCACGAACCGTACGAAATGGTTAAGTTTGGGATTTTGCCCATACCATTTTTTGTCTCCTTTTCTTTCTCTAGTTTGATTATTGTTGTTGTTGCAGTAGTTTTAATTCATGTAATATTTTGTGTTTTTCTAGTCACAAGCCGATGTTTCAAAATAAAGAATGTGATGCCAGTGTTGGTTCTATTGCTAAAGCGTTTGTCCCCACTGGCATGCTCAACTCAGACAGTGCTGATGTTGTTTTATATTCTCTACGTCAGAAGTACCTAGACACTGACAAGTTGAAAGTTCCCAGACGGGTGACGGTCAGTATTTTGCTTTTTTTGTAAATAGGATGATAACTTGTTTTGCCAATTTTCTAACTATTGTTGTTCTTTTTGTACAATGCATCAAGATCCGTGATGGAAATATTGATTCCAATGTGCTAAATTGGTTCACAAGATCAGTGTCGATGGTTTTGACCAAGTAGGTGAACTTGGACTTTTTGTACTCATTAACTAGAACTGTCATGTTTTCTTTGCAGTTTTGGGATGAGGGGGAATGAACTTGATCTGTGCTTCTTTTATTAAAGCTGCACTTATTGTTACAAGGGAATTGAACTGATATGATTGTTCCTCAATTTTGGGCGGTGGATATAATTTCTTTATGATTATGTGATTTTTTGTTTGTACTTATGAATTTCAATTTCCCTCTTTTATTTTATTGTTTGGAGGCTGAATTTTTTGTTTCATTATGATTTGGTAAATTCATTTTTCCTCTGCGATTTTTTTTCAGCTTCTTTTCCCTACATTTGATCCGCCGTCATTTGTGGCTACCATGAAGCCTAGTGAAGAATCTGGGCGTTGGTGCTTGGTTGTTCTGAATTTGAAGTTCCGTCGTTTCGAGTGTCTTGATTCACTCCGTGATGAAACACAGGGTGATGCGCTTAGATTCTTAAGGAATATGACAGATAATATAAAGAAGCTTTGGAGGGAGTCCAGTGTAGATAGGGCCAAACCGTTCTCACCGGCGCATATTGATGGTTTCTCTTGCGAGTTTGTGCGGGTGCCTCAGCAGGAAAACACGTGAGTATCCGTTTTTAATGATTTTTGCTGGTTGTTTTTGTTGCTGGAGGATGTTGTTCCTGTATTTTTTGGATTTTGTGTTGTACCATTTTTTGATTTTTCCTTTGTTTACATGCATGATTGTGGATTCTTTATGCTACAAAACTGCAAGACCTATTATTGCCGGGAGGATGGTGTAATTGAAATGGTCGATTACAGCCATGAAGACATTTTGGACATTAGGAAGACTTTGTCAGATACTGCGCAACTAGCGATTTGTTTGATGTTGACTTCGGGTTTGTTTGGCATCGAACCTCAGACGTGTGCATGGACTTTTGTAAATTTTTTGCAGCTTGTACTTCTCTATTAGTACTGTCATGAAATATGTTTTTGAACTTACGCTTTGTGCGGTCTTCTTCTTTTTACAGGTGAGTGGCTGGATCTTGGTGAGCATGACTACAGGTTCTTTGGTAGCTAGTTCTTGGAGCTCGAGCGCGTAGCTATTGATCTTAGCCAGGGCGTTCTCCCGAAAAGACAAGATCTGGTGTTATGAAGGGGCGGTTGGGAGCTCTGAGAGGTTCTACGGCTGCTTGTGCAGATAGCCCTACTACACCCAAGAATCCCATTGTGGAATTGATAGACAGTGATGATGATGTGTTTGACAAGATTGCTGGCGTTGGAAGAGTCACGAGGAGCGCTGCTGCCAAAGGTTTATCTCCCTTGTTGGAATAGTGGCTCGTAGAGCTGGTGGTGCTAGGAAAGATCCCGCTTTGGATTACGGCAATGTTGTAAGCACGGCGTGCGGCGCCAGAGCTCCTATAAAGTTTTGCTCCCACGCGTGACTTCACCCTTATAAATTCCCTCACCCGGACAAGGCTCGCAGGTTGTATAATCTATTGCTTAGTGATGAATGGCGTGAGAAGTATGCCGAGTGAGTATCTCTCATTATTTTTCCTCTTCCTTTTCTTGTGTTGTTTGTAACTGCTAGATAAATATGGCCTGAACTGTTCCTTTTTATACAACTCGAACTGCTATGAATGCCTTATCTTGCTTCTCCTTCTTTTTGTTCTTGTGTGTGCTGCAGAATACATTCTCAATGATACCTCGGCTGATGGAAACGTAACTAACTTCACTTTGGGAATCGCATCTGGAAGTTTTTTCACCGGCTTTGGGCAAATGATGGAGGGTGATGTAATGGACTTCCTCATTGATGATTGGAAGCAAGATCCCGATAGAAATGCTGATTTCGCATCTAGGAAAAGGATATTCTTTGAGTCCATATTTCATCACGAGAATCAATCAGATCGGTTTCTTTATGTTGAACAAGACTATCTATTGTTTTTATGATTTTTAATAATACTTTGCTTGTTGATTCTTTTCCGCTGTCTATTTTCTATTTTGGCTTTTTTGCAGGTTGTGCTTGACTGTTCGTTTTACGAGGATGAAAATAAAGTGTTTAATGTGGAGAGTGCAGCGAGAGATTTCAAGAGCTATGTTAAAGCTAATGAAGACTTGCTCAGTGCCGACCTTGTGAGATCTACTAGCTGATTTTTGGTTTTTATTTGTTTGTTGTGATGCTGGTTTTTACTTTGAATATTTAACATCTTTTTTGGTCATTTGTTTTTAGATCATGATGCCTCTATTCAAGCCTATGGTTTTATCAAAGGATAGGAAAGTGAACCACTATTCCTTATATGTCATGGATCGGTACCGAAGTAGCGTTGACATCCTTGACTCTTTACCTTACCTGAAGAACCACCGTCCTTCGAAGAACACCTATCACAAAGACTGCGAGAAGATTGTGAGTGACATTTATTATCTGTACTGGATTAATATTTCTGCATCTTTGTTTCTGCTGTTTCTGAGACCTAAAACTGTGTCGGTTGTTTTGTTTTTTTACAGATTTCTATATTGGTCAAAGTAATGATGGTTGTGTATGGTGATGCTCAGTACAATGCAAGCAAGCAGCCCAATTGGGAGCTGTTTGCAAAGAAACCAACGTTTGTCAAGGTTCCACTTCAAGGGAAAAATGAATGTGGCCATTATCTTTGTGAAGTATGCGGGATGCTATGATGGTGAAAAGATCGTTGAGAACATTCGAAATAATGACGTGGGTTTCTTGTTGAGCTTTTCAATTTCTGTTTTTGGCTTATTGTGCATCCTTTTTTTATGTGTCATGATTTTTGATAATTTGTTTTATTGTTTTGCAGCCATGCATTGTTGATTGGAACGCTGAGGATTTGTATATAGTTGTGTTCAACCGGAATAACCATCTTATGGTGACGGAGCTTCCCAAGGAGGTTCAGGCTTTGGCTCCTGATGCATAGGATAAATGGTCATCATTTGCATAGTGAATTGGATAGTTGTGTGATATATCTCTTGAAAACATTGTAGGCTCTATTTTGAAGTGTTTGATGTCTTGTCGAGTACTATGTAATAACTAGTATATTTTGTGTTGTGTTGTAAGTGTGGCACAATGTTTCATCGAGAATTAGTTTTGGTTAAGATTATTAGTACTGAAGACTTATATAGTAGTTGAACTGAAAACAATTTTTTTTCAAGTGTATTTTCGAGTTGTTGCTCAGAAAGTGAGATTTATTTTATTTTTATGTGATTCCATCCTAACTTGGACCTTTATAGTTTCTGTACTCTCGTTTTCTTGTACTTATGATATAGTTCTGTTAGTACTGATTTGTAGTCTCATTCAGCGTAAGGCTTTCAAAATTTTAGTGCCAAATTTCTTTTTGAACTTCTTGAACTTTAGTAGTTGAACTTCATAGTAAAAGTTAAATTACTGTTTTAAATTAGCTACGTTTAAGAGATTGTCCTATTAAGTTCAAAACTATTTCTTTCTCAATGCATTAATTGGTATCATCATAGCACTTACCGAATAAACTTAGTTGTACTGAGATTCCAATTGTGCTAGTACTTTTGATTAATTAATTGTTGTTTGTGTTGTTTGATGCTAGTATGTCTTCTGTTGTGTTTCTTGTGATTTTTCTCTTTTGTCGAACTTATATCTTTTTGATTTAGTTTTTGGCCTTCTTTTTTTCTAGGATGTGGTTCTTCTCCAGGCAATGTTTGGTATAATCCTAGCACTTGCTGTACAGACTAAGTTGTACTGAGATTTCAGTTGTATTGCCACTGTTAATTCTTAGTATGTCACTATTTTAAGGAATGCGGACTGAAGCTTCCCGTTCCTTTTTATATATTAGTAGAATGAACGTACCGTGTGTTCAACTGTGCGTAACTTTTCAGTCCTAGGATGCTAGTGACTAGGAAATACGTCTTGGTGTTTCTTTGCTTTTTCGATGCAAGATTTAGTGAATTTCTAACTAGTTTTACCACGATGCTTTTTAGTACTGAATGTTGTCCTCGGCTGAAACTTAGTCTTTTAGTGTTAAATGCGAAACTAAAAACTGATTTTTTAAGCGTGATAGTACTTCCGCTCATGTCTAAGTTGTACCGGCGTCAAGGCTACTATTTGCTTTTGGCCTTTATTTAGTCTCGCCACTTTTTTTTTTAAGTAAAATATTCATGTGTTATTTTTTTTCTCTATGACTAGTGCTGCTGCGGGCAGCCATCAAGTTTCAACTTCAACCTACTTCAACTTCAAAAGATGGATGAACAAAATAGGAAGCTAGCAAATTTGTTGGACGACATAAGCAAACGATGTACTTGATAGACATAGGCAAACTTGTTCAAACCCTGACACACATAGCATAAGGTAGCTGGTTCAACATAACGAAAGCAAATTACAAATCTGAAACAACAATACTAAGGACACACAGAGCATAAGGTATCTGGTTCAACATAACAAATGCAGACTTTCATGCATCTTCATCATCCGCCGGTTGCAGTGGTAGTATGGGTCAGCCTCCTGCTCTTTTGAAATATCCCAACCTGTCACGATGTTGTCGATTGTCTTCCATGACTTGTACGTTGCGTACGCATCTATTCCTGCATACATGATGAGGTTGTCTGGCAGCGGGCTGTTCCCCCACAGTTTGTGGTCTTCCCTGTTCATCTTCTTCTTCATGCCTTCGTAGAATGGGTGGATGACGCCGACTGCAACATCGGCCAAGGAGTCGTAGTATTTGTCGGTCTTTGGATCTTTCCACTTGCGCTGCATGTCGATGAAGTTGTTGGGGTTGATTTCCAAACCAGACTTCTCCAGCATCCGCTTGTCACCTCCAATGCTGAAACCAACAAATGTGTACAATTTCTCCTCCTGCAGGAAGTCTTTGAGGCGCTTGGGCCTGCAAGGAGGAGACACACATTTATAGATTAGTCTTCTTTTTTTAGGATTTAATTCTTCTGCTTTTTTTGTTCTACAAGTGATAATCCATGAGGTAGATGCTTATATATTATGAGTCATGCATGAATGTAATTCAGAAACTAGTACACAAAGTCCTGAAATTAAATTCAACTACACCGTGTTATTTTTTCGTTTTTGCTATCTTCTTTGCTTTACCAAATGCTTCACCAAATTAGAGAATCATTTTACCAGAGTCAATGATATATGCGCTGCTTGATTCAAGTTTAGTTTTCTTTTTTGTTGAATAAAAGACCTATAGCGATTAGCTTGATACATCTTTGTGCATTAATTCTATATCTAGTTCAAAAATTAGTTTGAGAAACATGTGCATCAAGATATGGACCTATACCACTTCACCAAAGATCTTTTAATACATCAGTTCTATAAACTATACTAGTGCATCAAGATCAGAATCTATGCTAGTTCATCAAGTTCAGAAATTAATTTGGTGCATAAAGTTCAGAATGCTACAAACTTTTTTTCAGATGCTAATCTGGTGAAACAATCCACTTCACAGTTTCAGAAATGCATGTAACTTGATAAACATGTAGTCGTGCATCCACTTCATAGACTATAGTAGTTCATCTAGTTGGGAAATAATTTTTAATTAAGTTTTTAGTGACTAGTACTTTGGTACAATGAGATGAACGAACAGTAGTATGAGTTACAATGGATGAATGTACTTCAAAAACTAGTAAAGAAAGTTCTGAAATTAAATTAAGTACATCATGTTATTCTTCTTCTTGGATTATACATAGTTTCAGTCAATGTTGTATGTTCTTCATTGGTACTAGTTTAGTCTACTTTTGTTGAAATAGATAGGATAACACAGAACCAGTGCTTCACCAAGTCTTTAGTTTATTTTCTTACGAAAATAACATTACATCAAATTCAGAAAATACTTCACTACATCAAGTTCAGAAACATCTTTTTTAATACATCAAGTACATAGACTACTCTATGGTATCAACTTCATAAACTACACCAATCGATCAACTTCAGAATTTAATCTTCCGCAAGATTTTCCAAATAGTAATCCAAAGGCATCGTGTTCAAAAATACATTTATAGTATATCTACTTTAGAAAATGCAGCAGTGCATCCACTTTTCACAAACCACACTAGTACATCTAGTTGGGAAACAAGTGTGATTAAATTTTCAGGATACAGTACTAATAAAACAGATAAACCATATGCAGGGAAAATGAGTTGGATTGCTCACCATTTTGTGGCCGCTGCGATGTGGTACACCAAGCAGAGTTCCTCGATGCACAACTGCAGGACTGCCGCCATCTGTGGAGGTTTTTCATCGTCGGTGTACTCCACATCAACTCCGATGAAGCTCGGATACAAGCCGCCGCCCTTCCTCCTGAGCCTGGAGATCACCTCGTCGGCCTTGTCTGGTTCATGGTGCGAGCGATCTCCGGCGTCTCCTTGCCGTGGAGCTCAACCCCTTTGAGCGTTACGGTGTAGTCGCGCTTCTCGGGGGCGTTAATGTCGACGAGGTTGCTCCTCTTGTCCGGCGTCTCTGCATGATGACGCTTGGCGGACGGTTCCTCCGCCATGGCCTTCCTCCGGCATTGTGAGCTTTGTAGAGAGACGCTGGAGGTTTGTGTGCAGTGGAAATGGAAGCGGCAATGGTGGTTTGTGGGAACGAGGGAGAGATGGAAGACAATGGGGTATTTTTTCAGTGCGCCGACGGTGGTGTGTGGGAGGCGGTTCGTCGGGGGCGTGTGTGTAGTGGGTGTTGTGGCGTGGGGTCGCCGTTTGCAGTGCGTCGTGGCAACCGCCCAGTGGGTGGCGCGGGTGGTGGTGTCGAAGAACTAACCGTCCAATTTAAATGGTTTTCACTGTTGAACTAACTAGTCTTGTCAAGCTATACTTATGACCTGCAAAATCCCACTTGCACGTCTGTGCGGTGGTGATGATGGCATTTTACTGTGGCACCGATTCGTATAGTCAAGCTGTACTTATCAGCTGCTTATCCCACTTGCACGTGTCAGCGTCGGTGTTGGTGGAGGTCTGAACTCCTCTACTGTCGTACTCGGACTGGTGATTGAAGTGTAATTGAACGTACCAATTACCAGCGAGACTATGTGTGGTGCTAATGTTTTTTAAACAGTTTTCGTATTATTTTTAAGGATTGTTTATATCAAGATAACCTGTGAGTATTTTTTATAGATAAATTAGATTTTCACCAGTACATGATGTATTATATTCGCATTTTGCTTGAGGTAATTATTTTTATGTACTGATGGTCTTTCTGAATTGGGACTGGTAGGAGCAGGCATAGCTTTGTTTTTTCAAAACAATTTTTTTCAGTCGTTCAGTGGTGTGTTTGTTATTACTATGCCTTTTGTACTGCCGACAGAGAGTTATCAGTACTGATGTAATACAAGAGTTTAAATTTTTCCTTGACATTTTTTTTGCTGAGTTACTGGTTCACAGTAGCATTTTGCGTCAGATATATCAAGATAAGTTTTTTCAATTTTATTTTTGACTGCATTCAACAGGATTATCAAATGGTTTAAATAATAATGTCACTGCTTCAATGGGCACAAATCAGAAATTATATCAACACTGATGTGTACTCTGCCTTGTACTGACGAATGAGAGTTATCAGTACTGATGTGCTACAAGAGTTTAAAATTTTCCTTGACATATTTTTTCCACGAGTTCTTTGGTTCACAGTAGCGTTTTGCGTCGGATATATCCAGATAAGTTTTTTCAAACGTATTTCGTGACTGCATTCAAAATGATTATCAAATGGTTTACATAATAATGTCACTGCTTCAGCGGGCACAAATCAGAAACTAAAAAATAACTTTAGTTCTGATAGAGAAATCGACAATAAAGCTAAATAAGTTTTGGTAACGACAGTGTATTGTGAAATGCTTCCTCATTGAGTGCTGGTTCAACTGAGACTACAAGGTTATTTTTTAGTTGACGCAGCAGGAAAACCACTATGTATTGTTCAGTCTTGAGCTTCTCCTAACTGTCCCCGAATGTTGTGCCTTGCCGGCGCTCTTTCCAGGTTTAGCCTTGGCAGCTTCATCGTCAGTTTCAGTTTCCTCGCCCCATTAATCGCCATCTTCATTGTCTTCGTCTGATTGGCCGTCATTGTCATCAAACTCTTCTTCTTCATCGTCTTCATTTGATTGCTTGGAACTTTGTACGTTGCCCTGTTTATGTTCAACTCCACTGACCTCCTTGCCCACTTTGCACGTGCGGGCATTATGTCCGTCAGTTCCGCCACACTTGCGGCAAGTGTAGCTGTTACGTGTGTTGTCTCCATTGGTAGAAAGCTGGGTGGCTCCAATCTGCTTGTTCTTGTTATGATGGCATCTGCTGGAGTGGGCATGTGCGGTTGTTATGGTTGCTCACGACGTTGCAGAATCCGCATGCCCTTACCCCGAGGGGTTTGCCGTCCGGGCCAAATTGCACGCGCCTGATGGGGCGTGGCGGCCTTTTGGCTGCTGCTTTCGCAGCTTTCGCTGCTTGCGTCTTGCTCTTCCTCCCCTTTGTGTTTGAGAATATTGGGGGTTTAATCACCCTTTCCTGCTGCTGCTGGTAGGATGTGCTATTGTCATGTCGTTCGCCTACTCTGACACCATCGAGCTCAAGATCTCGCATGTGAGTTTGTCGGTGCTCTTGAGTGTGCACACGGGCAAGCTCCGGTTGCTGCTGCTCATCTTCCTCGTTCTCAAACGGGTCAATAGCTCCCATATGGTTCATCTCGGATAACATTGTAGCAATATCCTGCTCAATGGCTTCATTGTCTGCGACACCTCCATTTTCAGCAGAATGCATGGCGTCGAGTTCTTGTTCAAGTTTGTCCATGACGACTCGCTTCCATGCCATTTGCTCTTGGCTTCTCAAGCTTTTTCTGTGCACCCTCATGTTCAGCGTCAGCAGTGAGCTTTCAATGCAGTATTGGGATGCCTTGTTTGACGCTACTGTCCTCAAGTCATTTCTGTCAAGTGTTGGCTGGATGTTCGGGCGTTTGGTGTATCTCCTGAGTATGTATTTCTCTGGAACGCTTTCAGCCTTAATTGTCTGCATCATGCACATGACATGGACGCAGAAAAGACCTGTATTTGTTTTTGGAAGAGGTGCATGTTTTTTGTTATTTCATTCGAACAAAAACTTTGCAAAGAAAGTAGTACAATATGTAACATCTTTTTTGTAGTCCTTACACATGTGCTCCCATAGCCTGCACTCGCACTCATATGTTTCTCCCATGGGTGCGCAACCACGGAACACGTCTTTGAGCCCACACAGACAGTTTTTCTTGGTGGTTGTAGCGCACTAGGTACTTTGTGGGCTCTTCCGTCTCTGTCCCCGTGAAGAGAGTGCTCAGTTTTAGCCTATCTCTGATCTCGCTGTACACAGCTCGCGTGTACAGCTTTGCCATCTGGGTGTCAAACCCATAGAAGGTCAGCGTGTTCTGTTCCTTCTGCAGATGCAAGAATAATGACCAAATTGTTAGTTTTCTTTACTTTAGTAAGCATGTAATTTTTTGTCTTACGACAAGTGATAGAGCTATACCCGGTTACCCATTGTCTCCTGGTTCTCTGTCTGCCTCCTGGTTTTGACGCAGGAGTTTACCTGGCTGACAAACCGGTGTAGGTTATGTCTCTCATTTACGTAGTTCTTCTTGAGCACATAGTTCATGCTCTCACTTCGCTGTGTGGATGTCATTTTGGCGTAGAAAATTTCTTTGAAGTAGGCTGATATCCATTTCTCACGCTCGTTCCACATGCCCACCATTGTGGCATCATCGTGGAGGTTGTACTTATCCATCAATCTTTTCCAGGCATCCTCAAACTCAGTTGGTATGAGGGGCCTGTTGAGAATTGATGTGAATTCATCCTTAAAGTCGTCGTGCAGGAAATACAGGTACGCGAGGTGTTCCTTGTACTTCTTCATAATGTGCCAGCGGCATAGCTTATGTAATGTGTTCTTGAAAACATCTGCTATCGCCAAAGCCATTGTCGGGCACTGGTCTGGTAATGAGAAAATAGACTCAGAGTGGTCAGCAGATGGTTGTGCATATATACCAATAGAACTGACACAACATTTTTATTGTGTTACTTTCCTTTTCTTTTTTGGTAGGGGGTGGTGGTTGGGGGTGGTTTTAGCGGGTGTACCTGTGAGAATGCATGTAGGAGCCTTCCTTCTCATGCACCTTAAAAATGTCCTGAACAACCACTTGAATGAATCTGCATCCTCATCTCTTATCAGGGCAAAACCAAAGAATGTAGTCCGTAAGTGGTTGTTAGTTCCGACAAACACCCAAAGTGGCATATGGTACTTGTTGGTCTTATATGTTGTGTCAAACGTTGCGCAGTCCCCGAAGTCCTGATACGCTCCTCAGCAGCTTGCGTTCGCCCAGAATATGTTCTGAACTCTGTCGGACTCATCGAGTTGCATGTCACAGAAGAATTCCCTGTTTATAGCTTGCATCTCCCTAAAGAAGTTGACAGTCTTTAGGACATTGTCCACATCATCAATCCTTGAATTCTTTGCTTTCCCGCATATTAAAAGTTCATTGAAAAATGCATGTTGAACTGGCGTCAGGTCATGCGTTGCGTGATATGTTTGTCTTGTGAGAGGAAAAAAGACGTGGCGGTTTATGGGAGGAGAACCAGTTTTACTTACAGTTAATCAGGTCTTTGGCATTCATTTCGAGGAAGTAGCTACCAGGGTCATCACCGCCCAGAATGCTCATGATTTGCGCGTGTTCAATGCCTTTGAACTACAGGTACTTGACGTACTCCAAGATTGTTTTGTCAAAGTTGTTGTGGGAGTGCAAGAAGGCAAGCATTTCTGCGGTAAGCTGTAGCATGTGGTTGTGTTCCCAGACTATCTCTTTTACGACAAATGTTCCATCCTTTTCCTTCTTCAGCCTCATTTTAGCCCTGCAGTTAGTTCTGGATGTCGTCTTGTTACGCTGTCTATTTGCTTCAGACACCTTTGATTCATAAACTCCATGGAACGTGCAATAAAGGTAGGCTCTGGTCTTAAACTTGGGGCCTTCCCTGACAGCAAAACCAGCGTGCTTCGCATATACGTTGTAGAAGTTCTTACTTTCTTCGAAAGTTTCAAACCTCATCTCCAGCCTTGGCAGAACATAAGCTTCAATGTCAGGTGGCTGCACACAACAGTGACAAAACAAAAATGTTAGATGGGGTGGTCACAGCACCATGGTATGGACTGTGCTTGTATTTTTTTCTATATGGATACTTACATGTGTATAGCTCTGCGCTGCCTCTGGTGTTTGTTGTTCTCCCTGGTTTATGGGCGCCGGTGGTGTCACCCTTGGCACATGCAGCAATGCATCTCTTGGAGGGAGCAACGATGACGAAGATCTCCGTCTCTCGTTGTACGGACGTCTCTCCTCGGATTCATTGTGATGTTGCTCCTGTGTATATGGCTCATATCTTGTACTTTTGAACCTGCTAGAGTGGCCAAAATTTCTATCTTTTTGCCCTGGTCTTCCCGCCGCAACTGCTTTTGCACCACGGATGATTGATGTTGATGGAGCGACTGGTGGAAGCCTTCTTGCAACCCATCCACGGCTTCCTGTCCTTGGATTTTTGCATCTTGTTGGGGAAGGAAAAGCGTTTGTTGTTGGTGATATTGTTGGCCTAGTTGCAACCCGATGAGCGGCAAAGCTTGCATTCCCAGACATTGCTGTTTGTATAGAAGGACCTGTCCGTGCTTCTGATGATTGCGGTGTATCTTCAAATCTGCCTGTACTGTTGAAATATCCAGGCGGTATTTCTGGTGTTACCCAACCAGGTGGTGCCCCATATCTGTTTTGCTCATGAAATGCTTGCTGCGTGCGCCGCCTTGCATGCTTCTGCAAACAACATTCAAAAGTTTTTGTGATTAATCTAGTTTCGTTTGCAGTCGAACTGATGAACGTTCATGTTCAAAACACGGATGTACTGATGCTCTTTTTTTAGCACTGTTTTTGTAAACTGGACATTGAACTCATGCATGACTTCTCCTCTGTTCTTCTGTAACTTATGCAACTACACTAGAAGTACTCCTAGTTTATGTATCATTGAACTTACCGTGTAACTGTGGCACTCTCGTCACTATCTACCCGGGTACGCTGATGTTTAATTTTTTAACTTGAACTGAAGATAGCATATTAGATGCACTGACAGTAACCTCGACATCCTAATCGTGCATCAATGCATATACATTACAAGTACTGCTAGCTTATGTATCACTGAACTAATTGTGTAGCAATTTTATACTTTTTTTTGTAACAGTTTTGTTACTTGTTCGAACTGACGCAATTACATGACTTGTACTCTTAGGAATAACAACATACAACTCTCGTGATGGTGAACCTTGTCACTATACCGGCTGATGCATATGTTTAATTTTTATTTTAACTTGAATCGACGCAATGCATATTAGATGCAATTGTGATAACCTCGACATCCTAATCGTGCATCAAGTGGCAGGGGTGTCAATGAACTGATGCTAGCATTTGCAATATACCATCGGGTTCTTCTTCATAGCAGGACTGACGAACTGATGGAGTGACACACGTGGGGAGCAGACATTACCTCCAGTGTACTGTCTTCTTCTTCTACCTCTCGTGGGCGTCTTACTGGCATGTTCTTGCGAGGCGGCACCATTGACGCATCACCTGCTTGTGGTGGACGTCTGGCGAAGAGGTTCGTTGAGGAAGCACCTTGCGGGGATAACTGCCCCGGAGAAGGAGACCCGGCGACAGAGGGAGGCAGGAGGCGGGGATGACGTCCCCGATGATGGATCCAGCGACGAAGAGAGGCAGGAGGAGGGGATCACGGCCCTGTCAATGGATCCTGCGGCGGAGCGAGACAGGAGGCGGGGATCACGACCCCGACGATGGATCCGTCGACGGAGGGAGGCAGGAGGCGGGGATGACGACCCCGACGATGGATCCGGCGACAGAAAGAAGGAGGAGGCGGCGGCGGATCCATCGCCGGCCAATCACAGCGCCTGAGCTCCCTCGCTTCCGGCTGCCGCCGTCGCTCGCTTCGCCCATGACGGCTGCCTCCAGTGATGAAGCAGGTCGGATTGGGGCTGGAGTCGGTCGTGGACGCGTCGCGCCTTATAGGGGCGAGGTAGCAGAATAATATTCATTACCGTATGAGAATAGTCCAGCCCTATATATATATATATATATATATATATATATATATATATATATATATATATATATATATATATCAGGATCTTTCCAACACAATGTGCTTGCCAAAGGATAAAATGTAAAAAGGAAAGGTGAAGATCACCATGACTCTTGCATAAGGAATAAGACAAAAGTAAAAGATAAGCCCTTCGAAGAGGGAAGCAGAGGTAGTCATGCGCTTTCATTGTTGGACGCACGAAATCTTAATGCAAAAGAACGTCACTTTATATTGCCACTTGTGATATGGACCTTTATTATGCAGTCTGTCGCTTTTATTTCTTCCACATCACAAGATCGTATCAAGCTTATTTTCTCCACACTAATAAATCATACATATTTAGAGAGCAATTTTTATTGCATGCACCGATGACAACTTACTTGAAGGATCTTACTCAATCCATAGATAGGTATGGTGGAATCTCATGGCAAAACAAGTTTAAGGATATTCGGAAGCACAAGTAGTATCTCTACTTGGTGCAAAGAATTTGGCTAGCATGAGGGAGAAAGGCAAGCTCAACATGTTGGATGATCCATGACAATATACTTTATATCGGATACAAGAAAACATAACCCATTACATTGTCTTCATTGTCCAACGTCAACTCTTTAGCATGTCATAATTTAATGAGTGCTCACAATTATAAAAGATGTCCAAGCTAGTATATTTATATGTGAAAACCTCTCTTTCTTTATTACTTCCTATTAATTGCAACGATGACCAAAAATGGGTTTGTCAACTCTCAACAACTTTTATTCATCATACTCTTTCTATGTGAAGTCATTACTCACAATAGAATCAATATGATCTCTTTTATTTTCTTTTTGTTCTTTCTCTTTTCTTTAATTCCCTCAAGATCATAGCAAGATAATCAAGCCCTTGACTCAACACTAATCTTTATTATATAGCTCACGGACTCGATTAGATAGAAGGATCATAAAGCAAACTCAAAACTAGATCATACTAAAACTTTATTCTACTAGATCAAGATATTACCAAAAGGATCGAACTAAGAAAAACGGTAAAGATAGGAGTGTGATGGTGATACGATACCGGGACACCTCCCCCAAGCTTGGCAATTGCCAAGGGGACTTCCCATACCCAATACTTAGTTCTCCTTTGCTGGCGAAGAAGATGGTGGTGATGATGGATAGTCGCACATCGAGCGTAGCAGATCTTCCAGCTTACGGATAATGCCCTTGAGTGCGACGATATGCTCATTCAACAAAATATTTTCATGTGTGAGATACTTGTTTTGTATACGAGCTAACTCAATCATCTTGAAAGCTTCAATCTCAGTTGGGGTAAAGAGAGGTCGAAGGATTGCTTCTTCTTCTGTTGTCGGAGCCTGATCCTCCATGCCCTTCTTGATCCCATCATCCTTGTTGATCTCCCTGGGTTCTTCTCTCTTCAGCTCTATCTTCATTAGCCAAGCATTGTTGCCCTGATTGTTGGAGGAGGGGGACGACATGATGCCTGGCCTTCACGACTCTAACAAAAAACAACTCGAAACAAGAACAGAGGATATTTGCGTGATACGGTGGTCAAAACCTTCAGGAGATTATATAATGAATTTTTACTGACCAAAAGAAGTATCGTGCAAGAAAACAGAGTCCGGAGAGTGCACGAGGTGCCCATGAGGTAGGGGGCGTGCCCAGGGGGGTAGGGCGCACCTCCCACCCTCGTGGAAGACTCGTTTCCTTCCCGGACTACCTCTTATTTTCCTATTTTCTTTAATATTCCAAAACGGAGAAAAATTGCCATTAGAATTGTTTTGGAGTCAGTCTACTTACCGTACCACATACCTATTCCTTTTCGGAGTCTGAAACATGCTGGAAAGCCTCTCTTATGTATTCCTCTGGGGTTACGGTTTCAATAATATTGGTTTCAACATTTATAGGATTACCTGAAATATAATGTTTGATTCTTTGACCGTTCACCACCTTCTGATTTGTGCCTTCGAAGTTGTTCATTTTTATGGCACCGGAACGATAGACCTCCTCGATAACGTAAGGACCTTCCCATTTAGAGAGAAGTTTCCCTGCAAAAAAACCTTAAACGAGAGTTGAATAGCAACACATAATCACCTACATTAAACTCACGCTTTTGTATCCTTTTTTCATGCCATCTTTTAACTTTTTCTTTAAACAGTTTGGTATTCTCGTAGGCCTGAGTTCTCCATTCATCAAGTGAGCTAATGTCAAAAAGTCTCTTCTCACCGGCAAGCTTGAAATCATAATTGAGCTCTTTAATGGCCCAATATGCCTTATGTTCTAGTTCGAGAGGTAAGTGACATGCTTTTCCATAAACCATTTTATATGGAGACATACCCATAGGATTTTTATATGCAGTTCTATAGGCCCATAATGCATCAGCAAGTTTCTTGGACCAATTATTTCTAGATCTATTAATAGGCTTTTGCAAAACTAATTTGAGCTCTCTATTACTCAATTCTAATTGACCACTAGACTGCAGATGATAAGGGGATGCAATTCTATGATTAACATCATACTTAGCATGCATTTTACGAAAAACACAATGAATAAAATGTGAACCACCATCAGTCATTAAATATCTAGGGACTCCAAACCTCGGAAAATAACTTCTTTAAGCATCTTAATAGAGGTGTTATGATCAGCACTACTAGTTGGAATAGCTTCTACCCACTTAGTAACGTAATCAACAAAGAACTAAGATATGTGTATACCCATTAGAGGAAGGAAACGGTCCCATGTAATCAAAGCCCCAAACATCAAATGGTTCAATAACAAGTGAATAATTCATGGGCATTTCTTGATGTCTACTAATATTACCAATTCTTTGACATTCATCACAAGACAAGACAAACTTATGGGCATCTTTGAAGAGAGTAGGCCAATAAAAACCGAATTGCAATACCTTATGTGCAGTTCTATCTCCAGAGTGGTACCCTCCATAAGCTTCGGAGTGACACTTGCGTATGATTTGTTCATGTTCATGCTTAGGTATACAACGTCTAATAACACCATCTACTCCTTCTTTATAAATATGTGTGTCGGTGTCAAAACCGGCGGATCTCGGGTAGGAGGTCCCGAACTGTGCTCCTAAGGCGGATGGTAACAGGAGGCAGGGGAAACGATGTTTACCCAGGTTCGGGCCCTCTAGATGGAGGTAATACCCTACTTCCTGCTTGATTTATCTTGATGATATGAGTATTACAAGAGTTGATCTACCACGAGATCGTAGAGGCTAAACCCTAGAAGCTAGCCTATGGTATGATTGTTGTTGTCCTACGGACTAAACCCTCTGGTTTATATAGACATCGGAGGAGGCTAGGGTTACATAGATTCGGTTACAAGGGAGGAGATCTACATATTCGTATTGCCAAGCTTGCCTTCCACGCCAAGGAGAGTCCCATCCGGACACGGGACGAAGACTTCAATCTTGTATCTTCATAGTCCAATAGTCCGGCCAAAGGATATAGTCCGGCTGTCCGGATACCCCCTAATCCAGGACTCCCTCAGTAGCCCCTGAACTAGGCTTCAATGACGATGAGTCCGGCGCGCAGATTTGTCTTCGGCATTGCAAGGCGGGTTCCTCCTCCAAATACTCCATAGAAGATTTTGAACACAAGGATAGTGTCCAGCTCTGCAAAACAAGTTCCACATACCACCGTAGAGAGAATAATACTTCCACAAATCTAATCTGCTGACAAATTTCGTAGTATGACATCACACCATGGCCCGGTCATTATTCGAACCGTTTTTCTCAACCAGCCTTGGCGCATATTGCGAGGCGGTTTCCTTGGCACGTCTTGTCGAAGCAGAGATCATGTCCCCTTATCACGGGATTCTCATCAATACGGGTGTGGGTAACCCAACCGCGCCATCAATTACGATGCTTGGGGAATAAGCGAGCTTACTAGGCAGGTGGGGGCGTATAGTTTCGTCCGCCCTTATAAAGGGATAAGGGTTCACCCTTTTCACCCATGCCTTCTTCCTCCTTGCTCATCCATTCTCGCCCTTTTCGAGCTCCAACACCCAAGTTTGTGTCTTTCTCCTCAAACCGCTCCAAGCATGTCCGGAGCAGGAGGCAAGTGGATGAAATCCTCCATCATGGAGGAGGACATCAAAAAGCTGCGGGGAGCCGGATACTTGGCCGCGGATATCGCACATCGGCTGCCCAACGCGGGGCAGATCGTCCCTACTCCAGAGTCCCATGAGAGGGTAGTTTTCCTCACCCAGTTCGTCTGCGAACTGGGATTTCCCCTCCACCAGTTTGTCTCGGCCTCATGTTTTACTATGGGCTGGATTTCCATGATCTTGCCCCAAACTTTATCCTCAACATCTCGGCGTTTATCATCGTGTGCGAGGCCTTCCTCCGTGTTCGGCCCCACTTCGGCCTGTGGCTGAAGACCTTCAATGTTAAACCGAAGGTGGTGGGCGGCCAGCAAGCGGAATGCGGAGGCGCCATGGTGGGCAAAATGCCCAACGTCACATGGCTAGAGGGCTCCTACATGGAGACCATAAAGGGGTGGCAATCGGGTTGGTTCTACATCACCGAGCTGCGCGACACCAACTGGGTGGCGGCCCCCGAGTTCCGATCCGGAATCCCCATGCGGCTCACCTCCTGGAAAGAGAAGGGTCTGTCTTGGGGTAACCCGGTAGAGCTGACCGGACTCCAAACTTGCATCAAGAACATGATGAACAAGAAAATCAAGCTCGTCAACGTGGTCCAGGTCATGCTCTTCCGCCGGATCCTCCCGTGTCAACAACGGGCATTCAATTTGTGGGAGTTCGACCCGGCCGAGCACCAGACGCTGCGAGAGCTCTTCGACACGACGCACAAGGACGTCTGGAGGGTGTTGTTCAAGGGCGCCGAGGTACCTCCTTCCCTTACCGAGGACCGCGGACTTAGCGCGAAGCGCCCTTCGAATCCGGTAAATCTTTTATAAGATGTTTATTTTCCCCAGTTTAATCATGTGCGGGATCTAAGTTCCCATGCCTTTAACAGGACTGGGTGGAGACAATGAGCAGATTGACTGCCAGCCCCCCGCCCGAAGATCCGTGACGCTCTCGGCGGAGAGGCTGACTCCGACACCTTATGAGGTGTCGGAGAAGAATACCAAGAAGAAGGCCACGGGGACCCGAAAGGGTCTCCGGCGTCAGGTGATATCGGACTCATCGTCCGATAACTCCGAGACGCACTCCTCTCGTGAAAACGAGGAGGATGAAGAGAAAGGTCCCCCCCCCAGCCGGGGGAGACAAGAAAAGGAAGGCCGCCCCAACCGGGGAGGCTGAAGGGTCCAAGAAGGGAAGGACTCTCCTTCCGGACTGTTCCACGACCGCCGCTTATAGCGACGATGAGTGGTTGCGCAGGGACAAGCCCCTGGCGAAGTCGTAAGTATTCGGATACCAGAGTGATTCATGGTATGCTTTTATTGCACTGCTTCTCCTTACGCGAATATGATTATGCAATCCTTCCCGAGCCCGCATCGACGTATCTTTGTCGGACGGTTCTTTGGACCCGTCGGATATGAGTAGTGATACACTTCCGACCGCCTCCACCCCTTGTCCTACGGACAACGCCGAGGTGTTGTCTCAGAAGGCACCAAGCCGAGGGGAGGTAGTTCTGGAGGCGCCTCGAGGCGACCTTCCGGACCCCGGGTGCAAAGGGAACAACACTCCCACAGGCTTCAAGTTCGGCCCTCAGCCGAACACTGTGCCGGAACCTCCTATGTTCCGGACTCCGGCAGGCGACCCCCTGTTAAGAGGGGCAACCGCCCGTGCCGGTGACCTATGTCCATCCAGAGGCACCGGAAAACTTGCTGGAAGCGCTTCAAGGTGCTTCCATCGACGAAGAGCACCACACTATCATGAGTGCGGTGATCGAGAAGGTTCTGTCCGCCAAAAGCGGACTAAATGAAGCTTGTGCCAGTCTCCTAACAGGCTTTCAGGTAAGTAATTAGATTGTAGGAAAATAGTACTGCATAGACAGTAGCCCCTGATGCTCTGTTTGGCGTTCGCGAAGAAAAGCTGAATAGGGGATCGAATAATAATCACAGGAGTCTAATCATAATATGTCTATGTGAATAAGCAGGCTTCACTGCTTGCCGCTGCCGCACGTACTGCAGAGGTCGCTACACTGAAGTAGGATCTTGAGCGGTCCGAGGAAGAGCTCGGCCTTATCAAGAGGCAGCTCGAAGAGAACAAAGGTAAGCGATACCTTGTCTATTTATTAGAAAGAAATATGGTTGCAAAATAATAGGATCATCATGAATTCGCAAGGGGCCACGAACGAAGTGGCGACCCTGAAGAAGGCGCTGTCCGAGGCTGAAAACAAAGCGGCCCAGGAGCGCACCGAGCGAGTAAAACAAGAGGCCTGAGTAGGCGAGGTGCAGCAAGAGCTCCAGGCTCTCGTCAAGAAGCACGAGGCCCTGGAGCTTGACTCGAAGACGCGAGAGTCCGAGCTTGCAAAGGCGCTCGACAGTGCGAAACATGCCCAGGCCGAAGCCCAAAAGGCCCTCCAGGATGTTGAGGCAGTTATGAAGATAGCGGCGGGTAAGGCATTCATTATGCAAAGCAAGCATGTGAAAGAAAATTTCTTTTTACTTACCCGAGTTCGGAGCTCTCCAGGAGCGTTCGCAGATCTGCCCCATAGTGTGTCTGATGCCGCGGAGTTCTACCGGGCCGACGAGGGGAGCTCGACAGAGAAACTGTTCTGGTCTCAGTATGTGGGACCGAACACCCGGTGCCCTTGAGCGACCAGCTGAAGCAACTGGTCGAGCTCCACAAGGCGACCGAACAGGCCATGAAGGGCCTTATAGTCCGGATGTGGCCTGGCGATCCCCTGCCCAACAGCTACTTGATGCGGTGAGGCGGCTTGTGGATGCCTGCCCCCGTTTTGAAGTCATCAAGCGGTCCGTCTGCATCGAAGGTGCACGCAGGGCTTTTGCCCGTGCGAAGGTGCACTGGGCGAAGATGGACGCCGAGAAACTGGTGAAGGAGGGGCCTAATACGTCTCCATCGTATCTACTTTTCCAAACACTTTTGCCCTTGTTTTGGACTCTAACTTGTATGAGTTGAATGGAACTAACCCGGATGATCTTTGTTTTGGCCAGAATTGCCATGATGTTGTTTTATGTGCAGAAAACAAAAGTTCTCGGAATGACCTGAAACTCCATGGAACATCTTAGAAAAAAGAATAAAAAATCATCGCCAAAGATGAAGACCAGGGGGCCCACACCATGTCCACGAGGGTGGGGGGCGCGCCCCAGCCCCCCTCCTGGGCGCGCCCCCCTACCTCGTGGGCCCCCTGGAGACCTTCCGACGCCAACTCCAACTCTATATATTGGCTTTCGGGGAGAAAAATATCAGAGAGAAGAAATCATCGCGTTTTACGATACGGAGCCGCCGCAAAGTCCTAAAACCTCTCGGGAGGGCTTATCTGGAGTCCGTTCGGGGCTCCGGAGAGGGGGATTCGTCACCGTCGTCATCATCAACCATCCTCCATCACCAATTTCATGATGCTCACCGCCATGCGTGAGTAATTCCATCGTAGGCTTGCTGGACGGTGATGGGTTGGAAGAGATCTATCATGTAAACGAGTTAGTTTTGTTAGGGTTTGATCCCTAGTATCCATTATGTTCTGAGATTGATGTTGCTATGACTTTGCTATGCTTAATGCTTGTCACTAGGGCCCGAGTGCCATGATTTCATATCTGAACCTATTATGTTTTCATGAATATATTTGTGTTCTTGATCCTATCTACAAGTCTATAGTCACCTATTATGTGTTATGATCCAACAACCCCGAAGTGACAATAATCGGATACTTCTCGGTGATGACCATAGTTTGAGGAGTTCATGTATTCACTATCTGCTAATGCTTTGTTCCGGTTCTCTATTAAAAGGAGGCCTTAATATCCCTTAGTTTCCATTAGGACCCCGCTGCCACGGGAGGGTAGGACAAAGATGTCATGCAAGTTCTTTTCCATAAGCACGTATGACTATATTCGAATACATGCCTACATTACATTGATGAATTGGAGCTAGTTACATGTCACCCTATGTTATGACTATTACATGATGAACCGCATCCGGCATAATTATCCATCACCGATCCAATGCGTACGAGCTTCCCATATACTGGTTTACGCTTATTTACTTTCCCGTTGCTATTGTTACAATCACTACAAAACACCAAAAATATTACTTTTGCTTCCGTTACTTTTGTTACCGTTACCACTACTATCATACTACTCTGCTACTAAACACTTTGCTGCAGATATTAAGTTATCCAGGCGTGGCTGAATTAACAACTCAGTTGCTAATACTTGAGAATATTCTTTGGCTCCCCTTGTGTCGAATCAATAAATTTGGGTTGAATACTTTACCCTCAAAAGCTGTTGCGATCCCCTACACTTTTGGGTTATCAGGGCCGCCGCAGGGCAAGGAGCATCGCCACCCCGAAATGTATTATGACGGTGTCCTGAAGGGTGCCCGCCTTGTGGCGAAGGAGTGTACCAAAGATGTAATTTTTGAATGAACTTGCTCATGTGATCCTGTAATATGAAAACTAGTTCATTTGCGCTATGCAACGCTTTTTGAATTTAAAATATTACCTTCTGTGCGGCCGTTTATCAAATCTGAGAGTTGGCCAGTCGTCGGCTTCTGCCCCCATGCAACTAGTACTGGGGTGTTCGGGATAAATCTGAGCACTCTTTTTCCCATATTTGGGTCCTCCGAGGGAGGTGCTCAGCGCAACGAACCAGGCAATCGGACTATAATGCTTTATCACTCTCACTTAGCCATAGAAGTCTACAATTTTAAATTTTAGCGAAGCCCCTAGTATTCGGAAGACCGAAGTTGGGGCGCTATATACGCCTAAGTCGGACAAGGCCGACTCCTCGCCCGAAGCGGCAAAAGTATTTAAGGACTTGAGACCTCTCGAACAGCGACCAGCTCTCGCCTCATCATGACAGTCAGTTTTGGCTTTCTCTACTAAGGTGCTCATCCGGAAGAACCGAGACACAATCGCAGTAGTTCTCCCAGTGCTACCTTAGCCGACATAGCGGAATGTAAGGTACCAAAACATGGGAGCCGGGAAAACCCAACTATTGACGCAAGACATTATTCGGAGCTGATGCATATAATGCTATAAGTTCGGGGTGCCGCACTGTCGAAAGTGTTCGGACTTCTCGCGCCGTATTATGGGGTATACAAGAGCCCCTGGCATACTGGCCGTACCAGAATGTACGGGTGCTGATTGTCGTAAATAAACATAAAAAAGAATAGGTAATGCAATAATAGAATAATGCTATGCATTGTTATTTACAGAATACGTTGAAGCGTACTGATACAAGTAGTGCAATAAGCAAAAAATAGGACTATTTGACATGTCCTATCCAAGGGCAAGCTGCGGACTGGTATTTAAAGTAGGTATTTTGCTCGTTATCAGAGACCACCTGGGTATTCCTTTGTACGACGTAGCTTCCTGCCTCCTTGGTTGTTGTATTATGTGTCCGGCGATCGCACTGCCGGATAGGGCTTCCAGAGAGTAAGGTCCTGAAAGGGAGAAAATGATAAAGGTATTCAGCCCCTCGGGCGGTTGAGCCCATTGTGGGACGTGCCATGGTCATGCCCCCGCCTATGCCCATGGTATTTTCAATGCGTAATTATGTACGCGGCACGGAGTTCGCGGTTTGATCGGGACTAGGGCAGGGGCGAATTACTAGGCAAGCTCACGAATGTGCCAGCGATCCTGTTGCGAGTTACCGGACTCGCTTGACATTGTCCAGGGGCTTGATCGCCGAATTGGTGGATTGCCTTAAGAGGCTGCTTTGTGCTTCTGCTGCGAGGGCCGCAGTGTGCTCCTCCATGTGAAGCGAGCGCTCTGTGTTTCCATTGACTGTTATGACCCCCCTAGGTCCTCGCATCTTGAGCTTGAGGTATGCGTAGTGCGGTACCGCATTGAATTTTGCAAATGCGGTTCGCCCGAGTAGTGCGTTATAGCCACTGTGGAACGGGACGATATCGAAGATTAACTCCACGCTTCGGAAGTTATCCGGAGATCCGAAGACCACTTCCAGTGTGATTGAGCCCGTGCAATGGGCCTCTACACCTGGGATGATGCCTTTAAAGGTCGTTTTTGTGGGTTTGATCCTCGAGGGGTCTATACCCATTTTGCGCACTGTATCCTGATAGAGCAGGTTCAGGCTGCTGCCGCCGTCCATAAGGACTTGAGTGAGGTGAAATCCGTCAATGATGGGGTCTAAGACCAATGCGGCAGATCCTCCATGATGGATACTAGTGGGGTGGTCCCTGCGATCGAAGGTGATCGGACAAGAGGACCATGGGTTGAACTTTGGGGCGACGGGCTCCATCGCATAGACGTCCCTTAGTGCACGCTTTCGTTCCCTCTTGGGGATGTGGGTTGCGTATATCATGTTCACCGTCCTCACTTGTGGGGGGAACCTCTTCTGTCCTCCCGTATTCGGCGGCCGAGTGTCGGTGTACTAGAGTAGGGGTACCCTAGTATCCCGTACTCGTGCATGGACAGTTGCAGCACCCAGCGGAAGGGTTTGCCTCGTCACCGCCAAGATCCTCCGTGGCTCCGTGGAGCCATTCAAGAACAAAGTATTTGATTAAGAAGACAAGGCCCCGGCAAGAGGAGCTTGCCGGGAAGGCCACTCAAGGCATCACGAAGACAAGGCCCGGCAAGAGGAGCTTGCGGGAAGGCTCGGAGCGCGACAAGCCTCCGGACGCGACAAGGATTCGGCGCGGCAAAGGCGCTTGCAGCGGCAAGCAACCTCTCTCCATCTCCGCTCCAGCTCATCCAGCAGCGTGTCGCCATGGGACCATTCCATGCGCGGCGTGTCGAGAGGCTGTGCAGCCAGCGGAGAGCAGCGATAAGCGGCGCCGACAAGCCTGCCATCGTGGCGGCGGTGGCGCTTTTGACGGTCTCTGTTGCCTTTGTTTGGGCGACAACGACGGGCATTTATTGCTTTTGTCCCTTGCCGTCGAGTTAGGTATTTTACCTTTGTACACTGTTAGTAAGCGTACCAACTCCTGTTTTACATTTGTACCCTCGCCTATGTTGCCACTGTCGGAGACCCTTGAGCATTTAAAAGGAGGCCCATGCGCAACATAGAGGGGTTCGAGGTTCGGTTCATTCGACTCACTAGAGACCAGATACGCTCACGCTAGGTTTTGTAGCTCGCATCGGCTCCCTAGCAAGAACACCATACATCAAACAAGCAGCGGTAGGAGTTTTATCTCTCCGGAGAGCTCGGCTGGGTAAACTGCTCGTGTGCCTCGTCTCGATCCGCTCTTCGTGCGATCTCCGCCCCCTCCGAACCACAAAGGGGCCTGGTCCGCCCGGCCCCATAGGTGTTCGTGGGTGCGATCAGCCTCCCGACATCTTTGGCGCGCCCGGTAGAAGCGTCGAGGCCGTGTGAATCTGATCCGGCGTTCACCACGAGCAGCGTCCTCCACATCTTCCTCAACATGCCACCGAAGAAGAAGGCTTGGCGGCGATGAAACCGTCGCGTCGTACCCACCCTCACCGCAACAAATGGGTGGTGGGGCGGGGCGCCCGGCGGAGAAGCGGCGCCCGGCGAAGGTGTCCGCGGCGTTGCCAAGTCCAAGGACAAGGCCCCGCAAACCTCGGCGTCCGCGCATCCCTGCGCCCATCTCGAGGCAGCGGGACCAACAACGTCACGGGCGTTCACAATGCCATACGTTCGTTGGATCGAGACCCTCAAGACCAGCATGCGCGCCAACATCTTTGTACGAGTGAGATCTGATGCGCCCGGACGGGTGCTGCTCCTTCTAACGTGGTTAGAAGTCCGAGCATATCCGCTCCTCGCACCGTTCGCCAATGCCACCCACTACTCCAGCGAAGCTCTGGCGAGAGCTCAGCTGCTCCTCGACTATCCTCCAACGGCCAACAAGGTCGGCGAGTGGAGGGCCACTATCGAGCCTCATCGGCTTTGCCAGCAGCGATGCTCATGACAACCAACGCCATCATTGCCGCGGCAAGGCGACAAAACGCGAGCGGTGGCGGCAGGCTGTCGGAGGTGCAACCACCATGCACTCTCCGCCACGAAGGCCAAGATCGCCGACTCGCCGGATCCACCTCGGCAATGACTCCACCGCGTCGCCGAATCAGCGAAGCTTCGCCGCGATCAGCGCCAAGTTCTTCATGGCGACAACAAGAGGGCGCTTTCGAATCGCATCGGCGCCCGGAGAGAAGCGCGATGTCGATCCGACAAGCGCGCTGGGCCTTCTGTTGGCGTCGCGCGCCCGGAGGAGCGAGCGACTTGCCGTCTGACGCGGTAGGTTGCCCTGCGTTCACTCGTGAGCTGCGGCAAGTCCGATGTGCCCAGCGGAAAAACTTCAAACCAGAGCGTCTTGAGAAGTATGATGGCAGGACGCATCCTTCGGAGTTCCTCAGCATCTACACCATCGCGGTACAGGCTGCGGGAGGATGGGACGACAAGATCCTCGCCAACTACTTCCCGTTCGTGCTCAAGCCCAACGTCAGATCTTGGCTCATGCACTTGCCGGACAGCTCCATATCCTCTTGGGCAGATATGTGCCATCAGTTTGTTGGCGCCTTCACGGTGGCCACAAACCTCATGGCCAAGAGAGTGACCTTCATTTGCTCGCCCGGAAGGAAGGAGAGTCCTGCGCCAAATTCATTCAGAGATTCAGCCGTGTGCACTACAACATCGGATGTCCACCACCGCCGCGGTGATCGGCGCGTTTCATCGAATGTGCGGAACCGCGGGATGAGGAGGAGATGGCGATGTGCAAAGTCAAGGACGTCGATGAGCTGTACGCCTTGGCCGACAAGTGTGCACGCCACGAGGAAAGGAGGAGACTCCGTGAGAGAATGCGGAAGCGAGATCGGCGATGAGGAGGCTACCCGGCAAAGAAGAGCCGTGGCGAGGCAACAGGAAGAAGAAAGGTAGAGAAGTGCTAGTTGTTGAGCAGTCCGACAGCGGAGGTGGCGACAAGAACGCCAAGGCTGGTGGCTCCGGCAAGGAGGTTGCGGTGACGCCAACCACCGGTCGGTGGCGGCCGCCGACAAGCGGGCAGCTCCGGACAAGCGATCTTGCAAGATCCACCGCACCAAGGGCCACGACCTCCAGAGCTGCAAGAAGGTCGAGCAGCTTGTCGAACAGCAGAGGGCTGAGTACAAGCGGCGCGACAAAGAGAAGGCCCAGGAAGGTCTTTGGGGAGCAAGCAAGAAAGCGTCCGGCCGGAGGATGCCGCGGCAAGGCCAAGCAACGGCAAGGAGGCAGACCTCCCAGCGGCGCGACAAGGATGAAGATGATGACGGCAGCGAAGATATGGAAGGCGATGGCGCCCGATGAGCAGGAGTTTGAAAGCTACAGAGGTCCTCTGCGTTGGCGGGGTGCTTCCTGCATACCTCCGCCGCCAACTCAAGCAATGGATGCGGGAGGTCAATGCAGCGGAACCATCCGTAGAGTCACGCAAGCCTCTGAAGTGGTCCGGCCGCCTATCGTTTTGATATTGAGGACCACCACGATCGCATAACTGCGGTCGGGTGCTTGCCGATGTTGGTCTCACCAACCATCCGCAACCTCAAGGTCACCAAAATGCTAGTTGACGGCGGGGCGGCTTGAATCTGATCTCGTCCGCGGTGCTCCGAAGCTTCAAATCCACGGCGAGCTCGAAGAGACCGGCACCTTCAAGGAATCAATCCGGGAAGGAGCAAGCGAAGGGAAGATTACGTTGCGGTAACATTTGGCGTGAGCTGAACTTTAGGGCTGAGAGGGTCACATTCAACGTTGCCGATTTCCCATTGCCTTACAATGGGATACTTGGCCGTCCGGCACTCGCCAAGTTCATGGCAGCCTCTCACTCGCCTACAACTTACTCAAGATGCCAGGGCCGATAAGCGTCATCTCTGTCCATGGCGACAAGAAGGATGCCCTTATCTGTGCCGACAAGATCTACCGGGATGCAGCGATGCGACAGATTGCCAAACACTTGCATTTGAAGCTCCGGGGAAGAAGACAAAGTCCAAGTCCGGCAAGGGCTCGATGCTTACTCCGACAAGCGCACTTCTTGAGTGCTGCTCTACCGTCGAGGACGCACCACCAGCTCCACCGGCAAGTGCAAGAAGATGGTAGCTCCGCCAAAGACCAAGAAGGTGCCCGCGAAGGAGGGCGGCTGGTGGTACCTTTACCATCGGTGCCTCTCTCGACCCTAAATAGGAAAGCGGCGCTCGTTGCTTTCCTGAGCGAATGTCGGCGTGTTTGCATGGCAACCGTCGACATCCCGGTGTTCCTGTGAAAGTGATTGAGCACCTCCTGGCCGTTTGTCCTCATGCAAGGCCCGTCAAGCAAAAAGTCGGGAAGCAAGCGGTGGAGCGCCAAGAATTCATAGCGAAGAGATCAAGAAGCTGGAAGCGGCGGGCCTTGTCGGAGGTGCTCCATCCTACGTGGTTGGCCAATCCTGAGTCGTCGCCAAAGCAAATGGAAAATGGAGACTTTGTATTGACTTCACGGATGTTAATAAAGCTTGTCCCAAAGATCCATTTCCCTTGCGGCGCATTGACCAGATTGTTGACTCCACGGCTGGATGTGATTTGCTTTCGTTTCTTGGTGCATACTCGAGGATACCATCAGATCTTCATGGCTGAAGAAGATGAGGAGAAGACCGCATTCATTACACCATGTGGCACATACTTTGTTTCATACGGATGCCTTTCGGTTTGAAGAATGCTGGTTCAACATTTGCAAGGGTAGTCCATGGCGCTTTTGAGCCGCAAATGCACAGAAATGTAGAAGCCTACATGGATGACATAGTGGTCAAAAGCAAGGACAAAGCAACTCTGGTTCAAGATTTGGGCCGAGACCCTTGCAAATCTGCGCAAATCAACCTCAAGCTCAACCCGAGAAGTGCGTGTTTGGAGTCCCTTCCGCAAGCTTCTCGGGTTCTTCGTGTCTCAACGAGGGATTGAAGCTAATCCCGACAAGATCAAGGCCATTGAGCAGATTGAAGCACCAAAGCGCGTCAAGGATGTCACGAAGACTTGCGGTTGCGTAGCTGCTCTCAGCGAGTTTATTTCTAGGTTCTGCTTGGCGCGCCACTGCCATTTTTCAAGATTTTGAAAAAGGCAGGTCCAATGAAATGGACTCGAAGCGGAGGCTGCGCTGCGAGACTTGAAGAGATACATGTCCTCCACTACAACACTTGTCGCACCTAAGCCACAAGAGAAGTTGCTGCTATATATAGCAGCAACCAATCAAGTGGTTCGTGCTGCGTTAGTAGCGGAGAGGGAGGCGGATGACGAGCCAGCAACCACGGCAAGGACATCCAGCGACAAGCAGGGGGCTTCGCCGACAGGCTCTGGTCCCGACAAGGACCAATCCACCTTGAGCGCATGACGGATCACGAGAAAAGGATGGTGCGGCGCCCAGTCTACTTTGTCGATTCCCTCCTGCAGGGGGCTAGGTCGAGGTACTCTGGTGTGCAGAAATTGCTTTTCGGCCTCTTCATGGCCTCGAGAAAGCTGCGCCATTACTTCCAAGCACATGAGATCACAGTTGTCACTCGCTTTCCGCTGAACATGATACTGCAGAATCCAGAAGCAACGGGCAGGATTGTTGATTGGGCATTGGAACTGTCAAGCTTTGGTCTCAAGTTTGAAAGCACATCAACTATCCAGCGGAAGCGTTGGCAGAATTCATAGCAGAATGGATGCCAACGCCCGGATGAAGAGATTAGGAGACGAGCATTCCCGTCAAGGAAGCAAGCAAAGAGTGGCTGATGTACTTTGATGGTGCCTTCTCGCTGCAACAGCACGGTCTTGCGTCGCTTATCGCACCCACCGAGAGCACCTCAAGTACATAGTCCGGATGCACTTTCCCAAGGAGCAAGCAACAAACAATACTGCAGAGTATGAAGGTTTGCTTGCGGTCTCGAGATCGCAGTGGACCTAGGGATCAAAAAGCTTATTGTCGGGGTGACTCGCAACTTGTCGTCCGCCAAGTGAACAAAGATTACCGAGTCCGTTGATGGAAGCCTCACGTTGATGAAGTGAGGAAGCTAGAAGAGCACTTTGACGGCTGCAAATGGAACATGTTCCAAGAGCTCGAGAATGATATTCTTGACGGCTTTCGTCAAAGTGCGCTGCACTTAAGTTGCACAATGGAACCGAGGATTTTTCGTGCTCAAGCTGACTCAACCAACCGTAACACCATCAAGCGGACAAAGCAAGAAGAGGAAGATGATCTCTGGTGACTACTTTCCGTGAGCTTCTGAAGCCGTCGTTGCGAAGGTCCCCAAGATCAACGCCATAGAATCTTTGAGGGCGATCTGCTCCGACAAGCCCTGTGGTTTGTTTTGTTGAAGCGGGCAACTTCCGCCAAGTTTTGCTCCGGCAAGCTTGCCGGGGAGCGTCAAGCTCCGGCAGAGCCGCAGGTTCTTGCCGTAGAAGCTGATGTCCCCGCAGCAGCAGATGTGCCTTTGGTCCTTGTTGTCGAGCCGTAAGCTCCAGCATGGGAACAACAGATTGTCCATTTCCTTCAGACAGGAGAACTTCCCGAAGAGCGAGAAGAAGCGGAAAGAGTAGCCCGGCAGTCGAGTATGTACCAGTTTGTCGACGGCATCTTGCATGTAAGAAGACTCAACGGTGTAAAATTGAAGTGTATTCCTGGGGAAGATGGATGTAAGCTTTTGGCGAGAGATACACGGAGGCATATGTGGTCACCACATTGGCGCGAGAGCACTAACGGCAAAGCTTTCCGGCAAGGTTTCTTCGGCCAACAGCCCTCCAGGATGCAACTGCACAAGTAACCAAGTGTGAAGCGTGCGGTTCCATTCCAAACAGATACACCGACCAGCTCGGGCTCTTGAACGATCCCTTTATCACGGCCATTTTTGATGCAGGGGCTCGACATCCTCGGCCCCTTCCCCGAGCTGTCGGGGCTTTGAATACTTGTACATCGCCATCGACAAGTTCACAAAGTGGCGGAAGTGGAAGCGATGAGGAAGGTGATAGCACGATCGTGATCAAGTTCTTGGTCGATTGTTTGCCGTTTGGAATCCCTAACGGGATCATCACCGCAGCGGCACACAATTTACTGAGTCGCACCTTCATGCGGTCGTCCAAGATCTTGGCGCCAAGGTCTGCTTTGCTTCCGTTGCTCACCCGAGAAGCAACGGTCAAGCAGAGAGGGCAAATGCTGAAGTGTTGCACGGGCTCAAGACCAGAACTTTCGATAGGCTGCACAAGTGCGGAAGAAACTGGATCGAGGAGCTGCCAGTGGTTCTTTGGTCGATCAGGACGACGCCAAATCGAGCCACCGGCCAGACACCTTTTGCTCTAGTCTATGGAGCAGAGGCAGTTCTCCCCACGGAACTCGTATACGGATCGCCTCGAGTGCTCGCTTATGATGAGCTTGAGCAAGAGTAGCTGCGACAAGATGACGCACTGCTCCTTGAGGAGGATCGTCTTCAGGCCCACATTTGTCGCGAGCTGCTTTCGCTACCGACAAGCTTTGCGTCGCTACCATAGCCGCAGAGTTAGTGCCAAAAGTCTCGAGGAAGGCGACCTTGTTCTTGGTAGCGTTCAGTCCGCCAAGAATTCAAACAAGTTGGCCTTGAAGTGGGAAGGCCCTTATCGGGTGAAAGCGAGTCACTAGGCTTTGGCGCTGTCCGCCTTGAGACCGAAGATGGCATCCCGGTGAGCAACTCTGGAACATTGAGCATCTTCGTAAGTTTTACCCATAGGGCGCGGTTGCGGAACCTGTTCCAAGAACCACCTTTTGTACAAGTCTTGCCGCTGTTGCATGTAATCCTTTGTACAAAGCGGTATGCGCAGACCCCGTGCGTCAGTAAAGCTCATGTGTTGCGCACATCTTGTCATATTAATGATTTCATCATTTTATTGCATGTTTTGGCTAACACTTTGTGCAGCAACCACACCGGGTAAGCAAAATCGAGCCGCTAGGCTCCATAACTTTATTTCCTCTTCTTTCTCTTTTCTGAAAGAAAGGAAGGCTCCCTCGCGCACAAGTTAACCAGGGAGGAAGGAGAAGATAATACTATGGACCAGGCACCGCTCGAGGAAGTTTCGCCTCATTGGGAAGCAAGAGACAGAAAAGCTAAGTTGCCAAAGATTGAGCAATCAATTTTAAATTTTTAAGTTATCTTCCTCGAGCGATAGTACTTTGTATGGAAAACATGTGCGCAGAGGAACCAACTCACGGGCTAGTCGGCGCCCTTACTTTGTTTTGAGTCCGCTCAACAACTTAAGTGAGCTGCGGCTAGTCGCGACAAGGTTGCTTGTCGGAGGCGGCACCGCCCGGCCAGGCTCTTGACGTTCGCACTTTTCGGCCTTCGCGACAAAGGTGCCCGCACCAACAAGTCCCCCAAACGCCGTAAGGCGTAAAAGCATTACAAAGGAAGGAATCAAGTAGAGGAAATAACATTGCATTGATCGCCTAAGATAGAGTATATTACAAAATAACTTGTCGCTGATCTAACAAAGTGTTCTAAACATGATCGGCAGCGACAAGGGAAAGATAAAATTGGCGGCCTAGTCTACTGCGGTCGCCATCGATCCGCTTGATCTTGTTCACCTTGTCCACAATGGGTGCGACAAGGGCTTTGAAGCTCCTCCACGTTGGCATCTGGCGGCAAGGATCCGAGGGCGCCGTTAAGGTTGAGGCCCGGATTGCGGAAGGCCACCTTTATCAACACCTTCTCGAGGGCTCCTGCACAGATCTGGCGTGATTCCTCGGCCAGCTGCTTTGGGACCTCTTCTCGAGTCGCTGGAGACCCGCCACCACGCCTTTGAAGAATAAGCTGAGTTTGGCGCTGGGTTGGAGATGCTCGTCGGAGGAGTATGCAAGGTCCGTCATCCCCGGCTCCATCATTTCGTTGTGGATGTCGGCGGCGGTGTCCACAAGACCTTCGATCCAGTGCTCCACGCTCTCCCTCAAAGGCGCCTGGTGGAGGCAACATTCACTAGCAGCTCCTCCTTGGCCTTGATCGTCTCCAACAAGCCTACCTCCCGCTCCCTGGCGCCGTCCAACGTCTGCGTCAGAGTGGTCCGCTTTAGCTCAAGATCCGCCTTTGAGTCCTTGGCAGCATCGAGCTCCTTGCCCCTATCAGCGAGACGACTCTGCAGCTCGCCAAGAGTGTAGGCGTCCTTCTCACGCTCATGCTTGAGCGCGGCAAGCTCTTCGCCGCTCTTCTTGAGGCTGGCCTCCAGCTGTGCCACCTTCGCCCTCAACTCTTCCTTGGCGGCCTCGGCGGCTGCGGCAGCATCCTTCGCTTCCTTAAGCGCCCGCCAAGTGACTCCTCGCGTGCGGCAAGGTCTTCTTCGTGGCTGTCCAGGTTGACCTTCCATTGCGCCCGGCTTCGCTTTCATGTGCGGAGAGCTTCTCGGCAGCCAGCTGCTCCTCCTCACCGCGGCCTTCTCAAGGATGAAGGTCGTGCGCTCTTCTGCAAGTTGCCCCCGCGCTTCTTCTACGTCGCGGAGAGTTTCTTGGTTGGCGCTCCGGAGCTCTTCTGCGCGCTTCTCCATGTCCGCTCCTGCCCTCGCGACAAGTGCTTCCCGGGACTCCAACTTGGCTTGCCGAAGCGCGGTAAAGCGGACAGCCTTCTTCAAGAATTTGCTCCTCCTCGGACTTCGCCCGGCTAACGCTTGGCGCGTCCACCAGCGTCGGCCAGCGAGAGGCGAGTAGCTCACCGTCGAAGGTCTCTCCTCGACCGGCGCCACAGAGCTCGGTTCCCGGGGGAGTTTGATGAAGACACCCTCGCCCGGCCTTCGTAGGCGCCGGGTTGGGGCTCCTCGAACTGACGCCCTTGCAGCGGGGAAGTCATTTGTCGGTGTAGCGCTGGCACTCCTGCGGCCTCAGGCCGTCGGTCGATCGCCCGACCCCTCGCCCGGCTTCTGCGTCGGCAGCCTCGGTGGCCTTCTCGCCAACAGGCCTCGTCGGCGGCCTCTTCTTCCACAGCAACGACCTCTTCTTCTTCCTGGCGGCCTCGACCTCCATCGGCTCTGCGTCGAGACGAAGAAAGAGCGATCAAGCAAATGTTCAAAAGAGAAACAAAAGAAAGCAAGCCCAAGGGAAATTTTCGTGTAAGGAAATTACACCTGCAGCAGGATCCGCAGCCATGGCCTCGACCACGGGAGGGTCATCTGGCGTTGTCCCTTGCGGGTAGCCTCCCTTGCCGGAGTGGCCTCCTTGTCGGAGGGCGGCTCCCTTGCCGGAGATTCCTCCCTTGGCGGCGTAGTGGCAGCAGACAGGATTTGAGGCGGCTTCCGAGCCCTCCCGATGAGGCTGCTCTGCTCCTACACAAGCAAACAATCAGGTATCAACGAAGAAGGGCACCCCTGCACACCTAATAGTAAGGAGAAAACTGCACACTTACTTTGGGGGCTGTCTTTGGGGGCTGCTCTGAGGAAGGGTTGCCGGTCCGGTAAAGGGGTCTCGGACGCGTCCCTGTTGCCGGGAGAATCGTCCTCAACGATGACCGTCGGGATCTTAGCCCTCTTCGACGCTCTCTGGGCCGGCGTCACGAAAAGGAAAGAGTCGAGCAAGCCTATCAGATTCAAGATGAAGCAATAAAATTGAAGAAATACCGGCACAATCTCAAGAGCTTACTCTTCGTCTTCCTCCTCGGAGCTGGCGCGGAGAAGTCAAACTCGGCTCGCCTCCGGTCTGGCAATGAGGGAGTAGGCTCTCTTGGCCGCTTTAAGCGGGCGTCAGCGGTGGCTCGAGAAGATCCGCCCAGTTATGCAGCGGTGTGAGGCGCTCCAGCAACTTGCTCGCTTGCCGGTTAGAAGCGCGTCGCTGTGGCCTTCTTCTGTGGGTCGATCTGCCGCCTCGACTCGTCTCCGGCCTTGCGGAAACGCCTCTTGGCGGAACCAAGGGGGCTCATTGGCGGCAAGTCGCATTGGGTGGTGGAGAGAAAGCGCCCTCGGCGGGTCCACACGACCCGGCCACGGGCTCGACAAGCTCGTCCTCGCCGGCGATCTCCCTTCGCTCGGCAAGGCTTGCCGCCTTCGCAGCGTTCGCCTCCTCCACGGTAAACCCGAAGGCTCTAGCGGCAGCGGCTGCTGCCGCCTCCTCCACCCTGGTGGCAATACGCGCCATCTCCTTGTCGGTAGTGTCGCGAGTGAGCCTTTTCTGCTCGTCCGGGCCGGATCGGCACTTCTTCCAAGTCGTCGAAGAACTGCCGCACGACCTCGTCGGGGCTCCTGCCAGTTGAAACGATCCCATGGGAATTGCTGCGCGGCATCATGGCGCGGATGCGGTCGAGCGCCAAGTTGTTGCACAATGGGGCGACCCCCTCGGCAACCTAAACCACTCGGGGTGATCGGGTCGTTCTTGAACAGCTCTAGCAGATCGCATCCAACTCCAAGGCGGTGAAATTCCGATTCAGGCCAGGCGCAACCTCATAATGTTTGCCGCATTTTGGAACTCCCAAGCAGGCCTCCTCCTCTCCTGCAAGGGAAGCGTCACGGCGAAGGAAGTCTGCGCCAAGCTGCGCCTCACGGTTAATCCGGCAAGCCTGAGGCGCAAAATCTGGGTCACAATTATCTTCAACCTCGCATCCTCCGCGCCAAGTTACTCCAATCTCTCCCGCGCACTATTGGGGTTTGGCGGCGGCGGTGAAAGGGCTGCGGGTTCTCCTCACGACCCAACACCAATTGGCTCTCCACTCCTCCCACTTGTTGCGGAACTCTCCTTCCAGATAGGCTTCTTTCTTGCCGATCCACGGAGACCCAAGCTATCCCTCCGCAAGTGGCTCTCCTCTCTCGACGCGGGGCACGAAGAAGTGGCGGAAGAGTGCCACATTTGGGTGGACTCCGACAAAGTTTTCGCAAAGATGCGCGAAAACTGCCATGGTCAAGACGGCATTGGGGGTGAAATCAAGGAGGCGGAGGCCATATGTGTTCATGATATTGCAGAAGAACTCGGAAAAGGGCGGGCAAAGCCCGCAATAGAAGAAAAGGGTAAAAAAGGGGTACCCAGTTGGGGCCAAATCAGAAGCGGAGGCGGGGAGTACCTTCGTGCGCGGATGCGCACGCGTCTCCGTCGACCAAAAGAGATAGAAGACATCTCGCAGCTCCCTTGCGCCGAGCTGGGGGGGGGGGAAGATGGCCCGCTCCTTGCGCAAGGCCGCGAGCCGCTGCGCCTCGGCCGACTTGACGCCTTCTCCTTGTCGGCTTTGAGCCATGGCGAGGGCGGCGGAGGAGGCCGACGGCGGTGAGCGCGCTTTGTATGGCGAAGAAGGCGGCGCTGCTCCTTCGCCATGTGAGAAGAAGGGGGGGAGCGGTGGTTTTCTTGACAAGACAGCAATTGCAGAGTGGACGGCCTGCCCCTGTTCTCTCCGCTTATAAAGAGGGGGAGGGGGCGGACGTTCCGCTTTTCCTCATAAAGAAACCCCCACGACCACGCCCACGATCTTCGTGACGGCGCCCACGACCGGTCGTGCCGTTAGTGGGGGGTCGTGATGGGTCCGGGCGAAGTTGCGGCGTGGTCGAGGCCGCGTGTGACCGTGCACCTTTGATACAGGCCTGGCCCAGACAACGCTCGGCACCGTGTACGGCCCGGGCCGGGCTCTGTCGGTGTACTAGAGTAGGGTACCCTAGTATCCCGTACTCGTGCGCAGACGATTCTGACACCATGGCAGGGTTTGCCTAAATCACCGCCAAGATCCTCCGTGGCTCCTTTGGAGCCATTCAAGAACAAAGTATTTGATTAAGAAGACAAGGCCCGGCAAGAGGAGCTTGCCGGAAGGCCACTCAAGGCATGCAGAAGACAAGGCCCCGGCAAGAGGAGCTTGCGGGAAGGCTCGAGCGCGACAAGCCTCCGGACGCGACAAGGATTCGTCACGGCAAGGCGCTTGCCGCGGCAAGCAACCTCTCTCCATCTCCGCTCCAGCTCATCCAAAGAACGTGTCGCCATGGGACCATTCCATGCGCAGCGTGTCGAGAAGGCTGTCAGCGGCGGAGAAACAGCGATAAGCGGCGCCGACAAGCTTGCCATCGTGGCGAAGCGGTGGCGCACTGACGGTCTCTGTAATGCCTTTGTTTGGGCGACAACGACGGGCATTTATTGCTTTTGTCCCTTGCCGCCGAGTTAGGTATTTTGCATCGCATAATCGCTCGAGTAGGTGTACCAACTCCTGTTTTTACATTTGTACCCTCGCCTATGTTTCCACCTGTCGGAGACCCCTTGAGCATATAAAAGGAGGCCCATGCGCAACGTAGAGGGGGTTTGAGGTTCGGTTCATTCGACTCACTAGAGACCAGATACGCTCACGCTAGGTTTTGTAGCTCGTGACGCTCCCTAGCAAGAACACCATACATCAAACAAGCAGCGAGGAGTTTTATCTCTCGAGAGCTCCGAAGCTGGGTAAACTGCTCATGTGCCTCGTCTCGATCCGCTCTTCGTGCGATCTCCGCCCCCCTCCGAACCACAAAGGGGCCTGGTCTGCCGGCCCCATAGGTGTTCGTGGGTACGATCAGCCTCCCCGACACCGAGGCTCTTCCTCGTCGTCACTATGCAGCCCCTTGTCCTTGGTTTCGGCATTTAACTTGTCGGCCTGCTTGAACACCCAGCATTCTCTGTTGGTGTGATTGGCTGGCTTATCGAGGGTGCCGTAAATTTGACACGAGCGATCGAGTATGCGGTCCAAACTGGATGGGCCCGGAGGACTTCTTTTGAATGGCTTTTTCCGCTGACCGGATCTAGGGCCTCTGAATCCGGCATTGACTGTCGTATCTTCAGTGTTATCGCCTTTGTTGTGGCGCTTGTGTTTCTTATGACATGGTCTGCCGTTAGCATCTTTAGTATCTGAAGTGCCAGGATTTCTTGATGTATTGTTGCTGCGAGCCAGCCAGCTATCCTCCCCCGTGCAAAAGCGGGTCATGAGTGTCGTGAGGGCTGCCATAGATTTCGGCTTCTCCTGGCCGAGGTGCCGGGCAAGACACTCGTCACGGATGTTATGCTTAAATGCCGATAAGGCCTCAGCATCCGGACAGTCGACAATTTGGTTCTTCTTAGTTAGGAACCGTGTCCAGAACTGCCTGGCGGATTCCCCTGGCTGCTGAGTTATATGGCTCAAGTCGTCAGCATCCGGTGGTCGCACATAAGTGCCCTGGAAGTTGTCAAGGAATGCATCTTCCAAATCCTCCCAACTGTCGACGGAGTCTCCTGGCAAGCTATTTAGCCAATGCCGAGCTGGACCTGTGAGTTTTAGTGGGAGGTACTTGATAGCATGTAGATCATCACCGCGAGCCATGTGGATATGGAGGAGGAAATCCTCAATCCATACTGCGGGATCAGTTGTACCTTCGTATGATTCGATATTTACGGGTTTAAAACCCTCCAGGAATTCGTGATCCATAACTTCATCAGTGAATCATAGGGGGTGTGCGGCGCCTCTGTGCCGGGCTATGTCACGACACAGTTCATGTGAGTCTTGTCTGTTGTATTCGGCCCGGCCGGATTTACCTTTAGTATATCCCGTGTGACGGTCATCGTCCCGCGTTGGTGCGCGCCCCCGTGACACGTATATTGATCTTGCATGTTTTGCCCTGCTTTCCAATTCATCTCGTAGGTCCCGCGTGTTGCCTCGGGCCTTGGTATTTTTGTTTGAGTGGCGGCGGGGTGCAGGCTGAACTTCAGGCTGAAACGCCTCTCTATCTCGGCCACGCGGTGGCCGGTCAGCCGCATCGTACGCTGGTGAAGTAGGTTTCACTGCTTCCTCCTCGAGTAGCGACCTACGTCTTGGGTAACTCTTGGAGGCGTTGAGTTCGTATTCATCGGTCGCAAGGACTTGGTCCATCCATGCGCTAGCAAATCTTGATCAGCTCGAAGTCGTTGTTGCTTTTTCTTCAGGCTATTTGCTGTGGCAATAAGCCGGCGCTTAAAGCACTCCTGCTCGACGGGATCCTCAGGCACGATAAATTCTTCATCGCCGAGGCTCACCTCGTCTTCGGAGAGAGGCATGTAATTGTCATCCTCCGTATCTGCTGCCTGTTCTAGAGGGCTAGCTTGTTCATCCTCCTGCTCTAAATCTGGCAGGAGGGAATTTTCATCGTCTTCGGCACTATCCGGAGTGTTATTGTCTCTTGTGCCGGTGTCATTGCTTTTGCTATGGCGGGACTTAGAGCGGCGCCGCTGACGTCGGTGTCTGGATTGCTTCTTGGAGGGGTCATCCTCCGCTGTCTTGTCGCCATTGCCTTCTTTGGGGGTATCCACCATATATATATATATATATATATATATATATATATATATATATATCATATTATGAGGTGGCGGTCCAGTATACATGGCGATGGTTCTGTTCGTCTCCTGCATCGTCGTCCATACCGTCGATGTCTTCGGAGTCGAAGTCGAATATGTCGAAGTCGAAGTCGAGCATCGTCGTCCATACCGTCCAAGGCGGGGTCTATCCACCCGTCCTCGGATGGCGCAATTTGCTCCGGATCAAGGGCCGTAGTGGTTGCAGGTGTGAAATCTCGAACACTGTCTGACGGCAGAGCTAAATCATGCTCGTCGTGATTGTGCGGCGCACCTGACATGGGCTCGAATCCATCGAAGATCAAGTCTCCCCGGATGTCGGCGGTGTAGTTCAAGTTTCTGAACCTAACCTGGTGGCCAGGGGCGTAGCTCTCGATCTGCTCCAGATTGCCAAGCAAGTTGGCCCGCAGTGCGAAGCCGCCGAATACGAAGATCTGTCTGGGAAGGAAAACCTCGCCCTGGACCGCATCGTTACCGATGATTGAAGGGGCCATCAATCCTTACGGTGACGGCATAGTGGAACTCTCAATGAAAGCACCAATGCCGGTGTCAAAACCGGCGGATCTCGGGTAGGAGGTCCCGAACTGTGCGTCTAAGGCGGATGGTAACCGGAGGCAGGGGACACGATGTTTACCCAGGTTCGGGCCCTCTCGATGGAGGTAATACCCTACTTCCTGCTTGATTGATCTTGATGATATGAGTATTACAAGAGTTGATCTACCACGAGATCGTAGAGGCTAAACCCTAGAAGCTAGCCTATGGTATGATTGTTGTTGTCCTACGGACTAAACCCTCTGGTTTATATAGACACCGGAGGGTTCTAGGGTTATACAGAGTCGGTTACAAGGGAGGAGATCTACATATCCGTATTGCCAAGCTTGCCTTCCACGCCAAGGAGAGTCCCATCCAGACAGGGACGAAGTCTTCAATCTTGTATCTTCATAGTCCAATAGTCCGGCCAAAGGATATAGTCCGGCTGTCCGGATACCCCCTAATCCAGGACTCCCTCAATGTGGGTCATCCCAGAAGTAATGTCTTAAATCATAGAAAAACTTTTTCTTTTGCTGGTATGTGAAACTAGGTGGTATAAATTTAGCAACAATGTAATTAGCATAATCCGCATACCATGGAGCAGTGCAGGAAGCATTTATGACAGCTAATTGTTCATCAAGCAAGCTATCATCAATAGGTAGTGGGTCATCAAGAACATTCTCTAACCTAGACAAGTTGTCTGCAACGGGGTTCTCAACTCCCTTTCTATCAATAATATGCAAATCAAATTCTTGTAGCAAGAGAACCCATCTAATAAGTCTAGGTTTAGAGTCTTTCTTTTCCATAAGATATTTAACAGCAGCATGATCAGTGTGAATAGTTACTTTAGAATCAACAATATAAGGTCTGAACTTATCACAAGCAAATACAACCGCTAAAAGTTCTTTTTCAGTAGTAGCATAATTTCTCTGGGCACTGTATAGAGTTTTACTAGCATATTGAATGACATTTAATTTCTTATCAACTCTTTGTCCTAGAATAGCACCTACAACATAATCACTAGCATCACACATAATTTCAAAGGGTAAATTCCAATCAGGTGGCTGAACAATAGGTGCAGAAATCAATGCTTTCTTAAGTATTTCAAATGCTTCTACACAATCATCATCAAAGACAAAAGGTATATCATTTTGTAATAGGTTAGTTAGAGGCGGGGAGATTTTTTAGAAGTCCTTAATGAACCTCCTATAAAAACCAGCATGACCAAGGAAACTTCTTATACCATTAATGTCCTTGGGACACGACATATTTTTAGTAGCATCAACTTTAGCTTTGTCAACTTCAATACCTCTTTCAGAAATTTTATGCCCCAAGACAATACCTTCATTAACCATAAAGTGGCACTTCTCCCAATTCAAGACAAGGTTAGTTTCTTCACATCTCTGCAAAACTTCGATCAAGGTTGCTCTAGGAATCATCAAAAGAGGATCCATAAACAGAGAAATCATCCATGAAAACCTCACAAATCTTTTCACGAAAGTCAGAGAATATAGCCATCATGCATCTTTGGAAGGTAGCAGGTGCATTACATAAACCAAAAGGCATACGTCTATAAGCGAAAGTACCGAAAGGGCAAGTAAAAGTGGTCTTTTCTTGATCCTCAGCTGACACAGGTATTTGAGAGAAACCAGAGTAACCATCTAGAAAGCAAAAATGTGTATGTTTGGATAATCTTTCTAGCATTTGATCAATAAATGGAAAAGGGTAATGATCTTTTTCAGTAGCTTTATTTAGTTTGCGGAAATCAATTACCATCCTATAACCTGTAATAATTATTTGCGGGATCAATTCATCTTTATCATTAGGAACGAAAGTAATACATCCCTTCTTAGGGACACAATGAACATGACTTACCCACTGACTATCATCAACGGGATAAATTATACCTGCTTCAAGGAGCTTTAATATTTCCTTTCTTACCACTTCCTTCATCTTAGGATTTAGCCGCCGTTGTTGATCAATAACTGGTTTGGCGTCTTTCTCCAAATTTATTTTGTGTTGACATAGAGTGGGACTAATGCCCTTAAGATCATCAAGAGTATATCCAATAGCAGCACGGTGCTTCTTCAAAGTTTTCAATAATTTCTCTTCTTCAAGATCTGAAAGGTTAGCACTAATAATAACAGGATATATCTTCTTTTCATCAAGATAAGCATATTTAAGAGTATCAGGTAATGGTTTAAGCTCAAACACGGGATCACCCTTGGGTGGAGGAGGATCCCCTATGATTTCAACAGGTAAGTTGTGTTTCAGAATAGGTCCCTGTTTAAAGGATACTTCATCTATTTCCCTTCTTTCGTTCATGAACATATCATTTTCATGGTCTAGCAAATATTGTTCTAAAGGATCACTAGGAGGCACGACAATAGAAGCAAGACCAATAATTTCATCTTTACTAGGCAATTCCTCATCATGGGGTTGCCTACGAAATTTAGTAAAATTAAACTCATGAGACAAATCACCCAAACCAATAGTAACAACATCCTTTTTGCAGTCTATCCTAGCATTAAAGTGTTCAAGAAGGGTCTACCAAATATAATGGGACAAAAGCTATCTTGTGGGGAACGAAGAACAAGAAAATCAGCAGGATATTTAACCTTCCCACACAAGACTTCAACATCTCTAACAATCCCAATCGGTGAAATAGTATCACTATTGGCAAGATTAATGGTAACATCGATATCTTCTATCTCAGCAGGTGCAATATCATGCATAATTTCTTCGTATAAAGAATGAGGTATTGCACTAGCACTAGCACCCATATCACATAAGCCATGAGAACGATGATCTCCTATTTTAACAGAAATAACAGGCATGCCTACCACAGGTCTATGTTTATCTTTAGCACCAGGTTTAGCAATTCTAGCAATCTCTTCATAGAAGTAAATAACTTGCCCATCGATATTATCAGCCAAGAGATCTTTAACCATAGCAATATTAGGTTCAACTTTAACTTGCTCAGGAGGTTTGTGTGTCCTAACATTACTTTTGTTGACTACAGTTGAAGCTTTAGCATGATCCTTTATTCTAACAGGGAAAGGTGGTTTCTCAACATAAGCAGTAGGAACAACAGGGTCATCATAAGTGATAGTATTTTCTTCAACTTTAATAGGTGCAACTACTTTTACTTCAATGGGATGATTATATTTAAACCACTTCTCCTTAGGGAGATCAACATGAGTAGCAAAAGATTCACAGAAAGAAGCTACTATCTCGAGTCAAGTCCATATTTAGTGCTAAATTCACGGAAAACATCGGTATCCATAAAAGATTTAACACAATCAAACTTAGGTGTTATACCTGACTCCTTACCTTTGTCGAGATCCCAATCTTCAGAGTTGCATTTAATTCTTTCCAATAAATCCCATTTGAATTCAATAGTCTTCATCATAAAAGAGCCAGTACAAGAAGTATCAAGCATGGAGCAATTATTGAGAGAGAGCCGAGCATAAATTTTTTGAATAATCATTTCTTTTGGGAGCTCATGATTGGGGCATGAATATAACATTGACTTAAGCCTCCCCCAAGCTTGAGCAATGCTTTCTCCTTCGCGAGGCCAAAAATTATATATATAATTACGATCACGATGAACAAGATGCATAGGATAAAACTTCTGATGAAATTCCAATTTCAATCGTTTGTAGTTCCATGATCCCATATCATCACATAGCCTATACCATGTCAATGCCTCTCCCTTCAAAGACAAAGGGAAGATCTTCTTCTTGTTAACATCATCGGGCATACCTGCAAGCTTAAATAATCCACAAACTTCATCCACATAGATTAAGTGAAAATAGGGATGCAATGTTCCATCTCCTGCAAAAGGATTAGCTAGCAGTTTCTCTATCATACCCGAAGGAATTTCAAAGTAAACATTTTCAGTAGGTTCAGTAGGTTGAGGGGTAGCTAATTGTTGTTCCGGACGAGGTGAAGATACCCCGAACAAGCCCCTCAAAGGATTGTTTTCCATAGTAACAAGTAACAGTAAATTTCAGCACACTATATAAATTTTTCCTTACCAAATTCCACCTACCAAAGGCGCTTCACTCCCCGGCAACGGCGCCAGAAAAGGTTCTTGATGACCCACAAGTATAGGGGATCTATCGTAGTCCTTTCGATAAGTAAGAGTGTCGAACCCAACGAGGAGCAGAAGGAAATGATAAGCAGTTCTCAGCAAGGTATTCTCTGCAAGCACTGAAATTATCGGTAATAGGTAGTTTCTTGATAAGGTAATTTGTAACGGGTAACAAGTAATGAAAGTAAATAAGGTGCAGAAAGATGTCCAAATCCTTTTTGTAGCAAAGGGCAAGCCTGGAAAATTTCTTATATGAAGGAAAACGCCCCCGAGGACACATGGGAATTATCTACAAGCTAGTTTTCATCACGCTCATATGATTCGCGTTAGTTACTTTGATAATTTGGTATGTGGGTGGACCGGTGCTTGGGTGCAGTCCTTTCTTGGACAAGCATCCTACTTATGATTAACCCCTATTGCAAGCATCCGCAACTACAAAATAAGTATTAAGGTAAACCTAACCATAGCATGAAACATATGGATCCAAATCAGCCCCTTACGAAGCAACACATAAACTAGGGTTTAAGCTTCTGTCACTCTAGCAACCCATCTACTTATTACTTCCCAATGCCCTCCTCTAGGCCCAAACAATGGTGAAGTTTCATGTAGTCGACGTTCACATAACACCACTAGAGGAAAGACAACATACATCTCACCAAAATATCGAACGAATACCAAATTCACATGACTACTTATAGCAAGACTTCTCCCATGTCCTCAGGAACAAACGTAACTACTCACAAAGCATATTCATGTTCATAATCAGAGGGATATCAATATGCATAATGGATCTGAACATATGATCTTCCACAAATAAACCAACTAGCATTAACTACAAGGAGTAATCAACACTACTAGTAACCCACAGGTACCAATATGAGGCTTTGAGACAAAGATTGGATACAAGAGATGAACTAGGGTTTGAGATGAGATGGTGCTGGTGAAGACGCTGATGGAGATTGGCCCCCTCCCGATGAGAGGATCGTTGGTGATGACAATGGCGATGATTTCCCCCTCCCGGAGGGAAGTTTCCCCGGCAGAACATCTATGCCGGAGCCCTAGATTGGTTCCGCCTCGTGGCAGTGGAGTTTCTTCCCGAAAGCTTGCTTCTGATTTTTTTCAGGGTAAATGACTTCATATAGTAGGAGATGGGCACCGGAGGCCTGCCAGGGGGCCCATGAGGCAGGGGCACACCCAGGGGGTAGGGCGCGCCCCCACCCTCGTGGGCAGGGTGTGGGCCCCCTCTGGTGGATTCTTTCTCAAGTATTTTTTATTAATTCCAAAAATGACTTCCTTTGAGTTTCAGGACTTTTGGAGTCGTGCAGAATAGGTCTCTAATATTTGCTCCTTTTCCAGCCCAGAATTCTAGCTGCCGGCATTCTCCCTCTTCATGTAAACCTTGTAAAATAAGAAAAAATAGGCAAAAGTATTGTGACATAACGTGTAATAATAGCCCATAATGCAATAAATATCGATATAAAAGCATGATGCAAAATGGACGTATCAATGGCCATATCATATAACTTATATTGATTGCATGTGATGTTTATCTTTTATGCATCTTATTTTGCTTAGATCGACGGTAGCATTATAAGATGATCTCTCACTAAATTTCAAGGTATAAGTGTTCTCCCTGAGTATGCACTGCTATGAAAGTTAAATGGGTGTCGAGACACCACATGATGATCGGGTGTGATAAGCTCTAGGTTCACATACAACGGGTGCAAGCCAGTTTTGCACACGTAGAATACTCGGGTTAAACTTGACGAGCCTAGCACATGCAGATATGGCCTCGGAACACTGAGACCGAAAGGTCGAGCGTGAATCATATAGTAGATATGATCATCATAATGATGTTCACCATTGAAAACAACTCCATCTCATGTGATGATCGGACATGGTTTAGTTGATATGGATCACGTGATCACTTAGATGATTAGAGGGATGTCTACCTAAGTGGGAGTTCTTAAGTAATTTGATTAATTGAACTTTAATTTATCATGAACTTAGTACCTGATAGTATTTTGCATGTCTATGTTGTTGTAGATAGATGGCCCGTGTTGTTCTTTCGTTGAATTTTAATGCGTTCCTTGAGAAAGCAAAGTTGAAAGATGATGGTAGCAATTACACGGACTAGGTCCATAACTTGAGGATTATCCTCATTGCTGCACAGAAGAATTACGTCCTGGAAACACCGCTAGGTGCCAAACCCGCTGCAGGAGCAATGCCAGATGTTATGAACGTCTGGCAGAGCAAAGCTGATGACTACTCGATAGTTCAGTGTGCCATGCTTTACGGCTTAGAACCGAGACTTCAACGACGTTTTGAACGTCATGGAGCATATGAGATGTTCCAGGAGTTGAAGTTAATATTTTGAGCAAATGCCCGGATTGAGAGATATGAAGTCTCCAATAAGTTCTACAGCTGCAAGATGGAGGAGAATAGTTCTGTCAGTGAGCATATAATCAAAATGCCTGGGTATAACAATCACTTGATTCAACTGGGAGTTAATCTTCCGGATGATAGTGTCATTGACAGAATTCTTCAATCACTGCCACCAAGCTACAAGAGCTTCGTGATGAACTATAATATGCAAGGGATGGATAAGACAATTCTCGAGCTCTTCGCGATGCTAAAGGCTGCGGAGGTAGAAATCAAGAAGGGGCATCAAGTGTTGATGGTCAACAAGACCACCAGTTTCAAGAAAAAAGGTAAAGGGAAGAAGGGGAACTTCAAGAAGAACGGCAAGCAAGTTGCTGCTCAAGTGAAGAAGCCCAAGTCTGGACCTAAGCCTGAGAGTGAGTGCTTCTACTGCAAAGGGACTGGTCACTGGAAGCGGACATGCCCCAAGTATTTGGCGGATAAGAAGGATGGCAAGGTGAACAAAGGTATATGTGATATACACGTTATTGATGTATACCTTACTAATGCTCGCAGTAGCACCTGGGTATTTGATACTAGTTCTGTTGCTAATATCTGCAACTCGAAATAGGGACTACGGATTAAGCAAAGATTGGCTAAGGACGAGGTGACGATGCGCGTGGGAAATGGTTCCAAAGTCGATGTGATCGCGGTCGGCACGCTACCTCTACATCTACCTTCGGGGTTAGTTTTAGACCTGAATAATTATTATTTGGTGCCAGCGTTGAGCATGAACATTATATCTGGATCTTGTTTGATGCGAGACGGTTATTCATTTAAATCTGAGAATAATGGTTGTTCTATTTATATGAGTAATATCTTTTATGGTCATGCACCCTTGAAGAGTGGTTTATTTTTTATGAATCTCGATAGTAGTGATACACATATTCATAATATTGAAGCCAAAAGATGCAGAGTTGATAATGATAGTGCAACTTATTTGTGGCACTGCCGTTTAGGTCATATTGGTGTAAAGCGCATGAAGAAACTCCATTCCGATGGACTTTTCGAATCACTTGATTATGAATCACTTGGTATTGCGAACCATGCCTCATGGGCAAGATGACTAAAACGCCGTTCTCCGGAACAATGGAGCGAGCAACAGATTTGTTGGAAATCATACATACTAATGTATGTGGTCCAATGAATGTTGAGGCTCGCGGCGGGTATCGTTATTTTCTCACCTTCACAGATGATCTGAGCAGATATGGGTATATCTACTTGATGAAACATAAGTATGAAACATTTGAAAAGTTCAAGGAATTTCGGAGTGAAGTGGAAAATCATCGTAACAAGAAAATAAAGTTTCTACGATCTGATCGTGGAGGAGAATATTTGAATTACGATTTTGGTCTTCATTTGAAACAATGCGGAATAGTTTCAAGCAACTCACGCCAATTCCGGAACACCACAGCGTAATGGTGTGTCCGAACGTCGTAATCGTACTTTACTAGATATGGTGCGATCTATGATGTCTCTTACTGATTTACCGCTATCGTTTTGGGGTTATGCTTTGGAAACGGCTGCATTCACGTTAAATAGGGCACCATGTAAATCCATTGAGACGACGCCTTATGAACTGGGGTTTGGCAAGAAACCAAAGTTGTCGTTTCTTAAAGTTTAGGGCTGCGATGCTTATGTGAAAAAGCTTCAGCCTGATAAGCCCGAACCCAAATCGGAGAAATGTGTCTTCATAGGATACCCAAAAGAGACTATCGGGTACACCTTCTATCACAGATCCGAAGGCAAGACATTCATTGCCAAGAATGGATCCTTTCTAGAGAAGTAGTTTCTATCGAAAGAAGTGAGTGGGAGGAAAGTAGAACTTGATGAGGTAACTGTACCTTCTCCCTTATTGGAAAGTAGTTCATCACAGAAATCTATTCCTATGACTCCTACACCAATTAGTGAGGAAGCTAATGATGATGATCATTGCTACCTCTTGAGCATCGCGTTGGATTTCCCCGAAGAGGAGAGGATGATGTAGCAAAGTAGTGTAAGTATTTCCCTCAGTTTTTGAGAACCAAGGTATCAATCCAGTAGGAGGCCACGTACAAGTCCCTCGTACCTGCACAAAACGATAGCTCCTCGCAACCAACGCAATTAGTGGTTGTCTATCCCTTCACGGTCACTTACGAGAGTGAGATCTGAAAGAGATGATAAATATATTTTTTTGGTAATTTTGGTATAGAGATGCAAAGTGAAAAGTAAAAGGCAAGTAAAAACAAAGCAAGTATAAAAGTGATGGAGATTGATATGATGAGAATAGACCCGGGGGCCATAGGTTTCACTAGTGGCTTCTCTCAAGAGCATAAGTATTCTACGGTGGGTGAACAAATTACTGTTGAGCAATTGACAGAATTGAGCATAGTTATGAGTATATCTAGGTATGATCATGTATATAGGCATCACGTCCGAGACAAGTAGACCAAAAAGATTCTGCATCTACTACAATTGCTCCACTCATTGACCGCTATCCAGCATGCATCTAGAGTATTAAGTTAAGAACAGAGTAACGCCTTAAGCAAGGTGACATGATGTAGAGGGATAAATTCATGCAATATGATAAAAACCCCATCTTGTTATCCTCGATGGCAACAATACAATACGTGCCTTGCAACCCTTTACATCCTTTGGATAAGGACACCGCAAGATTGAACCCAAAGCTAAACACTTCTCCCATTGCAAGAACTACCAATCTAGTTGGCCAAACCAAACGGATAATTCAAAGAGACTTGCAAAGATAACCAATCATACATAAAAGAATTCAGAGAAGATTCAAATATTATTCATAGATAATCTGGATCATAAACCCACAATTCATCGGTCTCAACAAACACACCGCAAAAAGAAGATTACATCGAATAGATCTCCACGAGAGAGGGAGAACATTGTATTGAGATCCAAAAGAGAAAAGAAGCCATCTAGCTACTAGCTATGGACCCGAAGGTCTGAAGTAAACTACTCACACTTCATCGGAGGGGCTATGGTGATGATGTAGAAGCCCTCCGTGGTGGATGCACCCTCCGGCGGAGCTCCGGAACAGGCACCAAGATGGGATCTCGTGGATACAGGAAATTGCGGCGGCGGAATTAGGTTTTTGGCTCCGTATCTGATCGTTTGGGGGTGCGTCGGTATATATAGGAGAAAGGAGTACGTCGGTGGAGCAACAGGGGGCCCATGAGGCAGGGGGCGCGCCCTAGGGGGGCGCCCCCCACCCTCGTGACCGCCTCTTTTGTTCCTTGGAGTAGGGTCCAAGTCCCCTGGATCACGCTCAAAGGAGAAAATCACGTTCGAAGGTTTCATTCCGTTTGGACTCCGTTTGATATTCCGTTTCTTGAAACAATCGAAATAGGCAAAAACAAAGCAATTTGGGCCTCCGGTTAATAGATTAGTCCCAAAAATAATATAAAAGTGGAAAATAAAGCCCAATATAGTCGAAAACAGTAGATAAAGTAGCATGGAGCAATAAAAATTATAGATACGTTGGAGACGTATCGGGCATCCCCAAGCTTAATTCCCTTTCGTCCTCGAGTAGGTAAATGATAAAAACAGAATTTTTTATGCGGAGTGATACTTTGGCATAATTTCAATGCAAATCTTCTTAATTGTGGTATGAATATTCAGATCCGAATGAATACAAAATAAAAGTTCATATTGATAAAATAAATAGTAATACTTCAAGCATACTAATCAAAGTAATCATGTCTTCTCAAAATAGCATGGCAAAAGAAAGTTCATCCCTACAAAATCATATAGTTAGGCTATGCTTCATTTTCGTCACACAAAGATGTTCCCAACTTCTATACCCCCGATGACAAGCCAAGCAATTGTTTCATACTTAAATAATCTCAAAAAAATTCAACCTTCACGCAATACATGAGCGTGAGCCATGGGTATAGCACTATGGGTGGAATAGAATATGATGATGGGGATTGTGTGGAGAAGACAAAAAAGGAGAAAGTCTCACATTGACAAGGATAATCAACAGGCTATGGAGATGCCCATCAATTGATGTCAACATGAGGAGTAGGGATTGCCATGCAACGGATGCACTAGAGCTAAGAATGCTCAACAAAAGAAAACTAGTGGGTGTGCATCCAACTTGCTTGCTCATGAAGACCTAGGGCATTTGAGGAAGCCCATCGTAGGAATATACAAGCCAAGTTCTATAATGAAAAATTCCCACTAGTATAAAAAGATAACTTATGAGACTGAGTATATGAAAAATATGGTGCTACTTTGAAGCACAATATATGAGACTCACTACATGAAGAACAAGGTGCTACTTTGAAGCACAAGTGTGGAAAAAGAGATAGTAACATTGCCCTTTTTTTGGGCCTTTATTTTTTATTTTTGGCCTTTCTCTTTTTTTGGGCAATGCTCTAATAATGATGATCATCACACTTCTATTGATTACAACATAAGGATTACAACTCGAAACTAGAACAAGATATCACTCTATATGAATGCCTCCGTGATGTACCGGGATGGTGCAATGAATCAAGAGTGACATGTATGAAAAATAATGCATGGTGGCTTCGCCACAAATACGATGTTAACTACATGATCATGCAATGGCAATATGACAAAAGTAAAGTATGTCATGATGATGATGAACGGAACACTGGAAAGTTGCGTGGCAATATATCTCGGAGTGGCTATGGAAGTGCCAAAATAGGTAGGTATGGTGGCTGTTTTGAGTAAGATATAAGGAGGTTTATGTGTGATAGAGCGTGTCATATCACGGGGTTTGGATGCACCGGCTAAGTTTGCATCAACTCTCATGGTGAGAAAGGGCAATGCGCGGTACCGAAGAGGCTAGCAAAGGCGGAAAGGTAAAAGTGCGTATAATCCATGGAGTCAACATTAGTCAAAAGAACTCATATACTTATTGCAAAAATTTAGAAGTCGTCAAAAATCAAGTACTACGCGCATGCTCCTAGGGGGATAGATTGGTAGGAAAAGACCATCGCTCGTCCCTGATCGCCACTCATAAGGATGCACATGCCAGGTTGTAACATCCCAAATTTTCAATTTGGCATGTTATACATAGGTCATCCATGCATATCATATTTATTTGCATTCTCGTTTACCATCCTCGAAAATCCTAAGCAACTCAAGGACCCTCGGAGAGAGTTGGGGATTTTTCAATTTTCATATTTGAATTTTGTCAAATAATGAAAGACGAGGATAATGGATTTTAATTATTTTCTCTCCGGAAAACTATTTCAATTTAAATAAAAAAATGAGGGGAGATAATATGACTTCTCCAAAATAATTGAAATAACGGAGGAAAAATGCTAAAATCATTTTTGGGATTTTATTTGATTTTATTTGGAATTTTATATGCCCTAGAAAAATTTGCACGCTTTAAAAAGTTGCATTTTAGGGGCCAATAAAAGTTCATCTAGTTCTAAATATTTTATTTAGACGGAGAAAACTTGTTTTGGAATTTTTAGATTTTTATTTATTTTTCTAGGAATTTTTGTTTCGTGGAATGTTTAAAAAATGGACCCTTCGTGGGCAAGTCCCAGCCGAGCCAGCCGGCTCATGAGCGCCGCCGCCTTTTCCCCCACGCCGTCTGGCAGCACGACGCCGAGGGCGAGTCCGAGCCGGACTCCACCCCGGCGCCTCTTCCCCAAGCCGCCCGCCCGCCCTCCTATATATGCTGCCCGCCGCCACACCACCACCCCGCCACCACCTAAGCCAGCCGCCGAGCCCGAGCCCGAGCCGCCGGAGCCCCTGGCCACGTCGCCGCCGCCTCTCGCACCGCCTCGCCCTCGCCGAGTCGCTGAGCCGCCGCCGCCTCGCCGACCCCGCCCCACCCCGAACCCGAGCGCGCCTCGCCGGAGGTACCCGACCCCGCCGCCGGTTTATTATTTTTTTAAGAAAAAACCCTTCGGTTTTTTTATATAAAACCCTAGATCGTTTTTTTATATAGATCGGTTTATTTTCGTCGGTTTATTTATTTAGCGAACGTTCGTTCGCCCGTTCGTTCTAACGAACGCGTTCACCGTTTAGGTTCTGTTAACGAACGTTCGTTCGTTTAGCAGTTCGTCGCTTTTCTTTTATCGGATTTATTCCGCGGTTGTTATGATCGCGATTTCTGATCCAAATTTCAAACCTGTTTATCTTTTCGCTCGTTTATCGAAATCAGGCGATTCAAGCGCCTGGAGTTTCATCTCGAAACCCTCTTTCCGAATAATCAACTCAACCAAGTTTTTATCTCTGTAAAATTTGACCCTAGTTCATATTAGTAAACGGATCTTGTTTTTCTTGCCGTTTGAGTTTCGTTGTTCTGTTTGGTTTGATTCTTTTTGCAAACCGGAGTTCTTAAGTTGAACTCTCCGGTCAACCTCCTTCAGTTGAAGTTTCGTTTGTGCATCTTTGCTTGTTTACTTATGTATGTATTGTTTGCTTGCGATAGAATTCCCGGAGTGCTAAGCGTGTTACTCTGAGTCTCTAGGATTCACGGATCGTCGACAAGGCAAGTAACACTTGATCATATCTTTTCATACCCAGTTTTTATGCATTAGCTCAACCCTCCAACATTGCATGATTAGGATGGCATTAAATTGTGGGTTGGGAAGTAGATGATGAGGTAGGAACCTATTGCCCTATTACTATCAAACCCTTGGGAGTTACTCCTATGTTATGCTTATATTGCCATGCTATGCTCATAGACGTGGTTTGGGTTTGGGAGATATTCATGACAGATGTGAGATTGTAAATTAATGGTTTACTTTAAGGTGGCAACTTAAATACACATCTGGGTGGATTGAGGCACACAGGAACCCAAAGTGTTGTCTGCATTTTCTTGGAAATCCTGGGTACCCATGTGATCTTCCTATGGACCGCCACCCAGGCTCAAAGGGAACTGAGTTTATTCATGCTAGAAACTTTCGTGTGCAGCCACAAGCTATTATGGGCTCTAGCATAGTTGAGTAAGTTACGTGAAGCTCTCGAAGAGGTAGGTCAGCAGTGTAGTGGGTTTTATAGGTTTGGTATGATCTATCCGGAGTAGAGAGTTAATGTTTACGAAGATCAGTGTCTCGGTCATCCGTCTCTCAAACACCATGCAGTGCGAGAAACCAACGGAGGCGATCAAGTCTTGTGGGGAAAAGTGCGCAAACCTCTGCAGAGTGTACAAACTAATCATGGTTACCGTGTCCCCGGTTATGGACAATTCTGAGTATCTAGTACTTGAGTATTCACATGTATCTCATCACTCTTAACTAATTTTGCTCGGTTGTTAATCACTTTAATTGGGATCATTGAGTTGGGGTTACACCTTCTCAATGATGTTTCAACCACCATGATAGTTAAATTAAAATTTATTCCTTTGATGTAGGGAAAAAATTGGCTTTTCGCGAAACTGTAACCATAGAGCTTTCCACCAGCCATATATGCATGTAGTATAGCTTATTCTTTCATTACTCTATGTGTTACATTGCCAGCATATTCCATGTCTTTGACCCGTTCTCGGCTGCAACGTATTATGTTGCAGACTTTTGAGCGAGGAGTAAGGATTGTAGGTCGTTGCCGTGCAGCTCGATTATGCCGTTGGAGTTGATGGACTCACTTTATCTTCCAAGCCTTCATTTGTTATTGCATTAGATGGCCTTCACCATATTATTGTAATAAGTTCTCGTTTGAGACATTCGATGTAATAAGTGTGTGATTGCTACTCTGTTATAAATCTTTTCGTCTTGTGTGTGTCAGCATTACCGATCCAGGGATGACACAGAAGCACAGAGACTTGACCATCTGAGGTCGGGTCGCTACAAGATGGTATCAGAGCACACGCTGAGTGTAGGACACGACCACTAAGATAAAAACCATAGGGCACTCCTCTCTTCTCATTTCTGACCTCTCTCCATTTTTCCACTCTTTAGGATGACGGAGATGAAGTACAAGTTTGCCCAACCGGATGAAGACACACCTTTCGGACGCCACTTGAAGGAAGTCACTAGGTACTGAATATTGGAATCTGAAGCTTCACCGGACGCATAACGCCACCTTGCGAGAAGAAGAATCTTTGGAAGATTCAAGCTCTAGTTCCCGGAAGGACAATTGCGCCAAGCACGGAGCCCATAGTATGTGTTTTAAACGCACCAACATGGAGTTTGGGAAAGAGTATGGCAGCTCACATTACCATGGGACGCATTGGAGAAGTCTACAACAAGGAGCTTAAAGACACCATATACCAAATATGTGGGCGCCGAGACGAGCAATGGGAAGTAATTAGTACCAAGAAAGATAGATCCATTGCAGCTTACATCCAGGAGCTAAACCAGCACATTCGACGTCATGAGAACCAGATGTGCGCAAACATGCTGGATTTGAAGAAGGCAAAAACTAAGATCATCGAATTGGAGGAAGAACTCAAGTCTACGCGCGATGGATATGAGGAAGAAATCAAGATACCACTGGAGAAGAACGACGACCTAGTCAAGAAGATTGGAGTTTTCATGGGAGGACCAGCAACCAAGGAAGAGGAGCAAGAAGAGGAAGAATACCCCGCTTGTCCAGACAACTACATCATCATCGACGACACCGACTCAGATCCGAGTGATGATGGCTATGAAGACGAAGTCGAGCAGACATCATGGAGTCTTCCACCGATCAAAATTTCTAGATGACCACCAAATATTAGTAGTATTTTCCCCATGTAACTAGTAGTAGTGAGCACTTATGCGATAGTCCTAGACCGTTTTGTATGCCCTTGCTTGCTTGATTGAATGAATGTGTGTTTTGCCTCATGTGCATATGGGTAGTGTTTTCTCCCTAGACCTCTTTCCATTTCTAATCTCTCCCCTCTAAACCCTCAGATGCCTCCGAGACGTGACCCCGGTTTTGCTTTCCCACCGGAGCTCACTCAGTTGATCCAACAGCGGAATGCCTTGATGCAATTGCTAGTTCAGAACCAGGGCAATGCCAACAACAACAACAACAACAACAACAACAACAACAACAACAAACCGCCACCAGTGGACAATTTAGCCCGTTTTCTGAGGTTACAACCGCCGTTGTTTTCCCGTAGCACCGAGCCAATAGTTGCAGATGACTGGTTACGCCGTATTGGAAGGGAGTTAACCACCGCAGGATGCACGGATCTTTGAAAGAGTGCGCTTTGCCGCACATCAATTGGATGGACCAAAGAGCCGCATGGTGGGAGATTTACACGGCTACTTTTCCTCTAGCCAATGTCACTTGGGACGGGTTCAAACAAGCTTTTCGGACGGCCCATGTTTCATGTGGAGCCATGCTGATAAAGAAGCGCGAGTTCCACAACTTACGCCCGAAGGAACCGTCTTGTGGCCCGATGCGTGGATGAGTTTAGCAAGTTATCACGCTATGCCCTCGATGATGTGGCCACGGATGCCGCGAAGCAAGAGAAGTTTATGGAAGGACTGAATGATGAGATGAGTATGCACGGTGATGGTGGCAACTTTCAACAACTACCGTGAGTTGGTAGATAAGGCCCTAATGATTGAAGGGAAGCAAAGACAAGCGAGAGTCGTAAGAGGAAGTATGGACAAGGGAAGTATACCTCGGAGCTCACCGAAACCTCGCCTAACCCCGAACTCGAGAGGACTAGTTCATAACCATGGAGGACATAACCATACTTTGGAGGAGGAACGATAATGATGCGAAGAATGGGAATGGAAATGCAGCCAACAATAATCAGAATCGCTCTAACCCAGCTACACCCGCTAAGAGAGACCTGAGCCAAGTTATTTGCTTTAAGTGCGGGAAGACAGGGCACTATGCCAATGACTGCCCTGAAGGAAAGAATGGAAATGGAAATGGGAGCGCTGGGAAGAAGCCCAATCCATTCAACAAAGGACAATTGAACCACGTTAACGTGGAGGAAGTTGAAGAAACGGCGGATGCGGTAATAGGTAAGTTTTTGGTTCAGTCATTTACCGCTATTGTTCTTTTCGATACCGGTGCATCGCATTCATACATATCAAGGGGATCTGTGGATAAGTTTAAGTTACCAACCCAGACCCTTAGAACCCCTCTTTTAGTAAGCTCGCCTGGAGCAGAGTATACCCCTAATCATTGGCACGCATGTTTTTCCGTCTGACCTAATTATCTTGGAGTCCCAAGGATTGGATGTGATATTAGGTATGGATTGGATGTCGAAGTTTGGAGGAAGTATCGACTGTGCTAGCAAGTCAATTTATCTTACCACCCCGGAGGGAAAAAGGATTAAGTATGTATCTAGGCATGTGCCTAGGAGGAGCCAAGTGAATACTCTCACGGGAGTTGTACAAGAGGAAGTACCGTAGTGAAGGATTATCCGGATGTTTTTCCGGAAGAGTTACCGGGCATGCCACCGGATCGAGACATCGAGTTTACGATAGAACTAATACCAGTGCAGGCCAATATCAAAGAGACCCTATCGGATGCCCGCAAAGGATCCGGAGGAAATTAAGAAGCAGATCAAGGAGCTATTGGAGAAAGGTTACATTCGTAGAAGTTCATCACCTTAGGAGCCCGGTACTTTTGGTGGAGAAGAAGGATAAATCCCTAAGGATGGTTGTTGATTACCGAGCTCTGAATGAAGTAACGATAAAGAACAAGTATCCCTTACCGATGATTAATGATCTGTTTGATCGGTTGCAAGGAGCTAAGGTGTTTTCTAAGATTGATCTACTGATCGAGGATACCATCGATTGAAGATCGAGAGAAGGATATACCAAAGACAGCATTCACCACACGATATGGATTATATGAGTATACGGTCATGTCATTTGGATGACTAACGCCCTGCCTATTTCATGAGTATGATGAACAAAGTGTTCATGGAGTATTTGGACAAGTTTGTTGTGGTGTTTATCGATGATATTATGGTTTACTCGAAGAACGAGGAGGAGCACGCAAAACACCTACGTTTGGTTCTTGAGAAACCCAGGGAACACCAGTTATATGCCAAATTCAGCGAGTGCGAGTTTTGGTTAAAGGAAGTTGGATTTCTTGGGCATGTTATATCGGGAGAAGGTATAGCAAGAGACCCCAAAGAAAATTCAACATCCGAATGGTTGGCACCCACTTGATCGGCGAGATTCGCGATTTCCTTGGACTAGCGAGGATATTATCGGAGATTCATTGAGAATTTTTCCAAGATTGCTAAACCAATGATGTAATTGCTAAAGAAGGATACCAAGTTCAAATGGATAGAGGATTGTGAGACAAGTTTCCAAGAGTTGAAGAAAGCGGTTGACTACAGCCCGATCTTGACATTGCGGATATACATAAGGAGTTTCAAGTGTATTGTGATGCCTCTCGCTTGGGAATTGGATGTGTTCTTATGCAGGAAGGAAAAGTTGTTGCGTATGCCTCACGACAAGCTGAAGCCTCATGAGTTGAACTATGCCACGCATGATTTGGAGTTAGCGGTGTAGTACATGCGTTGAAGACACGGAGACATTATCTCATGGGAAACCGTTGTGATGTGTACACGGATCATAAGAGTTTAAAGTACATTTTCACACGAAGGAGTTAAACCTCGAGACGAGAGGAGATGGCGGAACTTATAAAAGATTACGACATGAAGCTACACTATCATCCGGGAAAAGCCAACGTTGTAGCGAGCGCTTTGAGTCGGAAGAGTTATGCCAATATCCTTGAAGGTAGAGGACTGCCAAAGGAGTTAGCAGAGGATGTTAAGGAACTTCAGTTGGAGATTTGTCCAAGAGGTTTTCTTGCAACAATGGAGGTTCAGTCGACCTTGTTGGATAAGATTCGAGACGCTCAAAAGGAGGATAAAGAGATTGCTGAGATAAAGGAAAAGATGGGCAAAGGAAAAGCCAAAGGTTTTCACGAGGATGAGCACGATACCTTGTGGTTTGAGGATCGGATTTATGTGCCCAACAATTTGGAGATCAGGAAGTTAATACTTCAAGAGGCCCATGACTCACCATACTCGATTCACCCCGGAAACACCAAGATGTACTTGGACTTGAAGGAACGTTTCTGGTGGACATGTATGAAGAAGGATATTGCCGAGTATGTAGCCGTTTGCGATGTATGTCAGAGAGTGAAGGCAGAGCATCAAAAGCCAGCAGGACTGTTGCAGCCTATGCCAATACCATAATGGAAGTGGGACAAACATGGCATGGATTTTATCACCGGATTACCCAGAACCAAAGCAGGATATGATTCAATATGGGTAGTAGTGGATCGTTTGACCAAAGTAGCTCATTTTATCCCAGTGAAAACAACTTATACAAGTGCAAAGTTGGCCAAGATATATATATGACCAGGATAGTATGTTTGCACGGAGTTCCGAGGAGTATCGTATCAGATAGAGGACCACAGTTTACTTCAAAGTTTTGGCATCAACTACACCAGACTTTGGGTACCAGATTGGAGTTTAGTACCGCGTTCCACCCACAGACGGATGGATGACGGAGAGAGTCAATCAGATTTTGGAGGACATGTTGAGAGCACATGTGCGCTAGATTATGGATCTAGTTGGGATGACAATTTGCCGTACGCAGAATTCTCATACAACAACAGCTACCAGGCCAGTTTGAAGATGGCACCGTTCGAAGCTCTGTATGGACGCGGATGTAGAACACCCTTGATGTGGGATGAGTTTGGAGACCGTCAGTTGTTTGGACCAGATTTGATCAAGGACTCTGAGGAGAAGGTTAAACTGATCAGAGACAGGCTAAAAATTGCTCAGTCTAAACAGAAGAGTTACGCAGATTCAAAACGCAAGGAAGTAACCTATGAAATTGGAGACAGAGTATATCTGCGAGTATCACCCCTGAGGGGAGTGAAACGTTTTGGAGTAAAGGGAAAGTTAGCCCCAAGATTTGTAGGACCGTACTGTATTTTTGGAGCGGATGGGACAAGTTGCCTACAAGCTGGAGTTACGAAGGACTGTCGAGTGCATGACGTGTTTCACGTATCTGGCCCGAAGAAGTGCCACGCTGAGATGGCCGACATACCGCTAAAGGATACAGTACCCCTGGAGGCGATACAATTGGATAATAATTTGACCTATGAGGAGAAGCCAGTAAAGATTTTGGATTTCGATAGCCGAGTCACTCGCAACAAGGTGATCAAGTTTTGCAAAGTTCGGTGGAGCCACCACACGAGGAAGAAGCCACACAGGGCGAGAAGATGATATTCGCAAGGACCATCCGCACCTATTTTCAAGCCAACCCGAATCTCGAGGGCGAGATTCATCTAAAGGGGGGTAGGTTTGTAACATCCCAAATTTTCAATTTGGCATGTTATACATAGGTCATCCATGCATATCATATTTATTTGCATTCTCGTTTACCATCCTCGAAAATCCTAAGCAACTCAAGGACCCTCGGAGAGAGTTGGGGATTTTTCAATTTTCATATTTGAATTTTGTCAAATAATGAAAGACGAGGATATTGGATTTTAATTATTTTCTCTCCGGAAAACTATTTCAATTTAAATAAAAAAAATGAGGGGAGATAATATGACTTCTCCAAACTAATTGAAATAACAGAGGAAAAATGTTAAAATCATTTTTGGTATTTGATTTTATTTGGAATTTTATTTGCCCTAGAAAAATTTGCACGCTTAAAAAGTTGCATTTTAGGGGCCAATAAAAGTTCATCTAGTTCTAAATATTTTATTTAGACGGAGAAAACTTGTTTTGGAATTTTTAGATTTTTATTTATTTTTCTAGGAATTTTTCTTTCGGCGGAATGTTAAAAAAAAAATGGACCCACGCCCGACTGGGCCGAAGGCCCAGCCGAGCCAGGCCGGCCCGCGAGTGCCGCCGCCTTCCCACGTCTTGCCCGTCTGGCTACGGACGCCGAGGGCGAGTCCGAGCCGGACTCCACCCCGGCGCCCCTTCCCAAGCCGCCCGCCCGCCTCCTATATATGTCGCCGCCCACCGCCACACCACCACCCGCCACCACCCAAGCCGCCGCCGCCCGGGCAGGCCAGGCCGCCGAAGCCCGCCCGTCGCCGCCGCCTCTCGCGCCCGCCTCGCCCCTCGCCCGGTCGTGAAACCGCCCGCCGCCCTCGCCGACCCCGCCGCCCCTCGCCGACCCCGCCCCACCCCCAAAACCGCCGGAGCCGCCCGCCCCGCCGGACGCGCCTCGCCGGAGGTACCCGACCCCGCCGCCGGTTTATTATATTTTTTTAAGAAAAAACCCTTCGGTTTTTTATATAAAACCCTAGATCGTTTTTTATATAGATCGGTTTATTTTCCTCGGTTTATTTATTTAGCGAACGTCCATTCACCCGTTCGTTCTAACGAACGCGTTCACTGTTTAGGATTACGTTAACGAGCGTTACGTTCGTTTAGCAGTTCGTCGCTTTTCTTTTATCGGATTTATTCCGCGGTTGTTATGATCGCGATTTACGATCCAATTTTGAAACATGTTTATCTTTTAAGCTCGTTTATCGGAATCAGGCGATTCAAGCGCCTGGAGTTTCATCTCGAAACCCTCTTTCCAAATAATCAACTCAACCAAGTTTTTATCTCTGTAAAATTTGACCCTAGTTCAGATTAGTAAACGGATCTTGTTTTTCTCGCCGTTTGAGTTTCGTTGTTCCGTTTGGTTTGATTCTTTTTGCAAACCGGAGTTCTTAAGTTGAACTCTCCGGTCAACCTCCTTCAGTTGAAGTTTCGTTTGTGCATCTTTGCTTGTTTACTTATGTATGTATTGTTTGCTTGCGATAGAATTCCCGGAGTGCGAAGCGTGTTACTACGAGTCTCTAGGATTCACGGATCGTCAGCAAGGCAAGTAACACTTGATCATATCTTTTCATACCCAGTTTTTATGCATTAGCTCAACCCTCCAACATTGCATGTTTAGGATGGCATTAAATTGTGGGTTGGGAAGTAGATGATGAGGTAGGAACCTATTGCCCTGTTACTGTCAAACCCTTGGGAGTTACTCCTACGTTATGCTTATATTGCCATGCTATGCTCATAGACGTGGTTTGGGTTTGGGAGACATTCATGACAGATGTGAGATTGTAAATTAATGGTTTACTTTAAGGTGGCAACTTAAATACACATCTGGGTGGATTGAGGCACCTGGGGAACCCAGTGTTGTCTGTTTTCTTGGAAATCCCGGGGTACCCGTGTGATCTTCCTATGGACCGCCACCCAGGCTCAAAGGGAACTGAGTTTATTCATGCTAGAAACTTCCGTGTGCAGCCACAAGCTATATGGGCTCTAGCATAGTTGAGTAAGTTACGTGAAGCTCTCGAAGAGGTAGGTCAGCAGGTAGTGGGTTTTATAGGTTTGGTATGATCTATCCGGAGTAGAGAGTTAATGTTTCTGAAAGACTGTGTCCTCGGTCATCCCGTCTCTCAAACACCATGCAGTGCGAGAAACCAACGGAGGCGATCAAGTCTTGTGGGGAAAAGTGCGCAAACCTCTGCAGAGTGTACAAACTAATCATGGTTAGCCGTGTCCCCGGTTATGGACAATTACGAGTATCTAGTACTTGAGTATTCACATGTATCTCATCACTCTTAACTAATTTTGCTCGGTTGTTAATCACTTTAATTGGGATCATTGAGTTGGGGTTACACCTTCTCAATGATGTTTCAACCACCATGATAGTTAAATTAAAATTTATTCCTTTGATGTAGGGAAAAAATAGTTAAATTAAAATTTATTCCTTTGATGTAGGGAAAAAAATTGGCTTTTCGCGAAACTGTAACCATAGAGCTTTCCACCAGCCATATATGCATGCAGTATAGCTTATTCTTTCATTACTCTATGTGTTACATTGCCAGCATATTCCACGTGCTGACCCGTTCTCGAGCTGCAACGTATTATGTTGCAGACTTTTCAGACGAGGAGTAAGGATTGTAGGTCGTTGCCGTGCAGCTCAGTTATGCCATTGGAGTTGATGGACTCACTTTATCTTCCAAGCCTTCCGCTGTTATCGCATTAGATGGCCTTCAGCCATATTATTGTAATAAGTTCTCGTTTGAGACATTCGATGTAATAAGTGTGTGATTGCTACTCTGTTATAAATCTTTCGAGTACTGTGTGTGTCAGCATTACCGATCCAGGGATGACACAGAAGCACAGAGACTTTACCATCTGAGGTCGGGTCGCTACACAGGTACACTTCATGTTTCAAATTTGCTACACAATTTTAACCATACGTGCATGCTACGGGATTTGCTAACTTCAACACAAGCATTATTTAAATTCATAATCACCCAACTAGCATGAATTTAATATTACTACCTCCATATCTCAAAACAATTATCAAGTATCAAACTTTTCTTAGTATTCAACACACTCAAAAGAAAGTTTCACATATCTTGAATACCAAGTATATTAATTTTAAGCAAATTACCATGCTATTAATGACTCTCAAAATAATCTAAGTGAAGCATGAGAGATCAATAGTTTCTTTAAAACAAATCCACCACCGTGCTCTAAAAGATCTAAGTGAAGCACTAGAGCAAAAATTATCACGCTCAAAAGATATAAGTGAAGCACTATGAGCAAAACTATCAAGCTCAAAAGATATAAGTGAAGCACATAGAGTATTCTATAAAATTCCAATTCATGTATGGCTCTCTCAAAAGGTGTGTACAACAAGGATGATTGTGGTAGACTAACAAGCAAAGACGCAAATGATACAAGAAGCTCCAAACAAAACACATATCATGTGGTGAATAAAAATATAGCTCCAAGTAAATTACCGATGGAAGTAGACGAAAGAGGGGATGCCTTCCGGGGCATCCCCAAGCTTTGACTTTTTGGTGTGCTTGGATTATCTTGGGGGTTCCATGGGCATCCCCAAGCTTAGGCTCTTGCCACTCCTTGTTCCAGAATCCATCAAAAGAATTTACCCAAAACTTGAAAACTTCACAACACAAAACTCAATAGAAATCTCGTGAGCTCCGTTAGAGAAAGAAAACAAAAGACTACTTTAAGATACTGTAATGAACTCATTATTTATTTATATTGGTGTTAAACCTACTTTATTCCAACTTCTCTATGGATTATAAACTATTTTACTAGCCATAGATTCATCAAAATAAGCAAACAACACACGAAAAACAGAATCTGTCAAAAACAGAACAGTCTGCAGTAATCTGTAACTAACGCAAACTTCTGGAACTTAAAAAAATCTACCAAAATTAGACGACTTAGACAATTTCTTTATTGATCATAAGCAATTGGAATCAGTATTTTATCACGTTCTGGTGATTTTTAATAATTCGGGCACTGAGCACAAAGTTTCTGGAAATTACAGCAAGATCAAATAACTATCATCCAAGAAGATCCAATAGGTCTAGCTTGGCACAAACACTAATTAAAACATAAAACCACATATAAACAGAGGCTAGATGGATTATTTATTCCTAAACAGAAGCAAAAAAAAACTAAAAATAAAATTGGGTTGCCTCCCAACAAGCGCTATCGTTTAACGCCCCTAGCTAGGCATAAAAGCAAGGATAGATCTAGGTATTGCCATCTTTGGTAGGCAATCCATAAGTGGATCTCATGATAGATTCATATAGTAATTTTATTTTCTTTCTAGGAAAGTATTCCATGCCCTTCTTTAAGGGGAATTGGAATCTAATATTTCCTTCCTTCATATCAATAATTGCACCAATCGTTCTAAGAAAAGGTCTACCAAGAATAATAGGGCATGAATGATTGCAATCTATATCAAGAACGATAAAATCTACGGGCACATAATTCCTATTTGCAAAAATAAGAACATCATTAATTCTTCCCATAGGCTTTTTAATAGTGGAATCCGCAAGATGCAAGTTTAGAGAGCAATCATCAAAGTCACGGAAATCTAGCAAATCACACAAAGTTTTGGGAATAGTGGAGACACTAGCACCCAAATCACACAAGGCATGAAACTCATAATTTTTAATTTTAATTTTAATAGTAGGTTCCCACTCATCATAGAACTTTCTAGGGATAGAGACTTTCAACTCAAGTTTTTCTTCATAAGATTGCATCAAGGCATCAACAATGTGTTCGGGAAATGCCTTATTTTGACTATAAGCATGAGGAGAATTTAGCACGGATTGCAACAAGGAAATACAGTCAATTAAAGAGCAATTTTCATAATTAAATTCCTTGAGATCCAAAATAGTGGGTTTAGCAACATCTAGGTTTTTATTTCTTTCAATCCCACATTTATCAATTTCATCATCAAGATCTAAAAACTCTGAATTCTTAGAACGCCTTCTAGGTAAGGGAAGATCATATTCAGTTTCATCAAGATTCATATTGAAAAACAAATATTTAATGGGGGACACATCAATAACTTTTAGATGTTCATCTTGATTTTCATAGGAATTGGAAGAACACGTTTTAATAAAGGCATCTTTGGAAGCACGCATCCTAGCGGTTCTTTCTTTGCACTCATCAATGGAAATTCTCATAGCTTTGAGAGACTCATTGATATCATGCTAAGGAGGAATAGATCTAAGCTTTAAAGAATCAATTTCAAGAGAAATTCTATCAACGTTCCTAGCCAAATCATCAACTTTAAGAAATTTCTCTTCAAGCAAAGCATTAAAATTCTTTTGTGAATTCATAAACTCTTTAACACTACTCTCAAATTCAGAGGGCATCTTATTAAAATTTCCATAAGAGTTGTTGTAGGAATTTCCATAATTATTAGGAGGATTACTAGGATAAGGCCTAGGATTAAAATTCCCTCTATACGCATTGTTACCAAAATTATTCCTACCAACGAAATTCACATCCATAGATTCATTATTATTCTCAATCAAAGTAGACAAAGGCATATCATTAGGATCAGAAGAAACACTCTTAGTAGCAAAAATTTCATAAGTTCATCCATCTTTCCACTCAAAACATTAATTTCTTCTATCGCATGCACTTTTTTATTAGTAGATCTTTCAGTGTGCCATTGAGAATAATTAACCATAATATTATCTAGAAGTTTAGTAGCATCTCCTAGAGTGATTTCCATAAAAGTGCCTCCCGTGGCCGAATCTAAAAGATTTCTAGAAGAAAAATTCAATCCGGCATAAAAGTTTTGTATAATCATCCACAAGTTCAAACCATGAGTAGGACAATTACGTATAATTAATTTCATTCTCTCCCAAGCTTGTGCAACATGTTCATGATCAAGTTGCTTAAAATTCATAATATCGTTCCTAAGAGAGATAATTTTAGCGGGAGGAAAATACGTAGAGATAAAAGCATCTTTGCACTTGTTCCAAGAATCAATACTATTTTTAGGCAAAGATGAAAACCACGCTTTAGCATGATCTCTAAGCGAAAAAGGAAATAACTTCAATTTAACGACATCATTATCGACATCTGTTTTCTTTTGCATATCACATAAATCAACGAAGCTATTCAGATGAGTAGCGGCATCTTCACAGGGAAGGCCGGCGAATTGATCTTTCATAACAAGATTCAACAAAACAGTATTGATTTCACAAGATTCAGTATTGGCAAGAGGAGCAATAGGAGTGCTAAGGAAATCATTATTATTGGTATTGGTGAAGTCACACAATTTGGTAGCATCTTGAGCCATCGCGACAAACAAGCAATCCAACACATGAGCAAACAAACGGACGAGGAAAAAGGCAACGGGAAAAAGAGGAGGAGATTGGGAAAGAGAGGGCGAATAAAACGGCACCGGTGAAGTGGGGGAGAGGAAAACGAGAGGCAAATGGAAAATAATGTAATGCGAGAGATAGGGATTGTGATGGGTACTTGGTATGGTGCTTGACTTGCTCTTGCGTGAGCCTCCCCGGCAACGGTGCCAGATATTCTTCTTGCTACCTCTTGAGCACTGCGTTGGATTTTCCCGAAGAGGAGAGGATGATGCAGCAAAGTAGCGTAAGTATTTCCCTCAGTTTTTGAGAACCAAGGTATCAATCCAGTAGGAGGCCACACACAAGTCCCTCGTACCTGCACAAAACGATAGCTCCTCGCAACCAACGCGATTAGGGGTTGTCAATCCCTTCACGGTCACTTACAAGAGTTAGATCTGAAAGAGATGATAAATAATATTTTTTTGGTATTTTTGGTATAGATGTAACATCCCAAAATTCTAAATTTTGGAATGTTATATTAAATAGATAGCTTTGATTGATTGTTTGATTGATTGACTGAAAGTGAGTGAATTTGATACTTTTTGAAAGTTAAATGAGAGGGAATAAAGGACTTTCCCAAACTTTCATTTTTGCTTTTATGATCTTCGGGAATTCAAATTATTTTCATCACAAAACCCTGGAGAGAAGATGACATGACTTCTTCCATTTAATTAAATGAAAGGGTATTTGAAAATATTTGAATTTCATTTGGAAATATTTCGATTCATAAACTTCATGCAACTCAATGATTTTCATGAGAGAAGATAAAATGACTTCTTCAAATTATATGAAATATGAGTTGGGCGTTTCAAAGAATTAAATTCAAAGTTCTTTTGAATTTATTTTCAATTTGGAGTTATTTGAGTTTTATTCAAATTATTTTTCTCCAAAAATAAAATATAAGGAAAATAGGGTAACATGATTCCCTACATAAGAAACTTGGAGAGAAATAAATTTGAATTAATTTTGGTATTTTAAAATGATTTTTATTGGATTCTATTAGACCAGTAGCACTCTTTGCTTTATTTAAATTTGTGTGGATTTTATTTGACTCAATAGAAATGTTCAGATTGTAGGAAATCTTTTTCTGAAAATTTCGATATATTATATGCCTATATAATATATAATTTTGTTTCTCTGTTTTTATTTGCCTGAGAAAATGTTTTATAAAAAAAAGATCTCTCTTCCGCCGACTCGGCCGGCCCAGCCCCAATCGGGCCAGGCCAAGGCCCAGCCGCGCCGCTCGTCCCCGAGCTCGGGACAGAATCCCGAGCCGCCACGCCGCCGTCGCCGTACGCCGCATCCCCTCCTATAAATCCCTGCGCCCGGACCCCTCTCTCTCTCCTCGCCTCGCGCCGCCCTCGACCACATCTCGTCGTCGCCGCCGTCGACGAGCTCCGCCGCCGCACCGCCGTCGCCCTGCCCGACACCCCCGACTCCGCCGCCCGCGCATCTCGCCGTCCACCCTCGCCGACCCGGAGCCGCCTCCCTGTCGAAGGCCGCCTCGCCGCCGATGCGTCGCTCCGCCTTAGCGTCGCACCTCGCCGGAAACGGTCGCCTCCGTCGGTCTATTTCACCGAGCCGGTAAAAACCGCATAAGCCCAATCCGATTTAATTTTTTTAGGGTTAGGTTTACTTCGGTTTTTCTTAAAAAAAATGGTTTATTATTTTTAGGTTAGCTTATTCTACGAGCGTTCATTAGTTAGGTTCGGTAGCGAACGATTTTCGTTCGTTAGGTTCTGTTAGCGAGCGTTCGCTCGATAGATTGTTATTTTTATTTTAGATTTCGGCCAGGGACCCATCCGTGAATATTTTCTTTACAGATTAGCCCCTGGTTTTCAAACGATCATCACTTTTTGCTCGTTAGTTCAAATCCAACAAAACCAACGCTCACTTCTTCGTTTCGATCTCCTCTATCCAGTAATCCAACTCAACCATGTTTTTGAAAGTTTAAAATTTGAATTAGATCAGATTTGAATTTGAACTTCGTTTGATCATAACTTGAGTTTCGTAACTCCGATTTAGTTGATTCTTTTTGCAAATTAAAGATCTTGACATAAAATTTATGATAAGGCCAAATTCACATAATTTTGGTACTGTTAGAAATTGTTTTATGTTGCAAGAGTTATTTGCTTGGTGTTGATGTTTTCCGAATTGTTTTCTTCGTTCTTTCCGATCTTTTGAGTGATTGCTTATGTGTGGTTAATATTGCTTGCTTACGATAGATTGACCGGAGTGTGGCGAGTAGAACTATCAAGAGTTTTGAGTGCGAATCATCTTCATCGACACTGCAGGCAAGTTCACACTTTGATCATATCCCGTTTTCATACCCAGTTTTTATGCATTAGATCAATCCTCAAACATTGCATGATTAGGATATAATTAAATTGTGGGTTTTGGGAAGTAGTTGAGGTAGTACCTATTACCTGATTTATATTCAAACCCTTGGGAGTTACTTCCACGTTTGCTTATTATGCCATGCTATGCTAGTAGACGTGGATTGGGTGAGTGTATCCATGACAGATGTGAGATTTTTAAATTAATGGTTTATTTAAGCTAGCAACTTAAACACACATCTGGGTGGATTGAGGTACCTGGTTTCCAGGACTTGCCTGTTTTTCTTCGGACCGCCACCCAGGCTCAAAGGGATCATGAGATTATTCATGCTAGAAACTTCCGTGTGCAGCCACATGCTACTATGGGCTCTAGCATAGTTGACTAAGTTGTGCGAACTCTTACGGGTAGACTAGCTAATGTAGGGGTTGTAGGTTGGTACGGTTTACCCATACGTAAGGTGCTAGCGCTTCTGAAAGACTATGTCTCGGTCATCCGTTTCTCAAACACCATGTAGTGCGAGAAATCAAGCGGAGGAGATCGAGTCTTGTGGGGAAAAGTGCACAAACCTCTGCAGAGTGTATAAACTAATCATGGATAGCCGTGTCCCCGGTTATGGACATCTTGAGTATCTAGTACTTGGATATCATGTGAATCTCATCATGTTACTCTAATTAATATTGTTGGGTTATTAATGAGTACTTTTAATTGGGATTGAGGATGCTGTCAACCATTCTCAATCTTTAACAACCACCATGATAGTTAAATAAATTTATTCCTTTGCAGTAGGGAAAAATTGGCTTTTCGCAAAAACATTGTAACCATAGAGCCTCCACCAGCCAAAGATGCATGTAGAGATAGCCATTATTCATCATTGCTCTATGGTGTGAATTTGCCGAGACATTCAATGTCTTGACCCTTTTGTACGCAACGTCTCATGTTGCGGGATCTTCTGATGAGTAAGTGATACGTTAGGGTTACGATTTCTACACTCAACTTTCTTTGTTGGTGTTGATGGGAATCCACAACCTTGTTACTTCCGCTATTTTGGATTGAGGTAATAGTATTTACGTTACTTTATACATGTGATTTACCTCTGTTATAAATCCTCGAGTACTGTGTGTGTCAGCATACCGATCCAGGGACGACACTTAAGTACAGAGACTTGATCCATCGGGTCGAGTCGCTACAAGATGGTATCAGAGCACATGTTGACTGTAGGACATGACCCTAGAAACTGGCAAGCCCATAGGAAAGATTTTTTTCTCTACAACTTCCTTTTCAAAAGATATGTTACCTCTCTTCTCTTCTGAGCTTATTCAAATATTCCCTTTTAGTGAGACCATACCCTCTTTCCCCTTTTGACACCGAAGATTCGATTGATGAGACCACTCCAAGAAGGACAAGATATCGGACAACTAAGACTACTTTGGAATAAAGAGGATTTTACCATGCATCTGAATGATGGAAACTACAACGGTTGAAGACTCCGAAGACTAGGGGAATTGAAGGCTCTGAAGAATTCCCATATTTGTATGACCTAGGAAGGCTACCCTTATGGAACTTGACAGACTATGGAAGTTGTCAATACCTGAGATCAAGGTGTATCGGAGAAAGACCGGAACATGGAGCATTAGAACTCAAAGTTTTGTCAAGAAAGCCCCAAGACAGGAAATATCAACTGTGGAATGATAGCTCATGACAGAGACATAGTCATAAACATGGATATCCATGATTCTATCGCTCGCTCATGTTATTGTCACCGTGAGGTGTTAAGCATGCATCTTTTGGAAGAATTGGATGACAAAAGAGCTAATGGAGCACCTGCCAGCAAGAGATCAAGTTTTAACCTTAGTTGGTGTATCACTAGGATCTGGAGTATTACATCAGGAAGTTTAAGATGGACCTTCGGGAAGCTATATTTGATAAGGAAGCAGTTCGTGAACAACTCGGGACCCAGAAGCTGAAAGTAGCCAAGCTGGAGGAGCAAAACCTCGAGATACCGGAGATTCGTCAAGAACTGAAGGCCAGCAGGATCATGGTTCATGTCGAGGTTGATGAAACCCAGAAGTTTGGAACACAACTCAAGAAATACTAAAGGACGTCACGATAGACTTTGCGACAACAGAGATGATATGGCAAAAGAATTTGAGAAGGTCAAGCACGGTCGGAAGAAGCCATCGGAGACATGAACAAGACTTGAAGAGTTTGATGACTTTGAAGATTTATTGACCATTAGAAGACCAAACCCCGTTGTACCTACGCTAGATGCGACGTTTGTGAGCTGTCATTTGTTTGTTGTTTTTCCGACAGCCACAAATAAAATCTTTCTTTTCAAAACTTTTGTTTGTATTGTGTGTATCCCTCTCTATCTCTCTTATCTCACCCCAAAACCCATGGACACAATAGAGGATGAATGGAGATGAGCTTGTATTTTCTGGACCGATGAGTCAATTGGAGACAGACCGATGGATTCAAAACATGGAGGAACATATGGAGAATAACCCTATAGCCGGAAAGGATATGACCCAGCATGCCCTTCAGTGCTTTAAAGAGATGCTGCTACTTGGCGGAGGATGTACCAAACCATCAATGGATGGCAAGGAGTAACCACTTGGAAGGAATTTAAGTGGACTTTGTTAAAGTCTTGGCTTGTGTCCCAGAAGTTGAGGCCTTATGGAAAAGATATGAAGAAACCTTGTGCATACAAGCTTTGTGGAGAAATAGGAAACAACCATAAAGAAAATAAAGACAAATACCCTCATAAGCAGAGGATTACCAAAGGAGTTAGCCGAGGATCTCAGGGAACTTCGGTTGGAGATTGTTCCCAAAGGTTTTGTTGCAGCAATGGAAGTTCAGTCTACATGGTTGGGAAAGATCCGTGAAGCTCAGAAGGGTGACAAAGAGATTGCTGAGGTAAAAGAGAGGATGAGCAAAGGAAAGGCCGAAGGTTTTCGTAAGGATGAGCCACGACACCTTATGGTTTGAGGATAGTGTACATGTACCCAATAATACAGAGATCGTGAAGTAAATACTTCAGAGGCTCATGACTCACCATACTCGATTCGCCACAGAAACACCAAGATGTATTTGGATTTGAAGGAGGCGTTAGGTGGACAGTATGAAGAAGGATATTGCCGAGTATGTAGTCGTATGTGATGTATGTCGAGAGTAAAGGAAGATCATCGAAGCGGCGGGATTACTACAGCCTATGCCGATGCCCGAATGGAAGTGGGATAAGCTTGGCATGGATTTCATTACCGGATTTCCCAGAACCCGATCGGGATATGATTCTATCTGGGTAGTAGTTGATTTGCTTGACCAAAGTGGCTCACTTTATCCCAGTGAAAACCACCTATACAAGTGCGAAGTTGGCCAAGATATATATATATATATATATATATATATATATATATATATATATATATATATATGACCAGGATCGTATGTCTGCATGGAGTTCCGAGGACCATCGTATCAGCTAGAGGAACACAGTTTACCTCAAAGTTTTGGAATCAGCTACACCAGACTTTGGGTACTAGACTAAAGTTCAGTACAACCTTTCATCCGCAGACAGGTGGATAGACCGAGAGAGTCAATCAGATTCTGGAGAACGTGTTGAGAGCGTGTGCGCTAGATTATGGCTCTAGTAGGGATGATAATCTACCTTACGCGGAGTTCTCATACAACAACAGTTACCCACCAGTTCGAAGATGGCCCCTTTTTAAGCTTTGAATGGGAGAAGGAGCCAGACACCGTTGATGTGGGATGAAGTTGGAGACCGTCAGTTGTTTGGACCAAATGTGATCAAGGAGTTAGAAGAGAATGTTAAGTTGATTCGAGATAGACTGAAGGTAGCTCAGTCCAGGCAGAATAGTTATGCAGACTCAAAAATGCAAGGAGGAAGTCTATGAAATTGGAGACAGAGCATGCTTTCGTGTGTCCCCTCTGTGAGGAGTTAAATGATTTGGAGTTAAGGGAAAGTTAGCCCCGAGATTTGTAGGACCATACCGAGTTTGGAACGTATGGGAGAATTGGCTAACAAGTTGGAGTCACCCGAAGGACTGTCGGGGAGTTCATGATGTGTTTCCGTTTCCTAGTTGAAGAAGTGCCATGCGAGAGATGGCCAATATTCCCTTGTAAGGACACTTGAACCTGGAAAGGATAATGATGTTCCACATAGTGGACTTCATAAATCTGAGTTTTATCTCGATATGTTGGATACAGCAAGAATATGAAGAGATGAAGTACTATTGGATATAAAGGCGGTATGATGTTGGTAATATGGAGCAATTGTAACTCCATGATGAGTCTGAGTAATCACGTCCTAGTTTGGTGCCAATAGAAGGAAGGAAGACAGTACAATTGGATGGATTTAATAATACTAGGAAGTTGGAAGTTGGAATAATGATCAGAAGCCCGAGGATAAGTTCAAGGACTACAAGTGATGAGATGGGCCATAACCCACATGCCCCAGGACCTGCCAAGAAGCAAGCACACTCTTCTTTGAAGGAAAAACCACGGAAGAAGTTACGATTTTATCGACAGACGATCTTATAGGAGTTTCATAAAACACGAGAGTTGTGAAGAAAGCGATAGATGTTTGTTTGGCTTGCAGAATCAATGGATTTTTCGAACTTGGTTCGTCGACAAGAGAAATTCTGCAATGCTTGTGAGGATGACCGAGTGTTAGAATGCGAGATTCACTAAACCATGTACAAGGTAATGATTTGGGTGCGAGATGGATTGATCACCATACCGACTTACTCTTATTATTCGCTTTGCTATATGGGATGGTAAATCTGAGTGACTTACCTATAGTAAAGAGACGACGATCAAAACCTTGTTTGAACCTTAGAATGGTATAGGTATTTTTTTCCCTTGTACACGGCAGTTGTTGCCAACCGTAGGTGATACGGTGAGGTTCAACCCAGACCCATTTCCTGCAGGAGAAACCATAAATGGTTGACCACCATGAGATATCGATAGTTGTTTAGTATTGGTGCCAGACCCGTCAACAGACCCAGTTTTGGGATAACCTTACCAAGATGAAAGGACAAAAGAATTGAGGAAAAGGTTATACCACTACCGGAAGAGCCCAGAGAAGGAATTATCCTTAAGATCTGAGAAGACCGGCCTTTGTCGATAATAAGGATGGAGTATATGAGGTTGGTTGTACCCGTAAGCATGCTGCTAAGGGTGGTAGCAGCCGAGACCCCGGAGATGATCGATGGATTTTGAGAAGACCCCCTACCCTAACCTTTTTCTTTCTAGCCTCTCCGAATCTCGAGGACGAGATTCATTTTAAGGGTGGTAGTTTTGTAACATCCCAAAATTCTAAATTTTGGAATGTTACATTAAATAGATAATTTTGATTGATTGTTTGATTGATTGACTGAAAGTGAGTGAATTTGAAACTTTTTGAAAGTTAAATGAGAGGGAACAAAAGGACTTTCCCAAACTTTCATTTTTGCTTTTATGATCTTCGGGAATTCAAATTCTTTTCATCACAAAACCCTGGAGAGAAGATGACATGACTTCTTCCATTTAATTAAATGAAAGAGTATTTGAAAATATTTGAATTTAATTTGGAAATATTTCGATTCATAAACTTCATGCAACTCAATGATTTTCATGAGAGAAGATAAAATGACTTCTTCAAATTATATGAAATATGAGTTGGGAGTTTCAAAGAATTAAATTCAAAGTTCTTTTGAATTTATTTTCAATTTGTAGTTATTTGAGTTTTATTCAAATTATTTTTCTCCAAAAATAAAATATAAGGAAAATAGGGTAACATGATTCCCTACATAAGAAACTTGGAGAGAAATAAATTTGAATTAATTTTGGTATTTTTAAAATGATTTTTATTGGATTCTATTAGACCAGTAGCACTCTTTGCTTTATTTAAATTTGTGTGGATTTTATTTGACTCAATAGAAATGTTCAGATTGTAGGAAATCTTTTTCTAAAAATTTCGATATATTATATGCCTATATAATATATAATTTTTTTCTCTGTTTTTATTTGCCTGAGAAAATGTTTTATATAAAAAAAGATCTCTCTTCCGCCGACTAGGCCGGCCCAGCTCCAATCGGGCCAGGCCAAGGCCTAGCCAACCAGCCAGCTGCCCCGAGCTCGGGGACGAGTCCCGAGCCGCCACTTCTCATAGTATGGCCTTGAGCCTCGCGCCGCCTCTCCTCTGCCCCCTCCTCCACGCCACCTGGCCCCCTCCCCTCCTATAAATCCCGGCGCCCGGACCCCTCTCTCTCTCTCCTCGCCTCGCGCCGCCCTCGACTGCATCTCGCCGTCGTCACCGTCAACAAACTCCGCCCATGGCTGTCGCCCTGCCCCGCACCCCAAACTCCGCCCGGCCAGCGCCCGCTCGCGCCGTCCACCTCGCCGCCGACCCGGAGCCGCCTCCCCGTCGAAGGCCGCCTCGCCGCCGATGCGTCGCTTCGCCTCGCCGCCGCACCTCGCCGGAAACCGCCGCCTCCGTCGGTCTATTTCACCGAGCCGGTAAAAACCGCATAAGCCCGATCCGGTTTAATTTTTTTAGGGTTAGGTTTACTTCGGTTTTTCTTAAAAAACGGTTTATTATTTTTAGGTTAGCTTATTCTACGAGCATTCATTAGTTAGGTTCTGTAGCGAACGATTTTCGTTCGTTAGGTTCTGTTAGCGAGCGTTCGCTCGATAGATTTTTCTTTTTATCTTAGATTTCAGCCAGGGACCCATCCTTGAATATTTTCTTTACAAATTAGCCCCTGGTTTTCAAACGATCATTACTTTTTGCTCGTTAGTCCAAATCCAACGAAACCAACGCCCACTTCTTCGTTTCGATCTCCTCTATACAGTAATCCAACTCAAACATGTTTTTGAAAGTTTAAATTTTGAATTAGATCAGATTTGAATTTGAACTTCGTTTGATCATAACTTGAGTTTCGTAACTCCGATTTAGTTGATTCTTTTTGCAAATTAAAGCTCTTGACATAAACTTTCTGATAAGGCCAAATTCACATAATTTTGGTACTGTTAGAAATTGTTTTATGTTGCAAGAGTTATTTGCTTGGTGTTGATGTTTTCCGAATTGTTTTCTTCGTTCTTTCCGATCTTTTGAGTGATTGCTTATGTGTGGTTACTATTGCTTGCTTACGATAGATTGACCGGAGTGTGACGAGTAGAACTATCAAGAGTTTTGAGTGCGAATTATCTTCATCGACATTGCAGGCAAGTTCACACTTTGATCATATCCCGTTTTCATACCCAGTTTTTTATGCATTAGATCAATCCTCAAACATTGCATGATTAGGATCTAATTAAATTGTGGGTTTTGGGAAGTAGTTGAGGTAGTACCTATTACCTGATTTATATTCAAACCCTTGGGAGTTACTTCCACGTTTGCTTATTATGCCATGCTATGCTAGTAGACGTGGATTGCGTGAGTGTATCCATGACAGATGTAAGATTTTTAAATTAATGGTTTATTTAAGCTGGCAACTTAAACACACATCTGGGTGGATTGAGGTACCTGGTTTCCAGGACTTGCCTATTTTTCTTCGGACCGCCACCCAGGATCAAAGGGATCATGAGATTATTCATGCTAGAAACTTCCTTGTGCAGCCACATGCTACTATGGGCTCTAGCATAGTTGACTAAGTTGTGCGAACTCTTACGGGTAGACTAGCTGATGTAGGGGTTGTAGGTTGGTACGGTCTACCCACACACGTAAGGTGCTAGCGCTCGAAAGACTATGTCTCGGTCATCCGTTTCTCAAATACCATGTAGTCACGAGAAATCAAGCGGAGGAGATCGAGTCTTGTGGGGAAAAGTGCACAAACCTCTGCAGAGTGTATAAACTAATCATGGTTAGTCGTGTCCCCGGTTATGGACATCTTGAGTATCTAGTACTTGGATATCATGTGAATCTCATCATGTTACTCTAATTAATATTGTTGGGTTGTTAATGAGTACTTTTAATTGGGATTGAGGATGCTGTCAACCATTCTCAATCTTTAACAACCACCATGATAGTTAAATAAATTTATTCCTTTGCAGTAGGGAAAAATTGGCTTTTCATAAAAACATTGTAACCATAGAGCCTCCACCACCAAATATGCATGTAGAGATAGCCATTATTCATCATTGCTCTATGGTGTGAATTTGCCAAGACATTCAATGTACTAACCCTTTGTGGCTGCAACGTCTCATTTGCGAGGATCTTCTGACGAGTAAGTGATACGTTAGGGTTCTGATTTCTACACTCAACTTTGCTGTTGGTGTTGATGGGAATCCACAACCTTGTTACTTCCGCTATTTGGATTGAGGTAATAGTATTTACGTTACTTTATACATGTGATTTACCTCTGTTATAAATCCTCGAGTACTGTGTGTGTCAGCATACCGATCCAGGGATGACACTTAAGCACAGAGACTTGATCCATTCGGGTCGGGTCGCTACAATAGAGATGCAAAGTGAAAAGTAAAAGGCAAGTAAAAACAAAGCAAGTATAAAAGTGATGGAGATTGATATGATGAGAATAGACCCGGGGGCCATAGGTTTCACTAGTGGCTTCTCTCAAGAGCATAAGTATTCTACGGTGGGTGAACAAATTACTCTTGAGCAATTGATGTAATTGAGCATAGTTATGAGTATATCTAGGTATGATCATGTCTATAGGCATCACGTTCGAGACAAGTAGACCGAAGCGATTACGCATCTACTACTATTACTCCACTCATCGACCGCTATCCCGCATGCATCTAGAGTATTAAGTTAAAAAAGCAGTAACGCCTTAAGCAAGACGACATGATGTAGAGGGATAAATTCATGCAATATGATAAAAACCCCATCTTGTTATCCTCGATGGCAACAATACAATACGTGCCTTGCAACCCTTTTTGTCACTGGGTAAGGACATCGTAAGATTGAACCCAAAGCTAAACACTTCTCCCATTGCAAGAACTACCAATCTAGTTGGCCAAACCAAACGGATAATTCGAAGAGACTTGCAAAGATAACCAATCATACATAAAAGAATTCAGAGAAGATTCAAATATTATTCATAGATAATATGGATCATAAACCCACAATTCATCGGTCTCAACAAACACACCGCAAAGAGAAGATTACATCGAATAGATCTCCACGAGAGAGGGGGATAGCATTGTATTGAGATCCAAAAAGAGAGAAGAAGCCATCTAGCTACTAGCTATGGACCCGAAGGTCTGAAGTAAACTACTCACACTTCATCGGAGGGGCTATCGTGATGATGTAGAAGCCCTCCATGGTGGATGCCCCCTCGTGAGCTCCGAACAGGCCCCAAGATGAGATCTCGTGGATCTGAGGAAGTTGCGGCGGTGGAATTAGATTTTTGGCTCCTCCCCTGATTGTTTGGCGATACGTAGGTATATATAGGAGGAAGGAGTACGTCGGTGGAGCAACAGGGGGCGCACGAGGTAGGGGGCGCGCCCTAGGGGGGCGTGCCCCCCACCCTCGTGACCGCCTCTTTTGTTCCTTGGAGTAGGGTCGAAGTCCCCTGGATCACGTTCGGTGAGAAAATCACGTTCCCGAAGTTTTCATTCCGTTTGGACTCCATTTGATATTCCATTTCTTTGAAACACTGAAATAGGCAAAAAAACAGCAATTCTGGGCTGGGCCTCCGGTTAATGGGTTAGTCCCGAAAATAATATAGAAGTGGAAAATAAAGCCCAATATAGTCCAAAACAGTAGATAAAGTAGCATGGAGCAATCAAAAATTATAGATACGTTGGAGACGTATCAATCATGTAACTTCAGATCAAGTTATTACTGAACCTCGTAGGTCAATCAAAGTAAGATCCGCACCAGAGTGGTATGGTAATCCTGTTCTGGAGGTCATGTTACTTGACTATGACGAACCTATGAACTATGAGGAAGCGATGATGATTCCGAATTCCGCAAAATGGCTTGAGGCCATGAAATCTGAGATGGGATCCATGTATGAGAACAAAGTGTGGACTTTGGTTGACTTGCCCGATGATCAGCGAGCCATAGAGAATAAATGGATCTTCAAGAAGAAGACTGACGCTGATGGTAATGTTACTGTCTACAAAGTTTGACTTGTTGTGAAAGGTTTTCGACAAGTTCAAGGAGTTGACTACGATGAGACTTTCTCACCCGTAGCGATGCTTAAGTCCGTCTGAATCATGTTAGCAATTGCCGCATTTTATGATTATGAAATTTGGCAAATGGATGTAAAGACTGCATTCCTGACTGGATTTCTGGAAGAAGAGTTGTATATGATGCAACCTGAAGGTTTTATCGATCCAAAGGATGCTAACAAAGTGTGCAAGCTCCAGCGATCCATCTATGGACTGGTGCAAGCATCTCGGAGTTGGAATAAAAGTTTTGATAGTGTGATCAAAGCATATGGTTTTATAAAAACTTTTGGAGAAGCCTATATTTACAAGAATGTGAGTGGGAGCTCTGTAGCATTTCTAATATTATATGTGGATGGCATATTATTGATTGGAAATGATATAGAATTTCTGGATAGCATAAAAGGATACTTGAATAAGAGTTGTTCAATGAAATACCTCGGTGAAGCTGCTTATATATTGGACATCAAGATCTATAGAGATAGATCAAGACGCTTAATTGGACTTTCACAAAGCACATACCTTGAAAGAAAGGGTTCTTGCCTGTGTTACAAGGTGTGAAGTTGAGTCAGACTCAATGCCCGACCACTGCAGAAGATAGAGAGAAAATGAAAGATGTTCCCTATGCTTCAGCCATAGGCTCTATCATGTATGCAATGCTGTGTACCAGACCTGATGTGTGCCTTTCTATTAGCTTAGGAGGGAGATACCAAAGTAATCCAGGAGTGGATCACTGGACAGTGGTCAAGAACATCCTGAAATACCTGAAAAGGACTAAGGATATGTTTTTCGTTTATGGAGGTAACAAAGAGCTCGTCGTAAATGGTTACGTCGATGCAAGCTTTGACACTGATCCGGATGACTCTAAGTCACAAACCGGATACGTATTTATATTAAACGGTGGAGCTGTCAGTTGGTGCAGTTCTAAGCAAAGCGTCATGGCGGGATCTACATGTGAAGCGGAGTACATAGCTGCTTCGGAAGTAGCAAATGAAGGAGTTCATATCTGATCTAGGTGTCATACCTAGTGCATCGGATCCAATGAAAGTCTTTTGTGACAATACTGGTGCAATTGCCTTGGTAAAGGAATCCAGATTTCACAAGAGAACCAAGCACATCAAGAGACGCTTCAATTCCATCCGTGACCAAGTCAGGGAGGGAGAGATAGAGATTTGCAAGATACATACGGATCTGAATGTTGCAGAACCGTTGACTAAGCCTCTCTCACGAGCAAAACATGATCAACACCAAGACTCCATGGGTGTTAGAATCATTACTGTGTAATATAGATTATTGACTCTAGTGCAAGTGGGAGACTGAAGGAAATATGCCCTAGAGGCAATAATAAAGTTGTTATTTATATTTCCTTATATCATGATAAATGTTTATTATTCATGCTAGAATTGTATTAACCGAAACTTAGTACATGTGTGAATACGTAGACAAAGCAGTGTCACTAGTATGCCTCTACTTGACTAGCTCGTTGAATCAAAGATGGTTAAGTTTCCTAGCCATAGACATGAGTTGTCATTTGATTAGCGGGATCACATCATTAGGGAATGATGTGATTGACTTGACCCATTCCGTTAGCTTAGCATTTGATCGCTTAGTATATTGCTATTGCTTTCTTCATGACTTATACATGTTCCTATGACTATGAGATTATGCAACTCCCGAATACCGGAGGAACACTTTGTGTGCTACCAAACGTCACAACGTAACTGGGCGATTATAAAGGTGCTCTACAGGTGTCTCCGATGGTACTTGTTAAGTTGGCATAGGTCGAGATTAGGATTTGTCACTCCGATTGTCGGAGAGGTATCTTTTGGCCCTCTCGGTAATGCACATCACTATAAGCCTTGCAAGCAATGCAACTAATGAGTTAGTTATGGATGATGTATTATGGAGCGAGTAAAGAGACTTGCCGATGCGACATTGAACTAGGTATTGAGATACCGACGATCGAATCTTGGGCAAGTAACATACCGATGACAAAGGGAACAACGTATGTTGTTATGCGGTTGACCGATAAAGATCTTCGTAGAATATGTAGGAGCCAATATGTGCATCCAGGTTCCGCTATTGGTTATTGACCGGAGACGTGTCTCAGTCATGTCTACATAGTTCTCGAACCTGTAGGGTCCGCACGCTTAACGTTCGGTGACGATCGGTATTATGAGTTTATGTGTTTTGATGTACCGAAGGTAGTTCCGAGTCCTAGATATGATCACGGACATGACGAGGAGTCTCGAAATGGTCGAGGCATAAAGATCGATATATTGGAAGCCTATATTTGGACATTGGAATGGTTGCGGGTGAAATCGGGATTTTACCGGAGTACCGGGAGGTTACCGGAACCCCCCGGTAAGTGTATGGGCCTTATTGGGCCATAGTGGAGAGAGAGAGACGAGACCAGGGAAGGCCGCGCGCCCCCTCTCCCTCTAGTCCGAATTGGACTATGAGGGGGGCGGTGCCCCCCTTTCCTTCCTCCCTCTCTCCCCCTTCCTTCTCTCCTAGTCCAACTAGGGAAGGGGGGGATCCTACTCCCGATGGGAGTAGGACTCCTCCAGGGCGCGCCATAGAAGGTCCGGCCCTCCCCCCTCCTCCACTCCTTTATATACGGAGGAGGGGGCACCCCATGGACAAACAAGTTGATCAATTGATCTTTTAGCCGTGTGCGGTGCCCCCCTCCACCATAATCCACCTCGGTCATATCATAGCGGTGCTTAGGCAAAGCCCATCGTCATTAGCATCATCATCACCGTCATCACACCGTCGTGCTGACAGAACTCTCCGTCGAAGCTCTGCTGGATCGTGTGTTCGTGGGACGTCACCAAGCTGAACGTGTGCTGAACTCAGAGGTGTCGTGTGTTTGGTACTTGGATCGGTCAGATCTTGAAGGCGTACGACTACATCCACCGCGTTGTCATAACACTTCCGCTTACGGTCTACGAGGGTACGTGCACGACACTCTCCCCTCTCATTGCTATACATCACCATGATCTTGCGTGTGCGTAGGATTTTTTTTTGAAATTACTACGTTCCCCCACAACGGGTCAATGATAGACTTGCAAATGAGATAAAAAAGGTGTCGAGACAAGTTGTGAGTCAATGTTTGACCTCCAATTGGGTAAAATTAACAACAGACACAATTAGAAGTCGAGGGTGGACTTGTAGTTAGGGAAACCAAAAAAATCAAAGGCTCATGTCAATGGAGGACTTGCAACTAGGATTAAAAAAAGTTTGGGCTGAGTTGCAAGTCGTTGGTTGAGTTGCAACTCCGGCAAAGAAAATGATCAAGAGCCCATTTTTGAGTCGATGGTTATCTTGCAACTCAGATAAATAAGGGGCGGGCTGAGTTGCCAGTGGACGGTTAACTTGCAACTAGGACAAGAAAAGTCAACACCTATTTGCGAGTCGATGGTGGACTTGCAGCTAAGGTGAAAAAAATATCAGACCTGTTAAGGCATATCTCTCTCGATGTAGTTTTGGTGATTGATGACAACATGTTTGCAGACTAATCGTGTGCTTTGAGCATTTCAGAGATTCATCCTTTGGCACGAGACCATTCTTTCCCCTCGGAGTTTTAATCAAGACGGTGTAGCTCTTTCGTTTCTGTTTTGGTGGACTTGTTTCGTAGGAGTCACCGTACTATCAAGAGGGGGTCCGCTTTGGTAAGGCTAGGGTGGAATCAACAGATACACATCCTTTTCACACCCTCCGAGCCTTCCCGCTTCGATGGAGGTTTCATTCCCTTTCTTTTTGAGTATGATTTGGTCCCAGCGGTAGTACCGCGGTGCCCAGCGGTAGTACCGCCCAAGAGCCACAGGCGGCAGTACCGCTCAGCAGCGGTAGTACCGCCAGTGGGTCCTCAGACGTAGTACCGCTGCGGTACCGGGCTCCTACCGCACCGACTCGAGGGGCTCGCCTCTCGTGTCGGATTGTGCGGCACTAAGCAGCGGCAGTAGAAGCGGTAGTGCCACTCGAGAGCGGTAGTACCGCCCTACCACCGCGGAAGTACCGCACTGGGTCTGACTCCTGCTCATTCGCTAGCCCTCCCAGACTGCACGGCAGTACCGCGAGGGGGAGCGGTAGTGCCGCTGGTCCCAGCGGTAGTACCGCTGCCCCCTGCGGTAGTACCGCCCTCTGCGGGGCTGTTTAGGGGGATAACGGTTGGGTTGTTCCCCCCTCTATATAAGGGGGTCTTCTTCTCCAAACTTGACCTATCTCTTCCCCAAAAAGCTCCATTCTTTCTCCAAGCTCCATTTTCGCTCGATCTCTCTCCCTAGCCAATCAAACTTGTTGATTTGCTCGGGATTGGTTGAGAAGGCCCCGATCTACACTTCCACCAAGAGAAATTTGATTCCCCCTCACTAATCCCTAGCGGATCTTGTTACTCTTGGGTGTTTGAGCACCCTAGACGGTTGAGGTCACGGCGGAGCCATAGTCCATTATGGTGAAGCTTCGTGGTGTCGTTGGGAGCCTCCAATTAAGTTCCGGAGATTGCCCCAACCTTGTTTGTAAAGGTACGGTCGCCGCCTTCAAGGGCACCAATAGTGGAATCACGGCATCTCGCATTGTGTGAGGGCGTGAGGACAATACGGTGGCCCTAGTGGCTTCTTGGGGAGCATTGTGCCTCCACACCACTCCAACGGAGACGTACTTCCCCCAAAAGGAAGGAACTTCGGTAAAACATCCTCGTCTTCACCGGCTCCACTCTTGGTTATCTCATCCCTTTACTTGTGCAAGCTTACTTGTGTTATTTCCCTTGCTTGCTTGTGTGCTTGTTGTTGTTGCATCATATAGGTTGCTCACCTAGTTGCATATCTAGACAACCTACTTTGATGCAAAGTTTAAATTGATAAAGAAAAGGCTAAAAATTGTTAGTTGCCTACCCCCCGCCCTCTAGTCAACTATATCGGTCCTTTCAATTGGTATCAGAGCCTCGTCTCTTTATTAAGGACTTTGTCGTCCGAAGAGTATGGTTGACGTCGTAGACGGTGTGGAGGAGCACTCCGGTGCGAATCCGGTCTCTTGTACGTGTGATGGGGGAACCTCGATCTCTCGTGAGGAATTTCATGTGGCCTTGGACACATTGAAAACCTCCATGACGACCGAGGTTGAAAGCATGTTTAATAAATTCATTGAAGGGATAAAACTATCCACCGCACCGTTGAAAGTGGGTGATCCCACTAACAAGGTGACGGATGCTAACTCCAACAAGGGGGAAGCTACTAGTGAAAAAGCTCCTTCTTCTAGTGGTAAGATTGGCACCGGCATCTTTGCCCATGTGGAACCTTCACTTGTTTATGGTGGACCGATTCCTTCTACTCATTTGAATCATGCCGGTTCTCCCCCTAAGATTGTGAAAAATGAGGACTTTGATCCTTGGGTTTATCGCTTTAAGTGTCATTTAAATCATGTGAATACTACTCTTTGGAGAATCATTGAAGAAGGTTTCTCTCCGCATGACCCAAGCAACTTCACCCCTAGAGAAGCCGCGGATAATCAATTCAATGAGAATGCTCTCTTCATCATCCAAGATGCAATTCCACCCGAAGATCTCCCTCATCTTTGGCCATTCGCCTTGGCCAAAGATGCATGGCTTTGTGTTGTCTCCCTCTACCGGGGTAGCGCAAGAATTCAACGCTCCAACTTTGAAGTGGTGCAAAATGAAGCCGATGAGTTTGCAATGAAAGAAGATGAAGAACCTCGTGATCTTTATCCGAGAGTAACCAAACTCGCGGTCTCACTCCGAGATCATGGGAGCAAGGACACGGATGACAATTGGATCAAGTGCAAATTCCTCAAGGCAATGATGCCTTACCACAAGGTCATGTCCTCCATCATTCGTCAAAGGCCGGACTTCCACACTTTGTCCTCAAGTGAAGTATTGGATGAGTTTGTGGCTATGAGCATTCTGGACAAGACCGCCGACAATGCGGTGCTACGTTCTCAAAGAGCAAAGAAGCCCAACCTTGCATTAAAGGCCAAGGTTAGTGTGGAATAAGAAGAAGAAGAGGAAGAAGAGGAGAGCAACCCCGAAGACACAAAGTATGATTATCATGAGCACATAGCTCTCGCTTCACGGCAATTTTGGAGTAAGAAGAACTCAAGGCCCAACTTCAACAAGAACAACTCAAGTGGCAACAAGGTCAAGCAAAGCGTGAGGACTTGCTATAATTGTGGCAATGTGAGCCATTTTGTTGCGGAATGCCCTTATGAGAAGAGAGGACAATGGTGGCAAGCTCATTCGAAAGGACAAAGCCAAGTCTTTCCCTAACAAGAGCAACTTCACCAAGAGGACTCCTCCCAAGGGATTGGTTGCACAAGAAGAGTACAATGAGGATGATGATGACGATAAAGGCGGTGACTCGGTTGCTATGGCCTCCGTGGCTATTGCAACAACTCCTCGGGTATCCCTCTTCGACTCACCCAATGAGAACATCATCGCCAAGTGCCTCATGGCTAAAGCAACCAACAAGGTAACCCCAACATCAAAACTACCATCATTACTAGTCCTTCCTTGACGGATTGCATTGATGAAAATGTGGGGCCTAATGAGGGAGAAAATGAGTTTGATTCCTTTATGAGTAAACTCAAGGGTAAGTCCAAGAAGCACTTTGTTGCTCTCTTTGAACAACTTGGTGAAGCCAATGACACCATCGAGGCTCACGAAGAGACCATCTCTAAGATGGAGGGGCATAGTGGTGATTATGCCGATGAGATATCGGATCTTTCTAATGCTCTTGAGGAAGAGCGTGATCTTCGTTTGGCTCTTGAGGAGTCACACAACGATGATCATGCTAAATTAAAGAAAGATCTTGATCATGCTTGTGTCTTATCTTGGGTGCTAAATTCCGAGAAGGCCAAACTTGAAGATGATCTTGCTAGACTCAAGGAAGAGTTTGATATACTTGACAAGGCCCACAAAGCCTTGAAAGGTATTCATGCTAGTCTTAAAGAGTCTCACGATCAAATCCAAGTGAATCTAACTAAGGAGAAAGCCACCTTTCGTCATATGGTTTTGATTGATAATGCAAATGCTACTAACCCATGTTGTGAGCATGTGCATCTTATTGAGGAGAATGTCAAGTTGAAGATGCAACTTGAGAAAGGCCTTGTGTCGTGCATACAAGGTGAGAAGAACCTCAACGACCTTTTGAGTAACAAAAAGGAAGTTGTGGCCAAGGAAGGGATTGGGTTTACACTCATGCCCAAGAACAAGAAGAAGAATGACAAGACCAAACGACCTCCCCCTCTCAAGCAAACATTTGTGAAGGAGGGAGAGGGTGCTTCCAAGGAGAAGAAGAATAATGTGAAGGGTGGTGGTGCCAAGAGAAACAATGCCACCCCTTCCAACAAAGCCGACGACTTTAACCCTTCGTATGTGTTGTGTCGTGCTAGTGATGGGCATGTTTATGCCAAATTTGTTGGTTCTCCTTATGAGTACATTGAATGGTCTATTTGGGTTCCTAAGACCCTTGTCACTAACATCAAAGGACCCATTGCAAAATGGGTACCTAAATCCAAGAATTGATCTCTTGTAGGTGTTTGCTTCCGGTGGGGGATCATGGTTGCTCGATAGTGGAGCTACAAATCATATGACCGGAAGCAAGGACTTGGTGGTGGACGTGCACAAGATTCCATCTATGCCCACCAATGTCGAGTGGGGTGATGCCTCGTCGTCCAAGGTATTGGGACTCGGCAAGGTTGTCATTTCTCATGATCTCACGATCGAGACGGTCATGCTTGTTGAGTCCCTTGCATACAATTTACTTTCTGTTCGTCAACTTGCACTCATGGGATTTGCCACCTTCTTGGATATTGATACCGTCGCCCTCTTGTGGAGCAAGACTCTTAAAGTAGCCTTTGTTGGGCATGTCGAGAATGGTCTCTATGTGATTAACTTTTTAGAGTGACCCACTAAGACCGCGACATGCCTAATGGCTAAAGTTGACGTGGGATGGCTTTGGCATCGCCTTCTAGCCCATGTCAATATAAGATCTTTGCAAAGTCTTCTCAAGGGGGACCATGTTCATGGGCTAACAAATGTTAGTTTTGCTAAAGATCGTGCTTGCAGTGCTTGTATCAAAGGAAAACTACATGAGAAGGCTCACCCTCCCACGACTATCATTTACTCGAAGAGGCCTCTGGAGCTCCTTCACATGGATCTCTTTGGGCCTCCATCATTTGATAGTCTTGGGGGTAGGAAGTATTGCTCGGTGATTGTGGATGACTATTCAAGATACACTTGGGTATATTTCTTGAAAAGGAAGAGCGAGACCCAACAAACCATCATTGACTTTGCAAATGAAGCCCAACGTCAACACAATGCAAAGATCTTGACAATAAGAAGTGACAACGGCACCGAGTTCAAGAACTACACCTTGGATGAGTTTCTCAGTGATGAGGGGATCAAGCATCGATATTCCGCACCTTACACCCCTCAAAAAAATGGTGTAGCGGAGAGGAAGAACCGGACGTTGATGGATGCGGCAAGGACCATGATGGCGGACTTCAAGTCTCCATACAACTTTTGGGCCGAAGCCATCAACACCGTGTGTCATGCTTCAAATCGTCTCTATCTCCGCAAAGGCTTGAACAAGACTCCATATGAGATACTCACCGGTAACAAGCACAACCTCAAGTACTTCCGGGTGTTCGGGTGTAAGTGTTTCATTCTCAAGAAAGGTGTTCATCTGTCTAAATTTGAGGCTAGAGCTTATGAGGGCATATTTGTTGGTTATGCTACAAACTCTCATGCTTACCGTGTCCTCAATAAGTCCACGGGGCTTATTGAGGAGACGTGTAACGTGGAGTTTGTTGATAATAACGGCTCCCAAGTGGAGCAAAGTGGCACTTGTGATGTAGGTGATGAAATTCCTCCTCAAGCCATAAGAAGAATGGGTGTTGGTTTATCCTACCCATTGAGGAACCCCTTGTGGCTGAAGGAGAAGGACAATGCTCCACTCAAGTGGAGCCATCACCAACCCAAGGCCCACACGCTTCCGAAGAACAAAGTGAAGGCCCTCAACCTCTTGAATAAGACCAAGGGCAAGATCATGCTCAAGACGGTGTTGAAACACCAAGTGATGCCCAAGGTCAAGTTCTCTCCTCCGAGCAAGTTCAAGATCAAGAACAAGCTCAAGACGGCGCTCAAGATGATCAAGTGACCGCTCCTCAACTCACCACCGAGGAGGAATTGGAGCCTCGTCCCACCAAGATTGCATCCAAGCTCTCCACCAAAGGTCATCTCATGAAAAATGTGCTTGGAAGCATTCAAAAGGGGGTAAGCACTCGTAGACAATTGGCAAACTATTGTGAACATCACGCGTTTGTCTCTTGTGTTGAACCCCCAAAGGTATATGAGGCACTCGAAGATCCGGATTTGCTTAATGCCATGCATGAAGAACTCAACAACTTCGGGTACAATAAGGTGTGGAGATTGGTGCCAAGGCCAACAGGGAACCACAATGTCATTGGAACCAAGTGGATTTTAAAGAACAAGCAAGATGCTCATGGGACCATCGTTCGCAACAAGGCAGGACTGGTGGCACAAGGCTACTCCCAAGTCGAGGGTATCGACTATGTTCAAGATGTCTTCCATGGGAAAGTTGAAGTTCTTTCTCGGGTCGAAGTGAAGCAAAGAAGATAAGGAACCTTCATCAACCAAGCTAAATACACTCAAGACATGCTCAAGAGATTTAAGCTGAGTGATGTCAAGCCGGCTTCCACTCCAATGGCCACCAAGTGCTAACTTGACATTGATCCCAATGGTAAAGCGGTGGATCAAAAGGTATATCGCTCCATGATTGGCTCCTTGCTTTACCTTTGTGCATCTAGACCGGATATCATGTTGAGTGTGGGAATTTGTGCATGGTTTCAAGCCGCACCTAAGGAAAGCCACTTTGTGGCGGTCAAGTGAATCTTTCGATATTTGGCTCATACCCCAAACTTTGGCTTATGGTACCCAAGAGGAGCAAACTTCAATCTTGTAGGATATTCGGACTCGGATTAGGCGGGAGACACAGTGGATAGGAAGTCCACTTCCGGAGGGTGCCAATTCCTTGGTTGCTCTTTGGTAAGTTGGTCTTCTAAGAAGCAAAGTTGTGTGTCTCTCTCGTCCACCGAAGCGGAGTATGTGGCGGCCGGTAATTGTTGTGCACAACCCCTATGGATGAGGCAAACTCTAAAGGATTACGGTGTCATTTGTGACAAAGTGCCTCTTTGGTGTGACAATGAAAGTGCCATCAAGATTTCTCTCAACCCGGTGCAACACTTCAAGACGAAGCATATTGAGATTCGGTATCACTTCATCCGGGATCACATTAGGCGAGGGGAGATCGAGCTCAACTACGTCAACACTCATGATAACCTTGCAAATATTTTCACGAAGCCCTTGGATGAAGGAAGATTTCGCGAGTTAAGGCATGAGCTAAATTTCATTGATTCGAGCAATGTTGCCTGAACCCGTGCACAACCCACCACACTCAACTTGATGTCTAGTTTAGATGTAGGCATGAACGCAGGGGGAGTATTGTTCTCTCAATGAACTTTCCCTCCCCCCATTATGCATAAACAAATCAAACTCTTTCACATTAGCCATTTTTTATGGTACTTGTGCTTCAAAGATGAGTTTTGGTCATCGGCCCAAGGTTATAATCTTCGCGGTGCCATACCTTTGAACTCAAACATAGGTGGCCTCGGCCACCGCCCTCTCTTGGAGAGGTGTGTGTTTCTCGTCCTCTTTGTTTTGGTTTTGCGTGTGTGTTTGCTCTCGTTTTCTAGTCGGTTTCTTCTCTTGAGATAAGCCGTGTTGGCCAGTCTTTTTGCGGCTGAGCGGTACTACCACTGGGTGCGCGGTACTACTGCTGATGATTGTCAAGCGGTACTACCGCCCACCCCAGCGGTACTACCGCTACGGGTCGAGCGATGGGGGGTTATGTTGGGGCAGGGGGAGTTGCTTTTCTCCCCCATACCCATTCGCTCCACTCACTCGTCTTCTTCGTCGCTCCAGCGACGTCTCGCCGCAGGAGGGCTTCGGCCGGCCGCCGTCTACGTGTCGTCCCTCTCCAGTTCCTCCGGTGGAGTCGATCCGCACCGCGTCCTCTTGCCATGGATGCCAGTATTGCCCCCGTTTCCGTTCTCTCTTTGCCTAGATCTCACATCTAGTTGTTAGGGGCAATAGGCATTGCTTTTCTCGTTTTTTTGGCTAAGTCAAGGCTTGAGTAGGATGGAGATGGCTTCTAGGCCTTTTGGATTGATGTTTGGTAGGTTTATTTTTGAATTTGGCATCCCCGGTAGTGCCAGATCTGTCCACGGCAGTAGGGAACCGCCGTTCCCCATCTGGAGCGGTACTACCGCTCATCTGGCGCGGTACTACCGCTCATCTGGCGCGGTACTACCGCTCGAGCGGTACTGCCGCAGTTGGGTCACGGTACTACCGCTGGATGCCCAATTCCATCATTTCCTACCACTTTTTGATCCATGTTGTTTTGTTTGGAGGCTTATGCTCTTTCTTTCGGGTTGTTTCTTCTGCTCGTGTGTTTGGTTCCAGGTGATGAACATCCTGAGCAGCAAGTCCTCCGTGTCAACCCCGAACGTGCAAAGTCAGCGCTATCAGCACCTCTGGTCAGTGGTGCTTCCTCAAGTGCGCCACCTCCGCCTCAACTCCAGAAGAAATCTGCCAACAGGCCGAAGCCAAGGAGCAAGACTGTGACTGAGTTGACTGCCAAGGAATTCAAGGAAAGGCGTCACCGCAACCCCTATGCGGAAGACCAAGAACCCACTTAGGTCAACTGCCCGTTCTGGAACCGCTTTCAGTTTGCCATCTTCTTTGATGTGATCAAGGCTAAGAAGAATCTTTATGTTGATGTACGTTCCATCGACACGAATGCTATGGAAAAGGACCCTGAGTACTTTGGTGAAGCCCTTCAGATGTGCTCTCAGCTGAACATTCTCAGAATCATGCAGTTCAACAAGGACTTCGATGCAGATTTGGTTGGTCAATTCTATGCCACTGTCCATCTTGGAACTGATGAAGAAGGACTCTGACTTGTATGACCAATGGCAAGTTGCTTTCTGTCAAGTGGAAGGCCTTCATGGAGTTACTTGGGGTGGAAGATCATGGGCTTGCGACTCCAGTTGGCTTCCGCCCTCACCGCAATGCATCCTCCACTCACAAGCAAGCCCTTTGGCCCTACTGTTCTGTGAAGATTCACCCTGTGAGTAAGAAGGAAACCTATGAGCTGCCTGCCTTTCTGGACATCCTTCATCGCGTCTTCCGAGAGACTCTCTTCCCTCGTATCGGGAATCTGTATATGGTCCACTCCTATCTCGTGGACATGCTTCTCTTCTGCCAGCATGAGAAGGAAGCAAACACTGGCGAGTCCCTGGACATTTCTCATGTTATGTGGTCTGAACTTCTATCTACCGTGTCTGAGCGCAAGTGCCCGATCTATGGTCCTTTCATCATGTTGCTCATTGAGAAGGCCTGGGCACATGTCTATCCCAAGGTTATGCTGGAAACTAGAGAATTGGTTTCTCATGAGATCAAGCGTCTGAGGAAGAAGGACAATTGGGGCACCTCGGCTCCTAAATCTGGGGGTCCATCTACTGCTGCTGACATGGAGACCGAGGGCGAGGCTGAGGTCGATGATGATGAGGACTATGAGCCCTCCGGAGTGGAGCCCTCTTGGGCGAAGAAGATTAAGCGCCAAATGAAGAAACTTTCCTGCATGGAGTCTCATGGCCAGTACATGTCTCATGTCTCTAAGAAGAAGGCCCGTAGCCGTCACAAGGAGTTCATGCGTCAGTTGGGTGCAACTATTAACAGCGGATCTGAGGGGAGGATCACTAATGAGGAGGAGTGGGTTCAGCAGCACTGCCCGTGGACCGATTCAGACACCGAGCAGTTTCCGACCGATGACGGCAGTGCAGACGATCCCGCTGGGATATTATGTTTGAGATCCTCAGTTTGCTATCACCTGGAGCCGTAGCTTCGCTCTTTGCCTTTTTGGTGTCTCAATGCCAAAGGGGGAGAGAGTTTATGGATTTATGTCATTGCTGAGTTCCGAGTTGCGAGTGTGTCTTTGTGGTTTGTTGTGTTGTTTCTTTCTCTTTTCGTTTTCTTTGCTTGGTTTTGTGCCTGTGAGACCTAGTTCCAGTCATATGGTGTGAGACATATGCTACCTTATCCTTATTATCTATGTCTATCAAGTTCTTTGGTAATTTGTGAGTTGCATGCTTATCCTGCTTAGGTTGTTGGACTATAAAATATAGGGGGAGTGTTGATCCTAATGTGTGCGCCTTGCATTCCAAAGGCACTACTAATTAGGTGCACACATTCAAGGGGAGACCATCTATATTTTGAAGTTCTAAGTATCTTTAGTTTCATGTCCTATCTTTGTGCAATTCACTGGTTCTCATCAATCCACCAAAAAGGGGGAGATTGTTAAGGCATATCTCTCTCGATGTAGTTTTGGTGATTGATGACAACATGTTTGCGGACTAATCGTGTGCTTTGAGCATTTCAGAGATTCATCCTTTGGCACGAGACGATTCTTCCCCTCAGAGTTTTAATCAAGACGGTGTAGCTCTTTCATTTCTGTTTTGGTGGACTTGTTTCGTAGTACTATCAAGAGGGGGTCCGCTTTGGTAAGGCTAGGGTGGAATCAACACGTACACATCCTTTTCACACCCTCCGAGCCTTCCCGCTTCGATGGAGGTTTCATTCCCTTTCTTTTTGAGTATGATTTGGTCCCGGTAGTACATGCATTGCCACATGATAGTACCGCCCAAGAGCCACAAAGCGGCATCGCCAGCGGTAGTACCGCCGGGTCCTCGACGTAGTAATACCGCTATGCCTGGCTCCTACACTCACCGACTCGAGGGCTCGCCTCTCGTGTCGGATTGTGACACTAAGCAGCGAGAAGCGGTAGTGCCGCCGAGAGTGGTAGTACCGCCCTACAGTGCAGCGCCGCATCTCGACTCCTGCTCATTCGCTAGCCCTCCCAGATCGCACGGCAGCGATCAGCGAGGGGAGCGAGAGGTGCCAGCCCCAATAGTACTGCTGCCCCTGCGGTAGCACCGCCTCAAGGGGCTGTTTAGGGGGATAAGGGTTGGATTGTTCCCCCCTCTATAAAAGGGGGTCTTCTTCTCAAAATTTGACCTATCTCTTCCCCCAAAAGCTCCATCGTTGCTCCAAGCTCCATTTTCGCCCGATCTCTCTCCCTAGCCAATCAAACTTGTTTATTTGCTCGGGATTGGTTGAGAAGGCCCCGATCTACACTTCCACCAAGAGAAATTTGATTCCCCCTCACTAATCCCTAGTGGATCTTGTTACTCTTGGGTGTTTGAGCACCCAAGACGGTTGAGGTCACCGCGGAGCCATAGTCCATTGTGGTGAAGCTTCATGGTGTCGTTGGGAGCCTCCAATTAAGTTGTGGAGATTGCCCCAACCTTGTTTGTAAACGTCCGGCCGCCGCCTTCAAGGGCACCAATAGTGGAATCACGGCATCTCGCATTGTGTGAGGGCGTGAGGACAATACGGTGGCCCTAGTGGCTTCTTGGGGAGCATTGTGCCTCCACACCGCTCCAACAGAGACGTACTTCCCCCCAAAAGGAAGGAACTTCGGTAACACATCCTCGTCTTCACGGGCTCCACTCTTGGTTATCTCGTCCCTTTACTTGTGCAAGCTTACTTGTGTTATTTCCCTTGCTTTCTTGTATGCTTGTTGTTGTTGCATCATATAGGTTGCTCACCTAGTTGCATATCTAGACAACCTACTTTGATGCAAAGTTTAAATTGATAAAGAAAAGGCTAAAAATTGTTAGTTGCCTATTCCCCTCCCCCCTCTAATCAACTATATCGATCCTTTCAAGACCCAATTGCAAGTTAAGGCTTAATTTGCAATACTGATCAAAAAAAGAAGACTCGGGCCAAGTTGCAAAACAAAAGAAATATCGAGCCTAGTTGCGAGTCGATGGGTGGACTTGCAAGTGGAGATTAAAAAGTCAGGCCTAGTTGCAAGTCAAGGGTGGACATGCAACTGGGGGCAAAAAGACAAATACCAAATTGCATGCCAATGATGGACATACAACTGGGACAAAAAATGGACCAAGCCTAGTTGCGAGTCGTTGGTTGACTAGCAATTGCAACAAAAAAGATTAAGAGCGAGTTGTTCGTCAATAGTTTTCTTGCAACTTGGATATAAAGGAACATGCATAGTTGCGAGTCGACGGTTGACTTGAAACTAGGACAAAAAAGTCAGCCTCTGGTTACGAGTCCATGGTGAACTTGCAACTAAGATGGAAAAAGATTCAGGCCAACTCCAATTCCACCCTCAACTTCCAACTAATGAAAGAAATGACTATGACACAGTTGAAAAACAAAAGAAACATCGAGCTCAGTTAAGAGTCGAGGGGTGGACTTGCAACTGGAGACCAAAAAATGTCGTGCCCAGTTGCGATTGAAATGTGGACATGCAAGTGGGGGCAAAAAACCTCCAACGACCTAGTTGTATGTCAATAGTGGAGCCCAGTTTTGAGTCGATGTATCTCCTCCAAGTGCGATAAAAAAAGGGCGGGCATAGTTGCGAGTCGATTTTTGACTCGAAACTAGGTCAAGAAAAGTCAGCTTCTAGTTGCGAGTCGATGGTGGATTTTGAATACTTGCGAAAATGCACTAGTTGCGAGTCGAGCGTTGACTTGTGCCTGAGGAACGGTTGTGAGTCATTGGTCAGTTTGCAATTGGGGAACTACAAAAAAAATCTAATTGCGAGTTAGTGGTTGACTGTACCTGGGGCACCTACAAAACTATGAAAACACACCTAGTTGTTGGTCGATGGTTGACTTGCAACTGTGCCAGCTACAAACTACGACAAAACCCTGGTTGTGACACGATGGTGGCTGCAACTGGAGTACTTGCAAAAAAACCCAAGTGTGACTCGAAGGTTGACATGCAATTGGGGCACCGTTGTGAGTCGATGGTTGACCTGCAACTGGGAAACATACAAAAAACCCAGTTACGAGTCAATGGTTAGTTACAACTCAGGCACCTAGAAAAACTATTAAAACATGCCCTAGTTGTGAGTCGATGATCAACTTGCAACTAGGCTAGCTACAAACTACGAACAAACCCTAGTTGCGACACGATGGTGGACATGCAACTGGAGTACTTGCAAAAATTGCCCCAGTTGCGAGTCGAGGGTTGACTTGCAACTGGGGCACGGTTGCTAGTGGGTGGTTGACTTGCAACTGAGGCAAGTACAAAAAAACAAAACAAAACTAGTTGTGTGTCAATCGTTGACTTGCAACTTTGATGAAACAAAACTAGGGCCCTAGTTGCGACTAAATGGTCGACTTACAACTTTGATGAAACAAACTACAACCCTGGTTGCAAGTCGATGGTGGACTTGCAACTAGGTTGAAAACGGGAGCAAAGATGTGTGGCGATGGTTGGGCTTGCAACCCGGAAGACAACAACACCCTATGGGCCCAGTTGCAAGTCGAGGTGGGGACTTGCAAGTGGGAAAACACCTACTACGGACCTAGTTGCAAGTCGGGGGTGGGCTTGCAACTGGGAAAAAAAGCATGCTCCCAATTGCATGACGGGCGTGGATTTGCAACTGAAGACAAAAATGTGTCGCCCCCTTCCTGGGTTGTGTGTCGAGGGTAGGCTTGCAATTGGGTCAAAAAGGGTAGGGTCCACTTGTGTATCAAGGGTGGACCTGTAAATTGGGACATAATAAGTCATCCCCCAAGTTGCATCTCGGTGGTTGAGTGGCAACTGGGAAAAATAAGGGCACCGAGTTGCGTGTCAAGTGTGGACTTGCAACTAGGACAAAATGGGGTTCGGGCCCAATTGCGTATTGAGGGTGGATTTTTAACTAGGACAAAAAAACAAGGTGGGCCCTCCCGACTACATGTCGGGGGTGGAGTTGCAACTGGAATAAAAAGGGTCGGGTCCCTCATTGCCTGTCGAGGGTGGATTTGCAACTAGGACAGAAAGGGGGTTCGGTCTAGTTGTGTATCGAGGCGGACTTTTAACTAGGAAAACATGCGGGCTCCTCAATTGCATATAGGAGGTGAAGTTGCAACTTAGACAAAAAAATGGTCGGAACTCCAGTTTCGTGTCGAAGGTGGACTTGCAACTGGGAGAAAAATGGGTCGGGGCCGGTGGCTCACTGGGGTTGGAGTTGCAACCCTCACAAAAATACGGGCTCCCCAGTTGCATGTTGGGGGTGGAGTTGCAAAATGGGACAAAATAGAGTTGGGACCCCAGTTTCGTGTTGAGGGTGGACTTGCAACTGGGAGAACAATCGGTCGAGCCCGGTTGCATATCGAGGTTTGACTTGTAACTAGGAAAACAAAGATGTATTTCAAGGGCGGAGTTGCAAAAAATGGGGGTCAAAAAAGTTGGGCCCCAGTTGTTTATCTAGTGTAGACTTGCAACTAGGGAAAAATGGGTCGGACCCCTTCCCCCCTTGCGTATCGAGATTGTAGATGCAACTGACACAAAATTGGTTGGGCCCAGAGTTGGTATGGAGGCTGGATTTGCAACTGGAAAAAAGATGGGACCTCTATTGCATGTTAGTGTGTGGTTGGACTTGCACCTAGAAAAAAATGGATTGGGGCTTAGTTACGGGACAAGTGGACAAAACAGAACAAGGAGACATGGGAATACATCATCCAACGTTGGGAGATCAAAATTTTACACAAACATTATAATAACAAGCTCCAACGGACAGCAAGTAGTGGCAAACATAGAAGAGACATCCCTAAAAATCATTAGATACAATTTCGCAATTACTTATAAAAAACTTTCACGAATTCAGAAGGTGTTCACAAAAAATTTAAAAAATCCAAAAATTATTAAAAAATATTAAAAAAGTCATATTCACGAATTTGAAAAAAAGAAAAATAGAAACAAATAGAAAAATAACCAAAAGCAAAATCGGATAGAGAAAATAGAAATAAATGAAGAAAAATAACGTCACGGATCACGGCCCCATGTTGTCCATCTCAAAAGCACTCCGCGACTCCTCTGAACAATAAAAACAAAATAAAATGCGGCCCAGACACCTCCACAAGCAATGACCCATGTATACAACTTGCGTAGCCCACACAAATAACGAGCCAGCTTAGACAACGAGGAAGGTTGCTAAAAGAAAAAAAATGAGGAAGCATTGCCCACGTGAAGAAAAGGCAAAACAACCAGTTGTTTTACCCTCAATAAAACCAGTTGTCCCTTTGCACGAATCCTGTAACACTTTGATGTGTGGTTGGGGTGTTAGATTTGAAGTAGCTATTTGACATCTAGATGTGAAATAACAAATCCATAAATTATAATGGATGATAGGTTTTAAAGCTGCAGTACCCATACAGTGACAGCTCAACTGCAGAGGGGCTGAACTCGGCGAACTCATAGTTGCTTCATCATTTGACCTTGAAACTTTTTTCATATTCAACATACACCATACTATCATACATGTCACAAATTTTACCATAGAGAGCGTGGTACAAAATTAATTATGTTTCACAAATTTTGTCACGCAAACTACTAACAAACCGTACCATCTCCAAGTAAGAAACTAGGTTTTGAGAGGAAACACACCAGGTTTCCACATGAATCGACCACTACTTTGTCAGTTGACCTTGAAATTTTTCCACTCACATGCATCATGTAAAATTTTGCACTTTTAAGGTCCGTTTGCTATATTTAACCAACTAAATGCTTTTAGATTTGAACTACATGTACATGAAATAATCGCCAAATTAGTGTTTAAAAATCTTGTTGGTGCCATTTAGTCTATGGTTGGGCCTTAATTAAGAAAAAAAAGAGGATTCCCAAACAGTCGTAGGCCAAGACTTGGGCACTAATAAGGTTGTTGGCATTTTAGTTCAAAGAAATTCAAACGAAGCCCAAATATTACGAAACATGGCATGGTGTCACTATATGGCCCCCATAGGCTATGGTTAAACTTTAAGGATGTTATGGCAAAGTTGTTATATAGACTACTTACAAACCTGACCATCTCCAAGTAAGGAACTAGGTCTCGAGACGGAACGGCCCAGGTTTGCATGTGAAGTTGCTGCTCCGCCGGTTGGCCTTGAAATTTTTTCTACTCTCAACACACACCATTACATTTAACATGTCTAAAATTTGAATTTTCCAGAGTTTGTTTGCTATATTTAAGTCATTAACTGCATTTCTAGGCATTTTCCGGGGCCCGTTGGCATGCAAAGCGACCGCTGCTTACTCAGTTGGGCTTGAAATTTTTTCCACACTCAACATAAACCACTACATTTCAAGTATCAAAATAAAAATAAAACATCAGGCTCATTATCTATATTTAAACCCTTGCATTTACCTCCATGAAGTACTACAAATCATTTAATGACTTAAAAATAGCAAATTAACCATAAAAATCCTAGCGCACACATGGCCAGAGAAGCAAACCCTGGTCTTGAACTATTGATACCGAGATACATGTTTCCAGCATATACCCATAAGTTTCTTTTATTGTCACCGAATTACAGAGTGACGTTCATATTGAAGATCTATGCAACATCATTTTTCTGGTAACAATGTGTTTTCATTATTGATAGCATCCTTGTTACTTTAACAATGCTCATGCTCAGGAAAACAAGATCATCATCAATACATGAGCTAGTCCTAGAGGCATGACCAAGAATCATATTGTTGTTTATATTTCCAGGCATGTAACTGAGTTTTCATCTGAATCTCGTATTGAAGAACAAGTATAACTATAACATAGAGATACAAATTTATTTATGACCATGGAAATTTAATAATACATTTATTATTGCCACTAGGGCATATTTCCAACACTCCCATCATATAGCTTGGCATTTATGTGTTCGATAAAATGTCCAAGCAAAAAAAATTGTAGCCAAAACGATGGATTCATCAGGTTCGTCGGGTGAGGAGTATCAAAACAAGAAGATTGATGAATCCATTCAAAAGGAGTTCATCGATTTGTCGGATTCAAACGACGAAGATGCTGAGTTGATGATGATGATGAACATGCAGGAAGAAATGGAGAGGGAAGTGGAGCACATTCTGAACATCAGGGGTTGATCTAAGAGAGGCGAGTTCTACACCGAGATAGACTCGCTGGCACACGACTGCTCTAAAGCCTACACTGTCAACGGACACAACTACGACAGTGACTATTACCTTGCTGATGATAACTATCCTCAGTGAGCGGCGTTTGTGAAGACTATATTCGGTCCTCTTGGTAGCAACCAATGCCACTTTGCAATGGTTTTATAGTTATCTATCTACAAAATATGAACTTCGGAGTCGCATAAATCTAATTTTCTTCATGAATTAAGGCAATAATAAACATGTTACTATTGCCAAGATTTTAGGTTGAGGGGCTAGCTGAACTTCAAGGTAAAAGAAAATACTCTTACGACAGAGGCACCTGGCGCAAGTTAAGCAGAGCAACTGGACCTTTCAGTTGCACTATTAGTTGAGTTCCTGCGCTGTTTCCTTCGGTGCCAAATTGTCCAACACATAGATTCCCACTGCCACTGGTTTCCACAGCAATCACCATCTGTCGACCCAAACAAGACCGGAGACACAGCACGTACTACTACTACTGCAGCCGTGCAGCGGCATTGATGGAAAGATGGCACAAACAGAGGCAGGCAGGCAGGCAGCTAAAGTCGCGACAGAAAGAAATGACAGAGATTGTACTCGTATATCTCGTGACCTTACAGTGCAGCAAGGCACAAGAGTCTAACAACAACAGCACCAACATGTACCGTGCAGATGTGATATGTCCCTTGCCCACAACCACAAGGCCGTACGTGACCTGTGGCAACGGCGAACATGAAGAAGACGATCGAAACATGGAAGAAACTAAGAACAAATCTACTTGACAAGTACAGCACATCACTGGTATATGTTTATATCCTACTGTATAGGTACATGGAGGACCTGATCAGCCAAGCCTCTTCCATTGCACACCTTCTGAAATCAAGTCCAGGCAGATCAACCGTGCCTGGTGATCATTGGGAAGATGGTCTTGGAGCTGCATCAAACAAATTAAGAGGAGACGTTAGTAACTTGGTACTTATAGGATGTGTTTGTGCGTGTTCATCTTCATTTGTCAGATGCTGATTGTGGTTGCAGGACACATGATCTTAGACTATTGGCTCCTTACCTAGGTTGACGGCCTCGGAGCTCTTCATGAGTCGGATCCGCTTGCAGGACTCGACGAACATCCTGCATTCACATGATTTGAATCAGATTAGCACATTTGGTCGTGGAAACCTCAAATCTGCAAGAGCTACGGCTAGGAGTTTAATTTGCTTACTTCCAGGGGACGTCTCCAACGAGCATCCAGTCGCCGTCCCTGTCCTCGTAGGTGGGCACGTACTCGGCACCGGTGGCCGCGTCCACGAGCCTGCTCCCGAGCTCGCCTTCGCCACGGATGGCGAGGCACGGCGCGAACATACCGTGGAGCGCGCGGAGCAGGGCCTCGTACCCGCCGTGGGCCGCGAGGTCCACCTTGCGCAGGTAGGGGGCGCCGTCCACGGCCACCTTCACGAGCTTGCACGCGCCCTCCTCCCGCAGCGCGTTGCGCCGGTAAGCCCGCACCGGAGGCCATCCCACAGCGCGCGCTCTGTCAGCCAACCACCGCAAGTACCAGGTCAGAAACCATCCACAAGACACAAGACTATGTATATGCATGACCAGCTCGTCGTGCGACGTGCGAGAGACGGGGAAGGTGGGAGAAGGCCGCGTACTTTGGGGAGGGAGGCTTGTCCTGCTCGTCGTGGTGGGCGCGCTTGCGGTCGTCGGCGGAGGAGCCGGGGAGGGCGAGGGTGAGGGCGGTGTCGTCGTAGTCGAGGCCGGACACGGCCGGGGACTCGGCGGAGTTGGTCGAGCTCGTCGACATCGGCGTGTGCGCGTTGCTTGAGCTCCCAAGCTGCTTCGGCCGGGCTCCGGCGATCGCTGGTCGGTTGATGCGCGGTCGCTAGCTAGCTGTCGTCGGCTGGTTGTGCGGTGCGTCGTCGGTCGCTGGTGTGGTGTGCCGTGGGAGAGAAGGAGGATATGAGGAGGAGGAGGATGGGTGGGATGTGGCCGCGCGGATGCTGCCTATAAAGGTGCGCCACTTGCCCACCTGCTGCCGACTTGCCTGTTTCTTCACTCTTCGTTTTCCATGGTTTTTTCTTTTTTCTTTTGGCATAATATGTTTAGACACAATTATTATTCGGCTAGATGCTCATAATTTTCTTTGTGTATAGTATAATGCATGTCTTGGTGGGTGCAGGTTTCTTGCATTGCAGCAGGGTGCATTTTCCACCTGTAGTGGTTGATGTTGTCGGCTCTTTGATTGGCTTAAATTTGATTAACATTGTTGGTTTTCAAAGGAAGAAACAACCTTATTTGAGTAGTAGCATGAAGGGAATCCAGTGAATAAAAACATGGTTGCTTTAAGTCCCAATTAACAAACGAGTCGCGAACCAACATATGATTGGATAATTAAGACAACAACGGTATCATCAACACCCCAAAGTTTAAATTCTAGACTTGAAACTGGTGCTAGCATTTTTCTGGATTAATTTCAGGCCTTTGATGATGTGCGTTCAGTGGGGGATACGTTACGTCGACTACAAAAATGTCTGTGACAGGTGAGTGTATGAGTGTATATATGAGCGTCTACTCTGAAGTGTGTTTAAAAAAAGGCTAGCAAACGAGTCCGGGAGCACCGACTCCTAGCATAGACAAACATTTAGAAAAAAGTTAAAAACCATTCACACATGTTAATGATTGATTAGGTCAGATTTTAAGTACCATACAAGCTTTGTATTCTTGTGGTCTTTGCAAAGAGAACAAACTTATTGAACATGCATTTTTAGTCTAGTGCTTTGCACGCTCCGTAGAATTTTTACGGAACTTTGCAGATGCATAGTTCATTGTTACCAATATTCAAGATAGCTTTGCTACTCTCTCCATTCTAGAATATAAGATGCGTCAGTTTTGTGAAAGTCAAACATACGTATGCTTGACCAAGATAATAATATAAAATATCAATTATACAATACAAAATATGAAATACTTTTCATAATAGATCTAATGATACAAATTTGATATTGTATATACTAATATTTCTCTCCAAACAACTTGGCCCAACATGCACAAGTTTGGCTTTAAAAAAATTGATAGACCTACTATTTTAGAACGGAGGTATTTATTTATAGTTCCAGACTCATTCTTTTGAAAACAAACAAAACTTCTCGGGCACAAATAATCTTGTTCGGTTTGAACGCTATGGCCATACTCTCCCTATTACTTACTGTAACCTATATATCGCCCTATCGGTAGAAAAACTGCCCACTCAATTAAGGAGAACGTAGCCGATATGTTAGACAAACCACTTCCCAAAATGTCAATAATGTGCCTTTCTGTTGGAACCTTCCCGTAAAATCAAAACCCTACTCAATAGCCCATAGGCCTCTTCTTTTGTTCTTTGCGCAAGCCATCTTGGAAGTTTCCAATCGAACTAGCTACTGGTTTTTAGTAAGCGCTAGCTAGGCAGGGCAAGTGGAAACCCTAGACAGTGGGCACGAGGAAATGGCCTTGTCCATGCACGAATCACTCCCAACCCCAAGGAAAAAAGCCAACGTGAATAGAATAGCCAGGCCACCCACACCGGCGTGAGAGACGAGGTCGATCGAGGGGAGGGGTTTAGGGGATCATGCACGATTTGACCGGCACTAAACTAAGCCAAAGCGCGGCGTTCTTGGCCGAAAGCGCAGGTAATCATCATTTGGAGGGGAGGGCCCGTGTTCCCCTGCCCACCGTTGTGTGGCACTTTGGCGGATTAGGCAGATACTTTGTCGATATGCCTGTCGGCCGAGAGGGCGCCGACGCTGACGGCCACGCGTTCCGCGTATAGGATTAAGACTAAGAACGTGCATTATAGTTTTCCTATATGACAATCGAATCTCTTTTGCGAACCGGGCTGAAAAGCATATGATGCTCAGTCAATTAGAAAAAACTAGCCGAAAAACATGACTATGTAGCCATCCCTTCAATGTGGGCCCTGTGTGTCATGGACTAAACGTCAGAAACTTTCGGCTTTTTTGCGCCGGGTAGGGGTGGGGGGTGAAAAAACTTCCAGGAATAAACTAAAGTAATAGTTTCGGGGATTTGATGAAGACCTACAGATGGGGGTACACGTAAGGTACCTGTGGGACCCGCACCCCTCTCCCCGCGTGGCTAGGAGGGACGTCGCACCCCTGGTAGCATGGGACCCACAAGGCGGCGGTTGGCCCCTATTCTTGGTTATATAGTCCTCCTAATCCTAAAAGCCCTGAAATTTTGTATATTTTTCTATGACCAAGACAACTGACATCTCTGATTTCCGTTTAAGAGGTTTTCCATAGGCCGATTCCATCCCCTCGAATGGTTCTTTTCCACCGCCAACGTCGCCATGCCTTCTCCATCACTGTTGTCTTGTTTTCTCCATTGACATGTGAGTAATCGTGTGTAGGCACATGGGATGAATGAGAATTGAATTATGTCAATATTGTAGTAGTGCTATAATGTTCCATAATTCGAATATTGTTCTTGATTTTATTGTTGATGCAAATATGCTAAGCTTAATGCTTATTATTAGGGTACATGTAGTATGTTTTCATATCTAAATTGTTTATGTTATCATGATATTTATGTGTTCCACTTGTATATGCAGTTATTTTCTGCTACTGTAACTCCAAATGGGGTGCCCCGATGGTGTCAGACTGGGATATGAATGGGGAGGAATGTAACTTTAGAATTTTATTTGTTCATGAAGTGTTACTGTTAACTTCAATTTCATGATGATCCCAGTGACTTGGGAGGGTAGGATAATAGATGTTGGGAAAAAATTGTCGGTATGTTCAACTATATGGAACACAAATCTGAACTGAGAATTGTTTGCTCGTTTGGATGTACTCCCTCCATTTTCAAATAATATTCTTTCTAGCCATCTCAAATGGACTACAACATACGGATGTATGTAGACATGTTTTAGAGTGTAGATTCATTCATTTTGCTCCGTATGTAGTCACTTGTTGAAATCTCTAAAAAGACAATTATTTAGGAACGGAGGAAGTACTATGTCAGGAGTGATATTGTCCATGCAATGCCCCAATCTTAATTCTGATGTGTGCTACATATATGGCTCGCATTAATTACTTATTACTTGCAATTCTTATGTACTAATTACTACTACTACTACTCTACTTTACTTACACCATAGACCACTCCAGGTATTTAAGCATCACTCATGCTAATAGATTCTACCTACCAAGTATTTGTTACAGTTGTGTTTGAGAGTGGCATGTCGGTTGCTAAAGACTTACCAATATTTTCGATTCCCAGAGTTAAATACATATTGGGGTAAAAATACTTGCTAGGAAAAGCAGTCTCGATCCTCTACACTTATGGTTATCAGTCGTTTTTTTATCGACTTGTAGACTCATCTTAGCATATGTAAGGATTGGGTCACTTGTTGCACTCTCTAGCTTTTGTTAATCCCTCCGTTTCTTTTTAGTGTGCATATAAGGTTTGGTCAAAGTCAAACTTTATTAACTTTGACTAAGTTTATAGAAAAAATATTGAGATTCATAATATGAAATCAATATTGTTAGATGCATCATGAAATTAATTTTCATACCATATAGCTTTAGTATTATAGATAATGATATTTTTTGTTATAAAGTTGGTCAAACTTTACAAAGTTTGACTTTGACCAAATCTTATATGCAGACTAAAAAGGAACGTAGGGAGTACTATTTATCTTTTTATAAATTATCTTGCTAGCAAACAACCTATCAAATTATCTATACAACTTATATAGTGAAACCTTACTGAAAACTACTTGTCAATTCCTTTTGCTCCTCATTTGGTTCGACACTCTTACTTATCAAAAAGGCTATGCTAGATTCCCTATACTTGTGGGTCATCAACTATTGGTATGTTTAGTAGGGTGGCGACCGTTAGATCACCTATTTTGAGTTATGGACACACATGCAAGGCCGAAACATGTGTGAAAAGCGTGCGACCATCAACCTACTAGCTATAGGGGAGAAATTTAGCCATCATGTTGCAATAAAAGCATCGATTTGAGGCGTCAGAAAAACCACGACATCTTTTCCTAAAACAAAACCTCTTAGCACTCTGGGACGGCAGTGGGGGATTGCCCTACGCAAATAGCAGTAACACCAGCTCCACGAAGTCCGAATCAAATATTTTGGTTGGCTTTCCCGTAAATAAGAATTCTTGGGCGCAACGAAGTGAGTGTTTCTAGCTATTCCGATTGCTTCTTTCTTATTCTGGCGGCTATTATGGTGTTGCTGAAATGAACAAAAAGTGAGATTATTCAAATCAATTTATAGATGGTGGTGGTGATAGAGGAATTTGTAGACCTCATGTGCCCCAAGGCTATGATTTTACTGCCCGGCCCCGGTGGCTACTCCCCGAGCACCAATGTGGACCCCCTACACGTCTGCTGCTCAATTGGGGTGACTCACTTGGGTCCACTTTGAAGATCATGACGGGCAATCCCAACAAGTCTGGCGTTGAGAGGAGTCTCGGGATGAGGGTGTGTGATGTTGTCGTGGTGATTCAATTTGTTGCGCCACCAATTTATGTGGTAGATTTTCTTTGCAAGGTCACGTGTGTGGTTCCACACCCTTTGCACTACAAAAAAACACTTCCGTGATGATACGTGTTTGTCACAGTAGGTCGCGTTTTTTGTCATGCATGTACATCCATGACGATTTTATGACAGAATCAAGATAGTCATACCGTCTTTGTCGTAGAAGTGTTCCATGACATTACCAAAATTATCATCACGGAAGTGTCCACTTCCATGACGATAAATCGCGCGTCACAAAGTCCTTTCGTCAAGGGCGACCGACACGTGGCATCCACCGTAACGGAACACCGTTAAGCTATCGGGTCAGGTTTTGGATCCGATAACCCGTTAACAGCCCCGACCAATTTGGATTTTCCACGTGTAAAATCATCATTGGCTGGAGGAAACACGTGTCGGCTCATCGTTGGGACAGATGTCATCCAGTCATTGGACAGAAGGCGCCTATGATACGTCCACACGTGGCACAGCCCATCAAGTTTAAATGGGCCGGCCTAAATAAAGGCCCACAAGATTTTGCGGACCATAATGGGCTGGCCCAGGTAAAGGTACACGAGATTTTGCGGACTATAATGGGCTGGCCCAGCTAAAGGCCCACAAGATTTCACAGGCCATAATGGGCGGCCAGTAAAACCCACAAGATTTTTGTGTGCCATAATAGGCCGCCCGGTAAAGGCCCACAAAGTTCTTATGATCATAATGGGCGGCCCCGACTAAAGGCCCACGAGATTTCGCCGACATTAATGGGTCATTCTAGTCAGAGGCCCACAAGATTTTGAGGACCCTAGTAGGTCGGCCCATTAACTGGCCGCCATGTTTTGGGTCAAATGTCGCCCATATTTGATCCGGTCCATTAATGGCTCGCCACGTTAAGACCTAATAATGGCCCATATAAGATCCGCCCGTTAAAGCCTCCCACTTTCGGGCCAAATCACGGCCCAGATCAGTCCGCCCTTTAAGAGGCTTTGGGCTCAATTATGGCCCATATCGATTCGCCCGTTAATCGGACGCTATGCTTTTGGGGCCACTTGCTAAAGGCCCATTTAGTAATTCGGCCTGATATTAGTTTCGGCCTATTAAGGGCCCGTTTAACATTTCGGCCTATTAAAAGCCCGTCATATAGTTGGGCCTAACTACGGTCCGGTTTGCATCTAGCTTTGCTTTCATGATGCTCGATTGGGCCAAACAAGGACCGAGACAACGTTATTCGTTAAAAGCCCGTGATTTGATTTGCACAATCATGGGCGGGGTCCATTTCGAGCTGCCGCCCGTGAGCTATTCGCACGCTTGTGCCCAACCTACTTCTCAGCCTCCTAAAAGCCCATTGAGTTTTCTTGCGAAAAGAGGGCCGGGGGTTACTCGGCCTATTAAAGGCCCGAATCTACTAGTGGGCTAGTTTGACGGGGCCCATGATGCGGATCATACATCGTGATTGCATGACGGCCCGATTATGTACCGTAATTTTACGGTTTGGCTGGTTTATTGCGAAGACAGAATATATATACAGTAAAATAACTGCAGCATCGTGAATAATAAAAAACCTAGACTATACAATAAAGAAATTACGGCATATTACATCCACTGGGCATCAAAGTTTGCCACTATGATAATAAAGCACAAGCAAACAATGATTACATACATCGCCATTAAAGATCGCCACCAATTGCAAATAAACACGCCGACAAAATAATATACAAAACCGATAAAGACTTCAATAGAGTTCAAGAAAGGTTAGCCTCATTGGGAGCTGCAAATAGCAGCGAAAGCAAGATCAAGGCTTGTTCAACACTTATATCTTCCTCACTCTGAAAGATAAACAAGTAGACAGATGACAAGTTTTGCACATAAAAGTATCAGTGCTGACAATTCATCACATTTCTTACTGACGAATAAAGTGACACAGTTTAAAATTGCATTAACACAATATGGTATTGTTCAGGTCAAGACATGGCAGGAAATGACATTGTGAAGGAGTTGGCAGCTTCACGACACCACCGGATTACGTATCAAGAACTCATAAGTATCAATGGTTAGTGTCTTTGTCAATTTATCCCATTTCAGATTGGCAAATAAAGAGACGGTTTAAATAATAGTAGAATGATATGACATTGTTCATAGTTAAGACATTGCGAATATGACACTATCTTTGTAGTGGGTAGGTTCACCACACCAATCGGATTACGGATGAAGAACAGAAGCATACATGCAAAGGCAAAAGAAGATCACTTGCTCAGATAGTTTAATTTACATGGTATGAAAAAGGAACTTGGTTGTACAACCGAAAACTTAAATTGAGAAGGACAAACTTTTGTTTATTAACTACATAATAAAATTTAAACATGAAATTTGATGCAAACAACAAAAATAAACAGCTTTTGCAGTCATGCCTAACCAAATATACACAACAAAGTTTGAAGGCTTGAGAAGGACAAACTTACATTACTGGTGAAGACAGGCTCTATAAAGCCCTTGTCCATGCTGATGGGGGGGCAATTCAAGAAGTTTAGCACATAATCTTCTTCATAAGCATTGCCTTTATTCTACATTTTGTTAAGAGTAAATATAGATGTGATAATATACGAAAAATGGAGAATATTTAAGATAATATGAAGAGTGATGCTACATAACCAAGTAGCTATAAATGTATGTGCAAAGGATACAGCAAAAGGCACAGCCAAGAGCGATGCACAGCTAAACTTCTTCAAGACCAACCTTATGGTAAGAGTAAATATATATCCGATGTGTAGAAAATGGAGGGCAAAGGAAAATAAGCTGCAGAGTGATGGTACGTGAACAACTACTGTCAATATAAGTACACCGATAAAGGACAACATGTACTTACAAGAACAATGCAGAGCTAAAAAAATTCATTGGCATTGGATATATTCTACACTAATGTAACCATTCATACAGATCAGATAATTTGGAGCGAACAATTGATAAGCAAGCTATCATGCATACTGGTGTCAGATAATGAACCAGGTACATATGCAAGTACAGTGATACATGACAACATGTACTAACAAGAGCAAAGCAGTGGGCAGCATATTTGCGATATCCTGTCGTTCTTTTCAAACCGGAATTCTTCTTCGAGCAGATTTCCTGCAAAAAGATCCATAAGGCACATGCGGAAAAGTAGAAATTCAAATTGTCATGTGATTTCATAGACAGTACCTCATCTTGGGAACGATACCAGTGCATAACAAGGTTTTTCCATTCAATGTCTTCTAAATTTAGCACAAGAGACTTCACCGGAAATTTGTTTATATACTTGCCATCAAAGTGTGATTTCCTCAGGTAACACCGATACTGCTGCAATGCTTCCTTGAAAAGCACAAGCAAGCTTTGCTCGTCATGACTATCCAGATTGACCCTCGCCTAGTTACAACAATGTAATTTAAATCATTGATGTGTTCGATCAATGTAAAACAGGAAAATAATAACCATGAATAATAGCACTTACACGTAAGTTGGACAGAAGATGTGAAAATTGTGTTTGTCTTCACTATAATCTTCCCATGATGGGAATATATGCACGTAGTCCCTAACAACATTGAAAGCATTGTCTTTTAAGCTGGGAATAAATGGAATGGGGTTCCAATCTGCAGGAATTGGCCGTCTCTGCGGTTGGGATAGGTCTTCGACCGTGGACTTGATGTACTTTTTCTTTGGAGTGGGATTTTTCTGTAGTGCAATGGTGCTATGGCAAATGAAATCGGTATACCTTTTGTCGGAGTGCAGGTCCCTGTGGTGGGGCTAGTGGTGTGGCCAAGTGAAGTATGGGTACAGTTCTTTGAGTCGGTCCTACGCTTTGTGTCACCGGTTGTACAGCCAATAAAAGTGGGCGCTGTCGATTTCTCCGCACCACCACGTTTTTCAAGGACTTTCTTTGGTGCTCCTTCAGGTTCGGCAATCACCCTCTTCCTTTTTGATGTCTGATGCACAAGAACAACATTTGGGTGGAAAAACATGGTATGATGACAGATGGAATATGTATTGATAATGGATGGGCATAGCATCTCGAGTTATATGATGAGTAAACTAAGCAGATGGCGGTGCAACAAAGTATAAGAAATGCAAGACAACATATGCAAGATACGCGCAATCAATAAAACCTTGCCAAATTAGAACAGGCACCTTGATGGGTGAACAGGACAGGCCATTTGCCTTTGACTCCTCGAGGTTAGAATAGTCATTAGGATGATATTCTGAACAATAATCAACAGGTGGGGAGCGTACGAGTTTCATTGCTTCCAGAATGGCACTAAAGGCCTTGGTGCCAATTTTGTAAGTCATTGCAGTGTTCCATAATATTCTTCTGATGCACGGATTCTGATATTCACTACAATTGCGTATAATATATGAGAACCATGAAAACATAAATAGTTGTGAGATTATCTTTGTAATGCAGATGATATTCTAATATAGGGGCACCCCTGTAAATACTTGTGTGCTATCACTGGTTCTGATGAGAGAGCTCATGTGTGCTGTAATATTGTGCGTGCATTTATATAATCTGGCACAAGTACACAAAAAAATAGGCTCCAGAAGTAAGGATAGCTGGCAGATGATAGGTTCATAATATACTGTATAGAGAGTTTATTGCCAAACCATGATAACAAGAGCACACAAAGAACTAGGCAGATCTGTGGACGCCCCGATTCAATCGTACACTAATCATGCACGCAAACGCGTAATGCGATCAAGATCGAGGACTCACGGAAGATATCACAACACAACTCTAAAACATAAATAAGTCATACAAGCATCATAATACAAGCTCGGGGCCTCGAGGGCTCGAATACAAGTGCTCGATCATAGGACGAAGTCGGAAGCAACAATATCTGAGTACGGACATAAGTTAAACAAGTTGCCATAAGATGGCTAGCACAAACTTGGATACAGATCGAAAGAGGCGCAGCCTCTGCTGGGATCCTCCTAAACTACTCCTCGGTCGTCATCGGCCACTTGCGTAGTAGTAGGCACCTCCAGTGTAGTAGGAGTCATCGTCGAAGGTGGCGTCTGGCTCCTGGGCTCCATCGTCTAGTCGCAGCAATCGGGTAAAGAAAGGGGGAAAATGGGGAACAAGGCAATCGTGAGTACTCATCCAAAGTACTCGCAAGCAAGGAGCTACACTACATATGCATGGGTATATGTGTAATGGGCTATATCGGTGGACTGAACTGCAAAATGCCAGAATAAGAGGGGGATAGCTAATCACCGAAGACTACGCTCGCAGCCTCCGTCTTCTGCAGCATGTAGAAGAGAGTAGATCAAGTCCTCCGAGTAGCATCGCATAGCATAATCCTACCCGCAATCCCTCCTCGTTGCCTGTTAGAGAGCGATCACCGGGTTGTATCTCGACACTTGGAAGGGTGTGTTTTATTAAGTATCCGGTTCTAGTTGTCATAAGGTCAAGGTACAACTCCAAGTCGTCACATTCTTGAAGATCACGGCTATTCGAATAGATTAACTTCCCTGCAGGGGTGCACCACATAACCCAACACGCTTGATCCCATTTGGCCCAACACACTTTTCTGGGTCATGCCCGGCCTCGGAATATCAACACGTTGCAGCCCCACCTAGGCCAAGAGAGAGGTCAGCATGCCGGTCTAAACCTAAGTGCACAGGGTGCCGCCCATCGCCTTAGCACACCAAGACGTTGCGAGGCTGCCGAAGCGTAACTAGCCCCCTTAATACAAGAGCAGGCTTACATTCCAATCCGCGCCGCCCGCCGGCCGACGTCCACGAAGGCTTCGGCTGATACCACGACGTCGAGTGCCCATAACTGTCCCCCGTAGTTGGTTAGTGCGTATAGACCAAATGGCCAGACTCAGATCGAATACCAAGAACTCGTTAAGCGTGTTATTTTTAAGTATCCACAGACGCCGACCAGGGCCAGGCCCACCTCTCTCCTAGGTGGTCTCAACCTGCCATGTCGCTCCGCCACAAAGTAACAGTCGGGGGCCATCAGGAACCCAGGCCCACCTCTACCGGGATGGAGCCACCTGTCCTTTCAGCCCCCTCATCAGAATCACTTGCGGGTACTCAACGAGCTGACCCGACTTTAGTCACCACATGTGTCATGTATATAAAGTATATAGTATATGCCCGTGATCACCTCCCGAGTGATCACGACCCAGTAGTATAGCAAGGCAGACGGACAAGGGTGTAGGTCCACTGATGGAACACTAGCATCCTATACTAAGCAGTAGGATAAAGGTGTAAGGGTAACAATCAGAGCAACAATGACAGGCTATGCATCAGAATAGGATTAACGGAAAACAGTAACATGCTACACTACTCTAATGCAAGCAGTATAGAGAAGAGTAGGCGATATCTGGTGATCAAGGGAGGGGTTTGCCTGGTTGCTCTGGCAAGTAGGAGGGGTCGTCAACACCGTAGTCGTACTTAGTGGCATCAGCACCGGTCTTGGGGTCTACCGGAGAAGAAGAGGGGGGAAGAAACTGTAAATGCGGAGCAAACAAAGCATCACAAAACATAAACGAGGCAATACACGGTGCTAGGTATGCCGTAACGCGGTAGGAGGTGATACCGACAAAGGGGGAAAACAACCGGGAAAGTATCCCCGGTGTTTCACGTTTTTGGACAAATGATCCAGAGGGGGGAAGTTGCGTGTTTGCTATGCTAGGGATGTGCGGCGGACGAACCGGCTGTGTATCCAGATGCGTCTCGTCGTTCTGAGCAACTTTCATGTAGAAAACATTTTCATCTGAGCTACGATATATTTTATATGATTTTTAAAAGGATTTTATTATTTTCTAGAATTAACAGAATTAATTTAATCCTAAAATGCATTTATGACGTCACCATGATGTCAGCGGTCAAACGTGGACTTTGACTAGTCAACAGACCTCTGGGTCCCACATGTCATTCACTCAGGTTAACTAAATCGGGTTAATTAGACTAACTAAGTGATTTGGCTAATTTATTTTAATTAGATTAGTTAAACAGGATTAATTAACTTAATTAATTCATTAGTTAATTAATTAATAGTTTTTATTAATTCATTTTTATTTTATTTTTAAAATCATTCTGGGGGTGGGCCCCTGTGTCATAGGCAGGGGGCTTAGCGGGCGCGGAGCACTAGCGGTGAGCCGGTGGGCGCTCAAGGGGCGGACCGGACGAGGAGGTCATGAAGCGGCAACAGCCGACGAGCCGTGGGAAGCTCCGGCGGGCAACGACCGGGCGGAGCAAGGGGTGGTCGAGGCGTGAGCCGGGCCGCGGCGCAGCACGCGAGAGCACGCCAGAAGCGCAGCGGGCTTAACGCTGGCGACGAGGCGCGCATCAGAGGCGAACCGGAGCGGGGTTGCAGTCGTTGGCGGCGGTTGGAGGCAGGCTCGGCCGGTCGGAGGAGAGGCGCCGGTGGCAAGGCACGACCGAAGTGATGCGGGGTTATGGCGAAGCGGCGAAGGAGGCTCGATGGGCGTAGCGGGGGTTCAGCAGAGCGCGGTGAGCACGACATGGATGCGGAGCGCTAGAGGCTCGGGCGCGGCTCCGCGCGAGCGAGCGCGTGTGGGTGCGCGGGCGGCAGGCACGGTGGGGTTCGAGCGCGGGCGGGGGAAGGGGGAGAGGACAGGGCCTCACCACGGGCCGTAGGGGTCAGGCGATGGGTGTTGAGGAGGAGGACGTGGACGGCGGCGGAGATGGGGAGGCAGCCGTGGTGGCTCCGAGGTCCAGCAAGACGAGGCGGCAACAGGTGGCGCGGTCGGCGCGGGCTCCCGGCGACGACGGACAGCGTCAGGCGAGCGCAGGGGGAGCGGCGGCGAGCGGAGGGGCGCTACCCCGATCTGGATCAGGATGAGGGGGAGAGATGAGGGAGGGGGATTTGGGCTAGGGTTTGGTAGTGGGGAGGCCTAAGAAGGCCAGTTAGGTTGGCCGGCCTGGCTAGGACGTGGCCCAGTTGGGCCGGGGGGCTTTTTATTCCTTTTCTTTCGTTTTATCTTTTACTTTTTTAATTTATTTTTCTAATTTTGTTTTCTTTTAGTTTCCTTTTATTTTAGTTTTAGTAAAATACCAAAGTGGCACCTTCATAGATGCTACAAATTATGCCACAGCCACAATAGTTTAATACTTATGACAATTTGATTTTGAAATTATTTATTATTTTAAAAGCATTTAAATAATTGTATTTGCTACCGTTTTACTCATTTTAGAGTATTTAAACATTTCATAGAAGTGTGGTTTCTCCACCATAATCTCCTATGCAATATTTGGTCCACTCTAAACATTTTAGTTTTAATATTTGAAAAGCTTTATTGTTTGCCTGATTTTGAATTTGAATTTGAATCTATTTCAAACTAATGTGAGATTAGCAACAGTAATCGAGGTGACGTGGCATCATTAGCAGAGGTTACTGTAGCTTGATTATCCGGGCGCCACAATTCTCCTCCACTACAAGAAATCTCGTCCTGAGATTTAAGAGGTGAAATAGGGGGGATAGGTCTGGTTACGAAATTCTAACGATTCTTCTTGGTCTTGGTTGCTCTTCTCGAAGATGTCGATCCATAGCATTGATGTCTTCATTCCTATGCATCAATGCATCACGATGAAGTTGTCGTCCTTCCTTCAGGATCTTCACCGTACTTACGAAAGGATAAGAGGGGAAAAACTCTATAAGGACGGATCCTAATAAATTGAGCATCGGACGGTTAACTCAAGGGAAGAAGCATAAGTATCTCCCGAGTTGAAACTTAAGAAGATATCGAGAGCAAAGTAAGAAGGTACCATGAGAAGTTTCAAAAGGATATGCAATCGTTCGATGTCTGAAAGGGCGTGCGAAAGGGGTCCAGAGCAACGAGATTGAGTATTGCGTCTGTTACCAGAATAGATCACTAGGACGATGGCCCGTGAATTTCATACGAAGCCAAGCGTGAGGAATAACCTTGGGAACAGTGATGTACAGGAGAGTCAGGTGTCGATCATGTGGAACTGTGGGTTATGGGCCCACCATGTGGGTTAAAAGTAGGAAGGGCGGTGACGTCTTGCATGATCACGTAAGCAAGGCATGTCAGAGGATAGTCTGTCGGTTATGTCGGCAACAACATCGATACCAAGGACGAGGGACAAAGAGAACCATTTCCCTGCTCGTTGAACGAGGCGGACCAATAGGCAAAGTTCTCGTCCATCGGCGGTTACCGGAATGTCATCAACAATAGAAATAGGGTCTCGCTAACAGTGTTGTATACCGAGGTTTTTACATAAGCAATGAATTATTACTGCTTAGATTATATAGATCACAAGAAAGGTCAAACAAACCAATGGAGAGGAAAATGTGATCATCAGTTTAAACAGAACAATGGAAAGGAAAATGTGTTTAAACACATATTTCAGGTGTATATCCATCCCAAGGACAAGTAGAGCATGATAACCATAACAGGATAGAAGGTTGAAAACCCTTTAGGTAAGGGGAGAGAAATTTCATGACATTCCCCAAACAACGGTGTTTGGATAATTGATAAAGAAAATTTTAGCATGATTCAAATGTTCTTGTTGAAAATTAGAGTACCATAGACATGCTTCGAGATAGCATTGACATGGTCTTCAAGCAAAGGTCAGACTTTGGATACACAAAGGATCCATAAAGATAAACTTATTAAACAAGGCATTCAATTTCCTCATGGAAAAATGGTTAACCTTGTTAAAAAGGAAACTATAACAATAGGCCCTTTGGCCAGGTGTGCTAGGCATGACATCACCTTACTGGGTCATATAAAAACCAATGTTATAACTCTTGGAAATATGCTCCAACCATCGTATCTAACCGAGATTCAGATCTGATTGGTGTCAGGATACCTCAGAGTTAGGATGCCTGAGAACAGAAAGGTGCGACACAAATTGTCGAGATGACATTGTAAGATTCTCGGGGAAATGAACTATGGAAGCGAGTTCCAAAACAAGAGTTCATCAGCAACCAAGGAGAGGATGAGGGGGTGGCTGATGAACTAAACGACAATTCATCGAGATTTACAAAAGATGGATTTCCACAATCATGTGATCAAAGAGATAACATTTGTTAGATCAAATGATATAATGAGGTATGCTCGAGGAAAACATACTCAATTAAACATTGGTGGAAAGCTGCACCCAAAATATGGGCCTGATCAATGCTTAGAATGGTGATTCGATACACAATGGTGTAAGAATGAAATGCCGACCATTAACTTCAATGCAATAGGGTCGCTAGAAGTCTTGAATTCGCACATCCAAGTTCAATTGTCGGTTTTTTGGTTGGAAACAACACGGGGACCAAGAAGGAATGGTGATGGTGAGAAGTATTACTTGTATCAAGAATTCTCAAGAGGTGGTAAAATTCCCACGACATTCTTGACATAAAAGGTGGTAACATTCCAAGGTAAAGAACAAATGTTGGATAGCAAGGAACTCAAGGCATAACACAAAACACAAACAAGTTTGTGTTGGAGGGAAGGTAATAAAGTGGCCGATGATAACACAAATCATCGAGGGCAAGGGTGGTATTTCTCATCATGAATTCAATTGATATTCTGGAGGAACTCAGAATGTTGATGATGATCACGACAAATTTTGTCGAGAGGTTTCATGGAGATGTAGTCGGTCGGCGATGACATCAAGTCAAAGGAATAATGAAGTGAATTGTCCTTGGGACCATGAGTACGACACAAACTCGAAATCAAGCTTGTTGTTCAAGGACAATTGATATGACGAGGAAGATCGACGTAAGATTAGCTCGCCGTCGAAATTTTTGCTCAAGGGAGAAGGACCATGTAGCACAGTTAAAATTTAGCACGATAATGATATAGCTGAGCAAGCCATGAATGACATGGTCGAGTACAAACTCGTAAGTAATGAAGATCACTAATCGTCGTTGAATTGCAGTGTGGACTCGATTCCGTTATCGGTGTCCTTAGTTGGTGACAACCCAGAACCCAGGAAAATTGGAATCGGTGAGAAATAACAGTTGATGAAGAACCCATAGGAAGTTATTCAGTTCTATGATATTCTTGAGATACCAAAGTTTAATACTCAACGGTAGATCAAAGTAAAGGTTGGACAGGTGCAATGATCTGTAGAAGGCAAGTACTTCAACTTGTCCGAGAAATGGTATTCAAAAGGAGAACATGGCCGGAACAACGATTGCAAAAGGCCAAATCCCAGATATAAGATGAACTTATACCAAGGGAATATTTAATTGAAGAGAAGCTTTAATGATATAATCTACATCGTCTCCATGGGCATGAACACAAAGGTTCATGGTCGACTCCCACTTCCTCAATGCATAACCTTACATTGACCTCTCGTATTTCGAAAATGACATTAGTTGTGGAAGTTTTACCTGGTGCAATACCAGATAAGTATGACCCGTGAAATCTTTCGGGTTTGCACAGATTAGGGAAGGCATTGGTTCAACCCATCGGGGCTTCTTAGGAACATATACCACAAGTTTCAAGAGTAAATATCACCAGCTCGAAAGCAGAGCATGGTTGACAAAAGGAGAGGATACCATTTACCAAAGGCATTATGTATCGGAGAAAGAACTCACAAGGTGATTAATTATGAAGGACACTGTCGGATAATAATCCAACACTGGATATGGCGATCCACAATGGAGCCGATGTGAGTATCGATACCCAATCAGAGGAAGAAAGAATGCAATGCATCGGTTTATAGAACATCTAATTCAACGTTTAAATAGCAAAGGAATTATGATTTTCAAATCAAGGGATCAGGAGCAAATGCTCTGATCAAGGATGGATAAGTTGAATAGACTTAGGGGTACAATCGATGGCAATCTGATTGGCCGAGAACCAGCTCATGTTCGAAAGACGTCTGAGCCGGAAAGATAACTTATCAGGATCAACTGATGATTGCGTGCATTCGCACACATATAGAATCAACGGACTTAAAATGATAGTGACAAAGGACGCCAATGAGATTACTAGACTTATGGGATTAACCATAATGCAAGCAAGCAAGAATTTCAAGAGCAATAGGCTACTCAGGATTTTCATAAGTTTGAATATTATTTTGAAGAACTTAGTGAAACACACAAACAACTAGGGATGGACGGATACTCGGTAAGTGCGAGAAATTATCCGTAGGGGTGTATATGTGGATAATGAACTGCAAGGCAATAGGTACAAAGTATCCTCGGAACAATAGAGAGAATTTCCGAGGTATATTGTAATAACAAGATCAACTGGGAATGAAGTTATGGACGACAAGTGTATGTAGCTTTCCATAGGGATTTATCGGTGGTATGGAATTGCAACGGCGAAGGGCACAAGGGTCTCAGGGAAACATCGGAGAGTATTGTCAGAATCTTCTGTTCAAGCGGTCGATCATCTCTATTGAAGGGGCTCTCCGGCAGGAAGTGGTAACGAGAATCTAGAGTTAGATTTCAGCAAAATCATTTAACCCGAATAGAAGAGAGATTAGAATCCCATAGTATAGATGAGGAATAAAAGATCCTAATACCACCCAATGGCGATGTGGGCCTGTAAGCCACACAGCCATGTTAGTAAAAGTGTGGCAATGTCTAGACTTGACTTTGGCCAAGGAGTGTGGAAGGGGGATTCCTACATGCAGTCGGCTATGATACCAACTTGTGACGCCCCCGATTCAATCGTACACTAATCATGCACGCAAACGTGTACGATCAAGATCAGGGACTCATGGGAAGATATCATAACACAACTCTAAAACATAAATAAGTCATACAAGCCCGGGGCCTCGAGGGCTCGAATACAAGTGCTCGATCATAGATGAGTCAGCGGAAGCAACAATATCTGAGTACAGACATAAGTTAAACAAGTTGCCATAAGATGGCTAGCACAAACTTGGATACAGATCGAAAGAGGCGCATGCCTCCCGCCTCGATCCTCCTAAACTACTCCGGTCGCCGCCGCCGCCCGCACGTAGTAGTAGGCACCTCCAGTGTAGTAGGAGTCATCATCGATGGTGGCGTCTGGCTCCTGGGCTCCATCGTCTGGTCGCAGCAATCAGGTAAAGAAAGGGGGAAAAGGGGGAACAAGGTAACCGTGAGTACTCATCCAAAGTACTCGCAAGCAAGGAGCTACACTACATATGCATGGGTATATGTGTAAAGGGCCATATCGGTGGACTGAAGTGCGTAATGCCGTAATAAGAGGGGATAGCTAATCCTATCAAAGACTACGCTCGCAGCCTCCATCTTGCAAAGATGTAGAAGAGAGTAGATCAAGTCCTCCAAGTAGCATCACATAGCATAATCCTACCCGGCAATCCTATCCTCGTCAGCCTGTTAGAGAGAGCGATCACCGGGTTGTATCCGCACTTGGAAGGGTGTGTTTTATTAAGTATCCGGTTCTAGTTGTCATAAGGTCAAGGTACAACTCCAAGTCGTCACATTATCAAGATCATGTCTATTCGAATAGATTAACTTCCCTGCAGGGGTGCACCACATAACCCAACACGCTTGATCCCATTTTGCCGGACACACTTTTCTGGGTCATGCCCAGCCTCGGAAGATCAACACATCGCAGCCCCACCTAGGCCAACAGAGAGGTCAGCACGCCGGTCTAAACCTAAGCGCAGACAGTGCAGGCCCATCGCCTTAGCACACCTCAAGACGCTACAGGGCGGCCGGAAGCGTAACTAGCCCCCTTAATACAAGAACAGCTTACGTTCCAATCCGGCGTCGGCGCCGGGCCAACGACGCCACGAAGGCTTCGGCCGATACCACGACGCCGAAAGTGCCCATAACTTTCCCACGTAGTTGGTTAGTGCGTATAGACCAACTGGCCAGACTCAGATCAAATACCAAGAACTCGTTAAGCGTGTTATTTTTAAGTATCCGCGGACGCCGACCAGGGCCAGGCCCACCTCTCTCCTAGGTGGTCTCAACCTGCCATGTCGCTCTGCCACAAAGTAACAGTCGGGGGCCGTCAGGAACCTAGGCCCACCTCTACCGGGATGGAGCCGCCTGTCCTTTCAGCCCCTTCATCAGAATCACTTGCGGGTACTCAACGAGCTGACTCGACTTTAGTCACCACATGTGTCATGTATATAAAGTATATAGTATATGCCCGTGATCACCTCCCGAGTGATCACGGCCGAGTAGTATAGCATGAAAGATGGACAAGAGTGTAGGGCCACTGATGGAACACTAGCATCCTATACTAAGCAGTAGGATAGCAGGTAAGGGTAACAACTCTTGCAACAATGACAGGCTATGCATCAGAATAGGATTAACGGAAAGCAGTAACATGCTACACTACTCTAATGCAAGCAGTATATAGAAGAGTAGGCGATATCTGGTGACCAAGGGAGGGGCTTGCCTGGTTACTCTGGCAAGGAGGAGGGGTCGTCAACACCGTAGTCGTACTTAGTGGCATCAGCGCCAGTCTCGGGGTCTACCGGAGAAGAAGAGGGGGAAGAAACAATAAATACGGAGCAAACAAAGCATCATAAAACATAACGAGGCAATACGTGGTGCTAGGTATGCCTTAAAGCGATAGGAGGTAATACCCACGAAGGGGGAAAACAACCGGGAAAGTATCCACGGTGTTTCGCGTTTTTGGACAGATGAACCGGAGGGGGAAAGTTGCGTGTTTGCTATGCTAGTGATGTGCAGCGGACGAACGGGCTGCGTATCCGGATTCGTCTCGTCGTTCTGAGGAACTTTCATGTAGAAAACATTTTCATCTGAGCTACGGTTTATTTTATATGATTTTTAAAAGGATTTTATCATTTTCTAGAATTAACAGAATTAATTTAATCCTAAAATGCATTTATGACGTCAACATGATGTTAGCATGACGTCAGCGGTCAATGGTGGACTTTGGCTAGTCAACAGACCTCTGGGTCCCACATGTCATTCACTCAGGTTAACTAAACCGGGTTAATTAGACTAACTAAGTGATTAGGCTAATTTATTTTAATTAGATTAGTTAAACATGATTAATTAACTTAATCAATTCATTAGTTAATTAATTAATAATTAATTAACTTTATTAATTCATTTTTATTTTTTATTTAAAATCGTTCTGGGGTTGGGCCCCTGTGTCATAGGCAGGGGGCTTAGCAGGCGCGCGGGCACTAGCGGGTGAACGAGCGCCTGGGTGGGCTCCCGAAGGGGCGGACCCGGACGAGGAGGCCGCGAGCGGCAACGGCCGGCGAGCCGCGGGAAGCTCCGGCGGGCAATGACCGGGCGGAGCAAGGGGGTGGTCGGGCGCGAAGGGGCTGCGCGTGCAGCATCGCGAGAGCACGCCAGAAGCGCAGCGGGCTTAACGCGGCGACGAGGCGCGCACCAGCGAGGCGAACCAGAGCGGGGTCACAGTCGTTGGCGGCGGTTGGAGGCAGGCTCGGCCGGTCGGAGGAGAGGCGCCGGCGGCAAGGCGCGACCGAAGCGATGCGGGGGTGTGGCGAGCGAAGCAGAGGACGCTAAGTGGGCGCAGCAGGGGGTGTTCAGGCGGAGCACGCGGTGAGCACGACAGGGACGCGGAGCGCTGGAGGCTCGGACGCGGCTCCGCGTGAGCGAGCGCGCGTGGGTGCGCGGGCGGCAGGCACGGTGGGGTTCGAGCACGCGCGGGGAAAGGGGGAGAGGACGGGGCCTCACCACGGGGCCGTAGGGTCAGGGCAGTGTGTGTTGAGGAGGAGGACGTGGACGATGGCGTTGACGGAGATGGGGAGGCAGGCCGGCTTGGTGGCTCCGGCGAGGTCCTGGCAGTACGAGGCGGCAACGGGTGGCGCAGTCGGCGCGGGCTCCGGGCGATGACGGACAGCATCAGGTGAGCGCAGGGCGAGCGGCGGCGAGCGGAGGGGCGCTGCCCCGATCTGGATCGGGATGAGGGGGAGAGACGAGGGAGGGGGATCTGGGCTAGGGTTTGGTGGTGGGGAGGCCTAAGTAGGCCAGTTAGGTGGGCCGGCCTGGCTGGGCCGTGGCCCAGTTGGGCCGGGGGGCTTCTTATTCCTTTTCTTTTGTTTTATCTTTTACTTTATTTATTTATTTTTCTAATTTTGTTTTCTTTTAGTTTCCTTTTATTTTAGTTTCAGTAAAATACCAAAGTGGCACCTAAATAGATGCTACAAATTATGCCAGTGCCACAATAGTTTAATACTTATGACAATTTGATTTTGAATTTTTTTTATTATTTTAAAAGCATTTAAATAATTGTATTTGCTACCGTTTTACTCATTAAAGAGTATTTAAACATTTTATAAAAGTGTGGTTTCTCCACCATAATCTCCTATGCAATATTTGGTCCACTTCGAACATTTTAGTTTTAATATTTGAAAAGCTTTATTGTTTGCTTGATTTTGAATTTGAATTTGAATCAATTTCAAACTAATGCGAGATTAGCAACAGTAATCGAGGTGACGTGGCATCATTAGCAGAGGTTACTGTAGCTTGATTATCCGGGCGCCACAAGATCATAATGTACATAACAGGGGTACACCATAAGCACGATATATAAATCGGGAAAATGGAACTGGCTTGAAAATACTGTGTTGGATTGCCGCTAGTAATTGAAAGCCTATCGATCACGTACGGGCCAGCTCTATCGAACATGGTAAAGAAGAGCAAGCAAATTTTGGATAATAAAATGTTGGTTGCGCAGTGCCCACACATGATGAACTAGAGCGCATTAATAATGCAACTCCCAACTCCCTCTCGACCATTTCAGATGGTTGGATGAAGATCCTACGTCTCCTAACCCTTCTTCTTCCTCGTCTCTGATTCTTCCCATACAAAACACCGCACGGGCCGCCGGCCGGACCACCGGCCCCCACCGCCTGTGTTCCTCCGCCACCCCAACCCCCACCCGCGTTGAGTTTTCTTCGTCTGGCGAGGCCCCACAACCACCCGAGCCCCTTCGATCACACCGGCGAACTCCGGCGAGCTCTGAAAAATCGGCAGTGGAGCTGAACACGGGTCTCACCTCTGCGGTTGCCTGTGACTCCGAACCCCCGGATTCGTATTCGGATGTTGGTTCCAGTCCACACACTCCCTTGCCCGTCGGGTAAGGATGGGCTCCGATAATGGAGTTCACCGCTGCGGATATCTTCCAGCACTCGTCCTTTGGCGACATGCTGGACTCATTAAAGTCTCTCTCTTTGTCGGGAGGCTCTTGGCGAACTATGTCCGGCTCGAGTGGGAGGCAGGCGACGAGGAAATTTGTTTCCCACCCACCACCCACTTTATTGCCACGGTTGACGATTTAACCGAGGTATTAAACTTCGACTCCGAAGACATCGACGGTATGGACGATGATGCAGGAGAAGAACACGAACCACCGCTCACTGGGCGGTGGAAAGCCACCTCTTCCTATGACATATATATGGTGGACATCCCGAAGGAAAGAAATGGCGATGAGGCAACAGAGGATAAAACCTCAAGGAAAAAAGCAAAGAATGGGCGTCGTCGGCGCCACTCCAAGCCCCGCAACACCAACACCGGCCCAGGAGACGAAAACAATCTGGATGGTGCTGAAGAAGAATACAATCCCGATCAGCCCGCCTTCGAGCAGGCCAAACAGGAGGATGAGTAGGTCAGCCCAGATGAACAGGCGACGGATGAATACCCAGAGGAGGACGGTTACATGCCCCCTCCGAAGGCGAGATTAGCCTCGGCGACGACGAGTTCGGCGTGCCTGAGGATCCCGTAGAGCAGGAATGCTTAAAGCGTCGGCTTATAGCCACTGCAAGGAGCCTGAAAAAGAAGCAGCACCAACTCCAAGCTGATCAAGACCTGCTCACGCACGGATGGATCAAGTCCCGCAGCCGAGGAATATGGACTCGAGCACCACACGGCTGACTGGCCACCTCGTGGCCGGGATAAAGCGGCATACCAGTCCGCATACCAGCCAACACCCCAACGCCAACATACTACGGCCCGGGGCAACAAATCAGGACAGCCAAGATCGATCTACGGATCGCGGGGGCGCGCCTCGACACGCGACGAGGACCGTCGTGCCGGACATGCCTTCAACAAGTCCGGCCGGGCCGAATATAGCAACCCAGATCAATTCGACCTGCGTAGCCACATAGCCCGGCACAAAGGCGCCGCGCACCCCCTCTGCTTCACTGACGAAGTAATGGATCATGAATTCCCAGAAGGGTTCAAACCCGTAAACATCGAATCATACGATGGCACAACAGACCCCGCGGTTTGGATCGAAGATTTTCTTCTCCACATCCACATGGCCCGCGGTGACGATCTACATGCCATCAAGTATCTTCCCCTTAAGCTCAAAGGACCAGCCCGGCACTGGCTCAACAGCCGCCAAAGAAATTCCATTGGCAGCTGGGAAAACTGAAGACGCATTCCTCGACAACTTCCGGGGCACATATGTGCGACCACCCGACGCCGACGACTTGAGCCACATTACTCAACTGCCGGAGAGTCAGCCAGAAATTCGGACTCGGTTCCTAACTAAGAAGAACCAAATAGTTGACTGTCCGGACGCCGAAGCCCTGGCAGCTTTCAAGCATAATATCCGTGATGAGTGGCTCGCTCGACCCCTCAGCCAGGAAAAACCCAAGTCCATGGCAGCTCTCACAACACTAATGACCCGCTTTTGCGCGGGCGAGGACAGTTGGTTGGCCCGAAGCAGCACTACGCCACAGTCTAGCAATTTGGATGGCCGCGACAATAACGGCAAGCCATGGCGTAACCGACATAAGCGACGGAACAACGGCGACAGCACTGAAGACAAGGCAGTCAACGCCGGATTCAGTGGATCCAAGCCCGGTCAACGGAAGAAGCCGTTCAAAAGAAATAATCAGGGACCGTCCAGTCTGGACCGCATACAGGAGCGCTCGTGCCAAATTCATGGCACACCGGACAAGCCATCCAACCACACCAATAGAGATTGCTGGGTATTCAAACAGGTCGGCAAGATAAACGCCGAAGACAAGGACAAGGGGCTGCACAACGATGATGATGAGGAGCCCAGACGTCCGAACACGGGGGGACAGAAGAATTCCCCCCCCCCCCAGGTGAAAACGGTCAACATGATCTACGCCACGCACATCCCCAAGCGGGAACGGAAGCGGGCACTAAGGGACGTCTATGCGATGGAGCCAGTCGCCCCCAAATTCAACCCTTGGTCGGCTTGCCCGATCACCTTTGATCATAGGGATCACCCTACTAGCATCCGTCACGGCGGCTCGGCCGCATTGGTCCTAGACCCAATCATTGACGGATTCCACCTCACGCGCGTCCTTATGGACGGCGGCAGCAGCCTGAACCTGCTCTATCAGGACACAGTGCGCAAAATGGGCATTGACCCTCCAAGGATCAAGCCCACTAAAACCACCTTTAAAGGTGTAATTCCCGGAGTAGAGGCCCACTGTACATGCTCTATAACATTGGAAGTTGTCTTCGGATCTCCGGATAACTTCCGAAACGAAGAGTTAATCTTCGACATCATCCCTTTCCGCAGTGGTTACCTTGCACTGCTCGGACGAACTGCATTTGCCAGATTCAATGCGGTACCACATTACGCATATCTCAAGCTCAAGATGCCAAGACCACGCGGGGTCATAACGGTGAACGGAAACATGGATCGCTCCCTACGAACAGAAGAACATACTGCAGCCCTTGCGGCGAAAGTACAATGCGGCCTTCTCCGACAAACCAATCCGGCGACAACAACTTCGAGCACATTCAAGCGAGTCCGCAGCACCCCGCAACAGGATCATCAGGCACGCCAAGAGCGCGACTAGCAGTCCGGCCTCCGCTTAAGCCCCATAAAAGCAGCGTTCATGCCACGTGCACATAATTATGCACTCAAAATACCATGGGCATAGGCGTAGGCGCATCAACGACTCAGTCAACAGTGCGTGTAACCGCCAAATACTTTGATACTCTTTCCCTCTTACCTTTCAGGACACCGCGTTGGCCCAGCATCCTCAAAAAGCCGAATTGCCGGACTTATAGGGAAAAGACATCCACGGAGGCAACACATGGTGTTCACAGAAGGAAATACACAGGTGGAATCTATTTACGATCATTATACCTGCTTTATGTATCTGAACATAGCCTGCCCCTGGATAGGACATGTCAAATAGTCCTATTTTATCTCTGCTTAATGCATCCATTGTAAATGTATGCTTAAACGTATTTTTTATCAATGTGAGATTATACATAGCTTCAGCTTATTATTCTTATTTGAGCATTTTTTATAAATGTTTATTTGATATTGCATCCGCACACCTTGGTGCGACCGGTTTGCCAGGGGCTTCTTATGGCGCCCCGCTATACGGCAACTAAAGTCCGAACACTTTCAACAGTGCGGCACCCCGAACTTATAGCACTATATGCATCAGCTCCAAATCGTGTCTTGGGTCTACAGTTGGGATAGCCCGGCTCCCTTGTTTTGGTACCTTACGTTCCGTTATATCTGCTAAGGTAGCGCAGGAGAACTATCATGATTGTGTCCCTACTTTGGACGAGCACCTCGAGAGAAAGCCGAAAACTGACCGGCATGATGTGGCGAGAGCTGGTCGCTGTTCGAGAGGTTCTAAAATCCTTAAAGATTTTCCGCTTTAGGCGATAAATCGGCTTCGTCCGATCTAGGCGTGTATAGCGCCCTAATTAGGCCTTCCGAATTCTAGGGGCTTCGCCGAAATTTAAAATGGTAGACTTCTATGGCTAAGTGAAAGTTATAAAGCAGAATAGTCCGATTGACTCGTTCGCTGTGCCGGACACCTCCTTGAGGGACCAAACATTTGGATAAAGAGTGTCCGGGTTTTCCACGAACACCCTAGTGCTAGTCACGCGGGGGCGGAAGCCGACGACTCGCCTACTTTCAGGATTTTATAAATAGCCGCACAGAAGGTAATATTTTAAATAACAAAAGCACTACATAGCGCAAGTAACTTCGTCCTTAAAATACAAACATGAAAGAAGCGAATTCATTCAAAAATGGTGTACTTGGTACATTAAATCACCACGAGACGAGCACCCTTCATAACACCATCATAGTACAGCTCGGGATGGCGATCGCCTTGCCCTCCCGTGTCCGTCCTTGACCAGCTTCTCCGCATCCATCTTGCCCCAATGCACTTTGACGCGGGCAAGGGCCCGGCGGGCACCCTCGATGCACACAGATCGCTTGATCACCTCAAGCCGCAGGCAGGCATCCACAATCCACTTGATTAGGCCGAAGTAGCTACTGGGCACGAGCTCACCAGGCCACATCCGGACTATGAACCCTTTCATGGCCAGTTCGGCCGCCCTGTGGAGTTCGACCAACTGCTTCAGTTAGTCACTCAGAGGCATCGGGTGTTCGGCCCCAGCATACTGGGACCAGAACAACTTCTCTGTTGAGTTCTCCTCCTGCGCACGGTAGAACTCCGCAGCGTCTGATACGCTGCGTGGCAGATCTGCGAATGCCCCTGGAAAGCTCCGAATTCGAGTAAGTAATAGAAACACCTCCTCCACATGTTTGCTTTGCATAAAGAACTTCTTACCCGTTGCTATCTTCTTGGCCTCCTGGATCTCCTGCTGTGCTTTCTCGGCTTTGGCCTTGGCGTCTTTTAAGCTCATAAGGGCCTTCGCAAGCTCGGCCTCTTTAGCCTTCAGATCATGCTCCACGGACTCACATTTCTTGCCGAGGTCCTGGAGCTCCTGCTGTACCTCACCCACTCTAGCACTTTGCTTTTCGCGCTCCTTGCATTCCAAGGCCGCTTTGTTTTCGGCCTCGGACAGCGCTTCCTTCAGGGACGCCACTCCAGCGGTGGCCCCTGTTACACAGTCACGACGCTTTGGCGTTAGATTGGCACATTTTGCCTATCTTTAAATATACACACAAACGGGGAATCACTTACCTTCATTCTCCTCGAGCTACCTCTTCGTGAGGTTGAGCTCTCCATGCGCCTACTCCAGGTCCTGCTTTAGTGCGGCAAACTCGTGATGCAGGCAGCATCGACAAGCAAAGACACCGCTTATTCACAACAATGCTTATTATTAGACTCCTGCGGATTATAATTGACCCTCCGTTTGGCTTTTCCTTCCTAACGCCAAAGCAGTATCGAGGCTACAACCTATCGGGTGATAATCTCATACTTTTTTTACTTACCTCAAAGCCCGTCAGGAGGCATGTGCAGGCTTCGGTCAGTCCGCTTTTGGCGGACAGAACCTTCTGAATCACCGCACTCATAAGAGTACGGTGCTCTTCTTCCATGTAAGCGCCTCGAAGCGCTTCCACCAGGCTATCCGGCGCCGTTGATGCGACGGAAGCCCTTGGCACGGGCGGCTCGCCCTCCCTAGCGAGGGGCTGCCCGCCTATGTCCGGAACCGCCGGAGGTTCAGGAACATTGTTCGGTCGAGAGTCCGCCTTGTTGCGGCTCTCATCGACGCGATCTGCGGGAATCTTGAATCCCGCATGTCCGACGTTCGGGGGTCCGCCTTGGGGCGTCTCCAGGGTCACCTCCCCCTGTTCGGGAAGCCTGTGAGACAACACCTCCGTGTCATCCGCAGGCTGAGGAGTGGTGGCCGTCGGCAGCGAGTTCATCTCTGAAGAACTCAGAGATCCGAAGACGACACCGCCGGATGAGTCCGGGCCGGACAACGTCAATGTTTGGTGTTAGTAAACAATTATGAAGTGAAAACCATGTTAGAGTGCGGACACTTACGATCGCACCGGGGGCTTCCCCCGGGGCAGCCACCCCTCATCGCAGTGAGCGGCCGTGGTGGAGTAGTCCGGAAGGGATGTTTTCCCCTTCTTGGACGTCCCAGCCTCCCCCTCTGGGGCGGCTTTTCTCTTCTTCTCCCCCCTAGTGCGGGAAGATGGAATTTCTTTTTGATTCCCCCCGCCTCTGCGGGAGGAATGTGTCTCGTCGTCATCGGATGACAGAGGAATAATGGCCTTGCGCCGAGGGCCTTTTCCGGCCCCTGGCCCGCTTCGCCGAGCCCCTCATCCTTCCCGGATGGGGCGTCTTCTTCTTCTTCCTCCTCCCCTTCGTGGGAGGAGTCCACCTCGTCGTCTTCGGATGAGGCTTCGGACGCAACCTTACGCCAGGGACCCTTCCTGGTCCCCGGGGCCTTCTTTTCGGCCTTCTTCTCCGGCACCTTGTACGGTGCGAGGACTAGCATCTCTGTCAGGAGAGCATCCGCTGGATCTTCCGGCAACGGAGCCGGACAGTCAATTTGCTCCGCTGTCTTTACATAATCCTGAGGCAAATGTATATAAATACTTAAAACTACCCCCATGAATGTATTGGGAAAAAACTAAACCCGGTGGTGGTCCCAAAGCTCACCGGATTCGGGGGCCGCGCTGCATGAAGTCCGCGGTCCTCGGATGTGGGAGGAGGTACTTCGGAGGCCTTGAACAACACTTTCCATGCGCCCTTGTGCGTCATGCCGTAGAGCTTCCAGAGCGTCTGGTATTCGGCCGGGACGAACTCCCACAGATTTATCGCCCGCCTTTGGCAGGGCAGGATCCGGCGAACGAGCATGACCTGGATCACATTGACAAGCTTGATGTTCTTGTCCTTCATGCTTTTGATGCATGTCTGGAGTCCGGCCAGCTCCGTGGAATCGCCCCAGGACAGGCCCTTCTTTTCCCAGGAGGTGAGCCGCATAGGGATTCCGGATCGGAACTCGGGGGCCGCCGCCTAGTTGGCGCCGTGCGGCTTGGTGATGTAGAACCACCCTGATTGCCATCCTTTTACGATCTCCGCAAAGGAGCCGTCCAGCCAGGTGACGTTAGGCATCTTGCCCACCATGGCCCCTCCGCACTCTGCTTGTCGGCCACGTACAATCTTCGGCTTCACGCAAAAGACTTGCAGCCACATGCCGAAATGAGGCCGGATGCGGAGAAAGGCCTCGCATACGACGACGAACGCCGAGATGTTGAGGACAAAATTTGGGGCTAGATCGTGGAAATCTAGCCCATAGTAGAACATGAGCCCGCGGACGAAGGGGTGGAGTGGAAATCCCAGTCCACGGACGAAATGGGCGACGAACACGACTCTCTCGTGGGGTCCCGGGGTCGGAATGGCCTGCCCAGCGTCCGGTAGCCGGTGCGCTATGTCTGCGGCCAAGTATCCGGCCGCCAGAAGATTTGTGATGTGCTTCTCCTTGACGGTGGAAGCCACCCACCTACCTCCTGCTCCGGACATGTTTAGCTGTGCGGAGGAGACTTGGGCTTGGGCGCTGGAGCTTGAGGAGGCAAGAGTGGGCAGAGAAGGAAGAAGGCGTGGGTAAAAATGAGGAAATCTTATCCCTTTATAGAGGCGGCGAAGGCGGTGCGCCTCCCCACTTGCCCGTTGGGAATCGCTTGCTTCCCAAGCGCCACGATTGATAATGTGGTGGGATTACCCATACCTGTATTGATGATAATCCCGTAATAAGGGGGGCACGATCTCTGCTTTGACAAGACGTGTCAAGGAAACCGCCTCGCAATATGCGCTGTGGCTGGTTGTGGAAAGAACGGTTCGAATAATGACCTGACCGTAGTGACACGTCGCGTTGCCTAAAAAGTTGTCAACAGATTGCATTTGTGAAACATCATCCTCTCTACGGTGGCATGCGAAGATCATCTTGTGGATCCGAACACGGTTTAAGTGTTCGACAATTACCTTGGAGTATTCGGAGGAGGAACCCGCCCTGCAATGCCGAAGATAAGACTGCGCGCAGGACTCATCGTCATTGAAGCCTGGTTCAGGGGCTACTGAGGGAGTCCTGGATTAAGGGGTATCCGGACAGCCGGGTTGTATACGACGTCCGGACTATTGAAGCGTGAAGATAAAAGACTCAAGACTTCGGCCCGTGTCCGGATGGGACTTTCCTTGGCATGGAAGGAAAGCTTGGCGATCCGGATATTATATTTCCTTCCTTGTAACCGACTCCATGTAAACCCTAGCCCTCTCCGGTGTCTATATAAACCGGAGAGGTTGGTCCTTAGAAGGCCGATCACAATTACAATCATACCATCATAGGCTAGCTCCTAGGGTTTAGCCTCTACGATCTCGTGGTAGATCTACTCTTGTACTACCCATATCATCAATATTAATCAAGCAGGAAGTAGGGTTTTACGTCCATCGAGAGGGCCCGAACCTGGGTAAACATCTGTGTCCCTTACTTCTTGTTACCATCAGCCTTGACGCACAGATCGGGACCCCCTACCCGAGATCCGCCGGTTTTGACACCGACAGGGGGGAACCATGTATTCAGGGCGCGCTTGTCTCAAATGCAAGGAAATTTACAAACTTAGCCCCCGTTTCAAATTTCTACTATATCACAGCAACATTAGTCGGTTGGGGATAGGACGGTAATCTCGCATACACCGAATATTTGCCGATTTAGAGTTTGTTTTGGCGCCTAATCGTATGAATATGAATCGGGACGGAGTCGATTTCGCCGAGGACACATCAGTGTTTTGGTGCCCACCGTGTATGAATCCGGGTGAGAGGCGGTTACATCACGTTTGGGTGAAATTACAAACCTACCCCTATCGAAACCTATAGAAATCCAGCGAGATAGGCTTTGCGTGGCAGGGATAGGCGAGTGATTTCCATCTCGCATGATTTTGGTTTCAAGTGATTCTGCGACTTTCCCCGCTTCGTTCAAATTTTGCATAGTGCATCGCCATCGTGCCAACTCAATTCGAATCCCGTTTGTATTCTATATTTTTCAAGGGATCCATTTTCAATTGGAATTACATTCTATATACATCATTTTTTATATATACTTTCAAAAGCACAACACCATTTATACATAAATATGGTTTACAAATGGCATGATCTCAGATCCATAAGGTTGTATCCATCAATTTGGATTTTCAAATATTTGAAACCACTTTATGTTGAAATCCAATGTATGGATTCCTCGCTAACTGTCTCCAATTAATGTGTGTTTCATGCGGGGTTTTTTTTACTTCTCAAACATGTATAATGTGTTCCACACACGCAACATATAGTGTAATCCCGTTTAGACATTAATTTCATATAAATCATGCATTGTTTGTAATTGAAGAATCTATGGATCACCAATATTGATAAACTATATAACATTACACGTGTGCCCAAATTCAAATGAATATGCATGTTTGATACACCAATTTGCGTTATGATATTATCGATGTCGTGATCTCCAGTTTAATATTTGAACCCCCTTTAATCTAGATATTCGTCTCATATAGCTATCACTCATGCTTATATAGGACTATCTCTCTGGACCTATACGCGTTCATCGTCTCTCAGGTATCTCTCGTGCTACCTGTATGTCGACAATGATCTTTTATCTTCGTAACACACTGACGGTACTCTCTCCCTCGACCTTCATCACTCTATCTCTCTCTAAGTATATCTCGCTCCCTGCTATGTGTCTCTAACTATGATTCTCCATGTGGAATCTCTTTCTCTCACACAAACACAAAACTTTGTCTCCGGGGTCTCATTACTCTCTACTATTCCCATGTGTGCCACTCAAGACACCCCTCATCTGAGAGATGTCTTTCGCTCCTTAGATATGAGAACCTACGACTCTTCCTCTTCATATCTCTTTCTCACACACAAACACAAACTCTGTCTCCCAGGGTCTCATATTTCTCCATTGTTCTCTTGTATGTCTCTTACACACACCCTCTCTCCCTAGAGATATCTTGCTTTCCCTCGTATGTCTCTCTAGCTATCACTCTTGTTGTGAAATATCTTTCTCTCTCGCAGACACAAAACTCCGTCTCTCTGGATCTCATTTCTCTCTGATATCTGTTTGTATGTGACTCACATGCACCCTCTCTCTATCTCTCTCACACCCACACACATAACCCAGCCTTCCGATCCACTCGACTCCTATCTCTAACGCACACTAGCTAGCATCTTTATCTTTCTATTTATCTGTTTCTCCATCAACCTTCTTTCCCCCCCCTCACTCTTGATTCCTATCACGCACACTACATATGTTTCTCTCTACTGCAGTCAAGTGCCCTCTCACACACATATATAACTTCACCCTTTGAACCACCCGACGGTCATCTCCAACACCCAAACTAGCGGATGTCCCTCTAGCTAGCATCTCCATCTTTGTATCTATCATAGTTTCTCCGTCAACATTTCTTTCTCGCACGGAGTCTTGCTTCCTATCACCCACACTATATATGTCTCTCCATACATATGCATTTATAGGTTGGTCTCTTTTGCACAATCGTTGCGCCTCACTCCCTCTGCCGCCATAGATGCATGCTCCAGCCCACACCACTATCTCTTAAAGACAAAAACACATGCTCAACTGTCGGGCCTTCTTCCCTGCATTCTCACATGCATGCATATTGTCATACCGACCCGTCTCTCCCATGTCGTTGATCTTAGGAGTTATGTCTTCTTTCTTTTATCTCGATCATGTGCGGGCGCACACACACACATCCCACGTATACATGTATACCTCTCACACATGCACGTTCAAGGTCTCTATGTCTCCATACGTAGTTAATTACCCTCAATCCGAACGCCACATCGAATCGTTCTCCTCTTTTGTGCACATAACTTCCAGCTGGATGGGTAAAACACACACACACTTAACAATCTCCTTCTAGCTACCCCCCCCCCCGCCTCTCACTCTTCCCCTATATCCCCGAAACCAATAAGACCATCCCTATGTTTAATTCCTGCCTACATGCACCATCGATATATAGTAGTCTTCCTCGGTGTCTCTCGAACAAACACGTTCTCTCGATGTCGACTCCTCTCACGCGCACACACCTTCTCTTCCCTCTCTACGGGCATTTTCTCTCTCGCACCCCATCGTTGGTGGCCTCTTCCATACACATCACCTCTCTATGATGAAGCCATGCACACTTAAATTACATCCGCCACAGAGGACCCCGTGACACACATACACGCGCGTGCGCGTACACACACACGCACCCCCCCACACACACTAAGACTCCATCTCTCTCTCTCACACACACAAACACACACACACACATGCACGCACACCCCCCCCCACACACACACTAAGACTCCATCTCTCTCTCTCACACACACACAAACTAAGACTCCATCTCTCTCTCCTCTCTCTCTCTCTCTCTCTCTCTCTCTCACACACACACACCCCACACACACTAAGACTCCATCTCACACACACATGCTCTAGACGGAGCATTTGTTCCTACCACCCTTCATCCAACCTTACTCGTATGATAAACAATCACCTTTATTTACTTGCATAACATGGACAAATTCCACTTTACTTTAGTAGTCAGCAAACTTATCATACATGCCCTTATAAAAACGAGTTGGAGGTGATGGTGTGCCTGCCATCTTGTAATACGCATCGTATGATCTATATCTCGAGGATAGAAAGCAAACTATGATAATTTTACAAAAGATACCCGCACCTCTCTCCACATCATTATCTCCGCAACCTCATTGCTCAGCAATTAAAAAGGAATAAGTCTCGAACAATCTAGCATGCATGGTAGCCGCCAGCCGGCGCCTGGCCCATCCCCATGCCTCCGCCCATTCCGACCACCAGTCACCACCACGCTCCACTCCTCCTCGCCTTATCTTTCATCTTTCATTTTTTTGATGACATTAAATTCTCGACATATCATTAGTTTTTACACATGGGATTACTCCTGCATGGGTCAATCACAACAGGTGTTTTGTAAAAAAATGCATATTGATGTTCCGTGCAATGCACGGGAATCTTGCTTGTAATTATATAACGCAAATCACGAGCAGGAAGTGACATTTTTTTGACACAACCACGTTAACATGGCCACGTAAATCACTAGCTAAAGTAAATACCATTATACTTATATCCCGATGCAAAAGGTTGAGTACATGTCCGAAGAGTAGAGTCGCACACACGCACTTTGCCTCTCAGAATCTCTCTCACACACACACCAGTTACGTGACGCCCACTGAAGCAGACACATATGTTACAATTTGTGCACCCGCGGGTACACATGATCATGGATTTATTTAAGCCGGAAGGCGAACCCAAACAGTAGCTGCATTCATTCCCCTCCCGCCGCCTCTCCTTTGGTCGCCGTCGCCCCGTAGCCATGGGCCGGCCGAAGGTAACAACATACGCCATACTCCCGCCAGAGCGGCGCTTTAATATGGAAATTTTAGTGGTCATGCATGCATATTTTTGTGCTAGCACTCCTATATAAGGGTTGACGATCGCTTCCATGACGTCTTGTGGCGGTGGAAGAGGAAGGAGAAGGGAAGCGGGCTGTGGAGTAACGTTTTTACCACAATTTCTTAGGAAGCGAGTGAATAATTGAGTAGTTTTGCAAACTACCAAGATTACTACACAAACGGTTCAAAACCTATACTCCCTTGCCGATGTCGCTTCCGCGTGAAAGCAGTCGGCGTCATCTGGAGCGTCGATTGCCGCATTAATGCCCGGCAGAGCGAGGCGACCTCTCACCGGCGCCCGGCTTTGAAGTGGCGCGACGGCCGAGAGAGTGCCGCTTCGGTGCACGCGATCGCTCAAGATCGAGATCGGCCATAGGCCCTGTTTGGATCCATGGGTTAGAGTTAGTTTGAGCTAGTTGGGGCTCAAATAGCCCTAATGTTTCCAAGCATGAGGGTTTAAATTGGAGCAAGTTGCACCTTTGAACCCACCAAAAACTATCCCACCCAAGAGGTGCTAATCGGAGATAGTTCTCATTGGGACCACCGAAAAATCACTTTTCTCTCTCCATGAAGTGCATTTATTGTCAATCCAACCTCACACCCAAACACCTCTTTGGCTACAGTTAGTTCAGGGTTAGTCATGAGTTAGTCTAACCTCTAGCTAAGTTAGAGTATCAAGCAGAGCAGTATAGGACATGCAAGTTGCTCAAAGCATACGAGCAAATTAAATGCGTGAAAGTATATTTTTCTTTTTGAAAACGGAAAGTGAAAGGAAGTTTTTAGAATGCTCTTGGCAAGTCGCTAACATGTGATAGTTAACCGACCTCAATAGACGGCAAAACGCCATTACCGCACTTTGATAGAGACGAGGAGGGAGAAGCGATACAGCTTTGGATTACTAGAGATAGGTGTGGCACGGAAGCCAAGAAATATGGTGATAGCGTGGGTTAGCCATGTACTAGTATGATGTAACTACACCGGGCTGCCGTGTTTCGTACTCTTCCAAATTCCTTTGTGGAGATGATTGGTTAATTTTATATCGCTGAATAATATTAAATATTATGAGTGCAGACGCCCACCACGAGGTTCCTTGCTCCTTCTCGGTCGTCCTAATCTATGTTCTTCCACTCTATTTTTTACGTGAGCTTTGTTCATCCTTTTGCCAACACGCCGAGACATCTAGCATCAAGGTGCACGTGTTATGCAAGGATCGTTCCATCTATATGAAGAACACGTGGACTGGAACTACGAGACGGACATGTACCCTAGAGTGGACGTACGAACCTGAGTAATGTAGCGCAGTAAGTGAAGTAGAAAGGCACAAATGGTATGAACATGCGTGGCATATAGGGTGTGTTTGGTTGCGTTCTCGTCTCAGCATAGTTGTTCCCTCTTCATGCATGCTCAACTCAAGACCCCTCTTCATGCATGCTCTCTTCATGCATGCTTCTAGTGTATTTGTGCTAAACTAGTGTGGACTCATGCACCCTCCATACACTCTACCAAACATCCAAAAGTAGGTCGAGAAGGGAATTCTTGGGCGGCATTTGTCTCTTACTATGTACTACCACTAAATGTTGTACGTGCAATGCACGGTGATGTTATGGAGTACGTGCCTAAGTACTCTACTACTACTATATTAGTTGGAGGCACATATTAACTTTTATATTTGTTTACGTGTATGCCCCGAGACCTTCCAACTAGACGTGTCTTTCTCTCCAGGTCGCACTTTGTATCGTTCATACCACTAAGTACTACTACTGTGGTCTCCGACCCAGAAGTGGAGACGCTCTACCACGCTGTTTTTTTATGCTGGGCTCTACCACGCTGTTCATGTCCCACTCCTTTCGCTGATGTGTGGGACATCCAGCACGTGCCGTGTTTGCACACTTCGTCGTAAGAGTTGAAACGCTGGCATTCATCAGAAATAAAAAATAATTATAAATCGGCGGTGATACTTTTTTTTGCGAACCAATCAGCAGTGATAATATACCATGCGGTTTTCTTGCTCCTCAATATCAGAAAGAATACTTCCGTTCGCCAACATGTGGGACGTCGACCATCCTGGTCCACTTGCCATGCACGCAGAACTCCAAGGGAGAGTCACCCAGGTCGTCGCGCCGCAGTAACAATGACTAATGAGCCGTCAAATCACATGCCCACTTCCCACTTGGAAGTTGCTCGGACGAAGGAACCATCATGACTTTGTTGAATTCCGCTTCTTGAACAAAACTACTGTACCAGCAGTACTGCTAGCTACATTAGTTACTCCAACAGAGGCCTCCATTCGTTCATAGGATAGGAATATGAAAATCATAGGAAGTGAGATGACATGCATCTCAATTCCTATAGAGAAAGAGATGCCATTTGATGCTTAGGATAGGAATTTTTCCATTTAGTCTAGGCTAATGTCTTTGGTAATTTGCTCTAAAACTACAGTAGTAACTAGTAGTACTGGTACATGCTCGCATTGCATACGCACACACACACTAACTACTAGTACTACTACTTCTCACATGATGGTCAGACGTCGTCGTTCTCCTTCCCGGCTTTATCGGCGACACCCCACCGTGCTTGGATCTCCGCCGACCTCTCCGCAGCAGCGCGTGCGTCCTTTTCTTTCTTGCGGCGGCGGGCCTCTCTTTTCTTGAGTGCTTTCTGACTTTTCCGCTCCCTCTGTGCGGTTTTGGGCGCCTCTTGCTCTACCGCCCATTCGGCCTTAGCATCTTCAAATTCCTCCCACATAGTTGTGAGGTCGCGAGCGGTGATGAACTCGGCACGACGGGATGCCATCGATTCCCTACCATTTTGTGTGCGGTCATGGGCGGCGAGGAACTCGGCGCGGCGGGATGCCATGGCCGCCTTACCGGTTAGTGTGCGGCGCGGTGGCATGAACGATGCTTGGTGAGAGCTCTGGGTGGAGTGGTCGGACAACCGTATAGTGCATTGGTTTGTCAAGAGCTCAAGGACAGAAGACGAAGCAAATTTGGATTCCCCTTCAATCCTGGTCATTTATTACCGAGTAAAATGCATTGGCGGTCATCAAACTTGTCTTGATAACTCACTTTGATCATTGTATACAAGATATGGTGATTATACGGTCACTGGCTCAGCGTATAGCTCCGTATTTGTCTGGTTGACCAGTCAAACAGTCCGCATGTGCCTCATCAGCTCGTGTTCTTTATCTATCTACACGGGCCTACATCAATGGAGAAAGAAATCTTCAGAAACCAAAATTATGCGTATGTGGGGAATCAAACCACGGACTCGTCGCTGCAATGCACCCTCGTCAGCCAAATGAAAATGAAATACTTCGCGTCAGCCACTCACGCTCACGTTGTCAAAGCATGCTAATGCATGCACGCCGCCCTCTAAATCAAAGTCCTGCTCATGGCGCAACGCAAACGGCGAGCCCATCACCTGCGCGCCCCGGCAGTGCCTGACATTACTGTTTAGACGTTTGATGGAGGCCTACGCGAATGCCGAGCATGTATTCACCTGGCTCAACACCAACGGTCATACTCGGACCGCCTTGCTCATGTATATCGTCCATCACAATGACAATCTATAAAACAGCCTAAGCTAGAGGGTACTATGGTAGTATGGTACGGAGTATGTACTATCGTGAGCGACCGATCTTAGTGCCACTGCACACCGAAACCCCTTCCATCGCTAGCGCGCGCTTCCCGCCTGAAACGGTCACCATCTCTCCAGAATGTCAATGCCGCATTCACCGGACTTAACTGCAGGTGCAATTGGTGTGTCACTGACATGCGGGCCAGATGCCCGTTGGGCCCACCTGTCAGTAACCCAAACGCATCTGCAGTTAAGTCACTGAAGTAGCGTCCACATTCACGCCCAACGAACCTACTCCGGCGCCAGTTGTCCATCTGTCTGCCGCGGCTCATTGCCATTCGCCCGCTATATTAACTTGAGCCCCAGCTCCCAGCCATAGCCAAAGACCCACACTTATTCTCCTCCGGTCCCTTCCTTCTGTCGGCACCACTTCAACCATGGCCTCCTGGTGCTCCGAAGCTCTCTTTGACGTACTGTCACAGGAGCAGATGAGGGACATCGGTGGCTCTGCTCCGGGCGCGCTTCAAAGCTCTCTTCGATGTACTGTTGCAGGATCAAACGAAGGAGATCGCCGGCACCCCCCGGCCGCCCTCCGCCGCCACGACCACGAAGCCGGCGTGTGTGTGCGGGTGCAGCCGGCAGCGAGGAAGAGTATTACACGGTAGGTCGCCGCCGCTCTGGTCCCGGGAAGGCCACCGCTACTCCACTCAGTCGACGCCAAGCTTGGTGGGGTAAACATCGACGGCCGATTAGCCGCTTGACGGCGACGTGGAGGCGGAAATCTTCAGAACTTTGTGCTCCGGAGGAGGAGGTTATCGAGGCGGATGAGGAGGAGGCAAAGGCAATGGCCGGCCTTCTCGGGTTCATGGCCGGACATGGTGGTCGGGCGCCGGCGATCGTTTAGATTAGGTTTACTGATGGGTTTTAGTACGGTTTGTGCGAAATATGTAATGAATTTCGTCCAGTTTGTAGGAAAAGTTTTCGAAATGTAATGAATTTCATCCGGTTAATTTGAAATTTGCTTTGTTTGCACGAATTTCATCCGGTTAGTTCATATAGTTGTCGAAAGGTATGCGGGCAGCATCGGATGGCATCCATCAGTGTCCTCGGACAGATGCCGGTGTAAATTTGTGGGCCAGCGCTGGAGATGCCCTAACTATCATGCTATAATCGCTAACAATCCTCCACTATTTGGCAGGGAACAGTTATCCCTCGATCAAAATCAGATCCGTGGTGTTTCGCACTCCTCCCGCGTAAGAGTGTAAACTCTTGCTTACATAAAATGGAGCAAGTGGACGGCATCAGAGCACGTCATATCACTCGAACTAGCCCGCCTAACGAGCGGGAAAGCACCACCCTCGTCATTTTATTCTGGATTTCTATCGATCGATCGCGCGAAAATGTTACGCTTTGCAAGTTCTAAAGGAAAAGGTGGCACACTTACGACTCATACGCGCCGCAACCCTGACAGTCCGGCTCGTAGGCCGCTCACCAGAGGGGACACGCGTTGTCTTGCAATTTCACTGACATGTGGGACGTAATTGAATAAACCGTCGATAGCCGAAATCTAATCGCTCACGGCCGGGCTGAGAAGAGAGAAAGCGGGGAGGGAGAAGAGATCGCCCGCCGCCGCCAAGACGGACTCCAAGAAATATATGGTGATAATGTGAGGTGGGCCATGCTGGAGTCCGGACCGCTTCCGGAGCCTACTCTCACCGCCCTGGCCCCTCAAGACGCCAGCTGCCCGCTGCATGCATGCATAGCAAGTAGTACTCCTTATGTGGAGGAGAGAGAGGCATTGACAAAGTCAAGGAGTGGGCTCTGCAAGAGCCCGTCTCTACACGTGCTCCTAGTTATAAAAAAATAATTCTAAAAAAAGGCATAAAAACAATTGTGTCTAAAGAAGAAAGGTAAAAAACATTTGAGAGGAAATAGATAGAGAGAAAGTGAGAAAAAGTTGTAACCTGGGCATTACATGAAGAAGGAGGGAGTGGTGCACATGCCAAGTTCACTGGGCTACCATGTTTCACACTCCTCCGTCAGAATAAAGGAGACAATAGCTTTCATCAAAAATAAACAATGAATACTCGTTGCTCGTCCTCTATATCGGAAAGAATACTTTCATTCGCCGACATGTGGGACGTCGACCATCCTGGTCCACCTGCCATGCACAAAATTATCCTGGTCTACCCCGGTCATATCGCAGGCCCAACCTTTCCCACTGTAAGTTGTTCGGACGAAGGAACCATCATGACTTCGTTGAATTCCGCTTCTTCAAGAAAACTTACTGTACCCGCAATACTGCTACCACACGCGAAGACTGGACGGCACTGTACCACGTCATATCACTGAAACCCACTAGGCCAAACTAGCCCGCCTAGGTCATCTATTTTGGAACGGAGGGAGTACGTCTTTGCCTTTGCTATGATTTTGTGTTGCACGTTCTACTGCATTTCTTTGCTACGATTTTCCTACCCTATGAACCAAATGAGGCCTGAATGTATGTCGACTATTGTCTGATCAATCGCTAAGCCTACAATTTTAGGAGCTAGGGCTATTGGTCGGTCGACGAGGGATAAGTATAAGCGTACCACGAGCTCATCAGCCCCAACATTTCTCTTTGGTGAGTGTTTTGCAAGTACTATAGCTCGCACAGTAGCTAGCCTACTAACACCAAGAATCATCAAACAAGCCCTGCTGATATGATAAACAGTTCAAACTTACATCTAAGCATGCCATATATTACATCAAAAGTTGGTGAGGATACATACATTTCCATAACTCGGAGAGGGTTCGCATGATTCATCGCATGATTCACTATCAAACAAAAGTAGCAAGATCCGCCCACACAAGACGGTGCACTAGCCCTAAGATGGTTTGATAACACGCATCGTTACGGTAATTAAACATAGGGCAATGCAAATTACCACGAAGGATTAAGCGCGACCAACTATTTTTGTCATCGATCTCTCGGCAATGACCATAGCACGGACAGCGGCATGGGAATCGATTTACAGGCGATGTCCATAGGATCGATCGCGACATCGGAATCGATCTGCAGGCGATGTCCACAGGATGGACAGCGGCATCGGAATCGATCTCGGGTGATGCCAACAGGACGGGCCACGACAATGTAATCATCAAGGGCGCCCACCGCACTGCACAACCCTAACATATTAGCAAGCACATTGCAAATAATCAAAACCACAACTATGGTAATAAGCCATTATTTTTACCTTGTGCAGCTCACCGGGGATCTCATCCTCCGGGGCCATCTCCTAAATCCTCGATGGGGGCCATCACCTTGCCGGGAATACTGCTTCTCAACGGCGACTATCTCCTCAAACTCGGTCTTGAGCCTCACATAGGTGGCAATCGAGTTCCTGGGGTAGGCATGGTGGGGCCCTTGCTGTTCTTCCAACTTTCTTTGAGGAGTTCGTCCGCCAACGTCCTCAACTCTTTGGCCAGTGCTTGTTTCTTGGAGTTCTTCGTCTCCATGGGTTGGCCCGCCAACATGGTCAACTCGTTGGTCGGTGCTTGCTTCCTGGAGATCGCTGTCTCCAGTGAGTTGTTCGCCGGGAACTCTTTGCCTAGTGCTCCAGGATCCATCAATGAACTGACAAACAAAAATCAATCGAAAGGAAACCACAATCGCAATGAAAACGGTAAAAGAATAGGATGTGAGCATCGGTCTGTGCTTCGCAAAAAGAAGATTCTTGGAATGAAAATATAGCAGCATAACTGATTCGCCCACCTTTCCTTCGTTGGTACAGAAGAAAAATGACAGAAGTGAGTAGCCTGGAGTGAGGTTTTATTCAAGAAAGGGAAGAAAGGGCTTGAATGAGCGTTCCAGTGTATGATGATTGCTTCGTCCATTCCAACTTGGAGGCCACCTTACCACTGCTGGTAAAGGTGTGGGTTTTGTGATATGACGGGTCATGACGGCCACACTGGGGTGATAGGTGAGTCTCGACTGTAGCACCTCACCGTGATTTGGTGGATGGCACGCGGGCCCGGATGCTTTGAAATGTCCCGCATGTAGATAGAGCGGCTAGTCACACAGGAGTGCTCAATATTGTGCACCGCGACCAAGGCGGAGAGGAAAACGAGAACTACGTAATTAATGCATGAGTTTAATTAGGGTAGTTTTGTAAAGTACGAGATACATTCCTCCAATCGCAAAATGCCTTGGTTCATGAGATTTGAGATTTGAGCCCTATAAACCGGAAGGGAGGAGTATCGCACATGGTGTAGTCTAGTCACTTGTTGAAATCTCTAGAAAGGCAAATACTCCTTTCCGGTTTACGGGCTGTACTACTCCCTCCATCTAGGTGTGTAAGTCATCTTACGAAAACCAAATAGTCCCAAAACACTTAGGCGCGGTGCATTAACTTCTACCTTGTTTCTTGTTTCTTGACATATCAACCAATAAGAGATGAGAGGTGTGCATGCTTTTAATGACTTGCAATGGCTAGTTCAATGCATGCAATGCTATTTATTAGCAAATAAACATTGGTGACCCCAGAGGAAAGCGGTGCTAAGCGCGTGGACCTATGCAGAATGAGTATCAACCAATGGATAATGGAGTTTAATTGTTAAACAATAGCAATTTTGTCTCATGCAAGAGCCTGGCTAGTACTCCAAGGAACCACACCACGCGAGCGTTCGCAACTGCCACGTTCGGGTTGCGCTTGGCTCTTCGCCTCTTCGAGAAGACGAACAATGATGTTACTCCTACTTCTACAGTATCGAATCCACTGCTGCATGTCCGTCCACCTCGTGCGGGAGGGATAGCGTGTAGTGAAAGCTTCTACTTACTGCTCTTGCCTTTGCGTCTATGACAGGTGGGCCCAACAGGTGGTTGGCCCTCCTATCATGCAGCCAAAGGCAGGTGCAGTTAAGGCACCGGAGCTCAGTCAGCGAAGGAGAGGACATTGTAGTAATCAAATTTCTCGGTCTTATACGAGTTGACGCGACACATCAAAACACTGCACTCGATATAAGTCTTTTTACACATTTCAAATGGGCTACTTCGTATGTAGGAGTAGACATATTCTGCTTCGTATGTAGTCACTTGTTGCAATCTCTAAAAAGACTTATATTTGGAAATGGAGGGAGTACAACGCATGCATGCATGTCGTGACTTTCCTTTTGATACTTGCATGTGTTGATTTGATGCACCTTGCCAAATTTTGACTATAAATTTAACTAACCAAATTTGCATGCATGTCACAAAAAAATACGGGGCTGTTTGGATTGTGACTATTTTTGTCTTAGGTTGCCCCATTATTTTTCCCACACTTGCCACACTTGCCTAACCTGAGTTGCTCAAATTGTTGGACACACTTTGGCTTGCCTAAGGGAATCTTGCCACAATATTTGTGTCTATGACGTGTGGGGTTCACTGCTAATAAAAAAATTCTTGTCTTAGGTGTGGCTAATAAAAAAGACTTATATTTAGGAATGGAGGGAGTAGAAAATATAAATAATAATGCATGTTGGGCAACCCACGTTTCCGCTAATTTTAGCCGTGGGCTTGTTCACAATTTTTACGAGGGGGTGGTTGTTCATTTAATGGAGGGACTTGTAGTACCAGACTTGAACGATACAAAGCGTGACGTGGCACACCGTAACACCACTTGGAACAAGCGGGTAGCTATCTCAAAAAACAATCAACAACTAAAAAACCGCGACCTGGCATGTAGTAGTACACAATTTTAAATGATTGTTTTGATGGAGCGAAAAAGGAAAACTACCCCACTACATATATATAGGCCGGAGCCTCCGCGCTTGCTTGTTAGGGTTGTTGTATTCACACACTCTCATCCTCTCCAGATCTAAACAAGATAGGGGTAGTAACACTGTCTTTCTCCCTTCAAAAAACACTGGTTTTCTATCCTCACCGCTGGTTATAGATCCGGACGTATCCCCCTCTGCTGGTGAAGGGGAGGAGGGACAGCGTTTAGGCCGTCGTCGACAGCGAGGGAGGGGACCCACTGCCGGCCGCACCGTTATCTCTGGCCGAGCGCCGGTGCGGGAGGCCCTCCCGCCGCCCACCTATCCACATCCCGACGACCTTCAGGTATATCTTCGTTCGAAACCGCCTTAGCTCTACTTCCCATTTCGCACGTCATTGCATGTGCATCATTTTCTACCTCCCAGCCCCTCTCGATTGGATGGTCCAATGTCACATATTTTTTTCTTCTATTGTTAGAGGTAAAGCTACTTCATGGAGTCGAATCTTGTACTCCCTCCGTCCGAAAATACTTGTCATTGAAACGGGTGTATCTAGAGGTATTTTAGTTCTAGACACATCCATTTTGATGACAAGTAATTCGGAAGGAGGGTGTACTGGTTCAAATAAGAAATAAAGTGGGGTGGGGAATTTAGTATGTACATCGGACTTGGTACAAATAGGAAGGAAAGGGGTGAAAGTAGTACAGATGGTCATCCAACCGGTCTCTTGGTCGAAAAGGGAAATATAGGGGTAACGTTGTACACAAAGTGGTATGACCAGGACTAGATTTGCTATCCACACATAGGAGTAGGTGGCTAGAGTGAACAAAAATGGGACCAACCCAGATATGTTTCTTGGATGTTTGTTTCTCGGGGCAACAAACTATGAATCACCACTTTATGCCCCTGTTTACGTACATGGTGCTGGACTGCTGGTGCACCCACTGTCCCATGCCCTTATACCAAATATTTAGGCTCCATTCAGAATAAAGGGGCAGAAAAGATAGGTCTTGATGAGAATAGAGGAATAGGAAAGGAATGTAGGTATAAAACTATGGAACAACGAACCGGAGGAAACTCTCAAGAGAATGTGTTTGGATGGACTACGAAATGTACAGATTTGTTTTTTTAGAGTAGCATGCTTGGCAAGATGAGATGCTATTTGTTTATTCAGCTGCATGCTGACTACTCTTGTCCTCACCTCACGCACCACACATAGGTTGATTTTTTGTTCCGACAACACGGCCTGACAACCTGTCTAACGCATGGCAATGAAGCGCCTGCCTCGGGCTTCCGCCCAAAAAATGAGCAGCACGTGGATGTTTCTAATCCTATGGAATCAGTACTACCAGACCAGCTTTCCTATGAAACACTATTCACCTTTCCCGTGTTCCGAATGGTTGGAAGGAAAGAATACCGTAGGAATTGTGTTCCTACGAAAATCCTGCACCAAACCTGTGAACCTACCGCAGCCTTAGCTGTTCTTAATCTAATGTCCCTAGTAAAAATGAAGCCATGCCACTGTTATAAGCCATGACAAGTTTAGCCAAATGTTTTTGCCTGTAATTGTTTGAGACTTTGACTGTTTCCTCTGTGCCTTTTGTGCAAACAAGGATATCTAATTCACACAGTTCTTTGTTGTGACCTTTTGGTGCACTGCACAAAACTCTTCTTAAAAGAAGTGACTTTTGTGCTATTTAACCGGAAGGTCAGAATTGAACAGTTGGTTCATTTTGGTGGAACTGCACAAAGGGAGATCTGTGTTCCAATCCTCATCATACATATTGGCGCCATAACCTTCCTTTAGGTAAGAATGATATTTAATGCATGTGTTCATCTCTATTTTCCAACTGCCATGAGAAAATAATGTTGTTTTTTACTAGTACACTTGTACTCCCTCACTGACAAAACCAATTCTGAATTAGAAGGCCAAGCATGTACTTGGTTTCACCAACTGGTGAGAAGAAAGAGAAACAGAGCATGAAGAGGAAGAAGAAGAAGAATAAACAGTGCCAAGGCGATCTTCTTTGAAGCGGAGGCCTCGATCGAGGCCATTCAAGGGCTCGACAACGACTACCTTACATGTGAGACGATCCTCCGAGGAGCCCTTCCACTTCTGCTGTCTCACTTAATTAATTAGGAGTACTTAAGTACCACTAATTTATTAGTACCTAATTTTCCTGTTGGAGTTAAACAAATCTTTAGTAGGACCCTATGTTGAATCATGTACGTGTGTATGTTTGTCTATGGAGGTGAATCATGTGGTGGAGCAGGGAGGGAATATCATTAGTGTCATGACATAATAGTGCTATTGTTTTGCATATCAATTTATTGCCATTAGTTCAATGAGGCAATGTTTTACCTATTATCCGTCATGAATTTGATGCTACTGTTTGAGTAATATGCTAATGTCTTCCTATCCTTTCTCACTAAGCTAATGAAGGTTTCACCTTGTTGCTACTTGTGCAAACAGGGATCATGTTGTGCCAATCATACATTTTAGTGGAACTACACAAGACAATACAATGAATCTGTATCCCAGCCCGATTGCTTTAACTCTGCTGGAAGTTCTTGATAATCTTCGATATAATCTCAAAGACTTTGGTAAACAAGAGTAATTTCAACCATACATTTGAAGTGCACAAACATATATACTATTGTGTGATTCCGGTGAGTGCTTTATCATCTCTTATGGGACTACATGAATAAGCTTTTTTCTCGAGGTTGGTACGGGCCTAAGGCCTTCATCCATATTAGTTCTTTGTCATCTCTATTTGTATCGTTCTACTGTCATGAGAAACTCCTTTATCTTTGCACGTTAAAGTTTTGCAACCTATGATAAATGGCAATGCTTTGGGTGTTGAGTTGAGCTAATTGGCACTGATTAAATAAACTAATACCTCTCTTTAAGCAAGACTACTATGTTGCTAACTTTACCCATTAAGATAGTGAGGGTGCTTCTATTTGTTAGTGTATGTTTCATCAACTAGTCCCACTATTATAGTAATCTCACTCTCTCAATATATGTGCCAACAGGGATGCTCGATTTTTGTGGAACTGCACAAAAACTTTGGGTGCTTCATTGCCTCGACAGCTTTTGTCCTTTCCTGTCAATCACTACTCTCCGCTTGCTTTCTTCCTTTGCTGTCAGTCGCTTGGCTTATGTCGGCTTCCAGTCAAAGGAAATAGTAATTGATATGCTACCTCACACAGGTTCGTACTAGTCTTTATCCTGATTATTGTGTCTGTCATATGTATTGGTAATTTGGTATTGTGCTACTGTTTGCCGATTTCATAAAGGAGTGATTTGGAGCCTGAACTCGCACGCAAATCATTACATCGGGTGATTTCAGTAGAACTGCACAAAATGATCAGATGGACAGGTACTTATGCTGCTGCTATGTACTCCAAAGTTCACTCAGACAAGCATCGATGTTGACAAGAAGTGCATATATACTGATAAGATCCTTCCATTTAGTAGCACCTTAGGATGGCATAGCCTTAACGTTAATGGCGAGGTTCAAAAGAGGAAAGGCTGCATTCGAGTGTCAACCGGCGTCAACCAATTGTCAAACTCCAAGTATTAGGAGAGTGAAAGCCAAAAATATTGCTTGGTGCATATCCCAGAAAAACGCAGTCCAGTCTTTGGTCCCAACTTGTGCCTTTTGGTTATCGGCACAAATGGTAGCGAACTATATGGCATGGAGTCTAAAGATTCCAGACAAGTTGGTTGACGTGTATATTCATCTGGCACTTAATCAGTCTGCACGCCAAGGATGCTCCATTTCAGTTGAACTGCACAAAAAATTGGGTGGTTCATTTTCTCAACCGCCTCCTTTCTCGTCTGCAATGTAGAATTTTGGCGAGATACAGGACCAAGATGAGCCAATAAACTAGTTGGATGAAAGTAGTGGCCAAGTTGCTCAAACCTCCCTCGGCACGAGGCCACTATTTGAGGATAAACCTACAAGCAAAGTTCAGATTGTCTATGCTGCCTCTTATGTAGTCGAAAGTTTACTCGTACAAGAACTAATTTTAGCAAGAAGTACCTCCGATTGAACACGATTTACCAGTCTGTACCCTAGGTAATTAAAGTTCGTCCATGGATCATATTGGTTGTGATCTCAATCATTTGGATGCGTAAACATACTGAACATGTGTATATCTTAATCTTATTGTGAATTATATATGAATATTTTCATGTGATCTATCAATCATTTGGATGCATAGATATGCTGAGCTTGTGTATATATGAATCTTTTGAGTTGTTGATAGTGAATGTTGGCTATGAATATGAACGTGTCCTGTGAACCTGAGTTTGATATGAATGTTTACCTTTTCTGTTGTATTTGTGTGTGAACTTGTTAGTATGCCTACTGTGGGGTATAAAACGCGGGTCTCTTATAAAAGTAATGTTGTGTCCAATTTATATTTTCCCTTCTAACCACATTATATATATATATTTATATTATTACTACTATCGTATATTTTATAGTGACTTATATATACATTATAAAAACATCCCACGTGTTCTTAACTTATAAAAGTAAATGTTTAACGGAAGTTGGCAAGGAAAATCCTGGTTGTTTTTGACTCACAGGCAAGGAAAATCCTGGTGATTGCGTACAAAAGCTTGCGAAGATTTTAAGGACCAATTTAATAATAACGCGCTCATTTTTATTTTAAGCAATAACTCACTAATTTCTTAATTATATATATATAATGTGCCTCTCCGGTTTATTCTTTTATATTAATTGCTCCTTCTAACATAACATTATATATATAACAAGCCCACCTAATACGTGTATTTCAAGGAAGTGCAAATGGGCTGGGATTTCTTAGAAAATATAAATGGGCCTGATTGACGCGAAATTATTTGTTCACCCAGCCCAGCAAATGGACTGTACATTCTAGAAAACATGGGTTAAATATATGCCACATTTTAGCAGGCTGGCATGTGGGCCAATAGGTCGAAGCCTACGCAGGGTGTTGTCAACTTGGTCAACAAATGATTGTGTCATCTACAGCCATTGGATTTATATCCAACGGCCGGCATGCACCTTCAATCTCTCGTCTTCTTCCTCCGGCCGCCGGGACCGCTTTGGTCCGGCCTTCGGCGGCTAGCGGCTCTGCTTAGCACGCATCGCTGCGAAGCGCTACCCCACCGCCGGCCAGGCTATCCCTCCACCTTTCGACACCTCCTGTTATTCTCCACAGACTACAGCCCCACGCCGCAACAGAACCAGTTATAACCCTTCTCCTCCTCTCAATCTGCGACTCCACTGCCGCGTTTTCCCATCTCCGAGTCGTTCCCGTCCGGGGCCTCGCCGTCGTCCACCGCCTCGCTGCGTTCGGTGCGGCGTGGTCAACAAACGAGAGTCATCGGAAGAGGACTGTACATGGAGAGCCTGACGGCTGGGACCCACGAGGTCCATGGTCGCACGCAAGGAAAGTTCCTCCTTATTAAGCTGAAAAAATGTTTCCTCCACCTGACAATTTGGGACCCACCGGCTGTATCTTCGCACGGAAGGAAGTGCCTCCTTGTTTTGCGAAAAAATTATTCATCCTGCTGATACCGGGACCCGTCGATTTGGTGATCGACTTGTGGGCCTACTAAGCGGACGTGTACGCACGGCTTTGTCAACTTAATCAACAAATGATTCTAGCAGCTGGACCGTTGGATGTTAATCCAACAGCCGTGCTCCTTCTTCAACCTCTGTTCTTGCTCCTGTCTCCCGTGGGCGGCACCGCGGCTGTGCTGCCGCGCACCCGAACCAGTGAAGTTTCCCACTCCTCTCCATCTGCGACTCCACTGCCCCGTCTTCCCCATCTCCGGGTCGTTCCAGTCTGGGTGCGCTCGGCACGGTGTGGTCAACGTGGTCAACAGAGAGTCATCGAAGATGACCGTACGTGAGAGGTCGACAGTGGGGGACGCACCACGCCCATGGATGCATGCATGTAACGAACGCGGTGAGGTCAACGTGGTCAAGGAACGACTTCCATCCGAAGTATCTTGTCGTGGAGAGTCTCGATTGGGTCCACGCTGACAAGTAAGTGCCTCCTTATTACGCGGAAAATAATGATTCCTCCAACTGACAGCATGGACCCACTGGACGGGCCACCGTATTTTGTGAAAAAAACGTTTGCCCCCTAACTGCTGGGACCCACCTGACGGGCCACCGTATTTCACGAAAAAAACGCCCCCCCTGCTGTCAGCTCGGACCCACCGGAAGTACCTCCTTATTACGCACAAAAAAATGAATACTCCCCCGGCTAGCTGGGACCCACCTTGGTGGGAGGCTGACTTGTGGGCCTACTAAGTTGACGGGGACAAAGGGCTTTGTCAACTTTGTCAATATGAACGATTCTAGCTCTAGTGACCGTACGATGTCCATCCAACGGCCGTAGTGCTTCTTCAACCTCTGGTCTTCTTGCTCTAGCCGCCCAAAGCAGTGCCCGTCGTGCCGCATGCTCCTGCCTCCCGTGGCCGGCTGTGCTGCCGCGGAGGCCTCACCCCCCTACTATTCCCACCGCTGGCCAGGCCCTGCGGCAACGGCAGCCTCACACCGTAGCCGAACCAGTGAACCCTCGTACTCCTCTCCGCGCGGGCTACCACTGCCGCGTATTCCCCGGCTCCGCGTGGTCCCCTTCCTAGGCCTCGCCGTCGTCCACCGCCGTGGTGCTCTCCGCGCGGCGTGGTCAACGTGGTCAAGGAACGACTTCCATCGGAAGAGTATTGTATGTGGAGAGGCTGACAGCTGGGTCCACGGCCACAACCCAGGTTTTTTGTGATTTGCCAAGTAAGTCGCTTTGTCAGGCCTGTTGGGCTGCAAATCTTTCAAGACGAGGAGAGCTTTCATTCGGCTGGCCGAGAAAATGGCCCATCAGTAATGAGAAATTGGTTGTACATTTTAAAACACATCAAACCGACAATTAGTTTCAAATATCTTTTTTTTCATTTCGAGATTTTAAATTACATTAATTTTATGCATGGAGAATTTGTTGGATTTTATATTGATATACATTTATTTTTCAAATCAGTTTAAATGTGAGTCAAAATTCGGGATTAAAAACAGTTCGGACCGCACCAAATATGCAAAATTAAGTATATTTTTAACCGTGGCCACAATATGGGATGTAATGCTAAAAATGAATATGAGCTCCAAAAAAACCTTAATAATTAGCAAATGGGCTGTAAATTATTAGAAATTATGGCAGATGGGTTGTATGCTGTTTTCCACAGATTTGAGACTTTCCTAAAAAAAGGTTGACGCACAAGCAGTGACTGTTGAATGGCCATCCAACGGTCGTCGTGCTTCTTCAATCTCTGCTCTTCCTGCTCCGGCCGCTCAAACAAGCGCCAGACTGCCTACTCCTCCTCCTCATGGCCGGCTCATTGCCACAGCCTCACCGCCCATCAGATTCCCATCGCTGGCATAGCCATCTCTCTACTCACCCACACTGCTGTTATTCTCGTGACGGCAGACGAACCAAGAAACCCTCGTCTGGTTGTACTCCCCTCCGCGTGGGAAACAACTGCCGAGTCTTCCCGCCTCCGTCGTTCCTTCCTAGGCCTCGTTGTTGTCCACCGCCACAGTGCTCTCGGCTGACCTGGTCAACGTGGTCAACGACCGACATGCATCTGAAGTGGGATCAGATGCGTGGAGAGGCCGAAAGCTGGGTCCACGGCCGCACGCAAGGAAATGCCTCCTTATTACGCCGCAAAATAATGATTCCTCCACCTAACATCGTGGACCCACCAAAAGGGCCTCTGTATTTTGCGAAAAAAACGTTACCGCCACTGACAGCTCGGACCCACCAGCTATATCTTCGCACGCAAGGAAGTGCCTCCTTATTACACACAATAAAAATGAATACTCCCCCTGTTAGCTGGGACCCAGTATAGTGGCAGGCTGACTTGTGGGCCTACTAAGTTGACGGGGACGGAGGGCTTTGTCAATTTAGTCAATATGCACGATTCTAGCTCCAGTGACCGTACGATATCCATCCAACGGCCGTAGTTCTTCTTCAACCTCTGGTCTTCTTGCTCCAGCCGCCCAAACCAGCGCCGGTCGTGCCTCGTGCTCCTGTCTCCTGTGGCCGGCTCGATGCGGTGGAGGCCTCACCGCCCCCTACTACTCCCACCGTTGGCCAGGTCATCCCTCTACTCACCCACACCCCCTGTTATTCTGCGGCGACGGCAGCCTCACACCGCAGCGAACCAGTGAACCCTCGTACTCCTCTACGCGTGGGCATCCACTGCCGCGTCTTCCCCGGCTCGTCGTCCCCTTCCTAGGCCTCGCCGTCGTCCACCGCCTGGTGCTCTCGGCGCGGCGTGGTCAAGGAACGGCTTCCATCGGACGTGGATCGCGTAGAGAGGCCGATACCGGGTCCACGGCCGCAGCAAGGAAGTGCCTCCTTATTACGTGCAAAATAATTATTCCTCCACCTGACAGCGGGGACCCACCGGATGGGCCACCGTATTTCACGAAAAAAACGTTTGCCCCTGACTGCTGGGACCCACCAGCTACATCTTCACACGCAAGGAAGTGCGTCCGGGCAAAAAAATTATTCGCCCCCTGACTGCTGGGACCCACCAGCTACATCTTCGCATGCAAGGAAGTGCCTCACAGTGGGGACCCACCTGGTCGAAGCGTACGTAGCGTTGTCATTCTGGTCGTGAACGTGTACATACATATATACTGGTGGATGTAGAGGCGCGCACGTGTCGTAGTAGAGGCGCCAGTCGTGTCGTAGTAGAGGCGCCGCATAGAATGTACACGCACGCACAGCCGCCGTGGTGCAAGAAAGAAAATATGGCCACGTATGTGTACATACGGGCGGGTCTCAACGCCTACTCGGCGACACGTAGGGCGAGGGCTCGTGTACATGGCTGGGTCGGAACAGAGAAACAGCGTCGTCGTCATGTTCATGGGGAGGCAACGGAATGCGTCGTGTTCATGGGGAGGCAACGGAATGCGTCGTGTTCATCGGGAGGCAAAGGAACGCGTGGGAGCCAACTGGATGGGTCAGAACGGAATGTGTGATCATGTTCATCGGGAGGGCTTGGACGGAACAGGCGATGGAAACGAGGCCTAGCGTACCGCACAATGGAGGAAACGAACCTCCTACGTTCGGAACGTGGTCCTGTTGATCGGGAGGGGTGTGGCGTACCGCAAAACGGAGGAAACGGACCTCCTACGGTCGAAACGGGGGTCCTGTTGATCGGGAGGGGTGTGGCGTACCGCAAAACAGATTTAAACAGATCTCCTACGGTCGAAAGCAGGGGTCCTGTTGGTCGGAGGGGTGTGGCGTCGCATAAAGCAGACGAAACGGACCTCCTACAATAAAACGGGGTCCTGTTCATCGGGAGGGGTGTGGCGTACCGCAAAACGGGACTCCACGGGATATTGCTCATCTCCACCGTCGACCTCCTCCAGCCTCCACGGGCTACCATCGACCTCCTCCAGCCTCCACGGGCTCCTGTTGATCCAGCATCCACCGCGCGCTACTCCACTGGCTATGAAGGAAATATGCCCTAGAGGCAATAATAAAGTTATTATTTATTTCCTTATTTCATGATAAATGTTTATTATTCATGCTAGAATTGTATTAACCGGAAACACGATACATGTGTGAATACATAGACAAACATATAGTCACTAGTATGCCTCTACGTGACTAGCTCATTAATCAAAGATGGTTATGTTTCCTAACCATAGACATGTGTTCTTATTTGATTAATGGGATCACATCATTAGGAGAATGATGTGATTGACACGACCCATTCCATTAGCCTAGCACTTGATCGTTTAGTATGTTGCTATTGCTTTCTTCATGACTTATACATGTTCCTGTAACTATGAGATTATGCAACTCCCGTTACCGGAGGAACACTTTGGTGCTACCAAAGCGTCACAACGTAATCGGGTGATTATAAAGGAGTACTACAGGTGTCTCCAAAGGTACATGTTGGGTTGGCGTATTTCGAGATTAGGTTTTGTCACTCCGATTGTCGGAGAGGTATCTCTTGGCCCTCTCGGTAATGCACATCACTATAAGCCTTGCAAGAAACGTAGCTAATGAGTTAGTTATGGAATGATGCATTACGTAATGAGTAAGAGATTTGCCGGTAACGAGATTGAACTAGGTATTGGATACCGACGATCGAATCTCGGGCAAGTAACATACCGATGACAAAGGGAACAACGTATGTTGTTATGCGGTTTGACCGATAAAGATCTTCGTAGAATATGTAGGAGCCAATATGAGCATCCAGGTTCCGCTTATTGGTTATTGACCAAGAATAGTTCTAGGTCATGTCTACATAGTTCTTGAACCCGTAGGGTCCGCACGCTTAAGGTTTCGATGACAGTTATATTATGAGTTTATGAGTTTTGAGGTACCGAAGGAGTTCGGAGTCCCGGATGAGATCGGGGACATGACGAGGAGTCTCGAAATGGTCCAGACATAAAGATCGATATATTGGACGACTATATTCGGAGTTTGGAAAGGTTCCGAGTGATTCGGGTATTTTTCGGAGTACCGGAGAGTTACGGAATTCACGGGGAGTATATGGGCCTTATTGGGCCATACAGGAATAGAGGAGAGAGGCCAAAGGAAGGAGGCTGCGCCCGCCCTCTGGTCCGGGTGGACAAGGGCGCCCCTTTTCCTTATTCCTCTCCCCTCTTTCCCCTTCTCCTACTCCAACAAGGGAGGTGGAATCCTACTAGGACTAGGGAGTCCTAGTAGGACTCCACTTGCGCGCCCTCCTAGGGCCGGCCGCACCTCCCCTCCCTCCTTTATATCACAGGGGCAGGAGCACCCCGGAGACACACAAGTTGATCTACGGATCGTTCCTTAGCCGTGTGCGGTGCCCCCTCCACCATATTCCACCTCGGTCATATCGTCGCGGAGTTTAGGCGAAGCCTGCGCTACCGATAGAGCATCATCATCGTCCACGCCCGTCGTCTTGTGGAACTCATCCCGACGCTTTCTTTGGATCGGAGCCGGGGATCGTCATCGAGCTGAGCGTGTGCTGAACTCGGAGGTGCCGTCGTTCGGTACTTGGATCGGTCGGATCGTGAAGACGCACGACTACATCAACCACGTTGTCATAACGCTTCCGCTTACGGTCTCACGAAGTGCGTGGACAATACTCTCCCTCTCGATGCTATGCCATCACCATGATCTTCGCGTGTGCGTAGGAAATTTTTGAAATTACCTCGTTCCCCAACATGGCATCCGAGCCTGGTTTTATGCGTAGATGTCATATGCACGAGTAGAACACAAGTGAGTTGTGGGCGATACAAGTCATATTGCTTACCAGCATGTCATACTTTGGTTCAGCTGTATTGTGAGATGAAGCGGCCCGGACCGACATTACGCGTACGCTTACGCGAGACTGGTTTCACCGCTGCGAGCACTCGTTGCTTAAAGGTGACTGGCGGGTGTCTGTCTCTCTCACTTTAGTTGAATCGAGTGTGGCTACGCCTGGTCCTTGCGAAGGTTAAAACAACACCAACTTGACAAACTATCGTTGTGGTTTTGATGCGTAGGTAAGAACGGTTCTTGCTCAGCCCGTAGCAGCCACGTAAAATTTGCAACAACAAAGTAGAGGACGTCTAACTTGTTTTTGTAGGGCATGTTGTGATGTGATATGGACAAGACGTGATGCTATATTTTATTGTATGAGATGATCATGTTTTGTAACCGAAGTTATCGGCAACTGGCAGGAGCCATATGGTTGTCGCTTTATTGTATGAAATGCAAATGCCCTGTAATGCTTTACTTTATCACTAAGCGGTAGCGATAGTCGTAGAAGCATAAGATTGGCGAGGCGACAACGATGCTACGATGGAGATCAAGGTGTCGCGCCGGTGACAATGGTGATCATGGCGGTGCTTTGAGATGGAGATCACAAGCACAAGATGATGATGGCCATATCATATCACTTATATTGATTGCATGTGATGTTTATCCTTTATGCATCTTATATTGCTTTGATTGACGGTAGCATTTTAAGATGATCTCTCACTAAAAATTATCAAGAATTGTTCTCCCACAGTATGCACCGTTGCCAAAGTTAAATGCGTGCCCGGACACCACGTGATGATCGGGTGTGATAAGCTCTCGTCCATCTACAACGGGTGCAAGCCAGTTTTGCACACGCGGAATACTCGAGTTAAACTTGACGAGCCTAGCATATGCAGATATGGCCTCGGAACACGGAGACCGAAAGGTCGAGCGTGAATCATATAGTACATATGATCAACATAGTGATGTTCACCATTGAAAACTACTCCATCTCACGTGATGATCGGTTATGGTTTAGTTGATTTGGATCACGTGATCACTTAGATGACTAGAGAGATGTCTGTCTAAGTGGGAGTTCTTAAGTAATATGATTAATTGAACTTCAATTTATCATGAACTTAGTCCTGGTAGTATTTTGCAAATTATGTTGTAGATCAATAGCTCGCGTTGTTGCTTTCATATGTTTATTTTGATATGTTCCTAGAGAAAATTATGTTGAAAAATGTTAGTAGCAATGATGCGGATTGGATCCGTGATCCGAGGTTTATCCTCATTGCTGCCTGGAAGAATTATGTCCTTGATGCACCGCTAGGTGACGGACCTATTGCGAGGAGCGGATGCGGACATTATGAGCGTTTGGCTAGCTCAATATGATGACTACTTGATAGTTTAGTGCACCATGCTTAACGGCTTAGAATCGGGACTTCAAAGGCGTTTTGAACGTCATGGACCATATGAGATGTTCCAGGAATTGAAGTTAATATTTCAAGCAAATACCGAGTTGAGAGATATGAAGTCTCCAACAAGTTCTATAGCTAAAAGATGGAGGAGAATCGCTCAACTAGTGAGCATGTGCTCAGATTGTCTGGGTACTTCAATCGCTTGAATCAAGTGGGAGTTAATCTTCCAGATAAGATAGTGATTGATAGAATTCTCTAGTCACCATCACTAAGTTACTAGAACTTCGTGATGAACTATAGTATGAAAGGGATGACGAAAACAATTCCCAAGCTCTTCGCGATGCTAAAATCGGCGAAGGTAGAAATCAAGAAAAGAGCATCAAGTGTTGATGATTGACAAGACCACTAGTTTCAAGAAAAGTGCAAAGGGAAAGAAAGGGAAACTTCAAGTAGAATGGCAAACAAGTTGTCACTCCCGTGAATAAGACCAAAGCTGGACCAAAGCCGGACACTGAGTGCTTACACTGCAAAGGAAATGGTCACCGAAGCGGAAATGCCACGAATATTTGGTGGATAAGAAGGATGGCAAAGTGAAAGGGTATATTTGATATCTGAGTTATTGATATGTGCCTTACTAGTGTTTACAGTAGCCCCTGAGTATTTGATACTTGTTCGGTTGCTAAGATTAGTAACTCGAAACAAGAGTTACATAATAAACAGAGACTGGTTGAAGGGTGAAGTGACGATGAATATTGGAATTGGTTCCAAGATTGATATGATCATCATCGCACACTCCCTATACTTTCAGGATTAGTGTTAAACCTAAATAAATGTTATTTGGCGTTTGCGTTGAACATGAATATGATTTGATCATGTTTATTGCGATATGGTTATTCATTTAAAGTCAAAGAATAATTGTTGTTCAGTCTACATGAATAAAACCTTCGATGGTTATACACCCAATGAAAATAGTTTGTTGGATCTCGATCGTAGTGATACACATATTCATAATATTGATGCCAAAAGATGCAAAGTTAATAATGATAGTGCAAACTTATTTGTGGCACTGCCGTTTGGGTCATATCGGTGTAAAGTGCATGAAGAAACTCCATAAAGATGGATTTTTGGAATCACTTGGTTATGAATCATTTGATACTTGCGAACCGTGCCTTTTGAGCAAGATGACTAAAACTCCCGTTCTCCGGAACAATGGAACGAGCTACTGACTTATTGGAAATAATACATACCGATGTATGCGATCCAATGAGTGTTGATGCTCGTGGCAAGTATCGTTATTTTTCTGACCTTCACAAGATGATTTGAGCAGATATGGGTATATCTACTTGATGAAACATAAAGTCTGAAACATTTGAAAAGTTCAAAGAATTTCAGAGTGAAGTGGAAAATCATCATAACAAAAAGAATAAAGTTTCTACGATCTGATCGTGGAGATGAATATTTGAGTTACGAGTTTGGTCTTCAATTAAAACAATGTGAAATAGTTTTGCAACTCACGCCACCTGGAACACCACAATGTAATGGTGTGTCCGAACGTCCATCGTACTTTACTAGATATGGTGCGATCTATGATGTCTCTTATCGGTTTACCACCCGTTTTGGGGTTATGCGTTAGAGACAAATTTGCATTCACGTTTAAATAGGGCACCATCTAAATCCGTTGAGACGACACCGTATGAACTATGGTTTAGCGATGAAACCTAAGCTATCGTTTCTTAAAGTTTGGAGTTGCGATGCTTATATGAAAAAGGTTTTCACTGATAAGCTCGAACCCAACTCGGAAAGTGCGTCTTCATAGAATACCCAAAGGAAATCATGGGTATACCTTCTATCCACAGATCCGAAGGCAAAACATTCGTTGCTAAGAATGGATCCTTTCTAGAGAAGGAGTTTCTCTCGAAAGAAGTGAGTGGGAGGAAAGTAGAACTTGATGAGGTAATTGTACCTTCTCCCTTATTGGAAAGTAGTTCATCACAGAAATCAGCTCTAGTGATTCCCACGCCAATTAGTGAGGAAGTTAATGATGATGATCATGAAACTTCAGATCAAGTTGCTACCAAACCTCGTAGGTCTTCCAGAGTAAGATCCGCACCAGAGTGGTACGGTAATAGTGTTCTGGAAGTCATGTTACTAGACCATGATGAACCTACGAACTATGAGGAAGCGATGATGAGCCCAGATTCCGCAAAATGGCTTGAGGCCATGAAATCTGAGATAGGATCCATGTATGAGAACAAAGTATGGACTTTGATTGACTTGCTCGATGATCAGCAAGCCATGTTAAATAAATGGATCTTCAAGAGGAAGACGGACACTGATAGTAGTGTTACTATCTACAAAACTCGACTTGTTGCAAAAGGTTTTCGACAAGTTCAAGGTGTTGACTACAATGAGATTTTCTCAACTGTAGCGATGCTTAAGTCTGTCCGAATCATGTTAGCAATTGCCACATTTTATGAAATCGGCAAATGAATGTCAAAACTGCATTCCTTAATGGTTTTCTTAAAGAAGAGTTGTATATGATGCAACCATAAGGTTTTGTCAATCCTAAAGGTGCTAACAAAATGTGTAAGCTCCAATGATCCATCTATGGACTGGTGCAAGCATCTCGAGTTGGAATATACGCTTTGATAAGTTGATCAAAGCATATAGTTTTATACAGACTTGCGGTGAAGCCTGTATTTACAATAAAGTGAGTGGGAGCACTACCGCCTTTCTGATAAATATATGTGAGTAACATATTGTTGATCAGAAATGATGTAGAATTTTTCTGGAAAGCATAAATGAGTATTTGAAAAGAGTTCTTTAAAAGAAAGATCTCAGTAAAACTACTTACATATTGAGCATCAAGATCTATTGAGATAAATCAAGACGCTTGATAAGTTTTTTCAATAAGTACATACCTTGTCAAGATTTTGAAGTAGTTCAAAATGGAACAGTCAAAGAAAAGTTCTTGCCTGTGTTGCAAAGGTGTGAAATTGAGTAAGACTCAAATACCTACCACGGCAAAAAATAGAAAAGAGAATGAAAGTAATTCCCTATGCCTCAGTCATAGGTTCTATAAAGTATGATATGCTATGTACCAGACCTATTGTATAGCTTGCTCTGAATTTGGCAAGGGAGTACAATAGTGATCTAGGAGTAGATCCTTTGGACATTGGTCAAGAACATCCTTAGTGAGGACTAAGGAAATATTTCTCGATTATGGAGGTGATAAAAGAGCCCATCGTAAAGAGTTACATCGGTGCAAGCTTTTACACTGATCCAGATGACTCTAAGTCTCAATCTGGATACATATTGAAGGTGGGAGCAATTAGCTAGAGTAGCTCCGTGCAGAGCATTGTAGACATAGATTATTTGCAAAATACATACGACTCTGAATGTAACAGACCCGTTGACTAAGCTTCTCTCACGAGCAAAACATGATCATACCTTAGTACCCTTTGGGTGTTAATCACATAGCGATGTGAACTAGATTATTGACTCTAGTAAACTCTTTGGGTGTTGGTCACATGACGATGTGAACTATGGGTGTTAATCACATACAGATGTGAATATTAGTGTTGAATCACATGATGATGTGAACTAGATTATTGACTCTAGTGCAAGTGGGAGACTGAAGGAAATATGCCCTAGAGGCAATAATAAAGTTATTATTTATTTCCTTATTTCATGATAAATGTTTATTATTCATGCTAGAATTGTATTAACCGGAAACATGATACATGTGTGAATACATAGACAAACATATAGTCACTAGTATGCCTCTACTTGACTAGCTCATTAATCAAAGATGGTTATGTTTCCTAACCATAGACATGTGTTGTTATTTGATTAATGGGATCACATCATTAGGAGAATGATGTGATTGACACGACCCATTCCGTTAGCCTAGCACTTGATCGTTTAGTATGTTGCTATTGCTTTCTTCATGACTTATACATGTTCCTGTAACTATGAGATTATGCAACTCCTGTTTACCGGAGGAACACTTTGGGTGCTACCAAACGTCACAACGTAACTGGGTGATTATAAAGGAGTACTACAGGTGTCTCTAAAGGTACATGTTAGGTTGGCGTATTTCGAGATTAGGTTTTGTCACTCCGATTGTCGGAGAGGTATCTCTGGGCCCTCTCGGTAATGCACATCACTATAAGCCTTGCAAGCAACGTAGCTAATGAGTTAGTTACGGAATGATGCATTACGTAATGAGTAAAGAGACTTGCGGTAGCAGATTGAACTAGGTATTGGATACCGACGATCGAATCTCGGGCAAGTAACATACCGATGACAAAGGGAACAACGTATGTTGTTATGCGGTTTGACCGATAAAGATCTTCGTAGAATATGTAGGAGCCAATATAAGCATCCAGGTTCCGCTATTGGTTATTGACCAAGAATAGTTCTAGGTCATGTCTACATAGTTCTCGAATCTGTAGGGTCCGCACGCTTAAGGTTTTGATGACAGTTATATTATGAGTTTATGAGTTTTGATGTACCGAGGGAGTTCGGAGTCCCGGATGAGATTGGGGACATAACGAGGAGTCTCGAAATGGTCGAGACATAAAGATCGATATATTGGACGACTATATTCGGAGTTCGGAAAGGTTCCGAGTGATTCGGGTATTTTTCGGAGTACCGGAGAGTTACGGGAATTCGCCGAGGAGTATATGGACCTTATTGGGCCATACGGGAATAGAGGAGAGAGGCCAAAAGGAAGGAGGCCTGCGCCCCCCCCCTCTGGTCCGAATTGGACAAGGGGCGCAGCCCCCTCTTCCTTATTCCTCTCCCCCTCTTTCCTCTTCTCCTACTCCAACAAGGGAGGTGGAATCCTTCTAGGACTAGGGAGTCCTAGTAGGACTCCACACTTGGCGCGCCCCCTCCTAGGGCCGGCCGCACCTCCCCCTCGCTCCTTTATATACGGGGGCAAGGGAGCACCCCAGGACACACAAGTTGATCTACGGATCGTTCCTTAGCCGTGTGCGGTGCCCCCCTCCACCATATTCCACCTCGGTCATATCGTCGCGGAGTTTAGGCGAAGCCTGCGCCGATAGAGCATCATCATCGTCCACCACGCCTTCGTCTTGTGGAACTCATCCCCGGCGCTTTCTTGGATCGGAGCCCGGGATCGTCATCGAGCTGAGCGTGTCTTTGAACTCGGAGGTGCCGTGCGTTCGGTACTTGGATCGGTCGGATCGTGAAGACATACGACTACATCAACCGCGTTTTCATAACGCTTCCGCTTCACGGTCTCACGAGTGCGTGGACAATACTCTCCCCTCTCGTTGCTATGCCATCACCATGATCTTGCGTGTGTGTAGGAAATTTTTTGAAATTACTACGTTCCCCAACAGGCTACTGTTCAACCACCCCTCCACCGTCTATTGTTCATCCAGCCCTCCACACCATGGGGTCCTGTTCAACCACCCCTCCACGGGCACCCCTCCATCGTCTACTGTTCATCCAGCCCTCCACCACACCACAGGGTCCTGTTCATCCAGAGGCAACGTTACGGCCATCGCTCATCCAAACCCCCGCAACGCTCACAGTTCATCCCAGAGGCAACATCGATCGGCTTTAGTTAGCAGCAGTAGCGAAGGAATCGTTCAATCGGGTTCAGATAACAGTCATCGATCGATCGCTCGGGTTCAGTAACGTGTAGCCTGCAGTGCAATTGCTCGGGTTCAGTTAGAGCCCAACGCCTCGCTCGGGTTGGTTAGAGCCAACGCCTTGCACACCAGCAGCGTCGTGTCACGAGAAAGCAGCGCATCGCTTCGGCCGACCTCCGACCGTAACCGGAACTCCCGAAATTTTCCTCGCCCTCGCTTCTACCATGGTTTTTCCGTCATGGACGGCCCAAAGAATGTCATGCAATCGCGTCTCCGGCCCGCCAGACGAAAAGCCCATTTTCATCCTGATTTTTGTCATAGAAGTAGGAGCCCACCACATCTATGATGATACCGGGTTTTGTCACAATTATCGTCATAGAAGTGTCATATGTATGACAGAAAAAAAATTTCGTTCGGCCCAAAATGTCACGGATGTGTCCTTTTTTTTGTAGTGTTGCTTGTGACACCAACAACCTTGCCAATGGAGAAAGATGAGGCCTCTCTTTTAGAGCGACACAATGGATGTCTCGGAAAGAAGAAGAATGCATGCAACATCCTGACGGCCAAGCGCGTGGAGCATAAGTTCTTGGTGGATTCTGGAGAGTTGTCAGAAGTGAGCAAAGTAGGGGGCACCGAGCTCAAGATGCAAGCCTACCTGGACATGTGAAGAACCCGCCCTTACCTCAAGCGATCGAGGTGTTGTGTGCTTTGGGGCATCGGGAAGTCGAAGGTGGGCCTTGCAGGATATTCTCAAAAAGATTATATGTAGTCGTTGAGGTTTGGATGCATACGCGGTGGTCACGATCAGTATGGTAGAGTTTGTTCGAGTGAGTGGTGGTATTTGGTTGCTCTTGAGCTTCGCCTGATCGTCTTGGTCCTTGGTGTTCTTGTGTCTGGCTCAAACGATGTTACTTGATGTTGTGTGGGTGTGCTCTTCTAGTCCCTATCCCCAAACTCTAGTGTCTTTTTTTCCAGTTTTGGCATTTTGTTCTTTGATTTTCTCTCGGGTTTTTTACCGGCTTTGTGGTTTTTGACCTAATTTTTCTTATAAATTGTGTCACTCTGTATTTCTTCCTTTTTCTATCTTAATGATATCGACAGAGCTTCTGCCTTGCATTGTCAGAAAAAAGTGTGGTGTATCCTTAATCGATAAAAATGGCAAGCATTTTGCCTCTTTCAAAAAGGAAAGTGTAACACCACTGTTCTTTAGTTTTGCGTAAAGCTTTGGCAACTTAATTAAGCTTGGACACGTTGTTCGCCTGTCTCCAACATTAGTTTATATTATTATTATATACTACTATAAGATGCTATGGAGCGTGACAAAGACAACTTTTGTCTCAACTATGGTCTACATGTATGCACTCAACTCAATCACTCTAGTACGTTAACTCCTGCTTCTAGAAACTAAATGGCGCGGTCGACTTCGATCGGATTTGGAGCATCATCTCTCTCGACCGTATTGCGAGGACACTTCTTGAGCATACATGCATGTGCAGTGACGACGGTTAACATATCTCCATCAAGCGTGAAGCGCGAATCTGCATCCACCATCGATGGATTTCATGAACAATATACTGTGTATATATAATGAACAGGATCGCGAACCACCGGCCTCGGGCGCCTGCCGCCCGTTATAACTGCATCCCGTAGAGATCAAGACACCATGTGAGCTTCTTCCGGCAGCGCCGCAGCTAGCGACCGGCCGCAGATTCGTATTTCAGAGTATATTTCATGCATCATCTAGTAGCAGTTATGAATGCGGTGTGCACAATCAGTAGTAGAGTAGATGCGTATATACGCACGACAGCACAGACGATCAAACCTACACGTATAGGAACATCTTGCAACCGGATCGAAAAAATTATTCGCCTAGCCCTAGCCGAGATCTTCCGTTGTTAACCCGCTAGCCGCCTATCTAGCTAATTAACCTGCAAACAACTATGGAGTATATCACTTAGTTTTTCTGTTTGATCTCAAGGGTCATATATATGTTGCATGAGCATGACATTTGTCTTTGGCATCAGAAAATAATGAGGACGTATTAGTGTTTTCCGTCAACAGCTAGCCTAAATAAAAATGTAGCATCCAAGAAACGGTTGTGAGATTCTGCAATTAGAGAGGGGTTTGCTTGCTGTGATATCTACTATTGCTACTAAATCATCACTTCCCTACCTCACCTGCACACCAGACGGGAACAATTGGGTTGATTAGGTTTTGTTAATGCCCCATCATCTGTCCTCCGATCTAGTATTCCTATACTGTATGCCATTCTAAGGTACATATTGGTCTGTTGTACAGTTTAAGATTCTTCGACACATGCCTTGAGTCCATATATAGGCTAATAGGCAATCTAAGATGCTGCAGCAAAATAATCAAGTTAACCGCCGGAACCTGACAATCTATTATGATATCTCATATACAAGTTCTATTCATGTCATCCATGATTGTTTTTGACAGGCATCCATGATTGTTTCTGACTCTAAAGCTAGGATTCCGTTTTTCTCACATGGCTCGAGAATCTTAAGAGTGTCTCTTGCGCATCGAGCTTTGTGGTGCAACCGGTGCTCGCAAGCTTGGAGACACACTCTACAGCCTGAGGGATTCTTTCCGTGAAATCTAATAGTTTTTTTACGCGTCTATCATTTCTTAGGTACCTGAAAATTGCACTCACGCCAACCGGTTTTCAAACGAAGCCGGAGGAGGGGACGACATGTGAGCGCCAGCAAGGAGCTTGACCCCAGCGAGGCCGTGTCAGGACAACGTCGGAAAGGGGACGAGATGCTGCGAGTGGCAGCGAGTTGTGGCATCCTAGGCGAAGGGGAGGAAGATGGTTGAGTGGTGCCCATCGGGTTGTGGAAGGGGGGGGGGGGGGTATCGCCGTGCTAGAAATGGGGGAGAGGGCTTAAAGGGATGGTTGGGCGGCGACAAACACAAGGGTGGATGGCGGTTGAGGGGAGGGTGAGATGTTCCGCGGCAACACCCGTAAGCCGCGAGGAGGGGAGGGGATGGCGGCAGGCGACTTTGGCGGGGCGGGTCGAGGGAACCTAAAGAGGAGGATGATGTTGAGAAGTGGAATAGGAAGAAAACGGTTGAAGGAGAAACAAGGTGATCTGACCACTCATTTTTGATCCAACAACTGATGCCAAAACAAATTGAGACATACTCCCTCCATTCCTTTATATAAGGTGTATTTGTTTTTTGATAAAATTCCACAATGTAAGGTGCATTTGTTCTAATTCCTCCTAATTCCAATCTTGACCCTTCCGAAAAAGGAAGGTATCTCTCCCCTGATTGCATGTATCTCTCCTTGTAAAGGAAGAAAAGGAAAATAAATCTCTCCCGATTGTGTATATCTCTTTCTTTCCTAGCATAAATGATTTACTTGGCGCTAATCCACAAATTAGAGAAGGGTAATTTTGTCCTAACTAGTGCATAATTATGTGCCTCGGTCACCATGCTGAAAATAATACACCTTAGATAAAGGAATGGAGGAAGTATGTTGCATAGGCGACCCTCTTTTTTACAACATATATGCCCCTTGAGGGCATCTCAACACCATGCCTTAAAACGGACCCACTATCGGCGAACATGGATACAGGAGAAGGCCATCCAACCCTACCCATCAAACACCCGACCACATTGAAATTGAAAATTGAACAGAACCGAACAGAAGCAGAATTGTCAAACGGGACATCAAAAGTGGGAGGTTGATTGTAGGATTTCTATTCCTCACTCTCGTATAGGTGAAGTCATGATAACCAGACGAATTTAAAGCAGACACGTCATTTTTCATTAATATTTGAATTGTTTTATGTACCACACAAGTAAAACTAGCCCAGTCTATGCCTCACTGGACTTGGGCGTCCAGCTCCCACGTTCTCTGCTCCTCGACGAATACGGGCACATCCCTGTCCCACGTCCTACTCTTCCTCATCGTCTGGCAGTTGGCCGTCGGAAGTCGTCGCATGGTTGTCTACGTCGTTGGTGGAGGTAAGGTCGACGATCAAACCAGATGAAACCATCTCCCAGTCATTGTGGTCTAGTGCAAACGGCGGCGCGGACGACGCGCAACTGTCGACGGTTCCATTGTATTAGTCTACTAGCGCATGACCCGCTGCGACATCCTCCTCCGCCTATATGAGGCGCCGCTACTGAGCGCGCCGGGTGGCGTGGGCGCTGCACACTAACTCAAAGAGCACCTGATGTGGCTCAACGAAGCCCGGGTTCTCCGCGACCATGGTCATGATAGAGAGCTTGTTGGCCTGCTTGTCGGTGATCTGCTGCTTCGCGGTGATGCGTAAGGAGGTCAGAGGTTGTATCTCTTCTCCTCCTACAACATCCGGAACACTGACACCGGCGTCGGTGCCTGTAAGTGTTCCACCTCTGCCATGAGGGCGTTGCAGTGCTCCCGCGCCATAATCAAGCCGGCGACTGGCGCGGGTGCCCCAGCCGGCTCGCCTTCGAACGCCTCCTCCATTGTCGGTTCGTCATCCTTTGAGCTATCCTCCGGCGAGCTCGAAGGCAGTCCCGCCTCTATGCGGCATGCACGCTCGGTATCCCACTCGTGGACAAGCTCGGCGATCGCGAGTCGGCGCCGTGGCAAGAGGCTCTACCACCACCCTTCCCGGGTCCCAACAATTGCGTCGAAGGAGGTGGTGCGGGATGTGCCTTGGACGGACGTGTTTATATAGTGGGCCACGGCGAGCTAGCCAAGCAGTGGTCTGAATGTGTTCGTGCGGAGTGGGCTTCTCGGTCACCCGCCTATTCAATGCCGACAGGCACACGGATGGTCAACCAACTTAAATGTGGTGGTAATTTGTCCTATCACGCCATCCGGTCACGTCGCTCTTAGCCGACATCCAACTCATCACGGAGGAGCGAGCGGAGGCAGCGTGCATAGCACTACCGGCTGTCGTGCCGCTTCAACGTTGCGCCTTTCGGCCGACATGCTGTGGACTAACATGAATGCGGCATCCAGAGCGAATAACAGTGGGAGAGGACACGTGGGAGAGGGTTTTCGGTGAGACCACGTAGTCATATGCGTAAGTGGCACGAGTCTGGATGCCGCAAACCTCCCCCGGCTTGATGACGCACACCGTGATCCGGACATTTGCGGGTGTTTTGTGGCAAGGTGTTGGAGATGCCCTAATAACACTCATCTTTCATGTCAGAAACCGGTTTGGCGTCGACTCCTCTGTTCCATAGGAACTATGGAATAGAGGGAGCACCTTCATATGAACATGTTCGGCTGAATTTACCCAAGGAGGTCCATGGGCCATGGGCAATTCATGGGTAAAATACAAAAGTGCTTCAGAATTTGATCAATCTATATGGCAGATCCTATTTGTCGCGTGACACGACAAATACCGTGCAAATTCGCACCTCGGGAAACACAACTATGCAATATGGGTCGGCCCATTTAGTGAGTTTTTGTCTCTTACCGGTTTTGGGTAGGTTCTAGAATCGTTGCTGAACTGATTTTTTCATATATTTTTTTATCTTGGTTTTCCTTCGTTTTTTAATTTTTATTTTCTGTTTTTCTTAACATTTTCCCTTTTTTTTCAAATCCACGAACATGTTTTCAAACTCATGAACTTTTCTGAAAATCACTGATAATTTTTAAATTTGTGAACCTTTTGCATGAACTTTTATGGAAGTCTCAAACAATTTTTAAATTTGTTCCAAATTCATGATTTTTTAAAATCAGTAAACTTTTTAGAATTCATGAAAAAAATTCAAATATGCCAAAAATATCGAATCCATAATTGTTTTAAATTCATGTACTTTTTAAAAATTGGGAACATTTTATAAATTCGTGAACATTTTTAAGATTCATGAATATTATTTGAAATCTGGGGAACATTTCATAAATTCATTAAAAAAATTGTATGGGTTTGGGCCTTGGGCCCTCGCTCATCCCAGGATCCACCCGATATGTGTGTGAGATGGTTTAAGAGGTCACACTCCAATACTTCATTATAAAAAAAAATTGTTAAGACATCACACTCAGTGATAGTACAGTACCATGCATGCATGTGCCTTCATTATTGTAACTGGAAAAAACTTGTACGCAGGGTCAATACCGTATGCTTGTGTAAGGTGGAATTCTACGCGTACAAGTGGTCTAACAAAAATAATTTGCTGGGAAGTGGCCTAACAAATTAATGTCGAAGAAATGTGCCGACAACCCACGAGGTAAACGGAAATTCGCGCTTGGTGGTCTCGTCCATTGTAATCTAGTCTGAAGTTTCCGCATCAGAACGGATATCATCTGTGTGATGTCGTAGTCGCCTGGTATACTGTATTCAACTTCGGTGCATGGAAATCTCTGCAGTGTTAAGCCTCAGGCTCCAAAGCAGAGCCGCTGCCATGAGAGCTTGAGTAGCATTTTTTAAATGCATGGTCAAATTATTTCTTGCACATTTTATTTTTTTCGTATACATGACAAACATTTTCTTTATATAAGTTTAACATTTTTCAAATGCGTGTTTAACATTTTTTAATTATATATGTAAAATGGTTTTATTATACATATAACTAGAATATTATGAAATATAAGCAAAATACAAAAAGGAAAACACAAGGAAAGAAAGAAAAAAAATCGCCGGATGCCCGTGGTCCCCTCTGGGCCGGCCCATTATGGGGACTGGTTGACACGAGCGCTCGCTTCATCTCGCGTGAAGCAAGACATATCAGTGGGTGGTTCCTTCTTCTCAAAATAAAAAACCAGGGGGCGGTTCCTTTATGGCGCGTAGGTCGCTGCGAAGCGCCCTGGCACATAACCCCCCCCCCCCCCCCGCCACATTGCAAATACCGCGCAAATGTGCACCTCAAGGAATGCGACGATGCAATCTGGGTCGGCCGATTTAGTGGTTTTTCTCTCTTACCAGTTTTGAGAAGGTTCTAGAATTGTTGATGAACTGGTTTTTTCCAAAAAAAAATCTCTTGGTTTTCCTTTTTTATTTACCTAATAAAATCAAATCCACAAACACTTTCTCAAACTCGTGAACTTTTTTGAAACTCATAAATAGTTTTTAAATTTGTGAACCTTTTGTGTTAACTTTTATGATGAAAATCCGAAACAATTTTAAAAAAATTCCAAATTGATGATTTTTGTTAAAATCCGTGTACTTTTTTCCATTTCATGAACAAATTTTCAAATCCATAAAGTTTTTCAAATTCATGTACTCTGTAGAAATTAGGAACATTTTGCAAAATTGTGAACATTTTTAGTTTTCCTGATTTATTCATTTCCTTGAAATTTGGGGAGCATTATATAAATTCGTAAAAAAATTGTATTATGTTTGGGCCTAGGGCCCTCGCTCGTACCACCTAGGATCCACGCGATACGTGTGTAAGATGGTTTAAGAGGTCACACTGCAATACTCCATGCTAAAATTTGTTGACGTCACACTCAGTGATAGTACCATGCATGTGCCTTCATTATGGTAACTGGAAAAAACTTTGACATCATGTACGCAGGGTCAATACCGTATGCTAGTGTAAGGTGGAATTCTACGCGTAAGAGTGGCCTAACAAAAAAAATGTTGGAAAGTGGCCTAACAAATTAATGCCCGGGCGAAGAGAATGTGCCGACAACCCACGTGGGAAACGGAAATTCGCGCTTGGCGATCTCGTCCAGTGTAATCTAGTCTGAAATTTCCGCATCTGAACGGATATGTGATGTCGTAGTCGCCTCGGTGTACTGTCATCAACTTCGAAGCATGGAAATCTCTCGAGCGTTAAGCCACAGGCACAGAACCGCTGCCATGAGCTAAACGTGTGATGTTCCCGCGCGTCGCCCGCGAAGATCCGTCAAAACAACGACACTTCTCACGGAAGAAAATTTCGTGGACACCGGCTGCAAAGCCCATCCTGTGCGTACCTCTGCCCAGATTCATCGACGTGTCCCCTCCTTACATCCGACCGCCGCCGTTCGTTCAGATCGGTTTCGCTCCTTCCGTCGGCTCGGGAGCACTCGCTCGGCTCCAAATACGTGTGATCCCGGCTCCCTGGGCTCCGCTCGGCTGCAAAAACTGCAGGCAATCAGCTCCCGTCGTTATGCCTTTTCAATCAGATATGCATACTTGTGATTGATAGCATCTGCTTTCCTTGAATAGCGACGATCTGATCATGGCAGATGAGACTGGTGGCGGCCGAGGGAACCCTGGTCCGGCACTCAATCTGCCGGGGGAGAGCACAACCATGTTTGCCTCACGCCCAAACGCATCGTCATCCTCTCCTTCGCATGGCCGCATCAGCCTAGAAGGATATTCATGGCCGCCGCAGTTTGAAGCTGCAGTACCGTCGAGAAGGACGGGAGCGGCCATGACGGACCACGGTGGCACTGCCGACGACTTGTCCCGCATAAACCTCGCGGATGAGAATGGTTGTGCGCACACCATGAACTTGCAGGCCCCACACGTCATGTCAGGAGGAGGATTCCGGGAGGATACCACCGCCATGATAGGAGAAGGAGGTCAGCAGGACGACGGGGTCGCCGGTGTAGAGCAAAGAATGCAGGTACGGGTTGAAAAGTGATATCCTATTCAGACAGTCGGCATAAGATCATCGTACTCTAGTACTGTACTATGCACTGATTACTTGGCAAATGACTGCTCAAAATTAATATGTGTTCTTCAGTAAGCTTAGGAAAATAAATTCACAAAGTGCATGAGACAAACATTTTCCCACATCACATTATGGTAATATAAATTTAACTCTGGACTCATTGTATGGCAGGCTATTGATAAAGTTGGACAACCGTTGATTGTTCCAAAAGTTGGATTGGCTTTCGATTCAGAGGACAGCGCTTATGATATGTACAACGCATATGCCGCCAAGGTTGGGTTCAGTGTCAGAAAAAGTCACACAAAGCGACGAGGTGATAAAAGTATATCTCAAAAATATATAGTTTGCAGTAACGATGGCCATCGAGAAACCCAATCATCTAAGGACACTACAAGGACAGGTTGTGAGGCTCGTATTCAGTTTAGTGTCAACAAGGATGGTATTTGGACAGTGCAAAAGCTTATAACAGAGTACAATCACTATCTTGCTAGTCCCAATAAGGTGCACAAGCTGAGGTCCCAAAGACGTGTTATAGAAGCGGATAGGCATCTAATTGGCCAGATACGGGAAGCCGGGATGAAGCCATCCCAGGTATATGACTTTATGGTAGCATTTTACGGAGGGCCCGACAAAGTACCATTCTCAAAGATGGAATGCAATAATGAGATTGGTCGCGAGCGCAAGAAGTATTTAGAATCAAATGATGCACAGACACTGTTGGAATACTTGAAAAATAAGCAAAGAGAGGATCCTACATTTTTTTATGCCATTTAGATAGATCAAGTTGATGGCCAAATAGCTAATTTCTTTTGGGCGGATGATCAGTCTATCATGGATTACGCGTGTTTTGAGGATGCTGTATCATTTGATACCACTTTTCAGACTAACAAGTTTGAAATGCCTTTTGCTTCATTCGTTGGTACCAACCATCACAAGCAGACAGTAATTTTTGGGGCCGCGCTGATATTTAATGAGAGTATCGATTCATTTGTTTGGCTCTTTGAAACATTTTTAACAGCGATGTCAGGCAAGCATCCGAGCACTATTTTCACTGATCAGGACAAGGCCATGGACGGAGCAATTGCATATGTGTTCCCAAATACAAGTCATCGGCTTTGTTTGTGGCACATTTATCTTAATGCTGCAAAACATCTTGGGCATGTAATTCATGAGCATCCTGAGAAGTTTTACCTGATTTTAAGAAATGTGTCTATGAAGATAGGTCAGAATTTTACTTCAATAAAAAATGGTTTGAATTGTTGGATCAATACAACCTTCAGGACAATGAATGGATGAAAAAGCTGTATGAGTTGAGGGAAAAGTGGGCTGCTGTCTATCGTGACTCTTTTACAGCTGATATGAACTCGACTCAAAGGAGTGAAGGTATGAATAATGTCTTTAAGCAAAGATTTCGTAGGAGACTTGGTATTTCAGAACTCCTTGTAGAATGTGAGAAGGTTTCTGGAAGTCTTCGTGAAAATGAGTTGGATGCAGATTTTAGTTCGCGTCGAAAGAAACCTGTTGCTTACAGTCCAAATTTTCCTTTGCTAAAGACCGCATCTGAATCACATACAAGGCGGATGTATTCAGAATTTGAAACAGAATTCAAAAGCCAATTTTCATTCTCTTGTAAACTATTACAAACCGACGGTCCGGTGTTGACATATATGGTCACACATATGAACAGCGAGCATGGAGCAAAAGTTATATTCAATACCACGGACACAACTATTACATGTTGTTGCAGAAAGTTCGAATCCATAGGTATATATACACAATTTATGATGCAATGTACTCTGTAATACAACTTGATGAAATATGACATCTGTATCTTGCAGGTATATTGTGCAAGCATGCATTCAAAGTCTTCAATATAAATGATGTTTTCATTTTGCCACCACAATATATACTAGGAAGATGGACAAAATATGCGAAAAGAGGATTTTATGTTGAAAAACAAGGATCCGAGGAGGAAAGTTTGAAAACACAAGCTGCACGTATCTCAAGGAAGGCTACATCAGTTGCATTGAAGTGTACTCGGTCAAAACAACTTCTTGATGATTTCGAGAAAGCTATAGATAAGTTAGACTTGGAAGTAGATAAAACTCTTAGCAAGATGGAGGAAAAATCCAGCGAGGTTCCGCTAGTTTCGGCTGAGTGTGCTACAAACACAATAAATGGTACAATATCATTCAGAGTTCCTCAGGTGGTGAAAGGCGCAAAGCGTAAACGGGCAACCATCTCCCTCGAAAAAAAGAAAGGGAAGAAAATAAAAGTGCTAAAAAGAAAGGTACCAATCCTACCCATTCTAGCAAGCCTTTTTCCATTCTATACTTCTATTGTTAATCCTTTTAGTTTTCTTTTAATTCATATGTCTGACTTTAGGAGAAGATCGAAAAAATGTAGTACAGAATAGGGATGACGGCATTGATCCGAAGGAAATGATGGTAAGCCATTTGACTCAGAGTCAGTATCCCCTTTTCATATTTGACTTGCATATTTTATGAACAATTTCATATTCTATGATACAGGATGTGAATGCTGGCAGTATTGACATTACTAATACCATGCCAAATTTTTCAAATGATGTCTATGGGCGATCTTCGATCATGGCTGCACCGTTGATCCAAGGCAGATACGCTAATGCCACAATGCTAACCTTTGCAAATGATGTGTATGGGCAACCTTCAACCATGTCTGCTCCATCTATCCAAGGCGGATTTACAAGTCTTATACTTGGGGTTGAGCAGGATGCCACATTGTCCTCGGCTGCTAGAAAGTTACCTTTTGATGATTAGTATTACGGGCACCCTATAAGGAGTACAACTTTTTTGATGTCATTTGGTGTATCTATGAATTATAATTGATGCACTGTAGTAGACTGAATTTTGTCTTCATTTAGAACGTTTTGGTATAATTTTGTACTACACTGAGTATGGTTTTTCATCATTTCTGGATTTCTGTGAGATTGCATTGATTATGCGACAAAATGTGTTAAGTGTTAAATCTTGATCAAGGCCGATCACCTGCGATAGTTTCAGATTTTCAGACCTCTGATTTAAATCTTCGAGGCCAAGCACCTCATTCATATATATCTTAGATGAAAAAAGATACAATGTACAACTGTACATTATAGTTGGAAATTGTCAAAGAGAGCAATCAGCTATATACTAGTACACGATTTGTCATGAAGTCTACTCCAGATTTGTAATATCTCAAAATCCTACTTTTAAGTCTACTCATCAGGAATTATTGATGTTGTTTCCATGGCGTCAGTTGTCTTGTTCCAGCGGTGTACTTAGGGGTCTTCGTCCAGTAGAATGATGGCGAAGCATGACTGCTGCATGAGTAGGTGATCTCCTGTTTGCTCTTTGTTCCCTTTTCTACCATCTTAGCTAGTTGGACGAGGGGGAATCCTTGCCAATATGAAAACTTCTCTTTCACGACTGCAAAGACATGCACAAATCGCATTGAATTATTAGCATGTGAGTTTGGTCAGATAGTTGTCAGACGTATAGCAAAATAATGTACAGTTCGTCCTCCTGTAAGATAAACACCCTTCAGTCTGAAACTACACTTTCTTTACTCTGAAACTAGTGATGCAATTGATTTTGTAGCTCGACTGAGCGACTCAAACGATCCAATCAAGTACGAGCTTGCTAGGTTGCACTTCGTTGGTCCCAGTTTAATCAAAATATGTGATTAACATGTGGTCGTGTACGATTAGCAAATCAAACCTCTTATCTGAAGGAGCTAATTGCATGCTAACAGCCTAAAGGAAACACAAACTTTCAGACTTGCAAGGGAGGGGGTCACCAGTTCTGAACTGGGCGAGATGGAGGTGCGCGTGGGGGAGTGAGAGGCCGGCGCCGGAGACGGGATCACCTTGGATTGGGCACACCGTGCCCTCCATCAGCGGCGGCAGCGGACGAAAGAAGCGGAGGCTTGGAACGGGGCGACTGCAAGACAAAAGGGCCGACTATGTGGGCCTCCGCCTCAACCGGCCTTGGCTCGTGAGGGAGCTGGGATCGCACGTATTTGGAGCCGAGCGAGCGCTCCCGAGCCGATGAAAGGAGCGAACCGATCTGAACGAACGGCGACGGTCGGATGTAAGGAGAGGACACGTGGACAAATCTGGGCAGGGGTACGCACAGGATGGGCTTTGCACTCACGGATGCGGAAACTAGCAGCACGCCATTGTTGACTTGCTCCGGACGTACGTGGCATGCAAGCGGCCACACGCGAGCCAGCGCACAGCCGCTATAAATTCGGAGAATGCCTAAGCATGCATGTCATTCGATCCACTGAGCTAGATTTCATTCGATCCGTTTGAGCCAGCCATGACGAACGGGTACCTCTTCCGGGAGTACATCGGTGCGCAGTTCACCGGCGTCCGGTTCTCCGACGTGCCCGTCAACACCGGCGTCAGCTTCCACTTCATCCTCGCCTTCGCCATCGACTACCTGGCGAGCCAGCAGTCCAAGCCCACGCCGACCAACGGCGTCTTCAAGCCGTTCTGGGACACGGGCAACCTCACCCCCGCCGCCATGGCCGCCGCCAAGGCGGCCCACCCTAACCTGAGCATCATGGTCAGCCTCGGCGGCGACACCGTCCAGAATACCGGCGTCAACGCCACATACGCGCCGACCTCCGTCGACTCGTGGGTGGCCAACGCCGTCTCCTCCCTCTCCGCCATGATCAACCAGTACGGGCTGGACGGCGTGGACGTGGACTACGAGCACTTCGGCACCGACGTCGACACGTTCGTGGAGGGCATCGGCCGCCTGCTCACCCAGCTCAAGGCCCGCTTCCCCAACATCCGCACCTCCATCGCGCCCTACGAGCTCCCCGTCAACCAGAAGTACTACCAGGCTCTGTGGAGGAAGTACTCCGGCGTCATCGACTACGTCAACTTCCAGTTCTACGGCTACGGCGCCAACACCATCGTCCAGTACTACGTGCAGTTCTACGACGAGCAGGCGCGCAACTACCCCGGCTCCGGCGGCACCAAGTTGCTCGCCAGCTTCAAGACCGGCGACGTCACCGGCCTGCTCTCGCCGGATCAAGGCATCAGCGGGGCCAAGGAGCTCCAGCGGCAGGGCAAGCTGCCGGGGATCTTCATCTTTTCGGCGGATAGCTCTAAGAAGAGCCCCTACGAGTTCAGGTATGAGACCCAGGCGCAGCAGCTCGTCGCCAACCACTAAGTGATGGATTCGATCCATGTCTGCGGCGCACAAATAAGACGAGTTTGCTGCGTACAGCATATGTACGTACGAAGCCATGTATCCCGGATATGTACGGGGACTAAATAAATGTCGTGTACGTACTCAGGCTTGAATAAGCGGCACCCTACTTTGGTTTGCTCCACATGATGTGTCTTTCTTGTGTGTGAAGTATGGATGTATGTATGCCCGCAAAAAAAAAGTATGGATGTATGCATGGGACCGCCAATACATCAGTCGCCTGAATTTTTTTTTCTTGTGCCGGTCGAATATCTGGCACCTAGTTAACTAAACAATAATAGATGGATGAGGATGGGTGACCCAACGGCTCTACGGATAGGCGACTCGGGAGGCGATCCCGATGGCGATGGCGCGGGTGCCCCTGGCGTGGCCGTGGCGGCGGGTGACGGATGGACGGCGGTGCGTCCTGTTGAGGGGCGCGCGCGGTGGAGCCCCACGCCCGGCGGGCGGCCCCCAGGTCCGTCTCCCTCGGGCGGCAGGTTCTGGGCGCTTGTGGGGGACGACTCCGACGAAGAAGAAGACGAGGGCAACCAAGTAAGCAGCCAGGTGAGTGGTGGTGGTTCGCCGAGGCCTCGCGAGGCTTGCTCGGTGGGTGACTTTGTCGCCCGTGCGGAGGAGTTAGGGGGCTCCATCAAGGCCGATCGCAGACGTGCTTTTGCACCTGGTGGTCATAGCTGTCGTCGTCTGGCGGCGCCGGATCTGGCGCCGCCCAGTGGCGCGGATGCGGGCCTAGAGGGCCGTTCGTGCGTCCTGGCGGAGGCGGGCCGGAGTGGCCAGGAGGTGGTGTTGCCGCCCCTCGGCCTCGGCGTGCTCGCCGGCGCTGACAGGGGTTGGCGGCGGCGGCGGGGTCGTCCTTGTCAGGGAGCTGCGTGCCGGTCTAGGGTTCCGCTGGCTCGGGCTGACGGGCTTGATTCCCGGTTGGGCCCGGAGGAGTGGCCCAGTCTGCCTCTGCTTGGGCCAGGAGGCCCAGCGGTGGCTTTGCCCACCTCCCAGTCTGGTGGGGTGCTGGGGTGCGCACCAGAGGTTGGGCCGTGCCTTCCCGGGCCGCTGGCCTCGAGTGCTCCTGCGGCCAGGCCCAGGCCCAATGCGGTGGCGGATGCGTGGCTGCCCCCTCCCCCTTATAAGTGGACGTGGCTGCCGAGGGGTGCCCTAGATCTCACTTTAGGGTTTCCCGCATCCCCTTCGCAAGTGCGGCGCTTTGGGCATCTCGCTCATCGCCTGGTCCGCTCCGCCCCCTCCCCCCCCCCCCCCCGCGTGCTCGTTCGCGGCCGCGGTGCAGATGGGATCCCGTTGCGCGGAGAAGCCTCCCATGTCGTCGCCGGTCCCGGCGGCAGCGTGAGCTCGATCTGCGAGTGCAGTCGCTTTCCAAGATGCCGGCGGGCCCGGCAGAGGATGGGGGCTGGGGGCCGCCCCCTCCTTGGTGGCTCGTAGAGCAAGAGCGGAAGAAGCAGGAGGAGCGCGAGCGCAAGAAGAAGAAGAAGAAGGAGGAGGAGGAGTACAGGCGGCGGGGGTTGGAGCAGAAGAAGGAGCTCAAGAGGAAGGAGATCCAACACCCTCTCTGCGGCGAAAGGGTTGGGGATCCCTATGCCAAGAAGAAGAAGCAGAAGGGGGGGGGGGGAGCTCGGCGGAGCCCAAGCGGGCGCCGCTGGCTTTGACCCCATGGGCTCGGCAGAGGCACCCATCCCCGTGGAGGGGACGGACGGGCCCGAATGCTTCAAGTGTGGCAGGGTGGGCCACTACGAGAACATGTGCTTTTTCAAGCCGTTGTGTGTCGTTTGCCATGAGGAGGGCCATGCTTCGACACTCTGCCCTTCGCGGGGGCGGCCCTTGATGCTGCAGATCATGGGCAATGCCATCCCCGACGAAGGCTTCTTCTGCCTTCCTTTCGTGGAGACGGAGGGTGAGGAGGTGCGAGCTCAGCTGGTGGCGGATGCGGCTGTCATCTCTGCGGCGCCCGGGCTGCTGTCGGTGCCCATCTTGGAGGCGGAACTCCCCCACCTCTTCGAAGGGGAGTGGGACTGGCAGGTGATGGTGATTGGCGACAACCTGTTCTCGGTCGTCTTCCCCAACAAGGCCATGCTGCGGATGGCAACTCGCAGCGGCAAGCTCTTCCTCTCCCTCAACAACATCATGGCTGAGATCAAGGAATCGCTCCCGGAGGAGCCCAAGGCCGAGATTATGCCGGACGTGTGGGTCAAGCTGTCGGGCGTGCCTCCCAAACATCGCCGCGTGGATCGCCGCGTGGATCGCCTCATGGACGGGACCGTCATGATTGGCCGCCCCATGGAGGTAGATAAGGCGTCGCTGGCGTGGCTCAGGCCGGTGCGGATACGCTTCGCTTGCCGCTCTTCGGCCAAGCTCCGTGGCTATGTCCAGATCTGGTTTAACAGTAAGGGATACACCATTAAGATGGAGGCCAAGTCGGACGGACTGTAGGGTGCTGCGCCCCCTCTACTACAAAAAAAATACACTTACGTGATGATACGTGTTTGTCACAGTAGGTCGCGTTTTTTGTCATGCATGTACATTCATGACAAATTTATGACAGAATCAAGATAGGCATACCTGTGCTGTCGTAGAAGTGTTCCATGACATTACCAAAATTATCGTCACGGAAGTGTCCACTTCCATAACGATAAATCGCGTCACGTCCTGCGTTCGTCAAGGGTGACCGACACGTGGCATCCACCGTAACGGAACGCCGTTAAGCTATCGGGTCGGATTTTGGATCCGATAACCCGTTAACAGCCCCAACCAATGGGGATTTTCCACGTGTAAAATCATCATTGGCTGGAGGAAACACGCGTGGGCTCACCGTTGGGACACATGTCATCCGCTCATTGGATCGAAGGCGCCTACGATACAACGACACGTGGCACGGCCCAATAGAGGCCCATTCATGTGAAAAGGCCGGCCCGTTTGACTTGGTCAAAAGGTGGCGGGCCGGCCCACGGAAAGCCTGTTAACGGCATGTTCACATATAGCCCATTTACCGCTAACCCAGGCCCGTCCACGCCCTATCCGAATTAGGCCCAGAGCGTCATCCGGGCCGTCCAATATGATTCCAAATTTTAACTTCCGGCCCATGTGTGGCCCATGACTTCTTTCGCCCATATGAGGCCCTTTTGTAACTCTTGGCCCATTAACGGCCGTGGTGAAATCGGCCCGTAATGAACAAAGGTATCACTTTATACCCATTAATGACCCGTTATTCTATTGGGTCGCTTCACTTCAAGTTATCTTCGGCCTTCTCGGGCCCATTGATTCTTGGGCTCATTTGCAAGATTCGATTTACGCTCTGACCCGTTCTTGTCATTTTACGCTTGTGGGCCAAATTCACGTCGTTCTGATCGGCCCGTTTGCGGGCCGTTAATACGTTTGGCCGTTTTCATGTAAAAAAAAACCGTTGGGTTGTTTTCATAGAGTTATCAAATACGGCCTATTAACGGCCCGTTATGGTCCATGAATTGTACGACACATGATTGGCGAAATGATGATACGCCCCGTAGAAGGCCCTTTGGATCTACGGCCCGTATGAGGCCCATGGATCTACGGCCCGTAGAAGGCCCATGGGCCGTGCGGCCCGTAGAAGGCTCATGGACCCTACGGCCCGTAGAAGGCCCATGGACCCTAAGGCCCGTATAGAAGGCCGATGGATCCTACGGCCCGTATAGAAGGCCAATGGATCCTACGGCCTGACGAAGGCCCATGGATCATATGGCCTGCAGGAGGACCATGGTTACAACTTGATCAGGTGTGTTGGCATGATTATTTTGGCCTAGTTACCAAAAATAGGCTATTGTGGCCACTAGAAAAACACAGAAAAAGAACTACAGTGACTACAAGCAAACAACTAAACAAGACAATAAGGAAATAAATAAGCAAGCAATTAAGGCTAGCCTATTACCTCTATTACACATATTACATCCACTGGGCATCAAAGTTCGCCACCAGTGCAAATATAGGGAACAAAGCAGCATATTACATACATTGTCCGTCAAAATTGGCCACCAAAGGCAAATAAACGCGGCGGTAAAACAAGAGCATAACCGAAACAACTTCGGAAGAGCTCAAGAAAGCGTTATCCTAGGTATCCACCATGTCGGCAATAAGCTTAGCAAGCTGATTAGCTTTGTCTTGTTTGGCGCTAAAATCCTCCAACGCTTCTTTGTTGCACCGTAAAGTATGCATCCGAATGCTCGGGGACTTCCGCAGTCCTTCCGCTTCTTGTCGCAAAGACACCGATCGATGTCTTTCGACTTGTAGTTGAGACTCAAGAAACCGAACTGATTCGCATGGAGTTTGAATAGCTTGTGCAAGCGGTAGTGGCCAAGAACTCGAACACTAAACCAAGACATGACTTTGGGGTTGTCTCGTTGTCTTCAAGATAGTCTTCCTTAGCTGTTTTATCAGCTTTGTTGGAGACCAACAAGGATGTGTCACTATCCTGAACCTTATCTACATTACTTCCTTTACCATTGCTTAATAAGGCACTCTTCCCCAATATTCTGTCAGCATTCTAAAAGAAGAAACAAGCAGACACATAACAAGTTTAGCATGTACTAGTATATGAAACTCATTTCGGTGAACCAGTTCATTAGTAAGGTGGACAGGATAAAACTACCAAGTCTTCTATTGCCAAGTACTAGTACATAATAAAAGCATCAAACAAACATATATCTATGTCCTATGGTCACTGCATTGTCTTGCCAAATCAAAATAGAGACACGGTTCAAATCATATCGGTTCAAGACAAAGCAAAGCGGTGAAAGAATACAAAGCGTGGGAAACTACACGGCACAACAAGATTTCAGATGGGTACCACGGGTCTACATGTACAACAACACTATTGGCTCTGTTGTGATGCTAGTAATGTGCATGATATGGAAGTCAACTGTATACACAATTGAAATTAAAATCAAAAGAGCTATTGATAAGAGCAAATCAGTTAAAGAAACATGTGTGAACATACCTGTTGTGCCATTGGAGTTTCGATTGGATCCTTCAATTTAAAAAAAAGTTTGTATCAGTAAATACAGTGAAACAAGAGCAAAGCAATCATAGTTAAAAAAGGCGCGCCTAAGCAAGCGCCTAAGCGAGCGCTTAAGCGCGCCTAGGCTCTAGGCGTTGGCAAAACGCATTGCACATAACTACGCTTGATCTGTGCATAAACTGCGCATAAGCATGCGCTTTGGTTAGTAAAGCGTAAGGTGGTGGCAAAACGCACAATTAACGCCTAGCGCTTTTTTGAACTATGATAGCAATTGAATCTTAAATTAGAACAGTTGTTCTTCAGGTTTAGGCACTTGTTCTACATGAACAGAGTACAGTAAAACGCAAGAATATAATACTTCAAAATAGAAAATGAGCTCATAGACCTTACCACATTCTTGGTTCAGGACCAAGATCTGAGAACAAGGCGTTCCAGTCATTGTCCAAGAAATGTGTCTCGGGAGAACGTAAGGGAATTTGATGAGTTTCTTTGCCAAGAAGTACGTTTTCTTTAGGTAATTCCGGTATTGCCACCAAGCATTCTTGAAGATAGCAGAGGTATTAGCACAGGTTACCTCATCCTGAGTTTCCAAATCGGTCCTTCTCTATAGAGAAAAATGGGAACATTTGATGTATTATAACCATCATGGAGGTAGGATGTATGGGATGAAGCAAAGTAATTGCCATGAATAACATTACTTACACATAACTCTGGACAAACACCTGAATCGCATTTTCCTTCATCTTCAGTATAATATTTCCAAGATGGGAAGATACGCACATACGATGTAACAACATCAAATGCGATAGATGCTAAACTACGACTGGTTGGTTGTGCTTCCTCCACGGGAATAGGCGTACTAACTGGTGGAGTTGGGGTTCGCCGTGATAGTACTGGCCCTTTGGGCACTGGAGCTGCCTTACTAACTGCTCTTGTTTGGGAGCTCTGTGGTGGAGATGGTGTTGTGTCAACAGGAACTGGGTTACTATCGGCTGGGGTTGGGGTTAGATTGGGTGAAGCTGGTTCTTTGTCCATCGCAGTAGGGGTACAATCTGCGAGAGTTTGGGTTATGTGTGGTAGGGCTGGTTCTTGTGCATGTACAACCGGGGTGCTATCTCCACCAAGAGGTAGCATTGTTTTATTTGAAGACCGTGTTTTTATTCTACTAGATACCGCATCACCCGCGCCAATTCAAATGGCTGATAAACAGGAAACATCGTGGACTGTACAGACATTGTATGAGAGGCAGATGCAATAGATAGTGTGGACAAAAGAGGGCATGAAATAGTTGACATGTATATTGTTTAACTAAAACAGATAGCATGACATAATTTCACGTATATGATGTCTATCTAAACTGGAGATAGTGTGGAAAAAAGAGGGCATGAAATAGTTGACATGTATATTGTTTAACCAAAACGGATAGCATGACATAATTTCACATACATGATGTCTATCTAAACTGGATAGCATAGCATAACATAATTCAAAGATATGATGAATAACTAAACAGGATCGCATGACATAATTCACCTACATGTTATCTAAGTAATCAGGATCGCATCATTTAATTCATATATGTGATTTATATGCTAAACAGAGGGCATTCGATATGATGTCTGAACTAAGAACATTGTGTTGAATATTGTGTATATGATGTCTAAACTATGCAATGCAAGACACCGTATGCATGATATGAGCAGTATAACCGTGCCAAGTTAGAGCATACACCTCAGTGGGGGAATAGGACTGGTCATCTCTCCCTGAATCCATCTCTGAGGAGCTATCGGGACCCAACAAGAGATCTGCTTCGACAAATAGCACTGTCTGCTCTGAAGGCCTTGTTTTCACTCCAGATTTTTCCATCTCCCACCCAAATGGCTGATTCACAGGAAGAGTAGTTTAATGTACAAACATTGTCGACAAATGGAAATGTAATGAAGAAAAGGATGGGCAAGATATCATTCAAATATATGATGCACAGTTAAACAGGATGGCATTGCACATTTCACATATATTATGGCTGGCTAAAAGACATGAGACTGCATAATTCCCATATATGATATAAAAACTAAACAGGTGGCATTACAGAACATGTCTAAACTAAGCAAATGACATATATGATGTCAAAAGTAGGCACTTTGCAAGGCAACATATGCATGATATGACTAACATCATCATGCCAAGGTAGAGCAAACACGTTGGGTGTTAATTAGGAGTGGTCAGCTGCGTCTGAATACGCCTCAGAGCAGATATCTTCCTCTGGATTACAATCTGCAGAGGAGTGGGGAGGGTTTGCCATTGAACCCACCATGGAGCGATGTATGCATGACATTGTATTGCCGCGCAAAACTCTTCTCTTTTTCTCTACATGTTCAAAGCATGGACTGTACAATATCTGACATGCATACGAAAAAATATGGTGAGATAATGTAAGGAGAGCCTACAAAAATTTAGAGTGATGGTAACAACCAGTGGATGGATCCAAAAATAATGATAGCAGGCTGATGATTGCTTTAAATTAATAAAAAGACAGATGATGATTGCTTTACTATTTGTTTCCCACCCAAGATGAACAACATAGGCATACCCTAGGTGAACCAGAGATATTAGATGACATACTATTCATTGCTGCCTCGATATGTGCCCCACAACTAATTTAGAACTCAAGTTTTAACATTAATTTGGACCTGACTTTGGAGTCCAAGAGCTGAACAGACGATAAAGTAGCGAGGTAAGTTTAAGCAATGCATAACATAAGGTAAACAAAAGAGTGCGACCTCTCTTGTGGACCCGTGTACTCCTCGGGTTCATCTGCCGAGTCGATGATGGTGATGCCGTTGCGGTGGGTGGTGCCGCGAGGAAGGAGATCTGAGGCGGCGAAAGACGGTCAGGAGTCGTGATGTCTGGTTTGTTGGATGCTTCTGTCGATGGAGCAGCTCAGGCGAGGTGGACGACGTCGTGGCAGGAGCAGGACAAACCACAAAAAGTTCCCTTCGACACGTACCTGTAACTGAAGTTCTGTAAGGGCTCATTTGTCTTGCATGATTCTTAAAACGCAGGGATAGGAAAAACACCAGAATAGGATAGGAAAATGCACATGGTAAACAGAGCATTTGTAAACACAGGATTTCTATCGACTTGGGTGTTTGGTTAGGAATTGGAAGAGCAGAGGAATGCAAAGAAACATGGCCAAAATAAAGTGAAACCATATGAAAGCATGTACAGTTAGAATGTTATTTTGGCACTAATGCACTTAGTCTTGTTTTCATGCATAGGATTTTGAAAAGTAGGTCCAAGTGGATGTTTTGCTTCATTCCTTTCAACAAAATGCATGAATAATTGAATAGTAGAGTGCCATTGGAAAATTCCCTATTGCTATGTTTTTCCGTTGAACCAAAATAGCCCTAATGGATCGACGTGAATGTATAGTAATAAGTGATGCGACAAGTGTACAACCTCTTTGTCAGAAGCCGTGTCGACCTCAAAGATCATTGGATTGGTCATTTGAAAGCGGTTGAAGCGAGAGGTGGCTGTCGCCGGAGGTGTGGAGGAAGATCTCGAGGAATCAGAGAAGCGGCGTCCGAGCACTGCTGCTGTTGTGATGGATCCTTCGCTGTTGGAGCAGCTCCGGTGAGCCGCAAGACGTCAAGGCTGAAGGAACACAAGACAGACATCGTCAATCTCAAGTGGGATTCTAATAGCATCTCCAATAGATGATGTAAAATGGATGTAAAATTAGCATCACCAAAAACCACCTGACTACAACAGATGAGGTAAAAACTATTGACTCAAATTAATCACAAAACTGAAATTTACTGTGGAATCTGAATGCTACTGTCGAAACTGAACGCAATGGTAGCAGAGAGGCATTTGACATGTAGTTTAGGGAGGGCTTGCAGTTTACCTTCAACCTGCACCCCCATGAGCCGCCAGCCACCACCGGTCGAACCGCCGGCCCCAGCGCCGCCTCGCCGCCCCGAAACAACTCGCCACCGCCGCCCCGGCCAGCCCTCTAGGCCCCCCACCCTAAACCCTAAGATAGATAGTGGGTACCTCTCCGACGAGCCCCCGTCCCCGCTGCAGGTGGTTCTTCCTTAACTCCGGCGAGCCCTCCCCAACCCCTGAAAATCGACTGACCCAAAAGTCGATTCAGTCGACTGAAGTGTGGCTTAATCGGAGCAGAGCAGCAGCACGAGCGAGGGGGAGAGCAAAGAAGCAGAAGAATGGGCGAAAGCGAAATATCGTGCGAGAGCTGGAGCAAGAAGAAGCTGAAGGAAGGAAGCGACGCCGTGAGCAAAGCAGCAGATCCGGCTGGTATGGCCGCCGCCGCCGAAGGGGCCTCACACTAGGGGAGAGCCGCCGTGGAGATGTCACTCGTGGCGCCGGCTTCAAGGTAGCCGCTTCATGGGGGTGCGAGATGGAGCATCGTCGGTTCCGGGAGGTCGAGTTAAGCAGAAGGTGTGATGCGATGAGTGTACAACCTCTTTGTTGGCGCTGAGTAGGCCTCGGCTTCGTCCGAGGAGTCGGTGAGGATGTTGCGGTTCCGGTGGAGCAGGTTAAGGCGGCGCTGTGGGGATGGAGCAGCCGCGATAGACGAGGCGATCGTTGGAGCAGCTCCTTGGAGGTGGAGGACGGGGCGGCTGAACCGACGGGACGGCGAGATGGATGACGGATCCTCATCCGGGGAGGTGGACGAGGGACGTCGAGCTGTTGCGGTGGACGACATCGTCGGGAAAGAGGCTCCGGCTGGGCAGCGGTGACGTGGCGGACGGAGGAGGGTGGGGTTTCGCGGCTAGAGCGGAGAGGTTATGGCAGCCTAGGATTTCAAATGGCGAAAAGGGGGCGATGGGAGGGGGTGAAGCATGACTTAGGGACGCGCTTGTCCAAAATGTACGGTGTGTTACAAAAGTACCCCCAACCGATTTGAACTAGCGGGCCTTTCGGCTTAGGGTTAGAAGGGGGTTTCGCGTGTCGGGATTTGGCAGCTGGAGGGAGTTTCCGTGGGCGTTGTAATTTCGGGATAGCAAGGCGTGGGTTGTGAAGGCGCCAGTTTTGGGAGCACGATATCTGAATTTTCGGGATATAACAAGACGTCGGTTGAATTTTAGGGACAAGCCTAACGTGTAGTAATATTGTACTTGTACGTACCAAATCAATTCGCACTTCCTTCAACCAAAAAGAAAATGAAAAAAATAAAACTATTCACACCACACAAAGAGAGAGTCTTGCCCCGTTTTACTATACAAATGCTATTCAAAGCTACTCCCTCCTTCCATCTATATAGGGCCTAATGCGTTTTTTCGATGCTAACTTTGACCAAATATTAGAGCAATGATATATGACATGCAACTTACACAAAGCACACCGTTAAATTCGTCTGTGAAAGGTTCTTTCAATGATATAATTTTCACATTGTGCATGTCATGTATTATTAATCTTGTCAATAGTCAAAGGCGGTCTTAAAAATCTCATTACGCCCTATATAGATGGAAGGAGGGAGTATGAATCCATGTTATGTCCGATTAAATTTTTCGCTTGTCAGATAATGCATGTAACCTACTCATACCAACATTTTAGTGCATTCCAAATGTCTATACTACCGCTGCAATTCGAACTAAATTTGAATTCGTTTCTCTATTTCAATAAGAATCTACAATCATGATTGTTGCCAACTTCAACCATAATTCGTGTATTACCTTAATAACACACCACATGATTACTATAGAGATAGATATGAACTATGTGTACTACGTGAACTCGAATTCTATTTTTTGAATACACTTGATGTTGATTACAAATAATAGTACATTTGATGTACTAACTATATATTCATAATCTAAACCATGTTCCATACGTACACCGTGTTTATCACATAAAGTATAGTGCCCGCCCCTACATTATGACAAGTATTTAGACCTGAGTTGCAAAAGCCACACATTAGCCCAAATTATAATCAATGTTCTACATTATGATATCTTCTTTCAAGTATCCGTATCCACTTTTTATAATGAATTATGATCTTTGTTCGCCTTTTACACCTTCACGATCCTCTTCTATTTGTAGCTAGCTAGCGCTAACTTTCTATCGTGCATGCACACGCCGCCCCCTCACACACCCTTAGCGTCCCCTCCATCGCAAGCATGTTCATTATTTCTCTTTAGGTCGTCCACCAGCGGTGTGTGTAGGCCCGGCTCCTTCTTTTCTCGCACACACGGTCGATATACCTCTCTAGCCAAGTGTGCCTACAACAAACACATATATACTTCCCCTCTTCTCTTCTCACCGTCCATGCCTCCATATGTCCAATACGATTCCACGTAGGTGCACACTCCCACCCCTCTTTTCATTAATCACATGCTCGCACACTCCTCCCCCCTCGACATGGTAGGCCTCTCGCACCACCTCCTAGCCACACGCTCTCCCCTTGTCTGCCTCTCCGGACCTTATTTGCTTGTAACACATGCAAAGGCAGTATATGAACTGATCTCCCTACATATAGCCAGGTCGACTATAATTCGTTTTCACCAAGCACCGATACACTTACCTTGCTAGTTATGTCTCTCCTTTTCTCGGACACACGACGGTTGATCTTCCTATGTAGTTACGCATGCTTACCACAACCATATCTTCTCCCCTCATCATCCTTGAATACCTCCCGACCCGTCTCTCACACGCACGTGCATAGACAGATAGACATCCCCCGCCCTCTCTTATTGATATTGCACTCATACCCTTCGTTTGTCTAGCAGGCCTCTCCCACCATTTGTGAGACGCCACTCCACCACCAACCCTCTGACGCTCTACCTTTGTATTTTTACCAACCTTATTCCTCTGCTACACATATCCATGGATGTCGATCGATCTCCCTCAATACATAGCTAGGTCTCTCTCCTTCCCCACACATATACTAGTCGACCGGTCTCTACCCCCCTCCCCCCACCCCACACACACACACACCGATAGTCGAACGTTGTAGGTAGGTATCCATGCCACGGAGAAGAACTGCACCCCTACCCTCTCAAATTCCAGTAGGCCAGCCGCCCTATATCTTTGACGTGGGCAAACACAAATTCGATGGCACTCTTTATCGATTGCGCAGCCACACACTTCATCCCTGTTTTCAATTCTATCGATATCTCACGTCCATGACTCCGTTTCACACACATTGCATATGTTACGTTTTCTGATTGAGATATCATCAACACATTGCCTCTGCTTCGCACAAACCATCTCTCTCACACCCACCCATGTAATGCATTCTGCACCTAAAGAAGAAGTGCATGCAGATTTACATACTCACGCCTTCGTTCCGGCCACACCCGCGCGGGTACACAGTGGAGTTTGTTTCTGTTTGAAAAGGCAGCCCACGTGATAATTTGATGCGTGTAGCGGTTGTTTACTCGAAGGAGGGTCGGGTACCACGCCTAGAATATAAAACGATTGCCGTGGGAAAATGGAAAAATGGGTTTGTCTCTCGTCACACCATCTCACACAAGGCCGTCGTGGCCCCCCCCCCTCTCTCTCTCTCTCTCTCTCTCTCTCTCAGCGTTGGTCAGTAATCCGGCCGCATCCCGTCCGTCGCCGGAAAGGGAGGATGTGCATTGTCTCTCCGTTCGACGGTGTTGAGGCAGCTTGTCCCGACCTGCGGTACCCGCCGTTCTCTATGACCAAGCTCCGGCGCGGTAGGGCCTTCGCCACTTGCTCGCTGCCTCAGTATGGGCACATCCCGGCCGCCGGCGTACTTTCCATCTTGCAATCTCGTCCTCAAACCATTTTTGATAAACCACCATGTGCTATCTTTCCCTTTTTACATGGAACATGCTTCTTTTTTGTCGGTGTATGTGTCTTCAACTCGTGTTATTGGGCAGTAATTATTTCCTTTCGACTTCCTTTTGCAAACAGGGCTATCCATTTTCACCTCGTTGCTATTGTGACCTTTTGGTGAACTCCACAAATCACTCTTCTGAAGAGTGTTTTGTGCAGTTCCGCCAAAATGTCACATGGGCAACGTTTTTACATTTCTGTGGGACTGCGGAAAGGGAGATTGGTTTTGCTATCCTCCTCATCCAACTCCGTGCCTAATCTTCTCCAACAAGAAGTTAGTCCTAAAGAGAGATCGTAGAGGTGATCGGCTTCTATTTATGTGTGTTATGTTTCATCATCTAGTTTTCCACCATTATTGTAATCACACTGACTGGATATCTTTGCAAACAGGGATGGTCCGCCCGATTTTAGTGGAGCTGCACAAAATGATCGGATTGTGGTGTCCTTCATACACCTATTTTTGGCCATGAGCTGGGTGAAACTAGCTGCCAAGCAATGAACACTATGCCAAGGAAATGGAGCCATGCCTACGAACAACATCGATCAATTATTTTTTTCTTTATTTGTGCACCTTCTCACAACTTTGTCTTCAGTTGTGATGTGAATATTGGCGCAGATCTGCGAACCATTGAGATGCATTATCCATGGTAGTTTCATTTGTATTTGATGGAATGTTGTAACGAGATAATCTCGAGGCAAGACACATGAATCCTAAGTTGAAACCTTTTTTTTCCTGCGGGAACCAGAGTTGAAACCTTCATAGCATCACAGTACAATTTCATCAAAATTATGCGTACATATAAACAAATCCTGAAGGATTGATAGCAATGCCATAAACAATTCATCTTCGCTTTAGCCGACATGTTGGACATCCGCTCCACCTGCCATGCAGCAATATTGAGTGCACAACACAACTTCAGGAAAGATTCACCCGGTCGCTATACCGCAGTAGTAATGACTAGTGAGCAATCAAATCACAGAGCCCCACCTTCGCCACAAGAAGTTGCTCGGACGAAGCAACCATCATTTCTCTGTTCCTTGAATCACCGGTACTCCCATATTCCCACAAGAATAAGTTGCTTGGGCGAATCAACCATCACTATATCCGCTCTCGTGTGATGACCACAGAGCTATCCATTCAGATTGCATGTTAAAAAATAAAGGTCGATAACTAATGCGGCAAACTTAAAAAACTAATGCGGCACCTCGTGCCAACGCAGCGAGATCGCATTTGCACGAGAAATTATACACCATGTTTCGTTGACATGTGGTCCTGCTCCAACATATCAGTGAGACGACGGCGAGTAGTAGGAGTATTTCTGAACCGACGAGTAGTCCGGGGAGCCCCTTCGTGAACCGTGGCAAACTGGCAACCGTCCACCAACTCTTCGCCTTTCCCTCTCGATTTGGAACTGCTGTCGCACGCTCTTCCTCTCCCTCCTCCATTTTCCTTCAGCCCTTGACCCTTTCTTCTGCCATTGTTCGATCATCTTCTCCATGGAGGGAAAAGGACGGAAACGACCCCGTTATTCTTGCCCCGATCTGAAAGATGACGTGGTGGAGGAACTCATTGATCGGTGCAACGTCATCACCTCGGCTAGCATGGCAGGTTCGTTCAAGCCCATTCTTGACTCAACTAATAACACATTACAAGGAACCCAAGAGTCAAGGAGCGGTTTGATCTCCCCATCTTCTTCGCCAGTGACCACGATGATCGGCGCCACACGACGGAAGCCTCGCCCTGTGCAAGTTGATGCCGCTTGATAATGATACGTATGATGTTAAGATGCCATCGCTTGAGGGCAAGGCTTGAGCAGGCGCAAATGGAGATTGGGTTGTTTACATTGGGTCCAACTGCGAGTGGGAACTTGTGAATGAGTACACTCGTGACTGGGTTCCACTTCCAAAAATCTCAGCAGATCGCCTGCAGGTTGAGCACACCGGTATTGTACGCACGTTCAAATACAATCATGGTGACTGTCTTCTACGAAAGATAGCAATTTCTCGAGTAGCAACTGTGTCTATACCTCAGACATTAGCGTGGTTCCCTACCCTGGTACTGATATAGTGGCCGCTTCAGCCTGGATGATCAGTCCTGCGTTGGTCTCGAGATCGACAATAGATGCCCCGTCCCAGAGAATCACTTATGGTTCAAAGCAAGCGTTTCCAACACCGAGGAATGGTTGAGTTGAAGTTCATTTCATTGCTTGTTATTTGTTGTGTGGTGAAAACTTTAGTATTTATAATGTATCCTCGTTGTCGATGTGGGTTGATGACCTGTTGTATGTAATAAAATGATATGCATGTGATAAACTTACTAAATTTATGAATGGCTTTCGAGTTGCTTCTGTGAGTGAGTGGTGCGACGAGGCAAAAAAATATTTTCCGAATACATAATTGTACGTGCATTGCAACAGGTTATTGGATGACGCCAATCAACAATAGTATTACACTATTTGTACTAGCTTCACATGCTTCGTGCGTCCTGCGGGTGTTTTTACTGTAGCCATATTGTACGTAACCAGCACCTCGAATCCTCGATACTAGTACTATATAGTAAGTAGTAGGAGTAGTAGGGTGGCATGGGCCAGAACAAGCATTCACGCCCGTGAGTACGGCACACGCCACCAAAGACGACTTCCATCTCGACACCATATTTCTTGGAGTCCGTGCTAGAGCAATCTCTTCAACCTCATCGTTTCTCTAACTCAGCCACGCCACGCGGGCGAGGTGGGGGTTTGCCGATAGTCGGTTTCCTCAATCGCGGTCCCACTTGTAAGGCCAACTCCAACGCTCTATCAATATATGGATGTACTCTTCTTCCCAATACAAAAACTTGCATCCATTCTACTCCCTCCGTTGCACAATACATGCCTTCTACTACCTCCGTCCTGGTTTATAGGTCCCCTTTGTAGTCTGTGTCAAATTTTGACTAAAGATTTAACTAACAAAATGTTAATGCATGTCAAGAAAAATTATCTCATTGGATACGTATTTGAACATAGTTTTCAAAAATATAATGTTTGGTGACATGCGTAAACATTTTGTTAGTTTAATCTATGGTCAAAATTTGGCACGAAATATAATGGGGACCAATAAACCCGGATGGAGGTAGTATTTGTCAAAATATATATGTATCTAGACATGTTTTAGTATATAGGCACATCCATTTTTGGACAAATGGAAGTCAAGTACTATTTTGGAACGGAGGGAGTACACAATAAAATTTTTAAGTTAGCACAACTAGTCTAATCCGAGAGCACAACCGAAGATTTGGTCGGGTTCTTCCTCCTTTTGCCGACACGTGGGACATCCAACATCCAGGTCGTGTCATGAAAGAAAATAGAGTGGTACTAGTAGTTGATAAGTTGAAGCCACGAGATGTGCATCTTGGGTTAAATCAGAATAGAATCTTACTACTCTTGAGTAACTCCAAAAGCTGCCACCGAAGATCTTTATTGATTTGTTTTTCATCGCCAAAGACGCCGAGGTGAAAGATGTGCAGGCTTAGTGGGTCCTCTTATGCTTTCAGCGACATGTGGGGCCGCATGTGAGCAAAATGATGATGGGCTCATTGGCTGAGAAGAGAGATAGAGGAGGGCTGAGCACGGATCGCAGGAAATTTGTTCTACGTAACCAGCACCTTGATATTCACGTGTGGTTGTTTCTAGAATAAAAAGGAGGTACCCCTACTTATGTTACTCCCACTACGCTTAGCCTAAGGTTAGTAGGTGACCTTGCGCTTGGCTCTTCGCCTCTTCCTAAGTCGATGGTTCTACAAGAGGGCTTCCGCAATCGACACCAAATGAACTGCTGCACGCCCACCGCTTGTAATCAAAAGTTTATCCTCGTCATGAGCTATCACAAGACGCTGCTGCGTTAAGGGAGAAGGCGTAATCAAGCTTATCGCCGTTCTGCGAGTTGACGGGACACATCAAAGTTATTTACTAGTAGTATGTACTCTCTCCAAAAAAGGGCTGACCATGTCATTGCTACCATCCCGTGCTCCGTCATTGAGTACGTGCACTATTCACGCGTTGCCGAGGAGAAAAAATATTGCGTAGGTGCCATCGGCGCACGATTCACTTACGAAAAGGGTTTCCCCCGCTCAAGACGACTCACTTACGCATCGCTTATCCGATTATCTCCATTTTCTTGCATGACACGTGCACCTTGGTGCTAGATGTCTCGCTTGTTGGGAAAAGGATGAACAAAGCTCACGTAAAAGAAAAGAGTTGAAGAGCATAGATTCCCGACGACCGAGGAGGAGCAAGGAACCTTGCACGTTTTCCCCTGTTTTTTGCCGCCTGCCCACCTATAAACAACTAAAAGAACATGAACTTTTCGCTAACCACTAGAAACGGTACATCATGATGCTAAGTTGAAGATGTTTTATACTCCCTCCATTCCCAAATATAAGTCTTTTTTAGATATTTCAATAAGGGACTACATACGAAACAAAATGAGTGAATCTACACTCTAAAATATGTCTGCATACATCAGTAGGTTGTAGTCTATTTGAAATGGCTAGAAAGACTTATATTTAGGAACGGAGGGAGTAGTTTATATTGAATTATTGATAACCGCGCAACAAGCCACACATGTACACAAGCTGTCGGGGCAGGCTGATCTGGCCCCCGAACACCTATGGGGCCGGCGGACCGAGCCCCTTTCGGTTCGGCGGGGAGCGAAGGTCGCACGAAGAGCAGATCGAGGCGAAGCACGCGAGAGGTTTTACCCAGCTTCGAGCTCTCCTGAGAGATAATACTCCTACTGCTGCATGTCTAGGTGTATTATGCGTTCTTGCTCAGAGCGCTCGAATGCTACAAAGATGTATGAGCTGCTAACGAGATCGAAAGCGTGGAGGGAATCGATCGACCAACCAACCCTTTCTACGCTATGCATGGGCCTCCTTTTATATGCTCAAAGGGGCTCCGGCAGTGGCAACGAGACAGGGGTACAAATGTAAAACTAGTGGTTGGTACACCTACTTGTACAAAGGTATAGTGTAATATACCTAACTCGACGCTGGGGACAAAGGTATTAAATGCCCATCTTGTCGCCTGTCGGGCAAGTCGATCTGGCCCCGAACACCTATGGGGCCGGGCGGACCGAGCCCCTTCGGTTCGGGCGGGAGCGGAGGTCGCATCGAAGAGCAGATCGAGGCGGCATCGCCGAGAGGTTTTACCCAGCTTCGGAGCTCTCCGGAGAGATAATACTCCTACCGCTGCATGTCTAGGTGTATTGCGTTCTTGCTCGAGAGCGCCGAATGCTACAAAGATGTATGAGCTGCTAACGAGATCGAGCGTGGAGGGAATCGATCGACCAACCAACCCTTTCTACGCTGCGCATGGGCCTCCTTTATATGCTCAAAGGGGCTCCGGCTGTGTGGCAACGAGACGGGGTACAAATGTAAAACTAGTGGTTGGTACACCTACTTGTACAAAGGTACAAGGTAATATACCTAACTCGACGGCGGGGACAAAGGCATTAAATGCCCATCTTGTCGCCCTAACAAGGCAAACAGGATCGTTAAGGGCGCCACCGTCCGCCACGATGGCAAACTTGTCACCGCCGTTTGCCACCTCGCACCGCTGGCTGCACACCTTCCGCCACGCCAAGACTGAAAGGCCCCTGTGGCAACACGTTAGTGGATGCGCCGGAGCGTAGGTACAGAGAGGTCTGCATGCAAGCGCCTTGCCGCGTTGTTATCTTTGTCGCCCGGAAGCTTGTCGCCATCGGGCCTTCCCGGCAAGCTCCTCTTGCCGGGCCTTGTCTTGTAAGTGCTCAGGGTGGCCTTCCCGGCAAGCTCCTCTTGCCGGGGCCTTGTTTCCTATGTGCCTTGGGTGGCCTTCCCGACAAGCTCCTCTTGCCGGGGCCTTGTCTCCTTGGCTTGAATACTTTGTTCTTGAATGGCTCCAAAGGATCCACGGAGGTCCTTGGCGGTCACCCGGTAAGCCTTGCCGCGGAGGGCTGCAATCGCCTGCGTGCACAAGTTCGGGATACTAGGGTACCCCTACTCTAGTACACCGGCAGAGCCCGGCTGGGCCACACGGTGCCGAAGCGCTGTTGGGCTGCACCAAAACAGGGCACGGGCACACGCGGCCCGGGTCACACCATAACTCACCCCGGACCCACCACGTCCCCCACGAACGGCACGCATTGAACGTGGCGTCGTGTGAGAGATCGTGGGCGAGGTCCTGGGGGTTTCTTTATTCGGGAAATCGGAACGTCCGCCCCCTCCCCCTTTATAAGCAGGGGAAACAGGGGCACGTCGCCTACCTTGCCGATGTCTTGTCCCATCGAAAACCACCGCTGCTCCCCATTTCTTCTCAAGGTTGAAAGAGAGCAGCGCTCACTTCATCGCCGCCAGACACTCAACGCCGTCGATCTCCTCCACCGCCTCCGCCATGGGCCCGAAGCCGACAAGGGAAGACCGTGAAGTCGGGCCGAGGCGCCGCTTGCGGCGCCAGCGGAAGGAGCGGTTGTCTTCCCCCTCGCCGAGGGAGCCGAGGGAGAACTACTACCTCTTCGTCGACGGAGACGCCAAGCATCCGCGCACGACGGTACTCCCCGCCGCTGGCAGAACTGGCCCGACGGGTACCCTTCTTCACGCTCTTCTTCGCGGGCTCTGCCGCCCTTCTCTGAGTTCTTTTGTGACATTATGAACACCTACGGGTTCCGCCTCCTTGATTTCACCCCCAACGCCGTTCTGACCATGGCAGTTTTCGCACATCTCTGTGAAAACTTTGTCGGAGTCCACCCAAATGTAGCTCTTTTCTGCCACTTCTTTTTGCCCCGAGCCGAGAGAGGAGAGCCCCTTGCCGGAGGAATTGCTTGGGTCTCTGTGGTCGGCAAGAAGGAGGCCTATCTGGAGGGAGAGCTCCGTAGCAAATGGGAGGAGTGGAGGGCAGATTGGTGCTGGATCGTTGAGGAGAACCTGCAGCCTTTACCGCCCAAATACCAAACCCCAAAGAGTACGCTGCAATGATTGGAGAAATCTGGCCCCGGAGGATGCTAGGTTGAAGATTGCAGTTACCGAATCCTCCGCCTCAGCTTGCCGGACTCATCAGAGGCACTGCTTGGCGCGGACTTTCTTCGCCGCAGACGCTTCTTTGCAGGAGAGAAGGAGACCTTCCGGAATTTCGTAACGCCGCAGACATCATGAGGCTGCGCCCAGGCCTCAACTTCAACTTCACTGTCTTGGAGCTTGACGCAATGCTCTTAGAGCTGTTCAAGCCTGATCCTGATCATCCGGAGATGTTTAGGTTGCCAAGGGGCGTCGTTCCGCTGTGCAACAACTCGTCGCTCGACCGCATCCGTGCAATGATGCCGTTGTACGACTCCCACGGAATTGTCCCCACTTGGCAAGAGCCGGCAGACGACGTCGTGCGGCAGTTCTTCGACAATCTAGTGGAGATGCCGGTCCGCCCCAATGAGCAGAGGGGCCTCACCCGCGACACCACTGACGCATTTAGATGCAGCGATCGCCACCGTGCTAGAAGAGGCGGCGGCAGGCTGCCATGGGCGAAGTTTGGCTTCACTGTGGAGGAGGCAGAGGTAGCCGAGGCGGCAAGCCTTGTCGAGCGAAGGAGTTCGCCGGGCGAGGAAGAGCTTGCCGAGCTCAAGCCGAGTCGAGCGAGCCCACCGAGGGCGCATCCTCTCCACCTCCAAGCAGCTTGTCATGAAGTGAGCCACCGGCTCCACCGAGAAGGCGTCTTCGCAGGGCCGAGACGCAGCTGGGCGGCAGACGGGCCAACAGCCGCAGCGCCAGCTGACGCGCTTCCACCGCTGCAAGCACTGTTGCCAGCGGAGCACCTCACACCGCGGCAGTAGCTGGGCGGGCCTCGCAGGCCACCGTCCCGCCCCGCCAAGCGTCAAGGGAGCCCACTCCTCCGCCTCGTCGTCACGGAGGCGGGCTAGACCACCTCTCCGCGCTCAGCTCCGACGAGGAAGAGGAAGAGTAAGATTCCTTATTGTACTTGTAATTCTTCGATTTGGTTCCTTGTCTTGTATCTGATCTGCTTTACTCTGAATCCATTCCTTTTCAGGACGCTGGCCCAGAGGATGTCGAAAAGGGCCAAGACCCCGGCGATTGTCGTCGAGGACGAACCTACTGCGACGGCAGGAGGCGCGTCCGAGACAACCTTGCCGGATGAGGCAACTCTCCTTCAAAGCAGCCCCCAGCGCAGCCCCCAGCGTAAGTATATGGTCTATTTCTTGCTGTTCGGCGTGCATGGGTGCTTTTTCCTTTGCTGATATCTGACTGTTGACTTGTGTAGGAGCAGAGCAGCCTCCTTCCGCTTCGACTACGCCGCCAAGGGTGGATTCCCCGGCAAGGGAGCGCTCCCCGGCAAGGGAGCCTTCTCCGGCAAGGGAGCCTTCCCCGGCAAGGGAGCCTTCTCCGGCAAGGGGCAGCTCTCCGGCAAGGGAAGGCACCAGCGATCGCTTGGCGGCGGAGACCATGACCGCAGCCCCCGGCGCCGGTAACCTTCTTGCCTGAGTACTTCCCTTGTGTTTTTCTTCTTCTGATTTTATCTTCGGATGTTTGCTTGACTTTCTTCATCCGTCCGCCACAGAGCCAATGGAGACCGAGGTCGCCGGCGAGGAGGACGTGCGCGGCAACACTGACGAAGCCGCCGGCGTGGAGGAAGAAGCCGGCGCTGACGAGCCTGCCGACGAAGAGGCCACCAAAGCTGCCGCCGCAGAAGCTGGCGAGGGTCCGGCGATCGATCGACGCACTTCGAGGCTGCAGGAGCGCCAGCGCTACATCGACCGCCGATCCCTCCGCCCGCTGCTGCAGCGTCAGTTCAAGAACCCCAGCCCTACGCCTACTTGAAGACCGGGCGCGGGCGTTTTCATCAAGCTCCCATGGGAGTCGAGCCCAGGCGCCGCCAAGGAGAAACCTTCGATGAAGAGCTGCTCGCCTCCATTGGCCGACGCTTAGTTGACGCGCCAAGCAGCAGCAAGCGAAGCTCGAGGAGGAGCAATTGCCGCGAAGCCGCTGTCGCTCTACCGCGCCCGACAAGCCAAACTGGTGTCCCGGGAGGCGCTTGTCGCGAAGGCGGGAGCATATATTGAGAAGCACGCGGAGGAGCTCCGGGGCCGCAACCAGGAAGCTCTCCGATCTTTGGCGGAGGAGCGGGAGCAACTCGCCGAGGAGCGCAAGGCCTTCATCCTCGAGAAGGCTGCAGCTGAGGAGGAACAGCGGCTTGCCGTCGAGAAGCTGTCTCACAAGGAGGGTGAGTCATGCAGCGGAAGGTCAACCTGACAGCCACGAGGAGGATCTCGCCATGCGTGAGGAAACACTTGGCGGGGCTCTCAAGGAGGCAAAGGATGCTGCCAAGCTGCCGAGGCTGCCAAGAAGGAGCCGGAGACGGCGGTGGCGCAGCTTGGAGGCCAGCCTCAAGAAGAGTGGCGAGGAGCTTGCTGCACTCAAGCACGAGCGAGAAGGACGCCTACACTCTTGGCGAGCTGCAGGCTGCCTCGCCGAGAGGAGCAAGGAGCTCAGCGCCGCCAGGAATCCAATGTAGACCTTGAGTTGAAGCTAACTACTTTGACTCAGACACTGGACGGGCGCCAAGGAGCGGGAGGTGGCCTCAAGGAGAAGATCAAGGCCGACGAGGAGCTGGCTGCAAATCTTGTTGCCACCAGTAGCGCCTTGAGGGAGAGTGTGGAGCATCGGACCAAGGTCTCGTGGATATCAGCCGCCATCCACAACGAAATGATGGAGCTGGGATGGTGGATCTTGGATACTCCTCCGACGAGCACCTCCAACCCAGCGCCAAGCTTAGCTTATTCTTTAAGGGCGTGCAGGACGGGCCTCCAGCGACTCGGAAGAGGTCCCAAAACAGCTGGCCGAGGAGTCGCGCCAGATCTGCGCTGGAGCTCTCCAAAAGGTGCCGATGAAGGTGGCCTTCCGCAATCCGGGCCTCAACTTCACCAACGCCCTCAAGTCTCTCCCGCCACGGATGCTGATGTGGAGGCGCTCAAGACCCTTGTCGCACCCATTGTGGACAGGGTGAGCGGAATCAAGAGGGCCGAGGGTGGTCGCGTAGATTAGGCCGCCTGCTTTCTCTTGCTCTTGCCGCTGCTAGTCATGTCATAGGAACAATCCATTAGAGCTGCGGCAAGCTATATTGTAATATAACTTTATTTTGGATATCAATTGCTATGCTATTTCCTTTACTTGATTCCTTCCTTTGTATGTTTTTGCCTTACGCTTTTAGAGAACTTGTCGGTGCGGGCACCTGAGCTGCGAGCGCTGAGTGCGGGACGTCAGCAGCCTGTTGGCGGTGCCGCTTCCGACAAGCAACCTTGTCGCAACTAGTCACAGCTCATTTAAGTTGTTGAGCGGACTCGAAACAAAGTAAGGGCGCAACTAGCTACGAATTGGTTCCTCTGCGCACAGGTTTTCCATACAAAGTTCTACTGCTCAAGGAAAATAACTTAAAATTTTTAAAACTGATTGCTCAAACTTTGGCAACTTAGCTTTTCCGTCGCTTGCTTCCCAAAGAAGGTTAGACTTCCTTGAGCTAAGCTTGGTCCACACCATTATCTTCTCATTCCCCCGCAAACTTGTGTGCGAGGGAACCTTCCTTTCTTTGAGAAAGAGAAAGAAGAGAAAATAAAGATATGGAGCCTTGTGGCTCATTATCACTTACCGAGGGTAGGTGCTGCACAAAGTGTCGATAACGCATGCAAATAGAAGTAAAAAGCATGAAATCGACAAGGTGTGCGAAGCACGCTTAGCTTTATCGATGCATCGGGTCCGCGCCTGCTTTGTACAAAGGATTACATGCATCGCGGCAAGACTTGTATAGGTGGTTGCCGGAACAGGTTCCGGCAACCGCGCTCTACGGGTAAAACTTACGAAGATGCTCAATATTCCGTGAGTTGCTCATCGAATGCCATCTTCGGTCTCAAAGGCGACAGCGCCAGTGCCTAGTGACTCGCTTCACCCGATAAGGGCCTTCCCACTTTGGCGCCAACTTGTTGGAATTCTTGGCGGACTGAACGCGCCAAGAACAAGGTCGCCTTTCCTCGAGACTTCGGCATTGACTTTGCGGCTATGGTAGCGGGCGCAAAGCTTCTTTGGGTACCGAGCAGCTCAGTCTAGCAGCCTGAAGACGATCTTCCTCAAGGAGCAGCGCATCATCTTGTCGCAGCTGCTCTTGCTCAAGCTCATCATAAGCGAGCACTCGAGGCGATCCGTATACGAAGTTCCGTGGGGAGAACCGCCTCTGCTCCATAGACTAGAGCGAAAGGTGTCCGCCGCTGGCTCGATTTGGCGTCGCCCCTGATCGACCAAAGAACCACCGCAGCTCCTCAATCCAGCTTTCTTCCGCACTTGTGCAGCCGTCGAAAGTTCTGGTCTTGAGCCCGCGCATCACTTCAGCATTTGCCCTCTCCGCTTGACCGTTGCTTCTCGGATGAGCAATGTATGCGAAGCGCACCTTGGCGCCAAGATCTTGGGACGCATCGCATGAAGGTGCGGCTTGTGAACTGTGCCGTTGTCGGTGATGATCCTGTTAGGGATTCAAACGGCAAACAATCGACCAAGAACTTGATCACCGACCGTGGCTGTCACCTTCCTCATCGCTTCCACTTCCGGCCACTTTGTGAACTTGTCGATTGCAACGCATAAGTACTCAAAGCCCCGACAGCTCGGGGAAGGGGCCGAGGATGTCGAGCCCCTGCATCAAAATGGCCGTGATAAAGGGATCGCCTCGAGAGCTTGAACTGGCCGGTGTGTTCGCTTGGAATGGAACCGCACGCTTCACACTTGGTTACTTGTGCGCTTGCATCTCGGAGGGTCATTGCCAAAAGAAACCTTGCTTTAACGCTTTTGCCGGCAAGTGCTCGCGCCAATGTGGTGACCACATATGCCTCCATGTATCTTCGCCAACAGCTTTTGTCCGTCTTTCCCGATGAATACACTTCAATTTCACCCCGTTGAGTCTTCTTACATGCAGGTGTCTTTGTCGACAAACCGGTACATACTTGATCGCCGCTACTCTTTCCGCTTCTTCTTGCTCTTCGTGAAGTTCTCCGTCAAGGAAATGGACAATCTGCTGCGCCCATGCCGGAGCTTATGCTCGACAACAAGGACTAAAGGCACATTCGCTGCTGCGGGAACATCAGCTTCCACGGCAAGAACTCGCGGCTCAGCCGAAGCTTGACGTTCTCCCTAAGCTTGCCGGAGCAAAACTTGTCGGGAGCGCTCGCTTCAACGAAACAAACCACAGGGCTTGTCGGAGCAGACTACCCCTCATGTTGGTGTCGATCTTGGGGACCTTCATGGCGGCGGCTTAAAGCTCTCGCCGAAAGTAGTCAACAGAGATCAACCTCCTCTTCTTGCTCTGTCCTGTTGGTGGTGTTACGGACGGCTAAGTTAGCTTGAGCACAAAAATCCTTGGTTCCACAGGTAACTTAAGTGCGGCACACTTTGACAAGCCATCAGCAATGTCGTTCTGAGCTCTCGGAATATATTCCATTTGCAAGCCGTCAAAGTGCTCTTCTACCTTCCTCACTTCATCAACATAAGCTTCCATCAACAGACTCTGATAATTCTTGTTCACTTGGCGGATAACAAGTTGTGAGTCACCCCTGACAATGAGCTTCTTGATCCCAAGGTCCATCATGCGATCCTCGAGACCGCAAGCAAACCTTCATACTGCTATATTGTTTGTTGCTTGCTCCTTGGGAAAGTGCATCCGACTACGATTTGAGGTGCTCTCCGGTGGGTGCACAAGCAGCACGCCGCACCGGGCGCCTTTGCAGCGAGAAGGCACCATCAAAGTACATCAGCCACTCTTTGCTTGTCTCCTTGACGGGATGCTCGCTTCGAATTTCTTCATCCGGGCGTTGGTGTCCATTCTGCTATGAACTCCGCCAATGCCCTGCTTTGGATAGTTGAAGTGCTCTCAAACTTGAGGCCAAAGCTTGATGGGCCCAAATACCACTCGACAATCCTGCCTGCTGCCTCTGGATTTTGCAAGATCCTCTTCAGCCGAAAGCGAGTGACAACTGTGATCTCATGTGCCTGAAAGTAATGGCGCAGCTTTCTCGAGACCATGAGGAGGCCGAAAAGCAATTTCTGTACACCAGAGTACCTTGACATAGCCCCTTGCAGAAGGGAGCTGACAAAGTAAACTGGGCGCTGCACCATCCTTTTATGCATCTTGTCATGTGTCTCAAGCAGATTCGCCCTTGTCGGGACCAGAGCTTGCCGGGCGAAGCCCCCCGCTTGTCGCTGGATGTGTCTGCCGTTGTTGCTAGCTCATCATCCACCTCCCTCTCCGCTACTAACGCAGCACTAACCACTTGATTGGTTGCCGCTATATATAGCAGCAACTTCTCTTGTGGCCTAGGTGCGACAAGTGTTGGAGTGGAGGACAGATATCTCTTCAAGTCCTGCAGCGCTACCTCCGCTTCCGGAGTCCATTGCATCGGACCTGCCTTTTTCAAGATTTTGAAAAATGGCGTATGCCGCCGCCAGATCTAGAGATAAACCTGCCGAGAGCAGCTACGCAACCGCAAGCCTTCAGACATCCTTGACGCCGCTTTGGTGCTTCAATCTGCTCAATGGCCTTGATCTTGTCGGGATCGGGCTTCAATTCCCCGGCCGAGACACGAAGAACCCGAGAAGCTTGCCGGAAGGGACTCCAAACACGCACTTCTCGGGGTTGAGCTTGAGGTTGATCTTGCGCAGATTTGTAAAGGTTTCATCTAAATCTTGGACTAGGGTCGCCTTGTCCTTGCTTTTGACCACTATGTCATCCATGTAGGCTTCCACATTTCTGTGCATTTGCAGTTCAAAAGCATCATGAACTACTCTTGCAAACGTTGAACCAGCATTATTTAACCCGAAGGGCATCCGTACAAAACAGTAGGTGCCACATGGGGTGATGAATGCGGTCTTCTCCTCATCCTCTTCTGCCATGAAGATCTGATGATATCCTGAATATGCATCCGTAAATGAAAGCAAATCACATCCGGCCGTGGAGTCAACAATCTGGTCGATGCGCAGCAAGGGAAATGGATCTTTGGGACAAGCTTTATTGACATCGGTGAAGTCGATACAAAGCCTCCATTTCCCGCTAGCCTTGCGTACAACTACAAGATTGGCCAACCACGTAGGATGAAGCACTCCTCTGACAAGGCATGCTGCTTCCAGTTTCTTGATTTCTTCCACGATGAACTCTTGACGCTCCACTGCTTGCTTCCCGACTTTCTGCTTGACGGGCCGCGCATGAGGACAAACGGCAAGATGGTGCTCAATTACTTTCTGAACGCGGGGATGTCGACGGCTGCCATGCAAACACGCCGACGTTTCGCCCGCCAGAAAGCAACGAGCGCCGCCTTTCCTATTTAGGGTCGAGAGAGGCACCGATGGTGAAGGTACCACCGGTCAGCCCCTCCTTGGCGGACACCTTCTTGGTCTCTCGTGGAGCTGTCATCGCCTTTCTTGTACTTGCCGGTGGAGCTCGATGGTGCGTCCTCGACGGTAGCGCAGCACTCAAGAGGTGCGCTTGCCGGAGTGGGCATCGAGCTCTTGCCGGACTTGGCCTTCTTCTTCCCGGAGCTTCAGCCGCAAGTGGCTTGTAACTGTCGTGGCTGTTGCTTCCCGGTAGATCTTGTCTGCAAGGCAGATAAGAGCATCCTTCTTGTCGCCAGGACAGAGATGACGCTTATCGGGCCTGGCATCTTCAAAGAGGTTGTAGGCGTAGTGAGAGGCCGCCATAAATTTGGCGAAAAGTCCGACGGCCAAGTATTCCATTGTAAGGCAATGGAAAGTCAAGAACATCAAAGGTGACCCTCTCACCTGAAGTTCAACTCCTCGCCAAATGTTACCGGCAACGTGATCTTTCCTTCGCTTGCTCCTTCCCGGATTGATTCCTTGAAAAGTGCCGGTCTCTTCGAGCTCGCCATCGTGGATCCGGAGTTTCGAGCACCGCGGAGGAGATCAGATTCAAGCCGCCCCACTGGTCAACTAGCATCTTGGTGACCTTGAGGTTGCGGATAGTTGGTGAAACCAACATCGGCAAGCACCCGATCACGTTACGCCGACCAGGGTGGTCCTCAATGTCAAAGATGATAGGCGTCTTGGACCATTTCGTGAGGCTTGCGTGACTCGATGGATGGTTCTCACGCATTGACCTCCCGCACTCCACCGCTTGAGCTGGCGGTGGGAGGTGTGCAGAAGAGGCACCGCCGTCAACGCCTGAGACCTCTGTGGCTTTCTCGAACTCCTGCTCATCGGCCTCGTCATCATCCATGTCCTCGCTGCCATCGTCGTCATCCTTGTCGCGCCGCTGGGAGGCCTGTCTCCTTGCCGCTGCTTGGCCTTGCCACGCGCCTCCTCCCAGTGCCGGGACGTTTCTTGCTAGCTCCTCCAGACCTTCCTGGGCCTTCTCCTTGTCGCATCGCTCAGATTCAGCCTTCGCCGCTCGACAAGCTGCTCCACCTTCTTGCAGCTCGAGGTCATGGCCCTTGGTGCGGTGGATCTTGCAAGATCGCTTGCCGGAGCTGCCCCGCTTGTCGGGCGCCGCCACAGACAGGGTGGTTGGCGGCAACCTCCTTGCCGGAGCTACCAGCCTTGGCGTTCTTGTCGCCACCTCCGCTGTCGGACCGCTCAACAACTAGCACATCTCTCGCTTTTCTTTTTCCTGCTCGCCGCCGTTCTTCTTTTGCCGGGCGGCCTCTTCACTATCGATCCTCCTGCTTCGGTATTCTCTTCGGGAGTCTCCTCCTCCTCAAAGACGCATGCACACTTGTCGCCAGTATGATAGCTCATCGACGTCTTCGATCTTGCACATCGCCATCTCCTCCTCGCATCCTGCGGTTTCGCACGCTCGATGGAACGCTACCGATCACCGCGGGCAGGTGGACATCCGATGTTGTGCCAGTACACGGCTGAATCTTTGAATATACTTGCGCAAGGGCTCTCCTTCCTTCTGGGCGAGCAGATGAAGGTCGCTTTCTTGGCCATGGGGTTTGTGGCCGCCTGTAAGATATGGAGTTGTCCGGCAAGTGCATGAGCCAGGATCTGACATTGGGCTTGAGCACCAGCGGGAAGTAGTTGGCAAGGATCTTGTTGTCTCGCCCCCCGGCAGCCTGCACCGCGATGGTGTAGATGCAGAGGAACTCCGACGGATGCGTCTTGCCGTCGTACTTCTCCAGACGCCCTGCTTGAAGTTTTTTCTGCCGGGCCATCGACTTGCCGCAGCTCACGAAAGTGAACGCAGGCAACCTACCGCGTCACGGCAAGTCGCCTGGTTCTTCCGGGCGCTGCATGTCAACAGAGGGCCCAGCGCCGCTTGTCGGATTGACGTCGCGCTTCTCTTCGGGCGCCGATGCGCAGTTCGAAAGGCGTCCTCTTGTTGTCGATCGTAGCACTTGGCGCTGATCGCGATGAGCTCGTGGATCTGATGACGCAGTTGGAGTCGCTGTCGAGGTGGATCCGCGAGTAGGCGATCTTGGCCTTTGGGGCGGAGAGTGCATGGTGGTTGCACCCCACGGTCTCTGCCGCCACCGGCTCGTGTTTGGCAGTCTTGCCGCGGCGGCAGCGACGCACTTGTTGCCGCGGAGCGTCGCCGTTGGCGGCCGATGAGACTTTAGTATGGTGGCTCTCCACTCGTCGACCTTGTCGGCCGTTGGAGGGTAATCCAGAGCGATTGAGCTCTCGCCAGAGCTTCACTGGAGTAGTGGGTGGCGATGGCGAACGGCGCGAGGAGCGGATATGCTCGGACTTCTATCTATGTTAGAAGGAGCGAGATCCTGTCCGAGCGATCGCGGTTTCGCTCGCTACCGCATGTTGGCGTGCATGCTGGTCTTGAGCATCCCGAGATCCTCCAGCTCGATCCCGTTCCAACGAGCGTATGGCATTGTGAATGCCATGACGATGTCGGTCCCGCGCCTCCTGAGACGGGCGCGGTGCATGTACGGACGCCGAGGTCTGCGCGGCCTTGTCCTTGGACTTGGCAGCACCGTGAGCTCCCCCGTCGCCGTCCATTCTTCCGCCGGCGTCTACCCCACCACCTGTTTGGTCCTATGGGGCCGGCGGACCGAGCCCCTTTCGGTTCGGCGGGGAGCGGAGGTAGCACGAAGAGCAGATCGAGGCGAAGCACGCGAGAGGTTTTACCCAGCTTCGGAGCTCTCCGGAGAGATAATACTCCATGCTGCATGTCTAGGTGTATTGCGTTCTTGCTCGAGGCGCCGAATGCTACAAATGCAGATGAGCTGCTAACGAGACTAAGCGTGGAGGGAATCGATCGACCAACCAACCCTTTCTACGTTGCGCATGGGCCTCCTTTTATATGCTCAAAGGGCTCCGGCTGTGGCAACGTAGACGGGGTACAAATGTAAAACTAGTGGTTGGTACACCTACTTGTACAAAGGTACGATGTAATATACCTAACTCGACGGCGGGGGACAAAGGCATTAAATGCCCATCTTGTCGCCTCTAACGTAAACAGGGACCGTCAGGCGCCACCGTCCGCCACGATGGCAAACTTGTCATTGCCGTTTGCCACCAAGACTTTGGCTGCACAGACCTCCCGCCACGCTACCGAAGCTTGTTGCTCACCGGGCCTTCCCGGCAAGCTCCTCTTGCCGGGGCCGTGTCTTGTAAGTGCATGGGTGGCCTTCCCGGCAAGCTCCTCTTGCCGGGGCCTTGTTTCCTATGTGCCTTGGGTGGCCTTCCCGACAAGCTCCTCTTGCCGGGGCCTTGTCTCCTTGGCTTGAATACTTTGTTCTTGAATGGCTCCAAAGGAACCACGGAGGTCCTTGGCGGTCACCCGGTAAGCCTTGCCGCGGAGGGCTGCAACTGCCCGTGCACAAGTTCGGGATACTAGGGTACCCCTACTCTAGTACACCGACACAAGCCAACGCACTAACTCCATCCGATCCAACTCATGCACATACGCGCACAACATGGAGCACACAACGCACGTACACAAGACGTGCATGCACACACGCTCGGCCGCAGAATGCACGTGAATAACACATGCATGCGCACACACTCGCATGGAGGCGTGCGCCATCCGCGACGTCGGTTCGTCGTGCGGGCGGCTTCGCACGCAATAATGGCGCATACACATCTCTTGCAGCACCTCTTTGCCGTCGTTGCTCAACTACTAGTCGGAGACGAAGACGACCGCAGCCTCGGCCTTAGAGCTAGCACCGATGAAAAAACACGCACGCTGCACGCACACGAGCACATACGGAGTGCCCACGACGTGGTGGTGGTGGTGCGTCCCTAGTCGCCTCTACTCCTTCCGCGCATGTTGTCTATCAAGGCGGCTGCATGCTAATGATGATGTGGGTGAGATCTTCTAGGACTCAGATGATGACAAGGAAAATTATGAGACACAAGGTGACGTACACCGTCAAGGTCCACGGTTAAGGGGGTGCTAGTAAGTGCTTAGATGTGCTTAGAGCAAGTATAATAGAGCTAAGTCAGTGGGCTATAAGGAATAAACTATAGTATATTTCTGCTTAGTTGGAGGAAAGAGAAGAGGAGAGAGAAGGTAAGCGGGCTCTTCGTGAAGCGCCAGCTCTAGCACGTGCTCCTAGGCACTTTGTGAGAATGAAAGGTGGGCCATGTAACAAAAAAGTAGTAGTACACTCTTTTGATCTACTATTGTACATGTTGACTATAAGATGGGTTGTAGATGACATGGCACTGGCTTATAGCCAGCAACTGGCTATACTATTAATGCTCTTTAGATGAGGTGCTAAGTGCATTAAATGGCTTAGTAACTCAAGTCTTCAATGCATAGGTGCTTAGTTTATTGGTGCCACATCATAGTTTATGCCTACGTGGCACGCTTAGCAGCTATACATGGTGGAGCACTGGGAGAGGCCAAGGCTGGTCATAGTGGGGAGTAACTTGTACTTTAACATATTACTATGTTACTCTAAACATCTCTATAAACCGGAAAGGAGGGAGTAGTAACATAGACTAGTGTCATATGCAGTATGGGAGCACATGATATTTCCCGTCCTGACCGATCCCAAGTTGGCTTCTCACCTTCTTGGCCCAACAAAACCCTCCTCCTCCAAGGCTTCGCCTGGGCGCCACCGAGCCCGCCGCTCCACATTGATGGCAAGTCGTATGACGCGACCTCTCACTTCCGCCGTTGAAGCGGCACCCGATCGAGGGCACCGCCACTGCACGCCTGCATTTCAGACTACACAAAGGATAGTAACTTTTAGAGCAAGTACTACAATTAGATGACATAAGCAGGCTATAAGGATTTAAATATAGTATTTGTGCTTAGTTGAAGGAGAGAAGAGGAGAGAGAAGATAAGCGGATTGTAAACGTGTAGCCGGTTGTACTCCAACATACTTTGTGAGACAAAAGGTGGGGCCATTATTAATGATATTGTATTTATACTAAAGGGACTAACGGACGCCTTAATTACTCTATTTTTTTAGACAAACCTTGGTTGGGCTATTATTGACTTTTTTGAGCTATCATTGACTTGGACGTGGGGTTTGGGGGCCAAAGGCCTACTATTATACTCGCACGACCGAGCTGACATGCTCTACCCTAGCCGCCAACAGATTCATATGGTTTCAAGACTGCTCGAGATCTTAAGCGCCGCCACGAATTCTTCTCCAGCCCTCCTTCCGCGTGCATCATGAGAAGGGACGGCAGTCCTCCGAACCCCGCTTTCGTGATCCTCAGACGGGAGAGGGGCGGTCAGTTTTTGGGGAGCACACTCGTGGATCGCCGCCGATGACTTGCTCAATGACAGCCTTCTTCCCCGACCTCGGTAACCTCTTCATCAATGACATGAGTGACAACATCAACCACATCGGTTCTGCTCAGACAAGAGTATGTGATTCTGTCCTCCTGGTTTAGTCCGCATCATTACTTTGATGTTTGCAATTGTCGTCATGATCTATTTACTGTTGTTTTGGATTAAATCTCATACTAAATTGCTGATATATTCAACAATCCAATCCAAAAACCTTATCACAGGCAATTTACTCCGAGTGGTTTTGCCGTGCTTTTGAAGCCGCCTACTTTTAAGGGGGTGCAATATAAAAGGTGGCGCACAAGAGAGCAGTATATTGGTTTCAGATCATGTCTTTGCTATGACGCCACTAAGGGTAAGCCTGAGGGCGATCTTAATCCTACACAGCAGGAAGCTTTTCAGAACATGGATACCCTTTTCAAAGCCGCCCTGCTGAGTGTTCTTGACGATTCCACTGTGGATTCATATATGTCGTTTGACAGCGGCAAAGATATGTGGGTTGCGCTCGAGGCCATGTTTGGGCCCTCGGGCGTTGGCAACGAGTTGTACGTCATGGAGCAATTATGTGACTACAAGATGACTGATGGGCGCTCTGTTGTTCAGCAGACTCATGAGATACAGTCACTCTCTAAGGAACTTGAGTACTTTAAGTGTGTGTTGCCGGACAAATTTGTTGTTGGGACCATCATTGCCAAGCTTCCACCTTCGTGGAACGATTTTGCTACTTCTCGGAAAAACAAGAGACATGAGTTTTCTGTTTTGGATATCATTAGCACTCTTGATTTTGAGGAGAAGGCGAGAGCAAAACACACACGTGCTCGGGTCGCTGAGGGAGCTTCTAGTGCCCACATGTTACACGAGAAGAACTTCCAGCCCAATCAGCCCCAAAACAATAAGAACAAATCTCAGGGGAAAGGCAAGTTTGATGCAAAGAACAAGCCGTCACATTCTACCAAATTCAAGAAGAATTCTCATAACGGTAAGGGATACAAACCTCAATTTTGGTAGCACCGCACAAAATTTATATGGCTGCATCTACCGATGTCGCTAACCTCATGGTGCTCGGTATTCCTACATTCAGAATTCAGGTACAATGACCACCGCAAGATGAAATTAGCTTATTCATACGTTGACTTGCTGAATGCAGTGCGGAACGATCCTGTCATGTGTGGAGGAGAAAACAAGCAGTGCAGCCGAAGGTGGAAATCAACCAAGGACTTATGAAATTATATGTAATCTTCCTCAGGCAGGTCAGTTGTCAGGACCCCGATTCCAAGTCACATCGACCTAGCCGGTAACACCTCATATCACTTTGCGGCCTCACGCACGGTATTCCCACGGGTGTCGCCTTACCATGGCCCGGACCGCTTATGTCTTTTGGCTCACGATATGACAGGTCGCTAACATCCACATGACAAAGAACCCGGGCCGACATGGCTAGTCGTGAACCCAAAGCGGCGCTAACCTATGGGGACAGCATACATGAATCACATCGAGCATGTCGGTCATCAACGTATGAATTCGGGCTGTAGCACTGGCTAACAGGACTCCGGTATCCCGGCTGTAGCAGGCTAGGCAGGACTCGAATATCACCGCGTGACATTTCCCGAAGGGACGGACATAGGAACGGCGAAACACATGCCGCTACCAAGTGTCCAAGCGGTAGTGCTTTGGGCTAGCGAGACTCCGGTGAATCTGGGCTATAGCGGACTACTATCGCCGTAAGCACGAGACTACATTTCCCCATATGAGAGGCTGCCAAGGATAAACAACTAGTTTGTCGGATCCCACTCATACCAAGCATTTCGATCATACACGCAATATGCCCGATATGAGTAAATACAACAAGGCATCACAACAAAACTCTACAACTCAAGTACTTTATTTAAAAGGCTCCGAGGAGCCATACATAACATATCCTTACAGGTAGGGGTCACATGACCCAACACTCAAGTCATACAAACATACAAGCACATGCGGAAGCAAACTAGTCTGAGTACTAACTCTAAAAAGAAAGAAAGCTTGTTGAAGCCTTTCTATCTACAGTGGCCCTTCACAAGCCTTGGATCACCACCTGGGTGGCTAGTTCACTCGTCGATGTCAAGGTCTACATAGAACCCATCGGAAGGGGCAGTGTTGTCGCCCTAAAAACATTAATTAAGCAAACATGAGTACGGAGGTACTCAAAGAAGTCTTACCACGTAATCCTATCATACATGCACATTCTCAAGAAGGTGGTGGAGTTATTTGCAGCAAGCCGCCTTTGACTCTTGGCTAAGCTATCCTACGTGACACCACTTGAAAAGCATTTGTCGCATTACGAGTCCACTAATCACCATCATAATACTCCACCGTGGATCCTCTCTCGTCATCCCACGAGAGGGCCATCCGCGATACTCACACTTATCTTGGAGGCTTTTAGTAGTATCCATTCACTTGTCTATGAACCGATGTAGGCAACCCGTAAGTCCTTCTCCGTGGACACGGCTATTCAATAGATCATATTAACCTCAGGGGTGTACTTCTTCACACACGCTCACCACTTACCGCCGTTTACACGACATGTACTCGGCAACCTTCAAGCGGAATCCCAACGTTGGTGTCGGCCACAGCCTACCTAAACACACAAGTCCCAAGTCCAGGTTTATCGCCTAATCGGGTTCCATCCGCAGGGAGTCCGGACGAGGTTTCCCATACAGCCCCGAACGATGTGTGCAGGTTTCCAGAGATAACAAACGGGCACTCGGTACACAGGGCCACGTGCCTACCGCAACACAACCCACCACTACGGCCGGCTATGCGCGTGCCCCAAAGATGCTACAAACACGAGAAACTACTTGCAACTCCTTGACCGGGAACAAGGGTGGTTAAGAAGCCGAGAGGGTCCATTGGTTTCGGGCCCAATGCGTGGTAGCAACTGTTTCATGGATCACAAACACGTAACTCAGTTCTTAGGGACGGCTTCAATGAAACAACCCACCATGTACTCCTACATGGCCTCTCATCGATACCTTTACCAAAACGTGTTCAACACTTTCACTCTCGAACCCACACAACCTTTCACTCCAGCCATCATCCCGATGAGCCGACACGACACAACTCTAAGCATAGCAAGCATAGCATGGTAGGAATCACAAACATGGCTCAATCAACTCCTACACATACTAGTGGGTTTCATCTAGTTACCGTGGCAATGACAGTCATGCAAAGGAAGTGGGTTCAACTACCGCAAAGACTCAACAGTTTGAATCGCGTTGTCTTAATGCAAGAAACAAGAGCGTAAGCGAGAACATGGGTTTGTATCGGAATGATCAATGGGTTGCTTACTCCGATGGAGTGGTGGTAGGATACCGCCTTCGCACGGATATTCTGGTTATCCTCGAGGCGTAACCTATCACGAAAGACATACCGAAAGTAAACACACATGGCAATATGCAACAATATGATGCATGCTATGACATGGCAATATGGATGTGTGTTGGCCTAATGCAAGCTGGAACAAAAAGGGATGAACTCATTTGAATCAAAGATTCAAATGTTAGCTCATTTAAAATAGCCCTAAAGGTGCAATATCTTATTCTGCTTAAACAGCAAGGTTAACTTGTTTTATCATGCATGAAACCTGTACCAATGGATAGAATGGATTTTTCTGATCATTTTTCATATATAGATCTTTGCATTTGGAGTTACTGATTAATAGTTATGAATTTTTGAAGTTTGAACTATATTCGGAATTTCCTATATTAGAATAAATCCGATTGATTTATTGCGTCGAGAATGACGCCGTGGTCAACGGAGACGTCCGTGTCAAACCTGACTGTGGGTCCAGGTTGTCGGTAATTAGTTTAACTAAAATTTAATTAAAACCAAACCTATTTAGTTAATGTATCGGGCCCCACCGCCATTGACTCATCGAGTCAACCATGGCCCACCGTGGTCAAAGTCAACGCGTCATTTGCACCGGCGCTTAGCCGCCAATGAGACGCCAAGCGGAAGTGAGTTTGGCCGTTTCGGCAACCAAACGAGCCGCGGAGGGTGGCTATGGGTAGCTGGGGACAAGCCGCAGCTTCTGGTGGAGTTGGTGAAGGAAATATGCCCTAGAGGCAATAATAAAGTTATTATTTATTTCCTTATATCATGATAAATGTTTATTATTCATGCTAGAATTGTATTTACCGGAAACATAATACATGTGTGAATACATAGACAAACAGATAAGTCACTAGTAAGCCTCTACTAGACTAGCTCATTAATCAAAGATGGTTATGTTTCCTAACCATAGACATGTGTTGTCATTTGATTAATGGATCACCTCATTAGAAGAATGATGTGATTGACATGACCCATTCCGTTAGCTTAGCACTCGATCGTTTAGTATATTGCTATTGCTTTCTTCATGACTTATACATGTTCCTATAACTATGAGATTATGCAACTCCTGCTTAATCGGAGGAACACTTTGGGTACTACCAAACGTCACAACGAATCGGGTGATCATAAAGGAGTACTACAGGTGTCTCCAAAGGTACTTGTTGGGTTGGCGATTTTGAGATTAGGTTTTGTCACTCCGATTGTCGGAGAGGTATCTCTGGCCTTCTCGGTAATACACATCACATAAGCCTTGCAAGCATTGCAACTAATGAGTTAGTTGTGAGATGATGTATTACTTAACGAGTAAAGAGACTTGCTAGTAACGAGATTGAACTAGGTATTGGATACCGACGATCGAATCTCGGGCAAGTAACATACCGATGACAAAAGGAACAACGTATGTTGTTATGCGGTCTCGACCGATAAAGATCTTCAGAGAAAATGTAGGAACCAATATGGGCATCCGTGTCCCGCTATTGGTTATTGACCGGAGATGTGTCTCGGTCATGTCTACATTGTTCTCGAACCGTAGGGTCCGCACGCTTAAGGTTTCGATGACGGTTATATTATGAGTTTGTGTATTTTGATGTACCAAGGTTGTTCGAGTCCCGGATATGATCACGGACATGACGAGGAGTCTCGAAATGGTCGAGACATAAAGATTAATATATTGGACGGATATATTTGGACACCGGAAAGGTTCCGGAGAAGTTTGGAGCTCCGGGAGGTTACCGGAACCCCCCGGGAGGTATATGGGCCTTATTGGGCCCATGTAGGAGGAAGGGAGAAGGAACAAGGGAGGGGGCGCGCCCCCCCAAGCCCAATCCGAAATGGGAGGGGGCCGCCCCCTTCCTTTCTCCTTCCCCTCTTCCTATTCCTACTACTAGTACTACTTCCTAATACTAGTACTCCTTCCTTCCCCTCCAAATAAGATAAGGAAGGAGAGGGAAACCTACTTGGAGTAGGTTTCCCCCTCCTATGGCGCGCCCCCTTGTGGTCGGCCACCTCCTCCCTCCCTCCTTTATATACGGGGTGGGGGCACCCTAGGACACACAAGTTGATCCTTGAGATCGTTCCTCAGCCGCAGTGCGGTGCCCCTCCACCATATTCCACCTCGGTCATATCAGAAGCGGTGCTTAGGCGAAGCCCTGCGCCGGTGAAACATCAAGATCGTCCACCACGCCGTCAGGCCGATTTTAACTCCCTCTCCCCGGAGCTTTGCCGGATCGGAGCCCGAGGAGCGCCATCGAAATGAACGTGTGCCAAGAACTTCGGAGGCGCCGGAGTAACGGCGCTGGATCGGCCGATCGCGAGGAGAACGTGACGACTACTTCCTCTACGCCATCATCGACTCGGAGGTGCCGGAGTAACGGCATCGGATCGGCAGGATCGCGAGGAGAACGTCTGACTACTTCCTCTACGTTGTGATCGCTTTCCGCTTTGGTCTACGAGGGTACGTAGACAACACTCTCCCTTCTCGTTGCTATGCCAAAGCACCATGGTCCCGTAAAAGCGTGGGAAAATTTTGAAATTACTACGCTCCCCAACAAAGGCATCCGAGCCTGGTTTTATGCGTTGATGTCATATGCACGAGTAAAACACAAGCGAGTTGTGGGCGATACAAGTCATACCGCCTACCAAAGATGTCATACTTTGGTTCAGCGGTATTGTGAGATGAAGCGGCCCGGACCGACATTACGCCAGACGCTTACGCGAGACTGGTTTCACTGCTACGAGCACTCGTGCTTAAAGGTGGCTGGCGGGTGTCATCTCTCTCACTTTAGTTGAACTGAAAGTGCTACGCCCGGTCCTTGAGAAGGTTAAAACGGAGTCTATTTGACGAAGTATCGTTGTGGTTTTAATGCGTAGGTAAGAACGGTTCTTGCTCAGCCCGTAGCAGCCACGTAAAACTTGCAACAACAAAGTAGAGGACGTCTTTGCAGGGCATGTTGTGATGTGATATGGTCAAGACGTGATGCTATATTTTATTGTATGAGATGATCATGTTTTGTAACCGAAGTTATCGCAATCGGCGGGAGCCATATGGTTGTCGCTTTATTGTATGAAATGCAACGCCTGTAATTGCTTTACTTTATCACTAAGCGGTAGCGATAGTCGAGAAGCAATAGATGGCGTAAACGACAACGATGCTACGATGGAGATCAAGGTGTCGCTACCGGTGACGATGGTGATCATGACGGTGCTTCGGAGATGGAGATCACAAGCACAAGATGATGATGGCCATATCATATCACTTATATTGATTGCATGTGATGTTTATCCTTTATGCATCTTATTTTGCTTTGATTGACGGTAGCATTTTAAGATGATCTCTCATTAAAATTATCAAGTAGTGTTCTCCCGAGTATGCACCGTTGCCAAAGTTCGTCGTGCCGAGACACCACGTGATGATCGGGTGTGATAAGCTCTACGTCCATCTACAACGGGTGCAAGCCAGTTTTGCACACGCAGAATACTCAGGTTATACTTGGACGAGCCTAGCATATGCAAGATATGGCCTCGGAACACGGAGACCGAAGGTCGAGCGTGAATCATATAGTAGATATGATCAACATAAGATGTTCACCATTGAAAACTACTCCATCTCACGTGATGATCGGTTATGGTTTAGTTGATTTGGATCACGTGATCACTTAGATGACTAGAGATGTCTGCCTAAGTGGGAGTTCTTTAGTAATATGATTAATTAAAAACTTAAATTTATCATGAACTTAGTACCGATAGTATTTTGCTTGTCTATGTTTCATCGTAGATAGATGGCTCGTCTTTGTTGTTCCGTTGAATTTTAATGCGCTCCTTGAGAAAGCAAAGTTGAAAGATGATGGTAGCAATTACACGGACCGGGTCCGTAATTTGAGGATTATCCTCATTGCTGCACGTAAGAATTACGCCCCGAAGCACCGCCGGGTGCCAGTGCCTCAGAGAGCAACGCCGGAAGTTGTGAACGTCTGGCGAGCAAAGTCGATGACTACTCTATAGTTCAAAGGTGCCATGCTTTACGGCTTAGAACCGGGTCTTCAACGACGTTTTGAACGCTATGGAGCATATGAGATGTTCCAAGAGTTGAAGTTAATATTTCAAGCAAATGCCCGGATTGAGAGATATGAAGTCTCCAATAAGTTCTATAGCTGCAAGATGGAGGAGAACAGTTCACGGTGAGCACATACTCAAAATGTCCGGGTATAATAATCACTTAATTCAGGGAGTTAATCTTCCGGATGATAGTGTCATTGATGTAATTCTCCAATCATCGCCACCAAGCTACAAGAGCTTCGTGATGAACTATAATATGCAAGGGATGACTAAGACAATTCTCGAAGCTCTTCGCAATGCTAAAAGTCATGGAGGTAGAAATCAAGAAAGAGCATCAAGTGTTGATGGTCAACAAGACCACTAGTTTCAAGAAAAAGGCAAAGGGAAGAAGAAGGGGAACTTCAAGAAGAACAAGCAAACAAGTTGCTGCTCAAGGGAAGAAACCCAAGTCTGGACCTAAACCTGAAATCGAGTGCTTCTACCGCAAGCGCACCGTCATCGGAAGCGTAATCGCCCCAAGTATTTGGCGGATAAGAAGGATGGCAAGGTGAACAAAGGTATATGTGATATACATGTTATTGATGTGTACCTTACTAGAGCTCGCAGTAGCACCTGGTATTTGATACCGGGTTCGCTGCTAATATTTGCAACTCAAACAGGGACTACAGATTGCTTAACACCGCAAAGGACGAGGTGACGATCGCGTGGGAAATGGTTCCAAAGTCGATGTGATCGCGGGTCGGCACGCTACCTCTACATCTACCTTCGGGATTAGTTTTAGACCTAAATAATTGTTATTTGGTGCCGCGTTAAGCATGAACATTATATCTGGATCTTGTTTGATGCGAGACGGTTATTCATTTAAATCAGAGAATAAAGGTTGTTCTATTTATATGAATAATATCTTTTATGGTCATGCACCCTTGAAGAGTGGTCTATTTTAATGAAACTCGATAGTAGTGATACACATATTCAAAAAGTTGAAACCAAAAGATGCAGAGTTGATAAAGATAGTGTGACTTATTTGTGTCATTGCCGAATAGTTCATAACGTTCTAAAGCGCATGAAGAAACTCCATCTTGATGGACTTTTGGAGTCACTTGATTATGAATCACTTGGCACTTAAGTAACCGTGCCTCATGGGCAAGATGACTAAAACCCCTGCTTCTCCGGTACTATGGAGAGAGCAACAGATTTGTTGGAAATCATACATACCGATGTATGTGGTCCAATGAATGTTGAGGCTCGTGGCGGATATCGTTATTTTCTCACCTTCACAGATGATTTAAGCGAGATATGGGTATATCTTCTTAATGAAACATAAGTCTGAAACATTTGAAAAGTTCAAAGAATTTCAGAGTGAAGTTGAAAATCATCGTAATAAGAAAATAAAGTTTCTACAATCTGATCGTGGAGGCGAATATTTGAGTTACGAGTTTGGTCTACATTTGAAACAATGCGAATAGTTTCGCAACTCACGCCACCCTAACACCACAAATAAGCAATGGTGTGTCCGAACGTCGTAATCGCACTTTACTAGATATTTTGCGATCTATGATGTCTCTTACAGATTTACCGCTATCGTTTTCGGGTTGTGCTCTTGAGACGGCCGCATTCACGCTGAATAGAACACCGTCAAAATCCGTTGAGACGACACCTTATGAACTGTGGTTTAGCAAGAAACCAAAGTTGTCGTTTCTTAAAGTTTGGGGATGCGATGCTTATGTGAAAAAGCTTCAACCTAATAAGCTCGAACCTAAATCAGAGAAATGTATCTTCATAGGGTACCCAAAGGAGACAGTTGGGTACACCTTCTATCACAGATCCGAAGGCAAGACATTTGTTGCTAAGAATGGATCCTTTCTAGAGAAGGAGTTTCTCTCGAAAGAAGTGAGTGGGAGGAAAGTAGAACTTGATGATGTAACTGTACCTTCTCCCTTATTTGAAAGTAGTTTATCACAGAAACCAGTTTCTGCAATATCTACACCAAATAGTGAGGAAGTTGATGATGTTGATCATGAAAACTTCAGATCAAGTTACTACGTAACCTCAGAGATCAACCAGAATAAAATCCGCACTGCAGTGGTACGGCAATCCTGTTCTCGAAGTCATGCTACTAGATCATGATGAACCTACGAACTATGAAGAAGCGATGGTGAGCCCAGATTCCGCAAAATGGCTTGAGGCCATGAAATCTGAGATGGGATCCATGTATGAAAACAAAGTGTGGACTTTGGTTGACTTGCCCGAGGGTCGGCAAGCAATAGAAAACAAGTGGATCTTCAAGAAGAAGACCGACGCCGACGGTAATATTGTTGTTTACAAAGCTCGACTTGTCGCAAAGGGGTTTCGACAAGTTCAAGGGATTGACTACGATGAGACCTTCTCACCAGAAGCGATGCTTAAGTCTGTCCGAATCATGTTAGCAATTGCCGCATTTTATGATTATGAAATTTGGCAAATGGATGTAAAGACCGCATTCCTGAATGGATTTCGGAAGAAGAGTTGTATATGATGCAACCGTAAGGTTTTATCGATCCAAAGGAGCTAACAAAGTGTGCAAGCTCCAAATGATCCATTTATGGACTGGTGCAAGCATCTCGAGTTGGAATAAACGCTTTGATAGTGTGATCAAAGTATTTGGGTTTATACGAGACTTTTGGAGAAGCCTCAGATTTACAAGAAAGTGAGTGGGAGCTCTGTAGCATTTCTCGATATTATATGTAGATGACATATTACTGATCGGAAATGATATAGTATTCTGGATAGCATAAAGGGATACTTGAACAAGAGTTTTTCGATGAAAGACCTTTGTGAAGCTGATTACAAATTGGGCATCAAGAACTATATAGATAGATCAATACGCATAATTGTACTTACACAAAGCACAAAAATTGATAAAGTTTTGAAGAAGTTCAAAATGGATCGTGCAAAGAAAGGTTTTTTACCAGACATAAGGTGTGAGATTGAGTCGACTCAATGCCGACCACAAGGAAGATAGAGAGAAAATGAAAGATGTTCCCTATGCTTCAGCCATAGGCTCTATCATGTATGCAATGCTGTGTACTGCACTGACGATGCTTAGTCAGTAAGCTTGGCAGGAAGGTACCAAAGTAATCCAGAGTGGATCATCGACAGCGGTCAAGAACATCCTGAAATACCGAAAAGGACTAAGGATATGTTTCTCGTATATGGAGGTGACAAAGAGCTAGTCGTAAATGGTTACGCCGATGTAAGCTTTGACACCGATCCTGACGATTCTAAATCGCAAACCGGATACGTGTTTTTGTTAAACGGTGGAGCCGCTGGGTTGGTGCAGTTCTAAACAAAGCGTCGTATGGCGGGATCTACATGTGAAGTTGAGTACATAGCTGCTTCGAAGCAAAGCAAATGAAGGAGTCTGGATGAAAGAGTTCATTTCCGATCTAGGTGTTGTACCTAGTGCATCGGGACCAATGAAGATCTTCTGTGACAATACTGGTGCAATTGCCTTGGCAAAGGAATCCAGATTTCACAAGAGGACCAAGCATATCAAGAGACGCTTCAATTCCATACGGGACCAAGTCCAAGTGGGAGACATAGAGATTTGCAAAATACATACGGATCTGAACGTTGCAGACCCGTTGACTAAGCCTCTTCCACGAAAGCAAAACATGATCAGCACCAAGACTCCATGGGTGTTAGAATCATTCTTGAGTAATCTAGATTATTGACTCTAGTGCAAGTGGGAGATCAAGGAAATATGCCCTAGAGGCAATAATAAAGTTATTATTTATTTCCTTATATCATGATAAATGTTTATTATTCATGCTAGAATTGTATTTACCGAAACATAATACATGTGTGAATACATAGACAAACAGATAAGTCACTAGTAAGCCTCTACTAGACTAGCTCATTAATCAAAGATGGTTATGTTTCCTAACCATAGACATGTGTTGTCATTTGATTAATGGATCACCTCATTAGAAGAATGATGTGATTGACATGACCCATTCCGTTAGATTAGCACTCGATCGTTTAGTATATTGCTATTGCTTTCTTCATGACTTATACATGTTCCTATAACTATGAGATTATGCAACTCCTGCCACGGAGGAACACTTTGGTACTACCAAACGTCACAACGAATCGGGTGATCATAAAGGAGTACTACAGGTGTCTCCAAAGGTACTTGTTGGGTTGGCGTATTTCGAGATTAGGTTTTGTCACTCCGATTGTCGGAGAGGTATCTCTCTGGCCTTCTCGGTAATACACATCACATAAGCCTTGCAAGCATTGCAACTAATGAGTTAGTTGTGAGATGATGTATTACGGAACGAGTAAAGAGACTTGCTAGTAACGAGATTGAACTAGGTATTGGATACCGACGATCGAATCTCGGCAAGTAACATACCGATGACAAAAGGAACAACGTATGTTGTTATGCGGTCTGACCGATAAAGATCTTCAGAGAAAATGTAGGAACCAATATGGGCATCCGTGTCCCGCTATTGGTTATTGACCGAGATGTGTCTCGGTCATGTCTACATTGTTCTCGAACCGTAGGGTCCGCACGCTTAAGGTTTCATGGCGGTTATATTATGAGTTTGTGTATTTTGATGTACCGAAGGTTGTTCGAGTCCGGATATGATCACGGACATGACGAGGAGTCTCGAAATGGTCGAGACATAAAGATTAATATATTGGACGGATATATTTGGACACCGGAAAGGTTCCGGAGAAGTTTGGAGCTCCGGGAGGTTACCGGAACCCCCCGGGAGGTATATGGGCCTTATTGGGCCCATGTAGGAGGAAGGGAGAAGGAACAAGGGAGGGGGCGCGCCCCCCCAAGCCCAATCCGAATTGGGGCCCCCCCTTTCCTTTCTCCTTCCCCCTCTTCCTATTCCTACTACTAGTACTACTTCCTAATACTAGTACTCCTTCCTTCCCCTCCAAATAAGATAAGGAAGGAGAGGGAAACCTACTTGGAGTAGGTTTCCTCCCTATGGCGCCCCCTTGTGGTCGGCCACCTCCTCCCTCCCTCCTTTATATACGGGGTGGGGGGCACCCTAGGACACACAAGTTGATCCTTGAGATCGTTCCTTAGCCGTGTCTGGTGCCCCCTCCACCATATTCCACCTCGGTCATATCGTAGCGGTGCTTAGGCGAAGCCCTGCGCCGGTGAAACATCAAGATCGCTACCACGCCGTCGTCTTGACGGAACTCCCTCTCCCCGGAGCTTTGCCGGATCGGAGCCCGAGGAGCGCCATCGAGCTGAACGCGTGTGCCAAGAACTCGGAGGCGCCGGAGTAACGGGCGCTGGGATCGGCCGGATCGCGAGGAGAACGTCTGACTACTTCCTCTACGCCATCATCGACTCGGAGGTGCCGAGATACGGCACCTTTGGGATCGGGCAGGATCGCGAGGAGAACGTCTGACTACTTCCTCTACGTTGTGATCGCTTCCGCTTTGGTCTACGAGGGTACGTAGACAACACTCTCCCTTCTCGTTGCTATGCCAGCACCATGGTCCTGTGTGTGCGTAGGAAAATTTTGAAATTACTACGTTCCCCAACAGTTGGTTGGGGTCGGGGCGGCCGGAATCGGCGCTGCGACGACCTAGGCGGCCGCCGGAGTTCGGCCGAAGACGAACTCGAGGCTAGGGTGGTCGGTGAGGTGAGGGGAGTGCTTGGTTAGACGCTACGGAGTGTGGTGAGTGTGATGGACACCAAGAGGTGGCCGGAGGGTGGCCGGGTGCACGTTGGCACGAAGCTCCGGGCGGCGGTGCGGTTGATCTCCGTTCGTCGCTACACGGCTCGAGAGCGAGAGAGATAGGAAGGGGAAGGTAGCTAGGCTCACAGGCAACTCGGAGGAGCACTCGGTGCGGTCGGGGACGGGCCGGAGCGACGACGGCGTTGAAGGGGACCTCCGGCGACGGCGGGATCGGGCGAGGTCGGTGCAGTGGCCTCAGGCTACTCGAGCACGCGGGGCTCGGCTAGCTCGACGAAGACGAGGGCGGCGGAGCTCCTAGACACGGCGAGACGGAGCACGGTCGGCGGGGAGCGCGTCTACGGCGACGGCGTGGCTGCGGTGGCGTCGGCCATGGCGGGGAGCGAAGGGGAGGAGCTGGGGAGGAGAGGAGGTGTCCGAGGGGTTCGGGGAGAGGGGAATCGAACCGTCGGCAGCTCGAAGAAGGAGCGGCGGCGGCGACCAGGTGCGTGGCGTGCATGCGGTGCTCGCCGCCGAAGCACTGCTGCCTGGCCGAGCCAAGCAGCTTCGCTAAGCGCTCTTTGGCTGGGCCGGGCAGTGGGCTGGGTGGCGCCAGTAAGATTTTCTTCCTGTTTTTCTTTTCTAATTTTCTCAGTAACTTTGTGGAGTTTTTAAAAATACTTAAACAGCTTCAAAAATCACCAAATCGTTCCTGGTCCATTGTTGGAATATTTCCAACATGAAACATTTTGGTTTGGGGATATTTGGGCATTTGAAATATTTTATATAATTTTAAATGCCCAAACTCAAATACTTATGATTTAATTCAAAGACCTTGGGATGACCTAGAAAATTGTGCACCACTTTTGGCAGAGGCTCTGAACCAAAGCAAAAATGATGAGCATTTTAGAAGGGCATTTCAGGTTCATTGAAATAATTTTTAGTAAACCCTAGTTGGATTCAAAAGGGGTTCTAGGGTTTCTGTCTTCCCCATTTCAAATTCAAATGAAATTTAAACATGATGCACACACTAATGCATGGTCTAACTAGGATGTGACAACTCACCCCCACTCAAAAGAATCTCGTCCCGAGATTTAGGATCTATTCTTGAAGAAGGTGGGATACTCAAGTCGAAGACGATCCTCCCTTTCCCAAGTTGCTTCTTGCTCGGAATGGTTTGACCATTAAACCTTTAGAAACTTGATATTCTGACGTCGAGTGGTACGCTCGGCTTGATCAAGAATACGAACGGGATATTCTCGATAGGTGAGGTTATCTTGGAGATCAAGCGTTTCGTGGTCCACTCCACGGATAGAATCCGAGATGCAAGCCTGAGTTGGGAAACGTGGAAGACATCATGGACTCTGGAAAGATGCGGAGGTAGTTCCAATTGGTAGGCAACTTCTCCTCGTTTGGCAAGAATGCGAAAGGGTCCAATGTAACGAGGAGCCAACTTGCCTTTGATACCGAATCGATGGGTTCCCTTCAAAGGAGTAACCCGAAGGTAAGCCTTCTCGCCAATTTCATAAGCCATAGGCTTATGCTTGCGGTCGTATTGACTCTTTTGACGAGATTGGGCTGTTTTCAATTTCTCACGAACAATGCGAACCTGCTCTTCTGCTTCCTGGATCATATCCAGGCCAAAGAGTTGTCTCTCCCCGGTTTCTGACCAGTTAAGAGGCGTTCGACATTTCCGTCCATAGAGAACTTCGAAAGGAGCTTTGCCCAAGCTAGCTTGATAACTATTGTTATAAGCGAACTCGGCGAATGGAAGGCATTTCTCCCAATTCATGCCGAAAGAGATGATAGAAGCTCGAAGCATATCCTCTAGGATTTGATTGACTCGTTCTACTTGACCACTTGATTGAGGATGGAATGCGGTGCTAAAGGAGAGACGAGTTCCCATAGCATTTTGGAAACTTTCCCAAAATCGAGAGGTGAAGAGACTTCCACGGTCTGAGTTAATCTCCAATGGAACACCATGAAGAGACACTATTCGAGAGATGTACAAATCAGCTAGCTGGCTAGTGGTTATACTCTCACGAACAGGTAGGAAGTGGGCTACTTTGGAAAGACGATCGACAACAACGAAGATAGCATTATTCCCTCTCTTGGTCCTCGAAACCCGGTAATGAAATCCATACCGATTTTATCCCATTTCCATTCAGGAATTTCCAAAGGTTGAAGGGTACCAGAGGCCGTTGATGCTCTGCTTTAACTCGACGACGACGCCGCAATTAGCAATGTATTGAGCGATTTCTCTCTTCATCCTAGTCCACCAAAACCTCCGGGCGAGGTCTTGATACATTTTGGTACTACCGCGATGAATGGTGAGAGGAGATTCATGAGCTTCCTTAAGGATCAATCGCCTCAGGTTGCGCACCTTGGGAACCACTAGACGGTCTCCAAAGAACACGACACCTTGTTCATCAAGGGAGAAACAATCTGCAACTCCTTTCTTGATGTTTCTCTTGATGCGGGAAATTCCCGGATCTACCTTCTGTGCCTTGATGATCTGATCCGTAAGGGTAGGTTTCGCCACCAGGGTGGAAAGGAATCCTCGTGGACCTCGTCTGCCGCTGTTTGTTGGACCACGTCCACATCCGAGCCCCTTTGGTCCGCAAGCTCCACAAGATCGTCTGTTTCCGGATGATCATGTTCCACTTCCAGGCTTGGGTGGTGACTTCTATGAGGACTACTATGGAGCTGTCTGAGTAGTAGTAATATCCCTAGTATTGTAATAGTTGTATTTCCACCGTCCTGCGTGACTTGTGGGATATGACTTAGTGTGTATCATTCCGGAAGTGTAGAAAAATAATGTATAGGGGTTTGGAATGCTTCCGATGAGATGTAACGCCTTTCACTATAGTTGTACTTCGTCGGGCTTGTACTAAACTATGAATGGTGTGTATGACCGTTGGTATATATATGGCAGTTTTATATTACCATGTCATACTGATGAACATCTCTGCATTCCGTGTTATCCATTACATTCCGCACTTCCTTGCTAAATTCTGCCATCCTGGTTTAAACCATTGTTTTGTTTCCTAGGATGGTCAACACCCGCAACAATCCTGCTGCTCTGGAGCGAGGAGAGGCAAGCGCAGCCAGGAATGTAAATCTGCCTCAACCGCCATCTTTGGCCGGGTTATGTTGGAGGCGGAACGCAACAAGCGTGAGACCAATCGCTTTCACCGGAACGGATTGAGCAAAACACCGCACGCCAGCCAAGAAATGATTTGGTTTCACTCAATGACTTTGTCAAGTCAGATCCACCGGGTTCAAGTATTCCGTTGAGCCTCTCGACGCGGATGATTGGCTTCGCAGCATCACCCACAAGCTGCATTCTGCTAACGTGGCTGAAGCTGATAAGGTTACTTTTGCTGCCTATCACCTCGAAGGCCCTGCTAGCCTTTGGTGGGAAAATTATGAGGCTATGCGTCCGGTTGGACAAACTACTACTTGGGCTGAATTCAGTGCCGCTTTCCGTGAGCATCACATCCCGGAAGGTCTCATGGATCGTAAAAGGGAGGAATTCTGCAATTTCACCTGTGGTAGGCTGATCGTGGATACTTACGGTACCGTGAATTTGGGAATTTAGCACGTTATGCTCCTCAAGAGGTTTCTACCGACGCCAAGAAGCGAGCAAGGTTCCGCAAGGGACTTAGCCCCGAGCTTGCCATTGATCTTCGCCTGCACGAGTGCACCTCTTTCCGGGTTAGTCAATAAGGCTATCGGTCTTTGGAAACCGGATTCGACTTGAAGCTTCACGCAAGCACTCCGTGACTGGTTCTTCATCCGCTCTTGATCTCACAAGCGCCGGGTTTGGATTCCAACATCGCCTCTGCCACCTGTGTTCACCCCGAGGCCATCCTTTGAGGCGCCTCGCCCCAACCAGCAGTATGTACCGCCCAAGACTTATGGAGGCCCCGCTGCTAATGCTGCTCCACGCCCCAATATGATAACTTGCTTCAAGTGTGGAGAGACGGGCCACTACATCCGTGAGTGTCCCCAGAACAACCCCAGTCAGATCGGAAAGTCTGTTGGCCGTGGTAAGCCAGCAGGAAAGGTGCTCCATACTAAACCAGCTGCCACTGCTCGTGGCCACGCCAACTATGTTTCAGCTGAGGAAACCTATGAGGATCCCAACGTCGTTCTCGGTACGCTCCTTGTTAATTGTCATCCGGCAACTGTTCTTTTTGATACTAGAGCATCTCATTCATTTATTTCTGAGAGCTATGCTCGATTGCACAACACCACATTCTGTGACATGCACACCTCCATGGAAATTCAGACCCCTGGTTCTAGATGGCAAACCTCTAGAATAAGTCATTGGAATGAAATTCTTGTCGACAGATTAGTCTTTCTTGCTTCTCTAATAGCTCTCAAGTCCTCGGACATAAACATCATCTTGGGTATGGACTGGATGTCAGCCCATTATGCTAAGATTGATTGCTCTACTAGAACTGCTCAACTCACCCATCCTTCGGGCAAGACAGTTAATGTTTTAACCCGAGTGTCCAAGCGCCACTTTACTCATAAATGCCAACCCCTTCCGGACCTCAAGATATTCCGGTAGTCCGTGATTTTCCGGATGTCTTTCGGAAGAACTGCCAGGTATTCCACCTGACAGGGATGTCGAGTTCGTGATAGATCTTGTTCCCGGAACCGTCCCAATTTCTAGAAGACCTTATAAGATGGCACCCCTAGAACTAGCCGATACCAACGCTGTCAGGACCCCGATTCCAAGTCCATAAGAACAGTGGAGCGGTTCAGTAGCTCCGGGATAAGATGGATAAATCCTGACCATGCACAGATATTGGCTTTGATTAAAATCCCTAAACTGCTCCTCGACGGTATATTCAGGATACCATCGGTAACCGGTCTCGACCATCACCCGAACCAACATTGCCGTGTGACCACACACATCAATGCAACGGGTCAGACGAACCACTTGGTTCTGGGGACGGGTGGCCATCTGAAAGCACAACCACAATGCAAAGACATTAGAATTTCTAGGGAAAATCGGGCAGCATAACATCTGTAAATGCTCAAAAAACAGATTTGAGACATTCATAATCAGATTGCAAAGCCACACAACAACATCATATCAAGGTTCTGGTTCAACTGGTAGCATACCAAAAATAATAGGAATTGAACTGAGGATGTAACTAACAATCCTATAAGTTACTACGGATTAGTAACACGTGAACCTGATAGAGAGAAGAGAGACTAGTCCTATACCCACGTAGAATGAGAAGAGGATGACTCAGATCAGAGGGCATAAGGTAAAGGAGTAAAAGAGCCTTACGCATTCTCCCGTAATCAATTCCTCTACATATAACTAAAGCATTTCTAGACTCAACATCGACCAGTTTGGCTTAGCGAACCTACAGGCAGCCCTGCTCTGATGCCAACGCTGTCAGGACCCCGATTCCAAGTCACATCGACCTAGCCGGTAACACCTCATATCACTTTGCGGCCTCACGCACGGTATTCCCACGGGTGTCGCCTTACCATGGCCCGGGACCGTTTGTGTCTTTTGGCTCACGTATATGACAGTGTCGCTAGCCTCCACATGACAAAGAACCCGGGCCGACATGGCTAGTCGTGAACCCAAAGCGGCGCTAACCTATGGGGACAGGCATACATGAATCACATCGAGCATGTCGGTCATCAACGTATGAATTCGGACTGTAGCACCTGGGCTAACAGGACTCGATATCCCGGTCACAGCAGGCTAGGCAGGATTCCGAATATCACCGTGACATTTCCCGAAGGGACAGACATAGGAACGGTGAAACACATGCCGGCCAGTCAAGTGTCCAAGCAGTAGTCTTTGGGCTAGCGAGGACTCCGGTGAACCCGGCTGAAGCGGACTACAATCGAACAGAAGCACGACACTACAATTCCCCAAATCAGAGCCTGCCAAGGATAAACAACAAATTAGTCGGATCCCAATCATACCAAGCATTTCAATCATACACGCAATATGCCCGATATGAGTAAATACAACAAGGCATCACAACAAAACTCTACAACTCAAGTACTTTATTTAAAAGGCTCCGAGGAGCCATACATAACATATCCTTACAGGTAGGGGTCACATGACCCAACACTCAAGTCATACAAACATACAAGCACATGCGGAAGCAAACTAGTCTCGAGTAATCGACTCTAAAAAGAAAGAAAGCTTGTTGAAGCCTTTCTATCTACAAAGGCCCTTCACAAGCCTTGGATCACCACACGGGTGGCTAGTTCACTCGTCGATGTCAAGGTCTACATAGAACCCATCGGAAGGGGCAGTGTTGTCGTCTGAAAAACATTAATTAAGCAAACATGAGTACGGAGGTACTCAAAGAAGTCTTACCACGTAATCCTATCATACATGCACATTCTCAAGAAGGTGGTGGAGTTATTTGCAAGAAGCCAGCTTTGACTCTTGGCTAAGCTATCCCACGTGACACCACTTGAAAAGCATTTGTCGCATTGCAGTCCACTAATCACCATCACAATACTCCACTGTGGATCCTCTCTCGTCATCCCACGAGAGGGCCATCCGCGATACTCACACTTATCTTGAGGCTTTTAGTAGTATCCATTCACTTGTCTATGAACCGATGTAGGCAACCTGTAAGTCCTTCTCCGTGGACACGGCTATTCGAATAGATCATATTAACCTGGGGTGTACTTCTTCACACACGCTCTCACCACTTACCACGGTTACACGACATGTACTCGGCAACCTTCAAGCGGAAGCCCAACGTGGGTGTCGGCCATGACCTACCTAAACACACAAGTCCCAAGTCCAGTTTATCGCCTATTCGGGTTCCATCCGCAAGGAGTCCGCCGAGGTTTCCCATACAGCCCCGAACGATGTGTGCAGGGTTCCCGAGATACCAAACGGGCACTGCAGACATCGCCACGTGCCTACCGCAACACAACCCACCCCTACGGTCAGCGCTATATGCCCCCAAAGATGCTACAAACACCAGAAACTACTTGCAACTCCCGGACTGGGAACAAGGGTGGTTAAGAAGCCGAGAGGGTCCATTGGTTTCGGGCCCAATGCGTGGTAGCAACTGTTTCATGGATCACAAACACGTAACTTCAGTTCTTAGGGACGGCTTCAATGAAACAACCCACCATGTACTCCTACATGGCCTCTCATCGATACCTTTACCAAAACGTGTTCAACACTTTCACTCTCGAACCCACACAACCTTTCACTCCAGTTCATCATCCCGATGATCCAGACCTGACACAACTCTAAGCATAGCAAGCATAGCATGGTAGGAATCACAAACATGGCTCAATCAACTCCTACACATACTAGTGGGTTTCATCTAGTTATCGTGGCAATGACAAAGTCATGCAAAGGAAGTGGGTTCAACTACCGCAAAGACTCAACAGTTTGAATCGCGTTGTCTTAATGCGATGAAACAAGAGCGAAGCGAGAACATGGGTTTGTATCGGAATGATCAATGGGTTGCTTGCACGATGGAGTGGTGGTAGGATAACGCCTTCGCATTGACGGATATTCTGGGTTATCCTCGGAGGCAGAACCTATCACGAAAGACATACCGAAAGTAAACACACATGGCAATATGCAACAATATGATGCATGCTATGACATGGTAATATGGATGTGTGTTGGCCTAATGCAAGCTGGAACAAAAAGGGATGAACTCATTTGAATCAAAGATTCAAATGTTAGCTCATTTAAAATAGCCCTAAAGGTGCAATATCTTATTCTGCTTAAACAGCAAGGTTAACTTGTTTTATCATGCATGAAACCTGTACCAATGGATAGAATGGATTTTTCTGATCATTTTTCATATATAGATCTTTGCATTTGGAGTTACACATTAATAGTTATGAATTTTTGAAGTTTGAACTATATTCTGGAATTTCCTATATTAGAATAAATCCAGTAATTGATTTATTGCGTCAGAATGACGTCAGGGTCAACGGAGACGTCCAGGTCAAACCTGACTGTGGGTCCAGGTTGTCAGGGTAATTAGTTTAACTAAAATTTAATTAAAACTAAACCTATTTAGTTAATGTGGTCGGGCCCCACCGTCATCGACTCATCGTGAGTCAACCAGGCCCACCGTGGTCAAAGTCAACGCCTTGCACCAGCGTTTAGCCGCCACGAGCCAACGCCGGCGGAAGTGAGTTTGGCCGCTTCGGCAACCAAACGAGCCGCGGAGGGTGGCTATGGGTAGTCGGGGACAAGCCGCAGCCTTCCGTGGAGTCGGTTGGGGTCGGGGCGGCCGGAATCGGTGCCGGCGACGACCTAGGCGGCCGCCGGAGTTCGGTCGAAGACGAACTCGAGGCTAGGGTGGTCGGTGAGGTGAGGGGAGTGCTTGGTTAGACGCTACGGAGTGTGGTGAGTGTGATGGACACCAAGAGGTGGCCGGAGGGTGGCCGGGAGCACGTCGGCGACGAGCTCTGCGGCGTGGCCGGTTGATCTCCGTTCGTCGCTACACGGCTCGAGAGCGAGAGAGAAAGGAAGGAAGGTAGCTAGGCTCACAGCAACTCGGAGGAGCACTCGGTGCGGTCGGGACGGGCCGGAGCGACGACGGCGTTGAAGGGGACCTCCGGCGACCATGGATCGGGCGAGGTTTGCAAGGCCTCAGCTACTCGAGCACGCTGAGGCTCGGCTAGCTCGACGAAGACGAGGGCGGCGGAGCTCCTAGACACGGCGAGACAAAGCACGGTCGGCGGGGAGCGCGTCTACGGCGACGGCGTGGCTGCGGTGGCGTCGGCCATGGCGGGGGAGCGCGAAGCGGAGGAGCTGGGGAGGACAGGAGGTGTCCGAGGGGTTCGGGGGAGAGGGGAATCGAATCGCGTCGGCAGCTCGAAGAAGGGAGCGGCGAGGCGGCGACCAGGTGCGTGGCGTGCATACGGTGCTCGCCACCGAGCACCTGCCTGCCTGCCTGGCCGAGCCAAGCAGCTGTTGGCCATTGCTCTTTGGGCCGAGGCCGGCAGTGGGCAGTTGGGTGGCGCCAGGTAAGATTTTCTTCCTGTTTTTCTTTTTCTAATTTTCTGTAACTTTGTGGAGTTTTTAAAAATACTTAAACAGCTTCAAAAATCACCAAACTGTTCCTGGTCCATTGTTGGAATATTTCCAACATGAAACATTTTGGTTTGGGGATATTTGGGCATTTGAAATATTTTATATAATTTTAAATGCCCAAACTCAAATACTTATGATTTAATTCAAAGACCTTGGGATGACCTAGAAAATTGTGCACCACTTTTGGCAGAGGCTCAACCAAAGCAAAATGATGAGCATTTTAGAAGGGCATTTCAGGTTCATTGAAATAATTTTTAGTAAACCCTAGTTGGATTCAAAAGGGGTTCTGGGGTTTCTGTCTTCCCCATTTCAAATTCAAATGAAATTTAAACATGATGCACACACTAATGCATGGTCTAACTAGGATGTGACATCAGTATCCCCTTAGTCCAAATGACCGTGTTTTGTCATGCCGAGCTATTGATATGTGCTACTATTTTGCAACACCGTTTAAGTATAGCTATTGTTTTCCTATCTTTTCAGATTCAGGACAATGAATATGATATCAGGGGAACTGAACAATATGGACCCATGTTGAGTCATCTCTATTGCCTCATGTGTTTGCTGCAAATGTGTCAGCATCAATTGCAAGATGAGGCGGCTAGCTAGCTGTGGAGTTGCCAACATGCTCAAAGTGCTTGCAACATTGAGTAGAAACAAGCATGCCCAGGAAATTAATGCGTGCGCAGGGAGGCCCTTTGCTCAGAGAAGCATCGACCGATTTTCTTTATTTCCACACCTTCTCAAAGCTTTGTATATTGGTTATAGTATGGTGAATCATTGAGATGCATAGACATGCTGAACTTTTGTTCTTCTAAATGTTAGTTTAATGTGAGTGTCTGCATCCAGTACCGCATCCTATAATTTGGTGGATGCACACAGAGAAAATAAATCTCCTTAATTTACTCCATAACCACCCTATTAAATAGGCCTAGTAACAAACCAAGCGCATGCAGTGGCCGGCGGGCACATGCATCCTGCATGCATGGCCAGTCAGCCAAGCCCATGCGCCAGCTCCAATGCATCAACGCAAAAGAAGAGAGCAGTTCTTGGGAAAAAGCGAGTAGTTAGTGCAGCGGGACTTATAAACACGAACAGCTCGCTCTCCGCCTGCTTTCCCCACCCAATTCCCCGCCCCCAATCTTCCTCACTCATCCGTAAAGCCCCGCTCACCTTCTTCCTCACTCATACAGAAACGCCTGCTCCTCTTCTTCCATCGCTATAGAAATCCTCACCCTCCTTCTTCCCCACTCGACCGCCACTCAGGCCTGCCTCTCGCTACTCTGCTCAAACCCGTGAGCTCGGGCGCGACGCCCACAAGGAAAATGGAGTCGGCTGGCCCCAGCCAAGAAGATGAGGCTCCCAGCCACGCCGATTGTAGATCTCAAGACTGTAGCGCGGGGAGAAGCGGCGAGCCCCTCCCCCCCCCCCCACCCTAATCTGAGGAACCGGTAAAATCTCCGGTGGACCGCATCAGCGATCTCCCGGGCGTCATCCTTGAGGAGATCATCTCGCTTCTCCCCACCAAGGATTGTTGCCGCACACAAGTCCTCTCAACTTGGTGGCGCCTTATATGGCGCATCGCGCCCCTCAATCTCGACTGTCGTCAGATATCTGTCCTTCCTGAATTTGATCTCATCAGAGCCATCGTCTCTTCTCACTAGCAGGGCCCCGTTCAATGCCTCTGCATCCCGACAAGCTACCTGCCGTCCATACCCGGCAAGGTGGACGCTTGGTGACATCCCCCGAATTCGAAAACTCCAGTTTGAGTTCTACCATTACCATGAAAGTTTCATACCACGAACATACCAAAAATTCATTCCCACACCACCGTTGTCCATCTCCCGGTTTTCCTCCTCTCCACACCGCCACCTTCGCTGGTGCCATCTACTGCATTTATCTGGTACAAATGCTTCGACTCCCACCGCTAAAAAACTTTCGCTTGTGGTGGTTTATCCGTCGGAGGCCTCATCAAGACAAGATCATCCACTCCAGTTGCTGCCTCGAGTGCTTGCTGATTGTTTTGGGAATAGAAATCGGTATCAGTTGTCTCCAAATAAAGTTGCCTCACCTTAAAAGCATTGGAATTTGTTTTAAAGGACAACAGCTCATCATCGAAGATGCCCCTCCACTTGAAAGGTTGCTCCTTCATAGTTGTTATACACCTTCAGAAATAACGGTCGTCTCTGCGCCCAAACTGGAGACCTTGGGTGTAATTCGTGACCCGTTTAATAATCACAAGGAGTTGGTGTTTGGCTCCTCACTTTTTCAGGTACCGTATATTATCATCTACACATTTGTCATCATATGCTGCATTTTTCATTTGTGCGCATAAGTTTTATATCATCTTGGAGTACACTTTGGGTACTAATATTATGTTATATGCTCAATGAAGAGTTCGCCCATTGATAGCCTATCAATGTCTTTGGATTCTGTCAAGATCATATATATCATAATGTATAGTTTTGATCTGGACATAATTATTGGCTTGCTGCGATGCTTTCGATCTCTGGAGAATTTATACATAGAGGTGATGATTTCATGCACATTGGAAGCCCGTATATATTGTACTAGAATTAACTGCTCAAATTGTCGTTCTTTCGACATACTCTTTTTTCAGACCTTAACTGTTTTCGATCTTCATGTCTACTTAGGGAGAACCACATGGAGAAAAACATATAACCAATTGTTGGCGTAATAAGCACAAGGATTTTCTCAGTTCTCATGAAATTCGTTTGAGGACAATAACGATGGGACGATATGCATCCAACTGTGCAAATGTAAGCTTTGTCACATTCTTCCTGTTGAACGCGAGGTTACTATTGTCCATGAGGCTTAATTTTTACAACAAGAGATTTCTCACGGACGAACATGTTGAACAGCAAAAAAAGAATTTTCAGGTGGACAAATGGGCTTCTAAACGTGCTCGGCTTACATTTACAATAAGTTGTAGACATCCTGAAATAATTTTTTTGCACAGATGTTGATTTTATGGATCGAACCGATCCATTTGTTTGTGACTGCAAAAAGAGTGGTTGGGTTAGATGTTACTATCATGTTCAATCTGGGTTTTGTCTAAAAATTTGATGAACAATTAATCCTTGGGCTTTTTGTACCATTTGTATGCTTGAATTGCATGTTGTTGCCCTCGTACTCCCTCCACCGCCACTACACCGCCGCATCTTCCATGGCTGCTGTTCGTTCCGTCCCGAGGCCTTGCTGCTCTCCGCCTTTGGTTAGCTCGTGCCCGCCATTGCCCTGCACTGTCAACATGGTCAACAACCAAGAGGAATCAGAGATGACCGTGCGTGGAGAGGCTAACAAGAGGGACCCACCAGGTCATTGCATTTCGCAAGGTGTGCCTCGTTATTACAAGCCAAAAGAATACTTCCTCCTAATTGTTTGACAACTAGGTTCCACGCCATTGTCAATGTAGTCAATAAACGAGAAAATTACACAACAAGCGGATAACACCAGGGACCCAACAGCTCGCCCAGTTGTTTTTCAGTTTCAGAGACGGAGCTCAACTGCCTTGTATTTGTCTTGAGGTTGTGGCCCGTCTAGCCCACGCTTACGCTTTTATTAAGCACATGACGAGCCCAGTTGATATATTTTATCTTTCTGAAATTGGCTAGCCCAATTTTTTTTTTGGAGAATACCAAAACCGAGGCCTACTTGCTTTTCTCAGCCTATTTGGCTGCAAATCTTTCAAGACGAGGAGGGATGTAAGTAGTAAGAAATGGGCTTCCCCGTAAAACGGGCTATAAGTTGTAAGAAATTGGTCAGTAAATTTTTAAACCAAAGCCAACCGGCAATTGCATTAAAATATCATTTTTTCAAGATTTCTCTACCCTCTACTCTTTTAAAAACCAAAGCCAACTAGCAATTACATTAAAATATCATCTTTTCTCCCACAAGATAAACTACTCATACGAATGCATCTTCATGTTCCGTAAATCTAACGGGCATCTTGCTAGTTAAGATTCTAAATTTCATTCATTTTTTATGGAGAATTGTTTTTGAATTTTATTTTGATATAATTTTTGAAAACTATTTTTAACGTGACCGAAATTTTGTGATTAAAAGAGTTCGACCCCACCGAAATATGCAAAATTTCGTTGAATTTTTTAGCAAAGGCCTGCAATATATGGTCTCAGAATGCTAATAAAAAGAATATGGGCTTCAAATATCCTTAAGAATTAGCAAATGGGTTGTAAATTATTGAAAATAATGGCTAATGGGCTGTATGCTGTTTTCCACAGATTTGGAGGCTGACTTCTGGGCCTACTAGGTTGACGATCACGCTGTCCTAAAAATTTTTTTGACGCGTACGCAAGGGTTTGTCAACTTAGTCAACACACAAGAAGTTGATTGGATGTCCATCCAACGGCCATCGTGCTTCTTCAATCTCGATCTTCCTGCTCCGGCCGCCCAAACCAGCCAAGTGGATTGCTCGCTTCCCTCCTCCCGTGGGTGGGTCAGGCCGCCAAAGCCATCCCTCTAACCACCCACACATCCTGTTATTTTCCGGCGACGTCGGCCTCGCCCGCAACCGACCAGTCGGCTCGTTCTCCCCTCGGCGTGGGCATCCGCTGCGGTGGCTTCACCGGCCCGGTGGTTTTCTTCCTGGCCTCGCCCTCGTCCACCCGTTTGTGCTCTCGGCGCCCGAGGTCAACATGGTCAACAGACAACAGCCATCGGAAGAGGCTGACAGTAGGGGCCCACACAGGAAAATGCCTCCTTATTATGCGCAAAATAATGATTCCTCCACCTGATAGCTGGGACCCACCGGAAGGGTCTCTATATTTCGCGAAAAAAATGTTCCCCCATTGTCACTCGGACCCACCAAAATGCCACATTATTACGCACAAAAAAGAATACTCCCCCTGCTAGCTGGGACTCACCTTGGTGGGAGGCTGACTTGTGGGCCTACTAAGTTTACGGGGGCGGAGGGCTTTGTCAACTTAGTCAATATGAACGACTATAGCTCCAGTGACCGTACGATGTCCATCCAACGGCCGTAGTGCTTCTTCAACCTCTGGTCTTCGTGCTCCAGCCGCCCAAAGCAGCGCCGGTCGTGCCGCGTGCTCCTGCCTCGCGTGGCCGGCTGTGATGCCGTGGAGGCCTCACCGCCCCTACTACTCCAACCGCTGGCCAGGCCATCCCTCTACTGACCCACACCCCCTGTTATTCTGCGGCGACGGCAGCCTCACCCTCGTGCTCCTCTTCGCGTGGGCATCCATTGTTGCGTCTTCCCCGGCTCCGCGTCGTCCCCTTCCTAGGCCTCGTCGTCGTCCACCGCCGTGGTGCTCTCGGTGCGGCGTGGTCAATGTGGTTAACGACCGGCTTCCATCGGAAGAGTACTGTGTGTGGAGAGGCTGACAGCTGGGTCCACGGCGGACGCAAGGAAGTGCCTCCTTATTACGCGCAAAATAATTATTCCTCCACTTGAGAGCAGGGACCCACCGGATGGGCCACCAGCATTTCGCGAAAAAAACGTTTCCCCCCTCACTGCTGGGACCCACCAGCTACATCTTCGCACGCAAGGAAGTGCGTCCGAAAAAAAAAACCCAAAACGATTCGCCCCCCCTGACTGCTGGGACCCAACAGCTACATCTTCACAGGCAAGGAAGTGCCTGACAGTCGGGACCCACCTGGTCGAAGCGTACGTAGCGTTGTCATTCTGGTCGCGAACATGTACGTACATACTGGTCGATGTAGAGGCACGCACGTGTCATAATAGTGGCGCGCACGTATCATAGTAGAGGCGCACACGTAGCATGTACACGTACGTACAACGGCTAGGGTGCAAGAAAAAAAATACGGCCACGTACGTACATACGGGCAGGGTCTCGAACGCCTACTCGCGCATACGTGTTCATGGGGAGCCAACCGGCTGGGTCGGAACGGAATGCGTGGTCGTGTTCATCGGGAGGGCTTGGACGGAACAGGCGATGGAAACGAGGCCTGGCGTATCGCACAACGGAGGAAACGGACCTCCTACGGTCGAAACGGGGGTCCTGTTGATCGGGAGGGGTGTGGCGTACCGCAAAACGGAGGAAACGGACCTCCTACGGTCAAACGGGGTCCCGTAGATCGGGAGGGGTGTGGCGTATCGCAAAACGGAGGAAACGGACCTCCTACGGTCGAAACGGGGGTCCTGTTGATCGGGAGGGGTGTGGCATACCGCAAAACGGACGAAACGGACTTGTGTTGGAGCGCTACGGTCGAAACAGGGGTCATGTTCATCGGGAGGGGTGTGGCGTACCACAAAACAGGGCTCCACGGGATAATGTTCATCTCCACCGTCGACCTCCTCCAGCCTCCACGGGCTACCGTCGACCTCATCCAGCCTTCACGGGCTCCTGTTCATCCAGCCTCCACTGCGCGCTACTCGCCGGCTACTGTGCAACCACCCCTCCACGGGCACCCCTCCACCATCTACTGTTCATCCAGCCCTCCACACCACGGGGTCATGTTCATCCAGAGTCAACGCCACCGCCAATCGCTCATCCAACCCCCCCGCAACGCTCACTATTCATCCAATCGATCGGCTTCGGTTAGCAGCAATAGCGGCGAATCGCTCCATCAGGTTCGATTAACAGCCATCGATCGATCGCCGAGTTCAAGAACGCGTAGCTGCAAAGGCAATCGCCGGGTTCAATTAGAGCCCAACGCCTCGCTCGGGTTCGCGAGACAACGCCGCACACACGCTGCAGACGCAGTACGAGATAACGCAGCGCATCGCTTCGCCCCGACCTCCCACCGTAATCGCAACTCCCCGAAATTTTCCTCCCCCTCGCTTCTACCACAGTTTTTTCCGTCATGGACGGCCCAAAGAATGTCATGCAACTGCGTCTCCGGCCCGCCCAGGATGAAAAGCCCATTTTCTGTCATGATTTTTTGTCATAGAAGTAGGAGCCCACCACATCTATGATGATACCGGGTTTTTTCACAATTATCGTCATAGAAGTGTCATATGTATGACAGAAAAAAAATTCGTTCGGCCCAAAATGTCATGGATGTGTCTTTTTTTTGTAGTGCTCCCCCTCCCCCAGCTAGCTTGGACAAGGGCCCAGATGGCAAGGACAAGGATCATGACATGAGCATGGGTGATGAATCGATTGATACGACGTCGTGGGACAAGCTGGGTCTCAAGGACAAGGATTCGGCGGCCGTCATTCCTACAGGGGGGTGCGACCGACATGGGGGAGCGACAAGTTGGAGTAGGCAGCAACGAGACGGCGTTTAATCAATATGGCTCCAACATGTCGCTCGGCCTCGACGTCGACAAGGGCGTCTCGGCCTCCTGTGACTTGGGGGACGCTCGATGCTCGTCTCTCCGGTGGCTGCTGACGCGGGTGGGGTGCGAGTGCTCGAGGCGTGCTCTCCTCCACCTCCGCCTGCGATGGGCAGCGTCGGCTGTGAGAAGCGGATCCCCAAGAAGACGGCGGGTTGCAAGACTTCCCCGGTGGCGCCGGCGAGCCCCCCGTCGGCGTGTGCGGGCACGCCTGTCTCGCACCGGCCGGTGGTGATGGCACTGGCTTCTCCTGGAGGTCAGGCTGGCGGGACTTCGGCGACCGCCCCCTCCTCCTCCTCGGATGCGCTTCGGGCGGCGGTGTCCAAGACGGCGCCCATCTCCACTGCCAAGCGTTCCAGGGCGGTGGTGACGGCGCCATTGCCTCTGGAGCGGGCCAGCACACGCTCAAAAGGTGCCAAGGGCAACCTCCCCTCGCTGCAACGCGCCCAGCTTCTTCTGGCGCGGAAGAACATGGAAATTGAAGGCAATCCCCTGCCCCGTTTTACAATTTTTGATGAGTATTCAGATGAGCGTTTAGGTGGTATCTTAGATGACTGTGGAGCTGACATGTCGAACGAGGGCGAAGCATGCGAGCTTCTTTCTCTCCTTCGCTCGAAGGAAATCATGCAGGAAGCGTTAGCACAGGCAGCTGTTGCCCGCGTGGCGCCATCGACAGGCGAAGCAGGGGCTTCTCTGGAGATTGTAGCGCGGCCCGACCAGGTGGATACTGCAGCAGGGGCTGCGCCCTCCCCCACAACCCGTTGTCCTGCCAAGACACGGTGTGTGGCCAAAGCGGTTACCGCAAGGGGTATCCGTCTCCACAGTCGCGTAATTAAATGGGTTTCATCTTTTGGAACATTTGTGGCTTCGGCCACGCTGGGAGGCGGACCCAGCTGAAGGAATACATTCGTGAAGAAGGGATCGATGTAGTGGGTTTGCAGGAAACCATCAAGGCGGATTTCCCCCACCAGGATTTGTTGGCTATTGACCCTTTGGAGCGTTTTGCGTGGAATTGGGTGCCCGCGGTGGGCCATTCTGGGGGTCTATTGCTTGGTGTCAACCAAGTTTGTTGCGAGGTGTTGTCGTGGGATGTTGGCAGGTTTTTCATTTTTGCCCACGTTCGCCACCGCACGACCCTCTGCGAGTGGGAGGTCATTGTGGTATATGGCCCGGCCGACCACTCTCACTCGCAAGAGTTCCTGGGGGAACTCCAGGTGAAGGTTGCGGCCTTGGGTGCGCGCAATTTGCCACTACTAGTGGCTGGCGATTTTAACTTGATTCGCTCGAGAGCGGACAAGAATAATGGGATCATTAACTAGACAAGGGTGTCCATGTTCAATAATGCGATTGCGGCAATGGCCCTTAGGGAAGTGGCTCGAGTAGGGGCTCGATATACGTGGACTAATAAGCAGTTAACACTGGTTCGGTCGGTGCTGGAACGGGTTTTCATGTCTGCGGAGTGGGAAGTGCTCTTCCCACTGTGCTCCCTACAAGCCGAAACCAGGATTGGATCGGATCATATCCCTCTAATCCTCTCCTCAGGGGAGGACAGGCTGAAACGTAGCCCTCGTTTCTTCTTTGAAACCACATGGCTCGAGTCTTCGGGTTTCGAGCAAATCTTCCTCTCCAAATGGGCGACATGCGTGGGCTGGCTCGGGTCACAGCATGGGCCTATGGAGTTTTGGATTGCCGCAGGGGTGGGCATGCGCGCGGCTCTCAAAGGTTAGGGGGCCAACCAGGGCCACGAGGATAAACTGCTCCGTGCACGCATGACCGCGGAGCTGGCTCGGATGGATGCGATTGCCGATTCGCAGGGCTTCTCGGAGCAGGATTGGGCTCAGCGTTATGCGCTGGAAGCCCAAGTCGAGACCCTCCTTAGGGATGAGGAGGAGTATTGGCGTAGACGTGGTGGCATCAAGTGGACGCTGAAGGGTGACGCGAATACCAAGTACTTCCATGCCTATGCTAATGGCCGGCGACGTAAGTGCACCATCCTGAGGTTGCAATCTGAGCAGGGGTTCCTTTTGCGACAACAGGATATCGTTCGCCACATCTATTATTTCTACATCCAGCTGATGGGCTCCAGGGAGGAGTCGTGCGCTCGGCTGCGGGCAGATGTCGGGGCTCCCGCGTTGCGGGTCTCGGACGAGGAAAACAAGGGCCTGGGGCTGGCCTTCCTCCCCTAGGAGATTGATGTGGCGGCTCTAGGGATGAAATCGGACACTGCCCCGGGCCCTAATGGTTGGCCGGTGGCGATGTTTAAGCGTTTTTGGCCTGTGCTTAAGGGGCCAATTTTCTACGTGTGTAACGGGTTCATGCAGGGTAGCGTAGATATCTCATGCCTAAACTTTGGGGTTCTCTCCCTGATCCCCAAAGTTCAGGGTGCGGACTGTATTAGACAATTTAGACCCATAGCGCTCATTAACATTCCGTCCAAAATCTGCTCTAAGGTTTGTACCACGCGTCTCTCTCCGGTAGCTCATCGTATCATTAGTAGGAGTCAGTCGGCTTTTATCCGCGGTCGCAATATTCTGGAGGGGCCGCTCGCCCTCCAGGAGATAGTTTACTCGCTTAAACGCTCTCCTCAGCCAGCCATCTTACTAAAACTGGATTTCGAGAAGGCGTATGACCGCGTGAACAGGGATTTTCTCCGACAAGTCCTCCTGGACAGGGGCTTCTCGTCGGTGTGGGTTCACCGCATGATGCAATTGGTCTTGGGGGGGGGGGGGGCAAACGGCGATTGTCGGTGAACGGAGAAGTAGGGAACTTCTTCCGCAATAAGTGTGGGCTTCGTCAAGGGGACCCTGCTTCCCCGCTGCTTTTTAATTTCGTGGTTGATGCCCTGGGCGCCATGTTAGATAAGGCTCGTGCCGCTGGCCACATCAAGGGAGTGGTCGGTAACTTGATCCCGGGGTGTGTGTCGCACCTGCAGTACGCGGACGACACACTCCTTCTTTTCGAGCCGGACTTGCACAGTATCGCAACGGTTAAGGCCATTCTCTTGTGTTTTGAGCTTATGTCCGGGCTAAAATAAACTTCCACAAGTGTGAAGTGGTGTCCATAGGGATGGACGTGGACGAAAGTTTAAGTGTAGCTAACCTGCTCAATTGCAAGCTTGGGAAACTACCATTTACTTACCTAAGCCTCCCGATCGCTGAGAAAAAGTGCTTGATCTTAGATTGGGAACCTCTCTGCAATAAGATGGCGGGTAGAGTCTGCCCGTGGAGAGGGAGATTTATGTCTTAAAGGGCAAGACTAATCTTAACCAACTCCAGCCTATCGTCCCTGCCTATGTTTGTCAGGGGACTGTTCCTGCTGGCTGATGGGGTGCACTCCAAACTTGACACCCCTAGGGCCCGCTTCTTTTGGGAAGGGGTGGGGCTGAAGCGAAAATACCATATGGTAAAATGGCAGGCCGTTTGCCGGCCCAAAGCCCAGGGGGGCCTTGGGATCATCAACTCTAAGTTGATGAATATTGCACTCATGTGTAAATGGATTTGGAAGCTGTCTCAGGGCGAGACTGGCCTCTGGATGGATCTCCTGCGTGCCAAATACTTCCCTGATGGGAAATTTTTTTGAGGCCGCAACCCATGGGTCACCCTTCTAGAACTCCATCCAAACCTTAAAACCGTACTTTGCCAAAGGGGCGGAATTTACGGTCAATAACGGCCGCTCCACGCGATTCTGGCTTGACTTATGGATCGGCCACCAACCCCTTTGGTCGGAGTTTCGCGATCTCTATTCCATTGCAGTGGATCCCAATCAATTGGTTGCCACGGCCTTTAGTTCCTCCCCGCCTTCTATTTTCTTTAGAAGGGAGCTCTCGGGGCCTGAGGTGAATAGTTGGGACCGCCTGCGGGCCCTAATCGCCGACGTGCATCTGTCGACTGCCGCGGATACGGTGTCATGGAGGCTCACGGGCTCTGGCAAGTTCTTTGTCAACTCTCTCTATAGAGAGCTGGCTCACAGACCTACCCTACAGGCTCTCGCGGGGCTCTGGAAGGCACGAATTCCGCTTAAAACCAAGGTTTTCCTCTGGCAATTATCCCAAGACCGCCTTCCTACCTCCATCAATGTAGCTAAGCTCAATGGGCTCGCCACCGGGCCCTGCGCTCTTTGTGGTGTCTCGGAAGACGCGGATCACGTGTTCTTCCTGTGTCCTCTGGCACGCTTCGCATGGAGCGCGGTCCGCGAGGCCGCGGGCGTGGATTGGGATCCACGCTCCCCGCACTGAGCTGGTGTCGTCTCTGTCCTCGGTTCAGGGTTCCTCACGCCGTATTATGTGGACTTGTGCAGCTGCAATGTTGTGGGCCCTATGGCAAACTCGAAACAAGTTTACTATTGAGGGTGTTTTCCCATCTCTCCCCGCTGACGTAATCTACAAAAATATCATTTTCTTACAGCAGTGGGCACCGCTAGGAAGGCATCAGGACATTGATCTACATTGCCATGCTCTAGACCGCCTCTGCCTCGTCTACTCGGCGTCTCGAGCTCCGTCGTCTACTACCTAGGGATGTGTAGCTCCTTTTGGAAGTGTTTTCTCTGAGCCTGCATGCTCTTTTGTTGGCTGGCAATGCCTTGTACCGCACTTTGCTCTCTGGGCCGGTCGTCTTTGTGTTTGTTTGGGTCCCTGGACTTTGGTTACTAGTTATGTGCATGCTGCCTATGTTGTGGGCTTTATTAATTTAAAGTCGGACGCCCCTGGCGTCTTCGTTCTAAAAAAATATCTGGGCCATTGGATAAAAAAATTGAGGGTTGGATGATACTCCCTATGTCCCAAAATAAATGTCTCGAGCTTAATACAAATTTGTACTAGAGCTAGTACAAAGTTGAGACACTTATTTTGGGATGGAGGGAGTAGTATTCAACCTCTGAATCGTTCTCTGAACCGACGCATGTTCTCCGCTCCTCCCAGAACCGTCATCCGACGCAGGCCAGACGCAGGTATCGCACACATTTGCTTTCGCTAAAACATCAGCATCCTCAAACTCTATTGCACACGGTTATCCCATAGCGTGTGCGATGTTGGGGAACGTTGCAGAAAATTGAAATTTTTCCTACGGTTTCACCAAGATCCATATATGAGTTCATCTAAGCAACGAGTCAAGGGAGAGAGATTGCATCTACATACCACTTGTAGATCGCGTGCGGAAGCGTTCACTAGAACGTGGATGATGGAGTCGTACTCGCCGTGATCCAAATCACCGATGACCGAGTGCCGAACGGACGGCACCTCCGCGTTCAACACACGTACGGAGCAGATGACGTCTCCTCCTTCTTGATCCAGCAAGGGGGAAGGAGAGGTTGAAGAAGATGGCTCGTAAGCAGCACGACGGCGTGGTGTTGGTGGAGAAGCAGCACTCCGGCAGGGCTTCGCCAAGCACGTGACGGAGGAGGAGAGGTGTAGCAGGGGAGAGGGAGGCGCCAAGATGCAAGGGTGCGGCTGCCCCCTCCCTCCCCCCTTTATATAGGCCCCCTAGGGGGTGCCGCCCTTGAGATCCGATCTCCCAAGGGGCGGCGGCCAAGGGGAGGCTTGCCCCCAAGGCAGTGGGCGCCCCACCCTAGGGTTTCCAACCCTAGGCGCAGGGGGGCAAGTGGGGCGCACCAGCCCACCAGGCTGGTTCCCTCCCACTGGGCCCTCCGGGATAGGTGGCCCCACCGATGGACCTCGGGACCCTTCCGGTGGTCCCAGACAATCTGCAGTAACCTCCGAAATTCTCCCGATGGCGAAATAGCACTTCCTATATATAATTCTTTACCTCTGGACCATTCCGAACTCCTCGTGATGTCCGGATCTCATCCGGACTCGAACAACATTCGGTTTGCTGCATACTCATATTCATACAACCCTAAGCGTCCACCGAACCTTAAGTGTGTAGACCCTACGGGTTCGGGAGACATGCGCATATGACCGACGGCTCTCGGTCAATAACCAATAGCGGGATCTGGATACCCATGTTGGCTCCCACATACTCCTCGATGATCTCATCGGATGAACCACGATGTCGAGGATTCAATTAATCCCGTATTCAATTCCCTTTGTCAATCAGTACGTTACTTGCCCGAGACTCGATCGTCGGTATCCCAATACCTCGTTCAGTCTCGCATCGCAACTCACTTTACTCGCACTGTAATGAATGATCGAGTGACCAATCACTTGGTCACTTTGAGCTCATTATGATGATGCATTACCGAGTGGGCCCAGAGATACCTCTCCGTCATACTGAGTGACAAATCCCAGTCTCGATCCGTGTCAACCCAACAGACACTTTCGAAGATACCTGTAGTGCACCTTTATAGTCACCCAGTTATGTTGTGATGTTTGGTACACCCAAAGCACTCCTACGGTATTCGGGAGTTACACGATCTCATGGTCTAAGGAAGAGATACTTGACATTGAAAAAGCTCTAGCAAAACGAACTACACGATCTTGTGCTATGCTTAGGATTGGGTCTTGTCCATCACATCATTCTCCTAATGATGTGATCCCGTTATCAATGACATCCAATGTCCATAGTCAGGAAACCATGACTATCTATTGATCAACGAGCTAGTCAACTAGAGGCTCACTAGGGACATATTATGGTCTATGTATTCACACGTGTATTACGATTTCCGGATAATACAATTATAGCATGAATAAAAGACAATTATCATGAACAAGGAAATATAATAATAATCCTTTTGTTATTGTCTCTAGGGCATATTTCCAACATGCGATGCACACCCCCACCCTACACTACTAGAAAAACAACTATAGCCAATATGGACACTAATGACGCACTATACATGTGTAGGTGCCCATTAGTAACCAAAACAGTAATGGCGCACCAGGTAAAAAGTGCATCATTAATAAGTTTGACCAAGGTTTGACCCAGTCATACACATAGTAATGGCGCACTTTGTATAGGTGCGCCATTACTAAGGGCTAGTTTGGTTGGAGACCTGGCTAAAATTTACCTGGCCTGGAGCGTGCCTGAGACTAGCCTGGAGTGTGTTTGGTTGCTATCCTGGCAATTCAACTACTAGCCTGGCTCGAGGCGTCTTGCACAGCCATTAGCACAGTTGAGTCACCGGTAGCGTGTGTTAGCCTGGCCCAGGCGTTGGGGAATCGGTAGCCTGGGTCGTGCCTGGATGCTAATCTCACCTTCTCTTGCATGCAGTTCAGTGGGCCACAGGCTAGTAGTTGTTTATTGGCCGATAATAGCAAGCCAGGCTGCGGACGCGTACCAAACAAGTCATATGCAGGCTAGCCTGACCAGGCAATTTCTTTGGAGTTTACAGGCGCACACCAGGCTCTAATTTTACCCAGGCATGGAGCCCAGGCATCCAACCAAACTAGCCCTAAGTTGACATAGTAATGGCGCACCTTTACAAAATGCGCCATAACTATGTCAAACTTAATAATGACGCACTTTGCATAGGTGCGCCATTACTATGTCAAACTTAGTAATACACAGTGCGTCATACAAAGTGCGCCATTACTAACTTTCATCAAGTCATACACATAGTAAAGACGCACTTTGTGAAGGTGCACCATTACTAAATGCACCCCCTTCCCTCATGGACCGTCTTTTCAGTTTTTTAAAAAATAAAAGAAAATGATGGAAATGTCAAAAAATATAAGAAAATAAGTTTCCCATGTGATATGTGGTCTAGTTGTTGGGAAAATTTACAAATATGAATTTCAACTTTATTTGCAAAATCTCTCTAGTATTTAGTAAAATGGGCATAACTTTTGCATACGAACTCGGATTAAAAAGTTTTTTATATGAAAAATCATCTACTCAAAAAGTTACATCCGAATTCAACTGGGGGAACCCCGTTGAAGATTTTTAGAATCCCCAAAAACCTAACAGAGTAAAAGATACGGGGCTTTTAAAATTTAGAGGGGGGAGAATAGAAAAAAAATTCAAACTTAGTAATGGCGAATCATTTGCTAGGTGCGCCACTAGTAACAGAAAAAAAATTGATTTCAAAATTTTTTTTTTGGAATAAATGTTCAAAATATGATACGTAATATGACTGGGAAGTTTGAAATATTTTTTCAAAATTTCATCACACTCATGAACATGAACAAAATCATAGACATCAACAAGGTTTAGTAGTATTGATATGATAGATATATCAACAAGTTCCTGTTAAGTGAGCTGGTGCTGGGTTGGATAGAACTTAGAAGTTAAGCGTGCTTGGGCTGGAGTAGTGTGAGGATGGGTCACCTTCCGGGAAGTATGTGATTTCACTTGAGATTAAGCATATTGACCCGAGATTAAGAAAAAAACAAAAAAAAATCTGAAAAAAAATTCTGAAAAAAAATTGTTAGTAATGGCGCACCACATAGAAGTGCGCCATTACTAAGGGCGTGTTCGGATCTCCTCCCGCTCCATGCTTCACCAAATTCTAGAGCGGAGCCGAGCCGAACGAAATATCGCCCAGAAGCTAACTTCGAGAAGTAGCGATCGATTGTAGTGTAAAAATCTGGAGCGAGGAAGACCCAGCTCCACAGAAACCAGAATCTGAAGTTCCCTTATATTACAAATGAAATGCCACCGCCAAAGAAAAGCGGTTCGCTCAGCCACGCAAAAGAAAACGATTCAGCCCTCGATAGCCATGCATCGCTAGGAATATCTCCCCTCTACAGGCGTCTTGGGCTTGTTCTAGCCGGCCCAATATGGTTCTAGACAGCCCAACAACTGCTCCCAGCCCAAAATCGCGATGGGAAGCTGATTTTAGTTGCCGAACGGAACGAGTTCGCTGCGTGGAGTGAGAAGCAGAGAAGAGAAGCTGGATTTGGGAAGTTTTGTGAAGTTGGAGGAGATCCGAACAGGCCCTAAGTCAGATAGTAATGGCGCACTTCTAGGCATAGTAATGACGCACCTAGTGAGCCATTACTATTTGTTACTAGTGGCGTGTTAATAGTGGCGCACATATAGTGCGCCATTAATAACAAAAACTGGTGCGCCACTAACAGACTTTTTTCTAGTAGTGCTATATCTATTGCACACCCCCACCCTATATCTATTGCACAACATCGCATGGCGACGGTTCTAATCTCTGTAGGCGAAAGGGATTTTTAACCGTGCCACAAACCCTATCCTTGCGAGAGCCCGGCGCCGTCGATGGTGAGGTGGGTGGGTTTCCGTGTAATGCTAGTTGGTGGTGAGGTGGGATCCCATCGGGCTGAACTGGATAGCCCATTAATTTTTTTGTTCTCCCGCGGGTGCCCACTAAGGTCATTAAATGGGATGGGCTGAGGCAGTCCCACTTGTGCCCACCCCCACCTGTAGCCTGAACCGTGTGAGATAGTCTTAACTGTACTAGTGCTAGTAAACGTTTGGCACATGAAACTCGACGGGACAGAGTGGGGAAGGAGAGAGGGAAGCAAGAAGAAAGAGAAAGAAAGAAAAAGTATTGAGGCGGAGGTCATGGTTCTGAAGCCGATGGCATTTGTACTACTATAGATACTACTCCCTCCGTCCCGAAAAACATGTCGCAAGGGCTTTTTCGCAATTTAGTCCTTCGAACTTTCCCGACCAAACCCGTAGTCCACCCTGTCTCCTTCCTCGCTCTCTTCGTCGCACCCCCACTCCGGCGACGGCGCTGCCTCCGACCCTCCGCCCCACGCCCCACGCCACCTTGCTCCCCACACCCACCTCTCTGCCGCACCACGTAGCCGTCGCCTCCCCCCCCCACGCCGCCGCCTCGTTCCCCTGCCAAAACAGAGCAAGCGGCAAGGTTCGATTTTTGCTGCCGCTTGGTTCACCTGCGCGTCGTGGATCACCTCCTCGCCGGCTAGCCTCCGTCGACCTCATCCCTTCCCCCCACAGCCCCACCCCGCCGCTCCCGCGTCATCTTCGGCCGGCGGCCCCGCCACGCCGCATCTCCTTCGCCAGCAAGCCGACGCCGCCTTCCACCCCGTATCGCCGTCGCCAGCAGGTAGACGACGACGTGCACTCATGTTCAGCCACGGCACCATCGTCCAGCACCTCAAGGCCGACATCGTCCATCACCTCAAGGCCGTCCACTCCTGTTCAAGATTTCAGATTCAGAGGTGAGTACTGAAACTACTTGATGCTAAGATTCAGACTAAAGTTCACTGTCAAAACTGTCAATTTGCTCCTTGATGTGGGCATTTCTAGTTTGATCCCGAGATTCAGAAGATTAAGCGACCCATTCACACATCTAGAGCCAACGTGACGCGTCAATAATTCATCGGCGTTTGTTTACTGATTGCCGCTAAAGTTTGATGCTTTCGATCTGGCCATGATTGGGAGAGAGAGAGAGAGAGATGTAAAACAAGATGAGATAGAAACTAGTTCTTCTACAACTTGTATCCGGCTTCACACCCTTTTCTTTAGATCCAGGGACATAGGTCATGCTGGCATGGTAGCTTACATTGTAGTGTTGATGCAGAGGTCTCCTCTAGTTGGGTTAAATTAAGGCGGTGACATCACGTCTTGGTGTTAAGAGTTCTTTTATCGGCATGCTGTCGGGTAATTAAGAAAATCAAACCAGGTTCAAGTGAATGCTGCTAATTCTTTTTCATTTGGTTTGTAGTGTAGCTTTCCATAATAGGGGACTATAGACACTTTATTTCTTTTCTTTGACGGTGCTACGGCGGGCTTACTATAGAAACTTCGTGGATTGTAGTTCTTCTTTGCACTAGCACTTGTGGTGCAGCTAGCTAGAAGCTAAGCTTGCCTGAATTATTTGTCGGCTTAATTATCTGCTACTATCATCATGTAAACAAATCGAGACCATTCTACATGTTTGTTTGTGACTAAGAAAGAGTAAAGTAACGGTAATTAACAAAGAGTAAAGTACTCCTTGATGTGGGCCTCCTCATTGGTTGTAAAGCAAATCAATTTGACATTTTCAATCATGAGTAAATCAGAAACTAGTCTCAGCTTGAGTCATGATCTTGTGCATTTTCTTTTTCTTTCAGTGAACTAGTCTAGCTATTGAGTCATGATGGACTGTAGTTTTTTATTTAAATGTTTAATTGACAAATCATTTTAAATGGTGTGCACAGGTTTCAGTGAACTAGTCTCAGCTTGAAACAGTTAACTGAATTTTGTCAGTGGAATGGATCTTTTTGAACCACTCTGAATTCTGTTTCTGAAAAATAGTCGAATAGTCGGGTCATCTTCACATCCTGTGTTGTGTGTGTTTCTGAAAAACAGTTAACTGAATTTAAATGTTGTTAATGCATTTTAGAATTTTAGAATGACTGAATTTTTAGCCAAGTTTGATTTTCAAATACTCTCTGTAAGTTGGTGAAAATACTCCTTATATACTCTTACAACCTGGGTATGAACCTCTCTCCTCTACTTCATCTTTACTGAATTTACTGAATGTGTGTATTCTCTGAACCACTTATTCTCTGTCTACTGAATTTTAGTGAATATGAGATGTACTCCTGTAAACTTAGATGTGCTTTGTAAAGTGTGATGTCAACTTGTGAATTATACTCATGCGTTGTTTACGAGGATAACTGCTTATTGCACGAAAGATAACACAGAACTGATCAAACATCTTGTAGGAGTAATTAACTAGCTATGTTACTCAAGGAAACCTTCCTCAGATTAACTTGTTTATTTGCAGTACTTCTCTCTGTCTGTAGAACAATTATTTAAACGGGAAAAGAGGAGGCAAGAGGGACCATGTGTAGCTGATGTCTGAGAGCCTAAAACTTGCTTATGCAGTAAATTGCCCAAGGTAGCTGTAATACATTCATCTTACTGCAAACAAGAATGGTGTGCCCAGGTTTACACTACTGTTTTCAGTTAACTAAACTGGCAAAGACTATGACATGACAAGTGTGAAACAGTTCAATCTATCTTGCAAGTACAATTTGACCAGATTATATACTGCAATTTTGTTTCAATTACTGGAGTACAGATTAACTGAAGCCTGAAACCTGACATACAACACACAACATGCTTAGTCCCTCTTTAGTTCATTCACTTCACATCATTCAACTTTAGAGTTGTGATTCATGATTTGGACATATGGGTGCCCTCTCTTTTCTTTGTAATTTTGATTGGGAGTAAATGACAAAATTACAGGTCATTTTTTGAGAGTGGACTGTTTTCCATTATGTTTCTGCTTCAATCTGAATACCATCTTAATGTCATCTCTCAATGAGTACTGTATTAATGATCATTATTATAGGAAGAAACAACAGCACGAAGAGATTACACTGGATGTCTACTCCTTATGCTTGCAACAACAACATCACTAAGAGATTACAACAAGGAACAACAGCAGTTGCTACAGATCAGAGATTACACTGTACCTTCTTCTTCAGAGATGATCAGCAGCGAAGAACAACAACGCAGCACGAGCACGAGCTCCACCGGCAAGCATGGAGCATGGGCGAGCGTGCACGCACCCGAGCTTGGGTGGCGGTGGTGCCGGTTTTTGGTCACCGGAGGAGCTACTGACGAGCTCCAATGGCGGCGAGCGGCAGACCACCACGGCCAGGAGGACCAGCAACCAATCGACAGCGGAAAAGAGACCTGGAGGACACGAAGATCACCCTGAAGCTGTTGAGCAGCTCGGGGAAGCCATAGGAGGAGCGATGGCGTTGAGCTCGTGTGCGGAATCGGCGGCCGGAGTGGGAGGAGACGGGATCGATTCCGTCGATCCACGGCTTCCCAGCAAGCGTGGCTCAAGGAGGACGTATGTATGGGCGAGGCGGAGCTCCTGGTATGCTCGGGGAGGACTAAGGAGGTGTGACGGCGCCGAGCTCCTGTGCCGACGCCGCTGCCGGCGTGGGAGGAGACGGGATCGATTCCGTCGATCCACGGCTTCCCAGCAAGCGTGGCTCAAGGAGGACGTATGTATGGGCGAGGCGGAGCTCCTGGTATGCTTGGGGAGGACTAAGGAGGTGCGACGGCGCCGAGCTCCTGTGCCGACGCCGCTGCCGGCGTGGGAGGAGACGAGCTCGTTTTTGGAGTGGGGGGAGCTCCTGTGCGGAAGCAGCAACCTGCAGCAAGGGAGAAGCAGCGACCGACCGACAGCAGCCGTTTTGGCCAACGACAGGAGATCCACCGGCCTGGAGCCTGGCCGGCGGCAGGATCTTCCCGCGCCTGGAGCCTGCGTGCGGGTTGATTTTAGAGAATTCAAAGTTGAGGAAGGGTGTTTTTGTAAAAAGTGCGATAGTTCAAATTTGAAACCCCCTGCGACATGTTTTTCGGGACGGAGGGAGTACATACTATTAAGCCCCTCTCAACTATTCACATGTTAGCGAGAAATGTGATGATACTATCACACACACACACTGAAAAGAAAGTTGTCCGCCCCAAGTTCAAGTGCATGCAATGGAGAACTCATTGCACGTGATTAGTTAAGTCAAGCGTGTGCTATGACATCCATGTGGTTCACAAAACTCACTTGTATGCAAATGCTACATCACACACAGTTTGATTGAGCGACTTAACCAAGCACGTACCAAAATGGGGGTGCATGTTATTAGAAGGTATCCATATCCATGAAGGCATCCTTGTTCATGATGTTTGCAAACACATTCTAATAATGTGCAAACTCTTGGATCCAGTCCGTTCGGGTTGTGCTTAAGTTTATTAACCCATTTTCATATGTCACCGTCGTGTTTAACATGTTCTTGGACCATACATAATCGTCCATGTGGGAGATTACGTACTAACGACACATCACACTATTCTCCGGTTATTGTGATATGCAACAGACATCAGTCTCGTGGTTGAAGCATACATTACCACTTCTTTGCCACGGTTTCTCATTTATGTTTATAGTCAAAGAGAGCATGGTTGAGAACTTACTTTAGTGGGCGTCGTCTTTCTTTTTCCTTTTCATAGAATCAAAGTACTAAGTTTTGCTTTCGTTCGACACAAGAGGATCCGGTGGACACTGCGCAAACATGTGAACAAACCAATATTAACCCACGAAATTGGTTAGGTGCACAATCACAGGGAAATTAATGAAAGCACAATGTAGAAAAATGACTTTACATAGGATTGTAGGGCACAAGTATGCAATCCTTGACATTAGGCGCTAGCATGAAACACATGAGGTTAAAATATGCCTTTGAGACTATAAAGGTTGAATATGTTCGAACATTCAATATGGGACGTACACTTGTCAGGCCTTATGAAGTACCCTATTTCCTGCAATGAATAGGCTAGACACCTAGAGATTCAGTTCATGGTGAACAACGAATGAGTCGGGTGCAACGGTAATGTGAAGTTACCTCCCCCGCAAAAAATGACATGAAGTTACCTAGTTATGTGATATTACCCTTTGAATTGTACGTTCGTTAGGCGCGTCACCCTTGAATAGCCAGGTTTCTTCTGCTGAGATTGTTTGACTCTATATTTCTGTCTTCTGTTGCCATCATCAATGGTCGGCTCAGCAGTTAAAATCATTATGCCATACCAATACCAATGCTTTATGAATCACTGCTTCTCGTTCTCCTCGTATTGTCTTCGCTCCTCATTGATACCAACACCTGTCACCTGGAGGTCACAGATTTGTTGGACAATAAATGCTTACCCATGTAGGTCTATGGATCATGTTGTCTAGAACCTTAATTTGGACAACACACATTACGCTTACCATGGATAATCAACTTAGTAATCAAGTAATCTCAGAAAATATATCATCATTAGGATTAGGCACAAACGAATCTCACCAATCTCTAAATTTCCCACGCTTACGGGAATTACTCTCGCCTATTAGAAATGGATAACAACCAACACAGAGATCATACGAAAGGTTACCATATGAAAATTATTGTAGCTTGGCACAATAAGATGAATGATTATATAGATCTCGATCTCTGGATCAAAGTACGAATAGAGTTTACAAACCCTAACCTTACAAGTTGGAATCTCTCTCTCTAATTGCGGTGTTGTTGATGGGGGAATGAAGGGTCGTGATGCAGAGGCAGTAGGAACCATCCTAAGTGAAGCAATTCTCCTCTAAATATCTCCTCCTCTGCTCTAGTAGATGTTGGTATGTTCTCTGATGTCATGTTAGCCTTCGCCCAATTATGAAAGTTGCTTCTATAGATGAGAGGGAAGCGGTGGCATCTAGTTTGAGCACTGATAAGAGCGGGCGCGCTCATACCATACAAAGTGGTCAAATTCCTCCTCAATCATCCAAATATGGCTCCAAATTCTTCCAAAAGTTTTTTTTCATTAGAAGACAAGTGAGGAAACAAGGTTTCTCTATTTTGAATGAATAATCATTAGTGAAATGGGGAAACTAGCAAAACCCTGGGATAAACAAGCAAAATACCCTAGTGTCGGTACTAATTCCGGCATATCTCGAGATAGGGACCCTAAGCTAGGCATCTTGGAGCGATTCTAACATGGACACATGATTTTACCTAGGTTAGGGCTCTCTCGAAGAGATAATACCCTACACCCTTCTTTTGATTGTATTGATATGGGGTATAGTACAAAGTACAAGTATCTACGGCGAGATTATTGATCTAATTTGCAATGTAATGCCCTATTAACTAGCCTGGCCTCAGTTTATATAATGTACTGGAGGATTAGGATAATAGGAGTCCTTGTATTATGTGTCAATTCTTGTAGAAACCTCCTTGTATACGCCATGGGTTGCCCGAAGTGGACCATTGTGAACCGCCATGAGGGTCCTCAGCTCGACCCACCTAGTCAGGAGACGACGTGGTTAGTACCCCCTAGTCCAGGACTCCATCACCTAGGATAACCGTACATAAAATGGACGTAACTACAGTTTCCTCAGGTGAATGCCAATAAAGTTATGGCTTCCACACCACCTCACCCTCCATCTGTTGCACCAGTGGCGGGTGGAGGGATGTCTTATATTTCTCTTCCGTGTTGTTTCAGGTAGGGATGTTGTTTCTTTTGGTGGTGCCGGGGCGGTGAGGACGGCATCGCGTCTAATAATTTTGCCTCGGTTTTGTCCTCATCATGATGATGCTCTTCATGGTGTCGACGTAGAGCCGACAAATTTGTGATCATCGTTCTTTCGGGAAGACGTATTAAGTTTGTATGTTCTTGTTGGATGTTACTGCATGTTGTGGTGACACCGGCAGCTAGAGCGATTTGGTGTTCCTGGAGTAGGGATGATGGCTCATAGCCCTCTTTTTAGTGAATGATAGCTCATGGTTGGCGGATCCGATTCTCTTCCCTGACCTGGCTCGACGGATTCAGGGCCAGGCTAGCACGGGGACAATCCCTGGTCAATGCACCGCATCGATATGGGCCTTGATACTCGCAGTGGGCCTATTCTTCTGCTCTTAAAGCCTTATAGGCTATGGTGCAACCCCTTTTTGGCGAGGTTGGGCTTCTATTATGACAGGCGTCTCGGTGACACTGAAACTTGGTGGCGGCTAATAGATCCCTATAGGCCTTCTTGTAATTTCCTTGTTATTGGAGTCTTTTCAACAATGTTTCTAAGACATTCGTTTTTCTCTGGTCCTTGTACTAGTTTCTGTCTACGTATGTTCTTGCAGGTTGTAAAGGCATCTCCAACACGGACCCTCAAACCGTCCTCATCCGTCAGGATTACGTGGTCTGAACGTGTTTTTCCATCCAACGCGGGCCTGTATCTGTTCGGACCCCAAGCGTCCATTTTCCTGCAAACTGGAAGCAAACCAGGGGGACTTTGTAGAAGTCCGGACCGCAGAAACTCCTCTCCTTCACTAGCGCTCTTTCCCGCCAGAGCGTCAACATCGCATTCATGCCGGCCTAGAGGGGATGCGACCAGTCAAAGGAGCCGACATTAAAGCAGCGCGCCGGCCGAGAGCGTCGTCCGCTGCATGCCCGTTGTGCACGCCTTCTCTCCACATTGAAATAGCATCCATATGCCCGCCTACCCTCCACTAAACCAGTGTGTGTGCCAAGGAACCTACTCTATCGTATCGAGCTCCCCGCGTCCGTCCTTGTGTCGGCCGGCATTAAACACCTCTCTGATTGATGACTCGCATCCGCACGCTATTTAAACGTGGCTAGGCACCGGGCAAGAACCCCACACCTCCGCTCTCCATCTCCTCCTTGCACCACACCCGCCATGGCCTCCGACTCCAAAGCCCTGTGGGACAACCTCTCTGGTGAGAAGAAGAAGGAGCTCTCTGACATTGTAGCCGGCTGAGTGGTCAGGCAAGCAGCCGGTTATAGGCTGGCTTGCTGGCAGGCTCTCCGGAGCCGGCGCCACCACCATCTCCAGGTCGTCCCCGCCTGTCCAGGCTGGCCAATGAAGTCTCCCGACAAATCCGCCACAAGTGATGGTGGCAACGCGTAGGTGGAGAGAGAAGCCATGTTCCCAGAGGTCGACGTGGCGGTGGAGGGATTTGACTGGGGCACCGACGACGACGTTGCCAACTTCACGTCGGCCATGCCTGTCGCCGCCACCAATACCAATGAAAAGTAGACCATGGGAGGCCATCGCTGCTTGGGTTCCGGGAAGGCCTCCACCATCACCTCGGCGACCTACATAGTCGTTGACTCGCCCGCTTCGCTGGGGCGTAGGCCATGGTGACCATGTCCCCCGCTTCAAAAACCGACCCTGATTCATGCTTTATAGAAACGGAGACTACTCTTTCCCTCCCGTTGAAGCATATCCCTCAGGGCTCAGGGTGGTCCGATGAGCTTGTTGCCAGACATAGGGAAGACATGTCCTTGGAAAAGGGATCAGCCTCGGCCGGCGATAGACTAGGCTAGAATAACATAGCCGCTATAGTTTAGTTGAAATATGTCTGAAATGTATATGTTTTCGTCCGGTTTATATGAAAATCAACCGGTTTGCACGAATTTAGTCCGGTTTGAAATGTATGCGGCTACGGTTGGATGGCCAGCTCCCGCACCGGTGTTCGCTGACTGGTCCCCTGTAGGGTCCGCAGATGGACACGGTGTTCGGTTTAGAGGTCAACGATGGAGATGCCATGACTAGTGATTGTGTTTAATGAAGGCACGGTTACATCTACAAAAACAAATAGGCGGCACAACTCTAGACCACCAGGGGCGAACCCAGAACAAAAATGTCCCGGTGTCCACATGTACACTATACGTAGATGGATAAGAAGCAATAATATACATAAAAGTAATACACTCAACAATTTTAAAATATTCAACTGTAAGAATTCTTATCAAAATAAACCATTTCACTTGAAAAACTAGTTTGAATAATATATAGAGTTTAATAACTCCAAACGACAAAACAAATATGATCAGCGATGTCTGCATAAGTCAACTACATCATTTGTGTTTACAGATGCATGAATAGAAACAAGAAATAAATCATATTGATAAAAGCATACAGTTACGAGGTTAAACTTACTACATTTTATCTTAAATTGTCATTGGGCGCGGTCGACAAATAATCCAAATTGATATGAATTAGTAGGGAAAATTATGAAATCGTAGCAATCCAATTTCCAATTATAATATATTTAATCTTGAAACCCTAACCATACAATTTAGACATAAAAAATTAGACAAAACTAAAGATAAGTACACGTACTTGACCGAGATCGACGACCGTACCTATTTCCTTCTATTATTTCTTGTCTGCAATGGGTGAGAGCCACAACAGGCTGCCGGCGGCAGGATCTAGCTTCCGGAGCACTAGAGCAGGCGGCGGATGCCATCACACCGTATCGCTATGGAGGGGAAAAGGAACAGCCGAACATACGCACGTAGGTACCGTACATGATCGATCCAATCGAATCGATTGCTTTTTTATTTAGCGTCTTGGTGGTGGGCCGTGGTGAGTGTCCATTCAGTTTTGGGGGAAGCTATTCCAATCGGCTGATGGGCCGTGCCTGCCGCCCGGTGTCAGCTTAAAATTCTACCGGTGTCTCAGTACAATATCTCACCACTATACAAGGTAAGCACAGATTGCAACCGGTGTCCCGTGACACCGGGTAGCATAACGTGCGTCCGACCACGAAACACCACCCCCAGCCTCTAGTCTGAACTCAGCAGATATGAGCCCTGGACCTGATTCTTCCAATCTGGACACTCATACGTGTGGAGTAAAAAGCCAGACGAGAGAGATTGGTTGCGCTCGTCCCAATCTGGCCTAACTGATGCTCGTGACTTAGCTTCGAGGAGCCGCCTCCAATCTCGGCGTTCTCTCACCCTGAATCCTACAGCTTAATTGTGGCCACCCGTCGCGGATGATGGTGCTCGCAGCGAGCGCACTGTCCCTCCAAGGTGTGCCTAATTTCCCATCCATGTCCCTCTTTTTCTTGCCCTGATTCAAGTTATTGGATTGGGCACTGGAAACCAGAGTCAGAAGGTTGGGATGAAACCCACAGTCGGCAGTTATTATTTTCTGATTACCCTGGAATCTTCCGTCCGTCTTCTTGGCATTTATCTTCCTTTTTTCCGTCACTTTTTGTGCACTTAATTATGTCATGTAAATGCGAATTCAATCATCATGTTGATGTCCTTACATTGGCAGATCATATTTGATCAGGTTGGAAACGCCAGATCTCAGCTGTTACCTGCCAGCATCCACATTCAGTCCCACTCCCACGCACTGTACGTCTTTCACACCGAACCGTCGAAAAGTTCAGTTAGTTCCCCATGCATCAGTGACCAACCAGACCTTACATAAATATTGAAGGTGTTCAGAGTATCTGCAACAAAGAATAATGAGAGGAAACGGAGACGCTCCCGCAATCTGTCCAAAGGCCCAGCATTAATCGCCGGAGAAGCTTCTCCGGGCAACGGCGAAAACCCCACCACCGTCCTTGATCTCAATGTCGACGGTGATGCTACTAGCGATGACAGAGCTGCAGGTGCCCCAAGGAGTGCTGTTCTTCAATCTTGCACTCTCACATCCGGCTTGCTGCTTGCATTAGGTCTCCTTCTTCGTGAGGTAAAACACTTTGTTTGCAGTGGTTGCAAAGCTAGTTTTCTCTCAACAAAATCTCAGCTACTGGAAGCACAAAGCCATTCTAGAGCATGCATAATTCAGTACTCTCTAGTGTAGCAGAACATCCTAGTGATCAAAATGTCATACCATCTCTTTTACAGGTATCACACGTTGCATCTTCAAATGGACTGCCGTTTGCTGACCCTACGGCCGTATCATGTCAGTTTGCTCCCTGTTCTGTTACGAAATGAAAGAGATGTCATGTAACGGTATTCAATCAGCTAAACGTCCCCAAGCAAACTAATCCTGTGCTTTTCTGCAGTCAATTTTGAAACCTGGCACCTCGAGTTGGTCGCCGGACTAGTAATATTGATATCGTCTACCAGATACATTCTGCTACAGACATGGCCCGATTTCAGAGATTCCAGTGAAGCTGCAAATACACAGGTATGTCTAGTCTTTGAATAAAGTCTCATTTAGCTACAAGTGTCTTTGGCAAAGATGCAATACTTTAGGTTAAGATGAAGTATTTGGTTGGGTAGATAATTATGCTTTTTGCATGTTTGCCTAAACATTTCATAAAGGATATTGTGAATTTGGATGAACTATACAACAAGGCCTGTGTTTATTTAAATTTTATTTATATTATTCGATACGTGCCTTGCATGTACACAATTACTAGTCACAATCTATGTAGCTTTGTATAAATAGCCTTATTTTATTATTTTTATCTGCGCTCTTTCCTGATGTCACTTTCAACTACTGGGCCTTGGCAAACTTACCTAAAGGTATTAACTAGTGAAAGTCCCCTTATCTCGACACTAACTTCTAATGTTTTATTCTTACCTGTTAGATCCTTACTTCCCTTGAGTCTCTGGATTACATTGTAGTTGCTTGTCTCCCTGGGATAAGCGAAGAGCATATATCTTTCTTTAAAACTTTATTCAAGAATATTTATTTTCTTGAGAACAAAGCTTCATGTCTACTTTTGATATCAGGAGTTCCTGTTTGAGGGGCATTGATGCCAATTTTGGATTGAATTGGATAAGTGCTCTAGCAACTGGTGTATTTTTCGGTGTTCTTCACTTGGGCAACGGCAGGAGATATTCATTTGCAATCTGGTAACCGTTCTGCCTGCAGTACTTTTGAAATGTCTAGTAGAATTGAAAAAAAGTGCAAGGGCTATTTGTTCGCAGTTCTTAAAACATGCCAACTACCACCTTTTAACTTGAGGGAGTTACCACCCAAATTTACTACTGTGTGCTCTTATATATGTAAATATCTTTTGTGTTTCCAGGGCAACATTTGTTGGCCTTGCCTACGGTTTAGCAACCATAGCTTCCTCAAGCATCATAGTCCCAATGGCTTCTCACTCCATAAACAATATTATTGGAGGCTTACTTTGGCGCTTCAGGGACAGCTCAGAAAGAGAAATGTAGATTGGACAGTACATCCCCTTGAACAGAAGTTTTCATTAGCAACTTCTACTTGTAGCATTAGCATAGAATGTTTAGTTCTTACTGGACTCGTTGTTAAATCAGTTAATGCATGTATTATCCGTGGGTAAGTAATCTGCAAATCATTTGGTGGTGAAGTAAGCTAACTAGTGATGACTGTTTTACTTGTGTCATGTTATCTTCCATGCTTTCTGAGCTGCTGATACTCTGGCGTTGGTAGGACTAGGGTTCCTACCAGGCCTCCGGCGTAGATTGTATGGGCAAGGAGGAGGGGGACGAGGGCTGGGCCAGGCGCGCCCGTGGGCAGGCGCCGTCATGACTAGGGTTAGGTGCTTGGCGGCGGCTAGGGTTCCGGCTCCTTTCGGAGCCGAAGGCAATGTAAGATTATGATATCTTTATTGCTTGATCTCAAGCGGTGTCTTACAACGGTATTTATAACTTTAGCCTAAGATAACTTGCCTAAGATAACTTGTGGGCCAAGCCCTCGATACTAATGCCGGTGGGCCTCTTTCTACAGTATAGACCAAACCGGTCATAACATCTCTCCCTTTCATAAACAGCTCGTCCTCGAGCTGAAAGTCTGAATAGTGTTGGCGGAATTCGTCACGCTGCTCCCAAGTAGCCTCCTCCTCCGGAAGGCCCGCCCACTGAGCGAGGGCCGAACCCGGGCGCCACGACGGAGCTGCGCCGCAACACCTTTGCCGGCTCGGGAAGAATGCGACCATCGGCGATTGGAGGAAGCGCCGGAGGAGCCGCCGGTGGCTTCGCCACGGAAAGGCTTGAGCAGCCCAACATGGAAGGCGTCGTGGATGCGGCGCGGCCGGAAAGTCAAGGCGATAGGCCACCTTCCCAATGCGCTCCAAGATAGGGAAGGGCCCGGCGTAACGAGGGCCGAGCTTGCGCCTTGTGGTCGAGTGATCTGCGTGGGCGGTGGAGAAGACGCAGCCACACCCAATCACCCACCGCGAACTCCGCCTCGCAATGATGACCGTCATAGTAGTGCTTGGCCAGCACGTGCTGAAGGAGGCAGACGAACCTCGCCAAGCATCTCGTCACGAAGTGCGGATAAGGTCACCCGCAACCTCCGTCCGAGCCGTCTCCGGGTCCACTGGAAGTATAGGCGGGGCGGTCGACCATAGACCACCTCAAATGGCGTCAGCGCGCAGGCGGAGTGATAAGAGGTGTTGTAGCGATTCGCCCAAGAGAGCCAATCCACCCAAGCGCGAGGCCGATCACTTGTCACACAACGCAAATACATGGCAATGACCTTGTTAACCACCTAGGACTGACCATCATGCGAGGATGGAACGCCGTAGACAAAGCGGAGCTGGACACCCGCCATCTCAAGAGGTCGCGCCGGACATGGCCCGTGAACACTTTGGGTCCCGATATCGGACGATCGAAGCGAGGAACCCGTGGAGGCAGACGATGCCGTGTCACGGATGGCGGCGCGATGAAGTGGGCGTGCTGGAGAAGCGGTCGACCACCGTGAGAATGACCGACTTGCCGCCCACCTTGGGAAGGCCCTCGATGAAGTCCATGGATATATCCGCCCAAACACGAGACGGCACCTCCAAGGGCTGAAGTAACCCAGCCGGCCTCGTGGTCTCCGTCTTGTTGTTGTTGGCATGTCCGACAAGACCGAACCCGATCGCGGACCATGGCGCGATCGCCGAGGATGTAGAAGTCGGCGCGAAGACGATGGAGGGTTTTCAGACACCTCATGACCCGCCGAAAGGGCGAACTGTAACACTGGTGACGGAGATCATCATGCGCCGGAACAAAGATCCGGCGCCCATGGAGAAGCGATCCCGTCAGAGAAGCGCCAAGGCTCCTCCAGGTCGCCGGCCGTGAGCTGCTGCTGAAGACGGACGGCGTCGTCGGCCGTCGCAGTGGCGCGGCGAATGTCGGCGAAGAGGCCGAACGTCGGCCCGGAGCGGATGCACAGGGCCGCCCCGGCGGACTCGTCGGCGGAGGAAGCGAGGTCGGAGTCGCGACGGGACAGCGCATCGGCCACGGTGTTAAGGCGGCCCGGCCGATACTCGACGGAGAAGTCGGGTCAAGAGCTTGCTAATCCATCGCGCGCTGCGGCACGGTCGACACCGTTGGTCCAGCAAGAACTTCAGTCAGTAATGGTCCGTGCGAATATGGAAGGACCGTCCCCACAAGTACGGCCGCCAATGACGAACAGCCTGTACAAGGCCAATGAGCTCCCGCTCATATGCCGCCAGCTTAAGATGGCGCGGGGCGAAAGGCCGGCTGAAGAAAGCGAGGGGCCCATCGCCTTGATGAAGCACGGCGCCGAACCCGGCGCCCGAGGCGTCCTGATCCACCACGAGCAGGCGGTCGAAGTCGGGCATCTGGAGGGCCAGGGGCCGTCGTGAGGGCCTCCTTGAGGGCCTCGAACGCCGTCGTCGCCTCGTCGTCCCAGCGAAAGCGTCAGCGGCAAACGCGTGAGGGCGCCGCGATGAGCTCGAACTCCGGATAAATTTCCGGTAGTAGCGGCGAGCCGAGGAACCCGCGGAGAGCCCGCGGCGAGTGAGGCGTCGGCCATGCAGAGACGGCCGCCACCTTGTTGGCGTCCATAGCCACCCCGTCGGTCGAGATGACATGGCCGAGGTAGGCGACGGTAGGTGTCCGGAAGGAGCACTTCAAGCGCTTAAGGTGGAGGTGGTGCGCCCGAAGCTCGTTGAAGACGATGGCGACGTCTTTGGAGGTGCTTTCGGCCCAGTGGCGCCAGTAGATAAGAATGTCATCAAAGAAAACAAGCACAAACCGCCGTAAGTAGGGTCGAAGGGCGTCGTTCATCGGGGCTGGAAAGTCGCCGGGCGTTGGCGAGGCGAAGGGCATCACCAAGAACTCGAAGTGGCCATGGTGGGTGCGAACGCCGTCTTGGCGATGTCGTCTGGATGCATGCGCTTTTGATGATAGCCCGACGAGATCGAGCTTGGTGAAGAAGCGCGCCCATGGAGCTCATCCAAGAGCTCGTCGACCACCGGTATAGGGAACTTGTCCTTGAGCGTGGCGCGTTCGGTATGCCGGTAGTCGATCTTTGAAAGCCATACGCGTGCCATCTAACTTGCGGACGAGAAGCACCGGCGCGGAGAAGGCGGCGTGGAGATCCGGATGATGCTGCCGCGAGCATAAGGGCACACTGTCGCTCCAACTCATCCTTCTGCGGTGAGGGTAGCGGTAGGGCGAACCGCCACGGAGTGGAGCCGGTCTGAGGTGAATATGATGGTCGTGACACGGCGGGCGGAAGACCCCGTGGCTCATCGAAGAGGTCATTGTCTTCTTTGCAGAAGGGATCCAGCGAGGGTGCTCGGCCTCTGGGGCCTTGGCCGGACAGTTGGAGGTGTGTACGGCGGCCTTGGCGCCCCCAAGGCCGTCCCACCGGATGCGGAGAAAATCCACCCCGAGGATGAAGTCGAAGCAGCCGAGGTCGATCCCTGCACAGGTAATGGAGAAGTCCTCGCCACCGATGGAGATGGGAACGTCACGGGCGATCCCATGACACCGGAGGCGATCGCCGTTTGCCACCGTGATCCGCAGGCGCTCTCCGCCCGTGGTGGCGATGCTAAGCCGACGCATGGTCGCCAGGCGAAATTATAGGTGGAGCCGGTATCCGGCGAGGCCACCACCGCTTCGCCATGGACCGTCACCGGCAACGGCATGGTCCGCCGCCACGGATGCCGGCGAGGCGTGGAGAGACGACGCCGCGCCGTCGCCCGTGGAATCCATGGCCGTGTCTGCGGCTGCCGCGGGTGGTGGCTTGTCGGTCGAGTCGTCCGCCTCGGTGTAGTCGACCGTCTCCAAGTAAAATAGGCGAAGCGGAACATGGGTCGGCGTGTAGGGCTCATCACGGTTGAAGCATAGGCCCACGGCGGACGCTCCTGCTGCTCGGCCGGTGACAACCGGCGGAAGGTCCGGTGGTGGCGGAGGTGCGGTCGTCGTGGCTGGAGGCCGGCCGGTGATGGTGGAGTCGGCGCTGGTCGGTGGGATGGCGGCCGCCTCGGCCGGCCGATTCTTCTGCGGCCTGAGCCCGGCCTTTCGAAGGCTCGGGCGTAGTACATGGCCGTCTGGAGGTCGGGGGGATCCCGGAGCTCGACGTCCACGCGAATATGGTCCGGTAATCCGCCCACAAATAACTCGGCGCGCTGAGTCGCGGAGACGCCCGGCGCGTGGCATGCCAGGGCACAGGCGGTCGGCGTAGTCTGCATCGTGGATGTGAGCGGCAAGCGGCGAGGGCCGCCATCGGCTCCAGCGGATAGGAGGCCCGAACCGGAGGAGACAAAGCTCCGAGCGCTCCCATGGTGGCATGCCTCCCTCGTCACCTTTCGAGGGCGTAGTACCAAGTCTGCGCGCGCCTCGGAGATGATAGGACGCGAGCGAGTGCGATCCGGCGGCGTCCGCTGCCCTCGGAAGAAGCTGGTCGCCTTGGTTGAGCCGATTTAGGGGTCCTCCGTGCCGTCGTAAGTGGCGAAGTCCGATTTGGCGAAGCGAGGGTGTCGGACCACCGTGCCCGGGCTGCGATCAACGGTAGCGCGTGTCTTGGTCGAGGATCTCTGGGCGTGGTTCGCCCGAGTGGAAGACGATCAAATCGGAGGAGGGCATCGGGTGTTCGGCCGTAGTATACACCGGGTCCGGAGATGAGCGGCCGCACGCTGAAATTGGCGATGGCGAGGGCGGAAGTACACAGTGCGAGGCCGCCCGATGGCGGGCAGCGGGTGGTCTTGTCGATGGCGGCGGCGCTGGTGGTCTTCTTTGCCGTCGCTGCGTCGTGGGGGCCGGTGGCCGGAGGAAACTATTGGCGCCCCACACGGCGATGCGGTGGCGGTCGACCATCTTGTAAAGCGTTCCAGCAGACGGGTAGTCTTGGCGGCGAAGCGGCGTGAGCGCCCTCCGTGGCGCTGAAGGCGGGCGAACCCTTTATGTGGCGGCGGCCCATAGGCGGTGGTGGCGGCGTTGGCGGCGAGGCTGGTTCCCAGCGGTAGAGGTGATGCCGGGACGGCTTGGGCGAGCTCCCGCGGTGCCGACACCTCCTCGGGCGTGAGGCGAGGATGGATCCGCCGTGGTGGTGATCGGCCATTGCGGTGGTGGTGATGGTCCGAGACGTGATCGCCGTCATCGGCGAGGAGGTGGCGGCAGCGTGATGGTGAAGCGGAGGTGGATGGCGGCGGCGGCGGTGATGGAGGAAGCGACATGATCGGCTGGTGTCTCTGGATACCAAATTGGTAGGACTAGGGTTCCTACCAGCCTCGGCGTGGGTGTATGGGCAAGGAGGAGGGGACGAGGGTGGAGCGGAAGGCGGCCGTGAGCGGCGCCGTCGCGGCTAGGGTTAGGTGCTGCGGCGGCTAGGGTTCCGGCTCCTTCGGGAGCCGGGCAACAGAAGATTATGATATCTTTATTGCTTGATCTCAAACGGTGTCTTACAACAAGTATTTATAACTTTAGCCTAAGATAACTTGTGGGCCAAGCCCCTAATACTAGTGCCCGGTGGGCCTCTTTCTGGTATAGACCAAACCGGTCATAACAGGCGTATACCGAGCCTAAAATCGTTTGTTATTTAACAAGAATTGCCATGGGTAGGTTTGATATTGCCAGAATCAGATCATGTTGCTTCAAAGTAACAAACACAACGTGTTATCGGAAAAGTAATATACAGCACGACTGAAACTTAAGGGTTTTCAGGCGTTTCCATGTAGTGGAAAGACTTTCAGATTTATTACAAAATCATGCCAAGACAGCACACCGGAAGTTTCTCCTGCCTTGTTCCCAAGATGGAGGAAGTGAAGACTTCGTATTACTCACAGCACTTTTCACAAACAGGTGGAAACCTGCGGATGTTGCAGTAGCAGCAGGCCACACTGCAGTAATTGTTGCAACCTGTAAACAGTATCAGTTCATAGATGTCATCTCTGCACATCTATTTCAAGAAAATCAGTGATTCCAGTATGTTTTGTAACAAATGTATGTATTCCGCGAATGTTGGAAGACTGATGATGCAAAGCAATACATGGCGGCACAATCTCCTAATAATGGCTAAAAGCATGTCAAAGCTTACATAAGCTGTGGAGAAGCATCATGATAAGAGATTGAGAGTTTAAGCAGATTACCACTGATAACAATGTATCCAGACGTTCGTGCGCTCCTCGAGCTAGCTGCCGGTAGAGGCGGTGCAAGAGATAGAAACCCAAGGGGGAGCAGAATGCAAGAGATGAGAAGTATCCTCATGAAAATGGTCTTGTGGCTAGCAGTAGCAGACATGTTGAGCTTGATTGGTTAAGCTGATAGCAACAACAGGCTTAAGATGATGGCTAGTATATATGCGTGGTTGTTCGGTGTCCTTTTTTGGCAGGTGAGTGTTAGGAAGAGGGAGATCAGTAACTCATTCCCTTTGCCAAGCCTGTATAACTTTCTGTCAAGAGGTTTGGATACTCTTGCCAGGTAGAGTTGTTAATTTCTGCAAGCAAATTGTGATTAATTGTTTTGGTTTTTAACGGACACAGTAATATTGCAGGTGGCAGGCATCAACGCACTGATGAAATGGTGAGAGCAGAACGGTTCGGTTTACAAAGTGCAAAAATGCAGGAACTCCAAAGTAATTGCAGATAGTATTCATCATGTCATTGTGCATCCCTGAGACCAAGACCTCCTCTTACCATTGCGCCATTTCCTCTGACGTGGCATCTTATTCATCTCTGCTCGATCAAGACGGTACTTGCTTATTCTTTCCCCTAGTAATCTATATCTATACCTTATTTTTTTATAATTAATAAAAGAAATAGGTATTCTTAGTCCGTCATGCTATTTTATAGGAAACCCCTTAATGTTTCTGACATTAAACCCGCGGTACATATCAAATGTTTTTTAAAATACTCATATCTTCTAAACCGTAACTTCAAATTTAACATGTTATATATGGAATTTGATTAGAAAATTATATAGATTTTGAATATGATGTTATTTTACCTGTTAACCATTAAAAAAATATTATCTAGGATGCAATCTTAATCAACAGTGCATTATCGATCTTTCTTTCATACCATTACTGATACGGATTGTGGATGAACATCTCAGCAAAATCAGGATTGGAGACGAAAATGAAGATCACTTGTCCGTTTCTTTGTATGTATTAAATCTACATGCAAGCCGTGTTTAAATAGAAGACATGTGAAATCTTAAACTTGCGCTTTTGTAGGCAAAGACCATCTTTGTTTGGGCCGTAACTACAAATACTTAGATTATAGACCATTTTTTTGTAAATTAAGAGCGGGTGGTATTTTTTCTCCCGTTGCAACGCACGGGCCCTTTTGCTAGTAGTAATAATAATAATAATAATAGTAGTAGTAGTAATAATAATAATAATAATAATAATAATAATAATAATAATAATAATAATAATAATAATAATAATAATAATAATGTTCTAATATGGCTGCCTGCACTGATCGGATGCAAAAATCAGACCAACTAAATCTGCAATCTGTCCATCAGGATTTTTTTTAAAACTATGATGATTTTTATACCAAATTCGAAAACTATACGGCCTAATGCATAAAATTCGAAACTATAATCCCGTCGGCCTTCTATTGGCCGAAGAGGGACTTCGACCTACCGTTGGCGAAGTGGGCTCTTCAGCCTCCCGTTGGCGAAGAGTGCTCAGCTGGGCGAAAAGAGCACTTTTCGGCTTCCGTTGGCGAAAAGTGTCGAGGGCACAAAACGTAATTAAGATGGCCTCAAATGAAAAAGTTATTAACATGAAAAATCTTCGTCTCGTTGAAACGGTTGATTTTGATATAAAAATTGTCTTAATCCGACGTCGTATGCAACCTGTAGAGGCAAAATAAGGTCAGGGGCAGAAACTGCAGAGTTACTTCGGACAGACCAAATGGATGTCAGGAAATTTATCACAGGAAACCCGATGCACTTGGTGAGACCGTGTGGAATATAGAAGAGTACATAAGTTTGGTCACGTTCACTCTGTGAGACCGAACCAAACCACTCGGAGGCTCCGAATGGATCCGAAAAATTACCAAAGATTCCTGTCCGAGTTAAAGTTAGGATTTTTGATCCGAAAAATTGTTCGTCTGCACCGGAAAGACTGCTTGCTTACCGCGCTTCCTGCGGGGTCTCCTTCGACGAGAGCTACGGTGCATCACCCCCAGCGTCGAGGGTACACGGTGACGTTTTGTGTGCATCACCCCGGCGTCGACGCCAAGACGGTGACGGGCCCGAGAGGTGACCATTGCCTCTACTTTGCATGGTGGATGACGCCACCACCGAAAGTTTTCATCTCAATTCCTGCCATCGCAATAGCAGAGACATTTCTTCAATGCCGGCATGTGTCTTCCTGGTGCAGACGAACAATGCCCACGTCGATTTATGAGGCGGCTGGACTTCCCGTACAATAAAAGGACTAAAAATTCTATCCAAAAATCTTTGGCAATTTTTCGGAGCCTCGGAGTGGTTTGGTTCGGTCTCACCGAGTAAACGTGACCAAACTTGTGTACTATTCTGTATTCCACACGGTCTCACCAAGTGCACCGGGTGTCCCGTGACAAATTTTCGAGATCCATTCGGTCTGTCCGAAGTAACTCTGCAGCTTCTGCCCTGACCTTGTTTTGCCTCTACAGGTTGCATACGATGTCGGATTAAGACAAATTTTATATCAAAATCAACCGTTTCGACGAGACGAAGATTTTTCGCGTTGATAACTTTTTCATTTGAGGCCATCGTAACTACGTTTTGTGCCCCTAACACTTTTCGGCCAACAGGAAGCCGAAAAGTGCTCTTCGGCCCAGCTGGGCACTCTTCGGCCAACGGGAGGCTGAAGAGCCCACTTCGGCCAACGGTAGGCCGAAAAGTCCCTCTTCGCCAATAGAAGGCCGATGGGGTCATAGTTTCGATTTTTATGCATTAGGGCGTATAGTTTTTGAATTTGCTATAAAAATCATCATAGTTTCAAAAAAAAAATCTGATATCTCCTCACCCTGTAAAAGGCCATAAGAAGATATTACAAAGCCCATCGTGTTTTCTCACTAACTTGTTCCCAGTTAGCCAAGTGGCGTCTGCGGAAACATGTTTTAGAGCTCTTGTGTAGCTCAAGCAGAGAAGTTCTTTTTTCTTTTTTCTTTTGAAGTGAGCTCAAGCAGAGAGCTTAATCACATAGAGAAGGTAGAATCCTCTTTCTGGTAAACATGGTCCTTTTCGAAGAGAACAAACACCATCTTCTAGCATCTGCAGTTGTAGAATGCACTTTCCTACTCAACTAATACAGACACCCAAACATCAGGATCACAAATACCGGAAGCTAGTCTGAAAATTACACGAGGGGTCGTTTCTTTTTTCCAAACCATGCAGAAATGACAGCCAGGACGAAGTAACCATACACGACCACCGACTCTGCCAGCAAGGGCAGTTGTTCTTTTTTCAAAAAGGAGGTTGAAACCCCCGGCCTCTGCATCCAAGGATGCACACAGCCATTCAATCCAAGGGTAGTTGTTGGTAATGGACAACACATTTTTTTTCTGGTGCGGAAGAGCGCAGGGATGGTTTTCAGAGGAAAACTAGTTCCTGCCTGAGCCATAGCAGCAGCCACCTGATCATTAAGCACAACTCCTAGCTAGACTACTGGAGCACACGGCAAATCAATCGTCGGAAAAGAGGCAACCGGCACATCTACATCAACAGGCCAATGAAAGAGCATTGACCCTAACTTATCCACCACCATGAACTCCACGCAACCAATCCTCGTTTGGCCTCATTAACTTAGGTAACCAAACTCCAACCACCAACAAGAACGCCTTGACAAGACCTGTTTGGCATCCCGGCACAATAACCTACACGTCTTGAGCTCCGTTTGACTCGATCCCTGCACGCATCAGACCACGCTCGTGCTGCAGGTCAATAGAGGCAGTAGTATGTTGATTTTTTTTCAAAACTATGACGTATTTTGTAGCAATTTCGGAAACTATAGCACATAATGAAAAAAATGCAAAACTATGACCCTGTCGGCCACGTGCAGGCCGAAAAGGTAGTTTTCGGCCAACTGTTGGCGAAGTAGGGATTCGGCCTTGCCATGGCGAAAAGTGGTTGAGTGGCGAAGTGGCTGTTTTGTCTTTGTTTGGCGAAAAGTACTTTTTGGTCTACACTAGTAGAAAAGTACTTTTTGGTCTAGTGTAGCGAAAAGTCCCTTGGGTCCACCTTTCCGTTATCTGTTGGCCAATGTATTTTCCCACCAACCCCTTCCCGCCAACTCTTTCCCGCCAACCCCTTCCCGCAAACCCCTTTCTCCTCTGTACCTATAAAAAAACCCTTCAGGCGGAGGTGGATAAGCATTCTAGTTTATTGTAGTCGAGATGTCACATTATCCATTCGATTGTAGTTTTCACCCTGGGATGAGCAGGACTCTTTTGAGTCTAGTTACCGATTTCAGGATGGACAATAGGATAGTTCCATGGGACGAACTCACCGGTAGTGACACCATAATGAATGAGTTGGCTGACTAATTACGTGGAGTGCAGGTGGCTGAAAGGACCTATGAGGAGAATGCGTAAAGAACTTCTTAGGTTGCATGAAAGGTGGAAGAAGGTGGTGGTGCGAAGAGTGAAACTTTCGGAAGGCTTTCAAAGAAATAATCCATCTTTATGGATTGAGGAGACCAGGGGCGAAGATGATATCTTCATGCCACCGCTTCCGGGTTACGCATCGTCGAAGGGCAAGAGTTCTTCACCGTCCAAGGGCAAGACTTACGCATCCTCGAAGGCGATAGTTTTGCATCGACGGATGGCAAAAGGACCACATCGTCGAAGGGCAAGAGGGTTGCATCAACGAAGGGGTTGGCGGAAAATACATTGGTCAGTTAACGGAAAAAAGGTGGCCCAAGGACTTTTCGGCTAAACTTGACCAAAAAGTACTTTTCGGCCTACGATTGACCAACAAGTACTTTTCGGCCTACACTAGGCCAAAAAGTCCTTTTCGGCCAAAGGGTGGCCGAAAACACCCCTCTTCGGCCAGCTTTGCACCTTTTCGGCCAAGGCATGGCCAAAAACCCTATTTCGGCCTAGAGGTGGCCGAAAACACCCTTTTCGGCCAACACCTGGCCGACGGGGTGCTAGACTTGATATTTCTCCAAAGCATGCTGTAGTTTCCGAATTTGCTTCAAATAACGTGATAGTTTTGAAAAAAATTCTAGTATGTTCTGCAAGTACTCCCTCCATTCCTCTATGTAATGCGCATTATTTTTCTGAGAAAGTTCCACAATGTAGTGCACGATTGGCGTTTTGGACGGAATTTACCCTCGCTGGGCTGGAATTGTGTGGCTGAGAAAACGTGGGTGCGCACTACATACAGGAACAGAGGGAGTACAATACAATATAATTCCATGAATGTTGCACAAGAAGCTTCGACTCCAAAAGGTTGGCAAGCAAGAAAAACCAAAAGTTTCTTAGTAGTAATTGCTATCCTATCTGCAATCCATTCATGGACTGCCAAAAAGTTGGTCGTGTCAATAGTCTCAGAGAAACTGCATCTCAAGTAGCCAGAAACACACGTCAGCTGGAAAAACATAGGGATTCCGTCAACTCTGTTGTTTGTTTCCTTGGAATTGGAAAAACACAGGAGATCCTAATAAACATGGTCAAAGGGAAATTTTCTGTGTTTTTCCTTCGAAACTGGGAGCAAAGGAAAAATTCCTCCATTTTTCCTCTGCCCCCATTTCTTTGAACCAAAGACATGAATGGTAACATGATAGGAAAACTTTCCTATTCCTTTCCAGATTTGATGTGTCAACCCTGATAAAATAAGCTGAACCCGTCATTGCTCACGTCAAGCTGCCTGCTCCAACTACGCAGGCAGGTCAAGGCAACTCTTAAAAGCATTTAGCAGCCGCGCCATCTCAACGCCGGACAGCTCAGAAGCTCAAAAAAAACAAGGTCGGACAGCTCAAGACCCAGGATCTCGAGTTTCAGCACGTTTCGGCAGACAAACAACCAGGACAAGAAGAAGAAGCGATTCTCGCATTTTACAATAAAATCAATACAATATACGATCTTAAAGTTCAGTAAGTATATAACAGGCTGCTCTCAAGGGCTCGTAATATAGACACAGCCCCAGACAGACAGACCGACCGACCCCAGGTGTGTGTGGGCAGCATTCACTTCCCATCATCACACAGTAATATAGCTACAAACTCGATAATTACAACACCAATTTTGTCCTCTCTGCTTCTCATCGCACTCCTATGCCCTTCGTATCTCCTCCACCTTCACACACTTTCTATGTATGTATGTATGTATGTATGCATATAACTTGGAGTATCCCACTGTGATTCCATGATGGGATTATACACATCCATGTACGTATGTGCAATGTGTGATTTCCTTTCCAGTAGAGAACGCGTCCGGGTGGCTGCTCTGGGCTTTTACCAAACCGCTCCTGCCGAATATCACCACGACAGAGCCACCGTCTCCTGGGACTTGGCCCCCTTTGGCCGCCACATGGTCCGGGCCTTCACGATGGTGGGTCCCGATTCCAGGCTCAGCAGATGCTCGCAGTGCAGAGTCGTTTCTCCGGGCTCGTCGGCGCAGTCGGTGTGCACCGTGGTGTGCGACTCCAGGACGCTGTTCCGGCCGCACTCCCTTTTGTAGTCCAGGACTATGCTCGCCAGTTCATGGTTCTCCAGAATGGAGATTGGCGCGCTCTGAGAGGGTAAAAAAGAAATCAGGGTTAAGCTAGTTGCGGTGCTGCAAATGTGTCGATATTTCGGTATTAACATGCACCAATTAAATGTCAATTTTCCTCATTTCTTTTATGCTGTTTATTAGGTTTTTTCACTTGTTTGTGGTTTGCAGGCCAATTACCAAATAACTACTCTTTGTTGATGAATTTGTAATCCACCAACAAATGATATGGTTATCACATGACACATGCCATCTCTATTATCAATCAGACACATGGCCATTGTCTTCATGCACAAGTTCTTTGACAGAAAAAACGAATGAATGACATGCAGACAAGTTGTATTAAAGGATTCCAGTCAAGATCTTTTACGAAAGCAACACAAGTGAGCAACATGGTTAGGTACCTAGGTGACCAACCTAGCATAGTTAAATCTATCAGATCAGAAAATACATTTCTTCTCTAGCTTGTACTTTGAAACTAGCATGCTTAACTACAAATCAAGAAGCAATTTTTTATGTCTCAGCGATCAATAAAGATGCACATGAAAGGGAAACTTTGTCTTTTACCTCAAGAATCCAGCCAATGTATTTAACATTATTGACGTGCTGATTGATATCAAGATCAGCCCACCGTGGCTGCATCATATATATGATAATAAGTAAACAGCGTAAGAAGATAAGAATATACTTGCAATCTTGTACTGTATGCGTGTGCAAAACTTACAGTCAGGCCTGTCCGGACATATTTGGCTGAGGTAGCACGGTCATGCCCTGGCAGTTTTGGAAATTTTCGGTGGTCTTGGTCTTCAATAGCAGCATACTCGGAAAAGAACGGCACTATTTCAGTCCGTACTTCATCTGGAATTCTTGCAAGCTTTCTGGTAAGCTTGTTCATCATAACCCATTTACTGCAGATTTAACAAAAAATAGGATGCATAGATGACAGACTCTGAATATGTGGGGCAGAAAAAAAACAAATCTAATCCACGCAGCATTAGCTAATACTGAAAGATATGTGATTGATGCTATCTCTGAGCGACCAAAATTTGAACCTTGTAGCCTTCAGTACTGTATGGCCCGTCACAGAATCACGTATATGCCAGTCTCGACGCATCCCGTTTTTACCATGAGCGCCAACCCAAGTGTTCACCTCAACAGTGTCGCCCCTGCAGAGCAATGAAAACCAAATTAATTAAAACAATAGGAAAGCAACTCCTTATGGCGACATGCAACTTTCAGCTAACAAAATTAAACGTTTTTGACATCTGCCCATAAATGTTAAAACATGACATTAAGAGATTCAACGAAGGTATATCTGCATCAAATACTGAAAGTCTGCTCTGCCTGCACACACCATAGACAGGTGGGAATTGCTGACCTAATAATTATGACATAAAGCAGATGCTATTATGGAGCATCACTTTCACATTCATTTGTTAAGCAACTCGATAACTCCCCTTAACCGCACTGATTGTTCCAAAGATTATTATACTCCCTCTCTCTCAATTTATAGGGCGTGCGCGTACCCCTAGATCGTCAATTTGACCAACCTAATACAAATCATATATTACAAAATATATACCAATATAAACTTCAGATGTTCTATTTTCAAAAGATATATTTTTTATGTTATATAGTTTATATTAGGATGATAAAATTTATAACCTAGGTATATGCTTAGGACTTGTAAACTGAAATGGAGGGAGTAAAAACTATTCAAGCTCAAATTATATTCCCTCCGTCTCAAAATAAGTGTCTCAACCTTAATACAACTTTATACTGAAGTTAGTACAAAGTTGAGACACTTATTTTGGAAGGGAGGAAGTATAAGAGAACAAAAGGAAAAAGGAAATGCTACGTGTGAGATATACCAGCATGGATAACGCTCGACGATGGCCTGCATTTGGCTGACAACCCAGAACAAGTTCCGTTTACTCATCTCCGGGGTTGAGCCAAAACCGTCTCCTAGCAGCCCAACGACCTTCACATGATTGAGTGCAGTTTCCTGCATCACACCCAAAAATATGTCAGTGCCCAATAACCAGATAGAGCAGTCTTATTACGCCTCGAAACCGCGGCAGCTAACTCACCTGCAGATGGTTCATGAGCGTCTCAATGGACGCCGTCCTGTCAGCCCCAATCTCGTAGGACCTAATGGAGAAGTTCTGCCTGAACATGACGCCGTCGTGCACAATCGTGCCGAAACCCAGAGTGTCGACGAGCATGTCGGGCCGCTTGGGCTTCCAGTCGAGCAGCGTCCACTGCTTCTCGGCGGCCAGGAAGATGGTGGTGATGGCCGCGAGGAGCATGCTCCAGTCGGGCAGCTGGTTGTAGAACGTCCTCGGCTGCGCGGCCGAGGGCATGGCGTCGTGCTCCGCGTCCGCCAGCGCCGACTTGCCGCCGCCGCCGTTCACCTTGGGGACGGCCGCGTGGGCGCGCGTCCTGCTGGCCCTCACGGCGGAGGACGACGAGGCCTGCTTCGCGGCCATGCCGCGGACGTCCAGGCTGTCCGGGCGCTCGCCGAGGGCGCTCTTGGGCGGCGGCGGTGCCGGCGGCCCCGGGAAGAAAGCCGCGGCCGCGATGGACCCGGCCATGGGAAGCACGGCTAGAAACCGCGCGCCAAATCAAATGGCCCGCGAATCGGCGATCTCAGCCTGAATTTCAAACAAGAAAAACATCAGCAACGGTAAAAACAAACAACACAGCTCGGAAATAGCATAAGCATAGTGCAGAGGCGCCATGGAAGCTAACTACTGGCAACAACAGCAGCATACGGGCAGGAGCCGAGGGTGAAGGCGAACCGCGCAGTAACGGCAACCAGAGCAAAAGAGAAGAAGATTCAGGTCAGGAAAAAAGAGGCGCCAAACGGAACACCAAACCCCTCCTACTAAGCTCGAGATCCGGCGAGGGCAGCAGAGATCCTAAACGGCGACTCCGCGGCTGCCGGGTCCGGAACAGCCAAGCAGCGCCCAAAAAAGAGGCGGCGCCGGACCGACAGCCTCGCCGCATGTTGCTCCCGGGCGTATCCGACTAAGAACCGCCCTCTCCAATGAACGAGTGCGGCGGGGGCGAGGAGACCTACCTTTTCGGGGGTAGGAGGAGACGACGACGACGACGACGGAGGCCGCGGCGGGTCTCTGCCGCGGGCGCCGAGGGGAGAGGAGGCAGGCGGGGCGGTGGTTTGTATTCTGGCGGCTTGGGTCGCGCTGTGTCGGGGCGGGGCCGGGTGCCTCTGTTTTCTCCTCTGTCACAGGGGCAGGGTGCTCTGCCACCGCAGACTTTAAAAGGAGACCAGCTTTGTAGGGGGGGTGACCGTTCTGCCCCTGGACTCCCTGGAGTCTGGAGGCCGGACGGACGGACGGACGGATAGGATGGAGTACGAAACAGGAGATGTTGATGTGATCCTACCTCACGGCTCCTCGAGTAATGAACGCTCTGCTGGCTGGTGCGGTGGGCACCGGCACGGCCACGGGCACGGGAGAGAAACGTGGGAAATTGGGAAACAGTAAGATCAAGCGGATAGCATGCATGTGGCACGACCAAGGCCGTGGGATTAAATATTGTTCAGAAACATGTCAAAAAGATTTATTCATAAAGCATTCTAAGGTCTCTTTTGGTTCAAAGGAAAAGTAAAAGAAACGTATAAGAATAGGGGAAAAAATACTACTCCCTCCGTCTAGGTATGTAAGTCACCTTACGAAAACCAAATAATCCCAAAACACTTAGGTACGGTACATTAACTCCCTCCTTGTTTCTTGCTTTGTGACATATCAACCAATAAAAGATGTGGGCGTCGTGCTTTCGATATTTAAGACTACCAAAACGTGAGCGTATGTAGTGGTTAGTTCATTGCATGCAATGCTATTAATTAGCAAAAGGACATTAAATTTTTTCGTTTTCTTCTTCGTCTTGATCGCGATGTAAGATGACTTAGACACCTAGATGGAAGGAGTACGATGGGACTATTCAAGCCTCTGGTTCAAAGAAATGTAGCAAAGTAAAAGTAAAGAAGAAATTTATGTGGTCTCGGATTCAGAGGAAAAACGCATGATTTTTATAATCCATCGGGACCTCTCTTTCAAAATTCTACACATGAAGAATAAGACTGAGATCCGTAGTGGCACAATAACATTGCTAATTATACATTTTCATGTGGTTTCATATGATTTCACTGATTATTAGGATTTCTGCGAACCAAACGCACAAGCCTGCAAAATTTCTACGTTTTCCAACCCTCTGCTTTACATATGCATCAATATTCAATTCTTGTGTTTTTTTTTCTTTTCCTGCGTTCTTAGAATCTGTGATCCAAATGACACATAATGTCGTGCAGCGAAGCATGCATAGCTCGGATGACTAGGTTCCTTATGGTGGAATCTGTTCACCCAGGTTCAAGTCCTAAATTTGACATGGGTGATGGCATTTTTCTACATTTATTTCAAACTTCAAGGCGTGTCCTGTTGGGAAAAATATTAGAAAACAAAAAAAATCACTCTACAAACACCCAGGAACAATATGAATATGCATAAACGGTTTGGATCACGATCGTTATCGACTCCGAATAGCAACGGAAGTAGACGAGTCGGTGTAGATCGTACTTGGAGTCCCTCGAACCGTAGATGAACGATCCTGCAAACCGCCCACGAACGATCCCTCGAACGAAAGACCGAAAGCACGGCCTCTCTACTTGGTTGCAAGCGTACGGTCTTCACGATCCGGCAGCGCTTCGCTTTGCAGAGCTAATCGTCGCCGGAGAATTAGAGGGGGGAGATTAGAACCACACCGAACTTCTAATTATGAGAATTAGAGGATCTAAGCTAAGCTTTAATTGATCAATTAGGACCACTAGAACTAGAGAACTAGAGAAGGCTCCAAAACTTATGTATCCAATAGTGTCAAAACCTCTGGTATATATAGGTTTTATAGATTATAGTATATATAGGTTTGAGGGAGAGGAAGGACGCCACACAAAGAGGGAAGGAGCCCCTCCTTGCGCCGGTCTAGGGCTCCTCCCCTAGTCTAATTCGGCCTCCCCATTTGAAAAAAGTGGATGCGTCAACTACAAGGGCCTATGTGGGCTAATTCTACTTCCATCATTTGGCCTTTTAAGGCCACTTGACCATGAGGAATTATTTGCTGCTAGTGCATCTAGTGAAAACCCGAAGGGAAATCATTCTATTTGACGTTCTATTTGGAATGCGTCCGTACCACAAAAGATTAAATTATAGCCTGTAAAGCGGTGTCGGGGGCCTTAGCAACGACAAGTATAAATCTTATAGGCACCTGCCAACACGTTCTTCTTGTTCTTTGTGTGATAGGGAGATGGAGGGTCATGTCTTGCCCTTGCTACTTGCGGATATGCATTGCGCCTGTTGGATATTATGTGGGAGGTCTGGACACTGCCCGCTCGTTCCGCCCTCGTGGCTACAGGGCATGAGTGGATGCTCACGCTCCTCTCCCGGTGCAATGAGTCAGTTCGCACCATCATGCTTATATGGCGCATATGGTGCTTATGCACGGATTTGGTACATGGTAAGGATATTCCGTCCTCGGAAGTATCTGCTGACTTTCTACAGAGTTATTGGATGTTGCTTCAGCTGTTTAGGAAATATACTACAGAAAAAAATATTAAAGGAAAGATGACCAGAGATGATTTACTACCAACACCGGCTATGAACGCCTCATCACCTTCCCTGCCCTCATCCTCCTGCTGGAAACGTGGCTCTTTCAGTAGACGGTGCTTTTTCTGACGCTAATGGCAAGGTTGCCGCTGGTATGATCCTCGGAAGACAGGATGGGAGTATAATTTTTGCGGCATACCGGTTCTTATTCAATTGTAATGACGCTTTGGAGGCTGGGGTCCACGCACTGATGTAAGGCATGGCGCTAGCCAAGTTACATTCAAAAGATCCCGCCATTGTGCAGTCTGATTCCTCGCCAGCACTTACATCCCTCATGACCAACAACGTGGATCGTCTAGTTTATGGTCATCCAGCTGCTGAAATTAAAATTTTGATGGAAGATAGGGAGTCATTCCTCTGAAAATTTGCCGTGAGCAAAATAGGGTAACAGATCGTTTGGCTGCTTATAATCGCTCCGAGTATAACACTGTTGTATGGCTGCATCATTGTCCTCCTTGACTGTAACCTTATCATTATGGAATACAACTCCTTTTTACCCCCACCAACAAAAAGTACAATCATCGCAAAAAAGAAAAACACATAGTACAAGATGTAGCTGTTCTCTGCGGAAGGACCAGTCTCGCGTTCCAAACATCGGCCTCGTGGTGGTGTTCGGTTCTCAGGATCACGCCAATCCAAGGATGGGGCCAATGGATCGTCGGGAGGACCTTTTGGGGGAGGCCATCATGGCTAGCTTTATTAAATCACAAAATAATTACATCATTTACTAATTGGCTAAGAAAACCCGGAGGTTCATCAGTCCAATTATCATCACACTTATTACAAAAACTGAATTTAGCTAGCTCATGAGCTACCGAATTAGCATCACGATAACAATGTAAAAAGATGACCTTCCCTATTAAAGTTGTTGTATCAATGCATTCTGCAAATATTGCAGCTGCTGCTCCCACCATTGATTTTGCCCCTGGCAATAATTCACCACACTCAAAGAATCAGATTCGGCTTCAATTACATTAAATCCCAAATTGTTTGCCAAGTTTAAACCATCTCGCATTGCCATGGCCTCAACTGTCGATACATCAGCTGCCACCGGAATGAATCTACATTAAGCAACAATAAAACGACATTTATCGTCCCGTAGGACAGCACCTGTCGCCCTGGATCCCTCCTCTGCATGGTAGGAAGCATCTACGTTTAATTTGACAAATTTCGGTTCCAGGGTCTTCCATTTATGCTCGGTTATATCCTTGTTCCGACTGACAGACTTCATAAAATTTGCAACAATCGCCAGAGCTGAACTAGTCCATCGAAAAGGAGGAGGACAAGAATCATAATGTGTATGTCGCCGTCGCAACCACCACAGATACCAACATCCGTGACGATTACCTCCTTGTAGTTCAAACTTGGCATAATATGCAAAGGTGAATCTGGTTCTAGAAATAAGAACTCCAAGATTGCTGATCCTGGCCGTTCCACTTGTATTGCTTGATTGATACGCTTGAGGAATCCTAACCCCGACCATAGCTTTTTTGCCATCTCAAACTGAAACAACATATGTCTCATATCCTCCGGAGCATTGTGGCAAACCGGACATATGTCATTGATAGGTATATGTCTATTTGCCAGTATAGAGTTTAGCGGGACAATACCACGGAGAGCGCGCCAACAGAAAATCTGAATTTTCCTCGGCACCTGCATCTCCCATAGTTGCTTCCAAATCACCGCTTGCATGGCACTAGTAGACTTCAAATTTCCATTAGAATGACTCCTATATTTGTGTAGCCATTGTTCATGATATGCACTTCTAACTGAAAAAATACCGCTCTTCGTGAGATTCCACGCAATAAAGTCATCAAATGCCTGAAAGTTAAGTGGTATTTGAAGGATTCTAGTTTCATCCACTGGATAAAAAATGTCTCTAATTAACTGCTCATCCCAATGGTTAGTGATCGGGTCAATTAGTTCAACAACTTTAGAGATCACTGTATGTCCACGAGGAGTGATAATTTATCTATCCGGACTGGAGGGGATCCACGGATCAGTCCAAATATTCACGTTCTCCCCTGATCCAATACGCCATATGTACCCTCTTTTAAAAGTAGTTAATCTAGCAACAATACTTTGCCAGGTGAATGAGGAACCATTCTTTGGGCCTACATGTAATAAATCAGTATTTGGAAAATACTTTGCCTTCAATATGCGAGCACAAACAGATTCAGGGTTAGTCATCATTCTCCGACATTATTTTGCAAGGAGTGCCAGATTAAAAGAATGGAGATCTCTAAATCCCATGCCACCATCACACTTGGGAATACAGAGCTTCCACCATGAAAACCAGTGCATCTTTTTATTTTCCTCATCGTCACCCCACCAATACTGAGCAATAACATCTCTGATATCTTTACAAACACTCTTTCGCAAGCAGAAAACTGACATGGCAAAAACTGTAATAGATTGAGCAACCGCTTTCAGCAAGATTTCCTTACCCCCTGTTGACAATTGCTTCTCCATTCACCCTTTCAACAATTTCTTAATTTTCTCACAGAAATGTGTAAAGCAATCACTTCTATCCGCCCCCACCAATGTCGGTAACCCAAGATACTTATCTGAAAGAGCTTGATTGGTGATATTTAAGTGATGACAAATCTCATCCCTAGTTTGCATATTGGTATTTGGACTGCAATAAATCTTGGATTTCCCCAAACTTACCATCTACTGAATTGTCACAATAGATCTCCAACACTTGCTATAAGGAAGTTGCATTTAACATATCTGCTCTCATGAGAATCAGAGAATCGTCAGCAAATAAAAGGTGTGAAACTGACGGTGCATTCCTGCACACTCTAATCCCATCAATGCCACCAACTTATTCTTCATACTGCAACATGCTAGAAAGACCCTCTGCACAGATCAAGAAAAGATAAGGTGATAGTGGGTCACCCTACCGAATCCCCCTTGAAGGTGTAAACATATCTGTTTCTTGGGAATTAAAACGAACTTTGTATCTTACTGAACTCACAAGCCATTATAAGATCAATCCACTGTTCATCAAAGCCTAACTTATGCATCATATTTAAAAATCCACTCAACTCTATCGTATGCTTTATGCGCGTCCAACTTCACTGCACATAATCCCGACTGACTGTTCTTTGTGTTCTTGATTTTAGGGATGCACTCATAGGCTACAAGAATATTGTCGATAATCATTCTACCGGTACAAAGGCACTTTGGGTGGGTGATATTATATCTGGCGTAATACTTCTAAGCCAAACAGAGAGCATCTTTGAAATAATCTTATCTGAGAACATTGCATAAGCTAATAGGGCGGTCTTTGCGTAATTAATTCAGAGAGTTGAAAGCACAAGTGCTCCACAGGTGATTTTGGTAATTAATGTCAACACATCTCTTGTTGGACTAATATTTTCATCTAGAATATTTCAAATAAGTTTAACATTGGAGTGGCAGGACAAGAGGACGTGGAACCCCTTCAAGATGCTAAGGACAAAAATTGGCAAGAAATCAAGACTCTACATTTTCATTTTAGTGACCCAAGATCACATTGAGTCCATAGGAAAAGCCAATACTATTAAAAGGGTATGAGGTGTTGCTTAATGGCTTGCTTGCTCAAAGTGCTTAGTGATATGCTCCAAAGCCCTCAACCAATTTCTCACTTCCACATATGTCCTAAACCCAAAGTCAAACTCGGCCCCACCGATTTGATCTATCCGGCGCCACCGAGTTCATTTGACATAGCCACTGCCAGAAACCCTAATCAATTCGGTCTCATCGATTGGGATCTCGGTCTCACTGAGATGGGATTGCAAACTCTCTGTTTCCCTTCGTAACATTTCGGTCCAACCGAGATGAGCAATCGGTCCCACCGAGTTCGCAATGCAAACTCTTTGTTTCCTTTTCGTAACGTTTCAGTCTCACCTAAATGAGCGATCGGTCCCACCGAGTTTGCCTGGTCAACTCTCTGTTTGCTTGTTACTGAAATCGGTCTCACCGAGTTGAAGTAATCGGTCAAACCTAGATCAAGTGTAATGCCCGGATAATTAGGCTACAGTAAACTCCGCTAATGATGCCATGCCACCTTTGTTACTATTGCTAATCACGTGTTAGATCGAAACGTTTCAAATTCAAAATTGAAATATTGTCAAACATCAAAAGTTTTCAAACATCAAAACAAAAATGTTCGGTTTGTGCCGAATATTACGTAGGTAATTATAGTAAAGAAAACACTTGTTTATAAAATACTAAAATGCTCTAAAATAAAGAAAACAGTAAATGAAAATAAATAAAAAGGAAAGGGCTAAACAAAAAAACAGCAAAAACAAAAAATGCAAAAAAAAAGAAACCACCTGCTGGGCCGTGGCCCAGCTGGCCACCGGGCCAACCAGGCCGGCCCAGCCGCTCCCCGACCCTCACTCCCTTATCCCCCTGGGGCGACCAAACCCTAACCCCCGACCGCACCACTTCTTCCCCACTCGCTCCCCCCCCCCACTCTCCCGATCCAAATCGGGATCGGGGCGAGCACGCCTCGCGCCGACCGCGCCGCCCGTCCTTCCCGCGACCCGACGCAGCCGCTGACTGGATCGCCACCTCGCCGTCACCGGAGCAACCTCGCTGGCCTGCCTCCTCCACAACGCTGTCGTCCCCATCGACCACCCCGACCCCCGTTGTCCTTTTCCCTATCGGCCCCGTGAGCTCCCCCCTCCCTCCTCTCTCTACCGTGTCGCGCGCCCGCTCCGTCATGGTCGCGCCCTCTCTCCAGTTGCTCCCTCGTCCCGCAGCTCCACGCCGGGGCGCCGCCCGCGCCGTGCTCGCGGCCACCACGGCCCCGGCCGCGCCCGCCTCGATCACGACCCTCCCGCCCGCGTCACGACCCGCATCGCCACGCCCACAGCGCGCCCAGCTGCGACCACGGACACCCGCACACCGCGCCGCGCCCAGCTACGCGCTCGCCGCCTGACTCCACACTTGTCCGCCTCTGCTCCGCCCTGCCTCCGCCCGGTGGAGGCTGCAACACGCCCGCCGTGGCCTTGTTCGCCATCGCCGACCTCGCCACACCGCCTGCCTCGCCCCCATGCGCGCACCTTCCCCGTGCCGCCCTTGCGTTGCGCGCTCGCGCCCTCGCCGCGCTCCTCTCCTCCGTCTTGCGCCCGACCATCGGCGCTGGCCTCGGCGCCACGCCGCCCAGCGCCGCTCCAACGTGCGAGCTTGCCTCACTGCGTCGCCGGCGCCCCGCCGTGCCTCCTCAGTCGCCCGGCGCCCGCTCTCGCCAGCCGATTCCGCCCTTGCTGGCGGCCTGGCGCCCACGCGCCCGCATTCATCGCCCGTCGCCCACACCCGCTCTGGCCTCGTGCCACTGGACAACGAGGCCCACGCCCCTGAGAACAAAAATAATAATATAAAATAATAATAATAAAAGGAAATATAATTACTAATTAAATTGATTAATTAGTAAATTAATTAACTTAATTATTTAGCTTAACCTAATTAATCAGTTTAGATTAAACTAATTAACTTGGTTAATTAGCTAAACAGTCAATGACATGCGGGACCCACACGTCAGTTTGACCCAGTCAACGCCCTGTTGACTGCTGACATCATGATGACGTCATCATACACTATTCTGGATAATGTTGATTTAAAATAATTAAGTAAATTCTAAAAATGATTAAATCTTTTAAAATTAATATAAAATAAACCGTAGCTCGGGTGGAAAAACTTTGTACATGAAAGTTGCTCGAACGCAAGGCGAATCCGGATACACGTAGTTAAATCCGCCACACATCCCTAGCCTAGCGAACAGGCAACTTTCCCCCTCCGGTTCATCTGTCCGAAAACGCGAAACACCGGGAATACTTTCCCGGATGTTTCCCCCCTTCGTCGGTATCACCTCCTATCGCGTTAGGGCACACCTAGCACCGCTCATTGTCATGTCATGCATCGTCATGCTTATGTTTGCATTATATTTATTGTTTCTTCCCCCTCTTCTCTCGTTATACACCGAGACCGACGCCGCTGCTACCCAGTACTACTACGGTGTTGACGACCCCTCCTTCTCGGCTGAGCTTCCAGGCATGCCCCCCCCCCCACTTGATCACCACATATCGCCTATTCCTTCTCTCTACTGCTTGCATTAGAGTAGTGTAGCATGTTACTGCTTTCGGTTAATCCTATTCTGATGCATAGCGCCTTTGTCATTGTTATGACAGTTGTTACCCTTACCTACAATCCTAAATGCTTAGTATAGGATGCTAGTATTCCATCAGTGGCCCTACACTCTTGTCCGTCTGCCATGCTATACTACTGGGCCGTGATCACTTTACGGGCATATTCTATATACTTTATACTGTTACATTACTTATGATACTGTTCGGAGATGGGGGCTGGAGGGGTAGGTGGCTCCATCCCGGTAGAGGTGGGCACAGGTTCAGCGGCCCCAAGCAGTTACTTTGTGGCGGAGGCGGCAGGCAGGTTGAGACCACCTAGGAGAGAGGTGGGCACAGCCTGGTCGGCATTGGCGGTTACTTCATAATAACACGCTTAACGAGATCTTGATATTTGATCTGAGTCTGGCCACTGGCCTATACGCACTAACCAACTACGCGGGAAAAGTTATGGGCACTCGACGTCGTGGTATCAGCCGAAGCCTTCGTGATGTCAGCGACTGAGCGGCGCGCGCCGGGTTGGACCGCTTAACGCAACTTCCTTTGTAATGGAGGTTGTTAGGTCTGCTCTCCGTCCGCCCACGCAACGTGCAGGTGTGCAATGGGTGATGGGCCCAGACCCCTGCGCGCATAGGATTTAGACCGGCGTGCTGACCTCTCTGTTGTGCCTAGGTGGGGCTGCGAGATGTTGATCTTCGAGGCCGGGCATGACCGGAAAGTGTGTCCGGCCAAGGGGATCGAGCATGTTGGGTTATGTGGTGCACCCTGCAGGAAGTTTATCTATTCGAATAGCCGTGATCTTGATGGCTGGGCGACTTGGAGTTGTACCTTGACCTTATGACAACTAGAACCGGATACTTAATAACACACACCCTTCCAAGTGCCAGATATAACCCGGTGATCGCTCTCACACAGGGCGATGAGGGGAGGATCGCTGTGTAGGATTTGTGCTATGCGATGCTACTTGGTGGACTTACCATCTACTCTCTTCTCCATGCTGCAAGATGGAGGCTGCCAGAAGCGTAGTCTTCGACAGGACTAGCTATCCCCCTCTTATTCTGGCATTCTGCAGTTCAGTCCACCGATATTGCCCCTTTACACAGATACCCATGCATATGTGTAGATCCTTGCTTGCAAGTACTTTGGATGAGTACTCACGGTTGCTTTTCTCCCTCTTTTCCCCCTTTCCTTTCTTCCTGGTTGTTGCAACCAGATCTTTGGAGCCCAGAGCGACGCCATCGTCTTTGATTTAATTCCCTACTATACCGAGGGTGCCTACTACTACGTGCGGGCCGGCGGCGACCGAGGAGTAGTTTAGGAGGATCCTGTAGGAGGATGTGCCCTTCGATCTGTATCCCGGTTGTGCTAGCCTTCTTAAGGCAAACTTGTTTAAATTATATGCTGTACTCAGATATTGTTGCTTCCGCTGACTCGTCTATGATCGAGCACTTGTATTCGAGCCCTCGAGGCCCCTGGCTTGTATTATGATGCTTGTATGACTTATTTTGTTTCTAGAGTTGTGTTGTGATATCTTCCCGTGAGTCCCTGATCGTGATCATACACGTTTGCGTGTATGATTAGTGTACAATTGGATCGGGGGCGCCACAAGTTGGTATCAGAGCCGACTGCCTGTAGGAATCCCCCTTCCACACTCCTTGGCCGAAGTTGAGTCTAGTCGATGTGAACTGTTTTACTAACATGGCTGTGCGGCCCATGGGCCCACGTCGCCATTGGGTGGTATTAGGATCTTTTATTCCGCATCTATGCTCTGGGACTCTGATCTCTCTTCTATTCGAGTTAAACGAATTTTGCTAAATCTAACATTAGGAAGTCATGATCACTTTCACCCAGAGAGCATCTTATTACCGATGGTCGACTGCTGCACCAAGAGATTTTGAAGTTACTCTCCGATACTCTTTTGAGAATTTGTGCCCGTCGCTTTTGCAGTTCCCTACCACCGAAATATCCCTATGGGTAAATACATAAACCTGCTGTCCTTACTTTTATTCCCAATTGATCTTGTTATTATAAGATACCCTGAAATCCTCTCTATTGTTCCGAGAATATTTTGTGCTTACTGCCTTGCAGTTCCTTGTCACCTGAATACCCCTACGGATAATTCCTCACACTTATCGAGGATTCATTCATCCCCAGTTGTTCACGCGTTTCACAAAATACTTTGAAATGCCATTAGATCTTCCAAGAATCCTCTACAGCTTGGTGCTCTTGAGAATCTTGTTGACTGCTGCATTGTGGTTAATTCCATATGCCTAGCAATATTCTTTGATGTCCTTTGTCATTATCATCTTGAGTGCCTCGATTCAATACGTGTGTGATTGCTCACAGTCTTCACCTGATCCTTAGGAATTGTCTTTCTGGCTCAGACGTCATTCCAGATACGAGCTGGTTTTCCGCCAATCAAACATTGACTGATGGTGCCTCTTAAGTCTACTCGACTTACTCGTAATTGATCAGGGCATCTGATTCTGATACACCGATCTGGTATTCATAATTTCTTTGATTTTAAAACATCAAAGTATTCAGAGATTGCCATAATCTGATGCCTTTGCATTCTTTCTTCCTCTGGTTGTGTGCCGATACTCACATCAACTCCGCTATGGACCGTCGGATCCTTTGTTGAAATATCATCCGTCAGTGTCCTTCGTATACAAAAACCTCGAGAAGTTCTTTCCCTGATACATAATGCCTTCGGTAAATTGTATCCTCTCCTTTTGTCACCCATGCTCTACTATCGAGCTTGTGTTATTTACTAATGAAGCTTGTGGTATATGTTCCGAAGATGCCCCTAAGGGTTGAACCTATGCCTTCCCAGATCCTGGTAAGCCCGAGAGCTATCACGAGTCATACTCTTCTGGAGTTTTGCTAGATAAAATTTAAACATTACAACTTCTTCGAAAAATGAGAAGTGAATGAAAGGTTATGCATTGGAGAAGTGGGAGTCGACCTTGGACTTTGTGTTCATGCCCATGGACCCGATGTGGAACTTATCATGGAAGCTTCTTACAAAATATTTAATCATTTGGGTAATTCTTTCGGTGTCATTAAATTGGATCCCTTGCAGCTATGGTCCCGACCATATTGTTCTTCTTTGATCCCATTTCTCGGCCAAGTTTAAGCATTTGTCTTCTGCGGATCAATACCCCAGTCCAACCTATATTTTGATCTTCCTCCGGCATATCGAGAATATCAAAGAACCGTGTCGCTTCCTACGAGTCTACATCTAGTATTGCTTCTCACCGATTTCAGATTCCCCCCAGATTTTGAGTTATTAGTCACTCGAGAACACCGATAAGTGAATCAATTCCGCACACTGATTCAATAACTCCAAGTAATTTTCGTTTCTTACAAGTTTAATAATCCTTCAAGTCATTCCCTAGCCTGATCGGCTATATCATTATTGTGCTAAATTTTAACTGTGCTACCTGGTCCTTATTCCTGGAGTACAAGTTTCGACAATGAGCTAAGCTTACATCAATCTTCCTCATCATATCATTTTGCCTTGAACAGCGAGCTTAGTTTCGAGTTTGTGTCGTACCCATGGTTCCAATAACCTTTCGATTCACCATTCCTTTGACTTGATGTCATTGCCGAACGATTACATCTTGTAATCTCTCGACAAATGTGTCGTGATCATCATCAACATTCTGAGCTCTTCCAAGACATCTATTGAATTCTTCATGGGAAATACCATCCTTGTCCCTTGGTAAATTGTGTTGACATTGACTACTTCCTTGCCTTTTTTCCAACACAAACTTTTTTGTGTTGTGGCTGTACCTTGAGTTCCTGGCTATCCAGCTTGTCTTATGTCCAACCTTGAAGTAATACCATCTTATATATCAAAAATGTTGTGAGAATTTCACCACCTCTCAAGAATTCTTGGTACAAGTGATACATCCCGCCATCTACATTCATCTCTTGGTCCCCGTGTTGTTTCCAACCGGAATACTGATGATTGAACTCTGATGTGTAAAATTCAGAATTACTAGCAACCTTATTGGTTATTGAATCACCATTCTAAACATTGATCATGCTACCTAAGCCCATATTATGGGTGCACCTTTCAACCAATGGTTAATGGTGTATGTTTTCCTCGAGCATACATCATTATACCATTTGATCTGACAAATGTTATCTCCTTGTTCACATGATTGTGGAAATCCATCTTGTTGGATATCTCGATGAATTGTCGCTGAGACCATCAGCCACCTCCTAATCCTATCCTTGGTTTAATGATGAAATCTTGTTTTGGAACTCGCTCCCATAGTTCATTTCCCGAGAATCTTACATTGTCATCTCATCAAATTTGTGTTGCACCTTTTCTTTCTCAGGCACCCCGAGTCTGAGGTATCCTAACACCGACCAGATCTGGATCTCGGTCAAATATGATGGTTGGAACATATTTTCAAGAGTTACAACATTGGTCCTTATATGACCTAGTAAGGTGAGGTCACGCCTAGCACACCTGGCCATAGGACCTATTGTTATAGTTCATTTTTAGCAAGGTTAGCGATTCTTCCATGAGGAAATTGTAAGACTTATTCTATAAGTTGCTCCTGATGGATCCTTTGTGAATCCAAATTATGATCTTTACCCAATGGCCATGTCAATGCTATCTCGAGGCATGTCTGTGGTACTCCGATTTTCAATAAGAACATTTGAAGCACAATGCTAAATTTTCTTTATCATTTATCCTAACACCATTGTATGGGTAATATCGTGAGATTCCTCCCCCTCCCCCTTACCTAAATGGTTTTCTACTTTCTATCCTGTCATGGATATCATGCTCCGCTTGTCATTGGGAAGGATATACCCCCGAAATATGTGTGTATACACATTTTCCTTTCCATTGTTCTGTTTAAACCTGATAACCACTTTTCCTTTCCATTGGTTTGTTTCAACCTTCTTGTGATCTATATTATATAAGCAGTAATATGTCCCTGCTTATGTAAACACCTCATTGTACCACTCTGTCAGTAAGACCCTGTTACTTTTGTTGATGCCATTCCGGTAACCACCGATGGACGAGAACTTTGCCTACTGGTCTACCTCGTTCAACGAGCAGGAAATGGTTCTCTTCGACCCTCGCCCTTGGTACCGATGTTGTTGCCGACATAACTGATAGGCTATCCTCTGACATGCATTGCTTGCATGACCGTGCAAGATGTCATCGCCCTTCCTACTTTAACCCACATGGTGGGCCCATAACCCACAGTTCCACAGGATCGAAACCTGACTCTCCTGTACACCCTGTTGTCAAAGTTATTCCTCGCGCTTGACTTCGCATGTAATTCACGGGCCACCTGCCTAGTGATCTATTCTGGTATCAAACACAAAACTTATTCCCATTGCTCTGGGCCCCCTTTTACACTTTGTTTCAGGCTTCGAACGATTGCCTATCCACTTTAAGCTTCTCATGGTACTTTCTTACTTTGCTCTTGGTATTTTCTTAAGTTTCAGTCTCAGAGTTACTTTCCGCCACCTTCCCCGATGTTAGCTACCAGATAGTCAACCTTGCAGGTCCGTTCTCCCGGAATACCCACCCTTTATTCTTTCGTAAGTACGATCAAATTTCCGATGAAAGGATGATGACTTCATCATGATGACCTGAAGCAGAGAAATGAAAACATCAATGTAATGGATCGACCTCTTCGAGAAGAGCAATCAAGACCTAGAAGACTCGTTAGAATTTCGTAACCAAATCCCTTCCCCCTTACTCTCCCTCTTAAATCTCGGGATGAGATTTCTTGTAGTGGAGGAGATTTGTGACGCCCGGATAATTAGGCTACAGTAAACTCCGCTAATGATGTCATGTCACCTTTGTTACTATTGCTAATAACGTGTTAGATCGAAACGTTTCACATTCAAAATTGAAATATTGTCAAACATCAAAAGTTTTCAAACATCAAAACAAAAATGTTCGGTTTGTGCCGAATATTACGTAGGTAATTGAAGGAAATATGCCCTAGAGGCAATAATAAAGTTATTATTTATTTCCTTATATCATGATAAATGTTTATTATTCATGCTAGAATTGTATTAACCGGGAACATAATACATGTGTGAATACATAGACAAGCAGTGTCACTAGTATGCCTCTACTTGACTAGCTCGTTAATCGAAGATGGTTATGTTTCCTAACCATAGACATGAGTTGTCATTTGATTAACGGGATCACATCATTAGGAGAATGATGTGATTGACATGACCCATTCCGTTAGCCTAGCACCCGATCGTTTAGTATGTTGCTATTGCTTTCTTCATGACTTATACATGTTCCTGTAACTATGAGATTATGCAACTCCCGTTTACCGGAGGAACACTTTGGTGCTACCAAGCGTCACAACGTAATCTGGGTGATTATAAAGGAGTACTACAGGTGTCTCCAAAGGTACATGTTGGGTTGGCGTATTTCGAGATTAGGTTTTGTCACTCCGATTGTCGGAGAGGTATCTCTGGGCCCTCTCGGTAATGCACATCACTATAAGCCTTGCAAGCAATGTAGCTAATGAGTTAGTTACGGAATGATGCATTACGGAACGAGTAAAGAGACTTGCGGTAACGAGATTGAACTAGGTATTGGATACCGATGATCGAATCTCGGGCAAGTAACATACCGATGACAAAGGGAACAACGTATGTTGTTATGCGGTTTGACCGATAAAGATCTTCGTAGAATATGTAGGAGCCAATATGGGCATCCAGGTTCCGCTTATTGGTTATTGACCGAGAATAGTTCTAGGTCATGTCTACATAGTTCTCGAACCCGTAGGGTCCACGCAACAAGGTTTCGATGACAGTCATATTATGAGTTTATGAGTTTTGATGTACCGAAGGAGTTCGGAGTCCCAGATGAGATCGGGGACATGACGAGGAGTCTCGAAATGGTCGAGACGTAAAGATCGATATATTGGACGACTATATTCGGAGTTCGGAAAGGTTCCGAATGATTCGGTATTTTTTAGTACCGTAGAGTTACGGGAATACGTATTGGGCCTTATTGGGCCATACGGGAAAGAAGGAAAAGGGCCTCAAGGGTGGCCGCACCCCTTCCCTTGGTCTGGTCCGAATTGGACTAGGGAAGAGGCGCCCTTCCTTCCTTCTCCTTTTCCCTTCCCTTTCCTTCTCTCCTACTCCTACTACATGGAAGGTTTCCTAGTTGGACTAGGAAAGGGGAATCCTACTCCGGTGGGAGTAGGACTCCCCTTGATGCGCCTCCTCCTAGGCCGGCCACCCCCTCCCTTGCTCCTTTATATACGGGGGCAGGGGGCACCCTAGGACACACAAGTTGATCTACGGATCGTTCCTTAGCCGTGTGCGGTGCCCCCCTCCACCATATTCCACTTCGGTCATATCGTCATGAGCTTAAGGCGAAGCCCGCGCCGGTGAAGTCATATCGTCATGAGCTTAAGGCGAAGCCCTGCGCCGGTGAAGTCATATCGTCAGCGGAGCTTAGGCGAAGCCCTGCGTCGGTGGAGCATCATCATCGTCCTGCCGTCGTCTTGTGGAACTCATCCCGACACTTTGCTTTGGATCGAGTCCGGGATCGTCATCGAGCTGAGCGTGTGCAGAACTCGGAGGTGCCGTGACGTTCGGTACTTGGATCGGTCGGATCGTGAAGACGTGCGACTACATCAACAGCGTTGTTATAACGCTTCCGCTTCTGGTCTCACGAGTGCGTGGACATACACTCTCCCTCTCGTTGCTATGCATCACCATGATCTTGCGTGTGCGTAGGAAATTTTTGAAATTACTACGTTCCCCAACAGTGGCATCCGAGCCAGGTTTTATGCGTTGATGTCATATGCACGAGTAGAACACAAGTGAGTTGTGGGCGATACAAGTCATACTGCCTACCAGCATGTCGTACTTTGGTTCAGCGGTATTGTGAGATGAAGCGCCGGACCGACATTACGCGTCGCTTCTGTGAGACTGGTTTCACCGTTATGAGCACTCGTGCTTAAAGGTGGCTGGCGGGTGTCTGTCTCTCTCACTTTAGTTGAACCGAGTGTGGCTACGCCCGGTCCTTGAGAAGGTTAAAACGGAGTCTATTTGACGAAATATCGTTGTGGTTTTAATGCGTAGGTAAGAACGGTTCTTGCTCAGCCCGTAGCAGCCACGTAAAACTTGCAACAACAAAGTAGAGGACGTCTAACTTGTTTTTGCAGGGCATGTTGTGATGTGATATGGTCAAGGCCTGATGCTATATTTTATTGTATGAGATGATCATGTTTTGTAACCGAGTTATCGGCAACTGGCGAGAGCCATATGGTTGTCGCTTTATTGTATGAAATGCAAACGCATACATAATTGCTTTACTTTATCACTAAGCGGTAGCGATAGTCGTAGAAGCAATAGATGGCGTAACGACAACGATGCTACGATGGAGATCAAGGTGTCGGCGCCGGTGGCGATGGTGATCATGATTGCTTAGGAGATGGAGATCACAAGCACAAGATGATGATGGCCATATCATATCACTTATATTGATTGCATGTGATGTTTATCCTTTATGCATCTTATTTTGCTTTGATTGACGGTAGCATTTTAAGATGATCTCTCATTAAAATTATCAAGTAGTGTTCTCCTGAGTATGCACCGTTGCCAAAGTTAAATGCGTGCCGAGACACCACGTGATGATCGGGTGTGATAAGCTCTACGTCCATCTACAACGGGTGCAAGCCAGTTTTGCACACGCAGAATACTTAGGTTATACTTGACGAGCCTAGCATATGCAGATATGGCCTCGGAACACGGAGACCGAAAGGTCGAGCGTGAATCATATAGTAGATATGATCAACATAAGATGTTCACCATTGAAAACTACTCCATCTCACGTGATGATCGGTTATGGTTTAGTTGATTTGGATCACGTGATCACTTAGATGACTAGAGAGATGTCTATCTAAGTGGGAGTTCTTAAGTAATATGATTAATTGAACTTTAATTTATCATGAACTTAGTCCCTGGTAGTATTTTGCAAATTATGTTGTAGATCAATAGCTCGCATTGTTGCTTCCCTATGTTTTTATATGTGTTCCTAGAGAAAATTGTATTGAAAAATGTTAGTAGCAATGATGCGGATTGGATCCGTGATCCGAGGTTTATCCTCATTGCTGCCTGTAAGAATTATGTCCTTAATGCACCTTGCTAGGTGACAGACCTATTGCAGGAGCAAATGTAGACGTTATGAGCGTTTGGCTAGCTCAATATGATGACTACTTGATAGTTTAGTGCACCATACTTAACAGCTTAGAATCGGGACTTCAAAGGCGTTTTGAGCGTCATGGACCATATGAGATGTTCCAGGAATTGAAGTTAATATTTCAAGCAAATACCCGAGTTGAGAGATATGAAATCTCCAACAAGTTCTATAGCTAAAAGATGGAAGAGAATCGCTCAACTAGTGAGCATGTTCTCAGATTGTCTGGGTACTTCAATCGCTTGAATCAAGTGGGAGTTAATCTTCCGGATAAGATAGTGATTGACGAAATTCTCTAGTCACCAACACTAAGTTACTAGAACTTCGTGATGAACTATAGTATGCAAGGGATGACGAAAACGATTCCCGAGCTCTTCGTGATGTTGAAATCGACGAAGGTAGAAATCAAGAAAGAGCATCAAGTGTTGATGATTGACAAGACCACTAGTCTCATAGAAAAGGGCAAAGGGAAGAAGGGGAACTTCAAGAAGAACGGCAAGCAAGTTGCTGCTCAAGTGAAGAAGCCCAAGTCTGGACCTAAGCCTGAGACTAAGTGCTTTTGCTGCAATGGAACTGGTCACTAGAAGCGGAACTACCCCAAGTATTTGGCGAATAAGAAGGATGGCAAAGTGAACAAAGGTATATTTGATATACAGATTATTGATGTGTATTTTACTAGTGTTCGTATCAACCCCTCGGTATTTGATCTTGGTTCGGGTTGCTAAGAGTAGTAACTTGAAAGCAGGAGTTGCAGAATGAGCGAAACTAGTTGAAGGGGAAGTGACGATGAGTGTTGGAAGTAGTTCCAAGATTGATATGATCATCATCGCACACTCCCTATACTTTTGGGATTAGTGTGGAACCTAAATAAGTGTTATTTGGTGTTAAGCATAAATATGATTTGATCATGTTTATTGCGATACGGTTATTCATTTAAGTAAGAGAATAAATTGTTGTTCTGTTTACATGAATAAAACCTTATATGGTTACACACGTAATGAAAATGGTTCATTGGATCTCGGTCATAGTGATACACATATTCATAATATTGAAACCAAAAGATGCAAAGTTAATAATGATAGTGCAACTTATTTGTGGCACTGCCGTTTAGGTCATATTGGTGTAAAAGCGCATGAAGAAAACTCCATGCCGATGGACTTTTGGAATCACTTGATTATGAATCATTTGATGCTTGCGAACCGTGCCGTTTGGGCAAGATGACTAAAACTCCGTTCTCGGAACAATGGAACAAGCTCTTGACTTATTGGAAATAATACATACCGATGTATGCGATCCAATGAGTGTTGATGCTTTCGTGGCAAGTATCGTTATTTTCTGACTTTCACAAGATGATTTGAGCGAGATATGGGTATATCTACTTGATGAAACATAAGTCTGAAATAGTTGAAAGGTTCAAAGAATTTCAGAGTGAAGTGGAGAATCATCGTAACAAGAAAATAAAAGTTTCTACGATATGATCGCAGAGGTAAAATATTTGAGTTACGAGTTTGGTCTTCAATTAAAATAATGTGGAATAGTTTCACAACTCACGCCACCTGGAACACCACAATGTTATGGTGTGTCCGAACGTCGTAACCGCACTTTATTTGATATGGTGCGATCTATGATGTCTCTTATCGGTTTACCACTATCATTTTGGGGTTATGCATTAGAGACAGCTGCATTCACGTTTAATAGGGCACCATCTAAATCCGTTGAGACGACACCATATTAAATATGTTTTAAAAGTAAACAAAAGATGTCGTATCTAAAAAGTTTGGATTTGTGATGCTAATGTGAAAAACTTTTCACCGATAAGCTCAAACCCAAATCGAGAAGTGCGTCTTCATAGAATACCCAAAGGTAACTATTGGGTACACCTTCTATCACAGATCCGAAGGCAAGTTTTTCGTTGCTAAGATGGATCCTTTCTAGAGAAGAAGTTTCTCTCGAAAGAAGTGAGTGGGAGGAAAGTAGAACTTGATGAGGTAATTATACCTTCTCCCTTATTGGAAAGTAGTTCATCACGTAAATCAGTTCGATGATTCCCACACCAATTAGTGAGGAAGTTAATGATGATGATCATGAAACTTCAGATCAAGTTGCTACCAAACCTCGTAGGTCTTCCAGAGTAAGATCCGCACTGTGAGTAGTACGGTAATCATGTTCTGGAAGTCATGTTACTAGACCATGATGAACCTACGAACTATGAGGAAGCGATGATGAGCCCAGATTCCGCAAAATGGTTTGAGGCCATGAAATCTGAGATATGATCCATGTATGAGAACAAAGTATGGACTTTGATGGATTTGCCCGATGATCGGCAAACCATAGAAAATAAATGGATCTTCAAGAGGAAGACGGACACTGATAGTAGTGTTACTATCTACAAAGCTCGACTTGTCACAAAAGGTTTTCGACAAGTTCAAGGTGTTGACTACAATGAGATTTTTCTCAAGCTGTAGCGATGCTTAAAGTCTGTCCGAATCATGTTAGCAATTGCCACATTTTATGAAATCGGCAAATGGATGTCAAAACTACATTCTTTAATGGATTTATTAAAGAAGAGTTGTATATGATGCAACCAGAAGGTTTTGTCAATCCTAAAGGTGCTAACAAAATAAGCAAGCTCCAAATGATCCATCTATGAACCGTGCAAGCATCTCGAGTTGGAATACATGCTTTGATAAGTTGATCATAGCATATAGTTTTATACAGACTTGCGGTGAAGCCTGTAATTACTAGAAAGTGAGTGGGAGCACTACAGCATTTCTGATAAGTATATGTGAATGACATATTGTAGATCGGAAATAATGTAGAATTATTCTGCAAAGCATAAAGAAGTGTTTGAAAGGAGTTTTTTTCAAAGAAAGACCTCGGTGAAGCTGCTTACATATTGAGCATCAAGATCTATAGAGATAGATCAAGGCGGCTTGATAAGTTTTTCAATGAGTACATACCTTGACAAGATTTTGAAATAGTTCAAAAATGGAACAGTCAAAGAAAGAGTTCTTGCACGTGTTACAAGGTGTGAAATTGAGTAAGACTCAAAACCCGACCACGGCGAGAAGATAGAAAGAGAATGAAAGTCATTCCCTATGCCTTGGCCATAGATTCTATAAAGTATGCCATGCTGTGTACCAGATCTATTGTATACCCTACACCGAGTTTGGCAAGGGAGTACAATAGTGATCTAGGAGTAGATCCTTTGGACAGCGGTCAAAATTATCCTTAGTAAAATCAGGATATGTTTCTCGATTATGGAAGTGACAAAAAGGTTAAATGCGTAAAGGGTTACGTCGATGCAAGTTTTGACACCGATCTGGATGACTCTAAGTCTCGATCTAGATACATATTGAAAGTGGGAGCAATTAGCTAGAGTAGCTCCGTGCAGAGCATTGTAGACATAGAAAAATTGCAAAATACATAACGGATCTGAATATGAAAGACCCATTGACTAAGATTCTCTCACAAGCAAAACATGATCACACCTTAGTACTCTTTGGGTGTTAATCACATAGCGATGTGAACTAGATTACTGAATCTAGTAAACCCTTTGGGTGTTGGTCACATGGCGATGTGAACTATGGGTGTTAATCACATGATGATGTGAACTATCGATGTTAATCACATGGTGATGTGATCTAGATTATTGACTCTAGTGCAAGTGGGAGACTGAAGGAAATATGCCCTAGAGGCAATAATAAAGTTATTATTTATTTCCTTATATCATGATAAATGTTTATTATTCATGCTAGAATTGTATTAACCGGGAACATAATACATGTGTGAATACATAGACAAGCAGTGTCACTAGTATGCCTCTACTTGACTAGCTCGTTAATCGAAGATGGTTATGTTTCCTAACCATAGACATGAGTTGTCATTTGATTAACGGGATCACATCATTAGGAGAATGATGTGATTGACATGACCCATTCCGTTAGCCTAGCACCCGATCGTTTAGTATGTTGCTATTGCTTTCTTCATGACTTATACATGTTCCTGTAACTATGAGATTATGCAACTCCCGTTTACCGGAGGAACACTTTCGGTGCTACCAAACGTCACAACGTAATCGGGTGATTATAAAGGAGTACTACAGGTGTCTCCAAAGGTACATGTTGGGTTGGCGTATTTCGAGATTAGGTTTTGTCACTCCGATTGCCGGAGAGGTATCTCTGGGCCCTCTCGGTAATGCACATCACTATAAACCTTGCAAGCAATGTAGCTAATGAGTTAGTTACGGAATGATGCATTACGGAACGAGTAAAGAGACTTGCCGTAACTTGAGATTGAACTAGGTATTGGATACCGACGATCGAATCTCGGGCAAGTAACATACCGATGACAAAGGGAACAACGTATGTTGTTATGCGGTTTGACCGATAAAGATCTTCGTAGAATATGTAGGAGCCAATATGGGCATCCAGGTTCCGCTATTGGTTATTGACCGAGAATAGTTCTAGGTCATGTCTACATAGTTCTCGAACCCGTAGGGTCCGCACGCTTAAGGTTTCGATGATTATATTATGAGTTTATGAGTTTTGATGTACGAAGGAGTTCGGAGTCCCGGATGAGATCGGGGACATGACGAGGAGTCTCGAAATGGTCGAGGCGTAAAGATCGATATATTGGACGACTATATTCGGAGTTCGGAAAGGTTCCGAATGATTCGGTATTTTTCGGAGTACCAGAGAGTTACGGGAATACGTATTGGGCCTTATTGGGCCATACGGGAAAGAAGGAAAAGGGCCTCAAGGGTGGCCGCACCTTCCCTTGGTCTGGTCCGAATTGGACTAGGGAAGGGGCGCCCCTTCCTTCCTTCTCCTTTTCCCTTCCCTTTCCTTCTCTCCTACTCCTACTACATGGAAGGTTTCCTAGTTGGACTAGGAAAGGGGAATCCTACTCCGGTGGGAGTAGGACTCCCCCATAGTGCGCCTCCTCCTAGGCCGGCCACCTCCCTTGCTCCTTTATATATCACGGGGCAGGGGGCACCCTAGGACACACAAGTTGATCTACGGATCGTTTCTTAGCCGTGTGCGGTGCCCCCTCCACCATATTCCACTTGGTCATATCGTCATGAGCTTAGGCGAAGCCCTGCGCAGTGAAGTCATATCGTCGCGGAGCTTAGGCGAAGCCCTGCGCCGGTGAAGTCATATCGTCATGAGCTTAGGCGAAGCCCTGCGTCGGTGGAGCATCATCATCGTCACCACGCCGTCGTCTTGTGGAACTCATCCCGACACTTTGCTGGATCGGAGTCCGGGATCGTCATCGAGCTGAGCGATGTGCGTAACTCGGAGGTGCCGTGCGTTCGGTACTTGGATCGGTCGGATTGTGAAGACGTGCGACTACATCAACAGCGTTGTTATAACGCTTCGCTTACGGTCTCACGCATGCGTGGACATACACTCTCCCCTCTCGTTGCTATGCATCACCATGATCTTGCGTGTGCGTAGGAAATTTTTTGAAATTACTACGTTCCCCAACAGTAATGATAGTAAAGAAAACAATTGTTTATAAAATACTAAAATGCTCTAAAATAAAGAAAACAGTAAAAGAAATTAAATAAAAAGAAAAGGGCTAAACAAAAAAAGAAAAACAAAAATGCAAAAAAAGAAACCCCCTGCTGGGCCATTGCCCAGCTGGCCACCGGGCCAACCAGGAAGGCCCAGCCGCGCCCCGACCCTCACTCCCTTACCCCCCTGGGCGACCAAACCCTAACCCCCGATCGCACAACTTCTCCCCCACTCGCTCTCCCTCCCCCCACTCTCCCGACCCAGATCGGGATCGGGGCCACCAGGCCTCGCGCCGACCGCGCCGACCGTCCTTCCCGCGACCCGACGCCGCCGCTGACTGGATCGCCACCTCGCCGTCACCGGAGCAACCTCGCCGGCTTGCCTCCTCCACAAGGCCGTCGTCCCCATCGACCACCCCGAACCCCACTGCCCTTTTCCCTACCGGCCCCGTGAGCTTCCCCCTCCCTCCTCTCTCTGCCGTGCCGCGCGCCCGCTCCGCCGTGGTCGCGCCCTCTCTCCGTCTCCTCCCTCGTCCCATAGCTCCATGCCGGCGCGCCGCACGCGCCGTGCTCGCGGGCACCATGGCCCCGGCCGTGCCTGCGCATCCGGACCCCTCCCGCGTCGCTGACCAGCGTCGCCACGCCCATGGCGCGCCCGCTGCGACCACGGACACCCCGAAGCGCCAGCGCACTGCGCCAGCGCCCAGCCACGCGCTCGCCTCCCGACTCGCACTCGCCTCTGCTCGCCCGCCCCGCTCGGTGGAGGCTGCAACACACCCGCCGTGGCCTTGTTCGCCATCGCCGACCCGCGCCACACCGCCACAGCCTCACCCCCACGCCGCTCCTTCCCCGTGCGATGCGCGTTGCTCAACGCCCTCGCCGGGCGCTACTCCTCCCGTCTGCGCCCGACCACCGCGCCTGGCCTCGGCATACGCCGCCTCACGCCCGGCTCCAGCAGGCGAGCCCTGCCTCCCTATGTCGCCGGGCGCCCGCCGCGCCTTCCTGATTCCGCCCCGCCTGCTGAAGCGCCGTAACGGGCGCCCACGCGCCCGCATTCATCGCCCATCGCCCACACCCGCTCTGGCCTCTGTGCCACTGGACAACGGGGCCCACGCCCCTGAGAACAAAAAAAGAATATAAAATAATAATAATAATAAAAGGAAATATAATTACTAATTAAATTGATTAATTAATTAAGTAAATTAATTAACTTAATTATTTAGCTTAACCTAATTAATCAGTTTAGATTAAACTAATTAACTAGGTTTATTAGCTAAACAGTCAATGACATGCGGGACCCACACGTCAGTTTGACCCAATCAACGCCCTGTTGACTGTTGCCGTCATGATGACGTCAGCATACACTATTCTGGATAATGTTGATTTAAGATAATTAAGTAAATTCTAAAAATGATTAAATCTTTTAAAATTAATATAAAATAAACCGTAGCTCGGGTGGAAAAACTTTGTACATGAAAGTTGCTCAGAACGACGAGACGAATACAGATATGCAGCCCGTTCGTCCACCACACATACCTAGACTAGCGTGCACACAACTTTCCCCCTCCGGTTCATCTGTTCGAAGACGCGAAACACCGGGAATACCTTCCCGGATGTTTCCCCCCTTCATCGGTATCACCTCGAGGCCCCTGGCTTGTATTATGATGCTTGTATGACTTATTTTGTTTTTAGAGTTGTGTTGTGATATCTTCCCGTGAGTCCCTGATCTTGATCGATTACGCTATGCGTGTATGATTAGTGTACGATTGAATCGGGGGCGTCACATCAAGTTATGCCCTAACCCTAACGCATCGGTCCCACCGAGTTGATCATGCCGGTCCCACGGAAAAGCCTAATGCTCACATTGAACCATATCGGTTTGACCGAGTTTCACTATTCGGTCCCACCGAGTTTGGTAAATTGTGCATAACGGCTAGATTTTGTGTGGAGGCTATATATATATACCCCTCCACCCATTCTCCATTCGAAGAGGGAGCCATCAAAATGTGCCTACACTTCCAACATTCATTTTCTGAGAGAGAACCACCTACTCATGTGTTGAGACCAAGACATTCCAATCCAACCACAAGAATCTTGATCTCTAGCCTTCCCCAAGTTGCTTTCCACTCAAATCATCTTTCCACCATATCCAAATCTGTGAGAGAGAGTTGAGTGTTGGGTAGACTATCATTTGAAGCACAACAGCAAGGAGTTCATCATCAACACACCATCTATTACCTTTTGGAGAGTGGTGTCTCCTAGATTGGTTAGGTGTCACCTGGGAGCCTCCGTCAAGATTGTGGAGTTGAACCAAGGAATTTGTAAGGGCAAGGAGATCGCCTACTTCGTGAAGATCTACCCAAGTGAGGCAAGTCCTTCGTGGGCGATGGCCATGGTGGGATACACAAGGTTGCTTCTTCGTGGACCCTTCGTGGGTGGAGCCCTCCATGGACTCGCGCAACCGTTACCCTTCGTGGGTTGAAGTCTCCACCAATGTGGATGTACGATAGCACCACCTATCGGAACCATGCCAAAAATCTCCGTGTCTCCAATTGCGTTTGCACACTCCAATCCCATCCCTTTACTTTCTTGCAACTTGCATGCTTTACTTTCCGCTGCTCATATACTCTTGCCATGCTTACTTGAAATGTATTGTGAGTGTTTAAACTTGTGCTAAAACTCCACCTTAACTTAAAGAACTTAAAAAATGCTACTTTTCTTTGTTGAGGGTCTAATCACCCCCCTCTAGACACCTTTTCTCGATCCTTTCAATTGGTATCAGAGTATTGGTCTCCATTTGTTGGGGATATAACTATTTGTGTAAGCCGCCCAGGAGGGGCGGGGTTACGTAAAGAGGTTACCAGACAGAAGCCCAAGTCCAAGCATGAAGATGGCGTCTCAACAAAAGGCCTAAGGCCCACAGGCGACTTAAGGCCCGTAGTGGTAAACCGCCATGAAGGCATGACTTGTATCATAAGGTAGAATTAACTAGTCACCGAGCCGGACACTGTTTATGAGTCAGCCGGGACTCTGTAAGCCGCAGGGCGTCAACCCGTGTATATAAGGGACGACCCGCTAGCGGCTTAGGGCAAGAAAAAACCAATCGAGAACCGGGCATAGCGTATCTCGCTCCCTGGTCATCGAAACCTCAAGCAATACCAACCCAACTAGACGTAGGCTTTACCTTCACCGTAAGGGGCCAAACTAGTATAAACCTCTCGTGTCCTTTGTCCCGATTAACCCCTTTAAGCTTCCTAGTTGCGATGGCTCCACGACTAAGTCCTTTCAAGAGGACATCTGCCGTGACAATTCCACGGCAGGTTGGTGCCGTGGGGCCAGCCGCAGTGGATTTGAGTTCTTGAAGGGCAGCTTCGAAGGGCTCAAGGGATACGCAGTGGGCCGGATGACCAAGAGTCGTCACGGCAAGATCTACATCGACACCCAGGGCTGGGGCCCCGAGGCCGGCTCAATTGAGTACGGGTACCGGGTCCCCTTTGGCGGAATCCACGTCTTCATCTGCCGGATTGGTGAGTCGGGCCCAGAACCGGACAGCTGCACCGACCTCCGAGAGACGGCTCAGCGTGCGAGACCCGCCCAGATTCAACCTACCATGAAGCGTGCCTTTGCGGGCTGTGTCCATGGAGAGGCACTTTCTGAAGGATCTAAAGAAGGCGAAGAGACGGCCGCCCCATCAGATGATGATTTGTCCTCCGGTTCAACAGATTCTCTCAGATCAGTCCAAGAAGGCATGCTAGGGGCTGTTCGACGACTCTAGCTGTTCAGTTGCTATGAGCCGCCGAGCTGGGCAGGAGTCTTCATGGCTGGTACCCAACCCGGTCAAAACTTCGGCCACGGCTGACAAAGAATGACGTCCGGTCGAGCGGCGGGCAGAGGCCCAGCGCCCGCCGGCTCAGGTGCTGATAGATCTTATGGACAAGTTGACGGCCCTGTTAACCACCACAGTTATTCCTGCAAATCCAGATGAACATAATGCGAAGGTGGCAAAGGTGCGTGAGGAGATAGCCCTGGCCAAGGAGGCCTTGGCGGCTGAGGACACCAGGCTAGCTGCAGAGCGGGCGGCTTTGGATGCACGGGCGCAGCGACTCCAATCAGAGGCTTTCCAGCTTAACATGAGTCTGAATGCGTCCAACGAGGTGATGAGAACAAGACATCAGAAGACCCAGTCCCGTTTTCCTCCGGTTTACGATCCTCGGAATCTTTTCACGACACCCGGAGCTGGTCCTAGCAATTCGCCCGAAGCCAATCAATTTATGACACCCGGAGCAGGAGGGCCGGTTCAGCCTCGAGAGACGGCACCTCTTCACGGGAGCATGGCCCCGCCCCGATACATACCGACACCTCCGCCACTTTTCCAACCCCATGGGGAACTTGATAGCAGCATCGGCGCGTCAAAGGCTCTTCCGGTAGATGGTGATGACCCGACAATGTGGAAACCCAGAGGGTTAGGGATCTTCTTCAGACGGCCTTGGCACAAAGAAGAGACATATTCTTACAGCAGGGACAGGATTCATTCCACTCCTCAGCCTTGGATAGCACCTCGTCCAAACCGGAGTCCGAGTTACAGCAGGCACATGGAGTCAGAAGCTTTGTCAAGCAATGCCCAGCGTCGTAACCAACCCGGCGGCTATAACCCGGTGCAGGATCGATTGCGTCAGGAGGATGAACGGGCGGCTCAATTAGCGGCTCAGCAGACGGCATATGATGGTCTCCCAGAGTATCCAATGACTTCTGTTGGAGCAGGGGTGGCCACTAGAACCGGTGGTGTCCCTTGTCTGGTGCCGGCTCTGCGAGATGTGCGTCTGCCCAAGGATTTCAAGGGACCTCGAAAGGTGCCAAATTACACGGCCGACTTACAGCCGGGGGCATGGATTGAAAGTTATGAGATGGCCATGGAGTTATTGGAGGTCAGCGACGTAGCAATGGCTAAGTATTTCACCATGATGTTAGATGGAACGGCCCGATCTTGGTTGAAAAGTTTGCCTCCCAATTCCATCAGTTCATGGGCAGAGTTAAAGGCCCGGTTTATCCAGAACTTTAAGGATACTTGCAAGCAATCTATGTCCATTGTGGACTTGACCAATTGTAAGCAGGAGGAGGGTGAGTCCACAACTCATTGGGTGCGCTGGGTCAAGGAAATAATACATTCATCTGATAAGATGGACGCCGGCTCTGCGGTACTTATGCTCCATCAGAATTGACGTTTTGTGCCGTTGAGGCAGAAGCTGGGGCGCCTTAAGCGTGATTGCAATGACATGGGTACGCTGATGGAGACTTTGGTTAAATATGACGATTCTGATACTACCGATGATCCCGCGTCTGAGGATGAAAAGACAGGGAAAGGAAAGAAGAACGGCAATGAAAGGGTCAAGCAGATCACCCGGTAAGTCAAGGTGGCAACAAGCGTAAGCCGGACGGTAACTCAGCGTTGGTGGCCAATGCTAATGCCCAAGGTAATAACAAGAAGCGTAAGGGGAGAGCACCCCCTCGATCTGGTGGCTCAGGTCCTTCTCTCGAACAGCTTCTGAATGAGCCTTGTCCAAGACACGGTACTCGAGAAAATCCGGCCACCCACTTATGGAAGGACTGCGCGATCATGAAGGCGTTCAAGAATTCAAACATGTTTGATGGCAATCACGGATTGGGCGGCGGTTCAGGAGCAGGTGGTTACCGTTGCCCGGGTGGCGGCTCAAGTTCCGGCTTTCAAGGTGGTCAAGGTGGCTATAATCAACAGCAGTCTGGTCAAGGAGGACAGCAGCAGCGGTCGAGGTTATCAGAGCCATCCAAAACAGTTGAACGGTGGGCAATACCATGTGTTTACCACTAACTTGTGTAAACGTGACCAGAAGGTTCATAAAAGGGCTGTGAATTCGGTTGAACCGGCAGTTCCCCGTTATCTGAGGTGGTCAGAGCAGCCTATCATTTGGAGTAGAGAAGATCACCCCCTCCGGGTCGATAACCCGGGTCAGTTGGCCTTGGTGGTGGCCCCTCAGGTTGGTGGATACAAATTCACTAAGGTGCTCATGGATGGCGGAAGCGGCATCAATATTCTCTATTATGAGACCTTTCGCCGTATGGGTCTGACTGATAAGGACTTGAGGACGTCTAACACTGTTTTCCATGGGGTGGTACCTGGTAAGTCGGCATATCCCGTTGGAAAGATCGAGCTGGAAGTGGCTTTTGGAGACGAGTATAATTCCAGGGCTGAGAAGCTGACGTTTGAGGTAGTCAAAATCAGGAGCCCATATCACGCTATGTTTGGACGGCCGGCTTATGCCAAGTTTATGGCACGGCCGTGTTATGTTTACCTGCAGCTCAAGATGCCGGGTTACAAGGGCACCATCACTGTGCATGGGAGTCGGAAAGTAGCCTTGGAGTGCGAGGAAGGCGATGCGGCTTCTGCTGAATCTGCTTTGTCTTTGAAGAGGAGCTGAAGTTTTATCAAACTAATGTTGACCCGGCAGATATGACCTCTTTGAAGAAGCAAACCACAGAGCAAGACTCGGCGTTGAAATTTAAGTCGTCCGCCGAGACAAAACTGGTTGATTTCACTCCAGGCGACTCTTCCAAGCAGTTCAGCATCAGTACCAATTTGGATCCCAAATAGGAAAGCGCGCTCATCGAGTTCATCCGTCAGAACCGGGACATCTTTGCATGGAAACCTTCTGACATGCCGGGTGTCCCGAGAGAACTTCGTGAGCACACTCTTAATATTGATCCAAAGTATAAGCGGTCCGAAGTTCCTCCGACGATTCAATGAGGAAAGGCGAAAGGCTATAGGGGAGGAGGTCGCTTTCGGCTCTTAGCGGCGGGTTCATCGTGGAAGCTTTTCACCGAGTGGTTGGCTAACCCGGTGCTTGTGCTCAAGAAGAACGGCACTGGCGGATGTGTGTGGACTACGGACTTAAATAAAGCTTGTCGGGCGATCCCTTTGCTCTACCCGCATTGATCAAATCATCGATGCAACAGCCGGGTTGCGAGCGTTTGAGTTTTTGGATGCTTACTCTGGTTATCATCAGATCAAGATGGCGATTAAGGACCAGGAGAAGACGGCTTTCATTACTTCGTTTGGAGCCTTCGCTATGTGTCTATGCCGTTTGGGCTCAAGAGTGCCCAAAGCGACTTATCGGCAGTGTGCAGAATTGTCTCCACAATTAGATTGGGCGCAATGTTCATGCTTATGTGGATGACATTATGGTGAAGTCCAGAGAGAAGTAAACCTTGATCTCCGACTTAAAGGAAACCTTTGATAATCTCCGGGTTTATAAGATGATGCTTAACCCGGACAAGTGTGTATTTGGTGTACCTGCAGGAAAACTTTTGGGATTCCTGGTTTCAAACAGGGGCATTGAAGCTAACCCGGAGAAGATCAAGGCGATTACCTCTCCGCTAAACCCGTGCATCAATGATGTTGATCATGGTCGCGTTGTCGCTTTGCTAAGCCGATTCATAAGCGGCTAGGGAGAAGGCTTTACCGCTGTATCGATGATGAAGAAAGCGTACACATTTATGTCCGGAGGAGGCTGCGATGCTGCTTTTGAAGATTTAAAGAGACAATTGGCTGAGCCGCCGGTTCTCGCAGCCCGGTTGATAAAGAGCCATTGCTATTGTATGTTGTCGCTAACTCACGTCTTTGTTAGTGTGGCCATTGTGGTGGAGCGTAAGGAGACTGGCAAGGAGCATCCAGTTCAGCGGCCGGTTTATTACATCAGTGAGGTGCTCATAGAGTCCAAGCAAAGGTGTCCACATTGGCAAAAACTGGTTTATGGGGTGTTCATGGCGAGCCGGAAGCTAAAGCAGTACTTCCCGGGTCATCCTATAACTGTGGTAAGTTCAGCCCCCTTGGGAGACATCATCCAGAACAGGGAAGCCACAGGACGAGTTGCCAAGTAGGCCATCGAGCTAGGGCCTCACGGTTTGAAGTATATGTCGTGCACAACTATCAAGTCTCAAGCCCTAGTGGACTTTATCAATGATTGGACGGAGTTGGAGGCACCAGAGGAGAAGCCGGATAACACGTATTGGACTATTCACTTCGATGGGTCCAGGCAGTTGGAAGGCTCGGGGGCTGGAGTTGTTTTAACTTCCCCCTGAGGTGACAAATTTTGTTATGTGCTCTGGCTTATGTTTCCCTGTACTAACAACGCAACGGAATATGAGGCTTTGCTTCATGGCCTCCGGATGGCCAAGGAGATGAATTTGAGCCGGGTAAGATGCTTGGGCGATTCAGACCTCGTTGCTCAACAAGTGTCAGGCACGTGGGACTCTAAGGATCCCCTTATGGCGGCTTATCGTCATGAAGTTGATGCGGTGGCTGGACACTTCAAAGGTTATCAAGTAGAGCACATTGATCGAAGGAAGAATGAGGCGGCTGATGCTTTAAGCCGGCTGGGGTCTCAGCGTAAGCCGGTGTCACCTAATACTTTCCTTGACATTTTGCATAACCCTTCTGTCAGAGTGCCTACAGAGGAAGAGCTTGCAGTGCCAGACCTGAAGGCGCAGCTGGTGGCGGCTCTCCATGCCATCCTGGACTGGACGGTTCCATAGTTAGCCTATATGACCTGGGGAGAGTTGCCTGAGGACGAGACCTTGGCAAGACAAATCATCAGGCGGTCCAAATCCATGACGATTCTTCATGGCGAGTTGCATCACCGCAGCGTCACTGGGGCGTTTCAACGTTGTGTATCACCTACGAAGGGTCAGGAGATACTTTGTGAGATTCATGAAGGTGATGGCGGTCATCATGCCGGTTCAAAGTCTCTGGTAGCCAAGGCCTTTCGTCATGGTTTTTATTGGCTGACGGCTCATGCTGATGCGGAGGATTTGGTCAGCAAATGTGATGGATGTCAAAAATTCTCACGACGAGCTCATGTGCCGGCTCAAGAATTGAGGATGATTCCGATCACTTGGCCGTTTGCAGTCTGGGGGCTTGATATGGTTGGACCTTTCAAAAGGTCTAAAGATAAGAAGACACACCTGTTGGTGGCAGTGGATAAATTCACCAAGTGGGTTGAAGCAGAGCCGGTCAGTAAGTGTGATGCAGCCACGGCGGTTCAGTTTATCAAAAAGGTGATCTTTCGCTTTGGTTTTCCGCACAGTATTATAACTGATAATGATACTAATCTGTCCAAGGGTGCCATGGAAGAGTTCTGTCAACAAGAGCACATCCGGCTTGATGTTTCGGCTGTTGCTCACCCCCAGTCTAATGGTCAGGCAGAAAGAGCTAATCAAGAGATCTTGAAAGGTATCAAACCCTAGCTCTTAGTTCCCTTACAGCGAAATCCGGGTTGTTGGGTGGAGGAGTTACCCTCTGTGCTATGGAGCATCAACACAACGCATAATAGGTCTACTGGTTATACACCTTTGTTCATGGTGTACGGAGCAGAGGCGGTTCTGCCAAGTGACATCCGGCATGATTCACCCCGAGTGGCGGCTTACGTCGAGGCTGATAATGAAAAAGCTCGTCAGGATGCACTTGATTTGTTGGATGAAGAGCGAGACTTGGCAATAGCCTGCTCGGCGATTTACCAGCAAGACCTGCGCCGTTATCATAGCCGCCGGGTTAGAAGCAGAACTTTCCAGGAAGGCGATTTAGTGCTCCGGCTCATCCAGGATCAATCTGATATGCACAAGCCGTCCCCTCCTTGGGAAGGACCTTTCGTGGTCAGCAAGAATCTCAACAATGGGTCATATTACCTCATTGATGTTCGAGAGCACAAAGACTCACGTAAGTCGGAGGAGGAGACCCGCCTAGTGGAACATAGCACATCTCCGCCCTACTATACTTAAGCCACCGGCTTTCAGAGTATATTTGTTTTTTCTTTTTTAGCAATGTATATATTATATAAAGCAATAAAGCAGGACCTCTTTCCTTTCCATCCTACAAGGTTTATGTGTCTTCTTTACCAGGTGGTGGAAACGACTAACAGGGAGCGGATCATATCTGAATCCGGTTTTCCCTTTGGTCCGGCTTATGATCATATCTGAATCAAGCCATGGTCACTTGGGGGCTTCCTGTTCAAACATAGGTCGTATTCGAACCAAAGAGAACATAGCTGTCGAGACCCAATTGATTGGCACATCGCAAAACCCACTTGGGGGCTTCTTGATCATATTTGAATCATAGCTTAACCTCTTTGGGTCTGACGTGGATCGTATTTGAATCAGCGTCATTAAACAACTCTCGTGGTCGCTTGGGGGCTTCCTGTTCAAACATAGGTCGTATTCGAACCAAAGAGAATATAGATGTCGATACCCACTTGATCGGCATCGCCAAAGCCATTGGGGGCTATATGATCGTATCCGAATCTTAGCTTAACCCCTTTGGAATGGTTCTACTGATCGTATTCGAATCAGAGGCCTTTGAAAATTAGGTTTACCTTATTCTATAAAAGTGAATAATATTAAGGGCCAGGTAAACATTATATGTGCCAATTTTCAGAAGTTAAGTGTAACTGTTTGTTTTTTGGTGCAGGTAAGCCGGTAATGTACGCCTTAAACCGGCTGATACTTATGGTGTTTTGGTTCATACTCCGGGTTAGTATTATTTTACATGACCCCGGTGTGGTGAGATGCCAAAGGAATTTTTTGTTTTTATACACAGGGTAAAGCAAAAAGCTTTTGGATATTAAGAAGCAATTCAAGCAAGCCGGCAGTACACAACAATAGCGGCTTGAGACATTGTTAAGCACCACACACATGCGCGAAGGCATGACAGAGTTAAGAAGTGTTTCTACCCTATTACAAGACTCCCCGAGTCTGAATAAATGAGGCATTATTTTTTCACAGACTTAGTGCTAGGCGGGTTACTCCTTTGGTGGACTTCACGACTCCGGGTTATCCTTCTCCGCCTCTTCGTCTGCTGCTTTGTCCTGGAAGGTTGACGAGGTCCAGTCAATGCCGCTTAAGGCTTCAAATTCAGCTTCATCATCTATTAAATCGCCAGTCAACTTCGTGAGCAAAGGTATGCTTACGAGTTGGATGGATCAGGTGACATCATCATAATGCGGAGTTGGAATCCTCCGGTTTTCGTTGTCATAACCCGGCTGGTACTTTGTAAGATCAATATCGTTGCCGATGATGGTGGCCACAGGACGTACGACTCTCACACAGGTAGTGAAGTCTGATTCATTGAATGCAGAGCAGTCCTCCTTTAAGCTAGGATATCCAAGAGCAACATCGCCTAAGTCTAGCTCTGGAGTCAACGCTTTGGCCCGGCTTAAGGAGGCTATGGCCCCGGCTCTACCAGATGCTCACCTTAACTCCTGGATCCGTTGAGGTAACACGGCAAGCCGTTTGAGTACATCCTGCAGGAGATAAGGAGCATCATTTGATAAAGCCACAACGGCCAAAGTGTTGGAAATATGCCCTAGAGGCAATAATAAATTAGTCATTACTATATTTCCTTGTTCATGATAATCGTTTATTATCCATGCTATAATTGTATTGATAGGAAACTCAGATACATGTGTGGATACATAGACAACACCATGTCCCTAGTAAGCCTCTAGTTGACTAGCTCGTTGATCAACAGATGGTTACGGTTTCACGACCATGGACATTGGATGTCGTTGATAACGGGATCACATCATTAGAAGAATGATGTGATGGACAAGACCCAATCCTAAGCCTAGCACAAAGATCATAGTTCAGTATGCTAAAGCTTTTCTAATGTCAAGTATCATTTCCTTAGACCATGAGATTGTGCAACTCCGGATACCGTAGGAATGCTTTGGGTGTACCAAAGCGTCACAACGTTGCTTTGGGTGGCTATAAAGGTGCACTACAGGTATCTCCGAAAGTGTCTCATTGGGTTGGCACGAATCGAGATCGATTTGTCACTCCGTGTAAACGGAGAGGTATCTCTGGGCCCACTCGATAGGACATCATCATAATGTGCACAATGTGACCAAGGGGTTGATCACGGGATGATGTGTTACGGAACGAGTAAAGAGACTTGCCGATAACGAGATTGAACAAGGTATCGGGATACCGATGATCGAATCTCGGCAAGTACAATACCGCTAGACAAAGGGAATTGAATACGGGATTGATTGAATCCTCGACATCGTGGTTCATCCGATGAGATCATCGTGGAACATGTGGGAGCCAACATGGGTATCCGGATCCCACTGTTGGTTATTGACCGTAGAACGTGTCGGTCATGTATGCGCATGGTTCCCGAACCCGTAGGGTCTACACACTTAAGGTTCGGTGGCGCTTAGGGTTATAGGGAATAGATATACGTGGTTACCGAATGTTATTCGGAGTCCCGGATGAGATCCCGGACGTCACGAGGAGTTTTGGAATGGTCCGGAGGTAAAGATTGATATATTGGACGAAGGGTTTTGGAGTCCCAAAGTGTTCCGGAGGTACCGGGTGATGACCAGCATGACCGAAAGGTGTTTCGGGAGCCCCGGCAAGTGTTGGGGGGCTTCATGGGCCAAGGGAAGGGGTCAAACCAGCCCACTAAGGGGTTGTGCGCCCCCCTCACCTATTCCCACGTGACCGGGGGTTTGGGCGCCCATCTAGGGTTCCCACCTCCGGCTTGGGGGCCAAGTCACCCAAGGGGAGATCCCATCTGCCTGCCGCCCCCCCTAGGGGAAACCCTAGGGCGCCTCCCCTCCCCTTTCCCCCTATATATAGTGGAGGTTTTGGGGCTGCCTAACACACGAGAACTTCTCCCTCTTGGTGCATCCCTACCTCTCTCCCTTCTCCTCTCCGCGGTGCTTGGCGAAGCCTGCGGGATTGCCACGCCTCCTCCACCACCACCACGCCGTTGTGCTGCTGCTGGATGGAGTCTTCCTCAACCTCTCCCTCTCTCCTTGCTGGATCAAGGCGTGGGAGACGTCATCGGGCTGTACGTGTGTTGAACGCGGAGGTGCCGTCCATTCGGCATTAGGATCTCTGGTGATTTGGATCACGACGAGTACGACTCCTTCAACCCCGTTCTCTTGAACCCTTCCGCTTAGCGATCTACAAGGGTATGTAGATGCACTCTCCTTCCCCTCGTTGCTAGTTTCTCCATAGATTGATCTTGGTGATGCGTAGAAAATTTTGAATTTCTGCTACGTTCCCCAACAGTGGCATCATGAGCTAGGTCTATTGCGTAGATTCTTTGCACGAGTAGAACACAAAGTAGTTGTGGGCGTCGATTTTGTTCAATATGCTTACCGTTACTAGTCCAATCTTGTTTCGACGGTATTGTGGGATGAAGCGGCCGGACCGACCTTACACGCTCTTCGTGAGACAGGTTCCACCGGCGACATGCACTTGGTGCATAAGGTGGCTAGCGGATGCCGATCTCTCCCACTTTAGTCGGAACGGATTCGATGAAAAGGGTCCTTATGAAGGGTAAATAGCAATTGGCATATCACGTTGTGGTCTTGCGTAGATAAGAAAGCGTTCTTGCTAGAAACCCATAGCAGCCACGTAAAACATGCAAACAACAATTAGAGGGCGTCTAACTTGTTTTTGCGAGGGTATGCTATGTGATGTGATATGGCCAAGAAGAATGTGATGAATGATATGTGATGTATGAGATTGATCATGTTCTTGTAATAGGAATCACGACTTGCATGTCGATGAGTATGACAACCGCAGGAGCCATAGGAGTTGTCTTAATTTATTGTATGACCTGCGTGTCATTAAACAACGCCATGTAATTACTTTACTTTTTTGCTAACCGGTAGCCATAGTAGTAGAAGTAATAAGTTGGCGAGACAACTTCATGGAGACACGATGATGGAGATCATGATGATGGAGATCATGGTGTCATGCCGGTGACGATGATGATCATGGAGCCCGAAGATGGAGATCAAAGGAGCAAAATGATATTGGCCATATCATGTCACTATTTGATTGCATGTGATGTTTATCATGTTTATGCATCTTATTTACTTAGAACGACGGTAGTAAATAAGATGATCCCTTACAACAATTTCGAGAAGTGTTCTCCCTAAGCGTGCACCGTTGCTAAAGTTCATCACTTCTAAGCACCACGTGATGATCGGGTGTGATGGATTCTTACGTTCACATACAACGGGTGTAAGACAGATTTACACATGAAACACTTAGGGTTAACTTGACGAGCCTAGCATGTACATACATGGCCTCGGAACACGAGAGACCGAAAGGTCGAGCATGAGTCGTATAGTAGATACGATCAACATGAAGATGTTCACCGATGATGACTAGTCCGTCTCACGTGATGATCGGACACGGCCTAGTTGACTCGGATCATGTAATCACTTAGATGACTAGAGGATGTCTATCGAGTGGGAGTTCATAAGATGAACTTAATTATCCTGAACATAGTCAAAAGACCTTTCGCAAATTATGTACGTGGCTCGCGCTTTAGTTCCACTGTTTAGATATGTTCCTAGAGAAAATATAGTTGAAAGATGACAAGATGGCGATTATGCGGACGGTGAAAGCTTATGTCCCTAATGCACCGCTTAGTGAGCTGAACCCCAATCGTCAATGCATGGATGTTGCGAACATCGGACATACACGTTTTGTTAACTACGTGATAGTTCGGTTAAGCGGTTTAGAGTTGAGGCACCAAAGGCGTTTTTGAAACGTCGCGGAACATATGAGATGTTTCGAGGGCTGAAATTGGGATTTCAGGCTCGTGCCCGTCAAGAGGTATAAGACCTCCGATGATTTTCTTAGCCTGCAAACTAAGGGAGAAAAGCTCAATCGTTGAGCTTGTGCTCAGATTGTCTCGAGTGCATCAATCAATTGAATCGAGTGGGAGTTGATCTTCCAGAGATAGTGATGTTTCTCCAAAGTCATTGCCACCAAGCTGCTAGAGCTTCGTGATGAACTATAACAAACCAGGGATAAATATGATGATCCTTGAGATATTCGCAATGTTTGACACCGCGAAAGTAGGAATCAAGAAGGAGCATCAATTGTTGATGGTTGGTGAAACCACTAGTTTCAAGAAGAGCACGGGCAAGAAGGGATACTTCATCAAACGGCAAATCGATTCTTTGCTCGATTGAAGAAACCCAAGGTTGAACCCAAACCCGAGACTAAGTGCTTCGTAATAAGGGAACAGCCATGGAGCAGCATTACCCTAGATACTTGGTAGATGAGAAGGTCGGCAAGGTCGATAGAAGTATATTGGATATACATTATGTTAATGTGTACTTTACTAGTACTCCTAGTAGCACCAGAGGTATTAAGATACCGGTTCGGTTGCTAAGTGTTAGTAAATCGAAATAAAAGAGCTACGGAATAAGCGGAGACTAGCTAAAGGTGAGTCGACAATATGTGTTGGAAGTGTTTCCAAGTTTGATGTGATCAAACATCGCATGCGCTCCCTCTACCATCAAGATTAGTATTAAACCTGAATAATTGTCATTTGGTGTTTGCGTTGAGCATAGACATGATTGGATTATGTCTATCGCAATACGGTTATTCATTTAAGGAGAATAATGGTTACTCTATTTATTTAAATAACACCTTCAATGGTCTTGCACCTAAAGGAATGGTTTATTAAATCTCGATCATAGTGATACACATTTTCATGCCAAAAGATATAAGATAGTAATGATAGTACCACTTACTTGTGGCACTGCCATGTAAGTCATATTGGTATAAAACGCATAGAGAAGCTCCATGTTGATGGATCTTTGGACTCACTCGTTTTTGAAAAGTTTGAGACATGCGAACCATGTCTATTGGTGCATACGCATGAAGAAACTCCATGCAGATGGATCGTTTAGACTCACTTGATTTTGAATCACTTGAGATATGCAAATCATACCACATGGACAAGATGGTGAAAAGCCTCGGTTTGATAAGATGGAACTAGATAGCAACTTGTTGGAAGTAACACATTTTGATGTGTGCAGTCCAATGAGTCTTTGAGGCATGCAGTGAGTATCGTTATGTTCTTACTTCACAGATGATTCGAGTAGATGTTGAGTATATTTACTTGATGAAACACAAGTCTGAATTATTGAATGGTTCAAGTAATTTCAGAGTGAAGTTTAAGATCTTCGTGACAAGAGGATAGAATGTCTATGATATGATCATAGAGATGAATATCCGAGTTACTGATTTGGCACACAATTAAGACATTGTGCAAATTGTTTCACAATTAATACCGCCTGGAACACCATAGTGTGATGGTGTGTCCGAACATCATAGTTGCACTCTATTGGATATGGTGTGTACCATGATATCTCTTATCGAATTACCACTATCGTTCATGGGTTAGGCATTAGAGACAACCGCACTCACTTTAATGGGGCACCACGTAATTCCGTTGAGGCGACACCGTTTGGAGAAACCTAAGTTGTCGCTTTCTTGAAAGTTTGGGGCTGCGGCGCTTATGTGAAAAAGTTTCAGGTTGATAAGCTCGAACCCAAAGCGGATAAAATGCATCTTCATAGAACACCCAAAACAGTTGGGTATACCTCCTAATTCAGATCCGAAAGAAATAGGGATTGTTTCTTGAATCGGGTCCTTTCTCGAGGAAAAGTTTCTCTCGAAAGAATTGAGTGGGAGGATGGTGGAGACTTGATGAGGTTATTGAACCATCACTTCAACTAGTGTGTAACAGGGCACAGGAAGTTGTTCCTGTGGCACCTACACCAATTGAAGTAGAAGCTTATGATAGTGATCATGAAACTCGGATCAAGTCACTACCGAACCTCGTGGGGCGACAAGGACGCGTCTTGCTTGAGTGGTACGGTAATCCTGTCTTGGAGGTCATGTTGCTAGACAACAATGAACCTACGAGCTATGGAGAAGCGATGGTGGGCCCGGATTCCGACAAATGGCTTGAGGCCATAAAATCCGAGAGAGGATCCATGGATGAAAACAAAGTGTAGACTTTGGAAGAAATACTTGATGGTCGTAAGGCCGTTGGGTAAAGATGGATCTTAAAAGGAAGACAGACAATGATGGTAAGTGTCACCATTAAGAAAGCTCGACTTGTCTTAAAGATGTTTTCCGACAAGTTCAAGGAGTTGACTACGGTGAGGCTTTCTCACTCGTAGCGATGCTAAGAGTCTGTTGGAATTGGATTAGCGATTCTTGCATTATTTATGAAATCTTGCATATAGGATGTCAAAACATTGTTTCCTTGACAGTTTTCTTGATGAAAGGTTGTATGTGATACAACGTAAGGTTTTGACAATCTGAAAGACGCTAACAAGTATGCAAAGCTCCAGCAATCCTTCTAAGGACTGGAGTAAGCATCTCGGAGTTGGAATATGTACGCTTTGATGAGATGATCAAAGATTTTGGGTCTATACAAAGTTTATGAGAAACTTGTATTTCCAAAGAAGTGAGTGGGAGCACTATAGAATTTTCGATGAGTATATGTCGTTGACATATTGATGATCGAAATGATGTAGAATTCTGTAAAGCATACAGGGTTATTTGAAAAGTGTTTTTCAAGTGAAAACCTGGTTTAAGCTACTGAAACATTGAGCATCAAGATCTATGAGGATAGATCAAAAACCGCTTAATGGTACTTTCAAATGAGCATATACCTTGACATGATCTTGAAGGTGTTCAAGATGGATCAGTCAAAGAAGGAGTTCTTGCCTGAGATGTAAGGTATGAAGTTAAGACTTAAAGCTCGACCACGGCAGAAAAGAGAGAAGGGACGAAGGTCGTCCCCTATGCCTTAGACGTAGGCTCTATAGTATGCTATGCTGTGTACCGCACCAGAAGTGTGCCTTGCCATGAGTCAGTCAAGGGGTACAAGAATGATCCAGGAACGGATCATTGGACAGCGGTCAAAAATTATCCTTAGAAGAATAAGGAAATATTTCTCGATTATGGAGGTGATAAAGAGTTCGGCGTAAAGGGTTACGTCGATGCAAGCTTTAACACCTATACGAATGACTCTGAGTAGCAAACCGGATACGTATAGTGGAGCAACCATTTGGAATAGCTTCAAGTGGAACGTGGAAGCAGCATTTACAATATGACATAGAGAATTGCAAAGTACATACGGATCTGAATACTGCAGACCCGTTGACTAAAACTTCTCTTACAAGCAAAACATGATCAAACCCTAGAACTCATGGAGACTTAATCACATGGTGATGTGAACTAGTTTAAGACACTAGTAGACTCTTTGGATGTTGGTCACATGGCGATGTGACCTATCAGTGTTGATCACATGACGATGTGAACTAGATTCTTGACTCTAGTGCAAGTGGGAGACTGTTGGAAATATGCCCTAGAGGCAATAATAAATTAGTTATTATTATATTTCCTTGTTCATGATAATCGTTTATTATCCATGCTATAATTGTATTGATAGGAAACTTAGATACATGTGTGGATACATAGACAACACCATGTCCCTAGTAAGCCTCTAGTTGACTAGCTCGTTGATCAACAGATGGTTACGGTTTCCTGACCATGGACATTGGATGTCGTTGATAACGGGATCACATCATTAGAAGAATGATGTGATGGACAAGACCCAATCCTAAGCCTAGCACAAAGATGCGTAGTTCAGTATGCTAAAGCTTTTCTAATGTCAAGTATCATTTCCTTAGACCATGAGATTGTGCAACTCCCGGATACCGTAGGAATGCTTTGGGTGTACCAAAGCGTCACAACGTAATCGGGTGGCTATAAAGGTGCACTACGGTATCTCCGAAAGTGTCATTGGGTTGGCACGAATCGAGGCTGGGATTTGTCACTCCGTGTAAATGGAGAGGTATCTATGGGCCCACTCGGTAGGACATCATCATAATGTGCACAATGTGACCAAGGGGTTGATCACGGGATGATGTGTTACGGAGCGAGTAAAGAGACTTGCGGTAGCAGATTGAATAAGGTATCGGGATACCGACGATCGAATCTCGGGCAAGTACAATACCGCTAGACAAAGGGAATTGAATACGGGATTGATTGAATCCTCGACATCGTGGTTCATCCGATGAGATCATCGTGGAACATGTGGGAGCCACCATGGGTATCCAGATCCCGCTGTTGGTTATTGACCAGAGAACGTCTCGGTCATGTTCGATGGTTCCCGAACCCGTAGGGTCTACACATAAGGTTCGGTGGCGCTAGGGTTATAGGAATAGATATACGTGGTTACCAAATGTTATTGAGTCCGGATGAGATCCCGGACGTCACGAGGAGTTCGGAATGGTCCGGAGGTAAAGATTGATATATTGGACGAAGGGTTTTGGAGTCCGGAAGTGTTCGGAGGTACGGGTGATGACCAAAGCATGACCGAAAGGTGTTTGGGAGCCCGGCAAGTGTTGGGGGCTTCATGGGCCAAGGAAGGGGAAAACCAGCCCACTAAGGGCTGTGCGCCCCTCACCTATTCCCACGTGACCAGGGGTTTGGGGCGCCCCATCTAGGGTTCCCACCTCCGGCTTGGGGGCCAAGTCACCCAAGGGGAGATCCCATCTGCCTGCCGCCGCCCCCCTAGGGGAAACCCTAGGCGCCTCCCTCCCTTTCCCCTATATATAGTGGAGGTTTTGGGGCTGCCTAACACACGAGAACTTCTCCCTCTTGGTGCAGCCCTACCTCTCTCCCTTCTCCTCTCCCTTGGTGCTTGGCGAAGCCTGCAGGATTGCCACTCCTCCACCACCACCACGCCGTTGTCTTTGCTGCTGGATGGAGTCTTCCTCAACCTCTCCTCTCTCCTTGCTGGATCAAGGCGTGGGAGACGTCACCGGGTTGTACGTGTGTTGAGCGCGGAGGTGCCGTCCGTTCGGCACTAGGATCTCTAGTGATTTGGATCACGACGAGTACGACTCCTTCAACCCCCGTTCTCTTGAACGCTTCCGCTTAGCGATCTACAAGGGTATGTAGATGCACTCTCCTTCCCCTCGTTGCTAGTTTCTCCATAGATTGATCTTGGTGATGCGTAGAAAATTTTGAATTTCTGCTACGTTCCCCAACACAAAGCACGTTGTGACCCGGTGTACAGCTGTTCCACTAGAGTATACACCGCCTTAAGCTTGATCAGCATATTCTGCTTCAGGTTGGTACTCCTGGGACCTGCGTTCATGCATATGAGATTAAGCCGGAGATCATATCTGAAACAATTATTAAATGAATCATGGTGATGTTCAAAAGTTGCACATAGTAACTTACCAAAAATTGCTGAGACCATTTGGGATATCTGGTTCTTTAAGCCGGACAATTCGGCAGTTGCTTCGGCAAGAGCTGCTTCTGCTGTCTCGGCCCGGGTCACAAGTGAAGATTTTTCATCCGCCTGTGCCTTCATCTCCAGCGTCAAAATCCTTCTTCAACTTTTCTTGCTCGAGAGATCTTTGAAGGCGAATTTGGAGTCGGCTTTTTGAATCTCAAGGTCTTGGGCTGCCGGTAGGGTCTTGTGTCGACAATCGCAATTGAATTGGCTGGTGGAGACCTGCAATAAAGCCGGGTTACAAGTAAGGTTATGGTAAGGTATTATTAAAGTCTCAAGCACTTTACAAGTAAAGACCCTTGACACTTGGGGGCTAATGTATGCTGGAGAAAATTTTACTTTATAATGTCAGATTATGCATATTAAAGTCTCAAGCATTTTACAAGTAAAAATACTTGACACTTGGGGGCTAATGTGTATCGCTTCTTTCAAAGTTGCTATATTACAGCCAGGTTAAATATACTTTCTTGTAAACCAGGTGAGCTAACAGTAAACCGGTATCTAAGTCTACGGCATATTTACCTATAAGCAGTAGACTTGGAGGCTGGTACAATAAGTAAGATTCAAGAGAAATAATATAAGTTATACCTCAGATTTATGATGTATCTGTTTCATCATGTCAATTTCCAGGTCGCGGCTGTTATGCACTTGATTCAGATAGCCTGAGACTATATCACCAATACTTAAGTGGGCATAATCAGCGATGTCTTGTTTGGTCTTCCGGCTTTTGACAAGTTCTTCCTTAGAGGTACACCTGGTAAGAACAGTAGGCCGCCCCGGCTCAACATACTGGCTTTTCAAGTATTCAACTTCCGGTTCAGCCGTCCGGACCGGGCTAGGAATTTCCGGCTTATCGGAGTTATCAAGAGTGTTTTCTTGAGGCGGGTCGGAAGATGGTGTTGGAATTTCATGGGCCGGATCAGGAGGAGGTTGATGAGTAGAAGTATCAGGAGCAGCGGTTTCGGGTTCCGGCTCCGTTGCTACCGGGTCTTCAATCGGCTTATTCTTCTTTGCCCTCTTACTGGGCTTCGCTTGCACACTATGAATAAAACAAAGGGATGAGTACAAAATATGAGTAAGGCAAAGCATGAGGATAATAAAGGTACATTACCCAAGGGCAGTCTTGAAGGCCGACATATTGGATTGCATAGACTCGCCAGAGGAAGGAGAGGTATCCTCATAATTGGAGTCAGATGAATTGAGAGGCTGACGAGTTAAACCCGCCAAAAGATAAAGCGAGCATAAGCGGAGATGACCTCGATTCGACGCTTCACCTTACGTCGAGTAAGCGGAAGAGAGCTCTACATCCTTACTTGTCCGGGTTTGCCTCCGGTTCTCAAGCTGTTGTTGCTTCAAAAGAAATTGAGGATCTTGATAAGCTAAGGGATGTGAAAATCTTACTTTTCAGGTCACCCGCCGGGTTTTGTGCTTTGGCAAAGGCTCTGAGTCGGAGGAAATTATAGTTACCTCTTCGCCATGAGCTTGGCTGTTTCGATGTCTTCTGAAAAGGCGGAAATATCAATAAAATAGTAACAAAGGAGTTAAAGAGAATAAGGGGTTACCTCTTCCTCATCTGAAGAAGAGTCATCCAATTTGAGCAATTCAGAGGCGTTGGGTTTCTTCTTTTTTGAAGTCCCCGTCTTGGAGTTTTTCCTTTCATTTTTCTTGGCTGCTCTGGCTTGTTGGGCGGCCTCGTGGTCATATTTGACTTTCCAGAAGTTATCACTGGCATGTGGGAAAGATAAGGAATTATAAGTACAAGGAGGTAAACATATTAAAAGGTGTTTATTAAGATTGGTAACTTACTGCAGGGGCCGGGTTCTTTTTTCAGAAGGGAAGTAACCCGAAGGTATTGTTGATAACAGTACCCACCTTCAGCAGTGACTGGGTTGTGGCATCTGCTACGTCATCTGGTAAGTCGTCAGAACTGTGGCGCATTGGGTCGTTCACATTACTTTGTATAAGTGCACATTAAGCGAGCGGCGGCTTAATGGGAGTATCGCCAAGTGACCCGCACCGGACCAAGTCAATGCCATTTAAACCATTTCCCGAAGAGCTTTGATCTTCTTGATGGTGGGGTTGAGTGGCGACGTTCGACAATGATCGGTTTATCCGCCATGATGGTTGGATTCAAGGCGCAGGGCGAAGTCGAAGCAGGCGGCTCGTCACTAGAGAAGTATCTCGACGGTAGAACCATGGTGGTTCCAATATTTGGGGTGACTCGGCAGCTCAAAGATAAGGAAACAGACAGTCTCTCCGTCGTTGGATCGAGATACCGCCAAGTTCAAGACTCGGCCCGTTGGCGCGCTCATTCTGCCGGTTCAAGTAAAACAGTTCTCTGAATAAGAGCAGGCTTGGCTCCTCTCCCAGGTACACCTCACAGAAGACTTGGAAGTTGCAAAGATTGGACACGGAATTGGGTCCAATGTCTTGAGGTCTAAGGTCAAAGAAATTTAAAACTTCTCTGAAGAACTTCGAGCTGGGAGGGGCAAATCCCCGGCTCATGTGATCCGTGAAAACTATTACCTCCCCTTCTTTGGGTTGAGGCTTTTCTTCGGATGGGTCAGGGACGCGATAGGACATGACCTCCTTCTTTGGCAAATGGCCAGACTTCACAAAATCAGCCAGTTTGCTTTTGGTGACAGTGGATGGGACCCAGTTGCAGGTTACATGAGCTTTGGTTGACTTAGGCGCCATGAAAACAGATTGGCCTATTACAAAATAAGAATTTCCGGCTTAATTTTAACCCGGATGAAAATATTCAAATTACTGAAGGTAGCGGCTTAAAGGGGCCTAATGACATAAGGATAATTGGGCAACATTATTTAAGCCGCCACAAGTGTTAGCAACAGTTCAAAAGTTTTAAAGCGCCAAGGTTCACAGATCAAGTGGGATGCATTTAAACCGGATATTTGGACAGTTATGTTAAAGGCATTTAACATAAGAAGTTTTCCGGGTGATAAAAACAGGTTTCATAAGTTACAACTATTATTTTGGATCAAATGGTCGTCCTGAAAAGAAAAATTTCTAGACCTAAAACAAGTGCAGAGAAGTTCATACACTCGAAAGAAGCTTCTGAACAAAGGAAAAGGGATCCATTTGCATATAAAATGGGGGTGAAACAGCTACCGCAGTAGTTCTATACCATCTGACGATCAGAAAGGGGCGTCGGGGGTGAGATCTATCAAGGGTTTGTAGCGGGCGGCGATGAACACCGACGAACTCGAAGCAAGATCTAATGCAGATCTAGGCAGGGAAGGAAAAGAAACTTACAGGTCTGGAGGAGCTGCGGAGGTTCGCCGGCGCGTTTCTGGTCCGATTCAGGTTGATGCGGCGGCCTGGGTCGGAGAAGACGAGAAGCTTGACGGCGGCGGCAGCGGAGCTCGAGAGGAAGGAGACGACTGGAAGGGGGAAAAATGAAACCCAGGTCGCGCCTATCTATAAGGAGAACATAACTGAGACGGCGTGGGAAACGAGGAGATAAGAATTACTATCCAGCGGCCCCGACGCCTCGATTCCCGGAACTGGCAATAAAGACAGAGATTCGTTGGGCCGATACGGCGGAATAAAAGGAAAGATAGCGTCATAGCGGGTTAACACGGATCCAAAGAATGACGTCCGCGGCGGGTTAAAGAAAGTCTTTTTGCGCAGTCAGAAGACTGAAGATTCATGTTTTAAGTTATTTTAAGATTGACATGAACAGGTTCAAATCAATCTGGGGCCTAATGTTGGGGATATAACTAGTGTAAGCCGCCCAGGAGGGGTCGGGTTATGTAAAGAGGTTACCAGACAGAAGCCCAAGTCCAAGCATGAAGATGGCGTCTCAACAAAAGGCCTAAGGCCCACAGGCGACTTAAGGCCCGTAGTGGTAAACCGCCATGAAGGCATGACTTGTATCATAAGGTAGAATTAACTAGTCACCGAGCGGACACTATTTATGAGCGGCCGGGACTCTATAACCCATGAGGCGTCAACCCGTGTATATAAGGGGCGACCCGCTAAGCGGCTTAGGGCAAGAAACAACCAATCGAGAACCGGGCATAGCATATCTCGCTCCACGGTCATCGAAACCTCAAGCAATACCAACCCAACTAGACGTAGGCTTTACCTTCACCGTAAGGGGCCGAACTAGTATAAACCTCTCGTGTCCTTTGTCCCGATTAACCCCTTTAAGCTTCCTAGTTGCGATGGCTCCACGACTAAGTCCTTGCAAGAGGACATCTGCCGTGACAATTCCACGACACCATTGCTTTGGTTTAATCACCATTGGAGGAAGATGGATGAGTCTACGTTGGGGAGTCTTAGACATAGAGTGCCTATACTTGATGGAGAGTTCTTTAACGCTTGGAAAAATGAGATGCTTGAGGTTTTCAATGAATATCATTTGAACAAGTACATTACTACCCCTTGTGCGCCCCTTGTTGACCCCTTGCATCCTACCCCTGATGAGTCTCTTGACATGATCCGCAACCTTAGAACTGTCAATCTTATTTCTAGAGGTTTGCCTAGAAATTTGATTGTTTGCTTGCCTACTCTTGATTGTGCTTACACCATATGGAGATTTCTTGAGGAAAGATTTCCAAACTATTCCTTGCAAAACTTAGATGAGATTCTTCACAAGTCTACTTCTTTGAATAAGAGGAGTCCTATTGATCCTAAGTTTGGCAATTGCCTATTTGAGCTTCGTGACCTTATGCATGCCAAAGGAGATGTTGGAATCATTAGTAACATCATTTACGAAGTCATTAGAATTCATAAAGATGAAAATTGTCATGATCATATATGAGGGAGTCCTGGATTAGGGGGTCCTTGGACAGCCGGACTATATCCTTTGGCCGGACTGTTGAACTATGAAGATACAAGATTGAAGACTCCGTCCCGTGTCCGGATAGGACTCTCCTTGGCGTGGAAGGCAAGCTTGGCAGTACGGATATGTAGATCTCCTCCCTTGTAACCGACTCTAACCCTAGCCCCCTCCGGTGTCTATATGAACCGGAGGGTTTAGTCCGTAGGACAACAACAATCATACCATAGGCTAGCTTCTAGGGTTTAGCCTCTACGATCTCGTGGTAGATCAACTCTTGTAATACTCATATCATCAAGATCAATCAAGCAGGAAGTAGGGTATTACCTCCATCGAGAGGGCCCGAACCTGGGTAAACATCATGTCCCCCGCCTCCTGTTACCATCCGCCTTAGACGCACAGTTTGGGACCCCCTACCCGAGATCTGCCGGTTTCGACACCGACATTGGTGCTTTCATTGAGAGTTCCACTGTGTCGTCATCATAAGGCTGGATGTCTCGTCTCATTGTCAAGGACAACATCACCTCTGGGGGAGCCCTGGCTGTAGGCCAAACTCTCCGGCTTGGCGGTTTCGTCATGACCGCCCGTTCGGCCGCTGCGCCGACGATGACTTCTCGGGTCATCGAAAACAGCCTCCACGTCGACTCAGAATTTGCCAAGAAGTTGGATCCAATGGAGCTCTCTTCCTTGAACGAGCTTTTGGATCGCATCGCCGCCTTGGGAGTCGCCACGGACTATGATCGGATCGGGCTTATACCCGACCAAAGGGAGATTAACTCCCCGCCGGTCACCCATCAGATAGCGGTGGTGGAGGAGCAATGCAGCAATTCTTCCTCTATCTTGAGGACAAACTATGTCCGGATTCCCGAGCTCTCCGAGCCGGATACCCGTTCTGGGAGGACATAGCCCAAACCTTGAACCTAGAATCGCAGCGTGGGCGGACCTATTGAGAAACATCCGGAGCCCGAACTGCCAAGCTCGGAAACTCCCTCTGCCCACAGGTCTCGAGATCGGGTCAGGGTTCGGACTTAAATCCACCCACCCACCCAGATGTAAGCGATCTTTCCCACATTAGACAAGAGCCCCAAGAGACAGTACACCACATTGGGCCAGATTCCTCCTTGTAATGAGCAAGGTTAAGGACTGTCGCAAGGAAGACACAATCTCATTCTTTTGCAATAATTGCACGGACAAGGGAATCCTCAACGCCATAAGTCGCCGTGACATAGCACACTTCGCTGACTTGGCGGCCATAGTACGGAAGTACTGTGCGATGGAAAGCGCCTGGAAAACCCAAACAAAATTTTGGGATCCTCCGGCTCTCACAAAACCCCCCGTCCAAACTAAAAGGGTGTACTCTCGTAAGTCACCCGATCCAATTACAAAGAAACAAAAGCCCACTACAGGGCGCGGAACCGTATTGGAAGGATGGCTTAATGGGCCATGCAAAATTCACAGTACAGCGGATACCATGCCAACACACAGCCTTAGAGCATGTTGGGTACTCCGGCAGGTGGCCAAGAGCGGTGAGGATCTCCTCATCAACAATACCGCAGAGCACCAGCCCGCGGAAAACAGCAATACAATATTGATAGTCTTCGAGACCTTCGACTCAAATAATAGACGTAAGCGAGCACTCCGCAACCTTGCCGAAGTCCGCCACATGGAACAATAAATCCATGGAGCGATACGGCTATCACCTTCAATGCCAGTGACGAACCTAAATTCCGAACAGCCCGAGCACCAACCGCCTTGGTCCTTAGTCCAATTGTGGACGGCTTCCGGTTTACTAAAGTGCTCATGGACGGCGGCAGTGGATTAAACCTCATCTATGAGGAGACTCTTTGAAAAATGGAAATAGACAAAAGCCGCATTGAGCAAAGCAGCACGACCTTCAGAGAAATCATCCCTAGTCGGGAGGCACGATGCGCTGGGAAAATCACACTAGATGTGGTATTCGGCACGCCGGAGAATTATAGGTCCGAAGAAATCACATTCCAAGTGGCCCCGTTCAATAGCGGATACCACGCCCTTCTAGGGCGGGAGGCATTCACGATTTTCCAAGCTATACCCCATTATGGGTACATGAAGCTCAAAATGCCCAGGCCCAATGGAATCATCACTCTAGCTAGTGATCCGTACATAGCACTCTGTGCCAAAAATAAAACAGCCGCACTGGCCCTCGAGGCGTTATCCGAAGCCCTCGCGTCGAAGAATTAATCGCGCTTCACGCTCCCACAAAGGGATGTGGACGATGTGATACTCGACAAAAGATCCAAGTCCACCTCTTTTAAACCAGCGGATGAAATAGTCAAATTCCAAGTCCATCCAACGGACCCTACAAAAACAGCATCCATCGAGTGCAGTTAAACCCCAGATGAACACCGTGCTACGGGAGTTCTTGCGCGTGAATTGGGACATCTTCGCCTGGCATCCTTCAGACATGCCAGGAATCCCACGCAGGCTGGCCGAGCATAGCCTTAACATTCTAAAGGGATTTAAGCCGATCAAGCAAACTCTTGGCTTCTCACGAGCCTAAGTGACAAGCCATGGGAGAGGAGCTAGCCAAGTTACTGGAAGCCGGATTCATTCGAGAAAAAAACATCTGGACAGGCTAGCAAACCTGGTGATGGTACCAAAGAAGGACAAATCCTGGCGCCTATGTGTCGACTTCAAGGACCTTAACAAGGCTTGCCCCAAGGATCCCTTCCCCCTCCCACGCATCGATCAAATTATCGACGCTACCGCAGGACACGACTCATTGTGATTCCTCGACGCATACTCCGGATACCATCAAATTAAGATGGCGGAGCTCGATCAAGCCGCAACGGCATTTATCACTCCATACGGCCCTTTCTGTTTTAACACCATGCCTTTCGGGCTCAAAAATGCCGATGCAACCTATCAACGCATGATTCAGACATGCTTGGAGACACAGATCGACAAAACAGTGGAGGCATACGTAGACGATGTGGTCATTAAAACAAGACACGTCGAATCCTTAATAGACGACTTGAGGCTCACGTTCGACAATCTCCGAATATACGACATTAAGCTCAATCCGGAAAATGTGTCTTCGGCGTGCCCGCCGGAAAGCTCTTAGGCTTCATCGTATCCAACAGAGGTATCGAAGCGAATCCGGCTAAAAACCGAGCTCTGTCACAGTTGACCATCCCAACAGACCTCAAGCAGATCCAGAAATTAACTGGATGCGTGGCTGCTTTAAGCCGCTTTATCTCCCGATTAGGAGAAAAGGCACTGCCTCTTTATCGCCTTCTCCGACGCACCGAACACTTCGAGTGGACGGCTGCGTCCGCAGCCGGATTAGAAGAAATAAAAGCCATTTTGGCCACAAACCCAATCTTGGTCGCGCCAAATGTCGGCGAACCAATGTTGTTATATATAGCGGCAACACACCAAGTTATAAGCGCAGTGCTCGTCGTCGAACGAGAGATGGACGGACATAAGTTCTCGCTTCAAAAGCCGGTATACTATGTATCCACTGTCCTCACTCCATGCAAATCACGGTACCCACACTATCAAAAGATAGCATACGCGGTCTTCATGACATCCCGGAAACTACGACACTACTTTCAAGAGTGTTCAATTACGGTGGCCTCTGAAGTACCACTCAACGACATAATAAACAACCGCGAGGCCATGGGCCGGATTGCTAAATGGGCTATTGAGCTCCTCCCGTTCGACATAACATACAAACCACGACGAGCCATTAAGTCACAAGTACTGGCTGATTTCATCGTCGAATGGACAGAAACCGAACTCCCTAAAGAGTACGGCGCGTACTCCAATTGGATCATGCACTTTGACGGCTCTAAAATGCTGGCTGGTCTGGGGGCTGGCGTCGTTCTGACATCCCCCACCGGAGATACAATCCAATACGTACTCAAAATATTATACACAGACTCCAACAACGCAGCAGAATATGAGGCCCTGTTACATGGTCTCCGGATGGCAGTTTCCATGGGCATTCAACGCCTGGAGGTGCGTGGGGACTCGAACCTCGCACTATCTCAAAATAAATGGAGACTTTGATGCCAAGGATCCAAAAATGGCGGCTTATCGCAACGCCGTCCTCAAAATGTCAGCTCGGTTCGAGGGGCTTGAATTCCACCATGTGGTCCGAGAAAACAATCAGGCAGCGGATATCCTCATCCGCATCGGCGCTAAGCACGACCGTGTCCCACCTAATATCTTCTTGGAAAGGCTGTTTAAGCCATCCGTGATATGGGAAGGAGAGACCGGTAACAATAGTCCGGACCCGGCCACAACACCAGACACCGAACACTCTGACGTAATCGGAGGCTCTGCCACCGAAATAACACCTTCGGCCCACGTGATTATGGCCGTCATCGCCCCGTGGACAGAACCCTTCTTGGCTTACCTAACTAGGCAGGAACTACCTGAGGACTCAAATGAGGCACGTTGCATTGTGCGACAGTCTAAAGCCTACAAGGTCCACGACGGAGAGCTTTATAAGAAAAGCGCTACCGGAGTCCTTCAAAGGTGCATCTCCGAAGAGGAAGGACGGCAACTTTTGGCAGAAATTCATGCTGGACTTGGCGGCCACCATGCCGCAGCCCGGGCCCTTGTAAGCAAGGCCTTCCGTACAGGTTTTTATTGGCCGACAGCCCGGGCAGACGCACAGGACCTCGTTCAACGTTGCGTCGGTTGCCAGCTTTTCGCAAACCAAAGCCATATGCCACCTACCGCTCTCCAAACAATCCCCATCACCTGGCCCTTTGCGGTTTGGGGGCTTGATATGGTCGGACCCCTTAAAGGGGGAAGCCATAAGGAAAAGTACCTATTGGTCATGGTGGACAAATTCACCAAATGGATAGAAGCCAAACCAGTTAAAACGGCCGAATCCGGACCAGCGATAGACTTCATATCCGGGGTTGTACACCGTTTGCGTTCCCCACAGCATCATCACCGATAACGGCTCGAACTTTACGGCCGACGAGGTAAAACTTTGGTGCAGCAACATGGGCATCAAGCTCGATTATGCTTCTGTCTATCACCCGCAAACTAACGGTCAAGTCGAGCGAGCAAATGGTCTTATCATGAGCAGCATTAAACCCAGATTAGTGCGATCCTTGAAGGAATCTGATACGCACTGGGTAGAGGAGCTCGAGTCCGTACTATGGGGGCTGCGGACCACGCCAAATCGCACTACCGGATACACACCGTTTTTTATGGTGTACAACGTAGAGGCGGTACTGCCCTGCGACATAATTCATGACTCACCTCGAGTGCGCATGTACGAAGAGAAAGAAGCCGAGCTTGATCGGCAGGTCAGTTTGGACGCCCTGGAGGAGGAGCGTGACGTGGCAAAAGCCCGTTCCGCATTCTATCAGCAACAGGCTCGAAGGTATCAAAGCAGAGAAGTACGGGCTAAAACTTATAACGTTAGCGAACTCGTTCTACGCTTACCGGAGAAGAAAAAGAACAAGCTCAAGCCCAAATGGGAAGGTCCCTTCGTTATTGACCAAGTTCTGACCGGTGGAGCGTATCGTCTGCGGGATGCATCGGACAATCGACTCGGGCCAAACCCATGGAACGCAGCCAGGCTTCGAAGGTTCTATGCCTAGTGCCGGACTCTATGTTCGTCTCCTTACCTCCGTCAATTTTTTATATATCCGTTATCTATCTTTTCTTTCTTTCTTTCTTCCCTTTTTCTTCAAGGTCTTAAAAGGCTAAAATGTGTCTTGACTACACAATCTTGACGCGCTAGCCGCGCTCATTATACCTGGGGGCTTCTTATACAGAAGCTTAATATAACTATTTTCCGGGACTCTATGCCCCACACATGTGTTATTCTTCCACATGTACCTTTTTTCGCCATTATATGCATCGATATGACTTAAGTTTTGGCCAAGCTGGGTTGCCTGGCTCTTGTGTTTATGCCCTATGTTCCCGTTAATTCGGCTAGGGCATAAGGGGAGCACCTCTGCGATTATTCTTGCGGGTCACCGGATGTGTACCTCAGACTGGGTGAAGCCGAAAGCTAGCGTTCTTAAGGGAATATTCGGTCGGTGAACAAAAAATGATCTTTATTTATTGTAATACATGACCCCAGTTGTTTATATCCTGCGTCTCTTTTTGCAGTTCGGACATGCACATTAATGCATGCATACCTAGGGAAAGGAACCCTTAACGGAACTATTCTCCCTGGAAGATGTTTCTTACTATCCATGTAATGTAACATAGCTAGTTGGGTACTTGTCTATTCAAGCACTTATGACCCCTACGCCTGGTCTCCACGCGTACCCCGGTTTTTACATAACTGAGCAGGTATTCGGATACACTCCGGACTGTCGGGTCCAGAGGTCGAAGCGAAAAGGTCCGCCATGACAAATGATTTACAATCCGGCTAGGTACAATACATGTCACTTGAAGTACACAGTCACTTAGACTGACTAAATTCTTCTTTTATACCATCCAATAGGCTGTCTAGCCTACAATCTTGTTGGGGATACTTTGCGGCTAATTCTACTTGGTCATACACCAAACTGACGGGGATCTCTTTCCCATCGGACCCCACAGGTCCGACCTCGGCCATGTGGTCCGGGTCAGCCTTGGTATATCGCGTCTTCACCATGGCCCAGGCTTCCCTTGCACCTTGTCAGCAGGCTGATATCTTCCATAATCGGAAGCGCCGCTATGCTCCCTTGAGCTTCTCTACAAGCTCCCCCATGCCTCCTAGCAGGGAGGCGGATGGCCACAAGGCTTGGGCAATGCCCTGCATCACCTGCCGAACTTGTTTGTGCAGTTGTGAGAGCTCGCGTAAGATCACCCAGACACTGGGCATCTCCTCCGCGGGATGACCGTCGACATACCTGCAGACATAACTCTGTCAGCCGGTTTCTTTGCCGAACTCTTTAAAAGTTCGTTCAAGCACTTACTGAAAATGCCGCGTCGAAGCCTCTTATTCTCCTTTACGGAGTCAGCAAGCTGGGCTCGAACATCTTTCAGTTCAACGCCCAGCCGGGTATTGGCGTCTTGGAGATTGTTTTTCTCCCGCCTAACCCGTGTAAGCACGCGCTCGCCAGCCTTTAGCTGTCGTTGAGCATGTTGCTCATCCCCTCGCACGACCTCCGGATTCACTCCGGAGTCATCTGCAGAATCTATTGTTAGACTTGCATATATGCCGCATACCACCTGGTACATGTCTTTCTTTGCAATAGAAATAAGTGTTAGCAGCTGGGGCCTTCTCGGACTCCTTCACTGCGGCAACTGCGGCCTGAAGCTGGGCTTTGCACTCCTCCAGCTCTTGAGACAACCCGGTATTCTTCTCCGTAAGAACCTAGGCAAGCAATGATCCTTAAATCAGTTGTGCCAACTGTTTCAAGTCTCAGGGGCTACTGATATACATAATTATTAGATTTTCTTACCCATATATCCTTCACATATTGGTCCGCGGCTCTGGCAAGACCATTTTGAGCAGCTCGGATGTACGCGTCTCCTGAGTTAAAGGCATCAAATGCCTCTTGGGAGAAACAAGCGTCGCGGAGTACGGCCCGGCGACGCCTGTCATTCATGGCACTCTCCACTTCGGAATTTGTAGCGGACAGCCTATCCGCATCCTCTGTAGGAGGAACATCCGGTGTTGGTCTGAAAGCACAAGTGCTCCCTAGGTGGTTTTGGTAATCAATGTCAACATATCTCTTGTTGGACTAACACCTTTATCTAGTATGTTTCAGATAAGTTCAACTATGAAGTGGCATGGACTAAAGGATGTGGGAACTCCTTCAAGATGTTAAGGACAAAGAATTGGCTCAAGCTTCAAGCTCAAGACTCTTCATTTTACATTTTAGTGATCCAAGATCACATTGAGTCTATAGGAAAAGCCAATACTATCAAGGAGGGATGAGGTGTTGCTTAATGTGCCTCTTGCTTCATGTGTTTAGTGATATGCTCCAAATACCCTCAGCTACTTTCCCACTTCCACACATATTACCTAAACCTAAAGCCAAAATCGGTCTCACCGATTCTTCCTATCCGGCGCCACCGATTCCATATGTCATAGCCACTGCCACAAACCCTAGGCAAATCGGTCCTACCGATAGGGATCTCGGTCCCACCGAGATGGGATTGTAATCTCTCCGTATGTCCACTATCAAAATCGGTCTCACCGAGTTTGAGAATCGGTACTACCGAGATTACAATGCAAACTTTCTGGTTAACTTATTACCAAAATCGGTCCCACCGAGTTTGAGTAATCGGTCTCACCGAGTTTGCCTGACCAACTCTCTGGTTAGCTAATTACCAACATCGGTCTCACCGAGTTTGTGTAATTGGTCTCACCGAGATTACGTTATGCCCTAACCCTAACCATATCGGTCCTACCGAGATGCAAATCAGTCCCACCGAAAACCCTAACTGTCACTAGGTTTACTAAAATCGGTCTGACCGAGTTTGTTGATTCGGTCCCGCCGAGATTGGTAAATTGTGTGTAACGGTTAGATTTTGTGTGGAGGCTATATATACCCCTCCACCTCCTCTTCATTCGTGGAGAGAGCCATCAGACTGAACCTACACTTCCAATATCCTATTTCTGAGAGAGAACTACCTACTCATGTGTTGAGGCCAAGATATTCCATTCCTACCATATGAATCTTGATCTCTAGCCTTCCCCAAGTTGCTTTCCACTCAAATCTTCTTTCCTCCAGATTCAAATCCTATGAGAGAGAGTTGAGTGTTGGGGATACTATCATTTGAAGCACAAGAGCAAGGAGTTCATCATCAACACACCATTTGTTACTTCTTGGAGAGTGGTGTCTCCTAGATTGGCTAGGTGTCACTTGGGAGCCTCCGACAAGATTGTGGAGTTGACCCAAGGAGTTTGTAAAGGCAAGGAGATCGCCTACTTCATGAAGATCTACCGCTAGTGAGGCAAGTACTTCGTGGGCGACGGCCATGGTGGGATAGACAAGGTTGCTACTTCGTGGACCCTTCGTGGGTGGAGCCCTCCGTGGACTCATGCAACTGCTACCCTTCGTGTGTTGATGTCTCCATCAACGTGGAAGTACGATAGCACCACCTATCGGAACCACGCCAAAAACATCTGTGTCTCCAATTGCGTTTGAATCCTCCAAACCCTTCCCTTTACTTTCTTGCAAGATTGCATGCTTTACTTTCCGCTGCTCATATACTCATTGCATGCTTGCTTGTTATGTATTGAAAATGTTAAACTTGTGCCTAAACTTCACTTAAACTTTAATAAGGTTAAGAAAACTGCAACTTTGGTACTTAGTGTCTAATCCCCCCCTCTAGACACCTCTTCTCAAGATCCTATAAGTGGTATCAGAGCTTTGGTCTCCATTGCCTTGGTTTAATCACCATTGGAGGAAGATGGATGAGTCTACTTTGGGGAGTCTTAGTCATAGAGTGCCTATTCTTGATGGAGAGTATTTTCATGAGTGGAAAAATGAGATGCTTGTAATTTTCAATCAATATCATTTGAACAAGTACATTGCTAGCCCTTGTGCTCCTCATGTTGATCCTATGCATCCTACCCATGATGAATCTATTGACATGACTAGGAATCTTAGAACTGTTAATCTTATCACTAGAGGCTTGCCTAGAAACTTGATTAGAATCTTGCCTACTTTTGAGTGTGCCTACACTATATGGAAATTTCTTGAGGAACGCTTTCCAAATTATTCCTTGAAAAATCTAGATGAAATTCTCTATAAGTCCATTGCTTTGAGTAAAATAAATACTAGTGATCCTATGTTTGGTGATCGTCTATTTGAACTTACCGACCTTATGCGTGCCAAAGGAGATGTTGGAATTATTAGTGATATTATTTCCGAAGCTATAAGAATTCATAAGCAAGATCATTGTCAAACTCACTCTAATGAATTACCCTCTCTAGGATTTGATCCACCACATGACGATGTTGAACATGGATACTATGATGAGGATGATGATAGTGACTTCAATCTTGATGATGCAATGAGACACTTCGGTCTTATGGCAAATCTTCGGGGATATGTGTCAGGAGGAAAGGAATGGGTTCTTGACAGTGGATGTACTGATCACATGACCGGAGATAAAGACATGTTTTGTGAGCTTGCTGAAAATGATAGTCCTCGAAAGTTTGTCACTTTCGGTGACAACTCAAAGGGTAAGGTGGTTGGCCTCGGTAAGGTGGCCATCTCACATGATAGCTCCATTCAAAATTTCATGCTCGTTGAATCTCTTGGCTACAACTTACTTTCAGTATCTAGACTTGCTGATTTCGGTTTCAATGTCTTATTTACTAAAATTGATTGCCAAGTGTTTCGTCGAGACAATCATAAAATGGTATTTACCGGTGTGCGTAGAGGTGATCTATACATTGTTGATTTCACTAAAAAGGCTCAACCTAAAACTTGCTTCATTGCTAAATCCTCAAAAGGTTGGTTATGGCATAGACGATTAGGTCACGTTGGCATGAGAAACCTTGACAAGCTTATTAAAGGGAATCATATCCTTGGAGTTAACGATGTCATATTTGATAAGGATAGACTTTGAAGTGCTTGTCAAGCAGGTAAACAGGTTGGAGGAAGGCATCCGTGAAGAACATCATGACCACAAAGAGGCCACTCGAGCTACTTCACATGGATCTCTTTGGTCCCAACTCCTACAAGAGTCTCGGTGGAAATTCTTTTGGTCTAGTTATAGTTGATGATTTTTGAAGATTTACGTGGGTGTTCTTTCTCGATGGTAAATCGCAGGTCCAAAAGATCTTCAAAAACTTCGCTAGGAAGGCCCAAAATCAATTTGAAGTGAAGATCAAGAAGGTTCGCAGCGACAACGGAACGGAGTTCAAGAATGCAAATGTGGACACCTTTCTTGACGAAGAAGGGATTTCACACGAGTTCTCAGCTACGTATACACCTCAACAAAATGGAGTTGTTGAAAGGAAGAACCGGACGCTCATCGAAATGGCGAGAACGATGCTTGATGAGTACAAGACGCCGAAGCACTTTTGGGCAGAAGCGGTTGAGACAGCTTGTCATGCAACAAATCGCTTGTATCTTCACAAGCTACTCGGCAAGATGGCATACGAGCTCCTCACCAGTAACAAACCCCAAGTTGGATACTTTTGAGTATTCAGCTCAAAGTGCTACATTCTTGATAAGCATCGTCGTTCTAAATTTGCTCCTAAGTCTCATGAAGGTTTTCTACTAGGTTATGGCTCAAACTCTCATACTTACCGTGTCTACAAAAATTTCACCCAAAAGGTTGAAGAGACGGTAGATGTGAAGTTTGATGAATCTAACGGCTCGCAAATAGAGCAATTGCCAATTGATGTAGGAGACAAAGACCCTTCTAAGCAATCCAAGACTTGTCTATTGGCAAGGTCCGTCCAACGGAGGTGAAGGAGAGTACCTCGTCTATTCAAGTGGAAGCTTCTACTTCACGACAAGGTGAACCAATAGTTGATACGGAAGCATCCACAAGTTGGACACACCAAGATGAAGAAAACGGGGAAGTGCATCATCACGAACGTCAACAACCTCCTTCTCCACCACGACAAGAGAACGACAACGCCAACAATGAAGAAGGCCAAGAAGAAGAACAAGATGAAGAAGATGTTCAACGAAGACCCAAGCAAAAGCTCTCACGAGTTCGAGCAAGAATTGCTAAAGACCATCCCGTCGAGAAAACCTACAATGATATTCAAACCGGGAGAATCACTCGCTCTAAAACTCGTTTAGCTAACTTTTGTGAAAACTATTCTTTCATCTCTAGAATTGAACCTATGAAGGTTGAAGAAGCATTGGAAGATCCGGATTGGATAAATGCTATGCATGAAGAGCTACACAACTTTGAGAGGAATCAAGTTTGGACATTGGTTGAGAAGCCCGATAACAACCACAACATCATTGGTAGCAAATTGGTGTTTCGCAACAAGCAAGATGAAGATGGACAATTAGTTCACAACAAAGCACGTCTAGTCGCCCAAGGCTACACACAAGTCGAAGGTATGGACTATGGTGAGAATTATGCTCCCGTTGCTAGACTTGAGTCCATTCGCATCTTACTTGCCTATGCTAATCATCATGATATCACCTTGTACCAAATGGACATTAAAAGTGCTTTTCTAAATGGAGAAATAGAGGAGGAAGTTTATGTTAAGCAACCTCCCGGCTTTGTCAATCCTAAGAAACCCAATCATCTTTACAAACTTCACAAAGCTCTTTATGGTCTTAAACAAGCTCCTAGAGCATGGTATAAATGCTTGACCAAGTTTCTTCTTGAAAAAGGCTTTGAAATTGGGAAAATTGATTCCACACTTTTTACTAAAAGGGTTAATGGAGAATTATTTGTTTGCCAAATTTATGTTGATGATATCATATTTGGATCAACTAACCCTCATTTTAGTGAAAAGTTTGGGAAGCTAATGTCGGAGAAGTTTGAGATGTCAATGATGAGTGAACTCAAATTCTTTCTTGGGTTGCAAATCAAGCAAACTAAGGAAGGTACCTTTGTCTCCCAAACAAAGTACACTAAGGACTTATTCAAGAAGTTCAATATGCAACAATGCAAAGGTATGTTTACACCCATGCCTACTAGTGGACATCTTGACTTGACAAAAGATGGTGAACCAGTTGATCAAAAGGTTTATCACTCTATGATTGGTTCATTGTTATATATATGTGTGCTTCACGTCCCGATATCATGCTAATTGTGTGCATGTGTGCACGATATCAAGCTGCTCCTAAAGAATGTCATCTTAAGGCCGTGAAAAGGATAGTGAGATACTTAATCCATACACCAAATTTTGGCATTTGGTACCCTAAGAGGGCCTCTTTCGATCTTGTTGGCTACTCCGACTCGGACTATGCCGGCAACAAGGTTGATAGAAAGTCCACTTCGGGTACTTGTCAATTTCTTGGTAGATCTCTTGTGTCTTGGTCCTCCAAGAAACAAAACTTCGGTATCCTTATCCACTTTAAGCGGAATACATTGCCGCTGGTTCATGTTGTGCTCAATTACTTTGGATGACCCAAACTCTTAAAGATTATGGGATATATGTGAAACATGTCCCATTGCTTTGTGACAATGAAAGTGCTATCAAAATTGGTCATAATCCCGTACAACATTCTCGAACTAAGCATATTGAAGTTCGTCATCATTTCATTTGAGATCATGTTGCTAAGGGTGACATTGATCTTAAGCATGTTCGCACCGAAAAGCAATTAGCGGATATATTCACTAAACCTCTTGATGAGAAAGTGTTTTGCAGGTTAAGAGGAGAATTGAACATCATTGATGCTTCAAACTTGGAGTAGAAACTCCATTCGATACATGCAAGACATGAGCTTATGCCTAATCCTTGATATCTCACCTATGATGGATATCTTATGTCTTGGATATATTTGTATCTTGCATGTTATCTAACCCATGTAGGAACTTGGTTGAATCAAATTCCATGAGATTGTAAACCTACTCATATCTTGAGCAATCTCTACATCACCAAGTCTCTACACAAGGTGGATGAAGCCAAGGAAGCACAAAACCATTTAAACATATCCTTTGACAAATTCTATGTTGAGCTTCATGATTGTCATTGTTGGATACACAAGTGCTCTTCCTTGCACGAACTAACCCATGTAGGTAGATGGACTCAAATTCCAAGTGGTGCTCCGAATTCTTGATGAGCTACATCAACCTTGAGCAACCCACACAAGTTGAACTACATGGACGACACCACCAACCAAGGTATGTTATTCCATCTTAGAGAAGCTTTACTCCAAGTCATGAGTTAAAGCAACTCGACAAGATGTGAATACATCAAGATGCTTGTAAAGCGAAAAATGGCAACCCCATTTTGAGCTTAAGCGATGAGTATGACCTATGATCAAGTGATCTCACTTGACTCCTAAGTCAATATACTCTAACATAGGTGAATTTGTCGCCGACCATCTCTAGATGAAGTTCTCTTGTGTTCTTTTCTGAGTTTTTGCATTTGACTCATGCATATGTGTTTCCCCTTTCAAAAAAAACTTCATCTAGATTTCTTTCTGTTTGCTTTGCATTTTCTGCATTCCAATTCATTGCAAATCTTTCAGTAAATTCCTTGCAAATCTTTGTGAGATCTTCTTAGTCAAGTGAGCTGAGGTGACAAGTGTTTTCTCTGCGATGAACTTGGTTACACCGATTTGTTATTTTCAGTCCAACCGAAAACTTTCGATACCACTGAAGCATACCACTCGGTGCCACCGATTTCACAACAGGAAAAATGGTTTGCCACTTATTCTGTGTTTCTTTTGATCCAGCTCCACTCAATGAATCTTGTCCTCTACAAGCATCACTTTTTTTTATTGCTTTAGGTTGTGACTCAAGGATCAAACCCATTCACGAAAAATTCCAGCTGGGGAGAGAGAGCTAAAATTTCTCTTATCAAGCCCTTCTTGGGAATTGATGTCAAAGGGGGAGAGAGAGATCACATCAAAGCTTATCACTTAGAGATATCACATCAGAGAAGGAGAGAGATCCTTCAGGGGGAGAGAGAGATCTCCGTGGAGAGAATACTAGATAAAAAGTATTTCTCAAGGATCCCAGATGCTTGGTGTTCAAGAGGAGAGATGCCACATGTCTTCTTGAGGGGAAAGACATGTTCATAAGTGCTTATCTGCATTAGCTTGCATTAGCTCTGTTCATTTATATCTTTTAGCTCTGATTTTCTGTTCCCTATCTTCTCCCGATCCCATGCTAGATTCAGGGGAGCAAGACATCTAAGGGAAAGAAATCATCTAAATTCATTGCATATCTTTACTCTTGGGGACATGTCAAATCCAATGTAGTACTTAGTACTCACTCTCTACATGTCATCCCAGTCTTGGTATTCTTTTGGTTTCTTTTGTTTGCTCTGGCTAGTAGGTGCATCTGTGTTATCTAACCTTGTTTACGCAGGTTCATTCCATCCTAAGCCAACTCAAGACTACAAGGTAAGTATATGCATCACAATCATGTGTATGAGAAATTCTTGCTGATGTACATACTGTTTGCAAGAAGGACTCATGGGCATGAAGGTATTTTCTTTAATATTGTTTGCTCTGATGCATATGGCCAAGATACATGTAACACATTGCCTACTCTATCATTGTTATGCTATCACATGCTTCTACATTCCATATTCACATGATTGCATACATGTAGGGGGAGCCTATGCCTGTTACATGTCTCTCCAAAGCTTTACTTGCTATTCTTTATATCTTTATCTAAAGCTTTGATGTATGTTGTCATCAATTATCAAAAAGGGGGAGATTCAAAGCACAAGTGCTCCCTAGGTGGTTTTGGTAATTAATGTCAACATATCTCTTGTTGGACTAACACCTTTATCTAGTATGTTTCAGATAAGTTCAACAATGAAGTGGCATGGACTAAAGGATGTGGGAACTCCTTCAAGATGCTAAGGACAAAGAATTGGCTCAAGCTTCAAGCTCAAGACTCTTCATTTTACATTTTAGTGATCCAAGATCACATTGAGTCTATAGGAAAAGCCAATACTATCAAGGAGGGATGAGGTGTTGCTTAATGAGCCTCTTGCTTCATGTGCTTAGTGATATGCTCCAAATACCCTCAGCTACTTTCCCACTTCCACACATATGACCTAAAACTAAAGCCAAAATCGGTCTCACCGATTCTTCCTATCCGGCGCCACTGATTCCCTATGTCACAGCCACTGCCACAAACCCTAGGCAAATCGGTCCTACCGATAGGGATCTCGGTCCCACCGAGATGGGATTGTAATCTCTCTGTGTATGTCCACTATCAAAATGGGTCTCACCGAGTTTGAGAATCGGTACTACCGAGATTACAATGCAAACTTTCTGGTTAACTTATTACCAAAATCGGTCCCACCGAGTTTGAGTAATCTGTCTCACCGAGGTTGCCTGACCAACTCTCTGGTTAGCTAATTACCAAAATCGGTCTCACCGAAGTTTGTATGTCGGTCTCACCGAGATTACGTTATGCCCTAACCCTAACCATATCGGTCCTACCGAGATGCAAATCAGTCCACCGAAAACCCTAACAGTCACTAGGTTTACTAAAATCGGTCTGACCGAGTTTGTTGATTCGGTCCCTTGAGATTGGTAAATTGTGTGTAACGGTTAGATTTTGTGTGGAGGCTATATACCCCTCCACCTCCTCTTCATTCGTGGAGAGAGCCATCGACCGAACCTACACTTCCAAAGATCCTATTTCTCGAGAGAGAACTACCTACTCATGTGTTGAGGCCAAGATATTCCATTCCTACCATATGAATCTTGATCTCTAGCCTTCCCCAAGTTGCTTTCCACTCAAATCTTCTTTCCTCCAGATTCAAATCCTATGAGAGAGAGTTGAGTGTCGGGGATACTATCATTTGAAGCACAAGAGCAAGGAGTTCATCATCAACACACCATTTGTTACTTCTTGGAGAGTGGTGTCTCCTAGATTGGCTAGGTGTCACTTGGGAGCCTCCGACAAGATTGTGGAGTTGACCCAAGGAGTTTGTAAAGGCAAGGAGATCGCCTACTTCGTGAAGATCTACCGCTAGTGAGGCAAGTCCTTCGTGGGCGATGGCCATGGTGGGATAGACAAGGTTGCTACTTCGTGGACCCTTCGTGGGTGGAGCCCTCCGTGGACTCGCGCAACCGTTACCCTTCGTGGGTTGAAGTCTCCATCAACGTGGAAGTACGATAGCACCACCTATCGGAACCACGCCAAAAACATCCGTGTCTCCAATTGCGTTTGAATCCTCCAAACCCTTCCCTTTACTTTCTTGCAAGATTGCATGCTTTACTTTCCGCTGCTCATATACTCATTGCATGCTTGCTTGTTATGTATTGAAAAAGTTAAACTTGTGCCTAAACTTCACTTAAACTTTAATAAGGTTAAGAAAACTGCAACTTTGGTACTTAGTGTCTAATCCCCCCCCCCTCTAGACACCTCTTCTCAAGATCCTACATGGTCCCATGTTAGCATCCGCCTCTAAGTCCGGCTCTGGAGCCCGACTGGTGGAGGCGTGGCCGGCAACCTCTCCGGATATAGTCCGGCGAGCGTTTTTCCTACTAGGAAACATGGGCGTTATTATATTTTAAAAGACGACAACCACGGAGCGGGGTTCTTTTTCATACCTCTGCGACGGCGTCTCAGTCCTGACCGCCTTCCTTTTAAGCCTACCCGGCTTCGGTGCCCCTTGTTGGTGAGTCACCAGGTTCGGCATGGCGTCGAGGGCCTTCCTGTAAGACACCATATGTGCGGTAGGTGAAGTGCGTAAAAGGATCCTTCTCGGAAGTTGGGACTCTGGTTTTACTTACATGCGATGCAGGGAGTAGTCCAGGATAATCGGCTATGATGGCCACCATGGCATCGTCGCAGCTCAATTGATAGAACGTCCTGTCAATAAGCTCCACAAATGTGTCCGGATCCTCTTCAAGTCCAAGGTCGAGGGCCCGGTCAGGGTCCTATGGTTGTGGAGGCGGGCTGTGGACCTCCCTCATAGCTTTTCGCAGTTCATGCTATGAAATAGCAAGGTAAATATTTATGACATAGAATGCGGGAAGGTCTGGAGTAAAAGGTAGCAGCTCACCCAGTTTGGGGGGTTGTACATGGAGAATCCATCCTGTGGCTTGATACGGATGAACTCCTCTTCCTCTCCTTTATATAAATCGGACAGTATTTTCGCTAGAGCATCAACGTAGTCCGGACCTTTAGGACCGCAGCGGGTGGCATCGTCTTCTCCATTGAAGTGCCACATGGGTTGTCCCCGATATTGAAGTGGCTGCACCCCCCGCATTATACATATTGACATAACCTCGATTATTGTCAATCCTGATTTGGCCAGCGTTTGTATCCGGCCCATCAGGTAAAGGACCTCTCTGTTATCTTCCTCCTGGGGGCTCCGAGGGCGCCAGCTGCGGCGTTTCTTCAAAGGGGTGCTATTAAGCTCAGGAAGGCCCATCCGAACAGGGTCCGGAAGGGGGACGTCCTCCATATAAAACCACTCCGAAGGCCAGTCTTCGGATGACTTCTTCGGAGTACCGGACAGGTACCCGGTCCCGGCGATGCGCCATATCTCGGCTCCGCCCACTTGATATATCAACCCCTTCTGTGTACGGGGTACAAGGCAGAATAGCCTCTTCCATAGCTCGAAATGAGCTTCATAGCACAAAAACAGCTCGCAAAGGGCGACATAGCCTGCGATGTGTAATATGGAGGCAGGAGTAGAATTATGCAGCTGGAGGCCGTAGAACTCCAGGAGCCTGCGGAGGAACGGATGGATTGGAAATCCGAGTCCCCTTAACAAGTACGGGACAAGGCATACCCGCTTCCCCATCGACGGGTTGGGAAAGCGCCGCTTGTTCCCCGCCATTGTAAGTGGCTAGTACAGCTCGGACGGGGACTATATACGCAGGAGGAAGAAACCCCTGGGTTTGTAACTCTACTAACTGTCTGTGGGAAATAGAACACTTCTTCCAGTTGCCTGGCTTAGGGCTATGGGAGCGAGAGGAGGAGCTGCGACAACCGGCCATGATAGGATGGATTTTTCCGGGCGCGCTCCGATGGATACTCGCTGAGGGAGGATGGTGTGATCTGGATCTAAGGATCCCCGGTCCCTTAAATAGACGATTTACTCACATGGTTACGGTGGCAAGTGCAAAAATGCCTCGACTTCTTGCATTCGCTTAACACGTGGGGGATAGCCATTATTAGACGCAGAAGCCGAGGAGTGCAACATTCATGGGAAGCTGGACACTACTCGACAATTGTTTTCTCTCCATGTTGAATTCGGCCTCACCGGTTTGTTTCTTTTGGCTAAACCGAAACAACTCGGTGCCATCGAAGAAAAAGACTCGGTGTTACCGATTTCAATGCAGAGAAAACACTTTCCCATTTGCATCCTGCATATTTGTTCCAGCTCCACTCAATGATTCTTGTCCTCTACCAGCATTTTATATTACATGTTGCCACAAGAATCTTGATCTCTAGCCTTCCCCAAGTTGCTTTCCACTCAAATCATCTTTCCACCATATCCAAATCTGTGAGAGAGAGTTGAGTGTTGGGGAGACTATTATTTGAAGCACAAGAGCAAGGAGTTCATCATCAACACACCATCTATTACCTTCCGAAGAGTGGTGTCTCCTAGATTGGTTAGGTGTCACTTGGGAGCCTTCGTCAAGATTGTGGAGTTGAACCAAGGAGTTTGTAAGGGCAAGAAGATCGCCTACTTCGTGAAGATCTACCCAAGTGAGGCAAGTCCTTCGTGGGCGATGGCCATGGTGGGATAGATAAGGTTGCTTCTTCGTGAACCCTTCGTGGGTGGAGCCCTCCATTGACTCGTGCAACCGTTACCCTTCGTGGGTTGAAGTCTCCACCAACGTGGATGTACGATAGCACCATCTATCAGAACCACGCCAAAAATCTCCGTGTCTCCAATTGCATTTGCACACTCCAATCCCATCCCTTTACTATCTTGCAACTTGCATGCTTTACTTTCCGCTGCTCATATACTCTTGTCATGCTTGCTTGAAATGCATTGTGAATGTTTAAACTTGTGCTAAAACTCCACCTTAACTTAAAGAACTTAAAAACTGCTACTTTTCTTTGTTGAGGGTCTAATCACCCCCTCTAGACACCTCTTCTCGATCCTTTCAAGAGTCTACCTTAGGAATCAGTACGATTGAAGTGTCTTCCATTCAGCTGGAATTTGTTTTGAATTTATAGCATTCAACACTGCAACATTAATTTCCTCTCCCAAGATACGCCAATATTTCTTGAAAAAAAACTGCATGTAGGCCATCCGGACCAGGGGCCTTAAGATCGCCTATACTGAAAACTGCTTTCCCGACATCATCAACAGAAAAGGGAGCCAACAAAAATTGATTCATTTGATCAGTTACCTTCCGGTGTACCTTTTCAACATTAATGGGTCAGTATGTTGGACTTCTGAAGTGAATAAATTCTCAAAATAATTCTGGATATGTGGGTTTAACTCCGCCATACCCTCCATCAAGTCACCATTTTCATCTTTTAATTTTTTAATATAATTTTTCTTCCTGCGTTCTGCTGCAAAAGCCTGGAAAAACGTTGTGTTTCGATCCTCAAATCTGAGCCAATCTACTCGTGATCGTTGCATGCACTGAATCTCTTCAAGTTCAAGTAAGTATTCTACCAGCTCCGCTAGTTCTTTCCTTTTCTCTTCGTTCTCGTCGGTCATGGGGCCTGACATAGCTTTCTCTAACTCTCACTGAGCTTTCTTTAGCCTTTTCTTTGGTTTTTTTAGGACGCGTTGGTCCCAGTCATGGAACGTCGGGTGCATGCGTGAAAGCTTTTGGAAAAATCCTGGAACAGCAGGGTCATCCCGGAATTTGTCCCAAGTTTGCTTAACCAAATCTGAAAACTGCTCTTCTCGCAACCACCTCGCTTCAAATCTCTTTGGTCCAGTCTGGCTCGGTCTAGAACCCGAGTAGAAATCAGTATCGACCAATAGAGGCATGTGGTCCGAATTGTTGAAGTTAAGGTGCTCAAGACTAGCATTAGGAAACAAGCTGGTCCACTCCTCATTAACGAGACCTCTATCTAGCCTCTCTCTTATTCTTCCTCTTCTCCACGTAAACATATTTCCAACATATCCCATATCATGCATCTCACAATCCTCAATTGCATGTTGAAAAGCTGTCATATATTGTTGTGGTCTTGGGTTTCCGCCTTCGTTTTCATGCAAGAACTGAATCTCATTCATATCACCTATCAGCAACCATGGCAGTGTATTATTCTGATGTAGTTGTCGCATACGATCCCAAGTCTTATGCCTATGTTCCCATTTGAATTCGCCGTACATACCGGTTAACCTCCATGAATTATTATTCTCATCTTCCACTCTTACATCAATGAACATGGGATTCAAGTCCAATCTATGAATCTTTATTTCCTTCTTCTAGAAAAGCACCAGGCCACCCTTTCTCCCATCACTAACACAAACCAGCTTTTGATCCATCCTCATTCTTCTTCTCAAACACTCTACCGGATGGCTCTCCAAGTGTATCTCCAACAAGAACATCACATCGGGGTTACATGCTCACTGCACATCCAACAAAGCTCGGACCACCGGGGCGTTCCCGAGCCCATGACAATTCCATGCTAGTATCTTCATGACAGTAGAACAACGAAAAACTCTCGGTCGACGGCGCCGCTGGAGGTCAGAAAACCCTAGCTTAAAATTGCTAGGGGACTACGATTATGGAGACGATGTTCCCTCTGAGGAGGCTAAGAAGCACAATCTCAGAACATCAAAACTCCCATGCAAACCCGCTGATCCAATCTAGACTGTCCGAGGGGAAAACCTGATGCTACACCGAGCAAACTCCACAGCCATCCAGCTCGATGTGGGGACACAGTGACCAACGCCGCCGCCCTGGGACAGAAAGACGCCAGCCACCGCGCCGCCGCCGAAGAGGCGGCCGGCGGCGGACCAGCCCAAACCCTAGTCGCCTGGAGAAAGAAACACGTCGGTCCTAAAAAGATAACGCCTCAAAAAGTTCGTCGGGAGGACCTAATCGTATCGTATGCTTACAAGTGATGTGGTGGTGATGGGACCAATTAGCTTATTCCATCCACCAAACAGAAACAGTGGTCTAGTTCGGAGCTCAACTGATCTGACGGCCATTCGGCGTCCGGTTCCTTGTTTGTTTATCATAATATGCCAGTATGCCACAGTAGTGAAAGCCCTTTCGGTCTCAACTTCTCAAGCCACGTTGCATGCATCATGCACGGACATGTATTGTATCGTGTTGATGCTCCCCCAGTAAGTCAGGCTCCCTTTCTCGCTTTCTTGTACTAGCAATCACTCGTTCGGAGTGGAGGATCCATCGGAGAAACGGCCATTCTACACGTGGGGATACGTAGTGGGCGGGCGGGCGTACGGAAGGAAGGAATCGAATGGAGCGGCCGGCCATTGACGCCGACGACTAACCGGTAACCGCGCCCGCCGCCGTCCGGGCCGCTCCAACGAGCCGCTTCAAGTCAAGCTTGGAAAGCGCGCGCCGGTGGTGATCTCGACGGGAATTGAAGCCATGTGGTTGGACCTCTCTTTCTCCGTTCCCTGGCGCACGTTACCTCACGCCCATGGATCGCTCGCTCGTCCCAGTGGATCAGCCGGACAGTTCGCGAGGTCCGATCCTGATCTCGCAACTGTTTTTGTAGGCCCCGTGCACCGTGGTACGCACGGGCTGGCTATGAGATTTTCAGCTACCGCTGAAAAGACGTCAGTCCACACGGAATCTTCAGATATGTCAAAAAGTTTTCCGAGGCACTGTTCAGGACGCACCACCGTGCGAGCGCGAGATGATGAGCGAAACCTCATCGTCAAGTAGTACCTACCGTGATGGTCGGTAACAAGGTGAGACATCACCGGAGTCGCCGATCTTATATCCCCTTTTTAGTGGCCGGATGCTGTGGTAGCTGGGCGGCGGCACGGCTGGTCTGGCCGTCCAGGTCCGGGGACGGCGATTGCGCTGAAAATCACTGGTACCGACGCCCCAAAGCGCCCAATTATTAAGTGGCGCCTTTTCAGCGGCGTTCACCTCGCTCATTCGTATGGACGACGGCGCACTAGCCTTTCGAATTTGCCGGCTCTGTTGCTGCAGCTACAGTTCAGTTAGTTGACTGCTCTACTGGCTGACCTCGCGTAGCCGGGGGACCCTGTGTTCCGTTCCGTCTCGCTGGCGTGGTGGCTGGTCCTGACGCAAGCGTCCACTCGACTCCACCTTCTTGGGCCACTTCCAAGCACTTGTTTGCTTTCTGGCATAGTAAATTCTAGCAAGCGCTTGCGAATTGTGATTGACTCTGAGCTTTTCAGAGAATCTCCACTAGCACCTTTGTATTTGAATGTCCATATGTTCATATAGACGATGGTCTATAAAGATTCCCTGATATATACGTTCGGATTTGTAGCAGGACGTCTATATACACAAGTTTTATATTTTAATATTTTTTTGTAACTACCAATTCAACTGCCATTTTAACAAAATTCAAATGATCTGTAATTGCAGGCGCTAACGTCTATTTTTCAAGCGACTATATTTCCAACAGCTAGTTTTCAAATGGCTATATTTTCAACAATTCGTCCTCTTGACGGCGTCCATGCGATAGTGGCGTGCCTCTTCGTGGTCTCGGCGGGAAGGAGAAACATGTCCTTCGGTTGGGCTTTAGACGATGCCTTCACATCGTCCGCGCGTGGACGTCGTCGAGGCTGATTTAGAGAGTAAATAGCATAAAACTACTAGTTTACAGGTTAGGGTTTCAAAAAACTACCACTTTTTAAATTTTCTCAGAAAGCTATCAAACGCGCGGTCCGCTGTTTCAAAAAACCCAAACCTGCGGTGACTAGCGATTTAACCGTTTTTCTGACGGCATGGGCCCATCTGTCACCACGTATTACGTGACGCCGACGGCGCTGCAGCTGACGGGCCGTTAAGCCGACCGCCCGGTCGGAATCGGGTAAATATACCCGCTTCGGTCGGTCGGGATCACACGCCGCTCACTCTCTCGTGCTCGCTCACTCCCTGCTCTCGGTCCCTGCTCCAAGACGAGCTCGCCGCGCCTGCCTTCGAGGCGGTGGCCGTCGACCTCCTTGCCGCAATGCCTTCACTGAACGACGAGGAAACCAGCTCGGAGGAGGAGTGCGAGGTTGTCAGCATGGACATGGGACTTATGGTAAGTTCTTTGCCACCTAGGGTTAGGGTTAGGGTTAGGTGCTAGTAGCTTAGGCTACAGCCATGGATGTTGCTTAGTGTAGTGTTGTTGTTGTGTGTGTGATATTGTTCTTGATTAGTGAGGGTGGGGTTTGATTGTAGGATTGAGGTAACCTAGGGTTCATCTCTGTACAGTGTTAGGGTTCATGCTGATTTGGGGATTTAATGAGCGATTGCAAGTTGATTGATTATGGTATTGAGTGCAGATTGAAACCAGTGTTTGTTGGTTATTATGGTTGCAGGAGGAACCAGACACCACTGTGGAGCCCCTTTTCTGTGGCCAACTTGAGCTTGCTCATCCCAAGTGCATTCTGCACCAACTGAGGCCTATTAAGCGTGTTGCTTTTGAAGGGCCTGTAACAGGAAGGCGTTTCTATGGCTGCCCAGTCCAGGTTAGATGCCAATTAACTTTTCTGCTATGGATGTTCAAAGGATGTTTGATATGATGCAGCAGTTTGTTTGATATGACAGACACATATGTATTTTTGTCACTTTGGAAACTTAATCATGGCATTGTAATAACTTATCATATCTCATTTATGTTATTAATAGTTAGAAAATCTTAAGTTTGTCAAGTTAATCATGGAATTGAAATAAGGTACTAGTCCTTTTGTAATAACTTATCACATTTACAAATGCAGGAAAATGGTGTGAATTGTGGTGTTGTATAGTGGGTTGATGGGCCTTGGCCAACTGTTCTTCAGAGATGTTTGTGCAAGCTATGGGAGATGTTCCATGAGCAGAACTTTGGAAGGGTACACGACAAGGAGAAGTTTGAGAAGGTGTTGGCCAGGCTTAAGAGTGAACATGAAAGGGAGTTGGCCAAGCTGAGGACTGAAAATGACAAGCTTTGCATTGAGTACACCAAGCTTGTTGATGATGTATCCAAGATGTTTGATTGGCAGGATGATAGGGTGGAGAAGCAAGTGTACCAGAAACAAGTGGAGGAGGAAGAACTTGAGAAGAAGAAGAAGGAGCTAGAGGAGAAAGCCATGTTGGAGGTGCAGATGGAAAAGCTCAAACTTGCAAAAGAGCATAGGTGCATTTTGCAGAGCCAAGCTGATATCATCAAGAACACCAGGAAGGCTATGAAGGATGTTGAAGTTGACCGAGATGTTCTTAAGAAGGAGAAGGCAAAACTTGAGCTTGTTGTTCTTTGAAATTTCTTTGAAAGAAGGGTATGGCAGCAAGGAGAAGTTAGAGCAAATCAAGGCCATCCTTGAGTCTTGAACTTGCTGTGATATGTTGGTGATGTAAGTACATCCAAAGGCCTTTATATAAGGATGTGGCCTGGCATGATTTCAAGTGATTATGGGTGTACATTTTGGGGGAATGTGTAGTTTAACCTAGTGTAAGAACCTTATTTCCTATGTTGTTAAGTTGTAATGGATCACCTATGGTATTAAGTGTTGTATTGGATCTCCTATGCTATTAAGTAGTGGAAATGGATCTCTTATGCTACTAAGTTGTGGAAATGGATCTTGTATGCTATTAAGTGTTCAACTTGATCTTATATCTTTTATATGTTATTTTTTAGCCTACATATATTATTTCTGTGGGTAATTGGGCTTAGTGGCCCACTACTCTCTGACCAAATGCAACCCTAGCCCTACTAAACCCAACCCCCCATCCATCTCTCAATATAAACCCCTCCCTACCCCCACCCTTTCCCAGTGAATCCACCAGCCGCCACCCAAAAGAAACCCTACAGATGGATCCTGACATGGGAGATGTCACAGAGGAAGAGAGGGAGGTTGTGGAGGTTAGGACAGCAGCAGCAGCAGCACAGAGGAGGAGGAGGAGGAGGCGCAGGCAGAGGGCACTAGAGGCGGCCCAGGATGAGCAGCAAGAGGAGTTCAACCGCCGACTCTCCAACAAGGTGCTGGAGAAGTGCAATGATGAAGAACTAGAGCTGGTTTTCACCGGTGGTGGGAAGGTCATTCATAGAGATCATTAGGTGGGCAAGGATGAGGGCAGTCATGGGTCCTCATCCAGCAACTAGGACCAAGTGGGTACGTTTCTTTGAGCGCTATGACTGATATGTCAATCTAGCTATCTATCTTGCTATCTATCTTTCTATTTGTAAGTCAATTTGAGAGAGAGTTTTGGTAGTTCTTGTGAGATTTTGGTGTAATCTATGAGACTATCTATCTATCTATGTAACATTTGGATGTTTCTGAATAAATGTATGCATTTGGTCAGTAATGTATTGAAGGAAATATGCCCTAGAGGCAATAATAAAGTTATTATTTATTTCCTTACATCATGATAAATGTTTATTATTCATGCTAGAATTGTATTAACCGGAAACATAATACATGTGTGAATATATAGACAAACAGAGTGTCACTAGTATGCCTCTACTTGACTAGCTCGTTAATCGAAGATGGTTATGTTTCCTAACCATAGACATGAGTTGTCATTTGATTAACGGGATCACATCATTAGGAGAATGATCTGATTGACATGACCCATTCCGTTAGCCTAGCACTTGATCGTTTAATATATTGCTATTGCTTTCTTCATGACTTATACATGTTCCTGTAACTATGAGATTATGCAACTCCTGCCACCGGAGGAACACTTTGGGTACTACCAAACGTCACAACGAATCGGGTGATTATAAAGGAGTACTACAGGTGTCTCCAAAGGTACTTGTTGGGTTGGCGTATTTCGAGATTAGGTTTTGTCACTCCGATTGTCGGAGAGGTATCTCTGGGCCTTCTCGGTAATACACATCACATAAGCCTTGCAAGCATTACAACTAATGAGTTAGTTGTGAGATGATGTATTACGAGCGAGTAAAGAGACTTGCCGGTGACGAGATTGAACTAGGTATTGGATACCGACGATCGAATCTCGCAAGTAACATACCGATGACAAAGGGAACAACGTATGTTGTTATGCGGTCTGACCGATAAAGATCTTCGTAGAATATGTAGGAACCAATATGGGCATCCAGGTCCCGCTATTGGTTATTGACCGGAGATGTGTCTCGGTCATGTCTACATTGTTCTCGAACCGTAGGGTCCGCACGCTTAAGGTTTCAAGGACGGTTATATTATGAGTTTGTGTATTTTGATGTACCGAAGGTTGTTCGGAGTCCCGGATATGATCACGGACATGACGAGGAGTCTCGAAATGGTCGAGACATAAAGATTTATATATTGGACGGATATATATTTGGACACCGGAAAGGTTCCGGAGAAGTTTGGAGCTCCGGGAGGTTACCGGAACCCCCCGGGAGGTATATGGGCCTTATTGGGGCCCATGTAGGAGGAAGGGAGAAGGAGCAAGGGAGGGGCGCCCAAGCCCAATCCGACTGGGAGGGGGCCGGCCCCCCCTTTCCTTTCTCCTTCCCCCTCTTCCTATTCCTACTACTAGTACTACTTCCTAACTACTAGTACTCTTTCCTTCCCCCTCCAAATAAGATAAGGAAAAAGAGAGGGAAACCTACTTGGAGTAGGTTTCCCCCTCCTTGGTGCGCCTCCCCCTTGGGCCGGCCACCTCCTCCCTCCCTCCTTTATATACGGGGGAGGGGGGGCACCCTAGGACACACAAAAGTTGATCCTTGAGATCGTTCCTTAGCCGTGCGGTGCCCCCTCCACCATATTCCACCTCGGTCATATCGTGGCGGTGCTTAGGCGAAGCCTGCGTCAGTGAAACATCAAGATCGTCACCACGCCGTCGTCTTGTGAACTCCTTCTCCCCGAGCTTTGCTGGATCGGAGCCCGTGGAGCGCCATCGAGCTGAGCGTGTGCCAAGAACTCCTGAGGCGCCGAGTAACGGCGCTGGGATCGGCTGGATCGTGAGGAGAACGTCGACTACTTCCTCTACGTCATCATCGACTCGGAGGTGCCGAGTAATGCTTGGTATTTGGGATCGGCGAGGATCGCGAGGAGAACGTCTGACTACTTCCTCTACGTTGTGATCGCTTCCGCCACGGTCTATGAGGGTACGTAGACAACACTCTCCCCTCTCGTTGCTATGACCATCACCATGGTCCTATGTGTGCGTAGGAAAAATTTTGAAATTACTGCGTTCCCCAACAGTGGTATCAGAGCCTAGGTTTTATGCGTTGATGTCATATGCACGAGTAGAACACAAGTGAGTTGTGGGCGATACAAGTCATACTGCCTACCAGCATGTCATACTTTGGTTCAGCGGTATTGTGAGATGAAGCGGCCCGGACCGACATTACGCCAGACGCTTACGCGAGACTGGTTTCACCGTTACGAGCATTCGTGGCTTAAAGGTGGCTGGCGGGTGTCTCTCTCTCACTTTAGTTGAACCGAAAGTGGCTACGCCCGGTCCTTGAGAAGGTTAAACGGAGTCTATTTGACGAAGTATCGTTGTGGTTTTAATGCGTAGGTAAGAACGGTTCTTGCTCAGCCCGTAGCAGCCACGTAAAACTTGCAACAACAAAGTAGAGGACGTCTAACTTGTTTTTGCAGGGCATGTTGTGATGTGATATGGTCAAGACGTGATGATATATTTTATTGTATGAGATGATCATGTTTTGTAACCGAGTTATCGGCAATCGGCGAAGCCATATGGTTGTCGCTTTATTGTATGAAATGCAACGCCTGTAATTGCTTTACTTTATCACTAAGCGGTAGCGATAGTCGAGAAGCAATAGATGGCGAAACGACAACGATGCTACGATGGAGATCAAGGTGTCGCTACGGTGGCGATGGTGATCATGACGGTGCTTCGGAGATGGAGATCACAAGCACAAGATGATGATGGCCATATCATATCACTTATATTGATTGCATGTGATGTTTATCCTTTATGCATCTTATTTTGCTTTGATTGACGGTAGCATTTTAAGATGATCTCTCACTAAAATTATCAAGTAGTGTTCTCCACGAGTATGCACCGTTGCCAAAGTTAAATGCGTCTTGAGACACCACGTGATGATCGGGTGTGATAAGCTCTCGTCCATCTACAACGGGTGCAAGCCGCTTTTGCACACGCAGAATACTCAGTTATACTTGACGAGCCTAGCATATGCGAGATATGGCCTCGGAACACGGAGACCGAAAGGTCGGCGTGAATCATATAGTAGATATGATCAACATAAGATGTTCACCATTGAAAACTACTCCATCTCACGTGATGATCGGTTATGGTTTAGTTGATTTGGATCACGTGATCACTTAGATGACTAGAGAGATGTCTGTCTAAGTGGGAGTACTTAAGTAATATGATTAATTGAACTTAAATTTATCATGAACTTAGTCCCGTAGTATTTTGCAAATTATGTTATAGATCAATAGCTTGCGTTGTTGCTTTCATATGTTTATTTTCATATGTTCCTAGAGAAAATTGTGTTGAAAAATGTTAGTAGCAATGATGCGGATTGGATCCGTGATCTGAGGTTTATCCTCAATGCCGCATGTAAGAATTATGTCCTTAATGCACCGCTAGGTGACAGACCTATTGCAGGAGCGGAATCTGGCGTTATGAACGTTTGGCTAGCTCAATATGATGACTACTTGATAGTTTAGTGCACCATACTTAACGGCTTAGAATCGGGACTTCAAAGACGTTTTGAACGCGTCATGGACCATATGAGATGTTCCAGGAATTGAAGTTAATATTTCAAGCAAATACCCGAGTTGAGAGATATGAAGTCTCCAACAAGTTCTATAGCTAAAAGATGGAGGAGAATCGCTCAACTAGTGAGCATGTGCTCAGATTGTCCGAATACTTCAATCGCTTGAATCTAGTGGGAGTTAATCTTCCGGATAAGATAGTGATTGATGTAATTCTCTAGTCACCATCACTAAGTTACTAGAACTTCGTGATGAACTATAGTATGCAAGGGATGACGAAAACGATTCCCGAGCTCTTCGTGATGTTGAAATCAACGAAGGTAGAAATCGAGAAAGAGCATCAAGTGTTGATGATTGACAAGACCACTAGTCTCAAGGAAAAGGGCAAACGGAAGAAGGGGAACTTCAAGAAGAACGGCAAGCAAGTTGCTGCTCAAGTGAAGAAACCCAAGTCTGGACCTAAGCCTGAGACTAAGTGCTTTTGCTGCAATGGAACTGGTCACTAGAAGCGGAACTACCCCAAGTATTTGGCGAATAAGAAGGATGGCAAAGTAAATAAAGGTATATTTGATATACAGATTATTGATGTGTATTTTACTAGTGTTCGTAGCAACCCCTCGGTATTTGATACTGGTTTTGTTGCTAAGAGTAGTAACTTGAAACGGGAGTTGCAGAATGAACAGAAACTAGTTGAAGGGGAAGTGACGATGAGTGTTGGAAGTAGTTCCAAGATTGATATGATCATCATCGCACACTCCCTATACTTTTCGGGATTAGTGTGGAACCTAAATAAGTGTTATTTGGTGTTGAGCATAAATATGATTTGATCATGTTTATTGCAATACGGTTATTCATTTAAGTAAGAGAATAAATTGTTGTTACATTTACATGAATAAAACCTTATATGGTTACACACCTAATGAAAATGGTTCATTGGATCTCGATCATAGTGATACACATATTCATAATATTGAAACCAAAAGATGCAAAGTTAATAATGATAGTGCAACTTATTTGTGGCACCGCCGTTTAGGTCATATTGGTGTAAAGCGCATGAAGAAAACTCCATGTCGATGGATTTTTTGGAATCACTTGATTATGAATCATTTGATGCTTGCGTAACCGTGCCGCTTTGGGCAAGATGACTAAAACTCCGTTCTTGAACAATGGAACAAGCTACCGACTTATTGGAAATAATACATACCGATGTATGCGATCCAATGAGTGTTGATGCTCGTGGCAAGTATCGTTATTTTCTCGACTTTCACAAGATGATTTGAGCAGATATGGGTATATCTACTTGATGAAACATAAGTCTGAAATAGTTGAAAGGTTCAAATAATTTCAGAGTGAAGTGGAAAAATCATCGTAACAAGAAAATAAAAGTTTCTACGATATGATCGCTGATGTAAAATATTTGAGTTACGAAGTTTGGTCTTCAATTAAAACAATGTGAAATAGTTTCACAAATTCATGCCACCGAACACCACAAAGATAATGGTGTGTCCGAACATCATAACCGCACTTTATTGGATATAGTGCAACTATGATGTTTCTTACCGATTTACCGTTATAGTTTTGGGGCTATGCATTAGAGACAACTGCATTCACGTTAAAAAAGGGCACCATCTAAATCCGTTGAGACGACACCGTATGAACTGTGGTTTGGCAAGAAACCAAAGTTGTTGTTTCTTGAAGTTTGGAGTTGCGATGCTTATATGAAAAGTTTCATCCTGATAAGCTCGAACCCAAATCGGAGAAATGCGTCTTCATAGGATACCCAAAATGTTGGGTACACCTTCTATCACAGATCCGAAAGGCAAGACATTCGTTGTCAAGAATGGATCCTTTCTAGAGAAGGAGTTTCTCTCGAAAGAAGTGAGTGGGAGGAAAGTAGAACTTGATGAGGTAATTGTACCTTCTCCCTTATTGGAAAGTAGTTTATCACAGAAATCAGTTCCTGTGACTACTACACCAATTAGTGAGGAAGCTAATGATGATGATCATGAAACTTCAGATCAAGTTACTACAGAACCTCGTAGGTCTTCCAGAGTAAAGATCCGCACCAGAGTGGTGTAGTAATCATGTTCTGGAAGTCATGTTACTAGACCATGATGAACCTACGAACTATGAGGAAGCGATGATGAGCCCAGATTCCGCGAAATGGCTCGAGGCCATAAAATCTGAGATATGATCCATGTAAGAGAACAAAGTATGGACTTTGATTGACTTGCTCGATGATCAGCAAGCCATGTTAAATAAATGGATCTTCAAGAGGAAGACGGACACTGATAGTAGTGTTACTATCTACAAAGCTAGACTTGTCGAAAAAGGTTTTGACAAAGTTCAAGATGTTGAATACAATGAGATTTTTCTCACTCGTGTCGATGCTTAAAAGTCTGTCCGAATCATGTTAGCAATTGCCACACTTTATGAAATCGACAAAGGATGTCAAAACTGCATTCCTTAATGGATTTATTAAAGAAGAGTTGTATATGATGCAACTAGAAGGTTTTGTCGATCCTAAAGGTGTTAACAAAATATGCAAGCTCCAAATGATCCATCTATGGACTGGTGCAAGCATCTCGGAGTTGGAATATACGCTTTGATAAGTTGATCAAAGCATATAGTTTATACAGACTTACAAAGTGAAGCCTGTATTTACTAGAAAGTGAGTGGGAGCACTACAACATTTCTGATAAGTATATGCGAATGACATATTGTAGATCGGAAATAATGTAGAATTATTCTGCAAAGCATAAAGGAGTGTTTGAAAGGAGTTTTTCAAACAAAGACCTCGGTGAAGCTGCTTACATATTGAGCATCAAGATCTATAGAGATAGATTAAGATGCTTGATAAGTTTTTTTCAATGAGTACATACCTTGACAAGATTTTGAAGTAGTTCAAAATGGAACAGTCAAAGAAAGAGTTCTTGCCTGTGTTACAAGGTGTCAAATTGAGTAAGACTCAAAACCCGACCACGGCCGAAGATAGAAAGAGAATGGAAGTCATTCCCTATGCCTTGGCCATAGGTTCTATAAAGTATGACATGCTGTGTACCATACCAATTGTATACACTACCTTGAGTTTGGCAATGGAGTACAAAAGAGATCTAGGAGTAGATCATCGGACAACGGTCAAAATTATCCTTAGTGGAATAAGGATATGTTTCTCGATTATGGAAGTGGAAAAAGGTTCGTCGTAAAGGGTTACGTCGATGCAAGTTTTGACACTTATCTGGATGACTCTAAGTCTCGATCTAGATACATATTGAAAGTGGGAGCAATTAGCTAGAGTAGCTCCGTGCAGAGCATTGTAGACATAGAAAATTGCAAAATACATAACGGATCTGAATGTGAAAGACCCGTTGACTAAGATTCTCTCACAAAGCAAAACATGATCACACCTTAGTACTCTTTGGGTGTTAATCACATAGCGATGTGAACTAGATTACTGAATCTAGTAAACCCTTTGGGTCTTGGTCACATGGCGATGTGAACTATGGGTGTTAATCACATGATGATGTGAACTATCGATGTTAATCACATGGTGATGTGATCTAGATTATTGACTCTAGTGCAAGTGGGAGACTGAAGGAAATATGCCCTAGAGGCAATAATAAAGTTATTATTTATTTCCTTACATCATGATAAATGTTTATTATTCATGCTAGAATTGTATTAACCGGAAACATAATACATGTGTGAATATATAGACAAACAGAGTGTCACTAGTATGCCTCTACTTGACTAGCTCGTTAATCGAAGATGGTTATGTTTGCTAAGCATAGACATGAGTTGTCATTTGATTAACGGGATCACATCATTAGGAGAATGATCTGATTGACATGACCCATTCCGTTAGCCTAGCACTTGATCGTTTAATATATTGCTATTGCTTTCTTCATGACTTATACATGTTCCTGTAACTATGAGATTATGCAACTCCTGCTACGGAGGAACACTTTGGTACTACCAAACGTCACAACGTAATCGGGTGATTATAAAGGAGTACTACAGGTGTCTCCAAAGGTACTTGTTGGGTTGGCGTATTTGAGATTAGGTTTTGTCACTCCGATTGTCGGAGAGGTATCTCTGGGCCTTCTCGGTAATACACATCACATAAGCCTTGCAAGCATTACAACTAATGAGTTAGTTGTGAGATGATGTATTACTGAGCGAGTAAAGAGACTTGCCGGTGGCGAGATTGAACTAGGTATTGGATACCGACGATCGAATCTCGGCAAGTAACATACCGATGACAAAGGGAACAACGTATGTTGTTATGCGGTCTGACCGATAAAGATCTTCGTAGAATATGTAGGAACCAATATGGGCATCCAGGTCCCGCTATTGGTTATTGACCGAGATGTGTCTCGGTCATGTCTACATTGTTCTCGAACCGTAGGGTCCGCACGCTTAAGGTTTCGATGGACGGTTATATTATGAGTTTGTGTATTTTGATGTACGAAGGTTGTTGAGTCCGGATATGATCACGGACATGACGAGGAGTCTCGAAATGGTCGAGACATAAAGATTTATATATTGGACGGATATATATTTGGACACCGGAAAGGTTCCGAGAAGTTTGGAGCTCCGGAGGTTACCGGAACCCCCGGGAGGTATATGGGCCTTATTGGGGCCCATGTAGGAGGAAGGAGAAGGAGCAAGGGAGGCGCGCCCCAAGCCCAATCCGACTGGGGAGGGGGGCCGCCCCCTTTCCTTTCTCCTTCCCCTCTTCCTATTCCTACTACTAGTACTACTTCCTAACTACTAGTACTCTTTCCTTCCCCTCCAAATAAGATAAGGAAGAGAGGGAAACCTACTTGGAGTAGGTTTCCCCCTCATAATCGCCTCCCCTTGGGCCGCCACCTCCTCCCTCCCTCCTTTATATACGGGGAGGGGCACCTAGGACACACAAAGTTGATCCTTGAGATCGTTCCTTAGCCGTGCGGTGCCCCCTCCACCATATTCCACCTCGGTCATATCGTGGCGGTGCTTAGGCGAAGCCTGCGCCGGTGAAACATCAAGATCGTCCACCACGCCGTCGTCTTGACGGAACTCCTTCTCCCGGAGCTTTGCGGATCGGAGCCCGTGGAGCGTCATCGAGCTGAGCGTGTGCCAAGAACTCGAGGCGCCGGAGTAACGGCTTGGGATCGGCTGGATCGTGAGGAGAACGTACGACTACTTCCTCTACGTCATCATCGACTCGGAGGTGCCGGAGTAACGGTGCTGGGATCGGCAGGATCGCGAGGAGAACGTACGACTACTTCCTCTACGTTGTGATCGCTTCCGCTTACGGTCTGCGAGGGTACGTAGACAACACTCTCCCCTCTCGTTGCTATGACCATCACCATGGTCCTATGTGTGCGTAGGAAATTTTTTGAAATTACTGCGTTCCCCAACATGTATATCTCAGTACCATATAATGCACTTGGTCAGATAGATATCTTTCTATCTATGAGACTATATTTCTATCTATGTAACATTTGGATGTTTCTATCTGTAAGGTGTATATCAAGTGTTGAATCCACATATAGATAAAAGTTGCAGATGAATTGAAGTTGCAAACAAGTGCAGATTCCACATACAGTACCATTCCACATACAAGTGCATAATCCACATACAAGACCATATTACGAACCAAATCAAACAAAGGCAGTATCAAGTACTTAGTGAGGCAATGTTATTACAAACCAAATCAAACAGTATCAAGCACTTGGAGTTCAACCACTTCACTAGTTGCCACTTGCATAAAAGTAATCTTTCAGCCTATTAGATGGCTTCTGACCCTCTTTGACCCATCCCGCACAACACTTGTACCAGATTGTCTAGGAGCAATGAAAGATCCGATTGCCGACTCTATTGGTAGCAAATGACCTGGTGTTCTTTCTTGGAGAAGACCTTGATGACCTGGTGTTCTTTCTTTGGAGAAGACCGTGATCCATTGCCAGAAATAGTTGTGTTCTTCTTCTTGGGAGGTGGTACTACTGTTGCAGAAGAGGTGTTGGTCCTGCTCTTCTTGAGAGGTGGTGGTGCTGTTGATGTAGCTGGTGCTGCCCTCTTCCTTGACCTAGAAGTCATGCATGTTGACTCATTTGTTATTGGAGGAGGAGTTGGTGTAGGTGCAAAGGCAGCAGGTACCCTTGCTGACCTTTGTGCAGTTGCAGCCATTGAAGATCCAGCCTCAGAGTAGTTTGCTCTATTTTCCTACACAACAATATTAGTTAGAACTATTTTCCTACAAATGAAATGAATGTAACAATGCAATGCAATGAATGTAACAATGGAATCAATGGACATACCTGGTGCTTGTTCAGCCTCATCTGAACTTAGGTTTCAAAGGGACACCACAATTATTGATCCTGTGCCCTTGCTTCTTGCGATTCTTTGCATGTCATTGTACCAATCCTAGAAGTATCCTTTTTAGGCGGCACCTCAAATGTGCCTTTCCTCCTGGCAGTTTGTTTTTTTACCTTTCTTTTCTCTAAAAACAGGGGGAGAAATATCATCACCAGGTGTATGAGGCCAATGGCCAGGACCTGTCACAGGGAATATTATGTGCTTATATGTTTCACAATACATGGGTTTCTTGAAGAAAGCAGAAACATAGTCGTCAGGGTGTATCTTCACTTTCTGCATTGCAGCAATGACATGACTGCAGGGGATAGCTGTCATGTCCCACCTCCTACAGTCACAGGTCTCATTGTTCAAATTAACACAATATGTGTTTTCAGAGCTACTTGTGACCTGCCATATCCCTGGCCCTGCCATGTATGCTTCACAATATTTAGCCCACTTCTTCCCCTCTTCTAAAATCTCTGAATAAGTAGGTGTGATTTCCCATCTGCATGCCTCTGTCTTCTCTCTGATCTTCTGAAACTTAATCATCAACTTTGTTCTTATGCCCTCTAACATAGTCCTGATTGGCTTGTTCCTAACATCCAATATCATTCTATTGAAAACCTCACTAAGGTTGTTTACTACCAGGTCTGTTTTGCACACAGTGTCCATTTTATACCTAGCCTGTATGCTCTGGTATCTGTGACAACCACTGCCAAGCTTCTAAACTTTCTTTTTTCAAATTCTCCATGCCTAAATCATGTCCATGTTTGGTAAAGGAATAGGCAGCTTGATCTAAATGTTTCTTAAGTTCCTCTCCTCTGAAACCAGCAGATTGGAAATTGGCATAAATATGTCTAAGACAAAACCTTTGTGGAGAGTCAGGGAATACATCATCTATTGCATTCAACAATCCCTGTTCAATATAAGGTAATCTTAAGTGTTACTCATCTACTGAATAACATTTTAGTCATGGCAAATGTAAAGGCAAATGTAAAGACTAGGTTCAGAACAATACCTTTTGCCTGTTTAGACATAATTGTGTATTTGCCAAACTTATTGCCAGTTCCAATGACTGTTCTCAACTGTGTGAGAAACCATGTCCAACTGTCTGTCTCTTCCTTATCAACAACACCAAAAGCTATTGGGAAGATGTTATTGTTGCCATCCCTCCCTCAGCAGCTGCCAATATCTCTGACCAAGGCTTAGCTTGATGAAGCAACCATCCGCACTGCTAACATGATAACATGAGTGCCTAAGTACATCAATGTTTAAAAAGCATATAAATTCCTGAATACTTACCTATAAATGGCCTGCATCCATTCAGAAAACCCTCCTTGCATGCAAACAAGCAGTAAAACATATAGTGAAACCTTGGGGTAGGAGCTGGGTTAAGTGGGTCCTCATGTGTTGTTACTATGCACCTACCGCTGTGGTTAGTATCTAGCACACACTGCAGGCAGTCCGTTATTCTGTGATACTGGAGTTTGTGATCTCCTTGCACAACCTCAACTGCTTGCTTCCTTGCCCTATATGCCAAGCTTTTAGGCACATGCACACCAAACTTCTTCTTTGTGTATGACATAATTGTGTCAACACCAGCTCCAGGGTTGGATCTGACTGTATCCTCACAAACCTTAGCAACCCAATTGATCGTCACCTTTGTGTTCTCTCCACTTGCTCCACAAGTGTGATCCGAGTTCATCTTCTTGATCTTGAAAGTTGCCTCATGAGCTATCTTGGAGGCAACTATGTAAACTCGACAACCATGTTTTCTCTCGAGCACCAAGCAATAACCCTGGTTGGTTCATTTCGTGATACTCAAAATTTCTAAGAGTCCTCACATGAAAATTTCTAAGTGCTTCTCCTAACTCAACTACATTTTCAAAGCACGAATGCATTGCAAACTGCTCATGTGCATCGTGCCTTGATGGATCATACCATATCCTCTCCTTCTTACGCTTCTTCCTACTCTTCCTTCCAGATGGCAGCCTTGGTGCATCATCTTCATCACTTATGCCAAAATCACCGGAAAACAGTACTCATCGCCTTCAGGACATAATCTTCAAACTTGATGTGCTCGGGCTCACCTGTGAGACTTGCTAGTTGGGCCAGGTTTTCTAACCGGCTTAAGCTTTTGGCTGCATTTGTAGTTACTGATGCAGGATCCTCTACTTGTTCATCTTAAAAAAACTGGTTCTTCCTCCCAAAACTTCGTAAGGTTCTGAGTTACCTGCATAAAAGTGCTCTGCAGTATCAGTGCCAGCCTCATCTTCACCCCTACACCAAGCTTTGTAAGAAATTTTCTCCCCTCTGTAATCACCCCTAAAGAACTTCAACTTCATCTTCTTCCTCTGGTACATCTTCTTCTTCTTCATCTGCTTCTTCTTCTACATCTTCTTCTTCCACAACTGTTTTCCCCTTGTTAAAATTGCTGCTTTGTTGTGTGTTCATGTAGGGCTCATCGAGGTTAAAGCTGGCAAACTAGCATTAGAGGCAGGTACAGAACACCTTCTTGTGAAACTCAGAAACAACAGGTTCACCAACATGATCAATGGGGATCTGTTCCTCATCTGCTGGGCTTGGATCAAGAGCTTTTCCGACACCGATGTTCAGTACCTTATTATCAACAAATAAGTCAAGCATTTCCTCTAATGCCTCCTCACTATCCAGGCCTCCACACCCTCCAAATTTCCCTTTCCCTCTTCCTTTACATAAGTCAAATGCATCCATTCCATAGCCCTCCAACTCAACCAATGCTAATATGGTCGATAACCGATATCCGAGGACACCAACACTTTTTTTCTATATTATCTATTCCTTGAAAATGTAGCCTCAAGTCCCAACTCGCATCATCTAAGCTGTAGGATTAAATTGACAAACAATTATTTTTTAAGTCACTGAACATTACTGAACTTTCTTCTAATTACAGTGAATGCACTGACCAAATGAACTAACCAAATGCACTTTCTTCTACACTGACTTAACCAATAAAATACAGTAGCACTTTCTTCTAATTTGAACTAAAGCACCCAGAAATTTTAACTAAAGGACCCCGAAATTTTAACTAAAGGACCCAGAAACATTGACCAGTGCTTACCTCACTCCACCAAAAGACGACGCCCAATGGTGGCCGCCTGCTGGATCAGCGTGGATGCGCTTCGCCACTGCCCTGGCCGCGCGGACTTCCGGATCTAAGCTCTCCGGATCCACATGAGCCGCGGGCGGTGATGGCTGTTGCGACCGCTTCGCCGGGAAGCTCGAGCTGCCTAGCCATTTGTCCACCTCTGAGGGTCAACGCCTCCTCGCCGGTGCCGCTTGGCTCAATCGCTTGCCGACGATTTAGATTTGGCTGCGCCACGCCATCGCCCACCTAGGTCATCAAGGGGAGAGGAGGGGAGAGGAGGGGAGAGGAGGGAGTGAGCGAACAAGACACCCGACGCCTACTTTGGTTCCGGCCAAGACGGTCGTCTTAAATCAAGCTGCCCGCGCCCGTCGTGTAGCACGTACGTGGGCTGACAGATGGGCCCATGCCGTCAGAAAAACGGTTAAATCGCTAGTCACCGCGGGTTTGGGTTTTTTGAAACAGCGGACCGCGCGTTTGGTAGCTTTCTGAGAAAATTTAAAAAGTGGTAGTTTTTTGAAACCCTAATGTGTAAATGTGAAGGTCCGTTTAGACGAGCTGCTGGACGCCAGTGTTTGGGTCTCATCGTGCAAAACGGATATAGAGGTCCATTTAGAGCAACTCTAGCAGACCCCGCATCCCGCCGGCCCGCAAAACGCGTTTGCAGTTCGCGCAAAATCGCTTTTGCGGGCTGGCATAGATGCAGACCCCGCATAATGGACCCGTAAAAAAACATATTCACGGAATATGCATTTTTACGGGTTGACTTATGCGGGTTCTGATCTGGCGCGGCTCCTCCCGGCCCGCAAAACTTAGATTTGCAACTTAAATTGATCTAGCATAATGCTTTTCTTTGCATTTGCAACAACATTAGATACAAAAGATATCATCAAATCTTGGCAAGAATAGCAAAACCAAAGAAAACAAGAACCACAAGTATGCATTTCAGAAGATTTCCAACTTCCATAATTGTTCCCACTAGTTGAAGCAATATCTTCTCCATGCATTCATTGTTGATCTGCGGATTCTTGATCTTGCTTTCATCATTCTTCATCTTTGGTTTCAAAGATGCAGACGTTGCTTCCCCTCTAGTTGCACATGCCGCCGCATCAGTGCCTTCAATTGTACTAAGGAGTGCACTAACATCTATTAAGTTTCTTTCTATTAACAATTCAATGTATTGGCCTTCCCAATACCAAAATGAGCATCCATCGTCCTACACAAAACATTGAGCAAGCTCGAAGTGAGCTACCACAGTTGAACTAAAGAATGAGCTACGGAACGAGCTACCGCAAGTGCACGTACCCAGTCGTTTTCGCATTTGTAGAACACCCATCCGGGATGCTTCGGCGTGCCCGAAGTGAGTCGCAGCACTTGGCACGGGCAGTCGTCGCACTCTATGAGCGGCATCGGCAGGCCACAAAGACGCTGCGCGAGCGCCGAGGCCGGTGGACGGCTGGACGAGTCCATGCCCGCAAACCTTCGGCGGCGGGCGGACGAACCAGTGCCTGCATGCGGTGATGCGCCCTTGCCTGCGCTGCGGGAGAGGCTCCCCGACCACTCCATCGCCTGGGGCAGCAACCGGCGGCGGCCGGAAAAGGCAAATCCGGCGGCCCGCGATGAAGTGCCACAGATCTGCAAATCCGGCGGCCCGCCGACGCAGGGGGGAAGGGAGGGGAGGCCTCGTGTGCCTGGCGTCCTTCCGGTGTGCTCCTGCCGGCTGCTGTCGCCGGAATCTTGGGCGGCGGCCGGCGGCGGCGCGCGGGGGGAGAGGAGAGGTAGTTGGTGGGAGAAAGCGCGGGATGAAATGTCCTCCCACCAACCGCTTCCACTTATATGCAGGGCACCGTAGCCGCGAGGCCGAAACCCGCGTTTTCCCGGGTTGGGGTCGGGATTTTGCCGCGCCCCCTAAAATTTTTTGCAAGCCCGGGCGGGATGCGGGGTCTGATCGGGCTGGATTTTTCGCCCCGACCTGCATTTTGACGGTTATTTTGCGGATCGGGGCGGGGTGCAGGGTCTGCTGCTCTTAGAGTGCTATTTGAGATGCTCTCACCGCAAAGTTTTTGCCTCCATTTCGAAAATAAAATGAATATGTGTGTGACATTTTTTGTAGATGCATACTTCAGAAATATTGTCTGGGTATCAAAATAGCTATACTATTAATTTCATGGGATGAGGCTTCGGGTCGACATTGCTTGGGTGGCAACATTGTCCCGCTAGGACGGTGCGATTATCTGCTCAGACGATGCATCCCGAAGGGTGCTAGTCCGACTATGTCGGGGTGAAGGCCCCGACGTGTTTGCGCGACAACAACATGAGCAGCTTGCTAACTATATGAGCGTGCATTATGTAATGAGGGGGTTGCTGCCATAAATTCATCGTGGTGATAATATGATCAGCCTGATAACTATAAAAATTAAAATAGTTTGTAGCTAAAAATCGAACTACAGTTACGTACATGCTCAATAATAACTACAAAATTCAAAATAAATTTTAACCACTATTTTCGCAGGACGAACACCCATTACATACATGCATTAAATTTTTGGCACCATCACTCATTATATACATGCATTAAACGTTCTCCTCAATTTAAAAAATTCAAAATAGTTTGGAGCTCAAATCGTTGATCCAACTAAAATCCTATTTTCATCATTAATTTCGACAAGATCTTGAAAAGTAGATCCATGTTGCTATGTTCCAGCGACTTGTTTTAGGTTAAAAGCTATCAAGCTGCTTAATGTAAGTTATCAACACGTATACACCGAAGTTACCAGGCATGAAAACAAAAGCATTTTCACAACGTTTAAATGTCTTTTAGGTTAGAAGTTATGGCCCGGTACTATACGAGTTACCCATAATATTCACATATTATTCACATATTGATACCACACAATATTATGTGGGTTGTTATCTATTCTAAAACTAAATCACGCCTTAACCACCCATGTAACTACATCACTACTATGATGGTGAGTGTGACCTAGCGCCCTGGACTATTGTATACATCGGCATCTGATAAATATAGTTGTCTCTTGCTGGTAACTATAACACAGGGAGTTTGATAACTACTCCCTCCGTCTCATAATATGAGAGTGTTTTTGACACTACACTGGTATAAAAACACTTTTATATTATGGGATGAAGGAAGTGCACGTTTCAAAATAGATGACTCAATTTTGTATTAACTTTAGTATAAAGTTAGTACTTTCTTTATAAAGAAATATAAGAGCGTTTAGATCATTTTAGTGATTTAAACGCTCTTATATTTCTTTACGGAGGGAGTATAAAGTTGGGTCATATATTTTAGAACGGAGAGAGTAGTTGACATGTTGGTAACGGTAACAACACCCTGATAACTTTAGCTTAGCGTGAACAGTTAGTAATCATAGCATATACAGCTCGGTAACCGTGCATGCTCTTGTCCAAGGTGTGTAGGCGGAGAGAGCGTATGCATTGTCCTGGAACACAATCCGGGACCATGTCCAACATTAAGAACCGATCCCGCTGCTAGGCACCTGTTGGACCGATCGACCAGAAACCAGATGGTCCTGATCCTAGACAAAAAGTGAAGACGATAAAGGAAATTCATAGTAGGCAACTAACTGTCCATGTCCGAGACAAAAAGGCTACAAGTGTACTGCTCCGTCACAAGCAAGGCTAGTAGTGGAGTAGACAAAAAGGGTAGTAGTACGTAATCATGTTGAGGAAACCGTAGGGCGCCGTCCTGTTGCAGCCTCGCGCTGTCTGCCGCGTAATACGCAAGAAGACATAGGCCTCAGAGCGAAACAGCAACGGCGACAGGGCACGGGGCCGCGCGCTCGGCACGCTCTCGGCGTGGGCTGGGCATAGACGGAGAACCTGCGCACGTCCAAGAGTTTGGCCCCGGCACGGTGGATCGGCGGGTCGCGGGTCGGGCGCGATCCTGTCGGCGCCGGTGCGCGTCGCCGTCGCGGGACGAGGCCGGTCGATGTTTTGCCCCGGCCGGCCGGGAGGTTTCGTGCGGATCCATCTCGATGGCGTCGCGCGCTGATTCGTTTGCGCCTCGACGCACGGGCGCGCGCGCGTTTGCTGTATCTGGTGGTAGTTGCAACTGCATCGGAGCCATGACCGGACCGACCGTGGCGATTTGGCACGCGGTGATGCAGGAGCGTGGCCGATGGAATGGCACACGGCAACGTACATTACAGGTTGCGTACGCGGTCGGTGGCAACCACGCGTGAGCCGTGCACCCACCAATAAAAGATGTCCGGCGAATATACCTCCGTGTATTTAGCCGGAGTATAGATAAACTCTATTATTATTCACAGGTTGAAACACGCCTGCCACTTTCAACCCGATTCTTTCTTCAAGCTGCTGCTATGTGAACCGACCGTAGCTCATCTGGTCAGTTTCTTTGTAGTGACTTTTACCCAGCAGAGTTCAAGTCCTAAACTTCACATTGCTTGTATTTTTCTAGATTCTTAATTCACACACATGTTCAATCTCGAATGTGCTTGCAGGGGGCGGATGTGCCTACATGTCCTCATAGAGAGTAAGTGTATGTGTGTACGTGAACATCTGTTTTTATTATTAAAAAAAGTTAGCTTCTGACATGTTGGACATGTCCTAGTTTTCTTTTTCAAAAAATATTTGATCTATTCATCTTAAAGCATGAAAATACAACGAACATCAGAAATAATAAAAATTACACCCAGATTTATAGACCACCTAGCTGTAATCAGAATCATCAAGCGGTAGAAGGCGTCATCGTCATCGCACCTTCCTCACGGGAGCCGGACAAAGCTTTGTTTTACTTTTTTTTGCGAAAAAACTTTCAAGCTATCCATCTTCAATCATGGCAGTATAACGAACACTAGAAATAATAAAAATTACATCCAAATCCATATACCACCTAACGACGACTACAAGCACTGAAGCGAGCCGAAGGCGCGCCGCCGTCATCGCCCCTCCCTCATCGGAGCCGGGCAAAACTTGTTTATTTATATTTTTTTGCGAAAAGCGTTCGAGCTATTCATCTTCAATCCTGGCAATATATCGAACACTAAAAATAATAAAAATTACATCTGAATCCATATACCACCTAACGACGACTACAAGCACTGAAGCGAGCCGAAGGCGCGCCGCCGTCATCGCCCCTCCCTAACGAAACTAAAAAACACATACTCCCTCCGTCCAAAAAAGTTTGTCCTTCAAATGGATGTATCTAGACTAGATACATCCATTTAAGGGTCAAACTTTTCGGGAATGAGGGAGTATAAGGACAAAGCTCTCCCACCGACAAGGACCAAGATCCACCGCGCCCATGACCCTAAGGCCACTGGAGACAAGGCGAGCCGGCGATGGCGGCGACGGGAGGCCGAGGAACCCTAATTTTTTAGGGGAGGAGGCTGCTGTGTCTTTTGATAGGAAGCTAGCGGTTTGGCGGCATGTTACCAAGCTTGACTTCTGATCAAGGAGAGAATGTTACATTGCCCTTACTTGTGGGGTTATCACGTATGAACCACTTCAAGTGCTAACACGTGGGTTTTTTTTTTGCGAGAAAGTGCTAACACGTGGCTTTTCAAAATCTTGTTCAAAGCCCGTGCAGAAAATAATTCACGTTTCAGCATGTACTGCATCGCAGGTGTCGAGCATACCTGGTTCAAATCGATTTTTTTAAAAAGGAAATCGAAATTTATACTCTAATCTGTGCTTACATGGAGCCTTAGCTTCTAGCCATGCAGGTGTTACGTTAGACGCCGAGAGAAGCTTGACAGCAGAAGCACCCGAGCGAGCACGCCCCGATTGACCCCATGCAATGCATGCGTGGACCGCGGTGGCGCCTCCGGAGTCAGTCACCTCACCCGCGGCTAGTAGCAGCACCCAAATCTGCCGACGGATTATTTGGCTGATGGGCTGGAGGCCGAGCGTCGTTCATCCACGTACGAAGCAGCGCGGATCCCGGCGGCACATACTGTACGTCTCTCCTTCGAGGGTGGCCCGTGGACATCACGCAGCTGCATTCCAGCTGACCACGGAGACCGGGCTACAGCGACTCGATCGGGCCAAGTGGGAGACAGGCACGGCTACCAACCAACCAACCAACCTCCCCAACTAGACTCATCGGCCGTGCCGCGCGTGGCGGCAGCAACGACGGCCCGCCCCGCCCGCCCGCATTGAGGGCTGGTTGGAGCGTCGTTGGTCTGCACGCTGTAGCTAAACTGATCGACGTACGTCAGTGACGACGCGCGGTTAATCAAATCGACGGCACCGCGCGATGGCGACGGCCGCCGGCCGCGGCGAGACGGGCGGGTTTTGACCGTCGGGAGTGGTGATGCGTGGTTAAAAATATACTCCGATGTAGCACGCGCGGTGTGTGGGGTGGGGGCATAGGCGGCGATTTATCTCAACTCTGAAGTCAAGGGGAGGGAGTCATATGCTAAACTGCTGCTAATATCTGGTTTGTTGTTGGTTGTTGCGAGTGATTAGGTAAGATCGTTTCGTTTGTACGTATGTTGCGTGAACTACTTCATCACGTACTCGTCTCACGTAAAAAGGCAAAACGAGAAGCCACATTGCCCATTGCCTCCTGCAGATTCTTATAGGGTCCGTCTATGTCGCATCTAGATGTGAAATAATATCTCACATCTAACATAACATCATATTACATTGTAGACCCTTCTATTTGTTTTTTTTGTTTTTTTAGTATATATACCCAGAAACGCTACAGCTCGTACAACTACATGCTCAAAAGAATTTGGCCGTTGCCGCTATTAAAAGCTACATGTACATATCTTGCTAGCTACTATAGACAGAATCGAGCTGCTTGCTTGTGTGTTTGGTCTGAGACATGCTTTGCACGTACAAGCGAATGGCAGGGATGGTACCGTGCTGGGACGAGCCTAGCTTGTGTGCGGACGTTTAAATATCTGATTTTCATTTTAAAAATATGACCAATTTTTTAAATTATGAATATTTTTAAAAAGGGAACAAATTCTAAAATTTTTATATTTTATGGAAATTATGAACAATTTTTCAAAATTTGATCATTTTTTGAAAAAATGAACACTTTGTTAACATATTTTGAAATTTTGAACAAAATTTTGATTCTGAACATTTTGGAAAACGCAAACAATTTTAAAAAGTGATTTTTTTACAACTTTTGAGTTGTTTTGGAAGTTGTGATTCGTAACATTATTTTCTTTTGTTTGTCTTGGGTCTGTTTGTTTGTCTGTTTTTTTTTGTTTGGTTGTGGTTGTGTAGCTGTCGGGCGTTGCATCTAAATGTCACGCGTCGCACCGCACAGGGAGCCCCTAACTGGGCTGGCTCATTAGCAGGCGTGGCGCGATGGTGGATAGTGCATCGTAGAAATTCCAAAAATGGAAATGCAGTCGCTAGGAATAAAAAAAAAGTAAAATGAAAATGAAAAAGGTGATCCACTTTAGAAAATTTAAAAACTAAAAGGAGAGGAAAACCAATGAAAAAATGATAAAGGAAACAAATTGAGAAATCATGAACAAAACAAAACAAAACAAAACCATATCTTAGATATTTGGGTCGGCTCATCTGCGGTTTGCTCGTGTCGAGGGTGGACTTGCAATTGGGAATTAAAAAGGTCGGACCCCAGTTGTGAATCCAGGGTGGACTCACAATTGTGACTAAAAAGCCCAGTTGCGAGTCGAGTTTGGACTTGCAACTGGGACAAAAAAAGGTCGGACCCCGGTTGCAAGTCGAGGGTGGACTTGCAACTGGAAAAAAAAGGTCGGCCCTAGTTACGAGTCGAGGGTGGACTTGCAACTGGACCTGAAAAGCTCGGGCTCCAGTTGCGAGTCGAGGATGGACTCGCAACTCGGGCAAAAAGATTGGATCCTGGTTGCGAGTCGAGAATGGACTTGCAACTAGGACAAAAAAAGGCCGGTCCCCAGTTGTGAGTTGAGAGTGCATTTACAACTGGATAAAAAAGGTTGTGCCCCAGTTGCGAGTCAATGATGGACTTGCAACCGGGACAAAAATAGGTCAAACCCAGTTGCCAGTCGAGGCTGGACTTGCAACTAGGACAAAAAAGTTGGGGCCCAGTTATGAGACGACAGTGGGATTGCAACTGAGGAAAAAAATGCTGAGCCTCAGTTGCGAGTTGAATGTGGACATGCAATTGGGACAAAAAATGTCATGTCCTAATTATGAGTCGAGTGTGAGATTGCAACTACGACAAAAAAGGGCCGGACTCGAGTTGCGAGTCGATGGTGGACATTTGGTCAGGCCCCAGTTACGAGTAGAGGGTGAACTTGCAACTGAGTAAAAAAAGGTCTGACCCGGTGGCGAGTCAAGGGTTAACTTGCAGCTGGGACAGAAAAAGGCGAGCCGGAGTCGCGAGTCGAAGGTGGACTTGCAACTGGGACAAAAAGGAAGGCCCCCATTGCGAGTCAAGGGTGAACTTGCAACTAAGATAAAAAAAAGTTCGGGCCCTGGTTGCAAGTCGACGGTGGACTTGCAACTAGAACAAAAAAGGTTCACCCCTAGTTGTGAGTCGAGGTTGGACTATCAACAAGGACAAAAAAAATTCGGCCCAAATTGTGAGTCGACCGTAAACTTGCAACTGGGACAAAGAAAGGCCAGGCCTTAGTTGCAAGTTGATGGTGGACTTGCAATTGAAACTAAAAAGACCAGAGTGCAGTTGCGAGTTGAGGGTGAACTTGCAACTGGTACAAAAAGGTGGGGGCCCAATTATGAATCGAGGGTGGGCATGCAACTAGGATAGAAGAAGTTCTGGCCCCAGTTGCAAGTCGAGGGGTGGACTTGCAACTAGGACAAAAGAAAATGTCGGAGCCTAGTTGCGAGCCGAGTGTGGGATTGCAACTGGGGAAAAAAGGTCAAGCCCCAGTTGTGAGTTGAGGGGTGGACTTGCAACTTGGAGAAAAAAGGTCGGACCCCGGTTGCGAGTCAAGGATGAACTTGCAATTGGGACAAAAAATGTCACCTTGAGTTTCGATTGAAGGGTGGACTTGCAATTGAGACAAAAAAATGTCAGACCCCAATTATGAGTCGAGGGTGGGATTGCAATTGGGACAAAAAAGTTGGGCTCTAGTTGCGAGTCAAGTGTGGACTTGTAACCAGAAAAAATAGGCCAGACCCCAGTTGCGAGTCAAGGATGGACTTGCAACTGGGAAAAATGTCGGCCCCAAGTTGTGAGTCGAGGATGGACTTGCAAATGAGACTAAAAAAGACAGGGTCCTAGTTGCGAGTCGAGGGTGAAATTGCAATTGGGACAAAAGAAGGTTGGGCCCCATTTGCGAGTTGAGAGTGGACTTGTAACTGGTAGAGGTAGACTTACAATAGAGACAAAAAGTTGCATGTTAGGGCTAGAGTTGCAACTAGGAAAAAGAGTGGCCCTAGTTTTGTGTTATGGATTTGCAACTGAGACAAAAATTAACTGGCCCAGTTGCATATCGACCGCAAGGCAGTGCCTGTCATGCAAAGCATGTATCTCCAACATCAAACTTGAAATGAAAATAGGAAAAAGGTAACGACATGAGCATAGCCTGTCATTCCCACTTCTACAACACTGACCAGTTAAAATGTAGGCTACAAGAACGCAAGCAAAAAAAAGTCCGACAAAAACATAAATGCACCACGAATGGGTCGACAAAAGTGGACAAAATAGAATATGCGACACAAGAATACGTTAGCTGATGACGCGAGATCAAGAATTTGCGTGAAAATTACACAAACAAGATCCTAACAAGCAACAACTTAGATGAGACATTGCTAAATCTTTTTTTCTCGAATACGCACGAGTGTGAGTCTTATCTTGATGAAGTTTAGAAGAAATGAGAGACAGCATCATGAACCGGAAGAGGCAGCGACCGCGATATAGCTTCTTTTTTCTTGTCTCTACCAATTCTACATCATAGTTTAGAAATAACATAGAGAACAGGTTGCCAGGGGGCTGCGATAATGGGTCGACAAAAGCGAAACCAAACAAGCCAGGCCAACAACATGATATGCAACAAACGAACTATGACTAGCGAGGCAGAAGATAGAGCGCTTGCACGAAAATTACGAAACTAAATCAAAAGAATGAAAAACTTAGATGAGACATCGCTTAAAATAGTTGTGAATTTAAAAATATACTAAGAAAATTTGAAAAAGCATGGATTTTACAACAAAAACGAAACAAAAGACAAACGTTTAAAAAGCAATAGAAAATTTTGGAAAAAACAAACAAGGAAAAGGAATAAGCTCGCTCCTTACTCTTCCAATTCTTCCCCGGAGCCCACCGAAAACAAACACAAAAGAGGCCCACTCTCGACACGGACATAGGCAAAAAAGACCAACCCACACGCACACGTATAACACAACCAACATGCCGCACACGCACGGAAACATTTGAAGAAAGTCACGTGCAGTGGACGATCACAAATTTGCACGAAAATTGCAGCTTTAGATGATTAGATCATGTGGTGAGGAACTTATATGTAAGATAACTATATCGCATGCTGTTTAGAAAAAGTTCATGAATTTAGAAACAAAAAAAGAAAAAGAAAAAAAAACAAAGAAGAAAAAAGGAAAAAAGGAAAAACAAAGTGCCCCGTCTCATGGCACTTGAGACAGAACGGACTAACGCAAACAAGAAAAGGAAAAAAGACAAAGAGGCCCGTCCTAGCCACCTGACAACGCAGCCCAAATAAACAACAAAATAGAACGAGGTGCGCTAGAGACAGTGGGCTCGCGAGGGGTGCATATGAACAAGCAACACAGGATCAAGTAAGCACGAAATTTAAAGACAAACAAGATCCAATGGTCCTGAATTTAGATGTGAGATAACTATTTCACATCTAGACGTGAAATAGCAACCCTGATTCTTATAAGTCAGTTACTGCAAAAAAAAAAAGGATTCTTATAAGTCAGACTGAGAGAGCCGAGCGACAGAGACAAACGAAGGTGGAGGAAGTTTACTCAGGAAGCCCACGTCCCCCGGGAAAAAGAAGAAAAAAAAACTCAATAATCACGACACTTGCACATTCGTGGGCTCAAACAACAAATCTTGCACATTCGCGGGCTCAAAGCGATGCTTCCAAGGCCCAACAGCTTTCAAGGCCCAGCAACCAGCATTTTGCCCACGCCGCACCCACGCGTGCCGGCGTGCTGCGGCGGCACCCTTCACCTTCACCGGCGTCTCCTTCGTCCCCACCGCGCCCAGAAGCGCAAAAACCCCAAATCCTCGAACCCTACCACGGACCCCACCACCCAGGCCCTCCACCAAGCCTCCGCTCCGCCACCGCCGCCCTCCGGCCTCTGGACCGCCTCACTCCGACGGCACCGAGGTGAGCTCTCCGAGAAACCCGCATTGCGCACCCACGCGCCGTTTTTCCTCGCCGAGCAGTTCGTTCGTACGGCGTGCTAGAACAACCCTAGCTAACTCTCCCTTCCGCCATGGACTGGTCTCACCTTTCGGCGCGTGCGTGTGCCTGGTGTCTGCAGCAGCGCGATGGAGCTCACGAAGCAGGGGCGGGCGCCACAGCCGCAATTGCCTTCCGCTGCGCACCGGTCCGCGCAGGTCCCGTACCCCGCTGGCAACTGGGGCGCGCGGGCGCCGGCCAGCTCCTACCTGATCATGCCCATGAACCAGCACCCGGCGCAGGTTGGCGTGCCCAGGCCCAGCGCGGACCTCACCGGGGCGAGGCCTTTGAGCAGGGTGTCGTTGAGTCCGCCACAACATGTGCTGCGTGTTCAAGCGGGTCATCCTGGGATGGTTGCGCCGCCACCGCCCTCGGTGGTCAAGAAGATGGCGATGTCGCCGAAGGTCCAGATGCTCAAGTTGCCACCATCGCAGTTGTCTGCTGGCAAGCGTTCTGTTCAGAAGGAACTGCCGACGAAGGCTCATCCGCAGTTGTCTGAGTCTGTGAGATCGAAATTCAGGGAGGCTCTGGCTGCTGCCTTGAGTACAGATTCTGACCAGCAATCTTCTGGAAATGTGTCACTTATGGGATCAGCTGGTGACAACAGGCAGGCAGACGGTGGAAGAATGCAAGGAATCACAGCCATATTCCAGGATGCAGGTAAAGATGATGATGATGATGATAATGTCACAAAGTTTGCTTCTATCAGAAGCGAACACGGTGGCACGTTATGTAGCAATTTGGGATCAAACATGACAATGCAGCAACGAACAGAACATGTTCCATTGGGAAACAAAGTATTGGGCAATAGCACTGTTTCTTTAGATGATCTTTTGCAAGGTGATGGGCTTTGCTGGACTCCCCACATTGCTCTTGGAGCTTCTGAATCCATGTCACAACCAAACCCAAAAAGGGCCAGGATGTCTGATGTTCAAACTGGGGTTTATTTATCTCAAATTGGCCCGGAGTCTAAAAGAGGAACTACCATGGATGAGGTAATAGAAGAAAAGAAGGTCAGGATTCATAAGGCCCAAAGGTTAGCATTCATAATTGAAGAGGAGATGTTCAAATTATTTGAGGGAGTTAATAAGAAATACAAGGAGAAAGGTAGATCACTTCTGTTTAATCTGAAAGATAAAAACAATCCTGGGCTGAGGAAACGAGTCTTGTCTGGAGAAATAACACCTAAATGCCTATGTGCGATGACCATTGAAGAACTTGCTTCAAAGGAGCTTTCAGAGTGGCGGATGGCTAAAGCTGAAGAGCTTGCAAAAATGGTTGTTCTTCCTGATAGAGAAGTGGACGTTAGACGCTTGGTGAGGAAAACACACAAGGGAGAATTTCAAGTTGAGGTGGAAGAAACTGATGTTTTTCCGGTAGAAGTTGGGCTTGGTGGTGATTCACTTTCTTATGTTCCATCAGAACCTGTTGCAGTTAAGACCAAATCTGACGATAAAGCAAGTGTACCCTGGGTGACCAAGGAATCAGACAACAGTGTGCAAAATGTAGTTGGGACATGGAACAGCAACACATCAAGCAATTTAGAATATCCAGCAAATGAGAAAAATGATCTCATGCTAGAACCAATGGTTGATGACTTGAAGGTTATGGAGAATCTCCCACTGATCATTTCACTGGATGAATTCATGCAGGTCCTTGATTCAGAACCACATTCTAAAGATCAGTCCATTGGAGTCCTGCAAGATGATCCTAATACTAACAAAGCCGACAAAGCTAAGTCAGCAAATTTTCCCATAACCATGGACAAGGCCGCCGTATCAGAATTCCAATTTCATTCTGATGTGCCGTCTCAAAGAGGTTATTGTGAATCCAAGTCAGAATCACCCATAAACAAACCAGTTCCAGTTTTGGATCCAGTTGAAGAACCAAAGGGAGATGCGTTAGTCAAATCCCCCCCTGAAGAGGTGGATGCTGAAAAATCAGATACTGTTAACGTCTCGATTCCTGAATCTACTATGCAGTGTAATATTACACCTGATGCTGTGCTGACACAAGACATTATATGGGAGGGAACAATTGAGCTTAGTTTGTCTTCACTCACAAATATTATTGCTATCTTCAAAAGGTTTGTTTCATCTACCTTGCTTATGATACTCATGCATGATTAACCTTTTTTTGAGATGCCCAGTTAACTACAAGAAGTACATTCATTTGTATTTTCAACAATTTTAACGAACAACAGACCATTTCATTATGTAGAGCATCACATGTCCTAGCATGCATCTCAATGTCTTGGCGGCATCCTTATTTTATTGTCATGCTGCTTCTCTTTTGCAGTAGTAAAAAGCCATCTACAAATGAGTGGCGCCGCTTTCTTGAAATCAAGGGAAGGGTGAGACTCAGTGCTTTTGAAGAATTTCTCGAACAGCTTCCTAAATCCAGGAGCCTTACTATAACGGTAACTATTATTTCTTTGTGTGGTTTCATATATGCTATTGTTGGTTTGATGACTACGTTGTTAATTAAAATTGACAATTGGATTATACCCTTTCTGTTACTGGCATATACTTCTTGCACTTGTTGCCTTGCAAACAGTTGTGTTTGTCGCTTTGACAGGATAAGTAATTGATTGTAAGGACCCAGCGAGAACATGTTCTCTTGAGTGTGTTTCGTTGTGGTTACATCATAGCTACATAAACTGAATTTTCTGTATCATGTGAACTCCCAGTGTACCCGTTCACAGTCTAGGCTCTGGGATGCCATAAAATGGAAGATTAAATGCCACCGTTAGTTAGTGCGTTTGAAGCCAACGTGGAAGACCGTGAAGGGATGGGCCTGTGGCCTAGTGGTGGGAGCGAGATTGTTCGTTCCAACCCACCTGGGTTCAGCCCTTAGGATTGACAGGGTGTGCCATATTTATTCAGGCCTTCAGGGTGCATCCTCATGTTATATGGGATAGCACATGCCAGCATGTGTGGGAGACCCACACTTGTGTGTAGGTGTGGTGGTGTGAATGGTTGTGTGCGTATATCTTGTACCCTCACAAAAAAATATCATATACTACTAGGAAGCGCTTTTCTGTCATGATCCATGTAGGGATTTTTTTTTCTCAACATATGTTGCAGTTGTAGTATTGTCAGGTACTGTGAATTTCATAATCTTTTCATATGATAAGCCGTGGACTTCATAGTGTACACAACTGAGTTTCCTGCAACAGATCAATAGAAGCAAGCCATGGATAGACCTAGTCACCTAGTCATCCTATAGTTAGTTAATAGTTCGACACTTCTAGATTGTGACATTTGGTACATTTACTGTTACATCAGTGTTATATCGAACCATTTACTTTCTTGAAGGTCACCTGTGTACGGTTAACAAAGGTGCAGATAGATTTTTATATAGTAAAACAAATAGATTGCTTTGAGTTTTGACATACTGAACTTGAGCATCTTGGTACGATACTGTTAGGGTGCTCTTACCAGCAGTATGATATTGCAAAGCGACCGGGAGAATAAACATTGGACAAGAAAAGAAAGGAAAGGGAAGGCCCTGATAAGAATATTTATGCATGTTTAGCATTAGTCTTGAACTGTATCGTGGTGCGTGCAATGTGATCTTGCGCTCTTCCAATATGGTAGTTTATCATGGCAACTGGAACTGTACGCAGGACCGCGTATTTGAATTATAATTCTATTGTGTGAGGCAAACTTGGGCCTTCACAGGCTTTCTGTGATCGCTCTCAAATCCCGTCAGATTTGATATTTGTTTTAGTTTACACCACATGCAACATAATTATTCATCATAATATCATGATTTTCTCTTAGTGAACAACTGAACATACTTAAGCACTAAATTGAAAAAGAATAAAATCACACAGATTGCACACATGCTGTAAGCCTTGTGCTACTGTAAGTAACTGAATACCTGAAATGCCGCTCCAAAACAGACACTCCCTATTTTATCACCACTTCTTAAAATTGTACTCCCTCCATTCCAAATTACTCGTCGTGGTTTTAGTTCAAATTTGAACAAAAACCACGACAAGTAATTTGGAACAGAGGGAGTAGTGTTTTTGCTAGGGCCGTGGACAGCTGCAAATGCCCAACTTTAGTTATTATCATTTGTTATAGATAGACTACTCTTAGATATAGTTTGCTAGTTTTATAGGTAGATAGACTATTTTTCTCTGAGATTGAGATCCAGGTAATCTATCTCTAAACAATAACAAACTCTATAGTGTAACTGCTTACTGATATCCTAATGATAACCAAACTTGGGTATTTTCATGTTGTACTTATTCATAATACCCATCTCGTCCTCATCTTCTTTTTGACGAAAACGCTATTTGTTGGCCCCTCTTTTTGATGTCACATCAAACCAAATTTTTCTTTCTTCCTCAGTCGGCACCATACCGTGCCACAGGCTCTGTCAGTGTTTGGCTATCCGCTCTCCTGGGCCCGATCTAGCCATGCTAGCAGGGTACATGGCAGGCCTCGCATCTCAATTAACCTTGTTGAAGCTGTTACCACCCTCCTACATGTTGTTCTTCAATTGTTCACCCCTTGCTGCAATACCATTGCCGATAGCATCACTGAGACCTTCCCTACCCTTATTGACCCAAATAAACATTCCTTGCTGCTTGCCCTTCTCGCCATTCTGCCAAGCCTTGCCATTGCTATGCTTCAGCCTCGTGTCATCTCTTCTCTCTCCTTATGAGGTCCTGCCTCTTGGCATTCAAGCAGCCAAGAGACCTTCCTCATGCTCCCACCTGCTGGAGTTTGCCGCTCCATCGCCAGACTATGGTCCTAGTCTGCCATGCCATGCAGAAGACAACATGAGCTTGGGCTGCTATAGCTAGTTGGTTGGGTGGAGGCAGTCTGATCAGAGCCGCAGCCCGGGCATCAATGCTGCTTTGGCGGAGATTTGATGAGTAGGCATGGATCAGTGAAAGAGAAGGGGAGATAAGATTGGGATAGTTAGGAAGAGGTTAGCTGACTGGTGGCCCACGGCTGACAGAACAAGCTGATATGTGGGCCATATTAGACCAGTTCTTTTGTGACGAAGGGCAAATGATCTTTGCTTACCTGTCACAGCTAGCTCATGAAGTTTGGTCAACAGTGGCAATAGGGTAAGCTTATTAAAATAGTGGCATATGAGTTTTACGGCCCTAAACTGGAATCTTTTTTTTTTGAACAAAGGAACTGGAATCTGTATGCTCATATTATCATCCATATCTTGTGTGAATTTGAATAACAAATAAACTACTAGTACTATTTAGACTTTTGGTAGACTGCCCTGTTCACATTGTACTGAATTCAAATATCGAATATTTTGGGTAATCTGTACCTATTTCAGACCTTTCTGGCTACTCTTGAGTTTTGCTCCTGAAAATATTGTTTTTTCTTACATTGAGTATCTGTCACTTGTTTTACAGGTAACTGAGTTACGTTGGAAGGAGGGCTCTCTTGAGAGTGGTCGACATCATCTCTTAAAGGTTCCTCCCTACTATCTCTCAAGTATTTGCTCTTGAGTCAAAGTTAGCATTGTCACACAGCTCCTGATTTGCTAACAATCTACCGTTCTTCTGCAGACTATTGACTCATATATAGCAGATGAGAGAGTAGGACTAGTGAAGCCTTCTGAAGGGGTGGAGTTGTACCTCTGTCCTTCTCAAGGGAAGGCAGCTCAGATGCTTGCTGACCACCTGCCAAAGGAGCACTCGGGTAGTTTTACTGTGCCTGGAACATCTATCATCGGAGTCGTCGTGTGGCAAAGACCCCATGTCTCATCTAGGGTGCCCAACAGGCAAGATGACTCCAAGAGGCAGGCTGCCTCTTCTGGTTCAGCCATGCCCATGATCTCCCGGCCATCATCTCGCTCTTCCAATGCTTCTCATCAGGAAGTTGTAACCGCTGATGTTCCTCCTGGCTTTGGTTCTGGTGTTGTTAGGGATGATGATGACCTACCTGAATACAATTACGTTAGCGTCTCAAACTTGGCTGCCAATGTGACAGTGCCACAGAGTTACAGGAGCCATCAGCATCTACCGCACACTTCTCCCCGAACAGACCGAGTGAGAGAATTGATTCGCAAGTATGGTAACAGATCTGCTGCAGCCCAGCCCTTGAACACCGATGGCGACGATGATGACTTACCAGAATGGGATCCGTGTTCTCAAGGTAACCTCCAGCAGGCGCGGATTCCACAGCCACATTACCCTTATCAACATCATGAGCAGCTGCAGTACCATTCCTTGCTTCAGCAATCGCAAAGCTCACTGTCCCAGGCATACCCCCAGCAGCACCAGCATGTTGCCATGCCCGTGCATGCTCAGTCGCTGACCTACAGCCACCCAACGCAGCCTGCTCAGCAATCCTACTTCGGTGTTCCGGACGATGGCAGTGGGTCCTACGTCAGTGGTGTAACCTATGGAACCGGGAAGGCGGGAGCCAATGGATGATGGCATGGAATCCACGGTAGTTTTGTGCGTTCTCTGCAAAGCCTCCCTTCTAATCGTTCGCAAGGATCCTGCGGTAGTATCGTGTCTGTGTTTGGTCCACCTATCGTAAGTGTCTGCCCAATGCTCGTTATGATGGTGTAAGAATCATCGTTATGGTATGGTCTTGTATCTTATTTGCTACTGGTGATTCCTGTGCTATCATTCTGATGTTATTATAAATGCCTTTTAAAACGAGTATAGTAATCAGTACAAGAGCTCCCCTGCTTTCCTTTTTCACTAGAAATTGATCAACAGATTGACAGATTGTGTAGGGATGAAGCTCAGAAAGATCTTGCTTCGTTTCCTCCTGAGCAACTCCTGAAAACCAATTCAATCTTGGAAAAACAAGCAGTGAGCGTCTACACCAGGGCTGCATTTGGAAATATTCCAAATGAACTTGATTGAATCGCTGCATCACTATGCTGTTAAGGTCCAGGACAGCCCTCATGAAGCCTAGTACTATGTCGAAAGAGGTGGTGATCCTCCTACCATGCCGCGTCATGTGCTCTTCTCGGGTGGGTGGGTGGGAGGGCATGGTGGACCATGGAGAGAAAAGAGGAGAGAGGGTGACAGGTGGGCCAGGCACGTACACACGAAGAGAACGCGAAGACTTCCGTTTCCTGTCCGCTTTGGCTCCAAATTCAGAGCAACTTTGGTCTGAAAATGGAGCAGAATGGACACATACCGGACAAAAAATAGGGATGGGGTCTGCGGTTGGGCCATCGTTTCTGTCCTTTGACGCAAACAGACACGGCCAAACGATTTGGGGTCTAGCATTGGAGTTGGCCTAAAAACTTGGGCTATTTCTGCTCTGCTACCATAAGCAAGAGCTTCGTCACCACCGTGGAGATGGCCGTCAGGTGCCGCCGCTGTCTTGACGGTGAGCTCGCCAAGATCAGTGAGGAGTGATTGCTTAGCGACTCCTCCACCAACGCCGATAGGGGCAAGTCTGCCGCCAGAGCTCCTTGTGTGCCGTCGACATTGGCCGCGACGGCCCTCAACACCGTGTAGTTGGAAGCGGAGCGGCTCCTCCACTTCTGGAGGGACGATGACGTGCCATTGACGGCGACAACAGTGAGGCCTGGCAAGGTGGCCACGCTATGAGGTGGTCGTCTAGTACAAACTATAGCTTTTTTAGTTTTCAGTTAAACATCCGAAATATCGGTCGTATATGTAAATTATGTCCTAACTTGAAATCTGACATGTCTGATTAAATTTGTCTGGTTATTTTAAACTTTGTTTAAAATATATGAGGATAGTTTTAAATGACCGACTTTCGTATAAGTGTCCGCAGATTAGCCCTTTCTGTTTGTGAATGGATGCGGTGTCCGATTTAAAGGTCATCGTGGAGATGCCCTTCGGCTGTAGCGCAAAGAACAAATCGACTGAAACCTGTTTGTGTGTGTCGACCGACCCAAAAATTAAAATCAGTCAACTTGCACGTAGTTGATCCCATACTAGTATTATTACTCCTAGTACATTTTACGGCTCGCCCTAACTACTTCTCACCGCGTCTCAAGGGGGGCAGGACGAAGAAGAAACTTTCAACGCAGCCCTCGGCGTACGCATGCATATGTGCCATTCTTAGCTTGCTCTTAATCTGAGCCTCTTCTTCGTGCTACCACCGCGAGAAAGCAGCTGAGGCGCTTCCTCTCTCCTTTAAATTTGGACCTTTCCAGTTCCTGCGTCCCATTCTCCAAACCAGCACCTCATACTCATCGTTGCTTTCGTAACTTTGGTTCACTCTTGGGAGAAACTAACCATCACCTCATACTCCGCCGATGCCTCCTTCGTCGCCTCTTGCGCCCGTCCACAAAGAAGCATGAACTACACCGGGAGCGCCCTCTCCCTCCTCGCGCCAAAAGCCACCAAGGACATGTCCCGCCTGCACCAAGGCTACGACCGTGGCTAGCTCCATAGCTACTACCCCCACGTACTAGTATACTGTTTCGATCCAGTCCAGTTGTCTGTTGATAGCTTTCCACATCGATCGGCCATGAAGGAAGGGGGTCAGAAGAAGAACATCCTGGCCAAGACGCTCCAGAAGTGCCGGTCGCTGGGCCACCGGAGGCAGCCGGCAGCCTACGGCGGTGGCGGCGCTGGCAGCAGCGCCAGCGCCCCGGCCTCGCCACGCGCGGCCGATGGCAGGGCGGCGTGGGCCGTTCCGGCGGGGTACTTCGCCGTGCTCGTGGGGCCAGAGAAGGAGCGGTTCGCGGTGCGCGCCAGGTGCGCAAACCACCCCCTGTTCCGGGCGCTGCTGGACGAGGCCGAGACGGAGTACGGCTTCGCCGGCTGCGTCGGCCCGCTCGAGCTGCCATGTGCCGTCGATGATTTCATGGAGGTCATGTGGGAGATGGAGCAGGGCGGCGGCGTCGCGTCGTCGCCCAGCTGCGCTCGCTTCGCCGGCAGGGGCCACCACCACCAACAACAGCGCCACGGGTACCACTTGTTGAGTCCGGGCACGTTCGTCGTCGCCGGCCGGTCGTGATCACCACGCACGTGCTTGCTCTTCGCCAACGACGGTCTAAGTCGACCGTGGTAAGAAACCTTCAACGGTCCATCGTTGTAATCTTCTTTTTCTTCCTCTTTTTCTTTACGTGTAGGTTGTTGATGTCGAATGCATGTAGAAGTTAATTCTTCGTCGTCTGCTTGATGGATTGCTAGCTTAGGGTGTTGATGTCATAAGTTGCCAACGTTTCTTGGTCCATCAGTTAAGTGTATTTCGCGTGTTCTTCATGTGAATCAGATATGTATATGGTGCTCATTGTAAACTATTGACAGAAGATGCTTCTCTTTGTTCTGGACGAAGTGGAGACGGGATCCACCTAAGAGCACTATCCGGAACAGTGATCAAAGTCTTTTCCGGGGCAACGGTTTTGTGAGCCTGCTATAGGCTAAGGTCTAAGAGCATCTCTAACAGGCGCCCCAAAAAAGCTCCGCGCATTAAAAATTTGTTTTTTTGGCGCCCAACAGCTCCAGCAACACACACACACACACATTAGTCTAGTGTCCGGGTCCTCCGACTACCCCGCGTCCTCCGCTCCCCCCCGTCGCCTCCTCTGGGGCGACTCGGGGGCCAACCCTAGCGCCCGCCATGCTTCCCCTCGCCTCCTCCTCCGCCTCCCGAGGGCCTCCGAGGCGCGGGTGCTCGGCCCCAATGATGGTGGCGGCGGGATCTGGCGCCTCCTCTCGGTTGGAGGCCTTGGCTCCCAGGCGGCCCGGCTGATGGTGGCGGTGTAGCCGTGAGGCTGCGCCAGGCTCTGATGGCAGCCTCCCCAGGCTGCCTTGAGCGGCGTGGGGGCTGCAGACAGCCTTGATGGCGGCCATAATCCGTCATGGCTCCATGTAGAACATCCGCCCTGCTCCGATCTATCCCGGTCCATCTTGGCGCCGGTCCTTGGCGGCCGCTATCGGCGTTCCTATGGCGGCTGGCGGATTCGGGCGTCTTGGTGAGGTTCGGGAAACCCTTGGTCGGCGCGGGCGGCCTCCCCAAAGTCGACGCCTTTGGCGCCGATACCCTTCCTGGAGGCTTTGGGTGGATCTCTCTCCTTCCGCCTCCTCCTCGAGCTATGGCGAAAGCTTTTGTTCCCCTGTTTTGGGCGCCGACGACACCACGGTGTCGTGCTCCTTCTTGAAGGCGGCGGCTGGGAACAGCTCTTGGTGGCGGGCTGCTTTGGTGGCGTGGTGGCGGTGCGCTTGGCGTTCTACTTGGTGCCGCGCCTTGCTTCAGCGGGACTAGCGGATGGTTTCTTTGGTGGAGCGGTACTTCATCTCACTCATTGATGGCGGCGAGGATCGGCGGCATGGCACCGTGGAGGTTCGCCGCCGATGCGCGGAGATGGACTCGCGCAGGAGGAGGTTCTTGTCTGGCGTCATGGTGACGCCGATGGCTGAAGTGGCCGACAAGGTAGAAACCTCAATATGATCTCAAGATGGACCTGCGGAAGATGGTGGCGACGACACACGAGTGTGTCTGACCGGATTGTGCCCTGCACCGGTATGTGGCTCGGCCGGGATTCCGAATATGTTTCGTTTCCGCTTTTGATGTTAGACTTAGGTGAGTGGTTTGGGTAGTGGTCCAATAGCACCTTCATCATTTTGGGGAGGAGTAGTGGCATGTGTTGCCAAGATGGTGGATTCAGACTTATTGTTGTAATACTTTGTAAGGTCCTCGAGAATAATCAATAAAATGGCCGTATGCATCTCCCGGATGCAGAGGCCGGGGGTCATCCCTCTTTTCTAAAAAAAAAAAACAGCTCCAGCAAATGCTGTAGCGAAAAGTTTTGGGCGCGCGCAGCATATTTTGGGCTTTGGATTGGCGTGCTTCACAATTTGCATTGTCTGCCTTTTAGGCGCGCGTCTTTGGACGCCTGCTAAAGCAATGTTCGTCCCGAAGCACTAAAAATGCTAAAATGGCGCGCTATAACTTTTATTGGACGCAAGATTTTTATGCGGCGTTGGAGATGCTCTAAATTATTTTCCCAAGTCCAAAACGATCCAACACTTGAGTCACTTGCGCCCACAAGCAGCACTAGAAAAAACATTCATCGACAACTCAAAGCGACGCCAAGGCTAATCTAGACGCCATTTGAAAAAAAGGGCTAATCTAGACGCAAGTTGATTACTACCTGATGACTAGATAACCACCCCTCGTGGCAACTGAGCTAAGGTTCGTCAGGCTCGGATGTTTCTGACCTGCCACTTGCAGTCCAGCATGTGTCGTGATCCTGAACCTGTGATGTCAACACACACAATTAAGTACACAATATTGAAATATAAACATGACATATGCTACCGACCCAAAATAGAGAAATATCATCATCTCGTCACACGTGGAAGGGAAATTTGACAAAGCTTCCATAAAACGAGAAATAAAGCATATTATTATTTTCTCGCACACACACTGGGTGGGGGGGGGGGGGGGTTGAATAGTTGTTGCATGGCTTGTCTTATTGAATACTTCCTCCGTTCCCAAATATTTGTCTTTCTAGCCATCTCAAATGGACTACAACATACAGATGTATGTAGACATGAATAGTTGTTGCATGGCTTGTCTTATTGAATACTTCCTCCGTTCCTAAATATTTGTCTTTCTAGCCATCTCAAATGGACTACAACATACAGATGTATGTAGACATGTTTTAGAGCGTAGATTCACTCATTTTGCTCCGTATGTAGTCACTTGTTGAAATCTCTAGAAAGACAATTATTTAGAAACGGAGGGAGTATATCATTTGCCATGCTCTAACCATATTGTCATCAATACAGCAAATGGGAGATTGAAAATGCATATGACACTTAATTATATTTTGGTGTGATGATAATATAGTTAGTGTAGCTAATAGCTGCTAAAGTTTATCTCAGGTTGTTGGTTCCTTGGGAGTTGTGGAGATGATTGACCCCTCCCCCCCCCCCCCAAATTTTAAAAAGATGAAAGGTGTGGTTTCCGTTGACTCGAAGATTTTCGTTTTGGGTCAATTTAAGTCATAGGGAAATCGCAGTATTAAGAGGGGTCATTATGGATTGATTTTGTGTGGGAACACTCTAAAACATATACACCAATCTTTCTAACCTACCACTTTAAATTATCTTGCTTTTGCTTTTGCGGAGGTATCCATGGGGATGAAACAAAAGTTTCTAGATACCCCATGCGCACGGGGTAGCTGGCAACTCTTTGTGTACCCTGTGTGCATGGGGTGGTCTTTCACTCTGGATACCCCATGTGCACGGGGCTGACTTAGCCCGTGCGCACGGGGTCCAACGGGTAGAAAACCGTGGTGTTCCTCACTTGCACTATAAAAGGCACCCTTCTTCCACCTCCAACCCTATTCCTTTTGCCACCATTGCCAAACCTTGTTTTGCTCAGTATTCTCAATCGCTCCACCCATTCTTGTTGAAACTTTGTGGACGGGGGAGCAAGGCCAAATCTACACTTTGACCAAACCAATTCGTGTTCCCCACAAGATTCTTTCACCATTGACTTGTTACTCTTGGATCTTGGCTCCTAGGCGGTTAGGGTTCCTCCGAAAGCTTCCTTGCTTGTGGTGTGCTCCAGAGACGCTGGTGTGATGGTCGCCTTTCAAGACCAACCTTGTGTGATTCGAGGCTCATCCGTTGGGGGTGACTCGAGGAGATATGACGAGCCTTGTTTGGGGTTCCGAAAGCTTTTGTGTCGGCACCGGTCCAACAAAGATTAGCTCTTCCCTAAGGAAGAGTGAACCTTGGGATAAAATCCACATCATCGACAGACATGTGGTTAATCCCTTCCTGCACCTTGCTTTGCTTTGTATGCTTTTTGGTTTGGTATCTAGATTGTTGCCTAGCATACCTTGCCTTAAGTTTTCTTGTCATATAGGTTGTACTCACCTAATTACATTTCTAGTGGACCTTAATTATCCACTTAACCCTAAACACTACACCACAACACTTAATTGGGGGTAGTTAACTGTTGGTAGAAATACCAGAACAATGTGAAAAAATATGCCAGGACATTTTGCACTACGAGTACAATTACCTAATGATACAGTAACTGCCGGTAAATAGGCAACGAAGTATAAAATTTGTAGTCTCATATTCACCCCCCTATAGTCGACCGTATTGATCCTTTCAACTATCATGAACACAAGGTATATGTGGAGCCACATCCTATCATTACCACCCGCAATGTAGCCTCTCCCCAACATAGATGGTCCACCATCCAAGAATATGTGAACAAGTTTGTCAGCCATTATGCTTCCGTGCTTGGTGGGAATCAAAGTGGGATTGGAGTCCAAAGTTATGTAAGTTGAATTGCAAAGTTTTTCATAATTCGCATTGCTAGTTTTTAGTGTCGGATTATCATGATTACTTTATTGTTTGATAGATGGTATTGGCCGCCACTTTGTTCCAACAAGTCGAGAAGAAGCCATTCAGTCTTAGGCATTGTTGGATGAAATTGAATGGCCAAACAAAGTGAATACAACTTGTGGAAGACCTCAAGAAAGGAAACAAGAGGTTGAAGAAAAATGATGGCTCAAGCTCCCACCAATCCATTGGTGTGGATCGAAAGTATGTCTAGAGGGGGGGGGGCTGATTAGACTACTTGACCAAATAAAAACCTAGCATTTTCCCAATTTTAAGTCTTGGCAGATTTTAGAAAGTTATCACAAGTCAAGCAATCAACCTACACATGCAATTCTAAGAATGTAGCAGTGGAATGTAAACCATTGCATATGAAGGTAAAGGGAGGAGTTTAGAGGGATCAAACGCAATTGGAGACACGAATGTTTTTGGCGTGGTTCCGATAGGTGGTGCTATCGTATATCGACGTTGATGGAGACTTCAACCCGCGAAGGGTAACGGCTGCGCGAGTCCACAGAGGGCTCCACCCAAGAAGGTGCTGGAATTTTGTCTATTTTGGGCTTAGCCCAATAGCAGTTTCAGAAATTCTTAATAAATCCTAGAGGCCCACGCAGCCCATTTGTGCAAGGCAAGAGGTGGAACTAAAGTTTAGTCCCACATTGCTAGTTTAGAGGGAGTTGGACCTCTTTCTAAGGGAGGTTCTTTCCCCACTTGTATGAGCATGAGAACAAGACGGACATCCACGCGTGCTCCTCCTCCGCCGCCCGCCTCGCCACGCCATGGCTCGTCACGACGCGCCGCAGGTTGCGGGAATGAGCCGAGCCGATGTCTAAATTTTTGCCACGCACTACGGGTATACGAAAGGTCACACGGAAGCTGGAAAGATTTTTGCGAAAGTGGAGTTCGAATGCGAACGGTGCAGCCCTTCGGCTGCTGGCTGTTCGCTTCATCTCCGTCTCTTTGTTTAGCCTCCCGTCGCTGCCCTCTCGCCTCCTTCTCTTGCGCCTATAAAAGGGAGGTCGCTCCTCCCAGAGAGACGCACCAGAACTACTCCTTCCCTCGCCATCGGTTCCATCTCTGAGCTGCTGCTGTCTTCCTCATCCCGGCTTGCGGCGTGCACCGCGTCGGGACAAGAAACCTCGAAACCGCACCTTTTGAGTCCTGTACGGGAGAAGGGTGATAAGTATTTTGGGGAGCGCTCAGCGCCACTACTGGCTTCTTCATCACAGACGATCCGGTCGCCGACGACTACTTCCCCGACGACGACTTCTTCCCCGACGTCCACGACCTCCTCAACGACATGGCACGCGAGGACACCGACCCCAAGTCCAGCGCTTCTGCTGCTGCTGTCCCGTACATGTTCTTCTCCTTTCTATTAGAGGTCCTGCTACAGTTTCTTGTTCTAGTATTTGCCCTAGATATGTTAGACTCTATTTCATATATGCAACTTGCTATAGTGTCTGCTCTAGATATGTTTAGTTACAGTTCATATATGAAGATGCCGTTTACCTTCTCTTTGTCAAATCGCATGGCTTGTTTTATCACTACTATTCTGGTCATGCTTTATCTAGTATTTCTGTTAATAAAATCATTCGGTAAATTGCTCATATTTCCAATAGAAGGGTCCATGAAGAATCAACCTTGTCTACCCCACCATGGCCATCGCCCACGAAGGACTTGCCTCACTAGGGTAGATCTTCACGAAGTAGGCGATCTCATTGCCCTTACAAACTCCTTGGTTCAACTCCAAAATCTTGTCGGAGGCTCCCAAGTGACACCTAACCAATCTAGGAGACACCACTCTCTAAAAGGTAATAGATGGTATGTTGATGATGAACTCCTTGCTCTTATGCTTCAAATCATAGTCTTCCCAACACTCAACTCGCTCTCACAGATTTGGATTTGGTGGAAAGATGATTTGAGTGGAAAGCAACTTGGGGAAGGCTAGAGATCAAGATTCTTGTGGTTGGATTGGAATATCTTGGTCTCAACACATGAGTAGGTGGTTCTCTCTCAGAAAATGAGTAATGGAAGTGTAGGCACGATCTGATGGCTTTCTCCATGAATGAAGAGTGGGTGGAGGGGTATATATAGCCTCCACACAAAATCTAACCGTTACACACAATTTACCAAACTCGATGGGACCGAATCACAAAACTCGGTCTGACTGATTTAGTTCAAAATGTGAACGTTAGGATTTTCTGTGGGACCGACATGTCAACTCGGTGGGACCGATTTCATTAGGGTTAGGGCACAACATAATCTCGGTGAGACCGATCACATAAACTCGGTATGACCGATTTCTGTAATAGGCAAATAGAGAGTTGGTCAGGCAAACTCGGTGGGACCGATTCGCTAATTTTGGTGAGACCGAAACGTTATGAAAAGGAAACAGAGAGTTTGCAATGCGAACTCGGTGGGACCAATCGCTCATCTCGTTGAGACCAAAATGTTACAAAAGGAAACAGAGAGTTAGCAATCCCATCTCGGCGAGACCGAGATCCCTATCGGTGAGACCGAAATGACTAGGGTTTCTGGCAGTGGCTATGTCAAATGAACTCGGTGGCGTCGGATACATCAAATCGGTTGGGCCGAGTTTGACTTTTAGGTTTAGGACATATGTGGAATGAGAAAGTGGTTGAGGGCTTTTGGAGCATATCACTAAGCACTTCGAGCAAGCAAGCCATTAAGCAGCACCTCATCCCCTTTTAATAGTATTGGCTTTCCTATGGACTCAATGTGATCTTGGATCACTAAAATGAAAATGTAGAGTCTTGAGCTTTTGCCAATATGTGTCCTTAGCATTTTGAGGGGTCCACATTCCTAGTCCATGCCATGCCAATCACTGAACTTTCTGAAATAATCATCTTGAAATAGTATTAGTTCAATGAACTGTATGTTGTTAGGAATTACCAAAACCACCTAGGGATAGTTGCACTTTCAGGTGAGCCACACGTTGGAACTTGAGAGGGAAAATAGAGAGTTTGAGAAGAAATATGTGTACCTCAAATGGAGTTTGAGAAGGCCTAAACTTTTGGATCAATAGAGATTGAGAAGGAGAGGTTGCAACTTGATCGAGACATGAATGATTCGAGGATAATGTTGTCAGACACAAGCCTCTTGGATGCGGAAGCCATGAAGTGGCTTGAGGGGAGGAAGAAGGAGATCAACATGCATGGAGAGTATGAGGTATGCGGCGGCAGAAGGGGAAAGTATGGCGGTAGAGCACCCGTCACAAATGGCGGTAGAGCACACGACACAGATGGTGTCCGACAAGTGATTCATCATCTTGTTCAATCGTGGCCCTGATGTTGAATTTCATCTTGACATGTCCAGATTGTTGAATTGTGATTTATTTTGCTTTGTTGCATTGGTGAATATTTGAATCATGAAAAATTTATGCTATATGATCCATGTGTTGGGAACGTTGCATGAAAACAAAAAAAAATCCTACGTCCACGCAAGATCTATCTAGAGATGCATAGCAACGAGAGTGGAGAGTGTGTCTACGTACCCTTGTAGACCGTAAGCGAAGTGTTTGACAACGCGGTTGATGTAGTCGAACTTCTTCTAGCTCCGATCGATCAAGTACCGAACATACGGCACCTCCGAGTTCTGCACACGTTCAGCTCGGTGACGTTCCTTGCCTTCTTGATCCAGCAATATGTCGAGGTAATAGATGAGTTCCGTCAGCACGACGGCATGGTGATGGTGATGGTGAAGTGATCCTCGCAGGGCTTCGCCTAAGCACTACGAAAATATGACCGGGTGTGTAAACGGTGGAGGGGTACACCGCACACAGCTAACAATTGATGTTGTGTGTTCTAGGCGCCCCCTCCCCACATATATATAGGGAGGGTGCAGCAAGGGTGCACCCCACGTAGGGGGAATCCTACTTGGGGTCTTCCCCAATTCGGCCTCCCCCTTCAATAATTGCCGGAAGAAAAAAGGAAGGGGGAAGAAGAGAAGGAAGGGGGGTCAAACCCCCTCTTATCCTTCTTCTATTCGGCCTTCGACCATAGGGGGGACGCGCCACCCCTTGTGGGCTGGTGTGCTCCCCTCTCATGGCCCATATGGCCCAATATCCCCCCCGGGAGTTCCGGTAACCCCCCGGTACTCCGATAAATACCCGACACACTCCAGATCACTTCCGGTGTCCGAATACTATCGTCCTATATATCAATATTTACCTCTCGACCATTTTGAGACTCCTCGTCATGTCCGTGATCTCATCTGGGACTCAGAACAACATTCGGTCACCAAATCACATAACTCATATAATACAATATCGTCATCGAACGTTAAGCGTGCGGACCCTACGAGTTCGAGAACTATGTACACATGACCGAGACACCTCTCCGGTCGATAACCAATAGTGGAACCTGGATGCTCATATTGGCTCCTACATATTCTACAAAGATCTTTATCGGTCGTACCGTTATGACAATAAACGTTATTCCCTTTGTCCATCGGTATGTTACTTGCTCGAGATTCGATCGTCGGTATCTTCATACCTAGTTCAATCTCGTTACCATCAAGTCTCTTTACTCGTTCCATAACGCATCATCCTGCAACTAAATCATTAGTCACTTTGCTTGCAAGGCTTCTTATGATGTGTATTACCGAGAGGGCCCAGAGATACCTGTCCGATACTGGGAGTGACAAATCCTAATCTCGATCTATGCCAACTGAACAAACACCTTTGGAGATACCTGTAGAGCATCTTTATAATAACCCAGTTACGTTTTGACGTTTGATAGCACACAAGGTATTCCTCCAGTACCCGGGAGTTTCATAATCTCATAGTCGAAGGAATATGTATTTGACATGAATAAAGCAATAGCAATAAACTGAACGATCATTATGCTAAGCTAACGGGTGGGACTTGTCCATCACATCATTCTCCTAATGATGTGATCCTGTTATCAAATGACAACACATGTCCATGGTTAGGAAACCTTAACCATCTTTGATCAACTAGCTAGTCTAGTAGAGGCTCACTAGGGACACTGTATTTTTTTTATGTATTCACACATGTATTTAAGTTTCCAATCAATACAATTCTAGCATGAATAATAAACCTTTATCATGAATAAGGAAATATAAATAAAACTTTATTATTGTCTCTAGGGCATATTTCCTTCAGTCTCCCACTTGCACTAGAGTCAATAATCTAGATTACATTATAATGATTCTAACAACCATGGAGTCTTGGTACTGATCATGTTTTGCTCGTGGAAGAGGCTTAGTCAACTGGTCTGCAATATTCAGATCCATATGTATTTTGCAAATCTCTATGTCACCCTCCTTGACTTGATCACGGATGGAGTTGAAGCGTCTCTGGATGTGTTTGGTTCTTTTGTGAAATCTGGATTCCTTCGCTAAGGCAATTGCTCCAATATTGTCACAAACTATTTTCATTAGACCCGATGCACTAGGTATTACACCTAGATCGGATATGAACTCCTTCATCTAGACCCCTTCATTTGCTGCTTCTGAAGCAACTATGTACTTTGCTTCACACGTAGATCCCGCCACGACGCATTGCTTGGAACTGCACCAACTGACAGCTCCACCATTCAATAAAAATACGTATCCGGTTTGTGACTTAGAGTCATCCGGATCAATGTCAAAGCTAGCATCGACGTAACCATTTACGACGAGCTCTTTGACACCTCCATAAACAAGAAACGTATTCTTGGTCCTTTTCAGGTACTCCAGGATATTATTGACTGTTGTCCAGTGATCCACTCGTGGATTACTTTGGTACCTCCCTGCCAACTTATAGCAAGGCACACATCAGGTCTGATACACATCATAGATACATGATAGAACCTATGGCTGAGGCATTGGGAATGCCTTTCATTTTCTCTCTATCTTATGTAGTGGTTGGGCATTGAGTCCAACTCAACTTCACACCTTGTAACACAGGCAAAAACCCTTTCTTTGACTGATCCATTCTGAACCTTTTCAAAACTTTATCAAGGTATGTGCTTTGTGAAAGTCCTATCGAGCGTCTTGATCTATCCCTATGGATCTTGATGCCCAATATATAACCAGCTTCACCGAGGTCTTCCATTGAAAAATTGTTATACAAGTATCATTTTATGCTATCCAGAAATTCTATATCATTTCCAGTCAACAATATGTCATCCACATATAATATTAGAAATTCTACAAAGTTCCCACTCATTTTCTTGTAAATACATGCTTCACCGAAAGTCTGTATAAAACCATAAGCTTTGATCACCTCATCAAAGCGTATATTCCAACTCCGAGATGCTTGCACCAGTCCATAGATGGATTGCTGGAGCTTGCACACTTTGTCAGCACCTTTAGGATCGACAAAACCTTCTGGTTACATCATATACAACTCTTCTTTGAGAAATCCATGAAGGAATGCAGATTTGACGTCCATTTGCCAGATCTCATAATCATAAAATGCGGCAATTGCTAACATGATTTGGACGGACTTAAGCATCGCTATGGGTGAGAAAGTCTCATCGTAGTCAATCCCTTTAACTTGTCGAAAACATTTTGAGACAAGTAGAGCTTTGTAGACGGTAAAATTACCATTAGCGTCAGTCTTCTTCTTGAAGATCCATTTATTCTCTATGGCTCGCCGATCATGGGCAGATCCACCAAAGTCCATACTTTGTTCTCATATATGGATCCTATCTCAGATTTCATGGTCTCAAGCCATCTATCGGAATCTGGGCTCATCATAGCTTCTTCATAGTTCGTAGGTTCGCCTTGGTCTAATAACATGACCTCCAGAACAGGATTACCGTACCACTCTGGTACGGATCATGCTCTAGTTGACCTACAAAGTTCAGTAGTAACATGATCTGAAGTTTCATGATCATCATCATTAGCTTCCTATCTTGTTGGTATGGGCATCACAGGAATGGATTTCTCTGATGTGCTACTTTCCAATTCAACAGAAGGTATGATTACCTCACCAAATTCTTCTTTCCTCGCACTCACTTCTTTCGAGAGAAACTCCTTCTCTAGAAAGGTTCCGTTCTTGGAAACAAAGATCTTGCCTTCGGATCTGTGGTAGAAGGTGTACTGTCGGTGTCAAAACCGGTGGATCTCGGGTAGGGGGTCCCGAACTGTGCGTCTAGGCGGATGGTAACAGGAGACAAGGGACACGATGTTTTTACCCAGTTTCGGGCCCTCTCGATGGAGGTAATACCCTACTCCTGCTTGATTAATATTGATGATATGGGTAGTACAAGACTAGATCTACCACGAGATCAAGGAGGCTAAACCCTAGAGGCTAGCCTATGGTATGATTGTTGTTACTGTCCACGGACTAAAACCCTCCGGTTTATATAGACACCGGATAGGTTAGGGATACACAGTCGGTTACAATGGTAGGAGATCTACATATCCGTATCGCCAAGCTTGCCTTCCACGCCAAGGAAAGTCCCATCCGCATGGGACGAAGTCTTCAATCTTGTATCTTCATAGTCCCGAGTCCGCCGTGATGATAGTCCGCTATCCGGACACCCCTAGTCCGGGACTCCTCAAGAGCCCTGAACCAGGCTTCAATGACGACGAGTCCGCTGCGTTGATTGTCTTCGGCATTGCAAGGCGGGTTCCTCCTCCGAATACTTCATAGAAGGTTTTGAACACCAGGATAGTGTCCGGCTCTGCAAAACAAGTTCCACATACAACCGTAGAGAGAATAACCTTTGCACAGATCTGTCGACGTATTCCGCGGCGTGACATCACACCACGGCCAGGCCATTATATGAATCGTTTTTTTACCGTTCCACCTTAGCGCGTTTAGCGAGGCGGTTTCCCTGGCACGTCTTATCAAAGCATAGATCGTGCCCCCTTATTCCGGGATTCTCATCAATAGGGATGTGGGTAACCCATCCGCGCCATTGATTACGGCGCTTGGGGGATAAGCGAGTTTTACCAGGCCGGTGGGGGATACATAACTTCATCCGTCCATATAAGGGGATAAGGATCCACCTTTTCACCTACGCCTTCTTCCTCCTTTGCTCATCCATTTCCACGCACTCGAGCTCCAGCGCCCAAGTCCGCACATCCCACCTCAACCTTCTCCAGCCATGTCAGGAGCAGGAGGCAGGTGGATGGCCTCCTCCGTCACGGAGGGGCACATCACAAGACTGCGGGAGGCCGGATACTTGTCCGGCGACATCGCGCACAGGCTGCCCGACGCGGGGCAGCTCATTCCAACCCCCAGGCCTCATGAGAGGGTGGTGTTTCTCCCCCACTTCCTCCGCGGACTAGGTTTTCCACTTCACCCATTTGTCCGGGGGCTCATGTTCTACTACGGCCTAGACTTCCACGACTGGCCCGAATTTTATCCTCAACATCTCGACATTTATCGTCGTGTGCGAGGCCTTCCTCTGCATCCAGCCCCACTTCGGCCTATGGCTGAAGATCTTCAATGTCAGGCCGAAGGTTGTGGGCGGCCGTCAAGCGGAATGCAGAGGCGCCATGGTCGGCAAGATGGACAAGGTCCTATGGCTCGAGGGCGCCTTTGTGGAGACAATAAAGGGGTGGCAATCGGGGTGGTTCTACATCACCGAGCCACGCGATCCCGAATGGGTGGCGGCCCCCGAATTCAGATCTGGCTTCCCCACACGGCTCTCGTCATGGAAAGAGACGGGCCTGACGTGGGGGAATTCGGAAGAGCTATCCGGACTCCAAACATGCGTCCGAAACCTGGTGGACAAGAATCTCAGGCTTGTCGACGTAATCCAGGTTATGCTCATCCGCCGGATTCTCCCATGCCAACAACGGGCCTTTAACTTGTGGGAGTTCGTCCGGCACAGCACCGAACCTTGAGCCGGCTCTTCGACACTACGTACGAAGATGCAGAAGGTGTCGTTCAAAAGCGCTGAAGCCCCAACATCCGCTAACAAGGATCGCGAGATACAGCTCGCGGCGTCAAGCGGCGAGGTGTTATTTACCCTTTACGTGACTCTTTTTCATAGATTGACTCTATGTGGGATCTAAAACTCCCTAATCTTTGACATGACTGGCTGAAGACGTCCGGACAGATTAACTGTCCGGCTCCTTTGTCGGAAGACCCGGAGGACGCCCGATTGACGAGGCTGCTGGATCCGGCGCCCCATGTGGTGCCGGAGAAGAAGGACAAGAAGGAGGCCACGGGAACTCGAAGGAGCTCCGATGCGAGTCTTTGTCGGTCTGAAGCAGAATCTTCTCCCGAGGACGAGGAGGAGGAAAAAGAAGCTTCTCCCCAGTGAAGAGGAGAGGAAAGGAAGGCCGCCCCAACCGGGAGGCCGGAGGGTCCAAGAAGGGAAGAACCCTTCCTCCGGACTTCTCCACCAACGTCGACGACGACGAGGAGGATTGGCCTACAAGGGCCAAGCCCCTGGCGAGATCGTAAGTGTCCGGATACCCATGGCTTTTTTATTATTGCAGAGTGTTCTCTAATGTCGAACAATCGTGCAGCCCACCCAAGGGCGAGTTCACCGATTCATCGAGCGGGTCCCTGGGCTCGTCAGAAATGGAGAGTACTTCGCTTCCGACCGCCTCCTCGCCCCATGCTGCGGACGACACCGAGGTGGTGCCCCAAGGGGGGCTTGGTCAAGAGGAGGTGGTGCAGGAGGAGCCACAAGGCAACCTCCCGGACTCTAGGCGCGTGGGGGGCAAGACCCCCAGGGGCTCTAAGCCCGACCCTCGTCCGGACTCCATGCCGGAACCATCAGCGGTTCCGAAGTCTGGCCAGCGGATCCTTCGCAAGAAGGGTAAGACGCCGGTGTCCTCCGTCCAACCGGAGGCACCGGATAGCTTACTGGAGGCGCTTAACAGCGCTTCCATCGAGGAGGAGCACCGCATTGTTATGAGTGCGGTGATCCGGACAGTTTAGTCCGCCAAGAGCGGACTGACCGAAGCCTGTACCAGCCTTCTAACAGGCGTTGAGGTAAGTTTAGAATATGTAAAAATATTACCGCATAGACAGTAGCCCCTGATGCTTAGTTCGGTGTTCGGAAAGAAAAGCCGGACTAAGGATATAAAAAGATATCTGAAGGAGTCTAACATAAGTATGTCAATATGGGAATGCAGGCTGCTTCTTGATCTCTGCCGACCTTGGCGGAGGTCAATGCACTGAAGCAGAACCTCGAGCGGTCCGAGAACAAGCTCGGACAAGCCAAGAAGCAGCTCGAGGACAAGGAAGGTAAGTAATACCTTATTAAAGAAATACCTTATAGAAAAGGTTTTGGTTGCAAAAAATAACAGGAATAACTTGGGTACAACAGGGGCCACGAACAAGGTGGCGACCCTGAAGGAAGCGGTGTCCGTGGCCGAAAACAAAGCGGCTGCGAAACGCACCGAGCGAGAGAAGGGGGAGGCACAGCTGGCCAAGGTACGGCAAGAGCTCCAAGCTCTCGTGGAAAAACACGAGGGTTTGGAGCGTGACTAGAAGACTCGAGAGTTTGAGCTCGCCTCGGCTCTTGAGAGTGCCAAAGCTGCTAAGGCCGAGGCCCAAAAAGCCCTCCAAGAAATTGAGTCGTTGAAGAAGATAGCGGCGGGTAAGGCATTCTTTATGCAAAGCAAGCATGTTAAAGTTAATTACATATTACTTACCCGGATTCGAGCTCTCGGGAGCATTCGCAGATTTGCCCGTAGTGTGTCCGATGCTGCCACATTCTACCGTGCCAAGGAGGGAGCTCGACGGAAAAGGTGTTCTGGTCTCGGATATCTTTGAGGCCGGACATCCGGTGCCCCTGAGCGACCAGCTGAAGCCGCTGGTCGAGCTCCACAAGGTCGCCGAACAGGCCATGAAGGGCCTTGTAGCGCGGTTGTGGCCATTGGAAGCCATGCCTGGGAGCTACTTCGGCTTGGTGCAGTGGCTGGTGGACGCGTGTCCACGGATTGAAGTCATCAAGCGCTCCGTCTGCATTGAAGGTGTCCGTCGGGCCCTTGCCCGTGCTAAAGTGCACTGGGGCAAGCTGGATGCGTAGAAGCTTGTGACGGACGGGCCACCGAAGGGCAAGGAGCATCGTACGCCCGAGATGTACTATGAGGGCCTCCTGAAGGGTGCCCGCCAAATAGCGGATGAGTGCTCCAGAGATGTAATTTTTGAATAGACTCGCATTTGTTATCCTGTACGCTGAAAACTTGTTCATATGCGCTAAGCAACGCTTGTTAATTTAAAATATTACCTTCTATGCGGCCGTTTATCAAATTTGAGAGATGGCAAGTCGTTGGCTTCAGCCCCCATGCCACCAGTGCGGGGGTGTTCGGGATAAAATTGAGCACTCATTGGTCCATCTAGGGAGGCGCTCAACACAACGAACAAGGCAACCGGACATATAATGTTTGAACACTCTCACTTAGCCATAGAATTCTATAATTTTAAATTTCATGAAGCCCCTAGTATTCAGAAGACCGAGTTCGGGGCGCTATCCACGCCTTGGCCGGACAATTCTGGTTCCTCACTCTAAGCGACATAAGTCTTTAGGGACCCGAAAAAACCTCTCGAACAGCAACCGGCTCTCGCTCTATCATGACGGTCAGTTTTAGCTTTCTCCACTGAGGTGCTCGACCCAGCTCAACTGGGGCACAATCGCAGTGGTTCTCCCGGTGATACCTTAGCCGATATAGCGGAACGTAAGGTACCAAAACACGGGAGCCGGGCAAACCCAACTATTGACCCAAGACATGATTCGGAGCCAATTCATATAATGCTATAAGTTCGGGGTGCCGCACTTGTGAAATTGTTCGGACTTATCACACCATAATTTTGGGATACTCAAGCCCCTGGTGTATTGGCCGTACCAAAGTGTACGGGTGCAACATGTCATGAAATGAACATATATATGGATAAATAAAAGAGTGCAATAATAGGCAAAAGCTATGCATTGTTTATTCAAAAGGTACTGCAATGAAGGCAGGACGATACAAATAGTGCGATAAGCAAGGAATGGGACTATCTAATATGTCCCCCTCCAGGGGTAGGCTGCGGGATGATATGTAAAACAGGTATAATGCTCGTAATAGAGACCACCTGAACACTCGACGTAGCTTTCTGCTTCCCTGGCTGTTGCATCGTGAGTTCGACAATTCAATGCCGGACAGGACTTCTCAAAGACGGAGTCTTGAAAGTAAGAAAAAAGAAGAAAAAAGGAAAAAGGAAAAAGAATGACACAATCGGGAGCCCCTGGTGCGGTCGAGCCGCATTCTTGGCGTGCCGTGGTCTTGCCCCTCCCCATATGCCCATGGTATCTCCAGAGCGTAATTATATGCAGCGTAATACTAGCTTCGCAATTTCGTGAGGCGGGGGTTGGGGCGGATTACTCTGGCGATGCTTGAATCGTGCCAGGCGGTCTTGTTGTAGGTTACTCCGGGCGCGCTTGACAGTGTCCGGACGCTTAGTGGACGGACTCAGGAATTGCTGTTAGAGGCTGCTTTGTACCTCCGCCGCGAGGGCCGCCGTGTGCTCCTCCGTTCGGAGAGAGCGTTAGGTGTTCCTGTTGACCGTGATTACTCCTCGAGGGCCTGGCATCTTGAGCTTGAGGTATGCGTAGTGCGGCACTGCATTGAACTTTGCAAATGCGGTTCGTCCGAGCAGTGCATGATAGCCGCTGCGGAATGGGACGATATCGAAGATTAACTCTTTGCTTCGGAAGTTATCCGGGGATCCGAAGACCACTTCGAGTGTAATTGAGCCCGTACAACTGGCCTCTACACCCGGTATGAGGCCTTTAAAGGTCGTCTTTGTAGGTTTAATCCTTGAGGGGTCTATGCCCATTTTGCGCACTGTATCCTGATAAAGCAGGTTCAGGCTGCTACCGCCGTCCATCAGGACTCTGGTGAGATGAAATCCGTCGATAATTGGGTCAAGAACCAACGCGGCAAAGCTGCCGTGACGGATGCTAGTGGGGTGGTCCCTTCGATTGAAGGTGATCGGGCAGGAAGACCATGGGTTGAACTTCAGGGCGACTGGCTCCATCGCATATACGTCCCTTAGTGCACGCTTCCGCTCCCTTTTGGGTATGTGGGTTGCGTATATCATGTTCACCGTCCGCACTTGTGTAGGAAAACCCTTCATCCTCTATTGTTCGGCGGCCGGGCTCTTCCTCGTCATCGCTATGCAACCCCTTGTCATTGAGTTCGGCACTTAACTTGCTCGCTTGCTTGAACACCCAACAATCCCTGTTGGTGTGATTGGCTGGTTTTCGGGGTGCCATGTATCCGCACAAGTGACCGAGTATTCGATCCAAGTTGGACGGGCCTGGGTATTTCTTTTGAATGGCTTCTTCCGCTGACCGGGTTTAGAGCCTCTGAATCCGGCATTGGCAACCGTATCTTGATGTTATCGCCGTTAATGCGGTGCTTGTTCTTGTTGCGACACGACCTGCCATTGCTGTCCTTGGTATCCGAACTATCAGGATGTTTGGCCAAGTTGTTGCTTCGAGCTAGCCAGCTGTCCTCTCCCGCACAAAAGCGGGTCATGAGTGTTGTGAGGGCTGCCATGGATTTTGGCTTTTCCTGTCCTAGGTGCCGGGCAAGCCACTCGTCGTGGATGTTATGTTTGAAGGCTGCAAGGGCTTCTGCATCCGGACAGTCAATGATTTGATTTTTCTTTGTTAGGAACCGTGTCCGTAATTGTCCGGCGATTCTTACAGCTGCTGGATTATGTGGCTAAGGTCATCGGCGTCTGGTGGTCGCACGTATGTGCCCTGGAAGTTATCAAGGAATGCGGCTTCCAGGTCTTCCCAACAACCAATTGATTCGCTGGCAAGCTGTTGAGCCAATGCCGAGCTGGTCCTTTAAGCTTGAGTGGGAGGTATTTGATGGCATGTATATAATCACCGCGGGCCATGTGGATATGGAGGAGATAGTCCTCGATCCAGACCGCAGGATCTGTAGTACCATCGTATGATTCGATTTTTACGTGTTTGATGCCCTCGGTGTTTTGATGATCCATTACTTCATCTGTTAAGCATAGTGGGTGTGCGGCGCCTTCGTATTGGGCTTTATCACGGCGTAGCTCATATGAGCTTTGTCTCATCGTGTTCGGCCGACCGGGTTTCTTTGTATCCGCGCGACGGTAATCAACCAGCGTCGTTTGGCGCACGCGATCCGTGAGATCGATCTTGTATGTTTTGCCTTATCCTCCAATATATCTCGCAAGTCCGGCGCGTTTTCCCGTGCCTTGGTACTTTTTGAGCGGCGTTGGGGTGTGGCTTGAGCGGAGGGCCGAGAGGCTTCTCTATCGCGGCCACGGGGTGGCCGGTCTGCCATGTCATGCGCTGGTGACTTGGGTGCTTCCTCCTCTAATCGAGGCAACAGCCTGCGTTTGGGGTAGCTTTTGGAGGGGCGTTCGAGTTCATACTCTTGGTGCAAGGACTTCATCCATCCGTCGCCCAGCGTGTCCTGGTCGACTCTAAGTTGTTGCTGCTTTTTCTTGAGGCTGCTTGCCGTGGCTATAAGCCTGCATTTGAAACACTCACTGTTGGCGGGATCCTCGAGCACGACAAATTAAATGTCGTCGAGGCTTGCCTCATCTTCGGAGGAGGCGCATAATTATCGCCCTCGACCTCTCTCTCTCTGCCGCACCGTCGTGCGGACTTGCTTCTCCCTCCTCTGTCTTTGAAGTCCTGCTGGAGGGGTTCTCTTCCACCGTCCGGGGTGTTATTATCTCCCGTGCCGGAATCACCATTTTTATTGTGGCGGGATTTAGAGTGGCGCCGCTGACGTTGGCGCTTCGGCTATTTCTTGGAGGGGTCATCCTCCGTTGTTCCATCGCCGTTCCCATCTTTTGGGATGTCCACCATGTATATGTCATATGACGAGGTGGCCTTCCAGTGCCCTGTAGGCACTGGGTCTTGGTCGTCTCCGGCGCCGTCGTCCATACCGTCGACGTCTTCGGAGTCGAAGTCGAGCATGTCGGTTAAATCATCAACAGTGGCTACAAAGTGGGTGGTGGGTGGGCATTGAATTTCGTCATCCGTATCCCAACCTTCCTATCCGCAGTCCGGCCAGGGCTCTCCGGATAAAGAGAGAGACTTTAGCAAATTCAGGATGTCTCCAAAGGGCGAGTCTTTGAAAAGATGTCCGCGCGATGAACTCCATAACGGGCGCCCAATCAGATTCGATTGGCGGGCGCGGAGGGTTCGGAGTCCCGGAGAGGAGTCCGCACCGTGGAGTCGAGGTCTTCGCAGCGACAGGGATGGAGTTCGGCTCAATCGCCGTAGAGATTGTAGCCCCCGAGGCGGTGTCCAACCACTCGTACTCGATCGGGTAATCCGGCTCCGGATTAAGGGTCGAAGCGGATGCTGGTGCGGCCTCCGAGCCTTTGTTCGCAGAGCTAGATCATGCTCATCGCCGAGGCGGTCGTCACGCTTGGCTGCGGCTCGAATCCGTCGAAGATCAAGTCTCCGCGGATATCGGCCGTATAGTTCAAACTTCCAAATCTGACTGATGGCCAGGGGCGAAGCTTTCGATCTGCTCCAGATGGCTGGGAATTGGCCCGCAGGTAAAGCCGCCCGAACACGAAGATCTGTCCGGGAGAAAAGTCTCACCCTGGACCGCGTCGTTGTTGATGATCGAAGGAGCCATCGGGCCTATCGGTGGCGACACGGAGGAACTCTCAATGAAAGCACCAATGTCGGTGTCAAAACCGGCGGATCTCGGGTAGGGGGTCCCGAATTGTGCGTCTAGGCGGATGGTAACAGGAGACAAGGGACACGATGTTTTTACCCAGGTTCGGGCCCTCTCGATGGAGGTAATACCCTACTCCTGCTTGATTAATATTGATGATATGGGTAGTACAAGAGTAGATCTACCACGAGATCAAGGAGGCTAAACCCTAGAAGCTAGCCTATGGTATGATTGTTGTTCTGTCCTACGGACTAAAACGCTCCGGTTTATATAGACATCGGATAGGTTAGGGTTACACAGAGTCGGTTATAATGGTAGGAGATCTACATATCCGTATCGCCAAGCTTGCCTTCCACGCCAAGGAAAGTCCCATCCAGACACGGGACGAAGTCTTCGATCTTGTATCTTCATAGTCCTGGAGTCCGGCCGTGATGATAGTCCGGCTATCTGGACACCCCCTAGTCCGGGACTCCCTCATGTACCCAATTGTTTCCTTTGGGTAGACTATGAAGATGCACTTGTCCGATTTGGGTTCGAGCTTATCAGGCTAAAGCCTTTTGACATAAGTGTCGCAACCCCGAACTTTAAGAAATGATAGCTTAGGTTTCTTGCCAAACCATAGTTCATACAATGTTGTCTTAACAGATTTAGACAGTGCCCTATTTAACGCGAATGCAACTGTCTTTAATGCATAACCCCAAAACGATAGTGGTAAATCGGTAAGAGACATCATAGATCGCACCATATCTAATAAAGTATGGTTACGATGTTCTGACACACCATTACGTTCTGGTGTTCCAGGTGGTGTGAGTTGTGAAACTATTCCACAATGTTTTAAATGAAGGCGAAACTCGTAACTCAAATATTCACCTCCATGATCAGATCGTAGAAACTTTATTTTCTTGTTATGATGATTCTCCACTTCACTATGAAATTCTTTAAACTTTTCAAAAGTTTCAGACTTGTGTTTCGTTAAGTAGATATACCCTATCTGCTCAAATCATCTATGAAGGTCATAAAATAACGATACTCGTCGCATGCTTCAACACTCATCGGACCGCATACATTGATATATTATATCCAATAAGTCACCAGCTCGCTCCATTGTTCCAGACAACGGAGTTTTAGTCATCTTTCCTATGAGGCATGGTTCACAAGTATCAAATGATTCATAACCAAGTGATTCCAAAAGTCCATCTGCATGGAGTTTCTTCATGCACTTCACACCAATATGACCTAAACGACAGTGCCACAACAAGTATGTTGCACTATCATTATCAACTTTGCATCTTTTGGTTTCAATATTATGAATATGTGTATCAATACGATCGAGATTCAATAAACCATTTACATTGGGTGTATGACCATAGAAGGTTTTATTTATGTATAATAGAACACCAATTATTCTCTAACTTAAATGAATAATCATATTCACTACTACATGATGGTCCAAACGCGACACTACAATCAGAGACCTTTCGATGAAACTGTGTGGGATGCCATAATCGCAAACGGTGGTGTAAAAAACCCGTCAACAAAGGTGCAAAACATTTGCGATTATGGATGCATCAAACACGGTTCAGATTTTAGTTGCGTGTGCGATGCAGGGCATACAGTTCAGTTCAATTAACTGTTTGGGACGAGGAGGAACAAAAGAAACAGGCAGCCAGATGAAGGCGTGTGCGATATACAACATACAGTTCGCTAGGATGAACTCTGTGCGATAAGGCAACACAATGGAAATGGTTCAACTGAACAAGATGTGTGTGATACGCGGCAAATAGGTCCGTAATCAGAAATGTGTGCAAAGACTAATAATAACAGAGACGATTGCTGCTAAGAAGCCGTGTGATTTGCTCTGTCTACAGTAGAATAACATGTATATATATATAACTGAAATAAACATCCAATTACATAAGCGACTAGATCATTCGCACACACATCAATAAACAATTGCATGCATTTTAAAGTAGGATAAATGATCGTCTAGTCATCTACTTCTTGTGACGTTCTCGCCACTGCTCAGTGGCTCGATCCCTCGTCTGGGGTCCTCATGTCAACGACCCGCCTGTACATCCCGTAGCTTGTGTACATGTCCTTGGCCGCGTACTTGACGTGTTCTTCATCCAGTCTCTCATGCCAAACACTGTGCCAGGCGTTCTTGTCCTTCTTGCTCTCTTCCTTCATCTTCATGTAGTAGGGGTCGATGATGGCCGAGGCGAGGTCATCCAGGGAGTTCAGTTTGTTGTTGTCGCTCCCCCAGACCTTGTAGTGGTGCTGGATGTTGACAAGATTCGGGCATTTCAAGCCCGAAACCTTGAGCGCTTTTAGATCATTGGTGGTGTCCACCGTAGCAAAATTGTAGTCAGAGCTGTTAATTAACCTGGAGAAACGCTCGCAAGGCCTTGTGGCCAGGTGGTAGTGTTAGACGAGGATGTCATGTCGCACGCACAACTGGGCGACGACAACCTTCTGATCGTGCCCGGCACGACCCATGGTGTACTCGAGGTCGAAGCCGACCACTTGGTACTTGTCCTTGGTGAGGAACTGGTCCATAGTTTGGATGGATCTCTCCACCGAGACCGGATCGTTCGTGTACACCACCGAGAGAGCCTTCCCCCTCACGTGGGTGTCCACGACGTGTTGCATGGTGAACTGCCCGCCGTTGTCGTCGTCGGCTGCTGGGAGCGCCATTGGAACCTCTAGATGTCCTCTCTGTATGTGTACTCGTGGGTGTGCTTATTGTGTCATGTGATACGAGAGATGAAGGTAAATGGCCGCATGAATAAAGGGGGGCCGGGCGGCGTGGATTCTCGGCGCGTCCGCATGGCAGTTTTTGTAGCGGGTAACTGCATCGTCGCGCTGTGCCTGGCGCAACCGCTTGCACACGAACGTGCGTGATCGTGCGCCGGCCCCAAACACTGGCAGCGCGCGTGGAGGGACGAGGGCAGAGCACCCGGAGGGACGCGAGAGCAGAGCGCGCCGCGGCCGCCTGAACCGCAAGCAACCACACGCATAGAGCAGTTGAACACGCAGGAAATGGTCGCCTACAAGTTGGCCGACAGTTGCGTCGCTGCGTAGAGAGCGGTCGTGTGCTACTACCTCCGTCTAGTCTATTAAACCAAAAAAAATGTTAATGCATATTATAAAAATTATATAAATGGAAACTATGTTCAAATACGAATCCAACTATATAATCTTTGGTGACATGCATTACTATTTTATTAGTTAAATCATACTTATAAACTAGGATGGGGGTATAGTAGGTAGTTAAATCGCAAACGTTTTTTATTAAACGTATGTGTACGTGGCTTTTCGTCCTCCTCTCGCATGTCTTGTCACCCCGCTGCCGCAGTTGGCTTACAACGCAAGCTTGCGTAGCGCGCGGGGGCGTTCTTTTGGCCAAACGGTGGCGCCAATGAATCATTGGTGAGCCCGTTCCCGCACAACCTCGCAGGTTCCCGCGCAAGCTTCCCGCTCGACTCGGTGAAATCCCCCAAAATTCCAATGCTTACCGGCCTGCTATATAAACCCTCACGGCCGGCGAGCCCTGCGTCACATTTTTCCCTCCCTCCCTGTAACTTATCTCGTCTGCTTCTTCCACAATCGCTAATGGACCGGTCCGTCATCGTCGCTCAGCCACTCCGCCGTCATTAGAGACAACTCCAGCTGAGAGGCTACACCGCGGCGGCGGCGCAGTCCCCGGCGTAGTGTAGTGCGTGTGGCGTCTGTGACGCCCCCGATTCAATCGTACACTAATCATACACGCAAACGTGTACGATCAAGATCAGGGACTCACGGGAAGATATCACAACACAACTCTAAAAATAAAATAAGTCATACAAGCATCATAATACAAGCCGGGGCCTCGAGTGCTCGAATACAAGTGCTCGATCATAGACGAAGTCAGCGGAAGCAACAATATCTGAAAGTACGACATAAGTTAAACAAGTTGCCATAAGATGGCTAGCACAAATGGATACAGATCGAAGAGGCGCCAAGCCTCCTGCTCGATCCTCCTAAACTACTCCTCGATCATCGCCAACGGCTCTTGCGTAGTAGTAGGCACCTCCGATGTAGTAGGAGTAAATGCCGATGGTGGCGTCGCTCTGGCTCCAACATCTGGTTGCGACAACCAGGAAGAAATGGAAAGAGGGAAAGAGGGAGAAAAGCAACCATTAGTACTCATCCAAAGTACTGCAAGCAAGGAGCTACACTACATATGCATGGGTATATGTGTAAAGGGCCATATCGGTGGACTGAACTGCAGAATGCCAGAATAAGAGGGGGATAGCTAGTCCTATCGAAGACTACGCTTCTGGCAGCCTCCATCTTCCAGCATGTAGAAGAGAGTAGATGGTAAGTTCACCAAGTAGCATCGCATAGCATAATCCTACCCGGCGATCCCCTCCTCGTCGTCCTGTGAGAGAGCGATCACCGGGTTGTATCTGGCACTTGGAAGGGTGTGTTTTATTAAGTATCCGGTTCTAGTTGTCATAAGGTCAAGGTAAAACTCCGAGTCGTCCTTTTACCGAGGGACACGGCTATTCGAATAGATAAACTTCCCTGTAGGGGTGCACCACATAACCCAACACGCTCGATCCCATTTGGCCGGACACACTTTTCTGGGTCATGCCCGGCCGCGGAAGATCAACACGTCGCAGCCCTACCTAGGCACAACAGAGAGGTCAGCACGCCGGTCTAAATCCTATGCGCGCAGGGGTCTGGGCCCATCGCCCATTGCACACCTGCACGTTGCGAACGCGGCCGGAAGCAGAACTAGCCCCCTTAATACAAGAGCAGGCTTACGTTCCAATCCGGCGCGCGCCGCTCAGTCGCTGACGTCACGAAGGCTTCAGCTGATACCACGACGTCGAGTGCCCATATCTTTCCCACGTAGTTGGTTAGTGCGTATAGACCAAATGGCCAGACTCAGATCAAATACCAAGAACTCGTTAAGCGTGTTATTTTGAAGTAATCATGACGCCGACCAGGGCCAGGCCCACCTCTCTCCTAGGTGGTCTCAACCTGCCCTGTCACTCCGCCACAAAGTAACAGTCGGGGGCCGTCGGGAACCCAGGCCCACCTCTACCGGGATGGAGCCACCTGCCCCTTCAGCCCCCATCTTCGAACAGTATTATAAGTAATCTAACAGTATAAAGTATATAGCATATGCCCGTGATCAACTCCCGAGTGATCACGGCCTAGTAGTATAGCATGGCAGACGGACAAGAATGTAGGGCCACTGATGGAATACTAGCATCCTATACTAAGCATTTAGGATTGCAGGTAAGGGTAACAATTGTAGCGACAATGACAGGCTATGCATCAGAATAGGATTAACCGAAAGTAGTAACATGCTAAACTACTCTAACGCAAGCAGTAGAGAGAAGGAATAGGCGATATCTGGTGATCAAAGGAGGGGCTTGCCTGGAAGCTCAACCGAGAAGGAGGGGTCGTCAACACAGTAGTCGATCGGGGCACCAGCAGCGGCGTCAGTCTCGTAGTCTACCGGAGAGAATAGGGGGAAGAAACAATAAATACGGAGCAAACAAAGCATCACAAAACATAACGAGGTAATACGCGGTGCCAAGGGTGATCTAACGCAGGGATAGGTGATACCGGCGAAGGGGGGAAGGGAAAGTATTCCCGGTGTTCCGCATTTTCGGATAGATGAACCGGAGGGGGAAAGTTGCATGTTTTCTATGCTAGGGATGTGTGGCGGACGAACGGGCAGCGTAACCGGATTCGTCTCGTCGTTCTGAGCAACTTTCATGTACAAAGTTTTTCCATCCGAGCTACGGTTTATTTTATATTAATTTTAAAAGATTTAAATCATTTTAGGATTTATTTAATTAATTTAATCAACATTATCCAGGACAGTGCACGCTGACGTCAGCAGTCAACAGAGGAGTTGACTAGTCAACTGACGTGTGGGTCCCGTTTGTCATTGACTGTATAGTCTAATTAGGGTTTAATTAAACTAACTAGTTAATTAGATTAATTAAACATGATTAATTAACTTAATTAATTAATTAGTTAATTAATTAATTTAATTAATTAATTAATTAATTATTTATTTTTCATTTTCGTTCTCAGGTGGGCCCCCTCTGTCATTGGCCTAGGGGCATAGCGGGAGCAACGGGTGTTGGGCACCGGCCAGCGGAGCGGGCGGCGCGAACCCGACGACGGCGCCCAGCGGCGTGGTCGAAGCCTCGAGCGGGCGACCAGCCTGGGCGGTACGGCGCGCCCTAGGCCACAGCTGCAACGAGGCCGAGGGCGGGTGCGCGAGCCGCGCGGGCGGAGGCGGGATCAGGCGGAACAGAGCTCGAGGCACACGGCCGTCAGCGATGATGCGAGCAGGGCGTGGCTGCTGCAGTAGCCATGGCGAGGCGGCGCGCTGGCAGCCGCCGGTGGGCGAAGGCCGCGCGCGTCAGCGCGCAGGCGGGGAGAGGCGACGACGACGAGGGGCGTGGAAGGGCGCGAACCGGGTCATGGCCATCGGCGTGCAGGCGCGTGTGGCATGGGTGTGCGGCGAGCAGAGGCGAGCGGGAGGAGCGGCCGAGAGGGCGCGGCGCGGCGTGCTAACCGTGGCCGGAGCGGGCGCTTGGTGGCGGTGGCGCGCTTGTGGCGGTGCAGCAGGCGCGGGACAGCGCGGCGGCAGCGGAAGCGCGCGCGCGACACGGGGGGGTTCGAGCACGTCTGTGAGGAAGGATGCCAGGCCGGGGTCTCACCGGGGTTTGTAGGGACGGGGCAGCGGGGCGCGAGGAGGGCGACGGGGACGACGACGTTGGAGAGGAAGCAGGCCAGCGAGGAGGAGCTCCGGCGACGGGCGGTGGCGGGGTCCAGTGAGGAGGCCGTGGCACGGGCACGAGGGAGGGGGGGTCATCGCCGGCGGGTGGCTCGTCCACCGCAGCAGGGTCGCCGGGCGGCGGCGTCGGCAGTCTCCTCCCTCGTTCTCGATCCAATCGGGGGAGAGGGGGAGATATTTTGGAGAGGGGGGAAGTGACGGTGGGGTTCGGGGTACGGGAGGAGTGGGGGTGGGCCTTGGCCCAGTTGGGTAGGCCAGCTGGGTCGGAGCCCAGTGGGGGGGGGGGGTGCTTCCTCTTTGTTTTTTTGTTAGTTTAGTTTTTTTGTTTTGTATTTTCTTTTCTTTTATTTATTTACTTTTCTGTTTTAAATCATTTTAAATTATTTAGGCTTTTTATAAAAATGTGTTTACTACACCATATTTATCTATGTAATATTTAGTACAAACCGAACATTTTTATTTTAATGTTTGAAAACTTTTATTATTTACCAAACTTTGAATTTGAATTTTGGACCGGTTTTGATCTAACGATAGATTAGCAGCAGTAACCGTGGTGACGTGGCACCATTAGCATGGGATCACTGTAGCTTAATTATCCGGGCGTCACAATTCTCCTCCACTACAAGAAATCTCGTCCCGAGATTCAAGAGGGGGACTAATGGGGAAAAGATTTGGTTACGAAATTCTAACGAGTCTTCTCGGCCTAGGTTGCTCTTCCCGAAGAGGTCGATCCATAGCATTGATGTCTTCATTCCTATGCATCAATGCATCATGATGAAATTGTCGTCCTTCCTTCAAGAACTCCATCGTACTTACGAAAGGATAAGGGGGTATTACGGAAGAACGGACCGCTACAATGTTTGCTTATCTAGTAGATAACATCAGGGAAGGTGGCAGGAAGTAACCCTCGAATTGAAACTTAAGACATTATCGAGAGCAAGTAAGAAGGTGCAAAATAGAAGTTTCAAGCGCATAGACAATCGTTCGTTGCCTGATACGAAATGTGACAGGGATTCAGAGCAATGGGAAAGTATTGCGTCTGGTACCAGAATAGATCACTAGGCAGGTGGCCCGTGAATCACATACGAAGTCAAGCACGAGGAATAACTTCGACAACAGGGTGTATAGGAGAGTCAGCTTTCGATCCTGTGGAACTGTGGGTTCTGGGCCCTGTCGGTGTCAAAACCGGCGGATCTCGGGTAGGGGTTCCCGAACTGTGCGTCTAGGCGGATGGTAACAGGAGACAAGGGACACGATGTTTTTACCCAGGTTCGGGCCCTCTCGATGGAGGTAAAACCCTACTCACCTTGATTAATATTGATGATATGGGTAGTACAAGAGTAGATCTACCACGAGATCAAAGAGGCTAAACCCTAGAAGCTAGCCTATGGTATGATTGTTGTTCGTCCTCTGGACTAAAACCCTCCGGTTTATATAGACTCGGATAGGGTTAGGGTTACACAGTCGGTTACAATGGTAGGAGATCTACATATCCGTATCGCCAAGCTTGCCTTCCACGCCAAGGAAAGTCCCATCCGGACACGGGACGAAGTCTTCAATCTTGTATCTTCATAGTCTAGGAGTCCGCCAACGGTGATAGTTCGCTATCCGGACACCCCTAATCCAGGACTCCCTCAGTAGCCCCTGAACCAGGCTTCAATGATGACGAGTCCGGCGCGCATATTGTCTTTGGCATTGCAAGGCGGGTTCCTCCTCCGAATACTTCATAGAAGATTTTGAACACAAGGATAGTGTCCGGCTCTGCAAAACAAGTTCCACATACCACCGTAGAGAGAATAACCTTTGCACAGATCTGGCGACGTATTCAGCGGGCGTGACATCACACCACGGCCAGGCCTTTATCTGAATCGTTTTCTTTGTCCCACCTCAGCGTAGCGTTTAGCGAGGGGATTTCCTTGGCACGTCTTTATCAAAGCGGAGATCGTGCCCCCTTATTCCGGGATTCTCATCAATACGGGCGTGGGTAACCCAGTCGTGCCGTTGGCACGCCTCCTCCATCGAAGGCGAGTCCCGAACGGTCACGGGGAGGGCTCTTGGCATTCAACCTCTTTATAACGAGACCAAGGCCCACTCCTTTCTTTCAATCTCAATCGAATCCGCCCCTCGCCTCGAGTTCCAACACCCAAAGCTCCAGATTTAGGCGCTTCGGACCTTCAACGATGTCCGACTCCGACCTGCACGGCCGGTGGATGTCTTCCTCCGTCACGGAAGAAGGTGTGCTAAAGCTGAGAGACGCCAGGTATCTAACCGGCGAAGTTTCGCATAGGCTGCCTGCCCAAGGGCAGGTTATTCCCACTCTCGAGCCCGGTGGGAGCATGGTATTCGTGTCTCACTTCCTTCGGGGTTTAGGCTTCCCGACGGACCCCTTTGTGAGGGGGCTCATGTTTTATTATGGGCTGGAATTCCATGACTTGGATCCGGAGTCCATCCTTCACATCTTGTCGTTCATTGTCGTATGTGAAGCCTTCCTCCGCATTACCCCTCACTTCGGATTGTGGCTCAAGACCTTCAAAGTGGAGCTGAAGATAATCAAGGGGCATCAGGCAGAGTGCGGAGGGGCTGTTATAAGCAAGAATGCATACGCTCCATGGCCCGAGGGCTCTTTTCAAGAGGAGCTCAATTTATGGCAACAGGAGTGGTTTTATATCACCGCTCCCAGGGGCACCAAATGGGCGGCGCCACCTGCCTTCCGCTCGGGTCCTCCACTGCGGCGAGCGTCATGGGTCAATAAAGGGCTCGACTGGGGGCCGTCCAAGGACGTACCTCTGTTGCAGGGCCGTATTCGAGAACTTCGAGAGAGGGAGATCAATCTGGTCGTAGTAGCGCAGCTCATGCTGATTCGTCACACCTTGCCCTGCAAACGTCGCCCCTCCGCCTGTGGGAGTTTAATCCGGAGGGACCACGAGCTCTCCAACATTTTATGGGCGAACGCCCATGGAGATGTACCAACTGTTCTTGGATCACAAGCAATGTGTCCGGACTTAACCGAGGGCAGCGATCTGAGCTGCAATCGCCCGGATACTCAAGTAAGTAGTCCTGTACCCGGACATGCTATCCGCATATTTATCATAAACTTGCCCTTAAAAGAGCTATCCTTTAAAAAGGAGTGGATAGCAAAAGCAAAACTGATTAGGTGTCCGGCCCCCCTCCCTGAGACCACGCCGGATCCTGTATTAACCAAGATGCTAGACGTTGTGCCCTTTGAAGAAGGCGAAGGGGGGAACAAGGGAACTACTACGTCCGTGAAGGAGGCTATCAAGAAAGGGGGGACCGAGAATCCCTCCCTCCAAGGGGAGAATAGGACCGCTTCTGAAGATCCGGAGACCAAAGCCTCGAAGCAGGGGAAGAAATCTTCACCAGAGGGTCCTCATGGCGGAGATGCCCCGGCCGCACTATTTCCCCAAGGAGATCAGCCCTCCCGCGAGCCGTAAGTAAAGGGGGGCGTTTTTTTTAAAGAGAGACATCCCCGTTTTATTTCTGAAGGTAACCGAAAGTTTACCTTGTAGTTCGGATCTCGGCCCTTCGCAGCAGAGCTCGTCTTTAGGGAATCTTGGTCCGGAGATGATGGAGAGCGAAACGCCTCCGCTTGCCGTACCGTCATGCGAGGTGGGCGACCCTGAGGTGTCGTCGCGGAGGGCTTCTTCGAATCCGGCGGGGCCAGAAGGCAGCCGTATGTCCCCTCAAAGCCCTCCGTGTCCGGCCTTCGAAAAAGGCCATCGGACGAGTCCGGCACCAACGGGTGTACGGTCGGAGGAGCTGAAGGAACTGCTCGGGCAAGCGTCTATCTTGAAAGATCACCGTACGTTAATGGGTACGGTGATTGAAAGGATTTCATCCGCTGAGAGCGGATTGCATGAAGCCATCGTGAGTTTACTGACGGGTTTTGAGGTACGCAAAATGATGTACCTTCTGACAGTTTTGCATATAAAATGCGCCCTGTATAGATAGTAGCCCCTGAGACTTGGTGCGGTGTAAAAAATGACGGCTCGCCGAGGATCATAACCCCAGGTATAATATGCACTCTTCCTATGTAGGTGGCAAAGCGTCCGGTGGCTAGCCGGGCTGATGAATTTGCCGAACTGAAGCGGCAACTTGACGTGGCGGATGCGGACATCACGCTTGTTAATAAGCGGCTTGACGAGTCACAAGGTATGCGACTTCTCCGAGGACACCTGGTAAGGGAGCTTGACGCTCATGCCTGACAACATGTATGCTTAATGCAGATGGTGCCGCTGCGATGGAGAGCCTTCGGGCGGAGCTCGCCCGAGCCAAGGAGCAAGCCAGAAAAAGTGATGCGGCTGCCTTAAAGGCGACCGCAGAGCTAAAAGCCAAACAGGCTGCTCGCTGCCGAAGTAAGAAAGAAATGGCCGAGATGGCCGTGAAATTGAAGAATGCTACTGACCGTTGCGAGCTTCTTGAAAAAAAAGATCGAGCGAAGCAAGAGGACCTGAAAAAGGACACCACCGAGGCCAAGGATACTCACTCTGCGATGAGAGCTATGAAGGAGGAGCTACGTCAGGCCGGAGATATTGCGGCTGGAAAGCCCTTTCTGCTGCGGAGGAAATTCACGGATCCTAAGTACGCTCAATTGGACCGGCTGTGGGGTGCGGAGGATGCTTATCTGGACTTGGCGGCGAGTGCCGCAGACGCATCCGAACACTTCCGAGGTCAAAAGGATCACGAAATGGAAGAGCTTTTTTGGTCACAGTTCCATAGTCCGGAGCGTCCACTTTCGTTAACTGATCATTTGGCCGAATGGGCTGAGCTGAATAGGTTGTCCGGACTTGCCATGAAGGCTGTCGTGACTCATCTGTGGCCGAAAAGCCCCAAGCCGAAGAGTTATTTTGGCTTGGTGCAACAGTTCCTTGGTGCGGTGCCGCGTATCGATGCAATGAAGCGGTTAGCATGCATAGAGGGTGCGCGGATGGCTCTTGCCCGTGTCAAGACATACTGGGCGGAGATGAAGGCCACCGACGTTGCATCCCAAGATTCGGACAGAAGCCGAGTACCTGCCGAGCACTATTTTGAGGAAGTCCTGTGGGACGCTCCTTTAATAGAGACGCAGTGCTCGAAGGATATTATGTTTAAATGACATGTATGATTTGTGAAAACAATGTTTCAATATAATATAAGAGCTTTTATACTTGTGCATTCAAGTATTAAAACACCTCCTGTGCGACCGTTGATGTATATGTGTATATAACCTGAAAGATGGCAGTCTTCGGCTTCAGCCCCCACGCACATAGTGCGGGGGTGTTTGCAAAAAAGGCGCATTTTCACACTTAATCCAACGTCTTGGTCCTGTAAAGGAGGTGATAGCGTAGCAAACTAGGCAACTGGACTATAATGCTTTATCACTTTCACTTAGCCATAGGAGTTCGATGGTGGGGCTACTATATAGCCCCTAGGGGCACCGCGCTCTCCCGAATTCGGGGCGCGTATGTGCCTGACCGGGAAACGGTCCTTCGTTAATGCGGGGGAATTCTAAACATTCTGGTGGGTCATCGAGTGGTTGACCAGTCTCACGCTATATCATGACAGTCAGTTTTAGCTTTCTCCACTGAGGTGCTCAACCCGGCTCAACCGGGGCACAATCGCAGTGGTTCTCCCAGCGCTACCTTAGCCAATATAACGGAACGTAAGGTACCAAAACATGGGAGCCGGGCAAACCCAACATTTGACCAAAGACATGATTCGGAGCTGATGCATATAAGGCCTAACTCGAGACGCCCAACACTCCCTAAGGTATTCGGTCTTTATGAAAACAGGCCGAATAATGCCCTAAGCCCCCGTGTCCGTGCACGCATAAAAAATTCTGGTGCGGCCGATGCCAAAACGCGAGCCTCCTCCTAGGTTATAGCAAGAAACCGGGGGATGTGTATCAACAAGAGACAGTAAAAAAGGTTTACGCAGGGTCTTAATCTGAAAAGAATCCTTGCAATGGGTCCCTGTTGCACGTCTGCACCTATGTCTCCGTTGTGCCGTATCCTGGACGGGTGTAGCATGGTGTTCATCTGTAAAAGAGAAGAACTTAGTTGAAAAAAGAAAAGATCGTGCGAAAAAATGTACTTTATATTAAATAAACAGAGTACGGTTTGAAAAGTGAATAAAATTGACCTTTATTGTCTCTTGTTGTACATGCGTGCAACCCCTTATACGGGGGTATGCCGCTAGTAGGCCTTTATATGTTTACGCCGGACTCGTCTAGCCATGTCCAGGGTTCGAATGACCTATTCAGGTGCTTTGATTAGCGGAGCCGGATTAGTGTGGGGCTGTCAAGGCAGTCTCACGTTCTTCCATGCTCGAGTGACGCTTGGTACTCCCTTTTAATGAGATGATGCCGCGTGGACCAGGCATTTTAAGTGTAAGAGATGCATAATGCGGTATTGCGTTAAAGCGGCGGTAAAGCTTCACGTCCCAAAGATGGTGCTTGATAGCTACTTTCGAATGGGGCGATGTGGAAGGTTAACTTTTTGCGGCGGAAGTTTTCGGATGACCCGAACACAACTTCTAGCAGTAGGGAGCCCGTACAATGGGCATATAGGCCCGGCATTACCCCTTTGAAGGAGGTGTTGCTACGGCGAATTTTGGTTGGGTCTATCCCCATTTTGCGGATTGTGTCCTGATATAGCAGGTTTAGGTCACTACCTCCGTCCATTAGGACTTGTGTAAATTGGAGTCCGTCGATTATAGGATCTAATATCAAGGCAGTCCATCATGCGTTCCGGATACTTCCAGAGTAGTCCTGATGATCGAAGGTGATTGGTTTGGACAACCATCGTTGGGACTCTTCTGGGATAGACCGTGCGGCGCGTGTTTCTATGGGCGCCGCTCTGTTTTTCCCTTTTGTCACTTGAAGTGAGTTCACTGTTTTGACTTTTTGTGGGAAATTCTTTTGTATTCCGGTGCTCTGCTTGTGGGGTTCGTCATCATCCTCGCTTGGTGTGTCGAGCCCCTTTTGTTCGGCATTGAGTTTGCCAGACTGCTTGAAGACCCAACAATCTCTGTGGGTATGGTTTGCAGGCTTCCCGGGAGTACTGTGGATTTGGCATATTTTGTCCAAGATTTTGTTTAGGTTGGATAGCTCGTCGCTGTTGTCCTTGAGGGGCAGTTTTTATGATTCCGCCGAGCTTCGAATCCGGCGTTGATCGCCGTGCTCTTCGGCTGTTTCCCTTTGTCCGCACTTTGGTCCTTGCTGCGTCGTGGTTTTCCATTTCCATCCCTGACTTCGGATGTACTTGGGTCACTGGTACTGCATCTTGCCAGCCAACTATCCTCTCCCGCGCAAAAGCGGGTCATGAGGCTTGTTAATGCAGCCATTGTTCTCGGCTTCTCCTGGCCGAGGTGTCTGGCGAGCCATTCGTCTCGGATGTTGTGTTTGAAAGCTGCTAAGGCTTCGGCGTCCGGACAGTCGACTATTTGGTTCTTTTTGATGAGGAACCTGTTCCAGAATTTGTGGGCTGACTCTCCGGGTTGTTGAGTTATGTGACTTAAATTGTCTGCATCCGGAGGACGGACATAAGTCCCTTGAAAATTTGCCCGAAAAGCATCCTCGAGCTCTTCCCAACTTCCAATGGTATTTTCAGGGAGGCTTCTGAGCCAATGTCGGGCTGGCCCTTTGAGCTTGAGGGGTAAGTATTTTATGGCGTGGAGATCATCTCCTCTAGCCATGTGTATGTGGAGGATGTAGTCCTCAATCCGCACTCTGTGGTCTGTTGTTCCGTCAGATGCCTCTATGTTTACGGGTTTGAATCCCGCTGAATTCGTGATCCAAAGACCTCATCGGTGAAACACAGGGGGTGTGCGGCACCCCTATATTTGGGTGTGCCATGATATTCGGATATTTGGCGTGTTGCATTGCTTGGTAGAGCTTGCTTTCTCGGCCCATATATGGACCTAACTGGGCCATCCTTTTGTTGCGAATCCTTGTGCGGATCGCGTGCAGGCTTGTGTGCGGCGTCGCTTGCCGCTCCATTTTTGCCATGTGGTCGTCTATCCGACCGGGCGACCTCTTTGTTCTTTAATTGCGGGGGCTCTACGGCCTCCTCATCAAACTCGGGCAGTAATTTGCGCTTCGGGTAGCTCTTCGTTTGGCGACTGTCGCCGTATTTCCCTGCGGTGTTGAGTACTTTGCTCCATCTGATTCTGAGTGCATCTTCTGCTGTTTTGAGCTTCCGCTTCTGCTTTTTCAGGCTACGCGCAGTGGCGATGAGCCTTTTGTGGAGGTTCTTCTGCTCCAACAATTTGTCCGGCGTGAGATCGCCCGCATCGTTATCTTCGCCGGGACGGGTTGTTTATCCAAGTTGTCCTGTTCGGACGGTTGCTCGATAGCATGTTCGCCGTCCACCGGTTCGCCTTGCTCTATGGCTGGGTCTCGTGGCTGCCGTCTTTGTCGGCGGGACTTGGTGCGGCGTTTACGCTGCCGCTTTGACCGCTTTTCGAGGGATTTATCCTTCGTAGTGTCCCGTTGTTCCTCGTTGTCACTTCCTTTAGGTGTATCCACCATGTATACGCCGTGGGATGAGGTGGTTGTCCAAGATCCTATAGGTGCTGGTTCATGGTTGTCTCCTACATCGTCGTCCATACCGTCGATGTCTTCGGAGTCAAAATCGAGCACGTCGTTTAAGCTTTCGACAGTGGCTACAAAGTGGGCGGTGGGTGGGCGTTGAATTTCTTCGTCGTCCACATCCCAACCTTCCTGACCGTAGTCCGGCCAGGCCTCTCCTGATAAAGAGAGATACTTTAGTGAATTCAGGATGTCGCCAAAGGGCGAGTGCTGAAAGATGTCCGCGGCAGTGAACTCCATGACCGGCGCCCAATCGGATTCGATTGGCGGGCGCTGGAGGGTTCGAGTCCGGAGAGGAGTCCGGCACCTTGGAGTCACGGTCTTCGCAAAGCGATAGGGATGGAGTTCGCTCAATCGCCGTAGAGATCGTAGCCCCCGCTGGGCGGTGTCCAACCGCCGTCCTCGATCGGCGGAGTCGGCTCCGAGCTAAGGGTCGGAGCGGACGCCGGTGCGGCCTCCGTGGCAATCGCTCGCGGCAGAGCTAGATCGTGCCCATCGAGACAAAGGCGCGCGCTTGGCTGTGGCTCGAATCGCTTCAAGATCAAGTCTCCACGGATGTCGGCCGTGTAGTTCAAACTCCCAAATCTGACCTGATGGCCAGGGGCGTAGCTTTCGATCTGCCCTAGATGGCCAAGTGAATTGGCCCGCAGTGCAAAAAAGCCGCCGAATACGAAGATCTGTCCGGGGAGAAAAGTCTCACCCAGGACCGCGTCGTTGTTGACGATTGAAGGAGCCATCGGGCCTAAAGATGACGACACAGAGGAACTCTCAATGAAAGCACCAATGTCGGTGTCAAAACCGGCGGATCTCGGGTAGGGGGTCCCGAATCAAGGCCAAAGCGGATGGTAACAGGAGACAAGGGACACGATGTTTTTACCTGTGTTCGGGCCCTCTCGATGGAGGTAAAACCCTACTCCTGCTTGATTAATTTTGATGATATGGGTAGTACAAGAGTAGATCTACCACGAGATCAAAGAGGCTAAACCCTAGAAGCTAGCCTATGGTATGATTGTTGTTCGTCCCACGGACTAAAACCCTCCGGTTTATATAGACATCGGATAGGGTTAGGGTTACACAGTCGGTTACAATGGTAGGAGATCTACATATCCAGACGCCAAGCTTGCCTTCCACGCCAAGGAAAGTCCCATCCGGACACGGGACGAAGTCTTCAATCTTGTATCTTCATAGTCCAGGAGTCCGGCCAACGGTGATAGTTCGGCTATCCGGACACCCCCTAATCCAGGACTCCCTCAGGCCCACCATGTGGGTTAAAAGTAGGAAGGGCGGTGACGTCTTGTATGACCATGTAGGCAACACATGTCAGCGGATAGCCTGTCAGTTATGTCGGCAACAACGTCGGTACCAAGGGCGTGGGACGAAGAGAACCATCTTCCTGCTCGTTGAACGAGGGGGACCAATAGGCAAAGTTCTCGTCCATCGGTGGTTACCGGAATGTCCTCAACAATAGTAACGGGGTCTTGCTAGCAGAATTGTACACCGAGGTGTTTACATAAGCAGGAGAATATTACTCCTTAGATCATATAGATCACAAGAAACGTTAACCCAACAAATGGAAAGGAAAATATGATTATCAGATTAAACAGAACAATGGAAAGGGAAAAATGTGTTTAAACACATATTTCAGGGATATATCCTTCCCAAGGACAAGCAGAGTATCATATCCATGATAGGATAGAAAGTAGAATACCATTTAGGTAAGGGGAGAAAAATTTCATGACATTACCCATACAACGGTGTTAGGATAAATGCTAAAGAAAATTTAGCATTGTGCTTCAATGTTCTTGTTGAAAATCGGAGTACCATAGACATGCTTCGAGATAGCATTGACATGCTCATCAGGTGAAGATCAGACTTTGGAAACACAAAGGGATCCATCAGGAATAACTTGTAGAATAAGTATTACAATTTCCTCATGGAAAGAATGGATAACCTTGCTGAAAAGGAATCTATAACAATAGGGCCTCCGGCCAGGTGTGCTAAGACGACATCACCTTACCGGGTCACATAAAGACCAATGTTATAACTCTTGGAAATATGTTCCAATCATCACATCTTACCGAGATTCAGATGTGACTAGTGTCTGGATACCCCAGTCTCAGGGTGGCTGAGAAGAAAAGGTGCAACACAATTGACGAGTTAACATAGCAAGATTTTCGGAAAATAAAACTATGGAAGCGAGTTCCGAAACAAGAGTTCATCATTAAACCAAGGAGAGGATGAGGAGGTGCACTACGAAAAAAAGACACATCCATGACATTTTGTGCCGAACGAATTTTTTCTGTCATACATATGACACTTCTATGACGATAATTGTGACAAAACCCTGTATCATCATAGATGTGGTGGGCTCCTACTTCTATGACAAAAAATCATGATGTAAAATGGGCTTTTCGTCCCTGGCGGGCCGGAGATGCAGCTGCATGGCATTCTTTGGGCCGTCCATGATGGAAAAACCATGGTAGAAGCGAGGGGAGGAAAATTTCGGGAGTTCCGGTTACGGTGGGAGGTCGGGGGCCGAAGCGATGCGCTGCTTTCTCGTGACACGCACGCTGCGTGTGCGTAGGCGTTGGCTCTAATCGAACTCGAAGCGAGGCGCTGGGTTCTAATCAACCCGGCGACAGACCGCTGGCTACGGGTTATCAACCCGAGCGATCGATTGATGGCTGTTAATCAACCCGATGGAGCGATTCTTCGCCATCGCTGCTAATCAAGCCGATCGATGCTGCCTCGATGAACGATGGCGTTGCAGGCGGGGGGTTGGATGAGCGATGAGCGTGGCGTTGCCACTGGATGAACAGGCCCCCGTAGTGTGGTGGAGGGCTGGATGAACAGTAGACGGTGGAGGGGTGCCCATGGAGGGGTGGTTGAACAGGACCCCGTGGTGTGGAGGGCTGGATGAACAGTAGACGGTGGAGGGGTAGTTGAATAGTAGCCGGTGGAGTAGCGCGCGGTGGAGGCTGGATGAACAGGAGCCCATGGAGGCCGGAGGAGGTCGACGGTAGCCCGTGGAGGCTGGAGGAGGTCGACGGTGGAGATGAACAAGATCCCGTGGAGTCCTGCTTACGTGCACGCCACACCCCTCCCGATAAACAGGACCCCGTTTGACCGTAGGGAGGTCCGTTTAAATCCGTTTTGGCGATGCCACACCCCTCCCGATCAACAGACCCCGTTTCGACCGTAGGGAGGTCCGTTTGGCCCGCTTTTGCGGTACGCCACACCCTCCCGATCAACAGAACCCCCGTTTCGACCGTAGGAGGTCCGCTTCCTCCGTTTTGCGACGCCGCACCCTCCCGATCAACAGGACCCCTGCTCAATGTAGGAGGTCCGCTTCCTCCGCCAGCGGTACGCCAGCCTCGTTTCCATCGCCTGTTCCGTCCAAGCCCTCCCGATGAACACGACCACGCATTCCGTTCCGACCCAGCCGGTTGGCTCCCCATGAACACGACGACGACGTTGTTTCTCCGTTCCGACCCAGCCATGTACGTATGCACGAGTAGGCGTTCGAGACCCTGCCCGTATGTACGTCGCGGGTCAGATTTTCTTTCTTGCACCCCGCTGTGCGTGCGTGTACATGCCACGTCGCGCGCCTCTACTACGACTCGTGCGCGCCTCTACAACGACCAGTATGTACGTACACGTTCGCGACCAGAATGATAACGCTACGTACGCTTCGACCAGGTGGGTCCTGACTGTCAAGCACTTCCTTGCGTGCGAAGATGTAGCTGGTGGGTCCCAGCAGTCAGGGGGGCGAATCGTTTTTTTGCCCGGACGCACTTCCTTGCATGCCAAGATGTAGCCGGTGGGTCCCAACAGTCAGGGGGCGAATCGTTTTTTTGCCCGGACGCACTTCCTTGCGTGCGAAGATGTAGCTGGTGGGTCTCAGCAATGGGGGAATCGTTTTTGACCGGACGCACTTCCTTGCGTGCGAAGATGTAGCTGGTGGGTCCCAGCAGTCAGGGGGGCGAATCGTTTTTTTGCCCGGAAGCACTTCCTTGCGTGCGAAGATGTAGCTGGTGGGTCACAACAGTCAGGGGGGCGAATCATTTTTTTCGCGAAATACGGTGGCCCGTCCGGTGGGTCCCCGCTGTCAGGTGGAGGAATAATTATTTTGCACGTAATAAGGAGGCACTTCCTTGCTGCGGCCGTGGACCAAGCTGTCAGCCTCTCCACATACAGTCCACGTCCGATGAAAACCGTTCCTTGACCACGTTGACCACGCCGCGCCGAGAGCACCAGGGCGGTGGACGAAGGCGAGGCCTAGGAAGGGGACAACGCGGAGCCAGTGAACACGCGACAGTGGATGCCCACGCGTAGAGGAGTACGAGGGTTCACTGGTTCGCTGCGATGTGAGGCTGCCGTCGCCGCAGAATAACAGGGGGTGTGGGTGAGTAGAGGGATGGCCTGGCCAGTGGTGGGAGTAGTAGGGGGCGGTGAGGCCTCCGCCGCATCGCAGCCGGCCACGGGAGGCAGGAGCACGAGGAACGACCGGCGCTGGTTTGGGCGGCTGGAGCAAGAAGACCAGAGGTTGAAGAAGCAGTTCAGCCATTCGATGGACATCGTACGGTCACTAGAGCTAGAATCGTGCATATTGACTAAGTTGACAAAGCCCGCCGTCCCCGTCAACTTAGTAGGCCCACAAGTCAGCCTCCCACTATACTGGGTCCCAACTAACAGGCGGAGTATTCATTTTTTTTGCGTAATAAGGAGGCACTTCCTTGCGTGCGAAGATATAGCTGGTGGGTCCGAGCTGTCAGCGGCGGTAACGTTTTTTCGTGAAATACAGAGGCCCTTTCGGTGGATCCCTGATGTCAGGTGGAGGAATCATTATTTTGCGCATAATAAGGAGGCATTTCCTTGCGTGCGGCCGTGGACCCAGCTGTCGGCCTCTCCACGTACAGTCCACTTCAGATGCATGTCGGTCGTTGACCACGTTGACCGAGCAGCGCCGAGAGCACCAGGCGGTGGACGACGGCGAGGCCTAGGAAGGAATGACACGAAGGCAGGGAAGACTCGGCGATTGTTTCCCACGCGGAGGGGACTACGATCTGAGGGTTTACTTGGTTCGTCTGCCGTCGCCGGAGAATAACGATGAGGTGTTGGTGAGTAGAGGATGGCTAGGCCAGCGATGGGAGTACTGAAAGGCGGTGAGGCCTGCGTGGCAGCAGAGCTGGTGGGGAAGGAGGGAGCAGGCAGTCCACGGGCGCTTGTTTGAGCGGGCCGGAGCAGAAGAGCAGAGATTGAAGAAGCACGACGGCCGTTGGATGGCCATCCAACAGTCACTGCTTGTGCGTCAACCTTTTTTTAGGGAAGCCTCAAATCATTGGAAAACAGCATACAACCCATCTGCCATTATTTCTAATAATTCACAGCCCATTTGCTAATTCTTAAGGTTTTTTTGGAGCCCATATTCTTCTTGTTAGCATTACAACCCATATTGTGGCCACGGTTAAAAAATTATACGAAATTTTGCATATTTCGGTGCGATCCGAACTGTTTTTAATCCCAAAATTTCGACTCACATTCAAACTGATTTAAAAAAAATAAATGTATATCAATATAAAATCCAACAAATTCTCCACACGTAAAAATTAATGTAATTTAAAATCTCGAAATGAAAAAAATATATTTGAAACTAATTGCCGGTTTGATGTGTTTTAAAAATGTACAATCCATTTCTCATTACTGATGGGCCATTTTCTCGGCCAGCCGAATGAAAGCTCTCCTCGCCTTGAAAGATTTGCAGCCCAACGTGCCTGACAAAGTGACTTACTTGGCAAATCACAAAAAAACTGGGTTGTGGCCGTGGACCCAGCTGTCAGCCTCTCCACGTACAGTACTCTTCCGATGGAAGTCGTTCCTTGACCACGTTGACCACGCCGCGCGGAGAGCACCACGGCGGTGGACGACGGCGAGGCCTAGGAAGGGGACGACGCGGAGCCGGGGAAGACGCGGCAGTGGAAGCCCGGCGGTGCGGCCCATCCAGTGGGTCCCTGCTGTCAGTTGGAGGAATCATTATTTTCCGCGTAATAAGGAGGCACTTACTTGCTGCGGCCGTGGACCCAGCTGAGACTCTCCACGTACAGTATACTTCCAATGGAAGTCGTTCCTTGGCCACGTTGACCTTGCCGCATTACGTTGCATGCATGCGTCCATGGGCGTGGTGCGTCCCCACTGTCAGCCTCTCACGTACAATCATCTTCCGATGACTCTCGGTTGTTGACCATGTTGACCACACTGCGTCGGCGCACCTGCATCGAACGACCGGAGATGGGGAAGACAGGCGGTGGAGTCGCAGATGGAGAGGAGGGAAACTTCATCGGTTGGTCTTGGCGGCGGCTGGCCGTGGTGCCGCCCACGGGAGACAGGAGCAAGAACAGAGGTTGAAGAAGGAGCACGACTGTTGGATTAACATCCAACGGTCCAGCTGCTAGAATCATTTGTTGATTAAGTTGACAAAGCCGTGCGTACACGTCCGCTTAGTAGGCCCACAAGTCAGTCACCAAATCTGATGGGTCCTAGCTGTCAACGGGATGAATATTTTTTTCGCAAAACAAGGAGGCACTTCCTTCCGTGCGAAGATACAGCCGGCGGGTCCCAGCTGTCAGGTGGAGGAAACCTTTTTTCAGCTTAATAAGGAGAAACTTTCCTTGCGTGCGACCATGGACCTCGTGGGTCCCAGCGTCAGGCTCTCCACGTAGAGTCCTCTTCCGATGACTCTCGTTTGTTGACCATGCCGCACCAAACACAGCGAGGCGGTGGACGACGGCGAGGCCCCGGACGGGAACGACTCGGAGATGGGAAAATGCGGAAGTGGAGTCGCAGATTGAGAGGAGGAGAAGGGTTATAACTGGTTCTGTTGCGGCTTGTGGCTGTAGTCTGTGGAGAATAACAGGAGGTGTCGAGGGGTGGAGGGATAGCCTGGCCGGCGGTGGGGTAGCGCTTCGCAGCGATGCATGCTAAGCAGAGCCGCTAGCTGCCGGAGGTCGGACCAGGCGGTCCCAGCGACGCTGGAGGAAGAAGACGAGAGATTGAAGGTGCATGCCAGCTGTTGGATATAAATCCAATGGCTGTGGATGACACAATCATTTGTTGACCAAGTTGACAACGCCCTGCATAGGCTTCGACCTATTGGCCCACATGTCAGCCTGCAAAAATGTGGCATATATTTAACCCATGTTTTCTAGAATGTACAGTCCATTTGCTTTGGCTGGGTGAACAAATAATTTCGCGTCAATCAGGCCCATTTATATTTTCTAAGAAATCCGAGCCCATTTGCACTTCCTTGAAATACACGAATTAGGTGGGCTCGTTATATATATAATGTTATGTTAGAAGGAGCAATTAATATCAAAGAATAAACCGGAGAGGCACATTATATATATATAATTAAGAAATTAGCGAGTTATTGCTCAAAATAAAAATGAGCGTGTTATTATTAAATTGGTCCTTCAAAATCTTCTCAAGTTTTTTAAGCAATCACCAGGATTTTCCTTGCCTGTGAGTCAAAAACAACCAGGATTTTCCGTTAAACATTTACTTTTATAAGTTAATAACACGTGGGATATTTTTATAATGTATATATAAGTCTCTATAAAATATACGATAATAGTAATAATATAAATATATATAATGTGGTTAGAAGGGAAAACATAAATTGGACACATCATTACTTTTATAAGAGACCTCGTTTTATACCCCACAGTAGGCATACTAACAAGTTCACACACAAATACAACAGAAAAGGTAAACATTCATATCAAACTCAGGTTCATAGGACACGTTCATATTCATAGCCAACATTCACTATCAACAACTCAAAAGATCCATATATACACAAGCTCAACATATCTATGCATCCAAATGATTGATAGATCACACGACAACATTCATACATAATTCACAAAAAGATTCAAATATACACATGTTCAGTATGTTTATGCATCCAAATGATTGAGATCACAGCCAATATGATCCATGGACGAACTTTAATTACCTAGGGTACAAACTGGTAAATGGTGTTCAATCGGAGGTACTTCTTGCTAAAATTAGTTCTTGTACGAGTAAACTTTCGAGTACATAAGAGGCAAAGATGCATAATCTGAACTTTGCTTGAAGGTTTATCCTCAAATAGTGGCCTTGTGCCGAGGGAGGTTTGAGCAACTTGGCCACTACTTTCATCCAACTAGTTTACTGGCTCATCTTGGTCCTGTATCTCGCCAAAATTCTACATTGCAGACGAGAAAGGAGGCGGTTGAGAAAATGAACCACCCAAATTTTTTGTGCAGTTCAACTGAAATGGAGCATCCTTGGCGTGCAAACTGATTAAGTGCCAGATGAATATACGCGTCAACCAACTTGTCTGGAATCTTTGGACTCCATGCCATATAGTTCGCTACCATATGTGCCGATAACCAAAAGGCACAAGTTGGGACCAAAGACTTGACTGCGTTTTTCTGGGCTATGCACCAAGCAATATTTTTGGCGTTCACTCTCCTAATACTTGGAGTTTGACAATTGGTTGACGCCGGTTGATACTCGAATGAATATAGGCACTTCTTGTCAACATCGATGCTTGTCTGAGTGAACTTTGGAGTACATAGCAGCAGCATAAGTACCTGTCCATCTGATCATTTTGTGCAGTTCTACTGAAATCACCCGATGTAATGATTTGCGTGCGAGTTTAGGCTCCAAATTACTCCTTTATGAAATCGGCAAACAAAGAGCACAATACCAAATTACCAATACATATGACAGGCACAATAATCAGGATAAAGACCAGTACCAACCTGTGTGAGGTAGCATATCAATTACTATTTCCTTTGACTAGAAGCCGAGATAAGCCAAGCGACTGACAGCAAAGGAAGAAAGCAAGCGGAGATTAGCGACAGACAGGAAAGGATGGAAGCTGCCGAGGCAATGAAGCACCCAAAGTTTTTGTGCAGTTCCACCAAAATCAAGCATCCCTGTTGGCACATATATTGAGAGAGTGAGATTAGTGTAATAGTGGGACTAGTTGATGAAACATACACTAACAAATAGAAGCACCCTCATTATCTTAATGTGTAAAGTTAGCAACATAGTAGTCTTGCTTAAAGAGAGGTATTAGTTTATTTAATCAGTGCCAATTAGCTCAACTCAACACTCAAAGCATTGCCATTTATCATAGGTTGCAAAAATTAAAAGTGCAAAGATAAAGGAGTTTCTCATGACAAAGATGTACGATACAAATAGAGATGATAGCAAACTAATATGGATGAAGGCCTTAGGCCCATTACCAACCTGAGAAAAAAAAGCTTATTCATGTAGTCCCATAAGAGATGATAAAGCACTCACCGGAATCACACAATAGTATATATATTTTGTGCACTTCAAATGTATGGTTGAAATCACTCTTGTTTACCAAAGGTCTTTGAGATTATATCGAAGATTATCAAGAACTTCCAGCAGAGTTAAAGCAATCGGCTGGGATACAATTCATTGTATTGTCTTGTGTAGTTCCACTAAAATGTATGATTGGCACAACATGATCCCTGTTTGCACAAGTAGGAACAAGGTGAAACCTTCATTAGCTTAGTGAGAAAGGATAGGAAGACATTAGCATATTACTCAAACAGTAGCATCAAATTCATGATGGAAAATACGCAAAACATTGCCTCATTGAACCAATGGCAATAAATTGACATGCAAAACAATAGAACTATTATGTCATGACACTAATAGTATTCCCTCCCTACTCCACCACATGATTCACCTCCATAGAGAAATATTCACACGTACATGATTCAGCATAGGGTCCTACTAAAGATTTGTTTAACTCCAACAGGAAATTAGGCAGTAATAAATTAGTGGTACTTAAGTACTCCTAATTAATTAAGTGAGACAACAGAAGTGGAAGGGCTCCTGGAGGATCGTCTCACATGTAAGGTAGTCATTGCGGAGCCCTTGAATGGCCTCGACCGAGGCCTCCGGCTTCAAAGAAGATCGCCTTGGCACTGTTTATTCTTCTTCTTCTTCCTCCTCTTCATGCTCTGTTTCTATTTCTCCTCACCAGTTGGTGAAACCAAGTACATGATTGGCCTTCTAATTCAGAATTGGTTTTGTCAGTGTGGGAGTACAAGTGTACTAGTAAAAACAACATTATTTTCTCATGGCAGTGGGAAAATAGAGATGAACACATGCATTAAATATCATTCTTACCTAAAGGAAGGTTATGGCGCCAATATGGATGATGAGGATTGGAACACAGATCTCCCTTTGTGCATTTCCACCAAAATGAACCAACTGTTCCATTCTGACATTCCAGTTAAACAGCACAAAAGTCACTTCTTTTAAGAAGAGTTTTGTGCAAAGGCACCAAAAGGTCACAACAAAGAACTGTGTGAATTGGATATCCTGTTTGCACAAAAGGCACAGAGGAAACAGTCGAGTCTCAAACAATTACAGGCAAAAACATTTGGCTAAACTTGTCGAGTCTCAAACAATTATAGGCAAAAACTGTGGCATGGCTTCATTTTACCGAGGACATTATATTAAGAACAACTAAGGCTGCGTTCGGTTCACGTGTTTGGTGCAGGATTTTCAGAGAACACAATACGGTATTCTTTCCCTTCCAACCGCTTAAACACGGGAAAGGTGAATAGTGTTTCATAGGAAAGCTGGTCTGGTAGTAATGATTCCATAGGATTAGAAACATCCACGCTGCTCATTTTTGGGCGGAAGCCCGAGGCAGCGCTTCGCTGCCGTCGTTAGACAAAGGTTCTTTGTCTTTGTGTTTGCCGAAATAAAAAAAATCAACCTATGTGTGGTACGTGAGGTGAGGACAAGAGTAGTCACTGTGCAGCTGAATAAACAAATAGCATCTCATAATGCCAAGCATGCTACTCTAAAAAAGCAAATCTGTACATTTCGTAGTCCATCCGAACACATTCTCTTGAGAGTGTCCTCTGGTTCGCTGTTTCATAGTTTTATACGTACATTCCTTTCCTATTCCTCTATTTTCATCAAGATCTATGTTTTCTGCCCCTTTATTCCGATCGGAGCCTAAATATTTGGTATAAGGGCATGGGACAGTGGGTGCACCAGCAGTACAGCACCATGTACGTAAACAGGGGCATAAAGTGGTGATTCATAGTTTGTTGCCCCGAGAAACAAACATCCAAGAAACATATCTGGGTTGGTCCCATTTTTGTTCACTCTAGCCACCTACTCCTATGTGTGGATAGCAAATCTAGTCCTTGTCATACCACTGTGTACAGCATTACCCCTATATTTCCCTTTTCGACCAAGAGACCGGTTGGATGACCAGTCTGTACTACTTTCACCCCCTTTCCTTCCTGTTTGTACCAAGTCCGATGTACATACTAAAATTTCCCACCCCCACTTTATTTCTTGTTTGAACCAAGTACTCCCTCCGACCGGAATTACTTGTCATCAAAATGGATGTGTCTAGAACTAAAATACATATAGATACATCCATTTCAATGACAAGTATTTTCGGACGGAGGGAGTACAAGATTCGACTCCATGAAGTAGCTTTACCTCTAACAGTAGAAAAAAAAGGTGACGTTGGACCATCCGATCGAGAGGGGCTGAGAGGTAGAAAATGATGCACATGCAACAACGCAGCGAGCTGGGGAAGTAGAGCTAAGGCGGTTTCGAACGAAGATATACCTGAAGGTTGTCGGGATGTGGATAGGTGGGTGGCGGGAGGCCGGATCCGCCCACGGGCAACGACGAAGGGATCGGAGGACCTCCCGCAGTGCGGCCGGCAGTGGGTCTCCTCCCTCACTGTCGACGACGGCCTAAACGCTGCCCCTCCTCCCCTTCACCGGCGGAGGGGGATACGTCCGAATCTGTAACCAGCGGTGAGGATAGAAAGCCAGTGTTTTTTGAAGGGAGAAAGACAGTGTTACTACCCCTATCTTGTTTAGATCCAGAGAGGATGAGAGTATGTGAATAGAGCAACCCTAGCAAGCAAGCGCGGAGGCTCCGACCTATATATAAGTAGTGGGGTAGTTTTCCTTTTTCACTCCATCAAAACAATCGTTTAAAATTGTGTACTACTACATGCCAGGTCGCGGTTTTTTAGTTGTTGATTGTTTTTTGAGATAGCTACCCGCTTGTTCCAAGTGGTGTTATGGTGTGCCAGGCCGCAGTTTGTATCGTTCAAGTCTGGTACTACAAGTCCCTCCATTAAATGAACAACCACCCCCTCATAAAAATTGTGAACAAGCCCACGGTTAAAATTAGCGGAAACGTGGGTTGCCCCAACATGCATTATTATTTATATTTTCTACTCCCTCCTTTCCTAAATTCCTAAATATAAGTCTTTTTTATTAGCCACACCTAAGACAAGATTTTTTTTATTAGCAGTGAACCCCACATGTCGTAGACACAAAAATTGTGGCAAGATTCCCTTAGGCAAGCCAAAGTGTGTCTAACAATTTGAGCAACTCAGGTTAGGCAAGTGTGGCAAGTGTGGGAAAAATAATGTGGCAACATAAGACAAACATAGTCACAATCCAAACAGCCCCATAATTTTTGTGACATGCATGAAAATTTGGTTAGTTAAATTTATAGTCAAAATTTGGCAAGGTGCATCAAATCAACACATGCAAGTATCAAAAGGAAAGTCACAAAGATGCATGCATGCGTTGTAATCCCTCCTTTTCAAAATATATGTCTTTTTAGAGATTGCAACAAGTGACTACATACGAGTAGAATATGTCTACTCCTACATACGAAGTAGCCCATTTGAAATGTGTAAAAAGACTTTTATCGAGTGCAGTGCTTTGATGTGTCGCGTCAACTCGTACAAGACCGAGAAATTTGATTACTACGACGCCCTCTCCCTCGCGGATTGAGCTCCGGTGCTTAACTGCACCTACCTTTGGCTGCATGACAGGAGGGCCAACCACCTGTTGGGCCCACCTATCATAGACGCAAATGTAGGAGCAGTAAGTAGAAGCTTTCGCTACATGCTATCCCTCCCGCACGAGGTGGACAGACATGCAACAGTGGATTCGATACTGTAGAAGTAGTAGTAGCATCATTGTTCGTCTTCTCGAAGAGGCGAAGAGCCAAGCGCAACCCGAACGTGGCAGTTGCGAACGCTCGTGTGGTGCGGTTCCTTAGAGCACGCATATACTAGCTAGGCTCTTGGATGAGACAAAATTGCTACTCCTTCCTTTCCGGTTTATAGTGATCAATTCAAAAATATCACCAATCAATGTAGATGGTGAGTGGTGGAACACAGTTTGTAGTTTTGCAAAAGCACCTAATAAATGCTCCTGTTTTCCTCAAAAAATTATGTTTATCAATGCATTAATTGCAATGCATGCATGCATAAAGTACATGCATTGGTCAATTTTCTCTTAATACTTGCATGCAATGATTTAATGCACCTTGGAATCTGAAAATGTGATGGAAAACAACCAAATTGAGCCTTATAAAATGGAAAACATAAAATTTTGAGATAAGCCCTATAAACCGGAAAGGAGGGAGTATTGTTTAACAATTAAACTCCATTATCCATTGGTTGATACTCATTCTGCATAGGTCCACACGCTTAGCACCGTTTCCTCCTGGGGTCACCAATGTTTATTTGCTAATTAATAGCATTGCATGCAATGAACTAGCCATTGCAAGTCATTAAAAGCATGCACACCTCTCATCTCTTATTGGTTGATATGTCAAGAAACAAGAAACAAGGTAGAAGTTAATGCACCGCGCCTAAGTGTTTTGGGACTATTTGGTTTTCGTAAGATGACTTACACACCTAGATGGAGGGAGTACTATAGACCTGTAAACCGGAAAGGAGTATTTGCCTTTCTAGATATTTCAACAAGTGACTAGACTACACCATGTGCAGTACCCCCTACCTTCCGGTTTATAGGGCTCAAATCTCAAATCTCATGAACCAAGGCATTTTGCGATTGGAGGAATGTATCTCGTACTTTACAAAACTACCCTAATTAAACTCATGCATTAATTACGTAGTTCTATCGTTTTCCTCTCCGCCTTGGTCGCGGTGCACAATATTGAGCACTCCTATATGACTACCCGCTCTATCTACATGCGGAACATTTCAAAGCATCCGGCCCGCGTACATCCACCAAATCACAGCGAGGTGCTACAGTCGAGACTCACCTGTCACCCTGGTGTGGCCGTCATGACCCGTCATATCACAAAACCCACATCTTTACCAGCAGTGGTAAGGTGGCCTCCAATTTGGACTGGACGAATCAACCATCGTTTCATTGGAACGCCCGTTCAAGCCCTTTCTTCCCTTTTTTGAAGAAAACCTCACTCCAGGCTACTCACTTCTGCCATTTTTCTTCTGTACCGATGAAGGAAAGGTGGGCGAATCAGTTATGCTGCTATATTTTCATTGCAATAATCTTCTTTTTGCGAAGCACCGACCGATTCTCACATCCTATTCTTTTCCCGTTTTCATTGCGATTGTGGTTTCGTTTCGATTGCTTTTTGTTTGTCAGTTCATTGATGGATCCTGGAGCACTAGGCAAAGAGTTGCCGTCGGACAACTCACTGGAGACAGCGATCTCCAGGAAGCGAGCACCGACCAACGAGTTGACCATGTTGGAGGGCCAACCCATGGAGACGAAGAACTCCAAGAAACAAGCACTGGCCAAAGAGTTGAGGACGTTGGCGGACGAACTCCTCAAAGAAAGTTGGAAGAACAGCAATGGCCCCACCATGCCGACCCCAGGAACTCTGATTGCCACCTATGTGAGGCTCAAGACCGAGTTTGAGGAGATAGTCGCCGTTGAGAAGTAGTATTCCCCTGGCAAGGTGATGGCCCCCATCGAGGATTTAGTAGATGGCCCCGGAGGGATGAGATCCCCGGTGACTTGCACAAGGTAAAAAATAATGGCTTATTACCATAGTTGTGGTTTTTGATTATTTTCAATGTGCTTGCTAATATGTTAGGGTTGTGCAGGTGCCGGTGGTTGTCCTTGATGATTCCGATGTCGTGGCCCGTCCTGTTGGCATCGCCCCGGAGATCGATTCCGATGCCGCTGTCCATCCTGTGGACATCGCCCCAGAGATCGATTCCGATGTCGCGGTCAGTCCTGTGGACATCGCCCTAGAAATCGATTCCCATGCCGCTGTCCGTGCTGTGGTCATTGCCCGAGAGATCGATGACAAGAAATAGTTGGTCGCGCTAATCCTTCAGGGTAGTTTGCATTGCCTTGTCTTTAATTACCAGAACGATGCATGTTATCAAACCATCTTAGGGCTAGTGAACTGTCTTGTGTGGGCGGATCTTGCTACTTTTGTTTGATAGTGAATCATGTGATGAATCATGCGAACCCTCTCCGAGTTATGGAAGCAGATGTATCCTCAACAGCTTTTGATGTAATACATGGCATGCTTAGATGTAAGTTTGAACTATTTATCATATCAGCAGGGCTTGTTTGATGATTCTTGGTGTTAGTAGGCTAGCTACTGTGCGAGCTATAGTACTTGCAAAACACTCACCGAAGAGAAACGTTGGGGCTGATGAGCTCGTGGTACGCTTATACTTATCCCTCGTCGATCGACCAATAGCCCTAGCTCCTAAAATTGTAGGCTTAGCGATCGATCAGACAATAGTCGACATACATTCAGGCCTCATTTGGTTCATAGGGTAGGAAAATCGTAGAAAAAGTACAGAGAACGTGCAACACAAAATCATAGTAGTGCAGAGACATACTCCCTCCGTTCCAAAATAGATGACCTAGGCGGGCTAGTTTGGCCGAGTGGGTTTCAGTGATATGACGTGGTACAGTGCCGTCCAGTCTTCGCGTGTGGTAGCAGTATTGCGGGTACAGTAAGTTTTCTTGAAGAAGCGGAATTCAATGAAGTCATGATGGTTCCTTCGTCCGAACAACTTACAGTGGGAAAGGTTGGGCCTGCGATACGACCGGGGTAGACCAGGATAATTTTGTGCATGGCAGGTGGACCAGGATGGTCGACGTCCCACATGTCGGTGAATGAAAGTATTCTTTTCGATATAGAGGACGAGCAACGAGCATTCATTGTTTATTTTTGATGAAAGCTATTGTCTCCACTGTTACTCCTTGACTTTATCAATGACTCTCTCTCCTCCACATAAGCGGGGACTACTTGCTATGCATGCAGCGGGCAGCTGGCGTTTTGAGGGGCCAGGGCAGTGAGAGCGGCTCCGGAAGCGGTTCGGACTCCAGCATGGCCCACCTCACATTATCACCATATATTTCTTGGAGTCCGTCTTGGCGGTGGTAGGCGATCTCTTCTCCCTCCCCGTTTCTCTCTTCTCACCGACGTCCGCCGAAAGCGATTAGATTTCGGCTATCGACGGTTTATTCAATTACGGTCCCACATGTCAGTGAAATTGCAAGACAACGCGTGTCCCCTCTGGTGAGCGGCGTGCGAGCCGGACTGTCGGGGTTGCGACGCGTACGAGTCGTAAGTGTGCCGCCTTTTCCTTTAGAACTTGCGAAGCGTAACATTTTCGCGTGATCGATCGATAGAAATCCAGAACAAAATGACGAGGGCGGTGCTTTCCCGCTTGTTAGGCGGGCTAGTTCGAGTGATATGACGTGCTCTGATGCCGTCCACTTGCTCCATTTTTATGTAAGCAAGAGTTTACACTCTTACGCGGGAGGAGTGCGAAACACCGCAGATCTGATTTTGATCGAGGGATAACTGTTCCCTGCAAAATAATGGAGCACTGTTAGTGATTATAGTATGATAGTTAGGGCATCTCCAGCGCTGGCCCACAAATTTACACCGGCATCTGTCCGAGGACACTGATGGATGCCATCCGATGCTGCCCGCATACCTTTCGACAACTATATGAACTAATCGGACGAAATTCGTGCAAACAAAGCAAATTTCAAATTAACCAGATGAAATTCATTACATTTCGAAAACTTTTCCTACAAACAGCGCGAAAATCATTACATATTTCGCACAAACCGCATTTAAAACCTCAGTAAACCTAATCTAAACGATCGCCGGGCGCCGACCACCATGTCCGGCCATGAACCCGAGAAAGCCGGCCATTGCCTTTGCCTCCTCCTCATCCGCCTCAATAACCTCCTCCTCAGGAGCACAAGGTTTTGAAGATTTCCGCCTCCACGTCACCGTCAAGCGGCTAATCGACCGCCGATGTTTACCCCACCAAGCTTGGCGTCAACTGAGTGGAGTAGAGGTGGCCTTCCCGGGACCAGAGCGGCGGCGACCTACCGTGTACTACTCTTCTTCGCTGCCGGCTGCGCCCGCGGACGTGCGCCGGCTTCATTCTCGTGGCGGCGGAGGGCGGCCGGGGGGGGGGGGTGCCGGAGATCTCCTTCGTTTGCTCCTGCGACAATACGTCGAAGAGAGCTTTGGAGCGCGCCCGGAGCGGAGCCGCCGATGTCCCTTGTCTGCTCCTGCGAAAGTACGTCCAAGAGAGCTTTGGAGTGCCATGAGGCCATGGTTGAAGTGGTGCCAACATAAGGAAGGGACTGGAGGAGAATAAGTGTGGGTCTTTGGCTATGGCTGGGAGCTGGGGTTCAAGTTAATATAGCATGCGAATGGCAATGAGCCGCGGCAGACGGATGGACAATTGGCGCTGGAGTAGGTTCATCGGGCGTGAATGCGGAGTAAATACTGTAGCTAGCAGTACTGCTGGTACAGTAGTTTTCTTCAAGAAGCGGAATTCAACGAAGTCATGATGGTTCCTTCGTCCGAGCAACTTCAAAGTGGGAAGTGGGCCTGTGATTTGACGGCTCATTAGTCATTGTTACTGCGGCGCGATGACCTGGGTGACTCTCCCTTGGAGTTCTGCGTGCATGGCAAGTGGACCAGGATGGTCGACGTCCCACATGTTGGCGAACAAAAGTATTCTTTCCGATATCGAGGAGCAAGGAAACCGCGTGGTATAGTATCACTGCTGATTGGTTCGCAAAAAAAAATAGTATCACTGCCAATTTATAATTATCTTTTATTTCTGATGAATGCTAGCGTTTCAACTCTTACGATGAAGGGTGCCAAACACGGCACGTGCTGGATGTCCCACACGTCAACGAAAGGAGTGGGACATGAACAACATGGTAGAGCCCAGCGTAAAAAACAGCGTGGTAGAGTGTCTCCACTTCTTCCTCTTCTGGGTCGGAGACCACACGTAGTAGTACTTAGTGGTATGAACGGTACAAAGTGCGACCTGGAGAGAAAGACACGTCTAGTTGGAAGGTCTCGGGGCATACACGTAAACAAATATAAAAGTTAATATGTGCCTCCAACTAATATAGTAGTAGTAGAGTACTTAGGCACGTACTCCATAACATTACCGTGCATTGCACGTACAACATTTAGTGGTAGTACGTAGTAAGAGACAAATGCCGCCTAAGATTTCCCTTCTCGACCTACTTTTGGGTGTTTGGTAGAGTGTATGGAGGGTGCATGAGTCCACACTAGTTTAGCACAAATACACTAGAAGCATGCATGAAGAGAGCATGCATGAAGAGGAGTGTTGAGTTGAGCATGCATGAAGAGGGAACAACTATGCTGAGACGAGAACGCAACCAAACACACCCTATATGCCACGCATGTTCATACCATTTGTGCCTTTCTACTTCACTTACTGCGCTACATTACTCAGGTTCGTACGTCCACTCCTGGGTACATGTCCGTCTTGTAGTTCCAGTCCCACGTGTTCTTCATATAGATGGAACGATCCTTGCATAACACGTGCACCTTGATGCTAGATGTCTCGCGTGTTGGCAAAAGGATGAACAAAGCTCACGTAAAAAAATAGAGTGGAAGAACAAAGATTCCGGACGACCGAGAAGGAGGAAGGAACCTCGTGGTGGAGCTTCTGCACTAATAATATTTAATATTATTCAGCGATATAAAATTAACCAATCATCTCCAAAGTGGACTGGAAGAGTACGAAACACGGCAGCCCAGTGTAGTAACATCATACTAGTACATGGCTAACCCACGCTATCACCATATTTCTTGGCTTCCGTGCGACACCTATCTCTAGTAATCCAAAGTTTCAGACGCTTCTCCCTCCTCGTCTCTATCAAAGTGCGGCAGTTTGGCGTTTCTGCCGTCTATTGAGGTCGGTTAACTATCACATGTTAGCGACATGCCAAGAGCATTCTAAAAAATTCCTTTCACGTTCTCGCTTTCAAAAAGAAAAAAAAATCCTTTCACGCATTTAATTTGCCTGTATGCTTTGAGCGACTTGCATGTCCTATACTGCTTCTGCTTGATACTATAACTTAGCTAGAGGTTAGACTAACTCATGACTAACCCTGAACTAACTGTAGCCAAAGAGGTGTTTCGGTGACAGGGTTAGATTGACAATAAATGCACTTCATGGAGAGAGAAAAGTGATTTTCAGTGGTCCCAATGAGAACTATCTCCGCTAGCACCTCTTGGTTGGAATAGTTTTTTTGGTGGGTTCGGTGCAACTTGCTCCAATTTAAACCCTCATGCTTGGATACTTTAGGGCTATTTGAGCCCCAACTAGCTCAAACTAACTCTAACCCATGGATCCAAACAGGGCCTATGGCCAGTCTCGACGTGGAGCAGTCACGTGCCCCGGGAAGCAGCGCTCTCTCGGCCGTCGCGCCACTTCAAAGCCGGCGCCAGTGAGAGGTCGCCTCCGCTCTGGCCGGGCATTAATGCGGCACTGACGCTCTAGGGCGACGCTGACCGTTTCACACGGGAAGCGCGCGCTGGCAAGGGAGTATAGGTTTTGAACCGTTTCAGGTGTAGTACTGGTAGTTTGCAAAACTACTCAATTATTGCACTCAGTTTCCTAAGAACTTGTGGTAAAAAACGTTACTCCATAGCCCGCTTCCCTTCTCCTTTCCTCTTCCACCGCCCACGCACGTCCGCGGGAAGCGACCGGTCAACCCTTATATAGGAGTGCTAGCACAAAAAGATGCATGCATCACCACTAAAATTTCCATACTAAAGCGCCGCTCCGGCGGAAGTATGGCGTATGTTGTTACCTTCGGCCGGCCCATGGCTACTGGGCGATGGCGACCAGAGAAGAGGCGGCGGGAGGGGTATGAATGCAACTACTGTTTGGGTTCGCCTTCCGGCTTAAATAAATGCGCAGCATCACGTGTACCCGCGGGTGCACAAATTGTAACATACTCGTGTCTGCTTAAGTGGGCGTCCACGTAATCGTGTGTGTCTCAGATGAGAGATTACGAGAGACAGAGTGCGTGTGCGACTCTACTCTTCGGACATGTACTCAACCTTTTGCATCGGGATATAAGTATAATGGTATTTACTTTAGCTAGTGATTTACGTGGCCATGTTAACGTGGTTGTGTCAAAAAAATGTCACTTCCTGCTCATGATTTGCGTTATATAATTACAAGCAAAATTCTCGTGCATTGCATGGAACATCAATATGCATTTTTTTACAAAACACATGTTGTGATTGACCCATGCAGGAGTAATCCCATGTGTAAAAACTAATGATATCTCAAGAATTTTATCGGAAAACTGGTATCTCGAGAATGTCATCAAAAAAATGAAAGATAAGGCGATGAGGAGTGGAGCGTGGTGGCGACTGGTGGTCGGAATGGGCGGAGGCATGGGGATGGATTTGGCGCCAAGTGCAGCGGCCACCATGCATGCTAGATTGTTCGAGACTTATTCCTTTTTAATTGCTGAGCAATGAGGTTGCGGGAGATAATGATGTGGAGAGAGGTGCGGGTATCTTTTGTAAAATTATCATAGTTTGCTTTGTATCCGTCAGATATAGATCATACGGTCTGTATTACAAGATGGCAGGCACACCATCATCGCCAAATCGTTTTTTATAAGGGTACAAATGATAAGTTTGCTGACTACTAAATTAAAGTGGAATTTGTCCATGTTATGCAAGTAAATAAAGGTGATTGTTTATCATACGGGTAATGTTGGATGAAGGGTGGTAGGAACAAATGCTCCGCCTAGAGCATGTGTGTGTGAGATGGAGTCTTAGTGTGTGTATGGGGTGTGTGTGTGTGTGTGAGAGAGAGAGAGAGGAGAGAGAGATGGAGTCTTAGTTTGTGTGTGTGTGTGAGAGAGAGATGGAGTCTAAGTGTGTGTGTGTGGCGGGGTGCGTGTGTGTGTGTGTGTGTGTGTTTGTGTGTGTATGTGTGTGTGAGAGAGAGAGATGGAGTCTTAGTGTGTGTGCGTGGGGGGTGTGCATGCGTGCGTGTGTGTGTGTGTGCGTGTGTGTGTGTGTCGCGGGGTCCTCTGTGGCGGATGTAATTGAAGTGTGCATGGCTTCATCATAGAGAGGTGATGTGTATGGCAGAGGCCACCAACGATGGGGTGCGAGAGAGAAAATGCCCGTAGAGAGGGAAAAGAAGGTGCGTGCGTGTGAGAGGAGTCGACATCAAGAGAACGTGTTTGTTCGAGAGACACTGAGGAAGACTACTATATATCGATGGTGCATGTAGGCGGGAATTAAACAAAGGGATGGTCTTATTGGTTTCGGGGATATAGGGGAAGAGTGAGAGGCGCTGCTGGGGGTAGCTAGAAGGAGATTGTTAAGTGTGAGTGTGTGTTTTACCCATCTAGGCGGAAGTTATGTGCACAAAAGAGGAGGACGATTCGATGTGGCGTTAGGATTGAGGGTAATTAACTACATATGGAGACATAGAGACCTTGAACGTGCATGTGTGAGAGGTATGCATGTATACGTGGGATGTGTGTGTGTGCGCGCACGCATAATCGAGATAAAAGAGAGAAGACATAAGTCATAAGATCAACGACATGGGAGAGACGGATTGGTATGACAATATGCATGCATGTGAGAATGCAGGGAAGAAGGCCCGACAATTGAGCATGTGTTTTTGTCTTTAAGAGATAGTGGCGTGGGCTGGAGCATGCATCTATGGCGGCAGAGGGGTGAGGCGCAACGATTGTGCAAAAGAGATCAACCTATAAATGCATATGTATGGAGAGACATATATAGTGTGGGTGATAGGAAGCAAGACTGCAAGCGAGAAAGAAATGTTGACGGAGAAACTACAGATAGATACAGAGATGGAGATGCTAGCTAGAGGGACATCCGCTAGTTTGGGTCTTGGAGATGACCGTCAGGTGGTTCAAAGGGTGAAGTTATATATGTGTGTGAGAGGGCACTTGACTGCATGTAGAGAGAAACATATGTAGTGTGCGTGATAGGAATCAAGAGTGAGGGCAAGAAAGAAGGTTGATGGAGAAACAGATAAATAGAAAGATAAAGATGCTAGCTAGTGTGCGTTAGAGATAGGAGTCGAGTGGATCAGAAGGCTGGGTTATGTGTGTGGGTGTGAGAGAGATAGAGAGAGGGTGCATGTGAGTCACATACAAACAGATATCAGAGAGAAATGAGATCCAGAGAGACGGAGTTTTGTGTCTGCGAGAGAGAAAGATATTTCACAACGAGAGTGATAGCTAGAGAGACATATGAGGGAATGCAAGATGTCTCTAGGGAGAGAGGGTGTGTGTGAGCGACATACAAAAGAACAATGGAGAAATATGAGACCCTAGGAGATAGAGTTTGTGTTTGTGTGTGAGAAAGAGATATTGAAGAGGAAGAGTTGTAGGTTCTCATATCTAAGAAGCAAAAGACATGTCTGTATGAGGGGTGTGCGAGTGGCACACATGGGAATAGTAGAGAGAAATGAGACACTGGGAGACAATTTTTTGTGTTTGTGTGAAAGAAAGAGATTCCACATGGAGAATCATAGTTAGAGACACATAGCAGGGAGCGAGATATAGTTAGAGAGAGATAGAGTGATGAAGGTCGAGGGAGAGAGTACCATCAGTGTGTTACGAAGATAAAAGATCATTGTCGACATACAGGTAGCACGAGAGATACCTGAGAGACGATGAACGCGTATAGGTCCGGAGAGATAGTCCTATATAAGCATGAGCGATAGCTATATGAGATGAATATCTGGATTAAAGGGATTCAAATATTTAAACTGGAGATCACGACATCACTAATATCATAACGCAAATTGGTGTATCAAACATGCATATTCATTTGAATTTGGGCACACGTGTAATGTTATATAGTTTATCAATATTGGTGATCCATAAATTCTTCAATTACAAACAATGCATGGTTTATATGCAATTAATGTCTAAACGGGATTACACTATATGTTGCGTGTGTGAAACACATTATACATGTTTGAGAAGTTAAAAAACCCGCATGAAACACACATTAATTGGAGACAAGTTAGCGAGGAATGCATACATTTGATTTCAACATAAAGTGGTTTCAAATATTTGAAAATCCAAATTGATGGATACAACCTTATGAATCTGAGATCATGCCATTTGTAAACCATATTTATGTATAAATGGTGTTGTGCTTTTGGAAGTATATATAAAAAAAGATGTATATAGAATGTAATTCCAATTGAAAATGGATCCCGCCCGAAAAAATAGAATACAAACAGGATTCGAATTGAGTTGGCACGGTAAACGTGCACTCTGCAAAATTTGAACGAAGCGGGGAAAGTCGCAGTAACCGCCCGAAACCAATATCTGTGAGATGGAAATCACTACTGCCTATCCCTGCCACGCAAAGCCTATCTGCTGGATTTCTATAGGTTTCGATAGGGGTAGGTTTGTAATTTCACCCAAACATGACGTAACCGCCTCTCACCCGGATTCATACACGGTGGGCGCCAAAACATAGTGTGTCCTCGGCCGAAATGGACTCCCTCCCCGATTCATATTCATACACGGTGGGTGCCAAAAACAAACTCTCGTCGGCAAATATTCGGTGTATGCGAGATTACCATCCTATCCCCAACTGACTAATGTTGCTGTGATGTAGTAGAAATTTTAAACGGGGGCTAAGTTTGTAAATTTCCTCGCATTTGAGACAAGCGCGCCCTGAATACATGGTTCCCCCCTTCCTCTCTACCTCCCTTTTCCCCATTCGTACACCGTGGGCGCCAAAACACCCTCTCCACCCCACCCTCTTCAGCCCGCCGCTGTCCGCCACCCCATCCACCGCCGTCCTCCACCATGCCGGAGCTGATACCCCGACGCCGTCGTCCATTACAAGAGATCGACCTCTCTCATCCACGCCTTCGGACCGGGATCCTTGCATCCCGTCCTCTCGCTTCATCCCCGCCGTCGTCCACCTTGCCGGCACCGCTCCTACGACCGTCTCGTCCACCGCGCCCCGCCGCCACCGTCTACCCTCCTAGATCTGCTTCCACGCCGCCGACAACCATCGCTACCGTAGCACCGTCAAATTCTCAGCAGATGCGTACACGGTGCCGCAAAAGAAGTGGCACTCTTTCGTATCTGCTCAACTTATTTATCGCAGCAAGAAAATAGATCACCACTGCTTTACTCTGATTTCTTGTCTTGGTTGTGAAGTTTCCTTTGTCCGGTTTGCACCTTTAGATCCGCCATGGCACGCTCAACACTATACTCCCAATGCTTATGGTTTTCCCGTTTTTATATTCCACACTAGTTAAATCACAGTAGACTAAATTTCAAAATTGGGTCGATTTTCAGAGCTCACGGAGTTCGCCGGTGCGATCGAAGGGGCTCTGGTGGTTGTGGGGCCTCGCCGAACGAAGAAAACTTGACGCGGGTGGGGATTGGGGCGCGGGTGGGGGGTGGGGGTGGCGGAGGAACACAGGCGGTGGGGGCCGGTGGTCCGGCCCGTCTGCGATGTTCTCAGTATAGGAAGAATCAGAGACGAGGAAGAAGAAGGGTTAGGAGACGTGGGATCTTCATCCAACCGCACTGAAATGGTCGGACAGACCGGGAGTTGCATTCTTAATGCGCCTGGTTCATCATGTGTGGGCACCGCGCAACCAACATTTTATTATCCAAAATCTGCTTGCTCTTCTTTACCATGTTCGATAGAGCTGGCCTCAGACGTGATCGATAGGCTTTCAATTACTAAGCGGCAATACAACACCGTATTTTCAAGCCGCCCACTTTCCCAATTTATATATCGTGGTTATGGTGTACCCTGTTATGTACACTATGATCTGCCTAGTTGCTGTGTGCTCTTGTTATCATGATTTGGCAATAAACTCTCTATACAGTATATTATGAACCTATCATCTGCCACCTATCCTTACTTCTGGAGCCTATTTTTTGTGTACTTGTGCCAGATTATATAAATGCATGCACCATATTACATCACACATGAGCTCTCTCATCAGAATCCAGTGATAGCACATAAGTGTTTACAGGGGCGCCCCTATATTAGAATATCATCTCCATTACAAAGATAATCTCACAACTATTTATGTTTTCATGGTTCTCAGATATTATACACAATTACAGTGAATATCAGGATCCACGCATCAGAAGAATATTGTGGAACACTACAATGACTTACAAAATTGGCACCAAGGCATTGAGTGCCATTCTGGAAGCAATGAAACTCGTACGCTCCCCACCTATTGATTCTTGTTCAGAACATCATCCTAATGACTATTCTAACCTCGAGGAGTCAAAGGCAGATGGCCTGTCCTGTTCACCCATCAAGGTGCCTGTTCTAATTTGGCAAGGTTTTATTGATTCTTGGCATTATCTTGCATATGTTGTCTTGCATTTCTTTTACTTTGTTGCACCGCCATCTTCTTAGTTTACTCATCATATAACTCGAGATGCCATGCCCATCCATTATCAATACATATTCCATCTGTCATCATACCATGTTTTTCCACTCAAATGCTGTTTTTGTGCATCAGACATCAAAAAGGAAGAGGGTGATTGCCGAACCTGAAGGAGCACCAACAAAGTCCTTGAAAACGTGGTGGTGCCGAGAAATCAGATACGCCCCACTTATATTGGATGTACAACCAAGTGACACAAAACATAGGACCGACTCCACCGACTGTACCCATACTTCATCGCCACACCACTAGCCCCACCACACAGGACCTGCACTCCAAAGAAAAGATATACCGATTTCATTTGCCATAGCACCAGCCGCATTCACGTAAAAAATCCCACTCCAGCAAAAAGTACAGCAAGTCCACCGGCTGAAGACCTATCCCAACTGCAGAGACGACCAATTCCTGCAGATTGGAACCCCATTCCATTTATTCCCGGTTTAAAATACAATGCTTTCAATGTTGTTAGGGACGACGTGCATATATTCCCATCATGGGAAGATTATAATCAAGATAAACACCATTTTCACATCTTCCTGTCCAACTTACGTGTAAGTGCTATTATTCATGGTTATTATTTTCCTGTTTTACATTGATCGAACACATCAATGTTTTACATTACATTGTTGTAACTAGGCGAGGGTCAATCTGGATAGTCATGAAGAGCAAAGCTTGCTTGTGCTTTTCAGGAAGCATTGCAGCGATATCGGTGTTACCTGAGGAAATCACACTTTGATGGCAAGTCTATAAACGAATTTCCGGTGAAGTCTCCTGTACTAAATTTAGAAGACATTGAATGGAAAAACCTTGTTATGCAATCGTCTCGTTCCTGTGATGAGGTATTGTCTATGAAATCACATGACAATTTGAACTTCTACTTTTCCGCATGTGCCTTACGGATCTTTTTTGCAGGAAATCTGCTCGAAGAAGAATTCCGGTTTGAAAAGAATGACAGGATATCGCAAATATGCTGCCCGCTGCTTTGCTCTTGTTAGTACCTGTTGTCCTGTATCACTGTACTTGCATACATACCTGGTTCATTATGTGACAACAGTATGCATGACAGCTTGCTTATCAATTGTTCGCTCCAAATTATCTGATCTGTATGAATGGCTACATTAGTGTAGAATCTATCCAATGGCAATGATTTTTCAGCTCTGCATTGTTCTTGTAAGTACATGTTGTCCTTTATCAGTGTACTTATATTGACAGATAGTTGTTCATGTACCATCACTCTGCAGCTTATTTTCCTTTTCCCTTCATTTTCTACACATCAGATCTATATTTACTCTTACCATAAGGTTGGTACTGAAGAAGTTTAGTAGTGCATTGCTCTTGGCTGTGCCTTTTGCCTGTATCGTTGCACATACATTTATAGCTACTTGGTTATGTAGCATCACTCTTCATCTTATCTTAAATATTCTCCATTTTTTCATATATTATCACATCTATATTTACTCTTAACAAAATGTAGAATAAAGGCAATGCTTATGAAGAAGATTATGTGCTAAACTTCTTGAATTGCCCCCCCCCCAGCGGCATGGACAAGGGCGTGAGAGAGCCGGGCTTCACCAGGAAGGGAAGGTTTTCCTTCTCCAGCCTTCAAACTTTGTTGTGTATATTTGGTTAGGCATGACTGCAACATCTGTTTATTTTTGGTGTTTGCATCAAATTGCATGTTTAAAGTTTATTATGTACATAAACAAAAGTTTGTCCTTCTCAATTTAAGTTTTCAGTTGTACAACTAAGTTCCTTATTCATACCATGTAAATTAAACTATACAGAGCAAGTGATCTTCTTTTGCACAACATGTATGCTTCTGTTCTTCATCCGTAATCCAGTGGTGTGGTGAACCTACCCACTACAAAGACAATGTCATATTCTGCAATGTCTTAACTATGAACAATGTCATATCATTCTACTATTATTTAAACCGTCACTTCATTTTCCAATCTGAAATGGGATAAACCGACAAAGACACTAACCATTGATACTTATGAGTTCTTGATCCGTAATCCGGTGGTGTCGTGAAGCTGCCAACTCCTTCACAAGGTCATTTCCTGCCATGTCTTGACCTGAACAATACCATATTGTGTTAATGCAATTTTAAACTGTGTCACTTTATTCGTCAAGAAGAAATGTGATGAATTGTCAAGATCGATACTTTTATGTGCAAAACATGCCATCTGTCTGCTTGTTTATCTTTCAGAGTGAGGAAGATATAAGTGTTGAACAAGCGCAGTCTCATCATCTTGCTCAGCTGCTTGCGCTGCAGCTCCCCAGCAGGGCTAACCTTTCTTGAACTCTATTGAAGTTTTGTCGGTTTTGTATATTATTTTGTCGGCGTGTTTATTTGCACTGGTGGCGATCTTTGATGCCCAGTGTATGTAATCTGCTGTCTGCTTGTGCTTTATTATCATAGTGACGAACTTTGATGCCCAGTGGATGTAATATGCCGTAATTTCTTTATTGTATAGTCTAGGTTTTTTCTTATTCACGATGCTGCAGTTATTTTACTGTATATATATATCCTGTCTTCGTAATAAACCGGCCAAATCGTAAAATTACGGTACATAATCGGGCCATCATGCAATCACGATGTATGATCCGCATCATGGGCCCCGTAAAACTGGCCCACTAGTAGATTCGGGCCTTTAATAGGCCGAGTAACCCCTGGCCCTCTTTTCACAAGAAAACTCAGTGGGCTTTTAGGAGGCTGAGAAGTAGGTTGGGCCTGAAACGTGCCGACTAGCTCACGGGCCGGCAGCAGCCCGAAATGGACCCGACCCATGATTGTGCGAATCAATTCATGGGCTTTTAATAGGCCAAAGTTGTCTTGGTCCTTGTTTGGCCCAATCAGATATATGCTGCGAGCAGGCCGGATGCAAACCGGGCCGTAGTTAGGCCCAACTATATGACGGGCTTTTAACAGGCTGAAATTAATATAGGGCCAAAATGTTAAACAGGCCCTTAATAGGCCGAAACTAATATCAGGCCAAATTACTAAATGTGCCTTTAGCAAGTGGGCCCAAAAGCATAGCGTCCAGTTAACGGGCCGAATCTGATATGGGCCATAATTGAGCCCAAAGCCTCTTAAAGGGCCGAACCTGATCTGGGCCGTGATTTGGCCCAGAAAGTGGGAGGCTTTTAACGCCGGATCTTATATGGGCCATTATTAGGCCCGGAACATGGCAGACCATTAATGGACCGGATCAAATATGGGCCGACATTTGGCCCAAAACATGGCAGCCAGTTAATAGGCCGGCCTACTAGGGTCCTCAAAATCTTGTGGGCCTACAGCTGGGCCGGTCCATTAATGTCGGCGAATCTCGTGGGCCTTTAGCTGGGTTATGATCCACAAGAATTTTGTGGGCCTTTACTGGCCGCCCATTATGGCACACAAAATCTTGTGGGCCTTTACCGGCCGACCTATTATGGCCCTTGAAATCTTGTGGGCCTTTTTTGGGCCAGCCCATTATGGTCCGCAAAATCTCGTGGGCCTTTAGCTGGGCCGGCCCATTATGGTCCGCAAAATCTTGTGGGCCTTTAGTTGGGCCGGCCCATTTAAACTTGATGGGCCATGCCACGTGTCGACGTATCATAGGCACCTTCTGTCCAATGAGTGGATGACATCTGTCCCAATGATGAGCCGACACGTGTTTCCTCCAGCCAATGATGATTTTACACGTGGAAAATCCCCATTGGTCGTGGTCGATAACTGGTTATCGGATCCAAAACCCGACCCGATAGCTTAACGGTGTTCCGTTATGGTGGATGCCACGTGTCGGTCACCCTTGACGAAAGCACTTCTGTGACGCGCGACTTATCATCATGGAAGTGGACACTTCCGTGATGATAATTTTGGTAATGTCATGGAATACTTCTACGACAACACAGGTGTGACTATCTTGGTTCTGTCATAAAATTGTCATGGATGTACATGCATGACAAAAAACGCGACCTACTATGACAAACACGTATCATCACGGAGGTGTATTTTTTTGTAGTGGTGGCCGATGGTCTCAGCGACAATTCATCGAGATTTCCAACAAGATGGATTTCCACAATTATGTGAACAATGAGATAACATTAGTCAGATCAAATGGTATAATGATGTATGCTCGAGGAAAACATACACAATTAAACATTGGTTGAAAGTGCTTCTGGAAGTAGGGATGAAGTAGCACGATCAATGTTAGAATGGTGATTCAATAATCAATAGACTAAGAATCAAGCTATCAACCATTTACTTCAAGCAATAGGTTGCTAGAAGTTTTGGAATTACACATCACAGTCAATTTGTCGGTATTCTGGTAAGAAACAACACGGTGGCCAGGAAAAGAATGGTGATGGTGATAAGTATCACTTGTATAAAGAATTCTCCAGAGGTGGTGAAATTCTCACGACATTCTTGACATAAAAGATGGTAATACTCCGAGGTAAAGAAGAACAAATGATGGGTAGCAAGGAACTCAAGGTATAACACAAAACACGAACACGTTTGTGTTGGAGGGAAGGCAATATGGTGGTCGATGATAACACAAATCATCAAGAGGAAGGATGGTATTTCTCATCAAGAATTCAATTGGTATCCTGGAAGAGCTCAGAATGCTGATGATGATTAGGACAAATTTTGTTGAGAGGCTCCATGAAGAAGCAATTGAACAGCGGCTACATCAAGCAACATGACTAATGCAGAGAAAGATTATTAGAACCATGGATACGACACCAACTCGGAATCAAGCTTGCTGTTTGAGGTGAAACGATAAGACAAGGAAGATCGACGTAAGCTTAGCTCATCGCCGAAAGTGGTGCTCCGGGAAGAAGGACCAAGTAGCACAGTTAAAATTTAGCACGATAATGATATAGCCGATCAAGCTAGGAATGACTTGAAGGATTAATAAACTCATAAGTAACAAAAAATACTTAAGAGTTATTTTGAGTCGGAGTACGGAATTGATTCACTTATCGTGTTCTTGAGTGACCAATAACTCAGAACCCCGGGGAAGTCTAAAATCGGTGAGAAGCAATACTAGATGAAGACCCATAGGAAGAAACACCGTTCTTTGATAATCTCGAGATAACAAAGGGTAATACTTAAAGGAAGGTCAAAATAGAGGTTGCAGAGATGTATTGATCTGCAGAAGGCAAGTACTTTAACTTGCTCGAGAAAAGGAATCAAAGAGTATCAATATGGCCGGAACCATGGTTGCAAAAGACCAGATCCCAGATATAATATGAACTTATACCAAGAAAATAATTAATTTAAGAGAAGCTTCCATGATAGGATCTACATCGTGTCCATGGGCATGAACACAAAGTTCAAGGTCGACTCCCACTTCTTCAATGTATAACCTTCCATTCACTTCTCGTGTTTCAAAAATGGCATTAGTTGTTGAAAGTTTTACCTGGTGCAATACCAGATAAGTATGGCCCGTGAAATCTTACGGGTTCAACCAGATTATGGAAGGCGTTGGTTCAACCCATCGGGGCATCTTAGGAACATATACCACAAACTTCAGGAGTAAATAACACAAGCTCAAAAGTAGAGCATGGTTGACAAAGCAGAGGATACAATTTACCAAAGGAATTATGTATCCGAGGAAAGGCTCACAGGCTTATTGAATATGAAGGACGTTGTCGGATAAAATCCAACAAAGGATCTGGTGGTCCACAAGGGATCTGACGTGAGCATCAGTACTCAACTAGAGGAAGAAGAATGCAAGGAGATCAGATTATAGAAACAACTGACTAACTCAAATCTCAAATGCAAAGGAATTATGATTTCCAAATCAAGGGATCAGAAGCAATCCTCTGATTAGGGATGGATAAGTTGAATAGCCTTAGGGTATGATCAACGACAATTGGATTGGTCGAGAACCAATTCCAGTTAAAACAATGGCAGCTCAGCCGGAAGGTAATTTATAAGGATCAATGATGATTGCGTGTATTCAAGAAACATATTGAGTCATCAGACTCAAAATGATAATGACAAGGGATGCCAATAAGACTACGAGACTTATGGGATTAACCATAATGCAAGCAAGCAAGAATTTCAAGAGGAATAGGCTGCTCGGGATTTTTGGAAGATCGAATGGCATTTCGAAGACTTTTGTGAAATACATGAATCAACTAGGGATGAGCGGATACTCGATAAGTGCAAGAAATTATCCGTAGGGGTATTCAGGTGGTAAGGAACTGCAAGGCAGTAGGCATAAGTATTCTCGGAACAACAACGAGTATTTCAGGGTATCTTGTAATAAAAAGAGCAACTGGGGACTAAGTAAGAACGACAAGTGTATAAATTTATTCATAGGGATATTTCGCTGGTAGGGAATTGCAAAAGCAATGGGCAGTCCCGAAAGAGTATCGGAAAGTAACTTTGAAATCTTCATGTGCAGCCGGCGATCATCTGGACTGAAGGGGCTCTCCTAGAGAAAGCGTTTTCGAGAACCTAAAGTTAGATTTTAGAAAATCATTTAACCCGAATAGAAGAGAGATCAGAATCCCAGATATAGACGAAGAATAAAAGATCCTACTACCACCCAATGGCGACGTGGGCCTGTAAGGCACACAGCCATGTTAGTAAAAGTTTTGCAATGACTAGACTCGATTTCGGCCAAGGAGTGTGGAAGGGGATTCCTACAGGCAGTCGGCTCTGATACCAACTTGTGACGCCCCCGATTCAATCGTACACTAATCATACATGCAAACGTGTATGATCAAGATCAGGGACTCATGGGAAGATATCACAACACAACTCTAAAAATAAAATAATTCATACAAGCATCATAATACAAGTCAGGGGCCTCGAGGGCTCGAATACAAGTGCTCGATCATAGACGAGTCGTGGAAGCAACAATATCTCGAGTACGTACATAAGTTAAACAAGTTGCCATAAGATGTCTAGCACAAACCGGGACACAGATCGAAGAGGCGCATGCCTCCTGCACTCGATCCTCCTAAACTACTCTGATCGTAAATCGGTGACACCGTAGTAGTAGGCACCTCCAGTGTAGTAGGAGTCGTCGTCGATGGTGGCGTCTGGCTCCTGGGCTCCAACATCTGGTTGCGACAACCAGGAAGAAATGGAAAGAGGGGAAAGAGGGAGAAAAGCAACCATGAGTACTCATCCAAAGTACTCGCAAGCAAGGAGCTACACTACATATGCATGGGTATATGTGTAAAGGGCCATATCGGTGGACTGAACTGCAGAATGCCAGAATAAGAGGGGGATAGCTAGTCGTATCGAAGACTACGCTTCTGGCAGACTCCATCTTGCAGCATGTAGAAGAGAGTAGATGGTAAGTTCACCAAGTAGCATCGCATAGCATAATCCTACCCGGCGATCCCCTCCTCGTCGACCTGTGAGAGAGCGATCATCGGGTTGTATCTAGCACTTGGAAGGGTGTGTTTTATTAAGTATCCGGTTCTAATTGTCATAAGGTCAAGGTACAACTCCGGGTCGTCCTTTTACCGAGGGACACGGCTATTCGAATAGATAAACTTCCCTGCAGGGGTGCACCACATAACCCAACACGCTCGATCCCATTTGGCCGGACACACTGTTCTGGGTCATGCCCGGCCGCGGAAGATCAATACGTCGCAGCCCTACCTAGGCACAACAGAGAGGTCGGCACGCCGGTCTAAATCCTATGGCGCATGGGTCTGGGCCCATCGCCCATTGCACACCTGCATGTTGCATGGGCGGCCGGAAGCAGAACTAGCCCCCTTAATACAAGAGCGGGCTTACGTTCCAATCCGGCACGCGCCTCTCAGTCGCTGACGTCAAGAAGGCTTCGGCTGATACCACGACGTCGAGTGCCCATATCTTTCCCACGTAGTTGGTTAGTGCGTATAGACCAAATGGCCAGACTCATCAAATACCAAGAACTCGTTAAGCATGTTATTTTGAAGTAACCGCGGACGTCGACCAGGGCCAGGCCCACCTCTCTCCTAGGTGGTCTCAACCTGCCATGTCGCTCCGCCATAAAGTAACAGTCGGGGGCTGTCGGGAACCCAGACCCACCTCTACCGGGATGGAGCTACCTACCCCTTCAGCCCCCATCTCCGAACAGTATCATAAGTAATGTAACAGTATAAAGTATATAGCATATGCCCGTGATCACCTCTCGAGTGATCATGGCCCAGTAGTATAGCATGGCAGACGGACAAGAATGTAGGGCCAGTGATGGAATACTAGCATCCCATACTAAGCATTTAGGATTGCAGGTAAGGGCAACAATTGTAGCAACAATGACAGGCTATGCATCAGAATAGGATTAACCGTAAGTAGTAACATGCTAAACTACTCTAATGCAAGCAGTAGAGAGATGGAATAGGCGATATTTGGTGATCAAAGGGGGGGCTTGCCTGGAAGCTCAGCCGAGAAGGAGGGGTCGTCAACACAGTAGTCGACCGAGGCACCAACAGCGGCGTCATTCTCGTAGTCTACCGGAGAGAAGAGGGGGAAGAAACAATAAATACGGAGCAAACAAAGCAACACAAAACATAACGAGGTAATACGCGGTGCCAGGGGTGATCTAACGCAGGGATAGGTGATACCGGCGAAAGGGGGAAACATCCGGGAAAGTATTCTCAGTGTTTCGCATTTTCATATAGATGAACCGGAGGGGGAAAGTTGCGTGTTTTATAAGCTAGGTATGTGTGGCGGACGAACAGGCTGCGTAACCGGATTCGTCTCGTCGTTCTGAGCAACTTTCATGTACAATTTTTTTCCATCCGAGCTACGGTTTATTTTATATTAATTGTAAAAGATTTAAATCATTTTTAGGATTTATTTAATTAATTTAATCAACATTATCCGAGCGATTGCATCGCCGACGTCAAGAATCAGCAGAGTTGGTCGTCAACCGACGTGTGGGTCCTGTTAAATCATTGCTTAGTCTAATTAGGGTTTAATTAAACTAACTAGTTAATTAGATTAATTAAACATGATTAATTAACTTAATTTATTTATTTATTTATTTATTTCTTTTTTTTTCATTTTTCGTTCTCAGGTGGGCCCCTTCTGTCATTGGCCTAGGGGCATAGCGGGCAAACGGGTGTCGGGCACTAAGCGCGGCGGTGAGCGTCTTGGGCGAACCCGGACGACGGGCGCCATGGGCGTGGCCGAAGCTCGAAGCGGCGACCAGCCTGTGAGGCGGCACGGCGCGGCCCAGCCGCAGCTGCAACTAGGCCGAGGGCGGGTGCGCGAGCTGCGGCGGAGGCGTGGATCAGGGGCGGAGCAGAGCTCCAGGGCGCACGGCCGTCGGCGATGAGGCGAGCAGGGGCATGGCCGCGCGTAGCCATGGCGAGGCGGGCGCGCGTAGCCGGCCGGTGGGCGAGCGTCGGTCTTGTGATCGGCGCGAAGGGGAGAGCGGCGACGACGAGGGGCGTGGAGGCGTGAACGGGTCATGGCTAACGTGCGGCAAAGCGTGTGGCATGGGTGTCTGCGGCAGAGGCGGCGGGAGGAAGCGGCCGAGAAGCGCGGCGTGGCGTGCTAACCGTGGCGGAGCGGGCGCTTAAGCGGCGTGATGGCGATGCCTTGAAGCGGCGATGCGGCGATCTTGACGGCAGCCTTGACAGCGGCAAGTGAAGCCGCGCGCGGCTGCGAAGCGGGGTTCGAGCACTCGCGCGGGGAAGGAGGCCAGGCCGGGGTCTCACCGGGGTTTGTAGGGACTGGGCAGCGGGGCGCGAGGAGGGCGACGGGGACGACGGCGTCGGAGAGGAAGCAGGCCGGCGAGGAGGAGCTCCGGCGACGGACGGTGGCGTCGGCGGTCTCCTCCCTCGATCCCGATCCAATCGGGGGAGAGGGGAAGATATTTTGGAGAGGGGGGAAGTGTCGGTGGGGTTCGGGGTATGGAAGGAGTGGGGGTGGGCCTTGGCCTAGTTGGGCAGGCTAGCTGGGCCGGAGCCCAGTGGGGGGGGGGGTGTGCTTCCTCTTTGTTTTTTTGTTAGTTTAGTTTTTCTCTTTTGTATTTTCTTTTGTTTTATTTATTTACTTTTCTGTTTTAAATCATTTTAAATTATTTAGGCTTTTTATAAAAATGTGTTTACTACACCATATTTATCTATGTAATATTTAGTACAAAGCGAACATTTTTATTTTAATATTTGAAAACTTTTATTAATTACCAAACTTTGAATTTGAATTTTGGACCGGTTTTGATCTAACGATAGATTAGCAGCAGTAACTGTGGTGACGTGGCACCATTAGCGTGGGATCACTGTAGCTTAATTATCCGGGCATCACAGCGTCCTTGTTGGGTGTGCGCGGAACACCCACCACACGCTCCGCCGCCGCTGCCCGTAGGCAGTTGTTGCCGACTGCCGTTGCCGCCACACCACCGTCGAAAGCCTGGGCCATCTCCCGCTCCACCGCCGGACCCGAAGGCGGGAAGTGGTCGTCGTGGCCGCCACCCCACTGCCGGCCACCATGGCCATTACCCGCTCCGCCACCGCGACCCGAAGGTGGGAGGTGGTGGTCGTGGCCGCCAGCCCACCATCGACCACCGGGGTCATCACCCGCTCCGCCACCGCCGCTCGAAGGTGGGATGCGGAGGTGGATGCCCGCACGTGCGTCAGCGACCTTGCGCGCTACACCGAGTTCCTACGGGAGGAGGATGAGTGCCTCGTCGAGCATGCAAAGAGCCTTACCTCTGCCGTGGCTGCAGCACACGCCGCCTCAGAGGCAAGGAATCAGGAGATCTACGAGGAGAACTACCGCTTCGAGAGGGGTCGTCTAGAGCGGTAGAGGGCGTTCGAGGTGAGCGTCGCTGAAGCTGCACCAGTGCCAGGCACCATATTGCAGTTGTCCAGCTCGTCGGTAGGCTCTTCCTCCTCTGCCTCTTACTGAGCGCGCTTGGCAGAGGAGAGGCAGCTAGAAGTAGTACAAAGCCCCTCCGTAGTAGTAGTAGTAGTAGTAGTAGTAGTAGTAGTAGTAGTAGTAGTAGTATTTAGGGGCTATTTTTTTAGTTCATCTAACTATAGATGCGGTGGAACTGTACAACATACTTAAAATTAGCTAGTATATATAGTTGAACTAGCTATTTCACTACGTGGTTGGCAACAACTGGGGAAAAGTTTGGTCGGTTCAGCTGTCGAGTTGAACTGTTTGTATAAATTAAGAACGACTACTTAATCTATGAATGAAATCTATGCTTAATTACTGAATTTTAGTTGCAAAATAAGATACTGCTAGTGATTTTTAGCTTCATATTTTGACAAATCGCAGTGTTACAAGGTTGACAAATGGCAATGTTACTAGATCAACAAATGTCATTCTTTCCAGTTTGACAAATGGCAACATACCCAATATGACAGATGCAAATCTTACCAAATTGTTTGTAAGTGGTTGCACATGGTTCATCCAAAAGAACCGTTTGCGTTGAAGAGATGCACAAATCCAGCTCTCACATTGCATCATGTCATCCCGGGATCGACGGGCGGGGCGCGGGAGGACGGCAGCTGGCGGCAGAGGTAGCATTCGACGGCGGCGTCTCATGCCGCTGTGGGGGGCGCGCGCACGGAGAGGATGGCGAGCAGACATGGAAGTCAAAGGGCTCGCTTCCCAGTGAGCCTGCGCAGCGTATAGCTCGCATGCTTCCCGGTGAGCCTGTGCATTCGAGGACAGATTGCATGCCTCTCGGTCAGCCTGCGCACCGGAGGGCGCTCGCACGCATCCTGTTCAGTCAACGTTAAGTAGCTGTCCGCACGGCACCGCCTACATCCATTCAAACCAAGACACATGGCGTCACGTGAATGGTTAACAGAACGCACACGGTTTGGATTATACAAATGTTTGAGATATTAAAGTGGCAGCTATTTTTTCAAAATGCCTTTGTTGGCTATCATTATTCAAGTGCCGCCTTCTCTCAAAATGGACACGAAAAATACCACAACATGTCGGCTGCCATTCCATGATAGCATGCCAAGTTTCATGAATTTCAAACGAGTTTTGGATTTACTAGAATTTAAAAATAAAGTATCTCAATGTTTTGCCGGCAATCAACGGTGCCCTGGTGTATGAAATTCATTCCCATTTCTTGCATGTGACCTAAGCATGCACCCAAGGACACATATTTGATTTTTCAACCAATTTATATGCACTGGAGCATGTGCATGTAGTTCAAATTTAAATTATGCACATAAATGCATTGAAAACTCAGTTAATGCATAAAAATGTCCAAATGAACCCCGAAAACTCACAAAAATTGACACAACACTCCTGTTGTTCTATGTTGACATGAGAATTTTTTTTGAAAGAAATAAGAGGCAATGGATATCGTTTCATCCCCAAAGATGGGACGTTCCCTACCGAAACCATCACACTTGTTGTGAGAAGCTTTGGTTTGTGAGAAGCATGTTGGAAATATGCCCTAGAGGCAATAATAAAATGGTTATTATTATATTTCCTTGTTCATGATAATTGTCTATTGTTCATGCTATAATTGTATTAACCGGAAACCGTAATACATGTGTGAATACATAGACCACAACATGTCCCTAGTAAGCCTCTAGTTGACTAGCTCGTTGATCAATAGATAGTCGTGGTTTCCTGGCCATGGACATTGGATGTCATTGATAACGGGATCACATCATTGGGAGAATGATGTGATGGACAAGACCCAATCCTAAGCATAGCACAAGATCGTGTAGTTCGTTTGCTAGAGCTTTTCTAATGTCAAGTATCGTTTCCTTAGACCATGAGATTGTGCAACTACCGGATACTGTAGGAATGCTTTGGGTGTATCAAACGTCACAACGTAACTGGGTGACTATAAAGGTGCACTACAAGTATCTCCGAAAGTGTCTGTTGGGTTGGCACGAATCAAGACTGGGATTTGTCACTCCATATGACGGAGAGGTATCTCTGGGCCCACTCGGTAATGCATCATCATAATGAGCTCAATGTGACTAAGGAGTTAGCCACGGGATCATGCATTACGGAACGAGTAAAGGGACTTGCCGGTAACGAGATTGAACGAGGTATGGGGACACGGACGATCCAATCTCGGGCAAGTAACATACCGATGGACAAAGGGAATTGTATACGGGATTGATTGAATCCCCGACATCGTGGTTCATCCGATGAGATCATCGTGAAACATGTGGGAGCCAATATGTGTATCCAGATCCCGCTATTGGTTATTGGACGAAGGTTGTCTCGGTCATGTCTGCATGGTTCCCGAACCCGTAGGGTCTACACACTTAAGGTTCGGTGACACTAGAGTTGTTATGGGAAATAGTATGTGGTTACCGAAGGTTGTTCGGAGTCCCGGATGAGATCCTGGACATGACGAGGAACTCCGCAATGGTCCGGAGGTGAATATTGATATAATGGACGAAGGGTATTGGAGTCCAGAATCGTTCCGGGGGTACCGAGTGACGACCAGCGTGTCCGAAAGGTGTTTCGGAGGCCCCAGCAAGCATTGGGGGGCCTTATGGGCCAAGGGGAGGGGGCACACCGACCCACTAAGGGGCTGTGCGTCCCTCCCAACCCCTCTCATGTAACTTGGAGAGGTGGGGGCACCTTCCCTAGGGCAGCCTCCCCTCCCGGCTTGGGGGACAAGTTCCTAGGGGTGGGGGCGCCCAAACCCATCTAGGGTTTCCCCTGTGGCCGCCGCCCCTCCCCTAGGGAACCCTAGGGCACCTCCTACACCCCCTTAACCCAATATATAGTGAGGGAGAGAGAGGGCAGCCGCACCCCTTGCCTGGCGCAGCCCTCTCCTCCTCCAACTCCTCCTCCTCCTCCTCCTCCTCCTCCTCCTCCGTAGTGCTTAGCGAAGCTCTGCCGGAGAACCACGAGCTCCATCGCCACCATGCCGTCGTGCTTCTGGAGTTCTCCCTCAACTTCTCCTCTCCCCTTGCTGGATCAAGAAGGAGGAGACGTCCCCAGGCTGTACGTGTGTTGAACGCGAAGGCGCCGTCCGTTCAGCGCTAGATCGGATCTTCCGCGATTTGAATCGCCACGAGTACGACTCCATCAACCGCGTTCTTGTAACGCTTCTGCTTAGCGATCTTCAAGGGTATGAAGATGCACTCCCTCTGTCTCGTTGCTAGCATCTCCTAGATTGATCTTGGTGACACGTAGGAAAATTTTGAATTATTGCTACGTTCCCCAACAAAGCATATACCCAAACCTACCCCAAATGGGACAAAAAATTTACCACGGCATGTTGATGCCGCTCCATGATAGCATGCCAAGTTTCATGAATTTCAGACGAGTTTTGGATTTACTAGAATTTAAAAACCAGGTATCTCAATGTTTTGCCGCAATCAACGGTGCCTGGTGTTTGAAATTCATTCCCATTTCTTGCATGGGACCTAAGCATGCATCCGAGGACACATATTTGATTTTTTAACCAACTTATATGCACTGGAGCATGTGCATGTAGTTCAAATTTGAATTATGCACATAAATGCATTGAAAACTAAATTAATGCATAAAAATGTCCAAACGAACCCCGAAAAATCACAAAAATTGACACAACACTCCTGTTATTCTATGTTGACTCGAGAAAAAAATTGAAAGCAATAAGAGGCAATGGATATCGTTTTGTTCCCTACCGAAACCATCATGCTTGTTGTGAGAAGCTCTGGTTTGTGAGAAGCATATACCCAGACCTGCCCCAAATGCGACAACAATTTTACCACGACATGTTGATGCTGCTCCATGATAGCATGCCAAGTTTCATGAATTTCAGACGAGTTTTGGATTTACTAGAATTTTAAAACCAGGTATCTCCATGTTTTGCCGGCAATCAACGGTGCCCTGGTGTTTGAAATTCATTACCATTTCTTGCATGGGACCTAAGAATGCACCCAAGGACACATATTTGATTTTTTCAACAAATTTATATGCACTGGAGCATGTGCATGTAGTTCAAATTTGAATTATGCACATAAATTCATTGAAAACTTAGTTAATGCATAAAAATGTCCAAATGAACCCCGCAAAATCAGAAAAATTGACACAACACTCCTATTGTTCTATGTTGACACGAGATTTTTTTTTGAAAGCAATTAGAGGCAATGGATATCGTTTCGTCCCCAAAGGTGGGACGTTCCCTATCGTAACCATCATGCTTGTTGTGAGAAGCTCTGGTTTGTGAGAAGCATATACCCAAACTTGCCCCACATGGGACAAAAAAATTACCACGGCATGTTGATGCCTCTCCATGATAGCATGCCAAGTTTCATGAATTTCAAACGAGTTTTGGATTTACTAGAATATAAAAACTAGGTATCTCAATGTTTGCGGCCGAGTGACGGTGGCAGGGTGCTTGACATTCATTCCCATTTCTTGCATGGGACCAAAGAATGCAACCAAAAACACATATTTGAATTTTCAACCAATTTATATGCATTAGAGCATGTGCATGTAGTTCAAATTTGAATTATGCACATGAATGCATTGAAAAATTAGTTAATGCATAAAAATGTCCAAACGAACCCCAAAAATTCACAAAAATTGACACAACACTCATGTTGTTCTATGTTGACACGAGAAAATTTCTGAAAGCAATAAGAGGCAATGAATATCGTTTCGTCCCCAAATGTGGGACGTTCCCTATTGAAACCATCATTCTTGTTGTGAGAAGCATATACCCAAACCTGCCCCAAATGGGATAATTTTTTTACCACGGCATGTTGATGCCTCTCCATGATAGCATGCCAAGTTTCATGAATTTCGGACGAGTTTTGGATTTACTAGAATTTAAAAACCATGTATCTCAATGTTTGCGGCCAAGTGACGGTGGCAGGGTGCTTGACATTCATTCCCATTTCTTGCATGGGACCTAAGCATGCAACCAAGAACACATATTTGAATTTTCAACCAATTTATATGCATGAGAGCATGTGCATGTAGTTCAAATTTGAATTATGCACATGAATGCATTGAAAACTCAGTTAATGCATAAAAATTTCCAAACGAACCCCGAAAAATCACAAAAATTGACACAACACCCTGTTGTTCTATGTTGAAACGAGAAATTTTTTGAAAGCAATAAGAGGCAATGAATATCGTTTCGTCCCCAAATGTGGGACGTTCCCTATCGAAACCATCATGCTTGTCGTGAGAAGCTCTGGTTTGTGAGAAACATATACCCAACCTACCCAAAATGGGACAAAAAAATTACCACGACATGTTGGTGCACCGGAGCATGTGCATGTAGTTTAATTTTGAATTGTGCACCTGGAATGGCTAGAAAACCAATTTAATGTATAAAATGTTCAAACGAACCCTGAATAATTCCAATTCTTTTACGACACACATATAGTTGCATGTTCACTGCAGATAAAAGGTCTAGCAATTCAGACACCGTCCATTGCGGCTGTGACCCCATTATGTAATTCAAATCAAGATGAAAAATCAAGTAGATCCCACACAGTTTATTATTACCAACCGTGTGAGATGCAACACAAAATATCGTGGAGCACGTCGGTGTATAGTACGCCTATGGCTTACGCGAGAAGGTGTGTCGGCTATAGCCCACAGCCGGCGTATCAAGCATACTAGGTCACACCCCAAATATCATTTCACTGTTCAATCATCGCCGGTGAAAGATGGGCACGTGGACCTGCATCGTGAGGGCAACTTCGGTGGCCCACTCCGGCGAGAGCGCGGCCGCAGCCACCATGCGCATGCTAACAAGGTGCATGAGCGCGGCCGCAATCTACGACCGGGCGGCTCCTACCTCTTGAGCATGCATTGGTTTTCCCTTGAAGAGGAAAGGGTGATGCAGCAAAGTAGCGTAAGTATTTCCCTCAGTTTTTGAGAAACAAGGTATCAATCTAGTAGAAGACTACACGCAAATCCCTCATACCTGCACAAACAAATAAGAACCTTGCAACCAACGCGATAAAGGGGTTGTCAATCCCTTCACGGCCACTTGCAAAAGTGAGATCTGATAGAGATAATTGTCGGCGTTCTGGGAACAGGGGTCCCCAGACTTGCCTGCCTGCGGCGTGGCTCAAAGGGGGGCGGCCCATCATGGCCCATCTTCATCAACACAAGCTCAAGACCCTCGCGAGGGGCCAAGCCTCGCGGGGCGGACGACAGGGAGTTTCCTCAGGCACGGCCTCGTCAGGCTAGCTCGCGACGAGGCGGAGAGATCAAGGCGGGGTACCTCACGAGGTAGCCATGACGCAAGCCATGACGACCAAGGGCGCCAGGCGGGCGCCAGCCCGCGCAGTGTCCTCCTTTCCTCTTTGGTGCAAAGGGAGAAAGCGCAGGCGAGAGCATCAAGCAAAGGCATCCATTTTGGTGCAACAAGACCAAGACCAGTCCAACGGCATGAAGGAAGCCATTGTGGAGCCCAAGCCGGCGTCACCACCAGAGCCTTTGACAGGCGAGGACCAACTTTAGTCAGGATAAGTGTACCAGATGTTCCCCTTCAAAATGGCCAATTGTTGGCGCCCTTCCCGCTCAATATTTGGGAAGAGGCCCAGGGCCACTGCCTATATAAGTAGAGCTAGCCACCATAGTAGAGACATCTGATCAGTAGCTGGATGCACCTTGGACAGAGAGAGAAAGAGAGAAGGCGACTGAACTCCCCTAAGCAGTTCATCGCCCCGGCCAAGAACAGACCCTCGCGGGGCTGTTCTTCCTTGTATTGTTCATCACCATCATCCCAAGAGGCAATCCACCACACCACAAACTAGAGTAGGGTATTACACCACAATGGTGGCCCGAACTAGTATAAACCTTGTGTCTCTTGTGTTGTTCCTTTCGTAGTTTAGATCCTAGCGAGGCGACGGGTTGCAGGTAGGTAGAGGGCGAGATTCCACGTGAACCCCAGTGTTCGAACCTCAAGGGTCTGCCGGAACCCGAAATCCGACATTTGGCGCGCCAGGTAAGGGTGCGCCGGAATTCTTCTTCCGCCGCCCCGTTCTCCGTCGACCACCGCATCCATGTTCGACGCTTTCGGGCCTGCTGCCAGCGCCGAGCCGCTCTCGCTTCCCGCGTCGCCCAGACGGCTCCCGTCGGCGGGCGCCCTCGTCGTTCCCCGTCGCCTGCCGTCAACGCTGCCACCGGCCCGGTGGGGAACGAGCAACAAGCATCGTCCCAGCATCCCTCCGTGAGGCAAGACGGCCGCACTGCTACCCCCTCACTCGCCCCGGCTGGTTCTTCGTCTCGCACGTTCCGCGCGCCCATGGAGGCTCGAGCTGCGCTCATCGCGGCAAACGAGCTCCTGCGCTACCGTCCCGTCGACGACGTCTACGAAGAGTGGCTCGACCGCGTCGCCGAGCTCGTCCGCGCCGCAGGGGGCTCCCCCATGCCATCTGTCCCGCTGTACCGCACCCCGTCCTGCGCGGGCGACGAAGCTCCGGGGGCGCCTCGTTCGCCTCCCCCTCAAGAAGGTGCCCTGGCCCCAAGGCGCGTGGTCCCTGGGCGGAACCCGCTCCGTCCGGCCACAACAAGCAAGAGCAGAGCTGCCAGGAGGTCCCTCGCCCGCAAGAAGCTGCCCGAGTGCTCCCCGCTCCAGCTCGTCGCGACCACGCTCCTGCTCCGGCACGTCAAGACCCCGCGCTGCTCCCAGCTGCAGCGCGTGGGGACCCGCAAGACCAAGCTCTTTGTCACCCAAGGCCTCCCGTGGCCACAGCTGGCTGCCCTGCCTTCACCCTCGAGCTGCGAAGCGTCGCATGGCCCGGCAAGTTCAAGCCGGACCTGCCTCCTCGCTACGACGGTACGGCCGACCCCGCAGAGTTCCTCCAGCTCTACGAGCTGGGCATCGAAGCCGCCAACGGAGATGAGAAAGTCATGGAGAACTGGTTTCCCATGGCGCTCAAGGACGGGGCCCGCACCTGGCTCCTGAACCTGGCCCCAGGCACGATCTCCTCCTGGGACGAGATGCGTACCCGCTTCATCACCAACTTCCAAGGTACTCGTGGCCCGGCCTGTTGGGGAACGTTGCAGAAAATTAAAAAAATTTCCTACGGTTTCACCAAGATCCATCTATGAGTTCATCTAAACAACGAGTCATGGGAGAGAGATTGCATCTACATACCACTTGTAGATTGCGTGCGGAAGCGTTCAAGTGAACGGTGATGATGGAGTCGTACTCGCCGTGATTCAGAGCACCGATGACCAAGTGCCGAACGGACAGCACCTCCGCGTTCAACACACGTACGGAACGGACGACGTCTCCTCCTTCTTGATCCACAAAGGGAAAGGAGAGGTTGAGGAAGAAGGCTCCAGCAGCAGCACGACGGCATGATGATGGTGGAGAGGCAGCACTCCGACAGGGCTTCGCCAAGCACTCAACGGAGGAGGAGAGGAGTTGGGGAGGGGAGGGGCTGCACCTTGGAAGTGTGTTGCAGCCCTCCCCTCACCCCTCTATTTATAGGGGAAGGGGCAAGGGGGGCCGGCTCCTCTAGATGAGATCTAGAGGGGGGGCGGCGAGGAGGGGGCTTGCCCCCCTGCCAAAGGGGGCGCCCCCACTAGGGTTCCCCCCCCAACCCTAGGCGCATGGGCCCAAGGGGGGGGTGCCCAGCCCTTCCAGGGGCTGGTTCCCTGCCCCTTGTGGCCCTCCGAGAGGGGTGGCCCCTCCCGGTGGACCCCCGGAACCTCTCCGGTGGCCCCGGTACAATACCGATATGCCCCCGTAACTTTCCGGTGTCCATATGACAACTTCCCATATATAAATCTTCACCTCCGGACCATTCTGGAACTCCTCGTGACGTCCAGGATCTCATCCGGGACTCTGAACAACATTCGGTAATCACATACAAGTCTTCCTAATAACCCTAGCGTCACCGAACCTTAAGTGTGTAGACCCTACGGGTTCGGGAGACATCTTGAGACATAACCGAGGCGGCTCTCCTGTCAATAACCAACAGCGGGATCTGGATACCCATGTTGGCTCCTACATCCTCCTCGATGATTTCATCGGTTGAACCACGATGTCGAGGATTCAAGCAACCCCGTATACTATTCCCTTGACGGTATGTTACTCGCCCGAGATTCGATCGTCGGTATCCCAATACCTCGTTCAATCTCATTACCGGCAAGTCACTTTACTCGTACCGTAATGCATGATCCCGTGACCAGACACTTGGTCACTTTGAGCTCATTATGATGATGCACTACCGAGTGGGGCGGTGATACCTCTCCGTAACACGGAGTGACAAATCCGATCTCGATCTGTGTCAACCCAATGTACACTTTCGGAGATACCTGTAGTGCACCTTTATAGTCACCCGATTACGTTGTGACGTTTGGTACACCCAAAGCACTCCTACGGTATCCGGGAGTTACACGATCTCATGGTCTAAGGAAGAGATACTTGACATTGGAAAAGCTCTAGCAAAAGCGAACTACACAATCTTGTGCTATGCTTAGGATTGGGTCTTGTCCATCACATCATTCTCCTAATGATGTGATCCTGATATCGATGTCATCCAATGTCCATAGTCGTGAAACCATGACTATCTATTGATCAACGAGCTAGTCAACTAGAGGCTCACTAGGGACATATTGTGGTCTATGTATTCACACGTGTATTACGATTTCCGGATAATACAATTATAGCATGAATAAAAGACAATTATCATGAACAAGGAAATATAATAATAATCCTTTTATTATTGCCTCTAGGGATATTTCCAACAGTCTCCCACTTGCATTAGGGTCAATAATCTAGTTACATTGTGATGAATCGAACACCCATAGAGTTCTGGTGTTGATCATGTTTTGCCCACGGAAGAGGTTTAGTCAACGGATCTGCGACATTCAGATCCGTATGCACTTTGCAAATTTCTATGTCTCCATCTTGAACATTTTCACGGATGGAGTTGAAGCGGCAACTTGATGTGCCTGGTCTTCTTGTGAAACCTGGGCTCCTTGGCAAGTGCAATAGCTCCGGTGTTGTCCTGAGAAAGAGTTTGATCGGCCCCGACGCATTGGGTATGACTCCTAGGTCGGTGATGAACTCCTTCACCCATATTGCTTCATGCGCTGCCTCCGAAGCTGCCATGTACTCCGCTTCACATGTAGATCCCGCCACGATGCTCTACTTGCAGCTGCACCAGCTTACTGCTCCACCATTCAACATATACACGTATCCGGTTTGTGACTTAGAGTCATCCAGATCCGTGTCGAAGCTAGCGTCGACGTAACCCTTTACGACGAGCTCTTCGTCACCTCCATAAACGCAAAACATGTCCTTTGTCCTTTTCGTGTACTTCAGGATATTCTTGACCATTGTCCGGTGTTCCTTGCGGGATTACTTTGGTACCTTCCTACCAAACTTACGGCAAGGTTTACATCAGTGTGGTACACAGCATGGCATACATAATAGATCCTATGGCGAGGCACGTGGGATGACGCTCATCTCTTATTTATCTTTTGCCGTGGTGGGGCATTGAGCCGAGCTCAATCTCACACCTTGCGATGAGGCAAGAACCCTTTCTTGGACTGATCCATTTTGAACTTCTTCAAAATCTTATCAAGGTATGTGCTTTGTGAAACACCTATGAGGCGTCTCGATCTATCTCTATAGATCTTGATGCCTAATATATAAGCAGCTTCTCCAAGGTCCTTCATTGAAAAACTGTTATTCAAGTAGGCCTTAATGCTGTCCAAGAGTTCTATATCATTTCCCATCAAAAGTATGTCATCTACATATAATATGAGAAATGCTACAGAGCTCCCACTCACTTTCTTGTAAACGCAGGCTTCTCCATAAGTCTGCATAAACCCAAACTCTTTGATCATCTCATCAAAGCGAATGTTCCAACTCCGAGATGTTTGCACCAGCCCATAAATGGATCGCTGGAGCTTGCATACCTTGCTAGCATTCTTAGGGTCGACAAAACCTTTCGGCTGCATCATATACAGCTCTTCCTTAAGATAACCGTTAAGGAATGCCGTTTTGAAGTCCATCTGCCATATCTCATAATCATAGTATGCGGCAATTGCTAACATGATTCGGACGGACTTAAGCTTCGCTACGGGAGAGAAATTCTCATCGTAGTCAATCCCTTGAACTTGCCGATAACCCTTAGCGACAAGTCGAGCTTTATAGATGGTGACATTACCATCCGCGTCCGTCTTCTTCTTAAAGATCCATTTGTTTTCTATCGCTCGCCGATCATCGGGCAAGTCTTTCAAAGTCCATACTTTGTTTTCATACATGGATCCTATCTCGGATTGCATGGCTTCAAGCCATTTGTTGGAATCCGGGCCTGCCATCGCTTCTTCATAGTTCGAAGGTTCACCGTTGTCTAACAACATGATTTCCAGGACAGGGTTGCCATACCACTCTGGTGTGGAACGTGTCCTTGTGGACCTACGAAGTTCAGTAGCAACTTGATCCGAAGTACCTTGATCATCATCATTAATTTCCTCTCCAGTAGGTGTAGGCACCACAGGAACATTTTCTGGAGCTGCACTACTTTCCGGTTCAAGAGGTAGTACTTCATCGAGTTCTACTTTCCTCCCACTTACTCCTTTCGAGAGAAACTCTTTTTCCAAAAGGATCCGTTCTTGGCAACAAAGATCTTGCCTTCGGATCTAAGGTAGAAGGTATACCCAATGGTTTCCTTAGGGTATCCTATGAAGACGCATTTTTCCGACTTGGGTTCGAGCTTTTCAGGTTGAAGTTTCTTGACATAAGCATCGCATCCCCAAACTTCTACAAACGACAACTTAGGTTTCTTCCCAAACCATAATTCATACGGTGTCGTCTCAACGGATTTAGACGGTGCCCTATTTAAAGTGAATGTATCTGTCTCTAGTGCGTATCCCCAAAATGATAGCGGTAAATCGGTAAGAGACATCAAAGATTGCACCATATCCAATAGAGTGCGATTCTGACGTACGGACACACCGTTTCGCTGAGGTGTTCCAGGCGGCATGAGTTGTGAAACGATTCCACATTTTCTTAAGTGTGAACCAAATTCGTGACTTAAATATTCTCCTCCACGATCCGATCGTAAGAATTTTATCTTTCGGTCACGTTGATTCTCTACCTCATTCTGAAATTCCTTGAACTTTTCAAAGGTCTCAGACTTGTGTTTCATCAAGTAGACATACCCATATCTACTCAAGTCATCGGTGAGAGTGAGAACATAACGATATCCTCCATGAGCCTCAACGCTCATTGGACCGCACACATCGGTATGTATGATTTCCAATAAGTTGGTTGCTCGCTCCATTGTTCCGGAGAACGGAGTCTTGGTCATTTTGCCCATGAGGCATGGTTCGCATGTGTCAAATGATTCATAATCGAGAGACTCTAAAAGTCCATCGAATGGAGCTTCTTCATGCGCTTGACACCAATGTGACCAAAGGCGGCGATTGCCACAAGTATGTGGGACTATCGTTATCAACTTTACATCTTTTGGTATTCACACTATGAATATGTGTAGCATTACGCTCGAGATTCATTAAGAATAAACCATTGACCATCGGAGCATGACCATAAAACATATCTCTCATATAAATAGAACAACCATTATTCTCGGATTTAAATGAGTAGCCATCTCGCATTAAACGAGATCCTGATACAATGTTCATGCTCAAACTTGGCACTAAATAACAATTATTGAGGTTTAAAACTAATCCAGTAGGTAAATGTAGAGGTAGCGTGCGGGCGATCACATCGACCTTGGAACCATTCCCGACGCGCATTGTCACCTCGTCCTTCGCCAGTCTCCGTTTATTCCGCAGCTCCTGCTGTGAGTTACAAATATGAGCAATGGCACCGGTATCAAATACCCAGGAGTTACTACGAGTACTGGTAAGGTACACATCAATCACATGTATATCAAATATACCTTTAGTGTTGCCGGCCTTCTTGTCCGCTAAGTATTTGGGGCAATTCCGCTTCCAGTGGTCCTTCCCTTTGCAATAAAAGCACTCTGTCTCAGGCTTGGGTCCATTCTTTGGCTTCTTCCCGGCAACTTGCTTACCGGGCGCGGCAACATCTTTGCAGTCCTTCTTGAAGTTCTTCTTACCCTTGCCCTTTTTGGACTTAGTGGTTTTATTGACCATCAACACTTGATGTTCTTTCTTGATTTCAACCTCTGTTGACTTCAGCATTGAGAATACTTCAGGAATGGTCTTCACCATCCCCTGCATATTGTAGTTCATCACGAAGCTCTTGTAGCTTGGTGGGAACAAGCGAAGGATTCTGTCAATGACCGCCTCGTCCGGAGGTTAATGTCTAGCTGGGACAAAGCGGTTGTGCAACCCGGACATTTTGAGTATGTGCTCACCGATGTAACTGTTTTCCTCCATCTTACAACTATAGAACTTGTCCGAGACTTCATATCTCTCGACCCGGGCATGATCTTGAAAAACCATTTTCAGCTCCTCGAACATCTCATATGCTCCGTGTTGCTCAAAACGCTTTTGGAGCCCCGGTTCTAAGCTGTAAAGCATGCCGCACTAAGCGAGGGAGTAATCATCAGCACGAGACTGCCAAGCATTCATAATGTCTTGGTTCTCTGGGATGGGTGCATCACCTAGCGGTGCTTCTAGGACATATTGTTTCTTGGCTGCTATGAGGATGATCCCCAGGTTCCGGACCCAGTCCGAATAGTTGCCTCCATCATCTTTCAGCTTGGTTTTCTCTAGAAACGCATTGAAGTTCATGTTGACATGAGCGTTGGCCATTTGATCTACAAGACATATTTTGCAAAGACTTTAGACTAAGTTCATGATAATTAAGTTCATCTAATCAAATTATTTAATAAACTCCCACTCAGATTTGACATCCCTCTAGTCATCTAAGTGTTACATGATCCGAGTCGACTAGGCCGTGTCTGATCATCACGTGAGACGAACTAGTCATCGCCAGTGAACATCTCCATGTTGATCGTATCTTCCATACGACTCATGTTCGACCTTTCGGTCTCTTGTGTTCCGAGGCCATGTCTGTACATGCTAGGCTCGTCAAGTTAACCCTAAGTGTTTATGCATGTGTAAAACTGTCTGACACCCATTGTATGTGAACGTAAGGATCTATCACACCCGATCATCACGTGGTGCTTCGAAGCAGCGAACTTTAGCAACGGTGCAGTTAGGGGGAACACTTTCTTGAAATTATTCTAAGGGATCATCTTATTTACTACCGTCGTTCTAAGTAAACAAGATGCATAAACATAATAAACATCACATGCAATTATATAAAGTAGTGACATGATATGGCCAATATCATATAGCTCCTTTGATCTTCATCTTGAGGCTCCATGATCATCTTGTCACCGGCATGACACCATGATCTCCATCATCATGATCTCCATCATCGTGTCTCCATGAAGTTTCTCGCCAACTATTACTTCTACTACTATGGCTAACACGTTTAGCAATAAAGTAAAGTAATTTACATGGCGTCGAATCAATGACGCCGTGGGTCATACAATAATTAAGACAACTCCTATGGCTCCTGCCGGTTGTCATACTCATCGACATGCAAGTCGTGATTCCTATTACAAGAACATGATCTCATACATCACAATATATCATTCATCATTCATCACAACTTCGCCATATCACATCACATGACAATTGCTGCAAAACAAGTTAGACGTCCTCTAATTGTTGTTGCATCTTTTACGTGGCTGCAATTGGGTTCTAGCAAGAATGTTTTCTTACCTACGAATAACCACAACGTGATTTTGTCAACTTCTATTTACCCTTCATAAGGACCCTTTTCATCTAATCCGCTCCAACTAAAGTAAGAGAGACAGACACCCGCTAGCCACCTTATGCAACTAGTGCATGTCAGTCGGTGGAACACATCTCACGTGGCGTGCGTGTAAGGTCGGTCCGGGCCGCTTCATCCCACAATACCGCTGAAGCAAGAAAAAGACTAGTAGCGGCAAGCAAGTTGACAAGATCTACACCCACAACAAAATTGTGTTCTACTCGTGCAATAGAGAACTACACATAGACCTAGCTCTGATACCACTGTTGGGGAACGTTGCAGAAAATTAAAATTTTTTCCCACGGTTTCACCAAGATCCATCTATGAGTTCATCTAAGCAACGAGTCATGGGAGAGAGATTGCATCTACATACCACTTGTATATTGCGTGCGGAAGCGTTCAAGTGAGCGGTGATGATGGAGTCGTACTCGCCGTGATTCAGATCACCGATGACCAAGTGTCGAACGGACAACACCTCCGCGTTCAACACACGTACGGAACGGACGACGTCACCTACTTCTTGATCCAGCAAGGGGGAAGGAGAGGTTGAGGAAGAAGGCTCCAGCAGCAGCACGATGGCGTGATGATGGTGGAGAGGCAAGATCTCGTGGGGCTTCGCCAAGCACTCAAGCGGAGGAGGAGAGGTGTTGGGAGGGAGGGCTGCGCCTTGGAAGTGTGTTGCAGCCTCCCTCACCCTCTATTTATAGGGGAAGGGAAAGGGGGCGGCCCCTCTAGATGAGATCTAGAGTGGGGCGGCGGCCGAGGAGGGGGGCTTGCCCCTCAAGCAAGGCGCCCCACTAGGGTTCCCCCAACCCTAGGCGCATGGGCCCAAGGGGTGCCCAGCCCTTCCAGGCTGGTTCCCTGCCCCTTGTGGCCCATGAGGCCCTCCGAGAGGGGTGGCCCCTCCCGGTGGACCCCCGGAACCTCTCCGGTGGCCCCAGTACAATACCGATATGCCCCCGAAACTTTCCGGTGTCCGTATGACAACTTCCCATATATAAATCTTCACCTCCGGACCATTCCGGAACTCCTCATGACGTCCGGGATCTCATCCGGGACTCCAAACAACATTCGGTAATCACATACAAGTCTTCCTAATAACCCTAGGGTCACCGAACCTTAAGTGTGTAGACCCTACGGGTTCGGGAGACATGCAGACATGACCGAGACGGCTCTCCGGTCAATAACCAACAGCGGGATCTGGATACCCATGTTGGCTCCTACATACTCCTTGATGATTTCATCGGATGAACCACGATGTCGAGGATTCAAGCAACCCCGTATACTATTCCCTTTGTCAGACGGTATGTTACTTGCCCGAGATTCGATCGTCGGTATCCCAATACCTCGTTCAATCTCGTTACGGCAAGTCACTTTACTCGTGCGTAATGCATGGTCCCGTGACGAGACACTTGGTCACTTTGAGCTCATTGTGATGATGCACTACCGAAAGTGGGCCCGGTGATACCTCTCCGTAACACGGAGTGACAAATCCGATCTCGATCCGTGTCAACCCAATGTACACTTTCGGAGATACCAGTAGTGCACCTTTATAGTCACCCGATTACGTTGTGACGTTTGGTACACCCAAAGCACTCCTACGGTATCCGGGAGTTACACGATCTCATGGTCTAAGGAAGAGATACTTGACATTGGAAAAGCTCTAGCTAAATGAACTACACGATCTTGTGCTATGCTTAGGATTGGGTCTTGTCCATCACATCATTCTCCTAATGATGTGATCCCGTTATCAATAACATCCAATGTCCATAGTCAGGAAACCATGACTATCTATTGATTAACGAGCTAGTCAACTAGAGGCTCACTAGGGACATATTGTGGTCTATGTATTCACACATGTATTACGATTTCCGGATAATACAATTATAGCATGAATAAAAGACAATTATCATGAACAAGGAAATATAATAATAATCCTTTTATTATTGCCTCTAGGGCATATTTCCAACACGGCCACCCGCCGTGAGCGACATGCGCCGCATCAAGCAGCAGCCAGGAGAGATCCTGCAGAAATACATCCAGCGCTTCAACAGCGCACGCCTCAAGATTCCCAAGGTGACCGAGGAGGCCATCATCTCCGCCTTCTCCGACGGTGTGCGCGACGTCAAGATGAAGGAGGAGCTGGCGATGAATGAAGACCTGTGCACTTCCTTGGAGCTGTTCAACTTGGCGACCAAGTGCGCCAGGGCCGAGGAAGGGCGTCTCTCCCTCCTCGAGCTGCCTGCCGCATACCCAGAAGAGAAGAAGCCCAAGGCCAAGGATGTGAAGCGCAAGGGGGCTGCCGTGCTCATGGCGTAACCGGACACCAAGCGGGCGAGATCAGCCCGAGTCCTCCAAGGGCAGCCGACATCTGCGTGTACCACGACCTCCACACCCACAACACCAGCCGAATGTCAAGAGCTCCGAGCCGTCTTGAGAAGGGAGGATCGGCCGATGTCCCGACCGCAGCGACCGGGGCTACGGCCGAGGAGGAGGAAGGAACGCAGGACGCTGGGAAGACCGCGGCCCACGCCAAGGGTGGCGTGACCAATCTCGCGAGGATCGCTGGCGGGACCCGCCTCACGAGGGAGGATGGAGGGATCAGCCTCGCGAGGATTGCCCGCAAGGCAACGCAGGCCTCCCTCCTCTGCCACCTCATCCAAGGATAAATGAAGATCATCATCGGGGCCGAGCTGGGGGGCTTCCGAGGAGCATGATCGCTTTGCATCTGGGCGGAGCTCAAGCCCCAGCCTCTCAACGCATCTTCAAGCAGTTCGCCAGAAGTGAATGCAGTCCTCCCAAGCTCGAAGCCGCGCCCCCTCGGTGGTCGGTGTGCACCATCACGTTCAGCTCGGCGGATCAGCTCAAGTGTGTGGCCACAACCGAGTCCTCCGATGCTCTGTTCCCCAATCATCGAACGCGTGCTAGTCACCAAGACCCTCATCGATGGCGGGGCAGGGCTCAACGTCCTGTCCGTGGAAACGTTTAACAATCTCCAAGTGCCTTACAATCAGCTTCCGCCAACCAAGCCTTTCTCAGGGGTCACCGACGGCTCCACAGTCCCGATCGGGCAGGTTCGCCTCCCTGTCACCTTCGGCGCACGCGACAACTACCGCACCGAGCTCATCGACTTCGACGTCGCCCACATTCGCCTGCCATACAACACCATCCTCGGGTACCCAGCGCTGGCCAAGTTCATGGCCGTAACCCACCACGGCTACAACGTCCTCAAGATGCCAGGAAGTGGCGGAGTCATCACGGTGCCCTGCAAAGAGAAAGACGCAGCAGTGCTCCACAGGCGAGCCTTCGGGGCGCATCACTGGAGGACCCGGATCGCGGAAGCAGGAGGCTTCCTGAGACCGCTCCCAAGAAGAAGAAGACATCGTCTGGCCCGGCCCCTCAGGAGGCAGGCCCCTCAGGGTCCGCGCCTGCTCAGGGGGAACCTCCTTCTATCGCATAGGAAAGCGCGCCCAGCGCCCTCCTCAGGCAGGGCTCGGGGGCTCCCCCTGGAGGGCCACCGACCTTGCTAAGGTCACGAGGGAGGCGCTCGGGCACCACTTGGAGGTGTGTTTCGAAGCACGCTTCCCTCAAGAAGGAGCAAGGCAAGGAGGGCCAAACCCTCAGGAGTTCGTCAGCAAGATCGTTCAGGAGCTGCAGGAGTCAAGAGTCATGAGTGGCAGCCGCCGCCTGCCTACCGTGGCTCCCCATCCAGGCGAGGATGGTGGGCTGCACGTCTGCATCGACATACCAGGGCTCAACCGAGCCGCCTCTCAGGAGCACCTCTGCCCTCTCGCGTGGGTTGCTGCGAAGGTCCACCCCACAGCTACGTTCGCATGCCTTACGGCCTGCCAAACGCGGCCACCACGTACCAGCGCCTCATGAGGGACATCTTGGAGGCTCAAGAGGCCAGGCATTCCGCAGCCCTGGCGGAGATGGAGATGGTCCACGAGGAGCCACTAGGGCCTCCGGAGCCACCTGAGGCCCCTGAGCCTGGGAGCTCGCGAGGATCGGCTCCCGCAGCCCACCGAGTCTGCTGCACCAACACCCTTTCGTCTTCAACACTACCAGGTGACATCTTTCAAGTTTCATTTCCAGCTGGGAGCGCCCCCCAGGGCTGCATTATTCCCAGGCAGCGTGGGTCCGTCCCTGCGGCGTGTATCCCTTTTACTTCCTGTTCCTAGCTTACCTTGTTGGGGGCGCCCTTCGGGCTGCATCATCCCCAAGTCGCTCGGGCCAGACCAGTGACATGTATCCCTCTTGCGTTTATTTAGGGTCATGCGTTCGACCCATCATGCTTGTTATTTGATGCCAATCCATGGCGCCTTCTCTTCATTCATGTCGACCGCTTGCACGTTAAAGGGGGGGTACCTGAGCATCGCGACTCAGGGCTCCTACTGGCTCTCCAGCCCTCACCCTCTGGCCTTGCCCACAGCATCGCGACACAGCATACCAATGACGGCCGAGACTAGCTCGAGGCGGGACCCGAGGACGTAGAGCGCCGGCATCTAACCAAATCTGCAGGAACACATCACAAGATAAGGCCCAGTGCCAGGCGCAACCCGCCTTGAGGTAGGGCCCGTGAGTCCCTTAGCGGCTCATGGGTGCCCAGATACACCTCGTCGTGCCCTACCGTGCCAGCCACGTGTCGTAGGCGGGGCTGTACACGCCAGGGCTCCTCGGGAGGGGAGCCCCTCCCACGCACTGATGGAAGCACCATGCTCCTTGGTGGCGACACTTGCCGATGAGCGGCTATGCCCGTACACATACGGAAGCGCTATGCTCCGTGCTTTGGTGATAAACAAGCGAGGTGACCCCGGGCTGCATCAACCTCGTGGGGCCAGGCTCGATGTCCGGCCTCATCGCAACGCCTCCCCTCGGGAGTGCCGCGCGAGGGGGCTGGGCACGGGGGCTGCGCCTGGGTCATGCCCAGACGCACGCCACCCAACCAGGCCCCTCGGGCCTGGTTCGTCGCGCGTCCCTCCCCGAGCGGAGCCAAGGTATGAAGGTCGTTTGAGCGTCAAGGGGGACTCCTGAGCATAGCGACTCAGGAGCCTAACTGGTCACGTAGCCCCTCACTCCTTATTTCCGAAAGGCTAACGTCGGTTGAGTTATGCGCGGGGCCGGGCTCTGCAGATGTAGAATGGTAGATCCACCCACATCTCACCTCCCTACTTGTTGTTTGTGCGCCAAGGGGGACTCCTGAGCATCGCAACTCAGGAGCCTAACTTGTCACGTAGCCCCTCACTCCTTGGTCCCGTCCTGGTTTCTGGTCGGGGCTAACGGCGGCTGAGGTATGCGCGGGGCCGGGCTCTGCCGGCGTAGAACACAAGCAAGTAGGAAGGAAAAGCGCAAATTTCAAGGAATTCAAAAGCAAATATTACAGTCCATAACTGTTATCACAACGCCAAATGCAAGTTTAAACGCCTCCCCGAGGCATGATAATGTGCAGGAATCAAAAGCGAGCAGGAGCCGCATAGCGGAGTCACTTGTCGGCGGTGGAGCTGCTGTGAGCGGGTTGGCACTGGTGGAGCCTTGAGGTTGGCAGCGCTCCGCTTGACTTAGTCTTTGAGGCCCAGAACTTCCCAGTGAGCCTCGCCACGACCCTTCACGGCCTCGGCGGCAGCGGCAAGCTCGCCGCTCGGCTCCAGCTCAGCCTGTCGAGGTCGACGTTGGGATCGTGAAGGTAGACGTGGGTGAGGACCAGCGTCGGTATCGCAGAAGACAAGACACGCGCCTCGGCCTCAGTCGTAGGGCCAAGGCCAAGGGCGACATCTTCAAGAGCGCGAACCAGGAAGGGAAGCAGCTTGGCGGGGCCGTCCTCTGCGTCAGCCAGCGGGCTCTCCAGGCCGCTATCATAAAGCTCCCTCACAAAGATGCGAGCCTTCACCTCCATATCTGTGAAGGCCACGCGATCCTCAGCAAGGACCCGTGCCTTGCCGTCCAGCTTGACCTTCCTCGCCTCCAACTCTTGCTCCAGCATGCCTAGGCGTTCACGGCGCTTCTTGAGCTTGGCGTCCCGATCCTTGACGGCCACCTCGCGAGCTTTCATGCCTTCCTCCTGCTCTTGGCGAAGGCGGGCCTCCTTGGCAAGCTGGTCCCGCAGGCCCTGCAGCTCGCTCTCCAGCGCCTTGCAGCGACCTCGGACATCGGCTACCTGCCCGAAGGCGGCGTCGCGAGCAGCTTTCGCCCCAAGGATGGCCTGCTTCTCCTCGTCGCAAGCCGTCGAGGCCTGGACCAGCGCCGCCCGTATCGAAGCGTCGGAGCGAATCCAGCCAGAAGCCAGCTCCAAGCGCCCGACCACCAGACGAGGGTCGGCGCCCGAAAGATCCTTCGCAGCTGGTCCAGTTCGGCAGCAGCGCGATCCAGAACGGTGGGACGAGTCGGAGAAACAGCAGTCGGTGGGGTAGGAGGAGAAGGCGGTAGTGTAACCACGGTGTCCTGAGGCGGGACCTGCTGCGCCCCAACAGCTGTGGCGGTGGCATCGGCGAGGACACCTCGAAAGTCGCTTGGGCCATGAAAGGAGCTTCGCCCAGCCAGCTCCACCAGGCCTCGCGAGGATGACCGGGCAGGAGAGGCCCGTGCATCACGGTCACCTTCTTTCACGGGCGGAGGCGCTGCCCCAGACGGAACCTCAGGAGATCCCCTTGGCTTCTTTGCCGCGAGCGCCAGCCTAGCCAAGAAATACGGACGTCAAGCCTCGACGACAAAACAAGAAATAAGACAGGAATCGAGCACTTACTGGTCGTCGCTCGCGAGCTCGAGCAACCTCCGGCCATACTTGAAGCCCGAGAGCCGGCTACAAGGATCAGCCTCAAGGAGCTCGGGAGGCAGGAGGCGCGCTGCGGATCGCCTCGATGCAGGCAGACCAGCGGGGACCAGCCGGTCCTGTCCTTCTTGAGATCGGGCAAGCTTCCGCCGCCCGCTCGTCATCATCCTCGTAAATCGTCGCCGCTCGGTGAGAGGCGGAAGAACGCGGGACTTGCACCGAGGAGGAGGCCCTCGACTCTCTGTCGGTCGCCCAGTCGAGCCCTCCTTCCCGCTCCCCTTCTCCCTTCTCCTCATTTGGAGTCGCCGTAGGACACATCCACCGGTTCCTCGGGAGCCTCCGCGGGCACGGGCACGTCCCCGTTGAAGACGAGCATGGACTGCACTACCTGCTCCCAGTCATCGCAGAGGAACAGGGGCGTAGGAGCGCCCTCCAACCTCGCCACGTCGCCCCCAACCAAAGATTGGAGAACCGCAGCCAGGTCTTCATCGGCCAAGACCGCGAGGGCTTGGGTGGGGCCTCCACATCGAATTGGAGTCTTGATGAAGCGGAGCCAGCTGGTGCTCGAGAATTCCCTCGGCCAGCGTCGCCCGGTCGGCTTCACCGCCGCCATGCTGGCCGGCCTCAAATCCATGTCCATCCTCTCCAACACCGGCCTCGCGCGGGGATCCACGAGCTCCACTCGAGACCAGTCGTCGGAGTGTATGGGGTGCTCTATGGGTAAGATTAGCCGAGGGTGGATGCGCCCAGCATCTACCAAGACCCACTTGCTCCTGAAGCCCTCAATCCTCTTCCCGGGGTTCGAAATGGCGATGGAGCTACCGTACACGAGAAGCTCGCACACGCAGAGAGGGAACCACGAGAGGTCCGGAGGGAGAAATAGTGGGGCAGCAGGGCCACTGAGGGCTGCACCCCGACGTGAGCCTCACAATAGTAGGCGAAGATCGTCAGGAGGAGAACATAGTTGGGGTGGAGGTGCAGAGCTTGTAGCTTGTAATGGCGGAGGACGGAGAAGAAGAACTCGGAAAAGGGAGGCATCAGACCGACAACAATGGCACTTACAAAGAGCGGATAGAAGGTGCTCCCTTGGCCCTCAGGGAGGGCGGAGCCGGCCCTGAACACCTTCGCCCCGTCGATGCCCTGCGCCGCCGCCATCTGGCGCACCCGGGCAAGGCTCGCCTCCGACACGTTCGGCGAGTCCAGGGCAGGCGCGTACCAAGCTCCGGCCGGGGTCTGGCGAGGCGCCATGCCTTGCTAGGGCATGCAGTCGAAGTGGATCTGAAGATTTTGGAGGCAGAAAGGAGAGGCGCAAGAAAGGGGATCTGAGCAGTAACCAGAGAAAGCAAGGGAAGCAAAGCCTAGGCAGACGCCGCTCCTTTATCGACTTCCTTGATTCTTTGGCGCCCACGTCCAATCAACCGCCATGCGGCGCCCAAGGCCGCAGGCTGTTAGGGCCCGCAGCGCTTCGCACTTGCCCCTTCGCCTCTCTGCTCAGCCAAGTCCGGGCGCGCCTTGGGCCCGGGGGCTACTGTCGGCGTTCTGGGAACGGGGGTCCCCAGACTTGCCTGCCTGCGGCCTGCGGCGTGGCTCAAGGGGCGGCCCAGCATGGCCCATCTTCATCAGCACAAGCTCAAGACCCTCGCGAGGGGCCAAGCCTCGCGGGGCAGACGACAGGGAGCTTCCTCAGGCACGACCTCGTCAGTTGGCTCGCGAGGAGGCGGAGAGATCAAGGCGGGGTACCTCACGAGGTGCCCATGGCGCAAGCCATGACGACCAAGGGCGCCCGGTGAGCGCCCGGCTCATGATGTCCTCCTTTCCTCTTTGGTGCAAAGGAGCAAGCGCAGGCGAGAGCATCAAGCAAAGGCGTCCATTTCGGTGCAACAAGACCAAGACCAGTCCAACGGCATGAAGGAAGTCATTGTGGAGCTCAAGCCGGCGTCACCACCAGAGCCTTTGACAGGCGAGGACCAACTTTAGTCAGGATAAGTGTACCAGATGTTCCCCTTCAAAATGGCCAATTGTTGGCGCCCTTCCCGCTCAATATTTGGGAAGAGGCCCAGGGCATCTTCCTATATAAGTAGAGCTAGCCACCATAGTAGAGACATCTGATCAGTAGCTGGATGCACCTTGGACAGAGAGAGAAAGAGAGAAGGCGACTGAACTCCCCTAAGCAGTTCATCGCCCCGGCCAAGAACGAGACCCTCATGAGGCTGTTCTTCCTTGTATTGTTCATCACCATCAGCCCAAGAGGCAATCCACCACACCACAAACTAGAGTAGGGTATTACACCACAATGGTGGCCCGAACTAGTATAAACCTTGTGTCTCTTGTGTTGTTCCTTTCGTAGTTTAGATCCTAGCGAGGCGGCGGGGTGCAGGTAGGTAGAGGGCGAGATTTCGCGTGCACCCCAGTGTTCGAACCTCAAGGGTTTGCCGGAACCCGAAATCCGACAATAATAAGATAAATATTTTTGGTATTTTTGTTGTATAGATGGAAAGTACAGATTGCAAAATAAACGACAACATAAATAGCTAGTTTTTGGGAGATTAATATGATGGAAAATAGACCCGGGGGCCACAGGTTTCACTAGTGGCCTCTCTCAAGATAGCATAAGTATTACGGTGGGTGAACAAATTACTGTCGAGCAATTGATAGAAAAGCGCATAGTTATGAGAATATCTAGGCATGATCATGTATATAGGCATCACGTCCGCGACAAGTAGAACGAAACGATTCTGCATCTACTACTATTACTCCACACATCGACCGCTATCCAGCATGCATCTAGAGTATTAAGTTCATAAGAACAGAGTAACACATTAGGCAAGATGACATGATGTAGAGGGATAAACTCAAGCAATATGATATAAACCCCATCTTTTTATCCTCGATGGCAACAATACAATACATGCCTTGCTGCCCTAACATCCTTTGGGAAAGGACACCACAAGATTGAACCCAAAGCTAAGCACTTCTCCCATTGCAAGAAAGAGCAATCTAGTAGGCCAAACCAAACTGATAATTCGGAGAGACTTGCAAAGATAACAAATCATACATAAAAGAATTCAGAGGAGATTCAAATATTGTTCATAGATAATCTTGATCATAAACCCACAATTCATCGGATCTCGACAAACACACCGCAAAAAGAATTACATCGAATAGATCTCCAAGAAGATCGAGGAGAACTTTGTATTGAGATCCAAAGAGAGAGAAGAAGCCATCTAGCTAATAACTATGGACCCGAAGGTCTAAGGTGAACTACTCACATCATTGGAGAGGCTATGGTGTTGATGAACAAGCCCTCCGTGGTCGATTCCCCATTCGGCGGGGCACCGGAAAAGGCCCCAAGATGGGATCTCACGGGTACAGAAGGTTGCTGCGGTGGAAATAGGGTTTCCTGGTGCTCCTGGATGTTTTTGGGGTATATGAGTATATATATGCGAAAGAAGTCGGTCAGGGGAGCCACAAGGGGCCCACGAGGGTGGGGGGCGCGCCTCCCTGCCTCGTGGCCGCCTCGTTGCTTCCTTGGCGTCCACTCCAAGTCTCCTAGATTGCGTTTGTTCCAAAAATAACTCTCCCGAAGGTTTCATTCCGTTTGGATTCCGTTTGATATTCCTTTTCTGCGAAACGCTGAAATAGGCAAAAAAGAGCAATTTGCACTGGGCCTCCGGTTAGTAGGTTAGTCCCAAAAATAACATAGAAGTGTATAATAAAGCCCATTAAACATTCAAAACAGATAATATAATAGCATGGAACAATAAAAAATTATAGATACGTTGGAGACGTTTCAAGCATCCCCAAGCTTAATTCCTGCTCGTCCTCGAGTAGGTAAATGATAAAAACAGAATTTTTGATGTGGAATGCTACCTAACATAATTCTCAATGTGATTTTCTTTATTGTGGCATGAATGTTGAGATCTGAAAGATCCAAGATAAAAGTTCAATATTGACATAAGAATAATAATACTTCAAGCATACTAATAAAGCAATCATGTCTTCTCAAAATAGCATGGCCAAAGAAAGTTATCCCTACAAAATCATATAGTCTGGCTATGCTCTATCTTCATCACACAAAATATTTAAATCATGCACAACCCCGGTTTCAGCCAAGCAATTGTTTCATACTTTAGTATTTTCAAACCTTTTCAATCTTCACGCAATACATGAGCGTGAGCCATGGACATAGCACTATATGTGGAATAGAATATGGTGGTTGTGGAGAAGAAAAAAGGAGAAGATAGCCTCACATCAACTAGGCGTATCAATAGGCTATGGAGATGCCCATTAATTGATATCAATGTCAGTGAGTAGGGATTGCCATGCAACGGATGCACTAGAGCTATAAGTGTATGAAAGCTCAACAAAAGAAACTAAATGGGTGTGCATCCAACTTGCTCGCTCACAAATACCTAAGGCATTTTGAGAAAGCCCATCATTGGAATATACAAGCCAAGTTCTATAACGTAAAAATTCCCACTAGTATATGAAAGTGATAACACAAGAGACTCTCTATCATGAAGATCATGGTGCTACTTTGAAGCACAAGTGTGGTAAAAGGATAGTAACATTGTCCCTTCTCTCTTTTTCTCTCATTTTTTATGGGATTCTTTGGCCTCTTTTATTTTATTTGAGCTTCTTTGGCCTCTTTTATTTTTATTAAGTCCGGAGACTCATCTCAACTTGTGAGGGAATCATAGCTTCCATCATCCTTTCCTCACCGGGACAATGCTCTAATAATGAAGATACTCACACTTTTATTTACTTACAACTCAAGAATCTTAGAACAAAATATGACTGTATGTGAATGCCTCGGCGGTGTACCAGGATGCAACGAATCAAGAGTGACATGTATGAAAATTATGAACGGTGGCTTTGCCACAAATATGATGTCAACTACATGATCATGCTAAGCAATATGACAATGATGAAGCATGTCATAATAAACGGAACGGTGCAAAGTTGCATGGCAATGTATCTCGGAATGGCTATGAAAATGCCATGATAGGTAGGTATGGTGGCTGTTTTGAGGAAGGTATATGGTGGGTTTATGGTAATGAAAGTTCTTGGCGGCACTAGAAAGGCTAGCAATGGTGGAAGGATGAGAGTGCGTATAATCCATGGACTCAACATTAGTCATAAATAACTCACATACTTATTGCAAAAATCTACAAGTAATGAAAAACAAAGTACCACACGCATGCTCCTAGGGGAAGGGTAGGTAGGAGTTAACCATCGCGCGATCCCGACATCCACACATAAGGAAGACAATCAATAAATAAATCATGCTCCAACTTCATCACATAACGGTTCACCATACGTGCATGCTATGGGAATCACAAACTTTAACACAAGTATTCCTCAAATTCACAACAACTCAACTAGCATGAATCTAATATCACCATCCTCATATCTCAAAACAATCATCAAGAATCAAACTTCTCATAGTATTCAATGCACTTTATATGATAGTTTTTATTATACCTATCTTGGATGCTCATCATATTAGGACTAGTTTTATAACCAAAGCAAATTACCATGCTGATCTAAAGGACTCTCAAAATAATATAAGTGAAGCATGAGAGATCAATAATTTCTATAAAATAAAACCACCACCGTGCTCTAAAAGATATAAGCGAAGCACTAGAGCAAAATTATCTAGCTCAAAAGATATAAGTGAAGCACATAGAGTATTCTAATAAATTCCGATTCATGTGTGTCTCTCCAAAAGGTGTGTACAGCAAGGATGATTGTGGCAAACTAAAAAGAAAAGACTCAAATCATACAAGACGCTCCAAGCAAAACACATATCATGTGGTGAATAAAAATATAGTCTCAAGTAAAGTTACCGATAGACGAAGACGAAAGAGGGGATGACTTCCGGGGCATACCCAAGCTTAGGATTTTGGTTGTCCTTGAATTTTACCTTGGGGTGGCTTGGGCATCCCCAAGCTTAGGCTCTTGCCACTCCTTATTCCATAATTCATCAAATCTTTACCCATAACTTGAAAACTTCACAACACAAAACTCAATAGAAAATCTCATGAGCTCCGTTAGCGAAATAAAACAAACCACCACTTTAAGGTACTGTAATGAACTCATTCTTTATTTATAGTGGTGTTAAAGCTATTGTATTCCAACTTCTCTATGGTTCATACCCCCCTGATACTAGCCATAGCTTCATCAAAATAATCAAACAACACACAAAAAACAGAATCTGTCAAAAACATAACAGTCTGTAGTAAACTGTATCAAACGCAAACTTCTGTAACTCCAAAATTCTACCAAAATTGGACGACCTAGATAATTTGTTTATTAATCTTCTGCAAAATGAATCAACTGAAAATCACGTTTCTGTGATTTATGAAAATTATCCTCGTGCACGCAAAAGTTTATGTTTTCCAGCAAGATCAAATTAACTATCACCCAAGAAGATCCTATATGTTTTACTTGGCACAAACACTAATTAAAACATAAAACCAAACCTAACCAGAGGCTAGATGATTTATTTATTACTAAACAAGAACAAAAAGCAAATAACAAAAATAAAATTGGGTTGCCTCCCAACAAGCATCGTTTAACGTCCCTAGCTAGGCATAAAAGCAAGGATAGATCTAAGTATTGCCATCTTTGGTATGCAATCCATAAGTGGCTCTCATAATAGATTCATAAGGTAATTTAATTTTCTTTCTAGGGAAGTGTTCCATGCCTTTCCTTAATGGGAATTGGAATCTAATATTCCCTTCATTTCATATCAATAATCACACCAATCGTTCTAAGGAAAGGTCTACCAAGAATAATAGGACATGTAGGATTGCAATCTATATCAAGAACAATAAAATCTACGGGAACATAATTCCTATTTGCAACAATAAGAACATCATTAATCCTTCCCATAGGTTTCTTAATGGTGGAATCCGCAAGGTGCAAGTTTAAAGAACAATCATCAAATTCACGGAAACCTAACACATCACACAAAGTTTTTGGAATCATGGAAACATTAGCACCCAAATCACATAAAGCATGGCATTCATGATCTTTAATATTAATTTTAATAGTAGGTTCCCACTCATCATAAAGTTTTCTAGGGATAGAAACTTCTAGCTCAAGTTTTTTTCATAAGATTGCATTAAAGCATCAACGATATGTTTGGTAAAAGCTTTATTTTGACTATAAGCATGAGGAGAATTTAGCACGGATTGCAACAAGGAAATAGAATCTACCAAAGAGCAATTATCATAATTAAATTCCTTGAAATCCAAAATAGTGTGTTCATTGCTATGTAAAGTTTTGACCTCTTCAGTCCCACTTTTACCAATTTTTGCATCAATATCTAAAAACTCCGAATCATTGGGACGCCTTTTAGCTAAAGTTGATTCATCTCAAGTCCCATAATTATCAAGATTCATATTGCAAAACAAAGATTTAATAGGAGACACATAAATCACTTTTAGATCTTCATCCATATTACCTTGAAAACTACAAAAACACACTTTTACAAAGCAGTCTTTTTTAGCACGCATTCTAGCGGTTCTTTCTGTGCACTCATCAATGGAAATTCTCATGTCTTTGAGAGACTCATTGATATCATGCTTAGGTGGAATAGATCTAAGTTTCAAAGAATCAACATCAAGAGAAATTCTATCCACGTTCCTAGCGAACTCATCAACCTTAAGCAATTTTTCTTCAAGCAAAGCATTGAAATTCTTTTGCGAAATCATAAATTCTTTAACACTAGTCTCAAAATCAGAGGGAATCTTATTGAAATTTCCATAAGAGTTGTTGTAGTAACTACCATAATTATTAGAGGAATTACTAGGGAACGGCCTAGGATTAAAGTTTCCTCTATACACGTTGTTACCAAAATTGTTCCTACCAACAAAATTCACATCCATAGATTCATTATGATTCTCAATCAAAGTGGAAAAAGGCATATCATTAGGATGAGAAGAAACACTCTTATTAGCAAACAATTTCATAAGTTCATCCATCTTTCCACTCAAAACATTAATCTCTTCTATCGCATGAACCTTTTTACTAGTACATCTTTCGGTGTGCCATTGAGAATAATTAACCATAATATCATCTAGGAGTTTAGTAACTTCTCCTAAAGTGATTTCCATAAAAGTGCCTCCCGCGGCCGAATCTAAAAGATTTCTAGAAGCAAAATTAAATCCGGCATAAATTTTTTGTATAATCATCCATAAATTCAAACCATGTGTAGGGCAATTACTTATCATTAATTTCATCCTCTCCCAAGCTTGCGCAACATGTTCATGATCAAGTTGCTTAAAATTCATAATATCATTTCTAAGAGAGATGATCTTTGCAGGAGGAAAATACTTAGAGATAAAAGCATCTTTGCACTTATTCCATTGTCGGTGTACTAGAGTAGGGGTACCCTAGTATCCCGAACTTGTGCACGGGCAGTTGCAGCCCTCCGCGGCAAGGCTTACCGGGTGACCGCCAAGGTCCTCCGTGGTTCTTTTGGAGCCATTCAAGAACAAAGTATTCAAGCCAAGGAGACAAGGCCCGGCAAGAGGAGCTTGCGGGAAGGCCAACTCAAGGCACCCTAGGAGACAAGGCCCCGGCAAGAGGAGCTTGCCGGGAAGGCCCGGTGAGCGACAAGCTTCCGGACGCGACAAGACAACAACCGCGGCAAGGCGCTTGCCGCGGCAGACCACCACTCTGTACCTGCGCTCCAGCACATCCACTAACATGTCATACAGGACCTTTCCGGTAGCAGCGTGGCAGAAGAGGTCTTGACGGCCGGTGAGCGCGGCAAGCGGCCGACAAGATTGCCATCGTGGCAAGCGGTGGCGCCCTGACGGTCCCTTTACGCACCGTTAGAGGCGGCGTGAGCCGGGCATTTAATGCCTTTGTCCCCTGCCATCAGGGTTAGGTATGATACACTGTACAAGTAGCTGTACCAACCACTCCTTTTCCATTTTTACCCTTGTCTACGTTGCCACCTGTCGGAGACCCCTTTAGCATATAAAAGGAGGCCCATGTGCAACGTAGGGGAAGAGGTCGAAAGGTTCGAAGCCAGAGAACACTCACGCTCGGTCTCGTTAGCAGCTTGTGTGTACTGTAGCACTCAGCGCTCCTGAGCAAGAACTCAATACACTCAGACATGCAGCAGTAGGACTGTTATCTCTCTGGAGAGCTCGAAGCTGGGTAAACTGCTGCGTGTGCTTCGCCTCGATCTGCTCTTCGTGCGACCTCCGCCCCCCTTGAACGAAAGGGGCTCGGTCCGCCGGTCCCATAGGTGTTCGTGGGCCAGATCAGCTTCCCCGACATCTTTGGCGCGCCAGATAGGGGAAGAGGGAAAAGGTTCGAAGCCAGAGAACACTCACGCTCGGTCTCGTTAGCAGCTTGGGTGTACTGTAGTACCAAGCGCTCCTGAGCAAGAACTCAATACACTTAGACATGCAGCAGTAGGAGTGTTATCTCTCCGTAGAGCTCCGAAGCTGGGTAAACTGCTCGTGTGCTTTGCCTCGATCTGCTCTTCGTGCGACCTCCGCCCCCCACCGAACCGAAAGGGGCTCGGTCCGCCGGTCCCATAGGTGTTCGTGGGCCAGATCAGCTTCCCCGACATCTTTGGCGCGCCAGGTAGGGGGCGTCGAGATTGTGTGAACCTGATCCGGCGTCCACACGAGCTAGATCTTCATCATCTTCATCGACATGCCACCGAAGATGAAGGCTTCGGCGGCAGATGTTCCGTCTGCGTCGAACCCACCACCACCGGAGCAAACGGGTGGTGGGGTAGACACCGGCGGAAGAATGGACGTCGACGGGGGAGCCCACGGTGCTGCCAAGTCCAAGGACAAGGCTGCGCAGATCTCGGCGTCCGTACATGCACTGCGCCGCCCGTCTCGGAGGCGCGGGACCGACAGCGTCATGGTATTCACAACGCCATACGCTCGTTGGACCAAGATCGAGCTGGTGGATCTCGGGATGCTCAAGACCAGCATGCACGCCAACATCTTTGGCCGCGGCGAACGCGATCGCTGGGCGGGATATCGCTCCTTCTAACATAGTTAGAAGTCCGAGCATATCCGCTCCTCGCGCCGTTCGCCATCGCCACCCACCACTCCAGCAGAAGCTTTGGCGAGAGCTCAACTGCTCCTGGATTACCCTCCAACAGCCGACAAGGTCGATGAATGGAGGGCCACCATTCGGAGTCTCATCGGCTTTGCCAACGGCAACGCTCCGTGGCAGCCGAGTGCATCGCTGCCGCGGCAGGACTGCCAAACACGAGCCGGTGGCGGCAAACCGTGGGGTGCAACCACCATGCACTCTCCGCCCGAAAGGCCAAGATCGCCCGAGTCGCTGGATCCACCTCGGCAGCGACTCCACCGCATCATCGGATCCACGAGCTCGTCGCGATCAACGCCAAGTTCTTCACGAGCAGCGGCAAGAAAGACGCTCGAACTCGCGCCGAGCACCGAAGAGAAGCGGCGTCAATCCGACCAGCGTCTTTGAGCCCTCTGTCGACATGCATGCGCCCGAAGGAACGAGCGACTTGCCGTATCACGGTAGGTTGCCCTGCGTTCACTCGTGAGCTGCGGCAAGTCCGATGGCCCGGAAGAAGAATTTCAAGCCGACGTACCAGAGAAATCACGACGGCAAGACGCATCCGTCGGAGTTCCTCGGCATCTACACCATCGCGGTGCAAGCTGCGGGGCGAGACGACAAGATCCTGGCCAAGTACTTCCCGGTGCTCAAGCCCAATGTCGAGATCCTGGCTCATGCACTTGCCGGACAACTCCATATCCTCTTGGGCAGATCTATGCCATCGGTTTGTCGGCGCCTTTACAGTGACCACAAGCCCCATGGCCAAGAAAGCGACCTTCATCTCGCTGCGCCCGGAAGGAAGGAGAGCCCTGCGCAAGTACATTCAGAGATTCAGCCGCGTCTGGACAACATCGAGATGTCCACCACCGCAGATGTCGGCGCGTTCCATCGAGCGTCGCGAAACCGCGAGATGCGGCAGAGATGGCGATGTGCAAGATCGAGACGTCGATGAGCTATATGCCCTGGCCGACAAGTGTGCACGTCTTTGAGGAAGGGAGGAGACTCCCGGAGAGAATCTTGAAGCGGAGGATCGATAGTGAGGAGACCGCCCGGCAAAGGAAAACCGGCAGCAGAACAACAGGAAGAAGAAAGGCAAAGATGTGCTAGTTGTTGAGCAGTCCGGCAGCAGAGGTGGCGCCAAGAAAGCCAAAGCTGGTAGCTCCGGCAAGGAGGTTGCCGCTGGCACCAACTGCCGGTTGTGGCGGTCGCCGACAAGCGGGGCGGCTCCAACAAGCGATCTTGCAAGATCCACCGCACCAAGGGCCATGACCTCCGTGAGCTGCAAAAGGTCGAGCAGCTTGTCGAGCAGCGTAAGGCTGAATACGAGCGACGCGACAAGGAGAAGGCCGTGAAGGTGCTGGAGGAGCTAGCAAGAAGCGTCCGGCCGAGGAGGACGCCTTGGCAAGGCCAAGCAAGCGGCAAGGAGACAGACCTCCCCGCGGCCGTGACAAGGATGAAGACGACGACGATGATGAAGACATGGATGATGACGAGACCGATGAGCAAGAGTTCCAGAAAGCCACAGAAGTCCTGTGTGTTGATGGCGGTGCTTCTCTGCATACTTCACACCGCCAGCTCAAGTAGTGGATGCGGGAAGTCAATGCGGCAGAACTTTCCGTCGAGTCACGCAAGCCTCTGAAATGGTCCAGCACGCCTATCATCTTTGATATTGAGGACCACCCTGATCGTGTAACTGCGGTCGGGTGCTTGCCGATGTTGGTTTCACCAACTATCCGCAACCTCAAGGTCACTAAGATGCTAGTTGACGGCGGGGCCGGCTTGAACCTGATCTCCTCCGCGGTGCTCCAGAAACTCCAGATCCCTGATGGCGAGCTCGAAGAGACCGGCACATTCCAAGGAATCAATCTAGGAAGGAGCAAGCCGAAGGGAAAGATCACGTTGCCGGTGACATTTGGCAGCGAGTTGAACTTCAGGACTGAGAGGGTCACTTTTGACGTTATTGACTTTCCATTGCCTTACAATGGGATACTTGGCCGTCCGGACTCGCCAAATTCATGGCAACCTCTCACTATGCATACAACATGTTGAAGATGCCAGGCCGATAAGTGTCATCTCTGTCCCTGGCGACAAGAAGGATGCTCTTATCTGCGCCGACAAGATCTACGGGAAGCAGCAGCCGCAGCAGATTGCAAGCCACTTGCCGGGGCGAAGAAGAAGACCAAGTCCGGCAAGAGCTCTGATGCCCACTCCGGCAAGCGCACCTCTTGGTGCTGCACTACCGTCGAGGACGCACCATCGAGCTCCACCGCAAGTGTAAGAAGATGATGGCAGCTCCACGAGACCAAGAAGGTGTCCACCAAGGAGGACGGCATCGGTGGTACCTTCACCATCGATTGCCACTCTCGACCCTAAATAGGAAAGGCGCTCGTTGCTTTCTGCGGGCGAACGTCGGCGTGTTTGCGTGGCAACCGTCGACATCCCGGTGTTCCCAGGAAAGTAATTGAGCACCATCTTGCCGTTTGTCCTCATCTTGCGGCCCGTCAAGCGAAAGTCGAGAAGCGAGCGTTGGGCGCCAAGAATTCATCGCAGAAGAAATCAAGAAATTGGAAGCAGCGGGCCTTGTCGGAGAGTGCTCCATCCCTACGTGGTTGGCCAATCCTGTAGTTGTATCGCAAAGGCAAACAGGAAATGGAGGCTTTGTATCGACTTTACCGATGTCAATAAAGCTTGTCCCAAAGACCCATTTCCCTTGCGGCGCATCGACCAGATTGTTGACTCCACGGCGGATGTGATTTGCTTTCATTTACGGATGCATACTCAGGATATCATCAGATCTTCATGGCGTAAGAGGATGAGGAGAAGACCGCATTCATCACCCCATGTGGCACATACTGTTTCGTCACGGATGCCTTTCGGATTAAAGAATGCTGGTTCAACATTTGCAAGAGTAGTCCATGACGGCTTTTGAGCCGCAAATGCACAGAAATGTGGAAGCCTACATGGATGACATAGTGGTCAAAAGCAAGGACAAGGCGACTCGATTCAAGATTTAGACGAAACCTTTGCAAATCTGCGCAAGATCAACCTCAAGCTCAACCACGAGAAGTGTGCGTTTGGAGTCCCTTCCGCAAGCTTCTCGGGTTCTTCGTCTCTCTCGGGGAATTGAAGCCAATACCGACAAGATCAAGGCCATTGAGCAGATTGAAGCACCAAAGCGCGTCAAGGATGTCACGAAGACTTGCGGTTGCGTAGCTGCTCTCGGCAGGTTTATCTCTAGGTCTGGCTGGCGCCCGCCATTTTTCAAAATTATGAAAAAGGCAGGTCCGATGAAATGGACTCGAAGCGGAGGCTGCGCTGCAGACTTGAAGAGATACACATCCTCCACTCCAACACTTGTCGCACCTAAGCCACAAGAGAAGTTGCTGCTATATATAGCGGCAACCAATCAAGTGGTTAGTGTTGCGTTAGTAGCGGAGAGGGAGGCGGATGATGAGCTAGCAACCATGGCGAGATGCATCCAATGACGAGCTGAGGCTTCACCGCAAGCTCTGGTCCCGACAAGGATGGATCTACGCAGACGCATGAGAAGATGCGAAAAAGAATGGTGCAGCGCCCAGTTTACTTTGTCGGTTCCCTTCTGCGGGGGCTAGGTCAAGGTACTGCGGGTGTGCATAAATTGCTTTTCGGCCTCCTCATGGCCTCGAAAGCTGCGCCATTACTTCCGGGCACATGAGATCACAGTCGTCACTCGTTTTCCGTCAAGAGGATCTTTGCAAAATCCAGAGGCAACAGGCGGGATTGTCGAGTGGGCACTAGAACTGTCAAGCTTTGTTCTCAAGTTTGAGAGCACTTCAACTATCCAAAGCGAGCATTGGCGGAGTTCATAGCAGAATGGGCGCCAACACAAGATGAAGAAATTCGAAACGAGCATCCCGTCAAGGAAGCGGGCAAAGAGTGGCTGATGTACTTTGATGGTGCCTTCTCGCTGCAAAGGCGCCCGGTGCGGGCGTGCTACTTGTTGCACCCACGGAGAGCACCTCAAATCGTAGTCCGGATGCACTTTCCCAAGGAGCAAGCAACAAACAATACTGCAGAGTATGAAGGTTTGCTTGTCGGTCTCGAGATCGTAGTAGACCTTGGGATCAAGAAGCTCATTGTCGTGGGTGACTCACGACTTGTCATCCGCCAAGTGAACAAGAGTTATCGAGTCCGTTGATGGAAGCTTATGTTGATGAAGTGAGAAAGCTAGAAGAGCACTTTGACGGCCTACAAATGGAACATGTTCCAAGAGCTCGAACGACATTGCCGATGGCTCGTCGAAGTCGCGCTGCACTTAAGTTACACAATGGAACCAGGGATTTTTATGCTCAAGCTGACTCAACCGTCTGTAATGGCATCAACCGGACAGAGCAAGAAGAGGAAGTTGATCTCTGGTGACTATTTTCGGCAGAGCTTCGAAAGTCGCCGTCAAGAAGGTCCTCAAGATCAACACCAAGGGTGCCGAGGAGCGATGCGCCCGGCAAGCCCTAAGGGTCTGCTCCGTTGAAGCGAGCGATCCCGACAAGTTTTGCTCCGGCAAGCTTGCCGGGGAACGTCAAGCTCCGGCTGAGCCGCAGGTTCTCGCCGTGGAAGCGGATGTTCCCGCAGCAGCAGATGTGCCTTTAGTCCTTGTTGTCGAGCCGCAAGCTCCAGCATGGGCACAACAGATTGTCCGTTTCCTTCAGACAGGAGAACTTCCCGAAGAGCAAGAAGAAGCGGAAAGAGTAGCCCGGCAGTCAAGTATGTACCAGTTTGTCGACAACACACCTGCGTAAGAAGACTCAACGGTGTGAAATTGAAGTGTATTCACCGGGAAGACGGACAAAAGCTGTTGGCGAGATACATGGAGGCATATGTGGTCACCACATTGGCGCGAGCACTTGCCGCAAAGCGTTCGGCAAGGTTTCTTTTGGCCGACAGCCCTCCGTGATGCAACTGCACAAGTAACCAAGTGTGAAGCGTGCAGTTCCATTCCAAGCAGATACACCAGCCAGCTCAAGCTCTCCAGACGATCCCTTTATCCTGGCCATTTTCGGTGCAGGGGCTCGACATCCTCGGCCCCTTTCCCGAGCTGTCGGGGCTTTGAGTACTTATGCGTTGCAATCGACAAGTTCACAAAGTGGCGGAAGTGGAAGCGATGAGGAAGGTGACAACACGGTCGGCCGATCAAGTTCTTTAGGTCGATTGTTTGCCGTTTAATCCCTAACAGGATCATCACCGACAACGGCACGCAATTCACGAGCCGCACCTTCATGCGATCGTCCAAGATCTTGGCGCCAAGGTTCCGCTTCGCTTGTTGCTCATCCAAGAAGTAACGGTCAAGCGGAGAGGGCGAATCTTTGAAGTGCTGCGCTGCTCAAGACCGAACTTTCGACGAAGCTGCACAAGTGCGGAAAGAACTGGATTGAGGAGCTGCCGGTGGTTCTTTGGTTGATCGTGACGACGCCAAATCGAGCCACCGCGGACACCTTTCGCTCTAGTCTATGGAGCAGAGGCAGTTCTCCCCACGGAACTTCGTATCACGGATCACCTCGAGTGCTCGCTTATGATGAGCTTGAGCAAGAGCGATTGCGACAAGATGACCGCTTGCTCCTTGAGGAGGATTGTCTTGATGCTGTCATGCGAGGCTGCTCGATACCGACAAGCTTTGCGCGCCCGCTACCATAGCCGCAGTTAATGCCGAAGTCTCGAGGAAAGGCGACCTTGTTCTTGGTAGCGTGCAGTCCGCCAAGTATTCCAACAAGTTGGCCTTGAAGTGGGAAGGCCCTTACCGGGTGAAGCGAGTCACTAGGCCTGGCGCTGTCCGCCTTGAGACCGTAGATGGCATTCCTTTGTGCAACTCCTGGATCATTGAGCATCTTCGCAAGTTTTACCCGTAGGGCGCGGTTGCCGGAACCTGTTCCGGCAACCACCTTTTGTACAAGTCTTGCCGATGTTGCATGTAATCCTTTGTACAAAGCCGGGCGCAGACCCCGTGCATAAGTAAAGCTAATGTGCTTCGCACATCTTGTCAATTCATGCTTTCTACTTCTATTTTGCATGCGTTATCTGACACTTTGTGCAGCACCTACCCCCGGTAAGCAATAACGAGCCATAAGGCTCCATATCTTTATTTTCTCTTCTTTCTCTTTCTCAAAGAAAGGAAGGTTCCCTCGCCCACAAGTTTGCCGGGGAAAGGAGAAGATAATGGTGTGGACCAAGCGTCGCTCAAGGAAGTCTAGCCTTACCGGGAAGCAAACAACAGAAAAGCTAAGTTGCTAAAGTTTGAGCAATCAGTTTTAAAAATTTTAAGTTATCTTCCTCGAATGACCGTACTTTGTATGGAAAACCTGTGCATGGAGGAACCAACTCGTAGCTAGTTGCGCCCTTACTTTGTTTCGAGTCCGCTCAACAACTTAAGTGAGCTGCGACTAGTTGCGACAAGGTTTCTTGTCGGTAGCAGCACCGCCAGCAGGCTCAGACGTCTCGCACTTTTCAGGCCAATGACCCGTGCTCTGTACGACAAGTTCCCTAAAAGCGTAGGGCAAAAACATACAAAGGAAGGAACCAAGTAAAGTAAATAACATAGCAATTGCTACCCGAAATAGAGTTATATTACAAGATAGCTTGTCGCAGCTCTAATAGATTGTTCTCATAACATGACCAGCGGCGGCAAGAAAAAGAAAGCGGGCGGCCTAATCTACGCGCGATCGCCTCAACCCTCTTGATCCCGCTCACCACATCCCACGATGGGTGCGACAAGGGTCTTGGCGCTTCCACATCAGCATCCGGCGGCAAGGACTTGAGGGCGTTGGTGAGGTTGAGGCACAGGTTGCGGAAGGCCACCTTCATCAAGACCTTTGAAGAGCTCTGCGCAGATCTGGCGCGACTCCTCGGCCAGCTGCTTTGGGATTTCTTCCGGAGTCATTTGGAGGCCGTCCACGCCCTTGAAGAACAAGCTGAGCTTGGCGCTGGGTCGGAGGTGCTCATCGGAGGAATATCCAAGATCCTCCATCCCGATTCGCGCCCGGCTCCACAGCCGACGGCTGCAGCAACATCCACGAGACCCTCGGTCCGGTGCTCCACATTCTCCCTAAAGGTATTACGGCGGCAGCAGCACTCGCCGGCAGCGCCTCGTCGGCCTTGATCTTCTCCTTCAAGGCCACCTCCTGCTCCTTGGCGTCGTCCAGCGCCTGAGTCAAGGTGGTCAGCTTCAACTCAAGATCTGCGTTGGAGTCCTTGGCGGCGCTGAGCTCCTTGCTCCTCTCGGCGAGACGGCCCTGCAGCTCGCAAAGAGTGTAGGCGTCCTTCTCGCGCTCATGCTTGAGTGCAGCAAGCTCCTCGCCGCTCTCCTTGAGATTGGCCTCCAGCTGCATCACCTTCGTCTCCAGCTCCTTGGCAGCCTCGGCAGCTGCGGCAGCATCCTTTGCTTCCTTGAGAGCCCCGCCAAATGTTTGCTCGCGCGTGGCTAGATCCTCCTCATGGCTGTCAAGATTAACCTTCCTCTGCGCCAACTCGCCTTCCTGCGCAGATAGCTTCTCGGCGGCAAGCCGCTGTTGCTCCTCAGCTTCGGCCTTCTCGAGGAGGAAGGCTTTGCGCTCCTCGGTGAGTCGCTCCCGCTCCTCTGCCAAGGACCGGAGAGCTTCCTGGTTGAGGCCCCGGAGCTCCTCCGCGCGCGTCTCGATGTCTGCTCCGCCTTCGCAAGCGCTTCCCGGGATTCCAGCTTGGCTTGTCGGCGCGGTAGAGCGGCAAGACTTCACCGCAGCTGCTCCTCCTCGGACTTCGCCGCCATTCTTGCTGTTTGGTGCGTCGACCAACGTCGATCCAGCGGAGGCGAGCAGCTCTTCATCAAAAGTTTCTCCTTGACGGCGATGGAGCTCGACCCATGGGAGCTTGATGAAAGCGCCATCGCCCGACCTTCAAATAGGCGCCGGGCTGGGGCTCTTGAGCCAGCTGCCACAGCCGGGCGGAGGGATCGGCGGTCGGCGTGGCGCTGGCGCTCCTGCGGCCTCGGGGCCATCGGTCACGTCGCTGGACCCCTCGCCCGGCTTCTCTGGCGACAGCTTTGGCGGCCTCTTCGCGGCGGGCTCGTCGGCGCCCGGCTTCTTCTCCGATGGCGCGGCGTCGTCGGTATTGTGCCAAGGCGTCCTCCTCGCCCGGCAGCTCGGTCTCCATTGGCTCTGTGGCGGATGGATCGGCGACGGAAAATGAAGAAAAGTCAAGCAAATATTCAAAAGAAAATCAGAAGAAGAAGAACACAAGGAAAATTTTCAAGCAAGAGGATTACATGCTAGGGTCTGCAGTCATGGTCTCCGCCACTGGGGATCGCTGGTGCTGTCCTTTGCCGGAGAGCTGTCCTTGCCGGAGAACTGCCCCTTTGCCGGAGAAGTCTCCCTTGCCGGAGGCAGCTCCCTTGCCGGGAATCCTCCCTTGGCGGTGTAGTCGGCGAAGGCATGTCGAGGCGGCTTCAGGGCACTCCTGGTAAGGCTGCTCTGCTCCTACACAAATCAGTAGTCGGATATCAGCAAAGAAAGGGCACCCATGCACGCCTAACAGCAGGAAGTAAACCATATACTTACGCTGGGGGCTGCGCTGGGGCTGCTTGGAGGAAGAGCTGCTGTCGCGGTGGGTTCGTCCTCGATGACAATCACCGGGGCCTTGGCTCTCTTCGACGCTCTCTGGGCCAGCGTCCTGAAAAGGAATGGGTTCAGAGTGAAGCAAATCAGATACAAGACAAAGCAACAAGCCGAAGAACTACAAATGCTGCAAAGAATCTTACTCTTCTTCTTCCTCGTCGGAGCTGGCGCGGAGAGATCAAATTCTGGCTCGCCTCCGACGAGAGGCGGAGGAGTAGGTTCCTTGGCCGCTTGGCGGGGAAGCGAAGCGGTGGTCTGCGAGGGCCCGCTCCGGTTGCCCTTGTGGCGTGAGGTGCTCCGTGGCAACTTGATGCTTGCAGCGGTGGAAGCTGTCGTCATGGCCTGTGGCTGTTGACCCGTCTGCCGCCCCGCTACGTCTCCGGCCTTGCGGAGACGCCTTCTTGGTGGAGCTGGGGGGCTCCGCTCGCGGCAAGCTGTCTGAAGGAGGGGAGGAGGCGCCCTCGGCGGGCTCGCTCGACTCAGCTTCAGGCCCGCCAAGCTCTTCCTCGCCGGCAAACTCCCCTCGCTCGACAAGGCTTGCCGCCTCTGCTGCCTCTGCCTCCTCCATGGTGAATCCGAACTCGCCCGCGGCGGCCTTCTGCCGCCTCTTCCGGCTGGTGGCGTCTGCGCATCTCATCATCGGTGGTGTCGCGGGTGAGGCTCTTACATTCATCGGGCGGACCGGCACTTCTACCAGGCTGTCAAAGAACACTTTCGCCACGACGTCATCGCAAGCTCTTGCCAGGTTGGAGCGATTCCATGCGAAGTCGCTGGCGGCATCATTGCACGGATAAAAATGCGGTCGAGCAAGGAATTGTTGCACAGCGGGACGACATTCTTCGGCAACCTGAACGCTCCGGGATGCTCAGGATCGTGCTTGAACAGCTCCAAGAGCATCGCATCCAGTTCCAGGACAGTGAAATTGAAGTTGAGGCCCGGCGCAGCCTCATGATATCCGCCGCGTTACGGAACTCCCGGCGGGTCTCCTCCTCTCTCTGCGAAGCGTCTGGCGGCGTGAAGGAAATCTGCGCCAACGCCTCTGATGAGTCCGGCAAGCCTCGAGCGTAGGATCTGGATGACGGCAATCTTCAGCCTAAGCGTCTTAGGGGCCGACTGCTCCAATCGTTGCAGCGCTCTCATCGAGGTTTGGCGGCTGGCGATGGCAACTCGCGGTTCTCCTCGACAATCCAGCACCCGTCTGCTCTCCACTCATCCCATTTGCTGCGGAGCTCTCCCTCCGGATAAGCTTCCTTCTTGTCGGTCCTCGAGATCCTGGCGATCCCACCGGAAAGAGGCTCCCCTCTCTCAACTCGGGGCATAAAGAAGTGGCGGAAAAGGGCTACGTTTGGATGGACTCCGACAAAGTTTTCGCAGAGATGTGCGAAAACTGCCATGGTCAGAACAACATTGGGGGTGAAGTCAAGGAGGTGGAACCCGTAGGTGTTCATGATAACGCAGAAAAATTCAGAGAAAGGTGGACAGAGCCCGCAGTAGAAGAATAGCGCGAAGAAAGGGTACCCATTCGGAGCCAGTTCCGAAGCAGCAGCTGGGAGTACCTTTGTCTTGTGGATGCGCTCAGCGTCTCCGTCGACCGAGAAGAGGTAGTAGTACTCCCTCAGCTCCCTCGCGGCGAGCTGGGGGGGAAAGATTGCCCGGTCCTTCCGCAGCGCCGCAAGCCGCTGCGCCTCGGCCGACTTCACGGCCTTCCCCTTGTCGGCTTTTGGAGCCATGGCGGAGGTGGTGAGGCAGATCGACGGCGTTGGTGATCTTTGGTGGCGGTGAAGTGGGCGCTGCTCTCTCTTCAGCCTTGGGAAGAAGGGGAAGCGGCGGGGATTTTTCGAGATTGGACAAAGCTGGCGAGATGGGCGAACTGCCCTGTTTCCCCTGCTTATAAAGAGGGAGGCGGGCGTTCCGTCTTTCGAATAAAGAAACCACCCACGATCTCACCCACGATCTCTCACACGACGCCGCATTCGCGCGGCGTGCCTGTGGAGGGCGTGGTGGTTACGGGGTGAGTTACGGCGTAACCCGGGCAGCGCGTGCCGTGCCTGTTTTGGGCCCTGGCCCAACAGCCTTCGGCTTGCAAGTGTGTGGCCCAGGCCGAGGCTCCTGTCGGTGTACTAGAGTAGGGGTACCCTAGTATCCCGAACTTGTGCACGCAGGCAGTTGCAGCCCTCCGGCAAGGCTTACCGGGTGACCGCCAAGGTCCTCCGTGGTTCCTTTGGAGCCATTCAAGAACAAAGTATTCAAGCCAAGGAGACAAGGCCCGGCAAGAGGAGCTTGCCGGGAAGGCCACCCAAGGCACCTAGGAGACAAGGCCCGGCAAGAGGAGCTTGCGGGAAGGCCCGATGAGCGACGAGCTTCGGACGCGACAAGACAACAACCGCGGCAAAGGCGCTTGCAGCGGCAGACCACCACTCTGTACTGCGCTCCGGCACATCCACTAACGTGTCATACAGGACCTTTCCAGCGCTGTGGCAAGACCGTCTTGCCAGCCGGAGCGCTGTGGCAAGCGGCGCCGACAAGATTGCCATCGTGGCAAGCGGTGGCGCCCGACGGTCCCTTTCGCCTTTGTTAGGGCGACGTGAGCGGGCATTTAATGCCTTTGTCCCCTGCCGTCGGGGTTAGGTATGATACAACTGTACAAGTAGCTGTACCAACCACTCCTTTTCCATTTTACCCTTGTCTACGTTGCCACAGCCGGAGACCCTTTAGCATATAAAAGGAGGCCCATGCATAGCGTGGGGAAGAGGTCGAAAGGTTGAAGCCGAGAACACTCACGCTCGGTCTCGTTAGCAGCTTGTGTGTCTTTGTAGCACTTAGCGCTCTGAGCAAGAACTCAATACACTCGGACATGCAGCAGATGGGACTGTTATCTCTCTGGAGAGCTCGAAGCTGGGTAAACTGCTCGTATTAACCGCCTCGATCTGCTCTTCGTGCGACCTCCGCCCCCCGCCGAACCGAAAGGGGCTCGGTCCGCCGGTCCCATAGGTGTTCGTGGGCCAGATCAGCTTCCCCGACATCCATGAATCAATACTATTTTTGGGCAAAGACGAAAACCAAGTTTTAGCACGATCTCTAAGCAAAAACGGAAATAGATTCAATTTAACAATATCATTATCCACATCTTTCTTCTTTTGCATATCACACAAATCAACAAAGTCGTTTAGATGGGTAGCGGCATCTTCACTTGGAAGGCCTGAGAATTGATCTTTCATAACAAGATTCAGCAAAGCAGCATTAATTTCACAAGATTGAGCATCGGTAATAGGAGCAATCGGAGTGCTAAGAAAATCATTGTTGTTGGTATTGGAAAAATCACACAATTTAGTATTGTCTTGAGCCATCGTTACAAACAATCCAACACACAAGCACACAAGAAGTAAGCAAAAAAGAGGCGAACGGAAAAAGAGGGCGAATAAAACGACAAGGGTGAAGTGGGGGAGAGGAAAACGAGAGGCAAGTGGCAAATAATGTAATGCAAGGGATATGAGTTTGTGATGGGTACTTGGTATGTCTTGACTTGTGCGTAGACTCCCCGGCAACGGCGCCAGAAATCCTTCTTGCTACCTCTTGAGCATGCCTTGGTTTTCCCTTGAAGAGGAAAGGGTGATGTAGTAAAGTAGTGTAAGTATTTCCCTCAGTTTTTGAGAATCAAGGTATCAATCCAGTAGAAGACTGCACGCAAATCCCTCGTACCTGCACAAACAAATAAGAACCTTGCAACTAACACGATAAAGGGGTTGTCAATCCCTTCACGGCCACTTGCAAAAGTGAGAACTGATAGAGATAATAAGATAAATACTTTTGGTATTTTTGTTGTATAGATTGGAAAGTAAAGATTGCAAGATAAACGGCAACAGAAATAGCTAGTTGTTGGGAGATTAATATGATGGAAAATAGACCCGGGGGCCATAGGTTTCACTAGTGGTTTCTCTCAAGATAGCATAAGTATTACGGTGGGTGAACAAATTACTGTCGAGCAATTGATAGAAAAGCGCATAGTTATGAGAATATCTAGGCGTGATCATGTATATAGGCATCACGACCGTGACAAGTAGACCGAAACAATTCTGCATCTACTACTATTACTCCACACATCGACCGCTATCCAAAGATGCATCTAGAGTATTAAGTTCATAAGAACAGAGTAACGCATTAGGCAAGATGGCATGATGTAGAGGGATAAACTCAAGCAATATGATATAAACCCCATCTTTTTATCCTCGATGGCAACAATACAATACGTGCCTTGCTGCCCCTGCTGTCACTGGGAAAGGACACCGCAAGATTGAACCCAAAACTAAGCACTTCTCCCATTGCAAGAAAGATCAATCTAGTAGGCCAAACCAAACTGATAATTCGAAGAGACTTGCAAAGATAACAAATCATACATAAAATAATTCAGAGGAGATTCAAATATTGTTCATAGATAATATTGATCATAAACCCACAATTCATCGGATCTCGACAAACACACCACAAAAAGAATTACATTGAATAGATCTCCAAGAAGATCGAGGAGAACTTTCTATTGAGATCCAAAGAGAGAGAAGAAGCCATCTAGCTAATAACTATGGAGCCGAAGGTCTGAGGTAAACTACTCACACATCATTGGAGAGGCTATGGTGTTGATGAAGAAGCCCTCCGTGATCGATTTCCCCTCTGCCGAAGCGCCGGAAAAGGCCTCAAGATGGGATCTCACGGGTACAGAAGGTTGCGGCGGTGGAAATAGGGTTTCGTGGTGCCCCTGGATGTTTTCGGGGTATATGAGTATATATAGGTGAAAGAAGTCAGTCAGGGGAGCCACGAGGGGCCCACAAGGGTGGGGGGCGCGCCTCCCTACCTCGTGGCCGCCTCGTTGCTTCCTTGGCGTCCACTCAAAGTCTCCTGGATTGCGTTCGTTCCAAAAATAACTCTCCCGAAGGTTTCATTCCGTTTGGATTCCGTTTGATATTCCTTTTCTGCGAAACACTAAAATAGGCAAAAAACAACAATTTTCACTGGGCCTCCGGTTAGTAGGTTAGTCCCAAAAATAATATAAAAGTGCATAATAAAGCCCATTAAACATCCAAAAGGGATAATATAATAGCATGGAACAATCAAAAATTATAGATACATTGGAGACGTATCAGCGGCCATGGCAGCCCAAACGGCCGCTGTTGCTTCTCATGTGGCGGTAGGAACATCTGCCTTGGGGATAGCAACTTGCGAGAGCGGCACAGTAACTGTCCATTCCGCAGCGGCGGCCTTAGTCCTGATGGAGTCCGCCCATGACCATGTCGAGGCTTCCCATGCCCAGCTCGTGGCGGTCACCGCACAAATCGAACGAAGCTTCTCTGACAACGGTCGGCAACCCGCGGCCGAAGAGTTGGCAATCGCCGAGAGTGTTCGAGCAGCAATCCGTTCCTCCGCCGCATACCTTGCGACGACGGAGCCCGTCCAATCCTAGATCATGGCCGCCCACGCGCAGCTCGTGGCGGCCTTTTCCAAAGAGATGGCAGACGCGGATGGCGGCAGAGATCAACCAGCACCAGCCATAGTACTAGTACTCTTTGTTTTGTTTAATTAAGAGCACCGGTCTTTAATTTGTTAAGAGTAATGTTTAGGTCATCTAGCTCTATTTAATTGCTGAACTTGCTCGAATAAGTAGCGTGGGTGTGTTGTAGTCTCCTTTGTGTACCCAAATTATGCAATGACATGGATGACCACTGAACCAAAATTTTTTACGTTCAAACTCATCATACACGGGTTAAGCTATCTGAATCATTTGTGATGTTCACATATCGTACACAGTTATGAATAAGGGACTGTGTCTGATGACACTTTTGCTGGCCAGCTTTTTTCAACAAGCGATTCCAAATTTTTGGCTTCCGCGGAAATATCTACCTTCCTGCCCCCCTTACCAAAAGCCACATTTCCCCTGTTTTTTCCTTCCTTTCCAAGTTGAAACCTTCACTCCTTGCTTGCAACGCTGCCTCCTCACCAGCGACCCTCCTTCATGCTTCCCGGCTTCATCTATCCAGGTAGGTAATCCACACCGAACCCCCATCCTCCTCCTCCTTCCACATCCTACATGCCCCGAACGCCAGTGCCAGCGCAACACCTTCCACCCAAATCACCGCCCCCTCCACCAAATAAGCACCACCCTGAGCCATGGTGCACGCAGTATAGCCAGGATCTCAAGGAGCATTTGGCAGTGGAGAAGCAAATCGCGGCCGCACGAGCGGATGAGGTCGCTATGGCTGCCATTCGTGCCAACCCCCAGATCGTGGAGGATCACCTTGCCATTTGCTAGCTATGCCAGTTAAGCATGCTCGGTTTACCCGTTCCGTGTGCTACTCCTGCCTTTCCTTCACAAATTCTAGTGAATTGTGCTATCTATTTTTACCATGCAATTTGTTGCTCTAGTGTATATGTTATATATGTTGTGCAGTGTGGTGCTCACTTATTAACTGTTTTGTTAATTAGTTGTCATCTTTAGTTAACTGTTTGGTTCAATTCTGCAAATGCGACGTTCAATTCTTCAGGCTACAATTTTGTATTGTCTTCCATGTGAGAAATAAATCAAATTTATCTTTACAAAATACATGAGAAACGAATACAATTGCTATATTTCCAAGTTGTCAAGCATGCTTGGTTTGGTTATACATTGTGAAATGTGGTGCTCAGTTAACGTTTGGTTCATTTGTGTTGTGGTGTTTAGTTAACTGTTTGGTTCAATTCTGCAATGCGATGTTCAATAGTTGTGGCCGCATTCTGTTATTGTATACCATGTGAGGAATAAATTGAATTTGGCTGTAGTAAATACATGAGAAACAAATACAATTGCTATATTTCGAAGTTGTTAAGCATGCTTGGTTTGGTTAACTATCTGATCTTCTCTTAGGAGTATTTTATATTGTGCAATGTGGTGCTCAGTTAATGTTTGGTTCATTGTTGTGGTGTTTAGTTAACTGCTTGGTTCAATTCTACAATGCTATGTCCAATTGTCATGGGTAGAATTTTGTATTGTTGTGCATGTGAGGAATAAATCGAATTTGGCTGCACTTAATACATGAGAAACATATACAAGTGCTATATTTCCTAGTTCTTAATCATGCTTGGTTTGGATAAATGGGTTTTCTATGTGGCTTGAATTAATCTGATGAATCTGCAATGTGCTTATTTTTAATCAACATATTTTACTGATAGCATGTGAAACCTTACTTAACCTGATGACTAACTACCTTAGATGTGTTGCTGGGAAACAATGGGAAGCACTGAGGTTTAGAATCTAGGTTAGCACGTGCATGGTCCGTTGTCTAATAGCACATTATTGTGCAATTGCAGGAACCATTCTAATATTTAAGTTTTTAACAATTTGGTCTTGCACATGTAGGTCCCTATTTGCCGAGGTTTTGACCCACTGTTCGACCCTTTTTGCATATGGGGAAATGAGTTGTCCATGAATATTTATCAAGTCAAGAAACTCGGGAAGATTGCTAGGATAAAGAAATTAGCGACAAAAAAACAACAAGATCTTTGTCTGCACAATGAAAAAGACATTCAACATGAATGGAGGCTCAATATTCGCCTTCCGCTTCAGTAGTTTTCCAGATGAGATGCATCTATCTATATACCGTCTATGATGCTAATTTAGAAAGGTTCTACATGCTGCATGTGAAACCTGGTGCTAGTGCAGTTGTGTAATGGGGTAGCTGAGTGCTGAAGCTATATCATGTTGTATGATACGTCTCCAATGTATCAATAATTTTTTATTGTACCATGCTATTATATATTCTATTTTGGATGTTCAATGGGCTTTATTATACACTTTTATATTATTTTGGGACTAACCTATTAACCGGAGGCCCAGCCCAAATTGCTGTTTTTTTGCCTATTTCAGTGTTTCGCAGAAAAATGATATCAAACGGAGTCCAAACGGAATGAAACCTTCGGGAACGTGATTTTTGGAACAAACATGATCCAGAGGACTTGGAGTGGACGTCAAGCAACCAACGAGGAAGCCACGAGGCAGGGGGCGCGCCTACCCACCTGGGCGCACCCTCCACCCTCGTGGGCCCCTCATTGCTCCACGGACCTACTTCTTCCGCCCATATATACCTACATACCCCCAAACCATCAGTCACAGAGCCAAAACCCTATTTCCACCGCCGCAACCTTCTGTACCCATGAGATCCCATCTTGGGGCCTTTTTCGGCGCTCCGCCAGAGGGGGCATTGATCACGGAGGGCTTCTACATCAACACCCTAGACTCTCCGATGATGTGAGTAGTTTACCTCAGACCTTAGGGTCCATAGTTATTAGCTAGATGGCTTCTTCCCTCTCTTTGGATCTCAATACAAAGTTCTCCTCGATTCTCTTGGAGATCTATTTGATGTAACTCTACTTTTGCGGTGTGTTTGTCGAGATCCGATGAATTGTGGGTTTATGATCAAGATTATCTATGAACAATATTTGAATCTCCTCTGATTCTTTTATGTATGATTGGTTATCTTTGCAAGTCTCTTCGAATTATCAGTTTGGTTTGGCCTACTAGATTGATCTTTCTTGCAATGGGAGAAGTGCTTAGCTTTGGCTTCAATCTTGCAAAGGTTTCGATCCCGTGGCGGGGAAACGACACGTATTGTATTGTTGCCATCAAGGATAAAAAGATGGGTTTTATATCATATTGCATGAGTTTATCCCTCTACATCACGTCATCTTGCTTAAAGCGTTACTCTGTTCTTATGAACTTAATACTCTCGATGCATGCTAGATAGCGGTCGATGTGTGGAGTAATAGCAGTAGATGCAGGCAGGAGTCGGTCTACTTGTCATGGACGTGATGCCTATATACATGATCATACCTAGATATTCTCATAACTATGCTCAATTCTATCAATTGCTCGACAGTAATTCGTTTACCCATCGTAATACTTATGCTATCTTGAGAGAAGCCACTAGTGAAACCTATGGCCCCTGGGTCTATTTTCCATCATATTAATCTTCCGTGAACAAGCTATTGCTATTACCGTTTACCTTGCAATATTTACTTTTAGTCTTTATCATAAAAATACCAAAAATATTATCTTATCATCTCTATCAGATCTCACTCTCGTAAGTGACCGTGAAGGGATTGACAACCCCTTTATCGCGTTGGTTGCGGGGTTCTTATTTGTTTGTGTAGGTGCGTGGGACTCGAGCATGGTCTCCTACTGGATTGATACCTTGGTTCTCAAAAACTGAGGGAAATACTTACGCTACTTTACTGCATCACCCTTTCCTCTTCAAGGGAAAACCAACGCAGTGCTCTAGAGGTAGCAAGAACGATTTCTGGCGCCGTTGACGGGGAGTCTACGTACAAGTCAAGGCATACCAAGTACCCATCACAAACTCTTATCCCTCGCATTACATTATTTGCCATTTGCCTCTCGTTTTCCTCTCCCCCACTTCACCCTTGCCGTTTTATTCGCCCTCTTTTTCCCTTTGCCTCTTTTTCGCTTGCCTCTTGTTTGCTTGTGTGTTGGATTGCTTGCTTATCATGATGGATCAATACAATACTAAATTTTGTGACTTTACCAATACCAACAACAGTGATTTTCTTAGCACTCCGATTGCTCCTCTTACCGATGCTGAATCTTGTGAAATTAATGCTGCTTTGCTGAATCTTGTCATGAAAGATCAATTCACCGGCCTTCCTAGTGAAGATGCCGCTACCCATCTAAATAGCTTTGTTGATTTGTGTGATATGCAAAAGAATAAAGATGTGGATAATGATATTGTTAAATTGAAGCTGTTTCCTTTTTCGCTTAGAGATCGTGCTAAAACTTGGTTTTTGTCTTTGCCTAAAAATAGTATTGATTCTTGGAATAAGTGCAAAGATGCTTTTATATCTAAGTATTTTCCTCCTGCTAAAACCATCTCCCTTAGAAACGATATTATGAATTTTAAGCAACTTGATCATGAACATGTTGCACAAGCTTGGGAGAGGATGAAACTAATTATACTAATTGCCCTACTCATGGTTTGAATTTGTGGATGATGATACAAAAATTTTATGCCGGATTGAATTTTGCTTCTAGAAATATTTTAGATTCAGCCGCGGGAGACACTTTTATGGAAATCACGTTAGGAGAAGCTACCAAACTCCTAGATAATATTATGGTTAATTATTCGCAATGGCACACTGAAAGATCTACTAGTAAAAAAGTGCATGCGATAGAAGAAATTAATGTTTTGAGTGGAAAGATGGATGAAATTATGAAATTATTTGCTAATAAGAGTGTTTCTTCCGATCCTAATTATATGCCTTTGTCTACCTTTATTGAGAATAGTAATGAATCTATGGATGTGAACTTTGTTGGAAGGAACAATTTTGGTAACAACGCTTATAGAGGAAACTTTAATCCTAGGCCGTATCCTAGTAATTCCTCTAATAATTATGGTAATTCCTACAACAACTCTTATGGAAGTTTTAATAAGATGCCCTCTGATTTTGAGACTAGTGTTAAGGAATTTATGATTTCTCAAAAGAATTTCAATGCTTTGCTTGAAGAAAAATTGCCTAAGATTGATGAGTTGGCTAGGAACGTGGATATAATTTCTCTTGATGTTGATTCCTTGAAACTTAGATCTATTCCACCTAATCATGATATCAATGGGTCTCTCAAAGCCATGAGAATTTCCATTGATGAGTGCAAAGAAAGAACCGCTAGGATGCGTGCTAAGAAAGATTGCATTGTGAAAGCGTGTTCTTCTAGTTTTTATGAGAATAAAGATGAAGATCTAAAAGTTATTACGTGTCTCCTATTAAATCTTTGTTTTGCAATATGAATCTTGATAATGATGGGACTGGAGATGAGTCAACTTTAGTTAGAAGGCGTCCCAAAAATTCGGAGTTTTTAGATCTTGATGCTAAAATTAGTAAAAGTGGGATTGAAGAGGTCAAAACTTTAGATATCAATGAACCCAATATTTTGGATTTCAAGGAATTTAATTATGATAATTGCTCTTTGATAGATTGTACTTCCTTGTTGCAATATGTGCTAAATTCTCCTCATGCTTATAATCAGAATAAAGCTTTTACCAAACATATCATTGATGCTTTAGTGCAATCTTATGAAGAAAAACTTGAGTTGGAAGTTTCTATCCCTAGAAAACTTTATGATGAGTGGGAACCTACCATTAAAATTAAAATTAAGGATCAAGAGTGCTATGCTTTGTGTGATTTGGGTGCTAGTGTTTCCACGATTCCAAAAACCTTGTGTGATTTGTTAGGTTTCCGCGGATTTGATGATTGTTCTCTAAACTTGCATCTTGCGGTTTCCACTAGAAGAAACCTATGGGAAGAATTAATGATGTTCTTATTGTTGCAAATAGGAAATATGTGCCAGTAGATTTCATTGTTCTTGATATATATTGCAATCCTTTATGTCCTATTATTCTTGGTAGACCTTTCCTTAGAACGATTGGTGCAATTATTGATATGAAGGAAGGAAATATTAGATTCCAATTTCCGTTAAGGAAAGGCATGGAACACTTTCCTAGAAAGAAAATAAAATTACCTGATGAATCTATTATGAGAGCAACTTATGGATTGCCATCTAAAGATGGCAATACCTAGATCTATCCTTGTTTTTGTGCCTAGCTAAGGGCGTTAAACGATAGCGCTTGTTGGGAGGCAACCCAATTTTATTTTAGTTTTTTTTTTTGCTTTTTGGTTCTGTTTAGGAATCAATCTTTGATCTAGCCTCTGGTTAGATGTGGTTTTATGTTTTAATTAGTGTTTGTGCCAAGTTAAACCTATAGGATCTTCTTGGATGATAGTTATTTGATCTTGCTGAAAATTCCAGAAACATTCTGTTCACGAAAACAATTGTTAAAAATCACCAGACATGATAAAATACTGATTCCAATTGCAGATGATCAATAAACAAATTATTTAGTTCTTATTATTTTGGTAGAATTTTTGGAGTTCCATAAGTTTGTGTTAGTTATAGATTACTACAGACTGTTGTGTTTTTGACAGATTCTGTTTTTCGTGTGTTGTTTGCTTATTTTGATGAATCTATGGCTAGTAAAATAGTTTATAAACCATAGAGAAGTTGTAACACAGTAGGTTTAACACCAATATAAATAAAGAATGAGTTCAATACAGTACCTTAAAGTAGTGTTTTGTTTTCTTTCGCTAACGGAGCTCACGAGATTTTCTGTTAAGTTTTGTGTTGTGAAGTTTTCAAGTTTTGGGTAAAGATTTGATGGATTATGGAACAAGGAGTGGCAAGAGCCTAAGCTTGGGATGCCCGGGAAGGCATCCCCTCTTTCGTCTTCATCCATCGATAACTTTACTTGGAGCTATATTTTTATTCACCACATGATAAGTGTTTTGCTTGGAGCGTCTTGTATAATTTGAGTCTTTGCTTTTAGTTTACCAGAATCATCCTCGCCGAATACACTTTAGAGAGAGACACACATGATTCGGAATTTATTAGAATACTCTATGTGCTTCACTTATACCTTTTGAGCTATATAGTTTTTGCTCTAGTGCTTCACTTATATCATTTTGAGAGTACTACAAAGGAGCATGGTAATTTGCTTAAATTATGAAATTAGTCCTAATATGATAGGCATCCAAGACTAGTAAAAACTTCCTTATAAGTGCGTTGAATACTAAGAAAAGTTTGATGCTTGATGACTGTTTTGAGATATGGAGGTAGTGATATTAAAGTTGTGCTAGTTTAGTAATTGTGAATTTGAGGAATACTTGTGTTGAAGTTTGCAAGTCTCGTAGCATGCACGTATGGTAAACGTTGTGTAACAAATTTGAAACATGAGGTGTTATTTGATTGTCCTCCTTATGAGTGGCGGTCGGGGACGAGCTATGGTCTTTTCCTACCAATCTATCCCCCAAGGAGCATGCGCGTAGTGCTTGGTTTTTGATGACTTGTAGATTTTGCATAAGTATGCGAGTTCTTTATGACTGATGTTGAGTCCATGGATTATACGCACTCTCATCCTTCCATCATTGCTAGCCTCTTCGGTAGCGCGCATTGCCCTTTCTCGCCTTGAGAGTTGGTGCAAACTACACCGGTGCATACAAACCCCGTGATACGATACGCTCTATCACACATAAACCTCCTTATATCTTCCTCAAAACAGCCACCATACCTACCTATTATGGCATTTCCATAGCCATTCCGAGATATATTTCCATGCAACTTTCCACTGTTCTGTTTATCATGACACGCTCCATTATGGTCATATTGCCTTGCATGATCATGTAGTTGACATCGTATTTGTGGCAAAGCCACCATGCATATTATTTCATACATGTCACTCTTGATTCATTGCCCATCCTGCACATCACGGAGGCATTCATATAGAGTCATACTTTGTTCTAGTATCAAGTTGTAATCATTGAGTTGTAAATAAATAGAAGTGTGATGATCATCATTCATAGAGCATTGTCCCCCCCAAAAAAAAAAAGAGAAAGGCCAAAAAAACGAAAGGCCCAAAAACAGGGGCAATGCTACTATCCTTTTTTTTGCCACACTTGTGCTTCAAAGTAGCACCATTATCTTTATGATAGAGAGTCTCTTGTTTTTTCACTTTCATATACTAGTGGGAATTTTTCATTATAGAACTTGGCCTGTATATTCCAACAATGGGCTTCTTCAAATGCCCTAGGTCTTCATGAGCAAGCAAGTTGGATGCACACCCACTTAGTTTCTTTTGTTGAGCTTTCATACATTTATAGCTCGAAGTGCATCCGTTGCATGGAAATCCCTACTCCTTGCAATGGCATCTATCGATGGGCATCTCCCTAGCTCGTTGATTAGCCGCATTAATGTGAGACTTTCTCCTTTTTTGTCTTCTCAACATAACCCCCATCATCATATTCTATTCCACCCAGAGTGCTATATCCATGGCTCACGCTCATATATTGCGTGGAAGTTGAAAAAAGTTTGGGATTACTAAAGTATGAAACAATTGCGTGGCTTGTCATCGGGGTTGTGCATGATGAGAGCATTCTTGTGTGACGAAAATGGAGCATGACCAAACTATATGATTTTGTAGGGATGAACTTTCTTTGGCCATGTTATTTTGAGAAGACATAATTGCTTAGTTAGTATGCTTGAAGTATTATTACTTTTATGTCAATATTAAACTTTTATCTTGAATCTTTCGGATCTGAATATTCATACCACAAATAAGAGAATTACATTGAAAATTATGCCAAGTAGCATTCCACATCAAAAATTCTGTTTTTATCATTTACCTACTCGAGGACGAGCAGGAATTAAGCTTGGGTATGCTTGATACTTCTCCAACGTATTTATAATTTTTTATTGTTCCATACTATTATATATTCTATTTTGGATGTTTAATGGGCTTTATTATACACTTTTATATTATTTTTGGGACTAACCTATTAACCGGAGGCCCAGCCCAAATTGTTGTTTTTTTGCCTATTTCAGTGTTTCGCAGAAAAAGGATATCAAACGGAGTCTAAACGGAATGAAACCTTCGGGAACGTGATTTTCGGAACAAACGTGATCCAGAGGACTTGGAGTGGACGTCAAGAAACAAACGATGAAGCCACGACGCAGGGGGAAGAGCCTACCGCCCTGGGTGCACCCTCCACCCTCGTGGGCCCCTCGTTGCTCCATCGACCTACTTCTTCCTCCTATATATACCTACGTACCCCAAACCATCAGACACGGAGCCAAAACCCTATTTCCACCGCCGCTACCTTCTATACCCGTGAGATCCCATCTTGGGGCCTTTTCCGGCGCTCCGCCAGAGGGGGCATTGATCACTGAGGGCTTCTACATCAACACCATAGCCTCTCCGATGATGTGTGAGTACTTTACCTCAGACCTTCGGGTCCATAGTTATTAGCTAGATGGTTTCTTCTCTCTCTTTGGATATCAATACAAAGTTCTCCTCGATTCTCTTGGAGATCTATTTGATGTAACTCTTCTTTTGCGGTGTGTTTGTCGAGATCCGATGAATTGTGGGTTTATGATCAAGATTATCTATGAACAATATTCGAATCTCCTCTGAATTCTTTTATGTATGATTGGTTATCTTTGCAAGTCTCTTTGAATTATCAGTTTGGTTTGGCCTACTAGATTGATCTTTCTTGCAATGGGAGAAGTTCTTAGCTTTAGGTTCAATCTTGCGGTGCTCGGTCCCAGTGACAACAAGGGAAACGACACGTATTGTATTGTTTCCATCGAGGATAAAAAGATGGGGTTTATATCATATTGCATGAGTTTATCCCTCTACATCGTGTCATCTTGCTTAAAGCGTTAATCTGTTCTTATGAACTTAAAACTCTAGATGCATGCTGGATAGCGGTCGATGTGTGGAGTAATAGTAGTAGATGCAGGCAGGAGTCGGTCTACTTGTCATGGACGTGATGCCTATATACATGATCATACCTAGATATTCTCATAACTATGCGCTTTTCTATCAATTGCTCGACAGTAATTTGTTCACCCACCGTAATACTTATGCTATCTTGAGAGAAGCCACTAGTGAAACCTATGGCCCCGGGGTCTATTTTCCATCATATTAGTCTTCCTCAACATGCTATTTCTATTAGCGTTTACCTTGCAATCTTTACTTTTAGTCTTTATCATAATAATACCAAAAATATTATCTTATCATCTCTATCAGATCTCACTCTCGTAATTAACCGTGAAGGGATTGACAACCCCTTTATCGCGTTGGTTGCAAGGTTCTTATTTATTTGTGTAGGTGTGTGGGACTCGAGCGTGGTCTCCTACTGGATTGATACCTTGGTTCCCAAACACTGAGGGAAATACTTACGCTACTTTACTGCATCACCCTTTCCTCTTCAAGGAAAACCAACACAGTGCTCAAGAGGTAGTATTGTACTCTGATGTATTTCAATTATCAAATTCTGCTTCCTTAATATGAAAATGAAATATATTATGTGCTGAATATGAATGTTAATTAGATTAATAGAGGGATTATTAATAATAGGGTAATTAGCCTGCTAATGGCGAATTAGCCTGCTAATTGGGTTTTGCTATTACAAACGGTTATTGAAACAATACCGTGGGCAATGACCTCAGGAAACGCACACAGTTTCTAGGAATAAACCTTGTTGGATCAATGAACAATCACACACGACTTTCTCTTGAAAACTGTTTGCGTTAGGCCACCTTGCGCAAACGTTTACCACATAAAAACTGTGTGTGATGGACAGCCTTTGCCACACAGTTTCTTCTATGGACCGTGTGTGATGCATTCAATAACACAAATGATTTAACGGGAAAAATTGTGTGTGATGTACCTGTGAACAGAAACGTTTTCCTTGGAGCGACCGTGTGGGATGTACATACGAATGAAAACGTTTAGCAGGGACTGACTGGGTGGGATGTCCTTGCGATCGGAAACAATTTTGCTCAGATAATTGTTTTTAGCTCTCAGACGTATTTCCGTATTTGAGCACTCGTCGGTCTCACACGACCTCATTTTTCCGAGCATGTGTGCGAGGAGGGCATATCCCCGACGGTTTCTGGGTCGTGTGGGAAGGACCCCCCTATCACCCACACTCACTAGGCGACGGTTCCAAATGCCATCGCGGAAAGGGGTTAAAAACCGTTTGTATAGCACCGACGCGTACTAGTGATTGCAATAAACATGATCTAATCAAATAACATTTATGTAGGTTCAACACTAATCCTGAAGTTAGAGGGAGTGTGCGATGGTGATCGTATCAAATTTGGAATCACTTCCAACACATATCACCACTGTCGGCGTCAAAACCGGCGGATCTCGGGTAGGGGGTCCCGATTTGTGCGTCAAGGCTGATGGTAACAGGAAGCAAGGGACACAGATGTTTACACAGGTTCGGGCCCTCTCGATGGAGGTAAAACCCTACTTCCTGCTTGATTAATATTGATGGTATGGGTAGTACAAGAGTAGATCTACCACGAGATCGTAGAGGCTAAACCCTAAGAGCTAGCCTAAGATGGTATGATTGTAATTGTGATCGGCCTTCTAAGGCCCAACCTCTCTGGTTTATATAGACACCGGAGAGGGCTAGGGTTTACATGGAGTCGGTTACAAGGAAGGAAATATAATATCCGGATCACCAAGCTTGCCTTCCACGCCAAGGAAAGTCCCATCCGGACACGGGCCGAAGTCTCGAGTCTTGCATCTTTACGCTTCAATAGTCCGGACGTTGTACATAGTCCGGCTGTCCGGATACCCCCTAATCCAGGACTCCCTCAGTAGCCCCTGAACCAGGCTTCAATGACGATGAGTCTGGCGCGCAGTCTTCTCTTTGGCATTGCAGGGTGGGTTCCTCCTCCGAATACTCCAAAGTAATTATCGAACACTTAAGCCGTGTCCGGATCCACAAGATGGTCTTCGCATGGTATAAACTTGATCTGCTGGCAGTCTTCGTGCATCATGGCCTGGTCCAACGTGAACCAGCGTTTCTTACCCCATGGAGACTCGCATTACGAGGCGGTTTTATTGGCACGTCCCATCGGGGCAGAGATCGTGTTCCACTTATTACGGGATTTTTCCATCAATATGGGCGCACGCAACCCCACGACGGTCGTTGGTATAACTCCGTGTGTTCTTAGATAAGCCTCAAATGGACACTCCAGGGACTCTTGATATTCATCCCCTTTATAAAAAGGGGTCGAGGCCTATGCCTCTTTTCCACCTTCCTCGCGCCTTCTTGTACCTCGAGTTCTAACACCCGAAACCTAAGCCTCAACACCCCAGATCCGCCGATATGTCCGGATCCGTCCCTCAAGGCCAATGGGTGGCCTCCTCGATCCAAGAGGATGACATTGCGAAGCTTAGGGAGGTCGGATACCTAACCGCCGACATCCAACATAGGCTTCCTGCATCCGGGCAGGTCATCCCCACACCAGAGCCTAATGAGTGCGTCGTCTTTGTCCCGCACTTTCTCCGCGGCCCGGGCTTCACCGTCGATCCCTTTGTGAGGGGGCTCATGTTCTATTATGGGTTGGATTTTCACGATCTGGCTCCAGATGCTGTCCTCCATATCACGTTGTTCATTATCATGTGCGAGGCTTTTCTCCACATTACCCCACACTTCGGCTTATGGCTCAAGACCTTTAATGTGACGCCGAAGATGATTGAGGGACAACATGCGGAGTGTGGAGGTGTCGTAATAAGAAGAAACGTCGATGCCCCATGGCCAGAGGGTTCTTTCCCAGAAGTATCCGATGTATGGCAACAGAGGTGGTTTTACGTCACGGCTCCCAGAGGCACAAAGTGGGTGGCTGCCCCCGAGTTTCGCTCGGGCCCTCCGTCACAGTTGGCGTCTTGGACGGACGTAGGACGGAATTGGGGGCCCGCTGGTGATATACCAGTGCTGCAGAATCGCATCCGGGAGCTTCTTGAGAGGGACATTAACCTTGTCAGCATAATGCAAGTGATGTTAATCCGACGGATGTTGCCGTTAACGCCGGCCTCTCCGGATGTGGGAGTTCAATCCGGAGGGTCCATGGATCGTCAAGCACTTCTTCAGCTTGAAGCTCGAAGAGATGTGCAAATTATTCTTCGAACGGAAAGTAAAGTGTCCGGGCACCACCGAGGATGCGGGCCTAAGCTGCAACCGCCTAGATATCCAAGTAAGTAAACTTGATACCGGACACCGTGTTTTGTATTTGTTGTAATTGTTTATTCTGAAAATCATCCGCGTCCAGGAATGGCTCAGCAAGGCGGAGAGAATCAGGTGTCCGGCGCCACTTCCCGAAGGCTCGCCCGCCCCCACCATGTCCAAGATGCTCGACCAGGTACTCAGCAGAATGCCCTCAGGGAAAGACAAGGGGAGGAACGAAGAAACCGAACCCCATATGCTACGCATCCGAACCGGGGGAATTGTTACTTCCCCCAAGGAGGATAGTCGGGAAGGGGGGGCTAAAGCCTCCTCCCCGCGTGGGAAGAAGAGAGCCGCCTCCGAAGATTTGGAGGCGCAGATGCCCAAAATTAGGGAAAAAGACATCCCCTGGGGGTCTTGCCCTGACGGGCACCCTCACCGCACCATGCCCTCCAACAGGCCAGCCCTGCACCAAGCTGTAAGTTATTTTTTAATTCGAAGGTACTGCGTTCCTCCTAGATCAATAACCAGGATTCGTCTTTCGCAGTCCGGCCAACAGCCCTTCTCGACAGAGTTCGTCTTCAGGGGATCTTCCTCCGGAGATGATGGAGAGCGAGACCCCACCTACCTCTCCGGCTCATGAAGCGGGCGACACTGAGGTGTCGTCACGGAGGAGTCCGGATCTGCCGAAGCCGGAAGCCAATGTGTCAGCCCCCCTGAGCCCGGAGCGTTTGGCTCCCACGAGGGGCGATGGGAAGGGTCCGGCACAGTTTGATGTCCGGCCGGACGTACTGACGGGCCTACTGGAGCGAGCTGCGCTCTCGGAGGAGCACCGCTCATTAATGAGCGCGGTGCTCAAGAAGATTTCGTCCGCTACAAGCGGTTTGAATGAAGCATTTACAAGTCTGCTCAGAGGCTTTGAGGTATATAGTGAAGAATACACTAGTTTTGGCTGTGAGGCACGCGTTAGGTGTGCTCCATATAGATAGTAGCCCCTGAGACTCTGGTTGCCCGCCCTAGGCGGCAAACGGGGGATCATAAATTAACGATTGCACTGTAAATATGTGCAGGTACCTTCGGGTCCGGCCGCCGACCAGTCCGTTGAAGTTTCCGAACTGACCAGGCAGATTCGATCGATTGATGCCGATATCACGCTGGTGAACGAGCGGCTGGACAAATCACAAGGTATGTGCTCTGCCTTCCTTTGTACAGGAAAATACGGAGGCGGCATGGTATTAATGTAATATGTTCGGACTACAGATGGTGCTACTGCCGTGGAGGCCCTGAGGGCCGAGCTTGCTCAAGCCAAGGAACAAGCTAGGGTTAGCAATGCGGCTGCCCTAAAGGCGACCGAAGAATTGAGAGCCGAACAGGCTGCTCATCGCCGGAGCGAGGAAAAGGTAGCCGAAATGGCTGTGGAGTTGAAAAATGCCACTGACCGGTATGAGCTCCTTAAAAAGGAGCATAAGGATAGTTTGGCCGAGCTGGACAAGGCGCGTAATGCCACCAAGGAAATACGTACTGCGCTCAGAGGTGCGCGGGAGGAACTTCAACAGGCCGGTAAAATCGCGACTGGAGGCTCCTACTTGCTACGGACGAAGTTTTTCGATCCGAAGTACGCTCCCCTGGATGGGCGCTGGAGTCCTGCGGACGCGTATGCGGATTTGCAAAGAGTACGGCTGACGCTGCCAAGTTCTTCGAGGATCAGGGTGATAAGGAAGTGGAGAAGATTTTCTGGTCGCAATTCAATGCTCCCACTCGCCCGCTGCTGTTAAGTGACAAAATGGCTGCTGTAGCGGAGCTTCACAGGCTGTCCGGTCTTGCAATGCGGTCTGTGATAGACCATCTTTGGCCGAAAGGGCCTAAGCCGGACAGTTACTTTGGCTTGGTGCAGCAATTCCTTGGGGCCGTGCCTCGAATCGACGCCCTGAGGAGGTCGGCGTGCATAGAGGGTGCACGAATGGCTCTTGCCCGCGTTAAAGCCTATTGGACGGATATGGAGGCCACCATTATAGCGACCCAAGATCCGGCGGGGGGCCAATATTCGGCCGAGCACTACTTGGTGCAGGTCACAGAAGGTGCCCGCCTAATAGAGGCGCAGTGCTTGAAGAATGTATTATTCGAGTGATGAATCGAATTATTGTAAGAACAATGTTATTTTGGTTATAAGGCTATATTTATACTTTTTGCCCGAAATTATTGTTGTGTCCCCTGTGCGGCCGTTTATATATATATATATATATATATATATATATATATATATATATATATATATATATATATATATGAATGTGTAATCTGAAAGATAGCAGTCGCCGGCTTCAGCACCTGCGCAAACAATGCGGGGGTGTTTGCAGAAAATATGCTTAATCACACTTGATCCAACGTCTTGGTCCGTGAAGGAGGTGATCGCACGTCGAACTAGGCAACTGGACTATATAGCTATAACATTTTCGCTTAGCCATGGGAATCTAATGTTGGGGCTACTATGTAGCCCCTGGTACATTCGCGTGCATCCGAATACGGGCGCGTGTGTACATGACCGGGAAACGGTCCTTCATTAATGCGGAGGGATCCTAAAGATTCCGATAAGTCTTCGAGTGGTTGAACAGTCTCTCGCTGTATCATGACAGTCAGTTTTCGGCTTTCTCTACTGAGGTGCTCGTCCGGAATAACCAGGGCACAATCGCAGTAGTTCTCCTTTGGCCACCTTAGCCGATAATAACGGAACGTAAGGCGGCAAACCCAGGAGCCGGGCAAACCCAACATTTGACCAAAGACATGATTCAGAGTTGCATATAAGGCCAAACTCATGACGCCGAACACTCCCGAAGGTATTCGGACTTTATAATAGTCGATGAGATCAAGAATGCCCATTCGTTATAAACCCTGTGTTTCCAGGTACGTGCGTTAATCTGTCGTGGCGAGATGCCAAAAACGGCAGTATCCTCTGTGGGTATGGAACCCATGGGATGGTTAAACAACAAGAGGCAATAGAAAAGGTTTACACAGGGGCTTAATATAAAAAGAAACCTGTTGAACGGGGCCCTGCTGCACGTCTGCGCCTTTGTCTCCGTTGTGCCGTATCCTGGAAGGGTATCGCGTGAACGTTGTCTGTGGAAAAAGGAAAACTCGCAGGGGAGTACAACGTAAGTATGCGATGGATAAAAGTGTAAGCCATTGGCCTGCCAATAAGGTTGAGCCAAGTGTGGGGCTTTATTAGGTAATATAGCCCCTGGTATCCACTATAGGATAACATATATTGTGCCCTGGTTCGATCTGGGCCACCGGACTCGTCTAACAGTGTCCCTGGTCTTAACGACCGGTCATATTTTGGAGGTCGCTTATAGTCCGGCCGCGAGGGCCGTCGCGTGTTCCTCTGCGCGTGACGAGTGCTCTGTTATTCCGCTAACAGTGATGACGCCACATGGACCGGGCATCTTTAGAGTAAGGTAGCCATAGTGCGGCAATGCGTTGAAACGGGCGAAGGCCGTTCTTCCAAGCAATGCATGATAGTTGCTTTGGAAGGGTGCGATGGTGAAGAGTAGCTCTTCGCTTCTGGAGTTGCCTGGAGTGCCGAATATTACCTTGATACGTCTCCAATGTATCTATAATTTTTGATTGCTCCATGCTACTTTATCTACTGTTTTGGACTATATTGGGCTTTATTTTCCACTTTTATATTATTTTTGGGACTAACCTATTAACCGGAGGCCCAGCCTAGAATTTTTTGCCTATTTCAGTGTTTCGAAGAAACGGAATATCAAACGGAGTCCAAACTAGGGCTGGAATTCGAGCCGAGTCGAGCCAGCTCGGCTCGACTCGCTAGAGCTCGTTTCGTTAACGAGCTAGCTCGACTCGACTCGTTACTATAACGAGCTCAAACCCAAGATTGGCTCGACTCGTATAACTCATGAAATGGCTCGTTTAGCTTGTTAAGCTTGTTTAAGATATAAACATAAAGCCCTCAAATATGATAAAAATGATATGTATATGTTAAACATATATATCACTATACAATTGTAATTTTCTTGTAACGCGTGAGTCTCCTAGGAGGCTAGGCCTTCAACTGCTCGGCCTTGAGTTGTGCGCCTGGGACGTAGGCTGTTTAGTGGTTGATCTTTCTTTGTATTGGGAGTGGCTGATCAATTGTATCGAGCCTAACGAGTTACACGAGTACTCATGAGACTGGCTCGTTTAACTTGGTCTATAAACGATCTTAAACAAAAGCTCGGCTCGACTCGTTATTCTTCGAGTTCGAGTCGATTCGAGCCGAGTCACGAGCTACTTGTTTAGCTTGCGAGCTTCGAGCTTTTTTCCAGCCCTAGTCCAAATGGAATGAAACCTTCAGAAACGTGATTTCCTCACTGAACGTGATCCAGGAGACTTGGACCCTACGCCAAGGCATAGAAGAGGCGGTCACGAGGGTGGGGGCGCCCCCCCTAGGGCGCGCCCCCTGCCTCATGGGCCCCCTGTTGCTCCACCGACGTACTCCTTCCTCCTATATATACCTCACGCACCCCAAACGATCGTAACAGAGCCAAAAACCTAATTCCACCGCCAAGCAACTTCCTCAGATCCACGAGATCCCATCTTGGGGCCTGTTCCGGAGCTCCGCCGGAGGGGGCATCCACCACGGAGGGCTTCTACATCATCATCAAAGCCTCTCCAATGAAGTGTGAGTAGTTTACTTCAGACCTTCGGGTCCATAGCTAGTAGCTAGATGGCTTCTTCTCTCTTTTTGGATCTCAATACAATGTTCTCCCTCTCTCGTGGAGATCTATTCGATGTAATCTTCTTTTTGCAGTGTGTTTGTTGAGACCGATGAATTGTGGGTTTATGATCCAGCTTATCTATGAATAATATTTGAATCTTCTCTGAATTCTTTTATGTATGATTGAGTTATCTTTGCAAGTCTGTTCGAATTATCCGTTTGGTTTGGCCAACTAGATTGGTAGTTCTTGCAATGGGATAAGTGCTTAGCTTTGGGTTCAATCTTGCGGTGTCCTTACCCAGTGACAGAAAGGGTTGCAAGGCACGTATTGTATTGTTGCCATCGAGGATAACAAGATGGGTTTTTTATCATATTGCATGAATTTATCCCTCTACATCATGTCATCTTGCTTAAGGCGTTACTCTGTTTTTAACTAAATACTCTAGATGCATGCTGGATAGCGGTCGATGAGTGGAGTAATAGTAGTAGATGCGTAATCGTTTCGTCTACTTGTCATGGACGTGATGCCTATATACATGATCATACCTAGATATACTCATAACTATGCTCAATTTTGTCAATTGCTCAACAGTAATTTGTTCACCCACTGTAGAATACCTATGCTCTTGAGAGAAGCCACTAGTGAAACCAATGGCCCCCGGGTCTATCCTCATCATATCAATCTCTATCACTTTTATACTTGCTTTGTTTTTACTTTGCCTTTTACTTTTACTTTGCATCTCTATACCAAAAATACCAAAAATATTATTTATCATCTCTATCAGATCTCACTCTCGTAAGTGACCGTGAAGAGATTGACAACCCCTAATCGCGTTGGTTGCGAGTAGCTATCATTTTGTGCAGTGCGAGGACTTGTGCGTGGCCTCCTACTGGATTGATACCTTGGTTCTCAAAAACTGAGGGAAATACTTACGCTACTTTGCTGCATCATCCTCTCCTCTTCGGGGAAATCCAACGCAGTGCTCAAGAGGTAGCATACCTCCAGTACGACGGAGCCCCTGCCGTGGGCTTCAACGCCTGGTATCACCCCTTCAAAGGTGGTGTCGCTTTGGTTAATTCTGGATGGGTCTATCCCCATCCTGCGGATAGTGCCCTCATATATTAAATTGAGGCTACTACCGCCGTCCATGAGGACGTGGGTGAGATGGTATCCGTCGATTATTGGGTCAAGCACGAAGGCCTCTGATCCTCCATGCCGAATACTAGTTCGGTTGTCCAAGTGATCGAAGGTGATCGGATAGGGAATCCAGTGGTTAGGTGTGAGTACGATGGGCTCTATATCGAGCGCGTCTCTATGTGTGTGTTCGTGCCTCCTCCTGGATGTGTTAGTCGCGTTGATCAAGTTCACTGTTTTAACCTCTGGCGGGAATTTTTTCTGTCTTCAGTGTTCGGCTGGCGAGGTTCATCCTCGTCTTCACTTGGTGTTTTCCTTCCCTTGTGTTTGGCATTTAATTTGCCGGCCTGCTTGAAGACCCAACACTCTCTGTGCGTGTGGTTTGCAGGTTTGATAGGGGTGCCATGAATTTGGCATAGTCTGTCTAGGACTCTATTCAGACCGGACGGTCCCTCTTTGCTGCCTTTAGATGGCTTATTTTGCTGATTGGGCCGAGAGCCCCTGAATCCGGCATTAACCATCGTGTTATCCGGGCTCTCTTCCTTGTTTTGGCGTTTGTTTCTATGACGCCGTGGCTTCCCGTTGCCATCCCTTATTTCGGATGTGCTGGGGTCGCTGGTGCCTTTACTGCTAGCTAGCTATCTTCTCCAGCAAAAGCGGGTCATAAGGCTTGTTAGGGCTGCCATTGTCCTTGGCTTTTCTTGGCCGAGGTGTTCAGCGAGCCACTCGTCACGGATGCTGTGTTTGAATGCCGCTAAGGCTTCGACATCCGGACAGTCAACAATTTGATTCTTCTTAGTGAGGAATCTATTCCAAAGCTTGCGGGCGGATTCTCCGGGCTGTTGGACTATGTGGCTTAAGTCGTCAGCATCCGGAGGTTGGACATAAGTCCCTTGAAAATTGGCCCTGAAAGCGTCCTCGAGTTCCTCCCAGCTCCCAATTGAATTTTCGGGGAGACTTTTCAACCAGTGCCGAGCTGGTCCTTTTAGTTTGAGGGGGAGGTATTTGATGGCATAAAGGTCATCCCCACGAGCCATATGTATGTGCAGGATAAAGTCCTCGATCCGCACCCTGGTTACATCATTCCGTCAGATGCCTCTATGTTCACAGGTTTAAAGCCACGTGGAAATGCATGGTCCAGTACTTCATCGGTAAAGCACAGGGGGTGAGCAGCCCCTCTGTATCTGGACGTGTTGTGGCATGCCGTCGGCTGTTGTTGTGTCCGGTGTTTACTCCGGACTGGTGTTCGATCAGCGTAATCATTTTGGTGACCATGGTCCCTCGCCGGGGTGTGTCCTTTGGATCCATAAATGGACCTGGCCGCGCCGGCTTTCTTATTCAGGTGTTCACGTGGATCGTGCGCGGCGTCGGTAGCCGCTTTGTTGCGGTTATGAAGTGGTGCGGCTTTGTCGTCGAATTCTAGCAGTAGCTTGCGTTTTGGATAGCTCTTTGTGTGGCGATCATCGCCGTATCTTTCCTCAGTGTCTAGCACTTTATTCCATCTGCGGTTGAGCGTTTCCTGCGCGGCTTTGAGCCGTTGCTTCTGCTTCTTTAGACTTCTTGCGGTGGCCATAAGCTTTCTGTGGAGGTTATCTCGTTCCACGTGTTTTTCCGGGCTTTCATCGTTATCCGAACTATTTTCCTGTGCTAGTTCGTTTTGATGACCTCATCCGTTAGGATCATTGTCTTCGGGCGTCTGCTTCGAACTGTGTTCAGGGTGACTTGGTTTGTCCTGCTCCATCGCTGGGTCCGTATGGTTGTTGTTGCCTTCGGAGTTGATTGTAGTGTCGATCCCTCTGGTGCTCTTGTCACTATTTTTACTGTTGCTGGACCTAGAACGGCGTCTGCACCGTCGCTTTGGCTTTTGTCTGGGGGTTTTATCGTCCGGATTGCCGCCTTTGTCCTCTTTGGGCGTATCCACCATGTATATGTCATGTGACGAGGGGGAAGTCTGGCGCCCCATAGATTCCAAATCTTCTCCGGCATCATCGTCCATACCGTCGATGTCTTCGGAGTCGAAGTCAGGCATGTCGGTTAAATCATCGACCGTGGCTATGAAGTGGGTGGTGGGTGGGCAACAAATTTCTTCGTCGCCTGCTTCCCACTCGAACCGGACATAGTTTGGCCCAGAAATTTCTGTCAAAGAGAGAGTTTTCAACGAGATTAGCATGTCACCAAAGGGCGAGTGTTGAAAGATGTCCGCGGCGGTGAACTCCATTACCGTAGCCCAACCTAGCTCAACCGGCTCGGGAGTGCGCGGACCGGACTCAACATCCGAATACGAATCCGGGGGTCCGGAGTCATAGGCCACCGAAAAGGTAAGGCCCGTGTTCGGCTCCACCGCCGATAAGTGTTCCGCCTGCGGGGGGGGGGGGGGGGGTCCAGCCCTCCGTCCCCAGGCAACGCGGCTTGCTCTGGATTTAGATCCGAGGCTACTACGGGGGTGATACCCCGAGCTTTGTCCGACAGCAGGCCTAAGCTGTGCTCGTCGTGACTGTCTGGTGCTCCTGGGAGGAAAGTCTCGCCCTGGACAGCATCGTTGATGATGATTAAAGGAGCCATCGAGCCTGACAGTGACGGCACAGAGGAACTCTCAATGAAAGCACCAATGTCGGTGTCAAAACCGGCGGATCTCGGGTAGGGGGTCCCGATCTGTGCGTCTAGGCTGATGGTAACAGGAAGTAAGGGACACAGATGTTTACCCAGGTTCGGGCCCTCTCGATGGAGGTAAAACCATACTTCATGCTTGATTAATATTGATGATATGGGTAGTACAAGGGTAGATCTACCACGATATCGTAGAGGCTAAACCCTAAGAGCTAGCCTAAGATGGTATGATTGTAATTGTGATCGGCCTTCTAAGGCCCAACCTCTCCGGTTTATATAGACACCAGAGAGGGCTAGGGTTTACATGGAGTCGGTTACAAGGAAGGAAATATAATATCCGGATCGCCAAGCTTGCCTTCCACGCCAAGGAAAGTCCCATCCGGACACGAGCCGAAGTCTTGAGTCTTGCATCTTTACGCTTCAATAGTCCGGACGTTGTACATAGTCCGGCTATCCGGATACCCCCTAATTTGGCCTCCCCCTTTCAATAATTGCCGGAAGAAGAAAGGAAGGGGGAAGAAGAGAAGGAGGGAGGGGGAGAACCCCCTCTTATCCTTGTCCTATTCGTCCTCCTGCCATAGGGGGGGGGGTGTGCCACCCCTTGTGGGCTGGTGTGCTCCCCTCTCATGGCCCATATGGCCCAATATCCCCCCTGGAGTTCCGGTAAACCCCCGGTACTCCGATAAATACCCGATACACTTCAGAACACTTCAGGTGTCCGAATACTATCATCCTATATATCAATATTTACCTCTCAACCATTTCGAGACTCCTTGTCATGTCAGTGATCTCATCCGGGACTACGAACAACATTCTGTCACAAAATCACAAAACTCATATAATACAATATCGTCATCAAACGTAAAGCGTGCGGACCCTATGGGTTCGAGAACTATGTAGACATGACCGAGACACCTCTCCCGTCAATAACCAATAGTGGAACCTGGATGCTCATATTGGTTCCTACATATTATACGAAGATCTTTATCGGTCGAACCGTTATGACAACATACGTTATTCCCTTTGTCCATCTGTATGTTACTTGCCCGAGATTCGATCGTCGGTATCTTCATACCTAGTTCAATCTCATTACCGGCAAGTCTCTTTACTCGTTCCATAATACATCATCCTGCAACTAACTCATTAGTCACTTTGCTTGCAAGGCATCTTATGATGTGTATTATCGAGAGGGCCCAGAGATACCTCTCCGATACTCGGAGTGACAAATCCTAATCTCGATCTACGCCAACTCAACAAACACCTTCGGAGATACCTGTACAACATCTTTATAATCACCCAGTTAAGTTGTGACGTTTGATAGAACACAAGGTATTCCTCTGGTATCCGGCAGTTTCATAATCTCATAGTCGAAGGAATATGCATTTAACATGAATAAAGCAATAGCAATAAACTTAACGATCATTATGCTAAGCTAACAGATGGGTCTTGTCCATCACATCATTCTCCTAATGATGTGATCCCATTATCAAATGACAACACATGTCCATGGTTAGGAAACCTTAACCATCTTTGATTAACGAGCTAGTCTTGTAGAGGCTCACTAGGGACACTGTATTTTTTTATGTATCCACACATGTATTTAAGTTTCCAATCAATACAATTCTAGCATGAATAACAAAACTTTATCATGAATAAGGAAATATAAAATAACAACTTTATTATTGCCTCTAGGGCATATTTCCTTCACCATGTGCATGGAATGCATGGATTTTTTTGAGGAAAAGAGTAATAAAATTACTCAATGGGTCAAGTACACTCAGACTGCATCAATGGACGAAGTCTGTCTAGGACATTAGCTATCACCAAACTGTTCTCCAAAATTCCTGGTTGTCACAACTAATTCATGGGCCAAAGAGTTGCAGCTCCTTCCCACCAGCTAATGCTAAAGGAGGCGAAGGCTGCAAGTACTGCTTTTATATCTTGGATCATAGTGTAGCAGCGAGACCGGTTCTATGCATCAGATTGAAGCTCATTTGCCATCGCTCGGCAGTCCAACTTGAGGACAATGAATCCTCGGTCCAGATTCGCTGGGGACTGGAGCCCAATCAGTGCTGCCTGGCCCTTAGCCTCTTCAACACTCACGCATTTGTGCGACACCTGTAGACAGAGAGGAAGAAAAATTCCTTGTGGTCCCTAGCAACAACACTAGTAGCGCTTTGTCTAGACTCCAACAATAGCAAGACATTGATGCTCTTGCAGGAGTCGCTTGGATTCCCCCAAGAGGAAGGGTAAACAAACTACAGTTGGGCAATTGAAAAGATTGCAATATTTATGATTATGATCATTCATGGCAAAATATCATATAGGCATTACATCGGTGATAAGTAGACCGTTAATCCAACTGCTTCTACTACTAATACTCCATCCCAAATCCGCTATCCAGCATACATCTCAAGGTATCAAGTTTGCAAGAAACAGAGTATCACAATAAGCGAGATGACATAATTTAGACAGGAAGAAGTTAATCAATATGACAAAACCCCTTCGTTTTACCCTTAGTGGAAACAATACAATATGTGACTTGGCCGTTATTGTCACTGGCCTAGATCACCACAAGATTTAACCCACTACAAAGCACCACTCCTCTGAAGAAAAACCCATCGAACTTGGCCAAAGAAGAAGATAGATTAGAGAGCATGCAAATCTATTTAATTATACAACCAATAAAACCTCAAAAGATTCAATTGATTTGAATGAACAACCTAATCATAAAGTGACAATTCATCATGTCCCAACAAACACACCACCAATTACATCGAATTTGTCCCGATCATGTGATAAAGCTCACTGGAACATGGTAGTAAAGATCCAAATAGAGAGAGTCATCTAGCTACTACTATGGACCCATAAGTCCTGATGGAACTACTCACACATCATCCTGGAGGCAACAAGGTTGACGAAGAAGACTTCGGTAATGGCTTCCCCCTCCGACAGAGCTCCGAAAAAAAGCCTCCAGATGGGATCTTTGCAGAACGGGAACTTGCGACGACGATAAAATTATTCTGGAGGCGCCACGAATAGTTTCGGTATTTATGGGGATTTTGTTGGAAATATGCCCTATAGGCAACAATATTGTATTTTATACTTCCATATTCATAATTAAGTGTTTATATTTCATGCTATAACTGGTATGATCCTGGAAAATGGGATTCACTGGAAAACTCATATGCATATGTGAAATGATAAATAGATAAAATAAAGGTTCCTAATTTCGCCTCTAAGACTAGCTCAAGTGTTGTTGGTGATCAAGTTTTCTGGATCTTAGGAAGTGTAACGATAGTCATAAAACAACATTGAGAGTATGATGTTGGAAGAACGATTATATTGAATCGATCCAATTTTGTCTGTTATGAATTGAGATAATATTGTTTATAATCAATTGTAATAACATGGAGTGTTAACGCGTGATTTTGCTCCTTAGACCATGAGAGTATCGTGGTCACTTCTTACCGTACAGTGGACTTTGGAGTTGCTCAAACGTCATCTGTAACACGGTGATCATAACGACAACTTACACGCTCATTGGGAAGTTTGACAAGTGGCTGTATAGCTAAAGAGTGGGATTTGCTCATCCAGCGACAGAGAGATATTCTTAGGGCCCTCTCGGTGTGATGGTATCCATAATCGTTTGGCTAGACACGGTTGACTACATCACAGGGATGCCGGGACACAGTAACTAGAAAGAAGAACAAAACTGGTAAGGAGGATTTTGGTATAGTGAGCATAGTGATGGCCCAGGAGGATACCGATGCATCACAGGTTTTGTGTGATGACCCACAAGTATAGGGGATCGCAACAGTTTTCGAGGGTAGAGTATTCAACCCAAAGTTGTAGATTCGACACAAGGGGAGCCAAAGAATATTTCTAAGTATTAACAGTTGAGTTGTCAATTCAACCACACCCGGAGATTAAATATCTACAGCAAAGCAACCAGTAGCACAATAATACGATAGTTTGATAGCAGTGGTACCAGTGACAGTGGTAACGGTAACAACAGTAATAATTTTGTAGCAGTTGTAACAGTAGCAATAGCAATATTAACTTAGCAAGAACAGTAGGTGGAAAACTCATAGGCATTGGATCAGTGCATTCGTTGGATGATATTCATCATATAACAGTAATAACCTAGGGCGACACAGAACTAGCTCCAGTTCATAAATATAATGTTGGCATGTATTCCGTAAATAGTCATACATGCTTATGGAAAAGAACTTGCATGCCATCTTTTGTCCTACCCTCCCATGGCAGCGGGGTCCATAAGGAAACTCAGGGATATTAAGGCCTCATTTTGATAGAGAACCAGAACAGAGCATTAACACATAGTGAATACATGAACTCCTCAAACTACGGTCATCACCGGAAAGTATCCCAATTACTATCACACTGGGGATTACGGATCATAACATGTAACAGGTGCATATGACTTGCAAGATTGGATCTAGAACATAGATATAATGGTGACAAAATAAACGGTTCAAATCTGAAATCATGGCACTCGGGCCCTAGTGACAAGCATTAAGCATAGTAAAGTCATAGCAACATCAATCTCAGAACATAGTGGACATGAGGGATCAAGCCCTAACAAAACTAACTCGATTACATGATGAATTTCATCCAACTCCTCACTGACCAGCGAGCCTTCGACGGAATTACTCACTCCCGATGGGGAGCATCATGAAATTGGTGAGGAAGGAGGGTTGGTGATGACGAAGACCGAATATTCCCCTCTCCGGAGCCCCGAACGGTCTCCAGTTCTAGCCTCCCAATGAAGAACAGGAGGTGGTGGCGGCTCTGTATCGTGAAACGCAGTGAAACTTCCTCTCCTATTTCTTTATCCGAAAATAGGAATGTATAGTGCTGGAATTAGGGTCAGCGGAGCCTCGAGGGCTCCACAACCCACCAGGGCGCGCCCGGAGGGGGTGGCGTGCCTTGGTGTTTTGTGGTCAACCAGGGCCCCCCCTCTGGTGGTTCTTGGTTTCAGTATTTTTTTATTTTGAAACAATTCTGCAGAAAGTTTCGTCCAAATCCGGGAACTTTTATTTTTGCACAAAAACAACACCATGGTAGTTCTACTGAAAACAACGCCAGTCCGGGTTAGTTTCACTTAGATCATGCAAATTAGAGTCCAAAACAAGAGCAAAAATGTTAGGAAAAGTAGATATGACGGAGATGTATCAACTCCCCAAGCTTAAACCTTTGCTTTTCCTCAAGCAATTCAGTTGACAAACTGAAAGTGATAAAGAAAAACTTTTACGAACTCTTTTGTTCTTGTTCACATATATATGCTTAAATAGCACCCAGGTTTTCAGCAAAGATCATGAGTAACCATGTCAACAATAACTCTTAGAAATTATATTAACTCATATTGATGGTATAATCAACTTGTGAGCAATAATAAAATATCTCAAATGCCAACACTTTGTCAAAACAATCATGACATAATATGACAATAGTGGTATCTCGCTAGCCCTTTCTGAGACTGCAAAACATAAATGTAGAGCACCTCCAAAGTTCAAGCAACGACTAAACATTGTAATTCATGGTAGAAAAGATTTCGTCATGACGCATTCAACACTAAATATACACAATGAATGAGGATGACAATAGTGTTCTCAGGTGAGGCGCTTGTTTGAGAAGGTGATGACTCAACATAAAATTAAATAGATAGTCTCTACACAGGGGGAAGTAGGGATTTGCAGAGGTTCTAGAGCTCAAAGCTTAAAACAGAGATACATATCATTTCTGGAGGTGCACCCTTCCTGTCAACGTTACGACCAAGAGTTATCAATATCTTCCATGCTAAACAAATTAGCGGCGGTTCCCAAGCGATAAAAGTAAAGTTTACTCCCCCTCCATGGCTAGCCGAATCCACGGGTACCATCCATACCAACAACAACCCTAGGGGATTTTTGTTTAATTATTTGCAATTTTTTATTTTGGGACTGGGCATCCCTATTACCGCCCCTCTTGTGCAAGGACGAGTGAATAAACACTCACCATGAGAATAACCTGCTTATCATGGAAGATACTGACCGCCCCTGTCACTCCATGAGCGGTCCAGGCACACAAAACAAATGTTCATTTGAAATTTTAGAGGTGGCACATACAAATTTACATGGAACGACAGGGTAATACCGCAGATAGGTAGATATAGTGGACTCATCTGGAATAACTTTGGTTTAAGGATTTTGATGCACAAGTAGTATTTCCGCTGAGTACATGCAAAGGCTAGCAAATACGTTGAGAAGCAGCCAACTAGAGAGCGAAAACGGTCATGAACATGCATTATGCATAATCAACATTGAATACTAGCATGAGTAGGATATGAACACCATGAACATAAATATCAAAGAAACTATGTTGGTCTTGATTCAACTACATGCATGAACATGTGCCAAGTCAAGCCACTTGAAACATTCAGAGGAGGATACCATATCATCATACTACATCACAATCATTTTAATGCATGTAGACACTCAATATAAATCATTATCAACTCTAGCTAGTTAAGCATGGCATGAGAAACTTGTTGGGAAACGTTGCATGGAAAACAAAAAAATTCTATGAACACGCAAGATCTATCCATGGAGATGCATAGCAAGGAGACGGGGAGAGTGTGTCTACGTACCCTCGTAGACATTAAGCAGAAGCATTTCACAACATGGTTGATGTAGTCGAACTTTCTTCGCGATCCAACAGATCGAGTACCGAACGTAATAGTCACCTCCACGTTCTGCACACGTTCAGCTCGATGACATCCTCCGCCTTCTTGATCCAGCAAGACGGCGAGGTAGTGATGAGTTCCAGAAACACAACACCATGGTGACGTAGATGGTGAAGTGATCTCCGCAGGGCTTCGCCTAAGCACTACGAAAATATGATCGGGGCTGTAAATGGTGGAGGGGGGCGCTGCACATGGCTAAGAAATTGTTCTGGGGTGTGCTAGGTGCCCCCTCCCACATATATATATATATATATATATATATATATATATATATATAGGTGGGAGGGAGAGGGGAGAGGCCAAGGGGCGCCCAAGTAGGCCGAATCCTACTTGGGGTCCTTCCCCAAGTGGCGCGCCCCCTGCCATATTTGCCGGAGAGGAGAAGGAAAGGGGGGAAGAGAAGGAAGGGGGAGGCGAGTCCCCCTTCTTTCCTTCCTCCCACTTGGCCGGATGCCATGGGGGTGCACCATCCCCTTGTGGGCTGGTCTGTTCCTCTCTAATGGCCCAATAGGCCCACTATCCTCCCGGGGGTGCCTGGTACCCCCTCCGGTACTCCGATGACTATCCGGTTTTCTCTGAAACACTTCCGGTGTCTGAATAACATCATTCTATATATAAATATTTACCTCTCGACCATTTCGAGACTCCTCATCATGTCCGTGATCTCATTCGGGACTACGACAACATTCGGTCATCAAATCATATAACTCATAAAACACTATATCATCAACGAACGTTAAGCGTGCGGACCCTATGGGTTCGAGAACTATGTAGACATGACCGAGACACCTCTATAGTCAATAACCAATAGCGGAACCTGGATGCCCATATTGGTTCCTACATATTCTACGAATATCTTTGTCGGACGAACCGTTATGACAACATACGTCATTCCCTTTATCCATCGGTATGTTACTTGCCCGAGATTCGATCGTGGGTATCTTCATACCTAGTTCAATCTCGTTACCTGCAAGTATCTTTACTTGTCGGTGGGAAACGACACCTATGGGATCACTGGAATCCCTTCTACGGTTGCGGGGCGCGGGGGTCGTGAGGAGAGCGGGACCAGCAGACAACCCAAAGGGATTTTACCCAGGTTCGGGCCGCGAGGATGCGTAAAACCCTAGTCCTGCTTTGGTGGATGTATTTAGTGTCCTTGAGCTCTTGAACTAGCTCTAGGTGCTGCGAGGTTCCAAAGAGCCGAATCCTTTTCCTGGTCACCTTGGGGCTCCTTTTATAGAGAAAGGGGTCGCCACAGTGGCAAGCAGGAGGTGGAAAGGGTACAATGTTGCGAGTCTATCGCTAGTATTACAGGACAAGACACATTTAATGCGAGGCTTAGGTGTCCCTTCACTTTATTGGGGACGGGGGCGAGGCCCGTCCCATCCGTCGCCGCTCCTCCTTGCTTCGACACGCGCCCTGGCCAGCGATGCATGCAGTGCCATGTAGGCAAGCAGGCAGCTGAGGTGGTGCGGTGGTGGAGCCTCCACGAAGGATTACATGCCGCCACGCAGGAGCCTGCCCAGCTGGTTGGGTCGGCAGCTACATGCGAACAGCGGCGAAGACTTATCTGGTGCGGGCCTGGTAGTGACCAGCTGGTGTGCTTTGGCGAGGGCCTTGTCGGGTGGCCCGGCAATGGTCTTGCTGTGGCACGCTGGCCACCCCGGCAAGGGTCTTTCCGGGTGGCCCGGCAAGGGCCTTGCCGTGGCGCGCTGGCCTCCCCGGCAAGGGTCTTGCCGAGGGTCTTGTGGGTTTCTTCGGTGAGGATGCTTGCCCTCTTATCCTCATTTGATCTTGAGCATTCTATGTCTTCACAAAGATCTGCATGCCACCACGGAGGTGCCTCCCGAGCCCTATCCCAACGCCTTTGTCCGAGCATTGGTGGGCTCAAGGGTGGCTCGCTCGGCTGGTGTGGGCAGGCTGCCCCGGCAAGGGTCTTGTCGGGGCCGCTGAGGCTGCCCTGGCAAGGGTCCTTGTCGGGAAAACCTCTTCGCCCATCTGATCCTTGTGGCCTTGGTCCTTGTTGTTGCTTCATTTGCCTGGTGGCCTCGGCTTCTCTCCGGCTCCCCCTTCCTGCCGTGTCTATGCGTGGCCGTGGCAGGAGGCTCTGACTGCCCATGCACAAGTAAAGGGGTCAAAAGCAGAGCCCCTACTTTTGTACACCGATAGGAGCCCCCGGGCCTAGGCCACACATAAGCGCAGCACGTTGTTGGGCCAGGCCCGAGCGGTGTCTTGAGCGGTTAGGCGTATTTTCACCATGACCACTATTTAAATCTGCTGTGCTTCCCACGACCCGTGTTGAATGCGCGACGTGGGGATCGTGCGCGCGCATGAGTGGGCATGTTGGCGTCACCTCGTGGTGGATAGTAAAGAGGCGGCTTGCGCGTCTCTTTGAGACTGCGGGGCCGCCTCCCATTTACTGCCCTTGCTCGAGAACCGTCGTTCCACGCGTCCTAATGCGCCCGCCCCTTGCGCCACGTTCGCTGCATGCAGAGGGAAATGACAGGCGCAGGGGTCTTGGGTAGTCACGCGCGTGCAGCTTGATTCCCATGCGCCTTCAATGGAGCGGGGAGGGCGGTCGACAGCCCCGCTTGCTGTCACTTCAGGAAGTCGGATTGGCCGAGAGGGGGTGGCCGAGCCTCGCTCCCGCCCCTTTATAAGGAGGGGAGCGGGAGAGACGGCGCCTCTCAACCTTTCGCCATCTGCCTCTCCCCATCCATGCTTCCTTTTTTCTTCTGTCATGGCGAGGGGGCGCAGCGACGCTTCATCGGTGGCGGCGCAGTTTCGACCCGGCAGCGCATCACTCCTCCCCAAGAACTCGTAGCGGCGGAGCCGGCCGTTAGAGGAAGGGGGAGGGGACGAGGTCGAGGCCGTCGTGGTGCCCGAGGGAGAGGAGGACGGGGCGGCAGATCTGCCTCGCCCCCTCCAGCAGTCCTTCCTCCGATGGAGGGCCACGCTGGGGACAACCCCTGTGAATTCTTTGTCAGGCTGCGCCATCCGCCACACCGTCGCCTTCGCCTTCCGACCCCGTTTGCACGGGAGATGGAGCTGGATCCGCCGCAGGCGCTGCGACTGCACATGAGGGGTTATGGGAACAGTGGCACGTGGGTCGACGTCGAGTTCCCCGCCCCTCACGTCATGTATCTTCACCAAGGGTGGAAGACCTTCGCTCGCCTCCACAGCTTGACGGATGGGCTCGCTCTCCATTTCAAACTAATGGAGCGCGGCTTTCTCTCTGTCAAAATCTTCGGGCACTTCGGGACCCGCGTGAGGTGCTACGTGGAGAGATCTTCTGATGATGAAGATTCTTCCTTGAGCGAGAGTGACGAGGAGGACGACGGCAGCGACGGCGAGGCCAGCGGGCGACAGGATGACGGGTCCGACTAGGCGTCAGGCGCCGCTCCGGGCGGCGCTGGTGACCCCATCATCCGTGTCGCCGGCTCCTTGAACTTCTCGGGGTTGTCTCCTTGGGCGGCTGGCATTGGGAGGCTGCAGAAGAGGAAGAGGGCGGGCGACAAGGCCGTCAAGTCGGAGTACGCGGGCACCGACACATTCGTCGCGTACTGACGTCCTGCCGCCTCATCTCCGAGCTCTGCCTCCGGCGCCGCCATCACCATCCAGCCCTTGGATGGCCACTAAGATGTTCTCTTGGTGTCTTCTGCCACCCGTTGCTCTCCTAGGCGCCCCTTTTGCCCTCCTGCTTTTCTTGTTCCATTTCCTGAGGAGAGGTACAAGAAAGGGATTACGGGCACCTTATCTCTTTTCAGTTTGTAAGCCTTCGGGCCTTAGTAGAATTTAAAGCTTGTAATCCCATTGCTCATGTTTTTCATTTCGTATGAACTGTAGCTGTACGGGATGTTTTTTTTATGAAAAAGGGATGTTTGCCGGGATTTTCGTTCGCGGGAGGAACCCACAACAAGGAGTGAATCCTTGTTATCTTTAAGACAAACACTTTCTCGCCCGGCAACAGGCCTTGCCGTTTCTCCACCTCTCTCGACCTTTCTCACGCTCTCGGCGGAGGCAAGGATGAGGTGGGCTTAGGCCCCCCATTCCTCTACTTTGCTACCGCGGCTACGACCAAATCCAGACCCAGGGGATAATCCTTGGGTGCCGAGAAGGGGGAGCACGGTAGCTCAGAGATAGAACGGGGTTTCATGTATCCCAGTCCACAACGAAATGCATGATAGAGGATGAAGGACTTATCTGGATCTGCAGCCCCCGACGATCTTGGCTTGCCGCAGAGGGACCCTTGTTCTTGCAGGCCCCGGCAACTCTGGCTTGCAGGGGCCCAGGCGCCGGTCTGTTCCCTTCCTTCCGAAACAGCTCGGCAAGAATACTTACGAGCCCTGTGAACCAAAGGAGACAGAGAAGAACAGAGAGACGCGCACTCGGCCTCTAGGCTAGGGGTTAGCCACCGCTAAGCACTATCAACCCTAACCAAGGAAGAGACTCAACCTAGCATGCATGCAATAACTTAGGGCGCCAGCGCTTTGCTTATTTATGCTCAGGGTCTGCGCCTGGCTTTGTACAAGGGGTTACATGCCTTGCCGGCAAGGCTTGTACAAAAGGGTGGCTTGCTGGGAGGCCCGGCAGCCGCGCCTTATGGGTAAAACTCGCGAATATGCTCGATGTTCCAGGAATTACTCACTGGAATGGCATCTTCGGTCTCCACCCGGACTGCGCCGGGCCTGGTGACTCGCGTTACCCGATAAGGGCCTTCCCACTTCTGCGTCAACTTGTTGGAATTCTTGGCCGACTGAACATGCCGAAGAACAAGGTCGCCTTCCTCAAAGCTCCGAGCATGGACCTTGCGGCTATGATAGCGGCGCAAGGCTTGTTGGTAGCCTGCGGCTCTCACAGCCGCCCGGAGACGATCTTCCTCAAGGAGTGTCGCGTCATCTTGCCGCAATCGTTCTTGCTCAAGCTCATCATAAGCAAGCACTCGAGATGACCCGTACATGAGTTCCGTGGGGAGAACTGCTTCTGCCCCGTAAACCAGGGCAAAGGGTGTCTGGCCGGTGGCTCGATTTGGCGTCGTTCTGATCGACCAAAGAACTGCCGGCAACTCATCAATCCAGTGCTTCCCGCTTTTGCGCAGTCTGTCATAAGTCCTTGTCCTTAAGCCTCGCAGGACCTCAACATTTGCTCTTTCCGCTTGGCCGTTGCTCCGTGGATGTGCCACGAGGCGAAACAAACCTCTGCCGAGATCCTCAATGTAATTGCATGAAGGCATGGCTTGTGAACTGTGTGCCGTTGTCGGTGATGATCCTGTTGGGCACCCCAAAGCGGCACACTAGTCCCTTGAAGAACTTGATGGCTGTTGTCTTTGTCACCTTCCTTATCGCTTCCACTTCTGGCCACTTTGTGAACTTGTCGATTATGCGACGTACAAGTACTCAAAGCCCCGACGGCACAGGGAAAGGGCCCAAGATGTCGAGCCCCCACCGAGAAGGGCCGAGAGAGAGGATGGTTTGCAGGGTTTGAGCTGGTTGATGAAGCTTCTTGGATGGAACTGCATGCTTCACACTTGGTTACTAGTGTAAATCGCATCACGGAGGCGGTGGGCCAGAAGAAACCTTGCCGGAAGGCCTTGCCGGCAAGGGCCCTCGACCCTATGTGGGAGCCACATATGCCTCCATGTATCTCTGCCAACAGCTTTAGTCCTTCCTCTTGGGAGATGCACATCAATTTCACCCCATTCGGTCTTCTTCTGTACAATACGCTATCAACGAATTGGTACAGAGCAGACCGGCGGGCTACTCTTTCTTCTTCTTCCTGCTCCTCAGGAAGCTCTCCCTTTTGAAGGAATTGGACGGTGTGCTATGCCCATGCCGGAGCCTGTGGCTCGACGACAAGGACCAAAGGCATCTCTTCTGCCACGGGAGTGGCCGCCTCCACGGCCATGACCTGAGGTCCTGCCGGAGTTGGCTGCCCCGTGGCAGGATCGGCATCCGTAGCAACATCTTCGCCGACGGCTCCGGGGAGCTCTGTGGGGAAGTACTTGCCGGGGCCTAGCTTCCTCCGCTTGTTCTGCCCGGTCGATGGTTCAACGGACGGCTGGGTTAACAGAAGCACAAAAGTACCTGGTTCCACAGGTAGTGTAGGACCTTGAAGTATGTCTAGAGGGGGTGATTAGACTACTTGACCAATAAAAACTTAACCTTTTCCCAATTTTAGACTCTGGCAGATTTTAGCTATTTTAGAACAAGTCAAGCAATCTTCACACAATTCAAGCAAGCATGCAAAGAGTATATAGGCAGCGGAAAATAAAGCATGCAACTTGCAAGAATGTAAAGGGAAGGGTTTGAAGGATTCAAACGCAATTGGAGACACGGATATTTTTCTCGTGGTTCCGATAGGTGGTGCTATCGTACTTCCATGTTGGTGGAGACTTCAACCCACGTAGGGTAACGGTTGCGCGAGTCCATGGAGGGCTCCACCCACGAAGGGCTCCACCCACGAAGGGTCCACGAAGTAGCAACCTTGTCTATACCACCATGGCCATCGCCCATGAAGGACTTGCCTCACTAGCGGTAGATCTTCACGAAGTAGGCGATCTCCTTGCCCTTACAAACTCCTTGGTTCAACTCCACAATCTTGTCGGAGGCTCCCAAGTGACACCTAGACAATCTAGGAGACACCACTCTCCAAGAAGTAACAAATGGTGTGTTGATGATGAACTCCTTGCTCTTGTGCTTCAAATGATAGTCTCCCCAACACTCAACTCTCTCTCACATGATTGGATTTGGTGGAAAGAAGATTTGAGTGGAAAGCAACTTGGGGAAGGCTAGAGATCAAGATTCATATGGTTGGAATGGAATATCTTTGGCCTCAACACATGAGTAGGTGGTTCTCTCTCTCGAGGCTGGTAAGTTGGAAGTGTAGGTTTGTTCTAATGGCTCTCTCCATGAATGAAGAGGAGGTGGAGGGGTATATATAGCCTCCACACAAAATCTAACCGTTACACACAATTTACCAAACTTGGTTGGACCGAATCATCAAACTCGGTCAGACCGATTTAGTAAACCTATTGACCGTTAGGATTTTCGGTGGGACTGACATGCATTTCGGTAGGACCGATTTGGTTAGGGTTAGGGCATAACGTAATATCGGTGAGACCGATTACACAAACTCGGTGAGACCAATTTTGGTAATTAGCTAACCAGAGAGTTGGTCAGGTAAACTCAGTGGGACTGATTTGCTCTTTCGGTGAGACCGAAAAGTTATAAAAGGGAAACAGAGAGTTTACATTGTAATCTCGGTGGGACCAATTCGCTCTTTCGGTGAGACCGAAAAGTTACGAAGGGGAAACAGAGAGATTACAATCCCATCTCGGTGAGGCGAGATCCCTATCGGTGAAACCGATTTGCCTAGGGTTTGTGGCGGTGGCTATGACATCCGAACTCGGTGGCGCCGGATAGAAAGAATCGGTAGGGCCGAGTTTGACTTTGGGTTTAGGTCATATGTGGATGTGAGAAAGTAGTGGAGGGTTTTGGAGCATATCACTAAGCACATGGAGCAAAAGGCTAATTAAGCAACACCTCATCCCTTCTTGATAGTATTGGCTTTTCCTATAGACTCAATGTGATCTTGGATCACTAAAATGTAAAATGAAGAGTCTTGAGCTTTTGAGCTTGAGCCAATCCTTTGTCCTTGATATTTTAAGGGATCCACTTTCATCATCCATGCCATGCCATTCATTGAGCTTTCCTAAAATATTCATATTGGAATAGTATTAGCTCTATGAGCTATATGTTGTTATGAATTACCAAAACCACCTAGGGATAGTTGCACTTTCAATCTCCCCCTTTTTGGTAATTGATGACAACATATAGATCAAAGCTTCGACAAATGATAATAAAATGGAAAAACATCGTCACTTTGAGAAGTATGTGATAAGCAAGAGCTCCCCCTAAATTTGTGCATATCTTAAGATTTGCTTTGGACTGCAAATGCACACGAAATTAGGCCCATGGGTTACTCTTCCATGTCACATACATCTTGGTGGAGCGATCAAAATAATAACGATTGAATACATGCACTCATCACCAAGCATAGTGAATGATCATATAAGGATAGATAAGATAATATCATAAAAGGCATAAGTGTAGTGTTCAAACACATGATCATCAATGTCTCACAGGTAATGCATAGTATCTCAAGCAATCAAACGCAAAAAAAAGTTCAACCAAGAAGACAAGAGAGAACAAAAGCAAATCTCTCTCTCTCAAAGCCTATGATTTATACATTTTTCTCCCCCTTTGGCAACAAGTTACCAAAAAGTTCCTAGAAGATGCATAGTACTATGTTGTCTCTCAGGCTTGGTCTTCTAGTGGTGGTGTAGACAGGACTCCAAGGACGAACGCATCAGTAGACGTGGTAGGAGCTGAAGAAGTTGGAGCTGGAGCTGGTTGAGCTGGAGCTGTAGCTGGAGCTGAAGTAGTGGCTCTGGTGTCTGGAGTTGGTACTGCAGCTGACCTCTGAGCTCTTGGCACTCTGGCAAATGCATCAGTTGTCGTCTTGCCCTTCCTCTCCTGCATATCATCTTGTAGCTACTCCACAGCTGACTAAATCTCAGTCACTTTGACATCAAGATCATAGAATTTTTGTTCCATGATTCTCTCCAGGCTCTCCTGGTTTTGAGTTAGGGTGGCCAACCCCTTCTCAATCCGTAGAGATGATGCTATTAAGTAACCAAGCTGCTCCTGCTTGCTCTTCAGAAAGTAGTCAGATGCCTCTGCTTGAGTTGGCATCTTTGCAACTTTCTCTTGTCTTGCCTTCTCTTTTCGCTCCTGAGCTTGCACTGATGATGGTTCATTCTCTGTCATGACAACTCGATTGTCCTCAAAATCAGGATAGAGAACCATGTGTTCCTTATCCAAGATATACTTGCCTGTGCCCATCTTCGAGTTTGTCAACTCCTGAATCTGTGGGGCATATCCACAGCTTCTCTTCTGATCTGCTGATGTCCTCTTGATTGTCTCGACTATGAGGCTCATGACCTTGAATTTCTGAGGCACATCAAAGACATGAAGCAAATTGATTGCATGCCCTCTAATCATGTTATGGTCACCTGATTTGGGAAATAGTGTATGCCTTAAGATCCAGTTGATCGTAGGCAGCCCTAACAGCAGAAAATGGACTGATCCAAACTTGAAGGTCTCAATTGCATCATCTGGGATCTCCTTGTACATGTGTGCCATTGACTTATGATCCATTTTCTTCTTACCATAAATGTAAAGTTCATCCTCACTTTCCTTTGGGGCATTGATCAATTTGGCCCATTCCTCTATGGTAGACTGATATCTGGTTCCTTCTGACATCCGCACTATCCTGCCATCTGGATAGAAGTGTGCTATGGAGTAGAATTGCATGATAAGTTCATCGTTCTAGTTGGTGAGCTTCTGCCCAACAAAATCAGCAACTCAACAAGCACTGAAGCTGTCATAAACTCCAGGGTAGTGTTCTGCGTTCTCCTTCATGTAGGTCCAGTTGACCCATCTCATACCGCAAACTATGGGCTTCTTATCCAGCAAGACAGTCTCATAAAAGTCCTGCTACTCCTTGGTGTGGAACCTGTAATCCATAGCAGTCCTTCTCCTCGTGGCATATGGATCTGTCTCTCTCCATAGCCTCAACCCATTATCTCTCCTGATCTTCATGTTTTCAGCCACAGGATGAGCATCGTTGTGGTCTGGGATCTTGGGTTTGAGTTTCCTTAGGACCTTCCCTTCTTCTTCTTCTTCTTCTTCTTCAGCTTCAACCTCAGGCAATGGATCCTTGTTCTTTTCAGCTGCTGGAATGCTCCTTGTATTCCTCTTGGGTGCATTCTTGGGCTTGGAGGCAGCTTTGGGCTTGGAAGTTGCAGCCCCTGACTTGATTGCATCACCCATCAGCTTTTGTGCCTTGGGTGCAGGCTCTGCAGCCTCTTCTTCTTCTTCCTCTTCCATGATGGAAGGCTTCCCTATCACTCTTGCCATGGTCTTCTTGACCCTTTCTTTCCCTCTGCAGCAACAGGCTCTTTGGGTTGTGATTCCAAAGGAGCTTGAGTAGACACTCTAGCTTTGGATATGGGCTGTCTGCCTGCTGGCCTTTTGATTTTCAAACCAGGCTTCACTGCAGATGAACTGACCTCCCTATTGAGCACTTTCTTCTTGGAGCTTGCCTCATCCTCAACTGCAACATAATCCTCATCCTCAGACTCTGAGGTCTTCTTCTTTCTTGATCTAGTGGCAGCCTTGGGCAAATTGCTCGGAGTGCTCCTGCTCCCCTCATCTGAGCTGCTTGAGGGACTAGTGCCCTCGCTCAACTGAACCTGCTCTTCAGATTTGTTCTGGATGTCACTCTGGTCTGACATGTTGTCCAACTGACTGCTGACCCTGTGAGCAGTTATAGATGAGGTAGAGTGGATGAGCATCACAAAATGCAGAGATTTTTGTAAAAGAATGATTCAAAAAGACTTAGTTTTAGTTTCCCATTGAAAACATTTCGGATCTACCGATTTTCAAACTCGGTGATACCAAAGCAGTTTTGGAACCTAAACTAGTGAACTTCGGTCGAGACCAGTCACGATTGATTGGCACCGAGACTGCTAGGGTTTCACAAAGCTCAGAAATCGGTCACACCGATTTGTAATTCTCGGTCAGACCGAGACTTACAAGTGCAATGGCATCTGCCAAATCGGTGGGACCGAGTTTTTCAACTCGGTGGGTCCGAGATGGTTTTGGCGGAAACCTAACCCTAAATTTTTGAATCGCAACTATTCTAAGGATTGATTCGACTGGATATGAGTGATTCAATCGTGGCAAGATTCATAATGTTCACAGTGTGCTGAGAATTGGACGAGGAAAGCACTGTGATCGAGTCCATACCCTAGTTCGGCGGGAACTTGCTACGGCGGAGGAGAATTCCGTTGACGGTGGCGGAGAGCAGCGACTGGAGGTGGCTGGCGACGAAGTCGACGATCCGTAGACCACGTTGGCAGAGCGAGCTATGCGCGGGTGCGAGGATTCGGAGAAAGTTTTCCAAATTTTGCCCGTGCGATATATATAGCCCGACCCTGTCGGCGTGACCGAGTGGTACAACTCGGTGGCACCGAGATGCAAAACTATGAACAGTTATAGCAACTCGGTGTGACCAAAAAGTACAAATCGGTTGCACCGAGATGAAAACCTAGATCAACTTTAATAATCTCGGTATGACCAAAATGGAGGAATCGGTCAGACCGAAAATCACAAAGAAGTTTTGGAAGTTTAAGTCTACGACGAATCGGGGACTCAAGGTGCTCCTCACCTGCAGTGGTTCGAATCTGACTTGATCAAATTTTGTGATGTAGCATGAATAGAGTTTGAGACGAGAAATGCATAGATAGCTAGAGAAGTTTCTTAGGCATTCTTGCCCATCCACTTGGCCAAATAAATAAAAGCTTAACAATCAAAACAACAAGTGGATGTCCTTGAATGAGTAAATATGCAACCAACATGCTCACACAATAAATTGACAAATGAAATATGTGACAAAGCATGCACAACCAATTCTAGCATCTATCAAACAATTAGCGATGACTAGGTGATCTATATATGAGTATATTGACTTAGGAGTCAGATGAGAACATTTGATCATAGGTCATACTCATCGTTTAAGCTCAAGTGGGGTTACCACTTTTACATAAAAGCATTTATGTGTTCACATCATTAGAGTTGCTTTGACTCAATTCTTAGAGTTAAGCTCACCTAGATGTGAGATCCCCCTTAGAGGGATAAACTAACCTTGGGTTTTGTCGATGATGACTTCATGTAGGTGTTGAAGATGTGGATGCTCAATGTTGATGTAGATCGTTTGGAGCAATCCTTTGGAGTGAGTTGCACTTTCAATACCTACATGGGTTAGTCCCACAAGGAACAAACAAGGATATCCATAGAAATAGAGTGGCCTTTTACACAAAATGATGTCCATGAAAACATTAGGTTACCTTGTCCCTTGCCTTACCAACATGAGGGTTTGTGACTCCTTGAACTAGTGCAAGATATGGAAGATGATTGCACTTGTCCTTGCCATAATGATATGAGTGAAAAATGTTGGTGGAGTCACCCTCAAGAACTCTCTAGTTCTTCTTCTTCGGAATCCACATCAACTTGATGGGAATCCTTGGTGTAGTAGTTGTACTTGATGAATTAGAACTTGACGTAGTCTTGGGAATCCACTTGACCAAGGCCTTAGGTGCTTCTTCAAATGCATCAATCTCCTCTTGAAGCTTGTCCTTGCCTTTGTTCTTATGGTCTTGTGGTGGAAGATCATCTTGAGCTTGTGTTCCCTCGAAGGAAGTAGGATCATACTTCACTTGTTGAGGAACAAACTTCGTCTTGGGGTATTGATCTTCTTCCCACTCAAATCCATTGGCATTGAACTTCCGTTCAAAACCAACACCTTGATTCTTCCGGTGCCTTCCTTGCTTGCGTACAATTTCCTCAAATTGCTTACTTCCGGCAAGACTCTTGTATACACCTTTCTCTATAATTCCCTTCAATAAGTTGTTTTCTTGCTCAAGTGTAACTTGGCTAAGAGGATCATTATTGGAATCAAGAGAACTACTAGAAGCAACAATATTGGATTTGGCATTGTGATTGTTACTACTAGAAGAAGAATCTTTCTTGTTCTTGTTACTAGACTTGACTTGAGGCATGTAAGTAGATAAGAGTAAACGCTTGGAAATGTAAGAAGAACTTTTCTTACGAAGATCATCATTGATTGCCTTTAAGAACTCATGCTCTTGCTCAAGATTGAGCTTTTCACAGCTTAACTTCTCATGAGCCCTTAAAAGTTCTCGATGATCTTCAAAGATAGTTTCATGAGCTAACTTAAGAGTGTTTAGTTCTTTAGTTAGAGGCTCAATTTCCTCCTTATCATTGTCATTTGTTTCAACTTGATTAGCATGATTAATTGACGTTTCATCATAGTATTCATCATTAGAGTTGTCAACAAGTAAATCATCATCACCTAGCAAGTCATCTTCATCAACATCAAAATCAACATACTCGGGGTGTGTTACCTTAGGACCTTTGGCCATGAAGCATCTACCAATTCCTTAATTTGGTGATTCAAATATGTCGTAGGAGTTGGTTGACACAAGTGCTAGACCGGCAACACCTTCATCTTGAGTGTATTCGGAGTCGAGTGATAGCTTCTCTCCGAGTGATGGTCGGAGTCGGGCCGGATACCCATTCACCAACATGAGCTTGATGTCATCGTTTTGTGTAGCTCTTTGATGACTTATCCTTCCTTTCCGAATCCTTGCTTCTCCGTGAGGGTCTTCGTTCATAACGATCATCTCTACTCCTTCTCTCTCTTGGTGGTGATTCTTCTCTTCTACTTCTTCTCTTGGGAGAATCTTCTCTTCTTTTGTAGGGTGCCGTACACTCATTGGAATAGTGTCCGGGTGTCCCACAATTGTAGCAATTGCGCTCTCAACTAGAAGATCTTTTGTCATTGTAGGACCTTGACTTAGAGCTTCTTTCTTTGCTTCTACTCTTGTAGAATTTATTGAATTTCTTCACCATTAAGATCAACTCTTCATTGAAGGTTTGTTTCTCACTTGATGATGTGGGGGCTTCACATGAGGCTCTATAAGCACCGCTCGACTTGTTGTGGAGTTCCTCCTTATCCTTGAGTGACATCTCATGAGCAACAATTCTACCAATGACTTCCGTAGGCTTGAGATCTTTGTAATTGGGCATCATTTGGATCAATGTGCACACGGTATCATATTTTCCATCCAATGCTCTTAGGATCTTCTTGATGATGAATCTATCGGTCATCACTTCACTTCCTAAGCCGACAATCTCATTTGTGATGAGAGCAAGCCTAGAGTACATTTCAGCGACACCTTCACCATCCTTCATTTTGAACTTGTCAAGCTGACTTTGGAGCACATCCAACTTGGATTCCTTGACGGAGTCGGTACCTTCATGCATATCAATCAAAGTATCCCAAATTTCCTTTGCATTCTCAAGGCGGCTGATTTTGTTGAACTCTTGGAGCACAATCCATTGAAGAGGATATCACAAGCTTGAGCTACTGTATTGCAACATCTTCAACTCATCCGCACTAGCTTCACGGTTCGGTTCTCTCCCATCAAAGAATTCACCTTGCAAGCCAATACACACAATAGCCCAAACGGCGGGGTTATGTCCAAGAATATGCATTTTCATCTTATGCTTCCAACTAGCAAAATTAGTGCCATCAAAGTAAGGACCTCTATGATGATAATTTCCCTCGCTAGACACCATACTCTCCTAGGTTGTGAAACCAAGGCTATGACCACCAAAAGCTATGGAAATCAAAGCAAATGGAGACCAAAGCTCTGATACCACTTGTAGGACCTTGAAGTATATCTAGGGGGTGATTAGACTACTTGACCAATAAAAACTTAACCTTTTCCCAATTTTAGACTTTGGCAGATTTTACCTATTTTAGAACAAGTCAAGCAATCTTCACACAATTCAAGCAAGCATGCAAAGAGTATATAGGCAGCGGAAAATAAAGCATGCAACTTGCAAGAATGTAAAGGGAAGGGTTTGAAGGATTCAAACGCAATTGGAGACACGGATGTTTTTCTCGTGGTTCCGATAGGTGGTGCTATCGTACTTCCACGTTGGTGGAGACTTCAACCCACGTAGGGTAACGGTTGCACGAGTCCACGGAGGGCTCCACCCACGAAGGGTCCATGAAGTAGGAACCTTGTCTATCCCACCATGGCCGTCGCCCACGAAGGACTTGCCTCACTAGCGGTAGATCTTCACAGTAGGCGATCTCCTTGCCCTTACAAACTCCTTGGTTCAACTCCACAATCTTGTCGGAGGCTCCCAAGTGACACCTAGCTAATCTTGGAGACACCACTCTCCAAGAAGTAACAAATGGTGTGTTGATGATGAACTCCTTGCTCTTGTGCTTCAAATGATAGTCTCCCCAACACTCAACTCTCTCTCACAGGATTGGATTTGGTGGAAAGAAGAATTGAGTGAAAAGCAACTTGGGGAAGGCTAGAGATCAAGATTCATATGGTTGGAATGGAATATCTTGGCCTCAACACATGAGTAGGTGGTTCTCTCTCAGAACTGGTAAGTTGGAAGTGTAGGTTTGTTCGATGGCTCTCTCCACGAATGAAGAGGAGGTGGAGGGGTATATATAGCCTCCACACAAAATCTAACCGTTACACACAATTTACCAAACTCGGTGGGACCGAATCATCAAACTCGGTCGGACCGATTTAGTAAACCTAGTGACCGTTAGGATTTTCGGTGGGACTGACATGCATTTTGGTAGGACCGATTTGGTTAGGGTTAGGGCATAACGTAATCTCGGTGAGACCGATTACACAAACTCGGTGAGACCGATTACACAAACTCGGTGAGACCGATTTTGGTAATTAGCTAACCAAAGAGTTGGTCAGGTAAACTCATGGGACCGATTTGCTCTTTCGGTGAGACCGAAAACTTACAAAAGGGAAACAGAGAGTTTACATTGTAATCTCGGTGGGACCGATTCGCTCTTTCGGTGAGACCGAAAAGTTACGAAGGGGAAACAGAGAGATTACAATCCCATCTCGGTGAGACCGAGATCCCTATCGGTGAAACCGATTTGCCTAGGGTTTGTTGCAGTGGCTATGACATCTGAACTTGGTGGCGCCGGATAGAAAGAATCGGTAGGGCCGAGTTTGACTTTGGGTTTAGGTCATATGTGGATGTGAGAAAGTAGTGGAGGGTTTTGGAGCATATCACAAAGCACATGGAGCAAAAGGCTCATTAAGCAACACCTCATCCCTTCTTGATAGTATTGGCTTTTCGTATAGACTCAATGTGATCTTGGATCACTAAAATGTAAAATGAAGAGTCTTGAGCTTTTGAGCTTGAGCCAATCATTTGTCCTTGATATTTTGAGGATCCACTTTCATCATCCATGCCATGCCATTCATTGAGCTTTCCTGAAATATTCATCTTGGAATAGTATTAGCTCAATGAGCTATATGTTGTTATGAATTACCAAAACCACCTAGGGATAGTTGCACTTTCAGGTAGCTTGAGGGAAGCGCGCTTTGACAGGTAATCAGCGATGTCGTTCTCCGCCTGAGGGACATGCTCCGCTTGTATACCGTCAAAGCGTACCTCCAGTTTCCTCACCTCATCTACGTAAGCTTCCATCAACGGGCTTTGATAGTCTTTGTTGATCTGCCTGACAACGAGCTGTGAGTCGCCCCTGGGATGAGCTTTTTAACCCCGAGGTCCGCTGCGATCCTGAGACCGGCAAGCAAGCCCTCGTACTCGGCCGTGTTGTTGGTTGACATCTCCCGGGGGAAGTGCATCTAGACGACGTACTTGAGGTGCTCTCCAGTGGGTGCGATAAGCAGCACACCAGCGCCGGCGCCTTGGAGCGAGAAGGCAGCATCAAAGTACATGATCCAGTTGCGACTCGTTTCCTTGCCCGGGAGAGTGGTCTCTCGTACCTCTTCGTCGGTCGTCGAGGTCCATTCTGCAACAAACTCCGCCAAGACTCTGCTCTGAATCGTCGAGGTACTTTGAAACTTTAAACCGAAGCTTGACAGCTCCAGGGCCCATTCCACCGTGATCTCATGCGCTTGGAAGTAATGGCGCAGCTTCCTCGAGGCCATAAGGAGGCCGAAGAACAGCTTTTGCACAGCTGAGCACCTCGACCTAGCCCCCTGTAAAAGGGAGCTAACGAAGTAAACTGGGTGCTCCACCATTTTCTTCTTCTGCGCTTCTTCACCTGGTCGCATGGGTCCCGTCGCACGGGCGCCAGTCTTGCCGGGGCCGGACCCTGGGGGTTCAGCCTTGCTGGGCTGAGCCACGGAGAGGGTTCCGCCCGCCAACCGTCGACTCTGCCGCCGCTGCTGTCTCCTCATCAACCTCTCTCTGCGCCACTAGTGTGGCACGCTAACCACCTGATTCGTTGCCGCTAGATAAAGCAGCAACGGCTCTTGTGGTTTGGGCGCAACCAGCACTGGGGTAGAGGAGAGGTACTTCTTCAAATCTTGCAGCGCCGCCTCGGCCTCTGGGTCCACTCCATCGGCCCTGCTTTATTTAAGATCTTGAAAAAAGGAAGGGCACGCCCTGCGGACTTGGAGATGAACCAGCTCATGGCAGCAACGCAGCCAGTGAGCCGACGCACGTCCTTGATCCGTTTGAGTGCTTCTGTCTGCTCGATAGCCTTGATCTTATCTGGGTTTGCTTCAATTCCGCGCTGGGACACAAAGAACCCGAGAAGCTTGCCGGGACGGGGCCAAGACACACTTCTCGTGGTTCAATTTGAGGTTGATCTTCTTGCGCAGGTTCCCAAATGTTTCCTCCAGATCTTGCACGAGCGTTGCTTTGTCCTTGGTTTTGACCACTATGTCATCCATATAAGCTTCCATATTTCTATGTAGTTGGGGCTCAAAGCCAATTTGGACTGCTCTTGCAAAGGTCGAGCCAGCACTCTTCAACCTGAAAGGCATCCGTAAAAAGCAATACGTACCACAGGGGGTGATGAATGATGTCTTTTCCTCGTCTTCCTTTGTCATGAAGATGTGGTGGTATCCTGAGTAGGCGTCCAGGAACGATAAGAGGTCACACCCAGCCGTGGAGTCACCAATCTGGTCAATGCGCGGCAACGGGAAACGATCCTTTGGGCAGGCCTTATTGATGTCTGTGTAATCAATACACAGCCTCCATTTCCCATTTGCCTTGCGCACCACTACAGGATTGGCTAACCACGTTGGGTGGAGTACTCCTCTAAGCAAGCCTGCCGCCTCTAGCTTTCTGATTTCCTCTGTGATGAACTCCTGCCTCTCCAGAGCTTGCTTCCTGACCTTCTGCTTGACGGGCTGCGCATGAGGACATACAGCAAGGTGGTGCTCAATCACCTCCCTGGGAACGCCGGGGATGTCGGAGGCTTGCCATGCAAACACATCGACATTCGCCCGCAGGAAGGCGACGAGCTCACTTTCCTATTTTCCATCGAGGGTGGAGCTTATGGTAAAAACTCCCCCCGTATCGTCCTCCTTGACGGGCACCTTCTTGGTCTCTGGTGGCGTGGCTCTAGACTTCTTGCTCTTGCCGGCGGAGCTCTCTGGCACGTCCTCAATGGGAGCGCAACACCCTGAAGAGGTGCGCTTGCCGGAGTGGGTGCCAGGAGTCTCGCCGGTCTCCCCCCCCCTCGGGGGGGCTCCATTGGCAGGAGCAGGTATCTTAGGGGCAGCTGCTGCAACCGCTTCCCGGTAGAGTTGGTCAGCGCAGATCAACACATCTTTCTTGTCGGAGGGGACGGTGATGATGTTCTTCGGCCCGGGCATCTTCAGCATGTTGTAGGCGTAGTGTGAAGCCGCCATGAACTTGGCCAGTGCCGGGCGGCCGAGGATCCCGTTGTAAGGCAAGGGGATCTCGGCTACATCAAAAACAATCCTCTCCGTCCTGTGGTTCAGCTCGCCTCCGAATGTCACGGGCAGCGTGATCTTTCCCTTTGGCTGGCTCCTCCCCGGGTTAACCCCTTGGAACGTACCCGTCTCCTCGAGGTCTCCATCAGGTATCTGCAGCCTTATAACCACAACGGGAGAGATCAAGTTCAGGCCGGCCCTGCCGTCAACCAACATCTTTGTCACCTTGAGGTTGCGGATTGTTGGTGAAACTAACAATGGCAAGCACCCGACCGCAGCGGTGCGGTCAGGGTGGTCCTCGGTGTCGAAGATGATGGGCGTGCTGGACCATTTCAGCGGCTTCCGTGTGTCAAACGATGGCTCCACCACTGTGATCTCACGTGCCCACTGCTTGAGTTGGCGGTAGGATGTGTGCAGCGAGGCGCCGCCATCGACGCATATGGCCTCTGTGGCTTTCTGAAACTCGTGGTCGCCGGACTCATCGTCCTCGTCATGATCATCATCTTCCTGTTTCTTGTCGCGGCCCCGGGCGGGCCTCTCTTGCTGTCACTCCTTGCCGCGGCGGCCTTCTTGGCCGCCACGTTTCTTGCTGGATCCTTCGGCACCATCTGGGCCTTTCTCCTTGTCCCGCCGCTCATACTCGGCTTTCTGCTTCTCGGCGAGCAGCTCTACCTGCCGGCAGTTGATGACCCACAAGTATAGGGGATCTATCGTAGTCCTTTTGATAAGTAAGAGTGTCAAACCCAACGAGGAGCAGAAGGAAATGATAAGAGGTTTTCAGCAAGGTATTCTCTGCAAATCTTGAAATAAGTGGTAACAGATAGTTTTGTGATAAGATAAATTGTAACGAGCAACAAGTAACAAGAGTAAATAAGGTGCAGCAAGGTGGCCCAATCCTTTTTGTAGCAAAGGACAAGCCTGGGCAAACTCTGATAATAGGAAAAATGCTCCCGAGGACACATGGGAATATCATCAAGCTAGTTTTCATCACGTTCATATGATTCGCGTTCGGTACTTTGATAATTTGATATGTGGGTGGACCGGTGCTTGGGTGCTGTTCTTACTTGAACAAGCATCCCACTTATGATTTACCTCTATTGCAAGCATCCACAACTACAACAAAAGTATTAAGGTAAACCTAACCATAGCATGAAACATATGGATCCAAAACAGCCCCTTACGAAGCAACGCAGAAACTAGGGTTTAAACTTCTGTCACTCTAGCAACCCATCATCTACTTATTACTTCCCAATGCCTTCCTCTAGGCCCAAATAATGGTGAAGTGTTATGTAGTCGACGTTCACATAACACCACTAGAGGCTAGACAACATACATCTCATCAAAATATCGAAGCGAATACCAAATTCACATGACTACTAATAGCAAGACCTCTCCGTGTCCTCAGGAACAAACGTAACTACTCACAAAGCATATTCATGTTCATAATCGGAGGGGTAATAATATGCATAAAGGATCTGAACATATGATCTTCCACCAAGTAAACCAACTAGCATCAACTACAAGGAGTAATCAACACTACTAGCAACCTACTAGCACAAATCCGGACTTGGAGACAAGAATTGGATACAAGAGATGGACTAGGGTTTGAAGATGAGATGGTGCTTTGGTGAAGATGTTGATGGAGATTGCCCTCTCCGATGAGAGGAGCGTTGGTGATGATGATGGCGATGATTTCCCCTCCGGAGGGAAGTGTCCCGAGAATAGCTCATGAGCCCTAGTTTGGTTCCGCCAAGGTTCCGCCTCGTGGCGGCGGAGTCTCGTCCCGAAAGGATGTCTCTGATTTTTTTTCTCATAGAAAGACTTCATATAGGAGAAGATGGGCATCAGAGAGCCACCAGGGGGCCCACGAGGTAGGGGGCGCGCCCCCACCCTCGTGAGCAGGATGTGGGCCCCCTGGCCTTCATCTTTGGCGACGATTTTTCTTTATTTATTTTAAGACATTCCGTGGAGTTTCAGGACTTTTGGAGTTGCATGAATAGGTCTCCAATATTTTCTCCTTTTCGAGCCTGAATTCCGGTATGCCGGCATTCTCCTCTTCATGTAAACCTTGTAAAATAAGAGAGAATAGCCATAAGTATTGTGAAATAACGTGAAATAACAGCCCATAATGCGATAAATATCGATATAAAAGCATGATGCAAAATGGACATATCATCTCCCCCAAGCTTAGACCTCGCTTGTCCTCAAGCGAAAAGCCGATAACAATAAATATGTCCTCATGTTTAGAGGTAGAGGCGTCGATAAAAAATAAAATACGGACATGAAGGCATCATGATTAATCTCATAACATCAACATATATAGATTTTGTCATATGGTTACTTATGTTCAAGTGATGATCTTTTCACAATGCAAAAGTATGAATCAGAAACCTTATTGGGCACCAACAAATTATAACCTCAGTCATCGAAGCAATTGCAATTTATCATAACATCAGAAAGAGTCTATATCAGAGCTTAAAAGCAAGTACACATACTCAACTATCACTTAGTCCTTCATAATTGCTAGCACTCACGCAATACTTGTGGTTACGGAGTTTCAATCGGACACAGAGAAAGATAGGGGCTTATAGTTTTGCCCCACAACCTTTTACCTCAAGGGTAATGTCAACAATAACAATTCATGCTCCCCTACATCCAATTATATATATATATAGGACAAATTTTTCCTACTACCGGGTGTAGTTACTCCCACTTTTGTTTCATACGTTCTAGGTAGTATCTATCATATCAGAGTATGTACGCGTAGTATGTAGTATGTAAGAATGTTTAGGTAGTATATATACTATTTTTTATGTAGTATGTAGTATATTTTGAGCATTCTCCTTTTTACGCATAAATATGTACGTATTTCACAAATATTATAAAACATGGGCTCACATGCAATTTTTTCACATAATTCGCTTTGGAGTATCTTAGATATAGTATATGAGCATACTAAAAGTAATAAAGTAGAGTATATACTACCACATGGTAGTATATGAGAAATGGGTGTAACTACACCCGGTAGTAGGATGCATTTTCCCTATATATATATATATATATATATATATATATATATATATATATATATATATATATCATGTTCTTTCCAACATGCTAGGCTTGCCAAAGGATAAAATGAAAAAGGAGAGGTGAAGATATCACCGTGACTCTTGCATAAGATAGAAGATAATAATAAAAGATAGGCCCTTCGCAGAGGGAAGCGGAGGTTGCCATGCACTTTTATGGTTGGATGCACAAAATCTTAATGCAAAAGAACGTCACTTTATATTGCCCCTTGTATGTGGAACTTTATTATGCAGTCCGTCGCTTTTATTAATTCCACAACAAGTTCAGACAAAGCTTATTTCTCTGCACCAATAAGTCATGCATATTTAGAGAGCAATTTTTATTGCTTGCACCGATGACAACTTACTTGAAGGATCTTACTCAATCCATAGGTAGATATGGTGGACTCTCATGGCTAAACTGGTTTAAGGGTATTTGGAAGCACAAGTAGTATCTCTACTTGGTGCTGAGAATTTGGCTAGCATGAGGGGAAAGGCAAGCTCAACATGTTAGAGGATCCATGACAACATACTTTATCTCGGATATAAGAAAACATAACTCATCACGTTGTCTTCCTTGTCCAACATCAACTCTTTAGCATGTCATATTTTAATGAGTGCTCCCAATCATAAAAGATGTCAATGATAATATATCTATATGTGAAACCTCTCTTTCCTTATTACTTCCTATTAATTGCAACGATGACCAAAACTATATTTGCCAACTCCCAACAACTTTTAATCATCATGCTCTTTCTATGTGAAGTCATTACTTTCAATAAGATCAATATGAACTCTTTGTTTCTTTTTATTCTTTTCTTTTATTCACCCAAGATCATGGCAAAGTAATCAAGCCCTTGACTCAACACTAATCTTTATTATATATAGCTCACGGACTCGATTACATAGAGAGATCATAAAGCAAAACTTCAAAACTAGATCATGACATGACTTTATTCTACTAAATCAAGATACTACTAATAGGATCGAACTAAGAAAAACGATAAAGATAGGAGTTGTGATGGTGATACGATACCGGGGCACCTCCCCTAGCTTGGCAGCTTGCCAAGGGAGTGCCCATACCCATGTGATTATATCTCCTTCTTGGTCGGTGAAGGTGGAGGTGTTGGATAGTCGTACATCGAGCGTAAGAGGTCCTCCAACTTGCGGATAATGCCCTTGAGTGCAACAATATGCTCCTTCAACAAAATAGTTTCACTTGTGAGATACTTGTTTTGAATACGAGCTAACTCAATCATCTTGAAAGCTTCGATTTCAGCTTGGGGTGAGAAAGTTGTGATCAAGTTGGAGGGTGTCTTCGATGTCGGGCTTGGTCCTCCGTGGCCTCCTTGATCCTTTCATCCTTGTTGATCTCCATGGGTTCTTCCCTCTTCAGCTCTATCTTCATTAGCCAAGCATCTTTGTCACCATTGCTCTGAGGAGGGGGACGACATGATACCTCGCCTTGACAACCTGACAGAAAACAGCTCGAACAAAAAACAGAGGACAATTTCGTGATACGGGAGTCAAAACCTTCGGGAGAATATATAATGAATTTTTACCGACCAAAATACGTATCATGCAAGAAAACGGAGTCCAGAGGGCACACGAGGGGCTCACGAGGTAGGGGGGCACGCCCAGGGGGGTAGGGCGCGCCCTCCACCCTCGTGAAGGCCTCGTGTCCTCCCCGGACTTCCACTTATTTTTCTATTTTTCTAAATATTCCAAAACGGAGAAATATTGCCTTAAAAATTGTTTTGGAGTCGGTTTACTTACCGTACCACATACCTATTCCTTTTCTAATCAAAAGGTCTAGAAAGTGTCCCTTATGTATTCCTCCGGGGTTACGGTTTCAATAATATTGGTTTCAACATTTATGGGATTACCTGAGATATAATGTTTGATTCTTTGACCATTTACCACCTTCGGATTTGTGCCTTCGAAGTTGTTGATTTTTATGGCACCGGAATGATAGACCTCCTCGATAACGTAGGGACCTTCCCATTTAGAGAGAAGTTTTCCTGCAAAAAATCTTAAACGAGAGTTGTATAGCAATACATAATCACCTACATTAAACTCACGGTTTTGTATCCTTTTGTCATGCCATCTTCTAACTTTTTCTTTAAATAACTTGGCATTTTCATAAGCTTGGGTTCTCCATTCATCAAGTGAGCTAATATCAAATAACCTCTTCTCACCCAAGAAGTTTGAAATCATAGTTGATCTCTTTAATAGCCCAATATGCCTTATGTTCTAGTTCGAGAGGTAAGTGACATGCTTTTCCATAAACCATTTTATACTGAGACATACCCATAGGATTGTTATATGCAGTTCTATAGGCCCATAATGCATCATCAAGTTTCTTGGACCAATTCTTTCTAGACCTATTAATGCCTTTTTGCAAAATTAATTTGAGCTCTCTATTACTCAATTCTACTTGACCACTAGACTGTGGGTGATATGGAGATGCAATCCTATGAATAACGTCATATTTAGCAAGCATTTTACGGAAGGCACCATGAATAAAATGTGAACCACCATCACCATTAAATATCTAGGGACTCCAAACCTCGTAAAAATAACTTCCTTAAGCATTTTAATAGAGGTGTTATGATCAGCACTACTAGTTGGAATAGCTTCTACCCACTTAGTAACGTAATCAAAGACAACTAAAATATGTGTATATCCATTAGAGGCAGGAAAAGGTCCCATATAATAAAGTCCCAAACATCAAATGGTTCAATAACAAGTGAATAATTTATAGGCATTTCTTGACGTCTACTAATATTACCAATTCTTTGACATTCATCACAAGACAAAACAAACTTACGGGCATCTTTGAAGAGAGTGGGCCAATAAAAACCGGATTGCAATACCTTATGTGCAGTTCTATCTCTAGCGTGGTGTCCTCCATAAGCTTCGGAGTGACACTTGCATAGGATCTGCCTGCTCATGCTCGTGCACACAACGCCTAATAACACCATCTACTCCTTCTTTATAAAGATGTGGGTCATCCCAAAAGTAATGTCGCAAATCATAAAAAGAACTTTTTCTTTTGTTGGTATGTGAAGCTAGGTGGCATAAATTTAGCAACAATATAATTAGCATAATCAAGATACCATGGAGTGCTACGAGAAGTGCTTATGACATTTAATTGTTCATCGGGAAAGCTATCATCAATAGTTAGTGGGTCATCAAGAACATTCTCTAACCTAGATAAGTTGTCTGCAAAGTGGTTCTCAGCTCCTTTTCTATCAACAATATGCAAATCAAATTCTTGCAGCAAGAGAACCCATCTAATAAGTCTAGGTTTAGCATCTTTATTTTCCATAAGATATTTAATAGCAGCATGATCAGTGTGAATAGTTGCTTTAGAATCAACAATATAGGGTCTGAATTTATCACAAGCAAACACAATCGCTAAAAAGTTCCTTTTCGGTAGTAGCATAATTTCTTTGAGCATTGTCTAGAGTCTTACTAGCATAATGGGTAACATTTAATTTCTTATCAACTCTTTGCCCTAGAACAGCACCTACATCATAATCACTACCATCACACATAATTTCAAAGGGTAAATTCCAATCAGGTGGCTGAACAAGAGGTGCAGAGACTAATGCTTTTTTAAGTATTTCAAATGCTTCTACACAATCATCATCAAAGACAAATGGTACATCTTTTTGTAATAAATTAGTCAGAGGCCGAGAAATTTTTGAAAAGTCCTTAATGAACCTCCTATAAAATTCGGCGTGACCAAGGAAACTTCTTATACCTTTGATGTCCTTGGGACATGGCATCTTTTCAATAGCATCAACTTTGGCTTTATCAACTTCAATACCTCTTTTCGTAAACTTTGTGCCCCAAGAAAATTCCTTCATTAACCATAAAGTGGCACTTTTCCCAATTCAAGACAAGATTAGTTTCTTCACATCTCTACAAAACTCGATCAAGATTGCTCAAGCAATCGTCAAAAGAGGAACCATAGACAGAAAAGTCGTCCATGAAAACCTCACTAATCTTTTCACAAAATTCAGAGAATATAGCCATCATGCATCTTTGAAAGGTAGCAGGTGCATTACATAGACCAAAAGGTATACGTCTATAAGCAAAAGTACCAAAAGGGCATGTAAAAGTAGTCTTTGATTGATCTTTAGCCGACACAGGTATTTGAGAGAAACCAGAATAACCATCTAGAAAGCAATAATGTGTATGTTTGCATAATCTTTCTAGCATTTCATCAATAAAAGGTAAGGGGTAATGATCTTTCTTAGTAGCTTTATTTAATTTGCGGAAATCAATTACCATCATATAACCTGTGATAGTTCTTTGCGGAATCAATTCATCTTTATCATTAGGGACAACAGCAATACCTCCCTTCTTAGGGACACAATGGACAGGACTTACCCACTGACTATCAGCAACGGGACAAATTATACCCGCCTCCGTGCTTGAGTATTTCTTTTCTTACCACTTCTTTCATTTTAGGATTCAAACATCGTTGAGGATCACGAATTGGTTTGGCATCCGCTTCCAAATTTATTTTATGCTGACATAGAGTGGGACTAATGCCCTTAAGATCATCAAGAGTATATCCAATAGCGGCACGGTGTTTTTCAGAGTTTTCAATAATCTTTCTTCTTCATGCTCTGAAAGGTTAGCACTAATAATAACAGGATATATTTTCTTTTCATCAAGATAAGCATATTTAAGATTATCGTGCAATGGTTTAAGCTCAAACACGGGTCACCCTTGGGTGGAGGAGGATCCCCTAGGATTTCAACAGGCAAATTATGTTGCAGAATAGGTTCTTGTTTAAAGAATACTTCATCTATTTCCCTTCTTTCATTCATGAACATCTCATTTTCATGGTCTAGCAAATAGTGTTCCAAAGGATCACTAGGAGGTACGGCAATAGAAGCAAGACCAATAATTTCATCCTTACTAGGCAATTCTTCCTCACGATGTTGTTTACTAAATTTAGAGAAATTAAACTCATGAACCATATCATCCAAACCAATAGTAACAACATTCTTTTGCAATCTATCCTAGCATTAACAGTATTCAAGAAGGGTCTACCAAATATAATGGGACAAAAGCTATCTTGTGGAGAACCAAGAACAAGAAAATCAGCGGGATATTTAGTTTCTCACACAAGACTTCAACATCTCTAACAATTCCCACTGGTGAAATAGTATCTCTATTGTCAAGCTTAATTGTGGCATCAATTTCTTCTAACTCAATAGGTGCAATGTCATGCATAATTTCTTTATATAATTCAATGGGTATTGCACTAGCACTAGCACCATATCACATAAGCCATGATAACAATGCTCTCCTATTTTAACACAAATAACAGGCACGCCTACCACAGGTCTATGTTTATCTTTAGCACAAGGTTTAGCAATTCTAGCAGTTTCACCACAGAATTGAATAACATGGCCATCAATATTATCAGACAAGAGATCTTTAACAATAGCAATATTAGGTTCTACTTTAACTTGCTCAGGAGGTGTATAAGTTCTAATATTGCTTTTACGTAACAACGATTGAAGCTTTAGCATGATCCTTTACTCTAACAGGGAAAGGTGGTTTCTCAACATAAGAGGTAGGAACAATAGGATCATTATAAGTGACAGTATTTTCTTCAACTTTAATAGGTTCAGCTACTTTTACTTCTATGGGAGGATGATACTTAAACCACTTCTCCTTCGGAAGATCAACATAAGTAGCAAAAAATTCACAGAAAGAAGCTACTATCTCAGAGTCAAGTCCATATTTAGTGCTAAACTTACGGAAAATATCAGTATCCATAAAAGATTTAACACAATCAAACTTAGGCGTCATACCTGACTCCTTACCTTCGTCGAGGTCCCAATCTTCAGAGTTGCGTTTAATTATACCCAATAAATTCCATTTAAATTCAATAGTCTTCATCATAAAAGAGCCAGCACAAGAAGTATCGAGCATGGTGCGATTGTTATCAGAAAGCCGAGCATAAAAACTTTGAATAATTATTTCTCTTGAGAGCTCATGATTGGGGCATGAATATAACATTGATTTAAGCCTCCCCAAGCTTGAGCAATGCTTTCTCCTTCATGAGGCCAAAAATTATATATATAATTGCGATCACGATGAACAAGATGCATAGGGTAATACTTTTGATGAAATTCCAATTTCAATCTTTTATAGTTCCATGATCTCGTATCATCACATAGCCTATACCATGTCAATGCTTCTTCCTTCAAAGATAAAGGAAAGACCTTCTTCTTAACAACATCATCGGGTATACCTGCAAGCTTAAATAATCCACAAACTTCATACACATAGAGTAGATGTTCATCAGGATGCTTTGTTCCATCTCCTGTAAAAGTATTAGCCAGCAGTTTTTCCATCATACCCAAGGAACTTCAAAAGGAGTTTCATTTTCAATAGGTTCAGTAGGTTGAGGAGCAACTCTTTGTTTCATCGGACGGGTGAAGATACCCTAACAAGCCCCTCATAGAATTACTTTCCATAGTAACAAGTGACAGAAAATTTCAGCACACTATATAAATATTTCCTTACCAAATTCCACTTACCAAAGCTGCTACACTCCCCGGCAACGGCGCCAGAAAAGAGTCTTGATGACCCACAAGTATAGGGGATCTATCATAGTCCTTTCGATAAGTAAGAGTGTCAAACCCAACGAGGAAGCGTATGAAATGATAAGCGGTTTTCAGCAAGGTATTCTCTGCAAGTACTGAAATAAGTGGTAACAGATAGTTTTGTGATAAGATAAATTGTAACGAGCAACAAGTAACAAGAGTAAATAAAGTGCAGCAAGGTGGCCCAATCCTTTTTGTAGCAAAGGACAAGCCTGGACAAACTCTGATAATAGGAAAAACGCTCCTGAGGACACATGGGAATATCATCAAGCTAGTTTTCATCACGTTCATATGATTCGCGTTCGGTACTTTGATAATTTGATATGTGGGCGGACCGGTGCTTGGGTGCTCTTCTTACTTGAACAAGCATCCCGCTTATGATTTACCTCTATTGCAAGCATCCGCAACTACAACAAAAGTATTAAGGTAAACCTAACCATAGCATGAAACATATGGATCCAAAACAGCCCCTTACGAAGCAACGACAAACTAGGGTTTAAGCTTCGTCACTCTAGCAACCCATCATCTACTTATTACTTCCCAATGCCTTCCTCTAGGCCCAAATAATGGTGAAGTGTTATGTAGTCGATGTTCACATAACACCACTAGAGGCTAGACAACATACATCTCATCAAAATATCGAATCTAATACCAAATTCACATGACTACTAATAGCAAGACTTCTCCCGTGTCCTCAGGAACAAACGTAACTACTCACAAAGCATATTCATGTTCATAATTAGAGGGTTAATAATATGCATAAAGGATCTGAACATATGATCTTCCACCAAGTAAACCAACTAGCATCAACTACAAGGAGTAATCAACACTACTAGCACCAATCCCGGACTTGGAGACAAGAATTGGATACAAGAGATGAACTAGGGTTTGAAGATGAGATAGTGCTGGTGAAGATGTTGATGGAGATTGCCCTCTCCTGATGAGAGGAGCGTTGGTGATGATGATGGCGATGATTTCCCCCTCCCGGAGGGATGTGTCCCCAAGAACAGCTCACGGAGCCCTAGATTGGTTCTCGCCAAGGTTCCGCCTCGTGGCGGAGTCTCGCCCGAAAGGTTGTCTCTGATTTTTTTTTGTCATCGAAGACTTCATATAGGAGAAGATGGGCATCGGAGAGCCACCGTGGGGCCCACGAGGGGGCGCGCCCCACCCTCGTGAGCAGTGGTGTGGGCCCCGGCCTTCATCTTTGGCGACGATTTTTCTTTATTTATTTTAAGACATTCCGTTTAGTTTCAGGACTTTTGGAGTTGCACAGAATAGGTCTCCAATATTTGCTCCTTTTCCAGCCTAGAATTCCAGCTGTCGGCATTCTCCTTCTTCATGTAAACCTTCTAAAATAAGAGAGAATAGCCATAAGTATTGTGACATAACGTGAAATAACAACCCATAATGCGATAAATATCAATATAAAAGCATGATGCAAAATGGACGTATCAGCAGTTTTGGAGGTCGTGGCCCTTGGTGCGGTGGATCTTGCAGTACTGCTTGTCGGAGCCTCCTGGCTTGTCGGTAACCGCCAAGGCCCGGCAAGCGTTACACCCGGCAATCTCTTTGTCGGGGTCGCTTGCCTTGGTCTTCTTGGTGGTACCGGCATCGTCGGATCCCTCAACGGCAAGCACGGCCTTGCCCTTGCGCTTCCTATCACGGCGTCGACCTTTCTTTGCTGGGGTGGCGGTATCGCCAGTGGAGTCGGTTTCCACACCGGCATCTTCACCGGGGTACTTCCTTCCTTCCTCGGCACGAGCGCACTGATCAGCCAGAACATAGAGCTCGGCCACATCCTTAACCTTGTTCATCGCCAGCTCTTCATGCATCTTGCGATTGCGCATGTTCTGATGGAACCCACTGATCACAACGGCAGGATGAACATCGGGGATGTTGTACTGCACCCGGCTGAACCTTTGGATGTACTTGCGCATGTTTTCTCCTTCCTTCTGGGGGATGATGTGTAAATCACTCGCCTGGCCATGAGCTTGGTGACCTCCGGTGAAGGCGCCAACAAACTCATCGCATAGATCCGCCCAATAAGAGATGGAATCCACCGGCAGGTGCATCAACCATGACATAACATTAGGCTTGAGTGCCAATGGGAAGTAGTTGGCAAGCACCTTGTCGTCGCGGGCCCCACAGCTTGCATCGTGATGGTGTAAATGCTGAGGAACTCTGACGGGTGAGTCTTGCCGTTGTACTTCTCACCAATGTCGGGTTTGAACGTACGGTGGGAGGGCCACTTGAACTGCCGCAGCTCACGGGTGAAGGCCGGACAACCCACCTCGTAAGGTAGGCCGCCGTAGCCTCCCGGCGCTGGGTGGTCCGTAGCGGGCCCTGCCGACTGGTGGTGCGCGTCACGTCGGCGCTCGATCGTAGTTCGAGCGTCCTCGTGAGCCCGCTCCCGAAGGACTTGGCGCTGATCGCGGTTGGTCCGCGGGTCGAACGACGCGATGGAGATATCATCTCGAGCGTCGCCGCGACGGGCCAACGCCCGGGGCAGTCGGGATGGTTGTGGGGAGTACACCGTGGCCGCGTCACCTCCGGCGTGGCCTCCGCTAGCAGGTGGCAGCCCGGCGGAGCGACGGCCGACGGGTTCCGCCGGCCGCAGCATGTGATCGTTGGCGATGCCGACGAGGCTCCGGATGGTGGCCATCCATTCGTCGAGCTTCTCCGCGGCGGGAGGAAAATCGAGGAGCAGCTGCGCACACGCTAGGGCTTCCGCTGGCGTGGGTGGCAGCGAAAGCTGGGTGGACCACGATGCGCCTCGACTCCTAACCACGTTAGAAGGAGCTGCGTCGCGGCTCCGCAGCCATTCGCCACACCCAGCAGCACCTCGGTGCACATGCTGGTCCTCTCCTTCATGTGACGGACGCACGGGACTCTTCCCAGGGCGGCGCGCAGGGTCACCAGCAGGGCGACGCTGCTCATCACGCACAACCTGAGAGGATTGCACCATGGGCGCCAGTGTTGGCATTTTGGAGATCGTCGTGTCGCCACCTGGCGGGACGGCGGCACCCCTGGAGGGCCCTGCGCTGCCTGCGGGGGGCCCGACTCCGTCTCCGGAGCCCGCGTCTGGTGGTTCGCCGCCCGGCGCGCGAACGACGCCACTCGCCAGGTCTGGACCATCAAGGCGATGTGGATGCTCGTGGGCCGCGCCATGGGTCCTCTTTGTGACTCGCCCGCTGCCGGTCCGCGTCGGTACCAACCCGGTTTCGGACGAACCTAACGCCGTGGTCGCCTTCTTCTTAGGAGCCATGGCGATGAAGAACAGTTAAGTCAACTGTTGGACCAGATTCTCACAATTCCGCGCCCCCTACCTAGCACGCCAAAGAGGTCGGTGGAAACGACACCTATGGGATCACTGGAATCCCTTCTACGGTTGCGGGGTGCGGGGGTCGTGAGGAGAGCAGGACTAGCAGACAACACAAAGGGATTTTACCCAGGTTCGGGCCGCGAGGATGCGTAAAACCCTACTCCTGCTTTGGTGGATGTATTTAGTGTCCTTGAGCTCTTGAACTAGCTCTAGGTGCTGCGAGGTTCCAAAGAGCCGAATCCTTTTCCTGGTCATTTAGTCAGGCGGACATCAACGAGAAGGTGAAGCTTGCGGTCGAGAAAAAAGCAGCTGAGGACGCGAAAAAAACAGCCGAGGAGAAAAATGAGTTGCTACAGCAGGCAGTCAATGCAGAATCGCTTCTGCAGAAATGATTTTGCTACTAACTTGGTTCCAGCTACCATCAACTAGACGAAGGAAAATCCAGACAAGACGGTACATGATTTCCCATTGCCCAGTTTCGCCGGGAGCAACTCCATGAACAACAACACCACCGCACCATCACTTGCTCACGCAACCGGGCCTCCTCTCGCAGTCGCTCCTGCTCATAGCAGCCCGTCCTTAGTCTCTAGCGCGCTAGGTGGGCCTTCGTCTTTGGCTGAGCTCGACGCCCTCACGATAATTACATGTCGCACCAACATATATATATATATATATATAGAGAGAGAGAGAGAGAGAGAGAGAGAGAATATTCCATTTTCGTTGCCTTTCGGATGTTTTACGCCACAGACATGTGTTTGCAGGCCGAAGAAACCCCGTGCACCATACTCTACTTGATCAAAGGCCAGAAAGTGGACGTGGGAAAGGGGATGATAATGAACACGTTCCACAACCACCCGATCCCCGTTGGGCACTTCAGAGTTAACTTGTCCAGTGTGAAATCGGGGCACGAGCATTTGCCTCCTCTAGTACAGCCTGTGGGAGAGGACGACGAGACCCCGCTGCGGATTGGAAGCTGCAAGGGTTGGGTACTGCTATGGCCCAAGAATCTTATTCGTCTGGAGTCGGCCGAGAGCACACCAATAACCACACATCAACAACCATGTGCGGAGACCACCACCCCGCCTATGCAATTACTAGCTCCTGTAGTGCCGGGTGAGAGTGGCGGACGACGTGATGAAGGGGGTGCAATAGTACTGGCTGATGTAATCGGTCCTGTAGAACATAGAATGGATGATGAGACGGAGGTCGACCCAATGGTTTCCTCAATACAAACATGTATAACTGTGACATAGATATGATGAGTCAACCATATGATGAATCGGGCTATCAGCATGCTAATGAGGATATGGATGATCTGCCCGGGCAGGAAGGTCGTAGCAGGGATTGCAAAAAGTCTCTCTTCATGAAATCCTCACAGGACACGCCTGAACATGCCGCCTCAACACAGGCTCAACAAGCCAGAGCACATGGCAGCCAGATGATGGATTCTGAAGAGCGTGTACCCGTGAAAGGTGCGGCCATGTTCCATCTCATGGGCGAGCCGATGCTACCACCAAAACCGCTGGAGGCACTATCAGGGGATCTTAGGAGACTGCACGACCATGTGCTGTCGACTGAGAAAAGCCTACTAGCCTTGAAGGATCCAGGATATCCAACATACGCGGCTCGTGTGCCTGAGGGGAAGTGCTATGTCGACACACGGCCCGTGGAGGTGTTCTTCCTACGGTTTGACCATATCTTTGAGTTGTTTCTAACAAGGCGGCTCGATTTTACATTCGTCCTCCTTTTTGCGCTACATATGAGCTCCCTCATGAAGAGAGAAGAAGTCTCGCAAATCTGTGTGGCGGATCCGTACTACATGCACGAGTCTTCTTGAGTCTCGGCGACTTTGAGCGTGAAACTGCTAGGGACTACCTCCAAAACTTCATGGTACAGAATAAGGACCAGGAAATTGTCCTCCTACCTTATCATCCAAAGTAAGTCTGTTCTGGACAACCCTTTCATACATTTCAATCATTCCTTCTCGCTCATATGGAGAATAATTTGAGGTGTCTTTTCCCCGCAGCTACGGGTGCACCGTCCTTATCGTTCTTTACCCGCGAGTCTCCCACGCCGTGTATTTCGACCCTTCCAGAGACTACGAGAAGAAGGACTACACCCACATAATGAATATTCTAGATGATGCTCTCCAAGGCTTCAGTACTAGAGGTGGCCACATGCAGATTAGGAAACAAAGGAACAAGAAGATGGGTTTCGCGCATAAAACTAACTTCTGCTGCATCCATGTCCCAAAACCAAGCAATAAGGATGGATTCTACATCCTCCATCTCATGATTGAGTTCAACACGGATCACCAAAAGCTTCTCATGACAAGCATAAATGATGATCATATCCACAAGTGGCTAGAATCCCATGGAGAAGCGGATTATAAACTTAGAGATGACTTCTTTCGCATCCAAAGGGACATTGCGACGATCATCATGAAAGAAGTCGTCGATGAGAAGGGGATGTTCCACCACAGCCCTATATCGCGAGCTGACGTCCGAACTCACATAGGCATGCAACGTCAAGACCTCACGCCATTCAAGAAGCTAGGGTCCATCCTCGATGATATGGAAGGATGGAACTTCTAGTGATTTATGATGCCGATGATGATATGTGTCGGTTGAACTTGTATACTTTCTGTAGCGATGAAACTTTGTGATGTCCACGGTCCCTGCCGAACTTGCGTAACGCTACTTTGTTTGTTTGGGTACGATGACCTGCATACCTCTAGTTAATTAGTTTGTGTACTGTATGTTGCATCTAGTTGCTAATTAACCCTTTCTTTTTCGTGTTGCTCTAATATATTTTGTTGCATATGATTGTACATCCTCTTGATGAACATGCATCTCTAACAGGTACCTAGTTTCTTGATGGCGAGATGGTGGTGCTATGTCGTGTACAAAGGGAAGGTTCCAGGGGTGTACAACAAGTGGCCTGAGTGTCAGGCGCAAGTGAATGGGGTCTCGGGCGCCAGCCATAAAGGCTTCAAAAGCAGACAAGAAGGAGAAGCTAGTTACTTGAGATTCATGCTAGCGAGGAGGACTCAGAATCACGCCTCATGTACTACATAGTTCCGCTCTCACTCATAGTGATAGCTATTCTCGCGTATACCATTGTTTGCATGGATGACATTGTAGTTGCAAGTTGTTGGGGATATTACTACTGGGCGTAAACCGGCCAGGAGAGGCCGGGTTATCCCTGTAATGAGTTATATGACGACAAAAGATGATGGCGCTTTATGAAGGCCCAGGGCCCAAAGGCGAATTAAAGCATGTAGTAATAAACCGACCTTTGATATGTAAGCTTGTATTGTCAGGTAGAAATAGTAGAGACCGGGCCGGACACGTTTATGAGCCGGCCTCGGAACCCTGTAAATCGACGGGCATCAACCCATGTATATAAGGGGACAACCCGGCGGCGGTTTAGGGACAACAAACAACAACTCGAGACCCAGGCAAAGTGTATTCTCTCCCTGGTCATCGAAACCCCAGCAATCCCACTACAACTGAATCGTAGGCTTTTACCTTCACCGCAAGGGGCCGAACCAGTATAAACTCTCTGCGTCCCTTGTCCGCTTTAACCCCTTTAAGCTAACCCGTCGCGATGTCTCCACGACTAAGTCCTTTCTCTAGGACATCTGCCGTGAAAAAACCACGACAGTTGGCGCCCACCGTCGGGCTATCGCACGAGGTTTCATGTTCTTAGAGGGCAGCTTCGAAGTTCTCAAGGGTTACGCCGTGGGCCGGATGATCAAGAGTCGTCGCGGCAAGCTCTACATCTGAAAGAACCACGATGTCACCTAGAGGGGGGGGGGGGTGAATAGGCGTTTTAAAATCTTTTGCGGATTTGGCTATATCCTAATGCGGAAATAAACTCTGCGTATACTTTTCAATCACAAATCCTAAATATACTAGGCTCACTAAGTGCACCAACAACTTAGCATAAACAAGATGAGAACAACGAGGATATGAGTAAGCACAAGTAAGTCACACAAACTTACTCAAAGAGTATATCACGAGATATGGAAATGAATAATACACACAACCACAAGTAAGCAATACAAGCTTACACAAATTGTATCACAATATATGGAATTTAATGATACAAGCAAACTCAAGTAAGTTACACAAACTTACTTGAGCAATATCGCAATATATGGAAGTTTGTAACACAAGTTAGCAATTCACACTAATCACAATGTATATCAATAGTAGCAAGTATGAATTGCGGAATATGAAATGTAGGCCTAAATAATCTCTACAAGGAAATTGCCAACACAATATAATCAACCACCACAATATAATGAGGACAACAAGATATAGTGAATGCACGGTCAAATGACGAAAGTAAACCACAAGTAAGGAGTTAGGGTTAGGGATAACCAAAGTCACGGAGACGAGGATGTATCTCGATATTCACTTCCTTGGAGGGAAGCTACTCACCGTTAGAGAGGTGGATGTTACCACGAAGGCACACCAATGCCACGAAGGCTCACCCTATTCTCCTTGAGATATCACCACGAAGGTGATTCCCAACCACTAGTGGTAGACCTTGAGGCGGCCTCCAAACCTTCACAAACTTCCCGGGGGACAAATCACAAGTTGATTCCTCACCGAGCACTCCTACCACTGTAGGAGTCTCCAACCTCCAAGAGTAACAAGATAAAGGGGAAATGCTCAAGACTTGCTCAAATCACAAATTGCTTTGGTCAAAAGAGAGAGGAGGAGGGTGTATGCTTGGATGAAATCTCTCTCAAGAACTCTCACAAATCTCTTCGGGTCTAGCACGAGAAGGTTTCAAATCCTCTCTCTCACATCCCACTAAAAGCAACTCATGCTATGTAGGGATGGGAGCGGAGAGGAACAATGGAGGAGGTCAACAAATGAACCCTAGATCCATGGGATAGTTTTGCCCCAAATGGATCGGAGTTTTGAGGCTTGGGGGAGGAGGATAGTGCTCAAAAGAATGGGGAAATCTCAGATCCAAAAGCTCTGACTCGATGGGGAAGAAAGGTGCCTTATATAGTATCCCACCAAATCTGCCCATTACGCACAAAAAACGCAGCCCGGAACTTCTGGGCAAGCCCGGAACTTCCGGGCCCCCTATTGGACACATATGTGCAAACTATCTGGTTAGCCCGGAACTTGGCCCGGAATCTACCCGGAACTTCTGGCCCCCGGAACTTCCGGGCTCCCTTTGGACCAGATATGTGCAAACACTCTGGTTAACCCGGAACTTTCCCCGGAACTTGCCCGGAATTTCCGGCCCCCGGAACTTCCGTCCCCGCAGAAAACAGCCAAAGATACCGAAAGTAAAACATGCATAACTTTTTCATACGAACTCCGATTTTGATGATCTTGGGCTCGTTTTGAAGCTATGGAAAAAACCCCAGGTCCTCACATAGAGAACCATCCAAGATCAACCAAAAAGGAGGATGCCAAATATGCAAAGGTGTTATCATATATTTGGGAAACCTATTTGGCTTTGGATTTTGTTTGGTATATAGGATAGGAGTGGAATTGTGCGAGAGAAGATGTTGACTTGAGCAAATCCATCACGAACCCCTTTGATCCCTCTTAATAGTGCGGATCCCTATAACTCAAGAATCATAAAATAGATACACTACATAGCTATCGAGAATCCATTCTTGAGTGTATATGTTTCTTCGTGGTCATCACTCCACAACACTAACATCAAAGGAACTAATACCTTTGACTCGAGCCTTTCACTTGAGCTTGATGTTGATGTTTCTTCTTGGCTCAAGTCAAGGCAAGACATTGGTGAAGTCTTCAAGTAGCTCCCCATACACAATGTGGGAAGCTTTGCTTTGTATTCATCTTCACGTGTACATCATGTGATCATCCACAAGCTTCAAGCATGTAATCCTTCGATGGTTATCTTGAACTTGCCCTTGTCAACCATGATCATCAACACTTGATGCCATCCTCTAATGGATACTTGAAATCTCTCTCTCGATGTGAGCCCATGAGAATCACCTAACCTCAAAAACATAGACAACACATAATATGTGTTAGTACACAAAGTGCAATTGACAATTGCTTATCATACCACAAGATCCTATGTGGTGCCTCATTCGCGCTCGTGTGACGACTTGAAGGGTATATTGAATTCTTCACTTAAATAGCTTGCTTGAATACTTGATTAATCATGACTCAACACATGAGTCCATTATGATCATATCCTAGAATTCATCATTCAAATCATCCTTTTAGGATCTTGATCCATTGTGGCTCAAAACCATAGCTCTATGCAGGTAATCTTTTAGATACTCGAATGAACTCCATTTTGGTCATCTGGATGTAATTATTGCTTCAAAGGAGTTGTCTTCCAATATTCTTCAATCATTTTCCAATGGGACTAACCTTCAAATGTATATCTCAATGTAAACATTAGTCCATAAGGATTGTCATTTAATTACCAAAACCACACATGGGGACTTACATGTACTTTCAACATCGACGACGCAGGCTGTAGCCCGAGGCCGGCTCAATCGAGTACGGGTACCGAGTCCCCTTCGGCGGCATCCATGTTTTCATTGGCAAGATTGGCGAACCGGGCCCTGAGCCGGACATCTGCACCGACATCATCGAGACGGCTCAGCGTGCGAGATCTGCCCGGGTTAAGTCCGTCATGAAGCGTGCCTTCGTGGGAGTCATCCATGGAGTGGAATCTGAGGATAGATCAGAATCTGGTGGTGAAACCGTCATTTATTCCGGCGACGAGTCATCGATCGGAGAGACGGAGTCATTGTATCAGTTGCAAGATGGCCGGATTGGGGGCTGTTCCGATGGCGACAGCATTCCGGACCCCTTTGATCCGCCAAACCGGGTTGCGATATTTATGGCCGGTACACAGCCGGCGCTCCACTCTTCGACCACGGTGGCGATGGTTTCGTGATCAGCAGCAGTGACAGCAGCCGGGGCAGGAGGCCCCGTGCCGCCGGCTCAGGTTTTATCTGATTTATTTGACGCTTTGGCAACGCTGATGGCGGAGGTTAATCTGGTGGATCAAGATGAGCATAATGCGGAAATCACGAAGGTGAAAGATCAGATAACTCAGGCCAAGGCCGACCTGGCAGCTGAGGAGGCTAGGATGGCTGCAGAACGGGCCGCATTGGATGCACAGGCTTACCAGCTTATGTTCGATCAGAGTGCGTCAAACGATGTCATGAGGAGAAGATACCGGTCTCACCTACCGTCGGTTTATGAGGCCAGGAACCTCTTTAATACCCCAAGAGCAGGGACCAGTAATCCACCAGTGGTAAACCGGGCAGAGGCACCTGGAACGGGGGCGCCGGTTCAGCCGCGTCCAACAGATCCACCCAGTCAGAACAACGTTCCGTCACAGCAGGTCCCAACACCGCGGGGTCACTACTCTAACCCGATGGATAACATTGTCGCTGCCGCTTTATGATTGGCGGCTCTCCTGATTGAAGGCGAGTCCCCAGTAGCGGTCGAGACGCGACGGGTAAGGGAGCTCCTTCAGACAGCTTTAACTCAGCAGCAGGCTTATTCATATAGTCGCAAAAGGATCCGTTCTACTCCCCGCCCAAGCCGGAGTTACAACAGGCATATCGATGAACCGGCTGTGTCAAGCAGTGCGCGAAACGTGTTCCGCCTCGTGGCCATAACCCGGCGGGTGGCGGTGGTGATGCTCAGGATGTGGTGGATCCTGCTAGGGCACGTCGAGAGGCCGAGTTAGCAGCGCAGCATGGGGCCCGCCAACTTACTCCGGTTCGTCCAACCACGTCGGTGGAACCAAGGGTTACTTCCAGCTCTTTGGGAGTGTTGTGTCTCGTCCCAGCGTCGCGCAACGTGCGCCTGCCCAAGGATTTCAAAGGCCCACGTAAAGTGCTGAATTACACCGCCGATTTATCCCCCGAGTCATGGGTCGAAAGCTATGAGATGCAATGGAGATGCTGGATGTGGATGATGCAGCGTGCGCTAAATACTTTACCATGATGTTGGAAGGAACGGCTCGCACTTGGTTGAAAAACTTGCCAGCTAACTCCATTAGGTCATGGGCCGAGTTGAGGGCCCGGTTTATTCAGAATTTCAAAGACACGTGCAAGCAGCCTATGTCGATTGTGGACTTGGCTGCCTGTGTCCAGGAGGAAGGAGAATCAACAACCCATTGGGTGCGCCGAGTTTCGAAAATTTTGCATTCATTAGACCACATCAACGCTGATACAGCAGTTTTAACATTGGAAGGCAATTGCCGATTTACACCTCTGAAGTTGAAATTGGGACGGCTCAAACGTCACCGCAATGACATGGGGACTCTTATGGCTGCTCTGGTGAAGTATGCCGACTCTTATAGTACCAAGGACACCGAGTCCGACGATGACAAGACGGGGAAGGGAAAGAAGAGCGGCAACACCAAGGGGCAGCAACATAACCCGGCGGGTCATGGAAACAACGGTAAGCATAAAGCGGACAACGGTTTAGATTTTGTGGCTAATACCAACGCGCAGGACAAGGGCCAGCGATAAGGGTAAACCGCCCCGACGTGGTGGAGGGCCAAGTCCTAATCCGGAGCGCCTGTCTTATCTGGTAAACCAGCCTTGCCCAAAGCACGGGTCGCTGGACAAACCGGCTACGCACCTCTGGAAGGATTGTTATATCATGCAGGAGTTAAAAAATTTTGATTTTGTTCGGTATGATCATGGACCGGGCGGCGGTTCAGGCCCAGGATCTCATGGCCCGGGTTACGGTGGAGGCAGTTCCGGTTCAGGTTTTCACGATGATCAGAGCGGACATAACAATCAAGGCAATCAGGGCAGCCAAGGTGGTTATAATCATCAGGGCAATCAGCAGCAACAGCAGCAGTCGGGTTATCACAGCAACCCGAAGTAGTTGAATAGTCGGCAGTATCATGTATTCACCACTAGCCTATGCAAGCGCGATCAGAAGCTTCATAAAAGGGCAGTGAACTCCGTTGAACCGGCGGTGCCCCGTTACTTACGCTAGTCCGAACAACCTATTGTGTGGAGTCGAGAGGATCATCCACCTCGGGTTGATAATCCGGGCCACTTGGCATTGGTGGTGGCACCTCAGGTTGGAGGTTATAAGTTCACCAAGGTACTCATGGATGGGGGGAGTAGTATCAATATCCTTTATTATGAAACCTTCCGTTGCATGGGGTTAACAGATAAAAATCTTAAACCGTCTAACACGGTCTTTCATGGTGTGGTGCCTGGTAAATCGGCGTACCCGGTTGGTAAGATAGCGCTGGAAGTTGCCTTTGGAGATGAGCATGACTCAAGATCAGAGACATTGACTTTTGAAGTGGTGAAGATCAAGAGCCCGTATCATGCCCCTGCTTTGGACAGCCGGGTTTATGCTAAGTTCATGGCAAGGCCTGTTATGTCTATCTGCAGCTCAAGATGCTGGGTCACAAGGGAACTATAACAGTGCATGGGAGCTGCAAGATCGCTTTGGAATGTGAAGAAGTTGATGCGGCTTATGCTGAGTCAGTTTGTGCAACAGAAGAGTTGAAGTTTTACAAGGATAATGTCGATCCGGCATATATGACTTCATTAAAGAAACCAACTATAGAGCATGATCCGGCCTTGAAGTTTAAATCGGCTGATGAGACTAAGCTTGTTGATTTCATTCCCGGCGATTCATCCAAGCAGTTTAGCATCAGCGCTAATTTGGATCCGAAATAGGAAAGCGCGCTCATCGAGTTCATCCGTGAGAATCGGGACATCTTTGCATGGAAGCCTTCTGACATGCCAGGTGTACCGAGAGAACTCGTTGAGCACACTCTCAATGTCGATCCCAAGTATAAACCGGTCAAGCAATTTCTTCGCCGGTTCAATGAAGAAAGACGCAAGGCTATTGGTGAGGAAGTAGCCAGGCTCTTGGCGGCTGGGTTTATCATCGAGGTGTTTCATCCTGAGTGGTTGGCTAATCCGGTGCTGGTACTTAAGAAGAATGACACTTGGCGTATGTGTGTAGACTACACAGATCTCAACAAGGCTTGTCCAGCAGATCCTTTTTCCCTCCCTCATATTGATCAAATCATTGATGCTACGGCGGGTTGCGAGCGTTTGAGCTTTCTGGATGCGTATTCTGGTTACCATCAGATTAAAATAGCAGTTAGGGACCAGGAGAAGACAGCCTTCATAACTCCTTTTGGAGCCTTCTGCTATGTGTCTATGCCCTTTGGGCTCAAGAGTGCCCAGGCAACTTATCAGCGGTGTGTGCAGAATTGTCTTCATGATCAGATCAGCCGCAATGTTCATGCCTATGTGGATGATATTGTGGTGAAATCCAGAAAGGAGGAGACATTGATTGATGACTTGAAGGAGACCTTTGATAACCTCCGGGTTTATAAAATGATGCTTAATCCGGCCAAGTGTGTCTTTGGTGTACCGGCAGGCAAGCTCTTGGGCTTTCTGGTATCAAACAGAGGCATCGAAGCTAATCCGGAGAAAATCAAGACTATAACTTCTTTGGCTAAACCGAAGTGTATCAATGATGTTCAACGCCTGGCAGGCTGGATTGCCGCGTTGAGCTGGTTTATCAGTCGCCTTGGTGAGAAGGCCATCCCTTTATATCAGATGCTGAAGAAAATGGATAACTTCGTCTGGAGTGACACCGCCAATGAAGCATTTGAGGACTTAAAGCGGCAGCTGGCTAATCCGCCGGTTCTTGCTACTCCTGTTGATAAAGAGCCATTGATGCCAACGCTCGGGCTGTTAGCGTGGCTATTGTGGTAGAGCGCAAGGAGGCCATAAAGGAGTATCCGGTTCAACGGCCAGTTTATTATATTAGTGAGGTACTTATTGAGTCCAAGCAAAGGTACCCACATTGGCGGAAGATGGTGTATGGAGTTTTTATGGCAAGCCGGAAGCTTAAGCAATATTTCCAAGGTCATCCCGTCACTGTGGTCAGCTCTGCTCCTTTAGGGGATACAATCCAGAAGAGGGAAGCAACCGGCCGGATTGCTAAGTGGGCTATTGTGCTTGGGCCTCATGGATTAAAATATATGCCCCGGACGGCGATCAAATCTCAGGCACTTGTGGATTTCATCAATGATTGGACAGAGTTACAGGCGCCAGAAGAGAAGTCGGATCATACTTATTGGACTATACATTTTGATGGGTCCAGGCAATTGGAGGGCTCGGGGGCTAGAGTCATATTAACTTCCCCACGTGGTGATAAGTTTTGTTATGTTCTCCGTTTAATGTTCCCTTGCACTAACAATGCAGCTGAATATGAGGCTTTACTCCATGGTCTTCGAATGGCTTAAGAGATGAATCTAAGCCGAGATAAGTGCTTTGGTGACTCGGACCTGGTGGCTCAACAAGTGTCCGGTACTTGGGATTCCAAGGACCCACTCATGGAGGCATATCGTCGTGAGGTGGATATTGTTGCAGGCTACTTCAAAGGTTATCAGGTCGATCATGTGGACCGGTGGAAGAATGAAGCGGCGGACGCTTTAAGCCACTTGGGTTCCCAACGTAAACCGGTTCCACCTAATGTCTTCCTGGATGTGCTGCATAATCCGTCTGTCAAGCTCCCTAGTGAAGAGGATTTGGCTGTTCCTGATCCGGAGGCTCAGTTGGTGGCGACTCTTCATGTTATCCCAGATTGGATGGTTCCATATTTGGCGTATATGAACCGGGGTGACTTACCAGAGGATGAAACTTCGGCCACGCAGATAATCCGGCGGTCCAAGTCCTTGACTATCATCAATGGGGAGTTACATCATTGCAGTGTGACAGGGGCGTTTCAACGTTGTGTATCTCCGGAAGAAGGCCGTGAAATTTTGCGTGAGATCCACGAAGGAGATTGTGGTCACCACGCCGGTTCAAAATCTCTGGTAGCCAAGGCGTTTCGTCACGGTTTTTATTGGCTGACGGCTCATGCTGATGCCGAGGACTTGGTCAAAAGGTGTGATGGATGTCAATAATTCTCATGACGCACCCATGTACCGGCTCAAGAATTGAGGATGACTCCAATCACTTGGCCGTTTGCAACTTGGGGGGCTGGATATGGTTGGGCCCTTTAAGAGATCCAAGGACAAGAAGACCCACCTGTTGGTGGCAGTTGATAAGTTCACTAAGTGGGTGGAGGTAGAGCTAGTCAGTAAGTGTGATGCAGCTACGGTGGTTCAATTCCTCAATTAGGTGATTTTCCGGTTTGGCTTTCCACACAACATTATAACTGATAATGGTACAAATCTGTCCAAAGGAGCTATGAAGGAGTTCTATCAATGTGAGCACATCCGGCTTGACGTATCATCAGTGGCTCACCCCGCCTAATGGTCAGCGGAGAGAGCCAATCAAGAGATCTTGAGAGGCATCAAGCCCCGGCTTATGGTTCCTTTGCAACGGACGCCGGGCTGTTGGGTGGAGGAGTTACCTTCTGTGTTATGGAGCATCAATACCACGCCCAATAGATCCACGGGTTACACGCCTTTTTTCATGATTTATGGAGCGGAGGCGGTTCTCCCTAGTGACATCCGTCATGATTCGCCCCGTGTGGAAGCGTATGTCGACGCTGATAATGAGAAGGCACGGCAGGAAGCACTCGACCTGTTAGATGAGGAGCGTGGCATTGCAATGGCTCCTTCGGTGATTTACCAACAAGATATGCGTCGTTATCACAGCCGCCGGGTTAAAACCAGAACTTTTCAAGAAGGCGATCTGGTCCTCTGACTCATCCAGGATCAGACTGATATGTACAAGTTATCCCCCCCTTGGGAAGGACCCTTTGTGGTCAGCAAGAATCTGCACAATGGGTCATACTACCTAATCGATGTTCGAGAGCACAAAGACTCACGTAAATCGAAGGAGGAGACCCACCGGCCGTGGAATATCGCTCATCTTCGGCCTACTATACTTGAGCCATAGGCTCTGCTTATATACATAGTTATGACAATGTATATATTATGATCAATATAATAAACCGGAACCTCAGCTAAAGCGGGGTATCTGTTGTTTTTCTTACATCATGTGTGGTTACATGGGGGCTTCTATTTTATAAAGCGGCGTCCGGTTTACCCCTTGATTCAGCTTATCAAAGCTTTATATAAAAATCACTTGGGGGCTTGGTTGTACCTGAACCATAGCTACACCTCTTGATTGGCGCAAGGCCACCAGAAAAATCACTTGGGGGCTTGGTCGTATTCGAACCATAGTCACACCTCTTGATCGACTCAAATCCAATCTACTTCGATGCCAAAGAGAGTGCTGCAAAAGAACAACTCAAACATAGGCACCCACTGAGCACAGCTCAAAATGTTACTTGGGGATTCTTTGTTGTCGCAATGAACAAACAATCTACGCTTGTAATAGGCTATCAAGCCACGGCTTGGAAACCTGGTGTATACACCTAAAACCCCGGGTTAGCCTGCCTTTTTAAGGAAGTCACTCCGCCCAGGTAAACCTGGCATGACCCCTCGAACTTTGATAAGTCAATCTGATAAGACCCTGAACTTGTCAAGTTAAAACGATGATTGGTTAAGGATTGAGGACCATCTTAAAAGGCTTTGTAAAATGGTTTAACTCAGTGGCCTGGCAGCCCATGAAAAGCCTCGAATTTGGGGCCTGGCATCCCGTGAAAAGCCTCGACTACAAGTTTTCATCTGCTTTTATTTGAAAAGTTTTTTCTTCTCCCTTGATGAGATTTATAAATTCTTTGATAGACCGGCGTTTATTAGCCCGGCTTGACTTTCAACTACAAGTTGTCAGTATATGATCAGTTATAATCCGGAGATTATTAACCCGGTCTGGTTTCGACTAAGAGTCGCCAGAAATGAATATGGATAAACCGGTGTTTATCATAACCCGGAACGGTTTTATTATAAACAGGCATAATGTGACAGGAGTTACTGTTACTCCAGATTAGGGTTATAACCCTCACTACAACAGTTGGTCAGCCAACAGTATGACTCAAGGTCACAGGTATCAAGTATTTCCATATTTGATTAGCTTTTTACAGCCTTGGCTATAAACCTTGGCTATATATCTGGGCATCATGACCCGTCCGGCGGTAAACCGCCAGGACACTTTCAACTTCTTATATGCAGGAGCAGCTACGGATGATGCATATCATATATCTTAATCATGGCAAATTAACAAGTATCAGGCAAAATGAATATGCACGGCGCATAATGCATCAAGTATTTGAACTAGCCTATTACAAGGCGTTTCAGTGCCCAAAAGAATTATTGTTTTTTCAGCAATTGGTGCGGCTCGCAGAAGGCTAACCCGATCTCCGTATCATGATTCATCGCCAGCTTCACCTGACGGCTGCGGATCATCTTGCCCCGATTCATCCTCTTTGTCTCTACCCAGCGGCTGGAAGTCAATAGTTGCCCAGTCGATCCCAGTTAGGGCTTGGAACATAGCTTCGTCGCTTATAAGGGTGGACGGTTCAATGTCAGGGGCATAGGTGTGCTTACGAATTGGTGGGATGAGATTTTGCACCTCAGGAGTTGGTGCAGCAACCCGTTTGTTGTTGACGTCATAACTCGCCTGATAATGTGAAAGATCAGCTTCTTCAGCTAATTGGCAAGCCAGTGGACGATTTCCGGTTTATGGCTCGGAGGTCATCATTTCCGAATTCTAATCCGTCTTCTTTTAAGCTCGGATAGCCTTTGCTGACATCCTCCGGATCAAGATCAGGCACCCATGCCTTGCCAGGGTTAGTGCGGTCAGAGCACCAGCCCTTGCAGCAGATCTCTTTAGTTCTTCTACCCGGGTAGGCAGCATAGACAACCTTTCTAAGGTATCATTGATCAACGTTGGGGGCGGTTTATTGTGAGAAGCGGGGCAGATGATTCGTTGCGCGCCGGTATACAACTGCTCTATCAGAGTATAGGCAGCCTTCAGCTTCTTCTGTACGTTAGAGCCCAGATGATTACTGTGAGTCCCTGCATGATTACAAACATCAGTAAACCGGCAATGTATGGGATGATATGTTGAACATATGAAGCAAGGAGGTGTACCAAACACAAGAGTCATTATGGCATGTATTCGTTGCTTTACGCCAACAAATTTCATCTACCACCGGTTTAAGAGCTGCTTCGGCGTCCTCGGCTCTTTTTTGCAAAGCGGCTTTTTCTGTGTCCCAATCCGCCCGCTCCTTGTTGAAGCTCTCCTTCAGTTTTTCCATAGCGGCTAAAAGCTGGTCATCATCCTTGGCCTTGGAAGTTTTTATTTGAGACTTGATGTTTCCTTGCAGATCGGTGGTTTGAGATTCCTTTTTGCTCAGCTCAGCCTATAAGAAACAGACATATTATGAGTTGACGGTACATATTTGAAGTACCAAGCACATAACAAGTTATGCACTTGATACTTGGGGGCTAATGCATATTTGCTTGTTTTTTGGAAATTTCTACAAGTCCCAAGCACAATACAAGTATTACTCTTGGCACATGGGGGCTAATGTATGTTTTCTCAAAGTACTGATATGGGAATTCTTTTAAAGTCCCGGTTCATCTTTATAAAGTTAAACCGGCCCTTGGGGGCTACACCAGCGGAAAGTACAATATTACAATTTTAGAGTATCGGTTCATTTTGAAAGGATAAACCGGCTCTCGGGGGCTAAGCATGCAAAGTTGAGATATTACAAAGTCCTGGTTTAGATTTGTATCATAAACCGTCACTTGTGGGCTACTTGAGTTGATATTTGCAATTGGATATAAGGGAAAAACAGTTATCTAGTTACCTCATATCGCCCTTCATCGATTTACTAAGCCGCTTCAAAGTCGCGGCTTGTGTACAAATGGTTTAAAAAACCAGAATGAATGTCTTGAGCATTGAGGTGAGCATAGCTGGACAGATCCGTGCTCCATTTGCCTTTGCCCATGGCAGAAAGTTCGTCCTTGGCACTATGCTTGGATAAAGTGACAGGATTGCCAGGAACGGTATGACCGAAGCCAGTAATCATAACATCTTCCTCTTTATCATCAGCAGCCTTCACTGGAGTTGGCGGATTATCAGTAGCCTTAGCTGGACTGGCCGGTTTATCATCAGTTTGGACTGCGCTGGTCGGTTTATCAGCATGGCTTGTGGTGTCAACTTCTACTTGTTCAGTAAAGAAGTCATGGTCTTGAGGCGGCGGATCATTAAGCATGGCGTCAGCATTGGTTTCTTCTGGATCTGAAGTTTTTTCCGATTCAATAACCACATTATCGTTAGCCGGTTTATTTAACTGAGCATTTTTGCTGGGTCTAGGCTTGGCACTGAGAAAGATAAAAATAAATATCAGTACAAGTATGCAAAAATAACACATCAAGGATAAAATCAAATGCATAGCTCACCTAGGAACTGTCTTGAGGGTTGGAAGTTGTGAGGCCGTTGACTCGCCACAGGATGAGTGAGGTGTTCCCTGATAATTTGAATCAGACGGATTAAGAGGCTGTCGGAAACAACCCGCCTTGGGGCAAGAAGTGTCAAGAGTATAAGAGAACTCTGATTGACGTTTCTGAACCGGAGTGTTCGGTAAACCGGCTGAGGTAACTACCTGGCCGCTGTGCCGGGTTGTGTGACGGGCTTCATGTTGCTGCTTCTTCAAAAGAAAGTTTGGGTCCAAATGAGCAAGGGGGTGAGAAATTTTTACTTTCCGGTTTGCTTGACGGATTGTCTGAGTTGACAGAGGATCTGAATCGGAGGAAAGAATAATTACCTCTGCATCCTCAGCTTGGCTGCCTTCAGCGTTGTCCTGATAATAATAATTGTCAATGAGGTATATGAAAAATGAACCAAGGGAGTCAAGTTCTACCTCTGAGTCCCAGATATCTAGGTCAAGCATCAAGATTTGGTTCGTAAGATGCAATGTTCTCTTCTTGGCAGGTTTCTTGATAACCTTGGTCTTCTGGTGAAGTGGCTTTGCTGGTTTATCCTGTGGTTTTTTCTTCCAGAACAGATCATCACCCTGGCAAAGATAAACAAAATTTTGAGAGTAATTTAAAGGGGTTAATTTGGAAACAAAGAAGTCATATGATTGTTACAGCTGGCGGTTTGTTGGAGGTGCAGAAAGGACTTAATCTTGTTTGGCTATAGACAGCTTCCGGTTCATTCAGCATCTTCTTCACAGCCTCAGTAACTTCAGCCTCTGTTAGCTGAATATTAATATGTCGCTGAGGGTCGGACAAACTCCCTGTGTATTCACACATCAAACCGGTGCGTCGGCTTAAGGGTAGAATGCTCCAATTTATCCAACAACGAGCAAAGTCAACACCTATTAAACCATTCGCCATAAAGGCTCTAAGCTTTGATAGTTGTGGGGCATAGTTGGCCCTTTCCTTTGCAGTTAACCTCTGAGGAAAGGGATGTGTATTGTTAAGACGGTGAGGGCGGTAACCCGGCAAAGGGTTTTCATCAGTTGGAGATGTATGTTTGCAATAAAACCAAGTCTGGTTCCATTCCTTGGGGTGACTGTGAAGCTTGGCGTGGGGGAAGCTGACTTCCTTCCTTTTTTGAACCGCCATTCTGCCAAGTTCAGTATTGGGTCCATCTGTGAACTCTGTGCGACGGTTTAAGTGGGCAAAATCCCTAAATAATTCGACTGTGGACTCCTCTTGAAGATAAGCCTCACAAAAGACTTGGAAATGTCTGATGTTGGACACAGAGTTTGGGTCGATGTCCTGATGGTGGAGCTGAAAGCTGGCTAGCACGTCTCGGAAAAACTTTGAAACAGGTGGGCTAAAGCCTCGACCTAGATGGTCAACTTAAACAACTACTTCCATCCTTAGGGTTAGGAGGATTTTCCGCATCAGGGGCCCTCCAAAGGATGACCTCTTTCTTGGCTAAAGCGCCAGCCATAATATCTGTTTAACTGATCTTCAGTGACTCGGGAAGGAACCCAGTTGCATTCATAGACTTGTTTGGCCATTTCAATGGAAGCTGAAACATAGTTGTTGCCGGTTTAAGATTTATAATGAACAAGTATAACGTGATGCAAGTTAAAGCGGAGGTGTACGCATATTGTTAAACCGGAATATGACATTACTGAACCAGAGTCTGATATTGCTAAAGCCGGAATCTTACGATGGAGAAGGTGCAAAAGATAAAGGAATCGGTGGTTTAAGAGGGGACTAATGCTACCTACTGGATTATCATTTTTCCAAATTTAAACCGCTTATATTGGTATGAAAGGTACAAATCTAACGTACCTAAGTGAAGGAAAAACAAGTTTCGCAGATTGATGTGATAATTTCAGATCTGCGGTGTGACAGAAAACTAGAAAATATTCAGACCTAATTTCAAGTGCTTGAACAGTTCATCAAGTTTAGATGAGTATTCATATAAAGGAGATGTCCCAATAAGGAAAAAGGGGATTATGCCACGGCTGCACAAGAAGTATCAGATCCAAACTAGCCGTTTGTACTACTAAGAAGAACAGGGAAGAACGGCGCCAGAGCTTCAATAAACTCTGATGGACACTGAACCCTAATGGTGGATCTAGAGCGAGGAAAAGAGGAACTTACTGATGCTAAAGGAACAGTGGAGGAGCGCCGTGTTTCTCTGGTGCGGTCAGGTTGATGCAGCGGCCATCGTTGGGGCGGAAGCAAAGGTCGACGGCGGCGGCAGAGCTCCAATGGTCGGGCGGCGCGAGGAAGAAGATGATGCGAAGAGGAATGAAGGGGAAAAGTGAAAAGGACCCCTCGGCCTTATTTATAAGGTGAATGGATAAGTGGCAGGCGCTATAATCGAGGAGCCCGAAAAATGGAATATGGGGCGGAGCTGTCGCCTCGATTGTCGGAGGCTCATTAATAAAGGTGAGCTCTATGCAATTTTTATTAACAAATGACGTCATGGCGGTTTATCATGATCCTGGAAGATGATGTCATGGTGGTTTACAAGATTTATGCGAAAGTGCTGAAGAAGAAATTTTCTCAAGTATTGAGGATTGACATGAACCAGTTCAACTCAATCTGGGGCCTAATGTTGGGGATATTACTACTGGGCGTAAATCGGCCAGGAGAGGCCGGGTTATCCCTGTAATGAGTTATTATATTTGAAGCCCATGACGAAAAAGATGATGGCGCTTTATGAAGGCCCGGGGCCCAAAGGCGAATTAAGGCCTGTAGTCATAAACCGACATTTGATATGTAAGCTTGTATTGTAAGGCAGAAATAGTAGAGACCGGGCCGGACACGTTTATGAGCCGGCCTCGGAACCTCAGAAACCGACCAAGGCCAACCCATGTATATAAGGGATGACCAAGCGGTTTAGGGACAACAAACAACAACTCGAGACCCGTGCAAAGCGATTCGCCTCCTCGGTCATCGAAACCCCAGCAATCCCACAACAACTGGATCGTAGGCTTTTACCTTCACCGCAAGGGGCTGAACCAGTATAAACTCTCTGCGTCCTGTGTCCGCTTTAACCCCTTTAAGCTAACCCATCGCGATGGCTCCACGACTAATTCCTTTCTCTAGGACATCTGCCGTGACAAAACCACGACACAAGTATCCGAGACTTGCATGTATCGCTATTTTCGAGATGATGACGAGATACCACTTTGTATTGGATGATGATTATGATGAGATTATTTGTATGTATATGCTATGATTACATTTGTGGTCTCGCAGCCATTTGTATGTGTATCATGATGACATTTGTATCTGCTAAAGATTCTTGTATAAAGCCTATTCAAATACAAAACAAATATGTAAAAAAACTACTAAAATTAGCAGTAGCAAGTGGAGAAAAGTTAGCAGCAGCGCCACAGTAGTAGTAGCGCGTCCCGGCAAAGCGCGCTAGAGCTATTAGCGGGAGCGAGCTTCCAATAAGCGCGCTGCTGCTACACTTGTATAGCAAGAAGGGTGCACGCCATCGCTACGGGTTAGTCAGAAGCGCCTTATTTGTAGCGCCTTTCCACGTCCTACTGATATACCTAGAACCCGCGCTGCTGCTAACCTTTTCCCTGGTAGTGGAAGGGAGCTTCTGGGGAGAAGGTGATTTGGCTCCCACGAGGTATGAATGGGGAATTGGGAGGGGAACCATGTCTTACAGACGCATTTGTCTAAAATGTGAGGGGGAGTTACAGTTCTACCCCTGCCTTTAGGCTGCTCGGCTTGTCTCTGTGTACTGAGGGTCGGGGATAGTAGAGTAACTTTGCTTCTCCCAAATAGTGGGCGCAAGCGATTTCGGGCGAGGCACGCGTGTTTTGAAATATAGTGGGTGTGAGCGATTTCGGGCGAGGAGGGTGTGTTTTGAAATAGTGGGCGCGAGCTATTTCGGGCGAGGAGGGCGTGTTTTGAAATAGTCGGCGTGAGCGATTTCGGGCGAGGAGAGGGTGTTTTGCCGACCATGGTTTATGAATTATTCGGCACATGTCATTTCGGCCGAGGAGAAGGCGTGCTTGGATGAAGTTACGGACCTACCCTCGATGTACAACGGGCCAATTGATGCGTGTCCCACATAGGCCGGTAATTTCGCGTCTCCCATTTATTTGCTCGGGCGAATTCCATAGAGTAGAGGGTGTTTAACAGTTCGTTCAAATTTTGGGAGAATGAGTATCCATGTCTATCTTACCAAGTTGATTCTAATCAAATTTTGAAATATTAGCTTGCCACTTCTTTTTTAGATGGAGAGGTGATGCTCGGGAGTAATGTGTTTTTACATGCTCGTTGCTAACGATTTACTATATGACAAATAGTTGACCCACTCAGAAACGGGAATCAAACCCGAAATGAAATATCTCGATTCAATGAAATAGCTTGTTCACCAGGTCAAAATAGTGAACTAAATCCAAAATTGAACACCTCAATCGAGTAGCATGTTGTACAATATTATAGTACTCCATGAACATGTTGAAAGTAAAATTAATGAACTTGTTTGATATACGCATATCTCAGTTCATGTGTGGATTGCGGACAACATGTTCTCCAATTTAAATATTTGAATGCAAGTTTATATCGAAACATGGTTTATATCAGTCTTTGATGCATAAAACGCGACCTCCCCCTCTCCCGGACTCCTGCTCTCTCTCTCTCGCCGACAATCTTCAATTCTGTCGCACGCATCCAACACACAAACCTTGTTGGTCCCTCTCCCTCTCTCTCCATCTCTCTCTCTCTCTTTGTGTGTGGGGGGGGGGGGTCTTTCTAGTTCGCATGCATATATACTCCATCTATAGGTCTCTCTCGCACGCTATGTATGATTCTCTAGTCCAAGCTAAAATATCTTGGGTGCACTCATCGTACGCACACAAATTCCTTGGCTCGTTGCCCATAACTCTCTCACGCACCACTGTCGCCCTCGTAGCTCTTCCCTCTCTCTCTCAAACTCTCCGTCTCCCTGGGTCACACATACACATGCATATCTCACTCGCACTCGATAGACCCATCTAAAACTATATATCTCTCCCTCGTTCTCTCTCCATCTCACACACACACACACACACACACAATCTCATGCCTAGCCAAGTATGATGGTCTCTCACTCAATTGTAGGCACACGCAGTCCCCCCTATATGTATATGACTAGCTAATCTTACTCTCCATCACAAACATGTGCATGGTCTATCTTGATTTCTCTCGGGGCTGTCGCATGTGGGGTTTCGGTAAACTCTTAAGGTTCGAACACTGGGGTGCACGCGAAGTCTTTACCTCCTACCGATCTACGCTCTAGCTCGCTAGGATCTTGCGGACGAACTCGACGAACTCACCACAGAAAGAGACACAGGGTTTATACTGGTTCGGGCCACCATTGTGGTGTAATAACCTACTCCAGTGTGGTGGTGGTGGATTGTCTCTTGGGCTGATGGTGAATAGTACAAGGGAAGAACAGCTGTCAGTGGGAAACGATACCTATGGGATCACTGGAATCCCTTCTACGGTTGTGGAGCGCGGGGATCGTGAGGAGAGCGGGACCAGCAGACAACACAAAGGGGGTTTACCCAGGTTCGGGCCGGGAGGATGCGTAAAATCCTAGTCCTGCTTTGGTGGATGTATTTAGTGTCCTTGAGCTCTTGAACTAGCTCTAGGTGATGCGAGGTTCCAAAGAGCTGAATCCTTTCTCTGTGTGCCATGGGCCTCCTTTTATAGGCGAAAGGGGCTGCCACAGTGGCACACAGGAGGTGGAAAGTGCTACACTATTGCGAGTCTATCGCTAGCATTACAGGACAAGACGCATTTAATGCGAGGCTTAGGTGTCCCTTCGCTTTATTGGGGACGGGGTAGGCCCATCCCATCCGTCGCCGCTCTTGCTTGCCTCGACACGCGCCCTGGCCAGCGATGCATGCGGTGCCATGTAGGCAGGCAGGCAGCTGAGGTGGTGTAGTGGTGGAGCCTCCACGAAGGATTGCATGCCGCCACGCAGGTGCCTGCCTAGCTGGTTGGGTCGGTAGCAGCATGCGAATGGCGGCGAAGACTTATCTGGTGCGGGCCTGGCAGTGGCCCAGCTGGTGTGCTTTGGCGAGGGCCTTGTCGGGTGGCCCGGCAAGGGTCTTGTTATGGCACGCTGGCCTCCCGGGCAAGGGTCTTGCCGTGGCGCGCTGGCCTCCCCGGCAAGGGTCTTGCCGGGGTTCTTGTGGGTTTCTTCGGTGAGGATGGTTGCCCTCTTATCCTCATTTGATCTTGAGCATTCTATGTCTTCACAAATATCTGCATGCCACCACGGAGGTGCCTCCCGAGCCCTGTCCCGACGCATTTGTCCGAGCATTGGTGGGCTCAAGGGTGGCTTGCTCGGCTGGCGTGGGCGGGCTGCCCCGGCAAGGGTCTTGTCGGGACCGCTGAGGCTGCCCTAGCAAGGGCCCTTGCCGGGAAAACCTGCTTCGCCCATCCGATCCTTGTGGCCTTGGTCCTTGTCATTGCTTCATTTGCCTTTTGGCATCAGCTTCTCTCCGGCTCCCCCTTCCTGTCGTGTCTATGCGTGGCCGTGGTGGGAGGCTCCGACTGCCCGTGCACAAGTAAAGGGGTCAAAAGCAGAGCCCCTACTTTTGTACACCGGCAGGAGCCCCCGGGCCTGGGCCACACATAAGCGCAGCACGTTGTTGGGCCAGGCCTGTAACGGTGTGCGGGCAGTTAGCGGATTTTACCGCGCCACCGTTCGCCCATCGTGCTTCCCACGACCCGTGTTGAACGCGCGACGTGGGGATCGTGCGCGCGCATGACGTGGGCATGCTGGCGTCACCTCGTGGTGGATAGTAAAGAGGCGGCTTGCGCATCTCTTTGAGACCACGGGGCCGCCTCCCATTTACTGCCCTCGCTCGGGAACCGTCGTTCCACGCATCCTATTGCACCCGCCCCTTGCACCACGTTCGCTGCATGCAGAGCGAACGACAGGCGCAGGGGTCGTGGGTAGTCACGCGCGTGCGGGTCGATTCATACGCGCCTTCAATGAGCAGGGAGGGCGGTCGACGGCCCCGCTCGATGTCACTTCAAGAGGCCAGATTGGCCGAGAGGGGCGGCCGAGTCTCGCTCCCGCGCCTTTATAAGGAGGGGAGCGGGAGGGACGGCGCCTCTCAACCTTTCGCCATCTGCCTCTCCCCATCCCTGCTTCCTTTTTTCTTCTGTCATGGCGAGGGGGCGTGGCGACGCTTCATCGGTGGCGGCGAGGGTCTCGGCCCGGCAGCGCATCACTCCTCCCCAAGAACTCGTAGCAGCGGAGCCGGCCTTTAGAGGAAGGGGAGGGGACGAGGTCGAGGCCGTCGTGGTGCCCGAGGGAGAGGAGGACGGGATGGCAGATCTGCCTCGCCCCCTCCAGCAGTCCTTCCTCCGATGGAGGGCCACGCTGGGGACAACCCCTGCGAATTCTTCGTCAGGCTGCGCCATCCGCCGCGCCGTCGCCTTCGCCTTCCGACCCCGTTTGCGCGGGAGATGGAGCTGGATCCGCCGCAGGCGCTGCGGCTGCACATGAGGGGTTGTGGGAACAGTGGCACGTGGGTCGACGTCGAGTTCCCCGCCCCTCACGTCATGTACCTTCATCGAGGGTGGAAGACCTTCGCTCTCCTCCACAACTTGACGGATGGGCTCGCTCTCCATTTCAAACTAATGGAGAGTGGCGTCCTCTCCGTCAAGATCTTCGGGCACTTCGGGACCCGCGTGAGGTGCTGCGTGGAGAGCTCTTCTGATGACGAAGATTCCTCCTCGAGCAAGAGTGACGAGGAGAACAATGGCAGCGACGGCGAGGCTAGCGGGCGGCAGGATGACGGGTCCGACTAGGCGTCAGGTGCCGCTCCGGGCGGCACCGGTGACCCCATCATCCGTGTCGCCGGCTCCCTGAACTTCTCGGGGTCGTCTCCTTGGGCGGCTGGCGTGGGGAGGCTGCGGAAGAGGAAGAGGGCGGTCGGCAAGGCCGTCAAGTTGGAGTACGCGGGCACCGACGCCTTCATCGCGTACTGACGTCCTACCGCCTCGTCTTCGAGCTCTGCCTCCAGCGCCGCCATCACCATCCAGCCCTTGGATGGCCACCAAGATGTTCTCTTGGTGTCTTATGCCACTCGTATCTCGCCTAGGCGCCCCTTTTGCCCTCCTGCTTTTCTTGTTCCATTTCCTGAGGAGAGGGACAAGAAAGGGATTACAGGCACCTTATCTCTTTTTAGTTTGTAAGCCTTCGGGCCTTAGTAGAATCTAAAGCTTGTAATCCAATTGCTCATGTTTTTCATTTCGTATGAACTGCACTGCACGGATGTTTTTTTATGAAAAAGGGATGTTTGCCGGGATTTTCGTTCGCGGGAGGAACCCATGACAAGGAGCGAATCCTTGTTATCTTTAAGACAAACGTTTTCTTGCCCGGCAACAGGCCTTGCCATTTCTCCACTCTGCTCGACCTTTCTCACGCTCTTGGTGGAGGCAGGGACGAGGTGGGCTTAGGCCCCCCGTTCCTCTACTTTGCTGCAGCGGCTACGACCAAATCCAGACCCAGGGGATAATCCTCGGGTGCCGAGAAGGGGGAGCACGGTAGCTCAGAGATAGAACGGGGTTTTATGTATCCCAGTCCATAACGAAATGCATGATAGAGGATAAAGGACATCTAGATCTGCAGCCCCCGGCGATCTTGGCTTGCCACAGAGGGACCCTTGTTCTTGCAGCCCCCGGCAACTCTGGCTTGCTGGGGCCCGGGCGCCGGTCTGTTCCCTTCCTTCCAAAATAGCTCAGCAAGAATACTTATGTGCCCTGCAAACCAAAGGAGACAGAGAAGAATGTAGAGACGCCAAGACTGACCTCTAAGCTAGGGGTTACCCACCGCTAAGCACTATCAACCCTAACCAAGGAAGAGACTCCACCTAGCATGCATGCAATAACTTACGGCGCCAGCGCTTCATTTATTTATGCTCAGCGTCTGCGCCTGGCTTTGTACAAAGGGTTACATGCCTTGCCGGCAAGGCTTGTACAAAAGGGTGGCTGGCTGGGAGGCCCGGCAGCCGCACCTTATGGGTAAAACTTGCAAAGATGCTCGATGTTCTAGGAGTTACTCACTGGGATGGCATCTTCGGTCTGTAGCCGGACTGCGTCGGGCCTGGTGACTCGTGTTACCCGATAAGGGCCTTCCCACTTTGGCGTCAACTTGTTGGAATTCTCGGCCGACTGAACATGGCGAAGAACAAGGTCGCCTTCCTCAAAGCTCCGGGCATGAACCTTGCGGCTATGGTAGCGGCGCAAGGCTTGCTGGTAGCGTGCTGCTCTCACAGCCGCCCGAAGACGATCTTCCTCAAGGAGCGTCGCGTCATCTTGCTGCAATCGCTCTTGCTCAAGCTCATCATAAGCGAGCACTCGAGGTGACCCGTGTAGGAGTTCCGTGGGGAGAACTGCTTCTGCCCCGTAAACCAGGGCAAAGGGTGTCTGGTCGGTGGCTCGATTTGGCGTCGTTCTGATCGACCAAAGAACCGCCGACAACTCATCAATCCAGCGCCTCCCGCTTTTGCGCAGTCTGTCAAAAGTCCTTGTCCTCAAGCCTCGCAGGACCTCAGCATTTGCTCTTTCCGCTATGTCGTTGCTCCATGGATGTGCAACGGAAGCAAAACAAACCCTGCTGCCGAGATCCTCAATGTACTGCATGAAGGCGTGGCTTGTGAACTGTGTGCCATTGTCGGTGATGATCCTGTTGGGCACCCCAATACGGCACACTAGTCCCTTGAAGAACTTGATGGCTGACTGTGTTGTCACCTTCCTTACTGCTTCCACTTCTAGCCACTTCGTGAACTTGTCGATTGCGACGTACAAGTACTCAAAGCCCCCGACGGCACGGGGGAAAGGGCCCAGTATGTCGAGCCCCCAGACCGAGAAGGGCCAGGAGAGAGGGATGGTTTGGAGGGCTTGAGCTGGTTGATGAAGCTTCTTCGAATGGAACTGGCACGTTTCACACTTGGTTACTAGTACCATCGCATCCTGGAGGGTGGTGGGCTAGAAGAAACCTTGTCGGAAGGCCTTGCCGGCAAGGGCCCTCGACCCTATGTGGGAGCCACATATGCCTCCATGTATCTCTGCCAACAGCTTTAGTCCTTCCTCTTGGGAGATGCACATCAATTTCACCCCATTCGGTCTTCTTCTATACGATACGCTGTCAACGAATTGGTACAGAGCAGACCGGCGGGCTACTCTTTCTGCTTCTTCCTGCTCCTAACGAAGCTCTCCTTTTTTGAAGGAATTGGACGGTGTGATGTGCCCATGCCGGAGCCTGCGGCTCGACGACAAGGACCAAAGGCATCTGTAACATCCCAAATTTTCAATTTCGAATGTTATACATTAAGTCATCATGCATTTCATATTTTCTTGCATTTTGCCGATCCTAAAAAATTTCACGCAACTCAAGGACCCTCGGAGAGAGTTGGAGATTTCATTATTTTCATATTTGAGCTTTCTCAAATTTTGAAAATAGGATCATTCGGATTTATTTATTTTTATCTTCAAATATTTTCCCAATATCAAAAATAAGAGAGGGAATAATATGACTTTCCCAATATTTAGGAAAAATGAAGATTTAATAAATAAATCAAATTTTGGATTTTTCGGAGCTTATTTAGCTTAGGGAAAAATGCGTGTTTTCAAAAATTTGCATTTTGGCCCCGGGTAAAAGTTCATTTTGTTCGACTCATTTTTATGAGTCGGGGAAAATTAACTTTGTAAAATTTGGAGTTCGTTTAGATTTTTTTATTCGCTTTTTCATGTGAGATTTTATTTAATATATATATATATATATATATATATATATATATATATATATATATATATATATATATATATATACATGCAGCATACTTTGGGCCAAGGGCCCACTACCACCTCCTTCCTCACAAGGCCTTGCATGTGCTCACGCTTGGCGAGTCCGAGGAGGACTCCTCCTCCTCCTCTCCTCCCTTGCTTGCCCCTCCCCAAGCAACCCTCCTATATATACTCCCCACCCCCTCTCCTCCCCAACCCGCGCCGCCACCGCCTCTAACCCAGAAGTGCGCCGCCCATAGCCGCTGGCCGCCGTGCCCCGTGGCCAGGACGCCGGTGCCCGCCGCCTTTAGTCGCCCGACTCGCCGAGCCCCGTCACGCCCGTTGCGACCTCGCCGAGGTAGCTGGCCACCACCCTCCCCCCGGTTCGGCTTTTTTAAACTGCTTTGCTTTTCTTTTCCGTTGTTCGGTTTTATTAAAAACCCTAGATCGGTTTTATTTTTTTTCGGTTTTGTTGTTTAGCGAACGTTCACCGATCCGTTCGTTTTAACGAACGTGTTCACCGGTTAGTTTCTGTTAACGAACGTCCCTTCGTTTAACCGTTCGCCGATTTTCTTTTAATCGGATTTAATCCGTTATTTTCCGATCTCGATTTCAGATCCAATCTTTGTTCTAGTTTATTTTCTCGCTCGTTTATCGGAATCAGGTGATTCAAGCGCCTGGAGTTTCGTTACGAAACCGCCGTTCCGACTAATCAACTTAAACAAAGTTTTGCTACTGAAAAATTTGACCTAGTTTCAATTGCTAGAACTTAGCTGTTTTCTTCCGCCGGATGTTTTCCGTTGTTTTGTTTGATTCGTTTTCTTTTGCAACCAGGGTTCTTAAGTTGAACAATCTGGTTAGATCTTTTATTCGAGATTTACCCGTGCATTAGATGAGTACTTATTGTATGCTTGTTGTTTGTCTGCGATTAGATCACCCGGAGTGCGCCGCTTGTTACTTCGAGTCTCTAGGTTTCGCGGATCGTCAGCAAGGCAAGTAACACTTGATCATACCTTTTCCACTACCCAGTTTTATGCATTAGATCTATTCCTCAAACACTTGCATGATTAGGATCTAATTAATTTATGGGTTTTGGGGAAGCGCTTGAGGTAGTACCTATTACCTGCTTTTACTTATGAAACCTTGGGAGTTACTTCTACGCTTGCTTATTATGCCATGCTATGCTAGTAGACGTGGATTGGGTGAGTGATATCCATGACAGATGTGAGATTGTTAATTTAATGGTTTATTTAAGGTGGCAACTTAAACACACATCCGGGTGGATTGAGGCACCTGGTTTCTATCAGGACTTGCCTGTTTTTCTTCGGACCGCCACCCAGGCTCAAAGGGATCATAAGATCATTCATGCTAGTAACTTTCGTGTGCAGCCACAAGCCATTATGGGCTCTTGCATAGTTTACTAAGTTGTGCGAACTCTTACGGGTAGACTAGCAGATGTAGGGGAAAGTAGGTGTACCGGTCTACCCACAAGTAAGGTGGTAGCGCTTTTGAAAGATTGTGTCTCAGTCATCCGTCTCTCAAACACCATGTAGTGCGAGAAACCAAACGGAGGCAATCGAGTCTTGTGGGGAAAAGTGCGCAAACCTCTGCAGAGTGTATAAACTAATCATGATTAGCCGTGTCCCCGGTTATGGACATCTTGAGTATCTAGTACTTGAATATCATGTGAATCTCAACATGTTATTCTAATTAATATTGTTGGGTTTTTAATGAGTACTTTTAATTGGGATTGAGGATGCTGTCAACCATTCTCAATGTTTAACAACCACCATGATAGTTAAACAAAATTTATTCCTTTGCAGTAGGGAAAAACTGGCTTTATGCAAAACTCAGAATCAGAGAGCTTTACCACCAGCCATATATGCATGTAGTATAGGCTTATTCCTTCAATTACTCTCTATGTGTTACATTGCCAAGATACTCCATGTGTCGACCCGTTCTCGGCTGCAACTTTCATGTTGCGTACTTTTCAGACGTGAGTAAGGTGTTTTAGGTCGTGGTTCTATACTCAAAGTGATGCCGATGGAGTTGATGGACTCACTTATCTTCCAAGTCTTCCACTGTTATCGTTATTAGATGGCCTTAAGCCATATTTATTGTAATAAGTCCTCTTTGGACCACGATGTAATAAGTGTGTGATTGCTACTCTGTTATAAATCCTTCGGCATCTTGTGTGGTGTCGACATCGATCCAGGATGACGCCTTTGAGCACGAGACTTGATCCATTCGGGTCGGGTCGCTACTGAGAGATGGTATCGAGCACACCGATCGTAGGGACACGACCACTAAGTTAAAGCCATAGATCACTACTCTCTTCTCATTTTCTAACTCCTCATCTTTTCTACTCTTTTAGGATGAAGGACGCGAAGATCAAGTACACCCAACCGGATGAAGGCACACCTTTTGGTTTTCACTTGAAGGAAGTCACCAAGTACCTGAACATTGGACTACCAAGCTTCACCGGGATTTTCAACACCACTCTGCCTGAAGAGGAGCGCTGGAAGAATCAAGCTCACGTTCCGGGAAGGACATTCGCCCCAATCACCAAGCCTATAGATAGTGTTTTCAGTGCACCAACCTGGAGTCTGGGAAAGAGCATGGCAGCTCATATCACCATGGGACGCATCGGAGAAGTTTACCAAGAAGACCTCAAGGACACCATCTATCAGATTTGTGGACGCCGAGATGAACAATGGGAGATAGTCAGCACCAAGAAGGACCGATCCATTGCAGCTTTTATCCAGGAGTTAAACCAGCACATTCGACGCCAGGAGAACCAGATGTGCAATGATATGCTCGAATTGAAGAATGCGAAGGGAAGGATCATCGAACTTGAAGGAGAACTAAAGTCTACACGCAAGGACTACATGGACGAGATCGTAGCTTTAGCAAGACACAACAACGACCTTAAGTACGAGATTGAAGAACTCAAGAAGAAATTGGCGCTCAAAAATGAAGACCAGTACATCGGTTGTCCAAGCGACTACATCAACATCGACGACACCGATTCGGATCCAAGTGAACCCGACTTTGAAGATGAAGCTGGAGCAGACATCATGGAGTCTTCCACCGGTTCAAATTAGTAGATGACCCCCACATATTAGTAGTATTTCCTCCATGTAACATTTTTAGTTCACACACTTTTGCGATAGTTAGACCATTGTAAGCCCTTTGTTTGAATTGACTGAAGTGATTTTGTGTGCATTTGCTCATATACATTTGGGTAGTGTTTCTCCTTAGACCTCACTCTATTCTTAATCCTCGTCTTTTCTAAACCCATCAGATGCCTCCGAGACGCGACCCCGGGTTTGTTTTCCCGCCAGAGATCACCCAGTGGATTCAGCAGCAGAACACTTTGATCCAAACATTGGTGCAGAATCAAGGCAACAACAACAACAACCCACCGCCACCACCACCACCTGCGGATCACTTGACACGTTTCTTAAGGCTGAACCCGCCAGTGTTTTCCAGTAGCACCGAGCCGATAGTAGCGTATGATTGGCTCCGTAAGGTAGGAAGGGAGTTGACCACCGCAGGATGTACAGATGGAGAGAAGGTGAAGTTTGCTGCACACCAACTTGAAGGACCAAAGCAGCATGGTGGGAGAATTTTACAGCCACTTACCCTGTAGACACCGCCACATGGGATCAGTTTCAAAGAAGCTTTACGACCGCCCATGTCTCGGCAGGAGCTATGGCCATGAAGAAGCGTGAGTTTCGCAATTTACGCTAAGGAGGAAGGATCATGGCGAAGATGTGGATGATTTTAGTAAGTTAGCACGTTATGCCCCGGATGACGTTGCTACGGATGCAGCTAAGCAGTGAGAAGTTTCGAAGGACTGAATGATGAGTTAAGCATGCAGTTGATGGTAGCAAGTTTCAATAACTACCAGGAGTTGGTAGACCGGGCCCTCATGATTGAAGGAAAGCAACAAGAAATTGAGAATCGTAAGAGGAAGTATGGGCAGGGGAAGTATAACTCGAGCCCAAAGAAGCCCGTTATACCCCTAAACAGGAGTTCAGTTTCAGCATACCCACGGAGGAAGTAATTCGCACAACCATAATGGCACCAAGAATGGGAACGGGAATGGAGGAAGCAATGGACAGAACCGCACCACACCATCAACCCCAACCAAGGTAGACCTGAGCCACATCACTTGCTTTAAGTGCCGCAAGACTGGGCATTACGCCAACAAATGTCCAAAAGGCCAGAATGGAAATGGCAATGGAAACTTTGGAAAGAAGCCCAACCCTTTCAACAGGGGACAGGTGAACCACATTGATGTGGAGGAGGTTGAAGATCAGCCCGATGCATTAATCGGTAAGTTTTTGGTTAAGTCATTTACTGCACTAGTTCTTTTCGATACCGGTGCATCGCATTCATACATATCAAGGGGATTCGTAGAGAAGTATAGTCTACCTACTCGGATTCTTAAAACCCCTTTGCTAGTAAGCTCACCAGGAGCGGAATATATGACCAGACAAGGATGTTTTCAAGTACCATTAAGTATAGGAAGGCATGTGTTCCCGACGGATTTGATCATTTTGGAATCCCAAGGATTGGATGTGATTCTCGGTATGGATTGGTTGTCGATGTATGGAGGGAACATCGATTGCGCAAGTAAGACGATTTTGCTCACAACACCAGAAGGAAGAAGGATTAAGTATGTATCACGGCATGAGCCGAGGAGAGCTCATGTAAATTGCTTACCAGGAGTTGTGCAGGAAGAAGTGCCAGTAGTGAAGGATTTCCCTGATGTATTTCCTGAGGAATTGCCAGGAATGCCACCGGATAGAGACATTGAGTTTTTGATTGAGCTGTTGCCAGGAACAGGCCCAATATCGGCGACCATACAGATGCCCGCATGTGATTTTGGCGGAAATCAAGAAGCAGATTAAGGAGCTATTGGATAAAGGTTATATAGGCCCAAGTTCTTCACCTTGGGGATCACCCGTGCTTTTAGTGGAGAAGAAGGATGGATCGTTAAGGATGGTTGTAGACTATCGTGGTTTAAATGAAGTAACGATCAAGAACAAGTACCCACTACCAATGATAAATGATCTGTTTGATCGTTTGCAAGGAGCTAAAGTATTTTCCAAGATCGATTTGCGATCAGGGTACCATCAGTTGAAGATTCGAGAGCAGGACATACCTAAGACAGCATTTACCACGAGATATGGATCAGCATGAGTACATCGTTATGTCATTTGGACTGACTAACGCACCTGCCTATTTCATGAACCTGATGAACAAAGTATTTATGGAGTTTTTGGATAAGTTCGTCGTGGTGTTCATAGATGATATTTTGATTTTCTCGAAGAATGAAGAGGAACACAAGGAATATTTGCGATTGGTTTTGGAGAAACTGAGGGAACATCAATTATATGCCAAGTTCAGCAAATGTGAGTTTTGGCTAAAGGAAGTTGGATTTCTTGGACATGTTATATCCGGAGAAGGGATAGCAGTTGACCCCACAAAGGTTGAGACCGTAACCAAATGGGAAGCACCAACGACAGTTGGAGAGATCCGGAGTTTCCTTGGACTCGCAGGATACTACCAAGATTCATTGAAAATTTCTCAAGGATTGCAAAGCCTATGACATGTAATTGTTGAAGAAGGATACCAAGTTCATATGGACTGAGTATTGTGAGGCAAGTTTTCAGGAGTTGAAGAAAAGATTGGTTACCTCACCAAAGGTTAATTTTGCCAGATCGGACTCAAGGATTATGAGGGTGTATTGCGGCGCTTCACGTCGAGGACTTGGAGCAAGTGCTTATGCAGGAAGGAAGAGTTGTTTCAGATGCTTCACGACAGCTTAAGCCTCATGAGTTGAATTATGCCACACATGATTTGGAGTTAGCAGCCGTTGTGCATGCATTGAAGACATGGAGACATTTTCTCATTGGAAATCATTGTGAAGTGTACACGGATCACAAGAGTTTGAAGTACATCTTCACGCAGAAGGAAATAAATCTCAGACAGAGGAGATGGCTGGAGCTTATTAAGGATTATGATATGAGATTGCATTATCACCCCGGGAAGGCTAACGTTGTAGCAGACGCATTGAGCCGTAAGAGCCACGTCAATACCCTAGTGATGGGAGGAATACCCAAGGAGTTAGCCGAGGACCTTCGAGAGCTATGTTTAGAAATAGTTCCGAGAGGCTTTGTGGCAGCATTGGAGATTCAATCTACATTGATGGACAAAATCAGAGAAGCTCAAAAGGCAGATAAGGAAGTTGCCTCTATAAAGGAGAAAATGAGCGAAGGAAAAGCTAAGGGATTTCGTGAGGATGAGCACGATACCCTATGGTTTGAGGACCGTGTGTATGTGCCAAATGACCCGGAGATCAGGAAGTTGATTCTGCAAGAGGCACATGATTCACCATATTCGATTCACCCAGGAAATACCAAGACGTATTTGGATTTGAAGAATACTTTCTGGTGGACCGGAATGAAGAAAGATATTGCAGAGTATGTAGCAGTTTGCGATGTATGTCAGAGAGTGAAGGCGGAACACCAGAAGCCAGCAGGATTGTTACAACCATTGTCAATACCCGAATGGAAGTGGGATAAACTAGGCATGGATTTCATCACAGGTTTGCCAAAGACTCGTTCAGGATATGACTCGATTTGGGTTATAGTCGACCGCTTGACAAAGGTAGCTCATTTCATTCCAGTCAAGACTACCTATAGCAGTGCTAAGTTGGCAAAGATATACATGACCAGAATTGTGTGTTTACACGGAGTTCCGAGGAGTATCGTATCAGATAGAGGAACCCAATTTACCTCAAAGTTTTGGAATCAGTTGCACGAAACATTGGGAACTAGGCTGGAATTCAGTACAGCTTTTCACCCGCAGACAGATGGACAGACTGAGAGAGTCAATCAGATTTTGGAGGATATGCTGAGAGCTTGTGCACTAGATTATGGATCTAGTTGGGATGATAATTTGCCGTATGCAGAGTTTTCCTATAACAACAGTTACCAAACCAGCTTGAAGATGGCACCTTTCGAGGCTTTGTACGGAAGGAGGTGCAGACATCAAGTATCATGGGACGAAGCTGGAGACCGTCGATTGTTTGGACCAGATTTGATTAAGGAGTCCGAACAGAAGGTTAAATTGATTCGCGATAGGCTCAAGGTAGCCCGATCCTGCATGTAAAAGCTATGCGGATTCAAAATGCAAGGCGACAGAATATGAAGTTGGAGACAAAGTTTATCTTAGAGTATCCCCGCTTCGAGGAGTTAAGCGTTTTGGAGTTAAAGGAAAATTAGCACCACGTTTCGTTGGACCTTATAAGATTTTGCAATGCATGGGAGAAGTTGCTTATAAACTGGAATTGCCAGAGGGACTGTCCGGAGTTCATGATGTATTCCATGTTTCTCAGCTGAAGAAATGTCACGCCAAAATGGCGGAAGTACCGCTAAGAGATACAGTGCCACTTGAAGCAATTCAGTTGCAGGATGATTTGACATATGAGGAGAAACCAGTCAACATTCTCGATTATGCCAGCAGAGTTACTCGCAGCAAGGTTATCAAGTTCTGCAAAGTTCAGTGGAGCCACCACACAGAGGATGAAGCCACCTGGGAAAGAGAAGAGGATTTACTCAAGGATCACCCTCACCTATTTTCTAGCCAACCCGAATCTCGAGGGCGAGATTCATCTTAAGGGGGGTAGGTTTGTAACATCCCAAATTTTTAATTTGGAATGTTATACATTAAGTCATCATGCATTTCATATTTTCTTGCATTTTGCCAATCCTAAAAAATTTCACGCAACTCAAGGACCCTCGGAGAGAGTTGGAGATTTCATTATTTTCATATTTGAGCTTTCTCAAATTTTGAAAATAGGATCATTCGGATTTATTTATTTTTGTCTTCAAATATTTTCCCAATATCAAAAATAAGAGAGGGAATAATATGACTTTCCCAATATTTAGGAAAAATGAAGATTTAATAAATAAATCAAATTTTGGATTTTTCGGAGCTTATTTACCTTAGGGAAAAATGCGTGTTTTCAAAAATTTGCATTTTGGCCCCGGGTAAAAGTTCATTTTGTTCGACTCATTTTTATGAGTCGGGGAAAATTAACTTTGTAAAATTTGGAGTTCGTTTAGATTTTTTTTATTCGTTTTTCTGCGCGAGATTTTATTTTAAAAAATATATATATGTCATACTCGCCTGGGCTAAGGGCCCAAATTGCCCAGCTCCTCTCCCTCACAGCCCGAAGGCAGCCTCGCCTGGCCGCCGCCCGGGAGTCCGAGGAGGACTCCTCCTCCTCCTCTCCTCCCTTGCTTGCCCCTCCCCAAGCAACCTCCCCCCTCCTATTTATACTCGCCCACCCCCTCTCCTCCCCAACCCAGCGCGCCCGCTTCTAACCAGTAGCCGCCGCCCATAGTCGCCGCCGCCGTGCCCCGCCCGCCCGGTGGCGCCGGTGCCCGCCGCCCCTTTAGTCGCCGACCCGGAGCCCGTCTGCCCATTGGCGACCTCGCCGGGGGTAGCCGCCGCGCCACCCTCCCCGGTTCGGCTTTTTTTAAACCGTTTCGGTTTTCTTTTCCGTTGTTCGGTTTTTATTAAAAAACCCTAGATCGGTTTTATTTTTTTTCGGTTTTGTTGTTTAGCGAACGTTCACCGATCCGTTCGTTTTAACGAACGTGTTCACCGGTTAGTTTCTGTTAACGAACGTCCGTTCGTTTAACCGTTCGTCGTTTTTCTTTTAATCGGATTTAATCCGTTATTTTCCGATCTCGATTTCAGATCCAATCTTCGTTCTAGTTTATTTTCTCGCCGTTTATCGGAATCAGGTGATTCAAGCGCCGAGTTTCACATTCTAAACCGCCGTTCAACTAATCAACTTAAACAAAGTTTTGCTACTGAAAAATTTGACCTAGTTTCAATTGCTAGAACTGAGCTGTTTTCTTCCTCGGATGTTTTCCGTTGTTTTGTTTGATTCGCTTTCTTTTGCAACCAGGGTTCTTAAGTTGAACAATCTGGTCATATCTTTTATTTTATATTTAACCGTGCATTAGATGAGTACTTATTGTATGCTTGTTGTTTGTCTGCGATTAGATCACCCGGAGTGCGCCGCTTGTTACTTCGAGTCTCTAGGTTTCGCGGATCGTCAGCAAGGCAAGTAACACTTGATCATACCTTTTCCACTACCCAGTTTTATGCATTAGATCTATTCCTCAAACACTTGCATGATTAGGATCTAATTAATTTATGGGTTTTGGGAAGCAGTTGAGGTAGTACCTATTACCTGTTTTACTTATGAAACCTTGGGAGTTACTTCTACGTTTGCTTATTATGCCATGCTATGCTAGTAGACGTAGATTGGGTGAGTGATATCCATGACAGATGTGAGATTGTTAATTTAATGGTTTATTTAAGGTGGCAACTTAAACACACATCCTGGGTGGATTGAGGCACCGTTTCTATCAGACTTGCCTATTTTTCTTCGGACCGCCACCCAGGCTCAAAGGGATCATAAGATCATTCATGCTAGTAACTTCCGTGTGCAGCCACAAGCCATTATGGGCTCTTGCATAGTTGACTAAGTTGTGCGAACTCTTATGGGTAGACTAGCAGATGTAGGGGAAAGTAGGTGTACCGGTCTACCCACAAGTAAGGTGCTAGCGCTTCTGAAAGACTGTGTCTCGGTCATCCGTCTCTCAAACACCATGTAGTGCGAGAAACCAAACGGAGGCAATCGAGTCTTGTGGGGAAAAGTGTGCAAACCTCTGCAGAGTGTATAAACTAATCATGATTAGTCGTGTCCCCGGTTATGGACATCTTGAGTATCTAGTACTTGAATATCATGTGAATCTCAACATGTTACTCTAATTAATATTGTTGGGTTTTTAATGAGTACTTTTAATTGGGATTGAGGATGTCATGTCAACCATTCTCAATGTTTAACAACCACCATGATAGTTAAACAAAATTTATTCCTTTGTAGTAGGGAAAAACTGGCTTTATGCAAAACTGTAACCGTAGAGCTTTACCACCAGCCATATATGCATGTAGTATAGGCTTATTCCTTCAATTACTCTCTATGTGTTACATTGCCAGCATATTCCATGTGCTGACCCGTTCTCGGGCTGCAACTTTCATGTTGCAGACTTTTCAGACGACGAGTAAGGTGTTTTAGGTCGTGGTTCTGTACTCAGTGATGCCGGTGGAGTTGATGGACTCACTTATCTTCCAAGTCTTCCGCTGTTATCGTTATTAGATGGCCTTAAGCCATATTTATTGTAATAAGTCCTCTTTTGGACCACGATGTAATAAGTGTGTGATTGCTACTCTGTTATAAATCCTTCGAAGTACTGTGTGGTGTCAGCATTACTGATCCAGGGATGACGCCTGAGCACAGAGACTTGATCCATTCGGGTCGGGTCGCTACAACATCACTTCTGCCATGGGAGCGGCCGCCTCCACAGCCATGACCTGAGGTCCTGCCGGAGTCGGTTGCCCCATGGCAGGATCGGCATCCGTAGCAACATCTTCGCCGGCGGCTCCTGGGAGCTCGGTGGGGAAGTACTTGCCGGGGCCTAGCTTCCTCCGCTTGTTCTGCCTGGTCGATGGTTCAATGGACGGCTGGGTTAACTGAAGCACAAAAGTACCTGGTTCCACAGGCAGCTTGAGGGCAGCGCGCTTTGACAGGTAATCGGTGATGTCCTTCTCCGCCCGAGGGACATGCTCCGCTTGTATACCGTCAAAGCATTCCTCCAGTTTCCTCACCTCATCTACGTAAGCTTCCATCAACGGGCTTTGATATTTTTTGTTGATCTGCCTGACAACAAGCTGTGAGTCGCCCCTGACGATGAGCTTTTTAACCTCGAGGTCCACCACGATCCTGAGACCGGCAAGCAAGCCCTCATACTCGGCGGTGTTGTTGGTCGACATCTCCCGGGGGAAGTTCATCTGGACGACGTACTTGAGGTGCTCTCCGGTGGGTGCGACAAGCAGCACACCAGCGCCGTCACCTTGCAGCGAGAAGGCACCATCAAAGTACATGATCCAGTTGCGACTCGTTTCCTTGCCGGGGAGAGTGGTCTCTCATACCTCTTCGTCGGGCGTCGAGGTCCATTCTCCAACAAACTCCGCCAAGACTCTGCTCTGAATCGTCGAGGTACTTTCGAACTTTAAACCGAAGCTTAACAGCTCCAAGGCCCATTCCACAATCCTCCCCGTTGCATCTGGGTTATGCAGTATCCATTGCAATGGGAGGTGGGTGACCACCGTGATCTGCTTCCTCGAAGCCATAAGGAGGCTAAAGAGCAGTTTTTTCACACCTGAGTACCTCGACCTAGCCCCCTGCAAAAGGGAGCTGACAAAGTAAAATGGGTGTTGCACCATTTTCTTCTTCTGCGCTTCTTCACCTGGTCGCATGGGTCCCGTCGCACGGGCGCCAGTCTTGCCGGTGTCAAACCCTGCCGGGGCTGAGCACTGCCGAGGAGGGTTCCAGCCCGCCAACCGTCGACTCTGCCACTGCTACTGTCTCCTCATCAACCTCTCTCTGCGCCACTAGTGCGGCACTAACCACCTGATCCGTTGCCGCTAGATAAAGCAGCAACGGTTCTTGTGGTTTGGGCGCAACTAGCACTGGTGTAGAGGAGAGGTACTTCTTCAAATCTTGTAGCGCCGCCTCGGCCTCCGGGGTCCACTCCATCTGCCCTGCTTTCTTTAAGATCTTGAAAAAAGGAAGGGCGCGCTCTGCGGACTTGGAGATGAACCGGCTCATGGTAGCAACGCAGCCAGTGAGCCGACACACGTCCTTGATCCGTTTTGGTGCCTCAATCTGCTCGATAGCCTTGATCTTATCTGGGTTTCCTTCAAAACACAGCCTCCATTTCCCATTTGCCTTGCGCACCACTACCGGATTGGCCAACCACGTTGGGTGGATTACTCCTCTCACCAAGCCTGCCGCCTCTAGCTTTCTGTCGGATTTCGGGTTCCGGCAGACCCTTGAGGTTTGAACACTGGGGTGCGCGCGGAGATCTTTCCCCTACCAGCTCACGGGTGAATGGTTAGCGAGGGATCTAAACTAAGAGGAAGAACACACAAGCGACACGAGGTTTATACTAGTTGGGGCCACCATTGTGGTGTAATACCCTACTCTAGTTTGTGGTGTGGTGGATTGCCTCAGGGGCTGAAGATGAACAGTACAAAGGAAGAACAGCCTCGCGAGGGGCTGTTCTTGAGCTGATGCGATGAACTGCTTGGGTGAGTTCGATCGCCTCTCTCTCTCTCTCTCTCTCTCTCTCTCTCTCTGGTGAATCTCTCTCTCTGTTCTCCCCGGTTCCCCTCGGTCCTCACTTTGTTTGGTGGCTAGTCCTATATATGGAGGGAGGCCCTGGGCCTCTTCCCAAATAATGAGCGGGAAGGGCGCCAACAATTGGCCATTTTGAAGGGGAACATCTAGTACACTTATCCTGACTAAAGTTGGTCTTGGCTGCCAAAGGCTCGACGGTGGCCGCCGTCTGGGCTCCACGATGACCTCCTTCCTGCCACTCTGCTGGTGTTGGTCTTGTTGCACCGAAGCGGTAACCTTTGCCTGATGCCTTGGCCTGTGCTTGCCTCCTTTGCACCAAAGGGGAAACGAGGAAACTGCGCAGGATGGCGCCCGCCTGGTCTTGATCGTCATGGCTTGCGTCACGGGGCACCCTCGTGAGGTACCCTGCCTTGATCTCTCTGCCTCCTCGCGAGCCTGCCTGACAAGGATGCTCCTGAGGAAGGTTCCTGTCGTCCGCCCCGCGAGGCTTGGCCCCTCGCGAGGGTCTTGAGCTTGAGCTAATGAAGCTTGGGCCGCGCTGGGCCCCCACTTGAGCCACGCCGCAGGTAGGCAAGTCTGGGGACCCCCGTTCCCAGAACGCCGACACTTTCTAATTTCCTCTGTGATGAACTTCTGGCTCTCCAGAGCTTGCTTCCTGACCTTCTGCTTGACGGGCCGCGCATGAGGACAGACAGCAAGGTGGTGCTCAATCACCTCCCCCAGGAACGCCGGATGTCGGAGGCTTGCCATGCAAGCACATCAACATTCGCCCGCAGGAAGGCGGCAGGCTCGCTTTCCTATTTGCCGTCGAGGGTGGAGCTTATGTTAAAACTCCCCTGTGCCGTCCTCCTTGACGGGCACCTTCTTGGTCTCTGGTGGCGTGGCTCTGGACTTCTTGCTCTTGCCGGCGGAGCTCTCTGGCACGTCCTCAACGGGAGCGCAACACCCCGAAGAGGTGCGCTTGCCGGAGTGGGTGTTAGGAGTCTCGCATGTCTTCTCCCCCCCCCCCCCCGGGGGGGCTCCGTCGGTAGGAGCATGTACCTTAGCGGTAGCTGCTGCAACTGCTTCCCGGTAGAGTTGGTCAGCGTAGATCAACACATCTTTCTTGTCGGAGGGGACGGTGATGATGTTCATCGTCCCGAGCATCTTCAGCATGTTGTAGGCGTAGTGTGAAGCTACCATGAACTTGGCCAGTGTCGGGCGGCCGAGGATCCCGTTGTAAGGCAAGGGGATCTTGGCTACATCAAAAACAATCCTCTCGGTCCTGTGGTTAAGCTCACCTCTGAATGTCACGGGCAGTGTGATCTTTCACTTTGGCTGGCTCCTCCCAGGGTTAACCACAACGGGCCCGTCTCCTCGAGGTCTCCATCAGGGATCTGCAGCCTTTTAACCACAATGGGCGAGATCAAGTTCAGGCTGGCCCCGCCATCAACCAACATCTTTGTCACCTTGAGGTTGCGGATTGTTGGTGAAACCAACAATGGCAAGCACCCGACCACAGTGGTGCGGTTAGGGTGGTCCTCGGTGTCGAAGATGATGGGCGTGCTGGACCATTCAGCGGCTTCCGTGCGTCAAAGGATGGCTCCACCGCTGTGATCTCACGCACCCACTGCTTGAGTTGGCGGTGGGATGTGTGCAGTGAGGCACCGCCATCGACGCACATGGCCTCTGTGGCTTTCTGAAACTCGTGGTCGCCAGACTCGTCGTCCTCGTCATGATCATCGTCTTCCTGCTTCTTGTCGCGGCCCCGGGCGGGCCTCTCTTGCTGTCTCTCCTTGCCACCGCACCCTTCTTGGCCGCCGCGTTTCTTGTCGGATCCTTCGGCACCATCTGGGCCTTTCTCCTTGTCCCGCCGCTCATACTCGGCTTTCTGCTTCTCGGCGAGCAGCTCTACCTGCCGGCAGTTTTGGAGGTCGTCGCCCTTGGTGCGGCGCATCTTGCAGTACTGCTTGTCGGAGCCCCCTGGCTTGTCGGCAACTGCCAATGCCCGATAAGCGCTGCACCCGGCAATCTCTTTGCCAGGGTCGCTTGCCTTGGTCTTCTTGGTGGTACCGGTGTCGTCGGATCCCTCAACGGCAAGCACGGCCTTGCCCTTGCGCTTCCTATTATTGCGTCAGCCTTTCTTTGCTGGGGTGGCGGTATCGCCAGTGGAATCGGTTTCCGCACCGGCATCTTTGCCGGGGTACTTCCTCCCTTCCTCGGCACGAGCGCGCCGATCGGCCAGAACATAGAGCTCGGCCACATCCTTGACCTTGTTCATCGCCAGCTCTTCACGCATCTTGCAATTGCGTACGTTTTGATGGAATGCACTGATCACAGCAGCGGGATGAACATCGGGGATGTTGTACTGCACCCGGCTAAACCTTTGGATGTACTTGTGCAGGTTTTCTCCTTCCTTCTGGGGGATGATGTGTAAATCACTCGCCTGGCCATGAGCTTGGTGACCTTCGGTGAAGGCGCCAACAAACTCATGGAACAGATCCGCCAAAGAAGAGATGGAATCCACCGGCAAGTGCATCAACCATGACATAACATTAGGCTTGAGTGCCAACGGGAAGTAGTTGGCAAGCACCTTGTCGTTGCAGGCCCGGCAGCTTGCATCGCGATGGTGTAAATGCTGAGGAACTCCGGACGGTGAGTCTTGCGCTTGTATTTCTCACCAACGCCGGGTTTGAGCGTGCGGTGGGAGGGCCACCTTTGGAACTGCCGCAGCTCATGGGTGAAGGCCGGACAACCCACCTCGTAAGGTAGGCCACCGTAGCCTCCGGTCTTTGGGTGGTCCGTGGCGAGCCTTGCTCGCTGTCCGATCGATGGCGCTACGTCACGCCGGGCGCTCGATCGTAGTTCGAGCGTCCTCGTGAGCCCGCTCCCGAAGGACTTGGCGCTGATTGCGGTTGGTCCGCGGGTCGGACGATGCGATGGAGATATCATCTCGAGCGTCGCCGTGACGGGCCGACGCCCGGGGCGGTCGGGATGGATGTGGGGAGTACACTGTGGCCGCGTCGCCTCCGGCGTGGCCTCCGCTAGCAGGTGGCAGCCCGGCGGAGCGACAGCCGACGGGTTCCGCCGGCCTCAGCCTGTCGTCATTGGCGATGCCGACGAGGCTCCGGACGGTGGCCCTCCATTCGTCGAGCTGTTTTTTGCCTATTTAAGTATTTCGAAGAAAAGGAATATCAAACGGAGTCCAAACGGAATGAAACCTTCGGGAACGTGATTTTCTCGCCGAACGTGATCAAGAGAACTTGGAGTGCAAGTCAAGAAGCAACCAGAGCGTCCACGAGATACGAGGGCGCGCCCCCTGTCTCGTGGGCCCCTCGGGCGGCCACCGACGTACTTCTTCTTCCTATATATACCTATGTACCTCGAAAACATCCAGGGGCACCACGAAACACAATTTCCACCACCGTAACCTTCTGTATCCGTGAGATCCCATCTTGGAGCCTTCGCCGGCACTCTGCCGGAGGGGGAATCAAGCATGGGGGGGCTCTACATCAACATTCTTGCCCCTCCGATGAGTTGTGAGTAGTTTACCACAGACCTACGGGTCCATAGTTATTAGCTAGATGGCTTCTTCTCTCTTTTTGGATCTCAATACAGTGTTCTCCCCCTCTCTTGTGGAGATCTATTCGATGTAATCTCTTTTTGCGGTGTGTTTGTCGAGATCCGATGAATTTTGGGTTTATGATCAAGTTTATCTATGAATAATATTTGAATCTTCTCTGAATTCTTTTTATGTATGATTGAGTTATCTTTGCAAGTCTCTTCGAATTATCGATTTAGTTTGGCCTACTAGATTGATCTTGCTTGCCATGGGAGAAGTGCTTAGCTTTGGGTACAATCTTGCGGTGTCCTTACCCCGATGTAAAGGGTTGCAAGGCACGTGATTGTATTGTTTCCATCGAGGATAACAAGATGGGGTTTATATCATATTGCATGAGTTTATCCCTCTACATCATGTCATCTTGCTTAATGCGTTACTCTGTTCTTATGGACTTAATACTCTAGATGCATGCTGGATAGCAGTCGATGTGTGGAGTAATAGTAGTAGATGCAGGCTGGAGTCGGTCTACTTGTTATGGACGTGATGCCTATATACATGATCATGCCTAGATAATCTCATAACTATGCGCTTTTCTATCAATTGCTCGACAGTAATTTGTTCACCCACCGTAATACTTATGCTATCTCGAGAGAAGCCACTAGTGAAACCTATGGCCCCCGGGTCTGTCTCTTATCATATTTGCTTTCAATCTACTTTTATTTGCATCTTTACTTTTTGCATCTATATCATAAAATACCAAAAATATATTTATCTTATCATAATATCTTTATTAGATCTCACTTTCGCAAGTGGCTGTGAAGGGATTGACAACCCCTTTATTGCGTTGGTTGCGAGTTCTCAGTTTGTTTGTGCAGGTGCGTGGGACTTTTGAGGAGCCTCCCTCTTGGATTGATACCTTGGTTCTCAAAACTGAGGGAAATACTTACGCTACACTTTGCTGCATCACCCTCTCCTCTTCGAGGAAAACCAACGCAAGCTCAAGACGTAGCAAGAAGGATTTCTGGCGCCGTTGCCGGGGAGGTCTTTGCTCAAGTCAAGACATACCAAGTACCCATCGCAAACCTATCTCCCTTGCATTTACATTATTTGCCATTTGCCTCTCATTTTCCTCTCCCCCACTTCACCCTTGCCGTTTTATTCGCCCTCTCTTTCCCAATCTCCTCCTCTCTTTTTGCTTGCCGTTTTTCTGTTTGCTTGTGTGTTGGATTACTTGTTGCCATGGAGCAAGATAATACCAAATTGTGTGACTTCTCGAATACGAATAATAATGATTTCCTTAGTACTCCGATTGCTCCTCTTAATAATGATGAGTCTTGTGAATTCAATACCGCCTTGCTAAATCTTGTTATGAAAGATCAATTCGCCGGCCTTCCTAGCGGAGATACCGCTACTCATCTAAACAACTTTGTTGATTTGTGTGATATGCAAAAGAAGAAAGATACGGATAACAATGTTGTCAAATTGAAGTTATTTCCGTTTTCACTTAGAGATCATGCTAAAGTTTGGTTCTCGCCTTTGCCTAAAAATAGTATTGATTCTTGGAACAAGTGCAAAGATGCTTTTATCTCTAAGTATTTTCCTCCCGCTAAGATCATCACTCTTAGGAACGATATTATGAATTTTAAACAACTTGATCATGAGCATGTTGCCCATTCTTGGCAAAGAATAAAATTGATGCTTCGTAATTGCCCTACTCATGGTTTGAATTTATGGATGATCATACAAAAATTTTATGCCGGTTTGAACTTTGCTTCTAGAAATCTCTTAGATTCGGCCGCGGGAGGCACCTTTATGGAAATCACGTAGGAGATGCTACAAAGTTACTTGATAATATTATGGCTAATTATTCTCAATGGCACACCGAAAGATCTTCTAGTAAAAAAGTGCATGATAAAGAAGAAATCAATGTTTTGAGTGGAAAGATGGATGAACTTATGAAGATGTTTGCTACTAAAAATACTCCTCTTGATCCCAATGATATGCCTTTGTCTTCCTTGATTGAGAATAATAATGAATCTATGGATGTGAATTTTGTTGGTAGGAATAGTTTTGGAAACAATGCTTATAGAGGAAATTTTAATGCTAGACCGTTCCCTAGTAATTCCTCTAATATTATGGAAATTACTACAATAATTCTTATGGTAATTTTAATAAGATGCCCTCTGATTTTGAGAATAGCGTGAAAGAATTTATGATCTCTCAAAAGAATTTTAATGCTATGCTTGAAGAAAAATTGCTCAAAGTTGATGATTTGGCTAGGCACGTAGATAGACTTTCACTTGATGTTAATTCTCTTAAACTTGGATCTTCTTCTCCTAAGCGTGATATCAATGAGTCTCTCAAAGTAATGAGAATTTCCATTGACGAGTGCAAGGAAAGAACCGCTAGATTGCGTGCTAAGAAAGAAAGCTTTATAAAAGCGTGTTCGTCTAGTTTCCGTGAAAATAATGATGAGGATCTTAAAGTTATTGATGCGTCTCCGATTAGATCTATGTTTTTCAATATGAATTTTGATGATTACGGGACTGATGATGAATCAACTTTGTATAGAAGGCGTCCCAAGAATTCAGAGTCTTTAGATCTTAATGATAAATTTGGTAGAAGTGAGATTGGAGAATCCTCAACTTCTAATAATGTTGAACCTACTATCTCGGACTTCAAGGAATTTAATTATGATAATTGCTCTTTAAAAGGTTGTATTTCCTTGTTGCAAGCCGTTGTTAATGCTCCTCATGCTTATAGTCAAAATAAAGCTTTTACCAAGCATATTGTCGATGCCTTGATGCAATATTATGATGAAAAACTTAATTTGGAAGTTTCTATACCTAGAAAACTTAATGATGAGTGGGAACCTACTATAAAGATTAGAATTAAAGATTATGAGTGTTTTGCTTTGTGTGATTTGGGTGCTAGTGTTTCCACGATTCCGAAAACTTTATGTGATATTCTAGGTTTCCATGATCTTGATGATTGCTCGTTAAATTTGCACCTTGCAGATTCCACCATTAAAAAGCCTATGGGAAGGATCAATGATGTTCTTATTGTTTCAAATAGAAATTTGGTGCCCGTAGATTTTATCGTTCTTGATATAGATTGCTATCTTTCATGTCCTATTATTCTTGGTAGACCTTTCCTTAGAATGATTGGTGCGATTATTGATATGAAGGAAGGGAATATTAGATTCCAATTTCCCTTAAAGAAAGGCATGGAGCACTTTCCAAGAAAGAAAGTTATATTACCTTATCAATCTATCATGCGTGCTACTTATGAGTTTAGTGCCAAAGATGGCACTCGTTAGATCTATCCTCGCTTATATGCCTAGCTAGGGGCGTTAAACGATAGCGCTAGTTGGGAGGCAACCCAATTTTATTTATATTTTTTTTGTTTTTATTTCTGTTTAGGAATAAATAATCCATCTAGCCTCTGTTTAGATTTTGTTTTATCTTTTAATTAGTGTTTGTGCCAAGTTAAACCTATTGGATCTTCTTGGATGATAGTTATTTGATCTTGCTGTAATTTCCAGAAACTTTGCGCTCAGTGCCCGAATTGTTAAAAATCACCAGAACGTGATAAAATAGTGATTCCAATTTCTGCTGATCATTAAACAAATTGTCTAGGTCATCTAATTTTGGTAGTTTTTTTGGAGTTCCAGAAGTTTGCGTTAGTTACAGATTACTACAGACTGTTCTGTTTTTGACAGATTCTGTTTTTCGTGTGTTGTTTGCTTATTTTGATGAATCTATGGCCAATAAAATAGTTTATAATCCATAGAGAAGTTGGAATACAGTAGGTTTAACACCAATATAAATAAAGAATGAGTTCATTACAGTACCTTAAAGTAGTCTTTTGTTTTCTTTCTCTAACGGAGCTCACGAGATTTCTATTGAGTTTTGTGTTGTGAAGTTTTCAAGTTTTGGGTAAAGCTTTTATGGACTATGGAATAAAGGGTGGCAAGAGCCTAAGCTTGGGGATGCCCATGGCACCCCAATATATTCAAGAATAGCCAAAAGCCTAAGCTTGGTGGCGGGGCATCCCCTCTTTCGTCTTCGTTCATTGGTAACTTTACTTGGGGCTATATTTTTATTCACCACATGATAAGTGTTTTGCTTGGAGCGTCTTGTATTATTTGCGTCTTTGCTTGTTATTTTACCACAATAATCCTTTCTGTACACACCTTTTGAGAAAGCAATACATGAATTGGAATTTGATAGAATACTCTATGTGCTTCACTTATATCTTTTGAGCTTGATAGTTTTGCTCATAGTGCTTCACTTATATCTTTTGAGCGTGATAATTTTTGCTCTAGTGCTTCACTTAGATCTTTTAGAGCACGGTGGTATATTTGTTTTAAAGAAACTATTGATCTCTCATGCTTCACTTAAATTATTTTGGGAGTCGTTAATAAGCATGGTAATTTGCTTAATGTTAATATACTTGGTATTCAAGATATGTGAAACTTTCTTTTGAGTGCATTGAATACTAAGAAAAGTTTGATGCTTGATAATTGTTTTGAGATATGAAGATGGTGATATTAGAGTCATGCTAGTTGAGTATTTGTGAATTTAAAGAATACTTGTGTTGAAGTTTGCGATTCCCGTAGCATGCACGTATGGTGAACCGTTATGTGATGAACTCAGAGCATGATTTATTTATTGATTGTCTTCCTTATGAGTGGCGGTCGGGGACGAGCGATGGTCTTTTCCTACCAATCTATCCCCTAGGAGCATGTGCGTAATACTTTGCTTTGATAACTTCTATATTTTTGCAATAAGTATATGAGTTCTTTATGACTAATGTTGAGTCCATGGATTATACGCACTTTTTCCCATCCTTCCACCATTGCTAGCCTCTCTAATACCGTGCACTTTTCGCCGGAATCATACACCCACCATATATTTTCCTCAAAACAGCCACCATACCTACCTATTATGGCATTTCCATAGCCATTCTGAGATATATTGCCATGCAACTTTCCACCGTTCCGTTTACTATGACACGCTCCATCATTGTCATATTGCTAGCATGATCATGTAGTTGACATCGTATTTGTGGCAAAGCCACCGTTCATAATTCTTTCATACATGTCACTCATGTTTCATTTCATATCCCGCTACACCGCCGGAGGCATTCATATAGAGTCATATTTTGTTCTAAGTATCGAGTTGTAATTGTTGAGTTGTAAGTAAATAAAAGTGTGATGATCATCATTATTAGAGCATTGTCCCAGTGAGGAAAGGATGATGGAGACTATGATTCCCCCACAAGTTGGGATGAGACTCCAGACGAAAAAAAAGAGGCCATAAAAAAATAGAAAAGGCCCAAAGAAAAAAAAGAGAAAGAAATAAAATAAAAATGAGAGAAAAAGAGAAAAGGGGCAATGTTACTATCCTTTTACCACACTTGTGCTTCAAAGTAGCACCAAGATCTTCATGATAGAGAGTCTCTCATTTTGTCACTTTCATATACTAGTGGGAATTTTTCATTATAGAACTTGGCTTGTATATTCCAATGATGGGCTTCCTCAAATGCCCTAGGTCTTCGTGAGCAAGCGAGTTGGATGCACACCCACTTAGTTTCTTTTGTTGAGCTTTCATACACGTATAGCTCTAGTGCATCCGTTGCATGGCAATCCCTACTCACTCACATTGATATCTATTGATGGGCATCTCCATAGCCCATTGATACGCCTAGTTGATGTGAGACTATCGTCCCTCTTTTTTCTTCTCCACAACCACCATTCTATTCCACATATAGTGCTATATCCATGGCTCACGCTCATGTATTGCGTGAAGATTGAAAAAGTTTTGAAAATGTTAAAGTATGAAACAATTGCTTGGCTTGTCATCGGGTTGTGCACGATTTAAATATTTTGTGTGGGAAGATGGAGCATAGCCGCACTATATGATTTTGTAGGGATAACTTTCTTTGGCCATGTTATTTTGAGAAGACATAATTGCTTAGTTAGTATACTTGAAGTATTATTATTTTTATGTCAATATGAACTTTTGTCTTGAATCTTTCGGATCTGAATATTCATACCACAATTAAGAGGATTTACATTGAAATTATGCTAAAGTATCACTCCGCATCAAAAAAAATCTTTTTATCATTTACCTACTCGAGGATGAGCAGGAATTAAGCTTGGGGATGCCTGATACGTCTCCAACGTATCTATAATTTTTGATTGCTCCATGATACTTTATCTACTGTTTTAGGATTTATTGGGCTTTATTTTCCACTTTTATATTACTTTTGGGACTAACCTATTAACCGGAGGCCCAGCCTAGAATTGCTGTTTTTTGCCTATTTCAGTATTTCGAAGAAAAGGAATATCAAACGAGTCCAAACGGAATGAAACCTTCGGGAACGTGATTTTATTGCCGAACGTGATCCAGAGAACTTGGAGTGCAAGTGAAGAAGCAACCGGAGCCTCCACGAGATAGGAGGGCGTCCCCCTATAGGGCGCGCCCCCTGTCTCGTGGGCCCCTCGGGCAGCCACCGGCGTACTTCTTCTTCCTATATATACCTACGTACCCCGAAAACATCCAAGGGCACCACGAAACATAATTTCCACCATCGTAACCTTCTCAGATCCATGAGATCCCATCTTGGAGCCTTCACGGCACTCTGCCGGAGGGGGAATCAAGCACGGGGGGCCTCTACATCAACATCATTGCCCCTCCGATGAGTTGTGAGTAGTTTACCACAGACCTACGGGTCCATAGTTATTAGCTAGATGGCTTCTTCTCTCTTTTTGGATCTCAATACAATGTTCTCGCCCTCTCTTGTGGAGATCTATTCGATGTAATCTCTTTTTGCGGTGTGTTTGTCGAGATCCGATGAATTGTGGGTTTATGATCAAGTTTATCTATGAATAATATTTGAATCTTCTCTGAATTCTTTTATGTATGATTGAGTTATCTTTGCAAGTCTCTTTGAATTATCGGTTTAGTTTGGCCTACTAGATTGATCTTTCTTGCCATGGGAGAAGTGGTTAGCTTTGGGTTCAATCTTGCGGTGCCCTTACCCAGTGACAGAAAGGGTTGCAAGGCACATATTGTATTGTTTCCATCGAGGATAACAAGATGGGGTTTATATCATATTGCATGAGTTTATCCCTCTACATCATGTCATCTTGCTTAATGCGTTACTTTGTTCTTATGGACTTTATACTCTAGATGCATGTTGTATAGCGGTCGATGTGTGGAGTAATAGTAGTAGATGCAGGCAGGAGTCGGTCTACTTGTTATGGACGTGATGCCTATATACATGATCATGCCTAGATAATCTCATAACTATGCGCTTTTCTATCAATTGCTCGACAGTAATTTGTTCACCCACCGTAATACTTATGCTATCTCGAGAGAAGCCACTAGTGAAACCTATGGCCCCCGGGTCTATCTCTTATCATATTTGCTTTCAATCTACTTTTATTTACATCTTTAATTTTTGCATCTATATCATAAAATACCAAAAATATATTTATCTTATCATACTATCTTTATTAGATCTCACTTTACAAGTGGCCGTGAAGGGATTGACAACCCCTTTATTGCGTTGGTTGCGAGTTCTCGCTTGTTTGTGTAGGTGCGTGGGACTTTTGAGGAGCCTCCTACTGGATTGATACCTTGGTTCTCAAAACTGAGGGAAATACTTACGCTACACTTTGCTGCATCACCCTCTCCTCTTGGAGGAAAACCAACGCAAGCTCAAGACGTAGCAGCGGGTCATCTCGTCGTCGCGCCTCCGTGAAGCGCGGGGAGGGGTCCGGCTAGGCTTGGGGCGTCGCCAAGGGCCTGCCTCCGCGGACTGCTGCAACACTGCTTTGGTTAGCTTTTTCTTTCTTTCTTGCATCGAAAAACGAAACCAGTATGGGCCTAGAGGGGCGTGTATCGAATTGTGGTTCTTTGGTTAATGCATTGTGCAAGTTGTTCCCATGTCGTGCTGTTATTTTGCGCAAAGATAACTTAGCCTGGCGTGTTTAGGAAACCCTTTCCCTCGCGTGGTGTCCGCGTTGCTCGGAAACTGCAAAAAAATCGTTAGGGGGTGTACCAAAGGATTTTCGGTCCACCCAAGCCTTGACTTGGCGCCTTGTATCGCGATACCCGAGGGGCACGGATTTAGGAGAGGTGTGCCAGCTTCCAGGGTCGAACGAGGGTGGCTCGCGAGAAGGCAAAGAGAAGAGAAATGCTCGCGAGGGCACCTGCCTAGCCCCCCTTGCGAGGTACGCGAGAGAAAGAACAAGAGCAAACTAGAGCCGAAAAAAGCGGTAAAAGGCTGGGGAACCAAATCAGCAACGAACACCAAGATCAACTCTGATTAAGGAAAATGAGCCAATTACGGAAAGCAAATGAAAAGCCGCGTCTGACACCTAATCTAGCCTTCAAGTCTTCTCACTAGCGCGGAGCTAAGTGTTGTCCACTAGGCGTGGGAGGGAGCCCCAGGGCCTGAGGCCGGCGCTCCTGAAACTCCGGGGCGTGTACAGCCCCAACTTATTATCACGTGAGAGTGTCACGGGCGGCGATTCTTCACAGGCACCGGGCCTTCTTCACGGGCTCTGGGCCTTTCTTCTCAGGCTCTGGGCCTTGCTTCATGGATAGAACTTCCGGAGGTGCTCGATGTTCCAGGCATTCTGGATGGTGTCCCATCCTGCATCTCCAGGCGCGCTGCACCCGTCCTGGAGACATGAACGACTCTGAATGGGCCCTCCCACATGGGCGAAAGCTTAGGCAGCCCTTCCCTGGAGAGGACCCGCCTCAGGAAGAGGTCGCCTACCTCGAACGTCCTGGAGCGAATGTTGCGGCAATGGTACTGCCGCAGAGCTTGTTGGTACCTTGCCGCCCTCAATGCAGCTTCACGACGGCGCTCCTCCCCCAGCACGAGATCCATCCCCCGCGTGGCGTCCTGCTGCGTTTTGTCGAACGCCAGGACCCGCGTGGAGCGACGCTTGACCTCGTGAGGAAGGACTGCCTCAGCTCCATAGACGAGGAAGAATGGAGTCTCGCTCGTTGGCTTGGTGGCAGTGGTACGAATGGACCATAGCACGGACTGGAGTTCGTCGTGCCAGCCCCTGCCGCAGGCCTCCAGCTTCTTCTTGAAGGTCCTGGTATTGAGGCCCCTTAAGACCTCAGTGTTGGCGCGTTCGGCCTGACCATTGCTCCTGGGGCGGGCCACCGAAGCGTAGCAAACCTGCATTCCAAGGTTATCACAATAGGTTTTGAAGAGGTTACTAGTAAACTGTGAGCCGTTATCTGTGATGATGCGGTTGGAAACCCTGAAGCGGCTCACGAGGCCCTTGATGAACTTGATAGCAGAGCCGGCTGGAATGGTACGGATGGCTTCCACTTCCGCCCACCTTGTGAACTTGTCGATGGCGACGTAGAGATAGTGGTATCCCCCTAGAGCTCGTGGGAACGGGCCCAAGATGTCCAGCCCCCAGACCGCGAATGGCCACATGAGCGGAATGGTTTGGAGGCCCTATGCAGGCTGATGGATCTGCTTGGCGTGGAATTGGCAAGCTTCACAAGACTTCACCAGCTCGGCGGCATTGTTGAGTGTTGTGGGCTAGTAGAATCCGCTGCGGAACACTTTGCCTATGAGGGTCCGCGACGATGAGTGATGTCCGCAGTCCCCGCCGTGTATGTCAATCAGCAGCTCCCTTCCTTGATCGCTGGAGATGCAACGCAGCGTGACGTCGTTCGGCCGTTTCCTGTACAACTCGCCGTCTTGAATGCAGTATGTTGTGGCCTGTCGGGCCACGCGCTCCGCGTCTTCTTCCTTCTCCGACAGCGTCCCGTGCATCAGATACTCCTTGAATTCCTTGGTCCAGCACTCCTCTTGGGGCTCGAGCGCCAAAAGCAGCCGAGCTCCTGAGGTTGGGCCGCAAGCTGGGGCTCCCGTGGCCGGGGGTTGTGGGAGCTCCTCCCGAGGCTGAGCCGTGCTTGACAGAGGTGGCATAGCCAATGGCTTGAAGAGCAGCTCTTCAAAGACGCCGGGCTCTTGCGGCTGCCGCTTGGATGCTCTCTTGGCGATGTCGTCGGCTTCCTTGTTGGTGCCCCTGGGCACGTGCTGCAGCTCTAGGCCCGAGAACTGCTTTTCCATCTTGCGCACCTCCGCAAGGTAGGCCTCCATGTGCCTGCCCTTCGGCTCATATACTTTGTTGGAGAAGTTGACGAGGAGCTGCGAGTCGCCCTTGACAGTGAGGCGCTTCACTCCTAGAGCCGTCGCAGCCTTCAGGCCAGCTATGAGGCCTTTGTATTCTGCAATATTGTTGGAGACCTTCTCGCCGTGCTGGAAGCAGAGTTGCACGGCGTAGTAGAGCTTATCTTGCATGGGCGAGATGAGCACTGCTCCAGCCCTATACTCGATGCCAAGGCGCCATCGAAATGCATGACCCAGCCGTCTGGTGCCTCACTTCCTGGGGAGGTGGACCGGTCTTCTCCTTCCTCAAGAGCCGGGGCATCGGTCCATTCTGCCACAAAATCGGCGAGCGCGGCTCCCTTGATGACCCTGGTAGTGCTGAACTCCACCTGGAATGCTTGCAGCTCGATGTTCCATTCTGTGACCCTTCCGGCCGAGTTCGGGCTCCTGAGTACCCTCTCCAATGGGTAAGATGAGACGACCTTGATGGGGTGGCCCTGGAAGTAGTGTCGCAGCTTGCGCGAGGCCACCAAGAGTGCGAGCAGGAGCTTTTGCGGCATGGGGTAGCGTGCCCTTGCGTCCCATAGTACGGTCTTGACGGCACACCGGTGCTCAATGAGGGCTGGCACACTGTTGAGGCTCGGGTCTTGCGGAGATTGTGCCGTAGCCTGGGGCGGAGGACTTCCTGAGACTTGGCCGTCCTCAGGAGCTTTCGCGATGTTGCCCTGCCGAGCTTGATCTTCCGTCACTGATGGCTCTGGTGTGCCTTCCTCTCCCTGTGCTGCATCAGCTCTGGCCTGGCACGGCGCAACCTTGTCTTGACGCTCCTCCCGAACCGCCACGAGTGCCGCGCTGGCAGAGTACGGGGTGGCGGCAAGGTAAAGTACCAGAGGCTCGAGAGGCCGTGGTGCCACCATTACCGGGGGGCTGGTGAGGTATTTCTTGAGGTCCTGGAAGGCCCGGTCGGCCTCCGGGGTCCACTCGAAGGGGCCCTTCTTCTTCATGAGCTTAAAGAAGGGTAAGGAGCGCTCGCCAAGCTTGGAGATGAAACGCCCCAACGCGGTCACCCGTCCTGCCAGCTTTTGCATCTCCTTGAGGGTCTGCGGTGGGCTCTTGTCTTTGATGGCCTTGATCTTCTCTGGGTTCGCCTCGATCCCTCTGTGGGATACAAGAAACCCCAGTAGCTTACCGGAGGGGACGCCAAACACGCACTTCTCCGGGTTAAGCCTCAAGTTCACCCGGCGCAAGCTCTCAAAGGTCTCTTCCAAGTCTTGAATCAACGTCTTCGCCTCGCGAGATTTTACCACTATGTCATCAACATAAGCCTCTGTGTTCCTGCCGAGCTGCCGCCCCAAGGCGATGTGCATCAGCCGCGGAAAGGTTGCGCCTGCAGCCGGAAGGCATGCAGGTGTAGCAGTACACCGCGCACGGTGTCAGGAAAGCCATCTTCTCCACATCCTCCACCGCCATCTTGATTTGGTGGTATCCAGAGAACGCATCCAGGAAACATAACAAGTCGCACTCTTTGGTAGAGTCGACGATTTGATCGATGCGCGGAAGGGGGGACGGATCTTGGGGGCAGGCTTTGTTCTGGTTGGTGAAGTCGACGCACATCCGTTCCTTCCCACCTTTCTTCGGTACCACGACGGGGTTCGCCAGCCAATCAGGGTATCGAACTTCTCGAATGGTGCCAGCCGCCTCTAGCTTGCGTGTCTCTTGGACGATGAAGGCTCGCTTCTCGGTGGATCGCCGTCTCGCCTCACGCTTCACGGGCGCATGTTGGGGCACACCCTTAGATGATGCTGGATCACCTCTCTCGACCCCTACCAGCTGATTGGGCTCCCACGCTGAATATCTCCTTGTTCGCGCAAGAAAACCTCACCAAAGCTTCTTCTTGCCCCGAGTCAAGGCTGGTTCCTATGGTAAAGGTGGCTCCTGAAGACCCGTCCTCGTCAACTGGCACCTGCTTGGTCTCCGCCTTGTCTCGGGTGAACAACTGCTTCTTCTTGGCGGGCGCGGTCTCCTTGGCTTCGGGTGTACTGGCGCTGGCTAGCTGCGCTGCTGCCGCGGCCTTGAAGGCGAGCTTGAGTTCCGTCACTGCCTCCTTAGTGTCCCCCTTGATGGTGAGGACGCCCTTGCTCCCTGGCATCTTCATGAGGTTATAGGCCGGGTGAGTCGCCGCCATGAACTGAGCAAGAGCCGGGTACCCGAGTATGGCATTGTACGGGAGACAGATGCAGGCGATGTCGAAGTCCACCAGCTCAGTGCGGTAGTTGTCGCGGGTGCCAAAGGTGACGGGGAGGCGGATCTGCCCCAGAGAGTGGGCAGCTCCGCCGCCTACTCCCGAAAAAGGCTTGCTGAGGTTGAGCCTCTCGGGCGGCACGTGGAGGAGGCTGAAGGCTTCTCCGGAGAGCAAGTTGAGGCCAGCGCCGCCGTCGATGAAGGTCTTGGTGACAGCCACGTTGCAGATGGTAGTCGTGCAGAGCATTGGGAGCATGCCGGAGCCGGCGGTGGAGCCCGGGTGGTCTTCTGAGTCGAAGGTGAGGTCGGCCTCCGGCGCAGCCCAACCCGGTGGAGCCCCCGGGCGCTTGGAGGCCGCCCCAATCTGACGGAGGAAGGGCTTGACGTGGCGATCTGAAGGCGGTGCTTGAGAGCCACCCAGCAGCGCCGCGACTACGTGGTGAGCCGGCATCGCGTAGCGCGCGATGAAGCGTTCGCGGAGCTCCACCCAGGACGCCACCGTGGACCCCGGGAGGTTGAACAGCCAGACGAGTGGCTCGCCGGCGAGAGCCATGGGGAACCAGTTGGCCATGATCTTGTCGTCGCCTCCGGCTTCAAGGACGGACTCCTCGTATGCCAGCAGGAACGGCGCCGGATCTGCCGCGCCATCGTAACGCGGCGGCATCTCCAGCCTAAACTTGATTGGCCACTTCACCCGCCGGAGGGTGGGGGCCAGGGCCCGGCACCCCGACTCCTTGCTGCTAATGCCGGTCGAAGGGGCAAGCAGCGGCGCACCTGCCATGGGCGCGAGGCACGGCGACGCGGAGTGCAGGTTTGGTGGAGAGGAGCTCCGGCGCACCCCTACCTGGCGGGCCAAATGTCGGATGTGGGGTTCCGGCAAACCCTTAAGGTTCGAACACTGGGGTGCGCGCGAAGTATTTCCCTCCTACCGATGTACGCTCTAGCTCGCTAGGATCTTGCGGACGAACTCGACGAACTCACCACAGAAAGAGACACAGGGTTTATACTGGTTTGGGCCACCATTGTGGTGTAATACCCTACTCCAGTGTGGCAGTGGTGGATTGCCTCTTGGGCTGATGGTGAACAATATAAGGGAAGAACAACCTCCTGAGGTTGAGGTGTTCTTGTGCGTATGAACTTGCGGTGTGAGGATTCGATCTACCCAGGCTTGCTTCAGTTCAAGCTCTCTTGCCTCCTACTATGGTGGCTAGTCCTATTTATAGAGGCCCTGGTCCTCTTCCCAAATATCGAGCGGGAAGGGAGCCAACAACGGCGGGCAAATTTGAATGGGGACAGCTAGTACAAGCTATCCTGACAAAAGCGGTCTTCGCCTGCGAAAAGGCCGTGGGGTGACGCCGTCTTGGGCTCCACGATGACCTCCGCCTTGCCCTCCTCCTGGTCTTGGTGTTGTTGCACCAATATGGCAACCTTTGCCTGATGCCTCGGTACTCTTCGCCTGCGCTTGCCTCCCTAGCACCAAGGAGGAAATGGGGACACTGCACGTACTAGCGCCCGCCTGGCACCGTTCGTCATGGCTCACGTCACGAGAGTCTTGTGAGATTTGCCCTGCCTTGATATCTCCGCTCCTTGCGAGCCCGCCTGGCTAGGCCACTCTAGAGGAGGTCTTGCATCATCCGCCTCGTGATGCTTGGACCCTCGCGAGGGTCTTGGATGCCTTGTCGATGAAGATGGGCCGTACGGCCCGCTGCTTAGCCACGCCAGGGCCGCAGTGTGCAAGTCTGGTGACCCCTGCTCCTGCACGCCGACAGGGGCATCTTTCTATCGCGCACGCACCTAGTCCCTCGATCTCCCACCCATATAGTCCCCTCACGATCTCGAGGGGATCTCTCTATCACAAACACACCCTCTCACCCTCCCCATGCGTCCATGTTCTCCATGCGTCCCTCTCGACCTTTGTTCCTTGTTGGCCAGACCTCTATTGGACATGTGCTATAGGGGTGTCTCTCTCCGTTGCAAACAATCACGCACTAGCTATCTTTGTGTATCTCCTCACCTCGCTTTCCTATCTCAAAGATGCATGCGTGATATGTTTGCATAAGAAACGAACAAACACACTCTCTCTAATTTATCGTTTGTTGTCCCTTTCTCTTTCACACACATACTCTTTTTGCACACTCACTCATTCTCCTTCACACGCACTTGATCTCTCTCGACTTAGGCACTCTCTTCGGTCCATAGCATATAGATTTATTGAAAAGTCAAACATCACAAAGTTTGACCATGTACGTGGAGAAAAATATTTACATCTAGAACGACAAACATATACCATTAGATTCTTCATGAGATGTAGTTTCGTATGATGTATCTTTGGTATTGTAGCTATAAAAAACATTTGTGTAAACCTGGTCAAAGTTTCCAAAGTTCGAATTCTAAAAAAATATATGCACTGCATTATCGAGCGTATGGAATATCTCTTTCCCCCTCTCAGCTATGTGACGCACCACTCAGCCTTATCGGGGCTCCTCTATCTCTCTCAAACTTTATATCTCCCAGGTTCACACATACACTATTGGAGAACATAGTAATTTCAAAAAAATTCCTATGGACACGCAACATCTATCATAGTGATGCATAGCAACGAGAGGGAAGAGTGTCGTCTACGTACCCTCGTAGACCGTAAGAGGAAGCATTATATCAACGCGGTTGATGTAGTCGAACGTCTTCACGATCCGACCGATCCAAGTACCGAAAGCACGACACCTCCATGATCTGCACATGTTCAGCTCGGTGACGTCCCACAAACTCTAGATCCAGCTGAGGCCGGGGAGAGTTTCGTCAGCATGCCGCGTGATGACGGTGTTGATGAATTTACCGACGCAGGGCTTCGCCTAAGCATTGCAACGATATGACCGAGGTGGAAATCTATGGAGGGGGCCACTGCACACGGATGAAACAACTGTCAACTTGTGTGTTCTAGAGTGCCCCCTGCCCCCGTATATAAAGGAGCAAGGGGGAGGCCGGCCGGCCCTCATAGGGCGCGCCCCAAGTAGGATTCCTACTAGGAATCCTATTCCTAGTAGGTTTCCAATAAGGGAAGAGAGGGGGAAGGAAGGAGAGGGAGAGAGGGAGAAGGAAAGGGGGGCGCTGCCCCCCTTCCCCAAGGGGGAGGGGGCGCGCGGCCTGCCCTAGCCGCCCCTCTCTCTCCACTAAGGCCCATGTGGCCCATTAGTTCCCCCGGGGGGTTTTGGTAACCCTCCGACACTCCGGTTTTATCCGAAACTTCTCCGAAACATTTCCGGTGTCCGAATATAGTCATCCAATATATCAATCTTTATGTCTCGACCATTTCGAGACTCCTCGTCATGTCCGTGCTCACATCCGGGACTCCAAACAACCTTCGGTACATCAAAACACATAAACTCATAATACCGATCGTCATCAAATGTTAAGCGTGCGGACCCTACGGGTCCGAGAACTATGTAGACATGGTCGAGACTCATCTCCGGTCAATAACCAATAGTGGAACCAGGATGCTCATGTTGGTTCCCACATATTCTACGAAGATCTTTATCGGTCAAACTGCATAACAAGATACATGGTTCCCTTTGTCATCAGTATGTTACTTGCCCGAGATTCGATCGTCGGTATCATCATACCTAGTTCAATCTCATTACCGGCAAGTCTCTTTACTCGTTCCATAATACTTCATCCCGCAACTAACTCATTAGTCACATTGCTTTCAAGGCTTATAGTGATGAGTATTAGCGAGAGGGCCCAGAGATACCTCTCTGAAACATGGAGTGACAAATCCTAATCTCGATTCATGCCAACCCAATGTACAACTTCAGAAACGCCTGTAGAGCATCTTTATAATCACCCATTTACGTTGTGACATTTGATTGCACACAAAGTGTTCCTCCAGATATTCGCGAGCTGCACAATCTCATAGTCCAAGGAACATGTATAAGTCATGAAGAAAGAAGTAGCAATAAAACTATAGCGATCATAATGCTAAGCTAACAAAAGGGTCTTGTCCATCACATCATTCTCCTAATGATGTGATCCCGTTCATCAAATGACAACACATGTCTATGGCTAGGAAACATAACCATCTTTGATAAACGAGCTAGTTAAGTAGAGGCATACTAGGGACACTCTGTTTGTCTATGTATTCACATATGTACTATGTTTCCGGTTAATGCAATTCTAGCATGAATAATAAACATTTATCATGAATTAAGGAAATGAATAATAACTTTATTATTGCCTCTAGGGCATATTTCCTTCAGTCTCCCACTTGCACTAGAGTCAATAATCTAGATTACATTGTAATGATTCTAACACCCATGGAGTCTTGGTGCTGATCATGTTTTGCTCATGGAAGAGGCTTAGTCAACGGATCTTCAACATTCAGATCCGTATGTATCTTGCAAATCTCTATGTCCCATTCCGACACTTGATGACAGATGGAATTGAAGCGTCTTTTGATGTGCTTGGTCCTCTTGCGAAATCTGGATTCATTTGCTAGGGCAATTGCACCAGTATTGTCACAAAAGATTTTCATTGGACCCGATGCACTAGGTATGATACCTAGATTGGATATGAACTCCTTCATCCAGACTCCTTCATTTGCTGCTTCTGAAGCAGCTATGTACTCCGCTTCACACGTAGATCCCGCCACGACGCTTTGCTTGGAACTGCACCAACTAATAGCTCCACCATTCAACAAAAATATGTATCCGGTTTGCGACTTAGAGTTATCCGGATCAGTGTCAAAGCTTGCATCGACGTATCCGTTTACGACGAGCTCTTTGTCACCCCCATAAACAAGAAACATATCCTTAGTCCTTTTCAGGTATTTCAGGATGTTCTTGACCACTGTCAAGTTATCCACTCCTGGATTCCTTTGGTACCTCCCTGCTAGACTTATAGCAAGGCACACATTAGGTCTGGTACATAGCATAGCATACATGATAGAACCTATGGCTGAAGCATAGGGAATGACTTTCATTTTCTCTCTATCTTACAAGTGGTCGGCATTGAGTCTGACTCAACTTCACACCTTGTAACACAGGCAAGAACCCTTCTTTGACTAATCCATTTTGAACTTCTTCAAAACTTTATCAAGGTATGTGCTTTGTGAAAGTCCAATTCAGCATCTTGATCTATCTCTATAGATCTTGATGCCTAATATGTAAGCAGCTTCACCGAGGTCTTTCACAGAAAAACTCTTATTCAAGTATCCTTTTATGCTATCCAGAAATTATTTATCATTTCCAATCAACAATATGTCATCCACATATAATATTAGAAATGCTACAGAGCTCCCACTCACTTTCTTGTAAATACAGGCTTCTCCAAAAGTATGTATAAAACCATATGCTTTGATCACACTATCAAAACGTTTATTCCAACTCCGAGAGGCTTGCACCAGTCCATAAATGGATCGCTGGAGCTTGCACACTTTGTTAGCATCCTTTGGATCGACAAAACATTCCGGTTGCATCATATACAACTCTTCTTCTAGAAATCCATTCAGGAATGCAGTTTTGACATCCATTTGCCATATTTCATAATCATAAAATGCAGCAATTGCTAACATGATTCGGACAGACTTAAGCATCGCTACGGGTGAGAAAGTTTCATCGTAGTCAACTCCTTGAACTTGTCGATAACCTTTCGCAACAAGTCGAGCTTTGTAGACAGTAACATTACAGTCAACGTCGGTCTTCTTCTTGAAGATCCATTTATTTTCTATGGCTTGCCAATCATCGGGCAAATCCACCAAAGTCCACACTTTGTTCTCATACATGGATCCCATCTCAGATTTCATGGCCTCAATCCATTTTGCGGAATCTGGGCTCATCATCGCTTCCTCATAGTTCGTAGGTTCACCATGGTGTAGTAACATGACTCCCAGAACAGGATTACCGTACCACTCTGGTGCAGATCGTGCTCTGGTTGATCTACGAAGTTCTGTAGTAACTTGATCTGAAGCTTCATGATCATCATCATTAGCTTCCTCACTAATTGGTGTAGGCATCACCGGAATAGATTTCTTTGATGAACTACTTCCAATTTGGGAGCAGGTACAATTACCTCATCGAGTTCTACTTTCCTCCCACTCACTTCTTTCAAGAGAAACTCCTTCTATAGAAAGGATTCATTTTTAGCAACAAATATTTTGCCTTCGGATCTGTGATAGAAGGTGTACCCAACAGTCTCCTTTGGGTATCCTATGAAGATGCACTTCTCCGATTTGGGTTTGAGCTTATCAGGTTGAAGCTTTTTCACATAAGCATCGCAACCCCAAACTTTAAGAGATGACAGCTTTGGTTTCTTGCCAAACCATAGTTCATAAGGAGTCGTCTCAACGGATTTTGACGGTGCCCTATTTAAAGTGAATGCAGCCGTCTCTAAAGCATAACCCCAAAACGATAGCGGTAAATCAGTAAGAGACATCATAGACCGCACCATATCTAGTGAAGCACGGTTACGACGTTCGGACACACCATTACACTGTGGTGTTCCGGGCGGCGTAAGTTGTGAAACTATTCCACATTGTTACAAATGAAGACCAAACTCGTAACTCGAATATTCTCCTCCACGATCAGATTGTAGAAACTTTATTTTCTTGTTACGATGATTTCCCACTTCACTCTGAAATTCTTTGAACTTTTCAAATTTTTCAGACTTATGTTTCATCAAGTAGATATACCCATATGTGCTCAAATCATCTGTGAAGGTCAAAAAGTAACGATACCCGCCGCGAGCATCAACACTCATTGGACCGCATACATCAGTATGTATTATTTCCAACAATTCAGTTGCTCGCTCCATAGTTTCGGAGAACGGAGTTTTAGTCATCTCGCCCATGAGGCATGGTTCGCAAGCACCAAGTGATTCATAATCAAGTGATTCCAAAAGTCCATCAGCATGGAGTTTCTTCATGCGCTTTACACCAATATGACCTAAACGGCACCGCCACAAATAAGTTGCACTATCATTATCAACTTTGCATCTTTTGGTTTCAACACTATGAACATGTGTATCATCACGATCAAGATTCAATAAGTATAGACCACTCATCAGGGGTGCATGACCATAAAAGATATTACTCATATAAATAGAACAACCGTTATTCTCTGATTTAAATGAATAACCATCTCGCATCAAACTGGATCTAGATATAATGTTCATGCTTAACGCTGGCACCAAATAACAATTATTCAGGTCTAAAACCAATCCCGAAGGTAGATGTAGAGGTAGTGTGCCGATGGTGATCACATCGACTTTGGAACCATTTCCCACGCGCATCGTCACGTCCTTAGCCAATCTTCATTTAATCTGTAGTCTCTATTTCGAGTTGCAAATATGAGCAGCAGAACCAGTATCAAAATACCCAGGTGCTACTACGAGTATTAGCAAGGTACACATCAATAACATGTATATCAAATATACCTTTCACTTTGCCATCCTTCTTATCCGCCAAATACTTGGGGAAGTTCCGCTTCAGTGACCAGTCCCTTTGCAAAGAGAAGCACTCGGCCTCGTGCTTAGGTCCAGACTTGGGCTTCTTTACTTGAGCAGCAACTTGTTTGCCATTCTTCTTGAAGGTACCCTTATTCCCTTTACCCTTTTTCTTGAAACTAGTGGTCTTGTTGACCATCAACACTTGATGCTCCTTCTTGATTTCTACATCCGCAGCTTTTAGCATCGCGAAGAGCTCGGGAATTGTCTTATCCATCCCTTTCATATTATAGTTCATCACGAAGCTTTTGCAGCTTGGTGTCAGTGATTGAAGAACTCTGTCAATGACACTATCATCAGGAAGATTAACTCCCAGTTGAGTCAACTGGTTGTGGTACCCAGACATTCTGAGTATATGTTCACTGATAGAACTATTCTCTTCCATCTTGCAGTTGTAGAACATATTGGAGACTTCATATCTCTCAATCCGGGAATTTGCTTGAAATATTAACTTCAACTCCTGGAACATCTCATATGCTCCATGACGTTCAAAACGTCGTTGAAGTCCTGGTTCTAAGCCGTAAAGCATGCCACGCTGAACTATCGAGTAGTCATCAACATGCGTCTGCCAGCTATTCACAATAGTTGCAGTTGCTGGCGCGGGTGGTACACCTAACGGTGCTTCTAGGACGTAATTCTTCTATGCAGCAATGAGGATAATCCTCAAGTTACGGACCCAGTCCGTGTAGTTGTTGCCATCATCTTTCAACTTAGCTTTCTCTAGGAACGCATTAAAATTCAAAGGAACGGTAGCACGGGCCATTGATCTACAACAACATAGACATGCCAAATACTATCAGGTACTAAGTTCATGATAAATTAAAGTTCAATTAATCATATTATTAAAGAACTCCCACTTAGATAGACATCCCTCTAGTCATCTAAATGATCACGTGATCCGTATCAACTAAACCATGTCCGATCATCACGTGAGATTGAATAGTTTTCAACGGTGAACATCACTATATTGATCATATCTACTATATGATTCACGCTCGATCTTTCGATCTCAGTGTTCCGAGGCCATATCTGCATATGCTAGGCTCGTCAAGTTTAACCTCGAGTATTCTGCGTGTGCAAAACTGGCTTGCACCCATTGTATGTGAACATAGAGCTTACCACACCCGATCATCACGTGGTGTCTCAGCACGATGAACTGTAGCAATGGTGCATACTCAGGGAGAACACTTATACCTTGAAATTTAGTGAGGGATCATCTTATAATGCTACCGCCGTACTAAGAAAAATAAGATGCATAAAAGGATAAACATCACATGCAATCAAAATATGTGACATGATATGGCCATCATCATCTGGTGCTCATGATCTTCATCACCGAAGCATCGTCATGATTTCCATCGTCACCGACGCGACACCTTGATCTCCATCGTAGCGTCATTTTCGTCTCGCCAATGTTGCTTCCATGACTATCACTACCGCTTAGTGATAAAGTAAAGCATTTACATGGCGATTGCATTGCATACAATAAAGCAACAACCATAAGGCTCCTGCTAGTTGCCGATAACTTTACAAAACATGATCATCTCATACAACAACTTATATCTCATCACGTCTTGACCATATCATATCACAAAGCATACCCTGCAAAAACAAGTTAGACGTCCTCTACTTTATTGTTGCAAGTTTTACATGGCTGCTACGGGTTTAGAAGAACCGATTCTTACTTACGCAAAACCACAACATGGTGTAGTGATTGCTTTTTGATCTTGTAAAAGAACCCTCTTCATTGAAACCGGTTCAACTAAAGTGAGAGAGACAGACACCCGCCAGTACCTTTAAGCAGCGAGTGCTCATGACAGTGAAACCAGTCTCGCGTAAGCGTACGCGTAATGTCGGTCTGGGCCACTTCATCTCACGGTGCCGCTGAACCAAGTAACAACTAGTAACGGCAAGCAATATGTATACACCCACGCCCACAACTCATTTGTGTTCTACTCGTGCATATAACATCTATGCATAGACCTGGCTCGGATGCCACTGTTGGAGAATGCAGTAATTTAAAAAAAAATCCTACGGACACACAAGATCTATCATGGTGATGCATAGCAATGAGAGGGAAGAGTGTCGTCTACATACCCTCGTAGACCATAAGCAGAAGCGTTATATCAACACGATTGATGTAGTCAAACGTCTTCACGATCCGATCGATCCAAGTACCGAAAGCACGACACCTCCACAATCTGCACACGTTCAGCTCGATGACATCCCATGAACTCTAGATCCAGCCGTGGTCGGGGGAGAGCTTCGTCATCACGACGGCGTGATGATGGTGTTGATGAATTTACCGACGCAGGGCTTTGCCTAAGCATTGCAACGATATGACCGAGGTGGAAATCTGTGGAGGGGGCACCGCACACGGCTAAAACAACTGTCAACTTGTGTGTTCTAGGGTGCCCCCCTGCTCCCGTATATAAAGGAGCAAGGGGGAGGCCGGCCAACCCTTATAGGGCACGCCCCAAGTAGGATTCCTACTAGGAATCCTATTCCTAGTAGGTTTTCAACAAGGGAAGAGAGGGGGAAGGAAGGAGAGGGAGAGAGGGAGAACGAAAGGGGGGCGCCGCCCCCCTTCCCTAGTCCAATTCGCACACAAGGGGGAGGGGTCGCGCGGCCTGCCCTAGCCGCCCCTCTCTCTCTCCACCAAGGACCATGTGGCCCATTAGTTCCCCCGGGGGGTTCCGGTAACCCTCTGGCACTCCGGTTTTATCCAAAACACTTCCGGTCTTCGAATATAGTCGTCCAATATATCAATCTTTATGTCTCGACCATTTTGAGACTCATCGTCATGTCCGTGATCACATTCGGGACTCCAGACAACCTTTGGTACATCAAAACAGATAAACTCATAATACCGATCGTCACCGATGTTAAGCGTGCGGACCCTACAGGTTCGAGAACTATGTAGACATGACCGAGACTCATCTCCGGTCAATAGCCAACAACGGAACCTGGATGCTCATGTTGGTTCCCACATATTCTACGAAGATCTTTATCGGTCAAACCGCATAACAACATACGTTGTTCCCTTTGTCATCGGTATGTTACTTGCCCGAGATTCGATCGTCGGTATCATCATACCTAGTTCAATCTCGTTACCGACAAGTCTCTTTACTCGTTCCGTAATAATTCATCCCGCAACTAACTCATTAGTTACATTGCTTGCAAGGCTTATAGTGATGAGTATTATCGAGAGGGCCCAGAGATACCTCTCCAAGACACGGAGTGACAAATCCTAATCTTGATTCATGCCAACCCAACAAACACCTTCGAAAACACATGTAGAGCATATTTATAATCACCCATTTACGTTGTGATGTTTGATTGCACATAAAGTGTTCCTCCGGATATTCAGGAGCTGCACAATCTCATAGTCCAAGGAACATCTATAAGTCATGAAGAAAGCAGTAGCAATAATACTGTAACGATCATAATGCTAAGCTAACAAAAGGGTCTTGTCCATCACATCATTCTCCTAATGATGTGATCCCGTTCATCAAATGACAACACATGTATCTGGCTAGGAAACATAACCATCTTTGATAAACGAGCTAGTTAAGTGGAGGCATACTAGGGACACTCTGTTTGTCTATGTATTCACACATGTACTATGTTTCCGGTTAATACAATTATAGCATGAATAATAAACATTTATCATGAATTAAGGAAATGAATAATAACTTTATTATTGCCTCTAGGGCATATTTCCTTCATACACATGTCTCGCTCGCACTACATAGACCCATCTAACACTCTCTGCCCTTGTTCTCTCTCTCTATGTGACACACCCCCCCTAAGTACCGTAATCCCTCACTCCATCATAGGCGCACGTACTCTCCCCTAAGTATGATTATCTATCACTAGCCATCAGGAACACACGTATTGTCTCCTTCCATCCAGACGTCTATCTCGATATCTCTCGAGGTATCTTCTATCGCGCACACACCTTGTCACTTGATCTCCCACCCATGTAGTCCCATCACGATCTCCAGGGGATCTCTCTATGACAAACATACAGTCTCTCCTCCCCATGTCTGCATTTTCTCTGTGTGTCTCTCTCGACCTCTCTCCCTTGTTTGTCACACCCCTCTTGTCCACGTGCTAGGCATCTTTCTCTCTCGGTTGCAAACAATAGCACACTATCTCCTCACCTTGCTTCCGCTGTCGAAGATGCATGTGTGATATGTTTGCATAAGACACACACGCTTTTTCTCTACTTTTATCATGTGTTGTCCATGTCTCTTTCACACACGCACACACACTTTTTTTAGACACTCTTTCTATTTCACTCTCTCTCTCTCTCTCTCTCTCTAGTTAGGTACTCTCTCACGTCCATAAGCATATGGATGTTTTCAAAAGTCAAACCTCAGAAAAGTTTGACCAGGTATATGTGGAGAAAAACATTTACATCTGGAATGATCATTAGATTCATCACAACATGCACTTACTTCATACTACCATTTATCTTTGGTATTGTAGATATAAGTAATTTCTTTATAAACTTGGTCAAAGTTTCAAAAGTTTGACTTTAAAAAAATGTTGGCACTGCATTATCAAATGGAGGGAGTAGCTCTTTCTCTCTCTCTGCTATCTCTCCACGGGCCTCCCCTCTCACCCGAACTCTCTATACCGACGGATTATACAGTCACTGTGTCAGCGTATAGCTCCATATATTGTTAAATTAACCGGTCAACCAGTCCACATGCTGCCTTGTCAGCTCGTGTTCTCTATCTTCTTGTGCTGGCCCATGTGGCAGTGGGTGAAAATAAGTAAACTAGAGGCCCATCTGACACGCGGTGAAGTAAACAAAGTTGAAACCACTGGGGGTAGCACCCCGCATACTAGTAAATTGAGGGCACACTTCTTCTGCGTGAAGGACGCACTCACGCACAATTCACCATTGCGCAGCAGCATGCACAGAAGGACGCACTCGCGCACACCCAACAGGCTAGCACACAACACACACCAGCACACGTGTACACCGGCGTCGCTGCCGGCTGAGATGGACGCCGAGGCAAACAACAAGCGGAGGCGGCTCGAGCCAAAACCGCAGCCGGCGAGCCTGGACTTCATCAGCAGCCTCCACGGCGACATGTTGCTCGTCATCATCGGCCTCCTCCCCACCAAATCTACCATGCAGACTGCCCTGCTCTCCCGGGGTGGTGCCCCCTCTAGCGCCGCGTCCCCCTCAGCCTCACCATCGACAACTCCCTCTGCAATGGGGATTGCAAACGCATGGCCGCAGTCTCCAACATCCTTTCATCGCACCCTGGGCCAGCCATACGCCTTGACATCCGCATGTTCAGTACCAACTGCAAGGTCCAAGCCAAGTTCGATGAGTGGTTCTTATCCCCCACCCTAGATCAGCTCGAGGAGCTCAGCTTTGAAGTTGGATGCTGTCGCTATCTGCCGCCATCGCACTCCACCTCACGCCAACGCTGCGCCGCGCCAACTTTAGCTCCTGCTATCTTCCCCAGATTAATGTCGCACCCGCCCTTCTTCTCCCTCAACTCAAGCAGCTCGACCTCTTCGACGTTGGCGTCTCGAAGAAGTCTATGGAGCACCTGCTCCGCAGCTGTATCAAGGCCGAGTACCTTCGTCTTGAGCAGATCCATGGGTTCATTAGCCTCCACATCGCCTCGACGAATCTCCGATGGATTTACGTGTCTTGCTGGCCCTGCAACAAGACATCAACTGGGAAGAGATCACTCCAGATGTTCCATGTTATGGTCATTGAGAATGCACCTTTCCTTGATAGATTGCTTGTATCTGATCTAGAAAGTCCAACAAAAATCAGGGTCATTGACGCGCCGAAATTGACAGCGTTGGTGTACTCGTCTACCAAATTCTCCGAACTCTTTATTGGATCTATAATCATTCAGTTACATCACTCATCTTCTTCTCCGTCTTTTTGAAATTCACATTTTTAAATTTCTTCTTGATGTATTTACGATTGTCATCCAGAAAATGATTCCCACAAGCTTGACCCAGTCTATGCGCAAAGTGAAGATCTTGGCAATAAAATCTATCGGCCCCAATCTGGATCAAGTTGTTGGATTCCTTACATGCTTTCCGTGCACGGAGAAGCTACTCATCAAGGTGAAACTTCTTTCCTATTAGTAAACGGTAATCACAATGTAGCTCAATTTTTTCATAATTTTCCCAAATTACGATGACAAGTGTAGTGTTCAAAACTGCATCTACGCACTGCACCGAAAGAAATGTTTTTAGTATTTTTTTCTCATGTGATCACCTGCATCTTTTTTTGGTGTACCACTATAGTAGCCTAGGCTAGTCATAATGGAAAGTAACTTAGACTAGTAACTCTATGGTTACCCTAAGGGCAAGTACTACCTACGTCCTGGTTTACTCTTCCTATTTTGTAGTATCAAAATTTGAGCATAGATTTAACTAACAAAATGTTAATGCATGTCACTAAAAATTATATCGTTGGATTCAGATTTGAACATAATTTCAAATGGTATAATTTTGGTGACATGCATTGGCATTTTCTTAGGTAAATCTATGGTCAAAATTTTACACTAAATACGAGGTAGTACAAAAGTGGGCTATAACGGCCCTCCACTATGTAGGCCAAAACACGTGCCAAATTGCTCACCTGGTGCCCAATCTGGATCACCTACTTTGCTCCGGTGCCAAATTAACTCACGCAATGGAAAGCCACTTGCGTGGGAGAGGGAGAGGACTGAGGCAATAAAAAAACACTTGTTTGGCAGACTGAGAGGTTGGTGTAGTTGGTTTGATTGATTTGTTTATACATGTGGGTCTATGTGCATGGCGGTGCCAACTCTCTAACATCGCGAGAGCGGTGCCAAAATCTTTTGATTTGACATCGATGCGTATTACGTGGCATACTTTTGAGAAATATGGCATCGGCCACATAGTGGAAGGCAACAAATTCCCAAGCTCTTCACGTGCTCCTGGGTAAATGAGAGGAAAGAGAAAGAGAGAGAGAGAGAGAAAGTGAAAAAATATCACTAGCCAGCCAACCCTATCGTATGAGCGAATGATATTGGTACCTCTTGATGACACAACAATCTTATACAGCCAGCTGCTCTAATATGTTCTCTTCTTTTGCAGATAAATGTGCTACACTATAACAATCTCATCGAATGCCTTGATCTCCATCTTACAGAAATTGATTTGATCGACTACCGAGGCAGCACATCTGAGATTAAATTGGCCAGGTTCTTTGTTCTGGAGGCAAGTGTGCTCAAGGTAATGAGGTTTGGCGTTCTCTGGTGCAACAATGAATGGCGTATGATCACCGCATAGCGTCTAAGCCTAAATGACAAAGTCTGCAGGTTGAATTTATTTTTGAAACATCAAGTGGCCAGACTCGAAAATTTATTTGCCCATTAGTGACTTGTCGTATGTGGATTTTAGTTTGTATGATAATGCTGCATCCACCTAAAGTAACGCAAAGTTCTTACGTAAACTTCCTAGTAATTCCCTCTTCGTAGGTGCAGCATTACTCCTAACATTTGTAATATCAGTTTGAAACTTGTAATATTGCCGTGTCCTATTCCTGCGTTTCCAAAATCCTGCGAATCAAAGAGGTCCTGAGTTGGCGATGATGTCGTGCCTGCCATCTTTCACCAATAGCTATTGGATCTAGATTTGACGCATACGAACCAAACTTCTGTAGTTTTGCAAAAAGATGCCCGCACTTGTTCCCTATTTACAAACAACTCCTTGTCTCTCACAATCAGCCTTATCTCATCCCCACCACATCTAGAAGGCCATGGAAAAATCTGGTGCGATGGCCGCTGCCGGCGCCGTCCACCCCCAATCTTGGTGTTCCGTGCAATGCACATGCATCTACGCATGGGAAATTATGTCGAACAAGACTAGTTGTAAGCAGGCTAGCTCTACAGCCATGATGATAGTGACTGCAGACGGTGAGGCTAACTATGGTATGCCGAACACGGCGCCTACACTCAGGTGTCATCTCCGGCGCAGGGTCTTGTCACTTCACTGTGAGGAGCAGCATGTAATAATTTGACCAAGGGGTAGTACGGTACTACTACATTGGTAGTACTACTACTACTATTACTAGCACCACCGTATGGATTTAGTACTACTACCACGTCCATCTGGATTTAGTATTTGACTAGCAATATCTAGTAATTCATGTCACAAAAAATGTACTACTCCCTCTGTAAATAAATACATGGTGTATTGTTTTATTCCTTCCGGTAGATGGCTCAAATCTGATGTCTCATCAATCAGACTACTATTGTAGTCACCGAGCGCTCAGCTTTGTAAGCTACCAACAAAAAATTGCAATCGAAGACTACTATTGTACTCCCACTGTACTGGTGCGTTAGTCACGTTACGAAAACCAAATACTAGTAATCCCAAAACTTCTAGGCGCGGTGCATTAACTACCCACCTCGTTCCCTTTTTTTTGCCACGAAAAAAGAAATCACCCAATATGAGACGTGGGGTGCGTATGCATCCAATGACTTGAGACTACTCCCTCCATCTAGGTGCATAAGTCATCTTAGAGCAAGTGAAGAAAGAGAGAGAGAGAGAAGATGAGAAAAAGTAGTACTCTTATAGCCAGCCTTATAGCTAACCTTATTGTATGAGTGGGTACAAGTGATGGCTCTATATGACATGGCAACATCATATAGCCAGCAGTTGGCTATACTATTAACCATGCTCTTAGGTTGTGCACCGTGACCAAGGCGAAGGGGAAAGCGAGAGAACTTAATGTCTTTTTGCTAATTAATAGCATTACATGCAATGAACTAACCACTGCATGTCATGTTTGGTAATCTCAAGTCATTGAAAGCATGCATGGCCCACATCTCTCATTGGTTGATATGTCACGAAATAAGAAACAAGGAGGGAGTTAATGTATCGTGCCTAAGTGTTTTGGGATTATTTGGTTTTCGTAAGGTGACTTACACAACATTTTTTGTTACATGCATTAACATTTTATTACTCCCTCTGTCTAGGTGTTTAAGTCACTTTATGAAAACCAAATAATCCGAAAACACTTAGGCGCGGTGCATTAACTCCCACCTCGTTTCTTTTTTCTTGACATATCAACCAAAAAGAGATGTGGGCGTGCATGTTTTCAATGACTCGGGATTATCAAACACGACATGCAGTGGTTAGTTCATTGCATGCAATACTATTAGTTAGCAAATAAACATTAAGTTCTCTTGTTTTTCCCTCCTTCTTGGTCACGGTGCACAACCAAAGATGACTTATTCACCTGGACGGAGGGAGTGGTTAAATCAAAGGTCAAAACTTGGCGCAAAATGCAAAGGGGACCAATAAACCAGTAAACATCAAAGTTCTCTCGTTTGGCCCCAACTAGAGGTCCGGTGAGATGACTATACTGCACCGGCACAGAGGGGGACGCAACTTCATTGACTTACTGCACCTACCTTTGGGTGAATGACACATGGGCCCAACAGGTGGCTGGCCCGCCTGTCATACAACCAAAGGAAGGTGCAGTTAAGGCACCGGAGCTCAGTCCCACAGGGACGCAGCTTCATTGACTTACTGCACCTACCTTTGGGTGAATGACACATGGGCCCAACAGGTGGCCGGCCCACCTGTCATATAGCCAAAGGCAAGTGCAGTTAAGGCACTGGAGCTCAGTCCGAGAAGTGCAGACTGCATTGCATTCACGTGTGTGTTAGACATCTACTCCCCGGCCCTCTACTGCACCTTCCTTTGGTTGTATGACAGGTGGGCCAGCCACCAGTTTGGCACACCTGCCATACACCAAAGGCAGGTGCAGTAAGTCAATGAAGCTGCATCCGCATTTCTCATATAAAGGCTCCCCGCCAGTCCAATCTATGAAATCCTATGTACCTACGCACCCTAACCAAGGGCAAGAGTGATCACTCCAATCGCAAGATCAGTTGACTAGAAGCTAGACCCATGGAGGCGATGAGCGCGAGCATCAGCCGGCTGTGCCAGATGGTCCACGATGTCGGCCTGCAGCCCGACACCGAGGAATGTCTCCAAGTCGTGCTTGAGGCCGCCAGGGCGAGAGGCCGCTTGGACGACAGCTTCATCTCCTTGTTCGATGAGGTCCTCATCGGCTTCCTTGACAAGTTCACCATCGTCAAGAAGCTCGCGGACGGCCTTGACGTGACGCCCAAAATTTACGCGCCCAGTGCTCGCGATGCCCGCCACCCTCAACGACTCTATGGTGAAAACCTCTTCGACGACCGTGGCCCTCCGATCGCCCACCGTCACACGAGAATGTCCACCTCAAGGTCGCTGTCACAGCAAAGGTTCGGGCGCGGCAAGACACCGTCGACATAATCACCCACGTCTACACGCAAATCGTCCACAAGGAGTACTTCGTGCAAGAGGAGGACGATAGGTCGCTGGCCTTCTTGGACCACGGGTCAACCTTGGACGGAATTGTTCAGAAGCACGTTGAGCTCGCGGCCAATGCCGCTGCTCCTCACACGTTGGTTGGTGACTCGGCGCACTAGGCCGTGAGGATGTCGTTGATGGATCTGTATATATGTATCTTTATCTTTCCGTCAAATCCATGTAGTAGTATGTGGTACTACTAGTAATTAGCTTACCTTTCGAATCAACTTCATAATTTTTGTGCGTACTCCATGCATGAACCGCGCCAAAACAAACTTCTCATTACTCTAGGGAAAATTGTTATTTCTATCTATCAGTCGCACCATGGAGCAGAATCAAAATTTACAAGTTACAAGTTCAAAAGGAAAAGCCTGCCGTGTTCGCGTCGCACCCCCACACGGTTGGTCTGGCACGCTGCTCAAGGGGGAATGCATGCTGTGTTGCATTTTCACTTGCAAGTGGGACCGCAGTTGAGCAAACCGACTATTAGCAAACCCCTACCCTGCCCGCCGCGCGATGGCTGAGAAAACAAGAGGCAGAAGAGATGGTTATAGCACAGACTCCAAGAAAATTGGTGTCAGATGGGACTTGTGTGGGTGGCGTGTGCCGTACTGCTAGACGTGAATGCTAGTTATGGCCCATGCCACCCCACTATATCGAGCCTATATCGAGGTGCTGGTTATGTAGAACAAATTTCCTGGAGTCTGTGCTCAGCCCTCCTCTATCTCTCTTCTCAGCCATCCAGCAGATGCGTGGAGCCCATCATCTGTTTGCTCACATGCGGTCCCACATGTCAGTGAAAACGCAAGAGGACCCACTGAACCTGCATATCGTTCACCTCGATGTGATGGTGATGAAAAAAAAATCCAATAAAGATCTTCGGTGGCCGCTTTTGGAGTTACTCAAGAGTAGTAAGATTGTATTTACAGTTTAACCCAAGATGCACATCACGTGGCTTCAACTAGCACTCCATTTTCTTGCATGACACGACCTGGATGCTAGATGTCCCACGTGTCGGCGAAGGAGGAAGAACTCGACCAAATCTTCTCCACATTTAGACCGGAGGAGTAGGAAACACGGCAAGCCCTGTGCCTACATCATACTACGTACAAGCCCACCTCACGCAGTCACGCTATCACCATATTTCTCAGCCTCCGTGCGACACCTAGCTCTAGTTGATCTAACTAGAACTAATTATTGTGCTAGCATACTCCAATATTGGTTGGCTCTATGTGATGTGGCAACTTCATATAACCGGATGCTAGCTATACTACTACGGCACTAACACTCCAAGAAGTGAGTCGAAAACCATTCATAAATTGAGTTTATGACATGCATATGCAAATGTACCATTCATTACATAAAACAAGTCATCAACACACAACGACAACGAGGATACATGTTGGATTATAGATTAGTTCCAACAAAACATTCTAGTAAATACTAAAGTTTTCATCACACAACAAATAACAAGCAATGAAATGAACTTCAGCTCAACCAATCCTCCGCGTTGGAAATGCTTGCTTTGAACCATAGGTAAGCCTCTGGGAAGGGCCAGCTATTGTCAATCTCGAGACCAACGCAGGACTGATCATCCAGGCTGAAGCAGCCTATATTAGGACACATATTCTCATAGCCACGGTAGGGAACCATAGCAATGTTCAAGGTATAGATACAGTTACTTCTCATAAATGGTAGTAACTTTGTGCCAACAGCAGCTGGATCACCTTTCACCATCATTGGATAGTTTTGTCCAAGGAAGAGCGAGTTTCCTCCAAGAGTATCAATACTAAACCAGTGAGAAGGTGTTGGCGCTAGCACTATAGTATCCATCCCAAATACCCTGCAACGGATGTTGGAATAGGTTCGGAGAGTGCGACCATGGGAGACAACACTTATTTCCTTAGTAACATCAATAGTGCCTTGTATACAGACAAGAAGAGGTGATCCATCAGAATAAGTTGCCAGGCGCCACTGATTATATGGGTCCTCATGCTCATGATCATCATCATCGTCATCTCCCCCTTGGTTATAAAAAATATCAAGTATAGATGGTGCAATGTTCACAGGACCTTGGAAACACAAGAAGGTTAATTAGTAAAGGGAAACTAGCTAACCCACATGCATGTGGATGAAACAATTATATTTACGCTGGAAGACAAACATACCAAAATCATCAGGATTCCATGCAAAAACAGTGCCACAAGTGGTGGCAGAAAACACAAGACCATCGTATTGAATTGCATCATAGTACTCATCGGTGTACAGAAATTGATTTTTGAGCAATATTCATCGAGGCGTGGAAGTAAGGACGGCAACAAGCTTGTCGAAGATAGCAACAACTTCATAGTTCGTGTAATCACAAGAGTTGTTGGGAACTCGACAAATTGCTATCTTTCATGGACAATAGTCAACATGATCGTATTTGAACCTACGTAAAATACTGGTGTGCTCAACCTCTGGGCAGTCTAAGATTTTTGGAAGTGGAACCCGGTGACGAGTGTACACATTCACAAGTTCCCACTCGCAGTTGTGCCCAATATAAACAACCCAATCTCCATTTGCGCCTACCCGGGCCTTATCCTTAAGTGATGGCATCTTAACATCACACGTATCATTATCAAGCGGCATCAACTTGCACAAGGCAAGGCTTCTGTTGTCCGCGCGCCAGCGAGCAGGTTTATGGTGAAGAAGATACGGGAGATCAAACGGCTCCCGGACCCTTGGGTTCTTTGTAATGATGTTATTAGTTGATTCGAGAATGTTCTTGAATGAACCTGCCACGCTAGCCGAGGTGATGACGTTGCACCGATCAATGAGTTCCTCCGCCACATCATATTTCAGATTGGGGCAAGAATAATGGGGTCGTTTTTGGCCTATTCCATCCCTGGAGAAGACGATCGAACAATGGCAGAAGGAAGGGTGAAGGCAAATGGAGGAGGGAGGAAGAGCGTGCGACAGCAGTTCCAAATCAAGAGGGAAAGGTGAAGAGGCATTGGACGGTTGACATGGTACACGAAGAGGCACCCCAGCATATATAGACATCCTTTCAGAAATTGTACAAAAGGAATCGTCGTCGTCTCACTGACATGTTGGAACGGGACCACATGTCAATGAAACATGGTGTGTCATTTCTCGTGCAAAATGCGATCCGGCCGCGTTGGCCCGAGGTGCCGCATTATTTATCGACCTTTATTTTTTTAATGGCGTGTCGTTCAGTTTTGAAGCACGACTAACTGGTACTGTATGCAGAGAAAATATAAATTACTCTACCACTACTCCACCTCTAGTACTAGTATGAAAAATGATATATAGGCTGGAGCTTCAGTGCTTTCTTGCTAAGGGCCGCCCACTTGCTTCTCACACTATCACCCTCTCTCCAGATCTAAAAAAGATGGCCTCTCTCTCCCTCCTCACCGGTGGTCTCAAATCCGCCAGGGAAGAAAAGGACGTACATCGTCGACGCACTCGTCATCGGCGAGCGAGGTCACGCACTGACGACAAGGCCGTCCACTCAGACCTAGCGCCTGCGCGGGATGGCCTCCGTCCCTAAGCTCGCTGCCGTGGTGTGTGCGGAGGACGATGACCACGAGCGAAGCCACTTCTTGCCGACCCTCAGGTATGCTACCTCTTTTCGAACCATACCCTTGTTCTATTGCCCCATCTGCCACGTCGTTGCATGTGGATCTTTTGCCACTCCACCATCTTCCCAATTTGCTATCCTCTGCTTTGCTGGTCACGTAGACGAAAACCTTAATTTGCACTATTAAAGGAAACCCTGCTTCATGCAGACTAATCCATGTCTGGGTTGAATAAGGAAAGGAAGGGAGAAAGTACTGTCCAATAGACTAGGCATCGAACCCGCATCTAGGTTTAAAAGGGGAAAATTAGTAGCTATGGAACGAGTCTCGTGTCTCTTGGTTGTAAAAGGGTGAAAAAGGGTAGAAAGGCATGACAACGCAATAGAGAATGACCAGGTCGCTCGGTTTGTTGTCCTCACATAGGAAAAAGGTGGCTAAAGAGAACAAAAATGGTACGTGATCCACATATGCTGCCTGGATATTTGTTGCTCTGGGTACCACTCTATGCGTCCATGGAGGTACATCGTACTGGTGCGCCCACTGTCTGAATGGGCATCCCATGCTCTTATTGCCACTTTTTTGCTGTTAGTACAACGCCAGCGGTAAAGTCAAGCAATGCTACTGCTAAAGTGATTCCACATTTAACTAATGTCGCACTTAGTCTAATGCCACCGATAAATTTAAGCAATGCCATTTAATGTCATTGGATTATTTCAGGGCTAGTTGATGATTGTGGATGTATTATAGATTGTTTAGCTAAGGCATTCTAATGTTGTTGCATAGCTAGTATACCAAAGATGAAACTTGTTACTACCTTCAGATTTTTGCACTGTTAATGCTTATATATTACATACCTGTCGATTACATACCTGACATCATGATGTAACTTTAAGTCATTTCATTTTGTACAATGTCGCTGAATTGCCAAGGCAGTGATGGAATTTTATTATAGTTGAACCCATGTTCAAGAATTCGTCCGATTAACCAGTTAACTTGCCGATTAACCCCTACTCGTAGGGTCACCGAGTAGCCGATAAACCAATAAATCGTCCGATTAATTGATTAAATGGCCGATTAACTTGCCGATTAGCCTATTAATCCCCTACTCGCAAGCCAACCGAGCACCTACCAGTTAACGATTTCCTCAATAATGAGTTGAACTACACAAAATATGCTTAAAAGAAGACGAAAGGTCAGGAATGGTTCACTTTTTCAGGAAAAAACTATATATGCCTTCCTGACATCAGCCATTGTTTCCTTATTTATTCCTTCAAACAGGTGGTTAGAAACAGTCTTGCTACCTTTTCCCATTAAGAAATTGCAATGCTTATATTCGTGAGTCTATGCTTCAACTAGTGCCACTTTTATAGTAATCACACATTCAATATCTATGCAAACAGGGATGCTCAATTTTAGTGGAACTGCACAAAAAGTCCAAATGGTTCAACATTAGGAGCATGTTTTCTTCCAAACCTTTATATCCAATTGGTGGCACTATGAGTTGTTCATTACGAAGGTACATGGTTTGCTGCTCTTTTGTACTATCATTAGACAATAATATTAGTGTTTTGCATGTGAATTTATTGGCAGGGTGGACCTACATTGGAGGTGTAGGACATGATTCAATGATTGGATGCTCAATTTTGGTTGTATCAATTTCACCTTTTCCATCACTCCGAACATGCATATCCTTGGTCTGATGAAGAATAGGCGCTATATTTCTGCTCTGAACCAACAAATCAATTCAGTACAAAATTGTCCAGGGCCAAACATGACAGTATCAAATTGTCCAGTGCAAAACATGACAGATGCTAAGCGGAAGAGGCATGTTTAAACCAAAAATACAAGGTGGCGTATATGTTTACTAGCTGGTTGATATTTGTGCAGACAGATGTTTGCCCAAACAAACAAAGTGACCGGTGGTGGAACTGCACAAAAGAATAGTATAGTCACTGCATGCAGTGCTATTTGAAAATAGACACAGAAAGACTGGATAGTCACTTCATGGACTGTACAAAAGTAGTATTGTACTATTTATTGGCCAACACTAGGTGCTTCATTGCTTTGGTATGATTATACAATGGGCATCATTTTTCCTAAGTTAAAGTTTGTATTCCGAAAATAGTCTCACCGTGTGATCGAGAGAAGACCAAATCATATTGCAGTGGATGTTCCTCCGACATGTGTGGTTCATTCTCATGGTTCCATCTGTTGGTGAAACCACTTACTTTGCAAGAGGAATTGTAGACTTCACAAACAAATTTGTCTTTCACTGTGTACTGAATGTTGGCCCAGAGAAGCATCCATGTTAGTAGGAAGAATAGATGTTTTTTTCTAGATCTTTGCTTTTGGAGCTGCATATTTGTATATGATCTATGAATCATTGAGATGCATTAACATGTTACTAGTTGGTTGTGAATTTGGGCTACTAATGTGAACATATTACAATGCCAGGCATGTAAATCTCATGTGAACATTTCGAATGGATCGACTCTTACTATTGTGCACAGCATGATCCTGATTTCTATATTCTCAGTGTTTACAAGTTACTAGCAATTCCTTATTTCTATTCGCTCAGTGTTTACAAGTTACTTATTGATCACTAGCTAGCCTACTAATACCCTCCTAGCAGTTTTAGTTGCGACGCAAGATCCAAAGGTGGCAGATTTCTGAATAAAAATGCCTACCTCTGAAGAAACTAACAAGTTGTTCTGAAGAAAATGCCATGCGAATCTGAAGAAACTGCCAGCAAAAACGTTCGCAAATGACTATCTCTGAGTGAACGTTCATCAGCTAATGCGATCCTACACGTACACAATCCGACCTACTCGATCCTACACGTACACTATCCGACCTATTCGATCCTACATGAATAAATAGCGGATCACGCACGTACTACCTCCTTTCCAGTTTGCAGGGTTCAATTTAAATATCTCACCAACCAAGGTAGATGATGAGTAGTGGAATCATTTTTGACAAGGAGGGAGTACCTCATCTGGATGATTCGAGTGCACTCGTTTGACCATCATGCCGATGTGCGACCCAGCACAAACGGGACGCACCATTGATGGGACGGGACGGCACATCAGTTTTTCCAGTTTTCCACGGTAAGCTGGCGCGCTAAGCCATGCATGCTTATGCAATGAATTCTGATGACCGTCGCGTTTCTGGCGACATGCTGCTTCAACTACCTTGGTTGGTGATATTTTTATGACCGTCGCGTTTCTCGCGACACGCTGCTACGCGTACACTATTTGCCTATAATTACTAGTTCCTGGCGTTCTCCGATAGCACCGTGACCCAACTCGCCCTATCGGCTCCCCTCACAACCCCCACTGGCCCGACGTCACTCGCCACTTGCCCTCTCTCTCGCTACGTCCGTCATGCCCCCGACCATCCGCAATAGGCGACGCCAGAGGCGCTCACCGCCGAAGCTAGTGTTCGATTATTCACTAGAAGGAAGACGGAGGGAGGAGGCATTCTATCGGTCTTTAGATGGCAATGCGGAGGTCGAGGACTTGTTGGAGGACGATCACCTGGCGGAGGAGCAGCGTATCGCCGATATGTGCCGCCAGCGGGGCATGGAGCAGCAGCGCACCGCGGCTTCGAGTCGTGAGCAGAACGCCCGCGACTGGGCCGACTACGTGGAGGCCGGCACCCGGCAAATAGCCCTAGAGGCTGTCGGGCACGCAAGCGTGCGCGACGCCAAATTTTACTACCAGCTCGTCAAGTGGGTTTCCCGCTTAGAAGCCGAAGCTTCGGTGGACCATTTTGGCATGGAAAGGGCCAATGCGCGCAAGCAACATGCCCTATCGCACCTCCGGCAAGTCCGAAGCGAGGAGGAGGACGTCGGTGCTGGCATTTAGCGTGTACCGCAGATGGCGGCCGACATCGTCTAGTTAGCTAGGAGTAAGTCAGTACTTGTACACTAGAGTATTAGTGGGAGTAGATAGTTAACTTGGCTATGATGGTTGTCAACGTGGAAGTTCAGTACTCTATATCTAGTCAGACCTGCTACTTTGCTCTATATGTTGAACTTTCCGTGTGAACGTATGTAATGGGCTGCTATTTTTTTAAATGGGTTGTATTTATCCGCCACGGTTTTAGAGGCTGACTTTTGGGCCTACTAGTTTGATGCGTACACAATTAGGAGATGATTGTACATGGAGAGGATGACAGCAGGGACCCACCAGGGTCATGGTAGTACGCAAGCAAGTGCCTCCTTATTCCAAGCCAGAAAAACGGTTCCTCCTAATGGATTTCTGACATCTGGGTCCCATGCCATTGTCAACGTAGTCAATAAACGAGAGAATTGCACAACAAGCGGCTGACACGAGGGACCCAATAGCTTGCCCAGTTTTTTTAGGGAAGTAGCTTTCCCAGTTATCTTTGTTTTGGAGACGGAAGCAGGGTGTCAACTCGGCTGTGCGGGGCACTCTGGCCTATCTAGCCAGCCTTTTCTTTTATGCTTACTACAAGACCAGCCCAGTAGATTTTTTTTTCTTTCTGAAAATGGCTAGCCCTATTTTTTTTTGCAGAATACCCAATCGAGGCCTACTTGCTTTGTCAGCCCTGCTGGGCTGCTAATCTTTCAAGACGAGAAAATGGGTTATCTGTAATGAGAAATGGGCTATACATTTTTAAAACAAATCAAACCGGCAATTAGTTTCGAATTTCTTTTTTTTCATTTCGACATTTTGAATTCCATTGTTTTATATGCGTGGACACTTATTTGGATTTTATATTGATATGAATTTATTTTTCAAATTAGTTTGAATGTGACTCGAAATGTCGGGATTAAAAACAGTTAACCGCCCCGAAATATGCAAAATTTTGTATAATTCTTAACCGTGGCCACAATATGGGCTGTAATGCTAACAAAAAGAAGATGGACTCCAAAAAAATCCTTAAGAATTAGTGAATGGGCTGTAAATTATTAGAAATAATGGCAGATGGGTTGTATGCTATTTTGCACACATTTGAGGCTGACTTGTGTGCCTACTATAGGTTGACGCATATGCTTTCCTAAAAAAAGGTTGATGCACACGCAACGTCGTGTCAACTTAGTCAACACACGAGAGCAGTGATTGTTGGATGTCCATCCAACGGCCGTCGTGCTTCTTCAATCTCTGCTCTTCCTGCTCCAGCCGCCCAAACAAGCGCCGGCGGGACTGCCTGCTCCCTCCTCCCGCGGTCGGCTGTGCTGCCGCACAGGCCTCACCGCCCCACCCCACCGTACTCCCATCGCTGGCTTAGCCATCCCTCTACTCACCCACACATGTTGTTATTCTCCGGCGATGGCAGACGAACCAGTAAACCCTCGTACTCCCCTCCCCGTGGGAAACAGCTGCCGAGTCTTCTCTGGCTCCATGTCGTTCCCTTCCTAGGCCTCGCCATTGTCGACCGCCCTGGTGCTCTCGGCGCTGTGTGGTCAACGTGGTCAACGAATGACATCCATCGGAAGTGGATCAGACGTGGAGAGGCCGATACCGGGTCCACGGCCGCACGCAAGGAAATGCCTCCTTATTTCGCGCAAAATAATGATTCCTCCACCTGACAGGTGGGACCCATCGGAAGGGCCTCTATATTTCGCGAAAAAATGTTCCCCCGCTGTCAGCTCGGACCCACCATGTGGCACCCCGGCTCAGAGCGACCGGTTTACCATGCATTGCCAGCCCAGAGACCATGTCTTCTGGCAACACACAACATCTTGGTACAGAAACAACCGCTTTATTGATGCTAGCGGAACAGAGTTTATATTACAACAGCTGTCGAGGCCAAGCGGCACACCTGGTGCGGCTGAACAATATGTACATTATTTAGTGAACATAAAGGGGCCTTGGTCAGAACAACTACGTGGCAGCGGAATAACGTCGTAGCGGAAGCTTCATATCACAGGGACACCGATGTGGACAAGATCTAGACTCGAGCAGCGCTCCTCTCCAACGAGACTTTCCTGAAATCTGGCATGACACGCCATGTCAGTACATTGAATGCACTTGCAAGCTCACAACAGGCATAATCATAATGGCAAACAATATCATGATACTTAACCAATTATTAATAATGCAACACTATATGTCAAACATGTTGTGATCATGCTCGAACGTCCCTCGGGACAACTTACCAACCGTGATCATTCTCGGATCACAAACAAGCCACCAACATGGTCTTAACAAAGAGTAACTCGTGATCCTTACGGTGATCACAACCACGACCAATATCTGGTCCCGAATATCTCGATGGCCTTTCTGCCATCCTCAAAAATGCAAAGTTCATAGCTTAGTGTGTAATTGTTATTAAACGTTGACTCATGGTGGGACCTACTATGAGGTGTCCGTGTCCGTGGACTCGGCTATCGATAGATTATACACTCTGGAGAGGTAGCACACTGTACCCACACCACGGAACCCATGGCCTCGCACTCCCATTCGGGTGGACCAACGGCATTCCTACGAAACCCTTCCATTGCCATGACACTCTCCCGGCCACTCCGACCCAATCCCCAACGGGCTAGTCCTGGGTGGCCCGTGTTCACTAAAGACACACCGACCACCGTCGGGGCCAAAACGATCCCACTCGGGGACCTGGTACCATAATCTCAACAACGGGCACACAAGGTTATGTCCGCCTACCGGGCCAGGGCATGCACGAGGTAACCTTCCCTAGTTGGAGGCACCGACCAGAGGCAATGTCAATGGACCGAATCAAGGCCTTCCCACAAAGGCAAATGAGGTTGCACTGGGAAAAACTCGATTCAGCAGCACCATGACCCAGTCAATGGTATATTCAAGTTGAGTTATATTCAGGTTCAACTTAAAATGAAAATGACTGGTGTAATAGCATGCCATGAAATGCAAAACTACACATGCATCACTTAATAACGAAAATGACCAATGTCATCCATATTCACACTAAGCATAATCATCAACATCTCATATTACTTTGCTGATCAAGATAACTCACATATTAACCAAAATATTTTTCAGCAAGTTTTATTATTCTCTCATGCAAGAACGTAACTCCGATTAATTTCTCATAAGAATAACAAAGATTTTAGCACACACAAATCCTAATTTCTTTACCAACCAAGTGAGGTTCAAACATTCTCTAAGTCAAGTAAAATGACTAAACAAGTACTTAACAGAATATTTTCTAGCAAATTTTTATCATTTTATTTATGCAAGAACATAACTTTAAATAATTAATAACATGCATAACAAAAATTATTTCTATCATCACCACAAATAGATCCTAGCTTTGCTTCACCAACTAAGCTAGTTTCCACATTCTGTAAATCAAGCATATTAACTAGAAAACACTTCACAGAACACAATAGTTATTTAAATGCATGGATTAATCATTTCATTCAAGTAAGAAAATCATAAATAGTGAAATGACACCATGAAAATGTTGCTGTGGCTTGCCTTAGTGCAGATGAGGTTCACAAGCCTTCTGGTGATCCTCAAGACAAGCCTCACCCTCTAAAAATAATTTTAAACACAAAAAGAAAATATCAAGAACACTTCTAAAAATCACCAGAAATTCTAAACAGCTCAGAAAAATCTCATCTTTGGTGAGCTGCTAGATTTAAAGAACAAGATGCAAAAAGAATAAATTCATTTGGGCTTATGGTTGAGGAGTTATGGCTGTTTGAAGTGTTCTGTAAATTCAAATGAATTTGAATAAAATAAACAGCCGGAGGGTGACGTCAAGGCGTAAAGCCCAGGCGCCACCACTCGTGCACTTCACGCCACAGAGAGAGTGGCTGACTAGCGGGCCCCGCTAGTCAGGTTAGGAGGAGGGGGAGAAGGAAACAGAGGGAGTCGCAGCTCCGCAGAGCTCTCGCCGGCGACGAGGACTCCTTGGCCAAAACGAGAGGGAGAGATGGCAAGAGGGGGTTGAGGCGTACCTGCCCATACCCATAGCGTAGCTAGGGCGGTCGGACAGCGTCGGAATCAACCTCGCAAGCGGAGCAGAACACAGTGGTCACCGAAGATGAAGAAGACAGCAAGCAAAGGCAACTCCAGGGGCTCTAGAGGGGCGGAACGGCTTCACCGGAGAGGGGCGGAGGCCCTGGAAGGGTCACCCTGGCCTGGGAGGGGCTTGAGCTACTGTGGCGACCAAAGGGGATCGCCAGCGAGCTCGATCTCGGGGAGGGCGGCCCGAGGCCTACCCGGCCGGGCTACGGCTTCCTACTCGCTTGTGGGGTGTGTGGGAGTGCTGGATGGTGCTCGAGGAGGCTGGGGGCGGCTCCATTTATAGGCGAGCGGCGAGGGGGTTTCGGGCTCCGCAGGTCGACACCTGTCCACGGCGCCCGGCGACGAGCGGCGTCATTGAGAGGGGAAGAAGGCGATGCAGCTCACGCGGTAACTGTTGGCGGACGGAGACGAGCACAGAAACGAGGATAAGGCGATGACCACAGTGCGCACCGCACCGTTGTTGAGCGGACTGCGTCTGCTCATCGCGCGGCGAAGCTCGGGCATCGGCGAGCACCAGAGGGGAGTCAAGGGAGTTGAGACGAAGATGGTGGCGAAGTTTGGCGCGCTTACGGCGGAGGAAGCGAGCACGCTACAAACAGGCGCCAAGCACTCAGAGCTGGCCGACACGCATGCCAAAGACTTCGATTTAATGCGGTCACCGCATGGACTATGACATCAGGCCGAGCTAAGCCTAAACTTCATGTCTGGCGTGTTGTTCGTGGTAGTTTGAGATGTTACCATGCTTTGGTTTGGATCGAGGTGCAGTAGAGAAGTTTTTACACGCCAGGTAAGTTTCTGGTCAGTAACTTTGAGAGGTTACTGAGGTCAAATGGCTGGGAGTTAGAGGCTGTGCTTTGGAGGTTAGCCAAGAGTTACTAAGGTGAAAATGCACAAGAAAACCCAGGCACAATGGAGCAAGTAAAATGGTAGTTGCTGTAGAAACCACCATTTCTGTCCAGAACAGAAAATATTTTCTGTAGCAAAAAATATTCCCAAAAGTGATGAAATATTTTTGCTCAGGAAGGTGCCCTAGGGTTCAAAGAATATTTATGAATTATCACAGATTTTTCTGGGCCATAAAAATTAGTGTTGCTTTGGGGCATACTAATCTGGCTAGGGTTTTTGAGAGAAAATGAATATTTTTCATTTAAGAAAAATATTCCAAAGATTATTTTGGGATGGATCAAGGGAATGATGATCGAGAGGGAAATGGAGCACTTGGGTGAAAGCCAAGAGTACCCAAGTGTTTAAGTCCATATGAAAAGATTCAAAAACTCCAAGTTTCAAATTTAATCCAAATAAAAATCAAGCAAATGAGAGAGGGAAAAAACCAGGCTGTCACACACCAGCTATATCTTCGCACGCAAGGAAGTGCCTCCTTATTACGCACAAAAAAATGAATACCCCCTGCTAGTTGGGACCCACCGTAGTGGGAGGCTGACTTGTGGGCCGACTAAGTTGACGGGGACGGATGGCTTTGTCAACTTAGTCAATATGAACGATTCTAGCTCCAGTGACCATATGATGTCCATCCAACGGCCGTAGTGCTTCTTCAACCTCTGGTCTTCTTGCTCCAGCTGCCCAAACCAACGCCAGTCGTGCCGCGTGCTCCTACCACCCGTGGCCGGCTGTGCTGCCGCGGAGGCCTCACCGCCCCCTACTACTCCCATTGCTGGCCAGACCATCCCTCTACTCACCCACAACCCATGTTATTCTGCGGCGATGGCAGCCTCACACCGCGGCCGAACCACTGAACCCTCGTACTCCTCTCCGTGTGGGCATCCACTGCCATGTCTTCCCCGGCTCTGCATCGTCCTCTTCCTAGGCCTCGCCGTCGTCCACCGCCCTGGTGCTCTCGGTGGGGCGTGGTCAACATGGTCAACGAATGACATCCATTGGAAGTGGACTGTACGTGGAGAGGATAACAGCTGGGTCGACGGCCGCACACAAGGAAATGCCTCCTTATTACGCAGAAAATAATGATTCCACCACCTGACAGCTGGGACCCACCGGACGGGCCACCATATTTCATGAAAAAAACGTTCCCCCCTGACTGTTGGGACCCACCTGGTCGAAGCACACATAGTGTTGTCATTCTGGTCACGAATGTGTACGTACATACTGGTCGATCGGTCTGTCTGCAAGCTGCAGCGATGAACCGTGGCCGAGTAAGGAAGGGCATGTGTCGTACTAGAGGCGTGCACGTAGCATGTACACGTACGTACAACCAGGGTGCAAGAAAGTAAATACGGCCACGTATGTACATATGGGCGGGGTCTCGAACGCCTACTCGCACGTACATATGGCCAGGGCTCGTGTACATAGCTGGGTCGGAACGGAGAACCTGCGTCATCGTGTTCATCGGGAGCCAACCGGCTTGGACAGAACAGCCGATCAAAACGAGGCCTGGCGTACCGCAGAACGGAGGAAACGGCCTTGTGTTCGACCGGCCACGGTCGAAACGGGATCCTGTTCATCGGGAGGGGTCTGGCGTACCGCAAAACGGAGGAAACGGACTTCTCTTGGACCTCCTACGGTCGAAACGGGGTCCTGTTGATCAGGAGGGGTGTGGCGTACCGCAAAATGGAGGAAACGGACTTGTGTTGGAGCGCTACGGTCAAAACAGGGGTCCTGTTCATTGGGAGAGGTGTGGCGTACCGCAAAACAGGACTCCACGGGATACTATTGATCTCCATTGTACGCTGCCTTCGCGGGCTACTGTTCATCCACCGTCGACCTCCTCCAGCCTCCACCTGCGACTGTTCATCCATGGCGTCTCCCCTCCAGCCTCCACCAGCCACTGTTCATCCATGGGCTCCTGTTCATCCAGCCTCCACCGCTACTGTTCAACCAGCCCTCTCCACGGGGTCCTGTTCAACCACCCCACCACGGGCTACTGTTCATCCAGCCCTCCACCAACTACTGTTCAACCAGCCCTCCACGAGGTTCTGTTCATCCAGCCCTCCACGGGGTCCTGTTCATCCACCCCAACCGGCTCGATCGGGGTCCTATTCATCCAGCGGCAACGACCTCTACTACCACGGGGTCCTATTCATCCACCCCTCCCCCCAACCGGGAACTGTTCATCCACCCCCCCCCCCCAACAATGCTCACTGTTCCTCAAGAGGCAGCATTGATTGGCTTCAGTTAGCAGCAGTAACGAAGGAATCACTCGGGTTCAGTTAACAGCAAGGGATCGATCGGGGTTCAGTAACGTAGCTCAGGTTCAGTTAGAGCCCAACGCCTCGCTCGGGTTTAATTAGAGCGCAACGCCTCGCACACACGTGCGTACGTGTATGAGAGAAACGCGCAAACCTCTATGCATTGCTCGGCCCCCACCACCCATCGTAACCAGGAACACCCCGATAGTTTTCTCGCCCTCGCTTCTACCACATTTTCTCTGTCATGGACGGGCCAAAGAATGTCATGTAGCTGCGTCTCCGGCCCGCCCAGGACGAAAAGCCCATTTTCTGTCATGATTTTTTGTCATAGAAGTAGGAGCCCACCACATCTATGATGATACTTGGTTTTGTCATAATTATCGTCATAGAAGTGTCATATGCATGACAGGAAAAAAATTCGTTCGGCCCAAAATGTCACGGATTTGTCTTTTTTTTGTAGTGTGCTATGTGTCAATGAAAGTGCTATTAAGATTGCTCACAATCCCGTGCAACATTCTCGAACCAAGCATATTGAAGTTCGTCATCATTTCATTCGAGATCATGTTGCTAAAGGAGACATTAATCTTAAGCATGTTCGTACTGACAAGCAATTGGCGGATATATTCACCAAACCGCTTGATGAGAAATTATTTTGTCGGTTGAGAGGTGAATTGAACATCATTGATGCCTCAAACTTGGAGTAGAAACTCCATTTGGATGCATGCAGGGCATGAGCCTTATGACTAATCCTTGATACTTCTCTTATGATGAAGATCATATGTCTTGGATATACTTGCACTCTTGGATGTCATCTAACACTTGTAGGTACTTGAATGAGTCAAAATCCATGAGATTGCAACTCACTCACATCTTGAGAAATCTCTACATCACCAAGTGGTTGAAGACAAGGAAGCATGAATCCTTTCAACATATCCTTTGACAATCTCTATATATCAAATTTCATTTGGTATCGAACTTCATGCTTGTCATTTTGGATACACAAGTGCTCTTCCTTGCAAGACTAACCCATGTAGGTAGATGAACACAAACTACAAGTGGTGCTCCCAACCATTGATGAGCTACATCAACCTTGAGCACCCTACACAAGTTCAACTACATGATCAACACCACCACCCAAGGTATGTTATTCCATCTTAGAGAAGCTTTACCCCAAGACATGGGTCAAAGCAGCTCAATAAGATGTGAATACATCAAAATGCTTAAACAAAAAATGGCAACCCCATTTTGAGCTTAAACGATGAGTATGACCTACGATCAAGTGTTCTCACTTGACTCCTCAGTCAATATACTCTAACATAGGTGACTTTGTCGCTAACCAATTCTAGATGAAATTCTCTAGTGTTTCTTTAAGTTCTTGTATTTGTGCCTAGCATGTTTCCCTTTTCAATTCATCTAATTTTTTTTTCTTTATGTCTGTTATGTTCTGCATTCACTGCATCCAATTCATTGCAAATCTTTCAGTCAACTCCCTGCAAATCTTTGTGAGATATTATTTGCAAAGTGAGCTGAGGTGACAATTGTTTTTCTCTCTGTGTTGAATTCGGCCTCATCAGTTTGTTTCCTTCAGCCAAACTGAAACACCTCGGTGCCACTGAAGCACAAGACTCGATGCTACCGATTTCAATGCTGAGAAAACATTCTGTCATTTGCATCCTGCATATTTGTTCCAGCCCCACTCAATGATTCTTGGCCTCCACCAGCATCTTGTATTACATGTTGCTTTGTACTGTGACTCAAGGACCAAACCTACTTGACTCATGCTCCAGAAGATCCCTTCTTGGAAATTGATGTCAAAGGGGGAGAGAGAGTACATCAAATCTTATCACATAAGAGAGAATGCACTCCTTAAGCTTCTCCAGATGCTTCTTATCCATAGAGGGTAGATATCACATGTCTTCAAGAGGGGAAAGACATGTTAGCTTGTGTTATGATTGTTGTTATGATTGTTTTGCTCCGATTTTGTTTTCCTATCTTCTCCCATTATCAAATATAAGATTCAGGGGGAGAATGAGATCATCTCCAAGGGAAGAAAATCTTTCGAATTCATTGCATATCTTTACTCTTTGGGGACATGACTATATCCAAATAGAGTACCTAGTACTCACTCTCTAAATGTCATCCCAATCTTGGTACACTTGTGGTCTACTATTCTTGCTCTGTTTATTAGATATTCCTGTGTTATCTATACTTGTTTACTCAGGTTCATCTCTTCCAAAGCTAGCTCAAGACCACAAGGTAAGTATATGCATCACATTCATGTGCATGATGATCTCTTGCTACTGTACATATTGTTTGCAAGAAGGAATCATAAACATGGAGGTACATTTCCTATATTCACATCATTTGCTCTGCATGCATATAGCTAAGATACATGTAACTCATTGCTTGATCTATCATGCTTATGCATTCACATGCTCTTATATTCCATATTCACATGATTCATACATGTAGGGGGAGCCTATGCATATTACATGTCAAGCTTTACTTGCTATTTTTCATCCTCATCTAAAGCTTTGATGTACGTTGTCATCAATTACCAAAAAGGGGGAGATTGAAAGCACAAGTGATCCTTGGGTGATTTTGGTAATTAATGTCAACATATCTCTTGTTGGACTAATACTTCTACCTAGTATATTTTAGATGAGTTCAACATTGGAGTGGTAGGACAAGAGGATGTGGAACCCCTTCAAGATGCTAAGGACAAATATTGGCAAAAGCTCAGACTCTGCATTTTCATTTTAGTGATCCAAGATCACATTGAGTCCATAGGAAAGCCAATACTATTAAAAGGCGATGAGGTGTTGCTTAATGACTTGCTTGCTCAAAGTGCTTAGTGATATGCTCCAAAAACCTCAGCTACTTCTCACATTCCAAATATGTCCTAAACCTAAAGTCAAACTCGGCCCCATCCGGCGCCACCGAGTTCACTTGACATAGCCACTGCCAGAAACCCTAATCAGGTCGGTCTAACCGATAGGGATCTCGGTCTCACCAAGATGGGATTGCTAACTCACTATTTCCCTTCGTAACGTTTCGGTCTAACCGAAATGAGCGATCAGTCCCACCGAGTTTGCAATGCAAACACTCTGTTTCCCTTCGTAACATTTCAGTGTAACCAAAGTGAGCGATCGGTCCCACCAAGTTTGCCTAAGCAACTATCTGTTTGCCTATTACTGAAATCGGTCTCACTGAGTTCATGTGATCGGTCTCACCGAGATCAAGTTATGCCCTAACCCTAGGACATCGGTCCCTTCGAGTTGATCATGTTGGTACCACCGAAAATCCTAACGTTCACATTTTGAACTAAATCGGTCTGACCGAGTTTCACTATCCGGTCCCATCGAGTTTGGTAAATTGTGTGCAATGGTTAGATTTTGTGTGGAGGCTATATATACCCCTCCACCCTTCCTCCATTCGTGGAGAAAGCCATCATAACGTGCCTACACTTCCAACATTGATTTTCTGAGAGAGAACCACCTACTCATGTGTTGAGACCAATATATTCCATTCCTACCACAAGAATCTTGATCTCTAGCCTTCCCCAAGTTGCTTTCCACTCAAATCATCTTTCCACCATATCCAAATCTGTGAGAGAGAATTGAGTGTTGGGGAGACTATCATTTAAGCACAAGAGCAAGGAGTTCATCATCAACACACCATTTATTACCTTTTGGAGAGTGGTGTCTCCTAGATTGGTTAGGTGTCACTTGGGAGCCTCCATCAAGATTGTGGAGTTGAACCAAGGAGTTTGTAAGGGCAAGGAGATCGCCTACTTCGTGAAGATCTACGCAAGTGAGGCAAGTCCTTCGTGGGCGATGGCCATGGTGGGTTATACAAGGTTGCTTCTTCGTGTACCCTTCTTGGGTGGAGCCCTCCATGGACTCGCGCAACCATTACCCTTCGTGGGTTGAAGTCTCCATCAACGTGGATATACGATAGCACCACCTATCGAAACCACACCAAAAATCTCCGTGTCTCCAATTGCATTTGCACACTCCAATCCCATCCCTTTACTTTCGTGCAACTTGCATGCTTTACTTTCCGCTGCTCATATACTCTTGCCATGCTTGCTTGAAATGTATTGTGAATGTTTAAACTTGTGCTAAAACTCTACCTTAACTTGAAGAAAATAAAAACTGCTACTTTTCATCATTGAGTGTCTATTCACCCCCCCCTTTAGACACCTCTTCTCGATCCTTTCAAGCCCCAAAATAGCCTCCGCTATCCTTATTTCCCTAAGTCACAACTGTCCCTTGCCTTGTGCCTCGCTTGTCCCTTCATAAGCAAATGCACAGGTAGAATTCTTTGTCCATCGGTAAAGAATTAATCCAACGTATATGGCCGCCATCCAACCGCCGCATACATTTTAACAATAGTTCGAACCAATTGGACGACATTCGTTCAAACATGGCCAGATTTGATTACATTTACGTCAACTACCTAATCCAAATGGTCGTCGGCCCCCGTTCCCCGTGTCTGGCCGTAAGCCCCGAGAATTAAAGCTTCGCCTTCTCCAATTCCGCCTCGACGCTCTCCAGCTCCGCCTCCGGAGACCCAGGAAGTGAAGTTGTCCGCCTCCATGTCGTTGCCAAGCGTCTAATCAGCCGCCGATGTTGAAACCACCAAGCTTAGCATCGATGGGAGGGGAGGAGCGGTGGCCTTCCTGGGACTAGAGCCGCATCGACCTATGATACGTCCCCAACGTATCTATAATTTTTGATTATTTTATGCTATTATATTATCTGTTTTGGATGTTTTATATGCATTAATATGATATTTTTATTTTATTTTTGGGACTAACCTATTAACCTAGAACCCAGTGCCAATTTCTGTTTTTCCCCTTGTTTTTGAGTTTTATAGAAAAGGAATATCAAATGGCGTCCAAATAGAATAAAACTTTACGATGATTTTTCTTTTACCAGAAGACATCCACAGAGCTTGGAGAGGGGGTCAGAAGAGCCCCGAGGGGCCCACAAGCCCTCAGGGCGCGCCTATGGGGGGCACCCCTGGCTTGTGGACACCTCGGGAGTCCCCCAACCCTAATTCTTGCTCTATAAAATCCCAAATTTTCCCAACCCAACAAAAGCGCCCACCAAAATACTTTTCCGCCGCCGCAAGCCTTTGTTCCCCTGAGATCCCATCTTGGGGCCTTTTCCGGCACCCTGCCAGAGGGGGATCCGATCACGGAGGGCCTCTACATCAACCTTGCCATGTTATTTTGAGAAGATACAATTGATTTATTAGTATTCTTGAAGTATTATTGTCTTTATGTCAATATTAAACTTTTGTTTTAAATCTTATGGATCTGAATATTCATGCCACAATAAAGAAGATTACATGGAAAATATGTTAGGTAGCATTCCACATCAAAAATTCTATTTTTATCATTTACCTACTCGAGCACGGGTAGGAATTAAGCTTGGGGCCGCTTGATTCGTCTCCAACGTATCTATAATTTTTGATTGTTTTATACTATTATATTATCTGTGTTGGATGTTTTATATGCATTTATATGCTATTTTATATTATTTTTGGGACTAACCTATTAACCTAGGGCCCAGTGCCAGTTTTTGTTTTTTTCCTTGTTTTTGAATTTTACACTAAGGAATATCAAACGGAGTCCAAACAGAATAAAACTTTGCGATGATTTTTCTTGGACCAGAAGACATCCACAAGGCTTGGAGAGGGGGTCAGAAGAGTCCCGAGGGGCCCACAAGCCCTCAGGGCGCGCCCTATGGGGGCGCCCCGGGCTTGTGGACACCTCGGGAGTCCCTCAACCCTAATTCTTGCTTTATAAAATCTCAAATATTCCCAAACCAAAAGAAGTGTCCACCAAAATACGTCTCCACCGCCGCAAGCCTCTGTTCCTGTGAGATCCCATCTTGGGGCCTTTTCTGGCACCCTGCCGGAGCGGAATTCGATCATGGAGAGCCTCTACATCAACCATGTCACCCTTTTGATGAAGCATGAGTAGTTTACCATAGACCTACGGGTCCATAGCAAGTAGCTAGACGGCTTCTTCTCTCTCTTTGATCTTCAATATAATGGTCTCCTCGATGTTCTTGGATTTCTATCCTATGTAACATTCTTTTGCGGTGTGTTTGTCGAGATTCGATGAATTGTGGATTTATGATCAGATTATCTATAAATATTATCTGAGTCTTTTCTGAACTCTTCTATGCATGATTAAATATCTTTGTATTTCTCTTTGAATTATCGGTTTGGTTTGGCCAACTAGATTGGTTCTTCTTGCAATGGGAGAGGTGCGTAGTTTTGGGTTCAATCTTGCGGTGTCCTCACCCAGTGACAAAGTAGGGGTAGCGGCTACACGTATTGTATTGTTGCCATCAAGGGTAAAAATATGGGGGTTTCATCATATTTCTTGAGTTTATCCCTCTACATCATATCATCTTACTTAAGGCGTTACTCCGTTCTTATGAACTTAATACTCTAGATGCATGTTGGATAGTGGTCGATGTGTGGAGTAATAGTAGTAGATGCGGAATTGTTTTGGTCTACTTGACATGGGCATGATGCCTATATTCATAATCATTGCTTTGGATATCATCATAACTTTGCGCTTTTCTATCAATTTCTCGACAGTAATTTGTTCACACATTGTATGTTTTCTTTCAAGAGAGAAGCCTCTAGTGAAACCTATGGCCCCTGGGTCTATTTTCCATCATATATTTTCAGATATATAAACCAAAAACCCCAAAATACCTTGCTGCAATTTATTTATATTTACTTTTGTTTGACTTTTTATTTATCTTTTATACCTATCTCTATTAGATCTCACTCTTGTTCGAGACCGTGAAGGGATTGACAACCCCTTTTTCGCGTTGAGTGCAAGTGTTTGCTAGTTTGTGGAGGCGCATTGACTGGAGACTTGCTTGTACCTCCTACTGGATTGATACCTTGGTTCTTAGCAGAGGTAAATACTTATACTTTGCTGCATCACCCTTTCCTCTTCAAGGAAAAATCAACACAAGCTCAAGAAGTAACAAGAAGAATTTTTGGCGTCGTTGCCGTGGAGGTTCCACATCAAGCCTACCAAGTATCCACCATAAACTCTCATCTCTTGCATTACATTACTTTCCATTTTCCTCTCGTTTTCCTCTCCCCAACATCTAAAACGTTTTCAGAAAAACACAAAAACATTTGCCTTTTTATTCGCCCTCTTTCCGTCCGATCTTTTGTTTGCTTGAAACAGATGATGGCCTAACTTCGAAAATTGGACGGAGCGGCAATCTAGATGCTAAACTTTTGTCTTGGGGCAAGGAAATTTTATGGGAAATAACATATACAAGAATTTTTCAATTGTATAGGCAATCTGCTTCTCGATGATACTCCCATACATAAAAGAACTAAAACTTATGCGGAAGCTATTTCAACACTAGTTCTGAAATTTGAAAGTAGATTTATCTGCACTCATCCTACCTTGCAAAGATTGTTTTCTGAGTTACGCATTATAAAAGATCCTAAGGCTAAAAAGATAGCTACCCAAGTTCTTAAGAATGAACTTGATCACATAGTACGGGCAGCTAGGGATTTTTTTGATCATTATGGTATGATCCATGAAAAAACCGGTGATAGATGAGATTCTTTACAATAGTGACTATACTTTTGACATTTGTTTGGAAATAATCAATTTTTTGATGAAAATCTTAAAAAGAAAATCCCCGTTTTAGATATGATCCAACAAGTTTTCAGCGATGTTAATCAACAGTATTTTTGGATTGTAGCCGGAAATGAAAGGGGATACGTCGATGGGCAGCTTAATGATGCCAAAATTTCTATGGATAATGTGTACCAAGTTATCTTTGCAAAACCTTCGGACAAGAACACATCTATAGAATTTCATACCAAAGATGACAACACCTAGATCTATGTTTTATGCCTAGCTAGGGGCGTTAAACAATACCGCTTCACTGGTGCGCGTCGGTCTTAAACAAACGGTTTTTAACCCCTTTCCGCGATGGCCTTCGGAACCGTCGCCAAGTGAGTGTGTGCGATAGGGGGTCCTTCCCACACGACCCAGAAACCGTCGGGGATATGGAACAGTGATCCAGAGGCCTTCCAAAATATAATCGTGTGCGATGCAGCACACACTAAATTCTTTCGCAGGTGTGGTATCGGTGATTAAGTGTTTCTAATGACACAGTGAAACCATACGGTCTGTCGTAACGAACCTTTTGAGAAACAGTATGTAATGCACACGGGCCAACATATGAACTGTGTGCGAATTGTGCCCTATCGCACACGAGTTTTCTGCGTAACCCGTCTGCCATGCTAGACTCCGTCACACACGTTTTCCAACAATTACCGTTTGCGATAATGTTCTATCACAAACGGTTCAGGAGCCCCTTCGCACACATACAAGTGCTGCAGATTGTTTTTGATTTGTTAGGTATCACCGATGATTGCCGCTAGAGTGACGTGTGCTTTTTGTTTGGGATCCCACACGTTTCCTGAAAAAATTACGACTAGGATTGTATTATGCATCGGGCACGGTTTACTCCCAGTTCTCGTGTGCGATAACGCAATATCACAAATGGTTCTGGAGAACCTACGCACACGTAGTAGAGCTGCAAATCGTTTGCAATCTATTGTGTATCACCGACGGTTCCACTATGATTGACGTATGCTTTCCAATGTGGATCGCACACACTCATTTAGTTGAACCATGTGCGGAGCAATTGCCAGGTTAAAACAAAAATATCCCATTTTGAATTGGCACGCAAAAAGCAGATTCGCCACAATATTTAGTTGAACAAATAAACAAAAATATCCCATTTTGAATCGGCACGCAAAAAGCAAATTCGCCACAATATTCAATTGAACAAATAGTGTCCACAGGAAGAACATTCATCAGATTTCGCAACAATTGCAATTGAACATATGGTAGCTAAATTCCAATGTTTTGTCCACATATATATGCATTACATAGTTAATCATAGTGTACAAAATACGAAGACCTCATCAGATGGAAAACAATGGATCCATGCATTATATGTTTAGCGGCTAACTCTTACTCAATGTTTTAGGAGAACGCATGCTGAAATCTTCATTATCACCAGTGGGATTGATGTAGTGATCCAGGAAGAAGTCGCTGATAAATCTCCGAACCATCATCAAGTCATCAGCCGGGAGCGGTTCAGGGGTCCTCGGTTTTAAGATGAGCTGCAGTATTTTTAAGATCAGAATATGCCATATGAGTGGAGAAGAAGATATTAATTAAGATAGACTTACTGGTACTAATTCATGAGAATCGTCACAACTATCAGCAGATTTGCAGATGGAGATCATGTGTCTGCAAACATAGTATCCACAAAGGTTGGTCCCTGCTTCTTGCTGAGGACACTGTATTTTTTTGTACAAAATTAGTCATGTATTTGTCCTGTTAGGAACAACCTAACTGGTGTTAGATGTATTATTTTTCTTTGGACAAAATAAAAGAGGTTTATTTATAAGATTGAACATTTGACTAGCGTAAGGAAAGTTATTCGCAGACTGTTGGTTAAATTTTCCGAAAATAATGGATTTTGGTGTGTTACCGGAGAGACGATCTCGTGCTGCAGAGGTAGTTTCCTCTTGAACAGGTTCCCTGGTTTAGTTTGCCACAATGCGAGCACACTGCAAATGATGATGAATTTTGAGAACATCAATTATTGAACCAGATATGAATGCAAATTAATTTCAACATCATAGAATTCAATACCTATCCATGAATTGCTGAAGATGCATTAGATCCTGAGCGTTTGTTGACTCTCTGAGAGAATTGATGTAGTAAATTGTGTTCTTGTTTGGAACGATGAATACCAATATCCAGTGATTGCTACATATTAATAAATCCATGAACTTACGAATGATGTCGAAATCTCAAAGACAATCAGTGTATGCGTGGTTGTTTACTTGACTTACCGTTCATGATATGGCCAGAGAAATGATTGCGCATGGGACGTGTTTTCGAAGATATGGACGACCGTGTTAATGGCCCAGTCCCGTCGGTCCTTTTCATTTAATGTAGTGCCATTTGCTAATGCAGGATCTATGAAATACACACTCTCACTTTGTCTTCTCTACGCGTTCAATCCCCTGAGAGGAATAAAATGCAGTTAGCTATTTATCATTTACAGCCTTGTATGGAGAAGTTGATCAGACTTTGTTAAGTACTTACAAAATCACGCATCTAACAAGAGTGGCATCGAGCACGTTGAACCTGAAGAAGAGATGTAAGTCCTCGAAACTCACAATGATGGAACCAGCATCGTGTCAGAAATGATCTCTGTTGTAGTGGACTAGCAAATGGTGATGACCTTCTGACATTTGATCCATGCAACATTCATGTAACTCGCGGCAACTGTAGCTGCACTCATCAAAGTATTCGCCAACAAGAAATGTTTGGCCATGGACGTAATTGTGTGCTTCAAATACGTCTACTTTAGTTTTAGCAAGCAACAAACATACTTCTTCTTCATCCATGGCGTCAGAAATAATATTACTCCCTGATTCGAACAAGCTGCTGTTAATTTGGTTCCGGGCGATGAGTGCTTTAAGTAAGAGGCAATCAATCTCTTTCCTCTTTACTCTCCCACTGCGCTTCCTCGTGGTCGTGGGTGTAGCCTTTTTTCCCACTTCCTTCTTGGTACTTGAAGCATTTCTGGCAGAACGTCTGGTTGCCTGCAAGGTAGACTTCCAAGCAGACGGTGAAGCTTGGACGAACTGCTTAGCAGACGGTCTATCTATGCCAGACCGCTGAGTTGGCGGTGCAGCTGTGACAGACTACTGGGCTCTAGGAGCAGAGGCATTGGACTGCTAACCATGCGTTGAAGCTATGTCGGGTTTCTGCGCAGGTGGTGCCAACTTGTCAGTGTGCTGAGGAGGTCGTGCCAACGCGTTGGTTTTCTTTGAAAGGTGAAGTGTTGACACATCGGTATGCTGATCGAGCGCTGCAGCAGCCATTTGACCGATGAGCAGTCGGTTCTAGACCTCTGCATCGCTTAGCGGTGGTTCTGAAGCATCAGACTGCTTAGCAATCTGTTCCACCAGGTTGGTCTGTTGAGCATGTGCTGCAGCTGGGTCTCCCCCCGCTGCTTCAGCGGCCGGCATCTGAACCAGTGGTGCGTCATCGGCAGTTGTGGGCCTTGCCACTGGCTGCTTTGGGGCGGAGGATGACATGGCATGTATGCCACAAAGTCGGGCCGGCTGATCACAGGTTGATGCATCAGCCCGCGAGAGCTGCTGTGGCAAGGAGAGCATCACCGGTTGAGGGGCGACAGTGGTTGCTCTTGGCGGGGCTTCAGGAATCTCATCGATGAACTCTATTTGCTTTCGTGGCCACTAGACGTGATGTAACAGTGTTTCTCCCAAGGTCCTTTGCTCATTGAAGTCTCCTAGGACATTCTTCAGGGCAAATTCATTGAATCCAGGCTTTACTTCAGTCACGTAGCACTTCACATAGCCCGACTTCAATGGCACATTGTCCAAGAAGAGGCATCTTCCAAGGGTGGGCAAACCCAGGTTGTTGCACATTTTAATGTACCTTCATAATGTGTAAGCACGCCCTTCAGTCTGTCTTTCATTCCAGATATATCAGATATAGCATGACCAGGAGCAGCTGCAGTCTCAGTGTCGCTGGGGTCAGCTGATGCACAGCTACTCTTGTGCAGTGTTGTCGCGCAATAAGAAGCATCCTCCATGCCCGCCTCCCCTCCCATCTGCTGGCTATCTGTCAGTGTTACAGTCTTCTACATCATCATCATTGACTCCTCAACATCCTTTCGAATAGCCAGATAAATCTCCTTCTTCAACTTTTCATACAATGCATTCTGCTTCATTTCACTCCTTGCTTTTTTCATGCTGAGCCTCTCTTCTTTTCTGAGTGTGAAATCCCTCTTGTGCGGGACATTAACACCTATACCCCTTACTTGCGGCCAGGGGCTCTTTTGTGTCGAGCAATGGGATGTAATGTCACATGGCCCTGAGTTCCTGTAGAACCTTCCAGGTATCTTGGAAGCCTCTACCATCACTTCATACAGTTTGGTGTCATGTGCGTTTTCAAAGTAATAAATTCCGTCATCACGCATCTTTGCACGTGCCCGCAAGTAGTCTCTGGCGCGTTCGCCCTTGATTTCAATAAAGGCCAGATTCCCACCCGCCGCTACTGCTTCTTTGTCCTCCTGTTCCCATATCAGTTTCATGCCGTAGTAACCTGCCACACCCATACGGTGGGGGTGTATGTTCTTCTTCTGAAGTTCCGATTGCTTGAAACTCTTCTCAGCAAACTCTAGAGTTGCCCTGACCCTTTTGAATTCTGCCCAGTCTGCCTTTGTAATTTGGGGGTATGCGGGGATTGGGTCCTTGCCTTCACTCAACTACTTCTTGTACAACACGTGCTTCCAGTTTCTCCAAGCATCCCTAGCCTTCTTCAGTGCAGCGTGTTCCACCTGCATTCTCCACTGCTTTGGAACATTGAAGTGATCCATGATCTCCCGGACTATGCTTCGCCGTGTTTCTGTGTCAGCCTTCCGAAACCACGGCAGATTAATGTTGAGCCTTGCCACCTTAACAAATCCACACACACTCCCCGAACCTCATGTGTGCTTTATCTAGTTTAGTTGGAGCCCAGGACTTTAAATCAATCTCGGTTACTTCATATACACCTTTAGCCTGGCGTGTGGGCTTCCTTGGAGCGTTCCTCTGTGTCCTGACCGGAAGCGTAATTGCTGCAGGTCTATTCCGTTCAATACTACTTGATCCCTCACAATCTGCTGAAGACCTAGGGTTGTCCGAATCAGATGAAGATACATGGCCTGAATGAGTGTTGCCACTTCTACTCAGCATCTACAGAGAACACATGAGAAACTCAGGAAAGGAGGATAAGCATAAAACTAACAACTTGGTATCAAGCTTTCTAAACATGCCATGCAATAATTTAGAAAATGTACGACTAATTTGTTAAGTTTGTGTGACTTGGGCGCGCGTGATCTGTAAATAGGCATTAACTTATTGGAACAAATATAGCTTATGTATTAAGGAAGGTAGATAATGAACATATATATGCTCTCCATTATTTTATAGCCAATTTGGGAACATATGGAACGAAATTGGAAGAGGGGTTGCGAGGAAATATGCCTCACCGCGATGGAGAGCAATAACTAACAGGCTTCTTAATGCAAACCCGGCCAGACCACAGAAGAGGCGAGGGTTACTGCATCGATATGCTCGAGGGTGGGTGGCGAGCCAACGAAGATGGTGAGGCGCGGGCTGCCGCCTGTTGGGAACGGCAGTGGAGGTAGGCTTGACGCCGAAGAGCGGGCACACGGCCGGGGTGAGCACGGCGGCGCCGGATAGGGTTCTGCTGTGGATCTGGGGGAGGGGGGAGCTGTCGAAGGAGATTTGGTGGACTAGTTGAGTGAAATGCGGGCGGACGGTGGGGGGGAGGTGTTGGCGGCCTAGGTGAAAAGGGTGAAAAATATCCCCGGACGCCGCGCGCGCGGAAAGGCCTATGCAAGCGGTTGCCTCTAAGCGCTCGTGTGCACAAACAGAATAATTCCATTTGAAATGAAGACGTACTAATTTTGAAATGAAGACGTGAGTTCATCGTTTCGCCTCTAAATTTTTCGCACGTAAACCAATCTCAATTTTACCACGGGTTTGATCTGTTGGCGCATTTCAGGTCTCGTGTGCTATATGTAAGACATTTTTTGGCATTTACCGTGCATGTTGGCATATAAATCAATTCCTAGCCGGACTGCATTTCCTATCAAAAGGGATGAGGTTTGTCGTTCGATCTGGGAGCATCCTACGGTGCAGACGTACGATCCGTATGGTTTGGGTTCTGGCCAATCAGAACGCACGAATCAGATCACGCGCGCAGCGAGGGAGGCATCGGCCACGGTTTGGTAGGCACACGGCTTTCGTGTGTGAACCGTGTGCTATTTGAAAACATTTTTTTGGGAGGGGCTATTTGAAAACATGTACATGTGTTGTCGAAAGGGATGAGGATCGCCGTTTGATCAAGGAGAATCCAACGGAGCATACGTACGATCTGTGGGGTTTGGGTTCTGGCCAATTAGAACGCACGACTCAGATCGCGCACGTGGCAGAGGGGTGGGGGGTGCATCGGCCACGGTTTAATGGACACACGGCTTTCGTGAGTGAACCGTGTGCTCTTTCAAAACATTTATATTGCCTAACATCATATTTTTGTTCGAATGAAAACATGAGTTCATCATTTCGCCTCCAAGTTTTTTCCACGGTAAGAAATCATGAGTATAGTGGAGAGTGTCATATACTAGTATCATGAATATACAGTACATATGATACTACCTTTAATTAATTATAGCGCATATATAGTATAATACATAGAGTATAGTATCATATATAGATCATATTTATTGCCATGCATGACACAAATTAGCATCACATTTAACATGATACGGTATCTACCTACTATATGTTACTCTAACCCTCTTTATATATATTTAATTCTTTGCCACATCAGCATACTTGCTATTTCCGAGTGCATGACATAAATGGCTATGATACCACCACTATGGCCAGCCTTATATAGTGGGGAGTATCATATACTATCATGCATATGATACTAGTGTATGATACTACGTACGTACCTTCATAGTGCATATATAGTATCATAGAGTAGTACTATCTCCCTCTGTAAACTAATATAAGAGCGTTTAGATTACTAAATAGTGACCTAAATGCTCTTATATTAGTTTACGGAGGGAGTATATATCATAGATGACCGTATTTATGAATTGAGCCCTATAAGGCTGGTTGTAATGGGGAGTATTATATATACTAGTTGACCCGTTGCGCCAAATGGCGCAGAGACCCGCTAAAGCCATGTTATCGATGAAAATAGATTCATTTTGCATGGACATATTCGATATTGGTAGTAGAAATCTCATGTGTTAAATCATGCTATATTGAAAATATGTTTATCACGCTGAAAAATGTGAGTTTAAAAAAATCATATTTGTATAACACGTACAGACCAATTAAGGAAGCAATTTTTTAGTTGAAAGTATGGTTATCACGCTAAGAAATATGAGCTTGAAAAAAAACATATTTGTATACGATGTACAGGCCAGTTAAGAATGTATTTCAATTTTTAATCAACTCATGCTTTAGAAACCACACTCGGCAAGAATTTAGATCTTAGTCACATTGGAAACCATATGCCTTTAGTTATGTTGTTTATAGAGACAAAGGGTGCAGGTAGCAAGGAGTTTTAATAGAATCATCATCATCAGCTCTCACAACCTAGGTAAGTGTCAGTTCTGCACCTACTCTAAACAGAAGGATAATAATAAATTGAGGCTAACCTATGTGGCTAAGGTAAACAAAAAAGGAGCAAAACACACCATAATTCTTAGAAGTACCAATCCTAGGATGCATTTGACCGCTGTACCATCCTAAAAGTCCTTTCTGATGCTTCTTAGCTTCTTTCCTTAGCTGATTGCCCTGCATTTGAGTTTTGGCTAATTTTAACATGGTCCCTCTTACCCTATCTTTTCACATGATAGGTAAGAAGGTAAGAGTTAATCGGGGACCATGTTAAAACTGTTCTTGAGTTTTTGTGACACCTTCTCAATGCTGATAAGAGTTCCATTGATAAGTTGATCTATGGGTTTGATACCCATCAATGTCAAGAGAAAAAGATCATGTGACGCATCTCAACTGATTGATTGTTTCATCACCGCTACTATAAATCAAGTCTTCAGAAGGTTGTGGAGCTCTAAACTTCTCTGGAATAGCCATAGCGAGAAAAGAATAAACCATACCATACTCAAGTTGACCAGTGCAAAGCTCGTTATAAAACAGAAACTTCAAAGGCCATATCAGGTTGCTGATTGGATTTAGATAACAATGGCTGGAAAACAAAAATATTCGTAGTACAGAACAAAGTAAGAAAAGCATTTCAGCACTAAAGTAAAACTGCATCAAGCACAATGGTTACACTACACTGTCTAGGTACCTAATTGCTATTAGGTTATATGGCTGATGGAACCAAACAATATATAAAGAATCTCCTTTCAAGTACTCCCTCTCTCCCTCTGTAAACTAAGGCTAGCTTGGAAAGCGAGAACAATTACGACACATGAGCCTTGTAGAACGTAACTTTGAGTGTACAAAGGTCATAGAGCTCAATCTTAAAAAAAGGTCATAGGGCTCGAAAACTCGTCAGTCCTTGAACTGGTTACATTATAAACAAACTAAGGCAACACAAATCAATATGATCTTATTACCTCCATTTATCCTACAACAAAATAACATATCTGTAAGAAATTGCAACCAGTATGAAACTGAACCTCAAACATGAGAATTATTATTTTTCACTTTCTCTAATACAATTTGGCATAATTTTCAAGATGGTCCCAACACATGGATATAGAAGGAAAAAACTCAATAGAGATGTTCTGAAAATTTATGATTGATTCTTTCTTGCTCATAAAGACATTATGAAGAATATAACACACTGGAGTAGACACAAGCGGTAAATCCAGGTTTGACTTTTAAGTTTTAAACAAAAAATTTCTTATTGATGATAAGTGAGAAAATGAAAACTACGAGTGAATGTTTAGTTTGGTCGGTCAGGTCCTATGAGGACATTACACATCAGTCAGAGTTCCATGGAGATGGTCTCATTTCCTATACCTAACCTATATATATATATACCTCCATGGAGATGGACGAAGACGACACGACCCACATCACGACAGCATGGTTCTAGTTTCCTTGGTCCGTCCCTTTGCTTCTCTTCGTGTCTCTACCTTGGTGTTGTCATGCCACTCCTGCATTCCAATCTAACATTTAGCTAATATAAACTCACCGCTTCTCGCATAACAGAAAGCAGTAATAGGGGAAAGAAGAAAAAGCTGGAACTTCACTTACCCTTTGAAGTGTGTAAAGCCCAGCTCTGAATTTTCGTTGCACCGCTCATCATCATCCATCTCGTAGAATAGGCAAAATCTGCAATGATATGAATGGCCTTAGAATTAATCATTGCGAGAATAAAGGATGTATATCTACAACTACAAGATGAAAATAGTGGCTTCACAGTTTGTATTCTCGGAAAAAAGAATTAATAATGTAGCAATAACATACATGCAACAAGCCAACAACCACTCGCCATGCATTTCCCGTAGCTGGCAACACTAACAAATAAGACGCTCGAGACATACCTGTGAGAAGCTTCACGTGGGATTCCTTTCTTCACTCAAGGAAGTATGCCGCTGCCATCACCAAAAAAACAACGACCTGCACCTTTTTCCTCCTTAGTGAACGTCACCCAACATCATCCCATTTGTCGACCTCCTTGATCTGCACCTCTACCAGGGACACAAGTCCCCTTATACCTGATGATGAGAGGAGGTTAGAAGACGATGGGTGCACAGAGGAGACAAAGACAAATCTTGGCAACATATATCAAGCAGAACCAAACAAGCAAGCTCACATTACTTCCAACTTATGTTGTCTAACTGTGTTGTGAGATTTAATTATTCAGATTAAGTCCAAACACCGGTAGAGTGGTACTGGAATGATCTGCTTGCGAATGACATTTAACAGTAATAGAATACAGAATTTCAGCAAGTAGTTTAATAGGATACCCTTACAATTGCTAAGGTAAATAAACACTGCTCTCAAAGTTTTAAAGAGTTTCAAGTGAACAGTTCACTGATTCTTTCACTATAATACAGATATCTCTGAAATTTACGCAAAGAAGAATGGACAAACATGATACTAACAGTACGCTAACATGATACATGGTTCAAAATGGTAAAGCCACATCTGCATATTAGTGTAAATATGACCTTCCAAGTATCAGTGGCAATTTCTATAGGTGTCGTATCACACCGTTATGTACATAAATGACCAAGGGGGAATATTTATGGAGCTGAGCTTCAAATTCATGGGTTTATCCAATGCATTGTACACATTGTTTTAATGGCGTATTGCGTTTTATGGCGAGCGACCCCCTTTATAGCATTATAGCAACGATATAGCGACGCCATAAAGGGTATTGCGAGCCTGGGTCTGTATGGCGATTGACCCCCTTCACACCTGTATATCGTTGCTATAGCGACGAGATATGGACGCCTTTAAAACAATGTTGTACGCAAGTTCGTAAATAATGAAATGGCCTTCTGAACCAACAATCTTCTCCTTCAGCAACACATGAGACCTAACCAGGTACTAAAGAATCAGTCCACAAGCTAATTGTCACTGAGCACTTGACTGGCTTTAGCAAGCTTGCTGTTTAAGCCAAATATCATCCCAGCCTCCTTATTGGTTTAGATTTACATTTTCCCTCAAAATTATTTTCCTTTTATTTTTCAAGATTAAGTAGTTGTGAACCAAGTTGTGTGTTCCACATTTAAAAAATAAGAACATGGCAAATAACTTTGTAGCACAAGGAAATTGGATCAGCTATCCTCTCATCTTTGCATGCATGATACATCCTATTTTCCATTGGAACTGAAGATTCCTAAAGTTAATCGAAAAGAACATGAACCCAAAGAATCCATGAGGAAGAGTACATTACCGACAACAAACATATGTAAACTAAGTGAAAAACAAATGCTGCAGAATGAAAAGGGGGAGATGAACCTCTGCACACAAACACTTAATCAACAAAAAAGGGCAACCATTCATAAATTCATCCTAGCTAAAAAAGCATAATTCAAACTAATCAAGATGCCCTTGAGCGATACATCAATGAATTAAACAGAAGAGAGAATACTAAGATAGCAGAAAACAACGGAAGGGAGGTGAAGCACAATTATACCTGATGGACCTGAAGGCACACGCAACAAAAAAATAGAGGACCGTCGAAATAACGCACTCCATCCATAACCCTGAAGAGCCATGTAGGAGCGAGAAGCATAGCAGGGACAAAACCGGCGATGAACCCAAAGGAACTGTATTCTCCCAAAAATTGCAAGCGGACTTGTATCTCGATAAAATGAGTCCCGTAAAGAAATTGAGAACAGCATGTTAGTTGTCACGTCGTGATAAGGGTAATAAGGATATAACAGAGAATAGTAAGAAAACTAATCATGTCATTCATAAATCATCGTAATATGGTGGCATGAAATGACCTGCTACTTTGTTGGTTTCTGAAGTTGAGTACCAAATAGCTAATTTACAGTGCTCTTGACTTCTTGCTATAACTGTCATTACAAATGCAAACTATAGGAATCTTGCAATAAGATCGCCAGCTCCACCGCTATCACCAGCAGATATACCATCAACCTCAACCATGATGACTTTAGGCTTAGACTTCTTTATCCTGTGAAATTGATCCACACTTTATACAATGAAAACAAATCAAAGTGAAAAGTTCTTGACATTGTAGTCTTTGTTGGTTGTCATTGTAATTCAAGGCATCGCTAATAAGCTATCGGACATAATCTGATGTGCTCTCCGCAACATATTTCTTATCACCTGCATTAACCTTCTATGCATATATTAATCATTTGAATTTATGCCGCAAAGATAAATAAATACTGAGAAGGAAGAGCAAAGTAGAAAACAAAACCAATTATTAAAAGGCAAGAAATTCTAATCCTTGTCCCAGTTAGCAATATAAACACTTCTACCATAAATTTTCAATGCATTGCAGACTGAGATGCCAATCCCAAATTCACATTAAACTTTATCTAGAGCCATATTTCCCCCAATATTTTTTGGCAACCTGTCATTAATCCAGGTCAAAGTGAAATTACCTAAAGGGCGATGTCATATTCCACAGATGGTGTAATCAACTCCCCGGCAATCTTCAATACATTTTGGAACCTTTAGAAATATTATGTTGCTTTGAAAAATCAACAAAACATGCAAAAAAGGACCAAAATCTGTATACCGTGCAAGAACATGGATGTACAAATAAAGGACAATGTCTCACATTCGTTAAGCAATTCCTTTACATGGTTTATAAAATGGCAGGGTCTTAATAAAATATAATCAGATAGAGCAGCTCAGATGCATCAATAACTTCTGCATTTATGAATCGAATTCCCGGGACCCTTGGTATATTGCTATCTACGGCGGTATAAATTTACGCCGCAACATTATTTTGTGAAGTAAAAGCGATTTGATGCATCCTGGCTGCATAACATGATATATGAAAACAATTTTATTCAAAGCATATGAACCAAGTTCAACCACTAACCAACGATTTGCCGCCATTTTCTGAACTTAATCAAGAAAGTGGCTACATAGAGCTAAAATCCCAAAATAATCACATAGACAAAGAAAACTATGAGGCTGGAGAAGATGGATGTCATATCTCATCTACGAATCTGGGGTCGAGGGGAGGAGGCCGCATGGATAGAGGTAGAGAGGGATTGGGTGAAGCTCACCTCATTGTTGGTGGCGGATGTGGTCACCGTCGCTCAACGTGCCCTTGGCCTTGACCGCCGCGCCCGCTGCCTGCCAGGCCTGCTGCACCATGCATGGCGCTCACCTGCGCTAGCCATCACCGTGCATCGATCAAGGCACCGCCAGACGCCTCGATTTCACATGGGTCTTTTCCTCGTCTAAATCTTGGCCCGAGGCCTCGCTGGAGAGGGGGGAGGCGGGCGTCACGGGGTGGTTAAAGGAGAAGGTGCGCTGAGGCTGCGCCGGCAGCGGGGACGCATGGAGGAGATGGAGGTCCTGGGGCTGCGGGGGGAGGGGCACGATGGCTGCGGTGAGGAGCGAGGGAGGAGGGAGGAGGGGTCAGGGGTGTGGCGGTGGGGCTAGGGTTTCTGCCATCGTGAGCTTTGGCGGAGCGAGGCGTGGATTGGCGAATCCTTCTCACGTGCTTTATTAACTTACCCAGCCAATACCCGTGAGCGACGAGCCCACCGGTCATTGGTCAAGAAAAAGAACAACGAGGTGATCTAGATTTACTCCATGGTGAAGATCGAACGGAGGAGTTAAAGCGTTGACCAAGATCCAACGACCAGGAATGCGTTTCACGAGGGATCACTGGGGAGCCAAGTTGGCTAGCAACCTTATAGGTTTAAATACTAGTAGTATCGTGCATGCATATATATGATAGTGTAGCTAGGATACTACTTCCATAATGCATAGTATCATAAGTTAACATTTTAGGTTGCCTTACTAATTGTCATGCATCACACAAAGTAGTACTACAACATTTAATATGACACATGATACGTCTGCGTCGTATCTACGTTTCCAAACACTTTTGCCCTTGTTTTGGACTCTAACTTGCATGATTTGAATGGAACTAACCCGGACTGATGTTGTTTTCAGCAGAATTGCCATGATGTTATTTATGTGCAGAAACAAAAGTTCTCGGAATGACCTGAAACTTCACGGAACAACTTTTCAGAAATAATAAAAAATCCTTGCAAAAGATGAAGGCTAGGGGGCCCACCACCTGTCCACGAGGGTGGAGGGCGTGCTTGCCCCCCTAGGGCGCGCCCCCTACCTCGTGGGCCCCCTGGAGCTCCTCCGACGCCAACTCCAACTCTATATATTTGCTTTCGGGGAGAAAAAAATCAAGGAGAAGAAATCATCGCGTTTTACGATACGGAGCCGCTGCCAAGCCCTAAAACCTCTCGGGAGGGCTGATCTGGAGTTCGTTCGGGGCTCCGGAGAGGGGGATTCGTCACCGTCGTCATCATCAACCATCCTCCATCACCAATTTCATGATGCTCACCACTGTGCGTGAGTAATTCCATTGTAGGCTTGCTGGACGGTGATGGGTTGGATGAGATCTATCATGTAATCGAGTTAGTTTTGTTAGGGTTTGATCCCTAGTATCCACTATGTTCTGAGATTGATGTTGCTATGACTTTTCTATGCTTAATGCTTGTCACTAGGGCCCGAGTGCCATGATTTCAGATCTGAACCTATTATGTTTTCATGAATATATGTGAATTCTTGATCCTATCTTGCAAGTCTATAGTCACCTACTATGTGTTATGATCTGGCAACCCCGAAGTGACAATAGTCGGGACCACTCCTGGTGATGACCATAATTTGAGGAGTTCATGTATTCACTATGTGCTAATGCTTTGTTCCGGTTCTCTATTAAAAGGAGGCTTTAATATCCCTTAGTTTCCGTTAGGACCCCGCTGCCACGAGAGGATAGGACAAAAGATGTCATGCAAGTTCTTTTCCATAAGCATGTATGACTATATTCGGAATACATGCCTACATTACATTGATGAATTGGAGCTAGTTACATGTCACCCTATGTTATGACTGTTACATGATGAACCACATCCGGCATAATTATCCATCACCGATCCAATGCCTCTGAGCTTTCCATATCTTGGCTTCGCTTATTTACTTTTCCGTTACTCTTGTTACAATCACTACAAAACACCAAAAATATTACTTTTGCTTTCGTTACTTTTGTTACCGTTACCACTACTATCAGATTACTGTGCTACTAAATACTTTGCTGCAGATATTAAGTTATCCAGGTGTGGTTGAATTGACAACTCAACTGCTAATGCTTGAGAATATTCTTTGGCTCCCCTTGTGTCGAATCAATAAATTTGGGTTGAATACTCTACCCTCGAAAGCTGTTGCGATCCCCTACACTTGTGGGTTATCAAGACTAATTTCAAGGCGCCGTTGCGGAGCATAGCTCTATTCTTTGAGTCACTTGGGATTTATATCTACTGGTCATTATGAAGAACTTGAAAGACGCTTAAGACAACAATTTATCCCTCAACTACGAGGGAGGGAAGGAACCGCCATCTAGCTCGCACTTGATTCACCTTCTATTTTGAGTAAGCTTGCGACACCTAAACACTTCGCTATTCGTTTCGATATGTCGCATGTTATTGATGATGCCACTTCTGATATACATGATACTTATGATGAAACTACTTCTATGCTCGATACTACTGTGCCCCTTAGTGAATTTCTTGATGAACAAATTGCTAGGGCTAGAGAGAAAGAAATTATTGAAACTGATTATGTTGATGAAATTGATGATGAAAACATGCATGTTATTACTAAAGGTTATATTCTTTATAAAGAAGCTTCTGCTGCTATTTTAGCTTGCAAAGATAGCGATGAGCTTAAGAGTTTATTAGTTAAATGGAATAAGCAATCTCTTAATGATAGAATGAGACCCGACCCTGCTTTTGCTACTTCACCTATTTGTGTTGCCGATAAGGATTATGAATTCTCTGTTGATCCTGATATAATTACTTTGGTTGAATCTGATCCTTTTCATGGCTATGAATCTGAAACTGTTGTGGCACATCTTACTAAATTAAATGATATAGCCACCCTGTTAACTAATGACGAGAGATCTCGCTACTTTTATATCCTTAAAATATTTCCGTTCTCATTAAAGGGTGATGCTAAGATATGGTTTAATTCTCTTGATCATGGTTGTGTGCGTAGTCCCCGGGATATGATTTATTACTTCTCTGCTAAATATTTCCCTGCTCATAAGAAACAAGCTGCCTTGAGGGAAATATACAACTTTGTGCAAATTGAAGAAGAGAGTCTCCCACAAGCTTGGGGGAGGCTTCTCAAGTTACTTAATGCTTTGCCTGATCATCCTCTTAAGAAAAATGAAATACTTGATATCTTTTATAATGGACTAACCGATGCTTCCATAGATTACCTGGATAGTTGTGCTGGTTACATTTTCGGGGAAAGAACACCGGATGAAGCTGAAATTCTATTGAATAATATGTTGGCAAATGAAACTAATTGGACACTTCACCGAGCCAGCTCTGAGCCAATTCGAGCCTACTCCTAAACCAACTCCGAAGAAGAGAGGTGTTCTATTTCTCGATCCGAAGATATGCAAGAGGCAAAGAAATCTATGAAAGGAAAAGGTATTAAAGTCAAGATGTTAAGAATTTACCTCCTATTGAAGAAATACATGGTCTTAATTTCATCACTTTGTTGAAGAAACTTATGATCTTAATCCATCACCTATTAAAGAACCTCATGGTCTTGATAACCCGACACAGGTAGTAAAGGTAAATTCTCTCTATAGATTTAATGAAGGTGATATTCCTCACTATAAGTCTGCTAGACAATTTGAAACATCCCAAATTTTCAATTTGGAATGTTATACATAGAGCATCATTGCATATCATATTTTTTCATTGCATTTTTGCTCGATCCTAGAAATTCTACACAACTCAAGGACCCACGGGAGAGTTAGATTTTCATTATTTTCATATTTGAGTTTTCTCAAATTTTGAAAATAGGATCATTTGATTTTAATTATTTTATCTTCAATTATTTCTACTACAAAAATATGAGAGAGGGAATAAAATGACTTTAATAATGAAGATTTAATAATAAAATCAAATAAGATTTTATTTTGGAGTTTTTCGCCTTTTTATTTGAATTTAGGAAAATGCGCGTTTCTCAAAATTGCATTTAGGCCCCAAATAAATGTTCATTAAATCCGGCTTGATTTTAGAAGCCGGGGAAAATTTATTTCGGGATTTTTGGAGTCTGTTTAGTACTTTTTTTGATTTTTTTCTGCGCGTCATTATTTAAAAAAACGCGCACCGCCTTACCGGGCCGTACCCGAGCGGGACTCCGCTTGGGGGCGCCTTTATAAGCGGAGCCGCCCGGCGCCCCAGCCCACCCGAGCCGGCCCGCCCCGCACCTGAAACCCTAGCCGCCGCCGCCCGCCGCCGAGTCAAGACGCCACCCGAGGTTCGCCGGCCCCTCGATTTCCGTGCCGATTTTTTTTATAAAAACCGAGCGGCGTTTTTTTTGTTTTTTTATTTTTTTTATTTTTTTTATTTTTTCGGTTTCGATTAATTAAAGAACGTCTGTTCGTTAACCCCTTCGTCGTTTTTCTTTTTCTCGGATTTAATCCGCGATTTTTCTGATCGCGATTCCAGATCCGATTTTCGTTTTAGTATAACTTTTCGCTCGTTTATCGGAATCAGGCGATTCAAGCGCTTGGAGTTTCGTCTCGAAACCCTCTTTCCGAATAATCTACTTAAACAAGTTTTTGCTTCTGTAAAATTTGACCTAGATCCATATTAGTAAAACGAAGCTGTTTTCTTCCGCCGTTTGACTTTCGTTGCTTCGTTTGATTTGATTCTTTTTGCAAACCGGAGTTCTTAAGTTGAACTATCTGGTTAGATCTATTCGAGTTTTACCTGTGCATTATATGAGTACTTATTGTATGCTTGTTTGTTTGTCTGCGATAGAATACCCGTAGTGCGCCGCCTGTTACTTCGAGTCTCTAGGTTTCGCGGATCATCAGCAAGGCAAGTAACACTTTGATCATACTTTTCTACTACCCAGTTTTTATGCATTAGATCTATCCTCAAACACTTGCATGATTAGGATCTAATTAAATTGTGGGATGGGAAGTAGATGAGGTAGTACCTATTACCTGTTTTATTATCAAACCTTTGGGAGTTACTTCTACGTTTGCTTATTATGCCATGCTATGCTAGTAGACGTGGATTGGGTGAGTGTATCCATGATGTATGTGAGATTGTTATTTAATGGTTTATTTAAGGTGGCAACTTAAACACACATCTGGGTGGATTGAGGCACCTGGTTTCTATCAGGACTTTCCTGTATTTCTTCGGACCGCCACCCAGGCTCAAAGGGATCATGAGATTATTCAAACTAGAAACTTTCGTGTGCATCCACAAGCCATTATGGGCTCTGGCATAGTTGATTAAGTTGTGCGAACTCTTACGGGTAGACTAGCAGATGTAGGGGAAAGTAGGTGTACCGGTTTACCCACAAGTAAGGTGCTAGTGCTTCTGAAAGACTATGTCTCGGTCACCCGTTTCTCAAACACCATGTAGTGCGATAAATCAAACGGAGGCGATCGAGTCTTGTGGGGAAAAGTGCGCAAACCTCTGCACAGTGTATAAACTAATCATGGTTAGCCGTGTCCCCGGTTATGGACATCTTGAGTATCTAGTACCTGGATATCATGTGAATCTCATCATGTTACTTCTAAATTAATATTGTTGGGTTTGTTAATGAGTACTTTTAATTGGGATTGAGAATGTCATCAACCATTCTCAATGTTTCACAACCACCATGATAGTTAAATAAATTTATTCCTTTGAAGTAGGGAAAAATTGGCTTTATGCAAAACCGTAACCATAGAGCTTTCCACCAGCCATATATGCATGTAGTATAGGCTTATCATTCCATTATTCTCTATGTGTTACATTGCCAAGATATTCCATGTCTTGACCCGTTTGGGCTGCAACGTTTCATGTTGTAGACTTTTCAGACGACGAGTAAGGTGCATAGGTCGTGGTTCTATACTCAGTGATGCCGTTGGAGTTGATGGACTCGCTTATTCTTCCAAGCCTTCCGATGTTATCGTTATTAGATGGCCTTAAGCCATATTTATTTTATTAAGTTCTCTCTTGAGACATTCGATTGTAATAAGTGTGTGATTGCTACTCTGTTATAAATCCTTCGAGTATTGTGTGGTGTCGAGATTCTTGATCCGAGGATGACACTGAGCACGTAGATCGATCGCTTGAGGTCTGGTCGCTACAAAGATGGTATCAGAGCACACGCTGACTGTAGGACACGACCATTAAGCTAAAGCCCTAGATTACTACTCTCTCTTCTCATTTCTGACTCCTCATCTTTTCTACACTTTTAGGATGACGGAAGCGAGGATCAAGTTCACTCAGCCGGATGAAGATACACCCTTTGGGCGACACACAAGGAAGTCACTAGGTACCTTAACATAGGATTACCAAGATTTCCCCGGACCTACAATTCCACTTTACCCGAAGAAGAGCGCTGGAAGATTCAAGCTCAAGTTCCCGGAAGGACGTTTGCGCCAATCACGGAGCCCATAGAGTGTGTTTTCAATGCACCAACTCGAGTCCGGAAAGAGCATGGCAGCTCACATAACCATGGGACGCCTTGGAGAAGTTTATAAAGAAGACCTCAAGGATACTATCTACCAGATTTGCGGACGCCGAGATGAACAATGGGAGATAGTTGGCACTAAGAAGGATCGATCCATTGCAGCTTTCATCCAGAGTTAAACCAGCACATTCGGCGCCAGAGAACCGGATGTCTTGTGAGACATGATGGAGTTGAAGACACCAAAATCCAAGATTATCGAACTAGAAGGAGAACTGAAGGCCACTCGCAAGGACTACATGGAGGAGATTGTAGCTCTAGTGGGACAAAACGGCAATCTTAAGGAGAAGATTGAAGAACTCATGGGAAATTCAGCACCGGAGGAGCAGATGAAGATAGCACTGTCGAGAGAACTACATCATCATCGATTTACACCGATTCCGATCCTAGTGATGATGATTACGAAGATGAAGTGGAGCGTATACCATGGAATCTTCTTCGAGCAGTTTTTCTAGTTGACCACCATAACGAGTAGATTACCCCATGTTATATTAGTTTTAGTTTCAGCTCTTTGTAACGATAGATAGACCGTTGTATGCCCTTGTTTGAATTGATTGGAGTGATGTTGTGTGATTTGTCTCATGTGCATATGGGTAGTGTTTCTCTCTAGACCTCATTCTATTCTAAATTCTCGTCTTTTCTTAAACCCCCAGATGCCTCCGAGACGCGACCCCGGATTTGTCTTCCCACCAGAGATCACTCAGTTGATTCAGCAGCAGAATGCCTTGATTCAAACATTGGTACAGAACCAAGGCAGCAACAACAACAACAACAACAACAACAACAACAACAACAACAACAACAATAACAACAACAACAACAACAACAACAACAACAACAACAACAACAACAACAACAACCCACCGCCGCCACCACCTGTTGACCATTTGACCCGTTTCTTAAGGCTGAATCCGCCGGTGTTTTCCAGTAGCACCGAGCCGATTGTTGCAGATGATTGGCTCCGTAAGATAGGGAGGGAGTTAACCACTGCAGGATGTACAGATGGAGAAAGGGTGAAGTTTGCCGCACACCAGCTTGAAGGACCCGCAGCAGCATGGTGGGAGAATTTTACAGCCACTTACCCTGTAGACACTGTCACATGGGATCGGCCAGAAGCTTTCCGTCTTGCCCATGTTTCGCAGGAGCTATGGCCATGAAGAAGCGTGAGTTTCGCAACTTGCGCCAAGGAGGACGGACAGTTGGCGAGATGTAGATCATTTCAAGTAAGCTAGCACGTTATGCCCGGATGACGCGTTACTCTGCACGCAACTAAGCAGGAGAAGTTTCGAAGGACCGAATGATGAGCTGAGCATGCAGTTGATGGTAGCCACTTTCAATAACTACCAGGAGTTAGTAGACCATGCTCTCATGATTGAAGGAAGCAGCAGCAGATTGAAAATCACAAGAGGAAGTATGGACAAGGGAAGAATAACCTGGAGCTCAGCAGAAACTTCGCTTTACCCCGAAGCCGGAGGACAATTTCAGCATACCCATGGAGGAGGTAGCTCGCACAACCATAATGGCACCAAGAATGGGAACGGAATGGAGGAAGCAATGGACGTAACCGCACCAACCCGTCAACACCATCCAAGGTAGACTGAGCCACATCACTTGCTTTAAGTGCCGCAAGACCGGGCATTATGCAAATGATTGTCCGTATAGGCCGTAATGGAAATGGCAATGGAAGCTCAGAAAGAAGCCGAACCCTTTCAACAAAGGACAAGTGAACCACGTTACCGTGGAGGAGGTTGAAGCTCAGCCAGATGCAATAATAGGTAAGTTTTTGGTTAAGTCATTTACTGCAGTTGTTCTTTTTGATACTGGTGCATCGCATTCATTCATATCAAGGGGATTTGCGGATAAGTTTAGCCTAACCACTAAAACTCTTAAGACACCCATGCTAGAAAGCTCACCAGGAGCGGAGTATATGGCCAGTCAAGGATGTCTTCAAGTGCCATTAAGTATAGGGAGGCATGTTTTCCCAACGGATCTAATTATTTTGGAATCCCAAGGTTTGGATGTAATTCTTGGTATGGATTGGTTGTCGATGTATGGAGGAAACATCGATTGCGCCAGTAAGACAATTTTGCTTACCACCCCAGAAGGAAGGAGAATCAAGTATGTATCACGGCATGAGCCGAGGAGAGCACATGTAAATTCCTTATCAGCAGTTGTGCAGGAGGAAGTACCAGTGGTAAGGATTACCCGGACGTCTTTCCGGAAGAGTTGCCAGGCATGCCACCGGATAGAGACATTGAGTTTCGATTGAACTATCGCCAGCACCTTTGGCCGATATCTAAGAGACCGTATAGGATGCCAGCCCAAGATTTGGAGGAAATTAAGAAGCGATTAAGGAGTTACTGGATAAAGGTTTTATTCTCCCAAGTTCTTCGCCTTGGGGATCAGCAGTACTTCTAGTGGAGAAGAAGGATGGATCATTAAGAATGGTTGTTGATTATCGAGGATTGAACGAAGTGACCATTAAGAACAAGTACCCACTACCGATGATCAATGACTTGTTTGACCAGTTGCAAGGAGCTAAGGTGTTTTCCAAGATCGATTTGTGATCAGGGTACCATCAGTTGAAGATTCGAGAGCAGGATATACCTAAGACGGCTTTTACCACCGTGCACGGGCTGTATGAGCACACCGTTATGTCATTTGGTCTGACTAACGCACCTGCCTATTTTATGAACATGATGAACAAAGTGTTTATGGAGTTTTTTGGATAAGTTCGTCGTGGTGTTCATTGATGATATTTTGGTTTACTCGAAGAATTAAGAGGAACATAAGAGCATTTGCGTTTGGTACTCGAGAAGCTCAGAGAACATCAGTTATATGCCAAGTTCAGCAAGTGTGAGTTTTGGTTGAAGGAAGTTGGATTTCTTGGACATGTTATATCCGGAGAAGGTATAGCAGTACACCCCACTAAAGTTGTCATCAGTAATAAATCGGGAAGCGCCAACGACAGTTGGAGAGATCCGGAGTTTCCTTGGACTCGCGGGATACTACTGGAGATTCATTGAGAATTTCTCAAGGATTGCGAAGCCTATGACAGAATTATTAAAGAAGGATACCAAGTTCATTTGGAGTGAGGAGTGTGAAGCTAGTTTCCAAGAGTTGAAGAAACGTTTGATTACCTCACCAGTGTTAATTCTGCCAGATCAGACCAAGGATTATGAGGTATATTGCGACGCTTCACGTCGAGGACTTGGAGCAGTGCTTATGCAGGAGGGGAGAGTTGTTTCCTATGCTTCACGACAACTTAAGCCTCATGAGCTAAATTATGCCACGCATGATTTGGAGTTAGCAGCCGTAGTGCATGCGTTGAAAACATGGAGACATTTCCTCATTGGAAATCATTGTGAGGTGTATACGGATCACAAGAGTTTGAAGTACATCTTCACGCAGAAGGAGCTAAATCTCAGACAGAGGAGATGGCTGGAGCTTATCAAAGATTATGATATGAGATTGCATTATCACCCCGGAAAGGCTAACGTTGTAGCAGACGAGTTTAGCCGTAAGAGTCACGTCAACACATTAATGACGGGAGAAATACCCAAGGAGTTAGCCGAGGATCTTCGAGAGCTATGTTTGGAAATAGTTCCGAGAGGCTATGTAGCAGCATTGGAGATTCAGTCAACTTTGATGGACAAGATCAGGGAAGCTCAGAAGACTGACAAAGAGATTGCCTCTATAAAGGAGAGAATGAGCGAAGGAAAGGCTAAGGGATTTTGTGAGGATGAGCATGATACCCTATGGTCTGAAGATGGCACCTTTCAAAGCCTTGTACGGAAGGAGGTGCAGGACCCTGTTGTTGTGGGATGAAGTTGGAGACCGCCAGTTGTTTGGACCGGATTTGATTAAGGAGTCTGAACAGAAAGTAAAGTTGATTCGCGATAGGCCCAAGGTAGCCCAGTCAAGACAGAAAAGTTATGCGGATTCAAAATGCAAGGAGACTGAATACAAAGTTGGAGACAGAGTTTATCTTCGAGTATCGCCGCTTCGAGGAGTTAAGCGTTTTGGAGTTAAGGAAAAGTTCGCACCACGATTTGTAGGACCTTATCGTGTTTTGGAACGCATGAGAGAAGTTGCGTACAAGTTGGAATTACCCGAAGGATTGTCAGGAGTTCATGATGTGTTTCATAATTCTCAGTTGAAGAAGTGTCATGCAGAGATGGCCGATATACCACTGAGAGATACCGTGCCACTGGAAGCAATTCAGTTGAATGATGATTTGACTTATGAGGAGAAACCGGTTAAGATATATGACAGCCTAGTCACCCGTAGCAAGGTCATTAAGTTTTGCAAAGTTTAGTGGAGCCACCACACTGAGGATGAAGCCAACTGGGAGCGAGAGGAAGATTTGCTTAAGAACCACCCTCACCTATTTTCTAGCCAACCCGAATCTCGAGGGCGGGATTCATCTTAAGGGGGTAGGTTTGTAACATCCCAAATTTTCAATTTGGAATGTTATACATAGAGCAACATTGCATATCATATTTTTTCATTGCGTTTTTGCTCGATCCTAGAAATTCTACACAACTCAAGGACCCACGGGGAGAGTTGGGGATTTTCGTTATTTTCATATTTGAGTTTTCTCAAATTTTGAAAATAGGATCATTTGATTTTAATTATTTTATCTTTAATTATTTCTACTACCAAAATATGAGAGAGGCAATAAAATGACTTTCCCAAAATAAAGTAATAACGAAGATTTAATAATAAAATCAAATAAGATTTTATTTTGGAGTTTTTCGCCTTTTTATTTGAATTTAGGAAAAATGCAAGTTTTTCAAAATTGCATTTAGGCCCCAAATAAATGTTCATTAAATCCAGCTTGATTTTAGAAGCGGGGGAAAATTTATTCCGGGATTTTTGGAGTCCGTTTAGTACTTATTTTGATTTTTTTTCTGCGTGTAATTATTTAAAAAAAACGCGCACCGCCTTACCGGGCCGTACCCGAGCGGAACTCCGCTCGGGGGCGCCTTTATAAGCGGAGCCCGCCTCAGCCCACCCGAGCCGCCCGCCTCAAGACTGAAACCCTAGCCGCCGCCGCCGAGTCAAGACGCCGCCCAAGGTTCGCCACTGATTTCCAATGTTTTTTATAAAAACCGAGCGGTTTTTTTTCGATTTTTTTGTTATTTATTTATTTATTTATTTACTATTATTATTATTATTTTTTTTCTTTTTTCGGTTTCGGATAATTAACGAACGTCCGTTCGTTAACCCGTTCATCGTTTTTCTTTTTCTCGGATTTAATCCGCGATTTTTCTGATCGCGATTCCAGATCCGATTTTCGTTTTAGTATAATTTTTCGCTCGTTCATCGAAATCAGGCGATTGAAGCGCCTGGAGTTTCGTCTCGAAAACCTCTTTCCGAATAATCTACTTAAAAAAGTTTTTGCTTCTGTAAAATTTGACCTAGATCCAGATTAGTAAAACGAAGCTGTTTTCTTCCGCCGTTTGACTTTCTTTGCTTCGTTTGATTTGATTCTTTTTGCAAACCGGAGTTCTTAAGTTGAACTATCTGGTTTGATCTATTCGAGTTTTACCTGTGCATTAGATGAGTACTTATTGTATGCTTGTTTGTTTGTCTGCGATAGAATACCCGTAGTACGTCACTGTTACTTCGAAGTCTCTAGGTTTCATGGATCATCGCTAAGGCAAGTAACACTTTGATCTTACTTTTCTACTTCCCAGTTTTTATGCATTAGATCTATCCTCAAACACTTGCATGATTAGGATCTAATTAAATTGTGGGATGAGAAGTAGATGAGGTAGTACCTATTACCTGTTTTATTATCAAACCTTTGGGAGTTACTTCTACGTTTGCTTATTATGCCATGCTATGCTAGTAGACGTGGATTTGGTGAGTGTATCCATGACAGATGTGAGATTGTTATTTAATGGTTTATTTAAGGTGGCAACTTAAACACACATCAGGGTGTATTGTGGCACCGGTTTCTATCAAGACTTGCCTCAGATTTCTTCGGACCGCCACCCGTGCTCAAAGGGATCATGAGATTATTCAAACTAGAAACTTCCGTGTGCAGCCACAAGCCATTATGGGCTCGCATAGTTGATTAAGTTGTGCGAACTCTTACGGGTAGACTAGCGGATGTAGGGGAAAGTAGGTGTACCGGTCTACCCACAAGTAAGGTGCTAGTGCTTCGAAAGACTATGTCTCGGTCATCCGTTTCTCAAACACCATGTAGTGCGAGAAATCAAACGGAGGCGATCGAGTCTTGTGGGGAAAAGTGCGCAAACCTCTGCAGAGTGTATAAACTAATCATGGTTAGCCATGTCCCCGATTATTGACATCTTGAGTATCTAGTACCTGGATATCATGTGAATCTCATCATGTTACTTCTAAATTAATATTGTTGGGTTTGTTAATGAGTACTTTTAATTGGGATTGAGAATGTTGTCAACCATTCTCAATGTTTCACAACCACCATGATAGTTAAATAAATTTATTCCTTTGTAGTAGGGAAAAATTGGCTTTATGCAAAAACTGTAACCATAGAGCTTTCCACCAGCCATATATGCATGTAGTATAGGCTTATCATTCCATTATTCTCTATGTGTTACATTGCCAGCATATTCCATGTGCTGGCCCGTTTTCGGGTTGCAACGTTTCATGTTGCAGACTTTTCAGATGACGAGTAAGGTGCATAGGTCGTGGTTCTATACTCAGTGATGCCGTTGGAGTTGATGGACTCGCTTATTCTTCCAAGCCTTCCGCTGTTATCGTTATTAGATGGCCTTAAGCCATATTTATTTTATTAAGTTCTCTATTGAGACATTCGATTGTAATAAGTGTGTGATTGCTACTCTGTTATAAATCCTTCGAGTACTGTGTGGTGTCAGCATTACTAATCCCGGGATGACACTGAGCACAGAGATCAGACTGTTTGAGGTCTGGTCGCTACACAATGCTTAAAAGAGTTTGATAATTTTATTGTCAAGCAAGAAAACTTCAATGCTTATTTTGGTAGACAATTGAAATATAATTTTGATATGATTAAACACTTGGGTGATTATATGGCTGATGTTAGATGTGAACTTAAACTCGTTAGCAAACATGCTTCTATGGTTACCACTCAAGTAGAACAAGTACTTAAAGCTCAAAATGATGTGCTCAATGAAACGAATAGTAAGAAAAATGATTATGCTGTTAGAGTGGCTACTAGAACTGGTAGAATGACTCAGGAACCTTTGTATCCTAAAGGCCACCCTAAGAGAATTGAGCAAGATTCTCAGAGAAATAATATTGATGCACCTAGTTCTTCTAAAAGGAAGAAAAGAAAAATGATAGGACTTTGCAAACTTCTAGTGAACCTATTGCTGAACCACCCGAGAATCCAAATGATATCTCTATTTACGATGCTTTGAAACACAACTGCGGTAATGAACATGAACCTAGTGAAAATGTTAATGATGATGTTCATGATGATGCTCAACCTAGTAATGATAATGATGTAGAAATTGAACCAGCTGTTGATCTTGATAACCCGCAATCAAAGAATCAACGTTATGATAAGAGAGACTTTGTTGCTAGGAAACATGGTAAAGAAAGGGAACCATAGGTTCAAAAACCCATGCCTTTTCCTCCCAAACCATCCAAGAAAAAGGATGATGAGGATTTTGAGCGATTTATTTGAAATGATTAGACCTATCTTTTTGTATGCGATTAATCGATATGCTCAAAATGAATCCTTATGCTAAGTATATGAAAGATATTGTTACAAATAAGAGAAAGAAACCGGAAGCTGAAATTTCCACCATGCTCGCTAATTATACTTTTAAGGGTGGAATACCAAAGAAACTTGGAGATCCAGGAGTACCTACTATACCATGCTCCATCAAAAGAAACTATGTTAAAACTGCTTTATGTGATCCTGGAGCCTGTGTTAGTGTAATGCCTCTCTTTATATCGTAGACTTGACTTGAATAAGTTGAAACCTACTGAAATATCTTTGCAAATGGCTGATAATTCAACTGCTATACCTGTCGGTATTTGTGAGGATGTGCCTGTTGTGGTTGCAAACGTTACTATTTTAACGGACTTTGTTATTCTTGATATTCCCGAGGACGATAGTATGTCTATTATTCTTGGAAGACCTTTTTTGAATACTGCATGGGCTGTTATTGATTACAACAAAGGCAATGTCACTTTTCATGTTAATGGTAATGAGCATACGGTACACTTTCCGAGGAAACAACCTCAAGTTCATAGTATCAACTCTATTGGAAAAATTCCATCAATTATATTTGGAGGTTTTGAATTTCCTCTTCCTACTGTCAAGAAGAAATATGATATTCTTATTACTGGGGATGTGCATATCCCCGTTGAGGTAACATAGTGTTATTCGAAATTTCTCCAGTTCCATGTTATTCGGAATGATTTTGTTAACAAGACCTAATCAACCTTGTTAGTGGATTCCTTTTGATGAGCATGAGATGGATGAAACTAAAAGGCACAACCTTTTGTACCCTCTTTCTACTTTCTGTTATTTAGTTGAAACAAAGTAAAAATAGTATTTTTCTGTCTGTTTCCTGACTTATCCGTGCAATATAAAATACCCCAAAAATAAAAGTCCTCCAAATGCCATGCCAATTTAATATGATTTTTCTAGAATATTTGAGGATTTTTGGAACTGAGAACACAGCAGGGGGGTCAACCACCTGGGCACAAGGGTGGAGGGCGCGCCCTACCCCCCAAGGCACGCGCCCCTGCCTCGTGGGCCCATGGTGGCCCTCCTCCACTTATTCCTGCACCCTTCCACTTCTTCTTCCTCCCACAAACACGAATATCCAGCTCAAGCACGAGGTCTAGCTCATTTTGCTGTGATTTTCAATCTCCTTGCTCAAAGCACCTTTCACAAAACTGCTTGGGGAGATTGTTCCTTGGTAAGTGACTCTTCCATTGGTCCAATTAGTTTTTTTTCTAATGCTTTATTCATTGCAAGTTTGTGCTGCCTAGGTGACCATGTTCTTGTGCTTGCATGTCAAATTTATATGGTTCCAAGTAGTTCTAATGCTTGATATAGGCTCTAGGCGCTTGTAGGAGTAGTTGCTATCAATTTTATTTAAGTTGGTTCACTTTTCTTTGAAGTTACAAAAATTTCAGAAATTTTTCAGAGGAAGAAATATGCTTAGGAAAATGTTCCAAGGTGGTTCTTCAAGGAAGCAAGGACCTAGGCTTGCCATACGGGATGCGGACGAGCAGCCACCAAGGGACGCTCCAGTGCGGCCTTGTGAATGGCCTTCAGAAAATTTTATGGATCGAGCAGGAAACAAAGAAGAATTTAACGCATATTTGTGTAATACTGATCTTGTGAGCTTTGAGGCAGACAAATGCCCCCAGTACCATCAACTTACTAGCTCATTTGTGAGGAGGTTTGAATTTTCATCTTCACGTAATTCTCCAACAGTCATGTTTGATCTTTATGAAAAATATTATACCATGGACTTAGAGGATTTTACTTCTGCTTGCAAACTTACACAATGGGGTAGTGTTAGTGATCCCCATAAATATGAATTTATAAACTTTCTTGCTGGTATAACCGTGGTGGGAATCTAGAGATATAACACAAGCTACCATAGGGAGCATTCACTTTCCAGCTATACATTATTTTGCTCTCTTCATATGTAGATGCATAAAATGGTAAAGATGAAGCATGTCACATGTGTGTCCCTGATCTCAGTATTCTTAGGAGTGTTGTGTTAGGAGACCAATCTTATATTATGGGAGCCATTGTTGCATGTAGGTTGCATCATAATAGATTTAATGGAGATTTCTTTGGAGGAATTTATGCAACCCGCTTCGCTGATTTTCTTGATGTGGACATTCATGAGGATGATATGGAGTTGCCTCCTATTTATTTAGACTTTAATTCTATGGTCCACCACCAGTTTGTCGAGAGGAATGAATCACCTCTCCAGTATCGACTAGTCTTTGATAAACGGCGTGTTGTCCAGACATTACTCTCCCTGCTCCTGCCTTCTTTGATTATCGACAAAAGGAAGATATGTTATCACCAGAGAGGAGGCAGATGAGTACGAGAGGAGGCGGAGGCAGCTCGCCGCCACGCTGCAGCTCAGAGGCGATAACGCTGCATCGCTCGACCCCAGCTACACCTACGGATATCCGCCAGGCCATCCTTGGCAATGAACCAACTTAGGCCAAAAGCCTAAGCTTGGGGGAGTACGTATTTCCCACCGACATTACATTTATGTTCACACACACTCATTACTAGATGTCGGTGCTCATACTTTTTCACTATAATATCCATGCTAGTTTATTTTCTTTTTCTTGCTTTCTTCTTGTGTGTTTGTTAAACTTTAAGAAAAACAAAAAAAATTAGTGATAGCTTTTAGTTAGTTTACTTTCCTTGCTGTACTAGTAATAATTAAAAGAAAACCCAAAAAGATTTCCCGTTCTTCTTTTGCTTCTTGGGAGCTTTCCCGTGTAAATAGTTTTATTTCTTTTCTTTGGGGGTCGATAGGAGAAGACCATGATTAAATTGTTGAAGTGGCTCTTATGTAACATCCCAAATTTTCAATTTGGCATGTTATACATAGGTCATTCTTGCATATCATATTTTATTTGCATTCTCGTTTGCCATCCTCGAAAATCCTAAGCAACTCAAGGACCCTAGGAGAGAGTTGGGGATTTTTCAATTTTCGTATTTGAATTTTATCAAATAATGAAAGACGAGGATATTGGATTTTAATTAGGGGAGATAATATGACTTCTCCAAAATAATTGAAATAACGGAGGAAAATGTTAAAATCATTTTTGGGATTTTATTTGATTTTATTTGGAAGTTTATTTGGCCTAGAAAAAATTTGCCGCCGCCACCTTCCCCCGGGCGCCCCCTTCCCCAAGCCACCGCCCGCCCCGCCCCCTTTAAATGCCGCCGCCACCACCCGCCACCACCACCCGCCCCGCCGGAGCCCGAGCCGCCCCCTCCCCGCGCCGTCGCCGCCGCCTTTTCGCCGTCGCGCCGCCCTCGCCGACCCTCACCGCCGTCGCGCCGCCGCCTTCGCCGTCGCCGCCGCCCCTCGCCGACCCGCCCCTCGCCCGGACCACGGAGCCGCCCGCTTATCGGACGCGCCTGAGGTACCCGACCCGCCGCCGGTTTATTTTGTTTTTACAAAACCTTCGGTTTTTAAAAAAACCCTAGATCGTTTTTTTATAGATCGGTTTATTTTCGTCGGTTTATTTATTTAACGAACGTCCGTTCATCCGTTCGTTCTAACGAACGCGTTCACTGTTTAAGTTCTGTTAACGAACGCTCGTTCGTTTAGCAGTTCGTCGCTTTTCTTTTATCAGATTTATTCCGCGGTTATTCTGATCGCGATTTCTGATCCAATTTTCAAACATGTTTATCTTTTCGCTCGTTTATCTGAATCAGGCGATTCAAGCGCATGGAGTTTCGTATCGAAACCCTCTTTCCGAATAATCAACTCAACCAAGTTTTTATCTTTATAAAATTTGACTCTAGATCAGATTAGTAAACGGACCTTGTTTTTCTCGCCGTTTGAGTTTTGTTGTTCCGTTTGGTTTGATTATTTTGTGAACCGGAGTTCTTAAGTTGAACTCTCCGGTCAACCTATTTCAGTTGAAGTTTCGTTTGTGCATCTTTGCTTGTTTACTTATGTATGCGTTGTTTGCTTGCGATAGAATTCCCGAGTGCGGCGTGTTACTGAGTCTCTAGGATTCACGGATCGTCAGCAAGGCAAGTAACACTTGATCATATCTTTTCCTACCCAGTTTTTATGCATTAGTTTCAACCCTCAAACATTGCATGATTAGGATGTCATTAATTTGTGGGTTGGGAAGTAGATGATGAGGTAGGAACCTATTGCCCTGTTACTTTCAAACCCTTGGGAGTTACTTGTACGTATGCTTATACTGCCATGCTATGCTCATAGACGTGGTTTGGGTTTGAGAGATATTCACGACAGATGTGAGATTCTTAATTAATGGTTTACTATAAGGTGGCAACTTAAATACACATCTGGGTGGATTGAGGCACAGGGAACCCAAAGGTTGTCTGCTTTCTTGGAAATCCCGGGTACCCGTGGTGATCTTCCTATGGACCGCCACCAGTGCTCAAAGGAACTGAGATTATTCATGCTAGGAACTTCCGTGTGCAGCCACAAGCTATTATGGGCTCTAGCATAGTTGAGTAAGTTACGTGAAGCTCTCAAGAGGTAGATCAGCAGGTAGTGGGTTTTATAGGTTTGGTATGATCTATCCGAGTAGAGAGTTAATGTTTCGAAAGATCGTGTCTCGGTCATCCGTCTCTCAAACACCATGCAAAGGCGAGAATCCAACGGAGGCGATCGAGTCTTGTGGGGAAAAGTGCACAAACCTCTCAGAGAGTGTACAAACTAATCGTGGTTAGCCGTGTCCCCGGTTATGGACGCTTCGAGTATCTAGTACTTGAGTATTCACAAGTATCCCATCACTCTTAACTAATTTTGCTGGGTTGTTAATTACCTTAATTGGGATCATCCGAGTTGGGGGTACCTTCTCAATGATGTTTCAACCACCATGATAGTTAAATTAAATTTATTCCTTTGATGTAGGGAAAAATTGGCTTTTCGCAAAATCAGCAACCATAGAGCTTTCCACCAGCCATATATGCATGTAGTATAGCTTATTCTTTCATTACTCTATGTGTTACATTGCCAAGATATTCCATGTGCTGACCCGTTCTCTGCTGCAACGTATTATGTTGCGCACTTTTCAGACGAGGAGTAAGGATTGTAGGTCGTTGCCGTGCAGCTCGATTATGCCGTTGGAGTTGATGGACTCACTTTATCTTCCAAGCCTTCCGCTGTTATCGCATTAGATGGCCTTCAGCCATATTATTGTAATAAGTTCTCTTTTGAGACATTCGATGTAATAAGTGTGTGATTGCTACTCTGTTATAAATCCTTCGAGTACTGTGTGTGTCAGCATTACCGATCCAAGGATGACACGGAAGCACAGAGACTTGACCATATGAGGTCGGGTCGCTACAAGATGGTATCAGAGCACACGCTGAATGTAGGACACGACCACTAAGATAAAACCATAGGTCACTCCTCTCTACTCATTTCTGACGTCTCTCCATTTTTCCACTCTTTAGGATGACGGAGATGAAGTACAAGTTTTCCCAACCGGATGAAGACACACCTTTCATACGTCACTTGAAGGAAGTCACTAGGTACCTGAATATTGGAATACCAAGCTTCACCGGGACGTACAACGCCACCTTACCAGAAGAAGAATGCTGGAAGATTCAAGCCCTAGTTCCCGGAAGGACGTTTGCACTAAGCACGGAGCCCATAGTATGTGTTTTCAATGCACCAACATGGAGTTTGGGAAAGAGTATGGCAGCTCACATTACCATGGGACGCATCGGAGAAGTCTACAACAAGGAGCTTAAAGACACCATATACCAAATATGTGGGCACCGAGACGAGCAATGGGAAGTAATTAGCACCAAGAAGGATAGATCCATTGCAGCTTACATCCAGGAGCTCAACCAACACATTCGACGTCATGAGAACCGGATAAGCGCAGACATGCTGGATTTGAAGAAGGCGAAAACTAAGATCATCGAATTGGAGGAAGAACTCAAGTCTACACGCGATGGATATGAGGAAGAAATCAAGATACTACTGGAGAAGAACGACGACCTAGTCAAGAATATTGGAGTTTTCATGGGAGGACCAGCACTCAAGGAAGAGGAGCAAGAAGAGGAAGAAGACCCCGCTTGTCCAGACAACTACATCATCATCGCATTTACACCGACTCAGATCCAAGTGATGATGACTATGAAGACGGCTGGAGCAGACATTATGGAGTCTTCCACCGATCAAAATTTCTAGATGACCACCAAATATTAGTAGTATTTACCCCCATGTAACTAGTAGTAGTTGAGCACGTATGCTATAGTCCTAGACCGTTTTGTATGCCCGAGCTTGCTTGATTGAATGAATGTGTTTTGCCTCATGTGCATATGGGTAGTGTTTTCTCACTAGACCTCTTTCTATTTCTAATCTCTCCTCTAAACCCCGTGATGCCTCCGAGACGTGACCTCGGTTTTGCTTTCCCACCGGAGCTCACTCAGTTGATCCAACAGCAGAATGCCTTGATGCAATTGCTAGTTCAGAACCAGGGCAATGCCAACAACAAGAACAACAACCCGCCGCCAGTGGACAACCTAGCCCGTTTTCTAAGGTTACAACCGCTGGTGTTTTCCAGTAGCACCGAGCCCATAGTTGCAGATGACTGGTTACCCCGTATTGGAAGGGAGTTAACCACCGCAGGATGCACAGATGCTGAAAGAGTGCATTTTGCCGCACATCAATTGGATGGACCAGCAGCCGCATGGTGGGATAATTACACGGCTACTTTTCCTATAGCCAATGTCAAATGCGAACAGTTCCAACAAGCAATCAGCACGGCCCATGATTCAACTGGAGCCATGCACATAAAGAAGCATGAGTTTTGCAACTTACGCCAGGGAACCGTGATCAGGCCCAAAGACGTGGATGAGTTTAGCAAGTTATCACGCTTATGCCCCTCGATGATGTGGGCCACGGATGCCGCCAAGCAAGAGAAGTTCATGGAAGGACTGAATGATGAGATGAGTATGCACTGATGGTGGCAACTTTCAACAACTACCAGAGTTGGTAGATAAGGCCCTAATGATTGAAGGAAAGCAGCAGCAAATTGAGAATCGTAAGAGGAAGTATGGACAAGGGAAGCATAACTCAGAGCTCACCAAACCTCGCTAACCCCGAACTCGGGAGGACTAGTTCATAACCATGGAGGACATAACCATCTTTGGAGGAGGAACGCATAATGGTGCGAAGAATGGGAATGGAAATACAGCCAACAATAACCGTAATCGCTCCAACCCAGCTACACCCGCTAAGAGAGACTTGAGCCAAGTTATTTGCTTTAAGTGCGGGAAGACAGGCACTATGCCAATGACTGCCTCAAGGAAAGAATGGAAACGGAAATGGGAGCGCTGGGAAGAAGCCAAATCCACTCAACAAAGGACAAGTGAACCACGTTAACGTGGAGGAAGTTGAAGAGCAAATGGATGCGGTAATAGGTAAGTTTTTGGTTCTACCATTTACCGCTATTGTTCTTTTCGACATCTTTGGTGCATCGCATTCATACATATCAAGGGGATTTGTGGATAAGTTTAAGTTACCAACCTGCACTTAGGACCCCTCTTTAGTGAACTCACTTTGGAGCAGAGTATATGGCTAGCGGATGGTGCACCCAGTTACCCCTAATCATTGGCACACATGTTTTTCCGTCGACCTAATTATCTTGGAGTCGCAAGGATTGGATGTGATATTAGGTATGGATTGGATGTCGAAGTTTAGAGGAAGTATCGATCGTGCTAGCAAGTCAATCTATCTTACCACCCCGGAGGGAAAAAGGATTAAGTATGTATCTAGGCATGTGCCTAGGAGGAGCCAAGTGAATACCCTCACGGAGTTGTACAAGACGGCACCTGAGTGAAGGATTACCCGGATGTTTTTCCGGAAGAGTTACCAGGCATGCCACCGGATCGAGACATCGAGTTTCTGATAGAACTAATACCAGGTACAGGGCCAATATCAAAGAGACCCTATCGGATGCCTGCAAATGATCTGGAGGAAATTAAGAAGCGGATCAAGGAGCTATTGGAGAAAGGTTACATTCGTAGAAGTTCATCACCTTGGGGAGCTCCAGTACTTTTGGTGGAGAAGAAGGATAAATCCCTAAGGATGGTTGTTGATTACCGAGCTCTGAATGAAGTAACAATAAAGAACAAGTATCCCTTACCGATGATAAATAATCTGTTTGATCAGTTGCAAGGAGCTAAGGTGTTTTCTAATATTGATCTACGATCAGGATACCATCAGTTGAAGACCCGAGAGAAGGATATACCCAAGACAACATTCACCACACGATATGGATTATACGAGTATACGGTCATGTCGTTTGGACTGACTAACGCCCCTGCCTATTTTATGAGTATGATGAACAAAGTGTTCATGGAATATTTGGACAAGTTTGTTGTGGTGTTTATCGATGATATTATGGTTTACTCGAAGAACGAAGAGGAGCATGCAGGACACCTACGTTTGGTTCTTGAGAAACTCAGGGAACACCAGTTATATGCCAAATTTAGCAAGTGCGAGTTTTGGTTAAAGGAAGTTGGATTTCTTGGGCATGTTATATCAGGAGAAGGTATAGCAAGAGATCCCAAGTAAAATTCAGCTACCATCGAATGGTTGGCACCCACTTCACCAATGAGATTTGCGCTTCCTTGACCGCAGGATATTATCGGAGATTTATTGAGATTTTTTCCAAGATTGCTAAACCAATGACGGAATTGCTAAAGAAGGATACTAAGTTCAGATGGACAGAGGATTGTGAGACAAGCTTCCAAGAATTGAAGAAACGGTTGACTACAGCCCCAGTGCTGACATTGCCAGATATACATAAGGAGTTTCAAGTGTATTGTGATGCCTCTCGCTTGGGAATTGGATGTGTTCTTATGCAGGAAGGAAAAGTTGTCTCGTGTGCCTCACGACAACTGAAGCCTCATGAGTTGAACTATGCCACGCATGATTTGGAGTTAGCAGCCGTAGTACATGCGTTAAAGACACGGAGACATTATCTCATGGGAAACCGCTATGCGATGTGTACACGGATCATAAGAGTTTAAAGTACATTTTCACACGAAGGAGTTAAACCTCGGACGGAGGAGATGGCTGGAACTTATAAAAGATTACGACATGAAGCTACACTATCATCCAGGAAAAGCCAACGTCAGAGCGGACGCTTTGAGTCGGAAGAGTTATGCCAATATCCTTGAAGGTAGAGGACTGCCAAAGGAGTTAGCAGAGGATGTTATGGAACTTCATTTGGAGATTGTTCCAAGAGGTTTTCTTGCAAGAATGGAGGTTCAGTCGACCTTGTTAGACAAGATTCGAGACGCTCAAAAAGAGGATAAAGAGATTGCTGAGATAAAGGGAAAGATGCGCAAAGGAAAAGCCAAAGGTTTTCGCAAGGATGAGCACGATACCTTGTGGTTTGAGGATCGGATTTATGTGCCCAACAATTTGGAGATCAGGAAGTTAATACTTCAAGAGGCCCATGACTCACCATACTCGATTCACCCGGAAACACCAAGATGTACTTGGACTTGAAGGAACGCTTACGGTGGGCTGGTATGAAGAAGGATATTGCCGAGTATGTAGCCGTTTGTGATGTATGTCGAGAGTGAAGGCAGAGCATCAAAAGCCGCCAGGACTGTTGCAGCCTATGCCAATACCCGAATGGAAGTGGGACAAGCTTGGCATGGATTTTATCACCGGATTACCCAGAACCAAAGTAGGATATGATTCAATATGGGTAGTAGTGGATCGTTTGACCAAAGTAGCTCATTTCATCCCAAATGAAAACAACTTATACAAGTGCCAAGTTGGCCAAGATATATATGACCAGGATCGTATGTTTGCATGGAGTTCCGAGGAGTATCAGACGATAGAGGAACACAGTTTACTTCAAAGTTTTGGCATCAGCTACACCAGACTTTGGGTACCAGATTGGAGTTCAAGACTGCGTTCCACCCATGCAGACGGACAGACATGAGAGAGTCAATCAGATTTTGGAGGACATGTTCGAGCACATGCGCGCTTAGATTATGGATCTAGTTGGGATGACAATTTGCCGACGCAGAATTTTCATACAACAACAGCTACTGTGTCAGTTTGAAGATGGCACCGTTCAAGCTCAGTATGGACGCAGATGTAGAACACCATTGATGTGGGATGAGGTTGGAGACCGTCGATTGTTTGGACCAGATTTGATCAAAGACTCGAGGAGAAGGTTAAACCGATCGAGATGTACTAAAGATTGCTCGGTCTAGATGTAAGAGTTACGCAGATTCATAACGCAAGGAAGTAACCTATGAAATTGGAGACAGAGCCTATCTGCGAGTATCACCCCTGAGGGGAGTGAAACATTTCGGAGTAAAGGGAAAGTTAGCCCCAAGATTTGTAGGACCGTACCGTATTTTGGGACGGATGGGAGAAGTTGCCTACAAGCTGGAGTTACCTGAAGGATTGTCAGGAGTGCATGACGTGTTTCACGTGTCACAACTGAAGAAGTGCCACGCTGAGATGGCCAACATACCATTAAAGGATACAGTGCCCCTGGAGGTGATACAATTGGATAACAACTTGACTTATGAGGAGAAGCTAGTAAAAATTCTCGAGTTTGATAGCAGAGTCACTCGCAACAAGGTGATCAAGTTTTGCAAAGTTCAGTGGAGCCACCACACCGAGGAAGAAGCCACCTGGGAGTGAGAAGAGGATATTCGCAAGGATCATCCGCACCTATTTTCTAGCCAACCAGAATCTCGAGGGCGAGATTCATCTTAAGGGGGGTAGGTTTGTAACATCCCAAATTTTCAATTTGGCATGTTATACATAGGTCATTCTTGCATATCATATTTTATTTGCATTCTCGTTTGCCATCCTCGAAAATCCTAAGCAACTCAAGGACCCTAGGAGAGAGTTGGGGATTTTTCAATTTTCGTATTTGAATTTTATCAAATAATGAAAGATGAGGATATTGGATTTTAATTATTTTTTCTCCGGAAAACTATTTCAAAACAAATAAATGAGGGGAGATAATATGACTTCTCCAAAATAATTGAAATAACGGAGGAAAAATGTTAAAATCATTTTTGGGATTTTATTTGATTTTATTTGGAAGTTTATTTGCCCTAGAAAAAATGTGCACGCTTTAAAAAGTTGCATTTTAGGGGCCAAGAAAAGTTCCTCTAGTTCTAAATATTTTATTTAGATGGAGAAAAACTTGTTTTGGAATTTTTAGATTTTTATTTATTTTTTTAGGAATTTTTCTTTTGGCGGAATGTCTAAAAAAACGAAACGGACCCGCGCCCGACTGGGCCAAAGGCCCAGCCGAGCGAGTCACCTGGCGCCGCCGCCTCCTCTCCATGTGCCGTGCGTGGCGCGAACGCCGAGGAGTCCGAGCAGACTCCACCCAGGCGCCCCCTTCCCAAGCCACCGCCGCCCGCCCCTTTAAATGCCGCCACAACCCGCCACCACCACCCGCCCGCGAGCCGCCCGAGCCGCCCCCTCAGCGCCGTCGCCATCGCCTTTTCGCCGTCGCCGCCGCCCCTCGCCGACTCCTTCCGGTCCGTCGCCGCCGCCTTCGCCGTCGCCGCCGCCCTCGCCGACCCGCCCCCTCGCCGGACCCGCCGGAGCCGCCCGCTCGCCGGACGCGCCTCGCCGGAGGTACCCGACCCCGCCGGTTTATTTTGTTTTTTTAGAAAACCCTTCGGTTTTTTTAAAAAACCCTAGATCGTTTTTTTATAGATCGGTTTATTTTCGTCGGTTTATTTATTTAACGAACGTCCGTTCATCCGTTCGTTCTAACGAACGCGTTCACTGTTTAAATTCTGTTAACGAACGTTCGTTCGTTTAGCTGTTCGTCGCTTTTCTTTTATCAGATTTATTCCTCGGTTATTCTGATCGCGATTTCTGATCCAATTTTCAAACCTGTTTATCTTTTCGCTCATTTATCGGAATCAGGTGATTCAAGCGCCTGGAGTTTCGTATCGAAACCCTCTTTCCGAATAATCAACTCAACCAAGTTTTTCTCTTTGTAAAATTTGACTGTAGATCAGATTAGTAAAAGGACCTTGTTTTTCTCGCCGTTTGAGTTTTGTTGTTCCGTTTGGTTTGATTGTTTTTGTGAACCGGAGTTCTTAAGTTGAACTCTCTGGTCAACCTCTTTAAGTTGAAGTTTCGTTTGTGCATCTTTGCTTGTTTACTTATGTATGCGTTGTTTGCTTGCGATAGAATTCCCGGAGTGCGAAGCGTGTTACTACGAGTCTCTAGGATTCACGGATCGTCGAAGAAGGCAAGTAACACTTGATCATATCTTTTCCTACCCTGTTTTTATGCATTAGTTTCAACCCTCAAACATTGCATGATTAGGATGTCATTAATTTGTGGGTTGGGAAGTAGATGATGAGGTAGGAACCTATTGTCCTGTTACTTTCAAACCCTTGGAGTTACTTCTACGTATGCTTATACTGCCATGCTATGCTCGTAGACGTGGTTTGGGTTTGAGAGATATTCACGACAGATGTGAGATTGTTAATTAATGGTTTACTATAAGGTGTCAACTTAAATACACATCTGGGTGGATTGAGGCACTGGGAACCCAGTGTTGTCTGTTTTCTTGGAAATCCCGGGGTACCCGTGTGATCTTCCTATGGACCGCCACCCAGGCTCAAAGGGAACTGAGATTATTCATGCTAGGAACTTCCGTGTGCAGCCACAAGCTATTATGGGCTCTAGCATAGTTGAGTAAGTTACGTGAAGCTCTCGAAGAGGTAGATCAGCAGGTAGTGGGTTTTATAGGTTTGGTATGATCTATCCGAGTAGAGAGTTAATGTTTACGAAAGATCGTGTCTCGGTCATCCGTCTCTCAAACACCATGCAGTGCGAGAATCCAACGGAGGCGATCGAGTCTTGTGGGGAAAAGTGCGCAAACCTCTACAGAGTGTACAAACTAATCATGGTTAGCCGTGTCCCCGGTTATGGACGTTTCTGAGTATCTAGTACTTGAGTATTCACAAGTATCCCATCACTCTTAACTAATTTTGATGGGTTGTTAATTACCTTAATTGGGATCATCTGAGTTGGGGGGTACCTTCTCAATGATGTTTCAACCACCATGATAGTTCAATTAAATTTATTCCTTTGATGTAGGGAAAGATTGGCTTTTCGCAAAATCAGAACCATAGAGCTTTCCACCAGCCATATATGCATGTAGTATAGCTTATTCTTTCATTACTCTATGTGTTACATTGCCAAGATATTCCATGTGTCGACCCGTTCTCGGGCTGCAACGTATTATGTTGCAGCCTTTTCGCACGAGGAGTAAGGATTGTAGGTCATTGCCGTGCAGCTCGCTTATGCCGTTGGAGTTGATGGACTCACTTTATCTTCCAAGCCTTCCGCTGTTATCGCATTAGATGGCCTTAAGCCATATTATTGTAATAAGTTCTCTTTTGAGACATTCGATGTAATAAGTGTGTGATTGCTACTCTGTTATAAATCCTTCGAGTACTGTGTGTGTCAGCATTACCGATCCAGGGATGACACGGAAGCACAGAGACTTGACCATCTGAGGTCGGGTCGCTACATCTTATATGCATTATTGTTGATTTAACCAAGAGCCCATATTGCCTTGTCTTCTCCTGTTTATTGAATGCTCGCAGATTCCAGCTTAGTCCAATGCAAGTGCACTCTTATTATTATTCACTTCGTTCGGTCGTGCAAGAGAAAGGCAATTATGATGAGATATGATGGACTGACAGAGATGAGAAAAGCTGGTATGAACACGACCTCTCTTGTATTTGTAAATATGATGAGTTCATCGTTCTGATTCAAATTTTATTATGGATAAACATGTTTACAATGACAATTAGAGATCATAGTTTCTTGTGCCATGCTTAATTAGCTAAGAGTTATAATGGTTTGCCTTGCGTGCCAACATGCTATTAAAATGGTTGTGATGTGGTATAGTGGGGTGGTATCCTCCTTTGAATGATTTAAGTGACTTGACTTGGCACATGTTCACACATGTATTTGAAACAAATCAACGTAGCCTTCACGATATTTATGTTCATGGTGGATTATATCCTACTCATGCTTGCATCCAATGTTTAGTAATTTTAATGCATGTTCATGACTGTTGTCGCTCTCTAGTTGGTCGCTTCCCGATTTTTGCTAGCCTTCACTTGTACTAAGCGGAATACTGCTTGTGCATCCAATCCCTTAAACCCCAAAGTTATTCCATATGAGTCCACCATACCTTCCTATATGCGGTATCTACCTGTCGTTCCAAGTAAATTTGTATGTGCCAAACTCTAAACCTTCAAATAAACATTCTATTTTGTATGCTCGAATAGCTCATGTATCAACTAGGGCTTCCCTTATCTTCCATGTTAGGCGGGTTATTCTCAAGTGGAGTGGACTCCGCTCCTCATTCACGAGAAAATGGCTGGTCACCGGGATGCCCAGTCCCATGCTTTATGCAAACTAAATCAAAATAATTGCAAACAAAACTCCCCCTGGGACTGTTGCTAGTTGGAGACACTCGTTGTTTCGAGCAAGCCATGGATTGATGCTTGTTGGTGGAGGGGGAGTATAAACTTTACCATTCTGTTTGGGAACCGCCTATAATGTGTGTAGCATGGAAGATATTGCCATCTCTTAGTTGTTATGTTGACAATGGAAGTGTGCCGCTCAAAATATTATTTATCTCTATTTCAAAACCGAGCTCTGGCACCTCTACAAATCCCTGCTTCCCTCTGCAAAGGGCCTATATATTTACTTTTATGTTGAGTCATCACCCTCTTATTAAAAGCACTAGCTGGAGAGCACAACTGTCATTTGCATTCATTACTATTAATTTATATTGTGTATGACTATGATTGGATCTCTTTTACCATGAATTACAATGTCTAGTCAGTCCTTGATCTTTAAAGGTGCTCTGCATTTATGTTTTATGGTCTCGTAAAGGGCTAGCGAGATACCATCCTATTATATCATATTATGATTGTTTTGAGAAAGTGTTGTCATCCGAGATTTATTATTATCGCTCGCTAGTTGATTATGCCATTGATATGAGTAAACATGAGACCTGAGAATTATTGCAAATATGGTTAGTTATAATCTTTGCTGAAAACTTGAATGCTGGCTTTACATATTTACAACAACAAGAGCAAACAGAGTTTGTAAAAGTTTTTCTTTATCACTTTCAGTTTATCAACTGAATTGCTTCAGGACAAGCAAAGGTTTAAGCTTGGGGGAGTTGATACGTCTCCGTCGTATCTACTTTTCCAAACACTTTTGCCCTTGTTTTGGACTCTAACTTGCATGATTTGAATGGAACTAATCCAGACTAACGCTGTTTTCAGCAGAATTGCCATGATGTTATTTATGTGCAGAAACAAAAGTTCTCGGAATGACCTGAAACTTCACGGAACAACTTTTCAGAAATAATAAAAAATCCTTGCAAAAGATGAAGGCCAGGGGGCCCACCACCTGTCCACGAGGGTGGGGGGCGTGCCCCCCTACCTCGTGGGCCCCCTGGAGCTCCTCCGACGCCAATTCCAACTCTATATATTTGCTTTCGGGGAGAAAAAACCAAGGAGAAGAAATCATCGCGTTTTACGATACGGAGCCACCGCTAAGCCCTAAAACCTCTCAGGAGGGCTGATCTGGAGTCCGTTCGGGGCTCCGAAGAGGGGGGTTCGCTGCCGTCATCATCATCAACCATCCTCCATCACCAATTTCATGATGCTCACCACCGTGCGTGAGTAATTCCATCGTAGGCTTGCTGGACGGTGATGGGTTGGATGAGATCTATCATGTAATCGAGTTAGTTTTGTTAGGGTTTGATCCCTAGTATCCACTATGTTCCGAGAATGATGTTGCTATGACTTTGCTATGCTTAATGCTTGTCACTAGGGCCCGAAAGTGCCATGATTTCAGATCTGAACCTATTATGTTTTCATGAATATATGTGAGTTCTTGATCCTATCTTGCAAGTCTATAGTCACCTACTATGTGTTATGATCCGGCAACCCCGAAGTGACAATAATCGGGACCACTCCCGGTGATGACCATAGTTTGAGGAGTTCATGTATTCACTATGTGCTAATGCTTTGTTCTATTTCTCTATTAAAAGGAGGCCTTAATATCCCTTAGTTTTCGTTAGGACCCCGCTGCCACGGGAGGGTAGGACAAAAGATGTCATGCAAGTTCTTTTCCATAAGCACGTATGACTATATTCGGAATACATGCCTACATTACATTGATGAATTGGAGCTAGTTCTGTGTCACCCTATGTTATGACTGTTACATGATGAACCGCATCCGACATAATTATCCATCACCGGTCCAATGCCTACAAGCTTTCCATATACTGGTCTTCGCTTATTTACTTTTCCGTTGCTGCTGTTACAATCACTACAAAACACCAAAAATATTACTTTTTCTTTCATTACTTTTGTTACCGTTATCACTACTATCATATTACTGTGCTACTAAATACTTTGCTGCAAATATTAAGTTATCAAGGTGTGGTTGAATTGACAACTCAACTGCTAATAGTTGAGAATATTCTTTGGCTCCCCTTGTGTCGAATCAATAAATTTGGGTTGAATACTCTACCCTCGAAAGCTGTTGCGATCCCCTACACTTGTGGGTTATCAACACGGTATCATGATATGATACCACATCCTCTCTTGCGTGCCACATCATCCAGAAAGTCTAGTTGGCATGCATGATACCGCTTATGATAATACCATTACAACCAGCCTAAACCGGAAAGGAGCAAGTATGAGACTAGCCACAATGGAGAGTAGTACACTAGTAACATACACATATCCCTAGACTATATATATTACTACCTTCATAGTGGGTAGTAACGTAAGTGTAGTGTCATGCAAAGCTTCATTTCTTAGGTTATAGACTCATATTGCATTGGGACATGTGATGCTACAGTAACTAGCTAAGTTACTAAAACTATCTCTCTCCTCATTAACTTATTGCCACATAAGCAAGTTTGCTGAGTTGGAGTCGGTGTTACTGCTGAAATTACTCCCACTTTGGCTAGTCTGATACTAGCTAGTCGTCTATGATATACTAGCTACCTCACTAAGAGCATGGTTAATAATACAGCCAAGGGTTGGCTATAAGAAGTTGCCATGTCATATACAGCCAACCTCTTAGCGGGCACGTACAATAATAAGTTTTATATACGTACTAGTTTATCAATAGTTGGCCCACCTTACATCCCCACAAAGTGTTTTGGGTCTCATGTTGCAGCTGGCTCTACTAACCAAGAGCCCGCTTTTCTTCTCTTTCCTCCAACTAATAAGCACATATATATTATTCTATTCCTCATAGCCAGACTACCCATAGTGGGAGTAACATAGGTAGTAACATCACACATATCTAGATAAAATAGATGATGTGGCAAGCAATAAATGAAGAAATGGAGGAAAGTGGATATGTGTGATGTTACTACCTATGTTACTCCCACAGTGGGTATAGTCTTACTATAGTATGAGACTACCCACAATGCATGGGAGTAACATAGGTAGTAACATCACACATATCTAGATAAATTAAGTAGATGATGTGGCAAGCAATAAATGAAGAAAGAGAGGAAAGTAGTAACATAGCTAGCTAGTTACTAGTAGTATGAGTAACATCACATGTACATATCAAGTCAAGATGTGTCTATAGCCTAATAAATGAAGTGTTGCAAGTTACCACACATATATGCTACTCCCCACTATAGAGGTAGTAACATAGACTAGTAACACATGGGCATGTTACTAGTCTATGTTACTACCCACTGTGGCTAGTCTGAGTAACATCACACATCTCAAGGCAAGATGAGTCTATAGCCTAATAAATGAAGTGTTGCATGTTACTACACATATGTTACTCCCAACTATAGAGGTAGTAACATAGACTAGTAACATTCTATGTTACTACCCATTGTCGCTAGTCTTATGTCACTCTATTGTGTACTTACTTGCTCTAATGCATAGTATCATAGAGTAGCTAGTATCATATGTAGTACTTTATCTATATTGTCATGCATGACACATAGTAGCATAACATTTATAAAGATACGGTTTCATGATATGATACTTAACCCTCTCTTTCTTCATTTAATTAATTCTATGACAGCTCATCAAAATTGCCTAGTTGGCATCCATGATACTAGCTATGATACCCCCTTACTATCATCCTAGCAAAGGTGTACAGATCATTTGTGCATCGCTTTGCGAGTTTTCATCCGTTTGTTCAAGAAGCGGGGAGAAGTTTCAAACATTTTAGCAGCGAGGTGCGGCCACTGGCGTAGGCCTAGTTGGTATTCTAATTACAGAAAATTCAGATGGAGTTCGGACATCATCAAAATCGATGTGTGCCTGTGGCGTGCTCTCACGACCCCATGGAAAAATTTTTGTTAAATTTTGGCACAAGTTTTGATGACCGCTCCTTCCAAACCGGAGCATCTCACATGAAGGATCATGGTTTTCCAAAAGGACGTGTCAATTCAAACTCCTGTGGCGGTGACTTCATTGTTTTGCCTCATAAAAATTTCCACGGTACGGAATCACCATTATACCACGGGTTTGATTTTCTTGCGCATTTCAGGTATTATTAGCTATAGTTAAGACATATTTTGAGATTAACGTGCATTTTGTGCATAAAAAAAATTACAACGGGAACTGCATGTGCTGTCGAAAGGGATGAGGATCGTCGTTCGATCTGGGAGCATCCAACGGAGCAGACGTACGATCCGTGGGGTTTGGGTTCTAGCCAATCAGAAAGCACGACTCAGATCGTGTTCGGGGTGGCGGGGTTTGGTCGGCACATGGCTTTCATCAACGAACCGTGTGCTATTCGCAAACCAGATTGCATATTTTTGTTCACACATATTGTAGTGAGATATATTAAGTGTGCTACCTCTATGATATAATAATAATAATAATAACAAAAAACAGTTCATATTCATTGCCTGAGCTGACAGCATATCAAGGTCAACATATTAACGGTTCTTACATCAACAGAAAACTGGGCATAACTCTCAAATTCAATACACGCGATAGTTCTAAATTGAACGAATTAAGTTGCAGGGTAGGCATAAAGACTAGTCTGACGGCTTAATTCCCATGTACATGGGGAACTGGGATCATTAAGTTGACCCCGAATGAACTCGGGGTTTTTGATGATTTTACGCTTCTCTGATGCACTGGTGCACGATCCCTTGGCTGGCAACTCATCAAATTCATCGTACTCGTCCTGATCGGCAACATCGTTGACACCCAGTACCCTTCTCTTCCCATGCATCGCTAAATGGCCATTCTTATGCAAGGGGTCTTCCACAAAGAAAATATGGGTAGCATCGCTGGCAAGAATGAACGGGTCCACGTGATATGCCATCGTTGTCCTGTTAACACAGGTCTTCCTGTACTCATCAATCCTTACCTGACCAAGAGGGATCCATGCGCACCTGAATAATGCCACCTTAACTTTCACATAGTCAAGCTCCCAAATTTCTTTGATGGTTCCATAGTATACCCTTTTATCAGCTTCATTTACAGTCATGCATTCTATTCGAGCAGAGATGTTCTGATACGAGGTCTTCTTATCACGTTCCTCAGTGTAGAACGTGTATCCATTTATGTCATATGCTTGGTACGTCAACACCGTAGGTGATGGCTTTTGTGCCAACCACGTAGCAATGTCATCGATGGATCCTTGTGCCAAACGATTCTTCAGCCATTCGGCGTACTTCTTAGTGTGCTCCTTCATCTCCACTTCTGATGAAGGCACCATTGGTAAGAAGCTTTGGCGTATCTCCGCCAAGTGTTCTTCGGCATAAGCAATGAGAACTGGGCTGTGAAGCAGTACCGTCAAATGGGCTTTCTCTGCCAATTCTTCGGGTGCAGCCATTTGCGTGCCAGCAAGGACTGTCTTACCTTTCAGCCTTCACTCATGGCGAGAGAGGGGAAAATCTATAGGCCTTTGTTTCATGTATTCGGTTCAAAACTCAACCACCTCCTCCGTGGTATAACCTTGTAGGATGCTTGCCTCTGGATGGTTTCGTTTCCAACAAAAGCGCTTTAGTATTCCCATGAAGCACTCGAAGGGATACATGTTGCAAAGAAACACAAGACCACAATACTTTATCTCGTCGACAAGGTGCACAGTGAGATGGACCATGACATCAAAGAATGATGGTGGAAAAAACATCTCTAGGTTGGACAATATTCTTGCAATATCATCTTGCATATTATCCAACTCTTCAGGATCTACAACTTTACGCCATAGTTTGTTGAAGAAATCACAGAGGTCAATGAGTGTGTTTCTTATATCTTTGTCCATCGATTCTGATGGCCACCAGGAGGATTTGTGTCAACATTATGTGGCAATCATGTGACTTCATGTGTCCCAACTTCATTTTACCTGAGCTCACATACACGAGACTTCTGATGTTCGCGCAGTAGGAAGAGGATGTCTTAACTGACAACAAATAGGTGAAGAACCGTGTTTCTTCTTTTGTACTGAAATTGTAACTCTGGCGAGCTTTGATGAATTTTCCATCATCTTTTGCTTCACTCTTGCGTTGTGATTGATCAGCAAGCATATCGAGCCATGAACCGTCACCATCCTTTCTTTTACCTTTAATCTTGAGCAGAGTACTAAGGATGCTTTCACATACGTTCTTCTCTACGTGCATGACATCGATGCAAAGGACGCATACGTAGAATCTCCCGATAAGCTAATTTCCAGAACACCGATTTCTTCTTAAACACTTGATCCTTGGGTGTTAGTTTCACCGTCAAAGGGTGGTTCTTGCCAAGCACAACATTAATTTTTTTAGCCATTTTGTGGATCACCTCCCCTTCATAGGGTCTTGGGCCCTCAGCTGCCTCTGTCGTACCATCAAATTCAGCTTTCATCTTTCTGTATGGGTGATTTTCCCGTAAGAACCTACGATGACGCAAATACACTGTTTTGCACGAGTTGGGAAGTCTTCTGCTAGCTGTCCTATCCATGCATGTGACACACCCTACATCTCCCCTTGTTTTATGCCCCGATGTGTTGCCTAATGTCGGCATATGTTGAATGGTGTGCAGTCGCATCGCATGTAAATCAACAATCTCCTTTCTGTAAGCATCATAACATTTTACAGCAGGCGCATCTATCCACACTGTCAGCAGTTCTTCTACTAGTAGCTGAAAGTAAATGTCGATGTCATTTCCAGGTTGCTTCGGGCCTTGGATAATCATTGACATCATAATGTATTTTTTCTTCATACACAACCAAGGAGCTTGGTTATATATGCACAGAAGCACCGGCCATGTGATGTGATTGGTGCTCATGGCGCCAAAAGGATTCATCCCGTCAGTATACTCCCCGAGCCTTATACTTCTAGGATCCTTCGGAAAATTTCAAAATTGTTGTCGATTAATTCCCACTGAGCCCCATCTTTCTGGTGCCTCATAAACCTATCCACAATTCGCTCATCATGATGCCACCGCAACCTCTTTGCCTCTCTAGGGTTTGCAAACAAATGCCTCAACCTTGGAATTAAAGGCAAGTACCAAACAACCTTGAATGGGATTCCTGTCTTGATCTTGTCGTCCAATTTATACTTGTCCTTTGCTCTCCTGCGCTTGTATTGTGCATGCTTGCATGTGGGACATGCACAAAAATCTTTGTACTCACCATGGTACAATATACAATCATTCACATGAGCGTGTATCTTCTGTACTTCAAGTTACAATGGGCAAACAATTTTCTTCGCTTCATTCGTGCTTCTGGGGAGCAAGTTATCTTCCGAAAGAATATCTTTGAAAATACCTAAGATCTCTGTGAAGCCCTTGTTTGATAGATCGTTTGCTGCTTTAAATCTGAGAAGCGCCAGGGTGGCACTCAACCTGGAATTTTCTTTTTGCAACCTGGATACAATTCTTTCTTGGAGTCCACATCAATGGTTGGCAGATCCTTGTACCCAATCATATCCTTTTCTGGGCCCTCGAAATCTACAATCATAGCAGCAAAATATGGCATATCAAGATCGTCATCATCTGCGTGGACGTCATGATTTTCCAGTGGGCGTTTCGGCTTTCCGGTGTTCCATTGGTAGCTTGACGCCTCTGCCCCGATGTTAGATTCAACATCCATGTGATACTGATCGGGGTTTGGCATCTCGCTGCGCTGGGTATCTTCATCCATGACCTCCTCTTCACGTTGTCTAGTCCCACGTGTATATCCATCCATGAATCCCCTAGAGACTAAGTGCATATGGACATATGCAACTTCATGTGACTCTGTATTGGCACGATCAGTACATGGACATACGATGTAATCCGCATCACCAATTCTCCTCTTTGTACTTTCAGCCAGATTCATGAACTCTATCACGCCACTGTTAGAATCTGCGGTTTTCCGATTCTTCATCCATCGAGATCGTTCCATCTACAGCAGGCGAATGGTAACTAAAAACAAAACAACAACATTAATATACGGATTAACTGCTCCCTAGAGATGCGTGCATAAATCACAAGGTTTTATTTTAATAATTACTGAGGACGCTCCATGTTGTTATCCAGACGTGCAATGACAAAAAATAATGGCCAGTCAATTTACACGCAGAGTACTAGTACAACACTACACTTAGGAATTGAATACCTTAATTAAACCACTCAAGAAAAGAATACCTTAATTAATTATCCGCGCGGTGACCTCCACCCAGCAGACAGAAAAGCGCTATGCGGCGGCACACCGAGACAACAGGGTTGAAGAGCAAAGCTTAGTGCAGCTGTGTAGCGATCCAACCTCAGACGGTCAAATCTCTGTGTTCAGTGTCATCCCTGGATAGGTAATGCTGACACACACAGTACTTGAAGGATTTATAACAGAGTAGCAATCACACACTTATTACATTGATAGTCTCAAAAGAGAACTTATTACGATAAGTATGGCTTAAGGCCATCTAAAATAAGATAACAACGGAAGGCTTGGAAGATAAAGTGAGTCCATCAACTCCAACGGCATAGCTGAGTGCATGAAAAACGACCTAGCGCACCTTACTCTTCATTTGAAAAGTCTGCAACATGATATGTTGCAGCCCGAAACGGGTCAGCACATGGCATATACTGGCAATGTAACATAGTAGAGCAATGAACAGATAAATGCTATCACTACATGCATATATGGCTGGTGGAGGCTCTATGGTTATATTGTTTTACGAAAAGCCAATTTTTTCCTACAACAAAGGAATATATTTTATTTAACTATCAAGGTGGTTGAAACATTGAGAAGGTTCCTCCAACTCAATCCCAATTAGAAAGTAATTAGCAACCCAACAAATTAACTTAGAGTGATGAGATCAAATCAATAATTCAAGTCTTTCAGAAGTGTTAACTCTTTACTTTAGGTAGACAGTACCAACCTACATCCCCTACATCTGCTAGCCTACCACTGAAAGAGGTCACACAACATACTCAACTATGCCAGAGCCCATAATGGCTTGTGGCTGCACACGGAAGTTTCTAGCATGAATAATCTTATGATCCCTTTGAGCCTGGGTGGCGAACCGTAGGATGATCAGACGGGTACTCCGGGATATCCTAGGACAACACTGGATTCTCCAGGTGCCCACAACCAATCCACCCAGATGTGTATTTAAGTAGCCACCTTAAGTTAACCGTTAATTAACATCTCACATATGTCATGGATACAATCAAACCCAATCCACGTCTACGAGCATAGCATGGCAATATAAGCAAAACGTAGAAGTAACTCCCAAGGGTTTGATAATATAACAGGTAATAGTTCTACCTCATCATCTACTTCCCAATATGCACAAGTTAATCACATCCTAATCATGCAATGTTTGAGGATTGTAACTAATGCACAAAAACTGGGTATGAAAGGAGTATGATCAATGTGTTACTTGCCTTGCTGACGATCCGCAAACCCTAGAGACCCGTAGTAGCACGCTTCGCACTCCGGGAATTCTATCACAAACAAACAATAGAATACATAAGCAATCAGGCAAAGATGCACAGGTAAAACTCAAATAAGAAGATTGAATCTAAAAACTCAACTGAAGAGATTCGATCTGCAAAAAGAATCAATCGAATCGGAGCTACGGAACTGAAACTACGGTCAAAAGAACTTCGAATTCAAATCTGCTTGAAACCAAATTTTAATTTGTCAAAACCTTGTTCAAATTGATTAAACAGAAAGAGGGGCTCGAGACGAAGATTTTGGCGTTGGTTTCACTGGATTTGGACAAACGGTTAAGAAACGACGAGGGTTTGAAGATCAGGGGCTAACCTGTGATAAAATAATCGCGGATAGGTCCCTGGGCGAAAATAAAATAAAAAGTAAAGACTAACGAACGAATGTTCCCTGTCTGAACCTAATCGGCGAACAACGTTCGTAAAAAGGAACGAACGGACGAACGTCCACTAAATAACTAAACCGAGAAAACCGAACCGATAAAAAAACGCATCTAGGGTTTCTAAAAAAACCGATCGGTTTTTATTACCTAAATAGAAAAAAACGGCGGCTCGGATCCGGCGAGCGGCGGCGGCGGCGGCGTGCAGCGCGGCGGTGAGCGGCACGAGCAGTGGGTGGCGAGCAGCGGCGACTTGCGGCGCAGGCGGCGGAGCTCGGCGGCGGGGTGCGGCGGTGGAGCGGGACGAGGTGAGGAGGGGCGGCGCCGACGGGGTTAAATAGGAGGGGGGGTCGGCGGCTTGGGGAAGGGGTCGAGGAGGAGGAGTCCTCCTCGGACTGGCGGCGGTAGCGGCGACGTGCTCCGGCCGGACTCGGTCGGGGCGAGGCGGTGCGCGGCACGGACTCCGCGAAGGAGATGGTGGCACGAGGTGGGCCGGCTCGGCTGGGCCGCTGGCCCAGTCGGGTGTTGACTTTTTTTAAAATAGATTCCGCCGGAAAAATCCTAAAAATAAATAAAAATCTAAAAATGCCAAAACAAACTTTCACCATCTAAATAGAGTATTTAGAACATGATGAATATTTTCTTGGCCTAGAAATGCAATTTTGAAAAATGCATATTTTTCTAATTCAAATAAAATAGCAATAAAATCCAAAATAAATTATTTATTTGATTTTAATATTTTTCCTCCAATATTTCATTTATTTTGGAGAAGTCATATTATCTCCTCTCATATATTTTATTATGAAATATTTTTCAGAGAGAAAAACAATTAAAACCAAAATGATCATTGTTTCAATATTTGAGAAAATTCAAATATGAAAATCGTGAAATCCCCAACTCTCTCCGTGGGTCCTTGAGTTGCTTAGGATTTTTAGGATCACAACCGAAATGCAAATAAAATATGATATGCATTGATGACCTATGTATAAAATTCCAAATTGAAAATTTGGGATGTTACAAACCTACCCTCCCTAAGATGAATCTCGCCCTCAAGATTCGGGTTGGATAGAAAATAGGTGTGTGTGGTCTTTCCGTAGATCATCCTCTCGTTCCCAGGTGGCTTCATCCTCGGTATGGTGGCTCCACTGAACTTTGCAAAACTTGATAACCTTGTTGTGAGTAACTCAGTTGGCAAACTCGAGAATCTTGACTGGTTTCTCCTCATAGTTCAGATTACTATCCAACTGAATTGCCTCCAGGGGTACTGTATCTCTCAGAGGGATATCGTCCATCTCAGCATGACACTTCTTCAACTGAGAACCATGAAACACATCATGAACTCCTGACAATCCTTCGGGGCGGTGATACGTTCAACTTGTAGGCCAGTTCTCCCATACGTTCCAAAACTCGGTACGGTCATACAAATCTCGGGGATAGCTTTCCCTTGACTCCAAAATGTTTAACTCCTTGGGGCGGTGATACACGAAGATATGCTCTATCCCTGATTTCATAGATTATGTCCTTGCATTTTGAGTGTGCATAACTCTTCAGTCTATCCCGAATCAGTTTAACCTTCTCTTCTGACTCTTTAATCAAATCCGGTCCAAACAACTGAAGGTCTTCGACTTCATCCCACATCAACGGTGTCTTGTGCCTTCTTCCATACAATGCTTTGAAAGGTGCCATATTCAAACTGGCCTAGTAGCTGTTATTGTATGAGAACTCCGCGTAGGGTAAATTGTCGTCCCAGCTAGATCCATAATCTAGTGCACAAGCTCTGAACATGTCCTCCAGAATCTGATTGACTCTCTTGGTCTGTCCATCTGTCTGCGGATGGAAGGTTGTACTGAACTCTAGCCTAGTACCCAAATTCTGGTGCAGCTGGTGCCAAAACTTTGAAGTAAACTGTGTTTCTCTATCTGATACGATGGTCCTCAGAACTCCGTGCAGACATACGACTGGTCATATATATCTTGGCCAACTTCGCACTTGTATAGGCGGTCTTCACTGAGATAAAGTGAGCTACTTTGGTCAGACGATCCACTACTACCCAGATAGAATCATATCCCGATCGGGTCCTGGGTAATCCGGTGATAAAATCCATGCCAAGCTTGTCCCACTTCCATTCGGGTATCGGCATAGGCTGCAGTAGTCCTGCTGGCTTCTGATGTTCTGCCTTCACTCTCTGACATACATCACATACGGCTACATACTCGGCAATATCCTTCTTCATTCCAGTCCACCAGAAACGCTCCTTTAAATCCAAATACATCTTGGTGTTTCCGGGGTGTATCGAGTATGGCGAGTCATGAGCTTCCTGTAGTAACAACTTCCTGATCTCCACATTATTGGGCACATATACACGGTCCTCAAACCACAAGGTGTCGTGCTCATCCTCATGAAAACCTTTGGCTTTTCCTTTGCTCATCTTATCCTTTATTTCGGCAATTTCTTTGTCATCCTTTTGAGCTTCTCGGATCTTTCCCAATAATGTTGACTGAACCTCCAACGCTGCAACAAAATCTCTAGGAACTATCTCCAACCGAAGCTCCTTGAGATCTTCTGCTAACTCCTTTGGTAATCCTCCACTCACAAGGGTATTGGCATAACTCTTCCGGCTCAAAGCGTCTGCTACAACATTGTCCTTGCCTGGATGGTAGTGCAACTTCATATCATAATCCTTTATGAGCTCCAACCATCTCCTTTGCCTGAGGTTCAGCTCCTTCTGTGTGAAAATGTACTTCAAACTCTTATGATCCATGTACACATCACAAGGTTTCCAATAAGAAAATGTCTCCAGGTCTTGAGTGCATGAACTACAGCTGCTAACTCCAAATCATGCGTAGCATAATTCAACTCATGCGGTCGAAGTTGACATGAGGCATATGAAACAACTCTTCCGTCTTGCATAAGTACTCCTCCTAGTCCTAAGCGAGAAGCGTCGCAATACACTTGGAAATCCTTGCGTATATCCGGCAGAATCTGTAACCAAATGTTTCTTCAACTCCTGGAAACTTGCCTCACATTCATCAGTCCATTTGAATTTGGTGTCCTTCTTCAACAGCTCCATCATAGGCTTTGCAATCTTGGAGAAATTCTCAATGAATCTCCGATAGTATCCCGTAAGTCCCAGAAAACTGCGGATCTCTCCAACTGAGGTGGGTGCCAACCACTCAGTGACTGACTGAACCTTGGTAGGATCCACTGCTATACCTTCTCCTGATATAACATGTCTAAGAAATCCAACTTCCTTCAACCAAAACTCACACTTACTGAACTTAGCGTACAACTGATGTTCCCTAAGCTTCTCGAGAACTAAACACAAATGCTCCTTATGCTCCTCTTCATTCTTTGAGTATACCAAGATATCATCAATGAACACCACGACAAACTTATTCAAGAACTCCATGAACACCTTATTCATCATACTCATGAAATAGGCTGGGGCATTAGTCAATCCAAATGACATAACCATATACTCATATAACCCGTACCTTTGGTGAAAGTTGTCTTGGGTATATCTTGTTCTCGAATCTTCAACTGGTGGTACCCTGATCACAGATCGATCTTGGAAAATACTTTAGCTCCTTGCAACTGATCAAACAAGTCATTGATCATCGGCAGCGGATACTTGTTCTTAATCGTCACTTCATTCAATGCACGATAATCAACGACCACTCTCAATGATCCATCTTTGTTCTCAACCAAGAGCACTGGGGCTCCCCATGGTGATGAACTTCGTCGGATGTAACCTTTCTCCAATAACTCCTTGATCTGCTTCTTAATCTCCTCCAGATCATTTGTGGGCATCCGATATGGTCTCTTCGATATCGGTCTGGTGCCTGGCAATAACTCTATAAAAAACTCAATGTCTTGATCCGGCGGCATGCCTGGTAACTCCTCTGGAAATACATCTAGATAATCCTTCACTACAGGCACTTCCTCCTGAACAACTCCCGTGAGAGAATTTACTTGGGTCCTCCTCGGCGCATGCCTGGATACATACTTGATCCGTTTTCCCTCCGGGGTGGTGAGTAGAATTGACCTACTAGCACAGTCAATGTTTCCTCCATACTTCGATAACCAATCCATTCCTAGTATCACATCCAATCCTTGTGACTCCAGAATTATTAGGTCTGAGGGGAAAACATCGCTACCAATGCTTAAGGGTATCTGGTCGCACCATCGGCTGGCCATATACTCTGCACCTGGTGAGCTTACTAACAAGGGTGTCTGATACGTCTCCAACGTATCTACTTTTCCAAACAATTTTGCCCTTGTTTTGGACTCTAACTTGCATGATTTGAATGAAACTAACTTGACCGACTGTTTTCAGCAGAACTACCATGATGTTGTTTTATGTGTAGCAAAGAAAAGTTCTCGGAATGTCCTGGAAATCATGGCACTTTTTGGAATTTATAAAAATTATTGGGCGAAAGAAATACACCAGGGGGCCCAGGGTCTGTCCACGAGACAGGGGCCGCCCCCCCCCCTAGGGCGCGCCCCCCTATCTCGTGGGCCCCCTGGACCTCCTCCGACCTCAACTCCAACTCCATATATTCCGTCTCGGGGAGAAAAAATCAAAGAGAAAGTTTCATCGCGTTTCACGACACGGAGCGGCCGCCAAGCCCTAATCTCTCTCGGGAGGGCTGATCTGGAGTCCGTTCGGGGCTCCGGGGAGGGGGATTCGTCGCCATCATCATCATCAACCATCCTCCATCACCAATTTCATGATGCCCACCGCCGTGCGTGAGTAATTCCATCGTAGGCTTGCTGGACGGTGATGGGTTGGATGAGATTTACCATGTAATCAAGTTAGTTTTGTTAGGGTTTGATCCCTAGTATCCACTATGTTCTGAGATTGATGTTGCTATGACTATGCTATGCTTAATGCTTGTCACTAGGGCCCGAGTGCCATGATTTCAGATCTGAACCTATTATGTTTTCATGAATATATGTGTGTTCTTGATCCTATCTTGCAAGTCTATAGTCACCTATTATGTGTTATGATCCGACAACCCCGAAGTGACAATAATCGTGATACTTATCGCTGATGAACGTAGTTTGAGGAGTTCATGTATTCACTATGTGTTAATGCTTTGTTCCGGTTCTCTATTAAAAGGAGGCCTTAATATCCCTTAGTTTCCGTAAGGACCCCACTGCCACGGGAGGGTAGGACAAAAGATGTCATACAAGTTCTTTTCCATAAGCACGTATGACTATTTACGGAATACATGCCTACATTACATTGATGAATTGGAGCTAGTTCTATATCACCCTATGTTATAGCTATTGCACGAGGAATCGCATCCGGCATAATTATCCATCACTGATCCATTGCCTACGAGCTTTTAATATATTGTTCTTCGCTTATTTACTTTTCAGTTGCTACTGTTACAACTATTACAAAAACCCAAAAACATTTATCTTTACTTTTGCTACCGTTACCTTTATAATCATACCACTTTTGCTATTAAACACTTTGCTGCAGATACTAAGTTATCTAGGTGTGTTTGAATTGACAACTCAACTGCTAATACTCAAGAATATTCTTTGGCTCCCCTTGTGTCGAATCAATAAATTTGGGTTGAATACTCTACCCTCGAAAGCTGTTGCGATCCCCTATACTTGTGGGTTATCAGTGTCATAAGGGCTATGGTGGGTAACTTAAACTTGTCCACAAATCCCCTTGAAATGTATGAATGTGATGCACCAGTATCGAAAAGAACGAGAGCGGTAAATGACTTAACCAAAAACTTACCGATAACTGCATCTGGCTGCTCTTCAACCTCCTCCATGTTCACGTGGTTCACTTGTCCCCTGTTGAAAGGGTTGGGCTTCTTCCCAGAGCTTCCATTGCCATTACCATTCTTTGCTTCAGAACATTCAGTGGCGTAATGTCCAGTCTTCCCGCACTTGAAACAAGTAATGTGACTTAGATCCTTCTTGGCGGGCGTTGCTGGGTTAGAGCGGTTCTGATTGCTGCCTGCTCCATTCCTGTTTCCATTCTTGGGGCCACTGTGGTTATGCGAACTTCCTCCATTGTGAGTATGGCTTCCATGGTTATGGGTAAATCCTCCCGAGTTCGGGGTGAAACGAGGCTTCTGCTGAGCTCCTGAGTTGTACTTCCCCTGTCCATACTTCCTCTTGCGGCTCTCAATCTGCTGCTGCTTCCCTTCAATCATAAGAGCCCTGTCTACCAACTCCTGATAGTTAGCGATTGTCGCTACCATCAACTGCATACTCATCTCATCATTCAGCCCTTCCATAAACTTCTCCTGCTTCGCGACATCGGTGGCCACATCATCCGAGGAATAACGGGCTAACTTACTGAACTCATCCACGTACTGCCCACAGTACGGTTTCCTTGGCGCAAGTTGCGAAACTCACGCTTCTTCATGCTCATTGCCCCAGTTGAGACATGTGCAATGCGAAATGCTTGCTGAAACTGATCCCAAGTGACATTGGCTATAGGGAAAGTGGTCGTGTAATTCTCCCACCATGCGGCTGCGGGTCCATCCAACTGATGTGCGGCAAAACGCACCTTCTCAGCATCTGTGCAACCTGCGGTGGTCAATTCCCTTCCAATCCTGTGTAACCAGTCATCAGCAACTATTGGCTCGGTGCTACTGGAAAACACCGGCGGCTGCAACCTCAGAAAATGAACTAAGTTGTCAACTGGAGGTGGTGGTGGAGGGTTGTTGTTGTTGTTGTTGTTGCCTTGGTTCTGGACTAGTTGTTGTATCAAGGCATTCTGCTGCTGGATCAACTGGGTGATCTCAGGTGGGAAGACAAATCCGGTGTCACGTCTCGGAGGCATCTGATGGGTTTAGAGGGGAGAGATTAGAATAGAATGAGGTCTAGTGAGAAAGCACTACCCATATCCACATGAGACAAACCCAAGCATATCACACCAAATCAATTCAAGCAAGGGCATACAATCGGTCTAGAACTATCGTTACAGAAGTGCTCGGACTACTTCTATATACACGGGGGAAATACTACTAATAATATGGTGGTTACTAGAAATTTTGATCGGTGGAAGACTCCATGATATCTGCTCCAGCTTCGTCTTCATAATCATCATCACTACCATCCGGGTCGGAGTCGGTGTCGTCGATGATGATGTAGTCTTCATAATGAATTTCATTGGGTTCGTCGTCTTCTCCTTCTGGCGCGGGGTCTCCCATGAATACTCCTAGCTTCCTTGTCAGGCGTCATTCTTCTCCACGAGTATTGCAATTTCCTCCTCATATCCGTCGCGTGTAGACTTGAGTTCCTCCTCTAGATCCATGTTCCTGGTCATCACCTTCTTCAAATCTATCATGCTTGCGCACATCTGGTTCTCCTGGCGACGAATGTGTTGGTTTAACTCCTAGATGAAGGCTGCAATGGACCTGTCCCTCCTGGTGCTGACTATCTCCCATTGCTCATCTCGGCGCCCACATATCTGGTAGATAGTGTCCTTAAGTTCCTTGTGGTAAACTTCGCCAATGCGTCCCATGGCGATGTGGGCTGCCATGCTCTTTCCTAAACTCCAGGTTGGTGCATCAAATGAAACTCTATGGGCTCAGTAACTGGCGTGAACGTCCTTCCTGGAACTTGAACTCAAATCATCCAACGCTCCTCTTATGGTAAAGTGGCGGTGTAGGTCCCGGTGAAGCTTGGTATTCCGATATTCAGGTACCTAGTGACTTCCTTCAAGTGTCGTCCAAAAGGTGTGTCTTCATCCGGTTGTGCAAACTTGTTCCTCGAGTCCACCATCCTAAGGAGTACAAAATGGAGAGGAGTCAGAAATGAGTAGAGAAGAGTGACCTATGGCTCATCTTAGCGGTCGTGTCCTACATTCAGTGTGTGCTCTGATACCATCTTGTAGCGATCCAACCTTAGACGGTCAAATCTCTGTGTTCAGTGTCATCCCTGGATCGGTAATGCTGACACACACAGTACTTGAAGGATTTATAACAGAGTAGCAATCACACACTTATTACATCGATAGTCTCAAAAGAAAACTTATTATAATAAATATGGCTTAACGCCATCTAAAATAAGATAACAGTGGAAGGCTTGGAAGATAAAATGAGTCCATCAACTCCAACGGCATAGCTGAGTGCATGAAAAACGACCTAGAGCACCTTACTCTTCGTCTGAAAAGTCTGCAACATGATATGTTGCAGCCCGAAACGGGTCAGCACATGGATTATCTTTGGCAATGTAACACAAGAGAGCAATGAATGTATAAATGCTATCACTACATGCATATATGGTTGGTGGAGGCTCTATGGTTATATTGTTTTGCGAAAAGCCAATTTTTTCCTACAACAAAGGAATATATTTTATTTAACTATCATGGTGGTTGAAACATTGAGAAGGTTCGTCCAACTCAATCCCAATTAGAAACTAATTAGCAACCCAACAAATTAACTTAGAGTGATGAGATCAAATCAATAATTCAAGTACTAGATACTCAAGATGTCCATAACCGGGGACACGGCTAACCATGATTAGTTTATACACTCTACAGAGGTTTGCACACTTTTCCCCACAAGACTCGATCTCCTCCGTTGGATTTCTCGCACTACATGGTGTTTGAGAAAGGGATGACCGAGACACAGTCTTTCAGAAGCATTAACTCTAACCCTGGGTAGACAGTACCAACCTACATCCCCTACATCTGCTAGCCTACCACTGGAAGAGGTCATGCAACATACTCAAGTATGCTAGAGCCCATAATAGCTTGTGGCTGCACACGGAAGTTTCTAGCATGAATAATCTTATGATCCCTTTGAGCCTGGGTGGCGAACCGTAGGATGATCACACGGGTACTCCAGGATATCCTAGGATAACACTGGATTCTCCAGGTGCCCGCAACCAATCCACCCAGATGTGTATTTAAGTAGCCACCTTAAGTTAACCATTAATTAACATCTCACATCTGTCATGGATACACTCAAACCCAATCCACGTCTACGAGCATAGCATGGCAATATAAGCATAACGTAGAAGTAACTCCCAAGGGTTTGATAATAAAACAGGTAATAGGTTCTACCTCATCATCTAATTCCCAATACCCACAACTAAATCACATCCTAATCATGCAATGTTTGAGGACTGTAACTAATGCACAAAAACTGGGTATGAAAGGAGTATGATCAATGTATTACTTGCCTTGCTGACGATCCGCAAACCCTAGAGACTCGTAGTAGCACGCTTCGCACTCCGGGAATTCTATCGCAAACAAAAAATAGCATACATAAGCAATCAAGCAAATATTCATGGGTAAAACTCAAATAAGAAAATCAAAATCTGAAAACTCAACTGAAGAGATTCGATCTGCAAAAAGAATCAATCGAATCGGAGCTAAGGAACTGAAACTACGGTCAAAAGAACTTCTTATTAAAATCTTCTTGAAACCAAATTTTAAATTGTCAAAACCTTGTTCAAGTTGATTAAACAGAAAGAGGGACTCGAGACGAAGATTTTGGCATTGGTTTCACTGGATTTGGACAAACGGTTAAGAAACGGCTAGGGTTTTAAGATCAGGGGCTAATCTGCGATAAAATAATCGCGGATAGGTCCCTGGGCCAAAATAAAATAAGAAGAAAAGACTAACGAACAAACGTTCGCTGTTTGAACCTAATCACAAACGAACGAACGGACGAACGTCCGCTAAATAACTAAACCGAGATAACCGAACCGATAAAAAAACGCATCTAGGGTTTCTAAAAAAACCGATCGGTTTTTATTACCTAAACCGAAAAAACATCGGCTCAGATCTGGCGAACGGCGGCGGCGAAGCGGCGCGGGCGGCGCGGCGGCGGGCGGCAAGGGCGGCGGCGATTATGCGCAGAAGCGGCGGAGCTCAAGGGCGGTGCGGTGGAGCGGACGAGGCGAGGAGGGCGGCGCCGACGGGTTAAATAGGAGGGGGCGGCTTGGGGAAGGGTCGAGGAGGAGGAGTCCTCCTCGGACTCATGGCGGCAAGCGGGCGACGTCTGCCCGGCCGGACTTCGGTCGAAGCGAGCAGTCTTGGCCAGACTCCATGAGGAGACGGCCTTGAGATGGGCGGCTCGGCTAGGCACCGCCCAGTCGGGCGTTGACTTTTTTTAAACAGATTCCGCAGGAAAAATCCTACAAAGATAAATAAAAATCTAAAATATGCCAAAACAAATTTTCACCATCTAAATAGAATATTTAGAACATGGTGAACATTTTCTTGGCCTAGAAATGCAATTTTCAAAAATGCATATTTTTCTAATTCAAATAAAATAGCAATAAAATCCAAAATAAATTATTTATTTGATTTTAATATTTTTACTCCAATATTTCATTTATTTTGGAGAAGTCATATTATCTCCTCTCATATATTTTATTATGAAATATTTTTTGAAGAGAAAAACAATTAAAATCAAAATGATCCTTGTTTCGATATTTGAGAAAATTCAAATATGAAAATCGTGAAATCTCCAACTCTCTCCATGGGTCCTTGAGTTGCTTAGGATTTTTAGGATCACAACCGAAATGCAAATAAAATATGATATGCATTAATGACCTATGTATAACATTCCAAATTGAAAATTTGGGATGTTACAGGTTGCCACCTGAAGTTCGACCTCCACTATCCCGCCATCGACCGGGATGGATGTGCTCGAATCACGCCGCCGCCGACCTTGATGGTTGACCTCCTCCTATCTCCCACCGCAGACCGAGGATTGACCTCCTATGACGCCGCCACCGCCCACCGACCGAGGATTGACCTCTTCTCTGGTAGCCACTGCCTAGGCGGCCGCCGCCATCTCTATATGCAGAGCGGATGTTTTTTTACGGATATCCGCGGAGCGGCTGTTTACACGGTATCTCACCGTAACTCAATTATATGGACAGGGTAGTGCATCACATACGGTTATGTAACGGCAACCGTGTCTAACCTACGTTGTCTTCTCACACGGTTTGGTGCGGAAATCGTGTGTGACGTTGTAATACCCAACACAAACGGCATGTACAAACAAGCAGTGTCAGATACAACATATATAGAGTGCCATGAGTAGTTCCCGACTGTTAGCTTATCTCCAGAGTTTCCCCATTTCCCCCAAATCCCTACATAGCCTCCAAAGTCCCTCGCGTGGCGCTGACATTGGGGGAATGCGGACGAGTGGTGCTGATGGTTTCGGTGCGGCTGCTCGTGCTCATATCGCCGCCATGATGGCAGTTGCCGCCGAGCACTTGCATAAGGTCATCAGAAGGCGTGTGTCTACGGATCTGAATCGTCCTGTCAGGTTCCAATCTATCCCGATCTTTTTTAGCATGTCCAAAGTATAGATCCTTGCTGAATTCGTCCTTAATGACCCCCCCCCCCAGGAAAGCAATCTGCCGTCGTATCTGGAGCTTGACTCCAAACTCCCGCAACACGAGTTCGACTCCGAGTTTTGCGCCACCGAGAAGTACCAAAATCTGAGTTGTGTGCACAGGCACACTCCCGCTCGACGTGTATGCACAGAGGGATTCGACATTGGCAGGCGGTTTCTCAATTGCCCCTTAGAGGTTAGTGCTAATTGAGTTCATCATTTTACTTCAGTTGATGCCACCGCTCATCCAGAATACTATTTAACATTGGCAGGGATATGAGGCTTGTGCCTTTGTTAACTAGCTGGATGAAGAATGGCATGGCAGGGCTCAGAGTGTTATCACCAAGCTCGCAGAAGATAACATAAAGCTGAAGAAGAAACTGGTTTATCTGGAATGTACAATCAGTACGATGAAGCAAGAAAGAATCAATCACAGGCAATAGATGAAAGCAAGAGACAAGAAGGAACTAGCATGTGTAGTTGTGGTTGTCGCATTAGCCATGTTATATGCGCTGTTTGCAATGATGATTAGCGGTTTTGTTTGACAGTATTGCTAAAGCACATCTAGATGTTCTCTAAGTAATGCACATCTAGGTCCTATATATGCCATTGATGTTACGCGAAGATTCATGCAGATATTTTTCTTTGTCTTTTTTCTTTTCCTTTCTAGTTTAATTATTACTGGCTTTATCAATAAGAAGAGCTCAATGTATTGCTTGCCAACTGTCCTACTCTGTTCATACCGGTACCGGTGCATAATCCTAAAACTCGTTCCTTGTTTTTGTCCTGAAAAAGGAAACCAGCCAAATAGCCAATAGGATGCCTGCGCAACCCCGGGAATTTGGAGCAACTGGGTACAAATAATTGCTGTTGATTATATCAGCAGTTAGATAATACGTCAACCCCCGCTTCAATTGGCAGTTCCTCTTCTCGGCATACCCCGCTTAAGTGTCCACCATCTTCATCGTCCCCGGCAGGCCGCGCTACACACTGGCACACACTCTACAGCCATGTCGAGTGACAGCGAGGACGACAGTTCGGCCAGCAGTCTGGCACCCGATGATAGGTCAACATCGGAATCATCCCGCTCGTCTTCCATGAGTCCGGCGTCGAGCCCAGACCTCGATTATATCCGGTTCATGGAAGGGACGCCGCCTCCAGAGTCATCAGACGACAACAAGACGGACGAGGAGCCATCGGAGGACGAAGAAGAGGACGACGATGATGATGAGGAGGAATGGTCGAACGAGGAGGAGGACGACGAAGACAGCAACGACGATGATGACGGCGGCGGTGATGAAAAGCCAACGGCCGGCGGCAAGAAGCGTCCTCGCCAAGACGATGTCGCGGGGCCATCCAACAACAACAAGAAGAAGAAGAAGGATTAAATTAAGCAGACTGTATATATCTCTGTTTATCCTGTCAATCTCATCGCAGATGGTTAGTAATATGTATTCGACAGAGATCTTCTAAATTAAGCGTCGTCGCAACAATAAGTAGATGATTAGATCCTCGTTTCTCCTAATTTAGTATGCATGTAATTGCTTACTTTGGTGTGTGGAAATGTTATGTGTGTAGTCACTTGTGTAATTGTATGCTTAATTTGGTTATGCAATGCTGTCTTTTGAAGTATATATGTTGATGCTCTCTAGACAGAGCGTAGATGTTGTGCTGATAATGAAAATCACATCGCACACACCTTTGATCTGGCTGACCGTTCCTTTTGTGTTGCCTAATCACAAATAGTTCATCCGAGTGAACCGTATGATGTACATCGCACACACCTTCATCTGGTTGCCCGTTTCTTTTGTTCCTCCTCATCGCAACGGTTAACTGAGCTGAACCGGGTGCCCTGCATCGCACACGCAACTAAAATCTGAACCGTGTTTGATGCATCCATCATCGCAAACATTTTATACATTTCTGACGGTTTTCATACACCACCGTTTGCGATTATGGCATCGCACACAGTTTCTCGAAGGGTCTCTGATCGTAGTGTCGCGTTAGCAGCATCCTGCGGTAGTGCTTGTTGGGAGGCAACCCAATTTTATTTTTACGTTTTTGTTTTTCGTTTTGTTCTTCAATAAATACACATAATTACCTCTGTAGTAATTGTGTTTTGGTGTTTTTAATTAGTGTTTGATCCAAGTAAAACCTTTGGGATACTTTGGTATATCGTTGATTTGATCTTGCTGAAAAGCAGAAACTTTTGCGATCATTGCAAGAATTTTACAAAATCACAGAAACATACTTTTGATCTGAATTGTTTACACAAGATTGATATACGAATTGCCTCTGTTTTCCTAATTTTGCATATTTTTTGGAGTAATAGAAGTATACAAAGAATACAAAGTTTACAAATTTCTACAGATTGTTCTATTTTTGACAAATTTTGTTTTCTTTGTGTTGTTTGCTTATTTTGATGAATCTATGGGAAGTAACGGGAGGCAAGAACCATGGAGAAGTTGGAATACAGTAGATATTACACAAATATAAATAAAGAATGGTACACAACAGTACCTAAAGTGGTGATTTATTTTATTATGCTAGCGGATCCCATGAGTTTTCTGTTGAGTTTTGTGTTGCGAAGTTTTCAAGTTTTGGGTAAAGATTTGATGGACTATGGAATAAGGAGTGGCAAGAGCCTAAGCTTGGGGATTCCCAAGGCACCCCAAGGTAATATTCAAGGACAACCAAGCATCTAAGCTTGGGGATGCCCAGGTTTGCATCCCCTCTGTTGTCTTCAATCCATCGGTAAATTTACTTGAGGCTATATTTTTATTCACCACATGATAATTGTCTTAGGTTATGAATTTAGTCCTAATATTATGGGCATCTAAGAGGGATATAATAAAAACTTTCATATAAAGAGCATTGAATACTATGAGAAGTTTGATTCCTTGCATTTGTTTTGAGATATAAAGATGGTGATATTAGAGTCATGCTAGTGAGTAATTGTGGATTGGTAGAAATACTTGTGTTAAAGTTTGTGATTCTAGTAGCATGCACGTATGGTGAACCATTATGTGATGAAGTCGGAGCATGATTTATTCTTTGAATGTCTTCCTTATGAGTGGCGGTCGGGGACGAGCGATGGTCTTTTCCTATCAATCCATCCCCCTAGGAGCATGCGTGTAGTACTTTGTTTTGATAGCTAATAAATTTTTGCAATAAGTATGTGAGTTATTCATGACTAATGTTAAGTCCATGGATTATACGTACTCTCACCCTTCCACCTTTGCTAGCCTCTCTAGTACCGCGAAATTCTCGCCAGTGCATTAAACCCACCATATATCTTCCTCAAAACAACCACCATACCTACTTATTATGGCATTTCCATAGCCATTCCGAGATATATTGACATGCAACTTCCACCGTTCCATTTATTATGACACGCATCATCATTGTCATATTGCTTTCCATGATCATGTAGTTGGCATAGTATTTGTGGCAAGGCCACCAGTCATATTTTTATACATGTCACTCTTGGTCATTGCACATCCAGGTACACCGCCGGAGGCATTCATATAGAGTCATATTTTGTTCTATTATCGAGTTGTAAGCAAATAAAAGTGTGATTATCATCATTATTAGAGCATTGTCCCATGTGAGGAAAGGATGATGGAAGCTATGATTCCCTCACAAGTTGGGATGCATCTTCGGACATTACAAAAAATAAAAGAGGCCAAAAGAAGCCCAAACAAAAAAATGAGAGAAAAGAGAGAAGGGACAATGTTACTATCCTTTTTCCACACTTGTGCTTCAAAGTAGCACCATGATCTTCATGATAGAGAGTCTCCTATTTTTTCACTTTCATATACTAGTGAGAATTTTTCATTATAGAACTTGGCTTGTATATGCCAATGATGGGCTTCCTCAAATTGCCCTAGGTCTTCATGAGCAAGCGAGTTGGATGCACACCCACTTAGTTTATTTTTGAGATTTCATACACTTATAGCACTAGTGCATCCGTTGCATGGCAATCCCTCCTCACTCACATTGATATCTATTGATGGGCATCTCCATAGACCGTTAATACGCCTAGTTGATGATAGACTTTCTCCTTCCTTTTGTCTTCTCCACAACCACCATACTCTATTCCACCTATAGTGCTATATCCATGGCTCATGCTCATGTATTGCGTGAAAGTTGAAAATGTTTGAGAACACCAAAAGTATGAAACAATTGCTTGGCTTGTCATCGGGGTTGTGCATGATAAAATATTTTGTGTGATGAAGATGGAGCATAGCCAGACTATATGATTTTGTAGGGATAACTTTCTTTTGCCATATTATTTTGAGAAGACACGATTGCTTTATTAGTATGCTTGAAGTATTATTATCTTTATGTCAAGATTAGACTTTTGTTTTGAATCTTATGGATCTAAATATTCATGCCACAATAAAGAAGATTACATGTATAAATATGTTAGGTAGCATTCCACATCAAAAATTCTATTTTTATCATTTACCTACTCGAGGCAAGTAGGAATTAAGCTTAGGGATGCTTGATACATCTCCAACGTATCTATAATTTTTTATTGTTTTACGCTATTATATTGTTTGTGTTGGATGTTTTATATGCATTTATATGCTATTTTATATTATTTTTGGGACTAACCTATTAACCTAGGGCCTAGTGCCAGTTTCTGTTTTTTAATTGTTTTTGAGTTTTACACAAAAGGAATATCAAACGGAGTCCAAACAGAATAAAACTTTACGATGATTTTTCTTGGACCAAAAGACATCCACTGAGCTTGGAGAGGGGGTCAAAAGAGTCCCGAGGAGCCCACAAGCCCTCAGGGCGCGCCCCTAGGGGGGCGCCCCCTGGCTTGTGGACACCTCGGGAGTCCCCCAACCGTAATTCTTGCTTTATCAAATCCCAAATATTCCCAAACCAAAAGAAGTGTCCACCAAAATACTTTTCCGCCGCCACAAGCCTCTGTTCCCATGAGATCCCATCTTGGGGACTTTTCCGGCACCCTGCCAGAGGGGCATACGATCACGGTGAGCCTCTACATCAACCGTGTCACCCTTTCGATGAAGCGTGAGTAGTTTACCACAGACCTAAGGGTCCTTAGCTAGTAGCTAGATGGCTTCTTCTCTCTCTTTGATCTTCAATACAGTATTCTCCTTGATTTTCTTGGAGTTCGATCCGATGTAATATTCTTTTGTGGTGTGTTTGCCGAGATCCGATGAATTGTGGATTTATGATCAGATTATCTATTAATATTATTTGAGCATTTTCTGAACTCTTTTATGCATGATTAAATATCTTTGTATTTCTCTTCGAATTATCAGTTTGGTTTGGCCAACTAGATTGGTTCTTCTTGCAATGGGAGAGGTGCTTAGTTTCGGGTTCAATCTTGCGGTGTCCTCACCCAGTGACAAAGTAGGGGTAGCCAGGCACATATTGTATTGTTGCCATCAAGGGTAGAAAGATGGGGTTTTCATCATATTGCTTGAGTTTATCCTTCTACATCATGTCATATTACTTAAGGTGTTACTTCATTCTTATGAACTTAATACTCTAAATGCATGTTGGATAGAGGTCGATGTGTGGAGTAATAGTAGTAGATGCAGAATCGTTTCGGTCTACTTGACACGGACGTGATGCCTATATTCATAATCATTGCCTTGGATATCGTCATAACCTTGCGCATTTCTATCAATTGCTCGACAGTAATTTGTTCACCCACCATATGTTTTCTTTCAAGAGAGAAGCCTCTAGTGAAACCTATGGCCCCCGAGTCTATTTTCCATCATATATTTTCAGATCTATAAACCAAAAAACACAAAAAATACCTTGCTGCAATTTATTTATATTTACTTCAGTTTGCATTTTTTTATCTTTTATACCTATCTCTATTAGATCTCACTCTTGTTCGAGACCGTGAAGGGATTGACAACCCCTTTTTCGTGTTGAGTGCAAGTGTTTGTTAGTTTGTGCAGGTGCAAAGATTGGAGACTTGCTTTTACCTCCTTCTGGATTGATACCTTGGTTCTTAACTGAGGGAAATACTTCTCTCTACTTTGCTGCATCACTGTTTCCTCTTCAAGGGAAAAATCAACGCAAGCTCAAGAAGTAGCAACCTACCATGCACTACTCTTCCTCGCTGCGGGTGGTGGTTGTGAACATGCCAGCTCCGTGGTCGTGGCGGCGGGGTGCGGCCCTGGCGATGTCCTCCTCCTCCTCGTCAGTCTCGCCAAACACCGCCTTGTCGCACTCCTCGTAGGCGGCCGCCAACTCGGTCACCCGCTTGTTGTACCGCTAGCGGTCGAGGCGGATCTCGTGGGCAGAGCGGTAGGACTCGAGAAGCGCCTCTTGCTCCATCAAGTCTGACCGCCCTGCCGACGACGAGCTGCTCCTCCGCCTGCAGGTGCTCCTGGAGAAGATGGTGGTTGTAAGTGGTGTTGGCATGTGCCTTCCGGAACTGCTCCTCCCACTCCCCTGCACCATGTCCATGTAATGGGCACGAGCCTCGCTGATGGTCATGGTGAAATGCCTCGTCATCATCCTTTGGCTGCCATGAGTAACAAGCGGGAACTCGGTGAATTCAAAATCTCCTTCCATGAGTGACGATTTGATGCATTCACAATCCGGCTTTAGTTGATGGTTCACATGCGAGAATTAAGGAGCGGTGCTCTTCTTCTCAAGGATTTAGTTTCTAGTGTTTTCTTATGTTTATTTAGGGAACAACCTCCTATAGTCAGTTAGTCAGACAATACTCTGCTTCTATAGCCATGTTTCTCTCCTACCCAAATAATTAATCATAATTAACTAGGTGAAGTAGTATTCTCACTCTCGAAACAAGCTTTCTGTTGAACATATGAGCAAATTACTACGAGATTTAATCTGAATAAACAGAAAATAAATCATGACAACAATAACAAAGATTGAACTAATCATGCAGACTAGCATAGTAGGTGAAAAAAATCGAATTTAGGGCACATACTAGAAACATGAATTCTACCATGGTCTCGAACAAGGACATAATCACATACGGTGCAACGGGAGCAGAACCGTTGGCGTTGGTGTTGTTTCCCATGTTGTTAAGGAAGAGTTTGCCAAGGTCGGGGAAGAAGTCGTTGCTACCTCTTGAGCATTGCATTGGTTTTTCCCTTGAAGAGGAAATGGTGATGCAGCAAAGTAGCGTAAGTATTTCCCTCAGTTTTTGAGAACCAAGGTATCAATCCAGTAGGAGGCTACGCTCGAGTCCCTTGCATCTGCACACAACAAATAAGAACCTCGCAACCAACGCGATAAAGGGGTTGTCAATCCCTTCACAGTCACTTACGAGAGTGAGATCTGATAGATATGATAAGATAACATTTTTGGTATTTTTATGATAAAGAGAAATAAAGATGCAAAGTAAAATAAAAGGCAATAGAAATAGCTAAGTGTTGGAAGATTAATATGATTAAGAATAGACCCGGGGGCCATAGGTTTCACTATTGGCTTCTCTCAAGAGCATAAGTATTACGGTGGGTGAACAAATTATTGTCGAGCAATTAATAGAATTGAGCATAGTTATGAGAATATCTAGGTATGATCATGTATATAGGCATCACGCCTGTGACAAGTAGACCAACTCCTGCCTGCATCTACTACTATTACTCCACGCACCGACCGCTATCGAGCATGCATCTAGAGTATTAAGTTCATAAGAACAGAGTAATGCTTTAAGTATGATGACATGATGTAGAGGGATAAAATCATGCAGTATGATATAAACCCCATCTTGTTATTGCAGTGACCCGACCTCAGATGGTCAAGTCTCTGTGCTTCCGTGTCATCCCTGGATCGGTAATGCTGACACACACAGTACTCGAAGGATTTATAACAGAGTAGCAATCACACACTTATTACATCGTATGTCTCAAAAGAGAACTTATTACAATAATATGGCTTAAGGCCATCTAATATGGTAACAGCGGAAGGCTTGGAAGATAAAATGACTCCATCAACTCCAACGGCATAACTGAGCTGCACGGCAACGACCTATCGAACCTTACTCCTCGTCTGAAAATTCTGCAACATAATACGTTGCAGGCCGAAAACGGGTCAGCACATGGAATATGCTGGCAATGTAACATAATAGAGCAACAACAGAATAATGATAACACTACATGCATGTTTGGCTGGTGGAAAGCTCTCTGATTACGATTTTTATGAAAGCCAATTTTTTCCTACATCAAAGGAATAAATTTTACTTTAACTATCATGGTGGTTGAAACATCATTGAGAAGGTATAACCCCAACTCAATCCCAATTAAAGTAATTAACAACCCAACAGTATTAATTTTAGAGTGATGAGATACATGTGAATACTCAAGTACTAGATACTCAGTCCATAACCGGGGACACGGCTAACCATGATTAGATTGTACACTCTGCAGAGGTTTGCGCACTTTTCCCCACAAGACTCGATCGCCTCCGTTGATTTCTCGCACTACATGGTGTTTGAGAAACGGATGACCGAGACACAGTCTTTCGGAAACATTAACTCTCTACTCCGGATAGATCATACCAAACCTATAAAACCCACTACCTGCTGATCTACCTCTTCGTGAGCTTCACGTAACTTACTCAACTATGCTAGAGCCCATAATAGCTTGTGGCTGCACACGGAAGTTTCTAGCATGAATAATCTCAGTTCCCTTTGAACCTGGGTGGCGGTCCATAGGAAGATCACACGGGTACCCCGGGATTTCCAAAAAGACAGACAACACTGGGTTCCCCAGGTGCCTCAATCCATCCAGATGTGTATTTAAGTTGCCACCTTAAAGTAAACCATTAATTAACAATCTCATATCTGTCGTGAATATCTCTCAAACCCAAACCACATCTACGGGCATAGCATAGCAATATAAGCATAACGTAGAAGTAACTCCCAAGGGTTTGATAGTAACAGGGCAGTAGGTTCCTACCTCATCATCTACTTACCAACCCACAATTTAATGACATCCTAACCATGCAATGTTTGAGGGTTGAACTAATGCATAAAAACTGGGTATGTAAAGAGTATGATCAAATGTTACTTGCCTTGCTGACGATCCGTGAATCCTAGAGACTCGTAGTAACACGCTTCGCACTCCGGGAATTCTATCGCAAGCAAAAAATACACACATAAGCAACAAACAAAGATGCACAAATGAAACTTCAACTGAAAGAGATTGACCGGAGAGTCCAACTTAAGAACTCCGGTTTGCAAAAAGAATCAAACCAAACGGAGCAAGGAAATTCAAACGGCGAGAGAAACAAGATCCGTTTTCTAATTTGAACTAGGGTCAAATTTTACAGAGTCAAAAACTTATTTGAGTTGGTTATTCGGAAAGAGGGTTTCGAGATGAAACTCCAGGCGCTTGAATCGCCTGATTCCGATAAACGAGCGAAAAGTTATACTAATTCGAACATCGGATCAGAAATCGCGATCGGAATAATCGCAGAATAAATCCGATAAAAGAAAATGACGAACGGCTAAACGAACGAACGTTCGTTAGCAGAAACTAAACGACGAACATGTTCGTAAAAACGAACGAACGAGCGAACGCTCGCAAAATAAATAAACCGGAGAAATAAAACCGATCTATATATAAAAATCGGGCTAGGGTTTTTCTAAAAAAACCGAAGGGTTCTTTTTATTAAAAAAATCCGGCGACGAGGGCTACCTCCGGCGAGGTCGTCCCGGGCGGGCGGCTCGACGGGTCTCCGCGAGGGGCGGCGAGGGCCTAGAGGCGGCGGCGGCTCGGCGACTCGGCGAGGGGCGAGGCGGCGCGGAGGCGGGCGACGGCCAAGGGCGGAGGCGGCGGGCGGCTCGGACTCGGCCTCGGCTCCGGGTCCGGGGTGGCGGCGGCGGTTGTGGCTAGAAGGGAGGGGCGCTATTTAAAGAGGGGGTGACTTGGAGGAGGCAAGGCGGCGGGAGGAGGAGTCCGCCTCGGACTCCAGTCCGGCCTTGGCGGCCGGCGCTGAGGCGGGGCGGTGGCTGGTGGGCCGCTTTGGGCCTTTGGCCCATGGTTCATTTTTTTTAAAACGTTCCGCCGAAACTTATAAAAATCCTAGAAAATAAATAAAAATTCTAAAAATGCCAAAACAAGTTTTCTTTGCCTAAAAAAAATATTTAGGACAGGATGAACTTTTCTTGGCCCCTAAAAATGCAATTTTTTAAATATATGCAAATTTTTCTCTAGGCAAATAAAATTCCAAATAAATAAAATAAAATCCAAATAATGAATTTAACATTTTTCCTCCGGTATTTCAATTATTTTTGGAGAAGTCATATTATCTCCTCTCATTTATTATTAAACATGAAATATTTTCCGGAGAGAAAAATAATAAAATCCAAAATCCTCGTCTTCATTATTTGATAAAATTCAAATATGAAAATCGGAGAATCCCCAACTCTCTCCGAAGGTCCTTGAGTTGCTTAGGATTTCGAGGATTGCAAATGAAAATGAAATAAAATATGATATGCATGGATGACCTATGTATAACATGCCAAATTGAAAATTTGGGATGTTACAAACCTACCCCCCTTAAGATGAATCTCGCCCTCGAGATTCGGGTTGGCTAGAAAATAGGTGCGGATGGTCCTTGCGAATATCATCTTCTCGCTCCCGTGGCTTCCTCCTCGGTATGGTGGCTCCAATTGAACTTTACAAAACTTGATAACCTTGTCATGCGAGTGACTCGGCCGTCAAATCAAGAATCTTTACCGGCTTCTCCTCATAAGTCAAATTACTATCCAACCAGACGCCTCTAGGGGCAATCAGATCCTTTAATGGTATATCGGCCATCTCAGCGTGGCACTTCTTCACCGTGATACGTGAAACACATCGTGAACTCCGACAATCCTTCGTAACTCCAGCTTGTAGGCAACTTCTCCCATCCGCTCCAAAACACGATACGGTCCTACAAATCTTGGGGCTAACTTTCCTTTTACTCCAAAACGTTTCACTCCCCTCGTGGGTGATACTCGCAGATAAGCTCATCTCCAATTTCATAGGTTACTTCCTTGCGTTTTGAATCTGCGTAACTCTTCTGTCTAGACCGAGCAATCTTTAGTCTGCCTCTCGATCAATTTAACCTTCTCCTCGAGTCCTTGATCAAATCTGGTCCAAACAATCGACGGTCTCCAACCTCATCCCACATCAATGGCGTTCTACATCTGCGTCCATACTGAGCTTGAACGGTGCCATCTTCAAACCGGCACAGTAGCTGTTGTTATATGAGAATTCTGCGACGGTAAATTGTCATCCCAACTAGATCCATAATCTAGCGCATGTGCTCTTAACATATCCTCCAGAATCTGGTTAACTCTCTTTGTCTGTCCATCCGTCTGTGGGTGGAACGCGGTACTAAATTCCAATCTGGTACCCAAAGTCTGGTGTAGCTGATGCCAAAATTTTGAAGTAAACTGTGTTCCTCTATCTGATACGATGCTCCTCGGAACTCCGTGCAAACATACGATCCTGGTCATATATATCTTGGCCAACTTGGCACTTGTATAAGTTGTTTTCACTGGGATGAAGTGAGCTACTTTGGTCAAACGATCCACAACTACCCATATTGAATCATATCCTGCTTTGGTTCTGGGTAATCGGTGATAAAATCCATGCCAAGTTTGTCCCACTTCCATTCGGGCATTGGCATAGGCTGCAACAGTCCTGCTGGCTTTTGATGCTCTGCCTTCACTCTCTGACATACATCGCAAACGGCTACATACTCGGCAATATCCTTCTTCATACCAGTCCACCAGAAACGTTCATTCAAGTCCAAATACATCTTGGTGTTTCCGGGGTGAATCGAGTATGGTGAGTCATGGGCCTCTTGAAGTATTAACTTCCTGATCTCCGAATTGTGGGGCACATAAATCCGGTCCTCAAACCATAAGGTATCGTGCTCATCCTCACGAAAACCTTTGGCTTTTCCTTTGCCCATCTTTTCTTTTATCTCAGCAATCTCTTTGTCCTCCTTCTGAGCTTCTCGAATCCTGTCTAACAATGTCGACTGAACGTCCATTGTTGCAAGAAAACCTCTTGGAACAATCTCCAACTGAAGTTCCATAATATCCTCTGCTAACTCCTTTGGCAGTCCTCTACTTTCAAGGATATTGGCATAACTCTTCCGACTCAAAGCGTCTGCTACGACGTTGGCCTTTCCTGGATGATAGTGTAGCTTCATGTCGTAATCCTTTATGAGTTCCAGCCATCTCCTCTATCTGAGGTTTAACTCCTTTTGTGTGAAAATGTACTTCAAACTCTTATGATCCGTGTACACATCACAACGGTTTCCAATAAGATAATGTCTCCAGGTCTTCAGCGCATGTACTACCGTTGCTAACTCCAAATCATGTGTGGCATAGTTCAACTCATGTGGCTTTAGCTGTCGTGAGGCATACGAAACAACTTTTCCGTCCTGCATAAGAACACATCCAAGTCCCAAGCGAGAGGCATCACAATACACTTGGAACTCCTTATGTACATCCGCAAGGTCAAGACTGGGCTGTAGTCAACCGTTTTGTCAACTCTTGAAAGCTTGTCTCGCAATCCTCTGTCCATTTGAACTTAGTATCCTTCTTTAGCAATTCTGTCATTGGCTTAGCAATCTTGGAAAAATTCTCAATGAATCTCCGGTAATATCCTGCCAGTCCGAGGAAACTGCGAATCTCACTGTCTGAAGTGGGTGCCAACCATTCGATGGATCGACTGAATTTCTTTGGGATCTACTGCTATACCCTCCCCTGATATAACATGCCCGAGAAATCCAACTTCCTTCAACCAAAACTCGTACTTGCTGAATTTGGCATATAACTGGTGTTCCCTGAGTTTCTCGAGAACCAAACGTAGGTGTTCTGTGTGCTCCTCCTCGTTCTTCGAGTAAACCATAATATCATCAGTAAACACCACAACAAACTTGTCCAAATACTCCATGAACACTTTGTTCATCATACTCATGAAATAGGCAGGGGCGTTAGTCAGTCCAAATGACATGACCGTATACTCATATAATCCATACCGTGTGGTGAATGCTGTCTTCGGTATATCCTTTTCTCGGATCTTCAACTGATGGTATCCTGATCGTAGATCAATCTTCGAAAACACATTAGCTCCTTGCAAATGATCAAACAGATCATTAATCATCGGTAAGGGATACTTGTTCTTTATCGTTACTTCATTCAGAGCTCGGTAACCAACAACCATCCTTAGGGATTTATCTTTCTTTTCAACCAAAAGTACTGGGGCTCCCCAAGGTGATGAACTTCTACGAATGTAACCTTTCTCCAATAGCTCCTTGATCTGCTTCTTAATTTCCTCCAGATCATTTGCGGGCATCCGGTAGGGTCTCTTTGATATTGGCCCCTGCTTGGCAATAGTTCTATCGTAAACTCGATGTCTCGATCCGGTGGCATGCCTGGTAACTCCTCTGGAAAAACATCTGGATAATCCTTTACTACAGGTACTTCCTCCTGTACAACTCCCGTGAGGGCATTCACTTGGCTCCTCCTAGGCACATGCCTAGATACATACTTAATCATTTTCCCCTCTGGGGTGGTAAGATAAATTGACTTGCTAGCACAGTCAATACTTCCTCCATACTTTGACATCCAGTCCATACCTAATATCACATCCAATCCTTGCGACTCCAAGATAATTAGGTCATACGGAAAAACATGCGTGCCAATGATTAGGGGCATCTGGGTGCACCATCTGCTAGCCATGTACTCTGCTCCAAAGTAGCTCACTAAAAGAGGGGTCCTAAGGGTGCAGGTTGGTAACTTAAACTTATCCACAAATCCCTTGATATGTATGAATGCGATGCACCAGTATCAAAAAGAACAATAGTGGTAAATGGTGAACCAAAAACTTACCTATTACAGCGTCCGCTGCTCTTGACTTCCTCCACATTAACGTGGTTCACTTGTCCTTTGTTGAATGGATTGGGCTTCTTCCCAGCGCTTCCATTTCCGTTTCCATTCTTTCCTTCAGGGCAGTCATTGGCATAGTGCCCTGTCTTCCCGCACTTAAAGCAAATAACTTGGCTTAAGTCCCTCTTGGCGGGTGTAGCTGGGTTAGAGCGATTCTAATTATTGTTGGCCCCATTCCCTTTCTTCACACCAGTTTGATTACGCGATCCTCCTCCAGTATGGTTATGTCCTCCATGGTTATGAACAAGTCCTCCCGAGTTCGGGGTTAAGCGAGGCTTCTGGTGAGCTCCTGAGTTATACTTCCCTTGTCCATACTTCCTCTTACGACTCTCAATTTGCTGCTTTCCTTCATCATTAGAGCCTTATCTACCAACTCCTGGTAGTTGTTGAAAGTTGCCACCATCAACTGCATACTCATCTCATCATTCAGCCCTTCCATAAACTTCTCTTGCTTGGCGGCATCTGTGGCCACATCATCGTGGGCATAGCGTGATAACTTGCTAAACTCATCCACGCATCGGGCCACAAGACGGTTCCCCTAAGCGTAAGTTGCGGAACTCACGCTTGTTTATCTGCATGGCTCCGGTTGAAACATGGGCCGTCGAAAAGCTTGTTGAACCGGGTCCCAAGTGACATTGGCTATAGGAAAAGTAGCCGTGTAATTCTCCCACCATGCGGCTGCTGGTCCATCCAATTGATGTGCGGCAAAGCGCACTCTTTCAGCATCCGTGCATCCTGCGGTGGTTAACTCCCTTCCAATACGGTGTAGCCAATCATCTGCAACTATTGGCTCGGTGCTACTGGAAAACACCGGCGGTTGTAACCTCAGAAAACGGGCTAAATTGTCCACTAGCGGCGGGTTGTTGTTGTCGTTGGCATTGCCCTGGTTCTGAACTAGAAATTGCATCAAGGCATTCTGCTGTTGGATCAACTGGGTGAGCTCCGGTGGGAAAACAAAACCGGGGTCACGTCTCGGAGGCATCTGAAGGTTTAGATGGAAGAGATTAGAATAGAAAGAGGTCTAGCGAGAAAACACTACCCATATGCAAATGAGGCAAACACACATATATTCATGCAATCAACCAAGGGCATACAAAACGGTCTAGGACTATCACATAAGTGCTCAGCTACTACTAGTTACATGGGGAAAATACTACTATTATATGTTGGCCATCTAGAAATTTTGATCGGTGGAAGACTCCATGATGTCTGCTCCAGCTTCGTCTTCGTAGTCATCATCACTGGGATCTGAGTCGGTGTCGTCGATGATGATGTAGTTGTCCGGACAAGTGGGATCTTCTTCCTCTTCTTGCTCCTCTTCTTTCGGTGCTGGTCCTCCCATGAAGACTCCGATCTTCTTGACTAGGTCGTCATTCTTTTCCAATAGAGTCTTGATTTCTTCCTCATATCCATCGCGTGTAGACTTGAGTTCTTCCTCCAGCTCGATGATCCTAGTTTTCGCCTTCTTTAAATCCAACATGTCTACGCACATCTGGTTCTCTTGACGTTGAATGTGCTGGTTTAGCTCCTGGATGTAAGCTGCAATGGATCTATCCTTCTTGGTGCTGATTACTTCCCATTGCTCGTCTCGGCGCCCACATATTTGGTATATGGTGTCTTTAAGCTCCTTATTGTAGACTTCTCCAATGAGTCCCATGGTAATGTGAGCTGCCATACTCTTGCCAAGGCTCCAGGTGGGTGCTTCGAAAGAAAACTCTATGGGCTTAGAGGTTGGCGAGAACGTCCTTCCTGGAACTTGTACTTGAATCATCCAGCGCTCTTCTTCAGGTAAAGTGGCGTTGTACGTCGCGGTGAAGCTTGGTATTCCAATTTTCAAGTACCTAGTGACTTCCTTCAAGTGGCGTCCAAAAGGTGTGTCTTCATCCGGTTGTGCAAACTTGTTCTTCATCTCCGTCATCCTAAGGAGTGGAAAAATGGAGAGGAGTCAGAAATGAGTAGAGAAGAGTGACCTATGGTTTATCTTAGTGGTCGTGTCCTACACTCAACAGTGCTTTGATACCATCTTGTAGCGACCCGACCTCGGATGGTCAAGTCTACGTGTTTCAAAGGTCATCCCTGGATCAAGAATGTCTTGACACACGATTACTCGAAGGATTTATAACAGAGTAGCAATCACACACTTATTACATCGAATGTCTCAAAAGAGAACTCATTACAATAATATGGCTTAAGGCCATCTAATACGATAACAACGGAAGGCTTGGAAGATAAAGTGAGTCCATCAACTCCAACAGCATAGCTGAGCTGCACGGCAACGACCTATCGAACCTTACTCCTCGTCTGAAAAGTCTGCAACATAACACGTTGCAGCACGAGAACGGGTCAGCACATGGAATATGCTGGCATTGTAACACAATAGAACAATAACAGAATAAAGCTATCACTACATGCATATTTGGCTGGTGGAAAGCTCTATGGTTATAGTTTTTGCGAAAAGCCAATTTTTTCCTACAACAAAGGAATCAATTTTAATTTAACTATCATGGTGGTTGAAACATCCTTGAGAAGGTATAACCCAAACTCAATCCCAATTAAGGTAATTAACATCCCAGAAAAATTAGTTAAGAGTGATGAGATACATGTGAATACTCAAGTACTAGATACTCAGAATTGTCCATGACCGGGGACACGGCTAACCATGATTAGATTGTACACTATGGGCTCCGTGCTTGGCGCAAACGTCCTTCCGGGAACTAGAGCTTGAATCTTCCAGCATTCTTCTTCTGGTAGGGTGGCGTTATACGTCCCGGTGAAGCTTGGTATTCCAATATTCAGGTACCTAGTGACTTCCTTCAAGTGGCGTCCAAAAGGTGTGTCTTCATCCGGTTGTGCAAACTTGTACTTCATCTCCGTCATCCTAAAGAGTGGAAAAATGGAGAGGGGTCAGAAATGAGTAGAGAGGAGTGACCTATGGTTTTATCTTAGTGGTCGTGTCCTACACTCAGCGTGGGCTCTGATACCATCTTGTAGCGACCCGACCTCAGATGGTCAAGTCTCTGTGCTTCCGTGTCATCCCTGGATCGGTAATGCTGACACACACAGTACTCGAAGGATTTATAACAGAGTAGCAATCAGGCACTTATTACATCGAATGTCTCAAAAGAGAACTTATTACAATAATATGGCTTAAGGCCATCTAATATGGTAACAGCGGAAGGCCTGGAAGATAAAGTGAGTCCATCAACTCCAACGGCATAACTGAGCTGCACGGCAACGACCTATCAAACCTTACTCCTCTTCTGAAAAGTCTGCAACATAATACGCTGCAGCCCGAAAACGAGTCAGCACATGGAATATGTTGGCAATGTAACATAATAGAGCAACAACAGAATAATGATAACACTACATGCATGTTTGGCTGGTGGAAAGCTCTACGGTTATAGTTTTTGCGGAAAGCCAAAATTTTTCCTACATCAAAGGAATAAATTTTACTTTAACTATCATGGTGGTTGAAACATCATTGAGAAGGTATAACCCCAACTCAATCCCAATTAAAGTAATTAACAACCCAACAATATTAATTTTAGAGTGATGAGATACATGTGAATACTCAAGTACTAGATACTCAGAATTGTCCATAACCGGGGACACGGCTAACCATGATTAGATTGTACAATCTGCAGAGGTTTGCACACTTTTCCCCACAAGACTCGATCGCCTCCGTTGATTTCTCGCACTACATGGTGTTTGAGAAACGGATGACCGAGACACGCCTTTCGTAAACATTAACTCTCTACTCCGGATAGATCATACCAAACCTATAAAACCCACTACCTGCTGATCTACCTCTTGAGAGCTTCACGTAACTTACTCAACTATGCTAGAGCCCATAATAGCTTGTGGCTGCACACGGAAGTTTCTAGCATGAATAATCTCAGTTCCCTTTGAACTGGGTGGCGGTCCATAGGAAGATCACACGGGTACCCGGGATTTCCAAAAAAGCAGACAACACTGGGTTCCCCAGGTGCCTCAATCCACCCAGATGTGTATCTAAGTTGCCACCTTAAAGTAAACCATTAATTAACAATCTCACATCTGTCGTGAATATCTCTCAAACCCAAACTACGTCTACGAGCATAGCATAGCAATATAAGCATAACGTAGAAGTAACTCCCAAGGGTTTGATAGTAACAGGCGATGGGTTCCTACCTCATCATCTACTTCCCAACCCACAATTTAATGACATCCTAACTATGCAATGTTTGAGGGTTGAACTAATGCATAAAAACTGGGTATGTAAAGAGTATGACCAAATGTTACTTGCCTTGCTGACGATCCGTGAATCCTAGAGACTCGTAGTAACACGCTTCGCACTCCGGGAATTCTATCGCAAGCAAACAATACACACATAAGCAACAAACAAAGATGCACAAACGAAACTTCAACTGAAAGAGATTGACCGGAGAGTCCAACTTAAGAACTCCGGTTTGCAAAAAGAATCAAACCAAACGGAGCAACGAAATTCAAACGGCGAGAGAAACAAGATCCGTTTTCTAATTTGAACTAGGTCAAATTTTACAGTCAAAAACTGGTTTGAGTTGGTTATTCAGAAAGAGGGTTTCGAGATGAAACTCCAGGCGCTTGAATTGCCTGATTCCGATAAACGAGCGAAAAGTTATACTAATTCGAACATCGGATCAGAAATCGCGATCGGAATAATCGCGGAATAAATCCGATAAAAGAAAACGACGAACGGCTAAACCAACGAACGTTCTTAGCAGAAACTAAACGACGAACATGTTCGTAAAAACGAATGAACGAGCGAACGCTCGCAAAATAAATAAACCGGAGAAATCAAACCGATCTATATAAAAAACGGGCTAGGGTTTTTCTAAAAAAACCGAGGGGTTCTTTTTTTCAAAAAAATCGGCGACGAGGGCTACCTCCGACGAGGTCGTCCGGCGGGGCACACGGCTCCGGCGGCTAGAGGGGCGGCGGCGGCTCGGCGACTCGGCGAGGGGCGCGGAGGCGGCGGCGACGGCGAAGGGCGGATCTGGCGGCGGCTTTGGCTCGGGCTCGGCTCGGGTCCGGGTGGCAGCCAGCTGGTGGCTAGAAGGGGGGCGCTATTTAAAGAGGCGGTGGCTTGGAGGAGGGCAAGGCGGCGGGAGGAGGAGTCCGGCTCGGACTCCAGTCCGGCCTTGGCCAGCGGCGACAAGTGGGCGGTGGTGGCCGGCACTTATTGGGCCTTTGGCCCGATCAGATTCATTTTTTTAAACGTTCCGCCGAAACTTATAAAAATCCTAGAAAATAAATAAAAATTCTAAAAATGCCAAAACAAGTTTTCTTTGCCTAAAAAATATTTAGGACAGGATGAACTTTTCTTGGCCCCTAAAAATGCAATTTTTTAAATATATGCAAATTTTTCTCTAGGCAAATAAAATTCCAATAAATAAAATAAAATCCAAATAATGATTTTAACATTTTTCCTCTAGTATTTCAATTATTTTTGGAGAAGTCATATTATCTCCTCTCATTTATTATTAAACATGAAATATTTTCCGGAGAGAAAAATAATAAAATCCAAAATCCTCGTCTTCATTATTTGATAAAATTCAAATATGAAAATCGGAGAATCCCCAACTCTCTCCGAAGGTCCTTGAGTTGCTTAGGATTTCGAGGATTGCAAACGAAAATGCAATAAAATATGATATGCATGGATGACCTATGTATAACATGCCAAATTGAAAATTTGGGATGTTTCAGTTATCCTCGATGGCAACAATACAATATGTGCCTTGCTGCCCCTGCTGTCACTGGGAAAGGACACCGCAAGATTGAACCCAAAGCTAAGCACTTCTCCCATTGCAAGAAAGAATTCATAAACCCACATTTCATCGGTCCCGACAAACACACCACAAAAGAAGGTTACATCGAATAGATCTCCACGAGAATCGTGGAGAACTTTGTATTGAGATCCAAAGAGAGAGAAGAAGCCATCTAGCTAATAACTATGGACCCGAAGGTCTGAGATAAACCACTCACACATCATCGGAGAGGCTATGGTGTTGATTTAGAAGCCCTCCGTGATCAATGCCCCCTCCGGCAGGATGCCGGAAAAGGCCCCAAGATGGGATCTCACGGGTACAGAAGGTTGCGGTGGTGGAATTAGGTTTTCGTGGATGCCCCTAATGGTTTGGGGGTACGTAGGTATATATAGGAGGAAGAAGTACGTCGGTGGAGCAACATGGGCCCCACAAGGTGAAGGGCGCGCCTGGGGGTTAGGCGCGTCCCCCTGCCTCGTGCTCTCCTCCTTGATTGCTTGACATGGACTCCAAGTCCTCTCGATCATGTTTGTTCCGAATATCACGTTCCCGAAGGTTTCATTCCGTTTGGACTCCGTTTCATATTATTTTTCTGCGAAACTCTGAAATAGGCAAAAAAACAGCAATTTGGGCTGGGCCTCCGGTTAATAGGTTAGTCCCAAAAATAATATCAAAGTGTATAGATAAGCCCATTAAACATCCAAAACAGAATATATAATAGCATGGAACAATAAAAAATTATAGATACATTGGAGACGTATCAAGCATCCCCAAGCTTAATTCCTGCTCGTCCTCGAGTAGGTAAATGATAAAAACAGAATTTTTGATGTGGAATGCTTCTTGGCATACTTCTTAATTTAATCATTTTTATTGTGGCATGAATATTTAGGTCTGAAAGATTCAAGATAAATGTTTAATGTTGACATAAAAACAATAATACTTCAAACATGCTAACCAAGCAATTATGTCTTATCAAAATAACATAGCCAAAGAAATCTTATCCCTACAAAATCATATAGTTAGGCTATGTTTCGATATTGTCACACAAACGTTCTCATCATGCATAACCCCAATGACAAGCCGAGTAATTGGTTCATACTTTTAACGCACTTCAGCCTTTTCAACTCTTACACAATACATGAGCGCAAGCCATGGATATAGCACTATGGTCGGAGTAAAGTATAATGATAGGGGTTATGAGAGAAGACAAAAAGGTAGAAAGTCTCACATTGACGCGGCTAATCAATAGGCTATGGAGGTGCCCACCGATTGATGTCAATGAGAGGAGTAGGGATTGCCATGCAACGGATGCACAAGATCTATAAACATATGAAAGCCCAACAAAAGAAACTAAGTGGGTGTGCATCCAACTTGCTTGCTCACGAAGACCTAGGGCATTTTGAGGAAGCCCATCGTTGGAATATACATGCCAAGTTATATAATGAAAAATCCCCACTAGTATATGAAAGTGACAACATAGGAGACTCTCTATCATAAAAATCATGGTGCTACTTTGAAGCACAAGTGTGGAAGAGGATAGTAGCATTGTCCCTTCTCTCTTTTTCTCTCATTTTTTTTATTTGGGCCTTCTCCCCTTTTTTTCTTTGGCCTCTTTTTTTATTTTTTATTTTTTTAGTCCGTAATCTCATCCCGACTTGTGGGGGAATCATAGTCTCCATCATCCTTTCCTCACATGGGACAATGCTCTAATAATGATTATCATCACACTTTTATTACTTACAACTCAACAATTTAGAACAAGATATGACTCTATGTGAATGCCTCTTGCTGTGTACCGGGATATGTGATGAATCAAGAGTAACATGTATGGAAAAAAAATATGAATAGTGGCTTTGCCACAAAACACGATGTCAACTACATGATCATGCAAAGCAATATGACAATGATGAAGCGTGTCATAATAAACGGAACGGTGGAAAGTTGCATGGCAATATATCTCTGAATGGCTATGGAAATGCCATAATAGGTAGGTATGGTGGCTGTTTTGAGGAAGATATAAGGAGGTTTATGTGTGATAGAGTGTATCGTATCACGGGGTTTGGATGCACCGGCGAAGTTTGCACCAACTCTCAATGTGAGAAAGGGCAATGCGCGGTACCTTAGAGGCTAGAAAATTGTGGAAGGTTGAGAGTGCGTATAATCCATGGGCTCACATTAGTCATAAAGAAATCATATACTTATTGCAAAAGTTTATTAGCCCTCGAAGTAAAGTACTACTACGCATGCCCCTAGAGGGATAGATTGGTAGGAAAAGACCATCGCTCGTCCCCGACCGCCACTCATAAGGAAAGCAATAAAAGAACACCTATGTGTCAAAATTGTTACACAACTTTTACCATACGTGCATGCTACGGGACTTGCCAACTTTAACAAGAGTATTCTCAATTTCACAATTACTCAACTAGCACACTCTAATATTACCACCTTTATATCTCAAAACACTTATCAAGTATCTAACTTCTCATGATATTTAATGAACTCAATATAGAAGATTAATTTTACAATTAAAGTAAATTACCATGCTGTTTAAGACTCTAAAAATAATATAAGTGAAGCATGAGAGTTCAACAATTTCTATAAAATATAACCACCACCGTGCTCTAAAAGGTATAAGTGAAGCACTAGAGCAAAACTATATAGCTCAAAGAATATAAGTGAAGCACATAGAGTATTCTAATAAATTACGAATCATGTGTGTCTCTCTCAAAAGGTGTGTACAGCAGGGATGATTGTGGCAAACTAAAAAATAAAGACTCAAATCATACAAGACGCTCCAAGCAAAACACATATCATGTGGTGAATAAAAATATAGCTCCAAGTAAATTTACCGATGGATGAGGCGAAAGAGGGATGCCTTCAGGGCATCCCCAAGCTTTGGCTTTTGGGTGTCCTTAGATTATCTTGGGGTTCCATGGGCATCCCCAAGCTTAGTCTCTTTCCACTCCTTGTTCCATACTCCATCAAATCTTTATCCAAAACTTGAAAACTTCACAACACAAAACTTACAGAAAATCTCGTGAGCTCCGTTAGCGAAAGAAAACAAAACATCACTTCAAGGTACTGTATTGAACTCATTCTTTATTTATATTGGTGTTAAACCTACTGTATTCCAACTTCTCTATGGTTTATGAACTATTTTACTAGCCATAGATTCATCAAAATAAGCAAACAACACACGAAAAGCAGAATCTGTCAAAAACAGAACATTCTGTAGTAATCTGTAACTAACGCCAACTTCTGGAATGCTAAAAATTCAGCCAAAATAGGACGACCTAAATAATTTGTTTATTGATCTTCTTCAATTGGAATCAATATTATATCACGTTCTGGTAATTTTTAACAATTGTTTTCGTGAACAGAAAGTTTCTAGAATTTTCAGTAAGATCAAATAACTATCATCCAAGAAGATCCTATAGGATTAACTTGGCACAGACACTAATTAAAACTTAAAAACAAATCTAACCAGAGGCTAGATCAAAGATTTATTCCTAAACAGAAGCAAAAAGCAAAAAACTAAAAATAAAATTGGGTTGCCTCCCAACAAGCGCTGTCGTTTAACACCCCTAGCTAGGCATAAAAACACGGATAGATCTAGGTATTGCCATCTTTGGTATTTATCTTTTTACTGTAGTTATGCTCGAATCCGGGAGGTTCCTTACGTTTCCCTTCATACTCAGAGATTTTTAGATCTAGAGCATCCAACCATTTATTGCTATTGCAGAGTGTGATCAGAGTATTCATACGATTGAGGTTCCCTCCAACATTTTTAAGGGGTTCAAGAGATTTTTGCAATTCGCCCAATTTTTCTAAAATTTGGGTTCCCTCAAGGGTGAGAGTTAATCCTTTTGGTGGGGGAAGTGTTCCCAGTATCCCCTCTATAATTTCATAAGCAAAACTAGGATCAATTTCAATAAAATTCCCTTTGGCGGCAAAATCAAGGAGTTGTCTATGGGATAAGGTTAGCCCAACATAAAAATTACGAAGTAAAACCTTGAAATCTCCCTCTATAGTGCAGCCACGATAGGATTCTATCAATCTATACCAAGCATCTTTTAAATTTTCTCCTTGTTTTTGTTTGAAGTGAAGAACTTCAAACTCGGAGGACAGAGGAGTAGATAAAGGACTAGCCATGACGACAAGGAAGGCAAAAAGAAAAGAGGCAAACGGAAAGAGAGGGCGAATAAAACGGCAAGGGTGAAGCGGGGGAGAGGAAAACGAGTGGCAAATGGCAAATAATGTAATGCGAGGGATAAGAGTTTGTGATGGGTACTTGGTATGTTGACTTTTGCATAGACTCCCCGGCAACGGCGCCAGAAATCCTTCTTGCTACCTCTTGAGCACTGCGTTGGTTTTTCCCTTGAAGAGGAAAGAGTGATGCAGCAAAGTAGCATAAGTATTTCCCTCAGTTTTGGAGAACCAAGGTATCAATCCAGTAGGAGGCTACGCTCGAGTCCCTTGCACCTGCACAAAACAAATAAGAACCTCGCAACCAACGCGATAAAGGGGTTGTCAATCCCTTCACGGTCACTTACGAGAGTGAGAACTGATAGATATGATAAGATAATATTTTTGGTATTTTTATGATAAAGAGAAATAAAGATGCAAAGTAAAATAAAAGGCAATAGAAATAGCTAAGTGTTGGAAGATTAATATGATGAAGAATAGACCCGGGGGCCATAGGTTTCACTAGTGGCTTCTCTCAAGAGCATAAGTATTACGGTGGGTGAACAAATTACTGTCAAGCAATTGATAGAATTGAGCATAGTTATGAGAATATCTAGGTATGATCATGTATATAGGCATCACATCCGTGACAAGTAGACCGACTCCTGCCTACATCTACTACTATTACTCCACACATCGACCGCTATCGAGCATGCATCTAGAGTATTAAGTTTGTAAGAACAGAGTAATGATTTAAGTATGATGACATGATGTAGAGGGATAAACTCATGCAATATGATATAAACCCCATCTTTTTATCCTCGATGGCAACAATACAATACGTGCCTTGCTGCCCTAACATCCTTTGGGAAAGGACACTACAAGATTGAACCCAAAGCTAAGCACTTCTCCCATTGCAAGAAAGATCAATCTAGTAGGCCAAACCAAACTGATAATTCGAAGAGACTTGCAAAGATAACCAATCATACATAAAAGAATTCAGAGAAGATTCAAATATTGTTCATAGATAAACTTGATCATAAACCCACATTTTCATCAGTCCCGACAAACACACCGCAAAAGAAGGTTACAACGAATAGATCTCCACGAGAATCGTGGAGAACTTTGTATTGAGATCCAAAGAGAGAGAAGAAGTCATCTAGCTAATAACTATGGACACGAAGGTATGAGGTAAACTACTCACACATCATCGGAGAGGCTATGGTGTTGATGTAGAAGCCCTCCGTGATCAATGCCCCCTCCGGCAGGACGCCGGAAAAGGCCCCAAAATGGGATCTACGGGTACAAAAGGTTGCGGTGGTGGAATTAGGTTTTCGTGGATGCCCCTGATGGTTTGGGGGTACGTAGGTATATATAGGAGCAAGGAGTACGTCGGTGGAGCAACGTGGGCCCCACGAGAGTGGGAGGGCACGCCTGGGGGGTAGGCGTGCCCCCTGCCTCGTGCTTGATACGTCTCCGTCGTATCTATAATTTTTGATTGTTCCATGCCAATATCATTCAACTTTCATATACTTTTTGGCAACTTTTTATACTATTTTTGGGACTAACATATTGATCCGATTGCCCGGTGCAGTTCACATGCATTGCATGTTTTTGCTTTCATGAATATCCATATCAAGCGGAGTTCAAACGGGATAAAAAGCAGACGGAGATTTTTTGGAATATTTGGAAAGTCTGGAAGAAAAATCATCAGCGAAGCGGTGTCCGAGGTGGGCACGAGGTGAGGCGCCCTACCCCAGGTATGCCACGACCCTCGTGGGCCACCCGTAAGGCGGTTGATGACCTTCTTCGGCCGCAAGAAAGCTAATTTTTGGTAAAAAATCACGGCGAAGGTTTCAATCCAATCGAGACTACGGATCTCCATATATACCGAAGCGGTGAAAGGGCGTGAGATGAGAACGCGAAGCAGAGAGAGGCAGAGGCAGATCCAATCTCGGAGGGGCTCTTGCCCTCACGCCATGGAGACCATGGACTGAGAAACCCTTCTCCCATCTAGGGAGAAGGTCAAGGAAGAAGAAGAAGAAGGATTCTCTCCCCTCGCTTTGATGGCGCCGGAGCATGGCAAGGGGCCATCATCATCACGCGATCTTCACCAACACCTCCACCTTATTCACCAACATCTCCATCACCTTTCCCCTCTATCTACAGCGGTCCACTCTCCATAACCCGCTATACCCTCTACTTGAACATGGTGCTTTATGCTTCATATTATTATCCAATGATGTGTTGCCATCCTATGATGTCTGAGTAGATTTTCATTGTCCTATCGGTGGTTGATGAATTTCTATGATTGATTTAATTTTCTTGTGGTTATGTTGTTGTCCTTTGGTGCCCATCATATGAGAGCACGCGTGGATCACACCATAGGGTTAGTTGTATGTTTATAGGACTATGTATTGGAGGGCAAGAGTAACAGAAGCTTCAACCTAGCATAGAAATTGATGCATACAGGATTGAAGGGGGACCAATGTATCTTAATGCTATGGTTGGGTTTTACCTTAATGAACGTTAGTAGTTGCGGATGCTTGCTAATTGTTCCAATCATATGTGCATCGAATTCCAAGTCAGGGATGACATGCTAGCAGTGGCCTCTCCCACATAAAACTTGCTATCGGTCTAGTAAAGTAGTCAATTGCTTAAGGGACAATTTCGCAACTCCTATCACCACTTTTCCACACTCGCTATATTTACTTTATTTCTTCTTTACTTATAGCAGCCCCTAGTTTTTATTCTCGTGCTCTTTATTATCTTGAAAACCTATCCAAAAACACCTACAAAGTACTTCTAGTTTCATACTTGTTCTAGGTAAAGCGAACGTCAAGCGTGCGTAGAGTTGTATCGGTGGTCGATAGAACTTGAGGGGAAATTTGTTCTACCTTTAGCTCCTCATTGGGTTCGACACTCTTACTTATCAAAAGAGGCTACAATTGATCCCCTATACTTGTGGGTTATCAAGACCTTTTCCTGGCGCTGTTGCCGGGGAGTTATAGCATGGGGTGAATATTCTCGTGTGTGCTTGTTTGCTTTATCACTAAGTAATTTTTATTTGCTGTTCTTAGTTGTTTTCTATCTTTAGTTATGGGTAGGAAACTGATGACCCACAAGAATAGGGGATCTATCGTAGTCCTTTCGATAAGTAAGAGTGTCGAACCCAACGAGGAGCAGAAGGAAATGATAAGCGGTTTTCAGCAAGGTATTCTCTGCAGAAATCTTTGAAATAAGTGGCAATGAGATAGTTTTGTGATAAGATAAATTGTAACGAGCAACAAGTAACAAAAGTAAATAAGGTGCAGCAAGGTGGCCCAATACTTTTTGTAGCAAAGGACAATCCGGAACAAACTCTTATAATAGGAAAAGCGCTCCCGAGGACACATGGGAATATCGTCAAGCTAGTTTTCATCACGTTCATATGATCCGCGTTCGGTACTTTGATAATTTGATATGTGGGTGGACCGGTGCTTGGGTGCTGTTCTTACTTGAACAAACATCCCACTTATGATTAACCTCTATTGCAAGCATCCGCAACTACAACAAAAGTATTAAGGTAAACCTAACCATAGCATGAAACATATGGATCCAAATCAGCCCCTTACGAAGCAACGCATAAACTAGGGTTCAAGCTTCCGTCACTCTAGCAACCCATCATCTACTTATTACTTCCTAATGCCTTCCTCTAGGCCCAAATAATGGTGAAGTGTTATGTAGTCGACGTTCACATAACACCACTAGAGGCTAGACAACATACATCTCATCAAAGTATCGAACGAATACCAAATTCACATGACTACTAATAGCAAGACTTCTCCCTTGTCCTCAGGAACAAACGTAACTACTCACAAAGCATATTCATGTTCATAATCAGAGGGATAATAATATGCATAAAGGATCTGAACATATGATCTTCCACCAAATAAACCAACTAGCATCAACTACAAGGAGTAATCAACACTACTAGCAACCTACTAGCACCAATCCCGGACTTGGAGACAAGAATTGGATACAAGAGATGAACTAGGGTTTGGAGATGAGATGGTGCTGGTGAAGATGTTGATGGAGATTGCCCTCTCCCGATGAGAGGAGGGCGTTGGTGATGATGATGACGATGATTTCCCCCTCCGGAGGAAGCTGTCCCCCGGCCTGACTCTGCCAGAACCCTAGATTGGTTCCGCCAAGGTTCCGCCTCGTGGCGGCGGAGTCTCGTCCCGAAAGATTGCTTATGATTTTATTCTCATCGAAAGACTTCATATAGGAGAAGATGGACGTCGGAGAGCCACCAGGGGGCCCGCGAGGTAGGGGGGCGCACCCAGGGAGAGGGGGCGCGCCCCCCACCCTCGTGAGCATGGTGTGGGCCCCCTGGCCTTCATCTTCGGCGACGATTTTTCTTTATTTATTTTAAGGTATTCCGTGGAGTTTCAAGAATTTTGGAGTTCTTGAGAATAGGCCTTCAATATTTGCTCCTTTTCGGCCGAATTCCATTGCCGGCATTCTCCCTCTTCATGTAAACCTTGTAAAATAAGAGAGAATAGCCATAAGTATTGTGACATAACGTGAAATAGCAGCCCATAATGCGATAAATATCGATATAAAAGCATGATGCAAAATGGACGTATCAGAAACGCAAAATACCAAAAAAAAATAGTTGTACCTACTGAACCAATGGTTGAAGAACCACTCAAAATCTATCACACTCCTGAAGCTTTTTACTTGGATCATCTTCGATCCCTTTGTGCTCATGATGAGACCCCAAGTGGCTTAGTTGAGGGCAAATCTTTAGATGAGCATGCTTGTTATGTGCGACACCGCTTATCTCAAAAAGGGAAACTTTTACAGCATCAAATTAATAATATGCAATGTTATGCCTGGAATTTATGTGAAATATATGATTTTACTTGTTGTTCTGAAAACCCTAAGAAACACCTTCCCTACCAATGTGAGTTTAGTGATAATGGAATCGTATCTTCGTATGCTAAGGGTGTTTATAATTACTATGATGTTCAACAAATTGAAGAATTTGTTGCTTTTAAGGATGCTTACGAAGTTGCTTCTTTGATTGAAAAGTATGGTGCTACTCTTTACAAATCTGAAAATTTTTTCATACTTAAATATTGCTATGATAATTATGCTTCTAATGCCTATGTTGAACCATATATTGAGGACTCCTCCGATGTCCAAGAAGAGACTAATATTTTGCAGGGGTCTATGGAGGAAGAAATTGCTGAAATTGTGAGCTCATTGGATGAAAAAGATGATGAGGAGAGCGAAGAACAAAAGGAGGAAGAGCGGATTAGCTACCTGTGCCCACCTTCTACTGAGAGTAACCCTCCAACTCATACATTGTTTAATTTCCCTTCGTGTTTACCGAAGGATGATTGCTATGATGACTGTTATGATCCCGTTGATTCTCTTGAAATATCCCTTTTTGATGATGCTTGCTATGCTTGTGGCCAAGATGCCAATATGAATTATGCCTATGGAGATGAACTCGCTATAGTTCCTTATGTTAAACATGAAATTATTGCTATTGCACCCACGCATGATAGTCATATTATCTTTTTGAATTCTCCCGACTACACTATATCGGAGAAGTTTGCACTTATTAAGGATTATATTGATGGGTTGCCTTTTACCATTGTACATGATGATTTTGATAGATATAATATGCATGTGCTTGCTGCTCCTACTTGCAATTATTATGAGAGAGGAACTATATCTTCACCTCTCTATGTTTCCCATATGATAAAATTGCAAGAAACTATTTATACTATGCATTGGCCTTTATTGGTTGTGCATGAATTGTTCTTTTATGACATGCCAATGCATAGGAAGAGAGTTAGACTTTGTTGTTACATGATACATGTTGCTTTGTGCTCACTACTAAACTACAAATCATCGCTAATTAAAATTGGCTTTGATATACCTTGGGATCCGGGTGGATCCATTACTTGAGCACTATATGCCTAGCTTAATGGATTTAAAGAAAGCGCTGCCAGGGAGACAAACTGGAAGTTTTAGAGAGTCATTTATTTCTATTGAGTGCTTTCATATAGTTTAAAAACAACAAAAATAAAGAGGGGAACCCAAAACTTTTTCAAAAAGAAAAGCGAAAGTGAGAAAGACAAGCATTGTTGAAGTGGGAGAGCTCCTTGAACTTTGTTCATGCTTACGGACTTGGAGACAAGAATTGGATACAAGAGATGAACTAGGGTTTGGAGATGAGATGGTGCTGGTGAAGATGTTGATGGAGATTGCCCTCTCCCGATGAGAGGAGCGTTGGTGATGATGATGACGATGATTTCCCCTCCGGAGGGAAGTGTCCCCGGCACAGCTCTGCCGAGCCCTAGATTGGTTCCGCCATGAGTTCCGCCTCATGGCGTGAGTCTCGTCGAAAGATTGCTTATGATTTTTTCTCATCGAAAGACTTCATATAGGAGAAGATGGGCGTCGGAGAGCCGCCGAGGCCACGAGGTGAGGCGCGCCCGGGAGGAGGCGCGCCCCCACCCTCGTGAGCAGGTGTGGGCCCCCTGGCCTTCATCTTCGGCGATGATTTTTCTTTATTTATTTTAAGGTATTCCGTGGAGTTTCAGGACTTTTGGAGTTGCGCAGAATAGGCCTTCAATATTTGCTCCTTTTCCAGCCCAGAATTTGTAACATCCCAAATTTTCAATTTGGAATGTTATACATAGGTCATCCATGCATATCATATTTTATTGCATTTTGTTTGCAATCCTCGAAATCCTAAGCAACTCAAGGACCCTCGGAGAGAGTTGGGGATTTTACGTTTTTCTTATTGGAATTTTATCAAATAATGAAGACGAGGATTTTGATTTTTAATTATTTTCTCTCCGGAAAATATTTCATTTTGAAATAATAAATGAGAGGAGATAATATGACTTCTCCAAAATAATTGAAATATCGGAGGAAAAATGTTAAAAATATTATTTGGTTTTTATTTGATTTTAGTTGGAATTTTATTTGCCCTAGAAAAATTTGCATGTTTTTAAAAATTGCATTTTAGGAGCCAAGAAAAGTTCATCTTGTTCTAAATATTTTATTTAGACGGAGAAAACTTGTTTTAGTATTTTTAGATTTTTATTTATTTTTCTAGGATTTTTCTAAGTTTTGGCAGAACGTTTAAAAAAAGATCATACCGATGGCCGGGCCTAGGGCCAGCAGGCCGGCTTGACCACCCGCCGCCAAGACTCGGTCCGAGTCGGTGGGACTCCGCCTCCCACCGCCTTGCCCCCTCCTCCAACCCCCCCCCCCCCCCTCTAACCACAACCACCACCACCGGAGCCCGGAGCCGCCCCGAGCCCCGAGCCCCTTGAAACGCCCGCCGCCGAGTCGCCGCCGCCGCCTCTGGCCGCCGCCCGCACCCCGCCGCCCCGCACCCGAGCCCCGCCGCCCCATGAGCCCGCCGCCCCTCGCCGGAGCCGCCCGCCTCACCGGACGACCTCGCCGGAATTAGCCACCCGCTGCCCGGTTTTTTAGAAAAACCCCTTTGGTTTTTTTAGAAAAACCCGAGTTCGTTTTTTTATAGATCAGTTTTATTTTTTTTTCCGGTTTATTTACTTAGCGAGTGTTCGCTCGTTCGTTCTTTTTAACGAACGTGTTCATCGTTTAGTTTCTGCTAACGAACGTTCATTCGTTACGTCGTTCATCGTTTTTCTTTTTATCGGATTTATTCCGCGATTTTCCTGATCGTGATTTCTGATCCGATTTTCGTTCTAGTTTAACTTTTCGCTCGTTTATCGGAATCAGACGATTCAAGCGCCTGGAGTTTCATCTCGAAACCCTCTTTCCGAATAGCCAACTCAAACAAGTTTTTTACTCTGTAAAATTTGACCCTAGTTCAGATTAGTAAACGGATCTTATTTCTTTAAATCGTTTGAGTTTCGTTGCTCCGTTTGGTTTGATTCTTTTTGCGAACCGGAGTTCTTAATTTGAACTTTCTGGTCGGCCTCTTTCAGTTGAAGTTTCGTTTTGTGCATCTTTGCTTGTTGCTTATGTATGTATTGTTTGCTTGCGATAGAATTCCTGGAGTGCGAAGCGTGTTACTACGAGTCTCTAGGATTCACGGATCATCAGCAAGGCAAGTAACACTTTGATCATACTCTTTCCATACCCAGTTTTATGCATTAGCTTCAACCCTCAAACATTGCATGTCTAGGATGTCATGAATTTGTGGGTTGGGAAGTAGTTGATGAGGTAGGAACCTATTGCCTCGTTACATTCAAACCCTTGGGAGTTACTTCTACGTATTGCTTATCTTGCCATGCTATGCTCGTAGACGTGGTTTGGGTTTGAGTGAATCCATGACAGATGTGAGATTGTTAATTAATGGTTTACTTTAAGGTGGCAACTTTAATACACATCTGGGTGGATTGAGGCACTGGGAACCCAGTGTTGTCTGCATTTTTTTGGAAGTCCCGGGTACCCGTGTGATCTTCCTATGGACCGCCACCAGGCTCAAAGGGAACCGAGATTATTCAGGCTAGAAACTTCCGTGTGCAGCCACAAGCTATTATGGGATCTAGCATAGTTGAGTAAGTTACGTGAAGCTCTTGAAGAGGTAGATCAGCGGTGTAGTGGGTTTTGTAGGTTTGGTATGGTCTACCACGAGTAGAGAGTTAATGTTTACGAAAGATCGTGTCTCGGTCATCCATTTCTCAAACACCATGTAGTCACGAGAAATCAACGGAGGTGATCGAGTCTTGTGGGGAAAAGTCATAAACCTCTGCAGAGTGTACAATCTAATCATGGTTAGCCGTGTCCCCGGTCATGGACAATTCTGAGTATCTAGTACTTGAGTATTCACATGTATCTCATCACTCTTAACTAATTTTGCTGGGATGTTAATTACCTTAATTGGGATTGAGTTTGGGTTATACCTTCTCAATGATGTTTCAACCACCATGATAGTTAAATTAAAATTGATTCCTTTGTTGTAGGGAAAAATTGGCTTTTCTCAAAAAATATAACCATAGAGCTTTCCACCAGCCAAATATGCATGTAGTGATAGCTTTATTCTGTTATTGTTCTATTGTGTTACAATGCCAGCATATTCCATGTGCGACCCGTTCTCGTCTTTGCAACGTGTTATGTTGCAGACTTTTCGAACGAGGAGTAAGGTTCGATAGGTCGTTGCCGTGCAGCTCAGCTATGCCGTTGGAGTTGATGGACTCACTTTATCTTCCAAGCCTTCCGTTGTTATCGTATTAGATGGCCTTAAGCCATATTATTGTAATGAGTTCTCTTTTGAGACATTCGATGTAATAAGTGTGTGATTGCTACTCTATTATAAATCCTTCGAGTCGTGTGTGTCAGATTCTTGATCCGAGGATGACACTTTGAAACACAGACTTGACCATCTGGTCGGGTCGCTACAAGATGGTATCGAGCACCACGCTGAGTGTAGGACCACGACCACTAAGATAAACCATAGGTCACTCTTCTCTACTCATTTCGACTCCTCTCCATTTTTCCACTCCTTAGGATGACGGAGATGAAGAACAAGTTTGCACAACCGGATGAAGACACACCTTTTGGACGCCACTTGAAGGAAGTCACTAGGTACTTGAACATTGGAATACCAAGCTTCACCGGGACGTACAACGCCACTTTACCTGAAGAAGAGCGCTGGATCATTCAAGTACAAGTTCCAGGAAGGACGTTCTCGCCAACCTCTAAGCCCATAGAGTTTTCTTTCAAAGCACCCACCTGGAGCCTTGGCAAGAGTATGTGTCGGGGAGGCTGATCGGACCCATGAACACCTATGGGACCGGCGGACCGAGTCCCTTTTGGTTCTGAGGGGGGCGGAGATCGCACGAAGAGCGGATCGAGGCGAAGCACACGAGCAGTTTACCCAGCTTCGGAGCTCTCCAAAGAGATAATACTCCTACTGCTGCTTGTCTAATTGTATTGTGTTCTTGCTAGGGAGCGCTGAGAGCTACAGTATACTCCAGCTGCTAACGAGACCTAGCGTGAGAGTGTTCGAACCCCCCCTCTACGTTGCTCATGGGCCTCCTTTTATATGCTCAAGGGGTCTCCGACAAGTGGCGACGTAGATGAGGGTACAAATGGAAAAACAGTAGTTGGTACACCTACTTGTACAGTGTACAGTGTACTCTACCTAACCCTGACGACAAGGGACAAAAGCATTAAATGCCCGTCCCTGTTGCCTAAACAGTGCAACAGGGACCGTCAGGAGCACCAACGTTCGCCACGATGGCAAGCTTGCCAGCGCCGCTTATCGCTGCTCCCCGCTGGCTGCACAACCTCTTGACACGCGCGCATGGAATGGTCCCATGGCGACACGTTGGTGGATGAGCTGGAGCGGGGATGAAGAGAGGTTGCCTGCCGCGGAAAGTGCCTTGCCGCGGCTGAATCCTTGTCGCGTCCGGAGGCTTGTCGCTCTCTGAGCCTTCCCGGCAAGCTCCTCTTGCCGGGGTCTTGTCTTCTGCGTGCCTTGAGTGGCCTTCCCGGCAAGCTCCTCTTGCCGGGGCCTTATCTTCTTGGTTAAATACTTTGTTCTTGAATGGCCCCAAAGGAAACACGGAGGATCTTGGCGGTGACCAGGCAAGCCTTGCCGCGGAGGGCTGCAACTGCCCGTGCACAAGTTCGGGATACTAGGGTACCCCTACTCTAGTACACCGACAGGAGCCCCCGGGCCTGGGCCACACACGGTGCCGAGCGGTGTTGGGCCAGGCCCAAAACAGGGCACGGGCACACGCGGCCCGGGTCACACCATAACTCACCTCGGACCCACCACGTCCCCCACGAACGGCACACACCGAACGTGGCGTTGTGTGAGAGATCGTGGGCGAGGTCGTGGGGGTTTCTTTATTAGGAAAAGCGGAACGTCTGCCCCCTCTCCCTCCTTATAAACAGGGGAAACAGGGGCAGCTCGCCCACCTCGCCATTGATGTCTCGTCTCGAAAACCACCGCCGCTCTCCCCTTCTTATCTAGTGCGAAGAGAGCAGCGCTCCGCCCCCTTTCGCCACAGCGCCATCAACGCCGTCGGTCTCCTCCACCGCCTCCGCCATGGCTCAAAGCCGACAAGGGAAGGGCGTGAAGTCGGCCGGCGCAGCGGCTCGTGGCGCTGCGAAAAGGAGCGGGCCATCTTCTCCCCATTTCGGCGCAAAGGAGGCGAGGAGGGTTACTACCTCTTACGGTCGACGGAGACGTGCCCATCCACGCATCGAAGGTACTCCCGCCACCGCTTGAACTAGCCCCAACTGGGTACCCTTTCTTTGCGCTTTTCTTCTATTGCGGGCTCTGCCCGCCTTTTCTAATTCTTTTGCGACATTATGAACACCTACGGGTTCCGCCTCCTTGATTTCACCCCCAATGCTGTCCTGACCATGGAAGTTTTCGCACACCTTTGCGAAAACTTTGTCGGGATCCACCCAAACGTAGCCCTCTTCCGCCACTTTTTCATGCCCCGCGTTGAGAGAGGGGAGCCGCTTGCCGGAGGGATTGCTTGGGTCTCCAGGGTCGGCAAGAACGAGGCCTATCTAGTGGGAGAGCTCCACAGCAAATGGGAGGAGTGGAGAGCCAATTGGTGTTGGATCGTTGAGGAGAACCCGCAGCCCTTCACTGCCCTGCGCCAAGCCCCAATAGTGCGCGGCAACGATTGGAGCAACTTGGCGCCAGAAGATGCTAGGTTGAAGATTGCTGTGACCCGGATCTTGCGCCTTAGGCTTGCGGACTCACTTTGTAAACACGGTTGGCGCATGATTTCCTTCGCCGCCGCATCGCTCCCTTGCAGGAGAGGAGGAGACCTGCTTGGGAGTTCCAAAATGCAGCGGACATCATGAGGCTGCGCCCGGGCCTCAACTGGAATTTCACTGTCTTGGAGTTGGATGCGATGCTGCTAGAACTGTTCAAGCATGACCCCGATCTTCCCGAGTGGTTTAGGTTGCCGAGGGGGGTCGTCCCATTGTGCAACAATTCTGCGCTCGACCGAATCCGTGCCATGATGCCGTTGTGCGATTCTCATGGGATCGTTCCAACCTGGCAAGAGCATGCGGACGACGTCGTGCGGTAATTCTTCGACAGCTTGGAAGAAATGCCGATCCGCCCCGACGAGCAGAAGAAGCTCACCTGCGACACCACCGACGACGAGATGCAGCGCATTGCCACCAGGCTGGAGGAGGCGGCAGCAGCTGCTGCCGCTGGCGTCTTCGGGTACACCGTGGAGGAGGCAGATGCAGCAGAGGCGGCAAGCCTTGCCGAGCGAAGGGAGTTCGCCCGAGAGGAAGAGCTTGCGAACCCGAGGCGAAGTCGGCGAACCAGGTAGGGCGCTTCTTCCCCACCATCCAGCGGCTTGCCGCAAGCGAACCCGGCTCCGCCAAAGATGCGTCCGCAAGGCTGGAGACGAGGCGGGGTGGCAGACGGGCCAACAGCCACAGCGCCAGCAGCCAGCTCTACATGGCAAGCAATGTTGCCGGAGCACCCACCTTCTGCGACAAGCTGGCGGGATCCTCCCGAGCCACCGCCGACACCTCCGCCAAGCGGTCAAGAGAGCCCACTCCTCGCCTCGTCGCCTTTGGAGGCGAGCCGGAGTTTGATCTCTCCGCGCTCAGCTCCGACGAGGAAGAAGAAGAGTAAGCTTCAACATTGTGCTTGTATTTCTTCAATTTTGTTGCTTCATCTTGAATCTGATTTGCTTTGTTCTGAACTCTTTCCTTTTCGGGGCGCTGGCCCGAGAAGGCGTCGAAGAGGGCCAAGACCCGGTGGTCGCTGCCGAGGACGAACCTCTGCGGACGGCAGGAGGCGCGTCGAGACAGCCTGCCGGGTGAGGCAACTCTCCTTCAAAGCAGCCCCAGGCGCAGCCCCAGCGTAAGTATATGGTCTATTTCTTGCTGTCCGGCGTGCATGGGTGCTTTTTCCTTTGCTGATATCTGACTGTTGACTTGTGTAGAAGCGGAGCAGCCTCCTTCTGCTTTGACTACGCCGCCAAGGGTGGATTCCCCGGCGAGGGAGCGCTCCCCGGTAAGGGAGCCTTCTCCGGCAAGGGAACCTTCTCCGGACAGGGGCAGCTCTCCGACAAGGGGCGGCAGCGATCCCTTGGCGGCAGAGACCATGACCGCAGCCCCAGGCGCAGGTAACCTTCTTGCCTGAGTACTTCCCTTGTGTTTTTCTTCTTCTGATTCTATCCTTAGATATTTGCTTGACTTTCTTCATCCGTCCGCTACAGAGCCGATGGAGACCGAGGTCGCCGGCGAGGAGGACGCACGCGGCAAGACTGACGAAGCCGCCGCCGTGGAAGAAGAAGCCGGTGCTGACGAGCCTGCCGGTGAAGAGGCCACCGAAGCTGCCGCTGCAGGAGCTGGCGAGGGGTCTGGCAATCGCACTGACGGCCCTGAGGCCGCAGGAGCGCCAGGCGCTACACCGACCGCCGATCCCTCCGCCGCTGCCGCAGCGTCGAGTTCAAGAGCCCCGGCCAGCGCCTACTTGAAGGCGGCGGCGGCGTCTTCATCAAGCTCCCATGGGAGTCGAGCTCAGGCGCCGGCCGAAGGAGAAACCTTCGATGAAGAGCTGCTCGCCTCCGCTGGGCTGACGCTGGTGGACGCGCCAAGCAGCAGCAGCGGCGAGTCTGAGGAGGAGGAGCTGCTGAAGAAGCTGCTGTCGCTCTACCGCGCCCGACAAGCCAAGTTGGAGTCCCGGGAAGCACTTGTCGCGAGGGCGGGAGCAGACATGGAGAAGCGCGCAGAAGAGCTCCGGGGCGCCAACCAAGAAACTCTGGAACATAGCGGAAGAGCGGGGCGACTTCTTTGAAGAGCGCATGCCTTCATCCTTGAGAAGGCTGAGGTCGAGGCAGCAAAGGCTTGCTGCCGAGAAGCTATCTGCGCCAAGAAGGCGAGTTAGGCGCAGCGGAAGATCAATCTTGACAGCTATGAGGAAGAGCTTGTCGCTGTGAGAGTCACTTAGCGGGGCTCTTAAGGAAGCGAAGGATGCTGCAGCCGCCGAGGCCGCCAAGAAAGAGTTGAGACGAAGGTGGCCTTGGAGGCCGATCTCGAGAAGCGAGGAGTTTGCGCGCTCAAGCACGAAAGCGCCGAGAAGGACGCTTACACTCTTGGCGAGCTGCGAGGTCGTCTCGCCGATAGGAGCAAGGAGCTCGGCGCCGCCAAAGGATTCCAAAGCAGATCTTGAGCTGAAGCCGACCACTCTGGTGCGGTGTTGGGCCAGCGCCAAGGAGGCGGGAGGTGGGCCTGTTGGAGAAGATCAAGGCCAGCGAGGAGCTGGCGCGAATCTTGTTGCCACCAGGCGCCTTGAGGGAGAGTGTAGACCTTTGGACCGAAGGTCTTGTGGATCTTGTTGCCGCCATCCACAACGAAGTTGATGGAGCTGGGGAGGGTCGATCTCGGATACTCCTCCGACGAGCACCTCCAACCCAGCGCCAAGCTTAGCTTATTCTTCAAGGGCGTGGTGACGGGTCTCCAGCGACTCCGGGAAGAGATCCCAAAGCAGCTGGCCGAGGAATCATGCCAGATCTGTGCAGGAGCCCTTCAGAAGGTGTTGATGAAGGTGGCCTTCCGCAATCTAGGCCTCAACCTCAACGGCGTCCTCAGATCCTTGCCGCCAGATGCCGATGTGGACGCACTCAAAGCCCTTGTCGCACCCATTGTGGACAAGGTGGGCAAGATCAAGCGGGTTGATGGCGACCACGTAGACTAGGCCGCCAATTTTAACTTTCCCTTGTCGCTGCTGATCATGTTTAGAACAATTTATTAGATCTGCGACAAGCTATTTTGTAATATAACTCTATCTTAGGCGATGATTGCAATGTTATTTCCTTTACTTGATTCCTTCCTTTTATGCGTTTTGCCCTCGCTTTTAGGGAACTTGTCGGTCTGCAGGCACCTTTGCTTGGCCGAGTGCGGAACGTCGGCAGACTTCTTTGGCGGTGCCGCCTCCGACAACAACAACCTTGTCATGACTAGCTGCAGCTCACTTAAGTTGTTGAGCGGACTCGAAACAAAGTAAGTAGCGACTAGCTGTGAGTTGGTTCCTCCGCGCACAGGTTTTCCATACAAAGTACTATCGTTCGAGGAAGATAACTTAAAAATTTAAGAACTGATTGCTCAAACTTGGGCAACTTAGCTTTTCTGTCGTTTGCTTCCCGATAAGGTGAAACTTCCTCGAGCAACGCTTGGTCCATAGTATTATCTTCTCCTTCCCCCCTGGTTAACTTGTGCGCGAGGAACCTTCCTTTCTTTGAGAAAAGAGAAAGAAGAAAATAAAGTTATGGAGCCCAGTGACTCGATATTGCTTACGGGTGTGGGTGCTGCACAAAGTGTTAGCCAAAACATGCAATAAAATGATGAAAGCATGAATTTGACAAGTTGTGCGCAACACATGAGCTTATCTTGATGCACGGGTCTGCGCTTGGCTTTGTACAAAGGATTACATGCATCAGCGGTAAGACTTGTACAAAAGGTGGTTGCTTGAACAGGTTCCGCAACAGCGCCTCTGAGTAAAACTTACGAAGATGCTCAATATTCCAGGAGTTGCTCACCGAATGCCATCTTCGGTCTCAAAGCGGACAGCGCCGAGCCTAGTGACTCGTTTCACCCGATAAGGGCCTTCCCACTTGACGTCAACTTGTTTGAATTCTTGGCGGACTGAGCGCGCGAAGAACAAGGTCGCCTTCCTCGAGGCTTCGGCACTAACTTATGCGGCTATGGTAGCGGCGCAAAGCTTGCCTTTAACGAGCAGCTCGTCTGGCTGAAGACGATCCTCCTCAAGGAGCAGCGCGTCATCTTGTCGCAGCTGCTCTTGCTCAAGCTCATCATAAGTGAGTACTTGAGGTGACCCGTATACGATTTCCGTGGGGAGAACTGCCTCTGCTCCATAGACTAGAGCAAAAGGTGTCTGGCCAGTGGCTCGACTCGGCGTCGTCCTGATCGACCAAAGAACCACCGGCAGCTCCTCAATCCAGTTTCTTCCGCACTTGTGCAGCCTGTCGAAAGTTCTGGTCTTGAGCCTGCGCGACTTCAGCATTTTCCTCTCTCGCTTGACCGTTGCTTCTCGGATGAGCAACGAAGCAAGAAGACCTTGGCGCCAAGATCTTGGGACGTCTTGCATGAAGGTGCGGCTTGTGAACTGTGTGCCGTTGTCGGTGATGATCCTGTTGGGGATTCGAAGCGGCAAACAATCGACCTGAAGAACTTGATCACTGTCTTTGTCACCTTCCTCAATGCTTCCACTTCCGGCCACTTTGTGAACTTGTCGATGGCAACGCATAAGTACTCAAAGCCCCGACAACTTCGGGGAAGGGGCCGAGGATGTCGAGCCCCGGACCGAAAATGGCCAGGATAAAGGGATCGTCTGGAGAGCTTGAGCTGGCTGGTGTATCTGTTTGGAATGGAACCGCACGCTTCACACTTGGTTACTTGTGCGATTGCATCTGGAGGCTGTCGGCCAAAGAAACCTTCTTGCCGGAAAGCTTTGCGGCAAGTGCTCTGCGCCAATGTGGTGACCACATATGCCTCCATGTATCTCTGCCAACAGCTTTTGTCCGTCTTCCGGTGAATACACTTCAATTTCACACCGTTGAGTCTCATACATGCAGTGTCTTTGTCGACAAACTGGTACATACTTGACCGCCGGGCTACTCTTTTCGCTTCTTCTTGCTCTTGGGAAGTTCTCTGTCTGAAGGAAATGGACAATCTGCTGCGCCCATCTTTGGAGCTTGTGGCTCGACAACAAGGACTAAAGGCACATCTGCTGCTGTGGGAACATCAGCTTCCACGGCAAGAACACCTGCGGCTCGTGGGAGCTTGACGTTCCCCGGCAAGCTTGCCGGAGCAAAACTTGTCGGGAGCGTCTGCTTCAACGAAACAAACCCTGGGGCTTGTCGGAGCAGACTGCTCCTCAGCTCTGTTGGTGTCGATCTTGGGGACCTTCTTGGCGGCGGCTTCGGGGAGCTCTGCCGGAAAGTAGTCACCAGAGATCAACTTCCTCTTCTTGTTCTGTCCAGTTGATGGTGTTACGGTTGGCTGAGTTAGCTTGAGCACAAAAATCCCTGGTTCCACAGGCAACTTAAGTGCAGCGCACTTTGACAGGCCATCAGCAATATCATTCTGAGCTCTTGGAACATGTTCCATTTGTAGGCCTTCAAAGTGTTCTTCTAGCTTTCTCACTTTGTCAACGTAGGCTTCCATCAATGGACTCTGATAATCTTTGTTCACTTGGCGGATGACAAGCTGCGAATCACCCCTGACAATAAGCTTCCTGATCCCAAGGTCCACTGCGATTCTGAGACCGGCAAGCAAACCTTCATACTCTGCAGTATTGTTTGTTGCTTGCTCCTTGGGAAAGTGCATCTGGACTACGTACTTGAGGTGCTCTCCGGTGGGTGCGACAAGCAGCACGCCGGCACCGGCGCCTTGCAGCGAGAAGGCACCATCAAAGTACATCAGCCACTCTTTGCTTGCTTCCTTGACGGGGATGCTCGTTTCTGGAATTTCTTCATCTTGCGTTGGGGTCCATTCTGCTATGAACTCCGCCAATGCTCTGCTTTGGATAGTCGAAATGCTCTCAAACTTGAGGCCAAAGCTTGACAGTTCCAGTGCCCACTCGACAATCCTGCCTGTTGCTTCTGGATTTTGCAGTATCCTCTTCAGTGGAAAGCGAGTGACGAATGTTATCTCATGTGCTTGGAAGAAATGGCGCAGCTTTATCGAGGCCATGAGAAGGCCGAAAAGCAATTTCTGCACACCAGAGTACCTTGATCTAGCCCCCTGCAGAAGGGAACTGACAAAGTAAACTGGGCGCTGCACCATCCTTTTCTGCAACTGCTCATGCGTCTACGCAGATCCGTCCTTGTCGGGACCAGAGCTTGCCGGCGAAGCCCCCTGCTTGTCGCTGGATGTGTCTGCCGTGGTTGCTAGCTCATCATCCGCCTCCCTCTCTGCTACTAACGCAGCACTAACCACTTGATTGGTTGCCGCTATATATAGCAGCAACTTCTCTTGTGGCTTAGGTGCGACAAGTGTTGGAGTGGAGGATGTACCTCTTTAAGTCCTGCAGCGCAGCCTCCGCTTCGAGTCCATTTCATTGGACCTGCCTTTTTCAAAATCTTGAAAATGGCGGTAGGCGTTCAGCAGACCTAGAGATAAACCTGTTGAGAGCAGCCACGCAACCGGCAAGTCTTCGTACATCCTTGACGCGCTTTGGTGCTTCAATCTGCTCAATGGCCTTGATCTTGTCGGGATTGGCTTCAATTCCCCGCTGAGACACGAAGAACCCGAGAAGCTTGCCGGAAGGAACTCCAAACACACACTTCTCAGGGTTGAGCTTGAGGTTGATCTTGCGTAGATTTGCAAAGGTCTCATCCAAATCTTGAACCAGAGTTGCTTTGTCCTTGCTCTTGACCACTATGTCATCCATGTAGGCTTCTACATTTACGTGCATTTGCGGCTCAAAAGCATCATGAACTACCCTCGCAAACGTTGAACCAAAGCATTCTTTAAACCGAAAGGCATCCGTATGAAACAGTATGTGCCACATGGAGTAATGAATGCGGTTTTCTCCTCATCTTCTTCTGCCATGAAGATCTGATGATATCCTGAATATGCATCCAGAAATGAAAGCAAATCACATCCGGCCGTGGAGTCAACAATCTGGTCGATGTGCGGCAAGGGAAATGGATCTTTGAGACAAGCTTTATTGACATCTAAAGTCGATACAAAGCCTCCATTTCCGTCGACCTTGCGTACAACTACATGATTAGCCAACCACGTAGGATGGAGCACTCCTCTGACAAGGCCTGCTGCTTCCAGTTTCTTGATTTCTTCCGCGATGAACTCTTTGCGCTCCACTGCTTGCTTCCTGACTTTCTGCTTGACGGGCCGCGCATGAGGACAAACGGCAAGACGGTGCTCAATTACTTTCACAGGAACACCGGATGTCGGAAGGTTGCCACGCAAACACGCCGACGTTCGCCGCAGGAAAGCAACGAGCGCGCCTTCCTATTTAGGGTCAAGAGAGGCAATCGATGGTGAAGGTACCACCGGTGCCATCCTCCTTGGCGGACACCCTCTTGGTCTTTGGCGGAGCTGCCATCGCCGTCTTCTTGCACTTGCGGTGGAGCTCGATGGTGCGTCCTCGACGGTGGCGCAGCACTCAGGAGGTGCGCTTGCCGGAGTGGGCATCGAGCTCTTGCCGGACTTGGTCTTTTCTTCCCCGAGAGCTTCAGCGGCAAGTGGCTTGCAATCTGTCGCGGCTGCTGCTTCCCGGTAGATCTTGTCGGCGCAGATAAGAGCATCCTTCTTGTCGCCATGGACAGAGATGATGCTTATCGGGCCTGGCATCTTTAGGAGGTTGTAGGCATAGCGAGAGGCCGCCATGAATTTGGCGAGTGCCGGACGGCCAAGTATCCCATTGTAAGACAACGGGAAATCAGCAACGTCGAATGTGACCCTCTCAGTCCTAAAGTTCAGCTCGCTGCCAAATGTTACCGGCAACATGATCTTCCCCTTCGGCTTGCTCCTTCCCGGATTGATTCCTTGGAATGTGCCAATCTCTTCGAGCTCGTTGTCAGGGATCTGAAGCTTCTGGAGCACCGCGGAGGAGATCAGGTTTAGGCCGGCCCCGCCGTCAACTAGCATCTTGGTGACCTTGAGGTTGCGGATAGTTGGTGAGACCAACATCGGCAAGCACCCGACCGCAGTTATGCGATCAGGGTGGTCCTCAATATCAAAGATGATAGGCGTCTTTGGACCACTTCAGAGGCTTGCGTGACTCTACGGATGGTTCAGCTGCATTAACTTCCCGCATCCACTGCTTGAGTTGGCGGTGGGAAGTATGCAGGGAAGCACCTCCGTCAATGCAGAGGACCTCTGTAGCTTTCTGAAACTCCTGCTCATCGGTCTCGTCGTCTTCCATATCTTCATCGTCGTCTTCGTCTTCATCCTTGTCGCGGCCGCGGGGAGGCCTGTCTCCTTGCATTGCTTGTTCTTCTTCTTGGCGCCCTCCCCGGCCGGGACGTTTCTTGCTGGCTCCTCCAGCACCTTCCTGGGCCTTCTCCTTGTCGCGTCGCTCGTATTCAACTTTCTGTTTTTCGACAAGCTGCTCGACCTTCTTTCAGCTCTGGAGGTCATGGCCCTTGGTGCGGTGGATCTTGCAGTACTGCTTGCCGGAGCCGTCCTGCTTGTCGGCGGCCGCTACAGGCTGGTGGTTGGTGCCAGCGGCAACCTCCTTGCCGGAGTTACCAGCCTTGGCGTTCTTGTCGCCACCTCCGTTGCCGGACTGCTCGACGACTAGCACATCTCGCCTTTCTTTTTCCTGTTGCCCCGCCGGCTCTTCTTTGCCGGGCGGTCTCCTCACCGTCGAGATCCTCCCGCTTGGTATTCTCTCCGGGAGTCTCCTCCCTTCCTCGACGCGTGCACACTTGTCGGCCGGGCGTATAGCTCATCGACGTCTGATTTTGCACATCGCCATCTCCTCCGCATCTCGCGGTTCCGCGACGTTTCGATGGAACGCGCTGATCATCTTGGCAGGGTGGACATACGGGATGTTGTCTTTGTACATACCGAATCTTTGAATATACTTGCGCAGGGGCTCTCCTTCCTTCTGGGCGAGCAGGTGAAGGTCGCTTTCTTGGCCATGGGGTTTGTGGCCGCCGGTAAAGGCACCGACAAACTGATGGCATAGATCTGCCCAAGAAGATATGGAGTTGTCCGGCAAGTGCATGAGCCAGGACCTGACATTGGGCTTGAGTACCAGCGGGAAGTAGTTGGCAAGGATCTTGTCGTCTCGCCCGCAGCCTGCACCGCGATGGTGTAGATCTTTGAGGAACTCCGACGGATGCGTCTTGCCGTCGTACTTCTCGACGCGTCTGGTTTGAAGTTCTTCTTCTTTGGGCCATGGACTTGCCACATTTCGCGAAAGTGAACGCAGGGCAACCTACCGCGTATGGCAAGTCGCCCGGTTCCTCCGGGCGTGCATGTCAATAGAGGGCCCGGCGCTTGTCGGATTGACGTCGCGCTTCTCTTCGGCGCTCGATCACGAGTTCGAAGTCCTCTTCTTTGTCGATCGTGTAGCACTTGGCGCTGATCGCGATGAGCTCGTGGATCCGATGACGCAGTGGAGTCGCTATCGAGGTGGATCCGGCGAGTCGGCGATCTTGGCCTTCAGGATGGAGAGTGCATGGTGGTTGCACCTCCACAAGTCTCGTCGCCACCGGCTCGTGCCTTGTCGTCTTGCCGCGGCAATGATGTAGTTGGTTGCCATGAGCGCCGCCGTTAGCAAAGCCGATGAGACTCGGATGGTGGCCCTCCACTCGTCGACCTTGTCGGCCGACGTTGGAGGGTAATCGAGGAGTAGTTGAGCTCTCGCCCGGAGCTTCTGCTGGAGTGGTGGGTGGCAATGGTGAGCGGTGCGAGGAGCGGGATATGCTCGGACTTCTAACTATGTTAGAAGGAGCAGCATCCCGTCCAGCGACCGTATCTCGCTTCGATAAAGACATGTTGGCGTGCACGCTGGTCTTGAGGGCCTCGAGATCCTCCAGCTTGGTCTTGATCCAACGAGCGTATGGTATTGTGAATACCATGACGCTGTTGGTCCCACGGCTCCTGAGATGGGCGCGGGACATGTACGGACGCCGAGGTTTGCGCGGCCTTGTCCTTGGACTTGGCAGCGTCACGAACTCCTTCGCCGGCGCCCGTTCTTCCGCTTGGCGTCTGCTCCACCACCCGTTTGCTCCGGTGATGGTGGGTTCGACGCGGACGGCTCCGCTGCCGAAGCCTTCTTCTTCGATGGCATGTTGATGAAGATGTTGAAGATGATGAAGATGCTGCTCGTGTGAACGCCGGATCAGGTTCACACAGCCTCGACGCCTACCCGGGCGCGCCAAAGATGTCGGGAGGCTGATCGGACCCACGAACACCTATGGGACCGGGCGGACCGAGTCCCTTTTGGTTCGGAGGGGGCGGAGATCGCACGAAGAGCGGATCGAGGCGGCACACGAGCAGTTTACCCAGCGGAGCTCTCCGGAGAGATAATACTCCTACCGCTGCTTGTCTAATTGTATTGTGTTCTTGCTAGGGAGCGCCGAGAGCTACAATATACTCCAGCTGCTAACGAGACCTAGCGTTAGAGTGTTGAACCCCCTCTCGTTGCTCATGGGCCTCCTTTTATATGCTCAAGGGTCTCCGGCTGTGGCGACGTAGATGAGGGTACAAATGGAAAAACAGTAGTTGGTACACCTACTTGTACAGTGTACAGTGTACTCTACCTAACCCTAACGGCAAGGGACAAAAGCATTAAATGCCCGTCCCTGTCGCCCTAAACAAATCTGTGAGGGACCGTCGGGGCGTAACGTTTGCCACGATGGCAAGCTTGTCAGCGCCGCTTATCGCTGCTCCCCGCTGGCTGCACAGCCTCTTGACACGCGCGCATCGAATGGTCCCATGGTGACACGTTGGTGGATGAGCTGGAGCGGAGATGAAGAGAGGTTGCCTGCCGTGGCAAGTGCCTTGCCGCGGCTGAATCCTTGTTGCGTCCGGAGGCTTGTCGCTCTCCGAGCCTTCCCGGCAAGCTCCTCTTGCCGGGGTCTTGTCTTCTACGTGCCTTGAGTGGCCTTCCCGGAAAGCTCCTCTTGCCGGGGCCTTATCTTCTTGGTTAAATACTTTGTTCTTGAATGGCCCCAAAGGAAACACGGAGGATCTTGGCGGTGACTAGGCAAGCCTTGCCGCGGAGGGCTGCAACTGCCCGTGCACAAGTTCGGGATACTAGGGTACCCCTACTCTAGTACACCGACAATATGGCAGCTCACATTACCATGGGACGCATTGGTGAAGTCTACAATAGGGAGCTTAAAGACACCATATACCAAATATGTGGGCGCCGAGACGAGCAATGGGAAGTAATCAGCACCAAGAAGGATAAGTCCATTGCAGCTTACATCCAGGAGCTAAACCAGCACATTCGACGTCGGGGAGAACCGGATGTCTTGAGACATGATGGATTTGAAGAAGGCGAAGACTAGGATCATCGAGCAGGAGGAAGAACTCAAGTTTACGCTACGATGGATATGAGGAGGAAATCAAGACACTCTGGAGAAGAATGACGACCTAGTCAAGAAGATCGGAGTCTTCATGGGAGGATCAGCGCCGAAAGAGGAAGAAGAAGATCCCACTTGTCCGGACAACTACATCATCATCGACGACGCTGATTCCAAACCAAGTGATGATGACTATGATGACGAAGCAGGAGCAGATATCATGGAGTCTTCCACCGATCAAAATTTTTTGATGACCACCATATAATAGTAGTATTCCCCCATGTAACTAGTAATAGTTGATCACTTTTGCGATAGTCCTAGACCGTCTGTATGCCCTTGCTTGATTGATTGAATGAATGTTTGTGTTTGCCTCATGTGCATATGGGTAGTGTTTTCTCACTAGACCTCTTTCTATTCTAATCTCTTCCATCTAAACCGACCAGATGCCTCCGAGATGTGACCCCGGTTTTGTTTTCCCACGGAGCTCACCCAGTTGATCCAAAGCAGAATGCCTTGATGCAATTGCTAGTTCGTAACCAGCAATGCCAACAACAACAACAACAACAACAACAACAACAACAACAACAACAACAACAACAACAACAACAACAACAACAACAACAACAACAACAACAACAACAACAACAACAACAACAACAACAACAACAACAACAACAACAACAACAACAACAACAACAACAACAACAACAACAACAACAACAACAACAACAACAACAACAACAACAACAACAACAACAACAACAACAACAACAACAACAACAACAACAACAACAACAACAACAACAACAACAACAACAACAACAACAACAACAACAACAACAACAACAACAACAACAACAACAACAGCCCGCCGCCAGTGGACAATTTAGCCCGTTTTCTGAGGTTACAACCGCCGGTGTTTTCCAGTAGCACCGAGCCAATAGTTGTCGATGATTGGCTACGCCGTATTGGAAGGGAGTTAACCACCGCAGGATGCACGGATGCTGAGAAGGTGCGCTTTGCCGCACATCAATTGGATGGACTAGCAGCCGGATGGTGGGAGAATTACACGGCTACTTTTCCTATAGCCAATGTCACTTGGGACCAGTTCCAACAAGCTTTTTGCACGGCCCATGTCTCAACTGGAGCCATGCAGATGAAGAAGCGTGAGTTTAGCAACTTACGCCCGAGGGAACCGTCTTGTGGCCCAAAGACGTGGATGAGTTTAGCAAGTTATCATGCTATGCCCCTGATGATGTGGCCACAGATGCCGCGAAGCAGGAAAAGTTTATGGAAGGGCTGAATGATGAGATGAGCATGCAGTTGATGGTGGCAACTTTCAACAATTACCAGGAGTTGGTGGATAAGGCTCTAATGATTGAAGGAAAGCAGCAGCAAATTGAGAGCCCTAAGAGGAAATATGGACAAGGGAAGTACAACTCAGGAGCTCACCAGAAGCCTCGTTTAACCCCGAACTCGGGAGGACTTGTTCATAACCATGGAGGTCATAACCATACTGGAGGAGGATCGCATAATCAAAATGGTGCGAAGAATGGGAATGGGAATGGAGCCAACAATAATCACAATCGCTCTAACCCATCTACACCCGCCAAGAGGGACTTAAGCCAAGAAATTTGATTAAAGTGCGGGAATACAGGGCACTATGCCAATGACTCCCCTGAAGGAAGGAATGTGAACGGAAATGGGAGCGCTGGAAGAAGCCCAATCCATTCAACAAAGGACAAGTGAACCACGTTAACGTGGAGGAGGTTGAAGAGCAGCGGACGCGTAATACGTAAGTTTTTGGTTCGATCATTTACCGCTCTTGTTCTTTTCAATACTGGTGTATCGCATTCATACATATCAAGGGATTTGTGGATAAGTTTAAGTTACCAACCCAAACCCTTAGGACCCCTCTTTTAGTGAGCTACTTTGGAGCAGTAGTACATGGCTAGCAGATGGTGCACCCAGATACCCCTAATCATTGGCACGCATGTTTTTCCGTCGACCTAATTATCTTGGAGTCGCAAGGATTGGATGTGATATTAGGTATGGACTGGATGTCAAGTATGGAGGAAGTATTGACCGCTAGCAAGTCTATTTATCTTACCGCCCGGAGGGAAAAAAGGATTAAGTATGTATCTAGGCATGTGCCTAGGAGGAGCCAAGTGAATACCCTCACGGGAGTTATGCAGAGGAAGTACACAGAGTGAAAGATTTTCCGGCAGTTTTCCCACAAGAGTTACCAGGCATGCCACCGGATAGAGACATTGAGTTCTTGATAGAACTATTGCCAGGTACAGGGCCAATATCCAGGAGACCCTATCGGATGCCCGCAAATGATCTGGAGGAAATTAAAAAGCAGATCAAGGAGTTATTGGAGAAAGGTTATATTCGAAGGAGTTCATCACCTTGGGGAGCACCAGTACTTTTGGTGGAGAAGAAGGATAAATCCCTGAGGATGGTTGTTGATTACCGAGCTCTGAATGAAGTAGCGATAAAGAACAAGTATCCATTACCAATGATTAATGATCTGTTTGATCAGTTGCAAGGAGCTATGGTGTTTTCGAAGATTGACCTACGATCAGGATACCATGAGTTGAAGATCCGAGAGAAGGATATACCAAAGACAGCATTTACCACACGGTATGGATTATATGAGTATACGGTCATGTCATTTGGACTGACTTACGCTCCTGCCTATTTCATGAGTATGATGAACAAGGTGTTCATGGAGTATTTGGACATGTTTGTTGTGGTGTTTATTGATGATATTATGGTATACTCGAAGAACGAAGAGGAGCATGTAACGCCCCGAATTCGATGCGCCAGGTGTCTGCCAGTTATTCGCCATCTTTTCCATGTCATTTGCTTGCGTGTTGCATTTTTCCATGTCATCATGTGCATCGCATTTGCATACGTGTTCGTCTCATGCATCCGATCATTTTCCCCGTTGTCCGTTTTGCAATCCGGCACTCCTATGTTCCCTGGCGTCCCCCTTTTGTCTCTCGTTGTGAGTGGGTGTTAAACTTTCTCAGAATGGCCCGAGGTTTGCCAAGCGGCCTTGGTATAGCGCCGGTAGACCGCCTGTCAAGTTTCGTGCCATTTGGAGGTCGTTTGATACTCCAACGGTTAACCGGGGAACCGTAGAGGCCTCTTTTGTGTTGCAGCCCAACACCCTTCCAAAGTGGCCCAAAACCCAGCAAACTCCCCTCCATGCTCTCGGTCGTTCGATCACGATTGCGTGGCCAAAAACCGCTCATCATTTGGACTCTCCTAGATCCCTCTATCTATAAATAGGTGCTCTCCCCCGAAATTCGCGGATGAAACCCTAGCCTCTCCTCCTCAAGGCCACGGACAAAATCCCGCCGCCCGGACGTGTCACGCGCCGCCCGTCCCGACGAATCCGCCGCCGCCACGTGGCACCCGCGCCCTCCCGCCGCCACGGCCCATGGAGCCATCCGAGGCCAGCGGGCCCATCTGCGCCCGCCGCCGCCCGTTCAGCGCCCGGCAGCTGCGCTGCCCGCGCCCGATCGCCGCCTCCGCCGCCCGGCCTCCGCGCCGCCGCCCGCGAACCTCCCACGGCCACCTCCTCGCCATCTCCGCGCCTCGCCGCCTCCCTCGCGCCGCCGCGCGCCGTCTTGCCAGGCGCCGCCATCCGAAGCTCCGCCGGAGCTGCGCTGCCGCCGCCTCCTCTCGGCGCCGCCCGGCCGCCGCCTCAAATCCACCGTTGTTGCTCCGCCATCGCGCCCGCCCCGTCGCCGGAGCTCTTCCTCCGCCGCCCACCGACCTCGCCGGAGCCGTCCGCCCTCGCCGGAGTCGGATCCGGTCAGATCCGTCCAGGTGGGACGAGATCCACCGGGATCCGATCCAAACGGCCCCGCTGCGTCCCGGATCCCTTCGTCACGCACGTCCTCGTCCGCATTGACTTTCCCGCGAGGTCCAAATTCTTCCAAGTCCCCAGATTTTCAACTCCATGTGTGCATTTTTGTCATGTCATAACATGCTGCATACTGCTCCGTTTCGTGCGTGTAATATGTTAAATTGTTCGCCTCGACTAGTACTTCATTTAATTCCATTGCACCATGTTCATTTGAGTTCATCTTGATGCCTGAATCTTCGTTGCAAGAGTGCTATATGATGTTAACCTGCTGAAACTGTTATAACTTGTTGATTTGTCTTTTTTGTTGCATTTGATGTGTGCATCTTATGAGCATGAGCCCTACATGAATTTTGATATATGTCATGCCATCTTTACAGGGGTGCTATCCTTGTATTTTTTTTGATTCCCGTAGTGAGTGCATCAAGCTTGTTAAGTAGGGTACTTGTTGTTGCTGTTTTGCTAGGCTGATTCTGTTATATCATGATGCTATGTTAACCTGTTGCTACAAGTCATTCTATGCATGATATGAAGATGTTCACTAAATATATTTCGTTCTACATGTTATGCTCTATCCAATCATGCCCCTGGTTGCATTTATAGTCTGCTGTAGCTTGTTGTAATCTTGCTCTCAAATTGCTAAATAATGTTGCTGTCAGCCTGTCAACATTAAGTTCAGTTTTGCCATGCGCTTTGCTAGTGATCCATGCACTCTATGAACTTGCTCTTGTCATGCTTAGCTTCATAAACATGTCTTCTGACTTTTTATTGCCTTTACATGCCATGTATTGCTCTGTAGTGAGTGGTTCAAGCTCACCAACATGCCTACTTATTGTTGTTCCTGCCATGTATGAATCTGTCATATAACTTGCCATGTTTACATGGGTGCCATCATATCTTCTGGTCCTTTTTGGCTCATGGTAACTAAAGGACTTTTATTCTATGCATTTAGTAGTATCATGCCATGCCTTTGTTTTCCATATTAAGTTCCTGTAATATGTTGTTGGATAGCTCTAAACATTGCAACCTGATGTTATTTTCTGCAAAGTCTGAACTGTTATTATATGTCATCTTGCCATGTGTTTTTGAGCATGTTCTAGTGATTTATGGAGATAGCTCAGTGTTCATGTTTTGTCATGCTTTACCTGTACATCATGTCCATGCCTTTTGTTATCATGTTAAGGTGCTGTAGCTTGTTGTTTTGATGCTTGCAATATGCCTAGTTGATGTTTTGGACAGCTTGTCCTTTAAACTTGTGTGGAGTGTATGTGTTGAACCGTTGCTCCGTTTTGAGTGTGCTCTATATGAAACTTGCTTAGAATTGCATGTAGTTTCATATTATCATGTTGCATCCTTGTTTTGAGGTGTTTGCTTGATGTTTGGATGCATTTTGCATCAATGCCATGTTTAACTTGTTTTGCTCATATCTTCTAAGCCGTAGCTCCGAATTTAATGAACTTTATATGTAACTTGACTAGAATTTCGTGTAGATAATCGTGGTGCATCTTAACTTGCTGTTTGACAACTTGAACGTAAGGTTTATTCAGATCTGGACCAATTTCGAAATTTGCATATGAGGACTTACGGAATTGTTCTATGTTGTTTCCGGCCTCATTTAAACTTGCTTTGATGTGTTGCTCTTGTATGCTTCATCTTTTGCCATGAGTAGCTTCATGTAGTCTTGCCTTGCATCATACTTGGTTGAGCATCATGTCTTGTATATGTGTGGTGTGTTTACCATGTTGTGTGCTTCTTCTCGATAGTTCCGTTTAGCTATGCGATCGTGAGGACTCGTTCGTCTACGCTTGGTTCATCTTCGTGGCTTCATCTTCTTCATGGACTCGTTCTTCTTCCTAGCGGGATTTCAGGCAAGATGACCGTCACCTTGGATCTCATTACTATCATTGCTATGCTAGTTGCTTCGTTCTATCGCTATGCTGCGTTACCTACCACTTGCTTTTCAAGCCTCCCAAATTGCCATGAACCTCTGACCTTTGTTACCCTTCCTAGCAAACCGTTGACTAGCTATGTTACCGCTTTTGCTCAGCCCCTCTTATAGCGTTGCTAGTTGCAGGTGAAGATGAAGATTGCTCCATGGTGAGCAGGATTATGTTGGGATATCACAATATCTCTTATATTATTAATGCATCTATATACTTGTTAAAGGGTGGAAGGCTCGGCCTTATGCCTGGTGTTTTGTTCCACTCTTGCCGCCCTAGTTTCCATCATATCGGTATTATGTTCTCAGATTTTGCATCCCTAACGCGGTTGGGTGATTTATGGGACCCCCTTGACAGTTCGCTTTGAATAAGACTCCTCCAGCAAGGCCCAACATTGGTTCTACCATTTGCCTCACCTATGCCCTTTTTCCCTTGGGTTTCCGGAGCCCGAGGGTCATCTTTATTTTAGCCCCCGCCAGTTCTCCTCTCGAAAGTCTGGTCCAAACCGAGCGATGTCCGACGCCCCCTGGGCAATCAGGGTCTATGCCAACCCGACGTCTTGCTCATCCGGTGTGCCCTGAGAACGAGATATGTGCAGCTCCTATCGGGATTTGTCGGCACATTCGGGCGGCTTTGCTGGTCTTGTTTTATTACTGTCGAAATGTCTTGTAGCCGGATTCCGAGACTGATCGGGTCTTCCCGGGAGAAGGAATATCCTTCGTTGATCGCGAGAGCTTATCATGGGCTAAGTTGGGACACCCCTGCAGGTATAAACTTTCGAGAGCCGTGCCCGGTTATGTGGCAGATGGGAATTTGTTAATGTCCGGTTGTAGATAACTTGACACCGATCCGAATTAAAACGCATCAATCAAGTGTGTAGCCGTGATGGTCTCTTCTCGGCGGAGTCCAGGAAGTGAACACGGTTTCTTGGGTTATGTTTGACGTAAGTAAGAGTTCAGGATCACTTATTGATCATTACTAGTTGACGACCGCTTGCTTTGCTTCTCTTCTCGCTCTCATTTGCGTAAGTTAGTCGCCATATCATGCTTAGTCGCTGCTGCAACCTCACCACTTTACCCCTTTATTTCCCATTAAGCTTTGCTAGTCTTGTTACCCATGGTAATGGGATTGCTGAGTCCTCGTGGCTCACAGATTACTACAACAACAGTTGCAGGTACAGGTTTTGCGATGATCATGACGCGAGAGCGATGCTTGCTTGCATTGAGTTCTTCTTCTGCTTCTTCTTCGATCAGGGGATAGGTTCCGGGTCGGCATCCTGGGCTAGCAGGGTGGATATTGTTTGAGTTTCTGTTTATGTTTCATCCGTAGTCGGATGGTGCTCTTATGTATTGTGTTGTTCTATTTATGTGACATTGTATGTCTTGTATGTATCCCCACTATTATGTAATGTTGATGTAATGATATCCACCTTGCAAAAGCGTCTTCAAGATGCGCTTCTATCCTTGGTGGGACCTTCGAGTTCCTTTAGGATAGGGTTGCATCTTGGGCGTGACAGAGCACGCGGAACACCTGCGTTTGGTTCTCGAGAAACTCAGGGAACACCAGTTATACGCCAAATTCAGCAAGTGCGAGTTTTGGTTGAAGGAAGTTGGATTTCTTGGGCATGTTATATCGTGAGAGGGTATAGCAAGAGATCCCAAAGAAGGTTCGATCGATCCTTTGAATGGTTGGCACCCACTTCAGTTGGCGAGATCCATAGTTTCCTTGGACTGGCAGGATATTATCGGAGATTCATTGAGAATTTTTCCAAGATTGCTAAGCCAATGACTGAATTGCTAAAGAAGGATACTAAGTTCACATGGACAGAGGATTGTGAGGCCAGTTTTCAAGAGTTGAAGAAGCGGTTGACTACAACCCCAGTGCTGACATTGCCAGAAATACATAAGGAGTTTCAAGTGTATTGTGACGCCTCACGCTTGGGACTTGGATGTGTGCTTATGCAGGACGGAAAAAGTTGTTTCGTATGCCTCACGACAACTAAAACCTCATGAGTTGAACTATGCCATGCATGATTTGGAATTAGCACCGTAGTGCATGCATTAAAGACACGAGACATTATCTCATTGGAAACCGTTGTGATGTGTACACGGATCATAAGAGTTTGAAGTACATTTTCACACGAAGGAGTTGAACCTCGATGCGGAGGAGATGGCTGGAGCTTATAAAGGATTACGATATGAAGCTACACTATCATCCGGGAAAGGCCAACGTCAGAGCGCACGCTTTGAGCCGGAAAAGTTATGCTAATATCCTTGAAAGTAAAGGATTGCCACAGGAGTTAGCTGAGGAGATCATGGAACTTCGGTTGGAAATTGTTCCAAGAGGTTTTATTGCAACCCTGGAGGTTCAGTCGACATTGTTGGACAAGATTCGAGAAGCTCAAAAGGAGGACAAGGAAATTGCTGAAATAAGAGAGAAGATGGGCGAAGGTAAAGCCAAAGGTTTTCGCGAGGATGAGCACGATACCTTGTGGTTTGAGGACCGAATTTACGTGCCCAACAATTCGGAGATCAGGAAGTTAATACTTCAGAGGCCCATGACTCACCATACTCGATTCACCCGGAAACACCAAGATGTATTTGGATTTGAAGGAACGTTTCTGGTGGACTGGTATGAAGAAGGATATTGCCGAGTACGTAGCCATATGTGATGTATGTCAGAGAGTAAAGGCAGAGCATCAGAAGCCAGTAGGACTGTTACAGCCTATGCCGATACCTGAATGGAAGTGGGATAAACTTGGCATGGATTTTATCACCGGATTACCCAGAACCAAGGCAGGATATGATTCAATATGGGTAGTTGTGGATCGTTTGACCAAAGTAGCTCACTTCATCCCCGTGAAAACAACTTATACAAGTGCCAAGTTGGCCAAGATATATATGTCCAGGATCGTATGTTTACATGGAGTTCCGAGGAGCATCGTATCAGATAGAGGAACGCAGTTTACTTCAAAGTTTTGGCATCAACTACACCAGACCTTGGGTACCAGATTGGAATTGATGCCGCTTTTCACCCACCTGCATCGGATGGACAGACCGAGAGAGTCAATCAGATTCTGGAAGACATGTTGAGAGCCTATGCTCTAGATTATGGATCTAGTTGGGATGACAATTTGTCGTACGCAGAGTTCTCATATAACAACAGCTACCAGGCCAGTTTGAAGATGGCATCGTTTGAAGCTCTGTATGGACGCAGATGTAGAACACCATTGTTGTGGGATGAGGTAGGAGACCGTCAGTTGTTTGGACCAGACTTGATCAAGGAATCAGAGGAGAAGGTTAAAGCGATCGAGATGGACTAAAGATTGCTCGATCCAGACGGAAGAGTTATGCATATTCAAAACGCAAGGAAGTAACCTATGAAATTGGAGATGAGCCTATCTGCGAGTATCACCCTTGAGGGGAGTGAAACGTTTTGGAGTTAAGGGAAAGTTAGCCCCAAGATTTATAGGACCGTATCGTGTTTTGGAATGGATGGGAGAAGTTGCCTACAAGCTGGAGTTACCTGAAGGATTGTCAGGAATGCACGATGTGTTCCACGTATCACAGCTGAAGAAGTGCCATGCGGAGATGGCCGACATACCGTTAAATGATACAAAGGCCCCTAGAGGCGTCTGATTGGACGGTTATTTGACTTATGAGGAAAAGCCAGTAAAGATTCTTGACTTTGACAGCCGAGTCACCCGCAGCAAGGTTATCAAGTTTTGCAAAGTTCAGTGGAGCCACCTGGGAACGAGAAGATGATATTCGCAAGGACCACCCGCACCTATTTTCTAGCCAACCCGAATCTCGAGGGCGAGATTCATCTTAAGGGGGGTAGGTTTGTAACATCCCAAATTTTCAATTTGGAATGTTATACGTAGGTCATCCATGCATATCATATTATATTGAATTTTGTTTGCAATCCTCGAAATCCAAAGCAACTCAAGGACCCTCGGAGAGAGTTGGAGATTTTCCGTTTTCATATTTGAATTTTATCAAATAATGAAGACGAGGATTTTGATTTTTAATTATTTTCTCCGGAAAATATTTCATTTTGAAATAATAAATGAGAGGAGATAATATGACTTCTCCAAAATAATTGAAATATCGGAGGAAAAATGTTAAAATCATTATTTGGATTTTATTTGATTTTAGTTGGAATTTTATTTGCCATAGAAAAATTTGCATGTTTTAAAAATTGCATTTTAGGAGCCAAGAAAAGTTCATCTTGTTCTAAATATTTTATTTAGACGGAGAAAACTTGTTTTGGTATTTTTAGATTTTTATTTATTTTTCTAGGATTTTTCCAAGTTTCGGCGGAACGTTCTTTTAAAAAAAGAGACCGCGCCCGACTGGGCCTAGGGCCCAGCCGAGCAGGCCGGCCCAGCCGCCCGCCGCCGCCGCCGCACTCGGACCGGAGTCCGAGTGGGACTCCGCCTCCCGCCGCCTTGCCCCCTCCTCCAAGCCGCCGCCTCCGCCCCCTTTAAATACGCCGCCCCCCCTCTAACCACCACCACCACCACCGGAGCCGAGCCGCCCGAGCGCCGAGCCCCTTGAGCCGCCCGTCGCCGAGACGCCGCCGCCGCCCGCACCCCGCCACCCTGCACCCGCCGAGCCCCGCCTCGCCGAGCCCCGCCGGAGCCGCCCGCCTCGACGGAGGTAGCCACCCGCCGCCCGGTTTTTTAGAAAAACCCTAGTTCGTTTTTTTTATAGATCGGTTTTATTTTTTTCCGGTTTATTTACTTAGCGGCGTTACATTGCTCGTTCGTTTTTTAACGAACGTGTTCATCGTTAGTTTCTGCTAACGAACGTTCGCTCGCTACGCCGTTCGTCATTTTTCTTTTTATCGGATTTATTCTGCGATTTTCCTGATCGCGATTTCTGATCCGATTTTCGTTCTAGTTTAACTTTTCGCTCGTTTATCGGAATCAGGCGATTCAAGCGCCTGGAGTTTCATCTCGAAACCCTCTTTCCAAATAGTCAACTCAAACAAGTTTTTGTCTCTGTAAAATTTGACCCTAGTTCAGATTAGTAAACGGATCTTATTTCTTTCGTCGTTTGAGTTTCGTTGCTCCGTTTGGTTTGATTCTTTTTGCAAACCGGAGTTCTTAATTTGAACTTTCTAGTCGGCCTCTTTCAGTTGAAGTTTCGTTTTGTGCATCTTTGCTTGTTGCTTATGTATGTATTGTTTGCTTGCGATAGAATTCCCGAGTCTGAAGCATGTTACTACGAGTCTCTAGGATTCACGGATCGTCGACAAGGCAAGTAACACTTTGATCATACTCTTTCCATACCCAGTTTTATGCATTAGCTTCAACCCTCAAACATTGCATGTTTAGGATGTCATTAATTTGTGGGTTGGGAAGTAGTTGATGAGGTAGGAACCTATTGCCCCGTTACATTCAAACCCTTGGGAGTTACTTCTACGTATTGCTTATCTTGCCATGCTATGCTCGTAGACGTGGTTTGGGTTTGAGTGAATCCATGACAGATGTGAGATTGTTAATTAATGGTTTACTTTAAGGTGGCAACTTTAATACACATCTGGGTGGAATGAGGCACTGGGAACCCAAAGGTTGTCTCTGTTTTTTTGGAAGTCCCGGTACCCGTGTGATCTTCCTATGGACCGCCACCAGGGCTCAAAGGGAACTGAGATTATTCAGGCTAGAAACTTCCGTGTGCAGCCACAAGCTATTATGGGCTCTAGCATAGTTGAGTAAGTTACGTGAAGCTCTTGAAGAGGTAGATCAGCAGGTAGTGAGTTTTATAGGTTTGGTATGGTCTACCCTGAGTAGAGAGTTAATGTTTCTGAAAGACTGTGTCTCGGTCATCCGTTTCTCAAACACCATGTAGTGCGAGAAATCAACGGAGGTGATCGAGTCTTGTGGGGAAAAGTGCACAAACCTCTGCAGAGTGTACAATCTAATCATGGTTAGCCGTGTCCACGGTCATGGACAATTCTGAGTATCTAGTACTTGAGTATTCACATGTATCTCATCACTCTTAACTAATTTTGCTAGGATGTTAATTACCTTAATTGGGATTGAGTTGGGGTTATACCTTCTCAATGATGTTTCAACCACCATGATAGTTAAATTAAAATTGATTCCTTTGTTGTAGGGAAAAATTGGCTTTTCGCAAAAGCTATAACCATAGAGCTTTCCACCAGCCAAATATGCATGTAGTGATAGCTTTATTCTGTTATTGTTCTATTGTGTTACAATGCCAGCATATTCCATGTGCTGACCCGTTCTCGGGCTGCAACGTGTTATGTTGCAGACTTTTCAAACGAGGAGTAAGGTTTGATAGGTCGTTGCCGTGCAACTCAGCTATGCCGTTGGAGTTGATGGACTCACTTTATCTTCCAAGCCTTCCGATGTTATCGTATTAGATGGCCTTAAGCCATATTATTGTAATGAGTTCTCTTTTGAGACATTCGATATAATAAGTGTGTGATTGCTACTCTGTTATAAATCCTTCGAGTACTGTGTGTGTCAGCATTACTGATCCAGGGATGACACTGAAACACAGAGACTTGACCATCTGAGGTCGGGTCGCTACAGAATTCCAGCTGCCGGCATTCTCCCTCTTCATGTAAACCTTGTAAAATAAGAGAGAATAGCCATAAGTATTGTGACATAACGTGAAATAACAGCCCATAATGCAATAAATATCGATATAAAAGCATGATGCAAAATGGACGATCAACTCCCCCAAGCTTAGACCTCGCTTGTCCTCAAGCGAAAAGCCGATAACAATAAATATGTCCTCATGTTTAGAGGTAGAGGCGTCGATAAAAATAAAATACGGACATGAAGGCATCATGATTATTCTCATAACAGCAACATATATTGATTTGTCATATGATTACTTATGTTCAAGTGATGATCTTTTCACAAAGCCAAAGTATGAATCAGAAACCTTATTGAGCATCAACAAATTATAACCTCAGTAATTGAAGCAATTGCAATTTATCATAACATCGGAAAGAGTCTATGCCAGAGCTTAAAAGCAAGTCCACATACTCAACTATAACTTAGTCCTTCATAACTGTTAACACTCACGCAATACTTGTGGTTACGGAGTTTTAGTCGGACACAGAGAAAGATAGGGGCTTGTAGTTTTGCCCCACAACCCTTTACCTCAAGGGTAATGTCAATGATAATAATTCATGCTCCCCTACATCCAATTAGATATATATATCATGTTCTTTCCAACATTCTGGGCTTGCCAAAGGATAAAATGAAAAAGGAAAGGTGAAGATCACCGTGACTCTTGCATAAGGTAGAGGATAATAATAAAAGATAGGCCCTTCGCAGAGGGAAGCAGAGGTTGCCATGCGCTTTTATGGTTTGATGCACAAAATCTTAATGCAAAAGAACATCACTTTATATTTCCCCTTGTATGTGAACCTTTATTATGCAGTCCGTCGCTTTTATTGCGTCCAAAACAAGTTCGTACAAAGCTTATTTCTCTGCACTAATAAGTCATGCATATTTAGAGAGCATTTTTTATTGCTTGCACCGATGACAACTTACTTGAAGGATCTTACTCAATCCATAGGTAGATATGGTGGACTCTCATGGCTAAACTGGTTTAAGGGTATTTGGAAGCACAAGTAGTATCTCTACTTCGTCTTTGAGTATTTGGCTAGCATGAGGGGAAAGGCAAGCTCAACATGTTAGGAGATCCATGACAATATACTTTATCTCAGATATAAGAAAACATAACTCATTACGTTGTCTTCCTTGTCCAACATCAACTCTTTAGCATGTCATATTTTAATGAGTGTTCCCAATCATAAAAGATGTCAATGATAATATATCTATATGTGAAACCTCTCTCTCCTTATTACTTCCTATTAATTGCAACGATGACTAAAATTATATTTGCCAGCTCCCAACAACTTTTAATCATCATATTCTTTCTATGTGAAGTCATTACTTTCAATAAGATCAATATGAACTCTTTGTTTCTTTTTATTATTTTTCTTCTAATCACTCAAGATCATGGCAAAGTAATCAAGCCCTTGACTCAACACTAATCTTTATTATATATAGCTCACGGACTCGATTGCATAGAGGGATCATAAATCAAAACTTCAAAACTAGATCATGCCACGAATTTATTCTACTATATCAAGATACTACTAATAGGATCGAACTAAGAAAAACGGTAAAGATAGGAGTTGTGATGGTGATACGATACCGGGGCACCTCCCCCAAGCTTGGCGGTTGCCAAGGGGAGTGCCCATACCCATGTGATTATGTCTCCTTCTTTGTTGTTGGCGGTGGAGGTGTTGTTGATGATGCAAGCTTGTCGTCCACCTTCCATGGCATAGGCTCACCCTCATAGAAGGATGATCGAGTCTCCGGAATCCTAAAATCTGCAACAGAAACAGCTCGAAACAAAAATAGAGGATATTTGCGTGATATGGGAGTCAAAACCTTCGGGAGAATATATAATGAATTTTTACCGACCGAAATACGTATCGTGCAAGAAAACGGAGTCCGGAGGGCACACGAGGTGCTCACGAGGTAGGGGGCGCGCCCAGGGGGTAGGCGCGCCCTCCACCCTCGTGGAGGCCTCGTGTCCTCCCCGGGCTGCTACTTATTTTTCTATTTTTCTAAATATTCCAAAACAGAGAAATATTGCCTTAGAATTTGTTTTGGAGTCGGTTTACTTACCGTACCACATACCTATTCCTTTTCGGAGTCTGAAACGTTCCGGAAAGTGTCCCTTATGTATTCCTCCGGGGTTACGGTTTCAATAACATTGGTTTCAACATTTATAGGATTACCTGAGATATAATGTTTGATTCTTTGACCGTTTACCACCTTCGGATTTGTGCCTTCGAAATTGTTGATTTTTATGGCACCGGAACGATAGACCTCCTCGATAACGTAGGGACCTTCCCATCTAGAGAGAAGTTTTCCTGCAAAAAATCTTAAAGAGAGTTTTATAGCAATACATAATCACCTACATTGAACTCACGCTTTTGTATCCTTTTGTCATGCCATCTTTTAACTTTTTCTTTAAATAGCTTGGCATTTTCATAGGCTTGGGTTCTCCATTCATCAAGTGAGCTAATATCAAATAACCTCTTCTCACCGGCAAGTTTGAAATCATAGTTGAGCTCTTTAATAGCCCAATAGGCCTTATGTTCTAGTTCGAGAGGTAAGTGACATGCTTTTCCATAAACCATTTTATACAGAGACATACCCATAGGATTCTTATATGCAGTTCTATAGGCCCATAATGCATCATCAAGTTTCTTGGACCAATTCTTTCTAGACCTATTAGCAGTCTTTTGCAAAATTAATTTAAGCTCTCTATTACTCAATTCTACTTGACCACTAGATCATGGGTGATAAGGAGATGCAATTCTATGATTAACGTCATATTTAGCAAGCATTTTACGGAAAGCACCATGAATAAAGTGTGAACCACCATAAGTCATTAAATATCTAGGGACTCCAAACCTAGGAAAAATAACTTCCTTAAGCATTTTAATATAAGTGTTATGATCAGCACTACTAGTTGGAATAGCTTCTACCCACTTAGTAACGTAATCAACAAAGAACTAAAATATGTGTATATCCATTGGAGGCAGGAAAAGGTCCCATATAATCAAAGCCCCAAACATCAAATGGTTCAATAACAAGTGAATAATTCATAGGCATTTCTTGACATCTACTAATATTACCAATTCTTTGACATTCATCACAAGACAAAACAAACTTACGGGCATCCTTGAAGAGAGTAGGCCAATAAAAACCAGATTGCAATACCTTATGTGCAGTTCTATCTCCAAAGATGGTGTCCTCCATAAGCTTCGGAGTGACACTTGCGTAGGATCTGTTCTGTTCATGCTCAGTACACAACGCCTAATAACACCATCTACTCCTTCTTTATAAAGATGTGGGTCATCCCAAAAGTAATGTCGCAAATCATAAAAGAACTTTTTCTTTTGTTGGTATGTGAAGCTAGGTGGTATAAATTTAGCAACAATATAATTAGCATAATCAGCATACCATGGAGTGCTACGAGAAGTGCTTACGACATTTAATTGTTCATCGGGAAAGCTATCATCAATAGGTAGTGGGTCATCAAGAACATTCTCTAACCTAGATAAGTTGTCCATAGCAGGGGATCTCAGCTCCTTTTCTATCAACAATATGCAAATCAAATTCTTGCAGCAAGAGAACCCATCTAATAAGTCTAGGTTTAGCATCTTTCTTTTCCATAAGATATTTAATAGCAGCATGATCGGTGTGAATAGTTACTTTAGAATCAACAATATAGGGTCTGAATTTATCACAAGCAAATACAACTGCTAAAAAAGTTCCTTTTCGGTAGTAGCATAATTTCTTTGAGCATTGTCTAGAGTCTTACTAGCATAATGGATAACATTTAATTTCTTATCAACTCTTTGCCCTAGAACAACACCTACAGCATAATCACTAGCATCACACATAATTTCAAAGGGTAAATTCCAATCAGGTGGCTGAACAATAGGTGCAGAGACTAATGCTTTCTTAAGTATTTCAAATGCTTCTACACAATCATCATCAAATACAAATGGTACAACTTTTGTAACAAATTAGTCAGAGGCCGAGAAATTTTTGAGAAGTACTTAATGAACCTCCTATAAAACCCGGCGTGACCAAGGAAACTTCTTATACCTTTGATGTCCTTGGGACATGGCATCTTTTCAATAGCATCAACCTTGGCTTTATCAACTTCAATACCTCTTTCGTAAACTTTGTGTCCCAAAACAATACCTTCATTAACCATAAAGTGGCACTTTTCCCAATTCAATACAAGATTAGTTTCTTCACATCTCTGCAAAACTTCGATCAAGATTGCTCAAGCAATCATCAAAAGAGGAACCATAGACGGAAAAGTCGTCCATGAAAACCTCACAAATCTTTTCACAAAAGTCAGAGAATATAGCCATCATGCATCTTTGAAAGGTAGCAGGTGCATTACATAAACCAAAAGGCATACGTCTATAAGCAAAAGTACCAAAAAGGCATGTAAAATTAGTCTTTGATTGATCTTTAGCCGACACAGGTATTTGAGAGAAACCAGAATAACCATCTAGAAAGCAATAATGTGTATGTTTGCATAATCTTTCTAGCATTTGATCAATAAAAGGTAAGGGGTAATGATCTTTCTTAGTAGCTTTATTTAATTTGCGGAAATCAATTACCATCCTATAACCTGTGATAATTCTTTCCGGAATCAATTCATCTTTATCATTAGGGACAATAGTAATACCTCCCTTCTTAGGGACACAATGGACAGGACTTACCCACTGACTATCAGCAACGGGATAAATTATACCTGCCTCCAGAAGCTTGAGTATTTCCTTTCTTACCACTTCTTTCATTTTAGGATTCAAACGACGTTGAGGATCACAAACTGGTTTGGCATCCGCTTCCAAATTTATTTTATGCTGACATAGAGTGGGACTAATGCCCTTAAGATCATCAAGAGTATATCGAATAGCGGCATGGTGGTTCTTCAGTGTTTTCAATAATCTTTCTTCTTCATGCTCTGAAAGGTTGGCACTAATAATAACAGGATATATTTTCTTTTCATCAAGATAAGCATACTTAAGATTATCAGGCAACGGTTTAAGCTCAAACACGGGATCACCCTTGGGTGGAGGAGGATCCCCTAGGATTTCAACAGGCAAATTGTGTTTCAGAATAGGTTCTTGTTTAAAGAATACTTCATCTATTTCCCTTCTTTCTTTCATAAACATATCATTTTCATGGTCTAGCAAATAGTGTTCCAAAGGATCACTGGGAGGTACGGCAATAGAAGCAAGACCAATAATTTCATCCTTACTAGGCAATTCTTCCTCACGATGTTGTTTACTAAATTTAGAGAAATTAAACTCATAAACCGTATCATCCAAGCCAACAGTAACAACATTCTTTTTGCAGTCTATCGTAGCACTAACAGTATTCAAGAAGGGTCTACCAAATATAATGGGACAAAATCTATCTTGCGGAGAAGTAAGAACAAGAAAATCAGCAGGATATTTAGTTTTCCCACACAAGACTTCAACATCTCTAACAATCCCAATTGGTGAAATAGTATCTCTATTGGCAAGTTTAATTGTGACATCAATACCTTCTAATTCAGCAGGTGCAATTTCATTCTTAATTTCTTCGTATAAAGTATGTGGTATAACACTAGCACTCGCACCCATATCACATAAGCCATGGTAACAATGATCTCCTATTTTAACAGAAATAACAGGCACGCCTACCACAGTTCTATGTTTATCTTTAGCACAGGGTTTAGCAATTCTAGCAGTTTCACCTTCGAACTGAATAACATGCCCATCAATATTATCAGACAAGAGATCTTTAACAATTGCAATATTGGGTTCTACTTTAACTTGCTCAGGAGGTACATAAGTTACGATATTGCTTTTACGAACAACAGTTCAAGCTTTAGCATGATCCTTTACTCTAACGAGGAAAGGTGGTTTCTCAACATAAGAGGTGGGAACAATAGGATCATTATCGTTGATAGTCTTTTCTTCAACTTTAATAGGTGCAGCTACTTTTACTTCTATGGGAGGATGATATTTAAACCACTTCTCCTTAGGGAGATCAACATAAGTAGCAAAAGATTCACAGAAAGAAGCTACTATCTCGTAGTCAAGTCCATATTTAGTGCTAAACTTACGGAAAATATCGGTATCCATAAAAGATTTAACACAATCAAACTTAGGTGTCATACTGACTCCTTACCTTCGTCGAGGTCCCAATCTTCAGAGTTGCATTTAATTCTATCCAATAAATTCCATCTGAATTCAATAGTCTTCATCATAAAAGAGCCAGCACAAGAAGTATCGAGCATGGTGCGATTGTTATCAGAAAGCCGAGCATAAAAATTCTGCATAATCACTTCTCTTGCGAGCTCATGATTAGGGCATGAATATAACATTGATTTAAGCCTCCCCCAAGCTTGAGCGATGCTTTCTCCTTCGCGAGGCCAAAAATTATATATATAATTGCGATCACGATGAACAAGATGCATAGGGTAATACTTTTGATGAAATTCCAATTTCACTCTTTTATAGTTCCATGATCTCGTATCATCACATAGCCTATACCATGTCAATGCGTCTCCCTCCAAAGATAAAGGGAAAGCCTTGTTTTAACAACATCATCGGGTATACCTGCAAGCTTAAATAGTCCACAAATATCATCCACATAGCATAGATGCTCGTCAGATGCTTTGTTCCATCTCCTGTAAAAGTATTAGCCAGCATTTTTCCATGATACCAAGGAAATTAAAAAGGAGTTTCATTTTCAATAGGTTCAGTGGGTTGAGGAGCAACTCTTTGCTCTACTGGATGGGGTGAAGATACCCCGAACAAGCCCCTCACAGAATTACTTTCCATAGTAACAAGTGACAGTAAAATTTCAGCACACTATATAAATTTTTCCTTACCAAATTCCACCTACCAAAGGCGCTACACTCCCGGCAGCGGCGCCTTAAAAGATTCTTGATGACCCACAAGTATAGGGGATCTATCGTAGTCCTTTCGATAAGTAAGAGTGTCGAACCCAACGAGGAGCGTATGAAATGATAAGCGGTTTTCAGCAAGGTATTCTCTGCAAATCTTGAAATAAGTGGTAACAGATAGTTTTGTGATAAGATAAATTGTAACGAGCAACAAGTAACAAAAGTAAATAAGGTGCATCAAGGTGGCTCAATCCTTTTTGTAGCAAAGGACAAGCCAGAACAAACTCTTATAATAGGAAAAGCGCTCCCGAGGACACATGGGAATATCGTCAAGCTAGTTTTCATCATGTTCATATGATTCGCGTTCGGTACTTTGATAATTTGATATGTGGGTGGACCGGTGCTTGGGTGCTGTTCTTACTTGAACAAACATCCCACTTATGATTAACCTCTATTGCAAGCATCCGCAACTACAACAAAAGTATTAAGGTAAACCTAACCATAGCATGAAACATATGGATCCAAATCAGCCCTTACGAAGCAACGCACAAACTAGGGTTCAAGCTTACATCACTCTAGCAACCCATCATCTACTTATTACTTCCTAATGCCTTCCTCTAGGCCCAAATAATGGTGAAGTGTTATGTAGTCGACGTTCACATAACACCACTAGAGGCTAGACAACATACATCTCATCAAAGTATCGAACGAATACCAAATTCACATGACTACTAATAGCAAGACTTCTCCCTTGTCCTCAGGAACAAACGTAACTACTCACAAAGCATATTCAAGTTCATAATCAGAGGGATAATAATATGCATAAAGGATCTGAACATATGATCTTCCACCAAATAAACCAACTAGCATCAACTACAAGGAGTAATCAACACTACTAGCAACCTACTAGCACCAATCCCGGACTTGGAGACAAGAATTGGATACAAGAGATGAACTAGGGTTTGGAGATGAGATGGTGCCGGTGAAGATGTTGATGGAGATTGCCCTCCTGATGAGAGGAGCGTTGGTGATGATGATGACGATGATTTCCCCCTCCCGGAGGGAAGTGTCCCCGGCAGAACAGCTCCGCTGGAGCCCTAGATTGGTTCCGCCAAGGTTCCGCCTCGTGGCGGCGGAGTCTCGTCCCGAAAGATTGCTTATGATTTTTTTCTCATCGAAAGACTTCATATAGGAGAAGATGGACGCCGAGAGCCACCGAGGGCCCACGAGTTAGGGGGCGCGCCAGGCGAGGCGCGCCCCACCCTCGTGAGCAGGTGTGGGCCCCGGCCTTCATCTTCGGCGACGATTTTTCTTTATTTATTTTAAGGTATTCCGTGGAGTTTCAGGAATTTTGGAGTTGCATGTAATAGGCCTTCAAAATTTGCTCCTTTTCCAAATTCTGCATTCCAAATTTACCGGCATTCTCCCTCTTCATGTAAACCTTGTAAAATAAGATAGAATAGCCATAAGTATTGTGACATAACGTGAAATAACAGCCCATAATGCGATAAATATCGATATAAAAGCATGATGCAAAATGGACGTATCAGAAACGCAAAATACCAAAAAAAAATTAGTTGTACCTACTGAACCAATGCTTGAAGAACCACTCAAAATCTATCACACTCCTGAAGCTTTTTAATTGGATCATCTTCGATCCCTTTGTGCTCGTGATGAGACCCCAACTATCTTAGTTGAGGGCAAATCTTTAGATGAGCATGCTTGTTATGTGCGACACCGCTTATCTCAAAAAGGGAAACTTTTACAGCATCAAATTAATAATATGCAATGTTATGCCTGGAATTTATGTGAAATATATGATTTTACTTGTTGTTCTGAAAACCCTAAGAAACACCTTCCCTACCAATGCGAGATTAGTGATAATGGAATCGTATCTTCGTATGCTAAGGGTGTTTATAATTACTATGATGTTCAACAAATTGAAGAATTTGTTGCTTTTAAGGATGCTTACGAAGTTGCTTCTTTGATTGAAAAGTATGGTGCTACTCTTTACAAATCTGAAAATTTTGTCATACTTAAATATTGCTATGATAATTATGCTTCTAATGCCTATGTTGAACCATATATTGAGGACTCCTCCGCTGTCCAAGAAGAGACTAATATTTTGCAGGAGTCTATGGAGGAAGAAATTGCTGAAACTGTGAGCTCATTGGATGAAAAAGATGATGAGGAGAGCGAAGAACAAAAGGAGGAAGAGCGGATTAGCTACCTGTGCCCACCTTCTACTGAGAGTAACCCTCCAACTCATACATTGTTTAATTTCCCTTCGTGTTTACCGAAGGATGATTGCTATGATGACTGTTATGATCCCGTTGATTCTCTTGAAATATCCCTTTTTGATGATGCTTGCTATGCTTGTGGCCAAGATGCCAATATGAATTATGCCTATGGAGATGAACTCGCTATAGTTCCTTATGTTAAACATGAAATTATTGCTATTGCACCCACGCATGATAGTCCTATTATCTTTTTGAATTCTCCCGACTACACTATATCGGAGAAGTTTGCACTTATTAAGGATTATATTGATGGGTTACCTTTTACTATTGTACATGATGATTTTGATAGATATAATATGCATGTGCTTGCTGCTCCTACTTGCAATTATTATGAGAGAGGAACTATATCTTCACCTCTCTATGTTTCCCATATGATAAAATTGCAAGAAACTGTTTATACTATGCATTGGCCTTTATTGGTTGTGCATGAATTGTTCTTTTATGACATTCCAATGCATAGGAAGAGAGTTAGACTTTGTTGTTACATGATACATGTTTCTTTGTGCTCACTACTAAATTACAAATCATCGCTAATTAAAATTGGCTTTGATATACCTTGGGATCCGGGTGGATCCATTACTTGAGCACTATATGCCTAGCTTAATGGATTTAAAGAACACGCTGCCAGGGAGACAAACCGGAAGTTTTAGAGAGTCATTTATTTCTATTGAGTGCTTTCATATAGTTTAAAAACAACAAAAATAAAGAGGGGAACCCAAAACTTTTTCAAAAAGAAAAGCGAAAGTGAGAAAGACAAGCATTGTTGAAGTGGGAGAGCTCCTTGAAGTTTGTTCATGCTCACGGAAACTTTGTGAATCTTGATTACAGAAAATCTTAAATAAAAATAATTATCCCCTTGTACAATTCCATTGTATTATAAAATAATGTGCCAAGGTTTGCCTTTAGGATGTTTACAATGCTTGTTGGTTTGTGCGGTGCAGGACAGAAACTTTGGCTGTAGTGCGCGAATTTTAATTTTTTACTGGAACGTCAAATAGTTCTGATTCTTTTTGCACTTTATTTCTATACAATTTTTTTTATTTTTACTAATTTTGGAAGAATTTTGCAAGTATCGTAAGTATGGTGAATGTTCATATTATTACAGACTGTTCTGTTTTAGACAGATTCTGTTTTTTGATGCATAGTTTGCTTGTTTTGATGAAACTATCAATTTATATCAGTGGATTAAGCCATGAAAAAGTTATATTACAGTAGACAAAATTCAAAAACAAAATATGAATTGATTTGCAACAGTACTTAGAGTAGTGATTTGCTTTATTATACTAACGGATCTTACCGAGTTTTCTGTTGAAGTTTTGTGTGGATGAAGTGTTCGATGATCGAGAAGGTTTCGATGTGAGAAGAAGGAAGATAGGCAAGAGCTCAAACTTGGGGATGCCCGAGGCACACCAAGTAAATATTCAAGGAGACTCAAGCGTCTAAGCTTGGGGATGCCCCGGAAGGCATCCCCTCTTTCTTCAACAAATATCGGTATGTTTTCGGATTCGTTTCGTTCATGCGATATGTGCAAATCTTGGAGTCTCTTTTGCATTTAGTTTTCATTTTTCTTTTATGCACCATGCTGGTATGAGGTAGTCCTTGGTTGATTTATAGAATGCTCTCTGCACTTCACTTATATCTTTTGAGTATGGCTTTATAGAATGCTTCATGTGCTTCACTTATATCATTTGAAGTTTGGATTGCCTGTTTCTCTTCACTTAGACAACCGCCATTTGTAAAATGCTCTTTTGCTTCACTTATATTTGTTAGAGCGTGGGCATATATTTGTAGAAAGAATTAAACTCTGTTTCTTCACTTATATCTATTTAGAGAGATGAAAGGAATTGGTCATTCACATGGTTAGTCATAAAATCCTACATAAAACTTGTAGATCACTGAACATGATATGTTTGATTCCTTGCAATAGTTTTGCGATATAAAGATGGTGATATTAGAGTCATGCTAGTGGGTGGTTGTGGATCGTAGAAATACTTGTGTTGAGTATTGTGATTCCCGTAGCATGCACGTATGGTGAACCGTTATGTAACGAAGTCGGAGCATGAGGTATTTATTGATTGTCTTCCTTATGAGTGACGGCTGGGGACGAGCGATGGTCTTTTCCTACCAATCTATCCCCCTAGGGGCATGCGTAGTAGTACTTTGCTTCGAGGTCTAATAAACTTTTGCAATAAGTATATGAGTTCTTTATGACTAATGTGAGTCCATGGATTATACGCACTCTCACCTTCCATCATTGCTAGCCTCTTTGGTACCGTGCATTGCCCTTTCTCACCTCGAGAGTTAGTGCAAACTTCGCCGGTGCATCCAAACCCCGTGATACGATACGCTCCGTCACACATAAGCCTCATTATATCTTCCTCAAAATAGCCACCATACCTACCTATCATGGCATTTCCATAGCCATTCCGAGATACATTGCCATGCAACTTCTGTCATCATCATATACATGACTTGAGCATCATTGTCATATTGCTTTGCATGATCGTAAGATAGCTAGCATGATGTTTTCATGGCTTGTTCATTTTTTTATGTCATTTCTATGCTAGATCATTGCACATCCCGGTACACCGCCGAAGGCATTCATATAGAGTCATATCTTTGTTCTAGTATCGAGTTGTAATATCGAGTTGTAAGTAAATAAAAGTGTGATGATCATCATTATTAGAGCATTTCCCCATCAAAAAAAAGAGGCCAAAGAAGCCTAAATAAAAAAAGGGGGCCAAAGAAGCCCGCAAAAAAAAAGAAAAAAAAAGAAAAAGGGGCAATGTTACTATCCTTTTACCACACTTGTGCTTCAGAGTAGCACCATGTTCTTCATATAGAGAGTCTCTTGAGTTATCACTTTCATATACTAGTGGGAATTTTCATTATAGAACTTGGCTTGTATATTCCAACGATGGGCTTCCTCAAATGCCCTAGGTATTCATGAGCAAGCAAGTTGGATGCACACTCACTTAGTTTCAGTTTGAGCTTTCATATACTTATAGCTCTAGTGCATCCGTTGCATGGCAATCCCTACTCCTCACATTGACACCAATTGATGGGCATCTCCATAGCCCATTGATTAGCCGCGTCGATGTGAGACTTTCTTCCTTTTTGTCTTCTCCACATAACCCCCATCATCATATTCTATTCCACCTATAGTGTTGTGTCCATGGCTTGCGCTCATGTATTGTGCGAGGGTTGAAAATGTTGAACGCGTTAAAAAGTATGAACCAATTGCTCGGCTTGTCATCGGGGTTGTGCATGATGTGAATATTTTGTGTGGTGAAGATGGAGCATAGCCAGACTATATGATTTTGTAGGGATAACTTTCTTTGGCCTTGTTATTTTGAAAAGACATGATTGCTTTATTAGTAGGCTTGAAGTATTATTGTTTTTATGTCAAATGATAGACTATTGCTTTGAATCACTCGTGTCTTAATATTCATGCCATGATTAGACATATGATCAAGATTATGCTAGGTAGCATTCCACATCAAAAAATATCTTTTTTATCATTTATCTACTCGAGGACGAGCAGGAATTAAGCTTGGGGATGCTGATACGTCTCCGTCAGATCTATAATTTTTATTGTTCCATGCCAATATTATTCAACTTTCATATACTTTTTGGCAACTTTTATACTATTTTGGGACTAACATATTGATCCAAAGGCTCAGTGCAGTTCATGTCTGTTGCATGTTTTTGGTTTCGCAGATATCCATATCAAACGGAGTCCAAACGGGATAAAAACGGACGGAGATTTTTTTTGGAATATTTGGAAAGTCTGGAAGAAAGATCATCGCGAAACGGTGTCCGAGGTGGGCATGAGGTAGGGCGCCTACCCCCCCAGGCGCCTGACCCTCGTGGGCCACCCGTAAGGCGGTTGATGCCCTTCTTCGGCCGCAAAAAAGCTAAATTTTGGTAAAAAAAATCACGGCAAAGGTTTCAATCCAATCGGAGCTACGGATCTCCATATATACCCGAAACGGTGAAAGGGCAGCAGACGAGAACCCAGAAACAGAGAGAGACAGAGAGACAGATCCAATCTCGGAGGGGCTCTCGCCCCTCCCACGCCATGGAGACCATGGACCAAAGGGAACCCTTCTCCCATCTAGGGAGAAGGTCAAGGAAGAAGAAGGAGGAGGGGGCTCTCTCCCCCTCGCTTCCGGTGGTGCCGGAACGCCACCGGGGGCCATCATCATCACCGCGATCTTCACCAACACCTCCGCCATCTTCACCAACATCTCCATCACCTTTCCCCCTCTATCTATAGCGGCCCACTCTACCGCAACCCGCTGTACCCTCTACTTGAACATGGTGCTTTATGCTTCATATTATTATCCAATGATGTGTTGCCATCCTATGATGTCTGAGTAGATTTTCGTTGTCCTATCGGTGGTTGATGAATTGATATGATTGATTTAATTTGCTTGTGGTTATGTTGCTGTCCTTTGTTGCCCATCATATGAGAGCGCGCGTGGATCACACCATAGGGTTAGTTGTATGTTGATAGGACTATGTATTGGAGGACAAGAGTGACAGAAGCTTCAACCTAGCATAGAAATTGATGCATACGGGATTGAAGGGGGGCCAATATATCGTAATGTTGGGTTTTACCTTAATGAACGTTAGTAGTTGCGGATGCTTGCTAATAGTTCCAATCATAAGTTGATAGAATTCCAAGTCAGGGATGACATGCTAGCAGTGTCCTCTCCCACATAAAACTTGCTATCGGTCTAGTAAAGTAGTCAATTACTTAAGGGACAATTTCGCAACTCCTACCACCACTTTTCCACACTCGCTATATTTACTTTATTGCTTCCCTACTTATAACAGCCCCTAGTTTTTATTATCGTGCTCTTTATTATCTTGCAAACCTATCCAAAAATACCTACAAAGTACTTCTAGTTTCATACTTGTTCTAGGTAAAGCGAACGTCAAGCGTGCGTAGAGTTGTATCGGTGGTCGATAGAACTTGATGGAATATTTGTTCTACCTTTAGCTCCTCGTTGGGTTCGACACTCTTACTTATCGAAATAGGCTACAATTGATCCCATTAAACATCCAAAACAGAATATATAATAGCATGGAACAATCAAAAATTATAGATATGTTGGAGACGTATCAGTCGTCGTTAGCGAAGTCGTCGCTGCCAGTAGTCGCACGAGCGCGCTCCCCAAAAACCTGACCGCCCCTCTCCCGTACAGGATCACAAGAGGTAGGGTTCTGAAGGCCTATTGTCCCTTCTCGCAGTGCACGCTGGAAGGAGGGATGGAGAAGACTTGCATGACAGCGCAACGATCTGGAACGGTGCGAAACCATAAGATGAGGCGGCGGCTAGGGTAGACGTCTACCTGACTATATAATGCAGGTCGGGTAGGCCGTGGGAGTAAACCCCATGTCCAAGTCGCGATCCAAAAGAATCAGAAACGAATCGGTAATTAACGCGTCTATTAACCGAGCAGCAAAAATATAGACAACATGCATAGCTTTGTCCTCGGCTAGGCTCATTCCCGAAACCCGACCCGACCCGACGCTGCGCGTCGTGACAAGGTGTGGCGAGGTGAGCCAGGAGGAGGAGCGCGTGTAGGTACCCTCTTCTCATGCCCATACAAGTGGTAGAAGAGCTCACCTTATAAAGAGGTGCAGCTCCCACTCAACTTCCGGGGTGGGACTAAACTTTAGTCCCACTCACACCACTCACAACCGTGTATGAATGGGACATGAGAATTTCAGAGTTTTAGTTCAGCTTTGGTCCAAAGGCCTACTAAAAATTCCAGCAATTACCCATAAAGTCTCATTGGCACATCTCATCATTTAGTCCCAAAAGATTGTTTATGTACCGGTGCTTAGTGGGACTGTGAAGTTGAACTTCCACTTACAGTTTTATGCTACACTAGATCACAACTTGAATAGTGGACTATGCCTTGAACTACAAGTTTTCTGCGAGACTGGTTTCACACAAATTCTTGACCAATACTGGGTTGTCACAAGACTTCCCCACGGGTGGAGCGTATACGTCATACTCCAGGGACTTTCATGAATTTACTAGAGAACACCCAATTCTCACATACTGCGATGTTAACAGTCAAATTCATATAGGTGTGTTCCTCAGGAGATGCTCTGTAGGACATCATCTCTGCTTATTCAAATAAGCCACTCAGAACACATTAAGATAACTATCAACCTGCCATGCAGATGAGGAGAGTATTGCATCTTCACAAACTAGGATAATTAATATAGGGATACTCTCCTCCCAGCTGACCAACAGCCTGTCTTCCACTTCTACTTCACGGGATATCCGATCACATAGAGTGGGCTACCACTGTGGACAACTCATATGGTGGGTCTCAAACCCATTTCCATCGATGCATTATCTATCACATTGTGTGATAAACCATTTGTGAAGGGATCTGCCAAGTTTTTCGACGTTTGGATATAATCCAAGGTAATAAGTCTGGAGTTCTTCAACTTTCTGACAGATTTTAATCTCCTCTTCACATGCCTTGAAGACTTCATATTATCCTTAGAAATGTTTATCTTGATGATCATAGTGTGATTATCACAGTTCAACGGGATTGGGGGTATTGGTTTTTCAACCATGGGTAAGTCCATCAAGAGCTGACTAATCCACTCTGCTTCAACAGTGGTTGTGTCTAATGCTGAGAGTTCTGCTTCCATATTTGACCTCGTTAAGATGGTCTGCTTGCAAGACTTCCAAGAAACATCGTCACCACCAAATGTAAAAACATAATCACTTGTGGCCTTAATCTCATCGACATCAAATATCCAGTTTGAGTCATTATAACCCTCCAGTACCCTCGGATACTCGGTGTACTGAATCCCATAGCTCGCAGTGCCTTTCAAATAGCGCCGAACTCTTTCAAGCGCATGCCAATGATCAACTACCGGTTTTGACACAAACTAGCTCAGTTTGCTCACAGCAAACGAGATGTCAAGCCTCGTGGCACTTGCCAGATACGTAAGTGAGCCAATAATCTGATAATATCTCAGTTGATCTCTAGCAATCCATCAATTCTTTTGAAGCAACACACTAGCATCATATGGAGTTGGAGAAGGCTTGTAGTCGTTGTACCCAAAACGACTCAAGACTTTTTCCATATAGTAAGATTGAAGCAGTGTAATCCCACAATTCTCATCTCTCAATAGCTTGATGTTTAAGATAACATTAGCTACTCCTAGATCCTTCATCTCAAAACAACGAGATAAGAAATCCATAACCTCCTTGATTAAATCAAGTTTGGTTCCAAAGATCAGTATGTCATCGACATACAGAAAAAGAATAACTCCTTCGCCCCCACCATGGTGATAATACACACACTTGTCACCTTCGTTTACAACAAATCCTGCAGTAGTTAACGTTCTTTCGAACTTCTCATGCCACTCCTTGGGAGCTTTCTTAAGTCCATATAAAGACTTCAATAAATTGCACACCTTTCCTTCCTGACCCGATACTACAAAACCATCTGGCTGATCCATGTAAATTTCCTCGTTCAACTCTCCGTTGAGGAAAGTCATCTCAACGTCCATTTGATGAGCGAGAAGATCGTGTGAGGCAGCCAGTGATAGTAGCACCTGAATAGTGACTAGTCTAGCCACATGTGAGTAAGTATCAAAGTAGTCTTCACCTTCTTTGTGGGTATAACCCTTGGCCACAAGCCATGCATTGTACTTTCAATCGTACCATCAGGTCTAAGCTTTTTCTTGAAGACCCACTCATATCCTACAGGTTTACACTCATAAGGACGGTCAATGATTTCTCAGGTTCCATTAGCAAAGATGGAATACATCTCGCTGTGGACAACTTCCTTCTAGTAGTCAGCATCACAAGATGCATATGCTTTTGAAATAGTCCTGGGTGTGTCATCCATGAGGTACACAATGAAATCATCACCAAAGGACTTTGCAGTCCTTTGTCTCTTACTCCTTACAGGAGTTTTATTGTCATCCTCCATAGGATTCTCAACGTGTTCCACTGCAATGGTGGGTTCAGGAATTACAGCAAATTCCTGATTTGATGAATTCGACATATCCTCCATAGGAAATATGTCCTCAAAGAAAGTCGCATCATTCGACTCCATAATTTTACCAACATGCATGTCGGATACCTCAGATTTTATTATCAAAAATCTATAGCCAATCCTGTGAAAAACATTGCCGAGAAGAACACAATCCACAGTTTTTGGTCCAAGCTTGCGCTTCTTGGGAATTGGTATATTGACTTTCGCCAAACAACCCCAAGTATGTAGGTAGCAGAGTTTCAATCTTTTCCTTTCCCATTCCTCAAATGGAGTCATGGTCTTATGCTTTGTGGGAACCCGGATTAGGACATGACGTGCGGTCATTAGCGCCTCCCCCCACCATGCCTTGGAGAGACCCGATGTGTCTAACATGACATTAACCAAATCATTTAGAGTTTGGTTCTTTCTTTCAGCCACCCCATTTGACTGCAGTGAGTAGGGAGGCGTCCTCTCATGGATTATACCATGTTCTGCACAAAAAAATAAAAATCATTGGAAACATACTCTCCACCACGATCAGACCTAAGTCGTTTAATTTTTTATCAAGTTGGTTCTCTGCTTCAGCTTTATAGGTTTTGAAGAAATTTAAAGCCTCATCTTTTGATTTCAGAATATACACATAACAATATCTAGTGGAGTCATCAATCAACTTCATGAAGTATTTCTTTCCACCTTTTGTCAACACGCCATTCATCTCACAAAGATCAGAATGTATAAGATCTAGTGGTGCCAAGTCTCTTGCCTCTGCAGTCTTATGGGACTTGCGAGGTTGCTTAGCTTACACACACACTTGGCACTTGGAACCCTTGACAGTAGTGAATTTTGGAATTAAACTCATATTGGGTAGCCGCGTCAAGCAACCAAAGTTAATATGACAAAGTCGTGAATGCCAAATATTAGACTCATTATCGTGGCAAACATTATTAATAACTTTAGTGCAAATATGTGACAAAGACAAGCAGAACAAGCCTCCGCACTCATAGCCTTTTCCAACAAATTGTCCATACTTAGAAATTACAACTTTATTGGACTCGAAAACCAACTTAAAACCACCTCGACATAAATAGGAACCGCTAACGAGATCTTTATTGATGGAGGGCACATGATGAACGCTCTTCAGGCGCACGATCTTCTCCGAAGTAAACTTCAGATCGACCGTACCGACACCTCAAACAATGGCTTGTGACTCGTTCCTTCCCCATCAGCACGAGAGAAGTCCCTGTGACCTGGAAAGAAGAAAACATGGAGGCAACAGCACAAACATGTACATTGGCACATGTGTCAATTAACCAATCAGGAGATTGACATACTGAAAGGATGATAGGAAAAATATTGTACCCAGATTCCTTAATATCAGTATCATTGATGACAACATTAGCGGACTTTCCGCTCTTCTCAATTTTGCGCTCCTCAAAGCGGTTAGGACATCTCGGAGCCCATTCATTAGGATCACCACAGACATGACATAGTCCCTTCCCCTTCTTATGAGAATTCTTTTTGAAGTTGGTAGAATGTGACGGCTTGTTCTTTGCATCAAACTTGCCTTTTCCCTGAGATTTGTTCTTGTTATTTTTGAACTTATTGCGCTGGCTTCTGTACCACGTGGGCACTAGAAGATCCCTCGGAAACTCGAGCATGTGTGTCTTTTGCTCTCGTCTTCTCCTCAACATCAAGAGTACCAATGAGATCGAAAACGGTAAACTCTTGTCTCTCGTGTTTCAGAGAAGTAGAAAAATTGTTCCACTAAGGTGGAAGCTTGGCAATGTTGCATCCGGCAACACACACTTGAAGTACTCAAGTTCCTTTGCGAGTGACTGTATCTCATGAGCTTGCTCAACAAGAGAGCGCTCATCAGCCATCTTGTAGTCTTAGAATTCCTCCATGATGTACAACTCGTTGTCGGTGTCCAAGGCCCCAAAATTGGCCTCGAGCGCAGCCCACATGTCCTTGCCATTGTCAAACAACATATACAAATCCATAATGGAATCGTAAAGAACACTCAGAAGGCCGCCCTTAAAGAGGGTATCGATCTTCTCGAAAGCTTCCTGTTGTGCAAGATTAAGATCGCCCTCAGGCTTGCCCTTGGTGACACAATAGCAGTACATGGTCTGGAACCAGTAAACTGCTCTCGTGCGCCACCTCTTATATTCCACCCCTTAAAGGCAGGCGGCTTCAGATGTGCAGCAAAACCACTCAGAGTAAACTGCCTAAGATCATGTTTTTGGATTGTTGAATATATGAGCAAATTACTACGAGATTTAATCCGAATAAACAGAAAATAAATCATGACGGCGATAACAGAGATTGAACTAATCATGTGGACTAGCATAGTAGGTGAACAAATCGAATCTAGGGCAAAGACTAGAAACATGAATTCTACCACGGTCTCGAACAAGAAGGACGAAATCACATACGGTGCAAAGGGAGCAGAACTGTTGGCGTTGTCGCTCGAGGTCGGAGATGAAGTCATCGCCGCCAGCAGTCGCGCGAGCGCGCTCCCCGAAAATCTAATCGCCCCTCTCCCGTACAGGATCACGAGGGGCGGGGTTCTGGAGGCCTATTGTCCGTCCTCGCGGTGCACACAACAAAAATATAGACAACATGCATAACTTTGTCCTTAGCTCGGCTCATTCCCGAAACCCGAGCAGACGCGGTGCAACGTGTGGTGACGAGGCGAGGCCGAGGAGCGCGTGTGTAGGTCTCCTCTTCATGCTCATACAAGTGGTAGAAGAGTTTGCCTTATAAAGAGGTGCAGCTCCCGGTCAACTTCTGGAGTGGGACTAAACTTTAGTCTCACTCACACCACTCACATCCATGCATGAATGGGCTATGAGAACTTCTGATTTTTAGTTGGGCTTTGGGCCAAAGACCTACTAACAAATTCCAGCACTTTCATCTCTCCTCCAAACAGTGCCAACCCGATACAAAGAGATTAGGGAAGCAGAACACTGCTTAGAGAAATTAGTGTCGATGATGTGACTGACGGCGATGAGGCCCTGCACGTCGGGTGGTAGAAGACGACCATGTAGTTGGTGTAGATGGAAACACACGACGCCATGTGACACGTGGTGAGGCGCTGATATGTTATGATGGAGCGGTTCAAGCTGGTCACAATGGGCAGGAACTTAAGAGTAACATCACACACTTCAATATAAGTTTGCTTATGTGGCACATATTTAATGAAGAGAGAGGTGCTTGTGGTAACTAGCTAAGTTACCTAAGTTACCGAAACATCACACACTCTAAGAAATAATGAGTCTATATCCTAATAAATGCATCGCTGCATGACACTATTCTCATGTTCCTACCCACTATGGAGGTAGTAACATAGTCTAGGAAACTGTGTAGATTACTAGCTTATGTTCCTGCCCATTGTGACCAGCCTCAAGGACCCCCCAAAAAAAGCACCCTCGGTTGGTCATAGGGTTTTTTTGTTGAAAACCGGGAGCATTATTAATTTAAAACAGGATTACAATCAGCAGCTAAAAGAACCGCTACGTCACTTGAGACATCCTGAAACCAAACATTGGTTAGATGTTCCCTGCTTGCAAATTTAGCTAAGAAATCTGCAATTCCATTTTGAGTACGACTAATTTTAACTAGCTTAAGTTCCCGATCTCCCATAACTAGGTCCTTTACTCCCTCCACAAAGTGGCCGAGATACGACCGATCAAGCATCTTATTTGCCAGCATCAATACAACTTTGGCACTATCAATTTGAACAATCATTAGCAAGGGCGTGTGCTGAGTAGCTACCTGTATGCCTTCCTTGATTTCCATTAACCCAGCCTCAAAAACATCACCACAACTATGCAGGGCTCCTCCTCCACCTCCTCCTCCTCCTCCAAGAAAGAAAGTTAGGGTTTGTGCCTCTCGCCGGCGCCGGCGCAGGTCCGCCTCGTCTCCGATGGCCCTAGGGCCATGGAGGCGCGGTGGATCCTGGCAAGGGCCGGCTGGAGGGCTCCGCTTTTAGTCGTTTTTTTCAATCTTGTTAGGTTTGTGTCCTACTCAGAAGGCGAGACGGCGGCGGCTCCTCAAGATGGAATAAAGGTCTCCCGCCTAGCCCCGTTCCGTGGTGCGTCTAGCATTGTTGGTGGGCGTGTGGAGGTGTGTCTCCGGCAGATCTATCTTTGGTGGATTTGCTCGGATCTCGTCGTTGTTCGTCTACGTTCGTGTGTCTTCGGTTTGGATCCTTCCGATCTACGTTATTTTTTATCGGCGACGGTTGCTATTCTGGGGTGCTGGTCCTATGGGGCCTTAGCACGACGACTTCCCGGCTTCTACTACAACAAATTGTGCCCGGCTCCGGAGATGGAGGCGATAATGACGGCGCGCCTTCGGCTCGCTTCGGTGCTTGTAGTCGTCGCTAGGTGGTCTACGAATCTGGATGTAATTTTTATTTCTGGTATTCGTTGTACTGCCATGATTGAAGATGAATAGACTAAAAGTTTTTCCGCAAAAGAAAACATCACCACAACTAGGTATGTATCGGCAGGAACAAACAATCAGTTGCCTCGTATATCCCTGACAACGACTCCCACCCCGCCATCTTTGCTTGTAACGTCAAACGAACCATCCACTGATACAGCTACCCAAACGAATCACGCTCGGTCGGTCATAGGTTATGACTTCATGTCAAGACCTTGTGTGTTGATCTTTAGTTTGTCAAAGATACTACTCCCTTCATTCCTAAATGTAAGTCTTTGTAGATATTTTGAACCACATACAGATGTATATAGATGCATTTTAGAGTGTAGATTCACTCATTTTGTTCCGTATGTAGTCCATAATGAAATCTCTACAAAGACTTATATTTAGAAATGGAGGGAGTAGTATCTTCTTTTGAGATGGTTTTAAGACTGTGTGTTAGAAGAGAGAGAGGGATTTGATGGAATAGTTGTTGTATTGCTTGAGCCTCGTGGGTATATATATATGAGTACAATGACCAACTTGGAATACAAGACAAGGCAGGACAAATCCTAGTCTATCTTATGTTTCCTAACAAATCAATATACTCAACATCCCCCCGCAGTCACAACGGTAGCGATGCAGACGATGAGACTGGAGAAGAATCTGAAGGCAAGCCGATGGACACCCCCCACACAATCGTAACGGTCGACGCATCGCGGAAGTCGTAGCTAGAGTGGAAACCAACGAGGTTGCTCAAGCAAGGAGGTAGCCCTTTGTGTCGTTGTCGAGGTAGCCGAGAGCGTGGGTGGTGCAGCCGTGGTCGAGGTATCCCGATGAAGAATGTCGTGGTCGATGTCGAGTCAGAGTGACCGGTGTCGAGGAAGTCACCGTGGAGCCGCGGGCGTAAGGGGGCGCCGAGTTAGCATCGACGCGGTGGTGTCGAAGTAGTGGTCCGCCGGGAAAAAGATGTTGTTGACGATACGCCTTGGCGGGTTTGCCAAGCTCGAGGACACATCGTAGACGAAGGCACACACCGGTGTTGCCAGCACCGGGCATGCGTAGATGGACGAAGACGAAGTTGACGAAGTGCCGACCAGGCTTGCCAGGCCCGGGAACACGTCGTGGATGAAGGCACACATCGGTGTTGCCAGCACCGGGCATGCGTAGACGAGGGTCCTGCACGAGCTGTATGCCATGTCGGAGAAGTGGAGGGGCCAGCAGAGAAGAACTCGACGACAATTGCGGCTTCCATCGGTGCGGGGCCGATGTCACGAACGGTGGTCGGAGTAGATGAAGTGGTCGGGTAGCTGATGGCGATGCTGGCGATGGCTGGTGCTTGGACAAAGACGAAGGGTGTGGATGGGCGGCGGCGGCGGCCAAAGAAGAGCGGCGACGGCGGCCTGACGGCGGAGGCAGCGGTTAGGTTAGGAGTGCGGCGGCGGTGCTCGAAGTAGGCGAAGAACCCTGACGGCGTGACGAAGACCGGAGCGGACGATGGCATTCCATGCCAAGGGAGACGCATACCACGGGAGGTTGACGCGCGATGACGGCGAAGTAGACTGTGGGCCGCGGCGCTACGGCCCGAAGGGGCGACGCAGCGGCGGCGGGCAGGTCAGGGCGACGGCAGAAGACCTCGGGGCGGTTGTAGGGACCGCGGGCCGTGGCGCTACGGCCCGAAGGGGCAGCGGAGCGCGGGTCGGTGCAACCGCTGGGCGGCCTCGGACGGCGGCGTGGACCGCGTGCCACGCTCGCTACGGCCCGACGAGGCGACGTAGCGTCGGCGCGAGGGTCGGTACAGCCACGGGGACGGCCTGGAGCGGGAGGCCCCGGGGTGGCGGTGGACCACGGGCCGCAGCACTACGGCTTGAAGGGGCGACGCAGCGGTGACGCGGGTCGGTGCAGCCGGGAGAAGAACCATCGAGCGGTGGCGCTGTGGTCCGATGGGCAGTGGCAGAGCCAGCACCCGGCGAGCCGGGGCGGCTGCCCGGGCTCCCATGCTCCATGTGCATGGAGCTATAGTATAAAATAATGGTTTGATTAACAGTTTGTCTGGGCAAAAGCTAATTAAACTGGCAGTAGTTAGAACTTGCCCGGGCTCTAAGCTTGAGCTGGCTCCGCCACTACCGATGGGACGACGTAGCGGCAGCCCGTTGCTCGATCGGTGAAGGGTATGATGTACTCGAAGACGATCTTCATGGAACCTGCGAACCGACGGTAAACGGCTAATCAGACCAGAGACGCGGCGGACGAGATCAACAGTCACGGGCCGGACGTGGCACAAGCGTCACGCAGTGCGCAGGAAAACTGCACCGAACGTCATGCATGCATGCAAGCATAGCACTCCATGAGATGCAACAACGTGCGAACAGCCAGACACGCACGAGATGCTCGAGTGCCCTGGGCCACGTGAGTGCGCCGATGGATCAAACCACGCCACCAAGTAATCCATGCCCCGCGGCGCGGATCGACGGGCCTGCGGACGGTGCGAGCGGCAGCCGCACGCCCGCACCTGATGCAACACCCAACGTGAAGACTCGGACGTGTTGATGCGGTCAATTTTTGTGGCTGATGAAGATGTCGATGGAGCAGACACACGTTGTAGACGACGAACGGCGGCGGGCGACGCAAGCCGATCTGAGATTGAAAAATCAAAAAAAAAACGTCGATCAAGATGACCAACGAGAGAGAGAAAAACTCCGATCAATGGACCAGGAAAATACTCTCTAGGGCAACCGATCAACACGACAGGCGGACGAACCCTAGGTACGGGCGGCGCGGCCCCCGCCGGCGGTCATGGAAGCCGACCGCTCCGGGGGCGGCGCGTGGGTGCGGAAGCGGTGGCGGCTAGGTTTAGGATCGATTAGGCTAATACTATGTTAGAAGGAAGAGAGGGATTTGATGAAATAGTTGTTGTATTGCTTGAGCCTCGTGGGCATATATATAAAAATACAATAACCAACTTAAAATACAAGACAAGACAGAACAATTTATCTTATGTTTCCTAACGAATCAATATACTTAACACTGTGGATGACCGATTAATGAACAACAGCCGAGAATTTGTGAGGGGCCATTAGGTGAACGAAACGTGGCAAGACTAACTGCTTGGACGGTTTACCTGGCCATTACGAGTTGGTTGGTACACCCTTCCAAATTGCTAGTAAAAGGTAGTACTCTTTTCGTAAACTAATATAAAAGCGTTTAGAACACTAAAATAATGATTTAAATATTTTTATATTAGTTTACAGAGGGAGTAGCTTTGAGCTACCATCATGCGCACAACTAGTGGAAGTTAAATGTGGGCCAAGCAAAATTGATGGCAACTAAGTTTGCCAGTCAAACGAAATGTGGAAGTATAGAAAAACAGTTTGTCTAATTCATATCTAGATATTTTTTAAGGATGTCACATCTAAACTTCCATAAATAATATATCAATAAAGAATAAAAAAGGGTCTATCTAGGACACATCTAGATGTGACATAGTTTCTCACATCTAAGCTGATATTCACTCTATTTATGGTTTATTTTTTTATCTTAATTTTTTATTTTTTATTGTTGCATTATATATTTATGGGAGCTTAGATATGGCATCCTTAAAAAACATCTAGATATGAATTAAACAAACTAAATAAAAAAGCTGAAACAAAAAAATAAACTACAAATATGATGAACATCAGGTTAGATATGACATAATTATATCACATCTAGATATGTCCTAAACAGACAGACAATAGAGAAAACGGCCTCCACTATCCTTGCATTGTGCCTGGCTTGTCCCCTCAAAAACAAATGCGCCGGTAGATTTCTTCGACGCACGCCATCCATCAGGAAAGAATCCGACGTATATGGCATCCACATTCAGATTCTCCCAAGTCACAGGCCATCGAAGCACGAACCAACGTTTTCTTCCATAAATCACGATCACGAGCGTAACTTACGGCTAGTTCCAACTACCCCATACATCATGCGTGGAACTGCCTAGTGCCAGGGAAGTATCAAACCTGTCATCTATAGTATGCATCGCGCTAGCCACCAGCACCATACACCATTGTTGTCCAACAGAAGCACATAAATTCTTTTGAATCTTTATTATAGTTATTATATATGTATAAAAATACATATTTTTCTGTTTTTTTTTCTTTGTTTACTTTAGGGCATCTCTAACGCCGACTCTAAAACCGCCCGCAACCGTCCGGACGTATTTTGTCATCCAACAAGGACATGTATCGGTCCGCAGACTGGTCCAGACGTGTTTTGCCCCGCAAACCCGAGACAAACTGGGGGGGGGGGGGGGTGTGTGTTGCAGGCGTCCGCACCGCTGCACGCCCGCGTCTGACTAACCTAGCCCACCACAAAACCCTTTCCCGACTCTCACGCGATTTTTATCCGATGCACGCCCCGCTTCTCACGCCGTATTCATGCCGATAGAAAAACCATGCATCAGCCGACATTGATGTCCAGGACAGGTAGCCACTGGACAAGGTTGTCGCGGCACTCCAGCGCCCTTGCACCGCTGGAGGGACGACGACGACACGGATGACGACAGCGGTGCAACAGGGCAGGGCGGCCACGCCTACGAGGTGGTCGTCCGGTATTGGGTTTAGGTTTTCGTTTTTAAGTATTTAGCCAAAAGGTCGAAATACCGACTTTTTAATGTAGATATGTCTGAACTTGAATGAAATTGGTCGAGTTTGTTTAAATTTCATCCAGTTTGTTTAAACCTTGTTTGAAATGTTTGCGGGTAGTGTTGCATGACCGGCTCCCGCATCCGTGTCCGTGGACTGCCCCCCTGTCCACGGACGGGTGCGGTGTCCGGTCTGCAGGTGAGCGTTGAAGATGCCATTAGTGCATTATTTTGTTGGTGTTCCCATGAACGATCTATTTTAGTCGTATGACTGAATGACTCGCCCAATGTTTGATGGGAATCGCACATCCCACTCCGCTTTCTCAGAAAAAATTACTGAAAACATTCGGTAACTTCTTGGGGTGGAGTTGTTGAAATATATATACACCGGTAACTTGTGCAAATGGCATGATAATTTACGCACATTAAACCTGATAATTTACAAATGAACACTATAATACATGGTGAGCTTTTTCAAATACATATTTTGTATGCTTTTAGTACTTACTAACGATTTTTCAAGCACACATTGAATATATTTTGGAACTTTTTATGAAACATTTTAAAATATGCGTACATTTTTTTGCAGGTAAAAACTTGTCACTAACACTTGTTTTGAATGGTACAAAACAATGTTTCATACAACGCATAAACATTTTTCAAAAGTTGTCATAAACATTTTTTAAATGCGTGAACATCTATTAAATGTCATGAATTATTTTAATAAGTGGAATAATAAAATATTACAATGCCTTTTTACTTTTTCAATGTGTGGTTAACATTTAAGTAAACTAATTTTGAAATATATTATATATTTTATAATGTTCTCAAAATGCAAAGAAAAGAAAAAAAATGTGAAATAAAATAAAATTGGTTGAACTTAACAGTACTGGTCGGCCCAACATACCTCTACTTGAGGTGAGGCTGCCTTCTATCTCCCGGTCCGCGTGCAAAAACTTATTTGCTGCTTGTTCGTGACAATATATCGCATAGTCGCACATGCAAACGATGTAGCGGTCTTCTCCTTCTCCTTTCCTTGTCTACCAATTTTGCCCAAGTATTTTTTTCTTCTTTTTTTCTCGATTTATTTTCCCTCCTCTTCTTCCTTCTTTCTTTTTCCTTGTTCTACTTTGTTCTTGTTTTCCCCTTTTGAATATGTAAAATATATTTTATTGTGGTTTATAGTAACACTTCTTCCGGAATTCCCCATGACTATATTTTAATACATGGTGCACATATTTCAAATATATGATATTTAAAAAATCATGCACCTAAAAATTGTTCACACATTGTTTAGATGCGTTCACATATTTTTAGAAAGTGGTAATTTAGTTTTCTGGAAAATATAAATACATTTTATGTAAAATTCAGTATTTCCAAAAGTTGATATTGAATTTTTAAAAATGGTCATGTTTTAAAAGAATATTCAGTGAATATAAAACTGTTCACAAACTATGAAATGTTCACCTTTTTAAAACAATATTGTATATTTTCTAAAATCACATAATCAATAAACATGTCCCTGTATTTGATTTTTGCATTTTTAAAGTGTTCAAAAATTATATAAAATGTTCAATTTTCTTAGAAATGATTAGGAATAGAAAAAACCAATTGAAAACTAATAGGCTAATGAATCCACTTAAATAGAAAACACTTGAGAAAACCATATCTACTATATGTTGCGCTACGCAAAACATGCAAAGACAATGAATTGGGGCGACCCTATGGCCAAGGATCGAGGTTAAATGCATTCAATGAGAGGTTAAGGGGGTGCTAGGGATTAAACTATCCGGTCGCTTGCTTGGAATCAGACTGGTTTTAGGCTTACTGTTGGTTTCATAGCAAGCATACTATGGTTCAGAAACCTTTATTGGTAATCAAGTTTGTCCGGGTGAATGAGTGGCGGCATCACAACTCTAGTGCAATTGCCATCCTTTTATTGAAGTGTTGACAAATTTTTGTCTTAAAAAGATTGATACCACGTGGAAGATGTATCCAAGAGACATCCTTGTAATGCTTAGTTCTATGAGTTACTTTGTAATTTTTTGCATCTTGAATCCAAAGCACTCTATTGTAATGGTTGCCAATATGAATAAAGTTAAGGTGTTTCTAAGAAAAGGTGCACCCAGGAGTTAGTTTGCATGAAAGATTTCGTCAAATAGTAGTAATCATTTAATTTTTTGAAAATATTAAGGACCTCCTTATTTATAACCATCTTATCTAGGTTTCTTACTAAAGAAATGTCAATAATTTAATGTTTCAAAAATATTAAGGATCTCCTTATTTGTACTCCCTCCATTCCATATTACTTGTCGCTGATTTAGTAGTATTTTTACTAGTAAATAACCACTTAATGTTTCCAAAATAAAGATGTTACTTTTGTAACGTTTGCTTGGAGGTAAGGCCTATATTTGGAAGAAAAGCACAGAACATAAATGTTGAATAGGTGGAGAAATAAATGATGACCCTGCATTCTTCTCAATATAAACCACACAACCCGGGCATAGATGACACACCAACTCATTGCATATCACTAGGCTTACATGCCAAAAATTATGTGGACCGCCATGAAGCTTACCGTCTTCTTTCCCCCCCTTCCTCTCCTCGCCATCTACCTCCATTGCATTGTCGACAATACCATCCAGCTAGTTTACGATATAGAAGGCGAGGCGCTAAACAGCTACAATGCCTACTACATCCTCCCAGCCAAACATGTAGATGACAAGTTGTTCCTCACAAATAAGCGCAATAATCATCATGGCTGCCTATAACACGTTCTCCTCGAGAGCAACATGACTATTCAAACCAACATGGAGTTCACACCATTGCCACCACCACCACCACCGAAAGATGTAAACATTGTGCCTATCCACTTGTCGAGCGACGTATGGATTGAGACTAATGATCTATTTGTTGGGAAACGTTGCATGGAAAACAAAAAAAATCTATGCACACGCAATGATCTATCCATGGAGATGCATAGCAACGAGGGGGAGTGTGTGTCTACGTACCCTTGTAGACCGTAAGCAGAAGCATTTGACAACACGGTTGATGTACTCGAACTTCTTCTAGCTCCGATCGATGAAGTACCGAACGCACGGCACCTCCGAGTTTTACACACGTTCAGCTCGGTGACGTCCCTCGCCTTCTTGATCCAGCAAGACGTCAAGGTATTAGATGAGTTCCGTCAGCATGATGGCGTGGTGACGGTGATGGTGAAGTGATCCTTGCAGGGCTTCCCTAAGCACCGCAAAGATATGACCGGGGGTGTAAACTGTCGAGGGGGAGGGCCGCACACGGCTAGGCAATTGTCTGTTGTGTGTTGGACGCCCCCTCCTCATATATATAGGTGGGAGGGAGGGAGGAGCAGCCATAGGAGCCGCACAAGTAGGAGGAATCCTACTTGGAGTCCCACCCAAGCCCCCCCCCCCCGCCATATATAACCGAGGGGGAAGGAAAGTGGGGGGAGAGGGAAGGAAGTAGGAATCCTAATAGACACTTTCCTTGCCCTCCCCTCTTTCCTTCTCCTCCTCATAGGGCTGGCCTCTATAGGTGTTCCCTCACTTGGCCCATAAGGCCCATATCTTTGCCGGGGGTGCCCGAAACTCCTTTACGGTGACCCGATAAGTACCTGGTACCCTCCGGAACACTTCCGGTGTCTAAATACCATCGTCATATATATCAATATTTACATATCGGCCATTTCGAGACTCCTCGTCATGTCCGTGATTTCAGGGACTCCAAACAACATTCGGTCACCAAATCACATAACTCATATACTATATCGTCGGCGAACCTTAAGCATGCGGACCCTACAGGTTCGAGAACTATGTAGACATGACCGAGATACCTCTCCGGTCAATAACCAATAGCGGAACCTGGATGCCCATATTGGCTCCTACATATTCTACGAAGATCTTTATCGGTCGAACCGTTATGACAACATACATAATTCCCTTTGTCCATCGATGTGTTACATGCCCGAGATTCGATCGTTGGTATCTTCATACCTAGTTCAATCTCGTTACCGGCAAGTCTCTTTACTCGTTCCATAATACATCACCTTGTGACTAACTCCTTGGTCGTTTGCTTGCAAGCTTATGATGTGTATTACCGAGAGGGCCCATAGATACCTCTCTGAGTCTCGGAGTGACAAATCCTAATCTTGATCTATGCCAACTCGACAAACACCTTTGGAGATACCTGTAGAGCATCTTTATAATCACCCATTTACGTTGTGACGTTTGATAGCACACAAGGCATTCCTCCGGTATCCGGGAGTTGCATAACCTCATAGTCGAAGGAAATATGCACTACTGTAGGATGCTGCTAATGCGACACTATGATCAGAGACCCTTCGACGAAATTGTGTGTGATGCAATAATCGCAAACGGTGGTGTAAAAGAAACGTCAAAAAAGGTGCAAAACATTTGCGATGGCGGAGCCATCAAACACAGTTCAGATTTTAGTTGTGTGTGTGATGCAGGGCATACGGTTCAGTTCAATGAACTGTTTGCGATGAGGAAGAAGAACGGAAACGGGCAGCCAGATGAAGGTGTGTGCGATATACGGCATACAGTTCACTCGGATTAACTGTTTGTGATGAGGCGGAACAGCAGAAACGGGCAGCTACATAAAGGTGTGTGCGATTGAGGGCATACACTTCAGAAGGATTAACTGTTTGCGATTAGGCAACAGAACAGAAACAGATCTGCCAGATCAAAGTGTCTGCGGTTGGTCACACACACTTCACACGGATGAACTGTTTACGATTAGCCACAACAAACAGAAATAGTTAGACAGATCAATGTGTGTGCGCTAGACGGGCACACATTCTAATTAAAAGAAGCGTGCGCCATGGTAATAACGAGCGCGCATGGTTCTTGGAACAAGACGTGTGCTGACATTGCCTATTGCGGTGCACCCTATGGTGCTAACACCACGTAGGCGGACGAGAAAGCGTGCCCACGTTACGCCGTCCGGGAATAGTGCCGCACTTAGAAATTATAGAACCGTCAATAAATTTTTGAGCCTGCGTCCCGTCACATTCCTAATTGCAAACTTGTTCACACCGATCAAAACCTAAACGGTTTCCCACTTAGGAGCGTATTAGTACTCGGTTATAAATACTACTACTCCAAGATGACTGCACATTCCTCCTCAACTCCTCATCCACAAAAACAAACAAGTAATTCATCATCGTTCCCTTGCGTCTGCCATGGCCAGCGTGAGTTATGGGTCGAGAGATTGCCACCAGGGAGATGCGAGAATGGAAGCGGAAGCACGAGAGATGTCCCGCCTCGTCGCGAAAGCAGCCAACATGTCCTGCCGTGCGGCTGTTGTCGTGGTTCTAAGTCTGACAGTAATGTAGGGGGTAGGAATGGAGAGGCAAGATCCTAGCTATGGAGTAGTTGTATACGCACGAGTTTTACGAGTTCAGGCCCTTCTCGGAGGAAGTAATAGCCCTCTCGGAGCCTGGAGGCGGTCGACTGGATTATGCGTGTATGAATTACAGGGGTGCGAACCCTTGACACTGAGGAGGGGTGGCTTATATAGAGTTTGCCAGACCCCTCCGGCCCTCTGTTATGCAGGGTTAAAGATACATTAAGGTCGGGCGTTACTGGTAACGCCACAAATAAAGTGCTATGATGACCATAAAAGCTACTTAATGACCGACCGTTAGCGTGCAGGGTGACTTTAGATCTCCGGCCGCCGAAAGTGGTTGGCTTCATGGTCGAGTGTCTTGAGTCTGTCGAGTGGAACACTTCGAGTCGATTGAAAGGTGATTCTTCTAGAGATGTCCTTAGGGAGGGTATCTTGGACAGGTCCATGACCCTACCCTAGGTACATAGCTTCATCATTAGCCCCCGAATGGATCGAGGTTTGAGTGGGGAAGGAGTTGAACACACTTCCGACCCATTTTTCATGCTATGAGTATAGCTTGCTCTGGATCAATGAACCTAGGTGATGATACCAACTTATTTTTCAGTCACCTTGATCCATTCTTTGTTTCCGTCGAGTGAGTTTCTTTACTTGAAGAGCTCCGAGTGACAGAGCGGAGGAGATCTTCCATCTGACAAGTTGTTCTGCAGCTCGCGGATTTCGCGGGATTCGAATTTCGGGAAGCACGCGGGGCGGAGGAGGCCGCAGTAATCGGATGGGATAAGGCAGGACGCCTCGATCTCCAGCGCCACCTTTTTTCGCCACGTATCACGCTGTGTTATTGCGGGATTTGACAGGATCGCCCGGGCCTACAAGTCAGTCACTCGGAAGTAACCTCATATAAGGAGTCGAACCGGGGTTTTTGAACAGTGCGTTCTCATTTCCTCCTCTCTTCCTCGGACTTATCCGCCGCGCTCGATTTTGTCCCAGTGTCGCTGCTCCGTGCGCGTCTCGCCGGCGACGATGGGGAAAGAGAAGACGGCGGCCCTGGAGCGGGCGAAGAAAGCGACGGCGAAGGCAAAGGGGAAACGACCAGTCGGGGCGGATCTTCATCGAGGGCCGGCCTGCCGCAGGGCTGGATCCAGGGTGACTGGATCCGCTCGAAGATTCGTCAAGAAGACCTCGACGACGTGGCCAATGGGGGACTAATCCCCTACGGATCGGCGCGGCTTCCGGGGAAGGAGTCCGAGCTGCAGCCTCGGGAGGGTGAGTGCGTTCTCTTGGCTACCCATGTCGACCGTGGGTTTTCCTTGCCTCCTCACCCTTTCTTTCAGGGATTTCTGAATTTCTTTGGGGCACAACTCCACCACTTCACACCCAACACAATCGTGTATCTCGCTTCTTTCGTGTCTTTGTGCGAGAATTTCTTGGGTTGTCGGCCTCGTTGGGGCCTTTTCAAGCACATTTTCACCTGTCGCTCCCAGATGGTGAAAAAGGCCAATCCGAGTGACGAGAGAACACAAGTGATTCAGATGTGTGGGGGTCTTGGGGTTCAGATGAGAGGGAAAAGTTCTTTTCCAACCATGATTGTCGGTGTCAAACCCGGCGGATCTCTGGTAGGGGGTCCCGAACTGTGCGTCTAGGCGGATGGTAACAGGAGACAAGGGACACGATGTTTTTACCCAGGTTCGGGCCCTCTCGATGGAGGTAATACCCTACTCCTGCTTGATTAATATTGATGATATGGGTAGTACAAGAGTAGATCTACCACGAGATCAAGGAGGCTAAACCCTAGAAGCTAGCCTATGGTATGATTGTTGTTTGTCCTACGGACTAAAACCCTCCGGTTTATATAGACACCGGATAGGTTAGGGTTACACAGTCGGTTACAATGGTAGGAGATCTACATATCCGTATCGCCAAGCTTGCCTTCCACGCCAAGGAAAGTCCCATCCGGACACGGGACGAAGTCTTCAATCTTGTATCTTCATAGTCTTGGAGTCCGCCATGACGATAGTCCGCTATCCGGACACCCCTAGTCCGGGACTCCCTCGGTAGCCCACAGAACCAGGCTTCAATGACGATGAGTCCGGCGCGTTGATTGTCTTCGGCATTGCGAGGCGGGTTCCTCCTCCGAATACTTCATAGAAGGTCTTGAACACAAGGATAGTGTCCGGCTCTGCAAAACAAGTTCCACATAACACCGTAGAGAGAATAATTTCTGCACAGATCTGCTGACGTATTCCGCAGCGTGACATCACACCACGGCAAGGCCTTTATATGAATCATTTTTTACTGGTCCCACCTCAGTGTGTTTAGCGAGGCGGTTTCCTTGGCACGTCTTATCAAAGCATAGATCGCGCCCCCCTTATTCCGGGATTCTCATCAATACGGACGTGGGTAACCCACCCGCGCCATTGATTACGGCTCTTGGGAAATAAGCGAGTTTTACCAGGCTGGTGGGGGACGCATAGCTTCGTCCGTCTATATAAGGGGATAAGGATCCACCTTTTCACCTTCGCCTTCTTCCTCCTTTGCTTATCCATTTCCAAGACTTTCGAGCTCCAGCGCCCAAGTCCGCACATCCCACCTCAACCTTTCTCCAATCATGTCGGGAGGCGGGAGGCAGCTGGATGGCCTCCTCCGTCACGGAGGGGCACATCGCCAGATCAAGGGAGGCCGGATACTTGTCCGGCAACATCGCGCCTGAGCTTCCCGACGAGGGGCAGCTCATTCCGACCCCTGGGCCCCGTGAGAGGGTGGTGTTTCTCCCCCACTTCCTCCGCGGACTAGGCTCTCCTCTTCATCCATTTGTCCGGGGGCTCATGTTCTACTACGGTCTGGACTTCCACGACCTGGCCCCGAATTTCATCCTCAACATCTCGGCGTTTATCGTCGTGTGTGAGGCTTTCCTCTCATCCCACCCCACTTCGGCTTATGGCTGAAGATCTTCAACGTCCGGCCGAAGGTAGTAGGCGGCCGTCAAGCGGAGTGCGGAGGCGCCATGGTTGGCAAGATGGCCAAAGTCCCATGGCTCGAAGGCGCCTTCGTGGAGACAATAAAGGGGTGGCAATCGGGGTGGTTCTACATCACCGAGCCCCGCAACACCAAATGGGTGGCGGCCCCCGAATTCAGATCTGGCTTCCCCACACAGCTCTCGTCATGGAAAGAAACGGGCCTGACGTGGGGGAATTCGGACAAGACATCCGGACTTCAAACATGCGTCCGAAACCTGGTGGCCAAGAATCTTAGGCTCGTTGACGTAATCCAGGTGATGCTCATCCGCCGGATTCTCCCATGCCAACAAAGGGCCTTTAACTTGTGGGAGTTCGATCCGGCACAGCACCAAACCTTGAACCGGCTCTTCGACACTACGTACGAAGATGCCTGGAAGGTGCTGTTCAAGGGCGCCGAAGCCCCAGCATCCGCTACCAAAGATCGCGGATACAGCTCGCAGCGTCCAGCCGGCGAGGTAAGTTCTTTTACCCTTTACGGGACTCTTTTTTTCATAGATTGACTCTACGTGGGATCTAAAACTCCCTAATCTTTGACAGGACTGGCTGAAGACGTTCGGACAGATTAATTGTCCGGCTCCTTTACCGGAAGATCCGGAGAACGCCCAATTGACGGGACTGCTGGCTCCGGCGCCGTACGTGGTGCCGGAGAAGAAGGCCAAGAAGGAGGCCACGGGAACTCGAAGGAGCTCCCGACGCCAGGTGCTGTCAGATTCCGAAGCGGAATCTTCTCCTGAAGACGCCACCCCTGTTGGGGAACGTTGCAGAAAATAAAAAAATTCCTACGGTTTCACCAAGATCCATCTATGAGTTCTACTAAGCAACGAGTCAAGAGAGAGAGTTTGCATCTACATACCACTTGTAGATCGAGTACGGAAGCGTTCGAGGGAGTGGTGATGATGAAGACGTTCCCAACGTGATTCCGATCACCGATGACCAAGTGCTGACCGGACAGCACCTCCGCGTTCAGCACACGTGCGGACGACGGCGTCTCGCTTCGTCTTGATCCAGCAAGGAGGAAGGAGAGGTTGAGGAAGATCACTCCAATGGCAGCACGACGGCGTGATGCAGATGGAGGGATCAGATTCGGCAGGGCTTCGCCAAGCGTGTGCGGAGGAGGAGAGGTGTTGGGAGGGAGGGCTGCGCCTTCAATGGTGTATGCAGCCTCCCCCACCCCTCTATTTATAGGAGGAAGGGAGAGGCGGCCCCTCTAGATGGCATCTAGAGGGGGCGGCGCCAAGGGAGGAGGAAAGGGTGGCTTGCCCCCAAGCCAAGGGGCGCCCCTTGCCCCTTTAGGGTTTCCTCCCCATGCCCTAGCCGCATGGGCCTAGGTGGGAGGTGCGCCCAGCCCACCAGGCTGGCTCCCTCCCACTTAGCCCATGTGGCCCCCGAGGGGTGGCCTCCCGTGGACCTCCTAACTCTCCCGGTGGCCTGGTACATTACAGTATACCCCGAAACTTTCCGAGTCCGTTTAACCACTTTCCATATATAAATCTTTACCTCCGGACCATTCCGAACTCCTCGTGACGTCCGGGATCTCATCCGGGACTCGAACAACATTCGGTAATCACATACTTGTCTTCCTATTAACCCTAAGCGTCCACCGAACCTTATGTGTAGACCCTACGGGTTCGGGAGACATGCAGACATGACCGAGACCATCTCAGGTCAATAACCAACAGCGGGATCTGGATACCCATGTTGGTTCCCACACGCTCCTCGATGTTGTCATCGGATGAACCACGATGTCGAGGGTTCAATCAACCCCGTATGCTATTCCCTTTGTCAGACGGTATGTTACTTGCCCGAGACTTCGATCGTCGGTATCCCAATACCTCGTTTAGTCTCGTTACGGCAAGTCACTTTACTCGTACCGTAATGCATGATCCCATGACCGGACACTTGGTCACTTTGAGCTCATTATGATGATGCACTACCGAGTGGGCCCAGTGATACCTCTCCGTCATACGGAGTGACAAATCCTGTCTCGATCCGTGTCAACCCAACAGACACTTTCGGAGATACCGTAATGCACCTTTATAGTCACCCAGATACGTTGTGACGTTTGGTACACCCAAAGCATTCCTACGGCATCCGGGAGTTACACGATCTCACGGTCTAAGGAAGAGATACTAGACATTGGAAAAGCTCTAGCAAAACGAACTACACGATCTTTGTGCTATGCTCAGATTGGGTCTTGTCCATCACGTCATTCTCCTAATGGCGTGATCCCGTTGTCAATGACATCCGATGTCCATAGTCAGAAACCATGACTATCTGTTGACCAACGAGCTAGTCTACTAGAGGCTTACTAGGGACGTATTGTAGTCTATGTATTCACACGTGTATTACGATTTCCGGATAATACAGCTTATAGCATGAATAAAGACAATTATCATGAACAAGGAAATATAATAATAATGCTTTTATTATTGCCTCTAGGGCATATTTCCAACAGTCTCCCACTTGCACTAGAGTCAATAATCTAGTTACATTGTGATGAATCGAACACCCATAGAGTTACGATGTTGATCATGTTTTGCCAGCGGAAGAGGTTTAGTCAGCGGATCTGCGACATTTAGATCCGTATGCACTTTACAAATTTCTATGTCTCCATCTGAACATTTTCACGGATGGAGTTGAAGCGACGCTTGATGTGCCTGGTCTTCTTGTGAAACTGGGCTCCTTGGCAAGGGCAATAGCTCCGGTGTTGTCACAGAAGAGTTTGATCGGCCCCGACGCATTGGGTATGACTCCTAGGTCGGTGATGAACTCCTTCACCCAAATTGCTTCATGCGCTGCCTCCGAGGCTGCCATGTACTCCGCTTCACATGTAGATCCCGCCACGTCGCTCTGCTTGCGGTACTGCACCAGGTTCTTGCTCCACCATTCAACATATACACGTATCCGGTTTGTGACTTAGAGTCATCCAGATCTGTGTTGAAGCTAAGCGTCGACGTAACCCTTCTGACGAGCTCTTCGTCACCTCGAGAAACATGTCCTTTGTCCTTTTCGTGTACTTCAGGATATTCTTGACCGCTGTCCGGTGTTCCTTGCGGGATTACTTTGGTACCTTCCTACCAAACTTACGGCAAGGTTTACATCAGGTCTGCAGTACACAGCATGGCATACATAATAGATCCCACGGCTGAGGCATAGGGGATGACACTCATCTCTTCTTTATCTTTTGCCGTGGTCGGGCATTGAGCTGAGCTCAATCTCACACCTTGCAATACTGAGCAAGAACCCCTTCTTGGACTGATCCATTTTGAACTTCTTCAAAATCTTATCAAGGTATGTGCTTTGTGAAAGACCTATGAGGCGTCTCGATCTATCTCTATAGATCTTGATGCCTAATATTTAAGCAGCTTCTCCAAGGTCCTTCATTGAAAAACACTTATTCAAGTAGGCCTTAATGCTGTCCAAGAATTCTATATCATTTCCCATCAAAAGTATGTCATCTACATATAATATGAGAAATGCTCTGAGCTCCCACTCACTTTCTTGTAAACGCAGGCTTCTCCATAAGTCTGCATAAACCCAAACGCTTTGATCATCTCATCAAAGCGAATGTTCCAACTCCGAGATGCTTGCACCAGCCCATAAATGGATCATTTGGAGCTTGCATACTTTGTCGACATTCTTAGGATCGACAAAACCTTCCGCTGCATCATATACAGCTCTTCCTTAAGATAGCCGTTAAGGAACGCTGTTTTGACGTCCATCTGCCATATCTCATAATCATAGTATGCGGCAATTGCTAACATGATTCGGACGGACTTAAGCTTCGCTACGGGAGAGAAAGTCTCATCGTAGTCAATCCCTTGAACTTGCCGATAACCCTTAGCGACAAGTCGAGCTTTATAGATGGTGACATTACCATCCGCGTCCGTCTTCTTCTTAAAGATCCATTTGTTTTCTATCGCTCGCCGATCATCGGGCAAGTCACCAAAGTCCACACTTTGTTTTCATACATGGATTCTATCTCGGACTTCATGGCTTCTAGCCATTTGTTGGAATCTGGGCCCGCCATCGCTTCTTCATAGTTCAAGGTTCATTGTTGTCTAACAACATGATTTCCAAGACAGGGTTGCCGTACTACTGCAGTGCGGAACGTGTCCTAGTGGACCTCACGAAGTTCAAGAGCAACTTGATCCGAAGTACCTTGATCATCATCATGAATTTCCTCTTCACAGGTGTAGGCATCACAGGAACATTTTCCTGAGCTGCACCACTATCCTGTTCAAGAGGTAGTACTTCATCGAGTTCTACTTTCCTCCCACTTACTTCTTTCGAGAGAAACTCTTTTTCCAGAAAGGATCCGTTCTTGGCAACAAAGATCTTGCCCTCGGATCTTAAGTAGAAGGTATACCCAATGGTTTCTTTAGGGTATCCTATGAAGACGCATTTTTCCGACTTGGGTTCGAGCTTTTCAGGTTGAAGTTTCTTGACATAAGCATCGCATCCCCAAACTTTTAGAAACGACACCTTAGGTTTCTTCCCAAACCATAATTCATACGGTGTCGTCTCAACGGATTTAGACGGTGCCCTATTTAAAGTGAATGTAGCTGTCTCTAGAGCGTATCCCCAAAATGATAGCGGTAAATCGGTAAGAGACATCATAGACCGCACCATATCCAATAGAGTGCGATTACAACGTTCGGACACACCATTACGCTGAGGTGTTCCAGGCGGCGTTAGTTGTGAAACGATTCCACATTTTCTTAAGTGTGTACCAAATTCGTGACTTAAATATTCTCCTCCACGATCTGATCGTAAGAATTTTATCTTTCGATCACGTTGATTCTCTACTTCATTCTGAAATTCCTTGAACTTTTCAAAGGTCTCAGACTTGTGTTTCATCAAGTAGACATACCCATATCTACTCAAGTAAATGCGTGAGAGTGAGAACATAACGATATCCTCCGCGAGCCTCAACGCTCATTGGACTGCACACATCGGTATGTATGATTTCCAATAAGTTGGTTGCTCGCTCCAATGTTCCGGAGAACGGAGTCTTGGTCATCTTGCCCATAAGGCACGGTTCGCATGTGTCAAATGATTCATAATCTAGAGACTCCAAAAGTCCATCAGCATGGAGCTTCTTCATGCGCTTGACACCAATGTGAGCAAGGCGGCAGTGCCACAAATATGTGGGACTATCGTTATCAACTTTACATCTTTTGGTATTCACACTATAAACATGTGCAATACTACGCTCGAGATTCATTAGGAATAAACCATTGACCATCGGAGCATGACCATAATACATATCTCTCATATAAATAGAACAACCATTATTCTCGGATTTAAATGAGTAGCCATCTCGCATTAAACAAGATCCAGATACAATATTCATGCTCAAACTTGGCACCAAATAACAATTATTAAGGTTCATAACTAATCCCGTAGGTAAATGAAGAGGTAGCATGCCGACGGCGATCACATCGACTCTGGAACCATTCCCGACGCGCATCGTCACCTCGTCCTTTGCCAGTTTCCGCTTATTCCGCAGCTCCTGCTGTGAATTACAAATATGAGCAACGGCACCGGTATCAAATACCCAGGAGTTACTACGAGTACTGGCAAAGTACACATCAATTACATGTATATCAAATATACCTTTGGTGTTGCCGGCCTTCTTGTCCGCTAAGTATTTGGGGCAGTTCCGCTTCAAGTGACCCCTCCCCTTGCAATAAAATCACTCATTCTCGGGTTTGGGTCCATTCTTTGACTTCTTCCGGCAACTTGCTTACGGGCGCGGCAACCTCCTTGCCGTCCTTCTTGAAGTTCTTCTTACCCTTGCCCTTCTTGAACTTAGTGGTCTTATTGACCATCAACACTTGATGTTCTTTCTTGATTTCAACCTCGGTGACTTCAAAGATAGAGAACACTTCGTGAATGGTCTTTACCATCCCCTGCATGTTGTAGTTCATCACAAAGCTCTTGTAGCTTGGTGGGAGCGATCGAGGATTCATCAATGACCGCCTCATCGAGCGAGTTAATATTCACTGGGTCATACGGTTGTGCAAACCCGGACATCTTGAGAATATGCTCATTGCAGAACTGTTTTCCTCCATCTTACAACTATAGAACTTGTCGGAGATGTCATATCTCTCGACCAGGCGTGAGCTTGGAAAACAAGTTTCAGCTCCTCGAACATCTCATATGCTCCGTGATGCTCAAAACGCTTTTGGAGCCCGGTTCTAAGTTGTAAAGCATGCCGCATCGAACGAGGGAGTAATCATCGTAGCGAGTTTGCCAAGCATTCATAATGTCTTGGTTCTCTGCAGGACGGAGGCGTCACCTAGCGGTCCTTCTAGGACATATTGTTTCCTGGCAGCTATGAGGATGATCCTCGGGTTAGGACCCGATCCGTATAGTTGTTGCCGTCATCTTTCAGCTTGGTTCTCTAGGAACGCGTTGAAGTTCAAGTTGACATGAGCGTTGGCCATTTGATCTACAAGACATATCATTTAAAAGTTTTAGACTAAGTTCATGATAATTAAGTTCATCTAGTCAAATTTAAATGAACTCCCACTTAGATTAGACATCCCTCTAGTCATCTAAGTGTTACACGATCCAAGTCGACTAGGCCGTGTCCGATCATCACGTGAGACGGACCAGTCTCGTCGGTGAACATTCTCATGTTGATCGTATCTTCCATACGACTCGTGTTCGACCTTTCGGTCTCTGTGTTCCGAGGCCATGTCTGTACATGCTAGGCTCGTCAAGTAAACCCTAAGTGTTTTTCGCGTGTGTAAATCTGTCTTACACCCGTTGTATGTGAGCGTAAGAATCCATCACACCCGATCATCACGTGGTGCTTAGAAACGCAGCGAACTTTGGCAACGGTGCACGCTAGGGGAAACACTTCTTGAAATTGTTGTAAGGGATCATCTTATTTACTACCGTCGTTCTAAGTAAACAAGATGTATAAACATAATAAACATCACATGCAATTATATAGTAGTGACATGATATGGCCAATATCATAAAGCTCCATTGATCTCCATCTTGGGGCTCCATGATCATCTTGTCACCGCATGACACCATGATCTCCATCATCATGATCTCCATCATTGTGCCTCCATGAAGTTGTCACGCCAACGACTACTTCTACTTCTATGGCTAACGCGTTTAGCAATAAAGTAAAGTAAGTTACATGGCGTTCTTCAATGACACACGCAGGTCATACAAAAATAAAGACAACTCCTATGGCTCCAGCCGGTTGTCATACTCATCGACATGCAAGTCGTGATTCCTATTACAAGAACATGATCTCATACATCACAATATGTCATTCATCATTTATCACAACTTGGCCATATCACATCACATGTCAATTGCTGCAAAAACAAGTTAGACGTCCTCTAATTGTTGTTGCATCTTTTACATGGCTGCAATTGGGTTCTAGCAAGAACGTTTTCTTACGTACGAATAACCACAACGTGATCTTGTCAACTTCTATTTACCCTTCATAAGGACCCTTTTCATCGAATCCGCTCCAACTAAAGTAGGAGAGACAGACACCCGCCAGCCACCTTATGCAACTAGTGCATGTTAGTCGGTGGAACCGGTCTCACGTAAGCGTCGTGTAAGGTTGGTCCGGGCCGCTTCATCCCACAATACCGCGGAAGCAAGATAAGACTAGTAGCGGCAAGTAAATTGACAAGATCCACGCCCACAACTAAATTGTGTTCTACTCGTGCAAAGAGAACTACGCATAGACCTAGCTCATGATGCCACTTTGTTGGGGAGCGTTGCGAAAAATAAAATTTTCCCTACGGTTTCACCAAGATCCATCTATGAGTTCTACTAAGCAACGAGTCAAGAGAGAGAGTTTGCATCTACATACCACTTGTAGATTGAGTACGGAAGGCGTTCGAGGGAGTGGTGATGATGAAGACGTTCCCAACGTGATTCCGATCACCGATGACCAAGTGCTGAACGGACAGCACCTCCGCGTTCAACACACGTGCGGAGACGCAGGCGTCTCCTTCTGTCTTGATCCAGCAAGGAGGAAGGAGAGGTTGAGGAAGATCACTCCAATGGCAGCACGACGGCGTGATGCGGATGGAGGGACTCAGATTCCGGCAGGCTTCGCCAAGCGTATGCGGAGGAGGAGAGGTGTTGGGGAGGGAGGGCTGCGCCTTCAATGGTGTATGCAGCCCTCCCCACCCCTCTATTTATAGGAGGAAGGGAGAGGGCGGCCCCTCTAGATGGCATCTAGAGGCGGCGGCCAAGGGGAGGAGGAAAGGGTGGCTTGCCCCCCAAGCCAAGGCGCCCCCTTTTGCCCCTTTAGGGTTTCCTCCCCATGCCCTAGCCGCATGGGCCTAGGTGGGGAGGTGCGCCCAGCCCACCAGGCTGGCTCCTCTCCCACTTAGCCCATGTGGCCCCCGAGGGGTGGCCCTCCCGTGGACCTCCTAACTCTCCGGTGGCCCCTGGTACATTACCAGTATACCCCGAAACTTTCCGAGTCCGTTTAACCACTTTCCATATATAAATCTTTACCTCCGGACCATTCCGAACTCCTCGTGACGTCCGGGATCTCATCCGGGACTCGAACAACATTCGGTAATCACATACTTGTCTTCCTATTAACCCTAAGCGTCACCGAACCTTAAGTGTGTAGACCCTACGGGTTGGAGACATGCGTACATGACCGAGACCATCTCAGTCAATAACCAACAGCGGGATCTGGATACCCATGTTGGTTCCTACACGCCTCGATGTTGTCATCGGATGAACCACGATGTCGAGGGTTCAATCAACCCCGTATGCTATTCCCTTTGTCGACGGTATGTTACTTGCCCGAGACTCGATCGTCGGTATCCCAATACCTCGTTTAGTCTCGTTACGGCAAGTCACTTTACTCGCATCAGTAATGCATGATCCCGTGACCGGACACTTGGTCACTTTGAGCTCATTATGATGATGCACTACCGAGTGGGCCCGATGATACCTCTCCGTCATACGGAGTGACAAATCCTGTCTCGATCCGTGTCAACCCAATGACACTTTCGGAGATACCTGTAATGCACCTTTATAGTCACCCGATTACGTTGTGGCGTTTGGTACACCCAAAGCATTCCCTCGGCATCCGGGAGTTACACGATCTCACGGTCTAAGGAAGAGATACTTGACATTGGAAAAGCTCTAGCAAAAGCGAACTACACGATCTTTGTGCTATGCTCGAGTTGGGTCTTGTCCATCACGTCATTCTCCTAATGGCGTGATCCCGTTATCAATGACATCGATGTCCATAGTCAAGAAACCATGACTATCTGTTGACCAACGAGCTAGTCTACTAGAGGCTTACTAGGGACGTATTGTAGTCTATGTATTCACACGTGTATTACGATTTCCGGATAATACAGTTATAGCATGAATAAAGACAATTATCATGAACAAGGAAATATAATAATAATGCTTTTATTATTGCCTCTAGGGCATATTTCCAACAACCCCAACTGGGGAGGCCGGAGGGTCCAAGAAGGGAAGAACCCTTCCTCCGGACTTCTCCACCAACGTCGACGACGACGAGGAGGACTGGCCTACAAGGGCCAAGCCCCTGGCGAGATCGTAAGTGTCCGGATACCCATGGTTTTTTTATTATTGCAGAGCGTTCTCTAATGTTGAACAACTGTGCAGCCCGCCCAAGGGCGAGTTCGCCGATTCATCGAGCGGGTCCCTGGGCTCGTCGGAAATGGAGAGTACCTCGCTTCCGACCGCCTCCTCGCCTCACGCCGCGGGAGACGCCGTGGCGGGGCCCCAAGGGGGGCTTGGTCAAGAGGAGGTAGCGCAGGAGGTGCCACAAGGCGACCTCCCGGACTCCAGGCGCGCGGGGGGCGAGATCCCCATGGGCTCTAAGCCCGACCCTCGTCCGGACTCCATGCCGAAACCATTAGCGGTTCCGGAGTCCGGACAGCAGATCCTTCGCAAGAAGGGTAAGACGTCGGTGTCCTCCGTCCAACCGGAGGCACCGGATAGCTTACAGGAGGCGCTTAACAGCGCTTCCATCAAGGAGGAACACCGCACTGCCATGAGTGCGGTTATCCGGATAGTTCAGTCCGCCAAGAGCGGACTGACAGCTTTATACCAGCCTTCTAACGAGGCTTTGAGGTAAGTTTTAGAATATGTAAAAAATATAACCGCATAGACAGTAGCCCCTGATGCTTAGTTTGGTGTTAGGAAAGAAAAGTCGGACTAAGGATCTAAAAAGATATCTGTGAGAGTCTAACATAAGGATGTCAATATGGGAATGCAGGCTACTTGACCTCTGCCGCCTTGGCCGCGGAGGTCAATGTATTGAAGCGGTAACCTCGGCGGTCCGAGAACGAGCTCGGACAAGCCAAGAAGGAGCTTCGAGGACAAGGAAGGTAAGTGATACCTTATTAAAGAAATACCTTATAGAAAAGGTTTTGGTTGCGAAAAATAACAGGAATAACATGGAGTGCTGCGGGGGCCACGAGCGAGGTGGCGGTCTGAAGGAAGCGGTGTCCGTGGCCGAAACAAAGCGGCTGCAGGAACGCACCGAGCGAGAGAAGGGGAGGCGCAGCTGGCCAAGGCAGCAAGAGCTCCAAGCTCTCGTGGAAAAACACGAGAGTTTGGGCGTGACTCAAGACTTCGAGAGTCCGAGGCTCGCCTCGGCTCTTGAGAGTGCCAAAGCTGCTAAGGCCGAGGCCCAAAAGCCCTCCAAGAAATTGAAGCACTAAAGAAGATAGCGGCGGGTGAGGTATTCTTTATGCAAAGCAAGAATGTAAAGGTCAATTACATTACTTACCCGGATTCGGAGCTCTCGGGGAGCATTCGCAGATTTGCCCGTGGTCGTCGATCTTGCCGCATTCTACCGCACCCAGGAAGGAAGCTCCACGGAGAAGGTGTTCTGGTCTCAGTATGCTGAGGCCGACCATCCGGTGCCCCTGAGCGACCAGCTGAAATAGCTGGTCGAGCTCCATAAGGTCGCCGAACAGGCCATGAAGGGCCTTATAGCGCGGCTATGGCCATTGGAGGCCATGCCCGGGAGCTACTTCGGCTTGGTGCAGCGGCTGGTGGATGCCTGTCCACGGCTTGAAGTCGTCAGCGCTCGTCTGTATTGAAGGTGTCCGTCGGGCCCTTGCCCGTGCTAAAAGTGCTGCACTGGGGCAAGCTGGATGCGGAGAGGCTTGTGACGGACGGGCCACCGAAGGGCCATGAGCATCGCACGCCCGAAATGTACTATGAGGGCCTCGTGAAGGGTGCCCACCGAATAGCGGATGAGTGCTCCAGAGATGTAATTTTTGAATAAACTCGCATTTGTTATCATGTACGCTGAAAACTTGTTCATATGCGCTAAGCAACGCTTATTAATTTAAAATATTACCTTCTGTGCGGTCGTTTATCAAATTTGAGAGATGGCAAGTCGTTGGCTTCAGCCCCCATGCCACGAGTCTTTGGGGTGTTCGGGATAAACTTGAGCACTCTTGTTCCCATTCTTGGGTCCATCTAGGGAGGCGCTCAACACAACGAACAAGGCAACCGGACTTATAATGCTTGAACACTCTCACTTAGCCATAGAATTCTATAATTTTAAATTTCGGCGAAGCCCCTAGTATTCGGAAGACCGAGTTAGGGGCGCTATCCACGCCTTTGCCGGACAATTCCGGTTCCTCGCTCTAAGCGGCATAAGTCTTTAGGGAACAGAAAAAACCTCTCGAACAGCGACCGGCTCTCGCCCTATCATGACGGTCGGTTTAGCTTTCTCCATCGAGGTGATCGACCCAGCATAAGCTGGGGCACAATCGCATGGTTCTCCATGCTACCTTAGCCGATATAAGCGGGCGTAAGGTACCAAAACACGGGAGCCGAGCAAACCAACTATTGACCCAAGACATGATTGAGCCAATTCATATAATGTTATAAGTTCGGGTGCCGCACTTGTGAAAGTGTTCGGACTTATCACACCATAATTTTGGGATACTTAAGCCCACGGTGTATTGGCATTACCAAAGTGTCTGCGGTTGCAACATATCGTGAAATGAACACATGTATATATAAAGGAAATAGAGCAATAATAAGCAAAAGTTGTGTATTGTTTATTCAAAAGGTGCGCAATGGAAGCGAGCGATACAAATAGTGCGGTAAGCAAGGGATGGGACTATCTAACATGTCCCCCTCCGAGGTAAGCTATTTGGATGATATGTAAAACAGGTATAATGCTCGTAATAGAGACCACCTGAACACTTGACGTGGCTTTCCGCTTCCCTGGCTGTTGCATCGTGAGTTCGGTGATTCGAGTGCCGGACAGGACTTCTCAAAGACGGAGTCCTGGAAGTAAAAAAAAGGAAGAAAAAAGAAAAAGGAAATGACACAAACGGTAGCCCCTGGTGCGGTCGAGCCGCATTCTTGGCGTGCCGTTGTCTTGCCCTTCCCCATATGCCCATGATATCTCCAATTTCGCGAGGGTTGGGGTTGGGGCCGGACTGCTACTCGTGCTTGAATCGTGCCAGGTGGTCTTGTTGCAGGTTACTCCGGGCGCGCTTGGCGGTGTCTGGACGCTTAGTGGCCGGACTCGAGAATTGCCGTGAGAGGCTGCTTTGCACCTCCGCCGCGAGGGCCGCCGTGTGCTCCTCCGTTCGGAGAAGGCGTTCGGTGTTTCCATTGACCGTGATTACTCCTCGAGGCCTGGCATCTTGAGCTTGAGGTATGCGTGGTGCGGCACCGCATTGAACTTTGCAAATGCGGTTCGTCCGGCGATTGCATGATAGCCGTTCGCGGAATGGGGCGATGTCGAAGATTAACTCTTCGCCGGAAGTTATCTGGAGATCCGAAGACCAGTTCGAGTGTGGTGAGCCTGTACAATTGGCCTCTACACCCGGTATGGCGCCTTTAAAGGTCGTCTTTTGTAGGTTTAATCCTTGAGGGTCTATGCCCATTTTGCGACTGTATCCTGATAAAGCAGGTTCAGCTGCTACCGCCGTCCATCATCGGGACTCGTGAGGTGAAATCCATCAATAATTGGGTCAAGAACCCATGCGGCGGCCGCCGTGGACGGATGCTAGTGGGGTGGTCCTTCGATCGAAGGTGATCGGGCAGGAAGACCATGGGTTGAACTTTGGGGCGACTGGCTCCATCGCATACACTTCCCGTGAGTGCACGCTTCCGCTCCCTTTTGGGTATGTGGGTTGCGTATATCATGTTCACCGTCCGCACTTGTGTGGGAAAACCTTCATCCTCTATTGTTCGGGCGGCCGGGCTCTTCCTCGTCATCGCTATGCAGCCCCTTGTCATTGAGTTCGGCACTTAACTTGCACCTTGCTTGAACACCCAACAATCCTGTTGGTGTGATTGGCTGGTTTTTCGGGGTGCCATGTATTTGGCACAAGCGATCGAGTATGCGGTCCAGGTTGGGCCAGACCTGGGTATTTCTTTTGAATGGCTTCTTCCGCTGACCGGGTTTAGAGCCTCTGAATCCGGCATTGACGGCTATATCTTCAGTATTATCGCCGTTGATGTGGCGCTTATTCTTGTTGCGACGCGACCTGCCATTGCTGTCCTTGGTATCCGGACTATCCGAATGTTTGGCCAAGTTGTTTCTTCGAGCTAGCCAGCTGTCCTCTCCCGCACAAAAGTGAGTCATGAGGGTTGTGAGGGCTGCCATAGATTTCGGCTTTTCCTGTCCTAGGTGCCGGGTAAGCCACTCGTCGTGGATGTTATGTTTGAAGGCTGCAAGGGCATACGCATCCAGGACGGTCGGCGATTTGATTTTTCTTTGTTAGGAATCGAGTCCAATTGTTCCGCCGATTCTTACAGCTGCTGAATTATGTGGCTAAGGTCATCGGCGTCTGGTGGTCGCACATATATGTGCCTGGAAGTTATCAAGGAATGCGGCTTCGGGTCCTCCCAACAACCAATTGATTCTGCGGCAAGCTATTGAGCCGATGTCGAGCTGGTCCTTTGAGCTTGAGTGGGAGGTATTTGATGGCATGTAGATCATCACCTTGGGCCATGTGGATATGGAGGAGATAATCCTCGATCCGGACATGCGGGATCTGTGGTACCATCATATGATTCGATGTTTACGGGCTTGAAGCCCTTGGGGATTTGATGATCCATTACTTCATCTGTGAAGCATAGTGGGTGTGCGGCGCCTCTGTATTGGGCTATATCACGACGTAGCTCATATGAGCTTTGTCTACTGTGTTCGGCCCGGCCGGTTTTCTTTGTGTCCGGGCGACGGTAATCATCCCGCATTGCTTTGGGCGCCCACACGATCCGTGGATCGATCTTGTATGTTTTGCCTTATCCTCCAATATATCTACTTAAGTCCGGCGCGTTTTCCGTGCCTTGGTACTTTTTGAGCGGCGTCGGGGTGTGGCTTGAGCGGAGGGTCTAGAGGCCTCTATCGCGGCCACCAGGGTGGCGGTCTGCCATGTCGTCTTGCTGGTGACTTGGGTGCTTCCTCCTCTAGTCGAGGCAACGGCCTGCGTTTGGGGTAGCTTTTGGAGGGGCGTTGAGTTCATACTCTTGGCTGCAAGGACTTGATCCATCATCGGCCTAGCAGGTCTTAGTCAGCTCTAAGTTGCTGCTTTTCTTGAGGCTGCTTGCCGTGGCTATAAGCCTGCGTTTGAAACGCCTCCTGTTGGCCGGGATCCTCGGGCACGACAAACTCGTAAATCGTCGAGGCTTGCCTCATCTTCGGAGGAGGTGCATAATTATCGTCCTCAACCTCTCTTTACGCGCCTTGTCGTGCGGACTTGCTTCTCCCTCCTCCTGCCGAAGTCCTGCGGAGGGGTTCTCTTCGGCACTGTCCGGGTGTTATTATCTCCGTGCGGAATCACCGTTTTATTGTGGCGGGATTTAGAGCGGCGCCGCTGACGTCGGCGCTTCGGCTGTTTCTTGGAGGGGTCATCCTCCGTTGTTCCATCGCCGTTCCCATCTTTTGGGATGTCCACCATATATATGTCATATGACGAGGTGGCCTTCCAGTGCCCTGTAGGTGCTGGGTCTTGCTAAATCTCCGGCATCGTCGTCCATACCGTCGATGTCTTGAGTCGTAGTCTAGCATGTCGGTTAAATCATCGGCAGTGGCTACAAAGTGGGTGGTGGGTGGGTGTTGAATTTCTTCGCCGTCCGCATCCCAACCTTCCTGTCCGTAGTCCGGCCGGGGCTCTCCGGATAAAGAGAGAGACTTTAGTGAATTCAGGATGTCGCCAAAGGGCGAGTGCTAAAAGATGTCCGCGGCAGTGAACTCCATGACCGGCGCCCAATCGGATTCGATTGGCAGGGGCACGGAGGGTTCGGAGTCCGGAGAGGAGTCCGGCACCTTGGAGTCGAGGTCTTCGCAAAGCACAGGGAAGGAGTTCGGCTCGATCGCCGTAGAGATTGTAGCCCCCGAGGCGGTGTCCAACCACTCGTCCTCGATCGGGGAATCCGGCTCCGGATTAAGGGTCGGAGCAGATACTGGTGCGGCCTCCAGGGCACTGTTCAGCTGCAGAGCGAGATCATGCCCATCGAGACAGTGCGGCACGCTTGGCTGCGGCTCGAATCCGTCGAAGATCAAGTCTCCGCAGATATCGGCCGTATAGTTTAAGCTTCCAAATCTGACCTGATGGCCAGGGGCGTAGCTTCCGATCTACTCCAGATGGCCAAGCGAATTGGCCCGCAGTGCAAAGCCGCCGAACACGAAGATCTGTCCGTGGAGAAAAGTCTCACCCTGGACCGCGTCGTTGTTGATGGTCGTAGGAGCCATCGGGCCTATCGGTGACGACACAGAGGAACTCTCAATGAAAGCACCAATATCGGTGTCAAAACCGGCGGATCTCGGGTAGGGGGTCCCGAACTGTGCGTCTAGGCGGATGGTAACAGGAGACAAGGGACACGATGTTTTTACCCAGGTTCGGGCCCTCTCGATGGAGGTAATACCCTACTCCTGCTTGATTAATATTGAGGATATGGGTAGTACAAGAGTAGATCTACCACGAGATCAAGGAGGCTAAACCCTAGAAGCTAGCCTATGGTATGATTGTTGTTCGTCCCCATTGAACTAAAACCCTCCGGTTTATATAGACACTTTGGATAGGTTAGGGTTACACGTAGTCGGTTACAATGGTAGGAGATCTACATATCCGTATCGCCAAGCTTGCCTTCCACGCCAAGGAAAGTCCCATCCGGACACGGGACGAAGTCTTCAATCTTGTATCTTCGTAGTCTTGGAGTTCGGCCGTGACGATAGTCCGGCTATCCGGACACCCCCTAGTCCGGGATTCCCTCAATGATCCTACCCGACTCGGTCCGTGGATGGCAGTCGACCTGGTTTTACTGCAAAGACCAGCCGACGCCAGGGCAATCGACCGGACTCCCTCCTTTTTCCATGGACCGAGTGAGGAAGCCTTCCTCTTTGAAGGTGATTCCGGAAGAGAAGGTGCAAGTTAAGGTACTGGTCGAACGTGTTGTCCAGCTTATCCGTGACGGGGTGACTGGTATGGATATCTTGGAGGTCTTCCTTCGGCGACGCATCCAGCCACTTCAAGCTCGAGACCATCCGATGTGGATGTATTCGGGCGCTGAGGACACCACTCGGATCCCCCCGGAGAGGTCGAGGATGCCACGCTGGAGGGGTGGCTGGCAAGCATCACTGGGAACAGAGACAACCCTAGGGGAGCCAGGAGAATTCCTCCACTCGACCAATCCCACTTACCGGACAAGGTTCAACTCTGAGTTTCCGACTGTAATTTTAACCATGTAGCTATTTATGCTCCGTCGATTGACTTTTGTTCTGCTTGTTTTTCTGCCAGGCTCTTCTCGAAATGTACTCAATGCCCAACGGGGAGCAAGAGCAAGACCCGGAAGGGGAGGCGAGCGGCGGCGAGAGTGGCGACTGGCATTCTGAAGGAGAGGAGAGCGAGGAAAGTGACGACTCAAGCAACGAAGAAGAAGCCGAGTCACCTCCTCGCAGGGAGAGGCGATCCAAGCTCGACCAAGACCGGTCGAGCGCCCGTGAAAAAGCGATTGCTCAGACTGGCCCGTCTTCAAAGCGCCCTCGAACGTCCTCACCAGCTCCGACTGAAAAAGCGTCCAAGCAACCCAAAGTTGCAGTGCAGAGGCCTCGGAAGGCGTTGCCGAAGATTAAGATTGACATCCCCGTCGCTTCTGTGTGAGTGTCTCCCTTTGTATTCACTCGACGTTCTGTGCTGTTTATTTTTCCATTGATTTGACCAGATGAACTTTGGAACTAGCAGCGCTGCTACTTCCGGGACTTCAGCTTACAGAGATGAGGATGAGGCAATGGAGGATGCAGTCACCTCCAATCAGGTATGCGATTTACGTCGTTCTGTCTTTATTTGGTCGACTTAACTGTAATATATACCACTGGGTGATGTAATTTTGGCGACTGATCTTTGAACAGCTCCCAACGTTATTGACCTCCCTGACAATGACGATGAAGAGCCTGAGAGGCCTTTGACGAGGAAAAATAGGAAAACTCCTGCAGACAAGGTGCCACAATCGACACCGATAGCTGAACCCGATCGTTCAGACACCGTGATGCCAATCGGGCTTCTGTTACCTTCGCCCGTACCACCGTCGAGTGTTACGCCTTCTTCATCGACCGCTCAAGCTCCTGCCGATCCACCTTCAGTTTTGCTACCCATCACGTCCCGTAGGACGGCGAAGTGAATGCTGCCAAGGAAGCCATACGCCAAGCAGGTATTATGATGGAGAAGATGAAGATGGTGCGGGATGTCAGTCAGGCCGCCTATGATGCCAGCTCGGCTCTCCAAAGCAATGTTCAGGTTAGCAGCACGTCGACTAGTTTTCTTGGCTTGCTCTGTTAGGATATGGTACCTGAAAACTCTCTTTTTGAGGATCTTTGCATCTGTACACCCACTGGGTGTTCCGACTTGCCATTGAGCAAATCCATACTTTGAGTTGAATTTTTGTTATTGAAGTTTTGGACTAGTGGGGGCACGCTGAGTGCACCCACTGGGTGTAGTCCCCGAGACTATGATGGATCAAGGCGATCGGCATCGTAGTCTTGACATTTTAATTCCTTCACTCGGTCAGTCCGCCATGTCGAGTGTAATCGAACCAAAGTGGGGCACGCTAAGTGCACCCACTGGGTGTAGTCCCCGAGACCGTGGTCGACTGCTGGCAGTCAACTATGGTCTGAAGAGCTTGTTTGTTGCTGTCTTTCTTCTTCATATATATATATACACTCGCGCCGAAAAGGTCTCGTCGAGTGTTAAGCCCAGGCTCGATGGGGGCACGCTAAGTGCACCCACTGGGTGTAGTCCCGAGACTATGGTGGATGCAGGCGATTGACCGTAGTCTTAGTATTTATTGTCTTTGTCATTTTCTCTGTAAAATAACCTATCCTCTCTGATTGCAGAAATCTTGTGACCTTGGAGCTCGCTTTGCCGACTTGGAGAAGCAGCAAATTCAACTCAACCTTGACCTGGAGCTGGCCAAGTCAGAGCTGCAGAAGGCCAAAGATGACGCCAATGGTAAGGGAGGTTTGTCGACTGCTTTGTCTTAGACCCGGATTTCATTCGGCTCTTTCTGAACTGAACGTTATTTCTTTTTAGAAAAACTGAACCAGGCTCTGGTAAAGAAGGATCATGATCTGGCTGCTGCACAAAAGAAGGCCGACGACCAAACTGCTCTGGCTGAATGTAAGCCGCTTCACCGGCAAACCGAGGAGGAGAACGCGAAGATGAAATCTGCTCGACGAAGCCAACAAGGAGGTAACCCGCTTGAAGAAGGACAAGGTTAACCTGAACGAGAAGATGGAAGGCATTGCTCGTAGGAGGGATGATCTGGAAAGCTATTTGAGGAGCCTCGCCAAGACGTTATTCATCAAGCTTGAAGGTACATATCCCGTTCCGACTGGTTCATCTTTGTCGACTCGGTATACGAATATTGACTCATCCTTAGACTGTGCATGCAGAGTTTTGCCGAGACTTCAAGGAGGAGACTGGGCGAATCGAACCAAATTTGGACCCTGTCAATTCTCCCGTGAAGGACGAAACTGCTATGAACCTACTCCGACTGGAATCCCGCATCGACGGCGTTGTTGACTATTTGGCTCGACTGAAAGTCGCCATGTCGTGGATCAACACAGCACTTTGGCCAAGGGCAACACTCCAGAACGACCTTGAGTCTCTGATGACTCGACTTAACGAGATCCCTGGTCGAGTGCAGGAGTGGAAGAAATCTTCTGCTCGGTGCGGTGCTGATGTGGCTCTGTCTTTGGTTCATGTCCACTGTAAAGAGGCGCGAGAAGATAAGCTGGCAGCAATCAAGGTCGCCAACACCAAGAAGCACGATTTCCGATCCTTTATGGAGACTTTCATTGCTGCTGCCACTTGGATCACCGATGGTGTCGACACAGACGAAGTTCGTCGAGCCTGCCATCCTCCTCCATGAGTGAACAAACTTTTATGCCTCACCTTAAATTTGCCTCAGAATGCCGAGTGGATTTTGTAATTGTTAAACTCCTTCGGGCTGAGAGCCCGAGTACTTTGATCTGCGGTTTGGAACCTTTAAGATTTATCTGAACTTGTTTAACTTCTGAATATGCATGCATTTGCCTTCGAGTGGACTTTGCTCTTCACTCGGAATAGTCTTTGTGTTTGAGATGCAGCTCTGAGGTGGAAGATCCAGTCGACCTGCGCATCATCGCTCTTGCAGGAAAGGATGGAGTATGTATTGCAGTCGACCTGCACCTCATCGTCCTTGCGGATCGGGATGGAGCGTACGTTGTATTTGTGGCGTAGCTCCGAAGGAGAAGGTAGCAGTCGACCTGCACCTCGTCGTCCTTGCGGATTGGGATGGAGCACATGTTGTACTTGTGGTGCAGCTCTGAAGGATAAGGTAGCAGTCGACATGCACCTCGTCGTCCTTGCGGATCGGGATGGAGCACACGTTGTACTTGTGGCGCAGCTCCGAAGGAGAAGGTAGCGATCGACCTGCACCTCGTCGTCCTTATGGATCGGGATGGAGCACACGTTGTACTTGTGGCGCAGCTCGAAGGAGAAGGTAGCGATCGACCTGCACCTCGTCGTCCTTATGGATCAGTATGTTTTCGAACTTAGGCGTAGTCTTGAATCAGCATCTAAGCCTTCGAGTGAGAGGATTGCTCTTCACTCGGTAGGATTTCTCAAACTTAGGCGAGTACTTGGACTGCAGCTAAGCTCCCGAGTGAGAGGATTGCTCGTCACTCGGTAGGATTTCTCAAACTTAGGCGAGTACTTGGACTGCAGCTAAGCCCCCGAGTGAGAGGATTGCTCTTCACTCGGTAGGATTTCTCAAACTTAGGCGAGTACTTGGACTGCAGCTAAGCCTCCGAGTGAGAGGATTGCTCTTCACTCGGTAGGATTTTTCAAACTTAGGCGAGTACTGGACTGCAGCTAAGCCCCCGAGTGAGAGGATTGCTCTTCACTCGGTAGGATTTCTCAAACTTAGGTGAGTACTTGGACTGCAGCTAAGCCCCCGAGTGAGAGGATTGCTCTTCACTCAGTAGGATTTCTCAAACTTAGGCGAGTACCGGACTGCAGCTAAGCCCCCGAGTGGGAGGCTGGTTCACCACTCGGTAGGTTTTTTTAAACTTAGGCGAGTACTGGACTGCAGCTAAGCCCCCGAGTGGGAGGATTGCTCTTCACTCAGTAGGATTTCTCAAACTTAGGCGAGTACTGGACTGCAGCTAAGCCCCCGAGTGGGAGGCTGGTTCACCACTCGGTAGGATTTTCAAGTACTTAGGCGAAACGGATTCGCAGCTAAGCCTCCGAGTGAGAGGCTTGCTCGTCACTCGGTAGGAATTTTTTTTTACAAACTTAGGCGACGGATTGCAGCTAAGCTACCCACTGGGGGATCTCTTACATAAACAAAAGCAACAACAATCACTGGGAAAATTATAACACTATTGTCTTTGATAAATAAACTAAAGAGGTATTTCTTATTACATCTCATCCGAGTGAGTACTTAAGTATAAAAAGGCGGAGCAGCTCCGCATTCCAAGTCATGACTCATCAATCTGGCGATCGATATTGTAAAGATGGTATGCTCCATTGTGGAGAACTTTGGTGACGATGAAGGGGCCTTCCCAAGTGGGAGCGAGCTTGTGTGGTTTCTGTTGATCTACTCAGAGGACCAAGTCTCCTTCTTGGAAGGCTCGACTCTTCACATTTCTGGCATGGAATCGACGCAAGTCTTGCTGATAGATAGTCGATCGAATCAGGGCCATCTCTCTTTCCTCTTCTAGGAGGTCGACTGCATCCTGCCGGGCTTGTTCTGCTTCATCTTCAGAGTAGAGCTCGACTCGGGGTGCATTGTGAAGCAAGTCACTCGGCAGAACTGCTTCAGCTCCATAGACCAGAAAGAATGGAGTTCTTCCAGTTGACCGATTAGGGGTGGTCCTCAATCCCCAAAGAACTGATGGAAGTTCGTCGACCCATGCGTCTGTTGCGTGCTTGAGGTCGCGCATCAGTCGGGGTTTCAGTCCTTTGAGAATTATACCGTTTGCTCTTTCCGCTTGTCCATTCGACTGGGGGTGAGAGACTAAGCGTAGTCGACTCGTGTGCCTTGAGAGGTGCAAATGGCTCTGAACTTGTCGGAATCGAAGTTTGACCCATTATCAGTGATGATGCTATGCGGAACTCCATATCCGAATATCAACTCTTTGATGAAACTGATAGCAGTGCAAGCATCAAGATTCTTGATAGGCTTAGCTTCAATCCATTTAGTAAACTTGTCGACCGCCACTAGCACGTGAGTGAAGCCGCTCCTGCCAGTTCTCAGTGGTTCGATCATATCCAATCCCCAAACAGCGAAGGGCCAGACGAGTGGAATGGTCTTCAAGGCTGACGCGGGTTTGTGTGACATATTGGAATAGAACTGACATCCTTCACATTTGTCAACTATCTCTTTCGCCATTTCATTTGCTCTTGGCCAGTAAAACCCCGCTCGGTCTGCTTTAGCCACAATGGTCCGAGAGGACGCATGATGACCACAGGTCCCCGAGTGGATATCGTCAAGAATTATTTGACCTTCTTCTGGTGTTATACACTTCTGACCGACTCCAGTCGCGCTTTCCCTGTATAACTGTCCCTTTATCACAGTGAAGGCCTTGGATCGACGGACGATCTGTCGAGCCTCTTCTTCATTCTCTGAGAGTTCTTTCCTTAGGATGTAAGCGATGTACAAAGACCGCCCGCCGGGAGTGATGACCAAGACTTCCATGATCAGGTCGACCACCGCTGGAACCTCAACCTCAGTCGGATCTGTGGCACTTTTTGGTTGCGGAGCTTCTTCAGTGAAAGGATCCTCTTGAACTGTTGGTGTGTGGATGTGTTCCAAAAACACATTGCTGGGAATGGCTTCTCTCTTGGAACCTATTTTTGCCAAATCATCAGCTGCTTGATTTTCAGTCGGGATATATGATGAAGCTCTAACCCCTCGAATTTCTTCTCTAGCTTTCTCACTGCATTGCAGTAACCAGTCATGGCCGGACTTCTGACGTCCCACTCCTTCATCACTTGATTAACCACCAAATCTGAGTCGCCATAGACCATGAGGCGACGGACGCCGAGTGAAATGGCCATACGCAACCCATACAAAAGTGCTTCGTACTCTGCTTCGTTGTTGGAGGAATCAAAGTGAATTTGGAGAACATATCTGAAGCTTATCTCCTCGGGAAACTAACACTACCCCAAAGACCGGAACCATTCAAAGCATCTTGGAGCCGTCAAAAACATGGTCCAAAGGTTCGAGTGAACTTGAGTCGGCGGTTGTTGTTCAATCCACTCGGCGAAATCTGCTATTGCTTGGGACTTGATGGCTTTCTTTGCCTCAAACTTGATATCTAGGGAAGGAGTTCAATCGCCCATTTTGCCACTCGACCGATTGCATCTCTGTTATGCGAGAATCTCTCGACAATGGAGCGTCACCGACGATCGTAATGAAATGGTCGAGAAGTAATGTGCAACCTTCTTCGTGGTCATATAAATCCCATATACAAGTTTCGATAATGAGGATATCTTTGCTTGACGGAGTTAAAACTTCGAAACATAATATATCGGGCGTTGAACTTTAAAGGCTTTTCCTTCTTCTTCCCGCCGATTGTAAATCAGACTAACAACTTGTCCCGTGGCTGCAATGTAAGCAGCAAAGGCTCTTGCTGATTGGGGCAGCAAGCACCGGCTGGGTGGAGAGCAGGGTTTTCAGCTCTGCAAACGCTGCATCAGCTTCAGGAGTCCACTCGAACTTGTCTGACTTCTTCATCAGTCGGTAAAGAGGCAATGCCTTTTCACCGAGATGAGAAATGAATCGACTTAAAGCGGCCAAGCAACCAGTAAGCTTCTGGACATCGTGCACACGCACAGGACGTTTCATTCGGAGTATAGTACCAACTTTCTCTGGGTTGGCGTCGATTCCTCGTTCGGAAACGAGAAAACCGAGTAACTTTACGCCAGGAACTCCGAATGTACACTTTGATGGATTAAGCTTGATATCCTACCTCCTGAGATTGGCAAAAGTTTCAGCAAGGTCAATCAGCAGGTCGGAACCCTTCCGTGACTTGACCACAATATCATCCATGTACGCTTCCACATTCCGACTGATTTGAGTGGGCAAACACTTCTGAATCATCCTCATGAACGTGGCTCCGGCATTCTTTAGGCCGAATGGCATGGTAACATAACAGAAGCACCCGAATGGAGAGATGAAAGCTGTTTTGATTTCATCGGGCCCATACACACGGATCTGATGGTAACCGGAATAGGCGTCTAAAAAAGACAGGCGTTCACATCCCGAAGTTGAGTCGACTATCTGGTCGATGCGGGGGAGAGGAAAATGATCTTTCGGGCACGCCCGATTGATATGTTTAAAGTCAATGCACATGCAAAGTGAATTGTCCTTCTTGGGGACCATGACAACATTGGCGAGCCACTCGGAGTGGTAAATCTCTCGGATAAACTCCGCTGCAAGGAGTCGAGCCACTTCTTCACCGATTGCTTTTCTCTTACAGACGGCGGACCGTCAAGATGTTCCTTGACCGGTTTTACCTTGTGTCGACTCAGAAACGATGCTCAGCCAGTCCCCTGGGAACACCTGGCATGTCAGAAGGCTTCCATGCGAAGATGTCCCAGTTCTCACGGAGGAACTGGGTGAGCGCTTGTTCCTATTTGGAGTCGAGTGTTGTTGAGATATGAGTCGGAGCAGCATTGGGGTCGGTCGGGTGAATGTGAATCGGCTTTGTCTCACCGGACGACCAAAACGCTGATTCCATAGCGGGCTTCTTGGCTCGCAACAAATCACTCGGGTCTGCATTTTTCTGGTATTCCTGCAGCTCTACCACTACTATCTGAGCATCGGCGATCTTCGAGCCTTTCTGAAAACACTCTTCCGCTTTCTTCCGATTGCCGGTGACAGTGATCACACCTTTGGGGCCTGGCATCTTCAGTTTAAGGTATACATAACATGGTCGAGCCATGAAACGTGCGTACGCTGGCCTTCCCAGAATAGCGTGATAAGCACTCTGGAATTCCACGACTTCAAACGTCAACTTTTCTTTGCGGAAATTCTTGGAGTCTCCGAAAACCACATCGAGAGCAATCTGACCGAGTGACTCGGCCTTCTTTCCAGGAATGATTCCATGGAAACTCATGTTGCCGGTATCGAGCACGGACATCGGAATGCCCATCCCTTTCAACGTCTCTGCATACAGTATATTCAGACCACTGCCACCATCCATCAAAACTTTGGTCAGTCGAGTGCCTTCGACAACTGGGTCGACCACCAAAGCTTGCCTTCCAGGGGTGGCTATGTGCGTCGGGTGATCGGACTGGTCGAATGTGATGGCAGTCTGAGACCATTTCAAATAACTGGGTGTCGTCGGAGCGACCATATTCACCTCTTGGTTGATAACTTTCAATCGGCTTTTGCTTTCAACGTCAGCAAAAATCATCAGGGTGGAATTGACCTGGGGGTATCCATCATCACTATCTTCCTTGTTTTCAACTTTGTCCGACTCCTTTTCCTTATCTTTAGGATGTTTCCCTGGAACTTCTGGATCAAGAGCCGACACTGTCGAGTGGTATGCTTAGGGTAAATGAGTTTACCCTCTTCATCTTTCTTTGTGTGAATGTGGCATGGCAGGTCTAATACATCATTTCTGTCTTGATCTTTCACTTTCTTGGGGTTCCAAGGCCCTTTGGGCTTCCCCTTAAACTTTCCTTGAGTCACGGCCAAGGCTTCTCCAGGAGCAGCTGGCTCGGCCTTCCGCTTCTGCTTCTGACTAGAATTTCCTCCTCCGGTTTCATGAGCGACTGACTTGTGCTTGCCACTCCGGAGCCGATCCTCCTCTCCGCCATTAGCATACTTGGTGGAAATCTCCATCATTCGACTCAGAGACATGTCTCCGGTTCGACCGAATTTCAGATTCAGTTCTTCAGATTTAACGCCTTCCTTGAAGGCACAAACTGCCTGGTGATCCGATACGTTCTCCACTGTGTGATGCAATGTGATCCATCTCTGGATGTAATCCCTCAAAGTTTCATTTGTCTTCTGCACGCAAGATTGCAATTCTGTCAACCCTGCCGGTCGCTTGCAGGTCCCTTCAAATGTTCTGACAAACACTCGGGAAAGATCTTCCCAAGTGTAAATGATCTTTGAGTGCTAATCGATTCAGCCACGCTCGCCGAGCCCTCCAACATAAGAGGCAGATGTTTCATGGCCACTTCATCATTGCCGCCGCCAATCTGAACAGCCACTCGGTAGTCCTCAAGCCAAGTATCAGGTTTGGACTCACCGGTGAACTTACTGACTCCAGTCGCCAACCTGAAGTTGGGAGGAATCATTGCGGCTCTGATGGCTCTGCTGAAGCACTCTGGTCCTGAGACGTGCACTCTGCTGCTGGTGGGTACATCTCTGTCATGACCTCCTCGGTGAGCTCTGTTTCTGTCGACCAAACCCTGAACGAGAATAGATCTCTCATCAAAGCCTGGTTCTCTGGGGTCGACTAGAATCCTTCGCCCAGCACTGTGAGGGCGTCTGTCATCCTGCTGTCGAGGCACGTATGACCCACTCCTTGGGGGAGGGATGGGCACTCGACGTCGATCATCGCAATCGAATCGGTGATCATACTGCTCACGGTTCTTATACTGATCACGCCGGTCTCCACGCCCTTCACGCCTCGGGGGCGATCTTGGGCTGTGAGCCGACTGAACTGTATCTGCAACAACGGATTTGCTGTGGATCCTATTCCGCGACTGTGATACAGCTGAATTTTGGTCTCCTGCTACCCGGAGTAACGCTCTGATCTGCAATAAGCCTCTGCCAGCCTCGGACTGGGAAGGCTGAATCGACTCTGCTATACGGGCCGCAGCTGCTAAATTCTGAACTGGAGTTCGATATACGAAGTCGGTGGCTGAAAGAGGCGACGTCGACGGGATCTTGACACCCGTTGTCGCGCTTCGTTAAATCAAGTACTCGCTGGAGATTCTCCAATCAGTGCTCTCACCAAGTTAATGGCGTCGTCTTCAAAAGGCACGGGCCTCGGGGGTTTCTCCAACGATAGGAGTGTGAAGTGCATCCATGTTCAGGCGGCAGAGTTCCTCCCTCTGCAGCGAAGTGAGGGGCTCGGGGAGGTACTCTTCATGGGCATGCGACGGAGCGCCTTGCCGTCGCCACCGTTGGCGCGGGGAAAGCCGGGAGGACTGCGTGGTCCATCGACCATCAGGACCTCCGCCCATTTGGATCCTTCATCGCACTTTCGGATGCGATCTCTGCGGAGCCATCGAGCAGGCCGTAGAGATTCGTCGGGCTAAATCACCGCGACTTGGGGGTGGCCGATTGGCGAGCCATCACAGGCTCACCCACCGCTGAAGCCTCGACCGACCGGAACGCTTGCGTCGGCGGGCAACAGGGAGGGAGGACGCCACAGGAGCCGATCAATACTGGGTCGACGGCTGCCACAAGAGGACGCCACGGATGCACGCGCGAAAGTGTGTTGCCCCACGAACGGGGAGCGCGTCGACGTTGAGTGGTGCCTCCTGAAGCCAAGCGGAGTCGTCGGCGACGAACACGAGCGCGCTGAGACGGATCTCGTGGCCCTCAGCCAAACCTCCGCCTGAAACTATGATGAAGGGGATCGGAAAAACTGCAACTTCTCCAACAAGTCGCTAAGACACCCGCCCCACGGTGGGCGCCAACTGTCGTGGTTCTAAGTCTGACAGTAGAATGGGGGGTAGGTATGGAGAGGCAAGATCCTAGCTATGGAGTAGTTGTATACGCATCGAAGTTTCTGAGTTCAGTCCCTTCTCGGAGGAAGTAATAGCCCCACGCCCTGAGCCCGTGAGGCGGTCGACTGGATTATGCGTGTATGAATTACAGGGGTGCGAACTATTGAAAGTGAGGAGGGGGTGGCTTATATAGAGTTCGCCAGACCCCTCCGGCCCTCAGTTATGCCGGGTTAAAGGTACATTAAGGTCGGGCGTTACCGGTAACGCCATAAATAAAGTGCTATGATGACCATAAAAGCTACTTAATGACCGATCGTTAGCGTGCAGAGTGACTTTAGATCTCCTGGTTGTTGAGTGGTTGGCTTCATGGTCGAGTGTCTTCGAGTCTGTCGAGTGGAACACTTCTGAGTCGATTGAAAGGTGATTCTTCTAGAGATGTCCTTAGGGAGGGTATCTTGGACAGGTTCATGACCCTACCCTAGGTACATAGCTTCATCAGCCGTAGCAGCACAGAGGTCCCGCCATGCCGCCGAAGAAGCACGGAGGTCCCGCCGCGCCGTCGATGCAGCAGACTAGTCCGGCCGCGCCGCGGAAGCAAAAGAGATGTCCCGCTATGCCACGGAAGTAGCAGAGATGTCCTCCCGCGCCGCGGCGGCCTGGAAGAATTGTTGGGGAACGCAGTATTTCAAAAAATTTACCTACGATCACGCAAGATCTATCTAGGAGAAGCATAGCAATGAGCGGGAGAGTGTGTCTATGTACCCTCGTAGACCGAAAGCGGAAACGTTTAGTAACGCGGTTGATGTAATCGGACGTCTTCACGATCCGACCAATCCAAGTACCGAACGTACGGCACCTCTGTGTTCAGCACGATGACGTCCCTCGAGCTCTTGATCCAGTTGAGGGCGAGGGAGAGTTTCGTCAGCACGACGGCGTGGTGATGGTCATGATGAAGTTACCGGCGCAGGGCTTCGCTTAAGCACTACGACGATATGACCAAGGTGTTAAACTGTGAAGGGGGGCACCGCACACGGCTAAGAGAAATCTTGCGTGCCTTTGGGGTGCTCCCCTCCTACATATATAAAAGGGGGGAGGAGAGGTGGCCGGCCCAAGGGGGCGCGCCATGGGGGGAGTCCGACTTGGACTCCTGGTCCAAGTAGGATTCGCCCCCCCCCCCTTCCTGTTCCCACTAGGAGAAGGAGGGAAGGAGGAGGAGGAGAGAAGGAAAAAGGGCCCCCCAACCCTAGTCCAATTCGGTTTGGGCTTGGGGGCTGCGCGCCTCCACCTGGTCACTGCCTCCTCTCTCCACTAGGGCCCATGAAGGCCCATTAACTCCCCGGGGGGTTCTGGTAACCCCCGGTACTCCAGAAAATGTCTGAACCTTTCCGAAATCATTCCGGTGTCCAAACACAACCTTCCAATATAACAATCTTTATGTCTCGAACATTTCGAGACTCCTTGTCATGTCCGTGTTCTCATCCGGGACTCTGAACAAACTTTGGTACATCAAATCACATAACTCATAATACAAATCATCATCGAACGTTAAGCGTGCGGACCCTACGGGTTCGAGAACTATGTAGATATGACCGAGACACATCTCCGGTCAATAACCAATAGCGGAACCTGGATGCTCATATTGGCTCCTACATATTCTACGAAGATCTTTATCGGTCGAACCGCATAACAACATACGTTGTTCCCTTTGTCATCGGTATGTTACTTGCCCGAGATTCGATCGTCGGTATCATCATACCTAGTTCAATCTCGTTACCGGCAAGTCACTTTACTTGTTCCGTAGTGCATCATCCCATAACTAACTCATTAGTCACATTGCTTGCAAGGCTTATAGTGATGTGCATTACCAAGAGGGCCCAGAGATACCTCTCCGAAACTCGGAGTGACAAATCCTAATCTCGATCTATGCCAACTCAACAAACACCTTCGGAGACACCTGTAGAGCATCTTTATAATCAACTAGTTACATTATGACGTTTGATAGCACACAAGGTGTTCCTCCGGTATTCGGGAGTTGCATAATATCATAGTAAGAGGAACATGTATAAGTCATGAAGAAAGCAGTAGCAATAAAACTAAACAAGCATTATGCTAACCTAATGGATGGGTCTTGTCCATCACATCATTCTCCTAATGATGTGATCCCGCTCATCAAATGACAACACATGTCCATGGCTAGGAAAATTAACCATCTTTGATTAACGAGCTAGTCTAGTAGAGGCTTACTAGGGACACTTGTTTTGTCTATGTATCCACACATGTATCAAGTTTTCGGTTAATACAATTCTAGCACGAATAATAAACATTTATCATGAATTGAGGAAATATAAAATAACAACTTTATTATTGCCTCTAGGGCATATTTCCTTGAAAATGTCTCGCAGGCAGAAGAGGACTCTTATAGGTGCATGCATGCGATCGTCCTTAGCCAGATGGATCAGATCTCCGGCTGGGCGAGTTTGCAGGACGACATGAAAGCCTATTTTGAGCAGGCTATCGGCGTCATCCGACAACTAAGGGAGGGCAATGAGAAGCTCCGGGCCGAGCGTGACCCGCTGAGGGCGAAGATCGTCGGAAGTGCAGAGCAGCAGGAGGAGACCACTGCCTTGTTGAAGAGGACCGGCGTCATCGTCCAGAAACTTATGGACGAGAATGCCATGCTCCGCGTCGAGCGCCAAAGGCTGGTGGAGGAATCCGTGGATGCTCTCAAGCAGCATCTTGAGGACAAGAAAGAGCTCATCGCCGCTCACCGCGGAAACTAGTTCCCACGGCCTGCAGCAACGCATCAAGAAAGTAGAGATCAGCGAGCCAGATCATTGTCTTCCTTCTTCTTTTTCCCTTGTCTATTTCGGGTGTTGCCGCATGTGGCTTTTTTAATTATGTTACTTTTTTGCGAGGATTTTAATTATGTTCCTAAATATGTAAGACAATTATTATCCACTGTCATCGTCTTTATATTCATCATGCTTGCTATAAGTCGCAGTGGATGCTATATAGGTCCGTCGGATCTTACATCAAGATCTGTGCAAAACTTTCTTTTCAGATTTTCATTTTTCTCTCTTAAATCTCAGTCCAGTGAGACATATAGCCATGTCGTAGAACAGGGGTCCGGGCGTCATTAATGGAGACGTTAGGAGGAAGGTGCGCGACGGTAGAGGTCAAAGGGCTCTCCTCCCGATGAGCACGTGTAAGGGTCTGATCGCACGCCTCCCGTACTCAAATAGCTACCCCGCACGGCACCTTCTAGCCAATAAAAAAGAGGATGCGTGGCGGCACGTAATTGGTAAGAAGAACGCCCATGGTTTCAATAATACTTGTGTTTCCGATTTGTAACGTGACAACACTTGTTCTGAAATGACTTTGTTGATTGTTAATGTGTGCGCCTTCGCAAATCGGACAGAAAAATTACCACAACATGTTGGTGCCATGTCATGACACCATGCCAAGTTTCATGATTTTCAGGCATGTTTTGGATTTACAGGAATTAAAAAACCAAGTTTCTCAATCTTTCCGGCCGAGCCAGGACGCCCAGATGTTTGAATTTCATTCCCATTTCTTGCATGGGACCTAGAAATTCACCCAAGGACACACATGTGATTTTTCAACCAACTTTAGTGCACTGGAGCATGTGCTTATAGTTCAAATTTAAATTATGCACATTAAATGCCCAGAAACTCAATTAATGTATAAAAAGGCCAAACGAACCCGGAATAATTCCAAAATTTAGCACGATACTTTTATTTGGTCTAATCTTTCTGTGTAAAACAATTAAGGTGGGAGAAGGCAGTGTACGTATATCGTTTCACACACAGAGGTGACACGTTCCCTCTCGGAACCACGAGCCTTCTTGAGGGAAGCTCTAGTTTGCAAGAAGCTTACACCAAAGCTTGTCCCAATTCGGCCAAAAAAATTACTGCAGCATGTTGGTGCCATGTCATGACACCATGCAAAGTTTCATAATTTTCAGGCGTGCTTTGGATTTACAGGAATTAAAAACCAAGTTTCTCAATCTTTCCGGCCAAGCCACGACGCTCAAATGTTTGAATTTCATTCTCATTTCTTGCATGGGACCTAGAAATTCACCCAAGGACACACATGTGATTTTTCAACCAACTTTGCTGCACTGGAGCATGCTTGTAGTTCAAATTTGAATTATGCACATTAAATGCCCAGAAACTCAATTAATGTATAAAGAGGCCAAACGAACCCGGAAAAATTCCAAAATTTAGCACGATACTTCTATTTGGTCTAATCTGCCTGTGTAAAAAAATTAAGGCGGTAGAAGGCAGTGTACGTATGTCATTTTGGCACACGGAGGTGACACGTTCCCTCTCGGAACCACAAGCCTTCTTGAGGGAAGCTCCGGTTTGCAAGAAGCTTACACCAAAGCTTGTCCCGATTCGCCAAAAAAATTACCGCAACATGTTGGTCCCATGTCATGACACCATGCCAAGTTTCATGATTTCGGGCGTGTTTTGGATGTACAGGAATTAAAAAACCAAGTTTCTCAAATTTTCCGGCCGAGCCACGACGCCCAGTTGTTTGAATTTTATTCCCATTTCTTGCATGGGACCTATAAATTCACCCAAAGACACACATGTGATTTTTCAACCAACTTTGGTGCATTAGAGCATGTGCTTGTAGTTCAAATTTGAATTGTGCATATTAAATGCCCAGAAACTCAATTAATATATAAAAAAGGCCAAACGAACCCGGAATAATTCCAAAATTTAGCACGATACTTCTATTTGGTCTAATCTGCCTGTGTAAAAAAATCAAGGCGGGAGAAGGGAGTGTATGTATGACGTTTCACACACGGAGGTGACACGTTCCCTCTCGGAACCACGAGCCTTCTTGAGGGAAGCTCCGGTTTGCAAAAAAACTTATACCAAAGCTTGTCCCAATTTGGCCAAAAAAAATAACACAACATGTTGGTGCCATGTCATGACGACATGCCAAGTTTCATGATTTTCAGGCGTGTTTTGGATCTACAGGAATTAAAAAAACCAAGTTTCTCAATCTTTTCGGCTAAGCCACGATGCCTAGATGTTTGAATTTCATTCCCATTTCTTGCATGGGACCTATAAATTCACCCAAAGACACACATGTGATTTTTCAACCAACTTTGGTGCACTTGAGCATGTGCTTGTAGTTCAAATTTGAATTATGCACATTAAATGCCCAGAAACTCAACTAATGTATAAAAAGGCCAAACGAACCCGGAATAATTTCAAAATTTAGCACGATACTTCTATTTGGTCTAATCTGTCTGTAAAAAAATTAAGGCGGGAGAAGACAGTGTACGTATGGTGTTTCACACACGGAGGTGACACGTTCCCTCTCGGAACCACGAGCCTTCTTGAGGGAAGCTCCGGTATGCAATAAGCTTATACCAAAGCTTGTCCCAATTCGGCCAAAAACAATACCGCAACATGTTGGTGCCATGTCATGACGACATGCCAAGTTTCATGATTTTCAGGCGTGTTTTGGATTTACAGGAATTAAAAAACCAAGTTTCTCAATCTTTCCGGCCGAGCCACGATGCCCAGATTTTTGAATTTCATTCTCATTTCTTGCATGGGACCTATAAATTTACCCAAAGACACATATGTGATTTTTCAACCAACTTTGGTGCACTGGAGCATGTGCTTGTAGTTCAAATTTGAATTATGCACATTAAATGCGCAGAAACACAATTAATGTATAAAAAAGGCCAAATGAACCCGGAATAATTCCAAAATTTAGCACGATACTTCTATTTGGTCTAATATGTCTGTGTAAAAAAATTAAGGCGGGAGAAGTCAATGTACGTATGTCGTTTTGCACACGGAGGTGACACATTCCCTCTCGGAACCATGAGTCTTCTTGAGGGAAGCTCCAGTTTGCAAGAAGCTTGCACCAAAGCTTATCCCAATTCGGCCAAAAAACTTACCGCAACATGTTGGTGCCATGTCATGACACCATGCCAAGTTTCATGATTTTCAGGCGTGTTTTGGATTTACAGGAATTAAAAAACCAAGTTTCTCAGTTTTTCCGGCCGAGCCACGACGTCTGCATGTTTGAATTTCATTCCCATTTCTTGCATGGGACCTATAAATTCATCAAGAGACACACATGTGATTTTTCAACAAACTTTGGTGCACTTGAGCATGTGCTTGTAGTTCAAATTTGAATTATGCACATTAAATGTCCAGAAACTCAATTGATGCATTAAAAATGCCAAATGAACCCGGAATAATTCCAAATTTAAACACGACACTCATGTACTAGTTGCATGTTCACTGTACGTAAATGTTCTAGCAATTCAAACACCATCCTTTCCCTCCGTAACACCATTTTATCTTTCAAAACATAATGAAAAAAATCAGGTATACCACAAAACAGTTTACTAGAAAGAATCGTGTGGGATGCGATATAAAATATCTTGGCGCACCATCTTGTCTGGCTTATGCAGGAAGCTTCGTCATCTACAGTCCACCACCCCCGCTTGAACCACACTTGCGCGCCAGTTTCTCGCGGCACCGAGCGAAATGTTTTTGCCACCGCAGAAATATCTATCTCCCCACCCCCTCCCTCCCACCAAAAGCCACATTTCTACTATTCCTCCTTGCTTTCCAAGTTCAAACCTTCACTGCTGCCTACTGGCAGCTCAGCCTCCTCGTCGGCGACCCTTCTTCTTGCAGCGCCACCTCCTCGCCGGCTACCCTTCTTCTTGCTGTGCGGCCTCCTCGTCGGCGACCCTTCTTCTTGCTGCGCGACCTCATCGATATGGTCAGGTAATCCACACCCCACCCACACCATCCTCCTCCTTTCCCGTCCCACATGCCCCGACCGACGGTGCGACACCTTCCACCGAAATCACTGTCCCCCTCCTCCAATTAAGCACCGCCCACAGCCATTTTGCACGCGGTATAACGTGGAGCTCAGTACCATGTTGTGGGTACAATTTTGTATTGTTATGCATGTGACACCAATCGAATTTGGTTGTACTCAATACATATCCTACTGATAGTATGGCAACTCTTAGTTAACCTGATCAAGATCTTCCTTATGTGTGTTGCAGGAAAACAATGAGAGACACTTGGGTTTACCATCGAGGTTTGTTCAAGCATGGTCCTTTGGCTAATAGCACATTATTGTGCAGTTGCGGGAATTATTCTAATATTTAGGTTTCTTACAATTTGGTCTTGCACATGTAGGTCCTTTGTCGAGGCTTAGACCCTTTATTAAACCCATTTTGCATATGGGGAAATGAGATGTCCATGAATATCAGTCAAGTCAAGAAACTCAGAAAGATTGTTAGGATGAAGAAACTTGCGACAAATAACAGCAAGATCTTTGTTTGCACAATGAAGAAGACATCAGTCAACTATAGCATGGTACTAACTCTTTTACCTTGTTTTTACCCTTTGCGCCATTTCAAAATTTATAAGAGCGATTTATGCATATCTTTGGTTTTAGTACTTTTCAGAGCAGTTCACCGATGATTACCTCTCAAACCACCTGCATGGTCAAGAGGTGAGGAAGGTATTCATTCAACACCCACAGTATAATATTGAAGTCTTGCTGAAGAGAACTAAGGTTGGGCGGGCAATTATCCGTAGCCACTGGCCTAAAGTTGCAAGGACATTCAACATCACTGAAGGCTCAATATTTGCCTTCTGCTTCTGCAGTTTCCCAAATGAGATTCATCTGTCTATTTACCGTGTATGATGTTACTTTCCAAAGGTTTTTGATGTTGCATGTGAAACTTGGTGCTGTTGTGTAATGGCGTAACTGAGTGCCGAAGCTATCTGATGTAATTCGATTATGAAATTCTGGTTGTTGTTATACAGATATGAAATATCTGGTGTGTTTTATAAGAAATATCAATTTGGTTAGTACATGGATTATCAATAATAGGCTAATTACCCTGCTTATTGGGGTTTTCTATAGCAGACGGTTACTCAGACAGCACCGTGGGCGATGAACTCAAACAACCCGCATGGTTTCTAGAAAGTAGGCGTGTTCGATCAACTAACAATCACACGGCTTCCAACAGCGATCTGTTTGCGTTAGGCCACCTTGCACAAACGTTTCCACACAAAGAACTGTGTGTGATATACATACATACGGAAATGTTTTCCTGGGATTCACCGTGTGGGATGTACATACCTACGGAAATGATTGGGTTTTGATGCCTCGCCCGATCGCACACGAGCTCATTTGGTGTCCCAGGAGGGCCTATCCCCGATGATTTTTGGGTCGTGTGGGAAGGACCCCCCTATCACCCACACTCACTTGGCGACGGTTCCAAATGCCATCGTGAAAAGGGGTTAAAAACCGTTTGTATAGCACCTCGTTGTACCAGTGATGTATTTGATATAAAGAAAACAATAGCAATAAAACTGAACGATCATTATGCTAAGCTAACGGATGGGTCTTGTCCATCACATCACGTTATCAAATGACAACACATGTCTATGGTTAGGAAACCTTAACCATCTTTGATCAACGAGCTAGTCTATTGGAGGCTCACTAGGGACACGGTATTTGTCTATATATTCACACATGTATTTAGGTTTCCGATCAATACAATTCTAGCATGAATAATAAACCTTTATCATGAATAAGTAAATATAAAATAACAAATTTATTATTGCCTCTAGGGCATATTTTCTTCATTATCTAGTTTATGTGCAAAGATGTTGCCTTGGCACCTGACGGGTCGATCACCAAATTCATCGTTAGGATCGACGGTATATGGCGGCGGGGAACAAGGAGGGCACATGGTCGCCCTTGGTGTTTCGGATTGAGAGGCATGGTACTGACATGACAGGATACAAGTTGGTGGTCTGTGCCAACAAGGGCTCGTGCAAAGATCTGGGTTTGCATACTTATAATGGAAAGATGTGGTTAACTGTGAGCAATGAACCTTTAATGGTTGTGTTCATGAAAGCCACCTAAGTTGTAAGTACTTTGCATTTCTCTTGGCATCCTATGTGTTCATCTAATGTAATAATGAATGTTGATTGTTTTCATCTATGAGTCAATAATACAGGACTATTTGCAAGGAATCTATGACCGACATGTCTTGAATTTTTTAATCCATCCGATATAATGATGAATGGTTATTGTGTCGTGTATGGATCCGATAACCCACAAGTATAGGGGATCGCAACAGTTTTCGAGGGTAGAGTATTCAACCCAAATTTATTGATTCGACACAAGGGGAGCCAAAGAATATTTGAAAATATTAGCAGTTGAGTTCTCAATTCAACCACACATGGAGGACTAAATATCTGTAGCAAACTGATTAGTAGCATAGTAGTATGATAATTTGATGGTAGTGCTAATAGTAGTAATGGTAACAATAGTAGCAATAGTTTTGTAGTAATTATGACATTAGCAGCAACAATAGTAACTTAGCAAAGATCAATATGTAAAAAGCTCGTAGACATTGGATCGTCGATTACATTGGATATGTAATAGTCATAACCTAGGGCGACACAGAACTAGATCCAATTCATCAATGTAATGTAGGCATGTATTCCGTATATAGTCATATGCGCTAATGGAAAAGAACTCGCATGACATCTTTTGTCCTACCCTCCCGTGGCAGCAGGGTCCATAAGGAAACTAAGGGATATTAAGACCTTCTTTTAAGAGAGAACCGGAACAAAACAAGATGTTGTGGAGGACGGTGGAGCATTGGACAAACCCATGTCCAAGTTGTTGAGTGTGGTGCGGTGGCCGTTTGTTGGTGGCGGGGAAGCAGATCCGAGGAGGTGAATGATGGCATAGTGGGAACAGCTCTGGTGCGGTGGACGGTTGCGACAGTGGAGCAGCATCGGTGAGGCGCGGGATGGCGTGGTCAAAGTGGTTCGGGTATGGCGCATGTCGGCATCGTGGAGGCAACTCTGCCTCGGCTTCATTTGCTAAGTCCTTGAGGGCGTGCGGTTGCAGTTGAAGTGGACGATGACTTCGGGGTACCAACTCCAGTGTGATGGAGGAGGGCGGCGGTGGATCGGGCGTGATGGGGTGGAGGACGAAGGACGCTGGGGTTTCGCGGCTGGTGGAGAGGGCGTTTTGGCGCCCACGGAGTATGAATGGGGAAGCGGAGGTAGGAGGGAGCTAAGGGGGAACAATGTTTCGGTTTAGGACGCGCTTGTTTGAAATTTGGGGAAAGTTACAAACTTTGCCCTATCTTGCGGGTCGGGGGTAGGATGGTAATCTCAGGTGTCCCAAATAGTGGGCGGGAGTGATTTCGATCAAGCGCATGGGTGTTAAGGCGCTCATGGTGTATAAATGTTTTTGAGAGGCGGTTGACTAACGTCTTGGTGAAGTTACAAACCTACCCCGGTTTAGACATTTGGACATCGAGCCCATATGCTACACGGGTCAGAGTGAGGACAGTAATTTCCTACCACCAAACATTGGTCTCGCACGGTTTCAGGCGACGAGAGGCTTATTTGACGTTTCGTTTAATATTTGGGAGCAGAAGCAATAATGTTTATAGTTCTCTTCAATTGAACTTTTAGGATTTGTCAAACTTCAAAAATCTTGACTCTTGAAAATCCTAAAACTATGATAATTTTGGAATGGAGGGGTAAATTTGAATCTACTTTGTACACGAGTATATATTAAACTTTTTTGTAGCTTAGCTCAATTCATGCATGGTTCCACATAATCTCCTTGGTTGCATGATGAATCGAAATGAGATGGATGCGCTCATCAAAGAATGTCATGACATAGTAAGGTTGGAGATCTTGGAGAGGAGGAGGCTAGCCGCAAGAGGCCATGCGGTGCCAAGGTTCGGTGAGCATGGTGGTTTGGTAAGTGGCAATGGTGGCGGTGAAGATTTCATCTTGTGATGATAATGATGGATGAGTGATGATGGATGCTATGTCTTTTAGGTTGTGTCGTAAAAACTATGTTCAAATGTCATCAAAACTATGTTTGAATCCTTGAAATTTGTGTTTTATTTGTCAAAATCACGATCAATTGCTTTGTGTGGTTTTACAGTTTGAGGGCCGAAATCAGCGCGCAGAACAAAGCCCGCAAACCCAAGCGGTAGGCTCTATTTGGCCGCAGCCTATTTCGGTCTTTAAAATGCGTTTTTCTCGGCCCTTATGTGTGGTCTCTAACATTGTAATGAGCCCACCAATCATGGAGCAAGAAAAACAATCCTAAAAGAATACAAATACAACAAGAAAACATGTGTAGCTGCAATGTCTAGAAGCTTCTCTCTTAACTCTGCACTTGATACTTTCTGAGAATTGTACAGTCCTTGGAGCTCATCTAATTGTTATTACAATTATAAATCATAATTTTTGTTCTCAAATCAGTCAGAATTCCAAATCCACCCCGACACCAAGACTACAAATCAAGCTCTGAACGGTCCAGCTTCTCTGACATAGCCTGAAATGTTTATCCATCATACTCAAGCCGATTAAAATTGCAAAAATGTTCGTTCAAATTCAGTCAAAGAGGGCCTTAAATAGTCAAGTACTTCTATGTCGGAACAATAGCAAAAGAAACACACGCCTGATAAAAATCGACAGATTAAGTCGGAACATAATAGTGGTCGGCCAGAAAACAAGAAACACCAGCTACTCAACAGGCGAGTTAATGGCATTCGGTCTGAACTCTGAAGATCATGCTTAACTTTGGCAGCACCGACAGACAAACAAGAATATGAACTATGGAGCAACTGAGAAACAAAACTGACAGTTAAGAAGTACCAGCTCATACAGATGTCAGCAGCCGCAGGCACAAACTTCTCAAATCAAAACGGCAGTTTGCACACAAATCATCAGTTACAAAAACACAGGCATGATCTAACATGCCTCACATATAGGATGCACTGACCAATTTCCAACCGAAAAAGGAGCAAACAAAAACCATGCGAAACATTTGTCATGAAGCAACATGTTTTTTGCCTATATGCAAACACAAGACCAAAAGTCCTAAAAAAATGTTGATGCCAAAGGTATTATGTAGAAGCAGATCAGGTACACTGATACTACAGCAAAAGCAAGCACCTAAACTATACTCAAAAGTAAGAAACAAAAATCAAGCTAGACTAAGATTTTCAGAATGACTGCATACATACCCAATGATAACTACTGGACATCAAAGTGAAGAATTAGAATATTCTTTCTGCTGAGACAAAGCATTGTCCAACAGTGTTGCTGATATCAATTCAGGTCTAGTTGATTTTACAACTATTTCTTTAGAAAGAGAATAAACAATGAAAGAGTACACTCGAAAAAACCTGCATTTTAAATTTTAGAATAGATAAGATGTTCAGGTGCAGACTCGTCTTCACAGTATGCTTCGATGTACCGACAACGCGTCGGGATAGCCAGGTATGCAGCGATGTGCAATTGGTCTTTCCTGAGGCCTAAACCTCTCATCAAACATCAAACCATTGACTACAGGAGATGGGAACACCAGCAGAACTACAAACAGCTATATACTTGCACAAAAACAAGATTCAATGGACCATATTCACAAACACAGTATACTATAGCAGCAATATGCCCGATGTATCAAAAAGAAAGGAGAAACCCCATGATAAGGGTCAAAAGTGAAGCAGTATTCAGATACATACAAATCTAAAGTACAAAAAAGATACTGCAAAAAGAGAGCAACAGAACATGAAGAAACATAATAAATTAGTGATCATCAGAATTGCAAAGCCCAAACACAATAGACAATTCACATAGAAATTACCAGGAGAAGAACCATTCATTGAACAAATTGTTATTATTTTGCTTGGATAGGTGACCAAACAAGCATTTTAAGCTAAGAAAAGTGTACTGATACTATACATAATCCTGCAACATCACTAAAAAAGATCGTTAGCTCCATAGAAGTAACTGATCCTACTCCCTCCGTTTCTTTTTAGTCCGCATATAAGGTTTGGTCAAAGTCAAGCTTTGTAGAGTTTGACTAACTTTATATTAAAAAGTAGAGACATTGATAATATGAAATCAATATTATCAGATGCACCATTGAATGTATTTTCATACTATATAGTTTTAGTATTGTAGAAGTTTCTTTTTTTTATGTAAATTTGGTCAAACTTTGTGTAGTTTGACTTTGACCAAATCTTATATGCGGAGTAAAAAGAAACGGAGGGAGTACAATAATGAAGACTCAACAAAGGCATGCTAAAAAGATAAGAGTCCTAGCTATTGAATGTATCTCATAAACAACTTAGGGATTGCTCCTTCCATTTCCAGCGTTATATCCAAAAGCCTGAACACACAGAAACTTAGTGGATATTGGATAACACTGAGAAAACTAAAGCATTCCAACACATAAAGCCTAATTTATTAAATGGAATCATACCACAATACTCAGCGAAATCAACACAGGGGAAGTAGGACCAAACTGATCTGTAAGCGACCATGGATGATTAGTGGCAGAGGACTGATTAATATTTGAATTACATGTATTACATTCAGTTTTTCACTAAAAATATTATCTAGGCAAAGCGATGTCCCTTGTGACCAATGATTATCATACTAATCTAGTGCCCACCACAAAGTATTATTAACTAAGGACCTCATGTACAGAATTACTGAGAAAAACTAAACTCATAACTCCATAAGTTGAATGATTATGAGAGTATGAAACACATTACACTTACTTTTGGCATGTCCTTACTAGAAAAGTCAAATCAAAACAGCCTGCAAATGAATCAATCCAAGTTCAGACACTCCCAGACTTACTGAGATTTTGAATCCCAGCGCTTGAATCCCGAAAAAAATTCTACCTACAAATCCAATGCCCCACCCCCATGCTAGCAGAACAAAACATCTGGCACAAATGAATTACACTGAATCCGCGAAAAAGGTCCACAGTTTCTTGCCCCCGAAACACCACCATTTCCACCCCAAAAACACATGGAGCCACAAGTCTCAAACTGAGATCCTTCAAGTATAACTCGTTTCCGATCACTGATCAAAAGTTTTTGCATGTATAACTCGTTTCCCATCACTGATCAAAAGTTTTTGCATGTAAACACCAAAACAAATCACATGCGGGGGCAAAGGGACAGAACCGAATCACACAGAAAAGGGACTGTCTAGGATGAAAATCATGGGCTTCATTCAATTTTTCGGCCAACTACAAGTTGACAAGTGTCCCTCTGACTCAGTGACTCTCTGTCCTCTTTTTGTCGCACCTGACCTTTTTCAGTTAACAGGCCCGCAAAAATCAGTAGAAGGGACCGGAAAAGAAACAAGAAAAAGTTAACGGGTCACTCCACTTGTTCTTCCACAGGATTGAAACATAATAGAGAAAAAGGTCAGAAACAAAAGAACCAGCCACCTGAACCTACGAGGCAAGATTACAATTTACACATCCAAAGTACACCATAAAAAGTATTCACAAACACATAATCTAGAGTGCCATGAACGCAGTAAAACTCATCCAGGCTTTCTGTAAAATCAAACTAGCTCACTGTAAAAAATTGAAATTTACAGTTAGACTAGAAACCAACCTTGAAACTTTGGTATTACCAATCAAAAACACACTATTTGCAGTGCCATGAAGTCGGTAAAGATCAAGCAAAGTCACTGTAAAAATGTAGAAAAGCTCATTGAAGAAATTGATCTTGTTTGCACACATTCTAATGGAAAATGTGCCCGTCTTCACTAGCTTCTTCTTGGTGTTAAACAATGACATACAAGCATGATCCTAACGTGCATGCAAGCAGAACTTACATACACGCAGTATGCTATTTTACAGTTACATGTACACTGTAAATAGCTTCAAAGATCACTGTAAAACAGTGACATGGTATGGATTCATCTATGTATGTACATGCATGATTCCATACTATTCTCACATGTACACAGTAAAGAGGGTTGAAACTCACGGTAAAAAGGAAAATGGAAATACTAGCCAAAGAACCAGGCTAGAATATTTGTACTCCCTCCATCCAAAAATAAGTGTCTCGACTTAAGTACAACTTTAGTACAAATTTGTACTAAAGTTAAACGAAATTCCACTCGTGCATGGCATTATAATAATAAAATGATGTATTACAGAAAGTCCAGGTAAACTTGTTGAATGTTGCTACTTGTGGCATGAAGATATCTCCTTGTCAGATTTTGTGATAGAGCCGAAAACTAAAATTCAAATTCCTCATGTTGGACATTTGCAAGCCACCTGCTGGACAGAACAATGGAGCCTCACAATTATAGCAATCTAAACACTTCTGTCTAGCAACACAACAATTATCAGGAACGAACTGCAAAGAGGGATTTGTAATAAAAAAACATAAACCTTAGATATTGACTTCCTACAGCCAAGAAATCATCATTAATAACTAAAGGTTTTTTCTGTACCACAAAGTTAAGAAGATATCTATGGAATTCATGTACCATTTTGCTGGTATGCGTAGTTTAATAAGACAGAGATCTGAGTACTACCTTAGCTAATGGTTCATATAATCACAGGCAGAACATGAGCAAGTTCGATTCTCACTAATGCACTCTCTAGTTAAAGAGTAAACAAAAGGGAAAACAACCAATATTGTTTCATATCAACAAGAGATAAGTTTGATGAGGGAAAAAAAGGACTGCATACGTTTCTATTTGAGAGTAATTCAGGGTATTTCATAGGAGGCCCAAATCTCCAACTAAGAAAACAGTACCATGTAAGGCATAAATTCTTAGAACAACTTCACTTTTAGTTGCTACTCCATGCAAAGGAAAACACAACCAACTTAGTTGTAAGAATGTTAGTTGCCTAAATTATGCTTAGTTCCAGAGTTTTAAGTGGGCGTTAGCAGAATCCATATTGATATTGCTACACCACACCAACCATTCTTTTTATCAAGAAAGTGTCATATTTATAAAGCCTCCCTAACACCAACATACTTTGGTTGGATTAACATTGCGGAAAGCAGCAAGCGAAGCAAAGCGGAAGTGTGCCGCTCAGCACTTCTAGCGCTTAAGTATTACTCCCTCCGTCCCAAATTACTTGTCTTATATTTGTCCAGATACGGATGTATCTGAACACGTTTTAGTGTTAGATACATCTGTATCTAGACAAATCCAAGACAAGTAAATTGGGGCGGAGGTTGTATGTTTCTAAAAATCAGCCCAGGTTCAGTTACTTACCATTAATATGTCCATAAACATAGAAAGGGAGCCGCGGACAAGTGCTCGTAGCGGTGCTGTCATTGCTCATGCGTCCAGTAGGATAGGAGCGGAGGAGTAGAGGAGAGGCATTGCCAATGAAGAGAAAGATCTTTGCCGCCGGTGTCGCTGCCACCGAAACCCTCTCCTGTACACCCCTCCTTACTCTATCCGGATCAGCTCATTTTTACCCTCCCCTTATATGACCCTCGTTCGCTCGCTGGACGCCCTTGGAAGGAGAGCACGACTCTAGCTCCGGGTCGCGCACGCGATCGGAAGGGACAAGGGGAGCTCCAAACCACCCATCCCGCCTAACTTGCCCAAGGCGGAACCACAATTTGGCGGTGACGGAGGACCGACGCAGCGGCCAGCCGAGGGGTGGCATTGGTGCGGTGGTTAGGGTTCGCAAGGGATGAGGTGACGGAGGGGTGCGCAACATCTGTCGGGGTGATAGAAAAGTAAACGAGAAGTAATAGTGGGACAGAAAAACGGGGTGGGATTGAAAAACGGCGAACGGAGAAAAAACAGTGGAGGTGGAGGCCATCGTACGAAGGTGGAGGGCTCACGAAACGAACAAAACGACCACATACTGCCCTTTAATAGTAGAGATATCATGGTATCTTTATAAACTACATTAACACTGAAACCTAGCATAATGTACAGTACATTAACACTAGAAATAGCATGATATAGAGTGATAATCCTGACTAAAAAAACAACTAATGGAAACTGTAAAACATCATGCACACTGTAAATCCTTGATACTGTCCATGACAACTTCAAAAGGGACTCAAATGTACATGTAGGGTTGAGCTAGTAGAGTTTACAGGCAAACAAACATAAAAAGTACCCTCTAGCAAAGAGGAAAAACAAGAAGTTTAGAAAGTTGTAACACAAACACATATTTACACATCTAGCGATCAGAAGGGAGTAGAGAGCCGCAAACTGCCAAACCTTGCCCAAGGCCGAGCCACAATTTGGTGCAGGACCGGCGTAGGACAGGGAAGCGACGCGACGGCCGGCCGGGGGTGGTGTTGGTGCGGTGGTTAGGGTTAGCGAAGGATGAGGTGATGGAGGCATGCGCAACATCTGTCGGGTGATGGAAAAGAAAACGACAAGTAATAAGTGGGGCAGAAAACAGGAGTAGGATTGAAAAAACGGCGAACAAAAAAAAAACAGTGGAGGTGGAGGCCATCGTACAAAGGTGGAGGGCTCACGAAACGAATGAAGCGACCACTTATTGCCCTTTACTAGTAGAGATATCATGGTATCTGTATAAACTACATTAACACTGGAACCTAGCGTAATGTACAGTACATTAACACTGAAAAATAGCATAATACAGAGTGAAAATCCTGACTAAAAAACAACTCATGGAAACTGTAGAACATAAACATGCACACTGTAAATCCTTGATATTGTCTATGACAACTTCAAAACGGACATCAAATGTACTTGTAGGTTCAGCTAGTAGAGTTTACAGGCCAAGTAACGTAAAAAAAGTACACTAGCAAATAGGAAAAACTAGAAGTTCAGAAAGCTGTAACACAAATACATATTTACACATCTACGGATCAAACTTCACTCGATGATCAAGACTCACTACTGTTAAAAGAATGCTCAATATTGCACAGCCCAGATACTATGAAACATTAGTTCTTCTATGAAAGGTTGCTGAAAATCTAAAATACGAGGCCTAAATATCCTTTCATGTAATCCTACAGAATTATGTCCAACACATGCAAGATCAGGTTACTAGGGTTCACAAATAGCTAATGGCCTAATGCTGTTGTACTCCTACTTGTGAAGCAAATCACCATAAAATTTATTAACATAATCACTGAAGCACCACTGCAAGATACCACTAAGATCAAAGTAGCACATTGCCAGCATCCCCAAACAGCAGAACCCAACACCGTCACTCATATCTATAGGCCAACAATCAAAATGCAGTAGACCCCATCCACATGCTGTAACCTCTCGAGCACTCCGAGGTTCAGTTAATACAATGGATTTAGCAATATAGCAAACACCATGGAATCCCATGTGGCAGTTCAATTGATTTTGTTTGCGTGTGTAGTTTTTCTGGCCGGTCGTAGAATCGATCGGAAGAGGTTGTTGTGTACGTAAGTGTCGAAGTTATTGGAGCTAGCTCTGCGCAAAGATCGAAACTGGAACAGGAGGTCGAGTAGGTGCGTGTTGCTGCTGTACAAAGCATCAACGAACAGTAATCCAAGTGGAAGTCGGCTTTCTTTGTCATCAACATCGCCATAAGTACTCTGCCGATGTGGCACTGTTGTAATAAATTGTATGCATCAACTAATTCCACCCCTTGATCAAAGTCATCCATACAGGAATATTTGGCATCAAACTGGTGAAGGCCGTACCTGAATCTAACATTGGATCAAGGGGCTGGAGTTTGGTTGGAGCAAGAGCACCACCGTCATCCCAATAGGGAAGAGTGTGTGCACCTGGCTTCTCCCATTGATGCAATATTTGTTCGTCGGGTGGATGGGCGGTGACGCTAGAGCAGGACGGAGCTGGTCGTCCCTACGGCCCGCACTACTCCTGCCAAGCAAAGAGAGGCAAGACTTCAGAAACATGGGGCTTACATTTCTTCTTCTAATAAAGATGCTGAAGAATCAGAGGACAGACCATTGGAACGCCGTCCTTCAGGATAGAAATAAAATTGACAGCTACGAAGTACCAGCTCATACAGATGTCAGTGGCAGCGGGCACAAACTTCTCAGATCAAAACGGCAATTTGCACAGTAAATCATCAGTTACAAAAACACTTGCATGATCCAACATGCCTCACATATAAGATGCACTGACCAATTTCCAACCGAAAAAGGAGCAAACAGAAAACCACCCGAAACATTTGTCATGAAGCGTCATTTTTTTGCTTATATGCAAACAGAAGACCAAAACTCATAAAGCAATGTTGATGCCGAAGGTATTATGTAGAAGCAGATCATGTACACAGATACTGGAGATGGGTTGATTAACTCTCTACAACATGCAGAAGCAAGCACCGAAACTGTTCTCGATAGTAATAAACAGAAACCAAACTAGACTGAGATTTTCGGAATGACTGCATAGATACCCAAAGATAACTACTGGACATCAACGTGAAGAATTAGATTATTCTTTCTGCTGAGACAAAACATTGTCGTAAAACAGTGCTGCTGATACCAATTCACGTCTAGTTTTACAACTATTTCTTTAGAGAAGAAAATAAACAATGAAAGAGTACACATAAAAAAACAGAGACCTACAGTTTAAATTTTAAATAGATAAGATGTTCAGGTGCAGACTCGCCTTCACAGTATGCACCGATGCACCGATGTCGGGATAGCCAGGTATGCACCGATGTGCGATTGGTCTTCCTCAGGCCTAAACCACTCATCAAACCATTGACTACACAAGATGGCAACACCAGCAGAGCTACAAACAGCTATATATACTTGCACAAAACCAAGATTCAGTGGCCATAACCAAAAAGATAGTAATACTATAGTAGCAATATGCCCGATGTACCGAAAAGAAAGGAGAAGCCCCCCATGAAGTGAAGCAATATTCAGACACATACAAATCTGAAGTACACAAAAGACGCTGCAAGAAGAGAGCAACAGAACATAAAGGAACATAATAAATTAGTGATCATCAGAATTGTAAAACCCAAACATAAAAGGCAATTCACATAGCAATTACCAGGAGAAGAACCAGATCGTCATTATTTTGCTTGGATAGGTGAAAAACAAGCATTATTAGCTAAGATAAGTGTAATGATACTATACATAATTTTGCAAGAAAAGCAGCTGCAACAGAGATGGCTGGAGAAGCAAGAAAGGAGAAGGCATCTGCAATAAAAGATTACGCTGCTGCCACACTTGAGAAGGCAAGAACCAAAAAACTGAGCAAGTATATGAAGTTATTGGACACAGACACATCCGGATATGATGCAGCAAAACTACAGCGATGTAACCAGCTTCTGAATCTTCTAAGCACTTGAACATGCATCTTCATTGTTTAATAATCAATCCATGACCTACTTTGGTGTTGCAGGCTGCAACAACGATATCAGAATGCTAAACCAGTCCCTTGTATTCACTCAAGTAGTACAAGGAAGGGGTCCAGAAGTTCCTTTTGCGGCGAATGGCAATGATTATGATATTGGTTACTATCTAGCGGATGGGATTTAGATCAGAAAAAGATCTGTCTAAACTAAGAGAAGCGAGATCTAATCGTTGCTCACCTCGTTGCTGGTTGTCTTGTGGGGTGGGTGCTCCTCTGATAGGGCGACCAAGACTGGGTTACAGACCGCCGGGAATCCAATTGCGCCTCCAAAACCGAAAGCGAACAGACCAAGTGCTTCCCCTAGATAAAATATAAATTCAATGAGTCAATGCTCCATTACTTGAGACAGATCCACAAGGCAAAGGTCAGTGGAGTACAATGTAGGTCAAAGATGGAGTAGCCTGCATCCAGCATGCCCACGATGAACTCCACGCGGTCCTCCTTCCCCACCCCGCGAGTTACCGCCTCCGATCGTTGCCTCTCAGGAAGAGGAAGAGGAGGAGAGTGTTTTGCAACCCGTGGGCTTGGTCGCAGTCTTCGGCGCCGCCGAGGTCGGGAAGTCTCCGCCGCCGTTGCCGGAGTCGCCGCCGCTAGGGTCTGGACTGGGATGGTGTTTGGGCGAGGATGGGTTGACGACGGTGGGGAATGAGAGATCGAATCGAAAATGAGAAAGAAAGTGATTTAGAAATGGTCAAGTCCCACCTACTTGGAGTACATATGGTCAAACGGGGTCCACCTTATAATCAATATCTACGCAGAGAAGCTTGAAAAGTCATCTGGAGTGGGGATGGTGGCCACCCCCATCGATTCACTTCACACCACGGGAGAGCTCACATGACAATCCCACCGCCGGCGACCCTACACGGATCCACAAGAAGAAGAAAGAAAAACTCCATCCGTTCACAGGGAAAAAGGAGAAGACAAGGCACCAGCTCGTGTCTTTCAAAAAAAAAAGGCACCAGCTCGTCCCCCTCCTTCCACCGGTTTTGTTCCCCTTCCCGAAACCAAAGACAGAAAACCACAAGACAAGGGGACAACAGAAAAAAGAACAAGAGCAACTTTGGGGGTTCGTCTTCATCTTCGTCTTCGTCTCAAAAGAAGAGTCCCCGCCCTCATCCATGGTCGCTCTCGTGTAAATCTAAACCAAATTTGGAGTCTGATCAACTCTTCTCGTACCCAATTTTGACCAAATTTTGAACTCATACATCATACTAGTAGATGCTAGTAGTAAAAGATATACAGAACAGAAAGGGCTTCCAACTCATAAATCATTGCATATTCAAATTCTGACCAAACACTGTCTCATACACACATCATCAACTCATCATAGTCACGGATCATCAACTCATAGTCACAGATCAAGCCTTCCTGCCTACCTTATTCTCGCTGCTGCTTCCAGACGAATGCTCCCGCAACTGCACGCTGTAGCTCTTGCGCTCATGTCCAGACGAATGCCACCGGGCTCCTCACCTCGTGCCCCCAGCTCACCCACGAGATGTGTCCAACGTCCGACGACCCGCTCCTTCCCGCCGTCCCGCAGTCGAACTGCACGCTGTACGTCTTGCGCTCGTACACCTCAGTGAACTTGAGAACCGACGGCGTCACCGTCACCTTCACGCCGGCCGGCGCAGCCACGGTCGCCTTGTAAGTCTCCGGATGCGCTGACACCTTGGTCACCGTCCGCGTCAGCGTGATGACGCGAGTGCTGCGGTCGAACACCACCATGAACGACGGGTAGTTCAGCCCGGCGGCGCCTCCGGGGAGCGTCTTCGTGCATCTCGTCAGTGCCGGCTCGAAACGACGGACCTGCTCGATCGTGTAGTTGAGCGAGCACAGGAAGTCCACATAGTCCTCGGTGCCCGCGTCGTACACCAGGCACGGGTCCAGCGCGAGCGCCGGACGGACCAGCCCGGCCCCGGCCACCAGCGGTGTGGCCGCCGTGCCGGTCCCCTGACCCTGGTTCACGCCCACGCCGCCGTCCAGGATATCCTCGCCGCCGGCGTCCTTCGTCCACGTCGACGTCATCATTGCGCTCCGCAGCATGGCCGGCGTCCAGTCGGCATGGTGGTGCTTGATCAGCGCCGCCACGCCGGCGACGTGCGCGGACGCCACGGACGTCCCAGACATCATCCTGAAGCTGAAGGGCAGGCCTGGCCACGCGGCCAAAATGTTGACTGCCGGTGCCACGAGATCCGGCTTCACTATCCCGTCCATCCCCTGCGCCGGGCCCCGCGATGAAAACCCGGCGACAGTCGGCGCCCGATCGTCGCCGATGGCCGTCTCGCAGGCGAAGGCGAGGGAGGCCGTGGGGTAGGCTGCCGACGACATGTAGGCCTCCAGCCGATTGCCTTCGGTGTAGGCGACGGCAGGCTGAACGGCCGGGCCGGGACCGCGCCGGCGAACCGCTCGAGGACGTCCACGACAGCTATGCCGGCGGCACCGGCTCTGCTGGCAGCCGCGACGACGTCGCCGTCGAACTCGCGGCACACGAGAATCGCTCCTGTCACCTTGTCGGGCTTCATGGCGTTCGGCTCGCTGCAGTTGGCGCTGACCAGCGCGACGATCCTCCTGCCGTCAGCCGTCAAGCTGTACAGCGACTGGCCGACGAGAACCACCCCGTTGCCGAGTTTGAGTTTGGCCGGGAAGGTGCGGTCGACGGTGGCGGCGCCGACCGTGGTCACCCACGGCGCCGCGTTCGTGACGGTCGACGGCCGCGGGCCGCCGTTGCCACCAGGGGCAACCACGAAGATCCCCCTCTGCTCCGCGCGGAAGAGGGCGACGGCGACCACGTCGTCGTGCAGCGGACACGCGGTCCCCTCCTTGCCGAGTGCAACGCAAAGTACGTCGACGGCGTCTCTCGTGGCGGCGTCGATTGCCGCCACGACTGCAGAATCGGGGCAGCCGACGTCGCAGGCTCGGTACACCGCCACGCGCGCCTTGGGCGCCACCCCGGCGGCCGTCCCTTGTGCGAAGCCGTTGAAGCCGGCGCCGGGGACCTCGGACCCTGCCGCCGTCGACGCGACGTGGGTACCGTGCCCGTCCGTGTCCACTGGAGACAGCAGGTGGCCGTCTGCTCCGTAGAGGAAGGACCTTGCCGCTAGAATCTTTCGGTTGCACGAGATGCTGGCATCGCCCAGGCACTTGTTACCTCTCCAGCTTGGTCGGACGGGGCCTAGCCCGGCGTCGTTGAAACTCCGGTGGGCGGGCGAGATCCCGCTGTCGACGAAGCCGATGATAACGCCGTCCCCGAAGCCCGATTGGGGCCACGCCCCACTCCCCGGCTCCAGGCCGAGGAACGTCGGCGACCTGGTCGTCTGGGTGAGGGACACCCTCTCCTCGTGGACGGCGAGCACGCCGGCGATCCTGGCCAGGGCCCGTGCCTCGTCGCGCGTGAGCCCGACTGCGAACCCATGCATGGCGGTGTCGTAGACGTGCACAATGCGGCTCGATGAGTGGCTCGCCACCATGGAGGCGTACCAGCGGTCGAGGGTGTCGAATTGGGGTGGCTTGGCGAGGTGGTTGGTTTGGACGATGTAGGTGCGCGAGCTCCAAGCAATGGCGTTCTTGGGCTTTGGCGTTGTGGCCGAGTGTGTGCACTGACACTGAGCAACGAGCAGAGCAACTAGGCAGTAGCGCAAGAGGATGGAGACATTGGAGAGGGAAGCCATCGTGGACGCAAGTCAAGTGTGAGCTTGTTTGTGGTGGTCTTCCCTTTATTTATAGAGGTTGAGATCGCCACTGTACTACCAGTCTAGTTCACATGGGTCCGATCGATGGCTTCGTGACAAGAAGACCTTGTGTTTGTGTGCTCATGTTTACTTTTCCCAAAGATTTTTTATTTCTTCTTGTATATGTATTCTTGTGATCCCTCTCTAAATAATTAATTAGGTGAAGTACTCTCGCTCTCGAGAAACAAGCTCCCCCGCCCCCCCTTCCCGCACATCGTTTTCTCCGAGATGACTCGGGGGCCAACCCTAGACGCTGCCGTTTAGTCCCCCCCCCCCTCCCTCCCTCCGCCGCCGTCAAAGGTGCGCATCGGCGTGGCTGTGCGACACCAGTGAAGGTGGCGGCGGGGATACCAAAAAAACAAGCTTTCATCCAGCTTTATTTATGTGGATGAGAGTGATGGAGGTGTTAAGGCCGGCGGTGGTGGTGACGATCTTTGCTATAATTGAGATTTTGCTTGATTTCTTCATGCATTTGATCATGTTTTATGCCGTTTGTTCGCGTATTTTGTACGGCTAGGCTTGATACCTCGAACGGTGCGCATGATTTTGAATGTGATGAACTAGTGAGACTATGCATATATAAATTTCGTGCATCTATATGCAAGCGCTCTTTAATATTTGTCCTATGAATTTTTGCGGTAGTGCGAGACCTTCAATGCGGAACAGCTCCTCTAAACCTGTCCGGCAAATTTTTGTGGGACGAGTTTAAATAATTTGTTTTTTGCCGGAGGCCTCGCGGTACCGATTTTTCTTTTACGGGCAGCCTGTAAACGAGATTAGTGAAACATGGGTTTAGAAGATCTGCTAGAGATTAGGGCTGCAAACGTGTCGAGCTCGAGTGAGTTGGAGTTGGCTCAGCTCAACTTATATGAAAATTCAAGCGAGCCGAAACTGAGTGAAGCTCGTGATCAAGCTGTAGAACATGACTCATGCTCAGCTTGTAACGATCTCGAGTCGATCTCAAGCTAGTTTTGAGCTAAATGAGATGGTAAAAATTATAAATCTATAGATAAAAACAAAAAAATTAAGGTGAATATGCTAGGAACCTTTGCCAAAGAAATAAGATATTTAACACATAGTCGACCACGTGACATAATTAGGCCTAAATCTTGTCTGTACTTAATTAAGTTTCCATATTCGTTGGTAAATAAAATGGAGAAAAATTATAGACAACATATATGGTAATAAATTATCTTATTTCATTTAATATATGGCATGCTCATTTAACATAATGATATTCGGTCGAGCTATCAAGCTAAAATTGAGCGAGCCAACATTGGCTCAAGATCGGCTCATTTCTCAGTCGAGCTATATAAGGTGTTCAAACTCAGCTCGTTTCATTTCGAGTCGATCTCGAGTCGAGTCAAAAAACGAGTCGATCTCAAGCGGCTCACGAGCCTTGAGCTTTTCTTGCAGCCCTACTAGAGATGCACTCACTCACGCAACTCCCCAAGAAATGCGCCGGTTATTCATGTCTTCGATTCGGAGTGCGCACATTTGCCCCTACCCGTTTTGTGAATCTTTGACGCGCTAGGCATCTCTCACGAGCCATCTCGTCTTAACTGCTCCACTCGTCCTAATAGCTTCCGCAGATTTTGCATGGCTCTCTCCATATCAAGGAAAACTGACTCCCCCTTTGCACAAACCTAAAGAGAAGAGGAGTTGAGAACGTTACACTTTGCCCAGTCTGTAATAGAAGGGGTGAAGATGGATGCCATCTTTTATTTCAACTAGTAAGTTTGCACGTTGCACGTCTATACTAACAAACATTATACTATCAAACATCTATAGTTCTAAAATAATGCAATACATGCTATTCACGCAAATAAAAGAATGAAATGTGATCTGTATAATGAATAAGGATTATCTAAGATGATAAGCACACCATTTTGCAAAATAGTCCTCGAATAGCAAGTTAATTATTTCATTTACACAAAATGAAGTGATGATTTGAATAGTGGGCAAAAAGTGCTATTTAGATATCAAACAAGGTGTCGGAGCAGGCCAAACCAAAAATTGAAGGCAAAATATTATGTTATGCATAGAAAAAGGTCCACCTCAAGATGCAAAAATGCATGAGAATTTCATTCTATTATGCTATTTATATTTAATTCATAGTCAAACACAGTAAATAATTTGTATTTTAAATTTTAGTCTCATATTATTAATTATATTTATGTTACATTCAACCAAATGTCGTTGAACCGAAAAATATTACCGCAACAACATGCGGGGTATCATTAGTTTAAATAAAATCAACAACCCTTTCCTTGAATCAGAAAGATGCTTCGTGACTACATGGTAAAAGCTTCATAGTATATGAGATTTACATGCATAAAATGTGTGTGCTCATGTCCTTGCATGTTGGAAACAATCATCAAGAAGATTTACACTCTTGTAGAGGAAAGAACGTTCAGAAATCAATAGTCTGTCACATGATCATCACTACTTTCAGTCCAAAAAGGAAAGGAAGATTGATTGGAACTGAAACTCACAAATAGGCAGGCATGCTTTCAATCCGTTGGCTATAATTTGACAAATGCACTTTTGTATAGTATTCTATCAATTGTCTCTCGTCTTCTCAAGATTAAGCACTTTAGGTGAGGCGAAGAAACGAAGCAAGACGACATCATTTTTTAGAATGATCCCTTGGTTGTCATCAATGAACCTGCAACATCCATCACACCTATTATAAAGATGATAACACAAACACGTGCACAAGTATTAACGTGAAATAAGACCAACTTTGAAAGCATGATTCTCCGTCCCGGTTTATACTATTTCTCACCTTTTCATCATTCTTTTAATACACGCGACACAAAACTTGCGGCGTGTTTGAGAAAACCAAAACACTTTAAAATATGACTATCTTTGGTTAGAACTTAAGGTCATTTGAGCATCTGGTCCATCTTCCTAACAGAAAATGCTATCTTAAAAATCCCCAAAAGCTATAAAAAAGGGATTGATCTCATAAAACAAATGGAAAAATGATGTTAGTTTTTGAGAAGGATACATGCAACTATATGCATCTTATCCATGCCAATTTGACAAACTGATTTACATAAGTACCTTTCAAGTGAATAAAACGCTGAAGAATTTGAACACGAACAACCTAACAGTACGGTAAGAGAAGCGAGCACTAAACGATTCACAAAAGTATATACTTTCCTATACACACTCTCTTGTGGGTTAATGAAAACAGAAAATACTCTCATGTAGGATCTTCAAATTACCTTCAATTGGCTACACTTCACTCAGATCAAGCACACAGCTGTAGCTGCATTGCAACTACCTAGGCCATTTTTTCATAACAAAGAGTGAAGCATTCCAACCCTTGTTTATCTACACTACTGCTACCCTTGCTTAGTTGCATTGGTACAGAATTAAACTGATCTAGTACTGCCATTGCCTAAACAACTTAACCACCAAGCCATGTAGCTTAAGAAACCTACACAACTCATAATCTCATATATGCTCATAGTAATCATCCACAGCCAGTAATTCGTCCTTTACTTACCTGCATTACCGCTGAAGTAAACTGTAGCTAATAGTTAGAAAATAAATAAATTAGTGAATCAAAAGAGAGGGTAAATGCAGTTGTGAAGACAGAAGACTCCAAATAGCCTTGGATCAATGGAGTTGGAGACAGAGGAGCAAACTTTTTCCAAACATGGACTCATCAAAAGCTTTGTGCCATATGTGTGTTCCTGCAATTCAGCACAAATTCTTTGTACGTATTCATTCAAAATCAATTCTTTGCAGTGTTTTGCACAACACCTGCATTATTTGTGTTTTTCTTCTGTTTCCAAGTTACCTGAGTTTCCTCGAGAGGGAGAGCTGTTCCGATCTCGTCGTCGCCTGAATCAATCCAGCCAAGGTAGGCCAAGCCTGGACATACAAAGTTCATGGCAAGCTACACGTACCCCGGAATCCAGCCGCTGCATGTGTGCTTGCTTCTGTAGCCGTCAAGAAGCAAGGTTCAGGTTGGTGTACGAACGTCTACGCAGCAACACAAAACACATAGCCGCACGTGCTGGTCCACTAAAATCAATCAACAGCTTGCTTAGCTTGCCATTGTACGTATGTGTGTTGCTCCCGGGAGGATCCAAGCTAAGTGCTTCAAATCCAACATTCCGCATATGCATGGCGCTAACTGCGGGATGCACACACCATTGTCACCCACGTGATGCCATCCTTGACGGGAACATTCCGTCGAACACCTCGCAGCTGGCCGCCGTGTTGCTCAGCTCGCGTAGGCGAGCAACGGCAGGGGAGGCCAGACACGACACGTGTGGCGACAACGTGAGCGTGCACGGCGGAGATCTCGACGGTGTGGGCGGAGTGCCTGAGGAAGCAGACGTAGGCGTCCTCGTCGGGCGCGACGCCGAGCCAGTCCATCAGGTGGAGCACGTCGCCGGCGCCCGAGGACGGCGAATTGGAGGACGCCGCGGTCAGTAGATGCGAAGGAGAGCGAACAGTAGGGCGTGGGTGTGGTGGCGTAGTCACCGGAGCTAGGGCTTGGCGGCGGCGCTTTGAGAAGATAGATCGCAGCACGGCAGGACGTAGAAAAAGGGGCAGACTCCTGTGTGGGATTGATTAGGCAGAACATTGAATCTCAGCCATTAGATTAAATGGCAGACCACCCAATCAATTAGGAGCCTGAGATTTAATTAAGTGGATTAGATCCTAAGGTGCTGGTTAGTCTGGGTACACTAAGTTTGGTGGCTATAGGATAACTTAAGTTTGCTCTTTTAATAGTAGTGTAGATGCAAACAGGTGAGGCAATTATGGAGGGAGTTAGAACTGGAGGCGGTGCGGACTAAGTGTATGGTAAACTGGTAATGCATGACCCAAAAGGAAGTGATACAGGAGCTTTTGCAAGGTGATCCGGAACGAAAAACTATTATCATCGCACTAGCATGGACGTGATGGAATGCCCGTAAAAAACTGAGATTGGAGGGAAAGAAAATAGACACAGCCGGACTGATTTGGCAGGTAAGGGTATTTCTAATCGATCCCTTAAAAATAGTGGAGTATCCGACGAATTAAAAGCTTATTGGAGTATATATATACTTCACTAAAATTTCATCGAACCTAGCGATCCTCGTATATATAACGGAGTGAAAAATTCATTTACATTTTATTTTCGGTCACGAAACACATTTCTTTGCTTCTTTATTTCATTCAACAACATTGAATACATAATTCACTAATTTTTCGCTACGAGAGTAAGATCAAAGAAAACAAGAACCATAATTAGACATTTTAAAAGATATCCAACTTCCCTAGCTGCTCCCACTAGTTGAATTATATCCTCTCTATGTCTTCGTTATTGATCTGCGGCTTCTTGAGCTTGTTTCTTCTTCGATTTTAAAAAAGTAGACGTTTCTTCTCATCTCTAGCTTCAACTCTAGCAACGAGAGCAAAACATCTATCAATTTTGTGCTATTAATAAATCGATGTATTCACCAGGCAACAAGCCTGGTAAGCTATCTCAAATAACAAAAACAAAAAAATCGATGTATTCTCTTTCCTACTATCAAAATTTGCATCCATTCTACGCACAAATTTGAGCAACAATTAGCTACCGAAATTGCGTTAAATCCGGTGAACAAACGAATCAAAACAAACACATACCCCATCATTTGTACACTTGAAGAACATAATTAGGTGAACAAAAAGTGGCAAAACTAGCTGCTTCGACGGCCATTACGAGCTGGTTGGTACACCCTTGCGAATTGCTAGTAACAAGGTATAGTAGCTTTGAACCTAGCTACCATCATGTGCGCAACTAGTGGAAGTTAAATGTGGGTCAAGCAAAATTGGTGGCAACTAAGTTTGTCAATCAAACAAAACGTGGAAATATAGAGAAAACGGCCTCCACTATCTTTGCATTCTGCCTCGCTTGTCCCTTCAAAACAAATGCGTCGGTAGATTTCTTTGACAAACGCCATCCATGGGGAAAGAATCCCCCTACCCGTTTGTGAATCTTGGCCGCGTTGGGTAGGCTGTTAGGCCTTTTCCAGTGCTCCACGGTGTACAGGTGCTAAGGATGCCACATAGGCAGAAATATGATGTGGCAAAGCAATTAAAGAGGAGAGAGAGCATTATGATGACCCCAATAAGAACCAATGCTAAGCACGTGGACCTAGGCAAAAAGACTACCAACCAATACATAAGGGAGTTTTATTACTAAATAATTAAATAGAGAAAGCTTAGCTACAAAATCTAAACACCGATGCATTAAGGACATTAGTTGCTAAGCATTTTAATGCACTTAGTACTCCACTTTAGCACCAATATATTGGGAGAGGTCTTACCAAGTGCTTGCCACGGATCTCGCGGGAGTGCCCACATTTGCCACTTTCTTTCAACTCACCCATCTCTCTCGAGGTAAAAATTGTTCCTTTTTGCATGTCTCTCTCCATATCAAGCAAAACTGGGACGTGACCGGAGTAGGAAGCACGAACCCAACGTTTTCTTCCATAAATCGCGGTCACAAGCGTAACTTGCGGCTCGTTACAACTACCCCTGCCATCAGTGCTAGGGAAGTATCGAACATGTGATATCTGTGAGAGTATGCATCACACTACCCACGAGCACCATGCACGATTGCTGTCCAACAGAAGCACATAAATTCCTTTGAATCTTTATTATAGTACTAGTTAAGTATAAAAATACACATTTCCCTTTTTTTGGTTTACTTTAGGGCATCTCTAGGGTGGTCTAGAAATATTTTGCATCCAACACAGGATGTATCGGTCCACAGATCGGTTCGGACGTGTTTTGCCCCGCAAACCGGAGACAAACTGAGGAGGGAGGAGGGGGGCTTTCCGGGCGTCCACACCACTGCCACGTACGCATCTGACTAATCTGGCCCAGCACAAAACCCTTTCCCGACTCTCCCATGCTTTTTGTCCGATGCAAGCGCCGCTTCTCACACCGCATTCATGCCGGCAGAAAGCATGCATCGGCGGACATTGATGCCCAGGGCAGGCAGCCGTCGGACAAGGTTGTCGCGGCTCTCCGACGCCCTTCTACAGCTGGAGGGACGGCGATGACACGGACGGCGACATACAATAGGGCAGGCGGTCGCGCTTATGAGGTAGTCATCCGGTATAGGGTTTAGATTTTTGTATTTAAGTATTTAGCTAAAAGGTTGAATTACCGACCATTTTATGTAAATATGTTTGAACTTGAATGAAATCGACCAAGTTTGTTTAGATTTCATCCGGTTTGTTTCAACCTTGTTTGAAATGTTTGCGGGTTGTGTTGCATGACCGGCTCCCGCATCCTTGTCCGTGGACTGAACCCCCTGTCCACGGACGAGTGTGGTGTCTGATTTGCACGTAAGCGTTGAAGATGCCATTAGTGCATCATTTTGTTGGTGTTCCCATGAACGTTGTATTTTAGTCACTGAATGACTCGTCCAAGGTTCCATGGGAATCGCACATCCCACGCTCCACTTTCTCAGAAAAACTTACTGAAGACACATGTTGGTAACTTGTAGAGTTGTTGAAATATATACCGATAACTTATGCAAATAGCATGATAATTTACGCGCAATTAACCTGATAATTTACAAATTAACACTATGATACATGGTGAGCGCTTTCTCAGATACATATTTTGTATGTTTTTAGTACTTATTAACGTTTTTTCAAGATCACATTGAATATATTTTGGAATGTTATGAACCATTTTTAAACTAAGCGAACATTTTTTTTTGAAGGTAAAAACTTGTCACTAACACTTGTCTTGAATAGTACGAAACAATGTCTTCAATTACGCAAACTTTTTCCTACCACTCATAAACATTTTTCAAAAGATGTCATAAACATTCCAAACATCTTTCCCGACTCTACCACATTTTTTGTCCGATGCAAGCGTCGCTTCTCACGCCGCATTCATGCCGGCGAAAAGCATGCACCGGCCGACATTGATGCCCAGGACAGGCAGCCGCGGCTCCCCGGCGTCCTTCTACCGCTAGAGGGACGAGGACGACACGGATGACGACAACGGTGCAACAGGGCAGGGCGGCCACGCCTACGAGGTGGTCGTCCGGTATAGGGTTTAGGTTTTTATTTTTAAGTATTTAGCTAAAAGGTTGAATTACCGATTTTTTTATGTAAATATGTCCGAACTTGAATGAAATGGCCGAGTTTGTTTAAATTTCATCCGGTTTGTTTAAACCTTGTTTGAAATGTTTGCGGGTTGCGTTGCATGACCGGCTCCCGCATCCCTGTCTGTGGACTGGGCCCCCTATCCACGGACGAGTGCGGTGTCTGATTTGCAGGCGAGCGTTGAAGATGCCATTAGTGCCTCATTTTGTTGGTGTTCCCATGAACGTTCTATTTTATTTTAGTCGTATGACCGAATGACTCACCCAATGTTCCATGGGAATCGCACATCCTACGCTCCGCTTTCTCGAAAAAACCTACTGAAGACACACGTCGGTAACTTCTTGGGGTAGAGTTGTTGAAATATACACCGGTAACTTGTGCAAATGGCATGATAATTTACGCACAATAAACCTGATAATTTACAAATGAACACTATGATACATGGTGAGTGCTTTCTCAGATACATATTTTGTACGTTTTAGTAGTTATTAACGATTTTTCAAGATCACATTGAATATATTTTGGAATGTTATGAAACATTTTTAAACTATGGGTACATTTTTTTCACATTCTTTTTGCAGGTAAAAACTTGCCATTAACACTTGTTTTGAATGGTACGAAACAATGTTTTCAATTACTCAAACTTCTCCTACAACTCATAAACATTTTTCAAAAGCTGTCATGAACATTTTTTAAATGTGTGAACATCTTTTAAATGTCATGAATTGTTTTTAGTAAGTGGACAAATAAAAAAATTACAATGCCTTATTACTTTTCAAATGGGTGGTTAACATTTAAGTAAACTAATTTTGAAATATACAATATATATTTTATAATGTTTTCAAAATGCAAAGAAAATAAAAAAAGTGAAATAAAATAAAATTGGTTGAACCTAAAACTACTCATCGACCCAACATACCTCTACTTGAGGCGAGGCTGCCTTCTATCTCCCGGTCAGCTTGCAAAAACTTATTTGTTGCTTGTTCGTGACAAAATATCGGATAATCGCACAGGCAAATGATGTACTGGTCTTCCCCTTCTCCGTTCCTTGTCTACCCATTTTGCCCTATTAATTTTTCATTTTTTTTCTCGATTTATTTTCCCTCCTCTTCCACCTTTTCTTTTTTCCTTTTCCTTGTTCTACTTTGTTCTTGTTTCGCCTTTTGCGTATGTAAAATATATTTTATTGTGGTTTATAGTAATACTTCTTCCAGAACTCCTGAAGAATATATTTTAATACATGGTGCACATATTTTAAATCTATGATATTCAAAAAAATCATGCAACTAAAAATTGTTCACATATTTTTTTTAAAAGTGGTAACTTAGTTTTATGAAAAATATAAAAACATTTTATGTAAAATTCAGTATTTCTAAAAGTTGATATTTATGAAACGATCATGGTTTAAAAGAATATTTAGTGAATTTAAAATTGTTCACAAACTATAAAATGTTCACCTTTTTAAAAACAATATTTATATATTTTTCTAAAATCACAGAATCAATAACATGTCCCTGTATTTGATTTTTGCGATTTTAAAGTGTTAAAAAATTATACAAAATGTTCAGTTTTCTTAGAAATAATTAGGAATAGAAAAAACCAACTGAAAACTGATTGGCTAATGAATCCACTTAAATGGAAAACACTTGAGAAAACCATATCTACTATATATTGCGCTACGGAAAACATGCAAAGACAATGAATTGGGGTGACCCGATGGCCAAGGATCGAGGTTAACTGCAGAGGTTAAGGGGGCGCTAGGGATTAAACTATCTGATCGCTTGCTTGGAATCAGACTGGTTTTAGGCTTACAGTTGGTTTCATAGGAAGCATACTACAGTTCAGAAACATTTATTGGTGATCAAGTTTGTCCAGGTGAATGAGTGGCAACATCACAACTCTAGTCCAAGTGCAATCCTTTTATTAAGTATTGAGAAATTTCGTCTTGCAAAGATTGATACCACGTCGAAGATGTATTCAAGAGACTTCCTTGTAATTCTTAGTTGAGTTAATAATACTAATGGTGCCTAAACTTGCCATCGATGTTCACTTTGGTGCATGAACTTGAAAAATATACCGAACTGGTTCTATAACTTGGTAGTATGGTTCAAATACGGTTCAAATAACGTCTAGATATGTATGTATTGTTGACTAGACATGCCGGCATGATGCGGGGCCCACTTGCTGCGTCTGGACATACTAGCAAGAAGAGCGAGCATCTCAATGACCAACGGGTCCCACTTATCAATGCACAACTAGAATAAACAAAAAAGTTGCAAGGCTGAGTTTCGAACCGGCGACATGTGCGCCACAAAGGTCATGTGCCAACCAATTGCGCCATATAAGTTTATTGTCTTATACGCACTGCAACATTTTATATATCCAACACAATCGTGGAGTTAAATGGGCTGCAGTTAGTGCACCCATTTTCCACATGTTAGTTGTTTTTCTTATTTTAGAAATTGCAAAATATTCAGGTAGTATGTGAAGTGTTCATGCTTTTAGAAAATGTATTTCTAGTTGTAAAAAGTGTTCACGTGTTTTAATAAAATATATGTGTTTTTCACAAGATATATTTTCGAATAAAAATAAATTTTAAAATATGTGTGAAAAAAGAAACAATGGCCTAGTGTTCCCCCGGTATTTTAAACATTATTATATTTAAATTTAAATAAATTAAACTACACATACATTTGTCTAGTAAAAAACATTTTAATTACATGAATTTTTGAATAATACGTAAATATTTTATGAAATTACATTAATATGTTTTAAAATAATTGTTTATGCATATTATTTCTAAGACAAGAAGATTCTAGCTTCATTTTTATTACTAATACAATAATTCCGATAAGTTTTGGAATTAATAAAACCGAAAAAGAGACTCACACGTCGAAGGGTCACGTAAAAAAGCAAAACGAACTACATTTTTTAAAAAAGCCACATGATATTTTTTTAACATGAAGATTTTGAAAATTATATTAACATTTCGAAAAAGTATAACTTTTAAAAATTGCAAAATTATTTTATCATATATGTGAATCCTTGCAAAAAATATGAAAGCATTTTATTAATTATTCTGCATTATTTTAATTTCGTGAATATTTAAAATTGGATTAACATTTTTTGAGTGGTCATCAACTATTTATTTAATATTGTGACTATAGTTTATATATTTTTCTATAAAACAAAAAAATAACTAGCATGTGGAAAATTGACATTGCATTCGAATTAGCTAAAAAAGGTTAGCGATGCGTAAAAATCTGCTAACTTTTCCTGGTGAAGTGGTTTGCGCAGGTCCTTCGCAGTGCACAGTTCGTCGGTTCAAATCCCAGACATGCTACGTTTGATTTATTTCAGTTGTGCACTGACAAGTGGGACATTTTTATTTATTTCGGTTGTGCACTGACAGGTGGGACCTGATGGTCATCTAGGCGCACTCTTTTCATGTCAGTCTGTCTCGGCACTGCAAGTGGGTCCCGTGCGGCCGTGCCACACTGAAATGTCTAGTCAACAGTACATACGTATCTGGACGTGATTTGAAACGTATTTAAACCATACCGCCAAGTTATAGAACCAGTTCGGTGTATTTTCCAAGTTTAGGTACCAAAGTGAACATCAATGGCAAGTTCAGACACCGCTGGTGTTATTACCTCTTCTTAGTTCTATGAGTTACTTTGTAATATCTTGCATCTTGAATCCAAAGCAATGTACTGTAATGGTTGGGAGTATGAATAAAGTTATGAGGTGTTTCCAAGAAAAGCTGCACCCATGAGTTAGTTTGCATGCAAGATTTAGTCAAATAGTAGTAATCATTTAACTTTCCAAAATATTAAGGACCTCCTTATTTATAACCATCTTATCTAGGTTTCTTACTAAAGAAATAGTAATCATTTAATGTTTCAAAAATATTAAGGATCTCCTTTTTTTTGTAATTGTCTTATCTAGTATTTTTACTAGTAAATAATAGTAATCACTTAATGTTTCCGAAAGAATGATGTTACTTTTTTAAAGTTTGCTTGGAGGTAAGGCCTATATTTGGAAGAAAAGCACAAAACATAAATGTTCAATAAGTGGAGAAATAAATGTTGACCCCGCATTCTTCTCAATATAAACCACACAATCCGGGCATAGATGACACACCAACTCATTGCATATCACTGGCTTACAGGCCAAAGATTATGTGGACCGCCATGAAGCTTACCGTCTTCTTTTCCCTCCTCCCTCTCCTCACCATCTCCCTCCCTTGCATTGCCAGCAATACCATCCAGCTAGTTTACGACACAGAAGGCGAGGCGCTAAACAGCTACAATGCCTACTATGTCCTCCCAGCCAAACATGTAGATGACAAGCTGTTCCTCACAACTAAGCGCACTAATCACCATGGCTGCCTATACCACGTTCTCCTCGAGAGCAACATGACTATTCGAACCAACATGGAGTTCACACCATTGCCACCACCACCACCACCGAGAGATGTAAACATTGTGCCTATCCACTTGTCCAGCGACGTATGGATTGAGACTAATGATCTATCTAGTTTATGTGCAAAGATGTTGCCTTGGCACCTGACGGGTCAATCACCAAATTCGTCGCTAGGATTGACTCAGTATGTGGCGGCAGGGAACAAGGAGGGCACATGGTCGCCCTTGGTGTTTCGGATTGAGAGGCATGGTGCTGACATGACAGGATACAAGTTGGTGGTATGTGCCAACAAGGGCCCCTGCAAAGATCTGGGTCTGCGTACTTATAATGGAAAAATGTGGTTAACTGTGAGCAATGAACCTTTCATGGTTGTGTTCATGAAAGCCACCTAAGTTGTAAGTACTTTGCATTTCTCCTGGCATCCTATGTGTTCATCTAATGTAATAATGAATGTTGATTATTTCATGTATGAGTCAACAATACAAGACTATTTGCAATGAGTTTATGACCGACATGTCTTGAATCCGATATAATGATGAAAGGTTATTGTGTCCTGTATGGGTCCATAATACTAGAATATTTGCAATGAATATACGACTGGCATGTCTTGAATTTTAAACTTTGTTAGGAAACCTACCCACCTATGCCATAAGAAGCTTCAAATTCCTTGTTGGGGTGAGTGATGATCCGATCCAAATGATACAATTTTGAGCAAAGTTACAATAAAGAGAGGTTTCTAACCCGTGGTTCCATTCGACCCATTAAAGGCTTGTGAATCCTTTGGGTTGTTTCTAGCCCATAGTAACTTTCAACATATTAACCGCCCATTATGGATGTGGTTTGTCTTATATGGCTTTCAGCCTGTTAACGGTCTGTTATGTGTTTGGGACCATTAGCGGGTCCTTGTGCTTTTAGTCCGTTTGTGGCTACACTGGTGCAGCGACGTGCTATACAAAGGGTTTTTTAACCCCTTTCCGCGGTAGAGTTTTAAATCATCGCCTTGCCTGTGTGTGCGATAAGGGGGGGGGGGTCCTTCTCACATGACCCAGAAACCATCGGTGATAGGGAGTAGGAATGCATACGTTTTACAGAACTAAGCATATGTCATGCTTGCATCTATTCCAAACGTGAGTCGTCACACAACTATTTGTGATATATTGAATATCCCTAATGCTCCATCCTTGCTACTCGTGTGGGTTGGCATTACCATCGCGCGTGCTATTCTGTGGTGCAACATTTACGATGCACGCCCCATCACAAATAGTTCATGATTGTAAAGCGTGTATGATGAGGAGACTATCACACACATTTAATTTTCCTGCACCGTATGCGATTGGATGTAAGCGCATATAGTTGTCCCTATAAAACTATATGTGAAGCTTGAATATATCCCACATGTTGCTCCATCCATAAACGTTTGCGATATATAAAATGTCCCAAACAATTCATCCATAGTACATGTGTTGGATGAAGGCCTATCACACACATTATTCTATGAGCAACGTTTACGATGTGAACGGCATCATAAACACTTCATGATTGCAAAGCGTATGTGATAAGGTGACTTCCACAAACATTTAGGGCCTGTTTTGATCTCCTCCCACTCCAAACTTCTCCAATTTTCTGCCCAAAGCCCGCCCGAATGCAATAACTCCGCGAAGATGAAATTCACGAAGTGATCGTGGGCTCTAGTTCATTTTTCTGGAGTGAGGGATTCCCAGCTCCATGTTTTTCTGAATCCGAGTTCGAATTTATTATGGCTGTAATGCCACCGCCAAGAAAATGCTTCAACCAGGTCCTCCTCGCTCGATCCCGCACGCACTCGCTCGCCCACACCTCCCCTCTCCCTTGTCTTATCCTCTCAAACTAAGTTTGTCAATCAAACAAAATGTGGAAATATAGAGAAAACGACCCCTCGCTTGTCCCTTCAAAACAAATGCGCTGGTAGATTTCTTTGACAAACGCCATCCATCGGGAAAGAATACCCCTACTCGTTCGTGAATCTTGGCCACGCTAGGTAGGCTGTTACCAAATGCTTGCCACGGATCTTGCCGGAGTGCCCACATATGCCCCTATCTTTCAACTCACGCATCTCTCTCGAGGTAAAAATTGCTTCCTTTTTGCATGGCTCTCTCCATATCAAGAGAAACTGGGACGTGATCGGAGTAGGAAGCATGAACGCAATGTCTTCTTCCATAAATCGCGATCACGAGCGTAACTTGCGGCTCGTTCCAACTACCCCTTACATCAAGTGCCAGTGAAGTATCGAACCTGTGATCTCTGTGAGAGTATGCATTGCACTACCCACCAGCACCATACACGATTGTTGTCCAAAAGAAGCACATAAATTCTTTTGAATCTTTATTATAGTTAAGTATAAAATACACATTTTCCAGTTTTTTTCTTGGTTTACTTTAGGGCATCTCTAGGGTGGTCCGGACGTATTTTGCCATCCAACACGGGATGTTGGTCCGTAGACCGGTTTGGACGTGTTTTGCCCTACAAACCGGAGACAAAATGAGGGGGGGGGGGGGGCTTTGCGGGCATCCCACCGCTGCCATGCCCGCATTTGACTAACCTGGCCCACCGCAAAACCCTTTCCCGACTCTCCTGCGCTTTTTGTCCGATGCAAGCGCTGCTTCTCACGCCGCATTCATGTGTAGCGACCCGACCTCAGACGGTCAAGCCTCTGTGTTACTGTGCCATCCCTGGATCAGTATGCTGGCACACACAGTACATCAATGTATATATCAAAGTGAAATCACATGTATAAATAACGTAAAATGATATATACCTCATAATACTCAGCGGAAACAATCAAGCGGGTGTGGAGTCCCATCAACGCCATCGGCAGGTTGAGTGTAGACCGTAACCCTGTATCGTAACTCTTACTCGTCGAGGAAATATCTGCAACATGATACGTTGCAGCCGTGTAGGTCAAGACATTGAATGTACCGGCAAGATCACAATATGAGAAAACAGATGATAAAACTATACTATATGCAATATGGCTTTATGGCTCAGATCTGAGTTTTGTTTGCGTAAAGCTGATTTTATTTTACCTACATCAAAGGAATAGAATGAAGTCTGTACTAAGGAGTTTTCTATCATGACATGGTTCCGCCAACCGATGTCTCATAGCCCAAATTCATCATAAGTTGCCCACAATTAAGTTATCAGTCCGGTGTTGAGAGTTCCGAGATAGATCCAGGTCCAGATGCTCAAATTGTCCGTGAATCGGGACACGGCTAATCGATTAGGTTTATAACCCTCTGCAGAGGTTTGTACACTTTACCCGCAAGATTCGATCCCTCTCTTTACGTTCTCGCACTTCAGAGTGTTTGAGAACAAGATGACCGAAACATGGTCTTCCAAAGAGTTCCTCTGACCACTGTCCGTACTCAACCCATCCTACCGTAGTTCTACATCTGCTAGTACCGCCCCAAATGTAGTCACAACTAAGGTCAACCAAGCGAGCCCATAATGACTTGCGGTTGCACAGGTAAGCTTCGGGCATGAAGTATTCTTCCGTCTCTTTGAGTCTGGGTGAAGCTTTCCGCAAGATGTCATGGCGCTTCTCCATGCATCCCGGCCAACCACTGGGTTCTCCAGGTGCCCGTCAACCATCCTTCACCCAAAGAGTGTGTATTGAATTCTTGTCTCGAGTCTTGAAGTCTTGAGGCCTTGAAGATGCAGTCCTTGCAGGTGCCATCATGGAGTTGTCGCCATTGACGAAATCCTTCATTCTCACACCACTCCTGAGCACTCATACCAAAACCCCGTCTACTATAGCGTAGCATTAAAATAAATAACATCCCGGGCTTGGTAACAGGTGATGGGTTCCTACCTCATGCATACTACTCAACTACAAGGATTCAATAACACTCTTGAGGGGTGGTTGCAAGGATGCCACTAAATGCAATAAAAACATAGGTATGAAAGCAATGATCAAAGTGAACTTGCCTGGTAATACTTGATGAAGATAACAACGCTGTCGAGAAAATGACTTGGTAGAACTAATCGTCACTCCGTTGAAAATCTATATAGTCAAACATAGCATTCACATAAGCAAACATCCTAGCAAACAATTTTAGCACTCGAAATAACAATCAAAACAGCAAGGAAAATCGATAATAAAACTCAAACAAAATCAAAAGAAACTTCAAATAAAACTACAAAGAAAAACTACTAACGAAGATCTATGACTTTGCTACAAACATCTAATATAGTTTTGCCGTAAGTAAAAACTTAACAACAATTAAAATACTAAACTAATAAATTAACAGAAAATAAAATGTAAAATAACTAATTTAACAGAAAGTATTTTTTCCATAGAATTTTATTTGCAAAAAGAAACAAATAAAAAGCTTTTATAAAACTCTAACTATGACCTATAGAAGGTTTCATACAAAACTAAGGAAAATAATTTTTTTTTAAGTAAAAATAAATTTTTTCCTGTTGTCTAACAGAAACACAACTAATTTTGTCAAAAGTGACAAAAAGAAATAATTTAAAACTAATAAAAACAATAAAGAAAAAGCTAAAACAGAACTAATAATAAAACAGTACTGTTTTGCTAAAAACCTAATTTAAATTAACCTAGAAATAAAATACTAAATACTACTGGATAAACAAAGGTCCTAGAGACCAGGAGCAAAAAGAATTAATTAAAACCTATTTTTAAACTCCCGGAATAAGCAAAACAAGCTTTAATTCAAATCTGATCTAACTCAATTTTTATAAATCCAAACATAGACAAATTATATATTTTTGGAAACTACAAGAAAATTGTGATCTAACGCAAAAAGAATCAGCATCATTGGACTTCTAGATCAAAAGTTATAAGCTAAACAAGAACGGAACTAAATCTGTTACGGAAATAAATCTGAAAACGAACAAAACAACAAGGAGTTACCTGTCGTGAGTCAGAGATGGCAGGAAGGAGACGGCGATGTGGAGGGCTGCTCCGGCGAGGGGGCGCGGTCGCCGGCGAGGGTGGGGGTGGCGGAGGAGGGGGTCGGCGCTTGGGGAGGTTCCAGAAGAGCTCCTGGTGAGCGTTTCTAGGCAGGAAAAGGAGGACGGTGGCGAGGAGGCTACGGGCAGGGAGGGGGCGTGGTGATGGGAAATATGGAACGAGGAGAGGGAGGGGGTTTTATAGGCGGTCTCGGGAGGCGCTGGGATGGAAAGACGAGGGAGATCGGGAAGGTGGAGACTCCTGTCTCCATGGATATGGAAAGCTTCTATAACGTGAGAGGAAACAGAGGAAGGAGATGATCTCTTGTTGGGCTAGAATAGGAAAGTGCTTAATGGGCCAGCAGGTTTTCCTAATAAAACGATTCCATTCCTATTTTTAAAATTAGGAAACTAAAACAATAAAAGGAAATCAAATCAATTCGGAATAAAGAGTTTTTATATACTAAAATTATCAGAAAAATAAAATGTAGATGATGAGCATTATTCCACGGCCAAAATAAAAACTTAAAAAATGTTTTTCAGAAAATCCCTAAAGGCTTTATTTCTTTTGCAAATAATTTTTAAATAAAAACTTTGGTTTTCTTGGCTCAAATATTTTCAAAATGCCCCTGATTTTGGAGGGTCATTTTCTCCGCTCTTTCTTGCTTGCAAGAATTTATTTTTCGGGTATTTCTCGGGAAGAAAAATAGAGAAGCAAGTGCAAATATTTGAAAGAATTAAATTGCAAAACTCCGTTCAAATTCTTTATAGTTGAAGAAGTCATGTCATCTTCTCTCATTGATTTTAATAGGATGAATTTGAATTTACCGAGAAGGGAAAGTCATTTTATTCCCTCTCATTCAAAAGTTTTTGAAAAGGTTCAAATTTCACTCAAGTTTAATTCACTCAAGCAAACAAACAAACAATTAATTATATTAACATTCCAAAATTTGGGATGTTACATCATGCCTGTAGAAAGCATGCATCGGCCGACATTGATGCCCAGGACAGGCAGCCGCCGGACAAGGCTGATGCGGCTCTCTGATACGTCTCCAACGTATCTAAAATTTATGAAGTATTCATGTTGTTATATTATCATTCTTGGATGTTTTACAATCATTTTATAGCAAATTTATATCATTTTTTGGGACTAACCTATTGACCTAGTGCCCAATGCCAGTTGTTGTTTTTTGCTTGTTTTTTACATCACAGGAAATCAATATCAAACGGAGTCCAAACACCGCGAAACTTGTTGTGGATTTTTTATGGACCAGAAGACATCCAATGGGCCAGAGCAGCACCTGGGGGGTGCCCCTAGGGGGGCACAACCCACCAGGGCACGCCTGGGCCCCTAGGCGTGCCTCGGTGGGTTGTGCCCGCCTCGGTGGCCTCCCGTACCCCCTCTTCGTCATACAAATAGTCAAATATTCCAAAAACCCTCAGGGTAACCCTAGATCAGAAGTTCCGCCGCCACAAGCCTCTGTAGCCACGAGAAACCAATCTAGACCCCGTTCCAGCACCCTGCCGAAGGGGGGAATCATCACCGATCAGTGGCCATCTTCATCATCCTGGCGCCCACCATGATGAGGAGGGAGTAGTCCACCCTCGGGGTTGAGGGTTTGTACCAGTAGCTATGTGTTTAATCTCTCTCTCTCTCTCTCTCTCTCTCTCTCTCTCTCTCGTGTTCTTGAGATGTCACGATCTTGATGTATCGCGGGCTTTGTTAATATAGTCGGATCATATGGTGTTTTCCTCTCTCTATCTTGTTGTGATGAATTGAGTTTTCCCTTTGAGATTTCGTTTTATCAGATTGCATACTTTTATCGAATTGAGAGCACTTGATATATGTCTTGCATATGAATACCCATGGTGACAATGGGGTATTGTATTGATTCACCTGAGATATGTTTTGGCACTCAACTCGTGGATTCCCGAGGTGACATTGGGGTAATCTATGCATAGGGGTTGATGCACGTTCTCGTCTTTTTTTCTCTGGTAGAAATCTTGGGGCACTCTTTGAGGTTCTTTGTGTTGGATTGAGTATTATGAATCTAAATTTGCTTTGGTGTTATTCTAGTACGAACTCTTGATAGATCGATCAGAAAGAATAACTCGGTGTTATTTTAGTACGAACTCTTGATAGATCGATCGGAAAGAATAACTTTGTGTTATTTTAGTATGAACTCTTGGATAGATCGATCGGAAAGAATAACTACAAACAATTTCTTCTTATGTTCTCTGCTAGATAGGAACTTTGGAGTGGTTCTTCATCGCATTTTGAGGGATGGTTATATAATCCAATTATATTAGCATTGTTGAGAGATTGCACTAGCGAAAGTACGGACCCTAGGCCTCATTTTCAAGCATTGCAATACCATTTGTGCTCTGTTTTATCAATTGCTACCTTGCTGTTTTTTATTGTCGCTATCACAAAAATCAATATCTACTATCATTACTACACTTCTATTACCATCTCTTCGCTGAACTAGTGCACCTATACAAATTACCATTGTATTTGGTGTGTTGGGGACACGAGAGACTCTTTGTTATTTGGTTGCATGGTTGTTTGAGAGAGACTATCTTCATCCTACGCCTCCCACGGATTGATAAACCTTAGGTCATCCACTTGAGGGAAAATTGCTACTGTGCTACAAAACTCTGTGCTGGGAGGCCCAACACGTGTCTACAAGAATAAAGATGCGTAGTAGACATCAAGCTCTTTTTTGGCACCGTTGCCGGGGAGGTTAAGTAAGCGACACTCACATCCTGTCAACGAAGCTCTTTTCCGGCGCCGTTGCCGGGGAGGTGAGTGCTTGAAGGTATATCTTTAGATCTTGTAATCGAATCTTTTAGTTTCTTGTTTATCACTGGTTTGGTTTATAAAAGAAAACTACAAAAAATGGAATTGAGGTTGCATCATATTATTCATCTTTATAATGTATTTCGTGAAAATGATGGAAAGGAAAATTGTGCTCAATTGATAGAGGAATAATTCAATAGAATGTTTGGTATAAATGATGAGCAATATTGCAATGTTGTTAGTATGAATTCTTTGAATACCCATGATGCTAATGATATGGAAAGCCATAAGCTTGGGGATGCTATGTTTGATGAAGATGATATTTTTAGTCCCCCAAGATTTGATGTGCAATTCTTTTATAATGATTGCATGCCTCCTATTTATGATGATTATATTGATGAAACTGGGTTTGGAAGAGTGTCAAATTTAGATAATGATCCCACTATTTTGGAGAGTGTTGAATCTTATTGTTATAATGATAAAAGTGGATTTGGAGAGGTCATGACTTTATTTAGTGATGAATCCACTATTTTGAAAGAGGTTTCAATTGACTATGATAAAAAAGTTGCTATCTATGATGATTATGGTGATGACATGTATGCCATAAAGACTATGATAACCATGGAACTTGTCATTATGATCTTAATTTTCAATCACATGATAGTTATTTTGTTGAGTTTGCTCCCACTACTATCGATGAGAATAAATTTTCTTATGTGGAGAGTAATAAAATTTCTATGCTTGTGGATCATGAAAAGAATGCTTTATGTGATAGTTATATTGTTTAATTCATTCATGATGCTACTGAAAATTATTATGAAAGAGGAGCATATGCTTCTACATATTTCAACAATATCAAGTTTCCTCTCTATGTGTTGAAAATCTTGAAGTTATGTTTGCTTTGCCTTCCTATGCTAGTTGATTCTTGTTCCCATAAATTGTTTGCCCACAAAATCCCTATGCATAGGAAGTGGGTTAAACTTAAATGTGTTTGCCATGTGATTCGTGTTGCTCTTGTTATGTTTCAATTCTTATCTTTTATGTGAGCATCATTGAAATCATCATGCCTAGCTAAAAGGCATTAAAGAAAAGCGCTTGTTGGGAGACAACCCAACATTTACCCTATTGTTTTTGTGTGTTCACATAATTAATCTACTATAGTAATCATGTTTTCTAGCTTTTGTTTCAATAAAGTGACAAGTAAGACCTTTGGGATGGTCTATGGTCATAGTTGATTTGATCTTGCTGAAAAACAGAAACTTTTCCGCTCAGGAAAATAATTCTTATTTTTAACAGATGCATGATAAAATACCGATTCATTTTGCAGAAGATTAATAGACAAATTGCCCAGGCTGTCCTAATTTTTCAGAATTTTTGGAGTAGCAGAAGTATGTTCGGAGTACAAATTACTACAGACTATTCTGTTGTTGGCAGATACTGTTTTCAATGCATACTTTGCTTTTTTTCTAGTTTATATGGCTTATATTGCTCAATATAATTATGGAAATGATATGCTACAGTAAGAATTGTGTGGAAAAAAAATTATGAATCTTGTCTTTGACAGTACCAAAGTGAAATGGTTTGCTCTTTATCATACTAACCTATCTCACGAAGTTCCATTAAGTTTTGTGTGATTGAAGGTTTCAAGTTTTGGGTGAGATGTCGATATGAGGAGAATAAGGAGTGAAAAGACCCTAAGCTTGGGGATTCCCAAGGAACACCAAGTTAATATTCAAGGAGGATCCAAGCAACTAAGCTTGGGAATGCCCCGGAAGGCATCCCCTCTTTCGTCTCCAACATTATCGGTAACCTCATTTGGAGCTACATTTTTATTCATCACATGACATGTGTTTTGCTTGTAGTGTCATTTTATTTTGTTAGGATTTGCTTGATGTTATTTATAATAATGTTTTGCATCTTTTATTTCAATAAAAGTGGCAAAGATAGCCTTTACCATGTTTATCTTGCAAGTGTATGAGTTACCGTTTGAAAACAGAAAGTTTATCGATGTTGCAAAAATTCCCGAGAAAAGTCAGAATGCGATAAAATGTTGAAACGTTTTGCACAATAAGATCTGTTAAATTTTCTACAGTATGGTAAATTTTCATAATTTTTGGAGTTAAAGAAGTATTGATACTCTTGCATTCTTTACAGACTGTACCGTTTTGGTAGATTGCCGTTATGTTTAAATTGTTTGCATATGTTTGCTTGTTTAATGATTCTGTTTGAGGATAGGAGTATTAAATATGTAGAGGCATTTATTATGAAATGTTGAATAATAATTTTGGTGATTCTCTACAGTAGACAATGATAAGGTTTTGCATTGATTTATACTAACTTATCTCACGAGTTCTTGTTGAGTTTGTGGATGAAGTTCTTAAGATTTAGGAAAACCGTGACATGAGAGGAATTAAGGAGACACAAAAGCTCAAGCTTGGGGATGCCCAAGGCACCCCAAGATAATATTTCAAGAAGTCTCAAGCATCTAAGCTTGGGGATGCCCCGGTAGGCATCCCACCTTTCTTCATCAAGAATTATCGGTTAGTATCGGTTGAGCCTAATTTTTTTTGCTTCTTCACATGATGTGTGCTATTCTTGGAATGCCATTTTGTTTTGTTTTGCTTGCTATTTTAATAAAATACTTAGATATGAATGTTTTTCAATAAGAGAGAGTCCTCAAATATCTACCTATTTACTTAACTACTCGCTTGATCTTCACTTATATCTTTTTGGAGTAGCTTGTCATTTACTCTTGTGCTTCACTTATATCTGAGTAAATTGTTGAATGAATTTAATATCATGAATTTGAAATTATATGTTAATATCATGCCTAGTATTAGCTTCACATTGGGTTTAAAAAGTGAAATCTTTTGAAGCTTGACAATCACAATATTGGTCATACAAGCAATTCCTGAATGATTACTATAAGGAAGAGAACTTTCACATGCAAATACACTATCTTGGAAATATTTTGTGATTGTGAGCCCCCATCAAAATATTATATGCCAATTTTTTTGATGTTGGACAAGGAAGACAACGTAATGGTTTATGTTTGTTCATATTCACATAGAAGTTATATTGTCGTAGATCCTTCAACATGTGGTGCTTGCCCCCCATCCTTGCTAGCCAAAAATTCCGCACCAAGTAGAGATAATACTTGTGCATCCAAAAACCCTTAAACCCAAATCTTATATTCAAGAGTCCACCATACCTACCTAAGGATTGATAAAGATTCTTCAAGTAAGTTGTCATCAGTGCAATAAGGCAATAAGAATTGCTTCTAAAAGCGTTAGATCATTTAGTGTGAGAGAAAATTGAGCATTGTACGAACTTGTGATGGCAAAGAATAAAAGCGGCATACTGCATAATAAAGGTTGCTATCATAAGGGGAAATATAACGTGGCGTTCTTTTGCACTAAGGGATTGAGCATACAAACGAAAAGCGCATGGAAACCTTTGCTTCCCTCTGCGAAGGGCCTACCTTTTACTTTTATGTATTTAATTTCATGCAAGAGTCAAAGTTTTTCTCTGTATTCCTTCTTATTTTTCTTTTTTGGAAAGCATCATGTGGTGAGGAAAGATCTAGGCACATATATCTAGCTGGATATGGGTAGCATGAGTTATTATTGTTGACATCACCCTTGAGGTGAATATGTTGGGAGGTGAAATTATAAGCCCCCATCTTTCTATGTGTCCGGTCGAAACGGTTTGCTCATGCGTATGTGGTGAGTGTTAGCAATCATAGAAGACTATATGATGGTTGAGTATGTGGAGCTCTTACTTAAACTCTTTTGAATAAGTTGAATTACAATTGCTTGGTGACTGAGAACATAGGTTCACTACAGGAATCAGACACTTTACCGTCTGCCATGGCTGATGGCAAAGGCACGCCTGGCGAACGGCCTTTGCCGACCGCCAGCGGACGGCAACATGTCCAGCTGAATAGGCTACGACGATGGGCTCTTTGCCGTCTGCTGGCGGACGGCAAAGGACCTGGATGACAGACGTGGGAGCTTATGGCTGTTAGGGGGTTAACGGTGCGCTTTGCCATCTGCTGGCAGATGGCAAAGAGGCAAAGTTCTTTGCCGTTTGGCGGCAGACGGCAAAGAAACCATATAGGCCCCCAGGTTGCACAGGTAGCTGCCATGTGGCAGCTTTGCCGTCAGTCGGCTGATGGCAAAGCTCTTTGTCGTCTCCAGCTGACGGCAAAGTGCCTGTATAGCCCCTGTTTTTTCTTAGATTCATTCAATTTGACAGAATTTGACATATATATATATATATATATATATATATATATATATACACACACACACACAGATTTCAAAAGAATTTCAACAAGCATACCAACAATAAGTTTCCAACAACATAAGAAACATACAAGTTTCCAACAACATATCCAACATACAATGATTTCCAATGTAACACCCCGAGAATCATGCTACAGTAATCCCCTTCTAATGATGCCTTGTCATCATTGTACTGTTGCTAATCTCACTTTAATTCTAATCCAGCCCAGATCTCAAATTCAAATTAAAGTCAAAATTCAAACTTCTCAAATATGCAAACTAAAATGTTCATTTTTGTGGCAAATTTTTCATTTGTTAATATTGGTGGTGAACCATTTTTTTTGCAAAGTGGTTAATGCCCTAATCTAAAGAAAACAGGAAAGGTTAAATAAATAAATAAATAAAAAGAACCCCCCTACCCTTGGGCCTCGGCCAACTAGCCGGCCCGGCTGGCCACCGTACCCACCCCCTTGGGCCAACCAAGCCGCCGGCCCACCTCTCCCTCTCCTTATCCCCTCGGACCACGTGACCTAAAACGAGCGACCCCCACTCCCCCACGACCCGCCACTCTCTCCCTCGTCCCTCCCCCACTCGTCTGGATCTGGCTCGAGGAGGAGCCCGATTCCGCGAAGCCTCGCGCCCCCGCCACCTGCGCCCATCCCCAGCATTGCCCGACTCCGTCAACGCCGTCGCCTCCTCGCCCTCGCACCGGACTGCACCGCCCCCGCCTCTCCATCATCGGCTCCACCGAGCATCGCCGCCCCCGTACCCCTGCAACGCCGGTGAGGGCCACGCCCTCCCCCTCTCTCTATCTTGGCCGCGGACACCGCCGACCGCTCACCATGTGTCGTGCTCCGCGCCCGTGCGTGCCGCCGCAACCGCCTCGCAGCGCGCTTCAGCCAACAGATCGTGGCTTGCCGCCCGCCGTGTACGCCCCTGTCGTGCCGTGCCGCGCCGGCCACTCCCGACGCTTCACTGCACCGCCTCCCTCCCTGGCGCGCTCACCATGCCCTGTCACTCCCCTGCCGCTCTCACGCGCGCCGTGGACCCTGACCGCGCACCTGGGACCGTCCCGCTCGCTCGGTCGCTGTGTTGCGGCGCCCTGCTCGACCCGACGCCCCCGGCTCCAGCTGTTGTTGCTCCTCCACCAGCCGCTCGTGTCCCGTTGCCTACGCTGCCCACTGATCTGGTGTTGTTGCCGTTGTCCGGGCGCGACCGCGCACCCCCCCTCCCCCCGCAAGCTGCTGCTCGTTCCTTCGGCTAGCGCAGCGTCCCGCCGCTGCCGCTGTCGTCGTGCTCATCGCAGCCGCGCGCCGCCGCTCTCAAGCCCTACCGCCCGCTGTTGCGGCGCCGCCTGTCCCCTCGCCCGCCACGCTGTTGCTCCGGTCGTGGCCACGCCATGCGCCCTTCCTCCCTCCTCCCCGTCGGGCGCCGGCGCCCACGCACCCGCTCCGGCCCCGTTCCGACATCGCCTCGTTACCGGGCAGGGTCGCGGCTTTGCTCGCACCCGCCTGCACATATGCCCGCTAAGGCCCCTGTGCCTATGACCAGTGGGCCCGGTCCCAGAACGTTAAAAAAGGAATTAATAATAATAATAAATTAATTCATTAGTGAATTAATTAAGTTAATTAACTCTGTTCAGTGATCTAATAAATTAGTTAGTTTAATTAAACAGTAATTAGATTAGTTAAACCCTAATTAGATTAAACAGGGTATGACCGTTGGGACCCACACGTCAGTTTGACCCAGTCAACGCCCCGTTTACAGCAGACGTCAGCATGCACTATTTTGTATATTGTTGATTTAAAATAAATAAATAAATCCTAAAAATGATTTAAATCTTTAAAGTTTAATATAAAATAATCCGTAGCTCGGATGAAAATACTTTGTACATGAAAGTTGCTTAGAACGATGAGACGAATCCGAATACGCGGTCCGTTCGTCAGCCACACGTCCCTAGCTTAGCGAACATGCAACCGTCCCCTCTCTTTCATCTGTCCGAAAATGCCGGACTTCGGGAAAACTTTCCTGGATGTTTTCCCCCTTCGCCGGTATCGCGTAGTACTATGTTAGAGCACCCCTAGCGCTTCTTATTGCCTGTCATGCATCTGTTTGCTCTGTATTTACTGTTTCTTCCCCCTCTTCTCTTTGGTAGACCCCGAGACCGGCTTTGATGTCCACTCGTGATCGACTACGTCACCGACAACCCTTCTTCCCTTTCAGTGGAGCTTCCAGGCAAGCCCCCCCTTTGATCATCCCGATATCGCCCATTTCCTTTCTCTCATGCTTGCATTAGATTTTTCTATTGTAATTGTTTGCTCCTATTCTGATGCATAGCCTACTTTTGTAACCTGCTTATTGTTACCTACCTGCTTATCCTAAACTGCTTAGTATAGGTTGGTTAGTGATCCATCAGTGACCCCCACCTTGTCCTTGTTGCCCTCGCTTCATCATTGAAGACACGATCAACGGGATCGAAGACCAGGCCCCCAAGACCGCACATCACTTTCCCTTAGGTGCTCGACACTCTTTGGGTTACTATCGAGTGCCGAGGGTGAGACCTCTTCAAAGACTTCCGATGTTACCTCAGAGTGCAGCTATTCGGTCATGGTCATCGAGGGTGATTCCACCTTAACCACTTCTCGACACGACTGTTGCAGGTAACCCTCAAGTGTGAACTTCGAGGGTGGTTCCTCTTACGTTCACCTTGATGATTACATTGAGTGGAATCCGTCAAAGGTGATTCCTCAGGTTTTCCCCTTGGTGTTAGACACATAGTTACTATGGTTACTATGACTTTACACTGAACCATGTTACTAAAGACGGGTCAGCTCTGAGGGGTACCCGCGCGAGCTTAATTGCGAGTGATGAGGAGTCGGGTTGACCCGGAGGGTGCTCGCGAGATAATTACGAGGCGTGGTCGGGCATTCCTAGCCCTTGCCGCAAGTCCTCGAGACAGGGCAACAGGGTCACATCTTTCGTGAGTCTCTGCTTGTTACCGCGTGCTCCTAATCCACTATGATTTGGATATTTGATCTGAGGGGCCTCTGGCCTGATAGCACTAACCATCACGTGGGCATAGTATGGGCGTTCAAGGTCGTATGCATCACCAAGCTTAATAGACGTCGGCCGATCGAGCGGCGCCGGGTTGGACTGCGTAAGAACCTGCCTTGTTGAAGGAGGTAGGTAGGTCAGCTCACCGGCCGCCCATGCAACATGCAGGAGTTCCCGGGGCGGTGGCCCATGACCCCTGGGGCCATAGGTTTAGTACGGCGTGCTGGCCTCTCTATTAAGCCTAGGTCGGGTTGCGGCGTATTGTTTGGCCGAGGCCGGGCATAACCCAGGAAAGTGTGTCCGACCGGAGTTAATCGAACATGTTGGGTAAGTTGGTGCACCCCTGCAGGGAAGAAAACATCTATCGATAGCTTGTCCTAGGGTAACAGACACTTGAAGTTGTACCCCGATCGATACAACTAGAACTGGATACTTGAGATGAGACTTGGATATGAGGTGATAATTGGATAGTATGGCTCTAGGATTGCTTTCTCGCAGGGAGTCGAGAAAGGATCTCAGGCCGAGGTTGATAACACTACTACTACTTTACTTTATGCTACTCTACTCCCTCCTGTTCTTTGCAAGATGGTGGTTTCCGTAAGATGCTAGTCTTCGATAGGACTAGGCCTTCTCTCTATTCTCGACATTTCTGCAGCCAGCCACGTATACAACCTTCCTTTGATAATGTTGCATATGTAGTGTAGATCCTTGCTTGCGAGTACTTTGGATGAGTACTCACGGTTGCTTTGCTCCCCTTTTCCCCTTTCTTCTTCTTTTCAGCTTGATGCAACCGGATGCCTGAGCTCAGAGCGAGATGCCACCGTCGATGCCTACTACTACGTAGAGACCGCCGATGACCAGGAGTAGTTAGGAGGCGCCCAGGCAGGAGGCCTTGCCTTTTCGATCGTAGATGCTTTTGTGCTGGCCTTCTTAAGGCAAACTTGTCTAACTCATGTCTGTACTCAGATAATGCTGCTTCCACTGACTCTTGTGTATTCGAGCTTATGTATTCGAGCCCTCGAGGCTCCTGGCTTGCAATATAAAGTTTGTATTATTTTTAATTTGTTCTAGAGTTGTGTTGTGATATCTTCCCGTGAGTCCTTGATCTTGATCCTACACATTTGCGTGTATGATTAGTGTACGGTCGAATCGAGGGCGTCACAAGTTGGTATCAGAGCCGACTGCCTGTAGGTAGCCCCCTTTCTAACTCCTTCGCCGAAGTTGAGTCTAGAAACCAATTTTTTTACTAACTTGGCTGTGTGGCTTACGGGCCCACGTCGCCAATTGGGTGGTATTAGGATCTTTTATTCCCCATCTATACTCTGGGACTCTGATCTCTCTTCCATTCGGGTTAAACGATTTTGCTAACTCTAACATTAGGATCTCGTAACTACTTCCTCCCAGAGAGCCCCTTATTACAGATGATCGCTTGCTGCACCAGAAGATTCCGAAGATACTCTACGATGTTCTCTTGAGACTTTGTGCCCGTCGCTTTTGCAATTCCCTAGCGCCGATATATCCTTATGGATAACTACGTACACTTGCCATTCATACAGTCATTCCCTGTTCCTCTTGTTATTACAAGATGCCCCGAAATACTCTCCGTTGCCCCGAGAATCCTTTCAGCTTACTGCCTTGCAGTTCTTCACCACATGAATACCCCTACGGATAATTCCTCACACTTATCGAGTATTCGCTCATCCCTAGTTGTTCTTGTGTTTCACAAAATTCTTCGAAATACTATTCGATCTTCTGAAAATCCTTAGTAACTATTGCTCTGCAAATACTTGTCTGCTTGCATTATGGATGCTTTCCATATGTGTAACAATATTAATTAGTATCCTTTGACACCATCATTTTGATCCTATCGATTCAACATGTGTGTGAAAGCACGCAATCATCAGTTGATCCTTCTAAATTATCTTTCCGGCTCAGATGTCATCTTGAACATGAGTTGGTTCTCGACCAATCTATTTGTCATCGATTGTGCCCCTAGGTCTATTCTACTTATCCATCCTGTTCGTTTTGGAAATCATAATTCCTTTGTTATCTAAGCATCGAATTATCAGATATTTCCAAAATACGATGCCTCTGCATTATTTCTTCTTCTGATTGAATATCGATACTCACATCAGCTCCGTTGTGGATCACCGGATCCATTATTGGATTATCATCCGACAGTGTCCTTCATATTCAAAGAACCTCGTGAAGTTCTTCCCCAGATACATAATGCCTTTGGTAATTGTATCCTCTCCTTTTGTCAACCATGCTCTGCTTTCGAGCTTGTGTTGTTTACTTCTGAAGTTTGTGGAATAGGTTCCTAAGATGCCCCTATGGGTTGAACCTATGCTTCCCATAATCCGTTTGAACCCGAGAGTTTTAACGAGTCTTACTCTTCTGGTGTTTAGCCAGATAACATTTCAACACTACAACTTCATCGAAAGCGAGAAGTAAATGAAATGATATGCATTGACGAAGTGGGAGTCGACCTTGAACTTTGTGTTCATGCCCATGGACCCGATGTAGATCTTATCATGGAAGCTTCTCTTAAAATTAATTATCCCCATGGTATAGGATCATCTCATATCTGGAATTTGATCCTTTGCAACCGTGGTTCTGACCATGAGTGTTCCCCTTCGATCCCATTTCTCCGACAAGTTAAAGTACTTGCCTTCTGCAGTTCAATACATCTCCGCAACCTCTATTTTGATCTTCCTTCGATTATTACCCTCCAGTATCTTGAGGATATCAAAAGACCGTGTTGCTTCCTATGAGTCTTCATCTAGTATTGCTTCTCACCGATTTCATATTTCCCCTGGGATCTGAGTTATTAATCACTCGAGGACACCGATAAGTGAATCGTTGAATCGATTCCGCACTCCGATTCTATAACTGTAAGTAATTTTCATTGCTTATGAGTTTAATAATCTTTCAGGTCGTTCCTAGCCTGGCCGGCTATGCCATTATCGTGCTAAATTTTAACTGTGCTACCTGGTCCTCCTTCCCGGAACAGAATTTTCGACGATGAGCTAAGCTTATGTCGATCTTCCTTGTCATACCATTTCGCCTTGAACAGCAAGCTTGCTTTCGAGTTTGTGTCGTACCCATGGTTCCAATAACTTTTCACTTCAGCATTCCTTTGACTTGATGTCATCACCGATCGATTACATCTTCCTGAAATCTCTCGACAATTGTGTCGTGCTCGTCAACATTCTGAGCCCTTCTAGCATATCAATCGAATTCAGATAAGAAATACCATCCTTGACCTTCGATGATTTGAGTTGTCATCGACAACCCCTTGTCTTCTTTCCAACACATATTTGATCATGTCTTGGTTATACCTTGGACTCCTTGCTATTCCTGCAATTGTTCCTTGAGTATTTATTGTGATCTTCAACTCAAACTGTTCCTTGAGTATTTCTTGTGATCTTCAACTCAAACCACTACTTGGAATACCATGTTAATGCTACCTCAAAGCATGACTGAGGTATTCTGAATATCAATAAGAACTTTGGAAGCACATTGCCGAATGTTTCTTGATCTATTATCCGAACACCGTTGTATGGGTAATATCATGATTCTCATTGCCCCATTAACTAAATGGATAAGTACTTGATGTCCTGTCATGTATATCTTGCTCTGTTTGTTCTTGGGAAGCATATAATCTAATACTTTTGTATAAGCACCTTTTCCTTTCCATTGGTCTGGTTAAACTAATAATCACATTTTCCTTTCCATTGGTTTGTTTAACCATTCTCGTAATCTAACTTATCGGAGCAGAGTTAATTCTCTGCTTAGGTAAACACCTCGGTGTACAACTCTGTCAGCAAGACCTTGTTACTATTGTTGATAACATTCCGGTAGCTACCGATGGACGAGAACTTTGCCTATTGGTCCGCCTCGTTCAACGAGCAGGAAAATAGTTCTCTTCATCCCTCGCCCTTGGTACCAACGTTGTTATCAACATAACTGACAGGTTATCCTCCGACCTGCCTTGCTATCATGACTGTGCAAAATGTTATCTCCTTCCTGCTTTTAACCCACATGGTGGGTCCATAAACCACAGTTCCACAGGATCAAAACCTGACTCTCATGTATACCCCTGTTTCAAAACAAAATTCCTCACGCTTGGTTTCGTATGTAATTCACGAGCCACCTTCCGTGAGATCACCAATTCTGGTATCAGACAAAATACATATTCCAGTCGCTCTGAAACCCTTTCACACTCTGTTTCAGGCAACGAACGATTGCCTACCCATTTGAAGCTTCTTATTGCACCTTCTTACCTTGCTCTCAATGACTTCCTTGAATTTCAACTCGAGAGATGCCTCTTTGCAACGTTCACTGAGATAGTCCCCAGGTTATCTTGTGTTGAGCTCCTCCTTCCCGAGTCTTTCCCCCTTACTCCACCCCTTAAATCTCGGGACGAGATTTCTTGTAGTGGAGGAGATTTGTAATACCCCGAGAATCATGCTACAGTAATCCCCTTCTAATGATGCCTTGTCATCATTGTTATTGTTGCTAATCTCACTTTAATTCTAATCCAGCCCAGATCTCAAATTCAAATTAAAGTCAAAATTCAAACTTCTCAAATATGCAAACTAAAATGTTCATTTTTGTGGCAAATTTTTCATTTGTTAATATTGGTGTTGAACCATTTTTTTGCAAAGTGGTTAATGCCCTAATCTAAAGACAACAGGAAAGGTTAAATAAATAAATAAATAAAAAGAACACCCCCTACCCTTGGGCCTCGGCCAACTGGCCGGCCCGGCTGGCCACCGTACCCACCCCCCAGGCCAACCAAGCCGCCGGCCCACCTCTCCCTCTCCTTATCCCCTCGGACCACGTGACCTAAAACGAGCGACCCCCACTCCCCCACGACCCGCCACTCTCTCCCTCGTCCCTCCCCCACTCGTCTGGATCTGGCTCGGGGAGGAGCCCGATTCCGGGCCGCCTCGCGCCCCCGCCACCTGCGCCCATCCCCAGCATCGCCCGACTCCGTCAATGCCGTCGCCTCCTCGCCCTCGCGCCGGACTGCACCGCCCCCGCCTCTCCATCACCGGCTCACCGAGCCTCGCCGCACCCGTACCCCCGCAACGCTGGTGAGGGCCATGCCCTCCCCCTCTCTCTATCTTGGCCGCGGACACCGCCGCTCGACCGCGCTCACCACGTCGTGCCCGCGCCCCGTGCGTGCCCGCAATCGCCTCGCAGCCGTCTTGCTCCGCAGCCCGTCGTCGTGGCTTGCCGCCCGCCGTGTACGCCACAGCAGCGCCGTGCCGCATCGGCCACTCCAGACGCGCGCACCTGCGCATCGCCTCCCTCCCCTGCGCGCTCACCACGCCCTGTCACTCCCCTGCCGCTCTCACGCGCACCGTGCGCCCTGACCTCGCACCTGGGACCATCCCGCTCACTCCGTCGTTGTGTTGCGGCGCCCTGCTCGACCCCACGCCCCGGCTCCAGCCGCTGTTGCTCCTCCACCAGCTGCTCGTGCCCCGTTGGCCTCCACGCCTTGATCTCTGCTGTTGCCGCCGCCCGGGCGACGGGCACCCCCCGCCCGCCGCCTGCTCGTTGCTGCTAGCGCGGCATCCGCCCCGCTGCCGATCTTGTTCTTGCAACCATTGCGGCCACGCTTCATAAACCCTACCGCCCAGCGTTATCGGCGCCTGTCCCTCGCCCATGTCATGCTGCTCGGCCGACCGCAGGCAGCCTTCCTCCCCCCTCCCCGGTTGCGTCGGGCCCGGCGCATACGCCCGCTCGAGCCCGTTCGGCCTCGCCTGCGTTCTGGGCGGGGTTGCGGCCGCCGCACCCGCTTTGCACATATGCCCGTTAAGGCCCCTGTGCCTATGACCAGTGGGCCCGGTCCCAGAACGTTAAAAAATGAATTAAAAATAATTATAATAATTAATTAATTAATTAATTAGTGAATTAGTTAAGTTAATTGACTCTGTTTAGTGATCTAATAAATTAGTTAGTTTAATTAAACAGTAATTAGATTAGTTAAACCCTAATTAGATTAAACAGGGTATGACAGCTGGGACCCACACATCAGTTTGACCCAGCCAACGGCCCGTTGACTGCTGACATCATGCTGACGTCATGATGATGTCAGCATGCACTATTCCGTATATTGTTGATTTAAAATAATTAAGTAAATCCTAAAAATGATTTAAATCTTTAAAAATTAATATAAAATAATCCGTAGCTCGGATGAAAATACTTTGTACATGAAATTTGCTCAAAACGACGAGACAATCTGAATACGCGGTCCGTTCGTCAGCCACGCGTCCCTAGCTTAGCGAACATGCAACCGTCCCCTCTCTTTCATCTGTCCGAAAATGCTGGACTTCGGGAAAACTTTCCCGGATGTTTTCCCCCTTCGCCGGTATCGCGTAATACTACATTAGAGCACCCCTAGCGCTGCTTATTGCCTGTCATGCATTTGTTTGCTCTATATTTATTGTTTCTTCCCCCTCTTCTCTTTGGTAGACCCCGAGACCGCTGCTGATGTCCCTGTGATCGACTACGTCACTGACAACCCTTCTTCCCTTTCAGTGGAGCTTCCAGGCAAGCTCCCCCTTTGATCATCCCGATATCGCCCATTTCCTTTCTCTCATGCTTGCACTAGATTTTGCTATTGTAATTGTTTGCTCCTATTCTGATGCATAGCCTGCTTTTGTAACCTGCTTCTTGTTACCTACTTGCTTATCCTAAACTGCTTAGTATAGGTTGGTTAGTGATCCATCAGTGACCCCCACCTTGTCCTTGTTGCCCCTGCCTCATCATTGAAGACCCGATCAACGGGATCGAAGACCAGGCCCCGACACCGCACATCACTTTCCCCTTTGCTCGACACTACTGGGTTACTATCGAGTGCCGAGGGTGAGACCTCTTGACTTCCGATGTTACCTGTAGTGTAGCTATTCGGTCATGGTCATCGAGGGTGATTCCGCCTTAACCACTTCCGATCTGACTACTGTCGTGCAACCCCTCAAGTGTGAACTTCGAGGGTGGTTCCTCTTACGTTCACCTTGATGATTACATCGAGTGGAATCCGTCAAGGTGATTCCTCAGGTTTTACCCTTGGTGTTAGACACATAGTTACTATGGTTACTATGACTTTACACTGAACCATGCTACTAAAGACGGGTCGGCTCTGAGGGGTACCCGCGCGAGCTTAATTGCGAGTGATGTGGAGTCGGGTTGACCTGGAGGGTGCCCACGAGATAATTACGAGGCATGGCCGGGCATTCCTAGCCCTTGCCGCAAGTCCTCGAGACGGGGCAACGGGGTCACATCTTTCGTGAGTCTCTGCTTGTTACCGCGTGCTCCTAATCCACTATGATTTGGATATTTGATCCGAGGGGCCTCTGGCCTTATAACACTAACCATCACGTGGGCATAGTATGGGCGTTCTGCGTCGTATGCATCAGCCGAAGCTTAATAGGACGTCGTGGCGGCGGCGCGCCGGGTTGGACTGCGTAAGCACCTGCCTTGTTGAAGGAGGTAGCTAGGTCTGCTCACCGGCCGCCCACGCAACATGCAGGAGTTCCCGGGCAACGGCCCATGACCCCTGGGGGCATAGGTTTAGTCCGGCGTGCTGGCCTCTCTATTAAGCCTAGGTCGGGTTGCGGCGTATTGTTTGGCCGAGGCCGGGCATAACCCAAGAAAGTGTGTTCGGCCGGAGTTAATTGAGCGTGGTGGGTAAGTTGGTGCACCCCTGCAGGGAAGAAAACATCTATCGATAGCCTGTCCTATGGTAACAGACACTTGGAGTTGTATCCCGATCGATACAACTAGAACTGGATACTTGAGATGAGACTTGGATATGAGGTGACAATTGGATAGTATGGCTCTGGGATTGCTTTCTCGCAGGGAGTCGAGAAAGGATCTCCGGCCGAGGTTGATAACACTACTACTACTTTACTTTATGCTACTCTACTCCCTCCTGTTGTTGCAAGATGGTGGTTTCCAGAAGATGCTAGTCTTCGATAGGACTAGGCCTTCTCTCTATTCTGGCATTTCTGCAGCCCAGTCCACATATACAGCCTTCCTTTGATAATTATGTAGTGTAGATCCTTGCTTGCGAGTACTTTGGATGAGTACTCACGGTTGCTTTGCTCCCCCTTTTACCCCTTTCTTCTTCTTTCCGGTTGATGCAACCAGATGTCGGAGTCCAGGAGCCAGATGCCACCGTCGATGCCTACTACTACGTAGAGACCGCCGACGACCAGGAGTAGTTAGGAGGCTCCCAGGCAGGAGGCCTTTCCTTTTCGATCGTAGATGCTTTTGTGCTGGCCTTCTTAAGGCAAACTTGTCTAACTCATGTCTGTACTCAGATAATGTTGCTTCCGCTGACTCTTGTGTATTCGAGCTTATGTATTAGAGCCCTCGAGGCCCTTGGCTTGTAATATAAAGCTTGTATTATTTTTAATTTGTGTCTAGAGTTGTGCTGTGATATCTTCCCGTGAGTCCTTGATCTTGATCGTACACATTTGCGTGTATGATTAGTGTACGATCGAATCGAGGGCGTCACATCCAACAAGAAGTTTCCAACAACATATCCACATATACATACATATCCAAAAGAAGTTTCCAACAACATATCCATATATACATACACATCCGAAAGAAGTTTCCAACAAGTTTCCATAAACAAAAAGGAAGCACAAGGAGAAGAGTACACTCCATCAATGCAAGCTTCCTATCTAAAGCAAATCTGCAAATTGGGAAAGATGAAAGTTAGAAGAAGAAGAAGACGAAGAACAAGAAGAAGAACAAGAACAAGAAGAAGACTAGCTAGAAGAAAAAGAATAAAAGGAAGAAGAAAAAGAAGAAGAAGAATTTATCTTCTCTTTCTTTTTGTCCTCTCCTCTTCTTTATCTTCTTCTTCTTCTAAGTAAGCTAGGTAAAAATGCTAAGTGTGTAGGTCATTTTAGAGCTAAGCTAGGTAAATATGTCATTTTGGAGCTAACCTAGGTAAAATGGATCATATTGGAGCTAACCTAGGTAAACTTATGCCATTTTTGAGTTAACTAAGCATATTATGCCATTTTTGACAGAAGTAAGCTAAGTATAGGTCTTTCTTGAGCTAACCGAGATAACATATTAGAGCTAATTTCACATTTTAGTGCTAACTTTGGGCTTTTTGGAGCTAACTTAGGTAAAATTGATCATTTGAGAGCTACTTAGGCTTATTATGTCATTTTCGAGGAAAATAAGCTAACTATATGACATATATGAGGTTACCAAGATTGTTATGCCATTTCAAACCTAAGTAAGCTAATTATGCCATTTTTTACATAAGTAAGCCAAGTGTATGCCATTATTGAGCAAACCTAGGTAACTAAGCATATTAGAGATAACTTAGCATATTAGAGCTACCTTAGGTCATTTCGGAGGAAACAAAGCTAAGTATAGATCATTTTGGAGATCTGACATACCTGACATAGTTCACTCCTCCTTCTTCTCCTTCTCCTTCATCATCCTGATGTGCTTAGAGGACAAGGTAGTGGGATGTACTCTTCTACCACAATTGGCATGGTCATGTCGCCCGACTGTGGGATCGCCGGCGCCACCACCATCGTGAGGTCATTGTCAGGCACCACCACCATCGCGAGGCCATCTTCAGGCAGGACCATCGCTAGGTCATCCTCAGCCACCACCATCTCTTGCCCATCATCAGCCACCACCATCGCTTGGCCATCGTCTGCCACCACCATCGCGAGGTCATCGTCAGACAGAATAGGCTGCACCTCCTCATCCCCACTCTGCTCCTCTTCTTCCCCACTCCATTTTGGATCATCCTCGCTACTGCTTTCGCTGTAGCCAGACTCACTACTGCTTTTGCTGTAGCCAGAGTCGTTGCCGCTGCTCCGATTTCCTAACCAAATGCAACAAAGTTTTTTTAACAATCAATGTGAGACAAAGCCAAATGGAGAGGAAGAAGAGGCAGAGCATACTGGCATCATCGTCGTCCTGGTAGCGCATGCGACACATAGTCGTGTTTAACACCTTCACTGTGAGCATGGCGTCACCGTCATACCTGAAGACAAGGAAGTACCCGTGCCTCAGGTCGTAGGCACGGACGAGCTGCTCCCAGCCACGACATAGGTACATGTGGTCGTTCCTGATCACCACCTCCACTTCCCAAAGCCTGCGAAGCCCGCTGCCGGCCTGTCGCAGCTTCACATTCTTTGGCTGATGGCCATCCAGCATCTCCATAAAAGTGTTAGGCAGCCTCTGCAACGTGGGTCAAGGAGTGACGTAGCAAACATCAGAGTTATGATAAAGAGATGGGTGAAGGGGAGATCTCTCCTTTTATATACCTGCCTCTTGGAGGAATTCTCAAGTATGACCGTGAAGAACTCGAAACCTTCCAAGTCGTACTCCGGTGTGGCAGAGCGTAGCCTGCGGTGGCGGCCTCCCCCCATCTCTGATAAGCAGCAGAAGAGACCGATTACTACCCTTACAACATTATCATATAACATTACAACAGCAGAAGTTTTGAGCAGAAGATAATCAACTACAATTAATTAATTTGGTAGGTTAGTTGGCAATAGTTGGAACAGAGCCAAGTTTTTAGACATGAAAGAAAACTGAGAAAGAAAGCAATGCACTTGTGCTCAACAACATCAACAACACTTAATTAATTCCGTAGGTTAGTTGGCAATGGAAATTGGCACCCTTCAAAACTAGGGATTTTTTAAACATGAAACAAAACTGAAAATGTTGAAAAACAAAGCATAGTAATCTAAAAAACAGAGCATATTTTAGGTGGCTCTAGGTTGACATACCAGAGCTGAGCACAAGATTTATTAGTAGCATGTTATTCAATATATTCTTGATCATCAAATAAAAGAGAATATATATCGTCACCATGCCTATATGGTTCTATTTGTAAATCAGCCATAACCCCCTGCGGGACTACTCTCATTGCACTACAGGGAAATTTACTAGGTGACATGGCAAAAATTTTAGGAACAAAGCAGATTTGACGTTGTGGTCTATGGAAGTTTTCTACACGAACTGTTCTAAATCAATTGTGTTATCCTCATTTTTATTCTAAGTGTGGCAATGTTTACATACAACATGGCAATTTCACGCAATCTCCTGTCGGCTACATGAAACAGAAAGTAAACCTAAACAAAATGTCAACTTTTCATATTCTTCGTCTTCCTCCTGTCGGCTAAACCTAAACAAACATAAAGTAAACCTAAACCTAAACCTAAACAGAGAGAGAGAAGAGGGAGGGGTGGCGCACCTCGGTGTTGGGGACGACTGGGGTCGGGGTCAGAGGCGGAGGGAGTTGGGCGTCCTTCTCGGGGGAGGGGCCGGGCCGAGGGGTCGACGGTGACGGCGTCAAGGTCTGGTGCGGCGTCGGAGGGGCCGGAGCTCGGGGCCGTGGTGGTCGACGACGGGACGGCGACAACACGATGAGGTGGCCGTGTTCGGCGACGGCGTCGGCGTCGGTGAGGCGAGGCCTCGGACAGCGACGTGCAGGGGCGAAGGAGGGGCAAGGAGGCGACGGGCGAGGCGAGGAGGAGGCGGTGATGGGGCGGGGCGGCGACGGGGATGGTGGATGGCGGCGGGGCGCGTCAGGGCACGGCCTGATCCAAAACTGGATCTGGGGGTGGGGCGGTGGGGCGGGGCGGCAGGGTCGGGGGGGTCGGGGGTGAGGGCGGCGGCGCGGGTGAGGTGAGGGCTGGGAGAGAGAGAGAGGGGAGGGAGAGAGGGGTGGGGTGCCGGCCCTATTTCACTTAGTGGGGTGGGGCCGGGGGGAAACGACCGTTAAAACGGCTAGTTTCTTTGCCGTCCGCTAGCAGATGTCAAAGAAAGTGGCCGTTAGGTCGTCCTTACAGTCCGCCACCCACCATCTTTGCCGTCTGCTAGCAGACTTAAAGTTTCTATGCCGTCAGCTAGCAGACGGCAAACACCTTCTTTGCCGTCCGCTCTTTCTTTTCCGCCAGCTTTACTTAAGCTGATGGCAAGGAACTTCTTTGCCGTCAGCTAGCAGACGGCAAAAAGCCGGCTGACGGCAAAAATCCTGATTCCAGTAGTGGTTTTTGAGTTTCAAGAGAATTCATTGTTTGAACCTTAACATGTGAACTGGTTGCTACTTTAACATGAGAAGTTTTATGGAAAAGAATTGCTGTTATGATGCTAGGAAAAGTGATTGAAATTGTCATTGATCAAACTTGTGCACTTTGCTAGCATTCACACTTCATAAATTATTTTTTTATCATTTACCTACTTGAGGACGAGTAGGAATTAAGCTTGGGGATGCTGATACGTCTCCAACGTATCTATAATTTATGAAGTAGTCATGCTATTATATTATCATTCTTTGATGTTTTAAATCATTTTATAACAACTTTATATCATTTTTTGGGACTAACCTATTGACCCAATGCCAATTGCTGTTTTTTGCTTGTTTTTTACACCGCAGGAAATCAATATCAAACGGAGTCCGAACACCGCAGAAGTTTTTGTATATTTTTTATGGACCAGAAGACATCCAATGGGCGGGCGGCACACAGGGGGTGCCCGAGGGCACAACCCACCGATGCCGCCCTGGGTTGTGCCCAACTTGGTGGCCTCCCGTACCCCCTCTTCGCCCTATAACTCGTCAAATATTCCAAAACCCCCCGGGGTAACCCTAGATTAGAAGTTCTGCTGTCGCAAGCCTCTGTAGCCATGAGAAACCAATCTAGACCCTGTTTCGGCACCCTGCCGGAGGGGGAATCATCACCGGTGGCCATCTTCATCATCCCGACGGCTACCACGATGAGGAGAGAGTAGTCCACCATCGGGTGTAGGACCTTGAAGTATGTCTAGAGGGGGGGGGTGATTAGACTACTTGACCAATTAAAAACTTAACCTTTTCCCAATTTTAGACTTTGGCAGATTTTAGCTATCTTTGCACAAGTCAAGCAATCTTCACACAATTCAAGCAAGCATGCAAAGAGTATATAGGCAGCGGAAATTAAAGTATGCAACTTGCAAGAATGTAAAGGGAAAGGTTTGGAGGATTCAAACGCAATTGGAGACACGGGTGTTTTTGTCGTGGTTCCGATAGGTGGTGCTATCGTACATCCACGTTGATGGAGACTTCAACCCACAAAGGGTAGCAGTTATGCTGAGTCCACGGAGGGCTCCACCCACGAAGGGTCCACGAAGAAGCAACCTTGTCTATCCCACCATGGCCGCCGCCCACGAAGGACTTGCCTCACTAGCGGTAGATCTTCACGAAGTAGGCGATCTCCTTGCCCTTACAAACTCCTTGGTTCAACTCCACAATCTTGTTGGAGGCTCCCAAGTGACACCTAGCCAATCTAGGAGACACCACTCTCCAAGAAGTAACAAATGGTGTGTTGATGATGAACTCCTTGCTCTTGTGCTTCAAATGATAGTCTCCCCAACACTCAACTCTCTCTCACAGGATTTGGATTTGGTGGAAAGAAGATTTGAGTGGAAAGCAACTTGGGGAAGGCTAGAGATCAAGATTCATGTGGTTGGAATGGAATATCTTGGCCTCAACACATGAATAGGTGGTTCTCTCTCGAGCTGGTAAGTTGGAAGTGTAGGTTTGTTCCGATGGCTCTCTCCACGAATGAAGAGGAGGTGGAGGGGTATATATAGCCTCCACACAAAATCTAACCGTTACACACAATGTACCAAACTCGGTGGGACCGAATCAACAAACTCGGTCGGACCGATTCAGTAAACCTAGTGACCGTTAGGGTTTTCGGTGGGACTGACATGCAACTCGGTAGGACCGATATGGTTAGGGTTATGGCATAATGTAATCTCGATGAGACTGATTACACAAACTCGGTGAGACCGATTTTGGTAATTAGCTAACCAGCGAGTTGGTCAGGTAAACTCGGTGGGACCAATTCGCTCTTTCGGTGAGACCGAAACGTTACGAAAGGGAAACAAAGAGTTTACATTGCAATCTCGGTGGGACCGATCGCTCACTTTTGTTAGACCGAAACGTTACGAAGGGAAACAGAGAGATCACAATCCCATCTCAGTGAGACCGAGATCCCTATCGGTGTAACCGATTTGCCTAGGGTTTGTGGTAGTGGCTATGACATTTGAACTCGGTGGCGCCGGATAGAAAGAATCGGTAGGACCGATTTTGACTTTAGGTTTAGGTCATATGTGGATGTGAGAAAGTAGTGGAGGGTTTTGGAGCATATCACTAAGCACATGAAGCAAGAGGCTCATTAAGCAACACCTCATCCCTCCTTGATAGTATCGGCTTTTCCTATAGACTCAATGTGATCTTGGATCACTAAAATGTAAAATGTAGAGTCTTGAGCTTTTGAGCTTGAGCCAATCCTTTGTCCTTAATATTTTGAGGGATCCACTTTCATCATCCATGCCATGCCATTCATTGAGCTTTCCTAAAATATTTGTCTTGGAATAGCATTAGCTCAATGAGCTATATGTTGTTATGAATTACCAAAACCACCTAGGGATAGTTGCACTTTCAATCTCCCTTTTTGGTAATTGATGACAACATATAGATCAAAGCTTCGACAAATGATAATAACATTGAAAAACATCGTCGCTTTGAGAAGTATGTGATAAGCAAGAGCTCCCCCTAAATTTGTGCATATTTTAAGATTTGATTTGGACTGCAAATGCACAAGGAATTAGGCTCATGGGTTACTCTTCCATGTCACATACATCTTAATGGAGCGCTCAAAATAAGGATTGAATACATGCACTCATCACCAAGCAAAGTGAATGATCATATAAGGGTAAGTAAGATAATATCATCTAACAAGCATAAATGTAGCTTATGATCAAACACATGATCATCAATGTCTCACAGGTAATAGCATAGTATCTCAAGCAATCAAAGGCAAACAAAGTTCAACCAAGAAGACAAGAGAGAACAAAAGCAAACTCTCTCTCTCTCTCTCTCAAAGCCCTATGATCTATACATTTTTCTCCCCCTTTGGCAACAAGTTACCAAAAAGTTCCTAGAAAATGCATAGGACTATATCGTCTCTCAGGCTTGGTCTTCCGCTGGTGGCGTAGAGATGGCTCCTTGGACGAAGACTTCAGTTGATGTGGAAGGAGCTGGTTGCGCTGGAGCTGTAGCTGGAGCAGATGAAGTGACTCTGGTGTCTGGTACTAGCTCTGCAGCTGATCTCTGAGCTCGAGGCACTCTGGCAAATGCATCAGTTGTTGTCCTGCCCTTCCTCTCCTGCATGTCATCCTATAGCTGCTCCACAACCCGATCAATCTCGATTACTTTGACATCAAGATCATAGAATTTTGTTCCACGATTCTTTCCAGGCTCTCCTGGTTTTGAGTTAGGTGGACACCCCTTCTCAATCCGCAGAGTTGATGCTATCAAGTAACCAAGCTGGTCCTGCTTGTTCTTCAAAAAGTACTCAGATGCCTCTGCTAGAGTTGGCATCTTGGCAGCCTTCTCTTTCCTTGCTTTCTCCTTCTTCTCTTGAGCTTGTACTGATGATGGTTCATTCTCAGTCATGACAACTTGATTGTCCTCAAAGTCGAGGATAGAGAACAAAGTGTTCCTTATCCAACAGATACTTCCTGTGCCCATCTTTGAGTTAATCAACTCCACGAATCATGGGGCATATCCACGGCTCCTCTTTTGGTCTGCTTCTTTGTCCTCTTGATAGTTTCAACTATGAGGCTCATGACCTTGAATTTCTGGGGCACATCAAATATGTGTAGCAAATTAATTGCATGCCCTCTAATCATGTTGTGGTCACCTGATTTGGGCAACAAAGTGTGCCTTAGGATCCAGTTGATCGTTGGCAGCCCTGACAGAAGAAAATGAACTGACCCAAACTTGAAAGTCTCAAGTGCATCATCTGGGATCTCCTTGTACATCTGTGACATAGAGTTGTGATCCATCTTCTTCTTGGCATAAACGTCCGAGTCATCTTCACTCTCCTTTGGGTCATTGATCAGACTTGCCCATTCCTCAATGGTTGATTGGTATCTCGTTCCTTCAGACATCCAAACTATCCTGCCATCTGGATAGAAATGTGTTGTGGAGTAGAATTGCATAATGAGCTCATCATTCCAGTTTGTGAGCTTCTGCCCGACAAAGTATGCAACTCCACACGCACTTAAGATGTCATACACTGCAGGATAGTGTTCTTCATTTTCCTGTATGTAGGTCCAGTCGACCCACCTCATATCACATGCTATGGGCTTCTTATCCAACAAGATGGTCTCATAGAAGTCTTGCTGCTCCTTGGTGTGGAACCTGTAATCTACAGCAGTCCTTCTCCTGGTGGCATATGGATCTGACTCTCTCCATAGCCTCAACCCTGAATCTCTCCTGATCTTCATGTTTTCAGCCACTGGATGAGCATCATTGTGGTCTGGAATCTTGGGTTTGAGCTTCCTTAGGACTTGCCCTTCATCATCTTCCTCGGCTGACAACATCGAGCACTTTGGGGCCTTGTTCTTTTCAAAGAAATTTGGTATACTCCTGGTATTCCTCTTAGGTGCACTCTTGGACTTGGAGGCAGCTTTGGGTGCTACTTTGGGCTTTGAAGTTGCAGCCACGACTTTATAGCATCACCCATCAGCTTTTGTGCCTTGGGTGCTGGGTGCGAGAACCTCTTCTTCTTCCTCCTCATCAGATGAGTGCTTCTCAAATTCTGCCATTGGGTCAACTTTCTTGCACCATCTCCCTCTCTTTCTTTCCTTCTTCTTCCCTTCTGCAGCAGGTTCTTTGGGTTGGGATTCCAAAGATGCTTGAGTGGAGAATCTGGCTTTGGACATTGGTTGTCTTCCTGCAGGCCTTTTGATCTTCATCCCTGGCTTTACTACAGTTGAGCTGTACTCCTTATTGAGTACTTTGTTCTTTGAAATAGCCTCATCCTCAACTGCCACATAATCCTCATCCTCAGACTCTGAGGTTTTCTTCTTCCTTGTCCTAGTGGTAGCTTGGGGCAAATTGCTGGGAGTGCTTCTGCTTCCCTCATCTGAGCTGCTAGAGGGACTAGTGCCCTCACTCATGTGAATTTGCTCTTCTGACTTGTTCTGGCTGTCACTTTGGTCTGACATGCTGCACACACTGACTGCTGACCCTGTGAATAGTTATAGATGAGGTAGAGTGGATGAGCATCACAAAATGCAGAGATTTTTGCAAAAGAATGATTCAGAAAACTTAGTTTTAGTTTTCCACACAAAGCATTTCGGATCTACCGATTTTCAAACTCGGTGATACCGAAGCAGTTTTGGAACCTAAACTAGTGGACTCGGTCAGACCGAGTCACAGTTCGGTGGCACCGAGACTGCTAGGGTTTCATAAAGTTTTAAAATCGGTCACACCGATTAGCAATTCTCGGTCAGACCGAGAGTTACTAGTGCAATGGCGTTAGCCAAATCGGTGGGACCGAGTTTTTCAACTCGGTGGAGTGCGAGATGGTTTCATGAAACCTAACCCTAAATTTTCAAATCACATCTATTCTAAGGATTGTATTGACTGGATAGAGGTGTTTCAATCGTGGCAAGAAGCATTATGAACACAATGTGCTGAGAATCAGACGAGGATAGCACTGTGATCGAGTTCATACCCTAGTTCGGTGGTGAACTCACTACGGTGGCAACGGCGGAGATGGAACCCGTTGACGGCGGCGGAGACCAGCGACATGAGGCGGCTGGCGACGAAGTCGACGATCCGGAGACCTAGTAGGCAGAGCGAGCTATGCACGGGCGAGGAGTTTCGGAGAAAGTTTTCCAAAATTTGCCCGTGTGAATATATAGCCCGACACTGTCGGTGTGACCGAGTGGAACAACTCGGTGGCACCGAGATGCATAACTGTTAACAGTTACAGCAACTCGATGTGACCGAAATGTTCAAATCGGTTGCACCGAGATGAAAACCTAGATCGACTTAATGATCTCGGTATGACCGAAATGGATGAATCGGTCAGACCGAAAATCACAAAGAAGTTTTGGAAGTTTTAAGTCTATGATGAATCGGGGACTCCGAGTGCTCCTCACACGCAGTGGTTCGAATCGACTTGATCAAATTTTGTGATGTAGCATGAATAGATTTTGAGACGAGAAAAGCATAGATAGCTAGAGAAGGTTCTTAGGCATTCTTGTCCATCCACTTGGCCAAAGAAAAAGAAGCCAATCAATCAAAACAACAAGTGGATGTCCTCGAATGAGTAAACTATGCAACCAACATGCTCACACAATAAAATGGCAAATGAAATATGTGACAAAGCATGCACAACCAATTCTAGCATCTATCAAACAATTGGCGATGACTAGGTCATCTATATATGAGTATATTGACTTAGGAGTCAAATGAGAAAATTTGATCATAGGTCATACTCATCGTTTAAGCTCAAGTGGGGTTACCACTTTTACATAAAGCATTTATGTGTTCACATCATTATAGTTGCTTTGACTCAATTCTTAGAGTTAAGCTCCCCCTAGATGTGAGATCCCCCCTTAGAGGGATGAACTAACCTTGGGTTTTTTCGATGATGACTTCATGTAGGTGTTCAAGATGTGGATGCTCAATGTTTATGTAGATCTTTTGGAGCAAACCTTTGGAGTGAGTTGCACTTTCAATACCTACATGGGTTAGTCCCACAAGGAACAAACAAGTATATCCATAGACATAGAGTGATGCACACACAAAATGATGTCCATGAAAACATTAGGTTACCTTGTCCCTTGCCTTACCAACATGAGGGTTTGTGACTCCTTGAACTAGTGTAAGATATGGAAGATGATTGCACTTGTCCTTGCCATAATGATATGAGTGAAGAATGTTGGCGGAGTCACCCTCAAGAACTCTCTAGTTCTTCTTCTTGGGATCCACATCATCTTGATGGGAATCCTTGGTGTAGTAGTTGTACTTGATGAAGTAGAACTTGACGTAGTCTTGGGAACCCACTTGACCAAGGCCTTAGGTGCTTCTTCAAACGCATCAATCTCCTCTTGAAGCTTGTCCTTGCCTTTGTTCTTGTGATCTTGTGGTGGAAGATCATCTTGTGCTTGTGTTCTCTTGAAGGAAGTAGGATCATACTTCTCTTGTTGAGGAACAAACTTCGTCACTGGGTATTGATCTTCTTCCCACTCTACTCCATTGGCATTGAACTTTCGTTCAAAACCAACACCTTGATTCTTCCGGTGCCTTCCTTGCTTGTGTACAATTTCCTCGAATTGCTTACTCCTCAGAAGGCTCTTGTATACACCTTTCTCTATAATTCCCTTCAATAAGCTGTTTTCTTGCTCAAGTGTAACTTGGCTAAGAGAATCATTAGTGGACTCAAGAGAACTACTAGAAGCAACAATATTGGATTTAGCATTATTATTGTTACTACTAGAGGAAGAATCTTTCTTGTTCTTGTTACTAGACTTGACTTGAGGCATGTAAGTAGATAAGAGTAAACGCTTGGCAATGTAAGAAGAACTTTTCTTACGGAGATCATCATTGATTTCTTTTAGGAACTCATGCTCTTGCTCAATATTGAGTTTTTCAAAGCGTAACTTCTCATGAGCCCTTAAAAGTTCTCGATGATCTTCGAAGATAGTTTCATGAGCTAACTTAAGAGTGTTTAGTTCCTTAGTTAGAAGCTCAATCTTCTCCTTATCATTGTCATTCGTTTCATCTTGATTAGCATGATTAATTGACGTTTCATCATAGTATTCATCACTAGAGTTGTCAATAAGTAAATCATCATCACCTAGCAAGTCATCTTCATCACTATTAAAATCAACATACTCGGGGTGTGTTACCTTAGGACATTTGGCCATGAAGCATCTTCCAATTCCTTCATTTGGTGAATCAAATATGTCGTAGGAGTTGGTTGACACAAGTGCTAGACCGGCAACACCTTCATCTTGAGTGTATTCGGAGTCGGAGTGATAGCTTCTCTCGGAGTGATTGTGAGTCGGAGCCGGATACCCATTCACCAACGTGAGCTTGATGTCTTCGTTTTGTGTAGCTCTTTGATGACTTGTCCTTCCTTTCCGAATCCTTGCTTCTCCGTGAGGGTCTTCGTGCATAACGATCATCTCTACTCCTTCTCTCTCTTGGTGGTGATTCTTCTCTTCTACTTCTTCTCTTGGGAGAATCTTCTCTTGGGAGAATCTTCTCTTCTTTTGTAGGGTGCCGTACACTCATTGGAATAGTGTCCGGGTCTCCCACAATTGTAGCAATTGCGCTCTCGACTAGAAGATCTTTTATCATTGTAGAACCTTGACTTAGAGCTTCTTTCTTTGCTTCTACTCTTGTAGAATTTGTTGAAGTTCTTCACCATTAAGCTCAATTCTTCATTGAAGGTTTGTTTCTCACTTGATGATGTGGGGGCTTCACATGAGGCTTTGTAAGCACCACTCGACTTGTTGTGAAGTTCCTCCTTATCCTTGAGTGACATCTCATGAGCAACAATTCTTCCAATGACTTCCGTGAGGCTTGAGATCTTTGTAATTGGGCATCATTTGGATCAATGTGCACAGGTATAATATTTTCCATCCAATGCTCTTAGGATCTTCTTGATGATGAATCTATCGGTCATCTCTTCACTTCCTAAGCCGGCAATCTCATTTGTGATAAGAGCAAGCCTAGAGTACATTTCAGCGACACCTTCACCATCCTTCATTTTGAACTTGTCAAGCTGACTTTGGAGCACATCCAACTTGGATTCCTTGACGGAGTCGGTACCTTCGTGCATATCAATCAAAGTGTCCCAAATTTCCTTTGCATTCTCAAGACGGCTGATTTTGTTGAATTCTTCGGGGCACAATCCATTGAAGAGGATATCACAAGCTTGAGCGTTGTATTGCAACATCTTCAACTCTTCCGCATTAGCTTCACGGTTCGGTTCTCTTCCATCAAAAATTCACCTTGCAAGCCAATACACACAATAGCCCAAACGGGCGGGTTATGTCCGAGAATATGCATTTTCATCTTATGCTTCCAACTAGCAAAATTAGTGCCGTCAAAGTAAGGACCTCTACGATGATAATTTCCCTCGCTAGACGCCATACTCTCCTAGGTTGTGAAACCAAGGCTATGACCACCAAAAGCTATGGGAATCAAAGCAAATGGAGACCAAAGCTCTGATACCACTTGTAGGACCTTGAAGTATGTCTAGAGGGGGGGGGGTGACTAGACTACTTGACCAATTAAAAACTTAACCTTTTCCCAATTTTAGACTTTGGCAGATTTTAGCTATCTTTGCACAAGTCAAGCAATCTTCACACAATTCAAGCAAGCATGCAAAGAGTATATAGGCAGCGGAAATTAAAGCATGCAACTTGCAAGAATGTAAAGGGAAAGGTTTGGAGGATTCAAGCACAATTGGAGACACGGATGTTTTTGTCGTGGTTCCGATAGGTGGTGCTATCGTACATCCACGTTGATGGAGACTTCAACCCATGAAGGGTAGCAGTTCTTGTGAGTCCACGGAGGGCTCCACCCACGAAGGGTCCACGAAGAAGCAACCTTGTCTATCCCACCATGGCCGTCTCCCACGAAGGACTTGCCTCACTAGCGGTAGATCTTCACGAAGTAGGCGATCTCCTTGCCCTTACAAACTCCTTGGTTCAACTCCACAATCTTGTCCGAGGCTCCCAAGTGACACCTAGCCAATCTAGGAGACACCACTCTCCAAGAAGTAACAAATGGTGTGTTGATGATGAACTCCTTGCTCTTGTGCTTCAAATGATAGTCTCCCCAACACTCAACTCTCTCTCACAGGATTCGGATTTGGTAGAAAGAAGATTTGAGTGGAAAGCAACTTGGGGAAGGCTAGAGATCAAGATTCATGTGGTTGGAATGGAATATCTTGGCTTCAACACATGAGTAGGTGGTTCTCTCTCAGAACTGGTAAGTTGGAAGTGTAGGTTTGTTCTGATGGCTCTCTCCATGAATGAAGAGGAGGTGGAGGGGTATATATAGCCTCCACACAAAATCTAACCGTTACACACAATTTACCAAACTCGGTGGGACCGAATCAACAAACTCGGTCGGACCGATTCAAGTAACCTAGTGACCGTTAGGGTTTTCGTGGGACTGACATGCAACTCGGTAGGACCGATATGGTTAGGGTTAGGGCATAACGTAATCTTGGTGAGACCGATTACACAAACTCGGTGAGACCGATTTTGGTAATTACCTAACCAGAGAGTTGGTCAGGTAAACTCGGTGGGACCGATTCGCTCTTTCGGTGAGACCGAAACGTTACGAAAGGGAAACAGAGAGTTTACATTGCAATCTCGGTGGGACCGATCGCTCACTTGGTTAGACCGAAGCGTTACGTAAGGGAAGCAGAGATTACAATCCCATCTCGGTGAGACCGAGATCCCTATCGGTGAAACCGATTTGCCTAGGGTTTGTGGCGGTGGCTATGACATTTAAACTCGGTGGCGCGGATAGAAAGAATCGGTAGGACCGATTTTGACTTTAGGTTTAGGTCATATGTGGATGTGAGAAAGTAGTGGAGGGTTTTGGAGCATATCACTAAGCACATGAAGCAAGAGGCTCATTAAGCAACACCTTATCCCTCCTTGATAGTATTGGCTTTTCCTATAGACTCAATGTGATCTTGGATCACTAAAATGTAAAATGTAGAGTCTTGAGCTTTTGAGCTTGAGCCAATCCTTTGTCCTTAATATTTTGAGGGATCCACTTTCATCATCCATGCCATGCCATCCATTGAGCTTTCCTGAAATATTTGTCATGGAATAGCATTAGCTCAATGAGCTATATGTTGTTATGAATTACCAAAACCACCTAGGGATAGTTGCACTTTCATCGGGGCTGAGGGTTTGTACCAGTAGCTATGTGTTTAATCTCTCTCTCTCTCTCTCTTGTGTTCTTGAGATGTGTCAATCTTGATGTATCGCGAGCTTTGCTAATATAGTCGGATCATATGGTGTTTTCCCCTCTCTATCTTGTTGTGATGAATTGAGTTTTCCCTTTGAGATTTCGTATTATCGGATTGAATACTTTTATGGATTTCAGAGCACTTGATATATGTCTTGCATATGAATACCCGTGGTGACAATGGGGTATTATGTTGATTCACTGGAGATATGTTTTGGCACTCAACTCGCCGATTCCCGAGGTGACATTGGGGTAATCTATGCATAGGGGTTGATGCACGTTCTCGTCTTTTGTTTCTCCTGTAGAAATCTTGGGGCACTCTTTGAGGTTCTTTGTGTTGGATTGAGTATTGTGAATCTGAATTTGCTTTGGTGTTATTCTAGTACGAACTCTTGATAGATCGATCGGAAAGAATAACTTGGTGTTATGTTAGTACGACCTCTTGATAGATCGATCGAAAAGAATAACTTTGCGTTATTTTAGTACGAACTCTTGGATAGATCAATCGGAAAGAATAACTACAAACAATTTCTTCTTATGTTCTCCGCTAGATAGGAACTTTGGAGTGATTCTTCATCGCATTTTGAGGGATGGTTATATGATCCAATTATTTAGCATTGTTGAGATATTGCACTAGCGAAAGTACGAACCTAGGCCTCATTATCAAGCATTGCAATACCGTTTGTGCTCCGTTTTATCAATTGCTACCTTGCTGTTTTTATTGTCACTATCACAAAAATCAATATCTACTATCATTACTACACTTTTATTACCATCTCTTCGCCGAACTAGTGCACCTGTACAAATTACCATTGTATTTGGTGTGTTGGGGACACAATCGACTCTTTGTTATTTGGTTGTAGTGTTGTTTGAGAGAGACTATGTTCATCCTACGCCTCCCATGAATTGATAAACCTTAGGTCATCCACTTAAGGGAAAATTGCTACTGTCCTACAAAACTCTACGCTTGGAGGCCCAACATGTGTCTACAAGAATAAAGTTGCGTAGTAGACTTCACTCTCCGGTGCTCTTCTACCGCTGGAGGGATGACAATGACACAGACGGCGACAATGGTGCAACAGGGCAGGGCGGCCACGCCTACGAGGTGGTCATCCGGTATAGGGTTTAGATTTTTGTTTTTAAGTATTTAGCATAAAGGTTGAATTATCGATCATTTTTATGTATATATGTTCGGACTTGAATGAAATTGACCGAGTTTGTTTAGATTCCATCCGGTCTGTTTCAACCTTGTTTGAAATGTTTGCGGGTTGCGTTGCATGATCGGCTCCCGCATCCGTGTCCATGGAGTGCCCCTGTCCACGGACGAGTGCGATGTCTGATTTGCAGGTAAGCATTGAAGATGCCATTAGTGCATCATTTTGTTGGTGTTCCCATGAACATTCTATTTTAGTCATATGACTGAATGACTCGTCCAATGTTCGATGGGAATCGCAGATCCCATGCTCCGCTTTCTCAGAAAAACTTATTGAAGACATATGTCAGTAACTTTTTAGGGTAGAGTTGTTGAAATATACACCGGTAACTTGTGCAAATGGCATGATAATTTACGTACAATAAACTTGATAATTTACAAGTGAACACTGTGATACATGGTGAGCATTTTCTCACTATACGTTCTTAGTAATTATTAACGATTTTTCAAGATCACATTGAATATATTTTGGAATGTTATGGAACATTTTTAAACTATGCGAACATTTTTTTGCACGTAAAAACTTGCCACTAACACTTGTTTTAAATGGTACGAAACAATGTCTTCAATTACGCAATCTTTTCCTACAACTCATAAACATTTTTCAAAAGATGTGATAAATATTCCAAACATCTTTCCCGACTCTCCCGCGTTTTTTGTCCGATGCAAGCGCCGCTTCTCACACCGCATTAATGCCGGCGGAAAGCATGCATCCGCTGACATTAATTCCTAGGACAAGCAGCCGCCGTACAAGGCTGCCATGGCTCTTCGGCGTCCTTCTACCGCTGGAGGGACGACGACGACACGGACGACGACTGCGGTGCAACAGGGCAAGGCGGCCACGCGGTGGTCGTCCGGTATAGGGTTTAGTTTTTTTAGTATTTAGCTAAGAGGTTCAATTATCGACTTTTTTTATGAAAATATGTTCGAACTTGAATGAAATTGGCTGAGTTTGTTTAAATTTCACCCGGTTTGTTTAAACCTTGTTTGAAGTGTTTGCGGGTTGCGTTGCATGACCGGCTCCCGCATCCATGTCCGAGGACTGGCCCCCCTGTCCACGGACGAGTGCAGTGTCTGATTTGCACGTGAGCGTTGAAGATGCCATTAGTGCATCATTTTGTTGGTGTTCCCATGAACGTTCTATTTTAGTCGTATGAGTGAATGACTCACCCAATGTTCGATGGGAATCACACATCCCATGCTCCGCTTTCTCAGAAAAACTTACTGAAGACACACGTCGGTAACTTCTTGGGGTAGAGTTGTTGAAATATACACCGGTAACTTGTGCAAATGGCATGATAATTTACGCACAATAAACCTGATAATTTACAAATGAACACTATGATACATGGTGAGTGCTTTCTTAGATACATATTTTGTACGTTTTTAGTACTTATTAACGATTTTTCAAGATCACATTGAATATATTTTGGAATGTTATGAAACATTTTTAAACTATGGGGACATTTTCTTTACATTTATTTTGCATGTAAAAATTTGTCACTAACACTTGTTTCGAATGGTATGAAAAAATGTTTTCAATTACTCAAACTTTTCCTGCAACTCATAAACATTTTTCAAAAGTTGTCATAAACATTTTTCAAAAGTTGTCATAAACATTTTTGAAAATGTGTGAACATCTTTTAAATGTCATGAATTGTTTTTAATAAGTGGAAAATTAAAAAAAATTACAATGCCTTATTACTTTTCAAATGTGTGGTTAACATTTAAGTAAACTAATTTTGAAACATATAATATATATATAAAGTTTTCAAAATGCAAAGAAAAGAAAAAAGTGAAATAAAATAAAATTGGTTGAACTTGAAACTACTCATCAGCACAACATACCTCTACTTGAGGCGAGGCTGCCTTCTATCTCCTGGCCCGCTTGCAAAAACTTATATGTTGTTTGTTCGTAACAAAATATTGGATAATCGTACAGGCAAACGATGTAACGGTCTTCTCCTTCTCCGTTCCTTGTCTACCCATTTTGCCATAGTAATCTTTCAACTTTTTCTCGATTTATTTTCCCTCCTCTTCCACCTTTTTTCCTTTTCCTTGTTCCACTTTGTCTTGTTTTCCCCTTTTGCGTACGTATAATATATTTTATTGTGGTTTATAGTAATACTTCTTCTAGATTTTTCCCATGAATATATTTTAATACATGGTGCACATATTTTAAACCTATGATATTTAAAAAATCATGCAGCTAAAAATTGTTCACACATTGTTTAAAGGCGTTCACATATTTTTTTTTTAAATTGGTAACTTAGTTTTATGAAAAATAAAAAAACATTTTATGTAAAATTCAATATTTCCAAAATTTGATATTGAATTATAAAAAGATCATGGTTTAAAAGAGTATTTACTGAATTTAAAATTGTTCACAAACTATAAAATGTTCACCTTTTTAAAAACAATATTTATATATTTTCTAAAATCACAAAATCAATAAGATGTCCCTGTATGTGATTTTTGCGATTTTAAAGTGTTCACAAATTATATAAAATGTTATTTTTCTTAGAAATTATTAGGAATAGAAAAAACCAACTGAAAACTGATAGGCTAATGAATCCACTTTAATAGAAAACACTTGAGAAAACCATATCTACTATGGTTCAGACTAGTTTTAGGCTTACAGTTGGTTTCATAGGAAGCATACTATGGTTCAGAAACATTTATTGGTGATCAAGTTTGTCCAGGTGAATGAGTGGTGGCATCACAACTCTAGTCCAATTGCAATCCTTTTATTGAAGTATTGACAATTTTTCGTCTTGCAAAGATTGATACCACGTGGAAGATGTATCCAAGAGACTTCCTTGTAATTCTTAGTTCTATGAGTTACTTTGTAATATTTTGCATCTTGAATCCAAAGCAATGTACTGTAATGGTTGGGAGTATGAATAAAGTTATGAGGTTTTTCCAAGAAAAGGTGCACCCAGGAGTTAGTTTGCCTGAAAGATTTAGTCAAATAGTAGTAATCTTTTAATTCTGGGCCAATTACATCCCCCCCCCCTAATTTTTGCCCGACCTCATCTTTACCCCTAAATAAAAACAATGCTCAACTATACCCCTCTTCCGTGTGGTGCCCTTATGGAACTACCCCTCCATGCCGTTTCCGTCCGGTCAAAGGGGTTTGACCGTCAAATGGACGTTTTCTGGACATTTTTACCCCTCGCTAAAGAAAATAGAGAAAACTAAAACAAAATAAAAAAGGCAGAGAGAACATTACCTGTAGCCGGCCCATTTAGGCAGCCCAGCCAACCACTACGGTGATTGCGGCTTGAACTACGTCGGTATTTCCCCAAAGAGGAAGGGATGATGCAACACAACTACGGTAGGTATTTCCCTGAGTGATTAGACCAAGGTTATCGAACCAGTAGGAGAACCATGCAACACCACGTAAACAGCTCCTGCACACAAAGAACAAATACTTGCAACCCGACGTAAGAGAGGGGTTGTTAATACCTCACGGGCAAAAAGATAGGTAAAATTGTAGTAGATTGGATAAATAGATCTCGCGGGAACACGAGATAAAAGAAATAATAATAAATTGCAGCAAGGTATTTTTGGGTTTTTGGGTTAATAGATCTGAAAATAAAAGCAAATAAAAAAAGATCGCGAAGGCAAATATAATAAAGAAGAGACCCCGGGGCCGTAGGTTTCACTAGTGGCTTCTCTCGAGAAAAATAGCAACGGTGGGTAAACAATTTACTGTTGGGCAATTGATAGAACTTCAAATAATCATGAAGATATCCAGGCAATGATCATTATATAGGCATCATGTCCAAGATTAGTAGACCGACTCCTGCCTGCATCTACTACTATTACTGCACACATCGACCGCTATCCAGCATGCATCTAGTGTATTAAGTTCATGGAGAACAGAGTAATGCAATAAGAACGATGACATGATGTAGACAAGATCTATTTATGTAGAAATAGACCCCATCTTGTTATCCTTAATAGCAACGATACATACGTATCGCTTCCCCTTCATCCTTTGGGATCAAGCACCGTAAGATCGAACCCATCACAAAGCACCTCTTCCCATTGCAAGATAAATAGATCAAGTTGGCCAAACAAAACCCAAATATCGAAGAAGAAATACGAGGCTATAAGCAATCATGCATATAAGAGATCAAAAGACTCAAATAACTTTCATGGATAGAAACATAGATCTGATCAAAAACTCAAAGTTCATCGGATCCCAACAAACACACCACAAAAAGAGTTACATCAAATAGATCTCCAAGAGACCATTGTATTGAGAATCAAAAGAGAGAGAGGAAGCCATCTAGCTATTAACTACGGACCCGAAGGTCTACAAAAGACTACTCACGCATCATCAAAGAGGCTCCAATGAGGATGATGAACCCCTCCGTGATGGTGCCTAGATTGGATCTGTGGTTTCTGGAACTTGCGTCAGCTGTAATTGATTTTCGTCGACTCCCCTAGGGATTCTGGAATATTGGGGTATTTATAGAGCAAAGAGGCGGTGCGGGAGGCCACCGAGGTGGGCACAACCCACCTGGGCGCGCCTGGGGGCCCAGGCGCGCCCTGGTGGGTGCCCCCATAGGGGCAACCCAAGGTGCTTCTCAAGCTCATTGGATGTCTTCTGGTCCATAAAAATTTCACAAAAAGTTTCACTGTGTTTGGACTCTGTTTGGTATTGATTTCTTGCGACGTAAAAAACAAGCAAAAAACAACAACTGGCACTTGCACTACGTCAATAGGTTAGTACCAAAAAATGATATAAAATGATTATAAAATGATTGTAAAACATCCAAGAATGATAATATAACAACATGGAACAATAAAAAATTATAGATACGTTGGAGACGTATCAACATCCCCAAGCTTAATTCCTGCTCGTCCTTGAGTAGGTAAATGATAAAAATAGAATTTTTAATTTATAATGCTGCCTAACATGTTCATCACATATTCTTTCTTTTATAGCATGGACAATTGGACTTCAATATGGTTCAAAGCAATAGTCTAGTTTTGACATGAGGACTTTAATACTCAAGCATATCAACAAGGAACCATGTCTTTCAAAATATCAACACTAAAGCAAATTATCCCAAGCCCATTATGCTCAATCATTGATCCATTCATGAAACACACTCGCATATTAGCTACACCCAGTGCTCAAGTACGATCATAGTGCCCCTTAGTTGGTGCTTTATAAGAGAAGATGGAGACTCAAGTAAAAATAAAAATTGAATAAAGTAAATAGAAAGGCCCTTCGCAGAGGGAAGTGCTAACTCTTGAGCATGCATTGGTTTTCCCTTGAAGAGGAAAGGGTGATGCAGCAAAGTAGCGTAAGTATATCCCTTAGTTTTTGAGAACCAAGGTATCAATCCAGTAGGAGATAACACGCAAGTCACCTAGTACCTGCACAAACAATCAAGAACCTTGCAACCAACGCGATAAAGGGGTTGTCAATCCCTTCACGGTCACTCGCAAAAGTGAGATCTAATAAAGATAGTAAAGTAAACATTTTAGGTATTTTTGTTGTATAGATTGGAAAGTAAAGATTGCAAAATAAAAGAACGACGACAGAAATTGGCAAGTTGACGGGAAACTAATATGATGTAAATTTGAAGATTATATGATGGAAAATAGAGCCGAGGACCATAGGTTTCACTAGTGACTTCTCTCAAGATAGCATATATTATGGTGGGTGAACAAATTACTATCGAGTAATTGATAGAAAAGCGCATAGTTATGAGAATATCTAGGCAATGACCATGAATATAGGCATCATGTCCGTGTCAAGTAGACCGAAACGATTTTGCATCTACTAGTATTACTCCACACATCGATCGCTATCCAGTATGCATCTAGAGTATTAAGTTCATAAGAACAGAGTAACACATTAAGCAAGATGACTATTTGTAGAGGGATAAACTCAAGCAATATGATATAAACTCCATCTTTTTATCCTCGATGGCAACAATACAATACGTGCCTTGCTGCCCTAACATCCTTTGGGAAAGGACACCGCAAGATTGAACCCAAAGCTAAGAACTTCTCCCATTGCAATAAATATAAATCTAGTAGGCCAAACTAAACCGATAATTCGAAGAGACTTGCAAAGATGTCAAATCATGGATATAAGAATTCAGAGAAGAACCAAATATTATTCATAGATAAACTTGATCATAAATCCACAATTCATCGGATCTCAGCAAACACACCACAAGAAGTATTACATCGAATAGATCTCCAAGAACATCGAGGAGAACTTTGTATTGAGAATCAGAGAGAGAGAAGGAGCCATCTAGCTAATAACTATGGACCCGAAGGTCTGTGGTAAACTACTCACACATCATCGGAGAGGCTATGGTGTTGATGTAGAAGCCCTCCATGATCGATTCCCCCTCTGGCGAAGCGCCGAAAAAGGCCCCAAGATGGGATCTCATGGGTACAGAAGGTTGTGGCAGTGGAAAAGTGGTTTCGTGGAACCCCCTCATGTTTTTAGGGTATAAGAGTATATATAGGCGAAAGAAATTGGTCGGTGGAGCTCCGTGGGGCCCACGAGGGTGGGGGCGCGCCTACCCCCCTGGGCGCGCCCTCATGCCTCATGGCCGTCTTGCGGAGTTCCAGACTTCAACTCCAAGTCTTCTGGATTGCGTTTGTTCCAAGAAAGATCATCGCGAAAGTTTCATTCCATTTGGATTCCGTTTGGTATTCCTTTTCTGCAAAACACTGAAATAGGCAAAAAACAGGAATTGGCACTCGGCCTCTGGTTAATAGGTTAGTCCCAAAAATAATATAAAAGAGCATATTAAAGCCCATTAAACATCTAAAACAGATAGTATAATAGCATGGAACAATAAAAAATTATAGATACGTTGGAGACGTATCAAAGCATCCCCAAGCTTAATTCCTGCTCGTCCTCGAGTAGGTAAATGATAAAAACAGAATTTTTGATGTGGAATGCTACCTAACATATTTATCAATGTAATCTCCTTTATTGTGGCATGAATGTTCAGATCCGAAAGATTCAAGACAAAAGTTTAATATTGACATAAAAATAATAATATTTCAAGCATACTAACAAAGCAATTATGTCTTCTCAAAATAACATGGCCAAAGAAAGTTATCCCTACAAAATCATATAGTCCTGCTATGCTCTATCTTCATCACACAAAATATTTAAATCATGCACAACCCCGGTTTCAGCCAAGCAATTGTTTCATACTTTAGTATTCTCAAACTTTTTCAATCTTCACGCAATACATGAGCGTGAGCCATGGACATAGCACTATAGGTGGAATAGAATATGGTGGTTATGGAGAAGTCAAAAAGGAGGAAGATAGTCTCACATCAACTAGGCGTATCAATGGGCTATGGAGATGCCCATCAATAGATATCAATGTGAGTGAGTAGGGATTGCCATGCAACGGATGCACTAGAGCTATAAGTGTATGAAAGCTCAACAAAAGAAACTAAGTGGGTGTGCATCCAACTTGCTTGCTCACGAAGACCTAGGGCAAATTGAGGAAGCACATCATTGGAATATACAAGCCAAGTTCTATAACGAAAATTCCCACTAGTATATGAAAGTGACAAAATAAGAGACTCTCTATCATGAAGATCATGGTGCTACTTTGAAGCACAAGTGTGGTAAAAGGATAGTAGCATTGTCCCTTCTCTCTTTTTCTCTCATTTTTTGGTGGGCTTCTTTGGCCTCTCTTTTTATTTGGGCTTCTTTGGCCTCTTTTATTTTTTTATAAAGTCCGGAGACTCATCCTAACTTGTGAGGGAATCATAGCTTCCATCATCCTTTCCTCACTGGGACAATGCTCTAATAATGAAGATAATCACACTTTTATTTACTTACAACTCAAGAATTACAACTCGATACTTAGAACATAATATGACTCTATGTGAATGCCTCTGGCAGTGTACCGAGATGTGCAATGAATCAAGAGTGACATGTATGAAAAAATTATGAATGGTGGCTTTGCCACAAATACGATGTCAACTACATGGATCATGCAAAGCAATATGACAATGATGGAGCGTGTCATAATAAACGGAATGGTGGAAAGTTGCATGGCAATATATCTCAGAATGGCTATGGCAATGCCATAATAGGTAGGTATGGTGTCTGTTTTGAGGAAGGTATATGGTGATGGGTTTATGGTACTGGCGAGAGTTGTGCGGCACAAGAGAGGCTAGCAATGGTGGAAGGGTGAGAGTGCGTATAATCCATGGACTCAACATTAGTCATAAAGAACTCACATACTTATTGCAAAAATCTACAAGTTATCAAAACAAAGTACTACACGCATGCTCCTAGGGGAAGGGTTGGTAGGAGTTAATCATCGTGCGATCCCGACCTCCACACATAAGGAAGACAATCAATAAATAAATCATGCTCCAACTTCATCACATAATGGTTCACCATACGTGCATGCTACGGGAATCACAAACTTTAACACAAGTATCTCTTAAATTCAGAACTACTCCATTAGCATGACTCTAATATCACCATCCTCATATCTCAAAACAATTATCAAGCATCTAACTTCTCATAATATTCAACGCACTTTATATGAAAGTTTTTATTATACCCATCTTGGATGCCCATCATATTTGGACTAGTATTATAACCAAAGCAAATTACCATGCTGTTCTACAAGACTCTCAAAATAATATAAGTGAAGCATGAGAGATCAATAATTTCTATAAAATAAAACCACCACCGTGCTCTAAAAAGATAGAAGTGAAGTACTAGAGCAAAATTATCTAGCTCAAAAGATATAAGTGAAGCACATAGAGTATTCTAATAAATTCCGATTCATGTGTGTCTCTCCCAAAAGGTGTGTACAGCAAGGATGATTGTGGTAAACTAAAAACAAAGACTCAAATCATACAAGACGCTCCAAGCAAAACACATATCATGGGGTGAATAAAAATATAGCCTCAAGTAAAGTTACCGATAGACGAAGACGAAAGAGGGGATGACTTCCGGGGCATCCCCGAGATTAGGCTTTTGGTTGTCCTTGAATTTTACCTTGGGGTGCCTTGGGCATCCCCAAGATTAGGCTCTTGCCACTCCTTATTCCAAAATCCATCAAATATTTACCCAAAAACTTGAAAACTTCACAACACAAAACTTAACAGAAAATCTCGTGAGCTCCGTTAGTCTAAGAAAACAAACCACCACTTTAAGGTACTGTAATGAACTTATTCTTTATTTATAGTGGTGTTAAACCTACTGTATTCCAACTTCTCTATGGTTCATACCCCCCGATACTACTCATAGATTCATCAAAATAAGCAAACAACACACGAAAAACAGAATTTGTCAAAAACAGAACAGTCTGTAGCAATCTGTAACTTTCTAATACTTCTGTAACTCCAAAAATCCTGAGAAATTAGGAAGTAATAAACAATTTGTTTATTAATCTTCTGCAAAAAGAATCAACTGAAAATCACGTTCCTGTGATTTATGAAAATCATTTTCGTGCGCGCAAAAGTTTCTGTTTTTCAGCAAGATCAAATTAACTATCACCGTAGGTTATCCTAAAGGTATTACTTGGCACAAACACTAATTAGAACACAAAACCACATCTAAATAGAGGATAGATGAATTATTTATTACTAAACAGGAACAAAAAACAAAGAACAAAAAATAAAATTGGGTTGCCTCCCAACAAGCGCTATCGTCTAACGCCCCTAGCTAGGCATAAAAACAAGAATAAATCTAGGTATTGCCCTCTTCGGCATGCAATCCATAAGTGGCTATCATAATAGATTCACAAGGTAATTTGATTTTATTTCTAGGAAAGTGTTCCATGCCTTTTCTTAACTGAAATTGGAATCTAATATTTTCTTCTTTCATGTCAATAATTGCAACAATCGTTCTAAGGAAAGGTCTATCAAGAATAATAGGACATGTAGAATTGCAATCTATACAAGAACGATGAAATCTACGGGCACATAATTCCTATTTGCAACAATAAGAAAATCATTAATCCTTCCCATAGGTTTTTTAATGGTGGAATCCGCAAGATGCAAGTTTAAAGAACAATCATCAAATTCACGAAAACCTAACATATCACACAAAGTTTTTGGAATCGTGGAAACAGTAGCACCCAAATCACACAAAGCATAGCATTCATAATCTTTAATCTTAATTTTAATAGTAGGTTACCAATCATCATAAAGTTTTCTTGGAATAGAAACTTCTAGTTCAAGATTTTCTTCATAAGATTGCATTAAGGCATCAACGATATGTTTACGAAAGTTTTTTTTGATTATAAGCATGAGGAGAATTCATAATGGATTGCAACAAGGAAATACAATCTTTTAAAGAGCAATTATCATAGTTAAATTCCTAAAATCCAAAATAGTGGGTTCATTGCTATGTAAAGTTTTGGCCTCTTCAATCCCACTTTTATTAATTTTAGCATCAAGATCTAAAAACTCCGAATCATTGGGGCGCCTTTTAACTAAAGTTGACTCATCTCCAGTCCCATCTTTATCGAGATTCATATTGGAAAACAAAGATTTAATAGGAGTCACATTAATCACTTTTAGATCTTCATCTTCATTATCATCTAGATCTTCCGGTTTAGTGCGCATCTTATTAACTAAGGTGGCTTGCTTATTCGAAATTTGGCCTATTAAATTTTCAAGATGAGAAAACTAAGATTTCAAACCATAAAATTCCTTAGACATATCATCAAGCTCTTTATTCATGTATTCCATTAAACTATTTTGTTCTTTAAACTCATTTCTGAAGAAATTATTATGTTCAAATTGCAGAGACATAAAGCTTCTAACGTTGTTTTCAATTTCTTCCAACCTTCTAAGGTGAAGAACAACGCTTTTTGGCAAAGCCATCAAAGCAAACAGGCACACTAACACCTAAGAACACAAGAAGCGAGCGAAAAGGCGAAGAAAAGGCAAAGGCAAAGGTTTCCGAAAATCATTTTAGAAGTGAGGGAGAGGAAAATGAGAGGCGAATGGCAAATAATGTAATGCGAGGGAGAAGAGTTTGTGATGGGTACTTGGTATGTCTTGACTTGAGCGTAGATCTCCCCGCCAACGGCGCTAGAAATCCTTCTTGCTACCTCTTGACCATGCGTTGGTTTTCCCTTGAAGAGGAAAGGGTGATGCAGCAAAGTAGCGTAAGTATTTCGCTCAGTTTTTGGGAACCAAGGTATCAATCCAGTAGGAGATAACACGCAAGTCACCTAGTACCTGCACATATAATCAAGAACCTTGCAACCAACGCGATAAAGGGGTTGTCAATCCCTTCACGGTCACTCGCAAAAGTGAGATCTAATAAATATAGTAAAGTTAATATTTTTGGTATTTTTGTTGTATAGATTGGAAAGTAAAGATTGAAAAAGAAAAGAACGGCGACATAAATTGGCAAGTTGACGGGAAACTAATATGATGTAAAATAGAAGATTATATGATGGAAAATAGACCCGAGGGCCATAGGTTTCACTAGTGACTTCTCTCAAGATAGCATATATTACGGTGGGTGAACAAATTACTGCCGAGTAATTGATAGAAAATCGCATAGTTATGAGAATATCTAGGCAATGATCATGAATATAGGCATCACGTCCGTGTCAAGTAGACCGAAATGATTCTGCATCTACTACTATTACTCCACACATTGACCGCTATCCTGCATGCATCTAGAGTATTAAGTTCATAAGAACAGAGTAACGCATTAAGCAAGATGACATGATGTAGAGGGATAAACTCAAGCAATATGATATAAACCCCATATTTTTATCCTTGATGGCAACAATACAATACGTGCCTTGCTGCCCCTACTGTCACTGGGAAAGGACACCGCAAGATTGAACCCAAAGCTAAGCACTTCTCCTATTGCAAGAAATATCAATCTAGTGGGCCAAACTAAACCGATAATTCGAAGAGACTTGCAAAGATGTCAAATCATGCATATAAGAATTCAGAGAAGAACCAAATATTATTCATAGATAAACTTGATCATAAATCCACAATTCATCGGATCTCGGCAAACACACCGCAAAAAGTATTACATCGAATAGATCTCGAAGAACATCGAGGAGAACTTTGTATTGAGAATCAAAGAGAGAGAAGAAGCCATCTAGCTAATAACTATGGAACCGAAGGTCTATGGTGAACTACTCACACATCATCGCAGAGGCTATGGTGTTGATGTAGAAGCCCTCCGTGATTGATTCCCCCTCCGGCGGAGCGCCGGAAAAGGCCCCAAGATGGGATCTCACGGGTACAGAAGGTTGCGGCGGTGGAAAAGTGGTTTCGTGGCTCCCCCTGATGTTTTAGGGTATAATAGTATACATAGGAGAAAGAAATAGGTCGGTGAGCTCCATGGGGACCACGAGGGTGGGGGACGCGCCTACCCCCTGGGCGCGCCCTCCTGCCTCGTGGCCCCTCGCGGAGTTCCAGACTTCAACTCCGAGTCTTTCGGATTGTGTTTGTTCCAAGAAAGATCATCGCGAAGGTTTCATTCCATTTGGATTCTGTTTGGTATTCCTTTTCTGCAAAAACTAAAATAAGCAAAAAACAGGAATTGGCACTGGGCCTCTGGTTAATAGGTTAGTCCCAAAAATAATATAAAAGAGCATATAAAGCCCATTAAACATCCAAAACAGATAGTATAATAGCATGGAACAATAAAAAATTATAGATACGTTGGAGACGTATCAAGCATCCCCGAGCTTAATTCCTGCTCGTCCTCGAGTACGTAAATGATAAAAACAGAATTTTTGATATGGAATGCTACCTAAGATATTTATCAATGTAATTTCCTTTATCGTGGCATGAATGTTCAGATCCGAAAGATTCAAGACAAAAGTTTAATATTAACATAAAAATAATAATACTTCAAGCATACTAACAAAGCAATTATGTCTTCTCAAAATAACATGGCCAAAGAAAGTTATCCCTACAAAATCTAGTGAAGCATGAGAGCATTTCTCCAAAAATACTAAAGCACACCGTGCTCAAAAAGATATAAATGAAGCACTAGAGCAATTCCATTGCTCATAAAGATTTAAGTGAAGCATAGAGAGCAATTCTAACAAGTCATGGCATAATTTTGGCTCTCTCAAATAGGTGTGTCCAGCAAGGATTCATGACTAAAAACACAACGCAAAACAAGCAAAGACTCATATCACACAAGACGCTCCAAGGAAAACTCATAATATGTGACGAATAAAAATATAGTTTCAAGTAAAATATTGATGGTTGTTAGAAGAAAGAGGGGATGCCACTCGGGGGCATCCCCAAGCTTAGTTGCTTGATACTTCTTGAATATTATCTTGGGGTGTCGGTGGAAAACGACACCTATGGGATCACAAGGATCCCTTCTACGGTTGGCGGGCGCGAGGTTGTGCAAAGAGCGGGTCTAGAAGTTAACACAAGGAGATTTACCCAGGTTCGGACCGCGGAGATGCGTAATACCCTTGTCCTGCTTTTGTGTATATCTGAGTGTTCTTGAGCTCTTGAACTAGCTACGGTGTGTGCGTAGTCCAAAAAGTCTGAATCCTCTCTCAGTACGCCGCGGGCCTCCTTTTATAGTCAAAAGGGGTTGCCACAGTGGCACATAGGGGGTGGAAAGTTGTACAGTGTACAAGCTTATCGCCTAACATCACAGGACAAAATGCATTAAATGCGCTACTTAGGCGTCCTCTCGATTTATTGGGGACGGCAACGAAGCCCGTCCCGTCCGTCGCCGCCTCGCCTTACTCTTGACATGCGTCCAGGCCAACGAGGCATGCAGCGCCATGTAGGCTGGTAGGCTGCTAAGCTGGTGTGGTGGTAGGGTCTTCACGAAGATCTGCATGCCACCACCTAGGTGCTTGACTAGTTGGCTTAGGAGCCACGTACTGCCACGTGGGTACTTGCTTAGTTGGTGAGTTGGCCGCTGAGCTGGGGCGACGACGGGGCGGCAAGGCCTTGCCGTGGTCTTGTGGTTATCCCCGACAAAGGTCTTGTCGGGGCCTCGTGAGCGCCCTCGGCAAGAGTCTTGCCGGGGCCTGAAATGTCTCCAACGTATCTATAATTTCTGATTGTTCCATGCTATTATATTATCTGTTTTGGATGTTTAATGGGCTTTATTATGCACTTTTATATTATTTTTGGGACTAACCTACTAACCGGAGGCCCACTGCAAATTGTTGTTTTTTTGCCTATTTCAGTGTTTCGCAGAAAAGGAATATCAAACGGAATCCAAACGGAATGAAACCTTCGGGAGAGTGATTTTTGGAACAAACGCAATCCAGGAGACTTGGAGTGGACTGATATGTCTCCAACGTATCTCTAATTTTTGATTGCTCCATGCTATATTATCTTCTGTTTTGGACATTATTGGGCTTTATTATTCACTTTTATATTATTTTTGGGACTAACCTATTAACCGGAGGCCCAACCCAGAATTGCTGTTTTTTGCCTATTTCAGACTTTCGCAGAAAAAGAATATCAAACGGAGTCCAAACGGAATGAAACCTTCGGGAACGTGATTTTTGGAACGAACATGATCCAGGAGACTTGGACCCTACGTCAAGCAACCAACAGGGAAGCCACGAGGTAGGGGGCGTGCCTACCCCCCAGGGCGCGCCCTCCACCCTTGTGGGCCCCCTGCTGCTCCACCGACAAACTTCTTCCTCCTATATATACCTACGTACCCCCAAACGATCAGATACGGAGCCAAAAACCTAATTCCACCACCGCAACCTTCTGTACCCACGAGATCCCATCTTGGGGCCTGTTTCGGAGCTCCGCCAGAGGGGGCATCGATCACGGAGGGCTTCTACATCAACACCATAGCCCCTCCGATGAAGTGTGAGTAGTTTACCTCAGACCTTCGGGTCCATAGTTATTAGCTAGATGGCTTTCTCTCTCTTTTTGGATCTCAATACAATGTTCTCCCCTCTCTAGTGGAGATCTATTCGATGTAATCTTCTTTTTGCGGTGTGTTTGTTGAGACCGATGAATTGTGGGTTTATGATCAAGTTTATATATGAACAATATTTGAATCTTTTGAATTCTTTTATGTATGATTGGTTATCTTTGCAAGTCTCTTCGAATTATCAGTTTGGTTTGGCCTACTAGATTGATCTTTCTTGCAATGGGAGAAGTGCTTAGCTTTGGTTTCAATCTTGCGGTGTCCTTTCCCAGTGACAGTAGGGGCAGCAAGGCACGTATATTATTGTTGCCATCGAGGATAAGAAGATGGGGTTTTTATCATATTGCATGAATTTATCCCTCTACATCATGTCATCTTGCTTAAAGCGTTACTCTGTTCTTATGAACTTAATACTCTAGATGCATGCTGGATAGCGGTCGATGTGTGGAGTAATAGTAGTAGATGCAGGCAGGAGTCGGTCTACTTGTCTCGGACGTGATGCCTATATACATGATCATATCTAGATATTCTCATAGCTATGCTCAATCCTGTCAATTGCTCAACAGTAATTTGTTCACCCACCGTAAAATACTTATGCTCTTGAGAGAAGCCACTAGTGAAACCTATGGCCCCCGGGTCTATCTTCATCATATTGATCTTCCAACACTTAGTTATTTCCTTCGCTTTTATTTTACTTTGCATCTTTATCGTAAAAATACCAAAAATATTATCCTATCATATCTATCAGATCTCATTCTCGTGAGTGACCGTGTAGGGATTGACAACCCCTTATCGCTTTGGTTGCAAGGATTTATTTGTTTTGTGTAGGTGCGAGGGACTCGCGCGTAGCCTCCTACTGGATTGATACCTTGGTTCTCAAAAACTGAGGGAAATACTTATGCTACTTTGCTGCATCACCCTTTCCTCTTCAAGGGAAAACCAACGCAGTGCTCAAGAGGTAGCATGGACGTCAAGGAAGCAACGAGGCGGCCACGAGGTAGGAGGGCGCGCCGAGGGGGGTAGGCACACCCCCACCCTCGTGGGCCCCTCTTGGCTCCCCCAACCGACTTCTTTCGCCTATATATACTCATATACCCTGAAAACATCCGAGGGCACCACGAAACCCTATTTCCACCGCCACAACCTTCTATACCTGTGAGATCCCATCTTGGGGCCTTTTCCGGCGCTCCACCGGAGGGGGAATCGATCACGGAGGGCTTCTACATCAACACCATAGCCTCTCCGATGAAGTGTGAGTAGTTTACCTCAGACCTTCGGGTCCATAGTTATCAGCTAGATGGCTTCTTCTCTCTTTTTGGATCTCAATACAAAGTTCTCCTTGATCTTCTCGGAGATCTATTCGATGTAATTCTTTTTGTGGTGTGTTTGTCGAGATCCGATGAATTATGGGTTTATGATCAAGATTATCTATGGACAATATTTGAATCTCCTCTGAATTCTTTTATGTATGATTTGATATCTTTGTAAGTCTCTTCGAATTATCAGTTTGGTTTGGCTTATGAGATTGATCTTTCTTGCAATGGGAGAAGTGCTTAGCTTTGGGTTCAATCTTGAAGTGTCCTTTCCCAGTGACAACAGGGGCAGCAAGGCACGTATTGTATTGTTGCCATCGAGGATAAAAAGATGGGTTTTATATCATATTGCTTGAGTTTATCCCTCTACATCATGTCATCTTGCCTAATGCGTTACTCTGTTCTTATGAACTTAATACTCTAGATGCATGCTTTGGATAGCGGTCGATGTGTGGAGTAATAGTAGTAGATGCAGAATCGTTTGGTCTACTTGTCGGCGTCGTGATGCCTATATACATGATCATGCCTAGATATTCTCATAACTATGCGCTTTTCTATCAATTGCTCGACAGTAATTTGTTCACCCACCGTAAAATATGCTATCTTGAAAGAAGCCACTAGTGAAACCTATGGCCCCCGGGTCTATTTTCCATCATACAAGTTTCTGATCTATTTTATTTTGCAATCTTTACTTTTCAATCTATATAACAAAAATACCAAAATTATTTATCTTACTATCTCTATCAGATCTCACTTTTGCAAGTGGCCGTGAAGGGATTGACAACCCCTTTATCGCGTTGGTTGCAAGGTTCTTATTTGCTTGTGCAGGTACGAGGGATTTGTGTGTAGTCTCCTACTGGATTGATACCTTGGTTCTCAAAAAATGAGGGAAATACGTACGCTACTTTGCTGCATCACCCTCTCCTCTTCAAGGGAAAACCAACGCATGCTCAAGAGGTAGCAGGGCCCCGTGGGTATCTTCGGCAGGAGCCTTGCCGGGGCCTCGTGGGCATCCTCGGCAAGGAACCTCGCTGTTGTTTCGTCTTCTGGTTCCCATCTAGTCTTATGGGCTTTTGGTCTTCACAAACATCTGCATGCCACCATGCAGGAGCTTCTCGAGCCTTGGTTCCAACATTGTTGATGGTGTCAGAACTCTAGGCTCAAGGGTGGCGGCGATGCTGGCGTTGGGTGAGTTGCCCTGGCAAGGCCCTTGCCGGGGCTGAGTAGGCCGCCCCGACAAGGGTCTTGCCAGGGGAAGCCCATCTTGTTGCTTGGTCCTTTCGCGCCTCTATCCTGGCGCTGCTCTGGTAGTCTTGTGTTTTGCTTCCTTCCTCTGCCCCGCTAAGCATGGCCATAGGCGTGGCTCTGACTGCCCGTGCACAAGTAAAGGGGTACAAAAGAGGGCCCCTACTTTTGTACATCGACAGGAGCCCCCAGGCCTGGGCCACACATAAGCGCGACGTGTTGTTGGGCTGGACCCAAAACGGTGTGCGGGCACGCGGAGCCGAGTTTTACCGCAGTAACTCCCTCGCCACTTGCGCTTCCCCACGACCCGTGTTGAATGCGTGACGTGGGGGTCGTGCATGGGGCGGTTGCTGCACGCACGTGTCTCATCGTGGTAAATGGTAAGGAGGCGTTCCGCGTCTTCCCCATAAAAACAGGGGAAGCCGCAGGGGCGCGGTTCATTTACTAAGTGGACTCGGGTCGTGGCCATTATGGCACCCGCGCCCCATGATCACGGGGCCCGAGACGGCCGTTCCATGCGCCATCCGAATCCTGGTCCGCCCGCTACGTGTCCCCCATGCTTCGGGGAGGGCATTCGATGGACACGGATGGTATGGGCTTTAATGCCGGGGCGAGGGGCCGGGCAGTGCTGATTGGAGCAGCGGGTCGGTCCTGTCTCTGTAACACCCCAAAATTTTGACCTTGATTTATTAATTAAAATTTTGCCAGGAAATTAAATTTTTATTTTCTGGTTTTATCTTTTAATTTCAGATCACTCTGTCCCTCTGAATTTTTGATTTTTTTTCCTTCTAGGTGGAAACTTTTCAAAAATGTTGTTGGACTTGTATACGCTCTCAAGAAAACATTTCTTTTATCAGTGGATTTATCTCTATAATTATTCCTGAACTTTAATTCTCTTAAAATGGTTGCTAATAAGCCTTAGAGCCTCTTTTGCACTACAACCCTTTGATAAATTTATTTAAAGAACCCACCAAAATTTGGGGATGTTAGTAGGAGTATATAATTCATTTTTATGCAAAGACCCACTGGTGTTCTTTGAAAACTTTGAGCAAATCATCCTCTTTTGCTCTCTGGTCCAGTTTGGTATTTTCTACTGCAACCCCACTTTGTATTGCTCTGTTGCCCATGATTCTTTTTCCTGCTTATTGACCACTCTACCAAACCCTTAAGTCTAGGAGATTGGACCCATTGGGGTATTGTTGGTCCATGCAATAATGCCCTTTGTTTTCTGTCCAGATTTGGTTTTCTCAAAAACTTGCACTAGGGAGTTTTTGTTTTTGCCAAACTAACCTTGCCACCATCTTTATCATATAAAGAGACTACGATCTGGAGTTTTTGGCCACCAGAAGAGATGCCTAGATGCCCATGGCATTCTGTCGAGCACCTTGTGTTCATGGACAAATTTGGCATAGTTTTATATTTACACTATGATCTTGCCCCTCTGGACAAACCAGCATGTCCACTAATCTCCTAACCACAACTAACCTAGACCTGTTAATCCCCAGCCTCATCCAAGCCTCCTGGCATGCCTTGGCATTTTGCCGAACACATAGCGTGTGTGCTCTGGGCGCGGACAGAGCGCGCGTTTTGCATGTGTGTGCACCCGAGCCGCCGCGTCTGGCCCCTGGCCCTTGCTCGCCCGCAGGGCCGCGTCTCGTCCTCATCCGCTCATCAGAGCCATCCAAGCCACCCCTGGAGCCCCGCAGCGCCACCGTCGGGTCGGCCATGGCAGCTAGAGGACGGCCGCAGCAGGCTCCTGCCATGGACGGCACCGCCCAAGCCACAGCCGCGCGCCAGCTCGCCCCTGAACAGCCCGAGCTCATCCATTCGCTCCTCCAAGCCGCCCCTGCATCGCCACGTCGCCTACGGCCACAGAAGCAGCTCACCGTCGATCTTATCCCCGGCCGCCGCAGAACCGACCTAGTTACGCTATAAATAGGGACCCCGAGCTCGTCCACACCTGGAGGCAACCTCAGACCATCCCTCTAGAGCCCCCACAACCAGCAATCGACGGAGGGAGGCCGTCTTCCTCGTCTCTGGCCAGTTCGACCGCCACCACACTCCGGTCCCGTTCGTCGCAAGCAGGACCTCCCCAGTCCATCCAACGCCACCGTCCGACTCCCCTCGACCATACGGGGCCGCCCAACCTCTTAGCTTCGATCAGGAACCACCGTAGTTTGAGCCCGCAATCCTCCCGAAACTGCCGTCCGCCGCGGAGCTCGCCGCCGGCGACCCCCTCCACCCCCGCCAGCCTCTCGACCACTGGGAGGACCGCCCTGGACTGGCGGATCCATCCTTACCCTCAGAATCCCATGGGGAGCTGCCGTTCGTCGACGACGATCGTCGGAGCCCCGCCACCGCTTGGCCAGAGGAGAAGGAGGCGCGGGCGATCGTCAGCTGACCGGTGGGCCCAAGCGACCCATCATCGATGACCCAGCGACGACCCGCGCTGGTTTAAGTGGAAGCGTATTCCACCAAATATGCCTTCGCTAGAGGAAAACGTAAGTGCTGCCGAACCGTTTTCTTTTTCTGAACTTTATTAAAAACAGATTTTGACTAAACTTTGACTGGCTATAACTTTTTAAATATAAGTCCAATTGATTTGATTCTTTTTTCTGTTGTTTCTCAAATTTTGTCTAGTTTATTTTCATATTTATTTGAAAATTTTACAAACAAATTTTTTGTACCGCTTTTAAAACTATGTCTTAATTCAAATTTTCGTAAAATAGGATTTTGAAGAAGAAGGCAACTTTAAAAAAATGCACCTTGTCTCTCCACAACTTGAAGGCAAGCATTCTGAACCCTGGCATAATATTGTTGTGTGTTGTTTGATAAGGTTACAACACCATCTTGACATGAAGTATTCGTTATTTTGTGCGATGATATGATCATACTCAAGTGCATAATGAAGATTCCTTGTGTTGGAATTTGATATGTTTGTGATAGTAATCACCCTCACATGCCTTTCATGCCTACCGGAAGGGAATCCGGGAAAGTCTCTGTCTTGGGTAGACACGAGCTTGTCTCTAGTTCTTCGTCGAGACGGATATGTCCGATAAGGCATGGTGAGGTATGATGAGTGGAGATTCTGTCTAATCGGTGTGAAATATATTTCTTGTGCTAATCATGCAGGAAACGCTTTAACCCCCTGAGTCGACCATAGATCGAGTCTTGTTCCAGTAACCCCCATACTTGCTTCATACTACCACTTATCCCTGCCATAGGTAGGGTGCGGTTCAGTAAGTTGTCAACCCCTTCCTAGCACACACCATACAGAGAGACCATGGTGGAAGATACCCCAGATCCGTAGACATGCCACCTGGTCCGGGGGCATGGGTGTTTCTGGTTGGAGCTGAGGGGGTAGCTCCCCTAGTTTGCGCGCGTTATAAATTTTGTGATCCCATGTTAATCGAGGTTGCAGCCTCCCCACTTAGAGTTTCGCTTAACGGGTGTTGTGGGTGATTCCAGACACCGATAAGTTAGGCTGGTGTGCGCGGTCAGGTGTGTTTTCAATTGAAAGACCGTAGATGGAATTAGCCCCGATGGACTAAAGGAATCCGTTACTCGTGGGTAAAGAGTACACCCTCTGCAGAGGTTATATCTATTTGAATAGCCGTGTCCATGGGTAAGGACTACAGTCTGGGATGGGTCAAGTGTCGGTCTTAGTGTCGGTCTTCGGAGGAAAAACTACTAAACCAGAACATGGAACATGACTTGTGACTTATGATGATCAGGATTATTATTATCATGGACTAACCATTTATATTATTTGAATTATCGAGTATCCCTGGGACGGTTCTACCTCCTGCATATTCACTATGATTATTCACTTATAAGCCCTTTATGTGGTGTCGCACAGACGCCCGATTGTGGCATGCTTGTTATTTAAGTTACTCATAAGCCCTTTATGTGGTGTCGCACAGACGCATGACTATGGCATACTTGTTATTTAAGTTACTTATAAGCCCTTTATGTGGTGTCGCACAGACGCCCGACTGTGGCATGCTTGTTGTTTCTTTTATAAGCCCTTTATGTGGTGTTGCTCAGACGCCCGACTGAGGCATGCTTTATATTATTATCCTTTCGAGGCGTTGCTTCAGCCACCCGATAGGTGCATTCTTTTTCTAGTCCCTTATTGCATATTCATATGAATAACCTGCCTGCATGCATCATGGATTTTTACTTTATTTCGTGACTGGCGTTGTGATCATAGAATATTTCAGAGCATGATTATCATTTGTTATATTATACCAGAAATTATAATGTTTGCGAGTACATTCAAAAGTACTCACTGGCTTGTCCCTGGCTATTGTCTTGGCCAGATTTCTTGCATGGAGAGGAGCGTTGCGATGACATCCTCGGAACCCACGCAATGGTAATAGCAGCCTCGCGAAGATAGGAGTTATCCTGGTCAGCTATTCCTGTGGGAAATGGAGTCCCATTGACACAGATGAACCACAAACCGCTTCCGCCATCAGCCACTAGAAACCATTTGTTGTACTCATAGGCCAGAATGGTCTTGTACTACATATTATGTACTTTGCTTGGAATTTCAGATCAAGTTGGTGCCTCATCATTAAAAGTAATCCACAGGGCTGATGAGCACAAGGATCACTTTCTGGGAAATATATCCCGAAAATCCGGTCCTCACAACCATGGTATCAGAGCCAGGCTGACCATTGGCTAATCCTATCTTAGCCAGGTCGATAAACCTAGGTTAACCAACCCACCAGACCTTAACCTAACCCCGACCAAGCTTCTCGTGTAAGATAGCCACACAGTGATCCAGACACCTTCTGGCAGTCGGTGCCCAACCTATCAACCTAGCATGTCGATCACGCTTCAGTGACCAACGCCTAAATAGTCTCTTTCGCAAGCGTGCGAAGGAAGACTCCAACCCCTTTTTTCTATAAAAAGGACACGCTAGCCTCAACTCAGCACAGCACAGACTCTTCCCCAAACCGAGCCATAATGCCTGGACCCATCGTGCACAATGAGACCACAACAACCAACCTTGGAAGTTTTGTGACCGTGCTAGCAAACCTCACCCGCCGTGCCTTTGCATTAGAAGAGCCCCCAGAGTATGTTGTGTACCAAGGACCCATGAGCGGTGAGAGCCGTCAATTCTGGGCCACTGTGCACGTCTATGGTAGGGGTCTATCGCCAGAACACCCCTATAGGTTCACCGGAAGGACAACTTCATTTGAGCCACAAGCCATCCAACTAGCTGCTCGAGAGGCCATAGTTCAACTCCAACACTTGTCGCCCAGAGTTAACTGTCGCTCGTTCTACTACTACCCCAGCCGTGACGGGTATGGTAGGCCACCCCAGATTGCCAATGGAGATCACGAGACGGATCCTGCATTGTTGCATCTGGTGCGCTATGTAAGTGCACTAGAGGAACTGTTCGATCAAATCACCCTGGATCTGCTCGCAGCTCGTGGAGAACTGATCCGTCGAGCCCCGGCAAGAGGAGAAGATGAGCCTGACGCCGACAACCCAGTCATGCTGTTCGGACAACCGATCGAGTCCTTGAGGTCTGCCCCAGCCATCGACCAAAATACTTTGGTGTCCCCAGAAGTGCTTCGTCGCCTTTTGGGAACACGCTCCAACGGGATTGTGGCCACCAACCCCCGCGATGGTCATCATCGCTACCCCGACCCTGCAGCCCCTCAACTCCATCCAGCTAACCCCGATGGTGAAGCCCATGGAGAAGCCTCGACGTCCACAAGGCACGCCCGCTTAGATATTAACGAGGTAGACTAAGTCACTCGAGTAGTACCGAGCCTTAGTATTTTTACGCCCTGTAATTGTGTGATCCTGTATCGACGTAATTAATGCAGCCTGCTTGTGTGCCTCTGTTTTGAATAGTAGCCATGCATAAGTATGATTGACGTACGGTTGCATTTTTAATTCCAGGCGTAGCTACCAAAAACCACCCCGACGACACCCACAGTAATACATCACTTTTATGAGATATGTGTATCTGTAGCATTGACCCCGACCCCATAGGGCAGGTTCGACCAACTAGTTTCCCCGCACCGTAACTGATAACCCAGCCCCAATGCTATATAAAAGGCCACCATGTGACCTTACCAGGTACCCCTCACCTTGTGCACAACACTCACAGCCATTTCCTTGCCATGCCGAACTCTAGTATTTATCTGAGAACTCCAGATGCAACCCCAGGTAGTTTTGTTAAAATATTGTGGGACTTTACCTGCAGTACCATGAGTGCTATCCATCCTCCCCAGTACCAGTTGCTCAAATCCAGGATCACACCATCCACCTCGAAATATTGGGCAGTGGTGCACATCCCTCCCACAAACCCAAACCAAGACCGAACGGAAGTCTCCTTCGTGGGGAAATCTATGCCGACTCCGCATTTGGCCATAGAAGCTGCTACATACGAAGCACTTGCTCGCCTTTGATTCGCGGTACCCTATGCCAGCGAACGAGGGTATTATTACTTCCCGAGTCGTGCAGCACCCGGAGAAGTAGCATCTTTTCCCGGTGGACGAATTGAGAGACCCGATCGCCAACCTTGCCCAGTATGTTATCGCTCAAGAGCGTTTGACCCAGCGGTAATGTGTTATCTCCAGAGCCTCGCTGATTTAAATCCTCGGATCGCCATTGGCAGACCACTGAGGCCCGACCAGGAGGGACGCATTCATCGGCTAGTCAATCCGCTTCCCCCGATAGAAGAGTAGTGTGCCCCAGCGAGACGCGTTTTCTCGGGACCACCGCCCATTTACCGTTTTCATTGTAGACGTCACTGCTCTGTTCGTTGTCCCAACATTTATTTATCTGTTGCAACTTAAGCGTTGTGTCCTAAATTTGTGCGGTTAATTAAATATTTGGTTTCAATCAATCTGAGTAGTTTGTACTGCTGTTAATTTTGATTAACTAAATTCGCTCTCGGTAAATATTGAAGTGAGATTTTTTTCTCCCTGAGTTGTTGCAGCATATATCTCTTCACGACATAGATTTTTATTCACGCAGTACCACGATAGCAGAACCACAATCACAACCACTCGATCCCATGCACTAATTGCAAATCCTCGTGCACGTGTTGCACCTAACTGATCACTCCCCCCCTAACACACCACCGTCTCTGAAGGAGAGAGTTGTGGGTAATTATTCGGGTGCAAGTTGCCTCCAGCACACTGACCACAGTTAGCACCCAACCCCGCACTTAATCCTCATGATCCCCGCCACCGCGGAGAGCTAACACTCGAGTGGCAGCATCACGACGATCATCGAGGATCATCGCGCACAGGAGCACGGAGAACCCCAGCAATGCTGCCAGCCCTCCACACACCAGGATCATGCACCAGTCCGGCATCACCTCCGCCATTAGAGCCTCGTCTCGAGCTCCTACAAACAGAAATGGAGGAGAAGGAAGGAGAAGGAGAAGCGAGGCCAGGTGTGAGGAAGAAGAGAGGAGCACCGCGGTCATTTTATAACTCGAGATCGGTGTACGGTGGGCGAGGTCCACCAGCGCTGCTCGTCGCTCGATCGCCGGTGTTCGGAGGCGAATCCGCGAGCAGTGCCGACAGCGCACTGGCCCGCGAGGTGAGTGCATGCTGCACCGGCAGTTAGCACGCCGCGCACTACCGCAGTACGGCCTAGATGCTCTACGCGCTAGGCGTCGCCGATGGAGAAAGCGCGGGAAAGCACGCGAGAGAGAAGAAGAGAGCCAGAGGTAGAAGAAGAGACTGACAGTGGGCCCCGGGTCCACCTATCAGCCAGAGAGAGCACTGTGCTCTCGGGTGCGACCAGTGTATTTTAGTAATTTAGAAATTTATTCTAAATTCACTGTAACCAAAAGCGGAAGTATCTCGTTTTCCCCAACCATAGATTTTTCCACATGGCCTTTGTATACCACACTGTAGTTTTACACCACTTAATTGCCCACTCACTGTAGCCACATTTTATTGCATGTAGGATGGTTATTTTTGAGATACTACTTTGTGATGGTAGGAGTAATATTTTCAAAACAGCCCTTAGCAAATCTCGAGGACGAGATTTTTCTTAAGGGGGGTAGTATTGTAACGCCCCAAAATTTTGACCTTGATTTATTAATTAAAATTTTGCCAGGAAATTAAATTTTTATTTTCTGGTTTTATCTTTTAATTTCAGATCACTCTGTCCCTCTGAATTTTTGAGTTTTTCCTTCTAGGTGGAAACTTTTCAATAATGTTGTTCGACTTGAATACCCTCTCAAGAAAACATTTCTTTTATCAGTGGATTTATCTCTATAATTATTCCTGAACTTTAATTCTCTTAAAATGGTTGCTCATAAGCCTTAGAGCCTCTTTTGCACTATAACCCTTTGATAAATTTATTTAAAAATTCCACCAAAATTTGGGGATGTTAGTAGGAGTATATAATTCATTTTTATGCTAATACCCACTGGTGTTCTTTGAAAAAAGAGCAAATCATCCTCTTTTGCTCTCTGGTCCAGTTTGGTATTTTCTACTGCAACCCCATTTTGTTTTGCTCTGTTGCCCATGATTCTTTTTCACCTTATTGACCACTCTACCAAACCCTTAAGTCCAGGAGATTGGACCCATTAGGGTATTGTTAGTCCATGCAATAATGCCCTTTGTTTTCTGTCCAGATTTGGTTTTCTCAAAAACTTGCACTAGGGATTTTTTGTTTTTGCCAAACTAACCTTGCCACCCTCTTTATCATCTAAAGAGACTATGATCTGGAGTTTTTGGCCACCAGAAGAGATGCCTAGATGCCCATGGCATTCTGTCGAGCACCTTGTGTTCATGGACAGATTTGGCATAGTTTTATATTTGCACTATGATCTTGCCCCTCTGGACAAACCAGCATGTCCACTAATCTCCTAACCACCACTAACCTAGACCTGTTAATCCCTAGCCTCATCCAAGCCTCCTCGCATGCCTTGGCATTTTGCTGAACAAATAGCGTGCGTGCTCCGGGCGCGGCCAGAGTGCGCGTTTTGCACGTGTGTGCGCCCGAGCCGCCGCATCTCGCCCCTGGCCCTTGCTCACCCGCAGGGCCGCGTCTCATCCTCATCCGCTCATCAGAGCCATCCAAGCCACCCCTGGATCCCCGCAGCGCCACTGTCAGGTCGGCCATGGCAGCTAGCGGACGGCCGCAGCTGGCTCCTGCCATGGATGGCACCGCCCGAGCCACAGCCGCGCGCCAGCTCGCCCCTGAACAGCCCGAGCTTATCCATTCGCTCCTCCAAGCCGCCCCCTTCATCGCCACGTCGCCTACGGCCACAGAAGCAGCTCACCGTCGATCTTATCCCCGGCCGCCGCAGAACCGACCTAGTTATGCTATAAATAGGGGCCCCGAGCTCGTCCAGACCTGGAGGCAACCTCAGACCATCCCTCTAGAGCCCCCACAGCCAGCAATCGACGGAGGGAGGCCGTCTTCCTCGTCTCCGGCCAGTTCGGCCGCCACCACACTCCGGTCCCGTTCGTCGCGAGCAGGACCTCCCCAGTCCATCCAGCGCCACCGTCCGACTCCCCTCGACCATACGGAGCCGCCCAACCTCTCAGCTTCGATCGGGAACCACCGTAGCTTGAGCCCCCAATCCTCCCGAAACCGCCGTCCGCCATGGAGCTCGCCGCCGGCGACCCCCTCCACCCCCGCAAACCTCTCGACCACTGGGAGGACCGCCCTGGACTGGCGGATCCATCCCTGCCCTCAGAATCCCATGGGGAGCCGTCGTTCGTCGACGACGATCGCCGGAGCCCCGCCACCGCTTGGCCAGAGGAGAAGGAGGCGCGGGCGACTGGTCAAACCTGACAAGTGGGCCCAAGGGACCCACTGTCAGTGACCCAGCAACGACCCTTTCTGGTTTAAGTGGAAGCGTATTCCACCAAATATGCCTTCGCTAGAGGAAAACGTAAGTGCTGCCGTGACAAAACTTTGACTGGCTATAACTTTTCAAATAGAAGTCCAATTGATTTGATTCTTTTTCTGTTGTTTCTCAAATTTTGTCTAGTTTATTTTCATATTTATTTGAAAATTTTCCAAACAACTTTTTTGTACCACTTTTAAAACTATGTGTTAATTCAAATTTTCGTAAAATAGGATTTTGAAGAAGAAGGCAACTTTCAAAAATGCACCCTGTCTCTCCACAACTTGAAGGAAAGCATTCTGAACCCTGGCATAATATTGTTATGTGTTGTTTGATACGGTTACAACATCATCTTGACACGAAGTATTCGTTATTTTGTGTGATGATATGATCATACTCATGAGTGCATAATGAAGATTCCTTGCTGTTGGAATTTGATATGTTTGTGATAGTAATCACCCTCGCATGCCTTTCATGCCTACCGGAAGGGAATCCGGGAAAGTCTCTGTCTTGGGTAGACACGAGCTTGTCTCTAGTTCTTCGTCGAGACGGATATGTCCGATAAGGCATGGTGAGGTATGATGAGTGGAGATTCTGTCTAATCGGTGTGAAATATATTTCTTGTGCTAATCATGCAGGAAACGCTTTAACCCCCTGAGTCGACCATAGATCGAGTCTTGTTCCAGTAACCCCCATACTTGCTTCGTACTACCACTTGTCCCTACCATAGGTAGGGTGCGGTTCAGTAAGTTGTCAACCCCTTCCTAGCACACACCGTACAGAGAGACCATGGTGGAAGATACCGGCTGCATCCGGTAGACATGCCACACCGTCCGGGGCATGGGTGTTTCCGGTTGGAGCCGAGGGGGTAGCTCCCTAGTTTCTTGTAGCTGTTATAAATTTTGTGATCCCATGCTAATCGAGGTTGTAGCCTCCCCACTTAGAGTTTCGCTTAACGGGTGTTGTGGGTGATTCCAGACACCGGTAAGTTAGGCTGGTGTGTGCGGTCAGGTGTGTTTTCAATTAAAAGACCATAGATGGAATTAGTCCCGATGGACTAAAGGAATCCTTTACTCGTGGGTAAAGAGTACACCCTCTGCAGAGGTTATATCTATTCGAATAGCCGTGTCCATGGGTAAGGACTACAGTCTGGGATGGGTCAAGTGTCGGTCTTAGTGTCGGTCTTCGGAGGAATAACTACTAAACCAGAACATGGAACATGACTTGTGACTTATGATGATCAGGATTATTATTATCATGGACTAACCATTTATATTATTTGAATTATTGAGTATCCCTGGGACGGTTCTACCTCCTGGATATTCACTATGATTATTCACTTATAAGCCCTTTATGTGGTGTCGCACAGACGCCCGATTGTGGCATGCTTGTTATTTAAGTTACTCATAAGGACACCCGACTGTGGCATACTTGTTATTTAAGTTACTTATAAGCCCTTTATGTGGTGTCGCACAGACGCCCGACTGTGGCATGCTTTTTATTTATTTTATAAGCCCTTTATGTGGTGTCGCTCAGATGCCCGACTGAGGCATGCTTTATATTATTATCCTTTCGAGGCGTCGCTTCAGACACCCGATAGGTGCATTCTTTTTCTACTCCCTTATTGCATATTCATATGAATAACCTGCCTGCGTGCATCATGGATTTTTACTTTATTTTGTGACTGACGTTGTGATCATAGAATATTTCAGAGCATGATTATCATTTGTTATGTTATACCTATGTTCATAATGTTTGCGAGTACATTCAAAAGTACTCACTGGCTTGTCCCTGGCTATTGTCTTGGCCAGATTTCTTGCATGGAGAGGAGCGTTGTGATGACAGCCATGGAACCCACGCAATGGTAATAGCATCCTCACGAAGATAGGAGTTATCTTGGTCAGTTGTTCCTGTGGGAAATGGAGTCCCATAGACACTGATGAACCACAAACCGCTTCCGCCATCAGCCACTAGAAACCATTTGTTGTACTCATAGGCCAGAATGGTCTTGTACTACATATTATGTACTTTGCTTGGAATTTCTGTATCAAGTTGGTGCCTCATCAGCTAACAGTAATCCTGGGGCTGATGAGCGCAGGGATCACTTTCTGGGAAATATATCCCGAAAATCCGGTCCTTACAGTCTCCTCGCGCCTTCAGTGGATGGATTGGTTGATTAGGGCAGCCGCCCTTTGGCTCGCTCGGCCCCATCCCCCTATAAAAGGGGAGAGGAACAACGCCTTCCTGCATCCATCTTCTTTCAACCTGATCCCTTTCCTTCCCCTGTCATGGCGAGAGGGCGCGGTCGTGGCCGTTCCTCCGTGGAGGCGACCAGGTCTTCTTCCCACTAGAGGGCCGCGATGGTTAAGGAAGAGCCGGACGCTCAAGGTGAAGGCCACACCCAAGGCAGAGGCGCCGGACGGGGCCGTCGTCGGCAAGGCGGTCGAGGCAGAGGTGGGCGTGGACGAGAGACACCCGCGTCGTCTTCATCCCCGTTGCCATCTCCTCCACCATCTCCTCCTGCTTCGTCGAGCGGCCACGTTGAGGACACGACACTGGAGTTCATCCTGCAGCTGCGTGAGCCACCGCATATTCGCCTTCGCCTTCCCGAAGCATTTGCGAGGGTGCTGGAGATCGACCAGCGACCGAGTATAAGGCTTCACATGGAGGGGTGTTGCAATGGCAACATGTGGGTGAACACAGGGTTCCCCTCCCCTCATGTGATGTTCCTTTGTCGGGGCTGGAAGACCTTCGCACGCGCCCACTTCTTGATGAAGGGGCACGTTCTCCATTTCAAATTAGTGGAGAGCGACCTGCTTTCCATCACGGTCTTCGGGTGCTCGGAAACCAGGTTAGGGTGCTGCGCGGAGAGCTCAACCGATGACGAAAGCTCCTCCTCGAGCGCCAGTGACGAGGAGGACACCGGCGGGGAGGACGACGGGGACGGGTCCGACTAGGCGTCAAACACGCTGTCCTCGGACGACGGCGGCAGCACCATCATCTGCACCTGGCTTTTCCCCCGGCAAAGCAACTTGCCGGGGGCGGGGCCAGCTCCTTGAACTTCTCGGGGTCATCTCCTTGGGCGGATGGCATTGGGAGGCCGGAGAAGACGAAGAAGGCGGGTGGCGGGCCGTCAAGTCGGAGTACGCGGGCACCGACGCCTTCATCGCGTACTGCCGGCCCGCTGCCTCATCTTTCGGCTCTTCTCCCGGCACCATCATCGCCAGCCTTCTGCTGCTCGTACCTCGCCTAGGCGCTCCTTTTGCCCTCCTGTCATCTTGTTCCGTTTCCTGAGGAGAGGGACAAGAAAGGGACTACGGGCATCTTATCTCTTTTTAGTTTTTAAGCCTGCTGGCACTTGTCAGATTTAAATCTTGTAATCCCCTTGCTCATGTTTACATTCCGTATGAATTGTACTTGTTACCAACGTATTAATGAAGAAAAGGGGGTTTGCCGGGTTCTTTTGTGTGCGAGCGAGGCTCTCACCAAGGAATGGAATCCTTGTTATCTTAAGAAAAACATTCTCACCCGGCAACAGACCTTGCCGTCCTCCCGCTCTATGGCTCGACCACACTCATGCCCTTGGCGGAGGTAGGGGCAAAGTAGGATTAGGCCCTTCGTTTGTTCCCTTGCCACCACAACTACAACCAAGTTCCGGCCCAAAAGAAGGGTTTTTGGGCACAAGAAAGAAGGAGCATGGTGGCGTGGGAATGGGCAAAGTTTCATACGTTCAAGTTCCATACGGGAGTGTAGAGTGGAGGATGAAAGACTTATCTGATTCTGCAGCCCCCAGCAACCATGGCTTGCCGTGGTTGGACCTTTGGATCTGCAGCCCCCAGCAACCTTGGCTTGCCGGGGTCAGGGCGTCGGCCTGTTTCCTTCCTTCCAAGCAGCTCAGCAGAAACGCGGTGCATCATGTGAACCAAAGAGGACTGGAAGGAAGAGAGAGACGCACACTCGACCTCTATACTAGGGGTTAGTCGCCGCTAAGCACTATCAACCCTAACAAAGATAGAGACTCAACTTAGCATGCATGCTAAAACTTAGGGCGCCAGCGCTTCATTTATTTATGCTCAGGGTCTACGCCTGGCTTTGTACAAAGGATTACATGCCTTGCTGGCAAGGCTTGTACAAAAAGTGGTCTGCCGGGGGGCCCGGCAGCCGTGCCTTACGGGTAAAACTTGCAAAGATGTTCGATGTTCCAGGAGTTGCTCACTGGAATACCATCTTCGGTCTCCAGGCGGACTGCACCGGGCCTGGTGACTCGTATTACTCGATAAGGGCCTTCCCACTTTAGTGTCAACTTGTTAGAATTTTTGGCCGACTTAACGCACCGAAGAACAAGGTCGCCTCCCTCAAAGTTTCGGGCATGAACCTTGCGGCTATGGTAGCGGCGCAAGGCTTGCTGGTAGCATGCTGCTCACACAGCTGCCCGAAGACGGTCTTCCTCAAGGAGCGTTGCGTCATCTTGCCGCAGTTGCTCTTGCTCAAGCTCATCATAAGCGAGCACTCGGGGTGACCCGTATGTGAGTTCCGTGGGGAGAACTGCTTCTTCCCCGTAAATGAGGGAGAAGGGTGTCTGGCCGGTGGCTCGATTTGGCGTTGTTCTGATCGACCAAAGAACCGCCGGCAACTCATTGATCCAGCATCTTTCGCACTTGTGCAGCCTGTCGAAGGTCTTCATTCTGAGGCCTCGTAACACATCAGCATTTGCCCTCTCCGCCTGCCGTTGCTCCGCGGATGTGCAACAGAAGCAAAACAGACCCTGCTGCCGAGGTCTTGGATGTACTGCATGAAGGTACAGCTTATAAACTGCGTGACGTTGTCGGTGATGACCTTGTTTGGCACACCAAAATGGAAGACTAGCTCTTTGAAGACCTTGACGGCTGATTGTGCTATCACCTTGCTCACTGCTTCCACTTCCGGCCACTTTGTGAACTTGTCGATGGCAACGTACAAGTACTCAAAGCCCCCGACAGCACGGGGAAAGGGGCCCAGTATGTTGAGCCCCCAGACCGAGAATGGCCAGGAAAAAGGGATGGTTGGAGAGCTTGAGCTGGTTGATGAAGCTTCTTTGAATGAAACTGACACGCTTCACACTTCGTTACTGCTACCTCTTGAGCACTGCGTTGGTTTTCCCTTGAGGAGGAAAGGGTGATGCAGCAAAGTAGCGTATGTATTTCCCTCATTTTTTGAGAACCAAGGTATCAATCCAGAAGGAGGCTACGCGCGAGTCCCTCGTACCTACACATAACAAATAAATCCTCGCAACCAACGCGATAAGGGGTTGTCAATCCCTACACGGTCACCTACGAGAGTGAGATCTGATAGATATGATAGGATAATATTTTTGGTATTTTTACAATAAAGATGCAAACTAAAATAAAAGCAAAGGAAATAACTAAGTGTTGGAAGATTAATATGATGAAGATAGACCCGGGGGCCATAGGTTTCACTAGTGGCTTCTCTCAAGAGCATAAGTATTTTACGGTGGGTGAACAAATTACTGTTGAGCAATTGACAGAATTGAGCATATTTATGAGAATATCTAGGTATGGTCATGTATATAGGCATCACGTCCGAGACAAGTAGACCGACTCCTGCCTGCATCTACTACTATTACTCCACACATCGACCGCTATCCAGCATGCACCTAGAGTATTAAGTTCATAAGAACAGAGTAACGCCTTAAGCAAGATGCCATGATGTAGAGGGATAAATTCATGCAATATGATAAAATCCCCATCTTGTTATCCTCGATGGCAACAATACTATACGTGCCTTGCTGCCCCTACTGTCACTTGGAAAGGCCACCGCAAGATTGAACCCAAAGCTAAGCACTTCTCCCATTGCAAGAAAGATCAATCTAGTAGGCCAAACCAAACTGATAATTCGAAGAGACTTGCAAAGATAACCAATCATACATAAAAGAATTCAGAAGATTCAAATATTGTTCATAGATAAACTTGATCATAAACCCACAATTCATCAGTCTCAACAAACACACTGCAAAAGAAGATTACATCGAATAGATCTCCAGAAGAGAGAGGCAGAACATTGTATTGAGATCCAAAAAGAGAGAGAAAGCCATCTAGCTAATAACTATGGACCCGAAGGTCTGAGGTAAACTACTCACACTTCATCGGAGGGGCTATGGTGTTGATGTAGAAGCCCTCCGTGATCGATGCCCCCTCCGGCGGAGCTCCGGAACAGGCCCCAAGATGGGATCTCGTGGGTACAGAAGGTTGTGGCGGTGGAATTAGGTTTTGGCTCCGTATCTGATCGTTTGGGGGTACGTAGGTATATATAGGAGGAAGAAGTATGTCGGTGGAGAACCAGGGGGCCCACGAGGGTGGAGGGCGCGCCCTAGGGGGGTAGGCGCCCCCCCTACCTCGTGGCTTCCCTGTTGGTTGCTTCACGTAGGGTCCAAGTCTCCTGGATCATGTTCGTTCCAAAAATCACGTTCCCGAAGGTTTCATTCCATTTGGACTCCATTTGATATTCTTTTTATGCGAAACTCTGAAATAGGCAAAAAAACAATTCTGGGCTGGGCCTCCGGTTAATAGGTTAGTCCCAAAAATAATATTAAAGTGAATAATAAAGCCCAATAATGTCCAAAACAAAAGATAATATAGCATGGAGCAATCAAAAATTATAGATACGTTGGAGACATATCAAGCATCCCAAGCTTAATTCCTGCTCGTCCTCGAGTAGGTAAATGATAAAAACAGATTTTTTGATGTGGAGTGCTACTTGGAATAATTTCAATGTAATTCTTCTTAATTGTGGTATGAATATTCAGATCCGAAAGATTCAAGACAAAAGTTCATATTGACATAAAAATAATAATACTTTGAGCATACTAACTAAGCAATTATGTCTTCTCAAAATAACATGGCCAAATAAAGTTATCCCTACAAAATCATATAGTCTGGCTATGCTCTATCTTCACCACACAAAATATTTAAATCATGCACAACCCCGATGACAAGCCAAGCAATTGTTTCATACTTTTGACGTTCTCAAACTTTTTCAATCTTCACGCAATACATGAGCGTGAGCCATGGACATAGCAATATATATGGAATAGAATGATGGTTGTGGAGAAGACAAAAAGGAGAAGATAGTCTCACATCAACAAGGCATATCAATGGGCTATGAAGATGCCCATCAATAGATATCAATGTGACTGAGTAGGGATTGCCATGCAACGGATGCACTAGAGCTATAAGTATATGAAAGCTCAACAAACAAACTAAGTGGGTGTGCATCCAACTCGCTTGCTCACGAAGACCTACGGCATTTTGAGGAAGCCCATCATTGGAATATACAAGCCAAGTTCTATAATGAAAAATTCCCACTAGTATATGAAAGTGATATCATAGGAGACTCTCTATCGTGAAGATCATGTCGCTACTTTGAAGCACATGTGTGGTAAAAAGATAGTAACATTGTCCCTTCTATCTTTTTCTCTCATCATTTTTTTTTCGTCTGGAGTCTCATCCCGACTTGTGGGGGAATCATAGTCTCCATCATCCTTTCCTCACTTGGGACAATGCTCTAAAAATGATGATCATCACGCTTTTATTTTCTTACAACTCAACAATTACTACTCAATACTTAGAACAAAATATGACTCTATGTGAATGCCTCCGGCGGTGTACCGGGATATGCAACAAGAGTGACATGTATGAAAGAATTATGAACGGTGGCTTTGCCACAAATACAATGTCAACTACATGATCATGCAAAGCAATATGACAATGATGGAGCGTGTCATTATAAACGGAACGGTGGAAAGTTGCATGGCAATATATCTCGGAATGGCTATGGAAATGCCATGATAGGTAGGTATGGTCGCTGTTTTGAGGAAGGTATATGGTGGGTGTATGATACGGGCAAAAGTGCGCGGTATTAGAGAGGCTAGCAATGGTGGAAGGAGGAAAAGTGCGTATAATCCATGGAATCAACATTAGTCATAAAGAACTCATATACTTATTGCAAAAATCTACAAGTTATCAAAGCAAAGTATTATGCGCATGCTCCTAGGGGAATAGATTGGTAGGAAAAGACCATCACTCGTCCCCGACCGCCACTCATAAGGAAGACAATCAATAAATAAATCATGCTCTGGCTTCATCACATAACGGTTCACCATACGTGCATGCTACGGGAATCACAAACTTTGACACAAGTATCTCTCAAATTCACAACTACTCAACTAGCATGACTCTAATATCACCATCTTCATATTTCAAAACAATTATCAAGCATCAAACTTCTCATAGTATTCAACACACTCATAAGAATTTTTACTATTCTTGAATACCTAGCATATTAGGATTATTTAAGCAAATTACCATGCTATTTAAGACTCTCAAAATAATCTAAGTGAAGCATGAGATATCAAAAGTTTCTATAAAACAAATCCACCACCGTGCTCTAAAAGATATAAGTGAAGTACTAGAGAAAAAACTATATAACTCAAAAGATATAAGTGAAGCACAGAGACTATTCTAATAATTTCTGAATCATGTGTAACTCTCTCAAAAGCTGTGTACAGCAAGGATGATTTTGGTAAACTAAAAAGCAAAGACTCAAATCGTACAAGACGTTCCAAGCAAAACACATATCGTGTGGTGAATAAAAATATAGCTCCAAGTAAAGTTACCAATGGAAGTAGACGAAAGAGGGGATGCCTTCCGGGGCATCCCCAAGCTTTGCTTTTTGGTGTCCTTATATTATCTTGGGGGCGCCATGGGCATCCCCAAGCTTAGGCTCTTGCCACTCCTTGTTCCATAATCCATCAAATCTTTCACCCAAAACATGAAAACTTCACAACACAAAACTCAGCAGCAAATCTCGTGAGCTCCGTTAGCAAAGAAAACAAAAGACCACTTCAAGGTACTGTAATGAACTCATTATTTATTTATATTGGTGTTGAACCTACTGTATTCCAACTTCTGTATGGTTTATAAACTCTTTTACTAGCCATAGATTCATCAAAATAAGCAAACAACACACGAAAAACAGAATCTGTCAAAAACTGAACAGTCTGTAGTAATCTGTAACTAACGCAAACTTCTGGAACTCAAAAAAAATCAGCCAAAATAGGACGACCTAGAAAATTTGTTTATTGATCAGCATCAATTGGAATCAATATTTTATCACGTTCTGGTGATTTTTAACAATTGTTTGCGTGAACAGAAAGTTTCTGGAATTTTCTGCAAGATGAAATAACTATCATCCAAGAAGATCCTATAGGTTTAACTTGGCACAAACACTAACTAAAACATAAAAACACATCTAACCAGAGGCTAGATCAAGGATTTATTCCTAAATAGAATCAAAAATTAAAAACTAAAAATACAATTGGGTTGCCTCCCAACAAGCGCTATCGTTTAACGCCCCTAGCTAGGCATAAAAGCAAGAATAGATCTAGGTATTGCCATCTTTGGTAGGCAATCCATAAGTGGCTCTCATGATAGATTCATATGGTAATTTTATTTCTTCCTAGGAAAGTGTTCCATACCTTTCTTTAATGGAAATTGGAATCTAATATTCCCTTCCTTCATATCAATAATTGCACCAATCGTCCTAAGGAAAGGTCTACCAAGAATAATAGGACATGAAGGATTGCAATCTATGTCAAGAACGATAAAATCTACGGGCACATAGTTCCTATTTGCAACAATAAGAACATCATTAATTCTTCCCATAGGTTTCTTAATAGTGGAATCCGCAAGGTGCAAGTTTAAAGAGCAATCATCAAAATCACGGAAACCTAGCAAATCGCACAAAGTTTTTCGAATCGTGGAAACACTAGCAACCAAATCACTCAAAGCATAGCATTCACGATCTTTAATCTTAATTTTAATAGTAGGTTCCCACTCATCATAAAGTTTTCTAGGGATAGAAACTTCCAACTCAAGTTTTTCTTCATAAGATTGCATCAAAGCATCAACGATATGTTTGGTAAAAGCTTTATTTTGACTATAAGCATGAGGAGAATTTAGCACGGATTGCAACAAGGAAATACAATCTATCAAAGAGCAATTATCATAATTAAATTCCTTGAAATCCAAAATAGTGGGTTTATTAATATCAAGGGTATTGTTCTCTTCAATCCCACTTTTATCAATTTTAGCATCAAGATCTAAAAACTCCGATTTTTTGGAACGCCTTCTAGGTAAAGGTGGAACATATTCAGTCCCATCATTATCAAGATTCATATTGCAAAACAAAGATTTAATAGGGGGCACATCAATAACTTTTAGATCTTCATCTTTATTTTCATAAAAATTCGGTTTAGCGGCCATCTTATTAACTAAGGTAGCCTGCTTATCCGATATTTCAGCTATCAACTTCTCAAGACGAGCAATTTGGGATCTCAAACCATCAAATTCTTTAGACATATCATCGAGCTCTTTATTCATATAACTCATAAAGCTTTTTTGTTCCTTAAGATCGTTTCTGAAGAAATTATTATGCTCAAATTGCAAAACCATAAAACTCCTGGCGTTGCTTTCGATCTCTTCTAACCTTTTAAGGTGAAGATCACTAAATCTAGGAAGGGCCATCGTGACAAGCAAGCAATCCAACACACGAGCAAACAAGAGACGGGCTAAAAGAGGCAAACGAAAAAGAGAGGGCGAATAAAACGGCAAGGGTGAAGTGGGGGAGAGGAAAACGAGAGGCAAATGGCAAATAATGTATTGCGGGAGATAAGGGTTTGTGATGGGTACTTGGTATGTTGACTTTTGCGTAGACCTCCCCGACAACGGTGCCAGAAATCCTTCTTGCTACCTCTTGAGCACTGCGTTGTTTTTCCTTTGAAGAGGAAAGGGTGATGCAGCAAAGTAGCGTAAGTATTCCCACAGTTTTTGAGAACCAAGGTATCAATCCAGTAGGAGGCTACGCGCGAGTCCCTTGTACCTACACAAAACAAATAAATCCTCGCAACCAACATGATAAGGAGTTGTCAATCCCTACACGGTCACTTACGAGAGTGATATCTGATAGTATGATAGGATAATATTTTTGGTATTTTTACGATAAAGATGCAAAGTAAAATAAAAGCAAAGGAAATAACTAATTGTTGGAAGATTAATATGATGAAGATAGACCCGGGGGCCATAGGTTTCACTAGTGGCTTCTCTCAAGAGCATAAGTATTTTACGGTGGGTGAACAAATTACTGTTGAGCAATTGGAGAATTGAGCATATTTATGAGAATATCTAGGTATGGTCATGTATATAGGCATCACGTCGAGACAAGTAGACCGACTCTGCCTGCATCTACTACTATTACTCCACATCGACCGCTATCCAAAGATGCATCTAGAGTATTAAGTTCATAAGAACAGAGTAACGCCTTAAGCAAGATGACATGATGTAGAGGATAAATTCATGCAATATGATAAAAACCCATCTTGTTATCCTCGATGGCAACAATACTATACGTGCCTTGCTGCCCCTCATCACTTTGGGAAAGGACACCGCAAGATTGAACCCAAAGCTAAGCACTTCTCCCATTGCAAGAAAGATCAATCTAGTAGGCCAAACCAAACTGATAATTCGAAGAGACTTGCAAAGATAACCAATCATACATAAAAGAATTCAAAAGATTCAAATATTGTTCATATATAAACTTGATCATAAACCCACAATTCATCGGTCTCAACAAACACACCGCAAAAGAAGGTTACATTGAATAGATCTCCACGAGAGAGGGGGAGAACATTGTATTGAGATCCAAAAAGAGAGAGAAAGCCATCTAGCTAATAACTATGGACCCGAAGGTCTGAGGTGAACTACTCATACTTCATCGGAGGGGCTATGGTGTTGATGTAGAAGCCCTCCTTAATCGATGCCCCCTCTGGCGGAGCTCCGAAACAGGCCCCAAGATGGGATCTCGTGGGTACAGAAGGTTGCGGCGGTGGAATTAGGTTTTTGGCTCCGTATCTGATCGTTTGAAGTGCGTAGGTATATATAGGAGGAAGAAGTATCGTCGGTGGAGCAACAGGGGCCCACGAGGGTGGAGGCGGCGCCCTAGGGGGTGGCGCCCCTACCTCTTGGCTTCCCTGTTGGTTGCTTGACGTAGGGTCCAAGTCTCCATGATCATGTTCGTTCCAAAAATCACGTTCCCGAAGGTTTCATTCCGTTTGGACTCCGTTTGATATTCTTTTTCTGCGAAACTCTGAAATAGGCAAAAAACAACAATTCTGGGCTGGGCCTCCGGTTAATAGGTTAGTCCCAAAAATAATGTAAAAGTGAATAATTAAGCCCAATAATGTCCAAAACAGAAGATAATATAGCATGGAGCAATCAAAAATTATAGATACGTTGGAGACTTATCAGTTACTAGTGCAGTTGCATCCTGGAGGGCAGTGGGCCAGAAGAAACCTTGCTAGAATGCCTTGCCGGCAAGGGTTCTTGACCCTATGTGGGAGCCACTTATGCCTCCATGTATCTCTGCCAACAGCCCCAGTCCGTCTTCCTGGGGAATGCACTTCAATTTCACACCGTTCGGTCTTTTCCTGTACAGGACATCGTCCACAAACTGGTACAGGGCAGACCGACGGGCTACTCTCTCCACTTCTTCCTGATCCTCAGGAAGATCCCCTGTTTGGAGGAACTGGACGGTGTGTTGCACCCATGTTGGAGCCTGAGGCTCGACGACAAGGACTAGTGGCATCTCATCCACCATGGGAGCGACTGTTTCCACGGCAAGGGCTTGGAGTCGTGCCAGAATCTGTTGCTCCTTGGCTGGTTCCGTGTCCCTGACAACATCCTTGACGGTGGCTCCTGGGAGCTCGGCGAGAAAGTACTTGCCGGGGCCTGATTTCCTTCGCTTGCTTTGTTCTGCTGATGGTTCAATGGATGGCTGAGTCAGTTGGAGCACAAAGGTCCCTGGTTCCACAGGTAACTTCAAGGCAACGCGTTTTGACAAGTAGTCGGCGATGCTGTTCTCCACTCGGGGAACATGCTACGCTTGTATACCGTCAAAACACTCCTCCAACTTTCTTACTTCATCTACGTAGGCCTCCATCAACGGACTCTGATAATCCTTGTTGACTTGCTTAATGACAAGCTAAGAATCACCTCTGACGATGAGTTTCCTTATTCCAAGGTTTGCGGCAATCCTGAGACCGACAAGCAGCCCTTCGTACTCGGCAGTGTTGTTCGTTGACCTCTCCCTGGGAAAGTGCATCTGGACTACATACTTGAGGTGCTCTCCAGTGGGTGCGACGAGCAGCACACCAGCACCGGCGCCTTGCAGTGAGAAAGCCCCATCAAAGTACATAATCCAGTTGCAACTTGTTTCCCTGCCGGGGAGAGTAGTCTCCTGAATTTCTTCGTCGGGCGTTGAGGTCCATTCTGCAATGAACTCTGCCAAGACTCCACTCTGGATTGTCGAAGTACTCTCAAATTTGAAACCAAAGCTCTACAGTTCTAATGCCATTTTCCACAATCCTCCCGGTTGCATCTGGGTTGTGCAAGATCCTCTGCAACGGGAGGCGAGTGACGACGGTGATGTCGTGTGCTTGGAAGTAATGACGCAGCTTCCTCGAGGCCATAAGGAGGCCGAAGAGCAATTTCTGCACACCAGAGTACCTTGATCTAGCTCCCTGCAAGAGGGAGCTGACAAAGTAAACCGGGTGCTGCATCACCTTCTTCTTCTACACCGCTTCATTTGTTTGCGCCGTTTTTGCCCACCGCATCGACTACTGCCGGGGCTTGGCTCATCATCCGTCAGCTCTGCCGCTGCTACCACTTCCGCATCGACCTCCCTCTGTGCCACTAGTGCAGCACTGACCACTTGATTTTTTGCTGCTAGATACAGCAGCAACAACTCTTGCGGTTTAGGCGCAACCAGTATTGGCGTAGAGGAGAGGTATCTCTTCAAATCCTGCAGCGCTGCTTCGGCCTCCGGAGTCCATTCCATCGGGCCTGCCTTTTTCGGGATTTTGAAAAAGGGGAGGGCGCACTCGGCAAACTTGGAGATGAACCTGCTCAAGGCAGCAACACAACAGCAAGCCGACACACATCCTTGACTCGCCTTGGCACCTCGATCTGCTCAATTGCTTTGATATTGTCGGGATTCGCCTCGATCCCATGCTGTGACACAAAGAACCCGAGAAGTTTGCCGGACAGAACACCGAAGACACACTTCTCAGGGTTCAGCTTGAGGTTGATCTTGCGCAAATTTGCAAATGTTTCTTCTAAGTCTTGTATAAGTGTGCCTTGTCCTTGGTTTTGACCACTATGTTATCCATGTAAGCTTCCATATTTCTATGGAGCTGTGGCTCAAAACCAATCTGAACTTCTCTGGCAAATGTTGAACCAACGCTCTTCAACCCGAAAGGCATTCGTATGAAACAATACATACCACATGGGTTGATAAACGCGGTCTTCTCTTCATCTTCTCTTGTCATGAAGATCTGGTGGTATCCTGAGTAGGCGTCAAGGAATGATATCAAGTCATGCCCGGCGGTGGAGTCCAATCTGGTCAATGCATGGCAAAGGGAAAGGATCCTTTGGACAAGCTTTATTGATGTCTGTGTAATCAATACACAACATCCATTTCCCATTTGCTTTGCGCACTACTACCAGATTGGCCAACCACGTTGGGTGGAGCACTCCTCTGACCAAGTCTGCCGGTTCCAACTTTGTGATCTCCTCTGTGATGAACTCTTGTCGCTCCAAAGCTTGCTTTCTGACCTTCTGCTTGACGGGCCGCGCGTGAGGACATACAACAAGATGGTGCTCAATCACCTCCCTGGGAACGCCGGGGATGCGGATGCTTGCCATGCAAACACATCGACATTCGCCCACAAGAAGGCGACGAGCGCACTTTCCTATTTGCTGTCGAGGGTGGAGCTTATGGTGAAAGCTCCTCCCGTGCCGTCCTCCTTGACAGACACCTTCTTGGTCTCTCGTGGTGCAGCTCTAGATTTATTGCTCTTGCCGGTAGAGCTCTCTGGCACGTCCTCGACGGGAGCGCAGCACTCCGAAGAGGTGAGCTTGCTGGAGTGGGTGCGAGAGGCCCTGCCGGTCTTCTTTCCTCTCAGGGCTTAAGTGGCAGGAGCAAGTGCCTTGGCGGCAGTTGCTGCAACTGCCTCCCGGTAGAGTTGGTCGGCGCAGATCAGCGCGTCTTTCTTGTCAGAGGGAACTGTGATGATGCTCATCGGCCCAGGCATCTTCAGCGTGTTGTAGGCGTAGTGTGATGTCGCCATAAACTTGGCTAGTGCTGGGAGGCCGAGGATCCCGTTGTAGGGCAAGGGGATCTCGGCAACATAAAAAACGATCCTCTCTGTTCTATAGTTCAGCTCGCCTCCAAATGTAACAGGTAGTGTGATCTTACCTTTCGGCTGGCTCCTTCCTGGACTGACCCCTTGAAATGTGCCCGTCTCTTCGAGGTCTCCATCAGGAATCAGCAGCCTTTTGATCACAACAGACGAGATCCAGTTCAGACCGGCCCCGCCATCCACTAGCACTTTTGTCACCTTGAGGTTGCGTATTGTTGGTGAGACCAACAACGGCAAACACCCGACCGCAGTTGTGCGATCAGGGTGATCCTAAGTGTCAAAAATGATAGGCGTGCTGGACCACTTCAGTGGCTTCTGGCCATCAAGCGATGGTTCTGCCGCGGTGATTTCACGTGCCCACTGCTTGAGTTGGCAGTGAGAGGTGTGCAGCGAGGCACCACCGTCAACGCACATGGCCTCCGTAGCTTTCTCAAACTCATGCTCACCGGACTCGTCGTCCTCATCATGATCGTCATCTTCCTGTTTCTTGTCGCGGATCCAAGCGGGCCTTTCTTGTTGATTATCCTTGCCGCGGCGACCAACTTGGCCGCCACGCTTCTTGCCAGATCCCTCAGCACCATCCTGGCCCTTCTCCCTGTCCCGCCTCTCATATTCGGCTTTCTGCTTCTCTGCGAGCTGCTCAACTTGTCGGCAGTTCTGGAGGTCATGGCCCTTGGTGCGATGGATCTTGCAATACTGCTTGTCGGAGCTTCCTGGCTTGTCGGCGGCCGCCAAGGCCCGGCAGGCGGCACACCCGGCGACTTCCTTGCCGGGGTCGTCTTCCTTGGCCTTCTTGGCAGTGTCGGCATCGCCGAATCCCTCGACGACAAGCACGGTCTTGCCCTTACGCTTTCTATTGCAGCGTCGGACCTTCTTCGCCGGGGCGACGGCGTCTTCATCTGTGGAGTCGGTTTCCGCTCCGGCGTCTTCGCCGGGGCACTTCCTCCCCTCTTCAGCCCGAGCACATCTATCGGCCAGAACGTAGAGTTTGGCCACATCCTTGACCTTGTTCATCGCCAGCTCTTCACGCATCTTGCGGTTGTGCACATTCTGATGGAATGCACTGATGACAGCGGCGGGATGGACATCCGGAATGTTGTATTGCACCCGACTAAACCTCTGTATGTACTTGCGCATGTTTTCGCCTTCTTTCTGGGGGATGACATGCAAGTCGCTTGCCTGGCCATGAGCTTGGTGGCCTCCTGTAAAGGCGCCAACAAACTCATGGCACAAATCCGACCAGGAAGAAATGGAATCCACTGGCAAGTGCATCAACCATGACATAGCGTTGGGCTTAAGTGCCAATGGGAAGTAATTGGCAAGCACCTTATAGTCACGAGCTCCGGCAGCTTACATCGCGATGGTGTAGATGCTAAGGAACTCTGACGGGTGAGTCTTGCCGTTGTACTTCTCGCCGACATCAGGATTGAACATGCGGTGAGTGGGCCACTGGAACTGCCGCAGTTCACGGGTAAAGGCTGGGCAACCCACCTCGTAAGGTAGGCCACCAGGGCCTCCCGGTGCTGGGTGCTCCATAGTGGGCCCTCCCCGCCTATCTGACTGATGGCGTGCTTTGCGTCGCCGCTCGATGGTGGTTCGAGCATCTTCATGGGCTCGCTCCCGAAGAACTTGATGTTGATCGTGGTGGGTCCGTGGGTCGGACGACGCTATGGAAATGTTATCGCAAGCGTCGTCCCGACGGGCCGGCGTCCACGGTAGCTGGCGCGGAGGAGGCGAGTGCACCGTGGCCGCAGCACCTCCGGCCCTTCCGCCACTGGCGTGCGGCGGCTCGACAGGGTGTCAGCCCGAGGGCCCCGCTGGTCGCGGCTCATCCTTGTTGGCGATGCTGACGAGGCTCTGGATGGTGGCTCTCCACTTGTCGAGCTTTTCCGCAGCAGGAGGGAAGTCGAGGAGCAACTACGCGCGCGCCAAAGTTTCTGCTGGCGTGGGTGGCAGTGAAAGCTGCGTGAAACATGACACGCTCTGACTTATATCCACGTTAGAAGGAGCTCTATCACGGCCTTGCGGCCGCACACCATTTTTGCCAGCGTCTCGGCGTGCATGCTAGTCTGGTGCGTCCATGAGTGGTGCATAGGACTCTTCCCGCGGCGGTGCCCAGGGTCACTAGCATGGTGGCGCTGCTCACCGCGCACGACCTGGGAAGAGCGCGTTGCGGGCGCCGGCGCGGGCGTCTTGGAAGTCGCTGTGCCACCTATAGGCGGCACGACGCCGCCCTTGGAGGGCCCCGCGCCGCCTGCGGGGGGCATGGCTCCATCTTTGGATTTAGCGGCGCGCGGCTCGTCATCTCGTGCGCGAACGATGCTGCTCGCCAGGCTTAGCCGCCGGAGCATCGTGGGTGGTCGCAGGCCGCACCTCGGCCCCCATCCGCGACTGCCCCGTCGCCCGCCCGCGCTGGTACGGATGGCTCGGCTCCAGATGAACCGATCGCCGTGATCGTCTTCTTCTTGGGAGCCATGGCGATGAAGAACTGCCATACTAACTGCTAGGCCGGATTTTCACACCCCGTCCCCCTACCTGGCGCGCAAAATATGTCGGTGGAAAACGACACCTATGGGATCATGAGGATCCCTTCTACGGGCGGCGGGCGCGAGGTTGTGCAAAGAGCGGATCTAGAAGTTAGCACAAGGAGATTTCCCAGGTTCGGGCCGCGGAGATGCGTAATACCCTAGTCCTACTTTTGTGTATATCTGAGTGTTCTTGAGCTCTTGAACTAGCTATGGTGTGTGCATAGTCCAAAAAGTCTGAATCCTCTCTCAGTACACCGTGGGCCTCCTTTTATAGTCAAAAGGGGTTGCCACAGTGGCACACAGGAGGTGGAAAGTTGTACAGTGTATAAGCTTATCGCCTGACATCACAGGACAAAATGCATTAAATGCGCTACTTAGGTGTCCTTTCGCTTAATCAGGGACGGCAACTGAGGGAGTCCTGGATTAGGGGGTCTCCGGACAGCCGGACTATATCCTTTGGCCGGACTGTTGGATTATGAAGATACAAGATTGAAGACTTCGTCCTGTGTCTGGGTGGGACTCTCCTTGGCGTGGAAGGCAAGCTTGGCAATACGGATATGTAGATCTCCTCCCTTGTAACCGACTCTGTGTAACCCTAGCCCCCTTCGGTGTCTATATAAACCGGAGGGTTTAGTCCATAGGACAACAACAATCATACCATAGGCTAGCTTCTAGGGTTTAGCCTCTACGATCTCGTGGTAGATCAACTCTTGTAATACTCATATCATCAAGATCAATCAAGTAGGAAGTAGGGTATTACCTCCATCGAGAGGGCCGGAACCTGGGTAAACATCGTGTCCCCCGCCTCCTATTACCATCTGCCTTAGTCGCACAGTTCGGGACCCCCTACCCGAGATCCTTCGGTTTTGACACCGACATTGGTGCTTTCATTGAGAGTTCCACTGTGCCATCACCATAAGGCTTGATGGCTCCTTCGATCATCAGTAACGATGCGGTCCAGGGTGAGGTTTTCCTCCCGGGCATGTATCTTTGTATTCGGCGGCTTCGCTGCGGGCTAACTTGCTTGGCCATCTGAGCAGATCGAGAGCTACGCCCCGCCACCAGTCGTTCGGAAACTTGAACTACACTGCCGACATCCGCGGAGATTTGATCTTCGACGGATTCGAGCCCATGTCAGGTGCGCTGCACGATCACGACGAGCATGATTTAGCTCTGCCGCCGGACAGTGTTCGGGAGATCACACCTGCAACTACTCCGGCCCTTAATCCGGAGCAAATTGCGCCATCCGAGGACGGGTGGAAAGACCCCGCCGTGGAGGCCACACTCTCAGCGGGGATAGAGCCGGATACTGACTTCACCCCTTACGAGAGCCGTGTTGCCGAACCACTGGATTCATCTCCGGCCACGGACTCCGAGCCGCCTGCGTCCGTGCCTACCGAATCCGATTGGGCGCCGATCATGGAGTTTACCTCCGCGGATATCTTTCAGCACTCTCCTTTCGGAGACGTGCTTAATTCACTAAGGTCCCTCTCCTTGTCAGGAGAACCTTGGCCGAACTATGTCCGGCTAGAATGGGATGCGGACGATGAAGAAATTCGCTCCCCACCCACCACCCACTTAGTAGCCACTGTCGACGATTTAACCGACATGCTCGACTTCGACTTCGAAGACATCGACAATATGGACGACGATGCAGGGGATGAATTGGAACCACCGCCCACAGGGTGCTGGACCGCCACCTCATCATATGATATATACATGGTGGATACCCCCAAAGAAGGCAATGGCGATACGACAGCGGAGGATGACCCCTCCAAGAAGCAACCCAAGCGCCGACGTCAGCGGCGCCGCTCTAAGTCCCGCCATAGCAAAAGTAGTGATACCGGCACAAGAGACGATAACAGTCCGGATAGTGCCGAAGACGAAGACAATCCCCTCCAGCAAGATTTAAAGCGGGAGGATGAACAAGTTAGCCCTCTAGAACGAGCAGCAGATGAAGAAGCGGAGGATGACAATTACATGCCTCTCTCCGAAGACGAGGCGAGCCTCGGCGACAAAGAATTTATCGTGCCTGAGGATCCCGTCGAGCAGGAGCGCTTCAAGCACCGGCTTATAGCCACAGCAAATAGCCTGAAGAAAAAGCAACAACAGCTTCGAGCTGATCAAGATTTGCTAGCGAACCGGATGGACCGAAGTCCTTGCGGTCGAGGAATACGAACTCGAACGCCCCTCCAAGAGTTACCCAAAGCGCAGGTTGCTACCCCGACTCGAGGAGGATGCATTGAAACCTACATCACCAGCATATGATGCGGCGGACCGGCCACCTCGTGGCCGAGACAGAGAGGCGTTTCAGCCTCAAGTTCAGCCTGCACCCCGCCACCACTCAAACAAAAATACAAAGGCCCGAGGCAACACGTAGGACCTGCGAGACGTATTGGAAAGCAGGGCAAAACATACAAGATCAATCTACGGATCACGGGGGCGTGCACCAACACGCGACGATGATCGTCACGCCGGATACACTAAAAGCAAATCTGGCCGAGCTGAATACAGCAGACAAGACTCATATGGACTACGTCGTGATATAGCCCGGCACAGAGGCGCCGCACACTCCCTATGCTTCACTGATGAAGTTATGGATCACAAATTCCCGGAGGGTTTTAAACCCGTAAACATTGAATCGTACGATGGTACAACAGACCCCGCGGTATGGATCGAGGATTTCCTCCTCCACATCCACATGGCTCGCGGTGATGTTCTACATGCCATCAAGTACCTCCCACTAAAACTCAAAGGACCAGCTCGGCATTGGCTGAATAGCTTGCCAGCAGACTCCGTCGGCAGTTGGGAGGATTTGGAAGATGCATTCCTTGACAACTTCCAGGGCACTTACGTGCGACCACCGGATGCTGATGACTTGAGCCATATAACTCAGCAGTCAGGGGAACCATCCAGGAAATTCTGGACACGGTTCCTAACTAAGAAAAACCAAATTGTCGACTGTCCGGATGCTGAGGCCTTAGCGGCATTCAAACATAACATCCGTGACGAATGGCTCGCCCGGCACCTCAGCCAGGAAAAGCCGAAGTCTATGGCAGCCCTCACGACACTCATGACCCGCTTTTGCGCGGGCGAGGATAGCTGGCTGGCTCGCAGCAACAACACATCAAGGAATCCGGGCACTTCAGATACTAAAGATGCTAACGGCAGACCACGTCGTAACAGACACAAGCGCCGCAACAATGGCGATAACGCCGAAAGATACGACAGTCAAATGCCGGATTCAGAGGCTCTAGATCCGGTCAGCAGAAAAAGCCATTCAAAAGAAGTACTCCGGGCCCGTCTAGTTTGGATCGTATACTTGATCGCTCGTGTCAAATCCACGGCACCCCCGATAAGCCAGCCAATCACACTAACAGAGAATGCTGGGTGTTCAAGCAGGCTGGCTAGTAGAAATGCTGAAAACAAGGACACGGGGATGCATAGTGATGACGAGTAGGAGCCCTGGCCGCCGAACACGGGAGGACAGAAGAGGTTCCCCCCACAAGTGAAGACTGTGAACATGATATACGCAACCCACATTCCCAAGAGGGAATGGAGGCGTGCACTAAGGGACGTCTACGCGATGGAGCCTGTCGCCCCAAAGTTCAACCCATGGTACTCTTGTCCGATCACCTTCGATCGCAGGGACCACCCCACTAGTATCCGTCATGGCGGATCCGCCGCATTGGTCCTAGACCCCATCATTGACGGATTTCACCTCACTCGAGTCCTCATGGACGACGGCGGCAGCCTGAACCTGCTCTATCAGGATACAATGCGCAAAATGGGTATATATCCCTCGAGGATCAAACCCACCAAAACCACCTTTAAGGGTGTCATCCCAAGTGTAGAGGCCCATTGCACGGGCTCAATCACACTGGAAGTGGTCTTCGGATCTCTGGACAACTTCCGAAGCAAGGCGCTAATCTTCGATATTGTCCCGTTCCGCAGTGGCTATCACGCACTGCTCGGGCGAATCGCATTTGCAAAATTCAATGCGGTACCGCATTACGCATACCTCAAGCTCAAGATGCCAGGACCTAGGGGGGTCATAACGGTCAATGGAAACAGAGAGCGCTCGCTCCACACGGAGGAGCACACTACGGCCCTCGCAGCAGAAGCACAAAGCAGCCTTTTAAGGCAAACCGCCAATTCGGTGATACAGCCCCCAGACACCGTCAAGCGAGTCCGGAGTAACCTGCAGCAGGATCGCCTGGCACGTTCAGAGCTTGCCTAGCAATTCGGCCCCCGTCCTAGTCCCAGTCAAGCGATGCAATCCGTGCCGCGCACACATAATTACACACTGAAAATACCATGGGAATAGGCGGGGGCACGATCAGGGCACGTCCCGCAATGCGGCTCAACCGCCCTAGGGGCTGCATACCTTTATCCTTTTTTCTCTTTCAGGAAGACCTTTCCGACGGTATGATTGCCGGACACATTACGGGAAGGAACAACGAAGGAGGCAAGAAGCTAAGTCATACAAGGGAACCCCCAGGTGGTCTCTAATAACAATCAACATACCCATTTTTTAATACCCATACGCAGCCTGCCCTTGGATAGGACATGTCAAGTAGTCCTATTTTTTGCTTATTGCACTACTTGTATCAGTACGCTTCAACGTATTATCCAAATAACAATGCATAGCATTAGTCTATTATTGCATTATTCACCATTTTCGCTTATATGTTTGTTTACGACAACTTGCACCCGTGCATTACGAGTACGACCGATGACGCCGAGGGCTTTCAGATACCCGTGTCTGGCGTGAGAAGTCCGAAAACTTTCGACAGTGCGGCACCCCGAACTTATAGCATTACATGCATCAGCTCCGAATCATGTCTTGGGTCAATAGTCGGGTTTTCCCGGCTCCCATGTTTTGGTACCTTACGTTCCGCTATATCGGCTAAGGTAGCTCTGGGAGAACTACTGCGATTGTGTCCCGGTTCTTCCGGACGAGCACCTCAAAGAGAGAAAGCCGAAAACTGACTGTCATGATAAGGCGAGAGCTGGTCGCTGTTCGAGAGGTCTCAAGTCCTTAAAGACTTCTTCCGCTTCGGGCGAGGAGGCGGCCTTGCCCGACTTACGTGTATATAGCGCCCCAAATTCGGCCTTCCGAATACTAGGGGCTTCGGTAAAATTTAAAATTGTAGACTTCTATGGCTAAGTGAGAGTGATAAAGCCTTATAGTGCGATTGCACAGTTCGTTGTCTTTGAACACCTCCCTCGAAGGACCCAAAATTGGGAAAAAGAGTGCTCAGGTTTATCCCGAACACCCCAATACTAGTTACATGGGGGCAGAAGCCGATGACTGGCCAACTCTCAGATTTTATAAACGGCCGCACAGAAGGTAATATTTTAAATTCAAAAAGCGTTGCATAGCGCAAATGAACTAGTTTCACATTAAAGGATCACATGAGCTTGTTCATTAAAAAATTACATCTTTAGCACATTCCTCCGCCATAAGGCGGGATCCCTTCATGACACTGTCATAATACATCTCGGGGCGGCGATGCCCCTTGCCCTCCGGCAGCCCCTCCTTCACCAGCTTCACGGCGTCCAGCTTCGCCCAGTGCACCTTCGCCCGGGCAAAAGCCCGGCGTGCACCCTCAATGCAACGGACCGCTTTATAACTTCAAGCCGTGGGCAAGCATCTACAAGCCGCCTCACCAGACCGAAGTAGCTGTTAGGCAAGGGATCGCCAGGCCACATCCGGATTGTAAGACCCTTCATGGCCTGTTCGTCCGCCTTGTGAAGCTCGACCAGTTGCTTCAGCTGGTCGCTCAAGGGCATTGGGTGTTCGGTCCCAGTATACTGAGACCAGAACAAATTTTCCGTCGAGCTCCCCTCCTCAGCTCGGTAAAACTCCGCGGCATCCAGCGCACTGTGGGGAAGATCTCTGAACGCTCCTGGAGAGCTCCGAACTCGGGTAAGTAAAAGGAAAGTTTCCTACACATGCTTGCTTTGCATAATGAATGCCTTACCCGCTGCTATCTTCTTCACCGCATCAATCTCCTGGAGGGCCTTGTGGGCTTCAGCCTTGGTGTTTTGTGTGCTTTCGAGCGCCTTCGCAAGCTCGGACTCTCGCGACTTAGAGTCACGCTCCAAGGACTCGTGTTTTTTGACGAGAGCCTCGAGCTCTTGCTGCACCTCGCCTACCCGGGCTTCTTGCTTTTCTCGCTCAGTGCGCTCCTTGGACGCTTTGTCTTCGGCCTCGGACAACGCCTTCTTTAGGGTCGCCACTTCGCTCGTGGCCCCTAGCAAATTCATGATGATCCTATTATTTTACAACCAAATTTCTTTCTAACATATAGACAAGGTATTGCTTACCTTTGCTCTCCTCGATCTGCCTTTGGCAAGGCCGACCTCTTCCTCGGACCGCTCAAGGTCCTGCTTCAGTGCAGCGACCTCCGCAGTACATGTGATGACGGCCAGCAGTGAAGCCTGCATATGCACATAGACATATTATGATTACTCTCCTGAGTCATTATTTTATCCTCTATTCGGCCTTTCTTCATGACGCATAAGCGAAGCATCGAGGGCTACTGTCTATGCGGTAATACTTTCCTATATTTTGATTACTTACCTGAAAGCCTGTTAGGAGGCTGGCAAAAGCTTCAGTTAGTCTATTTTTGGCGGACTAAACCTTCTCGATCGCCACACTCAAGATAGTGCAGTGCTCTTCATCGATGGAAGCGCCGCGAAGCGCTTCCAGCAAGTTGTCCGGTGCCTCTGGACGGACAGAGGCCACCTGCACGGGCGGCTTGCCCCTCTTAATGGGGGGTCGCCTGCCGGAGTCCGGAACCACCGGAGGTTCCGGCGCAGTGTTCGGCTGGGGGCCGAACTTGGAGCCCACGGGAGTCTTTCTCCCTTTGCGCCCAGGGTCCGGAAGGTCACCTCGAGGCGCCTCCAGGACTACCTCCCCTCGGCTCGGTGCCTTTCGAGACAACACCTCGACGTTGTCCGAAGGGCGAGGGGTGGAGGCGGTCGGAAGTGAATCGCTATTCATATCCGACGGGTCCAAAGAACCATCCGACGAAGATACGTCGATATGGGCTCGGGACGAACTGCATAATCATGTTCGGCGTGAAGGGAAGCAGTGCAATAAAACATACCGTGAATTACTATGGTATCCGGACACTTACGACTTCGCCAGGGGCTTGTCCCTGGGTAACCACTCATCGTCGCTGTAGGCGGCCATCGTGGAACAGACCAGAAGGAGGGTCCTTCCCTTCTTGGACCCTTCGGCCTTCCCGGTTGGGGCGGCCTTCCTTTTCTTGTCTCCCCCGGCTGGGGGGGGGGAGAACTTTCCTCTTCCTCCTCCCCGTTTTCATGGGAGGAGTGCGCTTTGGAGTTATCAGACGATGAGTCCGATATAACCTTGCGCCGGAGACCCTTTCGGGTCCCCGTGGCCTTCTTCTTGGCCTTCTTCACTGGCACCTCGTAAGGCGCCGGAACCGGCATCTCCGTTAGGAGAGCATTTGCAGGATCTTCAGGCAGGGGAGCAGGGCAATCGATCTGCTCTGCTGTCTCTACCCAGTCCTGTTAGTGGAATGGAAGCTTAGATCCCGCACATGATTAAACTGGGGCAAATAAATATCCTGTGAGATATAAAAACTTACCGGATTGGCATGGCGCTTTGCGCTGAGTCCGCGGTCCTCGGTAAGGGGAGGAGGTACCTCGGCGCCCTTGAACAACACCTTCCAGACGTCCTTGTGCGTCGTGTCGAAGAGCTCTCGCAGCGTCTGGTGCTTGGCCGGGTCGAACTCCCATAAATTGAATGCCCTTCGTTGGCACGGGAGGATCCGGTGGAAGAGCATGACCTGGACCACGTTGACAAGCTTGATTTTCTTGCCCATCATGTTCCTGATGCATTTCTGGAGTCCGGTCAGCTCCACCGATGAACCTCAGGACAGGCCCGTCTCTTTCCAGGAGGTGAGCCGCGTGGGGATTCTGGATCAGAATTCGGGGCCGCCACCCAGTTGGTGTCGCGCGGCTGGTGATGTAGAACCACCCCGATTGCCACCCCTTTATGGTCTCCACATAGGAGCCTTCGAGCCAGGTGACATTAGGCATTTTGCCCACCATGGCACCTCTGCACTCCGCTTGCTGGCCGACCACCACCTTTGGTTTAACATTGAAGGTCTTCAGCCACAGGCCGAAGTGGGGCCTGATGCGGAGGAAGGTCTCGCACACGACGATAAACGCCGAGATGTTGAGGATAAAGTTGAGGGCCAGGTCATGAAAATCCAGCCCGTGGTGGAACATGAGCCCGCGGACAAACGGGTGGAGGGGAAATCCCAGTCCGCAGATGAAGTGGGTACGGAAAACCACCCTCTCATAGGGTTCGGGTGTACAGATGATCTGCCCCGCATCTGGCAGCCGGTGTGCGATGTCCGTGGCCAGATATCTGGCCTCCCGTAGCTTTGTGATGTTCTCCTCCGTGACGGAGGAGACCATCCACTTGCCTCCTGCTCCGGACATGCTTGGAGTGGTTTGAGGAGAAAGACACGAACTTGGACGTTGGAGCTCGAGTACGCAAGAATGGATAAGAAAGGGGGAAGAAGGCGTGGGTAAAAAGGGGTGAATCCTCGTCCCTTTATAAGGGCGGAAGAGGAGATGCGCCTCCCCACTTGCCTGGTAAAATCGCTTATTCCCCAAGCGCCGTAATTGATGGCGCGGTTGGGTTACCCACACCCGTATTGATGAGGATCATGTGATAAGGGGACACGATCTCTGCTTTGACAAGACGTGCCAAGAAAACCGCCTCGCGATATGTGCAGTGCTGGTTGAGAAAAACGGTTCGAATAATGACCGGGCCATGGTATGATGACATGCTGCAAAATGCGTCAGCAGATTAGATTTGTGGAAATATTATTCTCTCTACGGTGGTATGTGGAATTTGTTTTGCAGAGCCGGACACTATCCTTGTGTTCAAAATCTTCTATGGAGTATTCGGAGGTGGAACCCGCCTTGCAATGCCGAAGACAATCTGCACGCCGGACTCGTCATCATTGAAGCCTGGTTCAGGGGCTACTGAGGGAGTCCTGGATTAGGGGGTCTCCGGACAGCCGGACTATATCCTTTGTCCGGACTGTTGGATTATGAAGATACAAGATTGAAGACTTTGTCCCGTGTCCGGATGGGACTCTCCTTGGCGTGGAAGGCAAGCTTGGCAATACGGATATGTAGATCTCCTCCCTTGTAACCGACTTTGTGTAACCCTAGCCCCCTCAGGTGTCTATATAAACCGGAGGGTTTAGTCCGTAGGACAACACCAATCATACCATAGGCTAGCTTCTAGGGTTTAGCCTCTACGATCTCATGGTAGATCAACTCTTGTAATACTCATATCATCAAGATCAATCAAGTAGGAAGTAGGGTATTACCTCCATCGAGAGGGCCCGAACCTGGGTAAACATCGTGTCCCCAGCCTCCTGTTACCATCCGCCTTAGTCGCATAGTTCGGGACCCCCTACCCGAGATCCGCCGGTTTTGACACCGACAGCAATGAAGCCCGTCCCGTCCGTTGCCGCTTCGCCTTGCTCTTGACACGCGTCCAGGCCAACGTAGCATGCAACACCATGTAGGCTGGCAGGCTGCTGGGCTGGTGTGGTGGTAGGGTCTTCACGAAGATCTGCATGCCACCGCGTAGGTGCTTGACTAGTTGGCTTAGGAGCCACGTATTGCCACGTGGGTACTTGCTTAGTTGGTGAGTTGGCCGATGAGATGGGGCGACGACGGGGTGGCAAGGACTTGCCGTGGTCTTGTGGATATCCCCGACAAAGGTCTTGCCGGGGCCTCGTGAGCGCCCTCGGCAAGAGTCTTGCCGGGGCCCCGTGGGTATCTTCGGCAGGAGGCTTGCCGGGGCCCCGTGGGTATCTTCGGCAGGAGCCTTGCCGGGCCCTCGTGGGCATCCTCGGCAAGGAGCCTCACTGTTGTTTCGTCTTCTGGTTCCCATCTAGTCTTGTGGGCTTTTGGTCTTCACATAGATCTGCATGCCACCATGCAGGCGCTTCTCGAGCCCTGGTTCCAACGTTGTTGATGGTGTCGGAACTCTCAGGCTCAAGGGTGGTGGCGATGCTGGCGTTGGGTGAGTGGCCCTGGCAAGGTCCTTGTCGGGAGTGCGTAGGCCGCCCCGGCAAGGGTCTTGCCAGGGGAATCCCATCTTGTTTCTTGGCACTTTCGCGCCTCTATCCTGGCGCTGCTCTGGTAGTCTTGTGTTTTGCTTCCTTCCTCTGCCCCACTAAGCATGGCCACAGGCGCGGCTCTGACTGCCCGTGCACAAGTAAAGGGGTACAAAAGAGGGCCCCTACTTTTGTACACCCAACATGATCCTAAAGGCTCTACTTGGCATAAACACTAATTAAAACATAAAAAACAGAATCATAATAGTAGCATAATTGTGCAAACACTCAAGAATAGAAATAAAAAGATAAAAACAAATTTTATTCATTGGGTTGCCTCCCAACAAGCGCTATTGTTTTATGCCCCTAGCTAGGCATAATGCAAAGATTCAAGTATTGTCATCTTTGTTTTTCTAGATCCATATGATGCCCTCATGATTGATTCATATGGTGGATTCATTCTAGTTTTAGGGAAGTGTTCCATACCCTTCCTTAGTGGAAATTGAACACTACTAGAAAAAGGCCTGTTAGTGGCGCACCTATTTTTGCCATTAATGGCGCACTATAGGTGCGCCACTATTACCACGCCACTAGTAACAAATAGTAATGGCGCACCTGTAGTGCGCCATTACTATCTGACTTAGTAATGGCGCACCACATAGAAGTGCGCCATTACTAAAAAAATCAGGATTTTTTTTCAATTTTTTCCCAGAAAGGCGCCCAGAGGTCACTATGGCTTAATCTCAGGTCAATATGGCTTAATCTCGGGTCAATATGCTTAATCTCAAGTCAAATCGCACTCTGTGGTCAAACTTCCCGGAAGGTCACCCATCCTCACACTACTCCAGCCCAGTCAAACTTCCCGGAAGGTCACCCATCCTCACACTACTCCAGCCCAAGCACGCTTAACTTCTCAGTTCTATCCAACCCCAGCACCAGCTCACTCCACATGCACTTGTTGATATATCTATCATATCAATCCTATTAAACCTTGTTAATGTATATGACTTTGTTCATGTTCATGAGTGTGATGAAATTTTGAAGAAATATTTCAAACTTCCCGGTCATATTACGTATAATATTTTGAATATTTTTTCCAAAAAAAATTCGAAACCAATTTTTTTTTTCAGCATTAGTGGCGCACCTAGCAAATGGTGCGCCATTACTAAGTTTGAATTTTTTTCCATTTCCCCCCTCTAGATCTTAAAAGCCCCGTATCTTTTATTCTGTTAGGTTTTTGGGGATTCTGAAAATCTTCAACGGGGTTACCCCAGTTGAATTTGGATGTAACTTTTCGAGTAGATGATTTTTCATATAAAAAACTTTTTAATCCGAGTTCGTATGCAAAAGTTATGCCCATTTTACTAAATTCCAGAGAGATTTTGCAAATAAAGTCAAAATTCATATTTGTAAATTTTCTTTTAACTTATCACGTGGGAAACTTATTTTCTTTTAACTTTTTTTGGACATTTCCATCATTTTCTTTTATTTTTTTTAAAACTGAAAAGGCGGTCCATGAGAGGGGGTGCAAAGAAAGTTAGTAATGCCGCACCTTCACAAAGTGCGCCATTACTATGTGTTTGACTTGGTCAAACCTTGGTCAAAGTTAGTAATGGCGCACTTTGTGTAGGTGCGCCATTACTAAGTTTGACATAGTAATGGCGCACCTATGCAAAGTGCGCCATTACTAAGTTTGACCAAGGTTTGACCCAGTCATACACATAGTAATGGCACACTTTATGTACAAAAGTGCGCCATTACTATGTCAACTAGTAATGGCGCACTATACCCTGCGCCACCGCTAACAATTTTTTTTATTTTTTCAAAACTAGTAATGGCGCACCACACACCGTGCGCCATTAGTAATATGTCAATAATGGCGTGCACTCAGATGCAGTGCGCCACTACTATATAGCAGTGGCGCACCACATACATGGTGCGCCATTAACGTCCATATTAGCTATAGCCGTTTTTCTAGTAGTGAAAATTTAATATTGCCTTCTTTCATATCAGTCACGACACCAATAGTACGTAAAAACGGTCTACCAAGAATAATTGGAAAAGACAGATTGCAATAAATATCAAGAACAATAAAATCTATGGGCACATAATTCCTATTTGCAAGAATAAAAACATCATTAATTCTTCCCATAGGCTTTTTAATAGTAGAATTCGCTAAGTGCAAATTTAGAGAACGCTCTTCAATATCGGTAAGACCAGTCACATCACATAAAGATTTCGGAATTGTAGAAACACTAGCACCCAAGTCACATAAAGCAAAACGCTCATAATTTTTAATCTTGACTTTGATAGTAGGTTCCCATTCATCATGCAATTTTCTAGGAATTGAAATCTCTAATTCCAACTTTTCTTCTAAAGCTTTCATCATAGCATCAACAATATGTTTAGTAAAAGCTTTATTTTGTTCATAAGCATGGGGTGAATTTATCATGGATTGCAACAAAGAAATACAATCAATCAAAGAGCAACTATCAAAATTAAAGTCTCTGTAATCCAAAAGAGTGGGCACATCACTAGTTAAAGTTTTGACCTCTTCGAACCCTCTTTTATCAATTTTCTTAACAAGATTTTCACCCTCCAAATTATCGGGACGCCTTCTAGCTAAAGCTGACTTTTCTTCAGTACCTTTATTATCAATCTTAATTTTACTAAACAAAGAATCAATAGAAGAAACGCCAATCATTTTAAGATCTTCACTACTTTTATGAAAGCAATCACTAGAAAATGCTTTTTCTAAAAATTCTCTTCTAGCTCTAAGCATAGCGGTTCTTTTCTTACGTTCATCCATAGAAACATAAAGAGCCTTAATTGATTCCTCAACCTTGGGCACAAAAATTTTCTTCTTGAGATTTTCTACATCATGAGAAATTCTATCAATACTTTTAGACATATCATCAATCTTATTCAACTTTTCTTATATTGTAGCATTGAAAACTTTTTGAGTATTGATAAATTCTTTAATATTATTCTCAAGATCAGAGGTGTTCCTATTATTATTATAAGAAACCATAGGAATTACCATAATTATTAGAGGAATTACTAGGAAAAGCCCTAGAATTAAAATTGCCTCTACAAGCATTGTTATTGAAATTATTTCAAGAGATAAAATTCACATCTATGGCATCACTTCTTTGCTCAATCAAAGTAGACAAAGGAACTTCATTAAAATCAATAGGAGCACTTTTATTAGCAACCAATTTCATAAGAGCATGAACCTTTTCACTCAAAGAAGAAATTTCTTCAACCGAATTAACTTTTTTACTAGTAGGAGCTCTTTCGGTATGCCATTGTGAATAATTTGCCATAATATTATCAAGCAATTAGTGGCTTCACCCAAAGTAGTTTCCATAAAAGTACCACCCGCGGCAGAGTCCAAAATATTACGAGAAACAAAATTGAACCCCGCATGAAAATTTTGTATGATCATCCAAAGATTTAACCATGAGTTGGGTAATTCCTTAGCATTAATTTCATCCTTTCCCAAGATTGTGCAATATGCTCATGTTCAAGTTGCTTGAAATTCATGATCTGGGTTCCAAGGGAAATAATTTTTGCGGGCGGAAAATATTTAGTAATAAAAGCATCTTTGCACTTATCCCAAGAATCCATACTATTGCGAGGCAACGAAGAAAACCAAAATTTATCACGATCTCGCAAAGAAAATAAAAATAATTTCAACTTCACAACATCATTTTCCACATCTTTTTTCTTTTGCATATCGCGTAATTCCATGAATGTGTTAAGATGGGACGCGGCATCCTCATTAGGAGTACCGGAAAATTGATCTTTCATAACAAGATTTAGCAAAGCGGTATTAATATCTCAAGAATCCGCACTAGTGGCGGGAGGAGCAATCAGAGTGCTAATAAAATCATTGTTGTTGGTATTTGAGAAATGACACAACTTGGTGTTCTCTTGAGTCATTGTGACTATGCAACAAGATTGCAATCAAAAACAGATCTGACGGGAAAGTGGCGAACGAAAAAGAGGGCGAATAAAATGGCAAATTTTTGTGAAGTGGGGGAGAGGAAAATGAGAGGCAAATGGCAAATAATATAAATTGCAATGAGATGAGATTTGAGATTAGGAATCTGGTAATGTTAATGATGTCTCCCCGGCAACGGCGCCAGAAATTGGCACATTGACAGGAGACTATCTTGACTTGATCCTCCCCTGCAATGGCGCCAGAAATTCCTTTTGAGTGCGGCTTGAACTACGTCGGTATTTCCCCAAAGAGGAAGGGATGATGCAGCACAACTACAGTAGGTATTTCCATCAGTGATGAGACCAAGGTTATCAAACCAGTAGGAGAACCACGCAACACCACGTAAACAACTCCTGCAGACAAAGAACAAATACTTGCAACCCGACGTAAGAGAGGGGTTGTCAATCCCTCACGGGTAAAAAGATAGGTCAAATTGTAGTAGATTGGATAAATAGACCTCACAGGAACGCGGGATAAAATAAATAATAATAAATTGCAGCAAGGTATTTTTTGGGTTTTTGGATTAATAGATCTGAAAATAAAAGCAAATAAAAATAGATTGCGAAGGCAAATATAACAAAGAAGAGACCTGGGGGCCGTAGGTTTCACTAGTGACTTCTCTCGAGAAAAATAACAACGGTGGGTAAACAAATTACTGTTGGGCAATTGATAGAACTTCAAATAATCATGACGATATCCAGGCAATCAATGGTATGCGTTAGTCCTAAACAAACGGTTTTTAACCCCTTTCCGCGATGGCATTTGGAACCGTCGCCAAGAAATCGTCTGGGATAGGCCCTCCTAGTACCCAGGCTGGGGCCATGTGCGATCGGGCGAGGCATCGAAACCCAATCATTTCCGTAGGTATGTACATCCCAAACGGTAATCCGAGAAAAACATTTCCGTACGTATGTACATCCCACATGGTGAATCCCAGAAAAACATTTCCGTTCATATGTATATCACACACAGTCAATCCAAGGAATACGTTTTCGTTCTTATGTACATCCCACACAGTCAATCCAGGGATAACGTTTCCGTTCGGACATACATCCCACACAGTTTTATGTGTAGGCTCGTGTGTGAAAGGTGTAACTATCACACACGATCTACCTTGGTTAACTGTTTGCTTTTATCAACTATATCACACATGATTTGATGAAGAAAACTGTGTGGCATTGGGCTATCCATCGCAAGCGCTTTTACTACTAGAACCGTTTGCAAAGGTCCATGACACATTTAGTAGGTTTATTAGTTTACAATTAATAATTCTAGTATTACGCAAATTCACATTTCATATCGAACAACTGTTTGCCAATTTCATATCAGGCACATAAGTATATTATAACATCACAGTACGGTAGCTACATGAAAACATCATAGTACAACATATAGCTAGTTCAACTTCATAAGAACAATATATTCATTTCCCTAATCGAGATCATCCAGGCTCGCCTTATCCACCTCTGCTTTTAGTTCAGTAAGAACCCATTTTGCATGGGCCAACTGGGAAAGTGCCTCCTCCTTCGCCAACACCATCTTAGCAAAGTCTAATTTAAAAAATCTGAGCTCATAATACACCTTCAACTTTTTATCCCGCATCTTGAAATATGCTTCAGCGTTGACAACAGTTTCTCTAAGCCTACGTGTGTTCTCTTCCTCAAACATGCTCCAGAGCTTTGCTAGGGACATCTTCAAAGACTGTGGCCACTCTTGATCAACCCACTCCAAGTAAGAACACTTCCGTTCATCCTATAATATTTAAAGATCAGTAACAATTGTGGGGGAAATGGGTTTATAGCAACATAGAAAATCACCAATGCTTATTTTGAAAAACTGAAGAAACATGTTAATTATGACATATCCTCTCAAAAAGATCAATGTGTGTAACATCCCAAAATTCTAAATTTTGGAATGTTATAAACAAATAGATAGATTTGATTGATTGCTTGATTGATTGACTGAAAGTGAGTGAATTCGAAACTTTTTGAAAGTTAAATGAGAGGGAATAAAAGGACTTTCCCAAACTTTCATTTTTGCTTTTATGATCTTCGAATTCAAATTCTTTTCATCACAAAACCCTGGAGAGAAGATGACATGACTTCTTCCGTTTATTTAAATGACAAGGGGTGTTGAAAATATTTGAATTTCATTTGGAAAATATTTTCCAATTCTGAAACTTTATGCAACTCAATGATTTTCATGAGCGAAGATAAAATGACTTCTTCAAAACATATGAAATATGAGTTGGGAGTTTCAAAGAATTAAAAATTCAAAGTTCTTTTGAATTATTTTCAATCTGGAGTTATTTAAGTTTTATTCAAATTATTTTTCTCCAAAAATAAAATATATGGAAAATAGGGTAACATGATTCCCTACATCAGAAAATTGAAGAGAAATTAATTTGAAGTCATTTTGGTATTTTAAAAATGATTTTTATTGGATTCTATTAGAGCTGAAGCACTCTTTGTTTTATTTGGATTTATGTGTATTTTATTTGAAGCTAAAATAATGTTCATGTTGTAGAAAATGTTTTTCTGAAAATTTTGATATATTATATGCCTATATAATATATTTGGTTTTACTTTTTTTCGTCTGAAATTTAAAAAAAAAAACTGCAGCGCATTGGGCCAAAGGCCCAAGCCGCTAGCCGTCGGCCGGCCACAAGGCCAACGCCCACGCCACAAGACGCACCAAGGGAGGCAGGAAGCCGCTCCTTTTCCCAAGTCCTAGTAGGACTCTTTTCCTACTTCGTTTATTTCAGATCTATTCCTAGATCTATTTCCTAGGATTCCTAATCCTAATCTATTTCTTGCCCCTATCCCAAGCAAAACCCTCCCTCCCCAATATAAATACCCAAGCACCCCCTCCAACCCATCAAATCAACTCTCTCTCCTCTCCTCCTCCATGATGGCAGCCAGTGCCGCCGCCGCCATAGCAGCGCCGCGCCGCCGCCCTCGCCGCCGCCTCACCAGCCGCCGCCGCCCTCACCAGCGCCGCGCCACTTGCCGCCGCCGCCGCCCTCGCCGCCACCGAGCCCCTCGCCTCTTGAGGTACAAGCCCCAGCGCCCGTCGGAGTTTCTAGATCGGTTTTCTAGATCGGTTTTTCGTTTTGGTTTCCTTTCCGAAACCCTAGATCGGTTTTCTCGCCGGTTTTTCTTTCCGGTTTTGTTTAGCGAGCGTTCGCTCGATAGATTTTTCTTTTTATTTTTAATTTCCGTCATGGACCTATCCGTAGTCCCTAATCTTCAAACGGCTATAACTTTTTACTCGTAAGTCGGAATCCAACGAAACCAACGCCCACTTCTTCGTTATGATCTCCTCTATCCAGTAATATAACTCAAACATGTTTTTGAAAGTTTTAAAATTTGAATTCAAACAGATTTGTATTTGAACTTCTTTTGATCATAACTTGAGTTTCAGAATCTCGATTTAGTTGATTCTTTTTGCAAATCGAAGATCTTGACCTAAACTTTCTGATAAGGCCAAATACACATAGTTTTGGTGCTATTAGAAATTGTTTTATGCTGCAAGAGTTATTAGATTTGGTTTTGACGTTTTCCGAATTGTTTCTTCGATCCTTCCGATCTTTTGAGTGATTGCTTATGTGTGGTTACTATTGCTTGATTACGATAGATTGACCGGAGTGTGACGAGTAGAGCTATCAAGAGTTTTGAGTGCGAATCATCTTCATCAACTTTGCAGGCAAGTAACACTTTGATCATACTCTTCTCATACCCAGTTTTATGCATTAGATCTATTCCTCAAACACTTGCATGGTTAGGATCTAATTAAATTGTGGGATGGGAAGTAGATTGAGGTAGTACCTATTACCTGTTTTACTTATGAAACCTTGGGAGTTACTTCTACGTTTGTTTAATTATGCCATGCTATGCTAGTAGACGTGGATTGGGTGAGTGAATATCCATGACGGATGTGAGATTTTTAATTAATGGTTTATCTAAGGTGGCAACCTAAACACACATCTGGGTGGATTGAGGCACCTGGTTTCCATCAGACTTGCCTGTATTTCTTCGGACCGCCACCCGTGCTCTAAGGGATCATTATATTATTCAAACTGGAAACTTCCGTGTGCAGCCACAAGCCAATTATGGGCTCTGGCGTAGTTGACTAAGTTGTGCGAACTCTTATGGGCAGACTAGCGGATGTAGGGGATGTAGGTTGGTACGGTCTACCCACATGTAAGGTGCTAAGCGCTTCGAAGACTATGTCTCGGTCATCCGCTTTCTCAAACACCATGTAGTGCGAGAAACCAAACGGAGGCGATCGAGTCTTGTGGGGAAAAGTCGCAAACCTCTGCAGAGTGTATAAACTAATCATGATTAGCCGTGTCCCCGGTTATGGACAATTTTGAGTACCTAGTACCGGATATCCTGTTGATCTCATCACGTTACTTAATATAATTTGTTGGGTTTTTAATGAGTACTTTTAATTGGGATTGAGAATGCTGTCAACCATTCTCAATGTTTAACAACCACCATGATAGTTAAATAAATTTATTCCTTTGCGGTAGGGAAAAATTGGCTTTTCGCAAAACCTTATAACCATAGAGCTTTTCCACCAGCCATATATGCATGTAATATAGGCTTATTCTTTCATTACTCTCTATGTGTTACATTGCCAGCATATTCCATGTGCTGACCCGTTTTCGGGCTGCAACTTTTCGTGTTGCAGACTTTTCAGACGACGAGTAAGTGACACGTTAGGGTTACGATTTTCTATACTCAACTTTGCCGTTGGTGTTGATGGGAATCCACAACCTTGTTGCTTCCGCTATATTTGGATTGAGGTAATAGTATTTACGTTACTTTATACATGTGATTTACCTCTGTTATAAATCCTTTGAGTACTGTGTGTGTCAGCATACCGATCCAGGGATGACACGAAAGCACAGAGACTTGATCCATTCGGGTCGGGTCGCTACAATGTGCAAATGAAATAATTGGTACTGAGACAACAACCAAATTCTGGAACATTAGAAGCTATAATTAACTACAACGACGCTGCAGGTTCTTACTCATGTACAATAAATAACAAATTGAACATTTTATGAGGAAGGTAAATATAACTGCAACAGCATAGCTACAGTGTTTGGATGACAGCAAATTGATACTAACAGGTGTGTACATGCACAAATTTAGTAACATAGAACTAATAGTACTAAGGCCGTCCACTATGTATGCCAAAACCGGGGTAAAGACAACTGTTGCTACATCTACGCAGTCTGTTGCTTTGGCGAGCCGATGCAGCGGAAAAAAAATCAGGGACCCGGACTCCAGAGCACGTAGTTGCTCCGATGCCCAGTTCCTTCGTGCCATAAAGATTTACTCCCTCCGTCCCATAATATAAGAACATTTTTGACAATAATGTAGTGTCAAAAACGTTCTTATATTATGGGACGGAGGGAGTAGTATTTTACTGCTTGGCTGATCGGATGTGTAGACCAAAGTTGGCAGCACAAACTGTTGAAGCGGTGCCAAATAATTTTCTAATGGCACCGCTGATGAGATGGCAAAAATTTAAGATACTAGGTACAAACGGTGACACTGTCTTAGGATGCGTTTGGTTGAAGGTGTGGTATGAATGGGTTGGGACCGTGACAGTGTCTGAATCATATCTAACAAATGATTTGTAACAACGAAAGAGGGTCTAACCTTCTCTGCACATGCCAGAAACTTCCTCCCACTGTCCACAGAATCAAACGCAACTAGCTTCATGCATGGAGATTGATGGTGACAACAAGCAGGTAGATCTTCAGCCACCCCGCTCCATTCATTGCCAATGATGGTCCTAGGGAGCTACAAGAGGAAGAAATGACTCAAATCGACCGCCGGGTAAAAATCCTTCATTCCAAGTCATAGCCCGAGAGAGAAGAGGGGCATAACCGGGTGGTGAAGGATTAGTCGCCGGAGGAGGAACCGCTAGAGAGGTCTTTGAAGAAGACCATGGCGACCCCGGCGGTAGGATGCGAGACGGCGAGAGCGAGGAAGAAGCTATAGCTTAGCAAGGAAGGAAGGAAGGAGGAAACAGGGGAAATGTGACTTATGGTCCGGGAGAAAAGGGGGTGGGGAAGGGGGGAAGGGGGGCGGGGGTAGATACTTTGGCGGTAGGCCAAAATTTTGGAAATGTGGAGGGAAACTTTGCGCGCGGTGCCCCCGGACCATTCACTTTGAATGACTGTGTGCATCGCAAACGATTCTTCTACTTTACGCGCATGGGATGAATTTGATAATTCAATTTTTGGTGGAAATTTCCCCGGATACATCATTGCATAATTTAACATCACTTGGTAATTTGGGCAGACAAAAGAGCGTACAGAAGACAGACCACACTTACTGAATTGAGCAATTTTAGTAATTAAACAGAGCCAGTTGACCTAAACATTGCTCTAACAAAAGACCAACATTAAAAACAAAGCCTAAGTACGCATAATTTTAACATATCCGCCGCTACGCCAGCCTATGAATCACCGGTGTGAGATGAGATGTTGATGACTTGTCCTGGCGACATGCCGCCGTTGGTGGACTCTGCGTCCCCCCTGCTGAAGTCGACCGCGTCCTCGTCCTCGTCCTCGTCCTCATCCTCGGCGCGCCCTCAAGGTTGTAGTGCTCGTAGTAGTGGCTGCGGCAGAGCTCGCGTTGGTACTCCACCGCTGATTCCTCGACGGGCAGGCTCTTCTCTACCTCGACCTCGGCCGCGCGCAACTCCTACTCCCGGCGTTCCTCGATCTCCGCCGCCTCCTGCATCTCCAGCTCCCACTCGGCGACCTCATGATGAAGCAGGTGCTCCATGGCCACCGCCGCCTTTTCAGACATGGGTTGCTTGCTGGAGTCCGAGGTGGCCTGGAATATCTTAGTGTGTGCATCCTCGATCTTGGCGTGGATGGCCTCGACCCGGGCCAGGGCGACATCAGCGGCGCGGACGGCAGCTCGAGCGCTCTCGGCATTTTCAGCCGCCGTCGCAGCAGCAGCTGCAGCCATCTCGGCTGATGCAGCTGCCCTGTCGGCTGCCGCAGACGCCCTCTCTGCGGAAGCGGCCGCGCTCCATGCGAATGCGATGGCACTCTCGGCGTAGGCGGCCGCGCTCTCGGCGCAGGCGGCGGTGCTTGGTGGTGGGGGGGGGGGGACTCGGCCATCGTACGGGCCTTCACGAAGCGTTCCACGGCGTCATCTTTGCAAGAAGGGGGTGTGGGAATGGGGATCGGGATTCATGGATTTGGGGGTTGCCGGCACTAGAGCAGACGAGCCGGCGAAGCTTAAGGAAGGAGACTTAAATAGACCTAGATATTTTCATCGCAAACGGTTCCTAGAAAACAACTGTGTGTGATGTTGTAGATTTTTTTTATTAGCTGTGAAAGGCGAATTTGGAGTAAAGTGCCAACGGATGGTGTTTTAAATGAACGAGAAATTTTGTAGTACTAATACAACTGTCATGTCAAATTTTGGAAAATTTCAGGGGTCATTTGACCTTTTAAGACATTTAAGTGATTTTCGAGCCATTTAATGACCGTAATTGAAATTTGAACCACATGTACATGCAACAGCTAACCATAACGGTTTGAAAACTCATATTTCGTGTACTTGTGTGCGATTTAATTCCATGTGCAGTAAATTGGAAGGAATTTTCAAACATATTGGTCTAACGGCTATGACACAATTAAGCATGGAGTGACATTGTAAAAATATTGGCATGTTTGACGAAAGTTTGGACACACATCCCTCACAAACCGGAGCAACTCACTAGAAGGCTCGTGGTTCTGAGAGGGAACAATGGATGTTTGATGGTGAACGGGAGATAGCTTCCTCTTACGGCCATCAAATTTTTTCCTACATTTAACGTGCACTAATACAACTATCATGTGAAAATTTGGAAAATTCCAGGTGTCATTTGACATTTTAAAGACATTTAAGTGATTTTCTAACCATTTATGACCATAATCCAAATTTGAACTACATCTACATGCAACGCCTAACCATAACGGTTTGAAAAATCATATTCTTGTGTACTTGTGTGCGAGTTAATTCCATGTGGAGTAAATTAGAAGGAATTTTCAAACATATTGGTCTCAAGGCATGGGCACATGCATGGAGTGCAATGGCATTTTAATTCCAAAAAATTTAAAAATGATCAGAAAAACAATAAACCTTGCTTGATCTAATGTGATGCCACCAAGATGATGTGGTAAAGAAATTGGCATGTTTGACGAACGTTTGGACACACACCCCTCACAAACCGGAGCAACTCGCTAGAAGGATCGTGGTTCTGAGAAGGAACAATGCATGTTTGATGACGAACGGGAGATACCTTCCTCTTACGGCCTTCAAATTTTTTTCCTACGTTTAACGTGCACTAATACAACTGTCATGTGAAAATTTGGAAAATTGCAGGGTCATTTGACCTTCTAAAGACATTTAAGTGATTTTCTAACCATTGAATGACCGTAATTCAAATTTGAACTACATCTACATGCAACACCTAACCATAACGGTTTGAAAAATCATATTTTTGTGTACTTGTGTGCGAGTTAATTCCATGTGCAGTAAATTAGAAGAAATTTTCAAACATATTTGTCTCAAGGCATGGGCACATGCATGGAGTGCATACCATGGCATTTTAATTCCAAAAAAATAAAAAATTATAAAAAAACATGAAACATTGCTTGATTTATTGTCATGCCACCAGGATGATGTGGTAAAAAAATTGGCATGTTTGATGAAAGTTTGGACACACACCCCTCACAAACCGGAGCAACTCGCTAGCAGGTTCGTGGTTCCGAGAGGGAACAATGCATGTTTGATGACGAACAGGAGATAGCTTCCTCTTACGGCCTTAAAAAAATTTCCTACGTTTTAACGTGCACTAATATAACTGTCATGTGAAAATTTGGAAAATTTCAGGGGTCATTTGACCTTTTAAAGACATTTAAGTGATTTGCTAACCATTTAATGACCGTAATTCAAATTTGAACTACATCTACATGCAACGCCTAACGAAAACGGTTTGAAAAATCATATTTTTGTGTACTTGTGTGCGAGTTGATTCCATGTGCAGTAAATTAGAAAGAATTTTCAAACATACTGGTCTCAAGGCATGGGCACATGCATGGAGTGCATGCAATGGCATTTTAATTCCAAAAAATTAAAAAATGATCAGAAAACATGAAATCTTGCTTGATTTAATGTCATGCCACCAAGATGATGTGGTAAAAAAATTGGCCTGTTTGACAAAAGTTTGGACACACACCCCTCACAAACCGGAGCAACTCACTAGAAGGTTCGTGGTTCCGAGAGGGAACAATGCATGTTTGATGGCGGACGGGAGATAGCTTCCTCTTACGGCCTTAAAATTTTTTCCTACGTTTAACGTGCACTAATACAACTGTCATGTGAAAATTTGGAAAATTTCAAGGGTCATTTGACCTTCTAAAGACATTTAAGTGATTTTCTAACCATTTAATGACCGTAATTCAAATTTGGACTATATCTACCTGCAACGCCTAACCAAAACGATTTGAAAAATTATATTTTTGTGTACTTGTGTGCGAGTTAAAAAATCATCAGACGATGTAAATACCTGGTGTTCAAAAAAGAAAATGTAAAGATCTGGCAAGACAACCGGCCCCCACACGACTGTCACTCTATCTCGCGGCTCGAGGTTTGGTAGGTGATTGGCGGGGATCATTAATCAGACACGGTTCTGTACTCCAAACCCTCAACTATTATGTTCACACACGGATTTTGCTACGGGAATCGTGTGTAATTCGAACTACAGTATTCGTAAATTCCAGCGACCGGCGTGTGTACTGTCCCCGTCGATCTAGATTCAGGCCGCCAATAAATACTACCTTGCTCACGTTGTCCCGCCTGCATTCTCATCTACATCCTCCCCTCGCTCGCCCTCTCTCTCTCTCTCTCTCTCTCTCTCTCTCAAATCTCTGCCATGGCGCCGCCGGTCTGCCCACGCGCCGACGAGGAGTCGCTGCCCCCAGAGGATGCTCACTCGATTAGCAGCGACGAGGACCCCTACACGCCGTTGATGAGGTTGCGCCAGATCCCCCAACTTTGGATTGGTTTTGGGGCCAGTACAATATTTGTCTGTGGAAGTCGCTGCCGCTGGCTGAGAAAGCTAGGCAAGTGGCGTTCAAGAAGGAGATGGCGGAGGAGGAAGCCAGGTACCAGGCGGCCTGTGAAGCCCGTGATGCCGCCTGGAAAAAGGAGGCGGCGGAGCTTTGGGGGAGGGCGCGTCGTCATGCGAAGGAGGTATACAAAGACGGGTACTTCACGAGGAAGGTCATAGGCACTGGGCGCCTGTTCGCTGCGTGGAGGTGGGCCGATAAGCTCCAGCATGCCACCGACGAGGAGTTCCGGTGGGCGCCCAACAAAATGGCAAGATCGGCCATGCGCGTCCGCCAGCAAGAGGCAGATCGGTACGTCAAGCGCTGCGAGGCGGAGGAGTCGGAGTACTACCTCCGCACTGGGAAGACGCCGCGCACCAGGGAGCTGCTAGCGAGGGGCTGCCGTAATACTGGCCCCAGGAGGGATTATTAGTTTTAGTATAGTTTGTTTTCAATTTTATGCATTGTACCTAGTAGTTAAGTATCATCACGTATATGTGATGATATTATATATATATATATATATATTCTATGAACTAATGAACAATTAATATATATATATATATATATATATATATATATTATGAATTCCATTTTCTATCTGTTTTTGTATACTAATTTGAATCTAGCTGTTATCATCTACATATATAGAATGGAAAGTGTATATACACACATTGAAACAGAAAATATAAGAATGGAAAACAGAGTACACACATTGAAACAGAGCAATAATCAGAGCAATACTATGATTGTTGTGAATACATAGCTATCCACCTCGAAACGACTTTTCAAAATAAAACGCGTCAATGAGACCATGAACAGTAGCCCTTGCGTAGGGTAGCTCTTGGCTCTGCCTGAACTCGTGCAGGCGTTCGTCCAAGCGGTCAACACGCACGCGGTACATCCAGAGCGCGATCTCGAGCTCCAAGTTGGCTATTTCATCGGAGATCACCAGCTCGAGGATGTGACGGCCATGTTCCTCTCCTGCGCCCAGGTGGGCACCTAGGCCAAGGAGGCGGTCGAGCCTACGGACCAGCACGTTGGCATCCAGCAGGCCGTGGACAAGGTGAACGGAGGCACCCATGCGAACGGCGCGGCGGGCGTCCGGTGCAAGTACAGCGCGGCCGGCCTCTGGTGCAAGTACGACACTGAGGGCCTCTGCCCACTCCTGGCGAGGAATGGGGGTACTGACGGGACATGTACCCAGCTGCGACTCTGTGTCGACAGCAGGCAAGCACCGACGGATCCGCTCTTGCTGTGCGGCGCGCCGCGCCTCTCGCTCTGCGGCGCTCCAACGGTCTCACCGTGCGGTTGTTGGGGATCGTTGCAGAAATAAAAAAATTCTACGCATCACCAAGATCAATCTATGGAGAGACTAGCAACGAGAGAGAGGGGAGTGCATCTTCATACCCTTGAAGATCGTGATGCGGAAGCGTTACAAGAACGCGGATGAAGGAGTCATACTCGCAGCGATTCAGATCGCGGTTGATTTTGATCTAAGCGCCGAACAACGGCGCCTCCGCGTTCAACACAAGTACAGCCCGGGGACGTCTCCTCCTTCTTGATCCAGCAAGGGGAGAGGAGAAGTTGAGGGAGAGCTCCGGCAGCACGACGGCGTGGTGGTGGAGCTTGCAGTTCTCCGGCAGGGCTTCGCCAAGCACTACTACTACGGAGGAGGTGTTGGGGAGGGAGAGGGCTGCGCCACGGGAAGGGGTGCGCCTCCCATGCGCCTCCCCACTATATATAGGGGTGGAGGGGGCTGGTTTCTTGCCCCCAAGTCCATTGGGGCGTTGGCAAAGGTGGGGAAAAGAAATCCCATCATTTCCCTTCCCCACCGATTGTTATCCCCTTTTTTAGGGATCTTGATCTTATTCCTTCTAAGGGGGGATCTTGGTGCGCCTTGACCAGGGGTGTGGGGCCTTTCCCCCACTACCCACGTTCATGTGGGTCCCCCATGCAGGTGGGCTCCACTCCGGAACCTTCTAGAACCTTACCGATACAATACCGAAAAATCCCGAACATTTTCTGGTGGCCAAAATAGGACTTCCCATATATAAATCTTTACCTCAGGACCATTCCGGAACTCCTCGTGACGTCCTGGATCTCATCCAGGACTCCTAACAACATTCAGTAACTGCACACTAATTCCCATAACAACTCTAAGCGTCACCGAACCTTAAGTGTGTAGACCCTACGGGTTCGAATCATGCAGACATGACCGAGACAGCTCTCTGGCCAATAACCAACAGCGGGATCTGGATACCCATGTTGGCTCCCACATGTTCCACGATGATCTCATCGGATGAACCACGATATCGGGGATTCAATCAATAATGTATACAATTCCCTTTGTCAATCGGTACGTTACTTGCCCGAGATTCGATCGTCGGTATCCCAATACCTCATTCAATCTCGTTACAGGCAAGTCACTTTACTCATTTCATAATGCATGATCCCGAGACTAACTACTTAGCCACATTGAGCTTATTATGATGATGCATTACCGAGTGGGCTCAGAGATACCTCTCCGTCATACGGAGTGACAAATCCCAGTCTCGATTCATGCCAACCCAATGACACTTTCGGAGATACCAGAGTGTACCTTTATAGCCACCCAATTACGTTCTGACGTTTGGCACACCCAAAGCATTCCTACGGTATCCGGGAGTTGCACAATCTCATGGTCTAAGGAAATGATACTCGACATGAGAAAGCTTTAGCAGACGAACTACACGATCTTGTGCTATGCTCAGGATTGGGTCTTGTCCGTCACATCATTCTCCTAATGATGTGATCCCGTTATCAATGACATCCAATGTCCATGGTCAGGAAACCGTAACCATCTATTGATCAACGAGCTAGTCAACTAGAGGCTCACTAGGAACATGTTGTGGTCTATGTATTCACACATGTATTACGATTTCCGGATAACACAATTATAGCATGAACAATTGACAATTATCATGAACAAGGAAATATAATAATAACCACTTTATTATTGCCTCTAGGGAATATTTCCAACAGCGGTGAGCCACAGCCTATCGGCACGGATGTGCCTAGCTTGCTCTGCGGCGCGCCATCGATCATGTTGTGCGGCGAGCTGCAGCCTGTCGGCGCTGACATGCCTATCTTGATCCGTAGTGCTCAAGCGCCATGCGCCAAAGGTCTGCTCAACCCTGGCGATGATGCGCATCACGGCATCGTCCATCGCGTTGCCAGGGAGCGCCTCGGCCTTGACGGGTCGTGGCGCCTGCTCGTTTGCCTCGTCGACGAGGTTGATGGCAGAGGCGGCGCTTTGGTGGGTTGGCATGCTTGGAAAAGGTGGATGTGCTATGGGTTGCGCTTGTCGCCTCCGTGCGTCGCGCGCCGACTTTGCGCAATATAGCAGGGTGGCGGGAAACTGGTGAGGAAATGGCGGGAAACGGTGGCGTGTTCATAAAACACCATCAATTAATGGAAACTTAGCATAGAAGGAACATCGATCTAGCACAAGAAGTAGACAAAGCATATCACATATGTCTTATTAGCCGCAACTGTCTTTGTTATTATCGTTCTTCGCACACATTTCTGATTACATACCTGTTTGCCGCGTATCACACACATCTTGCAAAGTTGAACCGTTTCTATTCTCATGTCTCAACGCAAACAGTTCATCCGAGTGAACCGCATGCCATATATCGCACAAACTTTGATCTGGCTGACCGTTTCTTTTGTGTTGCCTAATCACAAATAGTTCATCCGAGTGAACCGTATGCTGTATATCGCACACACCTTCATCTAGCTGCGTGTTTCTTTTGTTCCTCCTCATCGCAAACAGTTAATTGAGCTGAATAGTATGCCCTGCATCGCACACGCAACTAAAATATGAACCGTGTTTGATGCATCCTCCATCGCAAAAGTTTTGCACCTTTTTTGACAGTTATTTTACACCACCGTTTGCGATTATGGCATCGCACACAGTTTCGTCGAAGGGTCTATGATCGTAGTGTCACGTTAGCAGCATCCTGCAGTAGTGAATGATCATTATATAGGCATCACATCCAAGATTATTAGACCGACTCCTGCCTGCATCTACTACTATTACTCCACACATCGACCACTATCCAACATGCATCTAGTGTACTAAGTTCATGGAGAAACGAATTAATGCAATAAGAACGATGACATGATGTAGACAAGATCTATTTATGTAGAAACAGACCCCATATTTTTATCCTTAATAGCAACGATACATACGTATCGGTTCCCCTTCTGTCACTAGGATCAAGCACCGTAAGATCGAACCCATCACAAAGCACCTCTTCCCATTGCAAGATAAATAAATCAAGTTGGCCAAACAAAACCCAAATATCAGAGAAGAAATACGAGGCTATAAGAAATCATGCATATAAGAGATCAAAAGACTCAAATAACTTTCATGGATATAAACATAGATCTGATCATAAACTCAAAGTTCATCAGATCCCAACAAACACACCACAAAAAGAGTTACATCAAATAGATCTCCAATAGACCATTGTATTGAGAAAGAAAAGAGAGAGAGAGAGGAAGCCATCTAGCTACTAACTATGGACCCGAAGGTCTACAAAAGACTACTCACGCATCAGCGGAGAGGCACCAATGAGGATGATGAACCCCTCCGTGATGGTGTCTAGATTGGATCTGTGGTTTCTGGAACTTGTGGCGTCTGGAATTGATTTTCGTCGACTCCCCTAGGGTTTTTGGAATATTGGGGTATTTATAGAGAAAAGATGCGGTGCGGGAGGCCACCGAGGTGGGCACAACCCACCTGGGTGCGCCTGGGGGCCCAGGCGTGCCCTGGTGGGTTGTGCCCCCCTCGGGCCACCCCCCAGGTGCTTCTCCGACCCATTGGATATCTTCTGGTCCATAAAAAATCCACAAAAAGTTTTGCTGCATTTGGACTCCATTTGGTATTGATTTCCTGCGATGTAGAAAACAAGCAAAAAACAACAACTGGCACTTGGCACTACGTCAATAAGTTTACCAAAAACTGATATAAAATGATTGTAAAACGTCCAAGAATGACAATATAACAACATGGAACGATCAAAAAGTATAGGCACGTTGGAGACGTATCATGCGGCCATTTGCTTCCTTCAACCTCGTGCCTCCTAGCACGAGCGCGTGTGGCGGCCGCGAACGCGCAAGTGTGATGCCACCTCTTTCTTCTGCTGACGCTCTAGACCGGCTAAGAATGCCACGCATCCCCCTAGTGCTCCCTCCTCTCTCAGACGCTCTGAAAGTGCAACTATCCCTAGGTGGTTTTGGTAATTCATAACAACATATAGCTCATTGAGCTAATACTATTCCAAGATGAATATTTCAGGAAAGCTCAATGAATGGCATGGCATGGATGATGAAAGTGGATCCCTCAAAATATTAAGGACAAAGGATTGGCTCGAGCTCAAAAGCTCAAGACTCTACATTTTACATTTTAGTGATCCAAGATCACATTGAGCCTATAGGAAAAGCCAATACTATCAAGGAGGGATGAGGTGTTGCTTAATGAGCCTTTTGCTTCATGTGCTTAGTGATATGCTCCAAAACCCTCCACTACGTTCTCACATCCACATATGACCTAAACCCAAAGTCAACCTCAGCCCTACCGATTCTTTCTATCCGGCGCCACCGAGTTCAGATGTCATAGCCACTGCCACAAACCCTAGGCAAATCGGTTTCACCGATAGGGATCTCGGTCTCACCGAGATGGGATTGTAATCTCTCTGTTTCCCTTCGTAATATTTCGGTCTGACTGAAGTGAGCAATCGGTCCCACCGAGATTATAATGTAAACTCTTTGTTTCCCTTTTGTAACTTTTCGGTCTCACCGAAAGAGCAAATCGGTCCCACCGAGTTTATCTGACCAACTCTCTAGTTAGCTAGTTACCAAAATCGGTCTCACCGAGTTTGTGTAATCGGTCTCACCGAGATTACGTTATGCCCTAACCCTAACCATAACGGTCCTACCGAGATGCATGTCAGTCCCACCGAAAACCCTAACGGTCACTAGGTTTACTAAATCGGTCCGACCGAGTTTGATGATTCGGTCCCACCGAGTTGGGTAAATTGTGTGTAACGGTTAGATTTTGTGTGGAGGCTATATATACCCCTCCACCTCCTCTTCATTCATGGAGAGAGCCATCGAACAAACCTACACTTCCAACTTACCAGTTCTGAGAGAGAACCACCTACTCATGTGTTGAGACCAAGATATTCCATTCCAACCACATGAATCTTGATCTCTAGCCTTCCCCAAGTTGATTTCCACTCAAATCTTCTTTCCACTAAATCCGAATCCTGTGAGAGAGAGTTGAGTGTTGGGAGACTATCATTCAAGCACAAGAGCAAGGAGTTCATCATCAACACACCATTTGTTACTTCTTGGAGAGTGGTGTCTCCTAGATTGGCTAGGTGTCACTTGGGAGCCTCCAACAAGATTGTGGAGTTGAACCAAGGAGTTTGTAAGGGCAAGGAGATCGCCTACTTCGTGAAGATCTACCACTAGTGAGGCAAGTCCTTCGTGGGCGGCGGCCATGGTGGGATAGACAAGGTTGCTTCTTCGTGGACCCTTCGTGGGTGGAGCCCTCCGTGGACTCGCATAGCAACTGCTACCCTCGTGGGTTGAAGTCTCCTTCTACGTGGATGTACGATAGCACCACCTATCGAAACCACGTCAAAAACTTCCGTGTCTCCTATTGCGTTTGAATCCTCCTTACCCTTCCCTTTTCATTCTTGCAAGTTGCATGCTTTATTTTCCGCCGCCAATATACTCTTTGCATGCTTGCTTGAATTGTGTGAAGATTGCTTGACTTGTTCAAAGATAGCTAAAATCTGCCAAAGTCTAAAATTGGGAAAAGGTTAAGTTTTTATTGGTCAAGTAGTCTAATCACCCCCCCTCTAGACATACTTCAAGGTCCTACACGCTCGTTTCCCGCTCTCCTTCTCTCGACCCCGAGCGTCCTCGAGAGCTGCCACTCGCCACCGTTCCGCGTACGCATAGCCACCGGCTAGCCCCCGTCCAACCACCATGTCCACGAGCTCCGCGAGGACGCCCTCCACCTCACCATCGATGGTTTCGATCTAGGAGGGCTAAAATCAAGCCAACTGCCATTGTGTTCGTCTACTGCATCTAGCGAAGCCATCGCTCGATCCATCATCTATAGAGCCTCCCTGGCCTCACCAACTACACCGGCAGCTTCGCTTCGAGCTCGCGAACCTTTCCCATCCGCCCCTCCTTGATTTCATCTCCTAGCTAGGATCACCGCCATGGCCGAGCTCTGTTGCTGCCTGCCATATCGCGCGCCATCGCTGTAGCACATGCTCGTCATTGGTGCAAGCTTCAATGCGTTCCTGGCATCTCCAGGAAGCTAATGAGCCGCTCAGCCGGCTTGCATGTGCTCTATAGCCTAGCCGCCATCGCATCTGAGCTTCTGCCACTGCTTAGGTCCGCCAGCAGCTCGCCTCCAGCCACCCCGCACCCTCATGTCACGTCCCCTGGATGAGCACTGATACGTCCATTTTGCATCATGTTTGCCTACTGTTATTTATAATGTTTTTATGCATAATGATGCCTTACGGAGTAATTCTAATGCATCATGTTTTGCATAAGAATTTTTTTGGAATATAAAAAAATAATGGAGCAAATAACTACCGAAGGGGGCCCACCTGGTGAGCACAAGACACCAGGGCGCGCCAGGGCCCCCAGGCGCGCCCTGGTGGGTTGTGCTTAGCACGGCCCACCTTCGGTGCCCATCTTCTGGTATATAAGTTATTTTGACCTAGAAAAAAAATCAAGAGAGGACTTTCGGGGGCCGCCGTCTCGAGGCGGAGCTTGGGCAGGAGCAGTTTTGCCCTCCGGCGGAGCGATTCCGCTGGGGGAACTTCCCTTCCGGAGGGGGAAATTGAAGCCATCGTCATCACCAACAACCCTCTCATCATTGGGAGGCCAATCTCCATCAACATCTTCAACAACACCATCTCCTCTCAAACCCTAGTTCATCTCTTGTGTTCAACATTCGTACCGGAACCTCAGATTGGTACCTGCGGGTAACTAGTAGTCTTGATTACATCTTGTAGTTGATTACTATATGGTTTATTTGGTGGAAGATTATATGTTCAGATCCATTATGCTATTTAATACCCCTCTGATCTTGAGCATGATTATCATTTGTGAGTAGTTACTTTTTTTTCCAGAGGTCACGGGAGAAGTCTTGTTGCAAGTAATCATGTGAACTTGATATGTGTTCGATATTTTGATGATACATATGTTGCGATTCCCTTAGTGGTGTCATGTGAACGTCGACTACATGTCACTTCACCATATTTGGGCCTAAGGGAATGCATTGTGGATTATTTATTAGATGATGGGTTGCTAGAGTGACATGAGCTTAAACCCTAGTTTATGTGCTACTTCGTAAGGGACCGATTTGGATCCAAAAGTTTAATGCTATGGTTAGATTTTATCTTAATAACTTTCTCGTAGTTGCGGATACTTGCGAGGGGGTTAATCATAAGTAGGAGGTTTGTTCAAGTAAGAACATCACCTAAGCACCGGCCCACCCACATATCAAAGTAGCGAACACAAATCAAACCAACATGGTGAAAATGACTAGATGAAATTCTCGTGTACCCTCAAGAACGCGTTGCTTATTATAAGAGACTGATACGTCTCCAACGTATCTATAATTTATGAAGTATTCATCCTAATATATCATCATTCTTGGATGTGTTACAATCATTTATAGCAACTTTATATCATTTTTTGGGACTAACCTATTGACCCAGTGCCCAGTGCCAGTTGCTGTTTTTTGCTTGTTTTTCACATCGCAGGAAATCAATATCAAACGGAGTCCAAACACCGCGAAACTGTTTGTGGATTTTCTATGGACCAGAAGACCAGGCGCGCCCAGGTGGGTTGTGCCCACCTCGGTGGCCTCCCGCACGCCCTCTTCGCCCTATAAATTACCAAATATTCCAAAACCCTCGGGGGTAACCCTAGATGAGAAGTTCCGCCGCCACAAGCCTCTCTAGCCACCGAAAACCAATCTAGACTCCGTTCCGGCACCCTACCAGAGGGGGAAATCATCACCTATGGTCATCTTCATCATCCGGGCGGCCGCCACGATGAGGTGGCAGTAGTCCACCCTCGGGATTGAGGGTTTGTACCTGTAGCTATGTGTTTAATCTCTCTCTCTCTCGTGTTCTTGAGATGTCACGATCTTGATGTATCGCGGGCTTTGTTAATATAGTTGGGTCATATGGTGTTATCCCCTCTCTATCTTGTTGTGATGAATTGAGATTTTTCCTTTGAGATTTCGTTGTTATTGGATTGAATACTTTTATGGATTTGAGAGCACTTGATATATGTCTTGCATATGATACTCATGGTGACAATGGGGTATCATATTGATTCACTTGATATGTGTTTTGGCACTCAACTCGCGGATTCCCGCGGTGACATTGGGGTAATCTATGCATAGGGGTTGATGCACGTTCTCGTTTCTTGTTTCTCCGGTAGAAATCTTGGGGCACTCTTTGAGGTTCTTTGTGTTGGATTGAGTATTTATGAATCTGGAATTATTTGTTGTTATTTTAGTATGAACTCTTGGATAGATCGATCGGAAAGAATAGCTTCGAGGTGGTTTCGTACCCTAAAAATGATTTCTTATTATGTTCTCCGCTAGATAGGAATTTTGGAGTGATTCTTCATTGCACGTTGTGGGATGGTTATATGATCCAATTATACTAGCATTGTTGAGAGATTGCACTAGCAAAAGTACGGACCCTAGGCCTCATTTTCAAGCATTGCAGTACCATTTTTGTGCCCATTTACTATTTGCTACCTTACTATTCTTATTTATTCAGATTATAAAAATATATTTCTACCGTCCATATTACACTTTTACCACCATCTCTTCGCCGAACTAGCTAGTGCATCTATACAATTTGCCACTGTATTAGGTGTGTTGGGGACACGAGATTTCTTGTATTTTGCTGAAGTGTTGTTTGAGAAAGACCATCTTCATCCTACACCTCCCATGGATTGATAAACCCTAGGTCATCCACTTTAGGGAAAATTGCTACTGTCCTACAAAACTCCGCGCTTGGTGGCCCAACAGGAGTCTACAAGAATAAAGTTGCATAGTAGACATCAAGCTCTTTTCTGGCGCCGTTGCCGGGGATGTGAGTGCATGAAGGTATATCTTTAGATCTTGCAATCAAATCTTTTAGTTTCTTTTTTTATCACTAGTTATGTTTATAAAAGATAACTACATAAAAATGGAGTTGAGGTTGCATCATATTATTGATCATCTTTATAATATCTTTCTTGAAAATGATGGATCGGAAAATTGTGCTCAATTGTTATCAATAAAATGTTTGGCACAAAATATTTGAATGATGAGCATGATTGCAATGTTGTTAGTATAAATTTTTTGAATATCCAAGATGCTAATGATGATTGCACAAGTCATGACAAAAATGTTTCTTATAAGCATGCCAATTTTTGTGGAGTGCATAAAGTTTGTGAAGACGTCCCTTATAGGGAGGATAGATTTTACAAGAAGCATAAACATGATAGAACCAATTCTTTGCTCAAAGTGATAGATGAATTTGCTACAAAATTATGTTCTCTTTGTCCTATTACTTGTGAACTTTGCAATAAGGTTGGTCATCTTAATTCCCAATGCAAACTTTTTCATGATCGAATCGTGTCCAAATATTGAAATAACTTGATCACCCTTGAACTTTATAATGAGCTTTGTCTATTTTTGGGGAGTGAAGAATTGACACATAACAATAGTTGGTTTGAAGTATTCATTCTCATGGATGACATTGAAACTAAACTAAAGAATATCTATATGTTTTGCATGGTAATTTGCAATGTGAATGCTTATATTTCCAACTATAGAAAGATGGGAAAACCAATAGAATATAAAAGGAATACTAATGAAAGGGTAAATATTTCCACTTTTCCTCCTATTGTCTCTCATGATGAAATAGGTGACGAGGAGGAGCTCCCTATTCAACCAATCTCATCAATAAGGAGCTTGAATAAATTAATTAAACCCACACGTGATGTGGTGAAGAAGAAGAAAAAGAAGAAAGAATAGAGCTAAAAAGGCATCTCTCCCAAATAGTGTTGCTCCTATTATTGTTGTGCCTCATGAAAATGAATCAAAAATAATTGTGGAGGATGATGCACTTGATGATGATATTGCTTCTATGTCTTATGGCACAATGTCCGAGAGCACCATTGATGATGATTTTGTTATGCCTATTGCTTGCTGTGGTGATTATGATTGGGAAGATAATGATACTTCTTATAATCTTGAAAATCTTTTTGGCAACAACTTGGGAAATTATGATGATAGCAATTGTTATACCTTTGGTGCTATTCATACTATTAATGATGAGAATGATTATGCTTATGATATGCCAAGCCACAAGCTTGGGGATGCTATGTTTGATGAAAATGACATGTTTGAGAATTTATTTGCTGCAATTAATGTTTGTCCCAAGCTTGGGGGTGCTATGCTTAATGGAGATGATCTTTTTAGTCCCCTTACTTTGAATGATCAAATTTGCTATGATGATTGCATGCCTCCTACTTATGATGATTATTGTGATGATACTTATGTTATCAAAAGTAGTGATAATTATTGTCATAATTTTGAATATTCTTTTACTGGACATTACTCTCTTAATGTGGGAACAATTTTTAGTATTCAAGTTTCATAGATACTCCGACTATTGCGAGAGAATAAAATTGCTTATATGGAGAGTAATAATTTTTCTATGCTTTTGGATCATGAAAACAATGCTTTATGTGATGGTTATATTGATGAATCCATTCATGATACTACAAAGAATTATTATGAGAGAGGAACTTATGATTCATGATACTCTCTTTGTGTTTCAATTCTGATACACGAGCATCATTGAAATCATCATGCCTAGCTAAAAGGCATTAAAGAAAAGCGCTTGTTGGGAGACAACCCAACATTTACCCCTACTATTTTTGTGGGTTCACATGATTATGCTATTGTAGTAATCATGTTTTATTGCTTTCGTTTCAATAAAGCTCCAAGTAAGACCTTTGGGATGGTCTATGGTGATAGTTGATTTGATCTTGCTGAAAAACAGAAACTTTTGCGCTCAGGAAAATAATTCTTGTTTTTAACAGAAGCGTGATAAAATACTGATTATTTCTGCAGAAGATCAATAGAAAAATTGCCCAGGTTTTCCTAATTTTTCAGAAATTTTTGGAGTAGTAGAAGTATGGTTGGAGTACAGATTACTACAGACTGTTCTGTTTTTTACAGATTCTGTTTTCAATGCATAGTTTGCTTGTTTTCTAGTTTCTATGGCTTATATTGCTCAATATAAATTGTGGAAATGATATGCTACAGTAGGCATTGTGTGGAAACAATTATCAATCTTGTCTTTGACAGTACCAAAGTGAAATGGTTTGCACTTTATCATACTAATCTATCTCACGAAGTTCCGTTAAGTTTTGTGTCATTGAAGTTTTCAAGTTTTGGGTGAGATGTAAATATGAGGAGAATAAGGAGTGACAAGACCCTAAACTTGGGGATTCCCAAAGCACCCCAAGTTAATATCCAAGGAGGATCCAAGCAACTAAGCTTGGAGATGCCCCGGAAGGCATCCCCTCTTTCGTCTCCAACATCATCGGTAACCTCACTTGGAGCTACATTTTTATTCGTCACATGATATGTGTTTTGCTTGTAGCGTAATTTTATTTTGTTAGAATTTGCTTGATGTTATTTATAATAATGTTCTGCATCTTTCTTTTCCATCAAAATGCCAATGATTGCCTTTACCATGCTTATTTTGCAAGTCTATATGTTGCTGTTTCAAAACAGAAAGTTTAACGTTGTTGCGAAAATTCCCTAGAAAATTGTGATAAACTGCTGAAACTTTTGCATATTAAGCTCTGATAAATTTTCTACAGTGTGTTAAATTTTCATAATTTTTGGAGTTAAATAAGTATTTATACTCTTGCATTCTTTACAGACTGTACTGTTTTGGCGGATTGCTGTTATGTTTGCATTGTTTGCATATATTTGCTTGTTTAATGATTCTATTTGAGGATAGGAGTATTAAATATGCAGAAGCATTTAGTGTGCAATGTTGAATAATAATTTTAGTGATTTGCTACAGTAGAGAATGATAAGGTTTTTGCATTGGTTTATACTAACTTATCTCACGAGTTCTTGTTGAGTTTTGTGTGGATGGAGTTTTTGAGATTTAGGGAAACCATGATATAAAAGGAATTAAGGAGACACAAAAGCTCAAGATTGGGGATTCCCAAGGCATCCCAAGATAATATTTCAAGAAGTCTCAAGCATCTAAGCTTGGGGATGCCCCAGTAGGCATCCCAACTTTCTTCATCAACAATTATCGGTTAGTATCAGTTGAGCCTAAGTTTTTGCTTCTTCACATGAGATGTGCTATCATTGAAATGTCATTTTGCTTTGTTTTGCTTGCTTTTTTAATAAATACTTAGATCTGAAAGTTTTTAAATAAGAGAGAGTCCACAATTAGCTACCTATTTACTTAACTACTTGCTTGATCTTCATTTATATCTTTTTGGAGTACCTTGTCATTTACTCTTGTGCTTAACTTATATCCTATGAGTAAATTGTTGAATGAATTGAATATAACGAAGTTGAAATAATATCATGCCTAGTGGTAGCTTCACATTGGGTTTAGAAAGTGAAATCTTTTGAAGCTTGACAATCACAATATTGGTCATACAAGCAATTCATGAATAATTAGTATAAGGAAGAGAACTTTCACATGCAAATACACTATCTTGGAAATCTTTTGTGATTGTGAGCCCCCATCAAAATATTATATGCCAAAATTGTTAACGTTGGAAAAGGAAGACAATGTAATGGTTTATGTTTGTTCATATTCAGATAGAAGTTATATTGTCATAGATCCTTCAACATGTGGTGCTTGCCCCCCATCCTTGCTAGCCAAAAATTCCGCACCAAGTAGAGATACTACTTGTGCATCCAAAAACCCTTAAACCCAAATCTTATTTTCAAGCGTCCACCATACCTACCTAAGGATTGAGCAAGATCCTTCAAGTAAGTTGTTATAGGTGCAATAAGGCAATACAATTTGCTTCTAAAAGTGTTAGATCATTTAGTGTAAGAGAAAATTGAGCGTCGTACGAACTTGTGATGGCAAAGAATAAAAGCGACAGACTGCATAATAAAGGTTGCTATCATAAGGGACAATATAACGTGACGTTCTTTTGCACTAAGGGGTTGAGCATACAAACAAATAAGCGCATGGAAACCTCTGCTTCCCTCTGCGAAGGGCCTATCTTTTACTTTTATGTATTTACTTTCATGCAAGAGTCAAAGTTTTTCTCTCCATTCCTTTTTATTTTTCTCTTTTGGCAAGCATCATGTGGTGAGGAAAGATCTAGGAACATATATCCAGTTGGATGTCGGTAGCATGAGTTATTATTGTTGACATCACCCTTGAGGTGAATAAGTTGGGAGGCGAAATTATAAGCCCCTATCTTTCTATGTGTCCGGTTGAAACGTTTTGCTCATGTGTATGCGGTGAGTGTTAGCAATCATAGGAGACTATATGATGGTTGAGTATGTGGAGCTCTTACTTAGACTCTATTCAATAAGTTGAATTGCAATTTCTTGGTGACTGAGAACATAGGTTGTTGAGTTTCAAGAGAATTCATTGTTTGAACTTTAACATGTGAATTGGTTGCTACTTCAGCATGAGAAGTTTTATAAGAAAAATTGCTGTTATGATGCTAGGAAAAGTGATTGAAATTATCGTCGATCGAACTTGTGCACTTTGCTAGCATTCACACTTCATAAATTATTTCTTTTATCATTTACCTACTCGAGGACGAGTAGGAATTAAGCTTGGCGATGCTGATACGTCTCACAAGTATCTATAATTAATGAAGTATTCATGCTAATATATTATCATTCTTGGATGTGTTACAATCATTTTATAGCAACTTTATATCATTTTTTGGGACTAACCTATTGAACCAGTGCCCAATGCCGGTTGCTGTTTTTTGCTTGTTTTTTACATTGCAGGAAATCAATATCAAACGGAGTCCAAACACCGCGAAACTTTTTGTGGATTTTTTATGGACCAGAAGACCACCAGTGGGCCAGAGTAGCACTGGGGTGCCCGAGGGCACAACACACCAGGCGTGCACAGGGTCGTCCAGCGCGCCAGTGGGTTGTGCCCACCTCGGTGGCCTCCTGCACCCCCTCTCCAAATATTCCAAAACCCTAGGGGGTAACCCTAGATGAGAATTTCCGCCACTACAAGCCTCTGTAGGCACCTAAAACCAATCTAGACCCCGTTCCGGCACCCTGCCGGAGGGGGAACTCATCACTGGTGGCCATCTTCATCATCCCGGTGGCCACCACGATGAGGAGGGAGTAGTCCACCCTCGGGGCTGAGGGTTTGTATCAATAGCTGTGTGTTTAATCTCTCTCTCTCTCTCTCTCTCGTGTTCTTGAGATGTGACGATCTTGATGTATCGCGGGCTTTGTTAATATAGTCGGATCATATGGTGTTTTCCCCTCTCTATCTTGTTGTGATGAATTGAGTTTTCCCTTTGAGATTTCGTTGTTATCGGATTGAATAATTTTATGGATTTGAGAGCACTTGATATATGTCTTGCATATGAATACTCGTGGGGACAATGGGGTATCATATTGATTCACTTGATATCTGTTTTGGCACTCAACTCACGCATTCCCGCGGTGACATTAGGGTAATCTATGCATATGGGTTGATGTACGTTCTTGTCTTTTATTTCTCCGGTAGAAATCTTGGGGCACTCTTTGACGTTCTTTGTGTTGGATTGAGTATTATGAATCTGAAATTATTTGGTGTTGTTTTAGTATGAACTCTTTGATAGATCGATCAGAAAGAATAGCTTCGAGGTGGTTTCGTACCCTACAAACAATTTCTTCTTATATTCCTTGCTAGATAAGAACTTTGGAGTGATTCTTTGTTGCACGTGTTGGGGAACGCGGTAATTTTGAAAATTTCCTACGCACACGCAAGATCATGGTGATGCATAGCAACCAGAGGGGAGAGTGTTGTCTACGTACCCTCGTAGACCGTAAGCGGAAGCGTTATGACAACGCGGTTGATGTAGTCGTATGTCTTCACGATCTACCGATCCTAGCACCGAAGATATGGCACCTCCCCGATCTGCACACGTTCGGCTTGGTGACGTCCCACGAACTCACGATCCAGCAGAGTGTCGAGGGAGAGCTTCGTCAGCACGACGGCGTGGTGACGTTGATGATGAAGCTACCGGCGCAGTGCTTTGCCTAAGCACTACGATGATATGATCGAGGTGGATTATGGTGGAGGGCACACGGCTAAGAGATAAATGATCAACTTGTGTGTCTATGGGGTGCCCCACTCCCCCGTGTATAACGGAGTGGAGGAGGGGGAGGAGGCCGGCCACCTAGGTGCGCCCCATGGGGGAAGTCCTACTCCCGGTGGGAGTAGGATTCCCCCTTCCCTAGTTGGAGTAGGAGAGAGAAGGAAGGGGGAGAAGGAGAAGGAAAGGGGGCCCGGCCCCCCTCCCAATTCGGATTGGGCTTGGGGGGGGGGAGGGGCGCCCCCACCTTGGCCGCCTCCTCCTCCTTTCCACTAAGGCCCAATAAGTCCCATTGACTCCCCGGGGGGTTCCGGTAACCTCCCGGTACTCCGGTAAATGCCTGCACTCACCCGGAACCATTCCGAGGTCCAAACATAGTTATCCAATATATCGATCTTTATGTCTCGACCATTTGGAGACTCCTCGTCATGTCCGTGGTCATATCCGGGACTCCGAACTATCTTCGGTACATCAAAACACATAAACTCATAATACCGATCGTCACCGAACGTTAAGCGTGCGGACCCTATGGGTTCAAGAACTATGTAGACATGACCGAGACACGTCTCCGGTCAATAACCAATAGCGGAACCTAGATGCTCATATTGGCTCCTACATATTCTACGAAGATCTTTATCGGTCAAACCGCATAACAACATATGTTGTTCCCTTTGTCATTGGTATGTTACTTGCCCGAGATTCGATCGTCGGTATCTCAATACCTAGTTCAATCTCGTTACCGGCAAGTATCTTTACTCGTTCCGTAATGCATCATCCCGCAACTAACTCATTAGTCACATTGCTTGCAAGGCTTATAGTGATGTGCATTACCCACAAGTATGGGGGATCGCAACAGTTTTCGAGGGTAAAGTATTCAACCCAAATTTATTGATTTGACACAAGGGATCCAAAGAATATTCTCAAGTATTAGCAGTTGAGTTGTCAATTCAACCACACGTGGATAACTTAATATCTGCAGCAAAGTATTTAGTAGCAAAGTAGTATGGAAGTAATGGTACCGGTGGCAAAAGTAACAGCAGCATTTTTGTGGTAATTGTAATAGTGGCAGCGGTAAAGTAACGGAGCAAAGATCAATATGTGAAAAGCTCGTAGGCATTGGGTCAGTGATGGATAATTATGTCTTATGTGATTCCTCATGCAATAGCATAGGGTCACACAGAACTAGCTCCAGTTCATCAATGTAATGTAGCCATGTATTCCGAATATAGCCATGCGTGCTTATGGAAAAGAACTTGCATGGCATCTTTTGTCCCACCCTCCCGTGGCAGCGGGGTCCTATTGGAAACTAAGGGATATTAAGGCCTCCTTTTAATAGAGTACCAGACCAAAGCATTAACACTTAGTGAATACATGAACTCCTCAAACTACGGTCATCACCGAGAGTGGTCCTGATTATTGCCACTTCGGGGTTACCGGATCATAACACATAGTAGGTGACTATTGACTTGCAAGATAGGATCAAGAACTCACATATATTAATGAAAACATAATATGTTCAGATCTGAAATCATGGCACTCGGGCCCTAGTGACAAGCATTAAGCATAGCAAAGTTATAGCAACATCAATCTTAGAACATAATGGATACTAGGGATCAAACTCTAACAAAACTAACCCGATTACATGGTAAATCTCATCCAACCCATCACCGCCCAGCAAGCCTACGATGGAATTACTCACGCACGGCGGTGAGCATCATGAAATTGGTGATGGAGGATGGTTGATGATGACGACGGCGACGGATTCCCCTCTCCGGAGCCCCGAACGGACTCCAGATCAGCCCTCCTGAGAGAGTTGGGGCTTGGCGGCGGCTCCGTATCGTAAAACGCGATGAATCCTTCTCTCTGAAAATTTTCTCCCCGAACGTGAATATATGAAGTTGGAGTTGAGGTCGGTGGAGCCTCAGGGGGGCCACGAGACAGGGAGGCGCGCCCCCCACCCCAGAGCTCGGTTTTTGAAATAGAGATAAATAATATTTTGGGTGGTATACTTTCATTGTCAACATAACAACCGAGAGATCTCGATATCTTCCATGCTACACACATTATAGGCGGTTCCCAAGCAGAATGGTAAAGTTTATACTCCCCCACCACCAACAAGCATCAATCCATGGCTTGCCCGAAACAACGGGTGCCTCCAACTAACAACGATCCTGGGGGAGTTTTGTTTGCAATTATTTTGATTTGATTTGAGCATGGGATGGGCATCCCGGTGACCAGCCATTTTCCGTGAGTGAGGAGCGGAGTCCACTCCTCTTGAGAATAACCCGCCTAGCATGGAAGATACATACATCCCTAGTTGATACATGAGCTATTCGAGCATACAAAACAGAATTTCATTTGAAGGTTTAGAGTTTGGCACATACAAATTTACTTGGAACGGCAGGTAAATACCGCATATAGGCAGGTATGGTGGACTCATATGGAATAACTTTGGGGTTTATGGAAGTGGATGCACAAGCAGTATTCCCGCTTAGTACAAGTGAAGGCTAGAAAAGACCGGAAGCGACCAACTAGAGAGCGACAACAGTCATGAACATGCATTAAAATTAATCAACACTGAGTGCAAGCATGAGTAGGATATAATTCACCATGAACATAAATATCGTGGAGGCTATGTTGATTTTGTTTCAACTACATGCATGAACATGTGCCAAGTCAAGCCACTCGAATTTTTCAAAGGAGGATACCACCCTATCATACCACATCACAACCATTTTAATAGCATGTTGGCACGCAAGGTAAACCATTATAAACTCCTAGCTAATTAAGCATGGCATGAGCAATTATAATCTCAAATTGTCATTGCAAACATGTTTCATTCATAATAGGCCGAATTAGGAACGATGAACTAATCATATCTACAAAAACAAGATAGGTCGAGTTCATGCCAGCTTCTCTCATCTCAATCAGTCCATCATATATCGTCATTATTTCCTTTCACTTGCACGACCGAGCGGTGTGTATAATAATAATAGTGCACGTGCAATTGGACTAAGCTGGAATCTGCAAACATTTAATACAAGGGAGAAGACAAGGTAAGGTGGGCTCTTGGTTAAATCAACAATAATGCATATGAGAGCCACTTCAACATTTTCATCAGGGTCTTCTCCTCTCGACCCCCAAAGAAAAGAAAGGAAATAAAACTATTTACACGGGAAAGCTCCCAACAAGAAAAAGAAGAACGAGAAATATTTTTGGGTTTTCTTTTAATTACTACTACTACAAGCATGGAAAATAAACTAGCTAAAAGCTACAACTATTTTTTGGGTTTTTCTTAAGGTTTTTCGAACACACAAGAAGAAAGCAAGAAAAGAAAGTAAACTAGCATGGATAATACAATGAAAAAGTATGAACACCGACAACTAGCATGAGTGTGTGAACATGAATGTATTGTAGGTGAGAAATACATACTCCCCCAAGCTTAGGCTTTTGGCCTAAATTGGTCTATGGCCACGGATGGCCTGGTTGATATCCAAAGTGTTGGGGAACGTAGTAATTTCAAAATTTTCCTACGCACACACAGGACCATGGTGATGGCATAGCAACGAGAGGGAAGAGTGTCTGTCCACGCACTCGTGAGACCAAAGCGGAAGCGTTATAACAACACGGTTGATGTAGTCGTGCGTCTTCACGATCCGACCGATCCAAGTACCGAACGTCACGGCACCTCCGTGTTCAAGACATCGCTCAGCTCGATGACGATCCCGGGCTCCGATCCAGAAAGCGTCGGGGATGAGTTCCACAAGACGACGGCGTGGTGACGATGATGATGCTCCACCGACGCAGGGCTTCGCCTAAGCTCCGCGACGATATGACTTCTCCGGCGCAGGCTTCGCCTAAACTCCGCGACGATATGACCGAGGTGGAATATGGTGGAGGGGCACCGCACGGCTAAGGAACGATCCGTAGATCAACTTCTGTGTCATGGGGTGCCCCCGCCTCAGATATAAAGGAGCAAGGGGTGCGGCCGGCCCTAGGGAGGCGCTGGAGGAGTCCTACTCCCACCGGGAGTAGGACTCCCCCTTCCTAGTTGGATTAGGATTGGGGAGGGGAAAAGGAAGGGCGCCGCCTCTCCTTGTCCTATTCGGACTAGAGGGGAGGGGGCGCGCTGCCTGCCCTGGCCGGCCCTTTCCTCTTCTCCCTATGGCCCATCAAGGCCCATAGACCCCCGGGGTTCCGTAACCCCCGGTGTTCCTAACTTCCCTGTTTTCATACGGAACCTTTCCAAGTCCAAACATAGGCTTCAATATATCAATCTTTATGTCTCGACCATTTCGAGACTCCTCGTCATGTCCGTGATCACATCCGGGACTCAACAACCTTCGTACATCAAAACTTATAAACTCATTATGAACCGCCATCGAAGCGTTAAGCGTGCGGACCCTACGGGTTCGAGAACTATGTAGACATGACCTAGAACCATTCTCGGTCAATAACCAATAGCGGAACCTGGATGCCCATATTGGTTCCTACATATTCTACGAAGATCTTTATCGGTCAAACCGCATAACAACATACGTTGTTCCCTTTGTCATCGGTATGTTACTTACCCGAGATTCGATCGTCGGTATCCAATACCTAGTTCAATCTGCTCTTTGGTAAGTCTCTTTACTCGTTCGTAATACATCATCTCACAACTAACTCATTAGTTGTAATGCTTGCAAGGCTTATGTGATGTGTATTACCGAGAAGGCCCAGAGATACCTCTCCAGACAATCGGAGTGACAAAACCTAATCTCGAAATACGCCAACCCAACAAGTACCTTTGGAGACACCTGTAGTACTCCTTTATGATCACCCGATTCGTTGTGACGCTTGGTAGTACCCAAAGTGTTCCTCCGTAAACGGGAGTTGCATAATCTCATAGTTACGGTGAACATGTATAAGTCATGAAGAAAGCAATAGCAATATACTAAACGATCAAGTGCTAAGCTAACGGAATGGGTCATGTCAATCACATCATTCTTCTAATGAGGTGATCCCATTAATCAAATGACAACACATGTCTATGGTTAGGAAACACAACCATCTTTGATTAATGAGCTAGTCTAGTAGAGGCTTACTAGTGACTATCCTTTTGTCTATGTATTCACACATGTATTATGTTTCCGGTTAATACAATTCTAGCATGAATAATAAACATTTATCATTATATAAGGAAATAAATAATAACTTTATTATTGCCTCTAGGGCATATTTCCTTCAGTCTCCCACTTGCACTAGAGTCAATAATCTAGATTACACAAGAATGATTCTATCCCCCATGGAGTCTTGGTGCTGATCATGTTTTGCTCGTGGAAGAGGCTTAGTCATCGGGTCTGCAACATTCAGATCCGTATGTATTTTGCAAATCTCTATGTCTCCCACTTGGACTTGGTCCCGAATGGAATTGAAGCGTCTCTTGATATGCTTGGTCCTCTTGTGAAATCTGGATTCCTTTGCCAAGGCAATTGCACCAAAGATTGTCACAGAAGATCTTCATTGGTCCCGATGCACTAGGTATGACACCTAGATCGGAAATGAACTCTTTCATCCAGACTCCTTCATTTGCTGCTTCGAAGCAGCTATGTACTCTGCTTCACATGTAGATCCCGCCACGACGCTTTGTTTAGAACTGCACTAACCCATGACAGCTCCACCGTTTAACAAAAACACGTATCCGGTTTGCGATTTAGAATCGTCAGGATCGTTGTCAAAGCTTGCATCGACGTAACCATTTACGACTAGCTCTTTGTCACCTCCATATACGAGAAACATATCCTTAGTCCTTTTCGTATTTCGGGATGTTCTTGACCGCTGTCGATGATCCACTCTGGATTACTTTTGGTACCTTCTGCCAAGCTTACAGCCTAAGCATACGCTGTGTCCGTACACAGACATTGCATACATGATAGAGCCTATGGGTGAAGCATAGGAATATCTTTCATTTTCTCTCTATCTTCTGCTTGTGGTCGGGCATTGAGTCCGACTCAATCTTACACCTTGTAATACATGTAAAAACCTTTCTTTGCACGATCCATTTTGAACTTCTTCAAAACTTTATCAAGGTATGTGCTTTGTGAAAGTCCAATTAAGCGTCTTGATCTATCTCTATAGATCTTGATGCCCAATATGTAAGCAGCTTCACCGAGGTCTTTCATTGAAAAACTTTTGTTCAAGTATCCTTTTATGCTATCCAGAAATTCTATATCATTTCCAATCAATAATATGTCGCCTACATATAATATCGTAAATGCTACAGAGCTCCCACTCACTTTCTTGTAAATACAGGCTTCTCCAAAAGTCTCAGATAAAACCATATGCTTTGATCACACTATCAAAGCGTTTATTCCAACTCCGAGAGGCTTGCACTGCACCATAAATTGATCGCTGGAGCTTGCACACTTTGTTAGCGCCCTTTGGATCAACAAAACCTTCTGGTTGCATCGTATACAACTCTTCTTCTAGAAATCCATTCAAGAATGCAGTTTTTATATCCATTTGCCAAATTTCATAATCATAAAATGCGGCAATTGCTAACATGATTCGGACAGACTTAAGCATCGCTACGGGTGAGAAAGTCTCATCGTAGTCAACCCCTTGAACTTGTCGAAAACCTTTTGCAACAAGTCGAGCTTTATAGACGATTACATTACCATCGGCGTCGGTCTTCTTCTTAAAGATCCATTTATTCTCAATGGCTTGCCGACCATCGGCAAGTCAACCAAAGTCCATACTTTGTTTTCATACATGGATCCCATCTCAGATTTCATGGCTTCCAGCCATTTCGCGAATCTGGGCTCACCATCGCTTCTTCATAGTTTGTAGGTTCGCCATGGTCAAGTAACATGACTTCCGTAATAGGATTACCGTACCACTGCGCGTATTTTACTCTGGTTGACCCACGAAGTTCAAGAGCAACTTGATCTGAAGTTTCATGATCAATATCATTAGTTTCCTCACTAATTGGTGTAGTTGTCACAGAACCATTTCTTGTGATGAATTACCTTCCAATAAGGGAGCAGAATCTGATTATCTCATCAAGTTCTACTTTCCTCCCACTCACTTCTTTCGAGAGAAACTCCTTCTCTAGAAAGGATCCGAACTTAGCAACGAAAATCTTGCCTTCAGATCTGTGATAGAAGGTGTACCCAACAGTCTCCTTTGGGTATCCTATGAAGACACATTTTTCCGATTTGGGTTCGAGCTTATCCGGTTGAAGTTTCTTCACATAAGCATCGCAGCCCCAAATTTTAAGAAACGACAACTTTGGTTTCTTGCCAAACCATAGTTCATATGGTGTCGCCTCAACGGATTTAGATGGTGCCCTATTTAACGTGAATGCGGCCGTCTCTAAAGCATATCCCCAAAACGATAGCGGTAAATCAAGAAGAGACATCATAGATCGCACCATATCAAGTAAAGTACGATTCTGACGTTCGGACACACCATTTCTCCGTGGTGTTCCGGGTGGCGTGAGTTGCTAAACTATTCCACATTGTTTTAAATGTAAACCAAACTCGTAACTCAAATATTCTCCTCCACGATCAGATCGTAGAAACTTTATTTTCTTGTTACGATGATTTTCCACTTCACTCTGAAATTCTTTGAACTTTTCAAATGTTTCAGATTTGTGTTTCATTAAGTAGATATACCCATATCTGCTCAAATCATCTGTGAAGGTGAGAAAATAACGATACCCGGGCGTGCCTCAACATTCATTGGACCACAAACATCGGTATGTATGATTTCCAACAAATCAGTTGCTCGCTCCATAGTTCCGAGAATGGCGTTTTGGTCATCTTGCCCATGAGGCACGGTTACGCAAGTACCAAGTGATTCATAATCAAGTGATTCATAATCAAGTGATTCCGAAGCCCATCAAGATGGAGTTTCTTCATGCGTTTACACCGATATGACCTAAACGGCAGTGCCACAAATAAGTTGCATTATCATTATCAACTCTGCATCTTTTGGTTTCAACATTATGAATATGTGTATTACTACTATCGAGATTCAATAAAATAGACCATTCTTCAAGGGTGCGTGACCATAAAAGATATTACTCATATAAATAGAACAACCATTATTCTCTGATTTAAATGAATAACCGTCTCGCATTAAACAAGATCCAGATATAATGTTCATGCTCAACGCTGGCACCAAATAACAATTATTTAGGTCTAAAACTAATCCGAAGGTAGATGTAGAGGTAGCGTGCGACCGCGGTCACATTGACCTTGGAACCGCTTTCCCACGCCAGATCGTCACCTCGTCCTTTGCTAGTGCTCGCTTATTCTCAGAAGTCCCTGCTTTGAGTTGCAAATATTAGCAATGTAACCAGTATCAAATAACCGTGTGCTACTACGAGCTCTAGTAAGGTACACATCAATAACATGTATATCACATATACCTTTGTTCACCTTGCCATCCTTCTTATCCGCCAAATACTTGGGGCAGTTCCGCTTCCAAAGGTCCACCGCTTGCAAGAAAACACTCGATTTCGGGCTTAGGTCCAGACTTGGGTTTCTTCTCTTGAGCAGCAACTTTCTTGCTGTTCTTTTGAAGTTTCCTTCTTCTTTCCTTTGCCCTTTTCTTGAAACTAGTGGTCTTGTTGACCATCAACACTTGATGCTCTTTCTTGATTTCTACCTCCGCTGACTTTCAGCATTGCGAAGAGCTCGGAATTGTTTTGGTCATCCCTTGCATATTATAGTTCATCACGAAGCTCTTGTAGCTTGGTGGCGATGATTGGAGAATTCACATCAATGACACTATCATCCGGAAGAGTAACTCCCAGCTTGAATCAAGTGATTATTATACCCGCACATTTTGAGTATATGTTCACCGATGTAACTATTCTCCTCCATCTTGCAGCTATAGAACTTATTGGAGACTTCATATCTCTCAATCCGGCATTTGCTTGAAATATTAACTTCAACTCCTGGAACATCTCATATGCTCCATGACGCTCAAAACGTTGTTGAAGACCCGGTTCTAAGCCGTAAAGCATGGCACATCGAACTATCGAGTAGTCATCGACTTTGCTCGCCAGACGTTCACAACTTCTCGCGCAGCTCTCGCAGCAGTTCGCACCCAGCGGTGCTTCCAGATTTAATTCTTCCGTGCAGCAATGAGGATAATCCTCAAGTTACGGACCCGGTCCGTGTAATTGCTACCATCATCTTTCAACTTTGCTTTCTCAAGGAACGCATTAAAATTCAACGGAACAACATCACGAGCCATCTATCTACAAAGAAACATAGACAAGCAAAAATACTATCGGTACTAAGTTCATGATAAATTTAAGTTTAATTAATCATATTAAAACCTCCCACTTAGACAGACATCTCTCTAGTCATCCAAGTGATTACGTGATCCAAATCAATTAAACCATGTCCGATCATCACGTGAGATGGAGTAGTTTCAATGGTGAACATCACTATGTTGATCATATCTACTATATGATTCACGCCGACCTTTCGGTCTCCGTGTTCCAAGGCCATATCTGTTATATGCTAGGCTCGTCAAGTTTAACTCGAGTATTCCGCGTGTGCAACTGTTTTGCACCGTTGTAGATGGACGTAGAACTTATCACACCCGATCATCACGTGGTGTCCGGGTACTACGAACTTTGGCAACGGTGCATACTCGTGGAGAACACTTCTTGATAATTTTAGTGAGAGATCATCTTATAATGCTACCACAATCAAAGCAAGATAAGATGCATAAAGGATAAACATCACATGCAATCAATATAAGTGATATGATATGGCCATCATCATCTTGTGCTTGTGATCTCCATCTCCGAAGCACCGTCGTGATCACCATCGCCACCGGGCGCCGACACCTTGATCTCCATCGTAGCATCGTTGTCGCCTCGCCAACTGTTGCTTCTACGACTACCGCTACCGCTTAGTGATAAAGTAAAGCAATTACATGGCGTTTGCATTTCATACAATAAAGCGACAACCATATGGCTCTCGCCATTGTCGATAACTCGGTTACAAAACATGATCATCTCATACAATAAAATATAGCATCACGCCTTGACCATATCACATCACAACATGCCCTGCAAAAACAAGTTAGACGTCCTCTACTTTGTTGTTGCAAGTTTTACGTGGCTGCTACGGGCTGAGCAAGAACCGTTCTTACCTACGCATCAAAACCACAACGATACTTCGTCAAATAGACTCCGTTTTAACCTTCTCAAGGACCAGGCGTAGCCACACTCGGTTCAACTAAAGTGAGAGAGACAGACACCCGCCAGCCACCTTTAAGCACGAGTGCTCGTAACGGTGAAACCAGTCTCGCGTAAGCGTACGCGTAATGTCGGTCCGGGCCGCTTCATCTCACAATACCGCTGAACCAAAGTATGACATGCTTTGGTAGGCAAGATGACTTGTATCGCCCACAACTCACTTGTGTTCTACTCGTGCATATGACATCAACGCATAAAACCAGGCTCGGATGCCACCGTTGGGGAACGTAGTAATTTCAAAATTTTCCCACGCACACACAGACCATGGTGATGGCATAGCAACGAGAGGGAAGAGTGTCCGCCCACGCACTCGTGAGACCGAAAGCGGAAGCGTTATAACAACGCTGTTGATGTAGTCGTGACGTCTTCACGATCCGACCGATCCAAGTACCGAACGTCGGCACCTCCGTGTTCAAAGACATCGCTCAGCTCGATGACGATCCCCGGGCTCCGATCCAAAGAAAGCGTCGGGATGAGTTCCACAAGACGACGGCATGGTGACGATGATGATGCTCCACCGACGCAGGGCTTCGCCTAAGCTCCGCGACGATATGACTTCTCCGCGCAGGCTTCGCCTAAACTCCGCGACGATATGACCGAGGTGGAATATGGTGGAGGGGCACCGCACACGGCTAAGGAACGATCCGTAGATCAACTTCGTGTCATGGGGTGCCCCCCCCTCAGATATAAAGGAGCAAGGGGTGCGGCCGCCCTAGGGGAGGCGCTGGAGGAGTCCTACTCCCACCGAGTAGGACTCCCTTCCTAGTTGGATTAGGATTGGGGAGGGGGAAAGGAAGGCGCCGCCTCTCCTTGTCCTATTCGGACTAGAGGGGAGGGGCGCGCCTGCCCTGGCCGGCCCTTTCCTCTTCTCCCTATGGCCCATCAAGGCCCATAGACCCCGGGGTTCCGTAACCCCCTGTTCCTAACTTCTGCTTTCATCCGAACCTTTCCAAGTCCAAACATAGGCTTCCAATATATCAATCTTTATGTCTCGACCATTTCGAGACTCCTCGTCATGTCCGTGATCACATCCGGGACTCGAACAACCTTCTGTACATCAAAACTTATAAACTCATTATGAACTGCCATCGAAACGTTAAGCGTGCGGACCCTACGGGTTCGAGAACTATGTAGACATGACCTAGAACCATTCTCGGTCAATAACCAATAGCGGAACCTGGATGCCCATATTGGTTCCTACATATTCTACGAAGATCTTTATCGGTCAAACCGCATAACAACATACGTTGTTCCCTTTGTCATCGGTATGTTACTTACCCGAGATTCGATCGTCGGTATCCAATACCTAGTTCAATCTCGTTCTTGGTAAGTCTCTTTACTCGTTCCGTAATACATCATCTCACAACTAACTCATTAGTTGTAATGCTTGCAAGGCTTATGTGATGTGTATTACCGAGAAGGCCCAGAGATACCTCTCCCAGCAATCGGAGTGACAAAACCTAATCTCAAATACGCCAACCCAACAAGTACCTTTGGAGACACCTGTAGTACTCCTTTATGATCACCCGATTCGTTGTGGACGCTTGGTAGTACCAAAGTGTTCCTCCGTAAACGGAGTTGCATAATCTCATAGTTACAGAACATGTATAAGTCATGAAGAAAGCAATAGCAATATACTAAACGATCAAGTGCTAAGCTAACGGAATGGGTCATGTCAATCACATCATTCTTCTAATGAGGTGATCCCATTAATCAAATGACAACACATGTCTATGGTTAGGAAACACAACCATCTTTGATTAATGAGCTAGTCTAGTAGAGGCTTACTAGTGACTATCCTTTTGTCTATGTATTCACACATGTATTATGTTTCCGGTTAATACAATTCTAGCATGAATAATAAACATTTATCATGATATAAGGAAATAAATAATAACTTTATTATTGCCTCTAGGGCATATTTCCTTCACAAAGGTGTAACTGGGGTCATACTGAGATGCAACAACTATTGCCTCACGAGCTGCAGCTTGGAGGCGAGCTGGCCTCGTCCTCCTCTTGTACTCATTCACCTCTTCCCTGGTTATGACATATCTCCCCTTTGCCTGAAAGTCAAAGAAAGTAGGAGCAGGGACAGCAATATGGACAGCGCGACGCCTGTCAAACATTAGTCGGTACTGGAGGGGCTGTTCATTCCTCCCAATGAACTGTTGACGAATAGCATTAAAATCTAGATTAACAGGAGGCAACTCCATATCATTTTCACGAATGGGTATATTAAGAAAATTAGCTACACGAGTTGCATAAATCTCACCAAACAAATCTCTGCTTATACTGTTATGATGCAACCTTCGTGCAACAATAGCATCCAAGTTATATTGTTTATCTCCTAACACAACACTCTTGAGGACACAAAGATCTGGAACGCACATGTGATAGGCTTTATCTTCACCATTAATACATCTACCTATGAAGAGAGAAAAATAATGTATGGCAGGAAAATGAATGCTCCCAATGGTAGCTTGTGTGATTTCTCTAGATTCCCCCACAGTTATGCTAGCAAGAAAGTCTTTATATTCAGATTTGCAAGGTTCACTAACATTACCCCACTAAGGGAGTTTACAAGCAGTATTAAAATCTTCTAAGTCCATGGTATAAGATTTGTCATAAAGATCAAACAGAACCATGTGAGAATTGCGTGATGATGTAAATTTAAACCTTCTCACAAAGGAATCAGTTAGGTGGTAATATTGAGGGCACTTATCTGACAAGAAGCCCTCGAGTTCAGCGTTACGCACATACGCGTCAAATTCATCCTTAATTCCTGCTTGGACCATGAAATTTTCTGATGGCCATTCACAAGGCCACACTTGAGCTTCTCTTGGTAGTTCGTAGTCCTGCTCACGTATCACGATCATTGGTTCTTGCTTCTTCGAGGAACCACCTTGGTACATTTTCCTAAACATATTTCTTCCTCTGAAAAATTTCTGAAATTTTTAGTGACTCAAAATAAAAGTGAACCAAACTCAACAAAATTGATAGCAACTAATCCCACAAGTGCCTAGAGACTATGTCATGCATTAGAACTACTTGGGACCATATAAATTTGACATGCAAGCTCAAGAACAGGGTCACCTAAGCAGCAAAAATTTGCAATAAATAAAGCACTAGAACAAAAACTAATGGGACCACTGGAGGAGTCACATACCGAAGAACAATCCCCCAAAGAAGTTTTTTGGTGGAGCTTTGAGCAAGGAGATCAAAAATCGTAGCAAGATGAGCTAGAACACGAGTTTGAGTTGTATGGTGATTTTTCTGGAGGAAGACGAAGTGTGTGGGTGCAGGAATAAGTGGAGGGGGCCACGTGGGGCCCACGAGGCAGGGGGTGCGCCTAGGGGGGTGGGCGTGCCCTGGACCCTCGTGGCCAGGTGGTGGCTCCCCCTGGTGTGTTCTCAGTGCCAGATATTCTTAAATATTCAAAAAAATCATATTTCAATTTCAAGGCATTTGGAGTACTTTTATTTTCGGGGTATTTTTTATTGCAAGGATAATTCAGAAAACAGACAGAAAATACTATTTTTTCTTTATTTAATCTAAATAATAGAAATAAAAAGGAGGGTTCAGAGATTTGTGCTTTCTAAATTCATCCATCTCATGCTCATCAAAAGGAATCCACTAACAAGGTTGATCAAGTCTTGTTAACAAACTCATTCCGAATTGCATGAAACCGGAGAATTTTCGAATAGCACTAGGTTACCTCAACGGGGATATGCACGTCCCCAACAATAAGGATATCATATTTCTTCTTGACAGTAGGAAGAGGAAATTCAAAACCTCCAATAGTAATTGTTGGAATTTTTCCGATAGAATTGATACTGTGGACTTGAGGTTGTTTCCTTGGAAAGTGTACCGTATGCTCATTACCATTAACATGAAAAGTGACATTGCCTTTGTTGAAATCAATAACAGCCCCCGTAGTATTCAAAAAGGGTCTACCAAGGATAATCGACATACTATCGTCCTCGGGAATATCAAGAATAACAAAGTACGTTAAAATAGTAACGTTTGCAACCACAACAGGCACACCCTCACAAATACCGACAGGTATAGCAGTTGATTTATCGACCATTTGCAAATATATTTCAAGAGGGTGTCAACTTATTCAAATCAAGTCTACGATATAAAAAGAGAGGCATAACACTAACACCGGCTCCAAGATCACATAAAGCAGTTTTAACATAGTTTCTATTAATGGAGCATGGTATAGTTGGTACTCCTTGATCTCCTAGTTTCTTAGGTATTTCACCTTTAAAAGTATAATTGGCAAGCATGGTGGAAATTTCAGCTTTCGGTATCTTTCTTTTATTTGTAACAATATCTTTCATATACTTAGCATAAGGATTCATTTTAAGCATATCAGTCAAACGCATACGCAAAAACATAGGTCTAATCATTTCAGCAAAGCGCTCAAAATCCTCCTCATCCTTTTTCTTGGATGGTTTAGGAGGAAAAGGCATGTGTTTATGAACCCATGGTTCTCTTTCTTTATCGTGCTTCCTAGCAACGAAGTCTCTCTTATCATAATGTTGATTCTTTGATTGTGGGTTATCAAGATCAACAACAGGTTCAATCTCTACATCATTGTTATTGCTAGGTTGAGCATCAACATGAATATCATCATTAACATTATCACTAGGTTCATGTTCATTACCGGATTGTGTTTCAACATCAGTGATAGAAATATCATTGGGATTCTCAGGTGTGTCAACAACAGGTTCACTAGAAGCATGCAAAGTCCTATCATTTTTATTTTTCTTCTTCTTAGAAGGACTAGGTGCATCAACATTAGTTCTTTGAGAATCTTGCTCAATTCTCTTAGGGTGGCCCTTAGGATACAAAGGTTCCTGAGTCATTTTACCACCTCTAGTCACAACTCTAACAACATTGTCATTCTTCTTATTATTTAATTCATTGAGCAAATAATTTTGAGCTTTAAGCACTTGTTCTACTTGAGTAGTAACCATAGAAGCATGTTTACTAATAAGTTTGAGTTCACCTTTAACTCTAGACATATAATCACTCAAGTGTTAAATCATATAAGCATTGCGTTTCAATTGTCTACCAACATAGGCATTGAAGTTTTCTTGTTTAGCAATAAAATTATCAAACTCATCTAAGCGTTGGCTAGCAGACTTATAATGAGGAATATCACCTTCATCAAATCTATAGAGATAGTTTACCTTTACTACCTGTGTCGGGTTATCAAGACCATGCATTTCTTCAATAGGTGGTAAATTCTTAACATCTTCAGCTTTAATACCTTTTTCGTTCATAGATTTCTTTGCCTCTTGCATATCTTAAGAACTGAGAAATAGAATACCCCTTTTCATCGGAGTTGGCTTAGGAGTTGGTTCAGGAAGTGTCCGATTATTTTCATTAGTCAACATATTATTAAATAGCAATTCATCTTGATCAACAGTTCTTTCCCTGAAAACACAACCAGCACAACTATCCAGGTGGTCTCTGGAAGCATCGGTTAGTCCGTTATAAAAGATATCAAGTATTTCATTTTTCTTGAGAGGATGATCAGGCAAAGCATTAAGTAATTGGAGAAGCCTCCCCCAAGCTTGTGGGAGACTCTCTTCTTCAATTTGCACAAAATTATATATTTCCCTTAAAGCAGCTTGTTTCTTATGAGAAGGGAAATATTTAGCAGGGAAGTAATTAATCATATCCTGGGGACTACGCACACAACCAGGATCAAGAGAATTAAACCATGTTTTAGCATCACCCTTTAATGAGAACGGAAATAATTTAAGGATATAGTAGTAGCGAGTTTTCTCATCATTAGTGAATAGGGTGGCTATATCATTTATTTTAGTAAGATGCACCACAACAGTTTCAGATTCATAGCCATAAAAAGGATCAGATTCAACCAAAGTAATTATCTCAGGGTCAACAGAGAAATCATAATCCTTATCGGAAATACAGATAGGTGAAGTAGCAAAAGCAGGGTCATATTTCATTCTAGCATTCAAAGATTTTTCTTTCAGCTTAGCTAATAATTTCTTAAGATCATATCTATCATTGCAAGCAAGAAAATCTCTAGCGGTTTCTTCATCCATAACATAATCCTCAGGCACAATAGGCAATTCATATCTAGGGGGAGAATCTTCATCACCACTTTCATCAATATTATCGGTTTCAATAATTTCATTCTCTCTAGCCCTAGCAAGTTGTTCATCAAGAAATTCACCTAGTGGCACAAAGATTATCAAGCATAGAAGTAGTTTCATCATAAGTATCATGCACAATGAAGTGGCATCATCAATAACATGCGACATATCAGAATCAATAGCAGGTGTAGGTGTCGCAAATTTACTCATAACAGAAGGTGAATCAAGTGCAGAGCTAGATGGCAGTTCCTTACCTCCCCTCGTAGTTGAGGGATAAATCTTGGTCTTTTCGTCTTTAAAGTTCCTCATAGTGATTAGCAGATATAAATCCCAAGTGACTCAAAGAATAGAGTTATGCTCCCTGGCAACGGCGCCAGAAAATAGTCTTGATAACCCACAAGTATAGGGTATTGCAACCGTTTTCGAGGGTAGAGTATTCAACCCAAATTTATTGATTCAACACAAGGCGAGCCAAAGAATATTTCTCAAGTATTTGTAGTTGAGTTGTCAATTCAACCACACCTGGATAACTTAATATCTGCAGCAAAGTATTTAGTAGCAAAGTAGTATGGAAGTAACGGTAAGGATGGCAAAAGTAACAGTAGCAGTTTTGTGGGAATTGTAACAGTGGCAGCGATAAAGTAACGGAGCAAAGATCAATATGTGAAAAGCTCGTAGGCATTGGATCAGTGATGGATAATTATGTCGAATGCGATTCCTCATGCAATAGTTATAACATAGGGTGACACAGAACTAGCTCCAGTTTTTCAATGTAATGTAGGCATGTGTAACGCCCGGATAATCATGCTACAGTAATCTCACGTTCATGGTGCCCCGTCACCTCTGTCACTGTAGTTAATCTCGGGTTAATTCAAAACCGTTTCAAAATTCAAATGCAAGTTAATGTCAACAAATAAAGTTTTCAAAAATTAAAACTAAAATGGTCGGTGGTTGTCAAATATTACAAAGGTAATTGTGGTGAAGTAAACACATTTTTAGAAAATGTCTAAATAATTTAAACTGATTTAAAACAGAAAAGTAAATAAATAAAAGAAAAGAAAACAAAACAAAAGGAAGAAACCACTGGCTCCGCCCAAAGAAAGCCACCAAATTTCAACTAGGCCACGACCGCCAGCCGCCCAATCCCCTCGCCCAACCGCCGCACCCCTCCCTTATCCATTCCCCCAAAACCCTAACCGCACCCCAACCCCACACTTGCCTCCCCCTCCCCGATTCCCCTCTGCCTCCCCCTCGACCGGGATCGAGATCGGGGGCTCGATCCGACCGCGCCGCCCGTTCACCCCGTCGCCCACCGTCGCTAACCGCCGACGCCCATCGCCTCCCCGACCTAGAGGCGGCGCCTCGCCACCTCGATGTCGTCGACCAGCCACGCCGCCCGTCACATGACCGCTCCGTCACTGCTCTCGGTGGACTGCCTCGCCCCTTCACCCGCCGCCGCTGGACCTCGCCGGAGCCTCCCCATTGGACCTCGTCGTCTCCTCCCGAGCCCCACCGCCTGTCCCTACATCACGGTGAGGCCCCGGCCTCCTCTCCCCTTGCCCGCGTTCACCACGACCTCGCCACTCCCACGCGCCAAGGCCGCCTGTCCCACCACGCCCACACCAAGACCTGCGGCCAAGGCCCGGTCCGCACGCTCATCCCGCGCTTAGGTCCCGCCCAAGGCGCTGGGTGCCGCCATCGGCGCCGCCGTGTTCCCCTACCCCACGCCATCGCCGCACTGGCCACCGCCTCCGCCTCGCCGTGGTTCGGCCGGGTCGGCCTTCCCTGGCCGGTGCCCCGGCTGCCTCGTACTGCTTGAGTGCCCGCCGGGTGCGCCACACTGGCGCCGTGCGTTCTATGCTCGCCGGGTGCGCCACACTCCGAGTTCGCCTCGCTAAGGCCCCATGGCCTCAGGATACTTGGGGCCCACGGCCCAAAACGCTTTTTATATAAAAAACAACACCAACAAAATTTAAATAAATAATAGTAATAAATAATGATTAATAATTAATAATTAAATTGGTTAATTAATTAATTAATTAATCTTGATTAGACTAATTAATCATTTAATTAACCTGACTAATCTACTAATTAAACTACTTAATTTAGTTAGTTAGTTATCGATCAATGACATGGGACCCACCGTCAGTTGACCACCAACCCTGTTGACTCGACGCCAAAGATGACATCATGCTGACGTCATAAATCCATTTTCGAATTAAATTAAATAATTAATTAAATTCCTGAAATTAATAAAATCTTTAGAAAATCATATCTTTTAAACCATAACTCGGATTAAATTATTTTCAACATGAAAGTTGCTCAGAACGACGAGACGATTCCGGATACGCAACCCGTTCTTCCGCCACACCCCTAACCTATCGAACTCACAACTTTCCCCCTCCGGCTCCTCCGCCCAAAAACGTGAAACGCCGGGGATATTTTCCCGGATGTTTCCCCCCTTCACCAGTATCATCACATACCGCGTTAGGGCACGCCTAGCATCACGCTTTGCTTTGTCATGAATCGTCATGCATCTGTTTGCTTAAATATTCTTTGTTTCTTCCCCCTCTTCTTCCGCTAGACACCGAGACCAACGCTGCCGCCGGTTCAACTACGGAGTTGACGACCCCTCTCTCTCTTGCCAGAGCAACCAGGCAAGACCCCCCTTTGATCACCAGATATCGCCTACTCTTCTCTATACTGCTTGCATTAGAGTAGTGTAGCATGTTACTGCTTTCCGTTATTCCTATCCTGATGCGTAGCCTGTTTTTGCTACTTCATTGATACCTTACGCATTCCTACTTGCCTAGTATAGGATGCTAGTATTTCCATCTGTGGCCCTACATTCTTGTCCGTCTCATTGCGTTATACTATCGGGTCGTGATCACTCGGGAGGTTATCACGGGTATATACTATATACTTATACATGATACATGTGGTGCTTAAAGTCGGGTTGGCTCGAGGAGTACCCGCGAGTGATTCTTGGATTGGGGGCTGAAAGGACCTTTGTCCCGACGGCCCTCTGGATGGATCTTTGTGGCGGAGCGTCAGTGGCAGGTTGAGACCGCTTAGGAGAGAGGTGGGCCTGGCCTCGCTCGGCGTTTCATGGATACTTAACACGCTTAACGAAGTTCTTGGTATTTGATCTCGAGTCTCGACATTTGGTCTATACGCACTAACCATCTACGTGGGAGTAGTTATGGGTATCCCTGCCGTGGTATCACCAAGCCTTCGTGGACGTCACGATCGAAGCGCTGCGCCGGATTGGACCGCGTAACGTGACTTCCTTTGTAATGGAGGTTGCTAGGTTCCGCTTCCGGCCGCGTTCAACGCAACGTGTGTGCTAAGGCGATGGGCCTGCACTGGCGCTTAGGTTTAGACCGCATGTTGACCGCCTGCTGGCCTAGGTCGGGCTGCGACGTGTTGATCTTCCGCGGCCGGGCATGACCCGTAAAAGTGTGTCCGCCAAATGGGATCAAGCGTGTTGGGTTATGTGGTGCACCCCGCAGGAAGTTAATCTATTCAATAGCCGTGATCTTCGATGTGACGACTTGGAGTTGTACCTTGACCTTATGACAACTAGAACCGGATACTTAATAAAACACACCCTTCCAAGTGCCGATACAACCCGTGATCGCTCTCTAACAGGCGACGAGGAGGATCGCCGGGTAGGATTATGCTATACGATGCTACTTGGAGGACTTCCCACTCTCTTCTACATGTCAAGAAGACGGAGGTCGCTGTAAGCGTGAACTTCGGCTGTGATTAGCTATCCCCTCTTATTCGGCATTCTGCGATTCACCACCGATATGGCCCTTTACACATATATCCATGCATATGTAGTGTAGCTCCTTGCTTGCGAGTACTTTGGATGAGTACTCACGGTTGCCTTGTTCCCCTTTTTCCCCTATCTCTACCCGGTTGCTGCGACTGCATCGATGGAGCCTGTGAGCGACGCCACCGTCGATGATTTACTACTACACCGGAGGTGCCTACTACTACGCAGCAGCCCACGACGACGACTGTGAGTAGTTAGGAGGATTCTGTGCAGGAGGCCTCGCGCCTCTTTCGATCTCAGATCCCGCTTTGTGCTAGCCTTCTTAAGGTAAACTTGTTTAACTTATGTCCGTACTCAGATATTGTTGCTTCCACGACACGCCTATGATCGAGCACTTGTATTCGAGCCCTCGAGGCCCTCGGCTTGTATTATGATGCTTGTATGACCTATTTTATTTTTAGAGTTGTGTTGTGATATCTTCCCGTGAGTCCTCGATCTTGATCGTACACGCTATGCGTGTATGATTAGTGTACGATTGAATCGGGCGCCACAAGTTGGTATCGAGCCGATCGCCTGTAGGGAATCCCCTTCCACACTCCTTGGTCAAGTCGAGTCTAGACATTGCAAAAACTTTTACTAACTTGGCTGTGTGCCTTACGGGCCCACGTCGCCATCGGGTGGTACTAGGATCTTTTACTCCTCGACCTTTACTCTGGGACTCTGAACTCTCTTCTACTCGGGTTAAACGAATTTACTAACTAACACTAGGATCCCATGACCACATTCACCCCAAATTTGGATAAAGCCATAGTTATTCCTTGGAATTGTATTTTGATCAATTTCCACACTGCCATTTGACTCCTTTGAAACATCTTTGTTTTCAGATGGAACCCACGAGGCAGGTCGTGCGCCACACGACGGCCATTGGTGCTCGGGATCACCTGTGCTAGCAGAGATGATGACCTATCCGGGTTATCGCCGGCACCCCGAGTACACCGCCTTTGAGGAGTACCGGGACTTTAACCAGAGCAGTACCGAGCCATCGTCCACCTCTACTCTCGGAGTATGACTCCACTCATCGTGCCGCACACCGCACATGGTGTTGGGGTGACTATCGATATGGCCGCCCACGATGCTGCTTATGCCTGCTCTTACCCGCCTTCGTGGAGAGTATCGGAGTTGGACACCTCCCCTTCAGCACATTGCTATCGCATCCGATGTTGGTGAGGAGGGTTACTACACCGCCGCTTACTCCATCGTCACCCGAGAGCCCTTCTACCATCGTAACTTTGTTCTGCATGTCGATGGGCTGGATCGAGCTAACCGAGCTCTTCGCCACGAGTTGTACACCACCCACAAGACCTTTACCGTGCTCGACGCTGTTGCACCCTTTGTCCGATCCAGAGCTGCCACGCTCATGATCTACCCACTGGACCGTGATGCCCCTGTGGTGTCGGTTGGCCGAGGTGGGAGGCTACTCTCTCGCACTTGGTCCTCTTCGCCACTTGGGCGCCGGGTTCTGCACCAGAGTATCCGCTGCCCCTGTGTCACCGACGTGGAGGACTATCCACGCCACACTACCAGCTTTCGTGCTACAGCCTACCTCCGTAGTACCGCTGTGGGACTGATGTAGGCTTGCTTGTTAGTGTTAGATGCATTCGTCCCGAGCTGCAGGTCGCCTATGATGTCTTAGTCTATGTAATCAACTCGTGTACCGAACTCTATGCATGATCCCTTTTGTATGATATGCCGACTACTATGTAGTTTCTATCGTCTTGCTTTCATTATGCATGTTTCATCATGAATGATTCTTGTCCTTTGCAAAAATTTCTCAAATGTCAACCACCCTGTTATATTAGCAGGATGGTTAGACCAGTCGGTCGAGGTCGTGGTGGCAACTTCCCACCACCGCCGAGTACATGGCTGGTATGATCCAACAGCTTGAGATGAATCGCCACCATGGAGAACATGATTGCTCGGTTTCGCCTCCAATATGAACCAGCAGCCAAACACAACAACTCTGCAGGATTTCATGCGCCTCAACCCAAGTGTGTACCGCAGCTCAACCCAGCCCCTGGATGCTGATGACTGGCTCCGTGACATCACCTATGAGATGGAGTTTGCTGATGTAGCCCCTGCCAGCTATGTCACCTTTGCTTCCTTCTTCCGAAGGGACCCGTAGCTCAATGGTGGGACAGCCACAGCGCATTTAGCCACCGGAACAATCATCACCGCCGCACTTCCAAGCTGCTTTCCGTGCCGCTTCATCCCTCAAGGAGTCATGGACGGAAGAAGCGTGAGTTCCGCAACCTCACCCAAGGCAACAAGATCGCTGAAGCTTATCGGCGGAGTTCCTTGACTTGTCTCGCTATGTCAAGAGGACATTCCAACCGATGCACGCAGACAAGAGAAGTTCCGTGACGGCCTTCAAGTCGACATCAAGCTCGCACTTCTAGTGCACGACTTTGCTGATTTCGCCACCTTGGTGAACAAAGCTATCAATGTCGAAACCGTCCGCAGGAATACCAGAGCTCTAACAAAGCAACCGTGACACGGGCTCATCTTCGCCCGTCCTCGCAGGCGCAAGATATGGATTCCCAACAGCATGTACCAAATTGAATGCACCTGCCCCAAGGCGTACCTATGTCGCACCTCGTCGCCTACTCCTCCAACTAGGCAGCCAAGGCTTCCAAATTTCACCACCACCGAGCTCTGCTCCTACTCCCAATAATGGTCTGCATGCTACAAGTGTGGTCAACCAGTCACCTTGCTAGGAATCGCTATTAGAATCGTAACCAGAATAAATCGCCCTTCCCGAATCGGCCGTGGAAGCAACCAGCCCCGCAACAACAATGCCAAGTCTTATGGTCGTGTTCATGCCAACCACATTGATCTCAACGAAGCTCAAGACCAGCCGGCTACTGTGATGGGTACACTCCTCGTTAATTCAAGATCGCATCCTGCTTTATTCGATTCGGGAGCATCGCATTCGTTCATATCAGAGTTTGCATTCATGCATGGCATTAAATATGAACACCGCGCTAGTAGTGCACACTCCAATGGGTCAATGTCAAACCTCTATGATTAGCCACGACGCTCCCGTTGAAATCAAGGACCGGAATTCCTTGTCTCTCCTATCGCTCAAGTCCTCAGAGCATTGATCTCATTCTCGAATGAATTGGTTAAAGGCGCATACTGCTTCCATAGTTTGCGCCACTAAGACCGTCCATCTGCTACACCCTTCTGATGAAATAATAAGCTACAATGCTCGTCTGGTTCAGAATGCCGAGGCAAGGCTCTATGCATTGAATGCATTGAACGCCGCACCACTCGAGGGCATTGAAAACATTCCTGTCGTTCACGACTTCCGTGACGCCTTTCCCGAAGAACTTCCGAGGATTCCCTCGCTAGAGTCAGCCAATTCGCCATCGACTTGAAACCGTGCACCACTCCTATAGCCAAGCGACCCTACAAGATGCCACCGCATGAACTCCTTGAGCTTAAGGAGGAAATCGACAAATCTCTTCGAAGTGGTTTCATTCGCCAAGTTGCTCTCCTTGGGGAGCACCTTCTCTCTTTGTCAAGAAGAAGGATGGGACAAACCGATTGGTCCAAGACTACCGTCCTATAAACCAAGCTACCATTCGTATTAAGTATCCTCTTCCTCGATCAATGATCAGTATGATCAACTGGCTGGTTCGCTGCTGTTCTCTAAACTCGACTTGAGGTTGGGTTACCACCAGATCCGTGTTCGTGAGGAGGATATCCCCAAGACCGCCTTTGTGACTCGTTATGGTTCATACGAGTACACCGTCATGTCTTTCGGCTTAACCAATGCTCCAGCCACCTTGTCTCGACTGATGAACTATATATTCATGGATTACCTCGACAAGTTCGTCGTGGTTTATCTGGATGATATCCTGGTATTTTCCAAGAACGAAGAAGAACATGTTGAACACCTTCGTCTTGTGCTGGAAAAGCTACGAGAGCATCAACTTTATGCCAAGTTCTCCAAATGTGAATTCTGGCTACCCGAAGTAACCTATCTTGGTCATGTCATCTCTAAGGATGGTATTGCCATCAACCCGGAACGAGTTCAGGCTATTCTTGATTGGACTCCTCCGAAGAATGTCAAGCAAGTCAGAAGTTTTCTCGGTCTCGCCAGCTATTGCCGTCGATTCGTCGAGAACTTCTCCAAGATTGCCAGGCCTCTGACTAACCTATTGCATAAGGGCGTCAAGTTCCAATGGACAGATAAATGTTAGGAAAGCTTCCAGGCGCTCAAAGACAAGTTGACTTCTGCCCCAGTGCTAGCTCCACCTGATACTAAGAAGGACTTCGTCATTTACTGTGACGCTTCCCGTCAAGGATTAGGCTGTGTCCTAATGCAGGAGCGCAAAGTGATTGCTTATGCCTCTCGGCAATTACGCCCTCACGAAGAGAACTACCCAGTTCACGACCTCGAACTGCTGCTGTCATTCATGCGCTAAAACAAAGTGGCGACATTACCTTCTCGTAATCGCTATGAGATCTTCACCGACCACCAAAGTCTGAAGTATTTGTTCACTCAGCTAGACCTGAACCTCCGTCGTGAGAGATGGATGGAGATTGTTGCGCATTTTGACTTGGGTATTTCCTATACACCGTGCAAGGCTAATGTGATGGCTGATGCCTTGAGCCGCAAGTCTTATCGCAACCACCTCCAGATTCACAAGGTTCAGCCCTCACTTGTTGAAGAGTTCGTAAAGCTGAACCTCCATATTGTTCCTCCGTGCACTCGCTCCCCCTCCTCCGAGTTCCGCAAGATGAATCTCCGTGTTGTTTCCTGTGGTTCCCTTTATACCTCGGGTTGTCGAACCCGATCTCGTGAGCTCCATCAAGACAATACAGGGATATGACTCTGAAGCCCACAAGATTAAGCGCGAACTCAAAGGAGGAAAGCCCTCATTCTTCACTATTGCTGATGATGGCGCCTTGTACTTCAAAGGCCGCCTAGTGGTGCCGTGTAAGGAGAAGAACCTGAATATGACTCAGAAAGTTATGAAAGAAGCTCATGATACGCCTCTATGTATCCATCCTGGTAGTACAAAGATGTACCAGACATTCACAAAGATTCCGTGGTCTAATATGAAGCAAGACATTGCTCGCTATGTTGTCGAATGTGACATTTGCCGTCAGATCAAAGCGTAACATCAAAGGCCTGCCGGAACTCTCGCAACCTATCTCTATTCCTGAATGGAAATGGGACCATGTCGAGATGGACTTCACATCGGATTTCCCAAATCGCAGAAAGGTAATGATGCTATTCTTGTCGCCATTGACCGGCTTTCTAAAGTTGCACATTTTCTGGCGGTCAAAGAAACGATCACTGCTAGTCAGTTTGCAACTCTCTACATGTCCAGAATTGTTTCGCTTCACGGTATTCCACCGTTATCGCCTGCATCGTGGCAGCTTATTCACTTCAAGATTCTGGGCAAGTTTCCAAGAAGCTATGGGGACTCACTTATCTTTCAGTACTGCGTTTCATCCGCAGTCACAAGGGCAAGTTGAACGTGTCAACCAAGTTCTTGAAGACATGCTTCGAGCTTGTGTTATTTCCTTCGGCAAGAAATGGGAGGAATCTCTCCCGTATGCTGAGTTCTCTTATAATAATAGCTATCGGGTTAGTCTGAAGATGGCCCCCTTCGAAGTGTTATATGGACGAAAGTGCCAAACCCCTCGAATCGTCGAAATCGGGGAACGTCCACTCTTCGGTCCGGATATTATCCAACATGCCGAAGAACAAGTCCGCATTATTCGCGAGAATCTCAAGACTGCTCAGTCACGTCAAAAGAGTAATTCTGACCGTCATCATGAAGACATGGTTGATAGCCTATCTTCGCGTTACACCAATGAAGGGTGCTCACCGCTTCGGGATCAAGGGCAAGCTAGCTCCTCGCTATATTGGCCCATTCACTATTCTGGAAAGGCGTGGAAAAGTGGCATATCAACTGGAGCTCCCGACGAACCTTTCTCAGGTTCACGATGTGTTCCACGTGTCCCAGCTCGTCGGCCGCTTCAAGGACCCAATCCGGCAAAGGATCATGAAGTGCTCGAATTGCAGCAGGACCTCTCCTATAAAGAGCATCCGTCCGCATTCTCGACCAAGCTGAACGCCGCACACGTCGGAAAGGCGATCAAGTTCCCAAGGTCCAAAGTGGTCGAATCACTCAAGACGAAGCCACCGGGAACGCGAGGATCGCCTTCGTGATGAATACCCGACTGTTTCCTTCTACCTCCTAAATCTCGGGACGAGATTTCTTGTAGTGGAGGAGATTTGTAACGCCCGGATAATCATGCTACAGTAATCTCACGTTGATGGTGCCCCGTCACCTGTGTCACTGTAGTTAATCTCGGGTTAATTCAAAACCGTTTCGAAATTCAAATGCAAGTTAATGTCAACAAATAAAGTTTTCAAAAATTAAAACTAAAATGTTCGGTGGTTGTCAAATATTACAAATGTAATTGTGGTGAAGTAAACACATTTTTAGAAAATGTCTAAATAATTTAAACTCATTTAAAACAGAAAAGTAAATAAATAAAAGAAAACAAAACAAAACAAAAGGAAGAAAGCCCCGGCTCGCCCAAGAAGCCACCTGCCCAATCGGGCCACGACACCGCCAGCCGCCCAAATCCCTCGGCCCAACCGCCGCACCCTCCCTTATCCATTCCCCAAACCCTAACCGCACTCGACCCCACTCGCCTCCCCCGATTCCCCTATGCCTTCCTCGATCGGGATCGAGATCGGGGCTCGATCCGACCGCCGCCCGTTCACCCTGTCACCGCCGTCGCTAATCATGGACGCCTGTCAGCCTCCCGACCTAGAGGCGGCGCCGCCACTCGGACGTCGTCGACTGTACACGCCGCCCGTCATGGCCGCTCACACCGGATCTCGGTGGATCGCCTCGTCCCTTCACCGCGCCGCTGGACCTCGCCGGAGCCTCCCACCGGACCTCGCTGCTCCTCCCCGAGCCCCACTGCCCTGTCCCTACATCAGCGGTGAGGCGCCCGGCCTCCTCTCCCCCTTGCCCCCGCGTTCACCACGACCCCGCCGCACCCACGGCCGCGCCACAAGGCTGTCCGGACCACGCCCACCACAAGGCGCGCTGCAGACTCCGTCCGCAGACGCTCACCCAGCGCTTAGGTCCCGCTCCGGCGCTGGTGCCATTGCTCATCGGCGCCGCCGTGTTCCCCGCCACGCCATCGCCGCACTGCCGCCACCTCGCCTCACTTGCGGGTCTGGCCGGCCTTCCCCGTCGTCGGTGCCCAGCTGACCTCGTCTGCTTTTAAGCGAGTGCCCGCCGGTGCGCCCAAGACCCGGCGCCTGTGCCTCAGGTTTCGCTCGGGTGCGCCCGCACCCGGTAGCCCGCCCCGCTAAGGCCCCATGGCCCTGTGACACTTGGGGCCCACGGCCCCAGAACGTTTTTATATTAAAAAAACAACAACAACGAAATTTAAATAAATAATAGTAATAAATAATGATTAATAATTAATAATTAAATTGGTTAATTAATTAATTAATCTTGATTAGACTAATTAATCATTTAATTAACCTGACTAATCTACTAATTAAACTACTTAATTTAGTTAGTTAGTTATCAGTCAATGACATGCGGGACCCACCGTCAGGTTGACCATCAACCCTGTTGACTCTCGACGTCAAGATGACATCATGTCGACGTCATAAATCCATTTTCGAATTAAATTAAATAATTAATTAAATTCCGTAAATTAATAAAATCTTTAGAAAATCATATCTTTTAAACCGTAACTCGGATTAAATTATTTTCAACATGAAAGTTGCTTTCGTAACGATTTAGACGATTCCGGATACGCAACTCGTTCTTCCGCCACACCCCCTAACCTATCGAACTCGCAACTTTCCCCCTCCAGCTCCTCCGCCCGAAAACGCGAAACGCCGGGGATACTTTCCCGGATGTTTCCCCCCTTCACCAGTATCATCACATACCGCGTTAGGGCACGCCTAGCATCACGCTTTGCTTTGTCATGCATCGTCATGCATCTGTTTGCTTAAATATTCTTTGTTTCTTCCCCCTCTTCTTTCGCTAGACACCGAGACCAACGCTGCTGCTGCCCAGTTCGACTACGGAGTTGACGACCCCTCTCTCTTGCCAGAGCAACCAGGCAAGCCCCCTTGATCACCGTGATATCGCCTACTCTTCTCTATACCGCTTGCATTAGAGTAGTGTAGCATGTTACCGCTTTCCGTTATTCCTATCCCGATGCATAGCCTGCTTTTTGCTACTTGCTGATACCTTACCCGCATTCCTACTTGCCTAGTATAGGATGCTAGTATTTCCATCTGTGGCCCTACATTCTTGTCCGTCTCACGTATATTATCGGGCCGTGATCACTCGGGAGGTGATCACGGGTATATACTATATACTTATACATGATACATGTGGTGCTTAAAGTCGGGTCGGCTCGAGGAGTACCCGCGAGTGATTCTTGGATTGGGGGCTGAAAGGACCTTTGTCCCGACGGCCCTCTAGATGGATCTTTGTGGCGGAGCGTCAGGGCAGGTTGAGACCGCCTAGGAGAGAGGTGGGCCTGGCCCTGTTCGGCGTTCGCGGATACTTAACACGCTTAACGAATTCTTGGTATTTGATCTGAGTCTGGCCATTTGGTCTATACGCACTAACCATCTACGTGGGAGTAGTTATGGGTATCCCGACGTCGTGGTATCACCAAGCCTACGTGGACGTCACGATCGAAGCGGCGCTACGATTGGACCGCGTAACGTGACTTCCTTTGTAATGGAGGTTGCTAGGTCTGCTTCCGGCCGCGTTCGCAACGTGCAGGTGTGCTAAGGGCGATGGGCCCAGACCCCTGGGCGCTTAGGTTTAGACCGGCGTGTTGACCGCTCTGTTGGCCTAGGTCGGGCTGCGACGTGTTGATCTTTCGCGGCCGGGCATGACCCAGAAAAGTGTGTCCGGCCAAATGGGATCAAGCGTGTTGGGTTATGTGGTGCACCCCTGCAGGGAAGTTAATCTATTCGAATAGCCGTGATCTTCGATAATGTGACGACTTGGAGTTGTACCTTGACCTTATGACAACTAGAACCAGATACTTAATAAAACACACCCTTCCAAGTGCGGATACAACCCGGTGATCTCTCTCTCTATGAGGCGACGAGGAGGGATCATTGGTAGGATTATGCTATACGATGCTACTTGGAGGACTTGATCTACTCTCTTCTACATGTCAGAAGACGGAGGCTGCCGTGCGTGAGACTTCGGCTGTGATTAGCTATCCCCTCTTATTCTCGGGCATTCTGCGCTTCACCCACCGATATGGCCCTTTACACATATATCCATGCATATGTAGTGTAGCTCCTTGCTTGCAGTACTTTGGATGAGTACTCACGGTTGCCTTGTTCCCCTTTTTCCCCTATCTCTACCCGGTTGCTGCGACTGCACGATGGAGCCTGTGAGCTGCGACGCCACCGTCGATGGCGGCTACTACACCGGAGGTGCCTACTACTACGCAGCGGCCCACGACGACCACTGTGAGTAGTTAGGAGGATCCTGTGCAGAGGCATGCGCCTCTTTCGATCTGTATCCCAGTTTGTACTAGCCTTCTTAAGGCAAACTTGTTTTAACTTATGTCCAGACTTTCGAGATATTGTTGCTTTCACGACACGCCTATGATCGAAAGCACTTGTATTCGAGCCCTCGAGGCCCCTGGCTTGTATTATGATGCTTGTATGACCTATTTTATTTTTAGAGTTGTGTTGTGATATCTTCCCGTGAGTCACTGATCTTGATCGTACACGTTTGCGTGTATGATTAGTGTACGATTGAATCGGGGGCGTCACAGCATGTATTCCGAATATAGTCATACGTGTTTATGGAAAAGAACTTGCATGACATCTTTTGTCCTACCCTCCCATGGCAGCGGGTGTTGGAAATATGCCCTAGAGGAAATAATAAAGTGGTTATTACTATATTTCCTTGTCTATGATAATTGTCTATTGTTCATGCTATAATTGTGTTATCCGAAATGGTAATACATGTGTGAATACATAGACTACAACATGTCCCTAGTGAGCCTCTAGTTGACTAGCTCGTTGATCAATAGATGGTTACGGTTTCCTGACCATTGACATAGGATGTCGTTGATAACGGGATCACATCATTAGGAGAATGATGTGATGGACAAGACCCAATCCTAAGCATAGCAAAAGATCGTGTAGTTTGTCTGCTAAAGCTTTTTAATGTCAAGTATCATTTCCTTAGACCATGAGATTGTGCAACTCCCGGATACCGTAGGAATGCTTTGGGTGTGCTAAACGTCACAACGTGAATCGGGTGGCTATAAAGGTGCACTACGGGTATCTCCGAAAGTGTCTATTGGGTTGGCATTAATCGAGACTGGATTTGTCACTCCGCAGACGGAGAGGTATCTCTGGGCCCACTCGGTAGGACATCATCATAATGAGCTCAATGTGACCAAGGAGTTGATCACGGGATGATGTGTTACGGAACGAGTAAAGGAGACTTGCCGGTAACGAGATTGAACAAGGTATAGGGATACCGACGATCGAATCTCGGGCAAGTATCATACTGGTAGACAAAGGGAATTGTATACGGGATTGATTGAATACTCGACATCATGGTTCATCCGATGAGATCATCGTGGAACATGTGGGAGCCAACATGTGTATCCAGATCCCGCTGTTGGTTATTGACCGGAGATATGTCTCGGTCATGTCTACATGCCTCCCAAACCCGTAGGGTCTACACACTTAAGGTTCGATGACGCTAGGGTTATAGGGAAAGTTTGTACGTGGTTACCGAATGTTGTTCGGAGTCTCGGATGAGATCCCGGACGTCACAAGGTGCTCCGGAATGGTACGGAGGTAAAGAATAATATATAGGAAGTGAGGTTTAGGCCACCAGAAGTGTTTCGGGCGTCACCGGTAATGTACCGGGACCACCAGAAGGGTTCCGGGGGTCCACCGGGTGGGGCCACCAGCCCCGGAGGCTTGCATGGGCCAAGAGTGAGAAGGTACAAGCCCCTGAGTGGGTTGGTGCGCCTCCCACCAAGGCCCAAGGTGAGGCAAAGAGGAGTGGGGGGAAACCCTAGGCGCAGATGGGCCTAAGGCCCACCCTAGGGCACGCCCCCTCTCTCCCCCTCTTGGCTGCCCCCCTCCATCCCATCTAGGGCTGCCGCCCCCCTAGGGTGGGAACCCTAGAGGGGGTGCACCCCCTCCCCTCCTCCTATATATAGTGGGGTTTTTGGGGCTGCCATGAACATGAATCTCTCTCCCTCTTGGCGCAGCCCTACCTCTCCACCTCCTCGTCTTTTGTAGTGCTTGGCGAAGCCCTGCTGGAGAACCACGCTGCTCCAACACCACCATGCTGTCGTGCTGCTGCTGGAGTTGTCTTCCCCAACCTCTCCCTCCTCCTTGCTGGATCAAGGTGCAGGAGACGTCACCGGGCTGCACGTGTGTTGAACACGGAGGCGCCGTTGTTCGGCGCTTAGATCGGAATTGACCGCGACCTGAATCGCTGCGAGTACGACTCCTTCATCCGTGTTCTTGTAACGCTTCCGTCACGCGATCTTCAAGGGTATGAAGATACACTCCCCTCTCTCACATTGCTAGTCTCTCCATAGATTAATCTTGGTGATGCATAGAAATTTTTTAATTTCTGCAACGATCCCCAACAATGGCATCATGAGCTAGGTCTATGCATAGTTTCTTTGCACGAGTAGAACACAAGTTGTTGTGGGCGTCAATTTTGTCAATTTACTTACCATTACTAGTCTTATCTTGATTCGGAGGCATCGTGGGATGAAGCGGCCCAGACCGACCTTACACATACGCTTACGTGAGACAGGTTCCGCTGACTAACATGCACTATTTGCATAAGGTGGCCAGCGGGTGTCTGTCTCTCCCACTTTAATCGGATCGGATTCGATGAAAAGGCTCCTTATGAAGGGTAAATAGAAATTGGCATATCACGTTGTGGTTTTGGCGTACGTAAGAAACGTTCTTGCTATAAATCTATAGCAGCCACGTAAAAAAACTTGCAACAACAATTAGAGGACGTCTAACTTGTTCTTGCAGCATATGCCGGGTGATGTGATATGGCCAAAAGGATGTGATGAATGATATATGTGATGTATGAGACTGATCACGTTCTTGTAATAGGAATCATGACTTGCATGCCGATGAGTATGACAACCGCCAGGAGCCATAGGAGTTGTCTTAATTTATTGTATGACCTGCGTGTCAATGAAAACGCCATGTAATTACTTTACTTTATTTCTAACCGTTAGCCATAGTAGTGGAAGTAACAGTTGGAGAGACAACTTCATGAAGACACGATGATGGAGATCATGATGATAGAGATCATGATGATGGAGATCATGGTGTCATGCCGGTGGCGATGATGATCATGGCGCTCTGAAGATGGAGATCAAAAGGAGCAAAATGATATTGTCCATATCATGTCACTATTTGATTGCATGTGATGTTTATCATGTTTTTTACATCTTATTTGCTTAGAACGACGGTAGCATAAATAAGATGATCCCTCGCTAAAATTTCAAGAAAGTGTTCCCCTAAGCGTGCCGCGATTCTAAGGTTCGTTGTTTCGAAGCACCACGTGATGATCGGGTGTGATAGATTCTAACGTTCGAATACAATGGGAGTAAGCCAGATTTACACATGCAAAACACCTAGGTTGACTTGACGAGCCTAGCATGTATAGACATGGCCTCAGAACAAGGAAGACCGGAAGGTCGAACATGAGTCGTATAGAAGATACGATCAACATGGACATGTTCACCGTTGATGACTAGTCTGTCTCACGTGATGATCGGACACGGCCTAGTCGATTCGGATCATGTATCACTTAGATGACTAGAGGGATGTCCATCTGAGTGGGAGTTCATTGAATAATTTGATTAGATGAACTTACATATCATGAACTTAGTCTAAAATCTTTACAATATGTCTTGTAGATCAAATGGCCCACGCTAATGTTGCCCTCAACTTCAACGCGTTCCTAGAGAAAACCAAGCTGAAAGACGATGGTAGCAACTATATGGACTGGGTCCGTAACTTGAGGATCATCCTCCTAGCTGCCAAGAAAGCATATGTTCTTGAAGCACCACTAGGTGACGCACCTGCTTTCCCAGCAACTCAACACGTTATGAACGCCTGGCAGTCGCGTAGTGATGATTACTCCCTGGTTCAGTGCGGCATGCTTTACAGCTTAGAACCAGGGCTCCAAAAGCGTTTTGAGCAGCACGGAGCATATGAGATGTTCCAAGAGCTGAAAATGGTTTTCCAAGCTCATGCCCAAGTCGAGAGATATGAAGTATCCGACAAGTTCTATAGTTGTAAGATGGAGGAGAATAGTTCTGTCAGCGAGCACATACTCAAAATGTCTGGGTTGCACAACCGCTTGTCTTAGCTGGGAGTTAATCTCCCGGATGACGCCTTGATGGATGTAATCCTTCAGCCGCTTCCACCTAGCTACAAGAGCTTTGTGATGAACTTCAATATGCAGGGGATGGAAAAAACCATTCCTGAGGTATATTCAATGCTGAAATCAGCGGAGGTGGAGATCAAAAAGGAACATCAAGTGTTGATGGTGAATAAGACCACTAAGTTCAAGAAAGGCAAGGGTAAAAAGAACTTCAAGAAGGACGGCAAGGGAGTTGTCGCGCCCGGTAAGCAAGCTGCCGGGAAGAAGCCAAAGAATGGACCCAAGCCTGAGACTGAGTGCTTTTATTGCAAGGGAAACGGTCAATGGAAGCGGAACTGCCCCAAATACTTAGCGGATAAGAAGGTCGGCAATACCAAAGGTATATATGATATACATGTTATTGATGTGTACCTTACCAGCACTCGTAGTAACTCCTGGGTATTTGATACCCGTGCGGTTGCTCATATTTGTAACTCTAAAAGGAGCTACGGAATAAACGGAGACTGGAGAAGGACGAGGTGACGATGCGCGTCGGGAATGGTTCCAAGGTCGATGTGATCGCCGTCGACACGCTACCTCTACATTTACCTACGGGATAAGTTTTAAACCTCAATAATTGTTATTTAGTGCCAACTTTGAGCATGAACATTGTGTCTGTATCTCGTTTAATGCGAGATGGCTACTCATTTAAATCTGAGAATAATGGTTGTTCTATTTATATGAGAGATATGTTTTATGGTCATGCCCCGCTGGTCAATGGTTTATTCTTTTTGAATATCGAACGTGATGTTACACATATTCATAGTGTGAATGCCAAAAGATGTAAGGTTGATAATGATAGTCCCACATACTTGTGGCACTGCCGCCTTGGTCACATTGGTGTCAAACGCATGAAGAAACTCCATGCAGATGGACTTTTGGAGTCTTTTGATTATGAATCATTTGACACGTGCGAACCATGCCTCATGGGCAAAATGACCAAAACCCCATTCTCCGGAACAATGGAGCGAGCAACCAACTTATTGGGAATCATACATACTGATGTGTGCGGTCCAATGAGCGTTGAGGCTTGCGGTGGTTATCGTTATGTTCTCACCCTCACTGATGATTAAGTAGATATGGGTATGTCTACTTAATGAAACACAAGTCTGAGACCTTTGAAAAGTTCAAGGAATTTCAGAGTGAGGTTGAGAATCAAAGTGACAGGAAAATAAAGTTCTTACGATCAGATCATGGAGGGGAATATTTGAGTCACGAATTTGGCACGCACTTAAGGAAATGTGGAATTGTTTCACAACTCACGCCGCCTGGAACACCTCAGCGTAATGGTGTGTCCGAACGTCGTAATCGCACTCTATTGGATATGGTGTGATCTATGATGTCTCTTACCGATCTACCGCTATCATTTTGGGGTTATGCTTTCGAGACTGCCACATTCACTTTAAATAGGGCTCCGTCGAAATCCGTTGAGACAACACCGTATGAATTATTGTTTGGGAAGAAATCTAAGCTGTCGTTTCTGAAATTTTGGGGATGCAATGCTTATGTCAAGAAACTTCAACCTGAAAAGCTCGAACCCAAGTCGGAAAAATGCGTCTTCATAGGATACCCTAAGGAAACTATTGGATATACCTTCTACCTCAGATCCAAGGCAAGATCTTTGTTGCCAAGAATGGATCCTTTCTAGAGAAAGAGTTTCTCTCAAAAGAAGTAAGTGGGAGGAAAGTGGAACTTGATGAGATGACCCCTCTCGAACCAGAGAGTAGCGCAGCGCAAGAAAATATTTATGTGGTGCCTCCACCGACTAGAGAGGAAGTTAATGATGACGATCATGATCAAGTTACCACTGAACTTCGTAGGTCCACAAGGACACGTTCCGCACCAGAGTGGTACGACAACCCTGTCCTGGAAATCATGTTGTTAGACAACAGTGAACCTTCGAACTATGAAGAAGCGATGGCGGGACCGGATTCCAATAAATGGCTTGAAGCCATGAAATCCAAGATAGGATCCATGTATGAAAATGAAGTATGGACTTTGATAGACTTGCCCGGTGATCGGCAAGCCATAGAGAATAAACGGATCTTTAAGAAAAAGACTGACGGATGGAAATGTGACCATCTATAAGGCTCGGCTTGTCGCTAAGGGTTATTGACAAGTTGAAGGGGTTGACTACGATGAGACCTTCTCACCCGTAGCGAAGCTGAAGTCCGTCCAAATCATGTTAGCAATTGCCGCATTCTACGATTATGAGATATGGCAAATTGACGTCTAAACGGCATTCCTTAATGGTTTCCTTAAGGAAGAATTGTATATGATGCAGCCGGAAGGTTTTGTCGATCCTAAGAATGCTGACAAAGTATGCAAGCTCAAGCGCTCAATCTATGGGCTGGTGCAAGCATCTCGGAGTTGGAACATTCGCTTTGATGAGATGATCAAGGCGTTTGGGTTTACACAGACTTATGGAGAGCTCTGTAGCATTTCTCATATTATATGTGGATGACATACTATTGATGGGAAATGATAAAGAATTTTTGGAAAGCATAAAGGCCTACTTGAATAAGTGTTTTTCAATGAAGGACCTTGGAGAAGCTGCTTACATATTAGGCATCAAGATCTATAGAGATAGATCGAGACGCCTCATTGGTCTTTCACAAAGCACATACCTTGACAAGATATTGAAGAAGTTCAATATGGATCAGTCCAAGAAGGGGTTCTTGCCTATATTACAAGGTGTGAGATTGAGCACGGCTCATTGCCCGACCTCGGCAGAAGATAGAGAAAAGATGAGTGTCATCCCCTATGCCTCATCCATAGGGTCTATTATGTATGTCATGCTGTGTACCAGACCTGATGTGAACCTCGTCGTAAGTTTGGTAGGGAGGTACCAAAGTAATCCCGGCATGGAACACTGGACAACGGTCAAGAACATCCTGAAGTACCTGAAAAGGACTAAGGATATGTTTCTCGTTTTATGGAGGTGACGAAGAGCTCGTCGTAAAGGGTTACGTCGATGCTAGCTTCGACACAGATCTGGATGAATCCAAGTCACAAACCGGATACGTGTATATTTTGAATGGTGGGCAGTCAACTGGTGTAGTTGCAAGCAAAGCGTCATGGCGGGATCTACATGTGAAGCGGAGTACATGGCAGCCTCGGAGGCAGCGCATGAAGCAATCTGGATAAAGGAGTTCATCACCGACCTAGGAGTTATTCCCAATGCATCGGGCCCAATGACTCTCTTCTGTGACAACACTGGAGCTATTGCCCTTGCCAAGGAGCCCAGGTTTCACAAGAAGACCAGGCATATCAAGCGTCGCTTCAACTCCATTCATGAACATGTTCAAGATGGAGACATAGATATTTTTAAAGTGCATACGGATCTGAATGTCGCATATCCGTTGACTAAACCTCTTCCACGAGCAAAACATGATCAACACCAGAACTCTATGGGTATACGATTCATCACAATGTAACTAGATTATTGACTCTAGTGCAAGTGGGAGACTGTTGGAAATATGCCCTAGAGGCAATAATAAAGTGGTTATTATTATATTTCCTTGTCTATGATAATTGTTTATTGTTCATACTATAATTGTGTTATCCAGAAATCGTAATACATGTGTGAATACATAGACTACAACATGTCCCTAGTGAGCCTCTAGTTGATTAGCTCGTTGATCAATAGATGGTTACGGTTTCCTGACCATTGACATTGGATGTCGTTGATAACGGGATCACATCATTAGAAGAATGATGTGATGGACAAGACCCAATCCTAAGCATAGCACAAGATCGTGTAGTTAAATGCGCTAAAACTTTTCTAATGTCAAGTATCATTTCCTTAGACCATGAGATTGTGCAACTCCCGGATACCGTAGGAATGCTTTGGGTGTGCTAAACGTCACAACGTAACTGGGTGGCTATAAAGGTCCACTACGAGTATCTCCGAAAGTGTCTGTTGGGTTGGCATGAATCAAGACTGGGAATTGTCAGTCCGTGTGACGGAGAGGTATCTCTGGGCCCACTCAGTTGGACATCATCATAATGAGCTCAATGTGACCAAGGAGTTGATCACGGGGTGAAGTGTTACGGAACGAGTAAAGGAGACTTGCCGGTAACGAGATTGAACAAGGTATAGGGATACCGACGATCGAACCTCGGGCAAGTATCATACCGGTAGACAAAGGGAATTGTATACGGGATTGATTGAATCCTCGGCATCGTGGTTCATCTGATGAGATCATCGTGGAACATGTGGGAGCCAACATGGGTATCCAGATCCCGCTGTTGTTTATTAACCGGAGAGATGTCTCGGTCATGTCTACTTGCCTCCCGAACCCGTAGGGTCTACACACTTAAGGTTCGATGACGCTAGGGTTATAGGGAAAGTTTGTACGTGGTTACCGAATGTTGTTCGGAGTCCCGGATGAGATCCCGAATGTCACAAGGAGCTCCGAAATGGTCCGGAGGTAAAGAATAATATATAGGAAGTGAGGTTTAGGTCACCGGAAGTGTTTCGGGCGTCACCGATAATGTACCGGGACCACCGGAAGGGTTCCAGGGGTCCACCCCACCGGCCCCGGAGGCTTGCATGGGCCAAGAGTGGGAAGGGACCAGCCCCTGAGTGGGATGGTGCGCCTCCCACCAAGGCCCAAGGCGCAGCAAAGAGGAGAGGGGGGAAACCCTAGGCACAGATGGGCCTAAGGCCCACCCTAGGGCGCCCCCCCTCTCTCCCCCTCTTGGCCGCCCCCCTCAACCCATCTAGGGCTGCCGCCCCCCGGGGTGGGAACCCTAGAGGGGGCGCACCCCCTCCCCTCCTCCTATATATAGTGGGGGTTTTGGGGCTGCCAAGAACACGAATCTCTCTCCCTCTTGGGGCAGCCCTACCTCTCACCTCCTCGTCTTTTGTAGTGCTTGGCGACGCCCTACTGGAGAACCACGCTGCTCCAACACCACCACACCGTCGTGCTTGTAGTGACCCGACCTCAGATGGTCAAGTCTCTATGTTCCAGTGTCATCCCTGGATCAGTAATGCTGACACACACAGTACTCGAAGTATTTATAACCGAGTAGCAATCACCCACTTATTACATCGAATGTCTCGAAAAGAGAACTTATTACAATAATATGGCTTAAGGCCATCTAATGCGATAACAGCGGAAGGCTTGGAAGATAAAGTGAGTCCATCAACTCCAACGGCATAGCTGAGCTGCACGGCAACGACCTAATGAACCTTACTCCTCGTCTGAAAAGTCTGCAACATAATACGTTGCAGCCCGAGAACGGGTCAACACATGGAATATGCTGGCAATATAATACAGTAGAGCAGGAACAGGATAGTGCTATCACTACATGCATATTTGGTTGGTGGAAAGCTCTATGGTTATAGTTTTGCGAAAAGCAATTTTTCCCTACAACAAAGGAATATATTTTTATTTAACTATCACGGTGGTTGAAACATTGAGAAGGTATAACCCCAACTCAATCCCAATTAAAGTAGTTAACAACCCAACAATATTATTTAAGAGTGATGAGATACATGTGATAACTCAAGTAATAGATACTCAAAATTGTCCATAACCGGGGACACGGCTAACCATGATTAGATTGTACACTCTGCAGAGGTTTGCGCACTTTTCCCCACAAGACTCGATCGCCTCCGTTGATTTCTCGCACTACATGGTGTTTGAGAAACAGATGACCGAGACATAGTCTTTCAGAAACATTAACTCTCTACTCCGGGTAGACCATACCAAACCTACAAAACTCAATACCTGCTGATCTACCTCTTCAAGAGCTTCACATAACTTACTCAACTATGCTAGAGCCCATAGTAGCTTGTGGCTGCACACGAAAGTTTCTAGCATGAATAATCTCAGTTCCCTTTGAGCCTGAGTGGCGGTCCATAGGAAGATCACACAGGTACCCCGGGATTTCCAAAAAATAAAAACAGACAACACTGGGTTCCCCAGGTGCCTCAATCCACCTAGATGTGTATTAAAGTTGCCACCTTAAATTAAACCATTAATTAACAATCTCACATCTGTCATGGATTCACTCAAACCCAACCACGTCTATGAGCATAGCATAGCAATGTAAGCAACACGTAGAAGTAACTCCTAAGGGTTTGATAGTAACAGGGCGATAGGTTCTACCTCAACTACTACTTCCCAACCCACAAGTTAATGACATCCTAACCATGCAATGTTTGAGGATTGAACTTATGCATAAAAACTGGGTATGAAAAGAGTATGATCAAAGCGTTACTTGCCTTGCTGACGATCCGCGAATCCTAGAGACTCGTAGTAACACGCTTCGCACTCCGGGAATTCTATCGCAAGCAAACAATAACATACATAAGCAACAAGCAAAGATGCACAAGCAAAACTTCAACTAAAAGAGGCTGACCAGAAAGTTCAACTTAAGAACTCCGGGTCGCAAAAAGAATCAAACCAAACGGAGCAACGAAACTCAAACGGCGAAAGAAACAAGATCCGTTTACTAATCTGAACTAGGGTCAAATTTTTCAGTATCAAAATCTTGTTTAAGTTGTTTAAGCGGAAAGAGGGTCTCGAGACGAAGATCTGGGCGCTTGAATCGCCTGATTCCGACTAACGAGCGAAAAGATAAACAGAAACTAAGATCGGATCAGAAATCACGATCAGAAAAATCGCGGAATAAATCCGAGAAAAAGAAAACTGACGAACAGACTAACTAACGAACGTCCGCTAACTAGAAGAACCGAGAAAAACCGGCGAACCGAAAAAAACGGATCTAGGGTTTCTAAAAAAACCGAACGGTTTTTTATAAAAAACCGAATGGTTTTTTATAAAAAACCGGCGGCTCGGATCCTGTGACACCCCAAAATTTTAACCTTGTTTTATTAATTAGACTTTTGCCAGGAAACTTAAACTTTTATTTTCTGGATTTTCTTTTGATTTCAGAACCATTCTTTTCTTTATTGTTATGGAGTTTTTACCCCAAGTGAAAACTTTCCAATTATATTATTGGACTTGTTTAACCTCTCAAGAAAAACATTTCTATTATCAGTGGATTTATTTGCATAATTATTGCTCTCTGAACTTTATTCCTTAAAGTGATTTTTCATTAGTTTTGGAGCTCTATTTGAACTACAACCATTTGATAAATTTATTTAAAATTCCAACCAAAATTTGGAGATGTCGTGTGATGTTTTTAAATCACTTTTATGCAAAAATATCTTCTGTTCATTGCAGATTTTGAGCTCTACACCAAGTTTTCAAATCTGGTCCACTGGGCAATTTTGCACTACAACCTATTTAAATATTTCTTTAAAACTTCCACCAAAATTATGGGATGTTAATAGGAGTATATTATTCAACTTTATGCAAAAACCCAGTTATTTCCTTCGAAAAATTTGAGTGAATCAATCTCATTTTCATTCTGGTTAAACTTGATGATTTGTACTGCAACCATATTTTAACTTGATCCTTTACCCATGATTCTTTTTCCAGCTTATAGACCACCCTGCAAAACCCTTAAGTCCAGGAGAGTGGACCCATTGGAGGATTTTAAGTGCATGCAATCATGCCTTTTTCTTTCTGTCCAAAACTGAAGATTTGCAAAACTTGCACTAGCAAGTTTCTTGTTTTGCCCAAATGACCTTGCCATCACCAACTACATCTAAAGAGACTAGGATCTGGAGATTTTGGCCACCCCAAGAGTTACCTAGATGCCCATGGCATTTTGTCAAACTCCCTGTGAGCATGGCCAGTTTGGGCATGAACTTTTAGTTTGCACTGTGAGCTTGATCCACTGAACCAGTAGCCTTGTCCACTAAGCTCCCTGATGCCTCTAGCCTGGACCTGCTAATCCCCAGCTCCAACCAAGTCTCCTAGCTTGCCCTGGCATTTTGCCGAACAGTTGGCGTGCGTGCTCTGGGCGTGGCCAGAGCACGCGTTTTGCACGCAGGCTTGGCGAAGTCGCCAGCGTCCGCCGCCGCCTACCCGCGCCCGTCTGGCCTCCCCCTCCCAGCCGTCGCGCCCGACCCCTCCCTCATCGTAGAGCCGCCCCTGGCGCCCTACAGCGCCGCCGTTAGGTCGGCCACGACGGCTAGCGGCCGGCCACAGTGGGCTCCTGCTCCGGACGGCGCCACCGAAAGCCACCCAAAGACGCCCGGTGCCCTCGAACAACGCGATCCTATCCGCAAGCCCGTCCTCTAGCTCGCGTCGCCGCCACGTCGCCCTGCAGCACAGAATGGCGGTTCGCCGTCGAGCTTATCTTCGGCCGCCGCTGAACCGACCTAATCACGCTATAAAAGGAGCCCCGAGCCTCTCCGAAACCTCAGGCGACCTCAAGCCACCCCACCTAGCACCCCCAGAAAGCGGCCAATCGACCTGTGGAAGGTCTTCTTCCCCATCTCCGCCAAGACGGCCGCCACCGCCTCCGGTCCATTCAACAGCAACCCGAGCCCCTCCCGTCCATCTAGCGCCACCGTTCGACTCCCCATGACCCTGAGCAGCCTCAACACCTCAAACCCGCGGGAACCACCGTGAGCCTGTGAGCCACAAAACTCCCGAAGCCACCGGCCGCCGCGAAGCTCACCACCGGCGACTCCCTTCGCCCCCACCACCCTAGCGACCACCGGGAGGACCGCCCGGGCTGGCGGATCCATCCCTACCCACCGGACCCCACGAGGAGCCGCCAATTGCCGGCGACGATCGCCGGAGCCCCGCCCCCGCATGGCCAGAGGAGGAAGGAGGCGGGGGAGACCGGTCAAACCTGACCAGTGGCCCCCCTAGACCCACTGTCAGCGACACCAAGCCGGTCCACACTGGCTAAGTGGAAACATAAAGCGCAGAGTACGCCTTCCCCTCGAACCGTTTTTCTTTTCTGTTTATTTTATCTAATTTATTTTTAAAACAGAGTTTGACTGAAACTTTGACTGGCTATAACTTGTTAAATATAACTCCCAATGAGTTGATTCTTTTTCCTACCTCTCTCAAATATTGTCTAGTTTATTTTCAGATTTATTGGAAAAAAATTCAGACAAATTTTTTGTACTGTTTTGAGTCTATGTGTTCATTTGAATACTTTCGAAAATAGGATTTTTGGAGAAGAAGAAAACTTTCAAAAGTTTTGGAATGCACCCTGCCTCTCCACACCCTGAAGGCAATCATTCTGAACCCTGGTATAATATTATCGTGTGTTGTTTGATACGGTTACGACACCCCTCGTTTCGGAGTTTCATTATTTTATGTGGTGATATGAACATACGCATAAGTGCATATTGATGACTCCGTGCTTTTGAAATTGATGCATTGTGATAGTAATCACCATCGTATGCCTTTCATGCATACCGGAAGGAATCTGGGAGAGCCTCTGTCTTGGGTAGACACGGGCTTGTCTCTAGTCCTCCGCCGAGACGGTTGAGTCCGGTACGACATGGTGAGGTATGACGGGTGGTGATCCTGTCTGTTGGGTGAAGTATAAATTGGTATGCTAATCATCCAGGGAATACTTAAACCTCCTAAGTCGACCACAGATCGAGTCTTGTTCTGGTAACCCCCATACTTGTTTCGTACTACCACGTGTCCCTGCCATAGGTAGGGTACGGTTCAAGAAGTTGTCAACCCTTCCTAGCACACACCGTCTGAGAGGCCATGGTGGAAGATACGGCTGCATCCGATAGGCATGCCACCTGGTCCGGGGCATGGGTGTTTCCGGTTGGGACCGAGAGGGGCACCCCTTAGAGCCTTGTGATATAAATTTGATCCCATGCTACGCGAGGTTGTAGCCTCCCCACTTAGAGTTTTGCTTAATAGGTGTTGTGGGTGATTCCAGACACCGGTAAGTTAAGCTGGTGTGTGCGGTCAGGTGTGTTCTCAATTAAAAGACCATAGACGGAATTAGTCCCGATGGGCTAAAGGAATCCGTTACTCGTGGGTAAAGAGTACACCCTCTGCAGAGGATAAATCTATTCGAATAGCCGTGTCCATGGTTAAGGACTACAGTCTGGGATATGTCAAGTGTCGGTCTTAGTGTCGGTCTTCGAGGGAAAAACAGCTAAACCAGAACATGGATCGTGACTTGTGACTTATGATCATTGTGATTATTATTATTATGGACTAACCCTTTATATTACTTGAATTATTGAGTATCCCTGGGACGGTTCTACCTCCTGGATATTCATGGTGATTATATTACTTTATAAGCCCTTTATGTGGTGTCGCTCAGACGCCCGACTGTGGCATGCTTATTATTTGTTTACTTTATAAGCCCTTTATATGGTGTCGCTCGGACGCCCGACTGTGGCATGCTTGTTATTTGATTACTTTATAAGCCCTTTATGTGGTGTCCCTGAGACGCCCGACTGTGGCATGCTTGTTATTTCTATTGTTTATAGGCCTTTTATGTGGTGTCGCTGAGACGCCCGACTGTGGCATGCTTGATAATTTTTACTTTATAAGCCCTTTATGTGGTGTCGCTCAGACGCCCGACTGTGGCATGCTGCTATTTATTTACTTTATGAGCCCTTTATGCGGTGTCTCTCAGACGCCCGACTGAGGCATGCTCGTTATTTACTATCCTTTCGAGGCGTCGCTTCAGACACCCGATCGGTGCATTTTATTACTACTCTATTATTGCATATTCATGTTGTATATAAATAACCTGCTTGCATGCATCAGGGATTTTATTTTATGACTGACGTTGTGATCATAGAATATTTCAGATCATGATTATCGTTTGTTATATTATACACGTGTTCATAATGTTTGCGAGTACATTCAAAGTACTCACTGGCTTGTCCCTGGCTATTGTCTTGGCCAGATTTCTTGCGTGGAGAGGAGCGTTGCGATGACAGCCCCGGAACCTACGCAATGGAGATAGCAGCCTCGCGAAGATAGGAGTTATCCAGGTCAGCTGCATGTGGGAAATGGAGTCCCATAGACGTTGATGATCCACAAACCGCTTCCGCCATCAACCACTAGAAACCATTTGTTGTACTCATAGGCCAGAATGGTCTTGTACTACATATTATGTACTTTGCTTGGAGTTTCTGTATCAAGTTGGTGCCTCATCAGCTAACAGTAATCCTGGGGTTGGTGAGCACAAGGGCCATTTTCTGGGAAATTATATCCCGAAAACCGGTCCTGACAGATCCGACGGATACCTCTGGTGAGGCAACTCCGACGAGGCGGCTGCGGGGCGGGGCAGCGGGGCTTGGCGGCGGCGGCGGTGGGAGGCGGCAAGGGCGGTGGCGGGTGGTGGTGGTGGTGTGTGGCGGCGGGGGGGCTTATAAGGAGGGAGGCGTCTTGGAGGAGGGCATGCCAAGGCGAGGAGGAGTCTCGGCCGGACTCCTCGTCCGAGTCGGCGGCGGCGCGGGGGAGTTGGGCCGGCTGGTTTCGACCCGATCGGTGCCAAGTTTTTTAATTCACGACGGAAAATAAATCCTATAAAATAAAATAAAAATCTAAAAATGCCAAAACAAATTTTCACCGTCTAAATGAAATATTTAGAACGAGATGAACATTTTCTTGGCCCTAAAATGCAATTTTTGAAAACGTGCAATTTTTCTAACGCAAATAAAAATCAAATAAAATCGAACAAATGATTTTAACATTTTTCCTCCAATATTTCAATTGTTTTGGAGAAGTTATATTATCTCCCCTCATTTATTTTATTATGAAATATTTTTCGGAGAGAAAAATAATTAAAATAAAAAATCCTCGTTTTCATTATTTGATAAAAATCAAATATGAAAACCGGAAAATCCACAACTCTCTCTGAGGGTCCTTGAGTTGCTTAGGATGTCGAGGATTGCGGAACGAAGATGCAATAAAATATGATATGCATGGATGACCTATGTATAACATTCCAAATTGAAAATTTGGGATGTTATAGTGCTGCTGCTGGAGTTGTCTTCCCCAACCTCTCCCTCCTCCTTGCTGGATCAAGGTGCAGGAGACGTCACCGGGCTGCACTTGTGTTGAACACGGAGGCGCCGTTGTTCGGCGCTTAGATCGGAATCGACCGCGATCTGAATCGCTACGAGTACGACTCCTTCATCCGCGTTCTTGTAATGCTTCCATCACGCGATCTTCAAGGGTATGAAGATACACTCCCCTCTCTCTCGTTGCTAGTCTCTCCATAGATTGATCGCGGTGATGCGTAGAATTTTTTTAATTTCTACAAGGTCCCCAATAGCGGGGTCCTATTGGAAACTAAGGGATATTAAGGCCTCCTTTTAATAAAGTACCAGGCCAAAGCATTAACACTTAGTGAATAAATGAACTCCTCAAATTACGGTCATCACCGGGAGTGGTCCCGATTATTGTCACTTCGGGGTTACCGGATCATAACACATAGTAGGTGACTATTGACTTGCAAGATAGGATCAAGAACTCACATATATTCATGAAAACATAATAGGTTCAGATCTGAAATCATGGCACTCGGGCCCTAGTGACAAGCATTAACCATAGCAAAGTCGTAGCAACATCAATCTTAGAACATAATGGATACTAGGGATCAAACCCTAACAAAACTAACTCGATTACATGGTAAATCTCATCCAACCCATCATCGTCCAGCAAGCCTATGATGGAATTACTCACGCACGTTGGTGAGCATCATGAAATTGGTGATGGAGGATGGTTGATGATGACGACAGCGACGGATTCCCCTCTCCGGAGCCCTGAACGGACTCCAGATCAGCCCTCCCGAGAGAGATTAGGGCTTGGCGACGGCTCCGTATCGTAAAACGCGATGAATCCTTCTCTCTGATTTTTTCCCCTCCCCAAACGTGAATATATGGAGTTGGAGTTGAGGTCGGTGGAGCCTCAGGGGGCCCACAAGACAGGGGGGCGCGCCCCATCAGCATGGACAGGGTGTGGGACCCCTGGTCTTAATTCTTTTGCCAGTATTTTTTATTAATTCCAAAAATATTCTCCGTGAAGTTTCAGGTCATTCTAAGAACTTTTATTTCTGCACAAAAATAACACCATGGAAATTTTGCTGAAAACAACGTCAGTCCGGGTTAATTCCATTCAAATCATGCAAGTTAGAGTCCAAAGCAAGGGCAAAAGTGTTTGCAAAAGTAGATACGATGGAGACGTATCAAGGGCCCATAGATACCTCTCCGACAATCGGAGTTACAAATCCTAATCTAGATCTATGCCAACTCAACAAACACCCTATCGGAGACACCTGTAGAGCACCTTTATAATCACCAAGTTACGTTGTGACGTTTGGTAGCACACAAAGTATTCCTCCGATATTTGGGAGTTGCATAATCTCATAGTCATAGGAACGTGTATAAGTCATGAAGAAAGCAATAGCAACATACTAAACAATCAAGTGCTAAGCTAACGGAATGGGTCAAGTCAATCACATCATTCTCTAATGATGTGATGTCGTTAATCAAATGACAACTCATGTCTATGGCTAGGAAACTTAACCATCTTTCATTAACGAGCTAGTCAAGTAGAGGCATACTAGTGATACTCTGTTTGTCTATGTATTCACACATGTACTAAGTTTCTGGTTAATACAATTCTAGCATGAATAATAAACATTTATCATGATATAAGGAAATATAAATAACTATTTATTATTGCCTCTAGAGCATATTTCCTTCAGCACGTTGAGGGATGGTTATATGATCCAATTATATTAGCATTGCTGAGAGATTGCACTAGTAAAAGTACGGATCCTAGGCCTCATTTTGAAGCACTGCAATACCGTTTTTGTGCCCGTTTACTATTTGCTACCTTGCAGTTTTATTTATTCAGATTATAAAAATATATTTCTACCATCCATGTTACACTTTTATCACCATCTCTTCAGCGAACTAGTGCACCTATACAATTTGCCATTGTATTAGGTGTGTTGGGGACACAAGAGATTTCTTGTATTTGGTTGCAGGGTTGTTTGAGAGAGGCCATCTTCATCCTATGCTTCCCATTGATTTATAAACCTCATGTCATCCACTTGAGGAAAATTTCTATTGTCCTACAAAACTCTGTGCTTGGAGGCCCAACACGAATCTACAAGAATAATGTTGCGTAGTCGACATCAGAGACCGTTTTGGCCTGTCCTTTGCCAAAAAAGGATTGGGATACCTTGCTACACTTTACTTACCGTTACCGTTACTTTCTCATTACAAATTATCTTGCTATCAAACTACTCATTACTAACAATTTCAGTGATTGCAGAAATTACCTTGCTGAAAACCACTTGTCATTTCCTTCTGCTCCTCGTTGGGTTCGACACTCTTACTTATCGAAAGGACTACAATTGATCCCTTATACTTGTGGGTCATCAAGCACGAGCTCAGGGTACACATTGGAAGCCTCACCCTCTGCTCTCATGGCCTGCTATGCGGTCTCTGCTGTGCGGTTTAGTCACGGGCGATGACCTTGCTGGGATGTACCACCGACATTTGGCTCCCACTACTTTAGGTTAATGGGTAATTACCCATTTAGTTAAGACGTTAGTCTGTAACATGTGGGCCCCCTAGTTTAATTAGCAAGCTAATAGAGTCTGCTTAGGATTAATTTAAATGCTAATAGACTTTGACCATGGGTCCCATGGCCCACATGTCAGGGAGAGTGAGAGAACTTGTGAGAGAGAAAGTTTCCATGGTGAGTGAGAGAGAGAGTTTTTTTATTTTTTCCCAAGGGTAGGTCCCATGTCAGTGGCATATGCACACAAGGGCAACTATGTCCAGAAAACGTTCATTTGACGGTCAATCCCCTTTGACCGGACGGAAACGGCACGGAGGGGTATTTCCATAAGGGCACCAAATGGAAGAGGGGTATAGTTGAGCACTGTTTTTATTTAGGGGTAAAGATGAGTGTGGGCCGAAATTAGGGGGTAAACTATAAATGTCCCTTTAATTTTCCAAAATATTAAGGACCTCCTTATTTATAACCATCTTATCTAGGTTTCTTACTAAAGAAATAGTAATCATTATATGTTTCAAAAATATTAAAGATCTCCTTATTTGTAATTGTCTTATCTAGTATTTTTACTAGTAAATAATAGTAATCACTTAATTTTTCCAAAATAATGATGTTACCTTTTTAAAGTTTGCTTGGAGGTAAGGCCTATATTTGGAAGAAAAGCACAGAACATAAATGTTCAATAAGTGGATAAATAAATGTTGACCCCGCATTCTTCTCAATATAAACCACATAACCTGAGCATAGATGACAAACCAACTCATTGCATATCACTAAGCTTACATGCCAAAGATTATGTGGACCGCCATGAAGCTTACCGTCTTCTTTTCCCTCATCCCTCTCCTCACCATCTCCCTCCCTTGCATTGTTGGCAATACCATCCAACTAGTTTACGACACAGAAGGCGATGCACTAAACAACTACAATGCCTACTATATCCTCCCAGCCAAACATGTAGATGACAAGTTGTTCCTCACAACTAAGCGCACTAATCATCATGGCTGCCTATACCACGTTCTCCTCGAGAGCAACATGACTATTCGAACCAACATGCAGTTCACACCATTGCCGCCGCCACCACCACCACCACCACCACCGAGAGATGTAAACATTGTGCTTATCCACTTGTCGAGCGACATATGGATTGAGACTAATGATCTATCTAGTTTATGTGCAAAGATGTTGCCTTGGCACCTGACGGGTCAATCACCAAATTCATCGTTAGGATTGACTCAGTATGTGGCGGCAGGGAACAAGGAGGGCACATGGTCGCCCTTGGTGTTTCGGATTGAGAGGCATGGCGCTGACATAACAGGATACAAGTTGGTGGTCTGTGTCAACAAGGGCCCGTGCAAAGATCTGGGTTTGCATACTTATAATGGAAAGATGTGGTTAACTGTGAGCAATAAACCTTTCATGGTTGTGTTCATGAAAGCCACCTAAGTTGTAAGTACTTTGCATTTATCTTGGCATCCTATGTGTTCATCTAATGTAATAATGAATGTTGATTGTTTCATGTATGAGTTAATAATACAAGACTATTTGCAATGAATCTATGACCGACATGTCTTGAATTTTTATCCATCTGATATAATGATGAATGGTTATTGTCTCCTGTATGCGTCCATAATACAAGAATATTTGGAATGAATATATGACTGGCATGCCTTGAATTTTAAACTTTGTTAGGAAACCTACCCACCTAAGCCATAAGAAGCTTCAAATTCCTTGTTGGGGTGAGTGATGATCCGATCCAAATGATAGAATTTTCAGCGAAGTTACAATAAAGAGAGGTTTCTAGCTTGTGGTTCCATTCGGCCGATTAAAGGCTTGTGAATCCTTTGGGTTGTTTCTAGCCCATAGTAACTTTCAACCCATTAATGACCTTATGGGTGTGGTTTGTCTTAGATGGCTTTCAGACTATTAATGGCCAATTATGTGTTTGGGACCATTAGCGGGTCCTTGTGCTTTTAGTACGTTTGTGTCTACACTGGTGTAGTGATGTGTTATACAAATGGTTTTTAAGCCCTTTTCGCGACATAGTTTAAAACCATCACCTTGCATGTGTGTGCGATAGGAGGGGATCCTTCTCACATGACCCAGAAAACCGTCGACGATAGGGAGTAGGAATGCATACGTATTACAGAACTAAGCATACGCGATGCCCGCATCTATTCTAAACGTGAGTTGTCACACAACTGTTTGTGATATATTGGATATCCCAAACTCTCCATCCTTGCTACTCGTGTGGGTTGGCATTACCATCTCGTGCGCTATTCTGTGGTGCAACATTTACGATGCGCGCCCCATCACAAATAGTTCATGATTGTAAAGCGTGTATGATGAGGAGACTATCACACACATTTACTTTTCCTGCACCGTATGTGTCGTGGATTTGTCACGGCAGATGTCCTAGTGTGAGGACTTAGTCGTGAGGCCAACGCATCTACGTAGTAGTTTTAGAGGGGTTGAGTGGGACGAGAGACGCGAGGTTTTTTACCCAGGTTCGGCCCCTCACGGTGGAGGTAAAAGCCTACATCCTGCTTCATTGATATTGATGATGATGATCACGATTACAAGGGTGCTCTATTTCGAGAGCTATTGACTTGTCTGTCTATCTAGACTTGTAAAACTTGTCCCTCTTGGGGTGCCATGTCCCTCCTTATATAAGTTGGAGGGGCGAGTTACATGTGGAGTGCTTACAAGTGGAATCCTAGTCTTGCTTCCTTTGTAAGGGAATATTCCTTTTGCCTTCCTTCTCAAGCCGCCCCACCATAATATGAGTCGGCCTTCCATGAGCTGCCTTTTGGGCCACCGGGTTTTGTTGCTCCTTTCGACCCGCCTGTCGGGTCACCAATGAGTCGCCAACTCTGGGCGGGTTACTAGTCAGTCACCGGGTCAGGGCGGGTCACCAGTGAGTCGCCAAGTTCGGCCGGGTCATACATCTGGCCGGGTTACACCGCGGGGTATATCCCCTACATTAGCCCCCAGTTTAATTTGGATTTATCCATGTTAAACTCATCCTGTAAAATAAACACAAGAACATATTTGACAGGTTGTGCTCCGGGTTAAAAGTTTTTTCTGGACCGACACCTGATCATCCTTAAGTCCTTGTCATCCGGAACGTCCCTGCCAATAGACCAGCTTCATAATCACTTTGCTGACATTGGTTTCTCACAGAAAAATATTGTGAAGAATAATTCATTTTGATTCAGCTCCCAATGCTTAACAAAAATATTGGTCTTGAAATACTCATCTGATTTTCAGCCGGCTTGAATATGTAGAACGGTTTATAATTGCCTGTAGCCCCCAAGTCTTAAGAGGGGAACGTAGTGATAGCTTTAAGACTTGCTTCAACATAAATATCGCAACCTTGAAGAAATCTGGGTTGTTCATCTTAGTCACTAGTCATAAACTGAATATTCCACATATGTAGCCCCCAAGTACCGGGTTGTCTTGCTTGCAGCAACCTGGGACTTGTAATTGCCTTATGCTCATAAAAACTTCAACCAGTGTAGCCCCCAAGGGCCGGGTCATTATGCAATAATGAGCAGGGACTTTTGCATATCTGATCATATAGACTTGATGAGCAAAGTGTAGCCCCCAAGGGCCGGCTCAGTAAGACAATACTGGGCTGGGACTTAGCAAAAAGGACATAAGGCCAGCTTATCTTCTTGAAAGAACCGAGTGTGTTGTCAATGTAATAATTTTAAAAGCAACTTGCCCCCAAGTGCCATGGTGCATGCTTGCAGCGACATGGGACTTGCATACTTGATAAAATCCTGACTTGAATAATGTAGCCCCCAAGTGCCGGGTCGTATGTCTGCAGCAACTTGGGACTAGTCCTTCCATTGTAAAATAAAACCATATCCATTGTCCGGATGATGTTGCTGAAAGCTTTGCATATTCAATATTTGGATCATGCTCTCTGCTTGTGAGTTGGTGCTCTTGGATGAAGAAATAATAGCAACTGCTCTGAAGCGGCTTTGAAAACCTCAACCATAATATTGGTTATTGATAACCATAATAAAAATCCAGCCATGTTGGCTATTGAATATTTGAATAATATAATCCGGTATGAAAACCTCAATCATTTAATACCATAATGAAAATCCAGCCAACTTTGGCTATTAAAGAATTGAATGCCTTATCTGTTGACAAGTATATTCGGAGTTAAATACCCGACGGCTCTTGGCCGATGGCGACTTAATGCGCATCCATTGTACTCCTGGATTTTTGTAACCCAGCGGCTAATAGCCTTTGTAAAAATCAAGAACTGATAACCCTTTTGAAACACCAATTTTAATTTTCGATGATGGGCTTGAACTTTAATCATCTATGTAAGTCATAACTCTACATGTCTTGCACAAAGTTTAAACAACATATGCCCTGGCGACTTAACGTCAAAAGCCAGGGCGGGTAATAACCCAACCATAATATAGTCTTATGCAATTATGGATAAGACTAGAATTAAGGCCATCAAAGCCAAAATATACTGACGACTTAAAGTCAAAAACCAGGGCGGGTTAAAAAACCCTCGCATATTCATATAACAAGTAAAAACATACCTGTGAAATTGGTTCATACTGCCGGCTTACATCGCCATATCAAGTGAGAGTGACAACCCAAAGATTTTGTAAGCGCATGATTCCAATTGCGCAATCGAAAGTATACTGGCGACTTAAAGTCCATAGCCAGGGCGGGTTATCAAACCTCGCATATTCATCCAACAATTTAGAAACATACTTGAAAAATTGGCTCAAATTGCCGGCTTAAATCGCCACATCCAGTGAGGGTGACAACTCAAGTACTCATAAGCGCACAATTCCAACTTCACAATCAAAGTATACTGGCGACTTAATGTCCAAAGCCAGGACGGGTTATCAAAACCCCAAATATGCTCAAATATGAGCCATAAAGATTAAGGCTACATGGCCTGAATTATTTTTAAACCATATGTCAATATGGTACAAAGATATGAACCCAAACAATGTTTAAGGAAAATAACAAATCAGACAAAGCAAGGCTTTTCGTAGGCTGCCAAGCCTCAATATCAAGTGTTGTTCATGGGCCGCACAACCACTGAGTTAATCCTTCATTCAAACCTGTAAGCCGGGCCTCAAATGACCAACCGCCGTTTTAACTCTAACAAGTTCAGGGTCTTTATAAGATTGACTATCAAGAGTACGACAGGTCATTCCAGGACTACCTGGGCGGAGTGGCAGACATACAAGGCAGGATAAACCGGAATTTTGGTGAATACACCTGGCTCCCAAGCCGATCAAAAGGGTAAATATAGCTATGTTCATTGAACAAGAAGCCCCCAGGGGACCTATAATAAGCCATCAAGGCAGGTTACCTATGTTTGAACTGCACATTGTAGCAAGTTCTCTTTGGTAACCTTTTAACTTGGGTAGGAATCCCCCAAGTCATTGCAATAAGGCGTATAAGCCGGATCAAAAGGGTAGTCACAGCTATGCTCAATGAGCGGGAAGCCCCCATGCAATTTATAACAAGGCATGTAAGCCGGATCAAAAGGGTAGTCACAGCTATGCTCAATAAGCAGGTAGCCCGCAATAAGGTAAGCCAATAAGGCAGGATACCCATGTTTGAACCGTGCATCGCATCATGGCAGCAAGTTCTCTTTGGCAACCTTTAATTTTTCTAAGTAATCAAACTTGCGAGAGATCAATTCCTCTTGAACCGGATGTTGAACCAGAATCTTCCTTTTAAGCCGGAAATTTTCTGACGGCCTTTAAATTTTCATCAATATGGCAATAGCCTCCGGGACCGGGTTATTTTCCCTCCAATGACCTGGGGTTCTTGAATTTGCTGAAACTGGCAACATTTGCTGAGTCATGTTCATGTAGCCCCTGAGTCTTAAAACGACTCGAGGAGTTGGCTTAAGATTCTCCATACTTGATCGTTATATAGTTAAACAGCGGAATGCTGGAATATGTTGAAGTTGAACGCGAGATGGCGAGTTGATGATCTTCACAAAAACTCATTGTATACTCCCGGTATGAGTCATTCAATAAACTCCGTGACATGACAGTCACCTTTGCAGTAGACAATTTGTCCTGCTATGTTAAGCCGGATATTGTCCGCAACGGAGTTGATGATCACCATGGTGAAGCTGAAATCAATCACGGGCGAGTCGGCCGCGGGAGCAGACGAGTCGGCCATGGTGTTGTAAGCCGGTGCGGAGGGGCGAGTCAACCGCAGGCACGGTAAGCCACGCGGATGGTGAGTTAATCGCGGGCGCGGTCCTGGTGATTTGATGTAAACCGGACCACAGGGACGACGACTTGCGCACGTTCGTTCACTGGGAAGTATGGCACGGTCGAAATGTCGGTGCAGAACCATTGCCAGCGCGTGCTCCGTACCCGCAATATAACACCTCATTTGTAATGAATAATTGTCCTGCACCAAAAAGTATCGCAAGATAGAGTACTTGTTCTTTGACAAAAACAAGATGTGCTAAAAAAGTAGACTTTTAAATGGATATCACCTGATTTTGCTTAGACGATCGAAGATAAGTAAGTAGTGCCCATAGATAACTTTTCAATACAATTGTTGAATAGTCATTTGGTCCTTATATGCACGCTAAGGATATTTGCGCTTATCCTCACGAGGACTCCCCCAGATGCTGCCACTTTCTCCTCCTCATTAGCAGCAACCGGCCACCGTATTTGGGCAGGGCAAGAACAGAGGCGAGGTTTGGACTTAATGTGGCTTCCAGCAGTGGCGACTCGGCGGTGCGTCAGAGCGGTGGCTCAGAACGGTGACTCAAAGACAGGGGTGCTTCGAAAGTACAGACCGGCAGCTCGCGGCCTTTGATCTCACACGTTCCCCTTAGGGCATCTCCAGCCGCGCCCCCAACAGGCCCTCCCCACGCGATTTTGCCGCGCCGGCGTCAAAAAGGGCTCCAGTCGCGTCCTCAGAAGCCCTTTTTCGCTGGCTCGGGCCAAAACTGGTGTCGGCGGACCCAGGCCGAACCCGGCGCCCTGGGGGCGCTTGGGGAGCCGGCACAAGCGAAAAAGGCGCGTGGGCCCGCCACGAAAGGCGACAGGGCCTTTTCCGCCGTTCTTGGCGCTTTTCCTCGCATCTCTCCGCTGCCGCCTTCCTCCGCCATTCTCTCCCTTTATCCCGCCAAACCCTCCCGCCGCCAAGAAGTACGCCATGCCGCCGAAGAAGTACGCCATGCAGCTGGCGGTAACCGCGATCGGGCGCCGGCTCAAGCAGAGGAAGCCGAGGGCGCCGCCATCGGCCATCGGGCATGTCGAACGCCGAGTGGAGGTGGAAGTTCGGCGCATTGGCGATCATCGCCGACAAAGCGGAACAGGCCATAGCCAAGAAGGCCAGCGACAACGCGGCAGGCGGCGTCTTCCTCATCGGTCGACCAGCGGGATGAATCCACCCGTCGTCGCCACGCCCGATCGCGCATACAGGGACAGCAAGGCGCCGGATCTCCATGGGGTTCATCGTCGCCCGGCTACGCCCGGCGGCAACGCGCCGCAGTGAGTTCAACCCAAACGTGACCTTCCTCATGGTCACCCGCTCTGGCGCGCCCTCGCCCGCCGCCGTGCGTGCGGTACCCTCCATACAACTACTACGCCGCCCGCCGCCTATGCGTCCACACCGGCGCCCCATATCTCTTGTGGACCGCTACCCTTCGCACCTCGGCGACGCCGGCGACACGGGAGCCGACATGGGCGGCATCATCGCGACACGATCGACCGCGGCCGCCGCGTCTCCCGGGTTCGCCACCCAGGACGAGGTAGTGGACCTCAGCGGCGACATGGAGGCCGATCTCGGCTACGTCTACGGTGACGACGCGCATGAACCCGAGGAGGAGGAGGAGGGCGAGGAGGAGGAGGAGGAGGAGCCGGCTCTGTTCCGGCGAAGGCGCCAGAAGAAGAAGAAGCGGGCGGCTAGGTCAGGCGTAACCGCGCATCAAGTGGACGTCAGGAGGAGGAATGCCTCGCGAAGCATGGAAAGTCGTGCGCCTCGACCCGACCACCGGCGTGAACCGAGCTTGAGAGCGTCTGGGACCGCATCAAGGCGAAGTTCGACGACGAAGCTTCGTCGACCCCTACTTCAAAAGCGTCTACATGCGGCGCGGCTCCAAAGCGATAGCGAACCATTGGGGCGTATCCGGTTGGCGTGCAACAAATGGCATGGAATCGTCGAGGAGGTCGCGGCTCGCCCGGAGAGCGGCACCGGTGTTGAGGATCGTACGCACGCCCGTTCGCGCATATCTTCGCCCCTCACGCCCGCCCGCCGCCAATCGTTTCGTCCCCTCCGCGCTGCGTATGTTACGCCATGTATCGGGCGACAACCAAGACGCCGACTTCAAGCACCTCCACGTCTACAAAGCGCATTGACAAGTGCGAGAAGTGGGCGGAAGTCCGACGTGCCCTCGACAAGGCCAAGGAGACATACAAGCCGGACACGACGACTCCGGGCGCGTCAGAGGGGCGGCCGGACGGCCACAAATTGGCAAAGAAGGGGAAAAGCACCGACGCGACAACCGCGTGAGTGCAGGTGTCCATCGAGCATTGCCTCGCCGACGCCCAGGCCCGGGCCGTCCTACGCGAAGAGAATACCGAGGCGCGGTGGTCGTCGCTAATGAAGAACAACGCCATCAAGCTCGACTGCCCGGACGAGCGTCACCGCGAAGAAGAGGAACACCGACATGGCTTTTTACGATGGTAGGCGGACATGCTCGAGCAACGACGAAGCTCAAGGCGTGGTACAGTGCGGCGTGGCCTCATCTCGAACGAAGCCGCCGACGGCAACGCCGACGACGCCGACGACGCCCACAACCACACGGACGCCAAGCCCGAACGACGCCTCTACATTGCCGCCGGCGGTTGCGAAGCGCGCCGATGCAGCCAAGACCGGCAGCTCCGACACCGACGAGCCCGCGCACGCCGACTCCGCCAATGCCTGGAGCCGACCCCGCCGAGTGAATCGTTGCGTATGCGAACTTGCGGCGGCGGCGCTCTGTTTTTTGTAACGCTAGACTACGTCCGATCGCCGGATTTGCGGCGTCTTTTGAGAGCGGGAACGACCAAGTTTAAATTTCCTGCATCCTGCAGGGCGCGGCGTGGGGGCGTGGGGGACTAGGTCGTCTTCGGTAGAACTAAGCGCCGGCGCCCCCTGCGCCGCTCTATTAAGGCGCCCTGGGGGGCCGAACGGCTGGAGATGCCCTGACGGTTTGCGAGAGGGGCGCCGGCGACTTGGCAAGGCGGCGACGGCGGCTTTGACGCGGAGATGCGGTCCACATCAGTGGAAGTGAAGATGGAGGCGAGCGGTTCAGCCGGGCCGGCTCAGTGCGGCGGGTGAAGAGGCCCCCGGCGACTCAAGGCGCCCGCCACAACGGCGGATTGGAGAGGCGCGGCCGTGGCCGGTTCAGCGCGGCCACGAGGTGGTGGCTTGCGGCTGCAGGCGACTCGCGGCGGCGCGGCGCATCACGGCGGCTTGCAGCGGGTCTCAACAGCGGCAGGTGGACATCAGCGAGGGCAGAAGACGCTGTGAGGGTGCAAGGCAGGGGCGGCTCGCAGTTAGATGCTGGACAGAGGCGGCAGCCGTAGCTCGACGCGAGAGGCGAGGCAAGACCAATCTTGCAGACGGCAAGGTGAATCCGGGGCGGCTTAGCGCGGCTCGGAGGTGCTCCAGTGGCGAGCGGAGCAAAGAGGCCAGCTAGCTTGATGTAGACAGCCCGAAGGCGGCTCGCAGACGGGCGCCTTGAGGCCGCAGCGGAGGTTGTAGCCAGCTCGGGGTGTAGCGCGGCGACGGCCCAACCACGGCAGAGATGGCGGCAACCCAGAGTGGTGAGCCTGCAGGCGAAGACGGCGGGGCCGGCGCAGGGCGGCCAGTCCGCCGAGCACACGAGAGGCCGGCTCAAGGGCGAGGCTGTACGAGACTGGGGCAGTTCTGAAGCGCCAGACCGCAGAGGCGGATACGGAGACCGCGGCCGCTTGAGGTGAAGGTGGCAGGCCGAGTTGAAGATAGAGGTGGGCGGCTTAAGGCCGTGGTAATAGAGACGGCGACTTGGAGTTTTGACAGGAAGCCGGCTCAAGGCCACCGACGGCGGCTCAAAGGCCTACTCGGGCGAAGGCGGCGCGAGGTCAAGGCGGGGGCGACCCACCGCGGCAGGAGCAACCGGTTATTCAAAGGCACGGATGCGAGTGTCAATGGAGTCTGCAGGTGCTCGAGCCGAACTGAGACGGACGGGGGCTCGAGGCTCCGATTGAGTTGTTCCCTTTTCCTTCTAGGACTCGGATTCGATGAATACGGACGCCTCAGAGAAAATACAAACAGAATGACTAATTCACATCTAGATGATATTTAAGGATGTCACATCTAAGTGTTTGTACCGTCCGATCTGTCTCTGCTTTATTATTCGGGCACGAGGTGATGCGCTCGCATCGTCGCATTGTCTCGTCTGTCGGGCCGAGTGGGATACAGCGTAGCGGCCTCCGATTTTTTGTTTGGGCCGGCCTTCGATTTTTGTTTGTTTATTGGGCTTGCTTTAGAATCTGAACAGTCTAACCTGATCTGGAGTCCCGTCCTCACTCTCCTCGCCTCTTTTCCCCTCCTCAACCCTCAAAAAAAAAATCCCTTGTTCTGTCACCACTATAGTCCTTCTGACTCAAATCCAAGGGAGAGACGACCTGATCTGGTGGGCTTGCGGCGACAGAGATGGCAGGGGAATCCAGCGGAGTGAGTGTTCATCCCCTCTTTCTTTTCCTCGCCTTTTTTTTCCTGTTTTCCCATGCCATCTAGGGATGTTTGTTTGTTTTGAGGGATGAACATCAAGAACCTGGGGGAGTGTTTATATGAGTGCCATACATGAGGTGCTTGCTGTTTTTTCGTGATATATTAGATTCGTTTGCATCACACACTTTTTTAGAGAGAAAATGAAATGTTTTTAACTGTGCAATGTCCACAGGTTTTTAAATGAAATGAATAGTAACTAGCAATCCAACCCGGTTATGTTCATGCCCATGGCTGTAGATTTGTTTTTCTGTGTGAATCTGATTGTAGCAGCGAGCACCCCCAGTTCTGTAACTTGAGTCTGTACATCTAGGGACTTCCAGTTTTTTTGTGTGTGTGAATCTGAATGTAGCAGCGAGCACCCCAGTTTTGTAATCTGAATGTAGCAGCTAGCACCCCATTTTGTAATCTTGAGTTTGTAGCACATACTACATATAGACAGCACACATAGTTGCCTGCCATTTTTGTCTGAAATTTAAGAGGCATAATGCGAGTGGATAAACATTTTCAGTGGCATACATTGCAATCCTTCTTTTATCAGACAGGAATGTCTGAATTTTTGTGTGTGTCTGTTTGTAGGGAGCATGTGTAGTCTTCTTCTGAATACTTCAAACTTCTCAGACTAAGCGAGGTCTTTTTGATTTCTTAAAAGTTGTGGCATATGGCACAACTCCAGAAATTGAAAGTATAGTAGTAGCAGGCCCGAATGTATAGCTTTTGTTTTTCAGATTTTTACAGATTTTCTGTTAAAATCTTTTTGTTTAAAGATATGTGATTTCAAAATCTAACAAGAGTATTTTCTGATCTATGAGCACTAGAGAAAATTTATGTGATAAGGTAAGTGAAACAGATGGTAACTAGGTGGATAAACTCATCTGGTGCTGAACCTTTTTTGAAATGAACTCTGTTTCAGTTATATCATAGCAACCTGAACTTTCAGTATAGTCTACTCCAGATTCAACTTATTTTATAAGTTTTTTTAGTCTATAAGAGTTTTAGGTGTCCACTCCTTCCGAGCAGGATGAGAAGTGTACAATGGAGGAGGTCTTAAGTACCTCTGAACACACCTCCTAGTTTGTTTTTGTACGCCCCCTAGTTCGTTTGTGTGTGTTTGTCGGGGTCCCCAGTCCAAACCGACCATCGACTCGCAACTAGGGGTGTGTGTTTTCTCAGGGCCCCCAGTTGCAAGCTGACCATCGACTCACAACTAGGTGTGTGTGTTTGTCGGCGCCCCTACTTGCATGTTGACCATCGACTCGCAACTAGTGTCGGTGCCCTCAATTGCATGTCAACCAACGACTCGCAACTAAGGTTTGCGTGTGTTTTGTCGAGGGTCCGATCCCTAGTTGCATGCCGACCATTGACTCGCAACTAGGGGTGTGTGTGTTTGTCGGGGCACCTAGTTGCAAGCCGACCATCAAGTCACAACTAGGGGGGTGTGTGTTTGTCAAGGGTTCCCAGTTGCAAGCCGACCATCGACTCGCCATTAGGAGTGTGTGTGTTTGTCGAGAGTCCCCAGTTGCAAGTCGATCATCGACTCACAACTAAGGTGCGTGTGCGTGCGTGTGTGTGTGTGTGTGTGTGTGTGTGTGTGTCGAGAGTCCCCAGTTGAAAGCCGAGCATCGACTCGTGAGTAGGGGGTGTGTGTTTTTATTTGTTGAGGCTCCACGGTTGTAAGCCCGACCGGCTGACTTCATAACTAGGGGCATGTGTGTGTTTTCAGGGGCCCGGTTGCAAGCCGACCATCGACTCGCAACTAAGGGTGTGTCTGTGTTTGTCGAGAGTCCCCAGTTGCATGTCGATCATCGACTCACAACTAGGAGTGTGTGTGTTTGTCGAGGGTCCCCAGTTGCATCTAGACAATCGACTCGCAACTAGGGGTGTGTGTGTGTGTGTGTGTGTGTGTGTGTTTATCGTGATCGCCAGTTGCATACCGACCATCGACTCGCAACTAGGGGTGTGTATGTTTTCTCGGGGCCCCCACTTGTAAGCTGACCATCGACTCGCAACTAATGGTGTGAGTTTGTGTGTTGAGGGTCCCCAGTTGCATGTACCATCAACTCGCAATTAGGGGTGTGTGTTTTGTTGAGGGTCCCCAGTTGCATGTCGACCAGTGACTCGCAACTAGGGGTGTGTTTGTTTTTCCGGGGGTCCCGATTGCAAGCCGACCATCGACTCGCAACTAGGGTGTGTGTGTTTTTGTTTGTCGAGGGTCCCCAATTGCACGCTGACCATCGACACACAACTAGGGGGTGTGTGTGTTTTGTCGGGGACCCCACTTGTAGACCACCGACTCGCAACTAAGGGTGTGTGTGTGTTTGTCGAGAGTCCCCAGTTGCATGTCAACCATCGACTCGCAACTGGGTGTGTGTGTGTTTGTTTGTCGAGTGTCCCCAATTGCAAGCCGACCATCGACACGCAACTAGGGTGTGTGTGTGTTTTGTCAGGGACCCCACTTGTAAGCCGACTACCGACTCACAACTAAGGGTGTGTGTGTGTGTGTGTGTGTGTGTCGAGAGTCCCCAGTTGCATGTCAACCATCAACTCGCAACTCGGGGTGTGTGTTTTGTTGAGGGTCCCCAGTTGCACGTCGACCAGTAACTCGCAACTAGGGGGCAAGTGTTTTTTCGGGGCCTTTGGTTGCAAGCCGACCATCGATTCACAACTAAGGGTGTGTGTGTGTGTTTGTCGAGAGTCCCCAGTTGCAAGCCGAGCATCGACTCGCGACTAGGGGGTGTTTGTGTTTGTTAGTCAAGGGCCCCCAATAGCATGTCAACCATCGACTCGCAACTAGGGGGGTGTGTTTTGTCATGGCCCCCAGTTGCAAGCCCACCATCGACTCGCAACTAAGGGTGTGTGTGTTTGTCGAGAGTCCCCGATTTGCAAGCCAAGCATCGACTTCGCAACTATGGGTGTGCGTTCTTATCGAGGCCACGAGTTGCAAGTCGAGCACCGACTTCGCAACTAGGTGTGTGTCGAGATTCCGGTTACACGTCGACCATCGACTCACAACTAGGGTGTGTGTGTTTTGTCCTAGCCTCCAGTTGCAAGTCGACCATCGACTCGGAACTAAGGGTGTGTGTCTGTTTGTCGAGAGACCCCAGTTGCAAGCCGAGTATCGAATCACGACTAGAGGGTGTTTGTTTTTGTTTGTCGAAGGTCCCAGTTGCATGTTAACCATCAACTCGCAACTAGGCGGTGTGTGTTTTGTCATGGCCCCCGATTGCAAGCCCACCATCGACTCGCAATTAAGGGTGTGTGTGTGTGTGTGTTTGTCGAGAGTCCCTAGTTGCAAGCCGAGCATCGACTTGCAACTATGGGTGTGTGTGTTTGTCGATACTCCCTAGTTGCAAGCCGAGCATCGACTCGCAACTAGGTGTGTGTGTGTGTGTGTGTTTGTTGTGGGTTCCCAATTGCATGCTGAACATCGACTCGCAACTAGGGGGTGTGTGTTTTGTCGTGGCCCACAGTTGCAAGCCGATCATCGACTCGCAACTAAGGGTGTGTCTGTGTGTGTGTTTGTCGAGAGTCCCAAGTTGTAAGCCGACCATCGACTCGCAACTAGGGGTGTGTGTGTGTTTGTCGAGAGTCCCAAGTTGCAAGCCGACCATCGACTCATGACTAGGGGTGTGTGTTTTGTTGAGGGTCCCTAGTTGCATGTCGACCGTGACTCGCAACTCGGGGGGGGGGGGTGTTTTTTTGGGACCCCCTGATTGCAAGCCAACCATCGACTCGCAACTAAGGGTGTGTGTGTTTGTCGAGAATCACCAGTTGCAAGCCGAGCATCGAATCGCGATTAGGGGGTGCGTGTTTTTGTTTGTCGAGGGACCCTAGTTGCATGTCAACCATTGACTCGCAACTAGGGGGTGTGTGTTTTGTCATGGCCCCCGTTTGCAAGCCCACCATCGACTCGCAACTAAGCGTGTGTGTGTTTCTCGAGAGTCCCCAGTTGCAAGCCGACCATCGACTCGCAACTAAGGGTGTGTGCGTGTTTGTCGAGACTCCCGATTTACCGTCGGGCATCGACTTGCAACTAGGGTGTGTGTGTTTTGTCGTGGCCCCGATTTGCAAGCCAACCATCGACTTCGCAACTAAGGGTGTGTGTGTTTGTCGAGGTCCCTAGTTGCAAGCCGACCACCAGCTTCGCAACTAGGCGTGTGCTTTGCCACGGGTCCCCAGTTGCATGTCAACCATCGACTCGTAACTAGGTGGGGTGTGTGTTTGTTTAGGGCCCCCAGTTGCAAGCTGACCGTCGACTCGCAACTAGGGGGTGTGTGTTTTGTCGTCGCCCCCAGTTTCAAGCTGACCATCAAGCTGACCATCGACTCGCAACTAAGGGTGTGCGTGTGTTTCGAGGGTCCCCAGTTGCACGTCCACCATCGACTCGCAAGTACGAGTGTGTGTGTTTGTTGAGGGTCCCCACTTGCATGTCGACCATCGACTCGCAACTAGGGTGTGTGTGTGTTTTGTCATGGCCCCCGGTTGCAAGTCCACCATCGACTCGCAACTAAGGGTGTGTGTGTGTGTGTGTGTGTTTGTGTTTGTCGAGACTCCCCAGTTGCAAGCCGAGCATCGACTCGCAACTAGGTGTGTGTGTGTTTTGTCGTGGCCCCAATTGCAAGGCAACCATTGACTCACAAAGGGTGTGTGTGTGTTTGTTGAGGGTCCCCATTTACAATTATTCCATTTTTTGATAGTTTTTTTTCCTTTTTTGATGTAATAAAAATTTACAAGGTACTTTTTCATGAAACCCCTAAAGAAAAAAGGATTTCTAGTTTGTTTTAGTATAACTGCAATTTTGATAGAGACCGAATCTGCTACATACTCAGAATTTGTTCGGTAAGACTGAATTTGTTAGATTTAGAGTATCATAGAATATCTGAAAATTTAAGAGCATGGTTATGTGGCAGGGGGTGATTTAGGTGTAATTAGTAGCATCGTTCTAGGCTTATGTGAAACTTTTGAGCAGGGGAAGGACTTCATGCAGACTGAAATTAAGAGTGGGTTTGTTATAAAGACTGATTTTTTGTTCATTCATACTGAATTTGTGTTCATCTAAGGCTGATTTTTTTTGCTTGATTGAGGTTGTAATTCTCCCCCTGGTCAGTTTGAAATTCTCAGTGGTCAGTCACATGCTTTTGTTTTTCCAGAAATGAATTTTGTTTTGATTCAGACATGGAACCCTAGCAGTCATACAACTCCGATTCTAGGGATTCTATATACTTTTTCCTCTTGTTTTCATTTCTGATTCTAGACATTCAAATTTTTCCCATTGGCTGGTTCCTCCTAATATGTCTAATTATGTACGTGCTTGTCACAATATGATTACAACAATTTTTCCGTGCTCAGTTCATACTTGACTATTCTTCAAAATTCTTTGTTTATCTATTCTTGTTTCTTTTTACAGGGGGGTGTAAGCAGAGATACCAACCATCAAAATTCAGAGAGCAATATCATCATTGAAGACCTGGACCAAACTTTTCATGGCAATGTTTCTGAAGAGGCCTCTAATATTGATTTAACAGAAACGGATGCATCAGATGGCATGTTGCTTGATGGTATCAGAAAATGGTAAATCATTTTTCACCGCACCACTCTTTTTTGTGTTTTCGTGCTTCTTTTTGCCTTCATAAGTTCAGTCTTGTTTGAATATAATCTGTTCTATAAGAGCCTAATTTTCCTTTTTGTTATTTTGTTTTTTTGTATGCAGCTGCAAAAGAGTGATGAGAGTAAACATGGGAGGAATGTTTTGAAGGAGCAAAGCAGGAAGGTAAATTGTTTTTTATTTCAATTAACATCTTTTACCTACCACGCCATCGGTTTTTTATTATAAGTAGTGTGTTATCATGCCAAGTACTTTTTTGTTTGATAGAGCTGAGTTACTAATTTTAACTTGTCTTTTTTGCTTGATTATCAGAGGTCAAGGGCTCAGATGGGAACAACCCAAGAATGTTTGAATAAAGGAAGAGCAAGTGCGTATAGCAGATTTAGCATAGGGTGTTCTTCCAAGATAGTCGACAGTGTTTGCAAAAGCAATTACAGAATGGAGTTTGTGAAGAACTCTGGATTCGGATACATGCTTGTAAAGAACTCTGGATTCAGGCAATTTTGACAAGGCCTACATCTGGTCCCAAGCTTTTTTTTTACAACAAACAAACAAATTAAGCCCACAAACACAAGGCCTAGGCCTAGGAAACTTGCCGAGAGTGTGGGGGTGGTGGAAGGGGAGAGGGACGGCCCAGCCCTGGAAGCGTCCAACAAAAAAGGACGAGCAACGACAAACAATCGAACGACTGGGTGACAAACAATCGAACGACAAAACAAGAACAGAGACGATCGGGAGGCTACAAACAGGGTGACGTCATGTTAAATGTGACATAATTATATCACATCTAGATGTGTTCTAGACGGACCCAAATACAAAAACACCCTATAGGCGCAGAGTCAGTCAGATGGTCTGACACGGAGGCCGCCGAAAAAACTGGCTACGGACGTCCGCTGGTGATTCTGACTTTGATAACCTGAATACTAGCACGAGCATCTAGCACCACATTGATTTGGTAGTATCGAACCGAGTTAATTACACCTGTAGTACAAAAACTTGCAGCGAGTTAACAGAATCATACAAAAACTAAAAAAACCCAGAAAAATGGTACACTAACTTATCTAACAGCACTTTTTGATACAATTTCCGTTAAAAACTAGGGCAACCCTGGGCGCCGGTCCGCTCCCAGCCGCCCGATCTATTGTGCGACACCGTCAGATCGAAGCTCCTCTGTTATTTTTTACCTTTTAAATGCGTCTTCTGGCGCTTTCGCCGACCGACCGCCCGTCGGGGCCGCCCAACCGGCTTTCAGCCGCCGCTTCGCCGTCCGGTCGCCGGTTGGGTGACGCTTCGCCGCCTCGGCCGCCCGTCGGATCGCCATGGATGCAGCTCCGCACTCAGCTCGTCCAGACCGTTCGCCGCCCCGGCCGCCCGTCGGGGCCGTCCCGCGCTCCGGGACTCAGCTCGGACCACTCATTGCCCGGCCACGCCACTCGCCCGGAGTGCCATGGATGCAGCTCGCCTCACCGATGATTGATTCCAAGAAAATACGAGATGCCCGTGGTAGCATTTTCCGTGTCAGTCGTAGCAAATAAAGACAACGGTTGCAGCAAAAAAGATCCATCAGTGTCGCCATTGTAGCAAAAATGTTAATCGGATGTAGCTTCCATGGTTGCCGGTTGCAGCAAAAAATGACGTGTTTGTAGCCAAAAAACACATCGTCGTCGCTGTCAGGTCGCATCATCATCATGTGGTTGCAGCTACAACGAGCAAAAAGGCTACAACCGCTGACGTGAAAGCTTCAACCGGCTATAAAAAAAGTTTTAACTCATGTACGAAGAAACCTATGACAACCAAAAAGAAAGGTTACAACCCGGCGGAAAAAGCTTCATCTGGTGACGAAAAAAGCTTCATACGGCCATGAAAAAAGTTTCAACCGTGGAGCCGGAAGCCATGGACTACGGACGAAAAGCTGCGACCGGCGTTTACAAAAGGTACAACCGGAATTGAAAAAAGCTTCAAACTTATTGTCTTAGCTGTGACCATGGACGTGGCGAGGAGCGTGGCGGGGAGATCTTCTGCGGCCATGGTGGCCGCGAGCTGGAACCGGGCCGGGTGAGCCTGCGATCTTATGCGAAGTATGGGGCGGCCGAGGGATGAGCGTGGTCTGCGGGTGGCGGCGGCGGGGAAGCGATGGAACGGCAAAGAACGGCGGCGGCGGCGGCGTGAGGAGCTTGCACTGGTTCGTGAGCAGCGACGAGGAGAGAGGAAACGTGGTTGTGAAGTCGCGGCTGAAGATAGAAAAAAAGATAAGGGATAAAGATAGAAGAGGGAAAGTTGTGTGCGGCCCACCGCGTACACACGTTTTACTTTCGGGGTGTTTTGGTGGACGCTGGACCAGCGTGGCGTGCGATCCGGCCGAACGGTTCGGCCGGCGCACCGGCCTCAAACGGTTCCCTGACGTTGCACAGTCTTGCCGCTGTTAACTGCGTGCATGTCGCCTCACGCTCTCCCTCAGCCCCGTGTAGGTCCCACTTGTCAGTTGAACAGTGAAAATAAAAGAATCGAAAAACAGGGGTGCCGTGATTCGAACAATAGACCTACGCTTACAAGCCTGCGCCTGCTGCCACTGCACAAGACCAGTCTTTAAGGCGAAGTTCAGGCAGAAATTTTCTAGTCTTACGTACAGACATGTGCTAGCTGTTTGACAAACTAGTTAAGCGATGCAAAGAGTTTTTTCATAAAAACATTAACGCTCTGCCAGTAAACTATAGACTGCTGCTTATTGGTTTAATTTACATTTTGACATCATGCTGCATTGCTGCATATATTTAACCCTTATTTGTATATGTGACAGAGCGTCCGTTTCTGACAAAACCTTGTAGCCTTTCGACGTTCTCACAAAACTAGTTTTAATAGTTTAGCCTCACATGTCGGTTGTCATATGCTTCAACTTGCATGTTTAAATACTTGAATATATCTGCTAAGAGCATCTATCTGCAATGCAGTTTGATTGGATAACTTATACAGTTTTTAGTCTGTTTTCACTCCAAATCTAGCTATTGTTTTTTCAGAAACTGGATTTTTAAAAACCTACTAAAATACTCCCTCCGTTCCCAAATAATTGCCTTTCTAGCCATCTCAAATGGACTACGACATACGGATGTATGTAGACATGTTTTAGAGTGTAGATTCACTCATTTTGCTCCGTATGTAGTCACTTGTTGAAATCTCTAGAAAGACAATTATTTAGGAACGGAGGGAGTAGAAAAATATATTTTAAGAAAAAATTAGCATGTGTTCTATAAAAAAGGTTCGGTATATATATTAAGAAAATCACTGTATATCATAAGCGAGGGACGATGGAAAATGCCTCGCGCTCCTCCTCCTCGGGACCTGTGACGACGAGGTGATTCATCCCTTTCCGCCCTCCTGCCTTCCCACCCACATGCACTACCGCGCCTTCCGCAAGCCCTTCCAATTCATTCATCGAGCTTCATGGTGGACGCTCGTCGTTGCAAAGTCAGAATCTGCTGGCTACACCCGACGACAAGAGCGGCGGAGCCGGTGTCGCTACCTGTGGCGTCGCCGCCTCCACCAACCGATCTTGAGCTTCATGGGAATCTTGTAAGGAGGCGGAGGGTGGTCTTTGGAAGCAGTTTCTAGATCAGAAGGAGTGGTCAGAGCTCTTCACCAACATCATCCAACATGCAAACTTTGAGGAATTCGTGAAGTTCACCGGTGAGGACGGCTGTAGTGACGTGGAGCTCCTCTTTTGGGCGATCCAGGAGGCGGAATCTCTAGATCCGCAGCAAGTGGCGCAGTGGGTAACCTTCTAGACGGCGAATCCAACACCCCTCAACATTGCGCCCCCTCGGGTGGATGTGGTCGCCAACATTCCACCGTGAGTGCTTCCTCCAGGGCTGTGCTGCACCTGCGAGGACTAAAAAAATCCTAACCTAAACTACTAACAGAGTGGAGGCACCGGGATTCCCCTCCCCTACACCAGCCGCCGGAGCGACAGGTAGAGGGGAGGCGAATCCACGGGCTCGACGGTGAAGTCTATAGAGGAGAGTTTACCCTAGCAGCCAAGGGATTATAGTTGGGGCGGGGGGGGGGGGGACCCCTTTCATTTAAAAAAAATCACCGTATATTAAAGAAATGTTTGTTGTGTATTAAAAAAATGTTTGTGTAATCTTCAATGCATGTAGCAAAAATGTTCACTGTATACTATAAAGTTATGTTTTGTGTATATTTAAAAATATTTATTGTATACTAAAAGTTCAATGTGTATATTGAAAAAAAGTTCACCGTATAGTGCAAAACCTTATAAAAAGAAAAATGCAAAAATAAAAAAGAGAAAAAAACCAAAGCAAACCCAAGATCTGAAAATAGATAAAAAGAAAATGAAAACAGAAACAAAAAGACACACACATAAACAGAAGTCGATAAGTCAGCAAAGCGTTGTGGTCAGACGTGTCTAAACCTTGGGTATAGAAAGCTAACTGGCTGTAGAAGGGTCTAATCATGTATGCTTGCGTCTCAGTTTCGAATCACGGAAATCTTTCTAGTTTGACAAATGGCAACATACCCAATATGACAGATGCAAATCGACCAAATTGTTTGTACGTGGTTGCACATGGGTCATCCAAAACAACAGTTTGCGTTGAAGGGATGCACAAATCCTGCGCTGCTCTCACTTTGCATACGGGTGTTCTATCTAAAATGTTTTGCGAGCAAGAGCTGCACAAATCCTGCGCGACACATTTTCCCTTGGCTTCCTGGGGAAGCTGTCGGTTTGCATACGGGTGTTCTAACTAAAACGTTTGCGATGAGTGTTTTATATTTAAAAACCGAATTAAACTGCGGCTTGGGCGCCATTAATGGAGAGGATGCGAGCAAGGCGGGCGGCCATGGAAGTCAAAGGGCTCGCTTCCCAGTGAGCCTGCGCAGCGTACAGCTCGCATGCTTCCCGGTGAGCCTGCGCATTCGAGGACAACTTGCATGCCTCTCGGTCTGCCTGCGCACCGGATGGAGCTCACACGCGTCCCTTTCAGTCAAGATCAAGCAGCTGTCCTGTGGCACCCCGACTCAGAGCAACCGGTTTACCATGCATTGCCAGCCCAGAGACCATGTCTTCTGGCAACACACAACATCTTGGTACAGAAACTACCGCTTTATTGATGCTAGCGGATCATAGTTCATATCAACTGGTGGCGAGGCCAAGCGGCACACACGGTGCAGCTGAACAATACGTACATTATTTAGTGAACATAAAGGGGCCTCGATCATAACAACTACATGACAGCGGAACGACGTCGTAGCGGAACTCCATAGCACAGGGACACCAATGTGGACACAATCTAGACTCGGATAGCACTCCTTCCCAACGAGACTTTCCTGAAAGCTGGCATGACACGCCAGGTCAGTACATTGAATGTACTTGCAAGCTCACAACAAACATAATCATAATGACAAGCAATATCATGATATTTAACCAATTGCTTTACTAATGCAACATCATATCGTACATGCAGTGATCATGATCTTGTGATATAAGTCCCTCGGACTTGCTTACCAAACGGTGATCGCTCTCGGATCACAAACGGACCAACCTCGTGGTCTTTGATCGGGTTACCATGTAACCAAATGGTGATCTTACCGAGATCACAAATGGACCAACCTCGTGGTCTTTGATCGGGTTACCACGTAACCAAACGGTGATCTTATCGAGATCACAAACGGACCAACAACTTGTTCTCCATAAATATCATGATATATGATGAGCTGCTGCTGCTGCTATATGATGAATTGCTATGAGCTGCTGCTGCTGCTATATGATGAATTGCTATGAGCTGCTGCTGCTGCTATATAATGAGTTGCTACAAGCTGCTCCTGCTGCTGCTATATGATGAATTGCTATGAACTGCTCCTGCTGCTGCTATATGATGAATTGCTATGAGCTGTTCCTGCTGCTGCTATATGATGAATTGCTATGAGCTGCTGCTGGTATATGATGAATTGCGTACCGCTGCTTTGTATGATGAGTTGCTATGAGCTGCCATCGCCGCTATATCTGATGCTTTCGGTGGTCTTTGCTATATGATAATAACCAGCCACTTGGATGATCGAATTTCAATAAATAATTGTTCTTCATTTAAATGTGGATCATGCGTTCTTCGTTTAAATTAGGCAATGGGATCTCTATGGAAAACATTGATCAAAGTAGATTGTGCCAAGTAGATGGTATCTTTGTATTTGCATTTTGAGCAAATAGTGATGGTCTGTTTTCCTATCATATTAATTCTTGCACCGGGTTCAATTTGTGATGTTTGCAAGTCAAATTAATTTCCATATGGGCAGCAAAATGAAAAATATATAATGCAATCTAGAATTTCCACTGATCATACCAAAGATAAGCTGAAAACTCAATGAAAAGAACTGGTTGGCTTATTACATGGAGCTTATATTCACAGGTGCTTATTTTCTTAGGATAACTCGTAATAATTGTCCCTAAGAAACTTGGCTAATAGAACTGGCATACAAATAACATGTCACGATGATTGCAATGGAGGAGTGACGTACCATAGCACTCTGTATAGGCTCACCGCTGCCTCTCCTTTTTTGCGATGTTCCATGAAATTGCCACATACATCTTGTACTTTTTCATTGTGTAACCCTATCTGCAAGTTGACACGGCTAATTTCAGACATCTCTACATGATACTACATTGCATATCCTTTGCGCATATTTAAACCACCAATTAACGATTGTGTGCATACCATAAACTAGCCACGACTCTGTATGCTGGACTAGCAGGCACTCTAATGGAGCCTAATGTAGTGCACTGGAATTCCTACATTCCACCTACGATTTTGTGTAATGTACAGCCCCTGTTCCTAAATATATGTCTTTGTAGAGATTCCAGTATGGACCACATACAGATGTATATAGATGCATTTTCGAGTGTAGATTCACTCATTTTGCTCCGTATGTAGCCTATAGTGGAATCTCTAGAAAGACTTATATTTAGGAACGGAGGTACGAGGTAGTATCATGTATGACATCTACATATCTAATTTAGTAATTTAGCAACCAGTAGTAGAAATCATTGTCTGCACAAAGGGATTACTGGTCGAAAATCCTAGCAAAGCACGCTGGGAGGCACAAAACAATACAAGAGAGAGAGAGAGACGCGCTTACAAGATCATAGCAATGCCTCGATCCGGGATCTTGGTTGGCCAAGTCATTAGATCCAGAAGAAACATCATCCTTGTAGTTTTTGCCAGCTGCATAATAGGTAACAGCGACCGGTTAGTATATTTGAAGTACATCGGGCAGGTGATGCTGGACGGGTTTAAAGGTGACAAGTACCTAGGCCATGGCGGGTGCTTGGAAATCAGGTTAGAAACGTCGAGGGTGATGACGCTGCGCTGGCTGTCGGGGTCCGGTAAGGAGATCTAGAACCGTCGAATAGGGTGTTTGTGGAGCGGCTCCGGTAGGGTGGACTACGGTGTGGGCGAAGCGGATCTGTGGCTGTGGACGAGGGCGTAGGTGAAGCTACTCCGGTGGTTGGGTTAAGGATGGTGTCGACGACGTGGATCTGCGGCCGTGGATGGGGCATCAGAAGCTACTCCGGTGGTTGGGTTAAGGATGGTGTCGACGATGCGGATCTAAGGCCGTGGACGGGGCGTCAGAAGCTGCTCCGGTGTTGGGTTAAGGGTGGTGTCGACGATGCGGATCTGCGGCCGTGGACGGGGCATCATAAGCTGCTCCGGTAGGTTGGATGAGGGTGCGAGGAAGCGGATCTGAGGCCGTGGACTTGTGAGTTGGCAAAGCGGCCCCGGTAGGGTTGAGAATGGTATAGGCGAAGCTAATCCGGTAGGGTTGACGACGGTGTCGGTGAGGCGACTCTGGTAGGGTTGAGGAAGGTGTCGGTGAAGCGGCTCCGGTAGGGTTGAGGAAGGTGTCGGCGAAGAGGATTAGAGGCCGTCGACGGGGGCGTCGGTGGGGCGGCTCCGGGGGGTGTGGACAAAGCGTCTCCGGTGGGAGAATCTGAATGAGCAGTAGATCTTGTGGCCGGTTGACGAGAGTACCGGCGAAGCAGATCCAGCGCCGTGGACAAGGCCGGCACTAAATGGGCTATGGTACAGTGGTGGATGAGCAGTGGTGGACAAGGCCGTGGACGTATTGCTGGGACGGCGCGTATAAGTTGTTTCCGTCTCATGTTAATGATGACGCCATGACACTGTTTGAACTTTTTGTGATGATTGTCATATCCCTGTTTGAGCAGTATTTGAGTAGAACTATGGAAATATATTAGAGACGCCGTAAATCAGCTATATTTGGAATGAGTTAATTCATGCGATTGTGACAATGTCATTACAGCCAATTTGTACCCTGAATAATCAAACGGTTAGGAATATATGGATATTATCCTTATTTTACAGTAATCTATATACTACTACTAAATATGAGTGTGTATCAATGGCCATGTTAGTTTCCTCATTTTCATGATGTAGAAACATGCACCACACACTGTTGGTTTCATCTAACCATACATTAGGGAAGTAAATGTGCATATGGAGAACTCTATATTTGGAAGTAGTGAAATCTGCAATGCTTACCATGTGTACATACCTATATTCACCCTTGACAATCAATGGCTAGAATAATATCCTCACAAAATTTTGCCCACGTAACACGAGTATATAACAATGCATGGTCCATTAGTTACCTTGAAGAATTTGTTTGTGAGGATGAGAACATGATTACATAACATGCATGACATGGTAGTTTCCTGTGAAGAATCGATTGCGAGATAACATGAGTATAACCATGCATGGCACTTCTATATTTTTGAACCCAGTATACATTTCCTGTATTTTCCTCCCGCTCCAACGAGGGACATATCAATGATGTTTCTTGCATTATCCTACTCATACTCTGAACAATGCTGATCTTACATTAACAATGCCTGTCCTTTTTGATATGATGCAGTGTCCCTACAGTTACTTCCCTTTGTAATCACACCACCTTTGCTAAAAACAGGGAAGCACAACTGGTTCCTCGCTAGATCAGACGACGGCAAAAGACTGATGATCATTCGGACACATGATCCGGAAAAGTTATATTGCAAAAACCCCACTGTATACAAGCACCGTGTAATACGTGAGTATCCGGACAGTGGTTGTTACGTCTATGAGCAGGATACCAACTTGTTGGGGCCTTTAGGATTTTTTTAGTTGGAGGCGGGTAAACAACCTTGGTTCACACTCTTTGTTTCTCAGACTCAATTATCCGATTAACCAGGAGATCACCGTTGGCAAGGACCTTGATGGCAGAGAGGCTCTGTTTGCTATGGAAAACTGTGTCTACACGGCGAGCCCTAGGAGTTCGGGAGCAAACTCCCCTGATTGTTAACGATACAGCCTGCAGCCAAAAGAAGGTGAGAATGACAAAAGGCATCCGGATTAACTTTGATCCTTGGATGTCTCAATTACGACAGGTAGTGATGTGGTTCAAGCCTTCAGGTTGATAGGTAATTTGGCTGTTGCATCGAAAGGGTGGAGTACTGGTGTCTCCGGATCACTGGTCGTGAAGCGGGCTGCAAATTATGATGGTGTTGGATCATCTCTTTGAATGACTTTGTTGTCTTTGTTTGGTTACGGATGGGTAGTTCTTTCTTTTGTTATGCATATTCCTTGTCATTTGGTCATCCTCGTCTATGTCACTCTTTCTATGTAATAGTTGCTTTTGTTTAGAATGTCATTCTCGTCTGGATCACGAGAGTCTGAGCGCTGCAGATGGGTGCGTTTTGGTGGTGTAGCAAGACTTCTTATGAACTATCATGTCTTGTTGTTTATGTCAGTAGTAGTCACTAGTCAGTGTTTGAATGTTGTATATATCGTTGTTTGAACTGTTTATTGTCTCGAACTCTTGGTGGGCTAAATGAGGGCATCACCATTCTCCGTGTTCGAGTATATCTCCTTTTTTCAAGTTATATAATTTGAGCTCACTGTCTTTTCGATGATGTACACTTGTTTGGGCCAAGAGGTGTCGTTGAATATGGGCCGAGTAGTAACGCAATGCCAAACAGGTCAATTATGACTCTCGTGCCGGGCTCTCAAAAGATCACGAATAAAAGGCCGGGCTCTTCAAAAAAGAAAGAATACAGACTCTTAGGCCGACATGTGGGCGCCACCGGTGTTTTCGTGCGCTTGCGCGCCGAGAGCATATTGGCACGTGCTCGAAATTCATGCTACCTTTTCATCCCCGCCTCCCCGCCTCCCCACCTCTGGAATCTCGATTCCTACTCCAGTTCCCCAAATCCCCTCACAGACTCCCACAGCCTCAAGCGCACTATCATGTCGCCCGGTCAACACGGATCTCCGAGCCGTAGATCCCGAGGTCCGCCCCGCCTTGATCATTGCGTCGTCGCTCCAGCGATGGCATGGCGCTTGACGACCAGTTTGCCGGCAAAGTGCTGATGGTAACCATGAACGGCGACAGGCCTCCCGTCTCGCCGGACGACCTTGTCAAAGCTCTTGGCATTACGCACGGCATCCAAATAAGTGACTTCCTCCTCGAAGTCTGTCCGCCACCGGCTGATTTCTTCATCAGGTTCCGGACAACTTTCGACTGCAGTCGTGTGTTCGAACCTTCCCGGCGTTTGTTCTGCGATGGCGCGCTGGTGAGCTTTGATCGGTGGCACCCAGGATGGGGCTCGGTGCCCTCTGAGCTTGAGTTTTTAACAAAGCTTACCTTCCACGACATGCCTCGACGTGCTTGGAACAGCAAGTCCACGGAAGAGCTTATCAACGACCTTGGAGGTGAGCTCGTAAGTATGTTTGTTCCTCCGCATACCGGGCTCACAGCGGTTATGGCATGGATGAAGAAGTCGTCCACCATACCGAAGGTGATTGGTGTTGAGATACCGGTGCAGGAACCGGGGTTGTACTATTCGTCACCACCAAGGCCGCCACGGACCACCTTAGGGATGTACCTGTATCGAGTGTTCGTGCATGTCGAAGAAGTGGTCAATCCATCAATCTAAGTCCTGCTGCCGCCGCTGGTGCCGGGGTCCGACGACGACGTCCATTACAGGAGTCAACGTCAGACTTTCCCCGTGTTGCTCGAAACGATGGATGGCACAGGGCCTACTCCATCGTGCAGCGGAGGCCACTGCTTCTTTGGGAGAGGAGGCAGGGCTGACTGCCTGGATGTTCTCTAATTTGAGGTAACAACTGAATCTTTTCAGATAGTACTAGTTAAATCCGAGCTATGGGTCTGAAACACTGATATGCCAGTACATTTGATTGTGACATGTTCTTATTTTGTACCTGAACTTTTTTAGAAAGGGCTGTACGTCAACTTAATGTGCTAGCAGAACTTATTGTGTTGTTTATGCATTTTTCTTTGCACAACATTCAAGATATTTCCCCGTCATTTATAAAGACGATGAACCATTATGTCCGACTTCGTTGATTTCAACATAGCCCTTCCCGTAGCAATCCACTGCTTCCATCCTGATTGTGCCGCCTGCGTGAAATTTTTGTATGCAAGTTCAGTGTGCTATGATGTTCTATATGATTGTGTCAACTATATAAGTTTTTACTGAGCATCAGCAATGCATATGGATAAAAGATGTATATACGAGCATCGACCGATGGGTCTCTCTCTCTATGTCTCTCTCTCTCTCTCACACACACACGCACGCACACACAAGCGCACATGCACAAGTGGGACCCGTTGAATTATTTATTTGCTCGTGACAACTTTTAATTAGGTTCCACTGTAATCTAACTTTTTTCTAAAGTTATTAACTTAGCTCAGTGACTTTAAAAAGTTATACAGAAGCCTTGTTTGGGCCTTTCCGGCGTCGCTGAATGTGGGCCGAGTAACCATGTTAGGTTGTACTGTACTACACATGCCTTTTTTTCAACATCAGCAATGCAACTGGGCCGACAGTTGTACACAATATCCGGGTCAACTTGTTATCCGCCCCGCTGGGCTGCAAAGTTTCCTAGGAGGTATGCATTAGGCTGAACAAGAAAATTGACTTGAAGAAATAATAAATGGGATGTAATTATAATAATTGGGCAATTACTATGCACCAAACACGTAATTAGTTTGAAAAATATATTATTTTTGGAATTTGGAAATTTTAATTTCATTACTTGTTGCGTCTTAATATTTCATTGGATTTTAACGTAATACAACTTTATTTTGAAATTATATTTAACCTGACTAGAAATTTCGGATAAAAATATTTCGGATCCCATCAAAATGTGGATATTTTTTTTTAATTCTGTTTTGAGCGGTTGTTTGAAATTATTAATCATTATCCTAGCTAGAAGTTGGGCTGTACTTTTAACAAACTGTAAATGGGCTGTAGTAAATTCCATTAGAATTAAAAAATGGGATGTACATTCTTACAAATCGCAAATGGTTCTCTGCCAAATCCGAGCTGTGGGCCTACTAAGTTGACGCGTACCAAGGGCTTTGTCAACTTAGTCAATATAAATGATTCTAGCTGCAGTGACCGTACAATGTCCATCCAACGGCTGTAGTGCTTTTTCAACCTCTGGTCTTCTTGCTACAGCCGCCAAAAACAGTGCCGGTCGTGCCGCGTGCTCCTGCCTCCCGTGGCCGGCTGTGATGCCGCGGAGGCCTCACCGCCCCGTACTACTCCCACCGCTGGCCAGGCCATCCCTCTACTCACCCATACACCCTGTTATTCTGCGGCGACGACAGCCTCACACCACAGCCGAACCAGTGAACCCTCGTACTCCTCTCCGCGCGGGCTTCCGCTGATGCGTCTTCCCCGGATCTGCGTCGTCCCCTTCCTAGGCCTCGCCTCGTCCAAACCACCGCCCTAGTGCTCTCGGCGCGGCGTGCTCAACGTGGTCAACGACCGACTTCCATCGGAAGAGTACTGTATGTGGAGAGGCTGACAGCTGGGTCCAGGCGGCCGCAAGAAAGTGCCTCCTTATTACACGCAAAATAATTATTCCTCCACCTGACAACGGGGACCCACCGGACGGGCCACCTTATTTCACGAAAAAAACGTTTCCCCCTTGACTGCTGGGACCCACCGGACGGGCCAGCGTATTTCGTGAAAAAAACATTCCCCCCGCTGTCAGCTCGGACCCACCGGAAGTGCCTCCTTATTACGCAGAAAAAATGAATACTCCCCCAGCTAGCTGGGACCCACCATGGTGGGAGGCTGACTTGTGGGCCTACTAAGTTGGTAGACGGGGCCTTTGTCAACTTTAGTCAATATGAACGATTCTAGCTCTAGTGACCGTCTGATGTCCATCCAACGGCCGTAGTGCTTCTTCAACCTCTGGTCTTCTTGCTCCGGCCAAAGCAATGGGTCGTGCCGCATGCTCCTGCCTCCCATGGCCGTCTTTGCCCGAGGCCTCACCACCCCTACTATTCCCACCGCTTGCCGGGCCTGCGGCGACGGCAGCCTCACACCGCAGCCGAACCGGTGAACCTCGTACTCCGCTCATGCTGAGCTTCCAATCGCGTCTTCCCCAGCTCCTCCCGTCGTCCCCTTCCTAGACCTCGCCGTCGTCCACCGCCCGGTGCTCTCGGGCCAGCGTGGTAAACGTGGTCAAGGAACGACTTCCATCGGACGTGGATCAGACGTGGAGAGGTCGACAATTTGGTCCACGATCGCAGCAAGGAAGTGCCTCCTTATTACGCGGAAAATAATGATTCCTCCACCGATACCGGGACCCACTTTGGGACGGGCTCTTGTATTTCGCGAAAAAACGTTCCCCACGATTGCGGGACCCACCAGCTACATCTTCGCAAGCAAGGAAGTGCGTCCGGCAAAAAAAAATGATTAAGCCCCACGGCAATTTGGGACCCACCAAGCGACACCTTCGCACGCAAGGAAGTGCGTCCGGCAAAAAAAAGCGATTCGCCCACATTGCTGGGACCCACCAGCTACATCTTCGCACGCAAGGAAGTGCGTCCGAAAAAAAACGATTCGCCCCCTGACTGCTGGGACCCACCAGCTACATCTTCGCATGCAAGGAAGTGCCTGACAGTCGGGACCCACCTGGTCAAAGCGTACGTAGCGTTGTCATTCTGGTCGCGAACGTGTACGTACATATATACTGGTGGATGTAGAGGCGCGCACGTAGCATGTACACGTACGTACAGCGGCAAGGGTGCAAGAAAGAAAATACGGCCACGTACGTACATACGGGCAGGGTCTCGAACGCCTACTCGCGCATACGTACGGCACGGGCTCGTGTACATGGCTGGGTCAGAACGGCGAAACAGCATCGTCGTCGTGTTCACGGGGAGGCAACGGAAAGCGTCGTGTTCATCAGGAGGCAACGGGACTCGTCGTGTTCATGGGGAGGCAACGGAATGCGTCGTGTTCATCGGGAGGCAACAGAATGCGTCGTGTTCATCTGGAGGCAATGGAACGTGTGGGAGCCAACCGGCTTGGACGGAACAGGCGATGGAAACGAGGCCTGGCGTACTGCACAACGGAGGAAACGGACCTCCTACGTTCGAAACGGGGTCCTGTTGATCGGGAGGGGTGTGGCGTACCGCAAAACGGAGGAAACGGATCTCCTATGGTCGAAACGGGGGTCCTGTTGATCGGGAAGGGTGTGGCGTACCGCAAAACGGAGGTAACGGACCTCCTACGGTCGAAATGGGGGTGGAGGGGTGTGGCGTATCGCAAAATGGACGAAATGGACTTGTGTTGGAGCGCTACGGTCGAAACGGGGGTCCTGTTCATCGGGAGGGGTGTGGCGTACCACAAAACAGGACTCCACGGGATACTGTTCATCTCCACCGTCGACCTCCTCCAGCCTCCACGGGCTCCTGTTCATCCAGCCTCCACCGCGCGCTACTCTACCGGCCATCGTTCAACCACCCTCCACGGGCACCCCTCCACCGCTTCACTGTTCATCCAGCCCTCCACACCACGGGGTCCTGTTCAACCACCCCTCCACAGCCACCCCACCGTCTACTGTTCATCCAGCCCTCCACACCACGGGGTCCTGTTCATCCACCCCTCCACGGCCACCCCACCACCTACTGTTCATCCAGCCCTCCGCACCACGGGGTCCTGTTCATCCAGACGCAACACCACCGCTCACTGTTCATCCAACCCCCACCCCGCCCACCCATAGCGCTCACTTTGTTCATCCAATCGATCGGCTTGATTAGCGGCGGTAGCAAAAGAAATCGCTTCGATCGGGTTCGATTAACAACCATCGATCGATCGCTCGGGTTCGATGTACGCGTAGCTGCGGTCTGTCCTTTCGGGTTCGCTAGAGCCCAACGCCTCGCTCGGGTTCGATTAGCCAACGCCTCGCACATGTCACGAGAAAGCAGCGATCGCCGCCCCGACCTCCCACCATAACCGGAACTCCTTGAAATTTTCCTCCCCTCGCTTCTACCATGGTTTTTCCGTCATGGACGGCCCAAAGAATGTCATGCAGCTGCGTCTCCGCCCGCCCAAGACGAAAATCCCATTTTCTGTCATGATTTTTTGTCATAGAAGTAGGAGCCCACCACATCTATGATGATACCGGGTTTTGTCACAATTATCGTCATAGAAGTGTCATATCTATGACAGAAAAAAAATTCGTTCGGCCCAAAATGTCACGGATGTGTCTTTTTTTGTAGTGTTGATCTCTAGAAAAGTCTGAAGTTTGCCCTGCTAACATACTCTTGGCACGTTTCTGTAGGACGGTGTCACCTGGCTGGGCCTTGCGGATCTCTTCCTCGAGTGTAGGTACAACTTCCATAATATTAGCAACACCAGCATCAACTATGACCAGGTTGAGCTCAACAATCTCCTGTTGAAGTTCAGGAGGCAAGGATTCCATTATGGTATTCAGGCTGACAGGCTTTCGGTTGAGTGCATCGGCAACCACGTTGGCCTTACCCGGGTGGTAATTTATTCCAAGATCATAGTCCTTGACTAACTCGTGCCATCTTCATTGTGGAGGTTTAAATCAACGAGGAAATATATACTTGAGACTTTTGTGGTCGGTAAAAAGTTGGCACCTCTTTCGAATGAGGTAGTGTCTCCAAATTTTTAGGGCATGAACCACCGCGGCCAATTCCAGATCATGAGTAGGATAATTTCCCTCGTGGGGTCATAGCTGTCACGAAGCATATGCTACCACCTTGCCGTCTTGCATAAGAACGCATCCAAGACCCTGTCTGGAGGCGTTGCAATACACATCAAAGCCGCGGTAGATGTCTAGAAGATTCAACACAGGTGTTGTTGTCAGCCGGATTTTTATCTCATTGAAACTTTTCTCACGGTCCTTAGTCCATTCAAACTTCTTATCTTTCTTGAGCAGCTCCGTCATGGCTTTAGCAATCTTGGAAAACCCTTCAATGAAACGACGGTAGTAGCCAGCTAATCCAAGAAAACTCCGGATTTGTGATACGGTTGTGGGTGCCAACCAATCGAGCACATCCTTTACCTTGCTCGGGTCCACGGCTATACCTTCTGTGGACAGCACATGTCCAAGCAATCCAACTTGCTTGAGCCAAAACTCACATTTACTAAATTTGGCGTATAGCTGATGGTCACGGAGTCGTTGTAACACAGCTCTAAGGTGTTCTTTGTGCTCTTCTTCACTTTTTGAGTATATAAGTATGTCATCGATGAAGACCACAACAAATTTATCGAGGAAGTCAATGAATACTTTATTCATCATATGCATGAAGAAGGCAGGGGCATTGGTGAGACCAAAGGATATAACTGTCTATTCATAAAGACCGTACCGAGTAGTGAATGCGGTCTTAGGAATATCTTCCTTTTTAATCTTGAGTTGATGATATCCTGTCCTTAAATCATTTTTGGAGAATACCTTGGCCCCACTGAGCTGATCAAACATGCGGAGGCTGCCATCCTTCTTATCCACGAAGATAGCAGGTGATCCCCATGGTGAAGAGCTGGGACAGATATATCCTTTCTGGAGCATTTCATCAAGTTGTTTATTTAGCTCCACTAATTCTGATGAAGGCATCCGGTAATACTTCTTGTATAACGGTGCAGTTCCAGGCACAAGATCTATTGCAAACTCAAGCTCTCGATCGGGCGGCATGCCTGGCAGTTTTTATGGAAATACATCAGGAAACTCACTCACCACATGAATTAATTCCAACTCACCAGCCACAGCGGTGAAGACCATTTATTTCTTGGGTATGCTCCTGCAAGCATAGAATTTGGTAGACTGCCCCTCTGGACTGGTCAAAGTGACTTCTCGGATCGCGCAATTTATGCATACTTGATATTGGGTCAACCAATTCATTCCCAAAATAATGTCCAGCTTTACAGAGTCAATGATTATCAAGGAAGTTGGAAAACGGGCTCCGTTGATATTGATTTCAGACACGGCAGACCAGATTGCTCCTGATCAAAGATCCCGGGGATTGTACCAGCATATTCTTGCCCAAAAGCGAACAAGGAAATTTGTTTTGGGCAACAAAACTCCGTGAAATAAAAGAGTGGGAAGCCCCAGAGTGAAATAAAATTACGGCAGGTATGTTATTAACAGAAAACATACCAATGACGACTTCGGGGTTCTCTTGGGGCTTCGTCTGCGGAGAGATGATGAGCGTGCCCAGTGATGTTTTGCTGGGTGGGGTATGACTCCATAAAGTTGACTTGTGGCCTGAATAGAGCATTTGCCTTGCCGTTCTTGGGACACTGTCTGGCATATTGTCCGGTTTGCCCACAACTGAAGCAAGAATTGTTGTGCTGGCACTCTTCTCGCACCGGGTTGGTCACGACATTCTTGACTTGTGTGGTGGTTTTGTTAACATTCTGCTGCAAATTGGGCTTGTACTCCATCTGAGTATGCTGCCAGGTACGAGCCTTTTGCACTGGCTGCCCTTCTCTCCTTGGCTCAAACTTGCACTTGTGGTTGTTATTAGCAGGCCTATTGTCCGGTACGAGCTTGTGCTCCCTTTCAGCAATGAAATCCTTGTTTACCAGAGTTTGGAAATCTGGGAAATCAAACACTGAGGGTACATCGGAGTTGCGGGTTTAATACCCCAAGAAACATGTCAATCTTTCTTTCTTCGGTGGCCACGTCATAAATGGAGTAACGGGCCAAAAGATTGAACTTTTGCAAATATTCACCCACAGACTGACTTCCTTGGAGGAGCATGAGAAATTCACGCTGCTTAACCTTCATAATTCCAGTAGGGATATGATATTTCTGGAACTGACCCTTGAATTTTGCCCAAGTGATTTCTTCATCGGCAGGCCACATGGCTCTTGCGTTTTCCCACCATATGGCGGCAGCACCTTCAAGATAATGAGTTGCAAACGGAACTTTATCATCTTCTTCAGTACGAGCAATCTCAAGCTTCCTCTCAATGGTTCGCAACCAATCGTCTGCATCCAAGGGATCAATAACCTGACTGAAACTGGGAGGCTTGGTTCTCTGAAAATCTGATAGCTTGGAGTGGTGACTGTTCTAATTTCCATTCTGTCCAACCACAGCTTGCACACTCCTTAATATTACAATCAGATCACACTCCTTAATATTACAACCAGAAGAACTTCGTCTCTGTCACTGAAGAAATTGACTGAACTGTATGAGATTTCCAAAGGCTTCACTCGAAGGGATTGGTAGGTGTAGGATTTTGAGTTGAGCATCACATGGAAATTTTTCCTTAGTATTTCCTCGACCCCCTTTAACAGTACGGTGTTTCCTATGACCCAATAAAGAGAAAGCGAAACTACGAAAACAAAAGTCTTCACGCTTCATGTTCCTCAAATGAATACCAAGTCTTCAAGGTCACACCAATTTCTTCACTTTCAAAGTCTTCAGAAAGTCTTCAGAATACCAAAGTCTTCAGTCGAAGAACTTCATTTTTAGGGGTCGACTTTCTCTGTAAATGTCAAACTCCTCATAGCCTTATAGACCTGTGTACACTCATAAACACATTAGTCCCTTAACCTATAAGTCTTCAATACACCAAAATCACTAAGTGGCACTAGATGCACTTACAATCTCCCCCTTTTTGGTGATTGATGACAATATAGGTTAAGTTTTCAAAGGGGATAAACATATTAATTGTAAATCGATATTGAGGAATTTGATTGCAAGATATAGAAGAACTCCTGCTGAAGATGTGCATAGTGAGGAATTTTCTTTTGAGGCATTGCACATTTGAAGAGTTGAATCATGGAGATCTCCCCCTATATCTTGTAATTCATACATGCATTTGACATATAATATGAAGAATTTGAAATGCATGATGAAATATGGTGACTGATGTAATTCAAAGCATGTGTATATTAACATATAACGAGGAATAAGCATGCAGAGGAACACATCAAAAGTATCAGAGCACCATCGGGTTTAAGATTACAACTCAATCCAATAAAAGTTTCAGAAGAGCGAGAGTTGTAACTTAGCAAAAAAAAACGCCCATATATTAGACCCGCTTGAAGACTAACTCAAATTTCTCCCCCTTTGTCATCGAATGACCAAAAGGATCGAAACTGAGGACTAACGCCCCTGAAGAATATCAAGTTGATGGAGGAGCGCCAGCGTTGTCGGGGTCGGTTGTCGTAGTAGGACCTGCCGCAGTGTCGTCCAAGTCTCCATTTTCATCAGTGTCGTGCGATGAAGAATAGGATCTGGCCACTAAGGAGGGAACCTTGACCTTCTTGAATTTCTTCGGCGGAGTTGCAGACCAGTCAAATTCTTCCTTGAGACCCATTGTCTTCAGTTCTTCTGTGTTGTAGACATGTGATAGAACAGCCCAGGTACGGTTGAAGGTTTAATGGAGGTAGTATTGGTTTTTCTTCACTGCATTGTGTGTTGAGGTCATGTTGTGAAGAATTGAACCAAACTGACGCTTGACCCATTTATGATTGCGATCAACCTTCTGATGAAGACTGAGGAGTAACTCACGATCACCATCACCACAGGAGCCGTGGCTTGAGAATTTTGCTTGGCCGAGGTATTGGCGGCAGAGTCATGTGTGGCGAGTCACCATTGGTGGAGTAGGATGCAGCCTTGCGAAATTGACCATCCAATGGACGAATGCCTTCATCTATCACAGCAGCGATTGCCTTGCCTTTGTCATCACCGAGGAAAATGTCCGTTTGAGGACTTCAATTGGAGGCAAGTAGCTGCAGTGGTTCGTAGTATCAGCCTTGTAATTGAGCGAAGACCTTGTCCCGATGAACCTCATAATCCATGGTGCATAAGGCTTCACTCAAAAGGTGACATAGCAATATTTGCGAGTCCTCATGAAGAAATCATGGAAGTTGATGGGAACGCCATGAATGATATTGAAAAGCATATTCTTCATGATGCCAACGACTTCTTCATCATTTGAGTCGTGGCCTTTGATAGGACTCATTGTCTTCGTCAGAATGCGATAGACAGTCCGAGGCACATACAATAATTCCTTGACGAGGAATTTGGTTCGAGGGGCCTGCCCTGGCTTCAAAGGCTTCATCAGAACTTGCATGTAGTGATTTGAAAGCTTAGGTTCGCTGTAGATGCAACGAGCACCGTCAAGGGGAGGACTCAGTGGGAGCGCACGAAGCAATTCAGTTGCTGGTGCCTTGTAGTGAGTATTTTCATCATCGATCCAGCACCCATGAGTTCACATCTTCAGAATCTCCGGTGATGTGCAACGTCGCATAGAATTGAAGAATGAGTTCTTCATTCCAATCACAGATGTCAGTGCAGAAATTCAGCAAACCAGCATCGTGAAGAACACTGAGGACTGACTCGAAGCCTGGCAGAGATTCCATGTCCCCACGTGAGGAATGTGTGCATGATCGAAGACTTTGTCTTTGTTGAATAGCACAGAGGAATAGAAATTGGCTTGACTACCAGTCCAGAAACGCCTCTTCCTTATGCGAGCAGAATCATAAGGATTGTAATCAGTGAAGAAAACATGCTCGCTAAAGAAGTCTTCAGCCTTGAACTTTTGCTTGTGCGAGAATGGATCCTTTGGTTTTGGTAGTCGAGTGTCAGTGAGTTACATCACGACCTCAGGAATCGCAATCTCAGGTTCTTCAGGCTGAGGATTTTCTGGTTCCTCTTCATATGCAGTCTGCGTGTTCAAAGGAGTAGCAGCAGCAGGTTCTTCCGCACTAGGGGCTGGAATTTCTTCATGCACAGACGAGGTGGGATGAGTTTCTTCAGAGCCCATTTGAACTGTTGGTGCAGGGGACTGAGGAATTTGTTGTATTTGAGTGAAGAGTGGAGAATTTGGATGCTGACTGTCCCAAAAGTCATCGTTCATCACTGGCATTGTGCTTCCAATATCCACATCTTCGTCTTCAATTTCCTCAACACCGGCCTCTTCAGTTGTGGACTGAGGCATAGGCGAGAAATGATTGGTGTTGAAGGGATTGCATCCACTTCAATTTCTTCATCAATCTGCTCTGACGAAGCAGCAGAATGATTTTCTTCATCAGATCGGCTTGGGATCTCATATTCTTCACCAAAAGGAACAAGGTCCTTTGATGGCATGGAGGAAATCGGAACAACATCAATTGGATTTTCAAATGAGCTGGTTATTGGCTTCCTTTTCTTCGGGGCCGAAGAATTTGACGCAGCTGATGCTTTCCTTTTCTTCACTGCAGCTCGCTCTGCAGCCTTGGTCTTCTTCACATCTGTTGCAGATGGAAGGATTGGAGTTGGTGTAGGCGCGGGAGGAGCCGAGGAATCTGGTTGAATTTCCTCGCGCAATCGATGTAGTTGCCACGACTTCTTCGATTTCTTCAGCGCACCACTAGTGGATGCCACAGCAATTTCTTCGGCGTCTGGAATGGAGTCGCCACTCGAACTAGCATTGTCTTCATCAGTTGAAAATCATCGGTGATCTTGGCATGTTCTTCAAGATGGGATGAGCGAGACTCCACCGAGGAATTTCTTGTTGTGTTGGGGCTGCAACATTTGTGAACTTCTTTGTCGATTGACAAATCTGACCTTGGCTCCTTGCCAATCAGCATAATAGGCATCAAAGTCATCACTGAGGGCTTTGATTTCAGACTGGATCTTGAGGAGTTCCTCAGTTGTCATTCTGACAACGTTTTTCCTCAGGAACTTCTCTTTCCTGAATTGAGCTTTCTTGATCTGCCTAGCCTTTTCAAATTTCCATTTCTCTTCAGAGATGAAATGGGTCAGCATGTGACTTTGACCAGGAGTCAAATGAAAGTCAGGAATAGGGGTGTCTGGATCCTTGTGCCAGAGATCAATGTACTCGAGGATCGCCCTTGGATCCAAAAGCAGTGGCACAGGTGTGCCTTTGGCTCTAGCGGCCCTTTCTTGCCTGTCTCTGATGATTTCTGCAAGTTCATCATCATCAGCTTCATCATCAGATGGCACTTGGAAGGCAACCTGTTTCTTCTTTGGACTAGGCCGAGGACCTCGACCAGCCATTTCCTTTTTCTTCAGCAGAGTGGGGCCTGATGAAGAATTTGGTGCAGCTGAGGAACTTGCTGAGACACCAGAGGCAATAGAGATGCCTGCAGTCCTTTGGCACGTGGCCAGATGCACAAAGTCTTGAGGACTTTGTCGGAAAGGTGTGAGGACTTTGGAGGAGGAGCTGAGGATTTGGGAGGAGCAGGAGCAGCATGAGGAATTGGCCGTGAGGGCATTGAAGATTCTGGCTGTGAGGGCATTGCTGAGGATTTTGGCCGTGAGGGAACTGTTGGTGAAGCACTTGGCTTGTGCTACCGGCTTCTTTGCCATTGATTTTCTAGGCTTGACAGGGCCTCAAGTGGCAGCAAGCAGAGCAGTAGTCTTCATTGAATTTCCTCACCGCTTCTTTGGCTTGTCTCGCCAACTTGGCTTGGCGCTTGGCCCATTCTTCCGAAAATCCTCACCATGGTTGATGTCAGTGGGGTCGCCTTCTTGGCTGTGTGCCAATGGAGCTCTTGGGCATGGAGGATTCATGAATTTCTTCATGTACTTTGGAGTAACATAATTGTACTCCCTCCATTCCCTTGCCCATCTCCTTTCAATCCTCCTAATGCGCACCTTGCGCTTGATTTTGTTTTTCCTTGCCAAACTTGGCTTCATCAGTGTGCAATAGTCAGCATAGATGTCCTCGTGTATCTCAAAAGCAGTCATGACCTCGTGTCTCTTTCCTCCTTTCGTGGCTTCTTTCCTTCTCGCCATATTCTTCACCGAGGAATTTGAACAATCGAATTCTCTCAAGAAGTATGCAACTTTTCTTCGAGGAACGCTGCAAATGAGTTAAGTTGATGAGAACCTAGTGATTCAAAGAATGACATGAGTACCGTGGAATGTAGTATAGTTGCGAGGAATTTGGAGAGGTCATATGCTTCTCGTAAGGTTTTTCAAAAAGAACAAGTTTGAGGAATTTGACCAGATGAGCCTTGAAGAATTTCACTAAGCGTTTTTTGTCTTAGGTTCCAGAGTTGTATAGATCAAAGATCCACACAACTGAGGAATCTTGAAGAAAAATCATTGCTTAGAGAAACGAATCAAGAGCATATTACGTTTGAGGTGTTCATATGTGTGAATATTTGAAGAATAAACACCTTTGAAGATTTTCAGGAAGGCTTAAGGATCAAAGCGAGCAATAAAAGTAACTTTTAATTACCTGAACTGAAGAACACGACGAACAGTGAGGTGTAGATTTGAAGCTCGTCTGTTCAGATCTTCCACGCCCTAACTCGGCGGAGGAAGACAGCTACGGCGGCGGCAGAGTGAAGATTTCCGCGGCCGGCTCGAGTACGACGATGACGAGGTCAAGGCAGTGAAGCTATTCCTCACCGGCGACGATGGAGTAGCGGCGGTGCTAGGGTTTGAGAAGCTCGAGCGAGAGAGAGAGCGGTCGAGCGGAGTAAAGGAAGTGAGGAAGGGGAGAGGGGGTATATATAGCCACGGTGAAAAACTGTTCGCCCAAGATTTTGGACGAACGTGCCCTGACCCTTCTCATTCGCTTGACATGTGTCACCCACGCATCAAAAGTGGAGATCGTGTTAGCTCGTGGGTGAATAGATAAGTCTAACGTGGGAAGCGGAACGGTTTGAGCGGCAAAGCCGAAAATTTGGATAAGATAAGTTAACAGTTCCTGCTCGCAATTTCTTCAAATTTGACAAGGACACAGTGAAGATTTTGAACGAGTTTCAAATAGAACGCACATGAAGAATTTGTGAATAGATTGGGTTGAGTATAGCATAGAGGGGGAAGGTTCCGATCACATTCACTTAGCAGAAAAAGCAACTTGAAGAAATAGCCATAAGTGAATGCTGTAGAGGACATAAACCCATATATATAGCAAATGAAGAAAAACGACGGAAACAGTGAAGATTTTGCAAAGTTGAAGAATTTGAAAAAACTGAAGAATTTCACAAACTGAGGAAAAACTCAAATTGAAGATTTTCAACTTTGGTGGTGGCGTGTCCCACCGTAAAAGAATGATGATTTCAGACACCGCGTACAACTTTCGTAGGGTTCTGAGAATCAAATTCTTCATTAATTTCTTCACACTTAGAGTGTTATTCTTCATTGATTGAAGAAAAACGTTTCTTCATGTGTTGCACATCTAAGTCATCAATTTTGCATAAGTGTCAGGATGTGTGTCCTTTTTAAAGAACATTCGAAGATTATAAGATATTTAACTCACACCGCAACTTGCTAAATCTCTTCTCGTCCAAGGGCTTTGTGAAGATATCGGCTAGCTGTTCTTCAGTCTTCACATGCTCGATGGAGATGTCGCCCTTCAACACATGATCACGTAAGAAAATGATGACGAACCTGAATGTGCTTTTGTCTTCGAAAGTGCTGAACTGGGTTGTGAGCAATCTTGATGGCACTCTCATTGTCACAGTAGAGAGGCACGTTCTTCACATTGATGCCATAGTCCTTGAGAGTTTGCTTCATCCACAACAATTGAGCACAACAAGAACGAGCAGCAATGTACTCAGCTTCCGCAGTAGACAGTGATACGCAGTTCTGTTTCTTTGAGGACCAACAGACCAAAGATCGTCCGAGGAAATGACAAGTACCAGATGTTGACTTGCGGTGCACGCGATCACTAGCATAGTCGTAGTCGAATATCCAATGAGATCAAAAGTTGAGCCCTTGGGGTACCATAATCCTAGTGTTGGTGTGTGAGCTAGATATCAAGAATATGCTTCATGACCTTATGGTGTGATTCCTTGATTGTAGCTTGAAATCGGGCACACATGCAAACACTAAGCATTATATCTGGCCTAGATGCACATAGGTACAATAAAGAACCAATCATGGAGCGGTATACCTTGTGATAGAAGTCAATACCATTTTCATCAGTGCATAGATGGCCATTTGTGGGCATAGGAATTTTGTCGCCTTTGCAATCTTGCATGCCGAATTTCTTCAGAACATCTTTGAGGTATTTCTCCTGAGATATGAATATGCCATTGTGTTGTTGATTTAATTTGAAGACCTAAGAAGAATTTCAATTCTCCCATCATAGACATTTGATATTCTTCACTCATCATATAGGCAAATTCATCACTATAACGTTGGTCAAGACAACAAAGATAATATCATCAACATATATTTGGCACACAAACAGTTCACCATCATATGATTTAGTAAAGAGAGTAGGGTCGAGTGAACCAGCTGTGAAGCCATTCTTCACAAAGAATTCCTTCAAAGTATCATACCACGCTCGAGGGGCCTTCTTGAGGCCATAGAGGGCTTTGTTGAGTCTGAAGACTTTGTCGGGATTCTTTGGATCTTCAAAACCTAGGGGTTGAGCAACATATACTTCTTCCTCAAGCTTACCATTGAGGAATGCACGTTTCACATCCGTTTGATATAATGTGATATTATGATGGTTAGCATAAGCAAGCAATATGCGAATAGCCTCAAGTCTAGCAACAGGTGCAAAAGTTTCATCGAAATCAATTCCTTCAACCTGTGTGTAGCCTTGAGCTACAAGTCGTGCCTTTTTCCTCACCACAAGGCCATTTTCATCTTGCTTGTTGCGGTAGATCCACCTTGTGCCAATGATATTATGCTTGCGAGGATCTGGACGTTTGACCCGGTTCCCGGACATTGTTGAGCTCGAACTAATGTAATTCTTCTTGCATAGCCTCGAATCCACTCGGGCTCCGTAAATGCTTCATCTACCTTAGTGGGCTCTGTGATAGAGACAAAAGCATAGTGCCCACAAAAGTTAGAAAATGTGAAGCTTTTGAGCATGTGAGAGGACACGGTGCTTCAATGTCATCGATGATCTTGTCAACTTGCACTTCTTTTGCAACGCGAGGATGAGCTGGTTGTCATCGAGGAACTTGATCAGCATTTTCTTCAAAGACCATTTTCTTGACATTATCTTCAGTGCATCACCGACGTTCTTCGTGTTCAGGAATGAATTCTTCAGCAGATTCTTCAGTAGGAATGACATCCTCAGTTGCCTTGAACTTGATAGATTCCTCAGGTGCTGGTTCATCTATCACAGAAGGTAGGTGCTCTCTTTGCGAGCCATTAGTTTCATCAAACCGCACATCTATAGTTTCAACAATCTTGTGTAGAGCGATATTGAAGACTCTGTAGGTGTGCGAGTCCTTTCCGTAACCAAGCATAAAACCTTCATGTGCTTTCAGTGCAAATTTAGCATTGTGATGAGGATCTCTAATCCAACATTTAGCACCTAAGACTTTGAAATAACTCACATTTGGTTTCTTGTCAGTGAGGAGTTCATAGGCAGTCTTCTTGAAGAATTTGTGAAGATATACTCTGTTGATGATGTGGCACGCAGTATCAATTGCATCAATCCAAAAACGAAGGCGTTTTGTATTCATCAAGCATAGTGCGAGCCATCTCAACAAGAGTTCTGTTCTTGCGCTCCACGACACCATTTTGCTGAGGAGTATAAGGAGCAGATAACTCATGAGTAATACCAAGTTCATTAAGATAGTCATCAAGACCAGAATTCTTGAACTCAGTTCCATTGTCTCTCCTGATGTGCCTGATCTTCACACCAAAGTTGGTTGAAGCCCTTGAGGAAAATCGTTTGAAGACTTCCTGCACTTCATGTTTGTAAGTGGCAATGTGTACCCATGTGTAAAGAGAGTAATCATCAACAATAATAAAGCCATATAGAGATGCATCATTAGTGACTGCTGAGTAATGATTAGGACCAAAGAGGTCCATGTGAAGCAATTCGAATGGTCGAGTTGTGGTCATGATAGTCTTCGCTGGATGCTTGGCCTTGGTCATTTTTCCAGCTTCACAGGCTCCACACAAGTGATCCTTGAGGAATTTGACATTTTCAATGCCAATGACATGCTTCTTCTTCGCAAGCGTGTGCAAATTTCTCATGCCTGCGTGACCAAGTCGTCGATGACATAGCCAACCTTCTGAAGCTTTTGCAAGTAGACACACGGCTGGTTGTGGTCCTGTAGAGAAATCAACAATATACAAGTCTCCTCTCCTAAAGCCTTCGAAGACTTTGGAATTGTCAGCTTCCATAATCACAACACAACAAAACTTGCCAAAGGCAACAACCATATCAAGATCACAAAGCATTGAGACTGACATGAGGTTGTATCCTAAGGACTCAACAAGCATGACTTTGTCCATGTGTATGTCCTTAGAGATCGCAACCTTACCTAGACCCAATACCTGACTTTTGCCTTTGTCAGCACAGCTGATATGCTTCAGATGTGACGGTGATAAGGGAGCATCCATCAAGAGATTCTTGTCACCAGTCATGTTATTTGTACATCCACTATCGAGAACCCACTCATTTGCTTTGGGTTGATCATCCTGCAGATGAATTAGTGAAACTTACGATCTCATATACTTCATCAGTGAAGAATATGATATCAATTTCATCAGATGAATTTCATCAGGCAGTAAAACAGATATAGCAGTATGAGGACGTATGAAATGCGAGTTCATTTCTTCATGATTAGCCTGCGTCCTTTCAGGCAATTTTGTCAGGCCCCCAGCAAATTCTTCAGACGTTAAAGTACGTCTGGAGACCTGACCCTGCAGAAGAGATTAGTTCTTTTTCTTCACCACCCACATCTGAAGGGGTGGCAAAGAGTTCATCACTCTACGAGCTCCATATGAGAATGGTGGCATAGAAGCCAAACCATTTCGTTTCACATAAGAGGGGTTAGGGTAAGCATATGAATAAGCAGAGAAATTCTTCGAGGACTTATGAACATATTGGTTTGAAGAATAATGCACATATTCATAGCCCTTAGCTCTACCTCATGTAAATGTAGTTGTTAGCACGATGATAATCATATGAGGACTTTGATCCTTTTGAGTAATTTGATCCACGTGAGGAATTTAGTCCGTATGAGGACTTGGATCCATATGAAGAGTTTGATCTGGGGTTCCTATTCTTCACAGGTGGTGTCATGAGGACATTCACCTGAAGACTTTCAAGGCACTTCTTGGGAACCCAGATTTTCTTCATAGGAGAACCGTTCCTGTAGTTAGTGCCAACATATCTAGCAAATACTTCACCATTCTGTGTTTTGAACAGTGTATAGTTGGAGTCAAATGACTCATCGTAAGAATGAGGAGATTCACATGTAAAGCCAGATAAGTTAGATGGATCAACTGGAGGTCCCTTTGCAACAACCCATGAGGTTTTGGGGTAACGCCTGTGCTTCCAATATGTTCCATCAAGATTGAGTTTCTTCTCAAAAGCAATACCCTCTTTCCTAGGGTTTACGTTGAGGATCTCGCTTTTTAAGCACATCACAAAGAGTCTGATGCCATTTGAGGCTTTTGTACATGCCTGTCATGTACAATTCCTTCACCCTGCATCGCCAAAGTGATACTAGCAATGTCCTCGAGATGAGGAATTAGTGAAAGGTGGACAGTGAAGAATTTGTAATGTTGAAGCATTTGAACATTCAGGTGAAGAATTAGCGATTCACGCTCAATGCACTTTAAGCACGGAGGAACAAATTCTTCTCGAGAAGCGCTGATTTGTTGAGCAAGTAATGAATCGCGCTCCTTCGAAGATCTTCATAACTCACTCTTAGCTTCTCAAGATCTTGCTTTCTTTGAAGAAATTCATAAGAAAGCTTCTCATGATCGACAAGAGAGTGTTATGATGACCTTGAAGGTTATCAAACCTAGATCAAGTCTCAAGATTTTCAATCGTGGCTTTAGTGCGATCCATTTCTTCACCCAACATATCATCACTTTTATCTAGCATGTTTTGAACCTTTTCAAAAGCCCTTTGTTGTTTTACAATCTTAGCAAGTTTAGAGTAGCCGGGCTTGAGATCTTCATCGATTCATTCTCACTAGATTCAGAGGAGGTATATTTGAGTACCTTGGCACCCTTTGCCATGAAGCAATAGGTGGGAGCGTAGCCATCATTATCTTCATCAGCCTTGTTGGTGAGGTCAGTTTCTTCAGTGTTGAAGATGGACTTGCTGACAAATGCGGTAGCGAGAGCCAGACTCGCCACACCGGACTCGGACTCCTCTGATGCCTCCTCTTCCCCATGTTCCTTAGATTCAGCTTCAGAGTCCATTTCCTTGCCAATGAATGCCCGAGCCTTCTTGGAGTTGCTCTTCTTGTGAGATGAAGACTTTGAGGATTTTGACGATGAAGATTTTGACGATTTCTTCTTCTTCTTAGCGTCATCAGAACTATAATCCTTGTATTTCTTCTTCTTTAATTCCTTTTCCCACTGAGGACAATCTTGAATGTAGTGACCAGGTTTCTTGCATTTGTGGCATAGCCTTCTCTTATAGTCACTGGATGAGGAATCACTGCTCCTTGAGGATTTTCCAAAGCGACCACGCCTTGAGAACTTCTGGAATTTCTTCACGAGCAGTGCTAGCTCCTGGCTCAATTCTTCAGGGTCACCAAGGCTACTACCGTAGTCTTCACAATCAGATTCAGACATACCTTGGCCTTCGTGGCACGTGGTTTGCCATAGCTCGTACCATATAGATCTCTCTTTCAAAGAAGTCGAACTCATGAGTATTTAGCCTCTCGAGGATATCAGCGGGATCAAGTGACTTGTAGTCAAGACGTTCTTGTATCATCGGTGCGGAGTATCAAATGAGGAATCAAGCGATCTCAACAATTTCTTCACCACCTCATGGTTGGTGATGTCAAGTGGCACCAAGCGCTTGAAGCTCATTTGAGATGTCGATGAGGCGATCGAAGGTTTGTTGAACATTTTCATTGTCGAGTCTTTTGAAGCGGTTGAAGAGATTGCGAAGAACATCAACTCGAGAGTCACGCTGAGTTGAGACTCCTTCATTTACTTTGGACAGCCTATCCCAGATAAGCTTAGCATTTTCCAAAGCACTCACTCTTCCATACTGTCCTTTTATCAGATGGCCACATTTGATATTCTTCGCTTGAGAATCGAGTTGCTTGAATCTCTTCAAATCGGTAGCGTTCAGTGAGGGTGAGACAGTGGGAACACCATTTTCCACAACATACCAGAGATCGTTGTCAATTTCCTCAAGATGCATTCGCATCTTGTTCTTCCAGTAGGGGTAGTCCGTTCCATCAAAGGTAGGACACCCAGCTGAGACCTTGATCATACTTGCGGTCGACATAACTAAAACTCCAGGTGGTTAAACCAAAATCACACAGAACAAGGGAGTACCTCGCTCTGATACCAATTGAAAGTGCGTTATATCGACTAGAGGGGGGGCGAATAGGTGATTTTTATGAATTCTTCACTGAGGAATTTGCCGGTGAGGAAATTCCTTAGCGAAGAACTACTTGCAGCGGAATAAGTATTCAGAAGTAAGCATAACAGAATACATGCATGGTCATCATGATGAAATGAAGACAATCACAGAGTACAGAAAGCGTAAACACAGGATAACACAAGATGAAGACAAACAGACTGAAGAAATTGAACTGAGGAAATAGAGAAAGTCTTCAGTCAAAGTCTTCAAACATAGATATGAACAAACACTTAACACAGTTATGGGAAATGAAAGAGTTGAGGAAATAGAACCAGTAAGGTTGGTGAAGACAATGATTTGGTAGACCAGTTCCAACTGTTGTCTCAGTTGTACGTCTGGTTGGAGCGGCTGAGTATTTAAACTCGAGGGCACACAGTCCGGACACCCGACCGAAAGCACGCAGCTCAGGACACCAAGTCCTCACCGTATTATCTTTGAACTAAGGTCACACAGACCTCGTCCAATCACTCGTGGTAAGTCTTCATGCGATTTCCAAACCTTCACAGACTTGGTCACTCGGCGATCCACAATTCCTCTTGGATGCTCTAGACCATGACGCCTAACCGTCTGGAAGAAGCACAATCTTCAAAGGTAACAAGCGTCAGATCCACGCAGGATCAATCTCTTCAAAGGATGCTCAATCACTTTGGGTTTGTAGGGTTTGGTTTTGGGTTTTCCTCACTCGATGATTTTCGCTCAAAGTCCCTTGAGGATGGGTTGCTCTCAAATGACAAGTGTCAAGTTCTCTTCGAGCAGCCAACCAGCTAGTGGTTGTAGGGGCGGCTATTTATAGCCTAGGAGCAGCCCGACATGATAATACATAAATGCCCTTCAATGATATGACCGTTAGGTAGATAAGATATTTTTGGGACAGTAGCGGCATAACACAAGAACGGTCGAAAATTTGACTCTCAAATTCCTCGGGGCTATCATGTTCCTCATTGTGTAGGCAATCCGCCTTTGGCGAATTCCTAACTCCTCGGGCCGTAACAAATTCTCAATGACCGTAAGAACTTCGTCTCATCACTTTGAAGAAATTGACTGAATCGTATGAGATTTCCAAAGTCTTCACTCGAAGGGATTGGTAGGTGTAGGATTTTGAGTTGAGCATCACATGGAAATTTTTCCATAGTATTTCCTCGACCCCCTTTAACAGTACGGTGTTTCCTATGATTCAAGAAAGAGAAAATGAAACTACGAATACAAAAGTCTTCACGCTTCATGTTCCTCAAATGAATACCAAGTCTTCAAGGTCACACCAATTTCTTCACTTTCAAAGTCTTCAGGAAGTCTTCAGAATACCAAAGTCTTCAGTCGAAGAACTTCATTTTTAGGGTCGACTTTCTCTCAGAATATCAAACTCCTCATAGACTTATAGACCTGTGTACACTCATAAACACATTAGTCCCTTAACCTATAAGTCTTCAATACACCAAAATCACTAAGGGGCACTAGATGCACTTACATGCTCTGCGGGTGCTGCGGGGTCCTCTCCTGATGCAGACTCAGATCCTGAACTAACGATGTTAACTGAAACCTCCGGGTTAAAGGTAACACGATTATGTTGCATTGAGGGCTCTCCCTCCGGGGCAGGTGCAGGGTGAAGCATCGGGGCTACGGGAGTAGTGAGAAGTGAAACTCACTCAGCAGGAGCACTGAGAGGATTCGCGGTCGAGGTGCCCGAGCTACTCGGAGGAGTAACCGACGAAATAGGTGAACTAGAACTGGATGGAATATAAGGGGTAAATCCCGTAGAGGATGGAGTAGTGAAAGGTCTGGTAGTGGCTAAAGCAGTATGAGCACGAGTCAGCTCTCGAGCCAACTCGTGGATCATAAGGTAGCTAGCAGTGATATAACAAGAAAGGTGGCTAGCAACACTATCAGACTCTGGATCAATGATAGGAAAACGGACACGACCATTGTCGTGGAGAGAGGAATAGTAGTGGAAACCTGGGTGGTTCTGCATCCGGACCTCGTTATAACGAAGCTCGACAAGGACCTCGAATGCAGCAAACTGGACGGCCTGAGAAGCGGTAGAAGCAAAAACACTCTTAGAGGTACGAGTGTAAGAGATGGAATCGGAACTGGTGCGCAGAGTAACCACTGCGTGATGCTCATACACTGAGTCCGCTAGATGCTCCCGGTATACACGATAGACTGGGTCGTCACCGAGGGGGTACAACCGACGCCACACGTTACGAAGGATATGCAGTGACGTGTACGGCATCAGCTCCAACTGGCACGGATACAGCACCGGAGCCATCTACACTCAGAAACAATAGTAGGTTAGCTAAAAATAAAACGAGTGCATACAATGCAACAACCAGCTACAAATGCTATCGTCACTCAACTTAAACTCGTAACTAACATCCAGTGAACACGTCATAGTCTAGAGTGGCCTACAGTCAGCGCGGCTCTGATACCAAGCATTGTGGCACCCCGGCTCAGAGCAACCGGTTTACCATGCATTGCCAGCCCAGAGACCATGTCTTCTGGCAACACACAACATCTTGGTACAGAAAACAACCACTTTATTGATGCTAGCAGATCATAGTTCATATTACAACAGGTGGCGAGGCCAAGCGACACACACGGTGCGGCTGAATAATATGTACATTATTTAGTGAACATAAAGGGGCCTCGATCATAACAACTACGCGGCAGCGGAACGACATCGTAGCAGAACTCCATAGCACAGGCACACCGATGTGGACACGATCTAGACTCGGACATCACTCCTTCCCAACGAGACTTTCCTGAAAGCTGGCATGACACGCCAGGTCAGTACATTGAATGTACTTGCAAGCTCACAACAAACATAATCATAATGACAAGCAATATCATGATATTTAATCAATTGCTTTATTAATGCAACATCATATCATACATGAAGTGATCATGATCTTGTGATATAAGTCCCTCGGACTTGCATACCAAACGGTGATCGCTCTCGGATCACAAACGGACCAACCTCGTGGTCTTTGATCGGGTTACCACGTAACCAAACGGTGATCTTACCGAGATCGCAAACGGACCAACCTCGTGGTCTTTGATTAGGTTACCACGTAACCAAACGGTGATCTTATCGAGATCACAAACGGACCAACAACTTGGTCTCCATAAACACAATGTTGTCCCAAACATCATCTTCTTAACGGTGCAAAGTTCATATCTTAGTGTGCAAAATTAATTAAACGTTGACCCATGGTGTGACCTACTTTCGAGCGTGTCCGTAACCGTGGACTCGGCTATCGATAGATTAATACACTCTGCAGAGGTAGCGCAATGTACCTACACCACGGAACCCATGGCCTTGCACACCCATTCGGGTGGACCAACGATGTTCCAACGAAACCCCTTCATTGCCATGACACTCTCCCGTCCACTCCGACTCACTCCCCACTGGGCTAGTCCCGGGTGGCCCCGTGTCTACCAAAGACACCAACGCACACCATCGTGGCAAAACATAAACGGTCCCAAACGGGGACAAGGTACCATAACAACAACAACAACGGGCACACAAGGTTATGTCTGCTTACCGGGCCAGGGTACCACACACCCATAACCTTCCCTCGTTGGAGGCACCGACCAGAGGCATGACAATGGACCGAATAAAGGCCTTCCCATAAAGGAAAATCTGGTTGCACTAGGAAAACTCGATTCAGTGGCACCATGACCCGATCAATGATATGTTCAAGTTGAGTTATTATCAGGTTCAGCTTAAGGTGAAAGTAACAGGTGTCATGATATGCCATGAAAACGCATCACAAACATATGCATCATATATCAACGGAAATAATTGGGTCAACCATATCCACACTAAGCATAGACCTCAACAGCTCATAACATACCTCTGGTTATGATTCATCATCACTTTAAACAGAATCTTTACTTAGCAAAGTTATCATTTATCTCATTTAAGAAAATAACTCAAAAACAATTACTTATATCCATAACCATTATAACTTCTGCATAACAAATATTACTTCTAGTTACTTAACCAACTAAATTAGCCTCAAACTTATGTAAACTAAGCATATCAACTCAAACAAGCAACCAACAGAATATAAATACTAATCTACTGATTTAAATGCATGTATTAAACCATTAATTCAATTTGGAAAAAATCACAAATATTGTAATGGCACCATGAAAATGTTGCTGTGGCTTGCCTTAGTGCAGATGAGGTTCACAATCCTCCTGGTCATCCTCAAGACAAGCTTCACTTTCTGAAAACAATTATAAACACAAAAAGAAAACATCAAGAACCCTTATGAAATTCACCAGAAAATCTAGATAGCAGAGAAAAATCTCATTTTTGGTGTGCTGCTAGATTTCTTCATAAAGAACACAATGCAAAAAGAATCAATTCATTTGGACGTATGGTTAAAAAGTTTTGGTTGTTTGAAGCTCTCTGGATAAAATTGAATTTTGAATTTAAGTAAACAGAACTGAGAGGTGACGTCGAAGGCGTAAACCTCGCGGGTGCCACCACTCTTACTGCTTCGGGCGCGTACAAAGTGGCTGACTAGCGGGCCCCGCTAGTCAGGTGAGAGGGAGGGGAGAGGGAAACAGAGGGCGGTGAGGCTTCGCCGGAGCACACGCCGGCGAGGAGGGCTCCTTGGCCAGAACTGGAGGGAGGGATCGAAAGAGGAGATGGAGGCGCACCTGCCCGTACCCGTAGGTTAGCTAGGGGTGGTCGGACAGCGTCGGAAACGGCCTCTCCAGCGGCAACAGAAAGCATAGGTCGCCGGAGTTGAAGACGACGTCGACTAGAGGCAGCACCAGGGGCTCCAACCGGGCGGAACGGCACCACCGAGGCACGACGGAGGCCCTGGAAGGGTGGCCCGAGCCTGGGAGGGGCTGGAGCTGCGAAGACGACCCGAGGGGATCGCCAGCGAGCTCGAGCTCGGGGACGGTGGCCCGCGGCCTGCCCGGCCGGGCTACGTCTTTCTACGAGTTTGTGGAGTGTGCGTGAGGAGTGGCTGATGCTCGAAGAGGCTGGGGAGGGCTCTATTTATAGCCGAGCGATGAGAGGGGCTCGGGCTCCACCGGAGGACACCTGGACATGGCGCCCGACGACGAACGGCATTAGTGAGCGATGGGGAATGCGATGCAGCTCACGCGGGCACTGTGGGCGAGCGGAGACGAGCACATGAGCGAGGGGGGTGGCGACGAACACAGTGCGCAGCGCACTGTTGGGTTGGCCGGACCGCGCCCGTGCTCGCTGCGGCGAGCTCCGGCATCGGCGAGCGCCAGGAGAGAGTTATGAGGGTCGGGACGATGATCGGGGCGAAGTTTGGCAAGGTTTGGCAGGCGGGGAAGCGATCACGCGAGCAACAGAGGCGCGGGCGCGACGGAGAGCGCGTCAGCCATATGCCAAAGACGCTCGATTTAACGCGGTCACCACGTGAACTCTGACCTCAGGCCGAGCTAAGCCTAAACTTCATGTCTGGTGTGTAGTCCGTGGTAGATTGAGAGGTTACCACACTTTGGTTTGAGCTCAGGCGTAGTAACATGGATTTCAACTTCCTGGTAAGTTTTTGGACAGTAACTTTGAGAGCTTACTATGGTCAAAATATTGAGAGTTGGGAGCTGGGCTTTGGAGGTTAGCAATCATCTACTAAGGTGATGATGCACAAGAAAATTCAGCCACAATTGAGCAAGTAAAATGGTAGTTGCTGTAGAGACTCCCATTTCTGTCCAGAACAGAAAATATTTTCTGTAGCAAAAATATTCCAAAAAGTGATGAAATATTTTTGCTCACGAAGGTGCCCTAGGGTTCAAAGAATATTTGTGAATTTTCTCAGATTTTTGTGGGCAAGAAAAATTGGGGTTGCTTTGGAACACAAGGGCTAGTTAGGGTTTTAGAGACGAAATGAATATTTTTCTTTAGAGAAAAATATTCATAATATTGTTTTGAGCTGGATCAGAGAAGAAATGATGGCTTAGGGAGACAAATAAGTTACTTGGGTGAAAGTCAAGGGGGTACCCAAGTGTTTAAGTCCATATGAAATGATTCAAAATTTCAAATTCAAATCCAAACCAACTGAAAATCTGGCAAAGAGAAGAGGGCAAAAACCAGGTTGTAACATGTTCGCACGGCACCTCCTACAGCCACTAAACCAAGACACGTGGTGTCACGTGAATGGTTAATAGAATGCACGCAATTTAAATTATACAAAACGTTTGAGATGTTACAGTGGCAGCTATTTGTTTCAAAATGCCTTTGTTGGCTGTTATTCAAGTGCGCCTTCTCTTAAAATGGACACGAAAAATACCACAGCATGTCGGGTGCCATTCCATTATAGCATGCCAAGTTTCATGAATTTCAGACAAGTTTTGGATTTACTAGAATTTAAAAGCAAAGTATCTTAACGTTTTGCCGGCAATCAACAGTGCCCTGGTGTTTGAAATTCATTCCCATTTCTTGCATGGGACCTAAGCATGCACCCAAGGACACAGATCTGATTTTTCAACCAATTTATATGCACTGGAGCTTGTGCATGTAGTTCAAATTTGAATTATGCACATGAAATGCCTAGAAAACCCAGTTAATGTATAAAAATGTCCAAACGAACCCCGAAAAATTCCAAAATTGAACACAACACTCCTGTTGTTCTATGTTGACTCTCGAAAGATTTTGAAAGCAATACGAGGCAACGAATATTGTTTCGGCCCCAAAGGTGGCACGTTCCCTACCGAAACCATCACGCTTGTTGTGAGAAGCTAAGATTTGTGAGAAGCTTATACCCAAACCTACCCCAAATGGGACAAAAAATTTACCACGGCATGTTGATGCCGCTCCATGATAGCATGCCAAGTTTCATGAATTTCACACGAGATTTGGATTTACTAGAATTTAAAAACCATGTATCTCAATGTTTGCGGTCGAGTGGCGGTTGCAGGGTGTTTGAAATTGATTCCCATTTCTTGCATGGGACCTAAGCATGCAACCAAGGACACATATTTGATTTTTCAACCAGATTATATGCACTGGAGAATGTGCATGTAGTTCAAATTTGAATTATGCGCATAAAATGCGTGGGAAACCCAGTTAATGTATAAAAATGTCCAAACAAACCCCAAAAAATTCCAAAATTGAACACAACACTCCTGTTGTTCTATGTTGACACTCGAAATATTTTGAAAGCAACAAGAGGCAACGGATATCGTTTCGTCCCCAAAGGTGGCACGTTCCCTACAGAAACCATCACGCTTGTTGCGAGAAGCTCTGGTTTGTGAGAAGCTTATACCCAAACCTGCCCCAAATGGGACACAAAATTTACCACGACATGTTGATGCCGCTTCATGATAGCATGCCAAGTTTCATGAATTTCAGATGAGTTTTGGATTTACTAGAAATTTAAAATCATGTATCTCAATGTTTGCGGCCGAGTGGCGGTTGCAGGGTGTTTGAAATTCATTCTCATTTCTTGCATGGGACCTAAGCATGCAACCAAGGACACATATTTGATTTTTCAACCAGTTTATATGCACTAGAGAATGTGCATGTAGTCCAAATTGAATTATACGCATAAAATTCCTGGGAAACCCAGTTAATGTATAAGAGTATCCAAACGAACCCCGAAAAATTCCAAAATTGAACACAACACTCCTGTTGTTCTATGTTGACACTCGAAAGATTTTGAAAGCAATAAGAGGCAACGAATATCGTTTCATCCCCAAAGGTGGCATGTTCCCTACTGAAACCATCACGCTTGTTGTGAGAAGCTCTGGTTTGTGAGAAGCTTATACCCAAACCTGCCCCAAATGGGACAAAAAATTTACCACGGCATGTTGATGCTGCTCCATGATAGCATGCCAAGTTTCATGAATTTCAGACGAGTTTTAGATTTACTAGAATTTAAAAACCATGTATCTCAATGTTTGCGGCCGAGTGGCGGTGGCAGGGTGTTTGAAATTCATTCCCATTTCTTGCATGGGACCTAAGCATGCAACCAAGGACACATATTTGATTTTTCAACCAGTTTATATGCACTGGAGAATGTGCATGTAGTTCAAATTTGAATTATGCACCCGCAATGCCTACAAAACCAAGTTAATGTATAAAAACATCCAAACGAACCCTGAATATTTCCAATTCTTTTACGACACACATATAGTTGCATGTTCACTACAGATAAAAGGTCTAGCAATTAATACAGTGTCCATTGCCGCTGTGACCCCATATTGTAATTCAAATCAAGTAGATCCCACACAGTTTATTATCACCAACCGTGTGAGATGTAGTACAGAATATCTTGGAGCATCGTCGTTGTATAGTACGCCTATGGCTTACGCGAGAAGGTGCGTCGGCTACAGTCCATAGCCGGCGTGTCAAGCACACTAGCTAGCTCACTCCCCAAATATCATTTCACTATTCATCCGTCGCCGGAGAAAGATGGGGACGTGGACCCACGTCGTGAGGGCAACTTCGGCAGCCCACTCTGGCGAGAGCGCGGCCGCGTCCGCCAGGCGTGTGCTAACAAGCTTCGTGAGGGCGACCGCAGTCTGCATCCGGGCGGCCAAGGCAGCCCAAACGGACGCTGTTGCTTCTCCGGCGGCAGCAGCAACATCTGCCTCGGGGATAGCCACTGGCGAGAGCGGCACAGCAGCTGTCCGTTCCGCAGCGGCGGCCTTAGCCCTGATGGAGGCCACCCACTACCACGTCGAGGCCGTCGACGCCCAGCTCATGGCGGTCACCGCACAAATTGAACGAAGCTTCTCCGACAACAGTCGGCAACCCACGACCGATGAGCTGGCAATCGCCGAGAGAGTTCGAGCAGCCGTCCGTTCCTGCGCGGCGTACGTTGCCACGACGGAGCCTGCCAGAGCCCAGATCGCGGCCGCCCACGCCAAGCTCGTAGTGGCCTATGCCAAAGATATGGCGGACACGGATGGCGAGATGCTTGCCGAGTATGGTGCAATTGATGCCATGGAGCCCCTTCCCTAGGAGACCGTCGGGCGCGAGCTAGACATGGAGGCGGCGGCATAGATCGACGAGCATCAGCCGTAGTAGTACTCTTTGTTTTGTTTAATTAAGAGCACCGGTCTTTAATTTGTTAGAGTAATGTTTAGGTTAGCTAGCTCTGTTTAATTGCTGAACTTGCTCGATTAAGACGTTAGTCTCCTTTGTGTACCCGAATTATGCAATGACGTGGATGACCACTGTAACCAGAAAAATTCAAACCAAAATTTTTGACGTTCAAACTCAACACACATGGGTTAAGCTATCTGAATCGTTTGTGATGTTCACATATCGTACACAGTTCTGAATAAGGGACCGTGTCTGATGACACTTTGCACGCCAGTTTTTTTCTTGAACCGATTCCAAATTTTCGGCTTCCGCAGAAATATCTACCTCCCCGCCCCCTCCCCCTTACCAAAAGCCACATTCCCTCTTTCCGCCTTTCTTTCCAAGTTGAAACCTTCACTTCTTGCTTGCAGCACCGCCTCCTCGCCGACGACCCTCCTTCACGCTGCTCAGCCTCGCCTATCCAGGCAGGTAATCCACACCCGCCCCCCATCCTCCTCCTCCTTCCACACCCCACATGCCCCGACCACCGGCGCGAGCGCGACACCTTCCACCCAAATCACCGACCTCTCCACCAAATAAGCGCCGCCCTAAGCCATGGTGCATGCAGTATAGCCAGGATCTCAAGGAGCATTTGGCAGCGGAGAAGCAAATCGCGGTCGCACGCGTGGATGAGGTTGCGATGGCTGCCATTCGTGTTGACCCCCAGATCTTGGAGGAGCACCTCGCCGTCAAGGCCACCGTTGATGCCTCGCGCAGACGTCACGACGCGGTTGGCTGCTTTAAACGATAGTTCACGGCGTTTTCTCGAGGCCATCTTTTGCTAGCTACTACCTTTCCTTAACACATTCTAGTGAATTATGCTATCTACTTTTACCATGCAATCTTCTGCTATAGTGTATATGTTTTATATGTCATGCAATGTGGTGTTCAGTTAACTGCTTGGTGAAATTCTGCAAATGTGATGTTCAATTCTTCAGGGTGCAATATTTCCAAGTTGTTAAGCATGCTTGGTTTGGTTAACTGTCTGATCTTCTATTACGAGTATGTTATATTGTGCAATGTGGTGCGCATTTAATGTTTGGTTCATTTGTTGTGGTGTTTAGTTAATTGCTTGGTTCAATTCTGCAATGCGATGTTCAATTGTTGTGGCTGCATTCTGTTATTGTATAGCATGTGAGAAATAAATCGAATTTGGCTGTACTAAACACATGAGAAACAAATACAATTGCTATATTTCCAAGTTGTTAAGCATGCTTGGTTTGGTTAACTGTTTGATCTTCTATTAGGAGTATGTTATATTGTGCAATGTTGTGCTCAGTTAATGTTTCGTTCATTTGTTGTGGTGTTCAGCTAACTGCTTGGTTTAATTCTACACTGCGATGTCCAATTGTCGTGGGTAGAATTTTGTATTGTTGTGCATGTGAGGAATAAATCGAATTTGGCTGCACTTAATACATGAGAAACATATACAATTGCTATATTTCCTAGTTCTTAATCATGCTTGGTTTGGATAAATGGGTTTTCTATGTGGCTTTAATTAATCTGATGAATCACATCTGCTTATTTTTATCAACATATTTTACTGATAGCATGCGAACCCTTACTTAACCTGATGACTAACTACCTTATATGTGTTGCAGGGAAACAATGGGAAGCACTAAGGTGTACAATCGAGGTTAGCACGTGCATGGTCCGTTGTCTAATAGCACATTATTGTGCAATTGCATGAACCATTCTAATATTTTGGTTTTTAACAATTTGGTCTTACACATGTAGGTCCTGCTGTCAGAGGTTTTGACCCACTGTTTGACCCTTTTTGCATATGAGGAAATGAGTTGTCCATGAATATCAGTCAAGTCAAGAAACTCAGAAAGATTGTTAGGATAAAGAAATTAGCGACAAAAAACAACAAGATCTGTGTCTGCACAATGAAGAAGACACCAGTTCACTACAGGATGGTACTAACTATTATACCTTGCCTTTTTAATTCCTTTGCCCCATTTCCAATATAGAGAAGATATTTATGCACATCCTTGTTTTCAGGCCTTTCCAATGCAGTTCACTGATGATTACCTCTCAAACCACCTATATGGCCAGGAGGTGAGGAAGGTATTCATACAACACCCATGGTTCAATATTGAAGTGTTCCTGAAGAGGACGAAGGATGGAAGGTCAATCATTCACAGGCACTGACCTAAAGTTACAAAGACCTTCAACATCAATGAAGGCTCAATATCCGCCTTCTGCTTCAGCAGTTTTCCAGATGAGATACATCTATCTATGTACCGTCTATGATGCTAATTTCGAAAGGTTATAGATGTTGCATGTGGAACTTGGTCCTAGTGTAGTTGTGTAATGGGGTAGCTGAGTGCTGAAGCTAGATGTTGTACTCTGATGTATTTAAATTATGAAAATGAAATATATTGTGTGCTTAATATGAAATGTCAATTAGATTACTAAATGCAGTATGAATAATCATATAATTATCCTGCTAATTGGGTTTTTCTATTGCAAACGGCTATTGAGAAAACACCGTGTGCGGTACATTCAATAACGCACACAGTTTCTAGGAATAAACCGTGTTAGATTAATGAACAATCACACACGACATCCTCTTGAAAACTGTTTGCGTTAGGCCACCTGGCGCAAACGTTTACCACATAAAAACGGTGTGTGATGAACATCCTTTGCCACACATTTTCTTCTACGCACCGTGTGTGATGCATTCAATAACGCAAACGATAAAATTATTAATATCCTGTGCAATGGCAACGCTATCACAAACGATTTAACGGGAAAAATTGTGTGTGATGTACCTGTGAACGGAAACGTTTTCCTTGGAGCGACTGTGTGGGATGTACATACGAACGGAAACGTTTAGCGGGGACTGACTGTGTGGGATGTACTTGCGATCGGAAACAATTTCGCCGTATAATTGTATTTTTAGCTCTCATCAGACGTATTTCAGTATTTGAGCGCTACGCCGGTCGCATTACCGACCTCATTTTGCCGAGCGTGTGTGCCAGGAGGGCATATCCCCGATGGGTTTCTGGGTCGTGTGGGAAGGACCCCCCTATCGCCCACACTCACTTGGAGAAGGTTCCAAATGCCATCGCGGAAAGGGATTAAAAACCGTTTGTTTATCAGCTCGTTGTACTAGTGCGAGCTCACCGAGATTATAAGTCTTTGCCCGCACTTCTCTGCTTTGATATCTCCGAGCCTGTTGTTGGTAGAATGCGGAACGGGCCTTCGCAACATCGCACTCCTCCTCCAATCCGTCTAGATCATCCTGCGGATCGAGCCCGTCTTCTATCTCTTCATACATGCGCATTCAAGGTGAGTCATGAATAATGTCGCAAGGCAAGACAGCCTCTGCGTCGTACACCATAAAGAAGGGTGTGTGTCCGATTGTGCAATTGGGTGTGGTCCGCAACCCCCAGAGTACGAAATCGAGTTCCTCAACCCAGTGCTTATCTGATTCCCGTAGGGATTGCACTAGTCTGGGTTTAATGCCGCTCATTATCAGGTCATTAGCCCGTTCGACCTGACCGTTTGTTTGAGGGTGATAAACGGAGGCGTAATCAAGCTTAATGCCCAGATTAGCACACCAAGTTTTCACCTTGCCAGCCATAAAGTTAGAGCCATTATCAGTAATAATGTTGTGCGGGACACCATAACAGTGTACAACACCGGATATAAAGTCTATCACCGGTCCGACTTCAGTCGATCTTACCGGTTTGTCCTCTATCCACTTAGTGAATTTATCCACCATAACCAGCAAATATTTCTTCTTATGGCTTCCCCCTTTAAGGGGCCCGACCATGTCTAGCCCCCAGACCGTGAAAGGCCAAGTAATGGGGATTGTTCATAGGGTAGTGGGCGGCATAAGGCTTTGATTGGCAAAAAGTTGGCATCCGAGACAGCGCTGTACGAGGTCCTGTGCATCAGCTCGGGCTGTGGTCCAAAAGAAACCTAGACGGAAGGCCTTACTTACAAGGGCCCAAGCTGCGGCGTGATGGCCGCCAAGACCAGCATGTATTTCAGCCAAGAGCTGACATCCCTCCTCTTCGGAGATACATCTTTGAAGGACTCCGGTGGTACTTTTCTTGTAGAGTTCTCCTTCATGAACTTTGTAGGCTTTCGAACGTCGAACTATGTGTCGGGCCTCGTTCTGGTCATCAGGGAGCTCCCGCTTATTACTGTAGGCCAGGAAGGGTTCGGTCCATGGAGCAATGATAACCATAATTACATGGGCGGAAGGTGTCACCTCGGTTTCTGAGCCCCCGATGTCATTAGAATTCTGTTCGGTATCGGAGGGTATGATCGGCGCCGGACTAGTATTGCCGCTCTCGTCCTGCCATACCATGAATGGCTTGAAATGCCTTTCAACAAAAGTGTTGGGTGGGACGGGGTCACGCTTAGCACCCATTCGAGCAAGGATGTCCGCTGCCTGATTACTGTCTCGAGCTACGTGATGGAACTCGAGCCCCTCAAACCGAGCTGATATTTTGAGTACGGTGTTACGGTAGGCCGCCATCTTTGGATCTTTCGCATCAAATTCTACATTTATTTGTTGCGAGGTTCGAGTCCCCACACACCTCGAGGCGTTGTATTCCCATAGAAACAGCCATTCGGAGACCATGCAATAGTGCCTCATATTTGGCTGCTTTGTTGGAGTCCATATACATGATTTGTAATACAAACCAGACTGTGTCCCCCATAGGGGATGTTAGGATGACGCCGACACCTAATCCGGCTAACATTTTTGATCCGTCGAAGTACATCACCCATTTGGAGTATGTGTTGTACTCTTTAGGGAGTTCGGCTTCTGTCCATTCGGCAATGAAGTCGGCTAGTACCTGAGATTTAATGGCTCGGCATGGCTTGTATGTTATTTCAAATGGTAGGAGCTCGATGGCCCATTTGGCAATGCGGCCGGTGGTGTCCCGATTGTTTATGATGTCATTGAGTGGTACTTCGGAAGCCACCGTGATTGAACACTCTTGAAAGTAGTGCTGCAGCTTCCGGGATGCCATAAAGACCGCATATGCTATCTTTTGATAGTATGGGTATCGGGATTTGCATGGTGTAAGGACCAACGATACATAGTACACTGGTTTTAGGAGTGGGAATTTGTGTCCCTCTTCCTCTCGTTCGACGATGAGCACCACGCTCACCACCTGGTGAGTTGCCGATATGTAGAGCAACATGGGTTTGCCGACACTCGGTGCGGCACAGATTGGGTTGCTTGCTAACAAGGCCTTTATTTCTTCCAATCCAGTTGTTGTCGTGTCTGTCCACTCGAAGTGATCGGTGCGTTGGAGCAGGCGATAGAGTGGCAGTGCCTTTTCTCCCAATCTGGAGATAAAGCGGCTCAAAGCTGCCACACACCCGGCTAGTTTTTGGACCTGCTTTAGGTCTATTGGCGTTGCCAATTGTGATAGGGCTCAGATTTTAGCCGGGTTTGCTTTGATTCCTGATACGTATCCAACGTATCTACTTTTCCAAACACTTTTGCCCTTGTTTTGGACTCTAACTTGCATGATTTGAATGGAACTAACCCGGACTGGCGCTGTTTTCAGCAGAATTGCCATGGTGTTATTTTTGTGCAGAAACAAAAGTTCTCGGAATGACCTGAAAATCAACAGAGATTATTTCTGAAAATATAAAAAATACTGGAGAAAGAATCAAGGCCAGGGGGCCACACCCTTTCCACGAGGGTGGGGCGTGCCTGCCCCCTGGGCGTGCCCCCTGCCACGTGGGCCCCCTGGAGCTCCACCGACCTCAACTCCAACTCCATATATTCGTGTTCTGGCAGAATAAAATCAGAGAGAAAGATTCATCGCGTTTTACGATACGGAGCCGCCGCCAAGCCCTAAACTCTCTCGGGAGGGCTGATCTAGAGTCCGTTCGGGGCTCCGGAGAGGGGAATCCGTCACCATCGTCATCATCAACCATCCTCCATCACCAATTTCATGATGCCCAACGCCGTGCGTGAGTAATTCCCTCGTAGGCTTGCTGGACAGTGACGGGTTGGATGAGATTTATCATGTAATCGAGTTAGTTTTGTTAGGGTTTGATCCCTAGTATCCACTATGTTCTGAGATTGATGTTGCTATGACTTTGCTATGCTTAATGCTTGTCACTAGGGCCCGAGTGCCATGATTTCAGATCTGAACCTATTATGTTTTCATGAATATATATGAGTTCTTGATCCTATCTTGCAAGTCTATAGTCACCTACTATGTGTTATGATCCGGCAACCCCAAAGTGACAATAATCGGGACCACACCCGGTGATGCCATAGTTTGAGGAGTTCATGTATTCACTATGTGTTAATGCTTTGGTCTGGTACTCTATTAAAAGGAGGCCTTAATATCCCTTAGTTTCCGCTAGGACCCCGCTGCCACAGGAGGGTAGGACAAAAGATGTCATGCAAGTTCTTTTCCATAAGCACATATGACTATATTCGGAATACATGCCTACATTACATTGATGAATTGGAGCTAGTTCTGTGTCACCCAATGTTATGACTATTACATGATGAACCACATCCGACATAATTATCCATCACCGTTCCAATGCCTACAAGGTTTTCACATATTGTTCTTTGCTTAGTTACTTTACCGTTGCTGCTGTTACAATCACTACAATACTGCTACTGTTACCTTTGCCACTGTTACGATTACTTCCATACTACTTTCCCACTAAACACTTTGCTACAGATATTAAGTTATCCAGGTGCGGTTGATTTGACAACTCAGTTGCTAATACTTGAGAATATTCTTTGGCTCCCCTTGTGTCGAATCAATAAATTTGGGTTGAATACTCTACCCTCGAAAACTGTTGCGATCCCCTATACTTGTGGGTTATCAAGACTATTTTTTGGCGCCGTTGCCGTTGATCATAGCTCTATTCTTTGAGTTACTTGGGATTTATATCTGTTGGTCACTATGAAGAACCTGAAATACGAGAAAACTAAAATTTATCCCTCAACTATGAGGGGAGGTAAGGAACTGCCATCTAGCTCTACACTTGATTCACCTTCTGTTTTGAGTAAGCTTGCGATACCTAAACCTGCTTCTTCTATTAGTTCTGATATGTCGCATGTTATTGATGATGCCACTTCTGCTATGCATGATACTCATGACGAAACTATTTCTATGCTTGATAATACTGTGCCACTAGGTGAATTTCTTGATGAACAACTTGCTAGGGCTAGAGAGAATGAAATTATTGAACCTGATAATATTGATGAAAGTGATGATGAAGATTCTCACCCTAGATATGATTTACCTGTTGTGCCTGAGGGCTATGTTATGGATGAAGAAACTGCTAGAGACTTTCTTGCTTGCAATGATAGGAGTGATCTTAAGAAATTATTAGCTAAGCTAAAACAAAAACTCTGAATGCTAGAATGAAATATGATCCTGCTTATGCTACTTGACCTATCTTTGTTACTGATAAGGATTATGAATTCTCTGCCGACCCTGATATAATTACTTTGGTTGAATCTGATCCTTTTTATGGCTATGAATCTGAAACTGTTGTGGCACATCTTACTAAATTAAATGATATAGCCACCCTGTTCACTAATGATGAGAAAACTCGCTACTATTATATCCTTAAAATATTTCCATTCTCATTAAAGGGTGATGCCAAGATATGGTTTAATTCTCTTGATCCTGGTTGTGTGCATAGTCCCCAGGATATGATTTATTACTTCTCTGCTAAATATTTCCCTGCTCATAAGAAACAAGCTGCTTTAAGGGATATATATAATTTTGTGCAAATTGAAGAAGAGAGTCTCCCACAAGATTGGGGGAGGCTTCTCCAATTACTTAATGCTTTGCCTGATCATCCTCTTCAGAAAAATGAAATACTTGATATCTTTTATGATGGACTAACCGATGCTTCCAGAGACCACCTGGATAGTTGTGCTGGTTGTGTTTTCAGGGAAAGAACAGCTGATCAAGCTGAAATTCTGTTGAATAATATGTTGAAAAATGAAAACAATTGGACACTTCCTGAACCAACTCCTAAGCCAACTCCGAAGAAAAGGGGTGTTTTATTTCTCAGTCCTGAAGATATGCAAGAGGCAAAGAAATCTATGAAAGAAAAAGGTATAAAAGCTGAAGATGTTAAGAATTTACTTCCTGTTGAAGAAATACATGGTCTTAATTTACTGCCTGTTGAAGAAACACATGGTCTTGATAACCCGACACAGGTAGTAAAATTAAATTCTCTCTATAGATTTGATGAAGGTGATATTCTTCGTTATAAGTCTGCTAGCTAATGCTTAGATGATTTTGATATTTTATTGTCAAACAAAAAACTTCAACGCATATGTTGGTAGACAATTAAAACACAATGCTTATATGATTGAACACTTGGGTGATTATATGTCTAGAGTTAAGGGTGAACTTAAACTCATTAGTAAACATTCTTATATGGTTACCACTCAAGTAGAACAAGTACTTAAAGCTCAGAATGATTTGCTCAATGAATTAAATAGTAAGAATAATGACTTTGTTGTTAGAGTTGCAACTAGAGGGGGTAAAGTGACTCAGGAAGCTTTGTATCCTGAGGGCCGCCCTAAGAGAATTGAGCAAGATTCTCAGAGAACTAATGTAGATGCACCTAGTCCTTCTAAGAAGAAGAAAAAGAAAAATGATAGGACTTTGCATGCTTCTAGTGAACCTGTTCTTTGAAACACCGAGAATCCAAATGATATTTCTATTTCGATCTTTGAAACACAATCTGGTAATGAACATGAACCTAGTGATAATATTAATAATGATGTCCATGATGATGCTCAACATAGCAATGATAATGATGTAGAAATTGAACCTGCTGTTGATCTGGATAACCAATAATCAAAGAATCAACGTTATGATAAGAGAGACTTTGTTGCTAGGAAGCATGATAAGGAAAGAGAGCCATGCCTTTTCCTCCTAAACCATCCAAGAAAAAGGACGATGAGGATTTTAAACTTTGCTGAAATGATTAGGCCTATCTTTTTGCGTATGCGATTAACTGATATGGTCAAAATGAATCCTTATGCTAAGTATATGAAAGAAATTGTTACTAATAAAAGAAAGATACCAGAAGCTGAGATTTCCACTATGCTTGCTAATTACACTTTTAAGGGTGGAATACCAAAGAAACTTGGAGATCCAGGAGTACCCACTATACCATGCTCCATTAAAAGAAAATTATCTTAAAACTGCTTTATGTGATCTTGGAGCCGGTGTTAGTGTTATGCCTCTCTCTTTATATCGTAGACTTGATTTGAATAAGTTGACACCTACTGAAATATCTTTGCAAATGGCTGATAAATCAACCGCCATACCTGTCGGTATTTGTGAGGATGTGCCTGTTGTGGTTGCAAACGTTACTATTTTAACGGACTTTGTTATTCTTGATATTCGAGAGGACGATAGTATGTCTATTATTCTTGGAAGACCCTTTTTGAATATTGCAGGGGCTGTTATTGATTGCAACAAAGGCAATGTCACTTTTCATGTTAATGGCAATGAACATACGGTACACTTCCCGAGGAAATAACCTCAAGTTCATAGTATAAACTCTATTGGAAAAAATTCCATCCATTATATTTGGAGGTTTTGAATTTCCTCTTCCTACTGTCAAAAAGAGATATGATATTCTTATTATTGGGGATGCATATCCCTGTTGAGGTAAGTTAGTGTTATTCGAAATTTCTCTGGTTCCATGTTATTCGGAATGAGTTTGTTAACAAGACCTGATAAACCTTGTTAGTGGATTCCTTTTGATGAGCATGAGATGGATTAAGTTAGAAAGCACAACCTTCTGTACCCTCCTTTTACTTTCTGTTATTTAGTTGTAATAAAGTAAAATTAGTATTTTCTATCTGTTTTCTGAATTATCCGTGCAATATAAAAATACCCCGAAAATAAAAGTTCTCCAACTGCCCTAAAATTGAAATATGATTTTTTCTGGAATATTTGAGAATATCTGGCACTGAGAACACATCAGGGGGAGCAAGCACCTGGCCACGAGGGTCCAGGGTGCGCCCACCTCACGGGCGCCCCGCCTCGCCTGGGCCCATGGTGGCTCCCCTCCACTTATTCCTGCACCCACACACTCCTTCTTCCTCCCAAAAAAATCACCAACCATCTCAAGCATGAGTTCTAGCTCATTTTGCTGCAATTTTCGATCTCCTAGCTCAAAGCACCTCTAACAAAACTGCTTTGGGGGATTGTTCCTTGGTATGTGACTCCTCCAATGGTCCAATTAGTTTTTGTTCTAGTGCTTTATTCATTGCAAAATTTTGTTTCCTAGGTGACCAGGTTCTTGAGCTTGCATGTCAAATTTGTTTGGTCCCAAGTAGTTCTAATGCATGATGTAGTCTCTAGGCACTTGTAGGAGTAGTTTCTATCAATTTTGTTGAGCTTGGTTCATTTTTATTTGAAGTTACTAAAATTTTCAGAAATTTTCAGGAAAGGATGAAGAGATTTTTGAGGGGCTCTTCGAGCCGAAGCTTGAAGGATAAGCAAAGTGAAGAAGAAGAGAGGCCCAAATATAATTTGCCTCGCGCCGCGGAGGTTCGGCCGTGTGAATGGCCTTGTGATGATTTCTTGAGAGCAGTCGGGATTTATGATGATTTTTATGAGTTGGCTGAGAATGCAGGCCTCACCGACTTCCTCCGCGACCAACGCGAACAGTATCTCTTACTCACTAATATCTTTGTGCAAAATTTTCATTTCCATTCTAGGAGGTCACCACCTTCGGTGGATTTTTATTTATATGATGAGTATAAGGAGATGCCCCTCTCTGAATTTTGTGAGGTTTGCAAGCTTCCCTTTAAGGGCAGCGTAGAGGAACCACATTGTAACGATGTGGATGGATTTATTGATATGATTGTTGTAGGGGAAACGAGGAAAGTTTCTGACGCGAGAATTACTAGCATACACTTTCCTGTTCTACGTTACTTTGCAATATTTGCTAGTAGATGCTTAATTGGTCGCGGAAACTGTGGCAACCTTAGTGCCCCTGATATTGTTACTTTGTTCCATGCCTTGTTTCGGGATGATTCATTTAGTATGGGTGCTATTGTTGCAAAGCGGTTAAATCTTAACCGTACTAAGGGCACCATCTTGGGAGGCATCTTCGCCTCGCGCCTCACTGCATACTATAACATACCTATTAGGCATTATGAGAAAGAAGAAAAATTGCTGCCTTCTGTTTTTCTAGACTATAAGAGTATGGTAGCGCATGATTTTATTGTTAATAATAGGGAAAAGGTGCTTAAGTACAAGCTATTATTTGATAAAAATCACCCTAAGACTATTACTCTGCCTGCTCCTTCCTTGTTTGATTTGTCTGCAGGCAAGTACCTTGTTCCTTTGGCGGCCATCCACGCCTACCGGAACCCCACATCAGCTACATAGCCAGAGCCGGAACCACAATTTGATCCTCCATGATAGTCTGATTAACAGTGGGATCCGGAGGTGATTGCGAACCAGTGGCAGTCCGAGGCTTCATCTCAGTACGACCCCAACTATAACTTTGGATATCCGCCAGGCCAGCCGTGGCCATAGACCAACTTAGGCCAAAAGCCTAAGCTTGGGGTAGTACGTATCTCTCACCGACATTACATTTATATTCACACACTCATGCTAGTTGTCGGTGCTCATACTTTTTCATTGTACTATCCATGCTAGTTTATTTTACTTTTTATGCTTTCTTCTTGTGTGTTTCAAAAATCTTAAGAAAAACCAAAAAAAAATTAGTTGTAGCTTTTTAGCTAGTCTACTTCCATGTTGTAGTAGTAATAATTAAAAGAAAACCCAAAAATATTTCTCGTTCTTCTTTTTGCTTGTTGGGAGCTTTCCCGTGTAAATAGTTTTTATTTCTTTTCTTTCTTTTGGGGGCCGAAAGGAGAAGACCATAATGAAATTGTTGAAGTGTCTCTTATATGCATTATTGTTGATTTAACCAAGAGCCCATATTGCCTTGTCTTCTCCTATTTATTGAATGCCTGCAGATTCCAGCTTAGTCCAATGCACGTGCACTATTATTATTATTCACACCGTTCGGTCGTGCAAGTGAAAGGCAATTATGACGATATATGATGAAATGATTGAGATGAGAAAAGCTGGTATGAACTCGACCTCTCTTGTTTTTGTAAATATGATTAGTTCATCGTTCCTGATTCAGCCTATTATGAATGAACATGTTTGCAATGACAATTAGAGATCATAGTTGCTCGTGCCATGCTTGATTAGCTATGAGTTTCTAATGGTTTACCTTGCGTGCCAACATGCTATTAAAATGGTTGTGATGTGGTATGATAGGGTGGTATCCTCCTTTGAATGATTTAAGTGACTTGACTTGGCACATGTTCACACATGTAGTTGAAACAAATCAACATCGCCTTCATGATATTTATGTTCTTGGTGGATTATATCCTACTCATGCTTGCACTCAATGTTCATTAATTCTAATGCATGTTCATGACTGTTGTCGCTCTCTAGTTGGTCGCTTCCCAGTATTTTGCTAGCCTTCACTTATACTAAGCGGGAATACTCCTTGTGCATCCAATCCCTTGAACCCCAAAGTTATTCCATATGAGTCCACCATACCTTCCTATATGCAGTATCTACCTGCCGTTCCAAGTAAATTTGTATGTGCCAAACCCTAAACCTTCAAATGAAATTCTGTTTTGTATGCTGGAATAGCTCATGTATCAACTAGGGCTGTCCGTATCTTCCATGTTAGGCGGGTTATTCTCAAGAGGAGTGGACTCCGCTCCTCACTCACGAGAAAATGGCTGGTCACTGGGATGCCCAGTCCCATGCTTTATGCAAATTAAATCAAAATAATCGTAAACAAAACTCCCCCGGTACTGTTGTTAGTTTGAGGCACTCGTTGTTTCGAGCAAGCCATGGATTGATGCTTGTTGGTGGAGGGGGAGTATAAACTTTACCATTCTGTTTGGGAACCACCTATAATGTGTGTAGCATGGAAGATATCGCCATCTCTTGGTTGTTATGTTGACAATGAAAGTATACCGCTCAAAATATTATTTATCTCTATTTCAAAACCGAGCTCTGGCACCTCTACAAATCCTTACTTCTCTCTGCAAAGGGCCTATCTATTTACTTTTATGTTGAGTCACCACCCTCTTATTAAAAAGCACCAGCAGGAGAGCACCGCTGTCATTTGCATTCATTACTGTTAATTTATATTGGGTACGACTATGATTGGATCTCTTTTACCATGAATTACAATGTCTAGTCAGTCCTTGATCTTTAAAGCTGCTCTGCATTTATGTTTTGCGGTCTCAGAAAGGGCTAGTGAGATACCATCTTGTTATATCATATTATGATTGTTTTGCGAAAGTGTTGTCATCCAAGATTTATTATTATTGCTCGCTATTTGATTATGCCATTGATATGAGTAAACATGAGACCTAAATGTTATTGAGAATATGGTTAGTTCATAATCTTTGCTGAAAACTTGAATGCTGGCTTTACATATTTACAACAACAAGAGCAAACAGAGTTTGTAAAAGTTTTTCTTTATCACTTTCAGTTTGTCAACTGAATTGCTTGAGGACAAGCAAAGGTTTAAGCTTGGGGGAGTTGATACGTCTACAATGTATCTACTTTTCCAAACACTTTTGCCCTTGTTTTGGACTCTAACTTGCATGATTTGAAGGGAACTAACCCGGACTGACGCTGTTTTCAGCAGAATTACCATGGTATTATTTTTGTGCAGAAACAAAAGTTCTCGGAATGACCTGAAAATCAACGGAGATTATTTTTGGAAAATATAAAAATACTGGCGAAAGAATCAAGGCCAGGGGGCCCACACCCTTTCCACGAGGGTGGGGGGCGCGCCTGCCCCCCTGGGCGCGCCCCCTGCCTCATGGGCCCCCTGGAGCTCCACCGACCTCAACTCCAACTCCATATATTCGTGTTCGGGGAGAAAAAAAATCAGAGAGAAAGATTCATCACGTTTTATGATACGGAGCCGCCGCCAAGCTCTAAACTCTCTCGGGAGGGCTGATCTAGAGTCCGTTCGGGGCTCCTGAGAGGGGAATCCATCGCCGTCGTCATAATCAACCATCCTCCATCACCAATTTCATGATGCTCATCGCCGTGCGTGAGTAATTCCATCGTAGGCTTGCGGGACGGTGAGGGGTTGGAGGAGAGGTATCATGTAATCGAGTTAGTTTTGTTAGGGTTTGATCCTGGTATCCACTATGTTCGAGATTGATGTTGCTATGACTTTGCTATGCTTAATGCTTGTCACTAGGGCCCGAGTGCCATGATTTCAGATCTGAACCTATTATGTTTTCATGAATATATGTAAGTTCTTGATCCTATCTTGCAAGTCTATAGTCACCTACTATGTGTTATGATCCGCAACCTCCGGTGACAATAATCGGGACCACTCCCGGTGATGACCATAGTTTGAGGAGTTCATGTATTCACTATGTGTTAATGCTTTGGTCCGTACTCTATTAAAAGGAGGCCTTAATATCCCTTCGTTTCGCTAGGACCGCTGCCACGGAGGGTAGGACAAAAGATGTCATGCAAGTTCTTTTCCATAAGCACATATGACTATATTCGGAATGCATGCCTACATTATATTGATGAATTGGAGCTAGTTCTGTGTCACCCTATGTTATGACTGTTACATGATGAACCACATCCGGCATAATTATCCATCATCGATCCAATGCCTACGAGCTTTTCACATATTGTTCTTTGCTTAGTTACTTTACCATTGCTGTAGTTACAATCACTACAATACTGCTACTGTTACCTTTGCCACTGTTACCATTACTTCCATACTACTTTGCTACTAAACACTTTGCTGCAGATATTAAGTTATCCAGGTGTGGCTGAATTGACAACTCAGTTGCTAATACTTGAGAATATTCTTTGCCTCCCCTTGTGTCAAATCAATAAATTTGGGTTGAATACTCTACCCTCGAAAACTGTTGCGATCCCCTATACTTGTGGGTTATCAATTCCTCTATAGGAAATAATGAACCCTAGCAGTTTTTCGGCTGCAACACCGAAAACGCATTTTTCCGGATTGAGTCGTATGTCATATGTTCGGAGGTTGTCGGATGTGAGGCGTAAGTCGTCCACCAATGATTCGACATGTTTAGTCTTGATGACCAGATCATCTATGTATGCCTCCACCGCCTTGCCAATTTGCTTTTCTAGGCATGTTTAAATCATGCGTTGGTAAGTGGCGCCGGCATTTTTAAGTCCGAAAGGCATAGTGTTGAAGCAGAAAGGCCCGTACGGGGTAATGAATGACGTTGCGGCCTGGTCGGATTCCTTCATCTTAATTTGATGGTATCCGAAGTATGCGTCGAGGAAGCATAGTGAATCGTGTTCTGCAGTTGCGTCAATAATTTGGTCAATGCGGGGCGATGGGAAGGGGTCCTTAGGGCAGGCCTTGTTGAGGTCTTTGAAATCGACACAAAGGCGCCAGGATTTGTCCTTCTTTGGCACCATGACCAGGTTTGCTAGCCAGTTCGGGCGTTTGATATCTCTGATGAAACCGGCTTCAAGTAGTTTGGCTAGCTCCTCCCCCATAGCTTGTCGCTTGGGTTCGGAAAATTGCCGCAGCGTTTGGTTTACTGGTTTGAACACCTTTATTATGTTGAGGTTGTGTTCGGCCAGTCTGCATGGGATTCCTGGTATATCCGAAGGATGCCAGGAAAAGATGTCCCAATTCTCGTGGAGGAACACTCTTAGAGCGGCGTCGACCATTGGGTCTAGCTGTGCTCCAATGGCTGATGTTTTATTAGGATCCATTGGGTGTACTTGAAATTTGACTATTTTGTCTGCTGGCTTGAAGGAAGTGGATTTGGGCCTCTTGTCGAGGATTACATCGCCCTTGTCCACTGTAAAGCACAGAGTGGTTAGTTTTTCGGCTGCAAGGGCCTCGGATAGCGCCTCGAGGGCCAGAGATGCAGTTTTCTTTTCGGCGCAGAGTGCTATATCCGGATCACTAGTGATAGTGATAACTCCGTTGGGCCCTGGCATTTTGAGCTTCATGTACCCGTAATGGGGTATGGCTTGAAAGCGTGTGAATGCGTCTCGCCCTAACAGGGCGTGATATCCACTGTTGAAAGGTGCCACGTGGAAGAGTAACTCTTCGGACCTGTAGTTCTCCGGCGTGCCGAATATGACGTCGAGTTTGATCTTCCCCGAGCTTCGTCCTTCTCGACTGGGGATGATGCCTCGGAAAGTGGTGCTGCTTTGCTCAATGCGACTTTTGTCATCTGCATTTTTTGGAGTGTACCTTCGTAGATGAGGTTTAGTCCACTGCCGCCGTCCATGAGTACTTTGGTGAGCCGAAAGCCATCCACTATTGGGTTTAAGACCAAGGCGGCTAGTGCTCGGACTGATCTGGACCTTGGCTCGTCATCGGTGGTGAAAGTTATCGCCGTGTCGTTCCAAGGATTTATTGCGGCTACCTAGCTGACTTTGGCAAGGTCGCGTAATGCCCTTTTGCACCGGTTGTTGGAAGGAAAGGTCTCGAAGGTCGTAAAAACATTGATACCAGCATCCTCCAAAGAGTGCCTCTCTGAAGTAGTGTTAGTGAGGATGGCCTCGCCGCTCTTAGCCACCTGCCGGAGTACCCAACATGCCCGGAGGCTATGTGTTGGTTCGGTATTCGGCGTCGTATGTATCTGACATGGTTTGTCGAGCAGGTCATCAAGGACAGTTCTGTGTCCCGTGAAGGGCTTGAGTTTTTTGTCCATGAGATGATAGTCAGGTGCCCCGTAAGGGTGCATCCTTTTGTCCATCTGGTGGGCTGCTTGAAGGCAAGTGGTTCCCACCGAGCTATCTGGGCCTTCCAGGCGCTTTCCATTGCGCAATACTTCTGCATGATGTGTGACAAATCTGCAAAGTGTAGTATGCGGCGGCGGTTGAGGGCGTTAAGGATTCCCTCGTTCGTACAGTTTCAGTAAAATACTGAAACCGCGTCATTGTAACAACAATCTTTGATCTTGTTTTTAACAAGGAGGAATCTGGCCCAAAAGTGATGGACCGTTTCCTCAGGTTGCTGCCGCACATACATTAGGTCACATAAATCTGGAGGACCTGAATTGCTTGGCGAATACTGCTGGTGGTGGATGGGTGGGTTAAAATCCAAACCCTGGCCCACTATTGCATCCGGAGTTTGAAGAATTTACTAGGTCATTAGCCCAAGATCCGAAGTGTCCTGGTGACTTTCAGGCTCGACGCCTGATCCTATGTTCGGAGGACATGGAGTCTCTTCCCAAAGATGGGTGTCCGGCTCACAGGGCTCGGAAATCTAAACATAGCTTGTCCTTAGCTTAGGGGGAGAAGCGTTCTCGGCTTGTTCCTCCACAACCGCCACTAGATGGGTGATTTGCGGGGACTTGATTTCCCTCCGATCGGGTTTAAGCCCAATCCGATCATAGTCTGTAGCAACCCCCAGGGCGGCGATGTGATCTAGCAGTTCGTTCAAGGACGAGACGTCTGCCTGATCCATCTTTTTGGAGTGTTCGAGGCCGATGTGGAGATGATGTTTGCAATTTGAGGGGCCGCCTTTGGCTTAATGGCCAAGCGGGCGCCCATGGTAAAACTGCCGAGCTGGAGGATCTGCCCAGGAACTAGGGTCCTTCCAGAGGTGATTTTGTCATTGATGACAAGGTGAGCCATCGATCCTTCGATTGACGACACAGAGGAACTCTCAATGAAAGCACCATGTCGGTGTCAAAACCGGCCGATCTCGGGTAGGGGGTCCCGAACTGTGCATCTGAGGATCGAAGGTAACAGGAGACAGGGGGCACGCGTTTACCCAGGTTCGGGCCCTCTTAATGGAGGTAATACCCTACTTCCTACTTGATTGACTTTGATGAGTACAGGGGTTACAAGAGTCGGCCTACCTCGAGATCGTAATGACTAAACCCTAGATGTATAGCCTATATGAATTATGATAGCCTTTAAGGACTAAACCCTCCAGTTTATATAGACATCAGAGGGGGCTAGGGTTGTGCAAAGTCGGTTTACAAAGGAAGGAAACTACACATCCGATCGTCAATCTTGCCATCCACGCAAAGGAGAGTCCCATCCGGACATGGGGAAGGGTCTTCTATCTTGTATCTTCACGGCCCATCAATCCGGCCCATGTCACATAGCCCGGCCATCCGAGGACCCCCTAATCCAGGACTCCCTCACACACATAATGAGGTGTTTGCTTGTCCTCATATCCTGGTGGTTGCCTCATACAGACCTCCTCTTCCAGAACACCATGCAAAAACGCGTTTTGTACATCTAGCTGTCTCAGACTCCATCCCCTGGATACCGCAGTAGCAAGCACAAGTCTTATAGTCGCAGCCTTTACCACAGGACTAAAAGTATCCTCATAGTCTATACCATAGCGCTGCTTAAAGCCCTTTGCAACCAGACGTGCCTTATACATGTCAATGGGGCCATCTGCCTTTTTCTTAATTCTATATACCCACTTGCAATCAGTGATATTTCTGCCTTTCTGATAAGGTACAAGATGCCAGGTTTTGTTCTTCATCAAGGCAGTATACTCTTCATCCATTGCATGTTTCCACCTCGGATCCGCAAGTGCATCACCCAGTCTTGTTGGTTCTCCTGAAATACACAACATCCCATACGGTATTAGTACCATCGGTTCTTTATTTCAGTTTTTTATACCTTTCTATAATCGAGTCATAACCCGTGAAGTGGAGACCGGTCTTGGTTGTGCAAGAACCGGTTGCTGTTGCACAGGAGATTGTATAACTGGATTGTTCACAGAAGATCCATCTATTCTGCCGTAGTAAATCCTGTAGACAAATATATGTCTGGCTCTGCAATAGTCTTGCTGCGGTCCGCGGAATTCAACAGTGTAGGAGATCTAGCCCCACCTATCGTTGTCGCCTTCATGCGGGGAGATCCCACGCCTCCACTCGCCTGCATGCGGGGAGGGCGCGACGCGGATCCCCCACGAGATGGCGTGTCAGCCGCCGAATGGGTCGCACGCACCTCACGGGAATCCTCCTGGCCACTGTCAGTTGCGGGATCCCATGCTGATCCTCGCCCAGAATCAGAAGAGTGCAGGCGCGCAGGAGTAGCAGGCGCCTCCATATCAACCTCGTGTTCCGCGCCAGCTGCTTCTTCTTCTTCTATTACAGAAATAATGCATCATTTTGTGCTGGATTTTCATGATTTTGATCATTTTCTCTGTCGTTTTCTTCAGGGACCTGCACAGGTAAAAGACCAGGAGTGGAACTAGCAGAAATATTATCATATTGGTCATTGCATTTGTTGTCACCCCCGTGATCAAAATCTCGAATAATGGGTGGAAGAAGAAGAATTTCTTTTCGGAAAACAGCACCGGCATTAGGATGAAGTGACTCAAATGGGAAAACTAATTCATCAAAGACAACATCTCGAGATATGTAGACTCGGCCGGTGGAAACATCAAGGCATTTAACCCCTTTGTGCATCGGGATATACCCTAGGAAGACACATTTTTTTGAATGAAACGAAAGTTTTCATGTATTGTATGGCCTAAGATTTGGCCAACAAGCACAATCGAAAATACGAAGAGATGTGTAATCAAGTTTGACACCAAAGAGTCGTGTGATGGGATTCTCGAATTTGATGACTTTACTAGGATGAATATTGATGAGATATGTAGCAGTTATAAAAGCTTCATCCCAAAACTTTAGCGGCATAGATGCATTAGCTAGCAATGCTAATCCTACTTCAACAATGTGGCGATGCTTCCGTTCAGCTGAACCATTTTCTTGGTGAGCATGTGGACAAGAAACATTATGTGATAATCCTATTTTTTGAAAAAAGGAATTGAGTTTCTCGTACTCACCACCCCAATCCAATTGCATAGCAAGGATTTTAGAGTTCAGTTGGCGTTCAACAAGATTTTGGAAATTGCTAAAGACTTGGAATATGCTACCTCTTGAGCATTGCGCTGATTTTCCCTTGAAGAGGAAAGGGTGATGCAGTAAAGTAGCATAAGTATTTCCCTCAGTTTTTGAGAACCAAGGTATCAATCCAGTAGGAGGCCACGCTCAAGTCCCCCGCACCTACACAAACAAATAAAAACCTCGCAAACAACGCAATAAAGGGGTTGTCAATCCCTTCACTGTCACTTACGAAAGTGAGATCTGATAGATATGATAAGATAATATTTTTGGTATTTTTATAATAAAGATGCAAAGTAAAATAAAAGGCAATAAAAATAGCTAACTGTTGGAAGATTAATATGATGGAAAATAGACCCGGGGGCCATAGGTTTCACTAGTGGCTTCTCTCAAGAGCATAAGTATTACGATGGGTGAACAAATTACTGTTGAAGACGTACGATGGGTGAACAAATTACTGTTGAAGACGTACGATGGGTGAACAAGTTACTGTATAACAAAGCCCATTAATTATCCAAAACATAACATAATATAGCATGAAGCAATCAAAAATTATAGAGACGTTGGAGACGTACCAAGCATCCCCAAGCTTAATTCCTGCTCGTCCTCGAGTAGGTAAATGATAAAAACAGAATTTTTGATGCAGAATGCTACTTGGCATAAATTTTTAATGTAACCCTATTAATTGTGGTATGAATATTCAGATCCGAAAGGTTTAAGATAAGGTTTAAGATAAAAGTTTAATATTGACATAAAAGTAATAATACTTCAAGCATACAAACTAAGCAATTATGTCTTCTCAAAATAACATGGCCTAAGAAAGTTCATCCCTACAAAATCATATAGTTTAGTCATGCTCCATTTTCATCACACAAGAATGCTCTCATCATGCACAACCCCGATGACAAGCCAAGCAATTGTTTCATACTTTAGTAATCTCAAAAAATTTCAACCTTCACGCAATACATGAGCGTGAGCCATGGATATAGCACTATGGATGGAATAGAATATAATGATGGGGGTTATGTGCAGAAGAAAAAAAGGAGAAAGTCTCACATCAACGCAGCTAATCAACGGGCTATGGAGATGCCCATCGATTGATGTTAATGCAAGGAGTAGGGATTGCCATGCAATGGATGCACTAGAGCTATAAATGCATGAAAGCTCAACAAAAGAAACTAAGTGGGTGTGCATCCAACTTGCTTGCTCACCAAGACCTAGGGCATTTGAGGAAGCCCATTGTTGGAATATACAAGCCAAGTTCTATAATGAAAAATTCCCACTAGTATATGAAAGTGACAAAACAAGAGACTCTCTATCATGAAGATCATGGTGCTACTTTGAAACACAAGTGTGGAAAAAAGGATAGTAGCACTGTCCCTTTTTATTTTCTCTTTTTTTTGGGCCTCCCTTTTTTTATTTGGCCTTTCTCTTTTTTTGGGACAATGCTCTATGAATGATGATCATCACACTTCTATTTATTTACAACTCAATGATTACAACTCGATACTAGAACAAAGTATGACTCTATATGAATGCCTCTGATTGTATACCGGGATATGCAATGAATCAAGAGTGACATGTATGCAAAATTATGAACGGTGGATTTGCCAAAAATATGATGTCAACTATATGATCATGCAAAGCAATATGACAATGATGAACGTGTCATGATAAACGGACAGGTGGAAACTTGCCTGGCAATATATCTCGGAATGGCTATGGAAATGCCATAATAGGTAGGTATGGTGACTGTCTTGAGGAAGATATAAGGAGGTTTATGTGTGACAGAGCGTATCATATCACGGGGTTTGGTTGCACCGACAAAGTTTGCACCAACTCTCAATGTGAGAAAGGGCAATGCACGGCATCAAGAGGCTAGCAATGATGGAAGGGTGAGAGTGCGATAATCCATGGACTCAACATTAGTCATAAAGAACTCACATACTTATTGCAAAAATCTACAAGTCATCAAAACCAAGCACTACGCACATGCTCCTAGGGGATAGATTGGTAGGAAAAGACCATCGTCATTCCCCGACCGCCACTCATAAGGAAGACAGTCAAAGAACACCTCATGTTTCAAATTTGTTACATAACATTTACCATAATGCATGCTACGGGACTTGCAAACTTCAACACAAGTATTTCTCAATTTCACAACTACTCAACTAGCACAAATTTAATATCACTACCTCCATATCTCAAAACAATCATCAAGCATCAAACTTCTCTTAGTATTCAACACACTCATAAGAAAAGTTTTTTACTAGTCTAGAATACCTAACATATTAGGATTAATTTCCCAATTTAAGAAAATTACCATTCTGTTTAAGACTCTCAAAATAATATAAGTGAACCATGAGAGAATAATAGTTTCTATAAAACAAAACCACCGCCGTGTTCTAAAAGATATAGGTGAAGCACTAGAGCAAAAACTATATAGCTCAAAAGATATAAGCGAAGCGCATAGAGTATTCTAATAAATTCCGAATCATGTGTGTCTCTCTCAAAAGGTGTGTACAGAAACGATGATTGTGGTAAAATAAAAAGCAAAGACTCAAATCATACAAGACGCCCCAAGCAAAACACATATCATGTGGTGAATAAAAATATAGCTCCAAGTAAAGTTACCGATGGAAGTAGATTTAAAGAGGGGATGCCTTCCGGGGCATCCCCAAGCTTTGGCTTTTTGGTGTCCTTAGATTATCTTGGGGTGCCATGGGCATCCCCAAGCTTAGGATCTTTCCACTCCTTGTTCCATAGTCCATCAAATCTTTTACCCAAAACTTGAAAACTTCACAACACAAAACTTAACAGAAAATCTCGTGAGCTTCGTTAGCGAAAGAAAACAAAACACCACTTCAAGGTACTGTAATGAACTCATTATTTATTTATATTGGTGTTAAACCTTCTGTATTACAACTTCTCTATGGTTTATAAACTATTTTATTAGCCATAGATTCATCAAAATAAGCAAATAACACACGAAAAACAGAATCTGTCAAAAACAGAACAGTCTGTAGTAATCTGTAACTAACGCAAACTTCTGGAACTCAAAACATTCACCAAAAATAGGACGACCTAGAAAATTTGTTTATTGATCAGAAACAACTGGAATAAATATTTTATCTCGTTCTGGTAATTTTTAACAATTGTTTTCGTGAACAGAAAGCTTCTGGGATTTTCAGCAAGATCAAATAACTATCATCCAAGAAGATCCTATAGGTTTAACTTGGCACAAACACTAACTAAAACATAAAAAAAAGTCTAACCAGAGGCTAGATTAAAAATTTATTCCTAAACAGAAGCAAAGATCAATAAACTAAAATAAAATTGGGTTGCCTCCCAACAAGCGCTATCGTTTAACGCCCCTAGCTAGGCATAAAAGCAAGGATAGATCTAAGTATTGCCATCTTTGGTAGGCAATCCATAAGTGGCTCTCATAATAGATTCATATGGTAATTTAATTTTTTTATAGGGAAGTGTTCCATGCCTTTCCTTAACGGAAATTGGAATCTAATATTCCCTTCATTCATATCAATAATTGCACCAATCGTTCTAAGGAAAGGTCTACCAAGAATAATAGGACATGAAGGATTGCAGTCTATATCAAGAACGATGAAATCCATGGGCACATAGTTCCTATTTGCAATAATAAGAACATCATTAATTCTTCACATAGGTTTCTTAATGGTGGAATCCGCAAGGTGTAAGTTCAAAGAACAATCATCAAATTCACGGAATCCTAGCAAATCACACAAAGTTTTTGGAATCGTGGAAACACTAGCACCCAAATCACACAAAGCATAGCATTCATGATATTTAATTTTTATTTTAATAGTAGGTTCCCACTCATCATAAAGTTTTCTATGGATATAAACTTCCAACTCAAGTTTTTCTTCATAAGATTGCAGCAAAGCATCAATGATATGTTTAGTAAAAGCTTTATGTTGACTATAAGCATGTGGAGAATTTAGCACGGATTGCAACAAGGAAATACAATCTATCAAAGAGCAATTATCATAATTAAATTCCTTGAAATCCAAAATAGTGGGTTCATTAATATCTAGAGTTTTGATCTCTCCAATCTCACTTTTACCAATTTTTGCATCAAGATCTAAAGACTCCGAATTTTTGGAACGCCTTCTAGGTAAAGGTGGCTCATATTCAGTCCCATCATTATCAAGATTCATATTGCAAAACAAAGATTTAATAGGGGACACATCAATAACTTTAGATCTTCATTTTTATTTTCATAGAAACTAGAAGAACACGCTTTCACAAAGCAATCTTTCTTAGCACGCATCCTAGCAGTTCTTTCTTTGCACTCATCAATGGAAATTCTCATGGCTTTGAGAGACTCGTTGATATCATGCTTAGGTGGAATAGATCTAAGTTTCAAAGAATCAACATCAAGAGAAATTTTATCAACGTTCCTAGCCAATTCATCAACTTTAAGCAATTTTTCTTCAAGCAAAGCATTGAAATTCTTTTGTAAATTCATAAACTCCTTAACACTAGTCTCAAATTCAGAGGGCATCTTATTAAAATTTCCATAAGAATTGTTGTAGGAATTACCATAATTATTAGAGGAATTACTAGGGAACGGCCTAGGAAAGTTTCCTCTATACGCGTTGTTACCAAAATTATTCCTACCAACAAAATTCACATCCATAGATTCATTATTATTCTCAATCAAAGTAGACAAAGTCATATCATTAGGATCAGAAGAAACACTTTTAGTAGCAAATTATTTCATAAGTTCATCCTTCTTTCCGCTCGAAACATTAATTTCTTCTATCACATGCACCTTTTTATTAGTAGATCTTTCGGTGTGCCATTGAGAATAATTAACCATAATATTACCTAGGAGTTTAGTAGCTTCTCCTAAAGTGATTTCCATAAAAGTGCCTCCCGCGGCCGAATCTAAGAGATTTCTAGAAGCAAAATTCAATCCAGCATAAATTTTTTTGTATAATCATCCAAAGATTCAAACCATGTGTAGGGAAATTACGTATCATTAATTTCATTCTCTCCCAAGCTTGTGCAACATGTTCATGATCAAGTTGCTTAAAATTCATAATATCGTTTCTAAGAGAGATGATCTTAGCAGGAGGAAAATACTTAGAGATAAAAGCATCTTTGCACTTATTCCAAGAATCAATACTATTTTTAGGCAAGGACGAAAACCAAGCTTTAGCACGATCTCTAAGCTTAAAAAGGAAATAGCTTCAATTTAACAATATCATTGTCCACATCTTTCTTCTTTTGCATATCACACAAATCAACGAAGCTATTAAGATGGGTAGCGGCATCTTCACTAGGAAGGCCGGCAAATTGATCTTTCATGACAAGATTCAACAAAGCAGCATTAATTTCACAAGATTCAGTATCGGTAAGAGGAGAAATCGGAGTGCTAAGAAAATCATTGTTGTTGGTATTGGCAAAGTCACACAATTTGGTATTATCTTGAGCCATCGTGACAAGCAAGCGATCCGACACACGAGCAAATAGGGAGCAAGCAAAAAGAGGCGAACGGAAAAAGAGAGGGCAAATAAAACGGCAAGGGTGAAGTGGGGGAGAGGAAAACGAGAGGCAAATGGCAAATAATGTAATGTGGGAGATAAGAGTTTGTGATGGGTACGTGGTATGTTGACTCTTTGCGTAGACTCCACGGCAACGGTGCCAGAAATCCTTCTTGCTACCTCTTGAGCACTGCGTTGGTTTTCCCTTGAAGAGGAAAGGGTGATGCAGTAAAGTAGCGTAAGTATTTGCCTCAGTTTTTGAGAACCAAGGTATCAATCCAGTAGGAGGCCACGCTCAAGTCCCTCGCACCTACACAAACAAATAAAAACCTCGCAACCAACACAATAAAGGGGTTGTCAATCCCTTCACGGTCACTTACGAAAGTGAGATCTGATAGATATGATAAGATAATATTTTTGGTATTTTTATAATAAAGATGCAAAGTTAAATAAAAGGCAATAAAAATAGCTAAGTGTTGGAAGATTAATATGATGGAAAATAGACCCGGGGGCCATAGGTTTCACTAGTGGCTTCTCTCAAGAGCATAAGTATTATGGTGGGTGAACAAATTACCGTTGAGCAATTGATAGAATTGAGCATAGTTATGAGAATATCTAGGTATGATCATGTATATAGGCATTACGTCCGTGACGAGTAGACCGACTCCTGCCTGCATCTACTACTATTACTCCACACATCGACCGCTATCCAAAGATGCATCTAGAGTATTAAGTTCAAAGGAACAGAGTAATGCTTTAAGTAAGATGACATGATGTAGAGGGATAAACTCATGCAATATGAAATAAAACCCATCTTGTTATCCTCGATGGCAACAATACAATACGTGCCTTGCTGCCCCTACTGTCACTGGGAAAGGACATCGCAAGATGAACCCAAAGCTAAGCATTTCTCCCATTGCAAGACAGATCAATCTAGTAGGCCAAACCAAACTGATAATTCGAAGAGACTTGCAAAGATAACCAATCATACATAAAAGAATTCAGAGAAGATTCAAATATTGTTCATAGATAAACTTGATCATAAACCCACCATTCATCGGTCTCAACAAACACACCGCAAAAGAAGATTACATCGAATAGATCTCCACGAGAGAGGGGGAGAACATTGTATTGAGATCCAAAGAGAGAGAAGAAGTCATCTAGCTAATAACTATGGACCCGAAGGTCTGAGGTAAACTACTCACACATCATCGGAGAGGCTATGGTGTTGATGTAGAAGCCCTCCGTGATCAATGCCCCCTCAGGCAGGACGCCGGAAAAGGCCCCAAGATGGGATCTCACGGGTACAGAAGGTTGCGGTGGTGGAATTAGGTTTTCGTGGATGCTTTTGTTGGTTTGGGGGTAGGTAGGTATATATAGGAGGAACAAGTACGTTGGTGGAGCAACGTGGGCCCCACGAGGGTGGAGGGTGCGCCCAGGGGGTAGGCGCGCCCCCTGCCTCGTGCTCTCCTGGTTGATTTCTTGACGTAGACTCCAAGTCCTCTGGATCACGTTTGTTCCGAAAATCATGTTCCCGAAGGTTTCATTCCGTTTGGACTCCGTTTGATATTCTTTTTCTATGAAACTCTGAAATAGGCACAAAAAAACAACAATTTGGGCTGGCCTCCGGTTAATAGGTTAGTCCCAAAAATAATATATAAGTGTATAACAAAGCCCATTAATCACCCAAAAAATAGTATAATATAGCATGAAGCAATCAAAAATTATAGATACGTTGGAGACGTATCAGAATACATCAGATCGTTTCTTTAGCAAATATAAGTTGCAATGGAGCAATAGAAACACTAGTAGAAATAGGATATGTTAACTGATGACTCTTAGCTTGTTGACACGCATCACAAACCGACTCAACAATAGACTTATAATGAAGTTTGTTTTTACTAAGGACATGTTGAACGATAGCTGAAGAGGGATGACCCAAACGACTATGCCACTTTGCCGAAGATAGCTTGGTGACACTCCATGCCTGTTTGTTTGACCATGAAGATGATGATATAAGTGGATAGAGACCTCCCTCACACCTTCCTCTAAGGATGACTCCCCTCATTCCCAAATCCTTGATCACAAAAGAATAAGGATAAAATATGAAAAGGACATTATTGTCAAGGGCAAAGCGATGAACGGAGACAAGATTTTTTGATGCTTGAGGACTATGTAAAACATTATTTAAATGCAAGTATTTTACGGGGGTTTTAACAATTGAATTTCCAATATGAGTGATTTTCATACCAGAACCGCTTGCAGTGTACTTGATCACCTCCGTGGTACTTCTCCCGCATTGTCAGTTTGTTGAGCTCCCTCGTAATGTGTTCCGTGGCGCCAGAATATGCATACCAATTAGTGTCAATGCCATAGGAGTTTGTGACGATGTTCTTCCTCTTTTCTTCATGGTTTTCCTCATCATAACGATGCCAACGCGCCCTAGTGCAGCCGGCATGATGCTTGTAGAAAATCCGACACTCGGGGTAGTCATGATCTTGCTACTGTTGTTGTTGTTGCCTAGGACGTTGGTGATAGCCACCACCTCCACCTCGTCCAGGGGAAGGGGAAGGGCGATCTCCGCACCCACGCCCCTGGATCCTCAGCCGCGAGGGCCCTTGCCCCGAGCCTGGCCGCGCCCTTTGTAGGCTGCGTTGGCAGATGTATTGTAGCCGCATGTCGGTCCGTCTCCTACCATCTCCATCCTCTGATCAAAGGCTGCAATATGTGCAAAAAGGTCATCAACAGAGATAGTGTTTTTGATGGCGCCGACCGCTGCAACTACAAGATCGTAATCTCAATCAAGGCCTGCAAGGATATAAACAACCATCTCTGGATCCGAAACAGGTCGACCAGCAGCAGCCAACTCATGCCCTAGACTCTGCATCTTGGCCATGAAAAAGGTGCTCGGCATGGTGCCTTTTTTGGTGTTGGCAATTGCGATTCTCAGATTCGTAATCTATGATTGTGACTGTGAGGCAAACAAGGTCGTGAGGGCAGTCCATAGATCAAAGGTGTTTTCATTTCCAATGACCTGCGAGAGTATCTCTTTTGAGAGAGAATTCAGTAAATAGCTGAGAACTTGCTGATCTCTTGTCAGCCATGGTCCGTAGACTGGGTTCGGCACGATGACCGTGGTTTTGTCCGACTGCTGCTGCTCGACCGTCTTCGGGGGCGCTGCGTCGGTTCCATCCAGGAGGCCGGTGACCTGCACTCCTCGCAGGGCCGGCATAACCTGGGCCTTCCAGAGGAGAAAATTCCCTCTTGCGAGCTTCTCCGTTGGCGGTGAACCAAGGTTGAGGACGACCGGAGTAGCGGAAGACATGGCGAGATGTTTTGATGGAAGGCTAGATAGATTGGAAGAGGCCTGTTTTGTATTGTTGGGGAACGTAGTAATTTCAAAATTTTCCTACGCACATGCAAGATCATGGTGATGCATAGCAACAAGAGGGAAGAGTGTGTCCACGTACCCTCATAGACCGAAAACGGAAGCGTTAGCACAATGCGGTTGATGTAGTCGTACGTCTTCACGATCCGACTGATCCAAGTACCGAACGTACGACACCTCCGAGTTCAGCACACGTTCAGCTCGATGACGTCCCATGAACTCCGATCCAGCTGAGCTTTGAGAGAGAGTTCTGTCAGCACGACGGCGTGATGACGGTGATGATGTTGCTACCGACACAGGGCTTCGCCTAAGCACCGCTATGATATGATCGAGGTGGATTATGGTGGAGGGGGGCACCGCACATGGCTAAGAGATCAAGAGATCAATTGTTGTGTCTAGAGGTGCCCCCTGCCCCTATATATAAAGGAGGGAGGGAGAGGCCGGCCCTAGAGGGGGTGCGCCAAGTGTGGGGAGTCCTACTAGGACTCCCAAGTCCTAGTAGGATTCCCCTTTCCTTTCCGGAGTAGGAGAGAAGGAAAGAGGGGAAGAGGGAGAAGGAAAAGGGGGTTGCACCCCTTGTCCAATTCATACCAGAGGAGTGCGCGCGCATCCTTCCTTTTGGCCTCTCTCCTCTATTCCCGTATGGCCCAATAAGGCCCAATACTTCTCCTGGTGAATTCCCGTAACTCCCCGGTACTCCGAAAATACCCGAATCACTCGGAACCTTTCCGATGTCTGAATATAGTCGTCCAATATATCGATCTTTATGTCTCCACCATTTTGAGACTCCTCGTCATGTCCCCGATCTCATCCAGGACTCCAAACTACCTTCGGTATATCAAATTACATAACTCATAATACAAATCGTCACCGAACTTTAAGCGTGCGGACCCTACGGATTTGAGAACTATGTAGACATGACCGAGACACTTCTCCGATCAATAACCAATAGCGGAACCTGGATGCTCATATTGGCTCCCACATATTCTAAGAAGATCTTTATCGGTCAAAATGCATAACAACATACGTTGTTCCCTTTATCATCGGTATGTTACTTGCCCGAGATTCGATCGTCGGTATCTCAATACCTAGTTCAATCTCGTTACCAGCATGTCTCTTTACTCGTTCCGTAATACATCATCCCGCAACTAACTCATTAGTTGCAATGCTTGCAAGGCTTATAGTGATGTGCATTACCGAGTGGGCCCAGAGATACCTCTCCGACAATCGGAGTGACAAATCCTAATCTCGAAATACGCCAACCCAACAAGTACCTTCGGAGACACCTGTAGAGCATCTTTGTAATCACCCAATTATGCTGTGACGTTTGGTAGCACACAAAGTGTTCCTCCGGTAAACGGGAGTTGCATAATCTCATAGTCACAGGAACATGTATAAGTCATGAAGAAAGCAATAGCAGAATACCAAACGATCAAGTGCTAAGCTAACGAAATGGGTCAAGTCAATCACATCATTCTCCTAATGATGTGATCCCGTTAATCAAATGACAACTCATGTCTATGGTTAGGAAACATAACCATCTTTAGTTAACGAGCTAGTCAAATAGAGGCATACTAGTGACACTCTATTCGTCTATGTATTCACACATGTATTATGTTTCCGGTTAATACAATTCTAGCATGAATAATAAACATTTATCATGAAATAAGGAAATAAATAATAACTTTATCATTGCCTCTAGGGCATATTTCCTTCAGTCTCCCACTTGCACTACAGTCAATAATCTAGCTCACATCGCCATGTGATTTAATAACAATAGTTCACATCACCATGTGATTAACACCCATAGTTCACATCGCTATGTGACCAACACTCAAAGGGTTTACTAGAGTCAGTAATCTAGTTCACATTCTTTATGTGATTTAACACCCAAGGAGTACTAAGGTGTGATCATGTTTTGCTTGTGAGAGAAGTTTAATCAATGGGTCTGCCAAATTCAGATCCTTATGTATTTTGCAAATTTCTATGTCTACAGTGCTCTATACGGAGCTACTTTAGCTAATTGATCCCACTTTCAGTATGTATCCAGATTAAGACTTAAAGTCCTCTGGATCAGTGCCAAAACTTGTATCGACATAAACCTTTACGACAAACCTTTTGTCACCTCCATAATCGAGAAACATATCCTTATTCCACTAAGGATAATTTTGACCGCTGTTCAGTGATCTACTTTTAGATCACTACTGTACTCCCTTGCCAAAATCAGTGCAGGGTATACAATAGATCTGGTACACAGCATGGCATACTTTATAGGACCTATGGCTGAGGCATAGGGAATGACTTCCATTCTCTTTCTATCTTCTGTCGTGGTCGGGCTTTGAGTCTCACTCAATTTCACACCTTGTAACACAGGCAAGAACTCTTTCTTTGACTGTTCCATTTTGAGCTGCTTCAAAATCTTGTCAAGGTATGTACTCATTGAAAAAACTTATCAAGTGTCTTGATCTATCTCTATAGATCTTGATGCTCAATATGTAAGCAGCTTCACCAAGGTCTTTCTTTGAAAAACTCCTTTCAAACACTCCTTTATGCTTTGCATGATAATTCTACATTATTTCTGATCAACAATATGTCATTCACATATACTTATTAGAAATGTTGTAGTGCTCCCACTCACTTTCTTGTAAATACAGGCTTCACCTCAAGTCTGTATTAAAACTATATGCTTTGATCAACTTATCAAAGCGTATATTCCAACTCCGAGATGCTTGCACCAGTCCATAGATGGATCATTTGGAGCTTGCATATTTTGTTAGCACCTTTAGGATTGACAAAACCTTCCGTGTATCATATACAACTCTTCTTTAATAAATCCATTAAGGAATGCAGTTTTGTTTATCCATTTGCCAGATTTCATAAAATGCGGCAATTGCTAACATGATTCAGACAGACTTAAGCATAGATACGAGTGAGAAACTCTCATCATAGTCAACACCTTGAACTTGTCGAAAACCTTCTGCGAAAATTCTAGCTTTGTAGATAGTAACACTACTATCAGCGTCCATCTTCCTCTTGAAGATCCATTTAATATCAATGGCTCACCAATCATCGGGCAAGTCAAACAAAGTCCATACTTTGTTCTCATACATGGATCCCATCTCAGATTTCATGGCCTCAAGCCATTTTGCGGAATTTGGGCTCATCATCGCTTCCTCATAGTTCGTAGGTTCGTCATGGTCTAGTAACATAACCTCCGTAACAGGATTACCGCATTCACTCTGGTGTGGATCTTACTCTGGTTGACCTATGAGGTTCAGTAGCAACTTGATCTGAAGTTTCATGATCATCATCATTAGCTTCTTCACTAATTGGTATAGACGTCACAGGAACCGGTTTCTGTGATGAACTACTTTCCAATAAGGGAGCAGGTACAGTTACCTCATCAAGTTCTACTTTCCTCCCACTCACTTCTTTCGAGAGAAACTCCTTCTCTAGAAAGGATCAATTCTTAGCAATGAATGTTTTGCCTTCGGATCTGTGATAGAAGGTGTACCCAACAGTCTCCTTTGGGTATCCTATGAAGACACATTTCACCGATTTGGGTTTGAACTTATCAGGATGAAACTTTTTCACATAAGCATCGCAACCCCAAACTTTAAGAAATGACAACTTTGGTTTCTTGCCAAACCACAGTTCATATGGTGTCATCTCAACGGATTTAGATGGTGCCCTATTTAACGTGAAGGCAGCTGTCTCTAATGCATAACCCCAAAACGATAGTGGTAAATCGGTAAGAGACATCATAGATTGCACCATATCTAATAAAGTACGGTTATGATGTTCGGACACACCATTATGCTGTGGTGTTCCAGGTGGCGTGAGTTACGAAACTATTTCGCATTGTTTTAAATGAAGACCAAACTCGTAACTCAAATATTCTCCTCCATGATCAGATCATAGAAACTTTATTTTCTTGTTACGATGATTTCCACTTCACTCTGAAATTATATGAACTTTTCAAATGTTTCAGACTTATGTTTCATCAAGTAGATATACCCATATCTGCTCAAATCATCTGTGAAGGTTAGAAAATAATGATACCCGCCGCGAGCCTCAATGCTCATCGGGTCACATACATCAGTATGTATTATTTCCACTAAGTCAGTTGCTTGCTCCATTGTTCCGGAGAATGGAGTTTTAGTCATCTTGCCCATAAGGCATGGTTCGCAAGCATCAAGTGATTTATAATCAAGTGATTCCAAAATCCCATCAGCATGGAGTTTCTTCATGCGCTTTACACCAATATGACCTAAACGGCAAAGGCCACAAATAAGTTGCACTATCATTATTAACTTTGCATCTTTTGGCATCAATATTATGAATATGTGTATCACTACGATCGAGATCCAACAAACCATTTTCGTTGGTGTGTATGACCATAGAAGGTTTTATTCATGTAAAATGTAACAACAATTGTTCTCTAACTTAAATGAATAATCAGATTGCAATAAACATGATCAAATCATATTCATGCTCAACGCAAACACCAAATAATACTTATTTAGGTTCAACACTAATCCCAAAAATATAGGGAGTGTGCGATGATGATCATATCAATCTTGGAACCACTTCCAACACACATTGTCACTTCACCCTTAACTAGTCTCTGTTCATTTTGCAAATCCCGTTCCGAGTTACTTGTCTTAGCAACTGAACCAGTATCAAATACCAAGGGGTTGCTATAAACACTAGTAAAGTACACATCAATAACATGTATATCAAATATAGCTTGTTCACTTTGCCATCCTTCTTATCCGCCAAATAATTGGGGTAGTTCCGCTCAAAGGACCAGCCCTTTGCAAGAGAAGCACTTAGTCTCAGGCTTAGGTCCAGACTTGGGCTTCTTCACTTGAGCAGCAACTTGCTTGCCGTTCTTCTTGAAGTTCCCCTTCTTCCCTTTGCCCTTTTTCTTGAAACTAGTGGTCTTGTCAACCATCAACACGTGATGTTTTTCTTGATTTCTACCTTCGCCGATTTTAGCATCGCGAAGATATTGGGAATTGTTTTCGTCATCCCTTGCTTTTTATAGTTCATCACGAAGTTCTAGTAACTTGGTGATAGTAACTAGAGAACTTTGTCAATTACTATCTTATCTGGAAGATTAACTCCCACTTGATTCAAGCAATTGTAGTACCCAGACAATCTAAGTACATGCTCACTGGTTGAGCCATTCTCCTCCATCTTGTAGGCAAAGTACTGTCAGAGGTCTCATACCTCTCGACACGGGCATGAGTATGAAATACCAATTTCAAATCTTGGAACATCTTATATGCTCCATGACGTTCAAAACATTTTTGAAGTCCCGGTTTTAATCCGTAAAGCATGGTGCACTAAACTATCAAGTAGTCATCATACCGAGCTTTTGTCAAAGCGTTCATAACGTCTGCAGATTCCGCTTCCTCGCAATAGGTCTGTCACCTAGCGGTGCATCAAGGGTATAATTCTTCTGTGCAGCAATGAGGAAAATCCTCAGATCACGGACCAAGTCCGCATCATTGCTACTAACATCTTTCAACTTATATTTCTCTAGGAACATATAAAAATAAACGGGGAGCTACATTGCGAGCTATTGATCTACAACAGAGATATGCAAATACTACCAGGACTAAGTTCCTGATAAATTTAAGTTCAATTTTAATCATATTACTTAAGAACTCCCACTTAGATAGACATCTCTCTAATCATCTAAGTGATCACGTGATCCAAATCAACTAAACCATGTCCGATCATCACGTGAGATGGAGTAGTTTTCAATGGTCAACATCACTATGTTGATCATATCTACTATATGATTCACGCTCGACCTTTCGGTCTCAGTGTTTCGAGGCCATATCTGCATATGCTAGGCTCGTCAAGTTTAACCTGAGTATTCCGCGTGTGCAACTGTTTTGCACGCGTTGTATTTAAACGTAGAACCTATCACACCCGATCATCGCGTGGTGTCTCAGCACGAAGAACTTTCACAACGATGCATACTCAGGGAGAACACTTATACCTTGAAATTTAGTGAGATATCATCTTATAATGCTACTGTCGATCTAAGCAAAATAAGATGCATAAAAGATAAACATAACATGCAATCAATATAAGTGATATGATATGGCCATCATCATCTTGTGTTTGTGATCTCCATCTCCGAAGCACCGCCATGATCACCATCGCCACCGGGCGCGACACCTTGATCTCCATCGTAGTATCGTTGTCGCCTCGCCAACTATTGCTTCCACGACTATCGCTGCCGCTTAGTGATAAAGTAAAGCAATTACAGTATGCATCGCATTGCATACAATAAAGCGACAACCATATGGCTCCTGCCAGTTGCCGATAACTCGGTTACAAAACATGATCATCTCATACAATAAAATACAGTATCATGGCTTAACCATATCACATCACAACATGCCCTGCAAAAACAAGTTAGACGTCCTCTACTTTGTTGTTGCAAGTTTTACGTGGCTGCTACGGGCTGAGCAAGAACCATTCTTACCTACGCATCAAAACCACAACGATAGTTCGTCAAGTTAGTGCTATTTTAACCTTCTCAAGGACCGGGCGTAGCCACACTCGGTTCAACTAAAGTTGGAGAAACTGACACCCGCCACCAATTGCAGTGTGCAAAGCACGCCGGTAGAACCAGTCTCGCGTAAGCGTACGCGTAATGTCGGTCCGGGCCGCTTCATCCAACAATACCGCTGAACCAAAGTATGACATGCTGGTAAGCAGTATGACTTGTATCGCCCACAACTCACTTGTGTTCTACTGGTGCATATAACATCTACGCATAAAACCAGGCTCGGATGCCACTGTTGGGGAATGTAGTAATTTCAATAATTTCCTACGCACACGCAAGATGATGGTGTTGCATAGCAACGAGAGGGAAGAGTGTGTCCACGTACCCTCGTAGAACGAAAGCGGAAGCGTTAGCACAACGCGGTTGATGTATTCGTACGTCTTCACGGTCCGACCAATCCAAGTACCGAATGTACGGCACCTCCGAGTTCAGCACACGTTCAGCTCGATGACGTCCCACGAACTCCTATCCAGCCGAGCTTCGAGAGAGAGTTCCGTCAGCACGACGGTGTGATGACGGTGATGATGTTGCTACCGATGCAGGGCTTCGCCTAAGCACCGCTACGATATGATCGAGGTGGATTATGGTGGAGGGGGGCACCGCACATGGCTAAGAGATCAAGAGATCAATTGTTGTGTCTAGAGGTGCCCCCTGCCCCCGTATATAAAGGAGGGAGGGAGAGGCCAGCCCTAGAGGGGGCGCGCCAAGTGTGGGGAGTCCTACTAGGACTCCCAAGTCCTAGTAGGATTCCCCTATCCTTTCCGGAGTAGGAGAGAAGGAAAGAGGGGGAGAGGGAGAAGGAAAAGGGGGTTGCACCCCCTGTCCAATTCGGACAAGGGGGCGCCTCCTTCCTTTTGGCATCTCTCCTCTATTCCCATATGGCCCAATAAGGCCCAATACTTCTCCCGGTGAATTCCTGTAACTCCCCGGTACTCCGAAAATACCTGAATCACTCGGAACCTTTCCGATGTCCGAATATAGTCATCCAATATATTGATCTTTACGTCTCGATCATTTCGAGACTCCTCGTCATGGCCCCGATCTCATCCGGGACTCCGAACTACTTTCGGTACATCAAATTACATAACTCATAATACAAATGGTCATCGAACTTTAAGCGTGCGGACCCTACGGGTTCGAGAACTATGTAGACATGACCGAGACACTTCTCCGGTCAATAACCAATAGCGGAACCTAGATGCTCATATTGGCTCCCACATATTCTACGAAGATCTTTATCGGTCAAACCGCATAACAACATACGTTGTTCCCTTTGTCATCGGTATGTTACTTGCCCGAGATTCGATCGTCGGTATCTCAATACCTAGTTCAATCTCGTTACCGCAAGTCTCTTTACTCGTTCCGTAATACATCATCCCGCAACTAACTCATTAGTTACAATGCTTGCAAGGCTTATAGTGATGTGCATTACCGAGTGGGCCCAGAGATACATCTCCGACAATCGGAGTGACAAATCCTAATCTCGAAATATGCCAACCCAACAAGTACCTTCGGAGACACCAGAGAGCACCTTTATAATCACCCGATTCGTTGTGACGCTTTGGTAGCACACAAAGTGTTCCTCCGGTAAATGGGAGTTGCATAATCTCATAGTCATAGGAACATGTATAAGTCATGAAGAAAGCAATAGCAAAATACTAAACGATCAAGTGCTAAGCTAACGGAATGGGTCAAGTCAATCACATCATTCTCCTAATTATGTGATCCCGTTAATCAAATGACAACTCATGTCTATGGTTAGGAAACATAACCATCTTTAATTAACGAGCTAGTCAAGTAGCGGCATACTAGTGACACTGCTTGTCTATGTATTCACACATGTATTATGTTTCCGGTTAATACAATTCTAGCATGAATAATAAACATTTATCATGAAATAAGGAAATAAATAATAACTTTATTATTACCTCTAGGGCATATTTCCTTCATGTATACCATGTAAAAATATTGGTGGAAGTGTTCCTACCTTCCGTAGAAGGCTGCGTGATCTATATTTTTATATTAGACCGATCTCGTCTGTCGTAGGATACAAGACATGGTTGATTTACAGAGAGAATCGGGAGGAGAAAGAGCTAGGTACTACTGCTATGTTTTACAGAGATTGAATACAACACGCTTTGTCTAACACTAGGCAGTAGCGCAAGAGGATGTAGAGGGAAGCCATTGTGGACGCAAGGCAAGTGTGAGCTTGTTTGTGGTGGCCTCTCATGGTCTTCCCTTTACTTATAGAGCTTGTGATCGCCACTATACTACTAGTCTAGTTCACATGGATCCGATCGATGGCTTCGTGACAAGAAGACCTTGTGTGCTCATGTTTAGTTTTCCCAAAGAAGTTTTTCTTCTTCTTGTATATGTATTCTTGTGATCCCTCTCTAAATAATTAAGAGTAATGCTACACATAGGGGGACTTTACGGGGGTTTTAAGGGCTAATTAGAGATTGATGGGTGTGATTTAGTTAAGTAGAGCACGTCTCCACCCCGTGGAAGTCCGTTGGAATTTGCCCGTGAATATAGTATTATCAAATAATTAATTAGGTGAAGTACTCTCACTCTCGAGAAACAAGCTCCCCCCGCCCCCTCCCCGCGCATCGTTTCCTTCGAGGCGACTCGGGGGCCAACCCTAGCCGCTGCCATTTAGTCCCCCCCTTTCCCTTCCTCCGCCGCTGCCAAAGGTGCGCATCGGTGTGGCTATGCGACACCGGTGAAGGTGGCGGCGGGATACAAAAAAAGAAGAAACAAGCTTGCATCCATCTTTATTTATGTGGATGAGAGTGATGAAGGTGCTAGGGCCGGCGGTGGTGGTGACGATCGTTGCTACAATTGGGATGTTGCTTGATTTCTTCATGCATTTGATCATGTTTTACTCCGTTTGTTCACATATTTTGTACGGCTAGGCTTGATACCTCGTACGTTGCGCATGTTTTGGATGTGATGAACTAGTGAGATTATGTATATATAAATTTCGTGCATCTATATGCAAGCGCTCTTCAATATTTGTCCTATGAATTTTTGCGGTACTGCGAGACCTCCGGCACGGAACAACTCCTCTAAACCTGTCCGGCAAATTTTTGTGGGACGAGTTTAAATAATTTGTTTTTTGCCGGAGGCCTCGCGGTACCGATTTTTCTTTTACTGGTAGCGTGTAAATGAGTTTTATGGAACGCGGATTTAGAAGATCTACAAGAGATGCACTCACTCACGCAACTCCCCAAGAAATGCGCCGGTGATTCATGTCTTATATTCGGAGTACCCGTTTTGTGAATCTTTGATGCGCTAGGCATCTCTCACGAGCCATCACGTCTTAACTGCTCCACTCATCCTAAGGTTGGTCATAGTGGGGAGTAACTTATAATAGTGTCATGTATATGACACTAGTCTAAGTTACTACCTCCATAGTGCAAAGTAACATAGTACTAGTGTTATAGAAGGCTTAATTTATTATCTTGTAGACTCTTGCTTTCTCGTAAAGCGCTATGTTACAGTAACATATTATGTTACTCTAAACACCTCTCTCCTCATTAACTACATGCCACATAAGCAAAATTTTCTTGGAATGCACTATGTTACAACCTAAGTTACTCCCACTATGACTAGCCTAATAGCTTTCGCAGATCACGCATCTCTCTCGAGCCAACTCCTCCCTTGCCCCGTAAACATGCTTCCTTTTTGCATGGCTCTCTCCATATCAAGGAAAACTGACTCCCCCTTTGCACAAACCTAAAGAGAAGAGGAGTTGAGAACGATACACTTTGCTCAGTCTGTTATAGAGGGGGTGAAGATGGATGCCATCTTTTATTTCAATGCAAACCGGTGAGGCAATTATGGAGGGAGTTAGAACAGGAGGCGGTGCGGACTAAGTGTATGGTAAATTGGTAATGCATGACCCAAAAGGAAGTTGTCGTGGATTTGTCACGTCAGGTGTCCTAGTGTAAGGACTTAGTCACGAGGCCAACGCTCTATGTGGTAGCTTGAGAGGGGTTGAGCGGGACGAGAGACGCAGGGCAGATCAACACGCAAGACAAGGGTTTAGACAGCTTCGGGCCCCGGGAAACATCATCCGGTAAAAACCCTACATGCTGTTTGAGGCTAGGTCTCATTATCATCATGAGGGAGTCGCCGTAAACTGGCTCTCCTCTTTGTGTCTAGCCCTAGATATTGTTTCTTCTTGCTTGTAGCCTGTCCCCCTTAGGAGCCCCCGCCTCCTTATATATGTTGAAGGGCGGGTTACATGTGGAGTCCTATTAGGATTAGGACTAGTCTATCTCTAATACAAACCGGATACAAGTCCAGGTCTTAACTCCTTGTAAGGTAAATATTCTTCACGCCTTTCCTCTTAAACCGGCCCACCATAGCGTGATCCGGCCTTCATGAACCGCCAGTTGGGCAACCGGGTCTTGTAGCTCCTCTGACCCTCCCGCCGGGTTACTAATGAACCGCCAAGACCGGGCGGGTAGCCCGTGAACCGCCAAGCTCCGGGCAGGTTACTAGTGAGTCGTCCAGTCCGGCCGGGTTATACTTCCGGCCGGTTTACGCCATGGGGTATATCCCCGACATTAGCCCCCAGTTTAATTTGGATTTATCCATGTTAAACTAATCCTGCAAAATAAACACCAGAACAAATTTGGCAGGTTGTGCTCCGGGTTAAGAATTCTTGTAGACCGGCACCTGATCGTCCTTAAGTCCTTGTCATTTCCTCCTTCTAGAAAATCCGGGTCAATAACCAGCTTCATACTCAAATTGCTGATGTTGGCTTCTTATATAAAAAATATTGTGAAGAATAATCCACTTGAGTCGGCTTCCAAAGCGCCGATTTAAGAAATATTGGTCTTGAAATACTCATCTGATATTCAACCGGTTTGTAGATGCGTAACTTGCCGCTTTTATCATTGCCAAAGACTGTCGGGTTATAAAAACTTGATAATTTCAAGTCATGATTGTTGCGTACACCGGTTCATGATTGTTGCCAACGCCGGTTCATGATTATTAATGACGCCGGGTTGCAGCCATGTGGTCATAATGATTGGTGACGTCGGGTCAACCTAGTTTGCTCAATCGTAGAATTTGAAAATATTTCTTTGATAATAATATAATACCTGTAGCCCCAAGTCTTTGAGCGTAACAAAGAGGTGGCTTAAGACTTTGCTTCAATATAAATACTGCCACTTTCAAAGAAATCCATGTTGTTCATCCCAAAGTGACTAGTAAAAACTGAATACTCCATACTATGTAGCCCCCAAGTGTCGGGTTGTCATGCTTGGCAAGAACTCGGGACTTGTAATTGTCTTATACTCATAAAAACTTCAACCAGTGCAGCCCCCAAGGGCCGGGTCATTATGCAATAATGAGCAGGGACTTTGTAGGTATAATCATGTAGATTTGAGCAATGATGTGTAGCCCCCAAGGGCCAGCTCAGTAAGATAATATTGAGCTGGGACTTAATATATACTTCAATGAAAATAACATCATATGATGTAACCCCCATCACGGGACTTGAATCCACGTCCACAAGGTTAAGAGCCTTATGCTTTACCAACTGAGCAGTGGACCCTTCAATATAATGAATAAAAAGCTTTGTACCTTCAACTATTGACAGGAGCAATTGGTAGCCCCCAAGGGCCGACTCATTATAATGTGATGAGTCGGGTCTTCAATAATATGAGCAAAAAATTACTTTGCATTAGCCCCCAAGTGTCATGGTGCATGCTTGCAGCGACATGAGACTTGCATATTTGATGTAATCGCAACTTTAAATAATGTAGCCCCCAAGTGTCGGGTCGTAAGCCTGCAGCGACTCGGGAATATTCCTTCCATTGCAGAATAAATCATATTCATCGACAAAATAATATCCATTGCGCTAAAGTGACTTTGAAAACCTCAATCATAATATTAATAACCATAATAAAAATCCAGCCATGTTGGCTATTCAAGATAATATAATCCGGTATGAAAACCTTATTCATCCAATATCATAATGAAAATTCAGCCAAGTTTGGCTATTTGAATAATATAACCCAATCATTTATAAGCGCATGATTCCAATGGCGCAATCCAAATATATACTGGCGACTTATAGTCCAAAGCCAGGCCGGTTTAATAAACACCAGATAATTTCTCATCATACACTGGCGATTTATCGTCTTAAAGCCAGGCCGGTTTAATAAACAACGGATAATTTATAATCATGCTTTATTCAACCTGTTTCTGCATACAACAAGTTTAAAGTGTCCTGGCGGTTTACCGCCGGACGGGTCATAATGCCCAACATATAACCCGGGTTTATAACCAAGGCTGCACTTAAGAATAATTAAATATGGAATATATCATACCTGTGACATTGAATCACATCATTGGTTTACCAACTTTTTGTAGTAAGGGTGATAACCCCAATCTTGAGTACTGATAACTCCTTCCATATTGTGCCGGTTTATGATAAAACCGTACCAGGTTGTGACAAACACCGGTTTAACCATATATAATACCGGCGACTCATAGTCAAACCAGACCGGGCTGATAGTCTCCGGATTATAACTTGATCGTGTACTGACAACTTGTAATTGAAAGTCAAACTGGGTTAATGAACACCGGTTTGCTCCATAATAAGATGGTAACATAAAATCAAAAAATCAAACCGGGCAAATAGTCTCCAGATTAAGAATTGACCGTGTGCCGTCAATTGACAGTCGAACCGGTCTGCGAATTTTGTCGGTTTAAGAACGCAACAAAGAAGAAATATTTATTAAAGAAAATTTCAAGCAAAGGCAATGATAAAACCATTTGCAAAAGAGGCTATTGAGCCGATCAAGTGGCATTACCATGGTCGGACACGACCAAGCCCCCAGTAGGCGTGGCTATGGTTCAAGTCAGCCAGGTCCCCAAATGATGCATTGGCATTATGCCGATCAAGAGGGGTGACGATGGTTCGGGTTCGACCAAAGCCCCCAAGTGATTCTGTGGCCTTAGGCCGATCAAGAGGCGTGACTATGGTTCGGACGTGACCACAAGTCCCCAAGTGATCTTTGTGGCTTTTCGCCTATCAAAAGGTGTTGCTATGGTTCGGACACGACCAAAAAGCCCCCAAGTGATGTTGTGGCATTGCGCCGATCAAGAGGTGTAGCTACGGTTCGGATACGACCAAGCCCCCAAGTGATCAATAATATGATAAGCCAATAAGGCATGATACCCATGTTTGAACCGCGCATCATGGCAGCAGGTCCTCTTTGGCACCCTTTAACTTTTGCAAGAGATAAATCCTTCTTGAACCGGGATTTTGAACCGGATATTGAGAGCTTCAAAGCTTTGTGGGAGACATCTTTCCCTTGAACCGGATTGTAAACCGGAATCTTCATTTTCAGCTGGAAATTTTCTGACGGCCTTTAAACTCGAATTTGCGAGAAGTTAATTCCTTTTTGAACTGGACATTTTTTAAACCGGATTTGAGAGCTTCAGAGCTTTGTAGGACAACAGATTTCCCTTGAACCGGGTTGTAACCCGGATATTTGCAAGCTTCAGTGAGACTGACTTCCCTTGAGCCGAATTTTAAACCAGAATCCTTTCTGATGACCCAGGACTTCTTCATTGAGCCTGGATTTTGTAACTGTCATATACTTTCTAAGCCGGAAATTTTCTGACGGCCTTTAAGTTTTCATCAACATAACAGGAGCCTTCGGGACCGGGTTATCTTTCCTTCCATCGTCCTAGGGTTCTTAATTTTGCTGAAACTGGCAAGATTTGCTGAGTCATGTCATCAGAGCCCCGAGTCTCAAAGGTGACTCGAGGAGTTGGCTTGAGACTCTCCATATGTGACCGTGATGTAAACCGACATAAGTTGTATATCATCGGTGTTGATAGCTCGATGTGAATCCACAGAAGATTGAGGTGACTACGGCGGGTTATAAATGATCCTGTATGAGCCGTGTCAGCAACTCGTCCAATGGGTCCTTCCAACTGGTGATTTGAAGTTAACCAAACTGTAGTGGCGGCGACTTGTGCGCCTACCCATTGAGCCATCCAGTGCGGGCGGCGGTTGATAGTATATGATAATTTGCCTCCATTTTGTTGAAATAAAACCGGGCTACCCAAGCTGTGACTTGCTCATACTCAATAAACAGCTCATGCGGACAGGTGCGGCCCGGTGTGTTGATGTAGACCGGATCGCGAGAGATGGATGGTAAAGACGTCAGCCGTATCAGAGGCGGCACAGACAGATGAGTCGGCCGAGGCGTTGTAAACCGGCGTGGACGGACAAATTAGCCACGTCATATTGATGTAACCCGGTCTGCAGAATGGCGGTTTTCATATATACTCATCGAGCTTGATGGTATGGTAAGATACTAGCGCATTCATAATGGTGACGCGAGTTTATACATCCATGACACAGCCATAGCTTTTGCAGTGAACAATTGTCCTGCATAAACAATATTGCAGACCAAGGCAAAGGTAAACTGTTCTTTGAAAAAAAAATATGTGTTAATAAAATATATTTTTAGATGTATATGACCTGATGTGCTAGGCCGGAAATTATCTACCATGGAGTTGATGATCACCACAGTGATGCTAAAATTAATCGCGGCCAAGTTAACTGTAGGAGCAGACAGATGAGTCGGCCCGGCGTTGTAAGCCGGTGCGGCCGAGCAATTTGTCCTCGACGTTGTAAGCCGGCGCGTGAACCGGCCGCGGGGGCGGACGGGTGAGTCGTTCGTGGCATTGTAAGGTGGTGCGGACGGGCGAGTCAGCCGGTACGGTGATGCAAACCGGACCGCGACACCCTGTCCATGAAGCCGCGCGATACAGCCGAACGTGCATCCGTGGTATAACACCACCCCTTTTTTTTCTTTTAATAGTTGCCCTGCGTAAAATTATTACAGGCCAGAGTAATTGTTGTCGGATGAATTAACATGCACTGGTAAAATACATAGAAAGGATAGCACCTGGTATATTTTGCCGGATGCTGGCGCTGGATAATGCATAGTGCTGCTTTTGTTTTTGACAAAAGAGTTGATTGGTTCTGTGTCTTCTAGTGCCTGAGCTCTCCATATAACCCGGCTGATACTTTTTAAGCCGGAATTTCTAGAACCAGAACTTCTTGATAATCCGGCCGGAACTTTTGATAATCCAGAACTTTTGAACCGGAACCTCTTGATAATCCGGAACCTTTGAATCCGGCCGGAATTTTTGATAATCCAGAACTTTTGAACCGAAAGCTCTTGATAATCCGGCCGGAACTTTTTGCTAATCCGAAAGTATTTGATAATCCAGAACTTTTCTGTAGCCTAAATCGGAACTTTTTGACGACTCGGACAGGACATTTCGGCGATGCGGTTGGAACCCTTCGGTGATTCGGACTGAACTTTTCGTCGAGGCGATCGGAACTCTTTGATAATTCAGACAGAACCTTTCGTCGAGACAGTCGGAACTTTTCAATGATCCGACCGGAACTTTCCAATGAACCGGCGGAACCTTTCGATGAGCCTGACGGAACTTTTTCGGCAAGCCGGCTAGAACTCTCCGATGAACCGGCCGGAACTTTTTCATTGAGCCAGACGAAGCTTCTCGATCCCTAGGATAGCGCCCTCCAAGAACTCAACACCACCGTGCGCGAGCCCCACGGTGGGCGACAACTGTCGTGGATTTGTCACGTCAGATGTCCTAGTGTAAGGACTTAGTCGCGAGGCCAACGCTCTATGTGGTAGCTTGAGAGGGGTTGAGCGGGACGAGAGACGCAGGGCGGATCAACACGCAAGACAAGGGTTTAGACAGCTTCGGGCCCCGGGAAACATCCTCCGGTAAAAACCCTACATGCTGTTTGAGGCTAGGTCTCATTATCATCATGAGGGAGTCGCCGTAAACCGGCTCTCCTCTTTGTGTCTAGCCCTAGATATTGTTTCTTCTTGCTTGTAGCCTGTCCCCCCTTGGGGAGCCCTGCCCCTCCTTATATATGTTGAAGGGGCGGGTTACATGTGGAGTCCTATTAGGATTAGGACTAGTCTATCTCTAATACAAACTGGATACAAGTCCAGGTCTTAACTCCTTGTAAGGTAAATATTCTTCACGCCTTTCCTCTTAAACCGGCCCACCGTAGCGTGATCCGGCCTTCATGAACCGCCACTTGGGCAACCGGGTCTTGTAGCTCCTCTGACCCGCCCGCCGGGTTACTAATGAACCGCCAAGACCGGGCGGGTAGCCCGTGAACCGCCAAGCTCCGGGCAGGTTACTAGTGAGTCGTCCAGTCCGGCCGGGTTATACTTCCGGCCGGTTTACGCCATGGGGTATATCTGGAGCTTTTGCAAGGTGATCTGGAACGGAAAACTATTATCATCGCACTAGCATGGATGTGATGGAATGCACGTAAAAAACTATGATTGGAGGGAAAGAAAATAGACACAGCCAGACTAATTTGGCAGGTAAGGGCATTTCTAATCGATCCCTTAAAATAGTGGAGTATCCGGCAAAGTAAAAGATTAGTGGAGTATATATATACTTTACTAAATTCCATCGAACCTAGCGATCCCCATATATATAACGGAGTTAAAAAATATTTATTTGCATTTCATTTTCAGCCACCGAAACACATTTCTTTGCTTCTTTATTTCATTCAACAACATTGGAGTACATAATTACCAAATTCTTCGCTACGAGAGTAAGACCAAAGAAAACAAGAACCACAAGACATTTTAAAAGATATCCAACTTCCCTAACTGCTCCCACTAGTTGAATTATATCCTCTCTATGTCTTCATTGTTGATCTGCGGCTTCTCGAGCTTGTTTCTTCTTCGATTTTAAAAAAGTAGACGTTGCTTCTCATCTCTAGTCTCACCTCTAGCTTCAATTCTAGCAACGAGTGCATGAACATCTATCGATTTTTGTGCTATCAATAGGTCGATGTATTCTTCTTCCCCAATAGCAAAATTTGCATCTATTTTACACACAAATTTGAGTAAACAATTAGCTACCGAGATTGCGCTGAATCCGGTGAACAACCAAATCAAAACAAGCACATACCCCATCATTTGTGCACTTGGAAAACATAATTAGGTGAACGAAAAGTGGCAAAACGAGCTGCTTCGACGGCCATTACAAGCTGGTTGGTACACCCTTGCGAATTGCTAGTAACAAGGTATAGTAGCTTTGAACCCAGCTACCATCATGTGCGCAACTAGTGGAAGTTAAATGTGGGTCAAGCGAAATTGCTGGCTGATACGTCTCCAACGCATCTATAATTTTTGCTTGTTCCATGCTGTTATATTATCATTATTGGATGTTTTACAATCATTTTATAGCAACTTTATATCATGTTTTGGGACTAACCTATTGACATAGTGCCCAGTGCCAGCTGCTGTCTTTTGCTTGTTTTTTACATCGTAGAAAATTAATACCAAACAGAGTCCAAACGCAGTGAAACTTTTTGGAGATTTTTTCTAGACCAGAAGACACCCGGTGGGCCAAAGAAGTACCATAGGGGAGCTTCGAGGAGAGCACAACCCACCAGGGCGCGCCTGGGGGCCCAGGCGCGCCCAGGTGGGTTGTGCCCACCTGAGTGGCCTCCCGCACCGCCTCTTCTCCGTATAAATTGCCAAATATTCCAAAAACCCTCGGGGTAACGCTAGATCAGAAGTTCCGCCACCGCAAGCCTCTGTAGCCACGAAAAACCAATATAGACCCCATTCCAGCACTCTGCCGGCGGGGAAATCATCACCGGTGGCCATCTCCATCATCCCAGCGGCCACCATGATGAGGAGGGAGTAGTCCACCCTCGGAGCTGAGGGTTTGTACCAGTAGCTATGTGTTTAATCTATCTCTCTCTCTCTCTCGTTCTTGAGATGTCACAATCTTGATGTATCACAGGCTTTGTTAATATAGTCGGATCATATGGTGTTTTCCCCTCTCTATCTAGTTGTGATGAATTGAGTTTTCCCTTTGAGATTTCGTTTTATTGGATTGAATAATTTTATGGATTTGAGAGCACTTGATATATGCCTTGCATATGAATACCCGTGGTAACAATGGGGTATTATATTGATTCACTTGAGATATGTTTTGGCACTCAACTCACGGATTCCCGAGGTGACATTGGGGTAATCTATGCATAGGTGTTGATGCATGTTCTCGTCTTTTGTTTCTCCGGTAGAAACCTTAGGGCAGTCTTTGAGGTTCTTTGTGTTGGATTGAGTATTATGAATCTGAATTTGCTTTGGTGTTATTTTAGTACAAACTCTAGATAGATCGATCGGAAAGAATAACTTGGTGTTATTTTAGTACAAACTCTTGGATAGATCGATCGGAAAGAATAGCTACAAACAATTTCTTCTTATGTTCTCCGCTAGCTAGGAACTTTGGAGTGATTTCTTCATCGCAATTTGAGGGATGTTTATATGATCCAATTAGATTAGCATTGTTGAAAGATTGCACTAGCGAAAGTATGGACCCTAGGCCTCATTTTCAAGCATTGCAATACCGTTTGTGCTCACTTTTGTTACTTGCTACCTTGCTGTTTTTTATTGTCACTATCACAAAAATCAATATCTACTATTGTCGGCATTCTGGGAACGGGGGTAACCAGACTTGCCTACCTGCGGCCCACGGCGTGGCTCGCTAACGGCCCGGTACGGCCCAACTTCAGCATCAACAACTCAAGACCCCCGCGAGGGGCCAGGCCTCGTGAGGCGGACGACACCAAGACCTCCACGGGGAGCGACCTCCTTAGGACGGCTCCCGAGGAGTGGAGATTTCTATGCAGGCTTCACCTCATGAGGTTCGGATGACGTGAGCCATGACGATCAAGGCCAGGCGGGTGCCAGCGGGCGCAATGTACCATTTTCCTCTTTGGTGCTAAGGAGGCAAGCGCAGATGCAGAGTCACGAGGAATCAGCCAAAGGTTTCCATTCCGGTGCAACAAGACCAAGACCGCTAGGACGGCAGGACGGAGGTCATCGACCAGATGCTTTTGCATTAGAAAACTACTTTTGTCAGGATAGCATGTACTAGTTGTCTCCCTTCGAATTTGGCCGTTGTAGGAACCCTTCCCGCCTTCATTTTGGGAAGAGGACCAAGGCCACTATAAAATAGGGCCTAGCCACCACCATAGAGAGGACCCAGGATCCGAACCAGAGAGATCATCCCCTCCCCCGCCAGCTCAAGAACACACCTCCTGAGGTTGTTCACCCACTGTACTAGTTCGTCCTCATCCCCTTGAGGACAATCCAACACAAAGAAGGAGCAGGGTTTTACACCGCAAGGTGGCCCGAACCTGGGTAAACTGTCGTGTCTTGTTTCCTTCCTGTTCATCGAGCTCGGCCGAGAGATTGGCGAGCAGGCAGACTGGGGAGGTTGAGTTCTTCGCATGCACCCCAAAGTTTGAACCTCTCAAGGGTCCGCGGAACCCGAAATCTGACATTTGGCACGCCAGGTAGGGATGTGTCGAAGATCTACCTCTCCACCCGTTGCGTTCCGCTGTTCGGCTCCCATGGCGGACACTGCTCCACTGACCGGACTGACGCGTGATCACGGAGGAGCCGAGGGCCTCCAAGCATTCACCCCCGCTCTGCAGCGGGTGCACTAGCCACCCAGTTCAGGCCGGAGTTGCCGGCCCGGTACGACGGCGCGACGAACCCGACAGGTTTTCTCCGAGCGTATGAGGAAGCCGTGTTGGCAGCCGACAGGGACGGCAAGGTCATTGCCAAATGGCTTCCCATGGCCCTCGCAGGCGCGCCGCAGCCTTCTATAGCCTCCTGGGAGGAGCTGCACGGCCTCTTCATCGCGCGCTTCAGGCCGCCGGCGCCCCACGCCATCGCAACCCTCCTCGGTGGTTCACAGGCGCCACCCTCGGGCCGCCACATCAAGCAGTTCTTCCGTGAGATGGGCGCCGCTCACGTACAGCCACTACTGCAGGTTGCTGCTAACTCGACACTACGATCAGAGACCCTTCGATGAAACTGTGTGCGATGCATTAATCACAAATGGTGGTGTAAAAAAACTGACAAAAAGGTGGAAAACGTTTGTGATGGAGGATGCATCAAACACGGTTCAGATTTTAGTTGCGTGTGCGATGCTGGGCATATGGTTCAGTTCAATTAACTGTTTGCGATGTGGCAGAACAAAAGAAACAAGCAGCCAGATGAAGGCGTGTGCGATATACGGCTTACGCTTCACTCGGATGAAATGTTTGTGATTAGGCAACACAAAATGGTCAGCCAGATCAAGGTGTGTGCGATATACGTCATGCGGTTCATTCGGATGGACTGTTTGCATTGAGACAAGAGAACAGAAACGGTTCAATATAACAAGATGTGTGTGATACGCGGCAAACAGGTCTGTAATCAGAAATGTGTGCGAAGACCGATAATAACACAGACGATTGCTTCTAATAAGACGTATGTGATATGCTCTATATACACAACATCTATTGGGCATTGGGCGATGGGCGGTCATCCGGGTACGCCATAAGGATGCGAAGAGGGCATCCTATATCAGCAAGGACTTGCTGTTCCACCAGTAGCTCATCTAAGAGAACTCTCAAGTAAACAGTGCTCAGGCTGGAGTAGGCATGAGATGGGCGACCGGATGGGAAGCTATCTTGATGTTAATCCCACTGATGGGATCTATCTTAAATGTCCATTAAGGACATTTATGACACATCCCATTAGTGGAATTAACCTCAAGGTCCTTGTTTTGATTTTTTTTTGTTTTTTAACACATGTTAAAGAAGGTCTACCGCATTACTTTTTGACAATGTGCGATTGAGGGCATACGCTTCAGAAGGATTCACTTTTTGCGATTAGGCAACAGAACAGAAATGCCACGTATGCGGCCGAGAAAGCGTGCCCACGTTACGCCGTCCGGGAATAGTGCCGCACTTGGAAATTATATAACCGTCAATAAATTTTGAGCCTGCGTCCCGTCACATTCCAAATTGCAAACATGTTCACACCGATCAAAACCTAAACGGTTTCCCACTTAGGAGCGTACTAGTACTCGGTTATAAATACTACTACTCCAAGATGACTGCACATTCCTCCTCAACTCCTCATCCACAAAACAAACAAGTCATTCATCGTCGTTCTCTTGCGTGTGCCATGGCCAGCGTGAGTTTTGGGTCGAGAGATTGCCACCAGGGAGAGGCAAGCATGGAAGCGGAAGCACGAGAGATATCCTGCCTCACCGCGAAAGCAGCCGACATGTCCCGCCACGCGGTCGTAGTAGCAAAGAGGTCCCGCCGCGCCGCCAGAGCAGCACGGAGGTCCCGCCGCACCGTCGATGCAGCAGACTAGTTCTGCCGGGCCGCGGAAGCAGAAGAGATGTCCCGCCGCGCCGCGAATGCAGCAGAGATGCCCTCCCGCATCACGGCAGCCTGGGAAAATGTCTCGCGGGCAGGCGAGCACTATTACAGGTGTATGCATGCCATCGTCCTTAGCCAGATGGATCAGATCTCCGGCTGGGCGAGGTTTCAGGATGACATGAAAGCCTCGTTTGAACAGGCTACCGGCGTCATCCGACAACTAAATGAGAGCAATGCGAAGCTCCAGGCCGAGCACGACCAACTGAGGGCGAAGATCGTCGGAAGTGCGGAGCAGCAGGAGGAGACCACTGCCTTGTTGAAGAGGCACTACTGCAAGATGCTACTAATGTGACACTACAATCAGAGACCCTTCGAGAAACTGTGTGCGATGCAATAATCGCAAACGGTGTTGTATGAAAACCGTCAGAAATGTATAAAACGTTTGCGATGACGGATGCATCAAACACGGTTCAGGTTTTAGTTGCGTGTGCGATGAAGGGCATACGGTTCAATTCAATTAACTATTTGCGATGAGGAGGAACAAAAGAAACAGGCAGCCAGATGAAGGCGTGTGCGATTCACAACATATGCTTCACTCAGATGAACTATTTGTGATTAGGTAACACAAAAGAAACGGCAAGCCAGATCAAGGTGTGTGCGATATACAGCATGCGGCTCACTCGGATGAACTGTTTGTGTTGAGACATGAGAATAGAAACGGTTCAACTTAACAAGATGTGTGTGATACACGTCAAATAGGTCTGTAATCATAAATGTGTGTGAAGACTGATAATAACACAGACGGTTGCTGCTAATAAGACGTGTGTGTTGTGCGATGGGATTGCATACAGAACAACAACAACACACACACACACACACACACACACACACACACACACACACACACACACACACACATACACTTATAAGGACATGCTTGGATAACCAAATTAAACATCCACTTACATAGGTGGCTACTACAACCATGGCATTTTCACACACCAAAGTAAACTATTACATGCATAATTACATAGGTGGCTACTACACACATGACATTTCCACACACCAATAAAGTAAACTATATATTACATGCATGATTAACTAGCATAAATGATCATCTACTTCTTGTGACGCTTGCTCTGCTTGTGGCTCGATCCGGCTCGTCGGTTTGGGTAACGAGGCACTTTCTCATGTCAACGATCCGCCTGTGCATCTCGTAGCATGTGTACATGCTCTTGGCCGCAAACTTGAGGTGAGGTTCATCTAGTTGGCGCATCCCGGCCCCGTGCCAGGATACGGGACTTGTTCTCTGGGCATCCTGCTTCATCTTTTCGTAGTAGGGGTCGATGATGGCCGAGGTGAGTTCGACCAGGGAGTCCTGCTTCGTGCTGCCCCAGACCCTGTAGTGGTCACGGATTTCGACAAGGTTCTTGCAGGCCAAGCCCATAACACTGAGCGCTTTTACATCGTCTTTGGTTTCCACCGTGGCGAACTTGTAGTCGGTACTGTTGACAAACCTGTTGAAATGGTCGCAAGGCTCTGTGGCCATGTAGTAGTGGTAGATGAGGACATGATGGCGCACACACAACTGGGCGACGACAACCTTCTGATCTATGCCGGGTGTCGGGGAGGTCTGATCTGGCCCACGAACACCTATGGGACCGGCGGACCGAGCCCCTTTCGGTTGAGCGGGGGGCGGAGGTCGCACGAAGAGCATATCGAGGCGAAGCACACGAGCAGTTTACCCAGCTTCGGAGCTCTCCGGAGAGATAACACTCCTACTGCTGCATGTCTGAGTGTATTGAGTTCTTGCTCAGGAGCGTTGAGTGCTACAGTACACACAAGCTGCTAACGAGACCGAGCGTGAGTGTTCTCTGGCTTCGAACCTCTCGACCCTCCTTTTCTACGTTGCGCATGGGCCTCCTTTTATATGCTAAAGGGGTCTCCGACAGGTGGCAACGTAGACAAGGGTAAAAATGGAAAAGGAGTGGTTGGTACAGCTACTTGTACAGTGTATCATACCTAACCCTGACGGCAGGGGACAAAGGCATTAAATGCCCGTCACGCCGCCCTAACGGTCGAAAGGGACCGCCAGGGGCGCCACCACTTGCCACGATGGTAATCTTGTCAGCACCGCTTGCCACCGCGCTCCGCTGGCCGCACGGCCTCTTGCCACGCGCGCCTGGAAAGGTCCCAGGGCGACACGTTAGTGGATGTGCTGGAGCGCAGGTACAGAGTGGTGGTCTGTCGCGGCAAGCGCCTTGCCGCGGTTGTTGTCTTGTCGCGTCCGGAAGCTTGTCGCTCACCGGGCCTTCCCTGCAAGCTCCTCTTGCCGGGCCTTGTCTCCTAGGTGCCTTGGGTGGCCTTCCCGGCAAGCTCCTCTTGCCGGGCCTTGTCTCCTTGGCTTGAATACTTTGTTCTTGAATGGCTCCAAAGGAACCACGGAGGACCTTGGCGGTCACCCGGTAAGCCTTGCCGCGGAGGGCTGCAACTGCCCGTGCACAAGTTCGGGATACTAGGGTACCCCTACTCTAGTACACCGACACCAGGACTACTGGCGATGTAGTGGAGGTCGATGCCGACCACCTTGTACTTGTCTTGAGCAAGCAACTGCTCAACGTTGTTGATGTAGTCATCCACCACAGCCGGGTCGATGGTGTACACCACCGAGAGATCCGTCTCCCTCGTGTGGGTCTCCACTCTATGCTCGCCAAACTCTATTGGAGCGCTGCTGGACATCCCCTCTCTATGTGTCATCGTGGGTGTGCTTGTTGTGTTGTGGGGCATGATCGAAAGGTTGAAGAGACTAAAGTTATAATGGCCGCGGGAATTAAAGGGGAAACCGGATGGCCAGGAATATCAGCAGGCCCTGATGGCAGTTCTAATTTGCAACGCGTAACTCCATCGTGCCGCACGTAACTGCAACGCTTGGCAACACGCGCGGCGCAACCGCATGCATATGGGGCCCCCGACGTGACCGTGTGCACGCCCAACCGCTGGTAGAGCGCGCGCGGAGGGACGCGAGCAGAGTGCTCCGCGGTGGCCTCAAGGAAAAGCTGTCCACAAGATGAACGCGCCGACGGACACGAGCAGAGCGCGCCAACAGACGCAATAGAGGGTGCAGCGGTGCCTAACGGCGAGCGGAGCTTGCCGAGGGACACGAAGAGAGGACGACACGGTGATACGTGGCAAATAAGACGAACTGTGCGAGCGATGTCGGAGACATCAAGCATGAATCAGATTAGAGTTGTGTGTGTGATACGTGGCAGACAGTTGATTCATCAGAGCTGTTTGTGATGGAATAAGCCGTGTGTGTTGCGGGCAAACGCTTGCTGGTGTATAACCTTAAATTTAACCAAAAAAGTGTTAAATGCATGTTACAAAAATTGTATAGCTGGAAACTATGTTCAAATACGACTCTAACGATATAATCTATGGCGACATGTATTCGTATTTTATTAGTTAAATCCTACTTATAAACAAGGATGGGGGTATAGTAGGTAATTAAATCGCAAACGTTTTTTTATTAACCATATGTACGTGTCCTCTCGTCCTCCTTTCACACGTCTTGTCACCCTCGCTGCCATAAGCGGCTTACAGTATAAGCTTGCACGCTGGGCGTTCTTTTGGCCAAACGGTGGCGCCAATGAATCGTCGGTGAGCCTGTTCCCACGCTACCTCGCAGGTTCCCGCGCAAGCTTCCCGCCCGACTCAGTGAAATCCTCCAAAATCCCAATGCTTACCGGCCTGCTATAAAAACCCTCACGGCCCACGAGTCCTGGGTCGCATTTTCCCCTCCCTCCCTGTAGCTTATCTCGTTTGCTTCTCCCACAATCGCCAATGGCACCAGTCCGTCATCGTCGCTCAGCCACTCCGCCGTCATTAGAGGACAGCTCCAGCTGGGAGGCTACACCGCGGAGGCGGTGCAGTCCCCGGCGTAGTGTAGTGCACGTGGCGTCCCTGTTGGGTGTGCACGGAACACCCACTACACGCTCCGCTGCCGCTGCCCCGTCGGCAGTTGTTGCCGGCCGCCGTTGCCGCCACACCACCGTCGAAAGCCAGGGCCATCTCCCGCTCTGCCTCCACGGCCCGAAGGCGGGAGGTGGCTGTCGTGGCCGCTGCCCCATTGCCAGCCACCGTGGCCATCACCCGCTCCGCCACCGCGTCCCGAAGGAGGAAGGTGGTGGTCATGGACGCCACCCCATCGTCGGCCGCCGTGGATGCCATCCCACCGTCGACCCTCAGGATCATCACCCTCTGCCACCGCCGCCTGAAGGAGGGGGGCATAGGTGGAGGCCCGCACGTGCGTCAGCGACCTTGCGCGCTACGTCGAGTTCCTGCGGGATGAGGAGGAGCGCCTTGTCGAGCACGCAAAGAGCCTACCACAGCTGTGGCCGCGGCACACGCCGATGCAGTGGCAAGGAATCAGGAGATCTACGAGCAGTCCGGCCGCTTCGAGAGGGATCGTCTGGAGTGGCAGTGGGCGTTCGAGCTGGTGAGCGTCGCTGAACGTGCAACAGCGGGAGGCACCGTATTGCATTTTTCTAGCTTGTCGATAGGCTCCTCCTCCTCCTCTGCCTCTTACTGAGCGCACTCAGCAGAGGAGAGGCTGCCGGAAGTAGCACAAAGCCCCTCCGTGGTAGTAGTAGTATTTAGGGGCTATTTTGTTCAGTTCATCTGACTATAGATGTGTGGTCGAACTGTACAATGTACTTAAAATTAGCTAGTATATATAGTTGAACTAGCTATTTCAGTACGTGGTTGGCAACAATTGGGGAGAAGTTTGGTCGGTTCAGCTGTCGAGTTGAACTGTTTGTATAAATTAAGAACGACTGCTTAATCTATGAATGAAATCTATGCTTAATTACTGAATTTTAGTTGCAAAAATTACATAGTGCTAATGATTTCTAGCTGCATATTTTGACAAATCATAGTGTTACAAGGATTGACAAATGGCAATGTTACTAGATCAACAAATGTAAATCTTTCCAGTTTGACAAATGGCAACATACCCAATATGACAGATGCAAATCTTACCAAATTGTTTGTGCGCGGTTGCACACGAGTCATCCAGAACAACCGTTTGCGTTGAAGGGATGCACAAATCCCGCCTGCTCTCACTTTGCATACGGGTGTTCTATCTAAATCGTTTGCGATCAAGAGCTGTAGAAACCCTGCTCGGCACATTTTCTCTTGGCTTCCTAGGGAAGCTGTCGGTTTGCATATGGGTGTTCTAACTAAAACGTTTGCGATGAGTGTTTTATATTTAAAAAGCAAATTAAACTGCGGCTTGAGCACCATTAATGGAGAGGACGCGAGCAAGGCGGGCGACCATGGAAGTCAAAGGGCTCGCTTCCTAGTGAGCATGCGCAGCGTACAGTTCGCACGCTTCCCGGTGAGCCCGCGCACTCGAGGACAGCTTGCACGCCTCTCGGTCAGCCTGCGCACCGGACGGCTCTCGCACGCCTCCCGTTCAGTCAAGGTCAAGCATCTATCCGCACGGCACCTCCTACAGCCATTAAAACCAAGACATGTGGTGTCGTGTGAATGGTTAACAAAATTTTGGATTTACTAGAACTTAAAAACCAGTCATCTCAATGTTTTGCCGGCAATCAACGGTGCCCTGGTGTTTGAAATTCATGCCCATTTCTTGCATGGGACCTAAGCATGCACCCAAGGACATAGATTTGATTTTTCAACCAATTTATATACCTTTGGAGCATGTGCATCTAGTTCAAAATTGAATTATGCACATAAATGCATTGAAAACTCAGTTAATGCATAAAAATGTCCAAACGAACCCCAAAAAATCACACAACACTCCTGTTGTTCTATGTTGACACGAGAAAAAAAATTGAAAGCAATAAGAGGCAATGGATATCGTTTCGTCCCCAAAGGTGGGACGTTCCCTACAGAAAACCATCATGCTTGTTGTGAGAAGCTCCGGTTTGTGAGAAGTATATACCCAAACCTGCCCCAAATGGGACAAAACTTGTACAACAACATGTTGATGCCGCTCCATGATAGTATGCCAAGTTTCATGAATTTCAGACAAGTTTTGGATTTACTAGAATTTAAAAACCAAGCATCTCAATGTTTTGCCGGCAATCAACGGAGCCCTGGTGTTCGAAATTCATTCCCATTTCTTGCATGGGACCTAAGAATGCACCCAAGGACACAGATTCGATTTTTCAACCAATTTATATGCACTGGAGCATGTGCATGTAGTTCAAATTTGAATTATGCACACAAATGCATTAAAACTCAGTTAATGCATAAAAATGTCCAAACAAACCCCGAAAAATCACAAAAATTCACACAACAGTCCTGTTGTTCTATGTTGACACGAGAAACAAATTGAAAGCAATAAGAGGCAATGGATATCGTTTCATCCCCAAAGGTGGGACATTCCCTACCGAAAACCATCATGCTTGTTGTGAGAAGCTCCGGTTTGTCAGAAGCATACACCCAAACCTACCCCAAATGGGAAAAAATTGTACCATGGCATGTTGATGCCGCTCCATGATAGCATGCCAAGTTTCATGAATTTCAGACGAGTTTTGGATTTACTAGAATATAAAAACTAGGCATCTCAATGTTTTGCCGGCAATCAACCGTGCCCTGGTGTTTGAAATTCATTCCCATCTCTTGCATGGAACCTAAGCATGCACCCAAGGACACAAATTTGATTTTTCAACCAATTTATATGCACTAGAGCATGTGCATGTAGTTCAAATTTGAATTATGCACATAAATGCATTGAAAACTCAGTTAATGCATAAGAATGTCCAAACGAACCCCAAAAATCACAAAAATTCACACAACACTCCTGTTATTCTATGTTGACACAAGAAAAAAAATTGAAAGCAATAAGAGGCAATGGATATCGTTTTGTCCCCAAAGGTAGGACGTTCCCTACCGAAAACCATCATGCTTGCTGTGAGAAGCTCCGGTTTGTGAGAAGCATATACCCAAACCTGCCCCAAATGGGACAAAATTTGTACCACGGCATGTTGATGCCGCTCCATGATAGCATGCCAAGTTTCATGAATTTCAAACAAGTTTTGGATTTACTAGAATTTAAAAACCAGGCATCTAAATGTTTTGCCGGCAATCAACGGTGCCCTGGTGTTTGAAATTCATTCCCATTTCTTGCATGGGACCTAGGCATGCACCCAAGGACACAAATTTAATTTTTGAACCAATTTATATGCACTGGAGCATGTGCATGTAGTTCAAATTTGAATTATGCACATAAATGCATTGAAAACTCAGTTAATGCATAAAAATTTCCAAACAAACCCCGAAAAATCACAAAATTGAACACAACACTCTTGTTGTTCTATGTTGACACTTGAAAAAATTGAAAGCAATAAGAGGCAATGGATATCATTTTGTCCCCAAAGGTGGCACGTTCCCTACCGAAACCATCACGCTTGTTGTGAGAAGCTCTGGTTTGTGAGAAGCTTATACCCAAACCTGCCCCAAATGGGACAAAAATTTACCACGGCATGTTGATGCTGCTACATGATAGAATGCCAAGTTTCATGAATTTCTGACGAGTTTTGGATTAACTAGAATTTAAAAACAGGTATCTCAATGTTTGCGGCTGAGTGACGGTGGCAGGTTGTTTGAAATTCATTCCCATTTCTTGCATGGGACCTAAGCATGCAACCAAGTACACGTATTTGATTTTTCAATAAGTTTATATGCACTGGAGCATGTGCATGTAGTTCAAATTTGAATTATGCGCATAAAATGCCTGGAAAACCCAGTTAATGTATAAAAATGTACAAATGAACCCTGAATAATTCCAATTTTTGGACGACACACCTATAGTTGCATGTTCACTGTTGATAAAATTTCTAACAATTCAAACACCATCCTTTGTAGCTTTGACCCCATTGCGTAATTCAATGATCAAGACGATAAATCAAGTAGATCGCACACAGTTTATTATCACCAACTATTTGAGATGCAGCACAAAATATCTTGGAGCACCGTCGATCGGTGTATAGTACGCCCATGGATTATGAGAGAAGGTGCGTCGGCTACAGTACACAGTCGGCGTGTCAAGCACACTAGCTCACTCCCCAAATATCATTTCATTTTTCATTCATCGTCGGTGAAAGATGGGGATGTGGGCCCACGTCATGAGGGCAATTTCTGCGGCCCACTTCGGCGAGAGCGCGGCTGCAGCCGCTAGGCACGTGCTAACAAGCTTCGTGAGGGCGACCGCAGTCTGCGTTCGGGCAGCCAAGGCAGCCCAAACGGCCGCTGTTGCTTCTCAGGCGGCGGCAAAGATCTGCCTCGAGGATAGCAATGGCGAGAGCGGCACAGAACTGTCCGTTCGCGGCGATGGCCTTAGCCCTGCTGGAGGCCGCCCACTACCATGTCGAGGCCGTCCACGCCCAGCTCGTGGCAGTCACCGCACAAATCCAACGAAGCTTCCCCGACAACGGTGGGCAACCCACGGCCGAAGAGCTGGCAATCGCCGAGAGAGTTCAAGCAGCCGTCCGTTCCTTGCCACGATGGAGCCCGCCAGAGCCCAGATCACGGCCGCCCCACGCCCAGATCGTGGCGGCCTATTCCAAAGATATGGCGGATGCGGATGGCGAGATGCTTGCCGAGTATGGTGCAATTGATGCCATGGAGCCCCTTCCCCAGGAGACCGTCGGGCGCGAGCTAGACATGGAGGCAGCGGCAGAGATCGACGAGCACCAGCCATAGTAGTACTATTTGTTTTGTTTAATTAAGAGCGTCGGTCTTTAATTTGTTAGAGTAATGTTTAGGTTAGCTAGCTCTGTTTAATTGCTAAACTTGCTCGATTAAGAAGTTAGTCTCCTTTGTGTACCCAAATTATGCAATGACGTGGATGACCACTGTAACCAGGAAAATTCAAACCAAATTTTTTGACATTCAAACTCAACACACATGGGTTAAGCTATCTAAATCGTTTGTGATGTTCACATATCGTACACAGTTCTGAATAAGGGACCGTGTCATTGACACTTATGCCATGATGTTTTGGCTGAAGCGATTCCAAATTTTCGGCCTCCGTGGAAATATCTACCTCCCCGCCCCCTCCCCCTTACCAAAAGCCACATTTCCTCTCTTTCCGCCTTCTTTTCTAAGTTGAAACCTTGACTCCTTGCTTGCAGCGCTGCCGCCTCCTCGCCGGCGACCCTCCTTCACGCTCCTCGGCCTCGCCTATCCAGGCAGGTAATCCACAGCCGACTCCCATCCTCCTCCTCCTTCCACATCCCACATGCCCCTACCGCCGGCGTGAGCGCGACACCTTCCACCCAAATCACCGACCCCTCCACCAAATAAGCGCCAGACTAAGCCATGGTACACACAGTATAGCCAGGACCTCAAGGAGCATTTGGCAGCGGAGAAAGCATGCTCAAGACGCCTTGCAGATGAGGTCGCGATGGCTGCCATTCGTGCCGACCCCAGATCTTGAAGGAGCACCTTGCCATTTGCTAGCTACGCCCGGTTAAGCATGCTCGGTTTACCCGCTATGCGTGTCTTTGCTCCTGCCTTTACTTCACAAATTCTAGTGAATTGTGCTATCTAATTTTACCATGCAATCTGTTGCTCTAGTGTATATGTTATATATGTCGTGCAGTATGGTACTCACTTATTAATTGTTTGTTAATTAGTTGTTGTCTTCAGTTAAATGTTTGGTTCAATTCTGCAAATGTGATGTTCAATTCTTCAGGCTGCAATTTTGTATTGTCTTCCATGTGAGAAATAAATCGAATTTATCTTTACAAAATTGTGGGTGCATTCTGTTATTGTATACCATGTGAGGAATAAATTGAATTTGGATGTAGTAAATACATGAGAAACAAATACAATTGCTACAATTGGTTGTAGTTAAATGTTTGGTTAACTGTGTGATCTTCTATTAGGAGTATGTTATATTATGCAATGTGGTGCTCAGTTAATGTTTGGTTCATTTGTTGTGGTGTTTAGTTAACTGCTTGGTTCAATTATGCAATGCAATGTCAATTGTCATGGGTAGAATTTTGTATTGTTGTGCATGTAAGGAATAAATCGAATTTGGCTGCACTAAATACATGAGAAACATATACAAGTGCTATATTTCCTAGTTCTTAATCATGCTTGGTTTGGATAAATGGGTTTTCCCGGTGGCTTGAATTAATCTGAGGAATCTGCAATGTGATTATTTTTCATCAACATATTGTACTGATAGCATGCGAACCCTTACTTAACCTGATGACTAACTACCTTATATGTGTTGCAGGGAAACAATGGGAAGCACTGAGGTTTACAGTCGAGGTTAGCACGTGCATGGTCCATTGTCTAATAGCACATTATTGTGCAATTGCAGGAACCATTCTAATATTTATGTTTTTAACAATTTGGTCTTGCACATGTAGGTCCTGCTGTCAGAGGTTTTGACCCACTGTTCGACCCTTTTTGCATATCGGGAAATGAGTTGTCCATGAATGTCAGTCAAGTAAAGAAACTCGGAAAGATTGTTAGGATAAAGAAATTAGCAACAAAAAACAACAAGATCTTTGTCTGCACAATGAAGAAGACATCAGTTCACTACAGGATGGTACTAACTATTATACCTTGCCTTTTTAGTTCCTTTGCCCCATTTCCAATATAGAGAAGATATTTATGCACATCCTTGTTTTCAGGCCTTTCCAAAGCAGTTCACTGATGATTACCTCTCAAACCACCTGTATGGTCAGGAGGCGAGGAAGGTATTCATACAACACCCACAGTTCAATATGGAAGTGTTCCTGAAGAGGACGAAGGATGGACGGTCAATCATCCACATGCATTGGCCTAAAGTTACAAAGACCTTCAACATCAATGAAGGCTCAATATTCGCCTTCTGCTTCAGCAGTTTTCCAGATGAGATACATCTGTCTATGTACCATCTATGGTGCTAATTTTGAAAGGTTATAGATGTTGCATGTGAAACTTGGTCCTGATGTAGTTGTGTAATGGGGTAGCTGAGTGCTGAAGCTATATGATGTTGTACCCTGATGTATTTCAATTATGAAAATGAAATATATCATGTGCTTAATATGAACTATCAATTAGATTAATAAATCGATTATGAATAATTGGATAATTAGCCTGCTAGTGGCGAATTAGCCTGATAATTGGGTTTTGCTATTGCAAATGGTTGTTGAAAAAATACCGTGGGCGATGACCTCGAACGCATACGCAGTTTCTAGGAATAAACCGTGTTGGATCAATGAACAATCACACACGACTTTCTCTTGAAAACTGTTTGCGTTAGGCCACCTTGCGCAAACGTTTACCACATGAAAACTGTGTGTGATGGATAGCATTTGCCACACAGTTTATTCCATGGACCGTGTGTGATATATTCAATAATGCAAGCGATTTAACAGGAAAAATTGTGTGTGATGTACCTGTGAACAGAAACATTTTCCTTCGAGCGACTGTGTGGGATGTACATACAAACGGAAATGTTTAGCGGGGACTGACTGTGTGGGATGTACTTGCGACCGGAAACAATTTCGCCGTATAATTGAATTTTTTTAGCTCTACTGTACGTATTTCCATATTTGAGCGCTCGCCGGTCGCACACGACCTCATTTTGCCGAACGTGTGTGGCAGGAGGGCATATCCTCGACGATTTCTGGGTCGTGTGGGAACGACCCCCCTATCGCCCACACTCACTTGGCAACTATTCCAAATGCCATCGCAGAAAGGGGTTAAAAACCGTTTGTTTAGGAGCTCGCTGTACTAGTGAGGACCGGCGTCATTGTCGAGAAACTTATGGACGAGAATGACATGCTGCGCATCGAGCGCAGAAGGCTGGTGGAGGAATCTGTGGATGCTCTCAAGCAGCATCTTGAGGACAAGAAAGAGCTCATCAACGCTCGCTACGGAGACTAGTTCCTGTGGCCTGCACAAACGCATCAAGAAAGTAGAGATCAGTGAGCCAGATTGCTGTCTTCCTTCTTCTTTTGCCCTTGTGTATTTCGGGCATTGCCGCATGTGGCTTTTTTAAATTATGTTCACTACTGCAGGATGCTGCTAACGCGACACTACGATCAGAGACCTTTTGACAAAACTGTGTGTGATGCATTAATCACAAACGGTGATGTAAAAAACCTTCAAAAAAGATGCAAAACGTTAGCGATGAATGATACATCAAACATGGTTCAAATTTTAGTTGCGTGTGCGATGAGGGGCATACGGTTGATCTGTACGAACTGTTTGCGATGAGACAGAACAACAGAAACGGGCAGCCAGATCATGGTGTGTGCGATGTACGGCATATAGTTCACTCCGATGAACCGTTTGCGATGAGTGAGGTGAACGCAAACGATTCAGCGTAACAAGATGTGTGTGATACCCGGCAAACAGGTCGGTAATCAGAATTGTGTGTGATCATTATAAATAGCCCATATGGTCTTTTTTGTGAATTGTGTGCTCGTCTGGGCACACAGTTCAACAAACCAACCTGTTGGCGATAATGTAGAAGATCTCTGTCGAATACATATTACTAACCGTCTACGATGAGATTGACATGATAAATAGAGATATATACAGTCTGCTTAATTTAGTCCTTCTTCTTGTTGTTGTTCTTGATGGATGGCTCCGCGACATCGTCTTGGCGAGGATGCTTCTTGCCGCTGACCGTTGGCTTTTCATCGCCGCCGCCGTCGTCATCGTCGTTGTCGTCGTCGTCCTCCTCCTCCTCGCTCGACCATTTCTCCTCATCATCATCGTCGTCCTCTTCTTCATCCTCCGACAGCTCCTCGTCCGTTTGGTTGTCGTCTGAAGACTCCGAAGGCGGCGTCCCTTCCATGAACCGGATATAATCGAGGTCTGGGCTCGACGCCGGACTCATGGAAGACGAGCGGGATGATTCTGATGTTGGCCTGTCATCGGGCGCCAGACTGCTGGCCAAACTGTCATCCTCGCTATCGCTCGCCATGGCTGCAGAGTGTGTGCCAGTGTGTAGCGCGGCCTCCCGGGGACGATGAAGATGGTGGATGATACAGCTCCAACGTATCTATAATTTTTGATTGTTCCATGCTATATTATATTCTGTTTTGGGCATTATTGGGCTTTATTATACACTTTTATATTATTTTTGGGACTAACCTATTAACCGGAGGCCCAGCCCAGAATTGTTGTTTTTTGCCTATTTCAGAGTTTGCAGAAAAAGAATATCAAACGGAGTCCAAACGGAATAAACCTTCGGGAACGTGATTTTCGGAACGAACATGATCCAGAGGACTTGGATCCTACGTCAAGACATCAACCAGGAGGGCACGAGGTAGGGGGGCGCGTCTACCCCCCCAGGGCACGCCCTCCACCCTCGTGGGCCCCCAGTTGCTCCACCGACGTACTCCTTCCTCCTATATATACCTATGTACCCCCAAACTACCAGATACGGAGCCAAAAACCTAATTCCACCGCCGCAACCTTCTGTACCCGTGAGATCCCATCTTGGGGCCTGTTTCGGAGCTCCGCCGGAGGGGCATCGATCATGGAGAGCTTCTACATCAACACCATAGCCTCTCCGATGATGTGTGAGTAGTTTACCTCAGACCTTCATGTCCATAGTTATTAGCTAGATGGCTTCTTCTCTCTTTTTGGATCTCAATACAATGTTCTCCCCCTCTCTCATGGAGATCTATTCAATGTAATCTTCTTTTGCGGTGTGTTTGTTGAAACCGATGAATTGTGGGTTTATGATCAAGTTTATCTATGAACAATATTTGAATCTCCTCTGAATTCTATTATGTATGATTGGTTATCTTTGCAAGTCTCTTCGAATTATCAGTTTGGTTTGGCCTACTAGATTGATCTTCTTGCAATGGGAGAAGTGCTTAGCTTTGGGTTCAATCTTGCGGTGTCCTTTCCCAAAGTGATGAGGGGCAGCAAGGCACGTATTGTATTGTTGACATCGAGGATAACAAGATGGGGTTTATATCATATTGCATGAGTTTATCCCTCTACATCCTGTCATCTTGCTTAAAGCGTTACTCTGTTCTTATGAACTTAATACTCTAGATGCATGCTGGATAGCGGTCGATGTGTGGAGTAATAGTAGTAGATGCGAGGAGTCGGTCTACTTGTCTCGAACGTGATGCCTATATACATGATCATACCAAGATATTCTCATAACTATGCTCAATTCTGTCAATTGCTCAACAGTAATTTGTTCACCCACCGTAATACTTATGCTCTTGAGAGAAGCCACTAGTGAAACCTATGGCCCCGGGGTCTATTTTCCATCATATTTATTGCCTTTTATTTTACTTTGCATCTTTATCATAAAAATACCAAAATTATTATCTTATCATATCTATCAGATCTCACTCTCGTAAGTGACCGTGTAGGGATTGACAACCCCTTATCGCGTTGGTTGCAAGGATTTATTTGTTTGTGTAGGTGCAAGGGACTCGTGCGTGGCCTCCTATTCTATTGATACCTTGGTTCTCAAAAACTAAGGGAAATACTTACGCTACTTTGCTGCATCACCCTTTCCTCTTCAAGGGAAAACCAACGCAGTGCTCAAGAGGTAGCAAGAATGATTTCTGGCGCCGTTGCCGGGGAGTCTACGCAAAAGTCAACATACCAAGTACCCATCACAAACCCTTATCTCCCGCATTACATTATTTGCCATTTGCCTCTCGTTTTCCTCTCCCCCTGTTGGGGATATAACTATTTGTGTAAGCCGCCTAGGAGGGGTCGGGTTACGTAAAGAGATTACCAGACAGAAGCCCAAGTCCAAGCATGAAGATGGCGTCTCAACAAAGGGGCATAAGGCCCACAGGCGACTTAAGGCCCGTTGTAGTAAACCGCCATAATGGCAAGACTTGTATCATAAGGTAGACTTGACTAGTCACCGAGCCGGACATTGTTTATAAGCCGGCCGGGATTACATGAAACCCGCAGGCGTCAACCCGTGTATATAAGGGGCGACACATTGGCGGCTTAGGGCAAGAAACAACCAATCGAGAACCGGGCATAGCGTATCTCGCTCCTGGTCATCGAAACCTCAAGCAATACCAACCCAACTAGACGTAGGCTTTACCTTCACCGTAAGGGGCCGAACTAGTATAAAACCTCTCGTGTCCTTTGTCCCGATTAACCCCTTTAAGCTTCCTAGTTGCGATGGCTCCACGACTAAGTCCTTGCAAGTGGACATCTGCCGTGACAATTCCACGACAGTTGGCGGCCACCGTGGGGCCAGCGCACGATGGATTTGAGTTCTTGAAGGGCAGCTTCGAAGGGCTCAAGGGATACGCAGTGGGCCGGATGACCAAGAGTCATCAAGACAAGATCTACATCGACAACGAAGGCTGGGGCCCCGAGGCCGACTCAATTGAGTACGGGTACCGGGTCCCCTTTGGCGGAATCCACGTCTTCATTGGCCAGATTGGTGAGCCGGGCCCAGAGCTGGACAGCTGCACCGACCTCATTGAGACGGCTCAGCGTGCGAGACCCGCCCGGATTCAACCTACCATGAAGCGTGCCTTTGTGGGCTGTATTCACGGAGAGGCACTTTCTGAAGGATCTAAAGATGACGAAGAGACGGTCGTCCCATCAGATGATTATTCGTCCTACGGTTCAACAGATTCTCTGTATTAGGTCCAAGAAGGCATGCTTGGGGGCTATTCTGACGACTCTAGCGTTCCAGATTGCTATGAGCCGCCAAGCTGGGCAGGAGTCTTCATGGCTGGTACCCAATCCGGCCAAAACTTCGACGCGACAAAGCAATGACGTCCGGGTCGAGAGCGGTCGGGCGGGGAGGCCCAGCGCCCGCCGGCTCAGTCGATAGATCTTATGGACAAGTTGACGGCCTGTTAACCACCACGGTTATTCCCGCAAATCCAGATGAGAATAACGCGGAGGTGGCAAAGGTGCGTGAGGAGATAGCTGGCCAAGGAGGCCTTGGCGGCCGAGGACACCAGGCTAGGCTGCGAGCGGGCGGCTTTGGATGCACGGGCCCAGCGACTCGGTCGAGGCTTTCCAGCTTAACATGAGTCTGAATGCGTCCAATGAGGTGATGAGAAGGAGACATCAGAAGACCCAGTCCCGTCTGCCTCCGGTTTACGATCCTCGGAATCTCTTCACGACACCCGGAGCCGGTCCTAGAAATCCGGCAGATATGACCTCTTTGAAGAAGCCAACCACAGAGCAAGACTCGGCGTTGAAATTTAAGTCGGCCGCCGAGACAAAACTGGTTAACTTCACTCCAGGCGACTCTTCCAAGCAGTTCAAAGATCGCCAGTACCAATTTGGATCCCAAATAGGAAAGCGCGCTCATCGAAGTTCATCCGTGAGAACCGGGACATCTTTGCATGGAAACCTTCCGACATGCCGGTGTCCCGAGAGAACTCGCCGAGCACACTCTTAATCTTGATCCAAAGTATAAGCCGGTCAGGCAGTTTCTCCGGCGATTCAATGAGGAAAGGCGAAAGGCTATAGGGGAGGAAGTCGCTCGGCTCTTAGCGGCCGGGTTCATCGTGGAAGTTTTTCACCCGTAGTGGTTGGCTAACCCGGTGCTTGTGCTCAAGAAGAACGGCACCTGGCGGATGTGTGTGGACTACACGGACTTAAATAAAGCTTGTCCGGCTGATCCCTTTGCTCTACCCCGCATTGATCAAATCATCGACGCTACAGCAGGTTGCGAGCGGTTGAGTTTTTTGGATGCTTACTCTGGTTATCATCAGATCAAGATGGCAGTTAAGGACCAGGAGAAGACGGCTTTCATTACTCCATTTGGAGCCTTCTGCTATGTGTCTATGCCGTTTGGGCTCAAGAGTGCCCAGGCGACTTATCAGCGGTGTGTGCATAATTGTCTCCACAATCAGATTGGGCGCAATGTTCATGCTTATGTGGATGACATTGTGGTGAAGTCCAGAGTGAAGGAATCCTTAATCTCCGACTTAAAGGAAACCTTTGATAATCTCCGGGTCTACAAGATGATGCTTAACCGGACAAGTGTGTATTTGGTGTTCCCGCAGCAAGCTTTTGGGAATCCTGGTCTCAAAGCAGGGCATTGAAGCTAACCCGAGAAGATCAAGGCGATTACCTCTCTGGCTAAACCGGTGTGCATCAATGATGTTCAGCGATCATGGCGGGTCGCGTTCTTTGCTTTAAGCTCGATTCATAAGCCGGCTAGGGAGAAGGCTCTACCGCTGTATGTCGGATGATGAAGAAAGCAGACACTTTTGTCTAGAGTGAGGCTCATTGATGCTGCCTTTGAAGATTTAAAGAGACAATTATGCGAGCCGCCGGTTCTCGCAGCTCCAATTGATAAAGAGCCATTGCTATTGTATGTTGCTGCTAACTCACGTCTTTGTTAGTGTGGCCATTGTGGTGGAGCGTAAGGAGACCGACAAGGAGCATCCAGTTCAGCGACGGTTTATTACATCGATGAGGTGCTCATAGAATCCAAGCAAAGGTATCCGCATTGGCAGAAACTTGTTTATGGGGTGTTCATGGCAAGCCGGAAGCTAAAGTAGTACTTCCTGGGTCATCCTATAACTGTGGTAAGTTCAGCCCCCTTGGGAGACATCATCCAGAACAGGGAAGCCACATGACGAGTTGCCAAGTGGGCCATCGAGCTCGGGCCTCACGGTTTGAAGTATATGCCGCGCCTGACTATCAAGTCTCAAGCCCTAGTGGACTTTATCAATGATTGGACGGAGTTGCGGGCACCAGAGGAGAAGCGGATAACACATATTGGACTATTCACTTGATGGGTCCATGCGGTTGGAAGGCTCGGGCTGGAGTCGTTTAACTTCCCCGAGGTGACAAATTTTTTATGTGCTCCGCTTATGTTTCCCTATACTAACAATGCAGCTGAATACGAGGCTTTACTCCATGGCCTCCGGATGGCCAAAGAGATGAATTTGAGCCGGGTAAGATGCTTGGGCGATTCGGACCTCGTCGCTCAACAGTGTCGAACGCGTGGGATTCTAAGGATCCCCTTATGGCGGCTTATCATCGTGAAGTTGATGTGGTGGCTGGGCACTTCAAAGGTTATCAAGTAGAGAACATTGATCGAAGGAAGAATGAGGCGGCTGATGCTTTAAGCCGGCTAGGATCTCAGCGTAAGCCGGTGCCGCCTAATACTTTCCTTGACATTTTGCATAACCCTTCTGTCAGAGTGCCTATAGAGGAAGGGCTTGCAGCGCCCGGAGGGCCTTGGTGGTGGCGGCTCTCCATGCCATCCCGGATTGGACGGTCCCATATTTGGCCTATATGACCCGGGGAGAGTTGCCTGAGGACGAGACCTTGGCAAGACAAATCATCAGGCGGTCCAAATCCATGACGATTGTTCATGGCGAGTTGCATCAACGCAGCATCACTGGGGCGTTTCAACGTTGTGTATTACCTACGGAGGGTCAGGAGATACTTCATGAGATTCATGAAGGTGATTGCGGTCATCATGCCGGTTCAAAGTCTCTGGTAGCCAAGGCCTTTCGTCATGGTTTTTATTGGCTGACGGCTCATGCTGATGCGGAGGATCTGGTCAGCAAATGTGACGGATGTCAAAAATTCTCACGACGAGCTCATGTGCCAGCTCAAGAATTGAGGATGATTTCGATTACTTGGCCGTTTGCAGTCTGGGGGCTTGATATGGTTGGACCTTTCAAAAGGTCTAAGGATAAGAAGACACACCTGTTGGTGGCAGTGGACAAATTCACCAAGTGGGTTGAAGCAGAGCCGGTCAGTAAGTGTGATGCAGCCACGGCGGTTCAGTTCATCAAAAAGGTGATCTCTCGTTTTGGTTTTCCGCACAGCATTATAACTGATAATGGTACTAATCTCTCCAAGGGTGCCATGGAAGAGTTTTGTCAACAAGAGAACATCCGGCTTGATGTTTCGCTGTTGCTCACCCCGATCTAATGGTCAAGCGAAAAGAGCTAATCAAGAGATCTTGAAAGGTATCAAACCTCGCTCTTAGTTCCCTTTGCAGCGAACTCGGGTTGTTGGGTGGAGGAGTTACCCTCTGTGCTATGGAGCATTAACACAACGCCTAACAGGTCTATTGGTTATACACCTTTCTTCATGGTGTACGGAGCGGAGGCGGTTCTGCCTAGTGATATCCGGCATGATTCACCCCGGTTGCGGCTTACGTTGAGGCTGATAATGAAAAAGCTCGTCAGATGCACTTGACTTGTTGGATGAAGAGCGAGACTTGGCAATAGCCCGCTCGGCGATTTATCGACAAGACCTGCGCCGTTATCATAGCCGCCGGGTCGAAGCGTAACTTTCCAGAAGGCGATTTAGAGCTCCGGCTCATCCAGATCAATCGATATGCACAAGCTGTCCCTCCTTGGGAAGGACCTTTTGTGGTCACCAAGAATCTCAACAATGGGTCATATTACCTCATTGATGTTCGAGAGCACAAAGACTCACGTAAGTCAGAGGAAGAGACCCGCCGGCCATGGAACATAGCGCATCTCCGGCCCTACTATACTTGAGCTACCGGCTCTCAGAGTATATTTGTTTTTCTTTTTAACAATGTATATATTATATAAAGCAATAGATCAAAACCTCTTTCTTTTCCATCCTACAAGGTTTATGTGTTTTCTTTACCAGGTGGTGGAAACAACTAACAGGGAGCGGATCATATCTGAATCCGGTTTTCCCTTTGGTCCGGCTTATGATCATATCTGAATCTAGCCATGGTCAATTGGGGGCTTCCTGTTCAAACATAGGTTGTATTCGAACCAAAGAGAACATAGCTGTCGATACCCAATTGATTGGCACCCTGCCAAACCCACTTGGGGGCTTCTTGATCATATTTGAATCATAGCTTAACCTCTTTGGGTCTGACGTGGATCGTATTCGAATCGGCGTCATTAAACAACTCTCATGGTCACTTGGGGGCTTCTGTTCAAACATAGGTCGATTCGAACCAAAGAGAACATAGCTGTCGATACCCACTTGATCGGCATCGCCAAAGCCATTGGGGGCTATATGATCGTATCCGAATCTTAGCTTAACCCCTTTGGAGCGGTTCTACCGATCGTATTCGAATCGAGAGGCCTTTGAAAATTAGGTTTACTTTATTCTATAAGAGTAAATAATATTAGGGGCCAGGTAAACATTATATGTGCCAATTTTCGTGAAGTTAAGTGTAATGGCTATGCATTTTTGGGATCACGTAAGCCGGTAATGTACGCTTCAATAAGATAACAGGTATATTATTGTGGCCATGATCATGAACCGGCTGATACTTATGATGTTTTGGTTCAAACTCCGGGTTAACATTATTTTACACGACCCCGGATGTGGTGAGACGCCAAAGGAATTTTTTGTTTTTATACGAGGTAAAGCAAAAAGCTTTTGGATGTTAAGAAGCAATTCACTCAAGCCGCAAGATACAATGATAGCGGCTTGAGACATTGTTAAGCACCACAAACATGCGCGAAGGCATGGCAGAGTTAAGAAGTGTTTCTACCCTATTACAAGACTCCCCGAGTCTGAATAATGAGGCATTATTTTTTTCAAAGACTTAGTGCCAGGCGGGTTACTCCTTTGGTGGACTTGACGACTCCGGGTTATCCTTCTCCGCCTCTTCGTCTGCTGCTTTGTCCTGGAAGGTTGACGAGGTCCAGTCAATGCCGCTTAAGGCTTCAAATTCAACTTCATCATCTATTAAACCGGCTGGTTCAACTTCAGGAGCAAAGGTATGCTTACGAGTTGGAGGGATCAGGCTGACATCATCATAATGCGGAGTTGGAATCCTCTAGTTCTCGTTGTCATAACCCGGCTGGTACTTTGTAAGATCAATATCGTTGCCGATGATGGTGAAGTCTGATTCATTGAATGCAGAGCAGTCCTCCTTTAAGCTAGGATATCCAAGAGCAACATCGCCTAAGTCTAGCTCTGGAACCAACGCTTTGGCCCGGCTTAAGGCGGCTATGGCCCCGGCTCTACCAGATGCTCGCCTTAACTCCTGAATCCGTTGAGGTAACACGGCAAGCCGTTTGAGCACATCCTGCAGGAGATAAGGAGTATCATTTGATAAAGCCACAACGGCCAAAGCACGTTGTGACCCGGTGTACAGCTGTTCCACTAGAGTGTACACCGCCTTAAGCTTGATCAGCATATTCGCTTCGGGTTGGTACTCACAGGACCTGCGTTTATACATATAAGATTAAGCCGGAGATAATATCTGAATAGTTATCAAATAAATCATGGTGATGTGCAAAAGTTACACATAGTAACTTACCGAAAATTGCTGAGACCATTTGGGATATCTGGTGCTTTAAGCCGGACAGTTCGGTAGTTGCTTCGGTAAGAGCTCCTTCTGTTGTCTCGGCCCGGGTCACAAGTGAATATTTTTCATCCGCCCAGGCCGTTTTCTCCGCGTCAAAATCCTTCTTCAACTTTTCTTGCTCAGAGATGCTGAATGCGAATTTGGAGTCGGCTTTTTGAATCTCAAGGTCTTAGGCCGCCAGCCGGGTCTTCAGGTCAGCAATCTGCAATTCGAATTGACTAGTGGAGACCTGCAATAACGCCGGGTTACAAGTAAGGTTATGGTAAGGTATTATTAAAGTCTCAAGCACTTTACAAGTAAAGACCCTTGACACTTGGGGGCTAATGTATGCTGAAGAAAATTTTACTTTATAATGTCAGATTATGCATATTAAAGTCTCAAGCACTTTACAAGTAAAGATACTTGACACTTGGGGGCTAATGTGTATCGCTTATTTAAAGGTTGCTATACTACAGCCGGGTTAAATATACTTTCTTGTAAAACCGGGTGAACTAACAGTAAGCCGATATCTAAGTCTACGGCATATTTACCTATAAGCAGTAGACTTGGGGGCTGGTACAGTAAGTAAGATTCAGGAGAAATAATATAAGTTATACCTCAGATTTATGATGTATCTGTTTCACCATGTCAATTTCCAGGTCGCGGCTGTTATGCACTTGATTCAGATAGCCTGAGACTATATCGCCAATGCTTAAGTGGGCATAATCAGCGATGTCCTGTTTGGTCTTCCGGCTTTTGACAAGTTCTTCCTTAGCGGTACATCTGGCAAGAACAGTAGGCCGCCCCGGTTCAACATACTGGCTTTTCAAGAATTCAACTTCCGGCTCAGCCGTCCGGACCGGGCTAGGAATTTCCGGTTTATCGGAGCTATCAAGAGTGCCTTCTTGAGGCGGGTCGGAAGATGGTGTCGGAATTTCATGGGCCGGCTCAGGAGGAGGTTGATGAGTAGAAGCATCGAGGCGGTGGTTCGAGTTCCGCCGTTGCTACCGGGTCTTCAATCGGCTTATTCTTCTTTGCCCTCTTCTTTGGGCTTCACCTGCACACCGTGAATAAAACAAAGGGATGAGTACAAAATATGAGTAAGGCAAAGCATGAGGATAACAAAGGTACATTACCCAGGGGCAGTCTTGAAGGCCGGCATGTTGGATTGCATAGACTTGCCAGAGGAAGGAGAGGTATCCTGATAATTGGAGTCAGATGAGTTGAGAGGCTGACGAATTAAACCCGCCAAAGGATAAACAGAACGCAAAGCGAAGATGACCTCAGTTCGACGCTTCCTGCTCACATCAGGTAAGCCGGAAGAGAGCTCTACATCTTTACTTGTCCGGGTTTGCCTCCGGCTCTCAAGCTGTTGTTGCTTCAAAAGAAATTGAGGATCTTGATAAGCTAAGGGATGTGAAAATCTTACTTTACGGGTCACCCGCTTGGTTTTGTGCTTTGGCAAAGGCTCTGAGTCGGAGGAGATTATAGTTACCTCTTCGCCATGAGCTTGGTTGTTTCCAGTGTCTTCCTGAAAGGCGGAAATATTAATAAATCAGTAACAAAGGAGTTAAGAGAATAAGGGATTACCTCTTCCTCATCTGAAGAAGAGTCATCCAGTTTGAGCAATTCTGAGGCGCTAGGTTTCTTCTTTTTTGAAGTCCCCATCTTGGCGTTTTTCCTTCCATTTTTCTTGGCTGCTCTGGCTTGTTGGGCGGCCTCGTGGTATATTTGACTTTCCAGAAACCATCACCGGCCTGTGGAAAAGATAAGGAATTATAAGTACAAAGAGGCTAACATATTAAAGAGTATTTATTAAGATTAGTAACTTACTGCAGGGGCCGGGTTCTTTTGCGTATGGAAGTAACCCAAGGTGTTGTTGATAACAAGACCCTCCTTCAAGATGGATCGGGTTGTAGCATCTGCCACATCATCTGGTAAGTCGTCGAATCGTGGCGCATTGGGTCGCTGTTCATCAGATAGGTGCACATTAAGCCGAGCGGCGGCTTAATGGGAGTATCGCCAAGTGACCTGACCCGGACCAAGTCGATGACGTTTAAACCATTTCCGGAAGAGCTTTAATCTTCTAGATGGTGGGGTTGAGCGGCAGCGTTCAACAACGGTCGGTTATCCGCCAATGAATGGTTGGACTCAAGCGCAGGGCGCAAAAAGCTGGGCGAGGCGGCTCATCACCGGAGAAGTATCTCGACAGTAGAACCATGACTGGTTCCAATATTTGGGGTGACTCGGCAGCTCGGCATAAGAAGCAGACAGTCTCTCCGTCATTTGGATCGAGATACCGCCAAGTTCAAGACTCGCCCGTTAGCACGCCATTCTGCCGGTTCAAGTAAAAAAGTTCTCTGAACAAGAGCAGGCTTGGCTCCTCTCCCAGGTACACCTCACAGAAGACTTGGAAATTGCAAAGATTGGACACGGAATTGGGTCCAATGTCTTGAGGTCTAAGGTCAAAGAAATTTAAAACTTCTCTAAAGAACTTTGAGCCGGGAGGGGCAAATCCCCGGCTCATGTGATCCGTGAAAACTATTACCTCCCCTTCTTTGGGTTGAGGCTTCTCTTCAGATGGGTCAGGGACGCGATAAGACATGACCTCCTTTTTTGGCAAATGGCCATACTTCACAAATTCAGCTAGTTTGCTTTTAGTGACTGTGTATGGGACCCAGTTGCAGGTTACAGGAGCTTTGGTCGACTTAGGCGCCATAACAACAGATTGGCCTATTACAAAATAAGAAGTTCCAGTTTACATTTTAACCCGGAAGAAAATATCCAAATTACTGAAGGTAGCGGTTTAAAGGGGCCTAATGACATAAGGATAATTGAGCAACATTATTTAAGCCGCTACAAGTGTTAGCAACAGTTCAAAAGTTTTAAAGACCTAAGAAGGCGCTGAGGTTCACAGATCAAGTGGAATGCATTTAAGCTGGATGCCTGGACAGTTATGTTAAAGGCATTTAACATAAGAAGTTTTCCGGGTGATAAAAACAGGTTTCATAATCTTCTGCTATGATTTGAGATCAAAGATCTGTTCTGATAAGAAAGTTTTTCTAGACATAAAACTGATGCGAATCGTTCATAAGCTCGAATAAGGCTTTCTTACAGACAAAGAGATCTGTTTCGTATCCAAGATAAGGGCAAAACAACTACCGCAACTGTTTTATATCATTCTCGGATCGGAAGTGGCATCTAGGAGAAAAAACTAACAAAGAGTTGGCTCTAATGGTGATGAACTACGACGAACTCGAAGAAGCTCTAATGCAGATCTAGGCAGGGAAGGAAAGGAAACTTACAGGTCTGGAGGAGCTGCGGAGGTTCGCCGACGTGTTTCTGGTCCGATTCAGGTTGATGCGGCGGCCTGGGCCGGTGAAGATGAGAAGCTTGACGGCGGCGGCGGCGGAGCTCGAGAGGAGGCAAGAGGAAGAAGACGACTAGAAGGGTGAAAATGAAACCTAGGTCGCGCCTATTTATAAGGAGAGCATAACTGAGACGGCGCAGGAAACGAGGAGATAAGATTTATTATCCAACGGCCCCGACGCCTCGATTTCCGGAACGGACAATAAAGACAGAGATTCGTTGGCGATACAGCGGAATAAAAAAGAAAGATGACGTCATGACGGGTTAACACGGATCCAAAGAATGATGTCACGGCGGGTTAAAGAAAGTCTTTTAGCAGTCGGAAAGGCGAAGATTTATGCTTTAAGTTATTTTAAGATTGACATGAACAGGTTCAAATCAATCTGGGGCCTAATGTTGGGGATATAACTATTTGTGTAAGCCGCCCAGGAGGGGTCGGGTTACGTAAAGATTACAGACGAAGCCCAAGTCCAAGCATGAAGATGGCGTCTCAACAAAGGGGCCTAAGGCCCACAAAGGCGACTTAAGGCTCGTTGTAGTAAACCGCCATAATGGCAAGACTTGTATCATAAGGTAGACTTGACTAGTCACCGAGCGGACATTGTTTATAAGCGGTAGGGACTCAGAGGCCGCAGGCGTCAACCCGTGTATATAAAGGGGACAACCTGTTGGCGGCTTAGGGCAAGAAACAATCAATCGAGAACCGGGCATAGCGTATCTGGCTCCACAGTAATCGAAACCTCAAGCAATACCAACCCAACTAGACGTAGGCTTTACCTTCACCTTAAGGGGCCGAACTAGTATAAAACCTCTCGTGTCCTTTGTCCCGATTAACCCCTTTAAGCTTCCTAGTTGCGATGGCTCCATGACTAAGTCCTTCCAAGAGGACATCGGCCGTGACAATTCCACGACACCCCCACTTCACCATTGCCGTTTTATTCGCTCTCTCTCTTTTCCCTTTTTTGCCTCCCTTTTTCTTTTTGCTCCGCACACTTTCTGTCGTTATGTCTGAAACTGGGGAAATTATTGTCGATAAGGATAATAATAATATCATGGAAAATTCTGATGCTTCTGCTAAAGAATCCCCTACCTTACATACAAAAAAAATCCTAATTGGTAGTGGTAACATTATTGGAAAAGGAGTTATCCAAGATTTCTTTACTTGTGTCGGTGCTTTGCCTTCTATGGGTAGTTCTATTCTTCATAGAACTAGTAGTCTTGCGGACGCTGTCGCCATGCTTGTAGTTGAACTTGAAAGACAATTTATGCACATGCATCCCTGCATACAGAGGATTTTCCTATAATTTTCCAACATTGAGCATTCTTCTGTTAAGCGTGCCGCTACTATCTTTTTGGCTCATTAGTTCAGATTTATTATAAAAGAGGTCAAAGAAATCTTTGCGCATTATAGGGTGGACGCTGGGCGTCCTCCCATAGAAACTATCTTATTTGATCAAGAGGAAATAATGCGTTTTCAATCTCTAGATTATGTTGCTTTTAATGAAAACCTTAGAAAAAAGGTTCCTACCAATATTCTAGTTGATAGAATTTATGAACTTAATGATGATTTTGCTATTTGAAATAATTAGCTAGGATATTCTCTTGAATATAGGCTCGCTAAGTTCTATCAAAAGAATGCCTATAATGATGAATTGGTTGTGCAATATGAAGGGCCGAATGAGGAACCTATACCTCGTAAGGTTGATCTTGGGGATTTTTGTCCCATTAAATTTAGCCCTTTTGATTACTTTTGCTTGCCACAAAGAAAGCTTGCTGCCGAGCATAGAGAGTATGAAATGAGTTTTAATGATCTATCTTATTATTATGGCAATACCTAGATCTATCATGCCTAGCTAGGGGCGTTAAACGATAGCGCTTGTTGGGAGGCAACGCAATTTATTTTTAGTTTTTGATTTTTGCTTCTATTTAGGAATAAATATTTGATCTAGACTATGGTTAGATGTGTTTTTATGTTTTAATTAGTGTTTGTGCCAAGTTAAACCTATAGGATCTTCTTGGATGATAGTTATTTGATCTTGCTGTAAATTCCAGAAACTTTCTGTTCACGAAAATAATTGTTAAAAATCAACAGAACGTGATAAAATATTGATTCCAATTGATGCTGATCAATAAAAAAATTGTCTAGGTCGTCTTATTTTGGCTGAATTTTTGGAGTTCCAGAAGTTTCGTTAGTTACAGATTACTACAGACTGTTCTGTTTTCGACAGATTCTGTTTTTCGTGTGTTGTTTGCTTATTTTGATGAATCTATGGCTAGTAAAATAGTTTATAAACCATAGAGAAGTTGGAATACAGTAGGTTGAAAAACAATATAAATAAAGAATGAGTTCATTACAGTACCTTGAAGTAGTCTTTCGTTTTCTTTCGCTAACGGGGCTTACGAGATTTTCTGCTGTGTTTTGTGTTGTGAAGTTTTCAAGTTTTTGGTAAAAGATTTGATGGATTATGGAACAAGGAGTGGCAAGAGCCTAAGCTTGGGGATGCCCATGGCACCCCAAGATAATCGAAGGACACCTAAAAGCCAAAGCTTGGGGATGCCCCGGAAGGCATCCCCTCTTTCGTCTGCTTCCATCGGTAACTTTACTTGGAGCTATATTTTTATTCACCACATGATATGTGTTTTGCTTGGAGCATCTTGTATTATTTGAGTCTTTATTTGTTATTTTACCACAATCATCCTTGCTGTACACACATTTTGAGAGAGACACGCATGATTCGGAAATTGTTAGAATACTCTATGTGCTTCACTTATATCTTTTGAGTTATATAGTTTTTGCTCTAGTGCTTCACTTATATATTTTAGAGCACGGTGGTGGATTTGTTTTATAGAAACTATTGTTCTCTCATGCTTCACTTAGATTTTTTTGAGAGTCCTACAAAACAGCATGGTAGTTTGCTTTAACAATAATAGGCATTCAAGATTAGTAAAGAAAAAAAATTCTTAAGAGTGTGTTGAATACTATGAGAAGTTTGATGCTTGATAATTGTTTTGAGATATGAAGATGGTGATATTAGAGTCATGCTAGTTGAGTAGTTTTGAATTTGAGAAATACTTGTGTTAAAGTTTGTGATTCCCGTAACATGCACGTATGGTGAACCGTTATATGATGAAGTCGGAGCATGATTTATTTATTGATTGTCCTCCTTATGAGTGGCGGTCGGGGAATGACGATGGTCTTTTGCTACCAATCTACCCCCTAGGAGCATCGCGTAATACTTTGCTTTAATAACTTGTAGATTTTTGCAATAAGTATATGAGTTCTTTATGACTAATGTTGAGTCCATGGATTATCGCACTTTTCTTCCTTCCACCATTGCTAGCCTCTCTAATACCGCGCACTTTTACGCGGTATCATACACCCACCATATACCTTCCTCAAAACAGCCACCATACCTACCTATCATGGCATTTCCATAGCCATTCCGAGATATATTGCCATGCAACTTACCACCTTTCCGTTTACTATGACACGCTCCATTATTGTCATATTGCTTCGCATGATCATGTAGTTGACATTGTATTTGTGGCAAAGCCACCGTTCATAATTCTTTCATACATGTCACTCTTGATTCATTGCATATCCCGGTACACCGCCTGAGGCATTCACATAGAGTCATATTTTCTTCTAAGTATTGAGTTGTAATTGTTAAGTTGTAAGAAAATAAAAGTGTGATGATCATCATATTTAGAGTATTGTCCCAAGTGAGGAAAGGATGATGGAGACTATGATTCCCCCACAAGTCGGGATGAGACTCCGGACGAAAAAAAGAGGCCATAAAAAAAGAAAAGGACCAAATAAAAAAAAGAATGAGAGAAAAAGAGAGAAGGGACAATGTTACTATCCTTTTACCACACTTGTGCTTCAAAGTAGCACCATGATCTTCATGATAAAGAGTCTCCTATGATATCACTTTCATATACTAGTGAGAATTTTTCATTATAGAACTTGGCTTGTATATTCCAATGATGGGCTTCCTCAAAATGCCCTAGGTCTTCGTGAGCAAGCGAGTTGGATGCACACCCACTTAGTTTCTTTTGTTGAGCTTTCATATACGTATAGCTCTAGTGCATCAGTTGCATGGCAATCCCGACTCACTCACATTGATATCTATTGATGGGCATATCCTTATCCCGTTGATACGCCTAGTTGATGTGAGACTATCTTCTCCTTTTTGTCTTCTCCACAACCACTATTCTACTCCACATATAGTGCTATGTCCATGGCTCACGCTCATGTATTGCGTGAAGATTGAAAAAGTTTGAGAGCGTCAAAAGTACGAAACAATTGCTTGGCTTGTCATCGGGGTTGTGCATGATTTAAATATTTTGTGTGGTAAAGATAGAGCATAGCCAGACTATATGATTTTGTAGGGATAACTTTCTTTGGCCATGTTATTTTGAGAAGACATAATTGCTTAGTTAGTATGCTTTAAGTATTATTATTTTTATATCAATATTAAACTTTTGTCTTAAATCTTTCGGTTCTGAATATTCATACCACAATTAAGAAGAATTACATTGAAATTATGCCAATTAGCATTCCACGTCAAAAATTCTATTTTTATCATTTACCTACTCGAGGACGAAAGGTGAATTAAGCTTGGGGATGCTTGATACATCTCCAACGTATCTATAATTTTTATTGTTCCATGCTATATTATATTCTGTTTTGGACATTATTGGGATTTATTATACACTTTTATATTATTTTTGGGACTAACCTATTAACCGGAGGCCCAACCCAGAATTGCTGTTTTTTGCCTATTTCAGAGTTTCGCAGAAAAAGAATATCAAACGGAGTCCAGACGGAATGAAACCTTCGGGAACATGATTTTCGGAACGAGCATGATCCAGAGGACTTGGACCCTAAGTCAAGACATCAACCAGGAGGGCACGAGGTAGGGGGGCGCGCCCTCCACCCTTGTGGGCCCCCTGTTGCTCCAGCGGCGTACTCCTTCCTCCTATATATACCTACGTACCCCCAAACTACCAGATACGGAGCCAAAATCTAATTCCACCGCCGCAACCTTCTGTACCCGTGAGATCCCATCTTGGGGCCTGTTCGAGCTCCATGGGAGGGCATCGATCATGGAGGGCTTCTACATCAACACCATAGCCTCTCTGATGATGTGTGAGTAGTTTACCTCAGACCTTCGGGTCCGTAGTTATTAGCTAGATGGCTTCTTCCCTATTTTTGGATCTCAATACAATGTTCTCCCCCTCTCTCGTGGAGATCTATTCGATGTAATCTTCTTTTGCGGTGTGTTTGTTGAGACCGATGAATTGTGGGTTTATGATCAAGTTTATCTATGAACAATATTTGAATCTTCTCTGAATTCTTTTATGTATGATTGGTTATCTTTGCAAGTCTCTTCGAATTATCAGTTTGGTTTGGCCTACTAGATTGATCTTTCTTGCAATGGGAGAAGTGCTTAGCTTTGGGTTCAATCTTGGGGTGTCCTTTCCCAGTGACAGCAGGGGCAGCAAGGCACGTATTGTATTGTTGCCACCGAGGATAACAAGATGGGGTTTATATCATATTGCATGAGTTTACCCCTCTGCATCATGTCATCTTGCTTAAAGCGTTACTCTATTCTTACGAACTTAATACTCTAGATGCATGCTGGATAGCGGTCGATGTGTGGAGTAATAGTAGTAGATGCAGGCAGGAGTCGGTCTACTTGTCTCGGATGTGATGCCTATATACATGATCATACCTAGATATTCTCATAACTATGCTCAATTCTGTCAATTGCTCAACAGTAATTTGTTCACCCACCGTAATACTTATGCTCTTGAGAGAAGCCACTAGTGAAACCTATGGCCCCCGAGTCTATTTTCCATCATATTAATCTTCCAACACTTAGCTATTTTTATTGCCTTATATTTTACTTTGCATCTTTATCATAAAAATACAAAAAATATTATCTTATCATATCTATCAGATCTCACTCTCGTAAGTGATCGTGTAGGGATTGACAACCCCTTATCGCGTTGGTTGGAAGGATTTATTTGTTTGTGTAGGTGCGAGGGACTCGTGCGTGGCCTCCTACTGGATTGATACCTTGGTTCTCAAAAACTGAGGGAAATACTTACGCTACTTTGCTGCACACCCTTTCCTCTTCAAGGGAAAACCTGCAGTGCTCAAGAGGTAGTAGTGGACACTTATGTGGGGTATGCAGAGAAGAGGAACTACCAATTGAAGCGGGGGTTGACGTATTATCTAACTGCTAATATAATCAACCACAATAATTTGTACCCAGTCGCTCCAAATTCCCGGGGTTGCGCAGGACTCCTATTGGCTATTTGGTTGGTTTCCTTTTTCAGGACAAAAACAAGGAACGAGTTTTGGGATTATGCACCGGTACCGGTACGAACGGAGTAGGACAGTTGGCAAGCAATACATTGAGCTCTTCTGATTGATAAAGCCAGTAATGATCAAACTAGAAAGGAAAAGAAAAAATACAAAGAAAAATATCTGCACGAATCTTCGCGTAACATCAATGGCATAGGACCTAGATGTGCATTACTTAGAGCACATCTAGATGTGCTTTAGCAATACTGTCAAACAAAACCCCTAATCATCATTGCAAATAGCGCATAGAACATGGCTAATGCGACAACCACAACTACACATGCTAGTTCCTTCTTGTGTCTTGCTTTCATCTGTTGCATGTGATTTATTCTTTCTTGCTTCATCATACTGATTGTACATTCTAGATCAGCCAGTTTCTTCTTCAGCTTTATGTTATCTTCTACGAGCTTGGTGATAACACTCCGAGCCCTGCCATGCCATTCTTCATCCAGCCAGTTAACAAAGGAACAAGACTCATATCCCTGCCAATGTTAAATAGTATTCTGGATGAGCAGTGGTATTAACTGAAGTAAAATTATTAACTTAATTTGCACTAACCTCTAAGGGGCAACTGAGAAACCGCCTGCCAATGTTGAATCCCTCTGTGCATACACATCGAGCGAGAGTGTGCCGGTGCACACAACTCAGCTTTTGGTACTTCTCGGTGGCGCAAAACTCGGAGTCGAACTCGTGTTGTAGGAGTCTGGAGTCAAGCTCCGGATCCGGCGGCAGATCGCTTTCCTGGGGGGGTCATTCAGGACGGATTCAGCAAGGAGCTATACTTTGGACATGCTAAAAAAGATCGGGATAGATTTGAACCTGGCAGGACAATTCAGATTCGTAGTACACCTGCCTTCTGATGACCTTAGGCAAGTGCTCGGCGGCGATCGCCGTCGTGGCGGCGATATGAGCAGGAGAAGCCGCACCGAAACCATCAGCACCACTTGTCCACATTCCCCCAATGTCAGCGCCACGCGAGGGAATTTGGAGGCTATGTAGGGATTTGGGGGAAATGGGGAAACTGTGGAGATAAGCTAACGGTCGGGAACTACTAATGGCACTATATATATGTTGTATACGGCACACTGTTTGTACATGTCGTTTGCGTTAGGTATTACAACGTCACACACGATTTCCGCACAAAACCGTGTGAGAAGACAACATAGGTTAGACACGGTTGTCGTTACATAACCGTATGTGATGTACTACCTTATCCATATAATTGAGTTACAGTGAGATACCGTGTAAACAGCCGCTCCACGGATATATGTAAAATAATAGCCGCTCTGCATATAGAGATGGCGGCGGCGCCTAGGCAGCGGCTACCGGAGAAGAGGTCAATCATCGGTCGGTGGGCGGTGGCGGCGTCATAGGAGGTCAATCCTCGGTCTGCGGTGGGAGATAGGAGGAGCTCAACCATCGAGGTCGGTGGTGGCGTGATTCGAGCAAATCCATCGCGGTCGATGGCGGGATAGTGAAGATCGAACTTCAGGCGGTAGTCGCACTAAGCTTTGCTCCTCGACCCTGCTGTCTCGGTGTGCCGCCGCATCGCGCTTGTCTAACTGCTGGGTGGAGGTTGCCGCACGGCTAATTAATTAAGGTATTCTTTTCGTGAGTGGCTTAATTAAGGTATTCAATTCCTAAGTGTAGTGTTGTACTAGTACTCTCGTGTAAATTGACTGGCCATTAATTTTTGTCATTGCACGTCTCAATAACAACATGGAGCGCCATCAGTAATTATTAAAATAAAACCTTGTGATTTATGCACGCATCTTTGGGCAGCAGTTAATCCGTGTATTAATGTTGTTGTTTTGTTTTTAATTACCATTCGTGTGCTACAGATGGAACGATCTCGATGGATGAAGAATCGGAAAACCGCAGATTTTATCGATTAGGCGTGATGAGTTCATGAATTTGGCTGAAAGTACAAAGAGGAGAATTGGTGATGCGGATTACATCCTGTGTCCATGTACTGATTGTGCCAATACAGAGTCACATGAAGTTGCAGTTGTCCATATGCACTTAGTCTCTAGGGGATTCATGGATGGATATACACGTTGGACCAGACAAGGTGAAGAGGAGGTCATGGCTGAAGATACCCAGGGCAGCGAGATGCCAAACCCTGATCAATGTCACATGGATGTTGAATCTAACATCGGGGCAGAGGCGTCAAGCTACCAATGGAACACCAGAAAACCAAAACGCCCACTGGAAAACCAAGACGTCGACGCAGATGACGACGATCTTGATATGCCAGATTTTGCTGCTATGATTGCCGATTTCGAGGGCCCAGAAAAGGATATGATTGGGTACAAGGATCTGCCAACCATTGATGCGGACTCCAAGAAAGAAATGTATCCAGGTTGCAAAAAGAAATATTCCAGGTTGAGTGCCACCCTGGCGCTTCTCAGATTTAAAGCAGCAAACGATCTATCAAACAAGGGCTTCACAGAGATGTTAGGTCTTTTCAAGGAAATTATTCCGGAAGATAATATGCTCCACAGAAGCACGAATGAAGCGAAGAAAATTGTTTGCCCATTGGAACTTGAAGTGCAGAAGATACATGCTTGTGTGAATGATTGTATATTGTACTGTGGTGAGTACAAAGATTTGCGTGCATGTCCCACATGCAAGCATGCACGATATAAGCGCAAGAGAGAAAAGGACAAGTACAAATTGGACGACGAGATCAAGACAGGAATCCCGTGCAAGGTTGTTTGGTACTTGCCTTTAATTCCAAGGTTGAGGCGTTTGTTTGCAAACCCTAGAGAGGCAAAGAGGTTGCGGTGGCATCATGATGAGCAAATTGCGGATAGGTTTATGAGGCACCCGAAAGATGGGGCTCAGTGGGAATTAATCGACAAAAAGTTTGAAAATTTTGCCAAGGATCCTAGAAGTATAAGGCTCGGGGAGTGTACTGACGGGATGAATCCTTTTGGCGATATGAGCACCAATCACAGCACATGGCCGGTGCTTCTGTGCATATATAACCTAGCTCCTTGGTTGTGTATGAAGAAAAAATACATTATGATGTCAATGATTATCCAAGGCCCGAAGCAACCTGGAAATGATATCGACATTTACTTTCAGCTACTGGTAGAAGAACTGCTGACAGTGTGGATAGATGTACCTACTGTAAAATGCTATGATGCTTACAGAAAGGAGATTTTCGATCTACATGCAATGCTGGTGCACACCATTCAAGAAATGCCGGCATTAGGCAACACATCGGGGCAGAAAACAAGGGGAGATGTAGGGTGTGTCACATGCATGGATAGGACAGCTAGCAGAAGACTTCCCAACTCGCGCAAAACAGTGTATTTGCGTCATCGTAGGTTCTGACGGAAAAATCATCCATAACGAAAGATGAAAGCTGAATTTGATGGTACGGCAGAGGCAGGTGCGGGCCCAAGACCCTATGACGGGGAGGTGGTCCACAACATGGCTAAAAAGTTAATGTTGTGCTTGGCAAGAACCACCATTTGACGGTGAAACTAACACCCAAGGATCAAGTGTTTAAGAAGAAATCGGTGTTCTGGAAATTACCTTACTGGAAGATTCTATGTTTACGTCACTGCATCGATGTCATGCACGTAGAGAAGAACGTATGTGAAAGCATCCTTGGTACTCTGCTCAAGATTAATGGTAAAAGAAAGGATGGTGACGGTTCACGACTCAATATGCTTGCTGATCAATCACAACGCAAGAGTGAAGCAGAAGATGATGACAAAATCATCAAAGCTCGCCAGAGTTACAATTTCAGTACAAAAGAAGCAACACAGTTCTTCACCTATTTGTTGTCAGTTAAACCACCCTCTTCCTACTGCGCAAACATCAGAAGTCTATGGATGTGAGCTCAGGTAAAATGAAGTTGGGACACATGAAGTCACATGATTGCCACGTAATGTTGACACGAATCCTCCCAGTGGCCATAAGGAATCTAATGGAAAAAGATATAAGAAACACACTCATTGACCTCTGTGATTTCTTTAACCAACTATGGCACAAAGTTGTAAATCCTGAAGAGTTGGATCATATGCAAGATGATATTGCAAGAATATTGTCCAACCTAGAGATGTTTTTCCCACCGTCATTCTTTGATATCATGGTCCATCTCACTGTGCACCTTGTCGACGAGATAAAGTATAGTGGTCCTGTGTTTCCTCGCAACATGTATCCCTTCGAGCGGTTCATGGGAATACTGAAGCGCTTTTGTCGGAACCGAAACCGTCCAGAGGCAAGCATCCTACAAGGTTATACCGCGAAGGAGGTGGTTGAGTTTTGCACTGAATACATGAAACAAATACCTATAGGTTTGCCCCTCTCTCTCCATGAGGGAAGGCTGAAAGGTAAGCCGGTCCTTGCTGGCACACAAATGGCTGCACCCGAAGAATTGGCGGAGAAAGCCCATTTGACGGTACTGCTTAACAGCCCAGTTCTCATCGCTTATGCCAAAGAACACTTGGCGGAGATACGCGAAAGCTTATTACTAATGGTGCCTTCATCAGATGTGGAGATGAAGGAGCACACTAAGAACTACGCCGAATGGTTGAAGAATCGTTTGGCACAAGGATCCATCGATGACATTGCTACGTGGTTGGCACAAAAGCCATCACCTACGGTGTTGACGTACCAAGCATATGCCATAAATGGATACACATTCTATACTGAGGAACGTGATAAGAAGACCTCATATCAGAACAGCTCTGTTCGAATAGAATGCATGACTGTAAATGAAGTTGATAAAAGGGTATACTATGGAACCATCAAAGAGATTTGGGAGCTTGACTATGTGAAAGTTAAGCTGGCATTATTTAGGTGCGCTTGGATCCCTCTTGGTCAGGTAAGGATTGATGAGTATAGGAAGACCTGCGTTAACAGGACAACGATGGCATATCATGCGGACCCATTCATTCTTGCCAGCGATGCTACCCAGATTTTCTTTGTGGAAGGCCCCTTGCATAAGAACGGCCATTTAGCGATGCATGGGAAGAGAAGGGTACTGGGTGTCGAAGATGTTGCCGATGAGGACGAGTACAATGAATTTGATGACTTGCCAGCCAAGGAATCACGCACCCATGTAACAGAGCAGCGTAAAATCATCAAAAATCCCAAGTTCATTCGGGGTCAACTTAATGATCCTAGTTCCCCCATGTACATGGGAATTAAGCTGTAAGACTAGTCTTTATGCCTACCCTGCAACTTAATTTGTTCAATTTAGAACCGCCGCGTGCACTGAATTTGTGAGTTATGCCCGGTTTTCTGTTGATGTAAGAACCGTTAATATGTTGACCTTGATATGCTGTCAGCTCAGGCAATGAATATGCACCGCCTTTTGTTATTATTATTCTATTATTATTATTATTATTATTATTATTATTATATCATAGATGTAGCACACTAAATTGATCTCACTATAGTATGTGTGAACAAAAATATGCAATCTGGTTTGCGAATAGCACACTGTTTGTTGATGAAAGTCGTGTGCCAACCAAACCCCGCCACCCCGCCCATGATCTGAGTCATGCTTTCTGATTGGCCAGAACCCAAACCCCACGGATCGTACGTCTGCACCGTTGGATGCTCACAGATCAAACGGCGATCCTCATCCCTTTCGACAGCACATGCAATTCCGGTTGTAATTTTATTTTTATGCACAAAATGCACGTTAATCTCAAAAAATGTCTTAAATATAGCTAACGATACCTGAAATGCGCCAGAAAATCAAACCCGTGGTATAATGGTGATTGTGTACCGTGGAAACTTTTATGAGGCCAAACGAGGAAGTCACCGGCAACAGGAGTTTGAATTGACACGTCTCCTTTTGGAAAACCATGATCCTTCATGTGAGATGCTCAGGTTTGGAAGGAGCAGTCATCAAAACTTGTGCCAAACTTTACCAATTTTTTCCACGGGGTCATGAGAGCACGCCATAGGCACAAATCAATTTTGATGATGTCTGAACTCCATCTGAATTTCCTATAATTAAAATACCAACTAGGCCTACGCCAGTGGCCGCACCTCGCTGCCGAAATGTTTGAAACTTCTCCCCGCTTCGAACAAATGGATGAAAACTCACAGAGCGGCGCACAAATGATCTGTACACCTTTGCTAGGCTGATAGTAAGGGGGTATCATAGCTAGTATCATGCATGCCAACTAGGCAATTTTGATGAGCTGTCATAGAATTAATTAAAGGAAGAAAGAGAGGGTTAAGTATCATATCATGAAACCGTATCATAATAAATGCTATGCTACCATGTGTCATGCATGAAAATATAAATAAAGTACTAATATGATACTAGCTACTCTATGATACTATGCATTAGAGCAAGTACACAATAGAGTGACATAAGTCTAGCCACAATGGGTAGTAACATAGAATGTTACTAGTCTATGTAACTACCTCTATAGTGGGGAGTAACATATGTGTAGTAACATGCAACACTTCATTTATTAGGCTATAGACTCGTCTTGCCTTGAGATGTGTGATGTTACTCATACTACTAGTAAGACTACCCACAGTGGGAGTAACATAGGTAGTAACATCACACATATCTAGATAAAATAGATGATGTGGTAAGCAATAAATGAAGAAATGGAGGAAAGTGGTAACATAGCTAGTTACTAGTAGTATGAGTAACATCACAAATATCAAGGCAAAATGAGTCTATAGCCTAATAAATGAAGTGTCACATGTTAGCACACATATGTTACTCCCCACTATAGAGGTAGTAACATAGACTAGTAACATCTGCATGTTACAAGTCTATGTTACTACCCATTGTGGCCAGTCTAACTAGCTATGTTACCACTTTCCTCTCTTTCTTCATTTATTGCTTGCCACATCATCTATTTTATCTAGACACGTGTGATGTTACTACCTATGTTACTCCCACTATGGGTAGTCTAAGCAGGCTATAAGGAATAGAATAATATATATGTGCTTATTAGTTGGAGGAAAGAGAAGAGAAGCGGGCTCTTGGTTAGTAGAGCCACCGCAACACGAGACCCAAGACACTTTGTGAGGATGTAAGGTGGGCCAACTATTGATAAACTACTACGTATATAAAACTTATTATTGTACATGCCCGCTAAGAGGTTGGCTGTATATGACATGGCAACTTCTTATAACCGACCCTTGGCTATATTATTAACCATGCTCTTAGTGAGGTAGCTAGTATATCATAGACGACTAGCTAGTATCAGACTAGCCACAGTGGGAGTAACTTCTGCAGTAACATCGAATCCAACTCAGCAAACTTGCTTATGTGGCAATTAGTTAATGAGGAGAGAGATAGTTTCAGTAACTTAGCTAGTTACTGTAACATCACATGTCCCAATGCAATATGAGTCTATAACCTAATAAATGAAGCTTTGCATGGCGCTACACTTATGTTACTTCCCACCATGAAGGTAGTAACTGCTACCTCTTGAGCACTGCATTGGTTTTCCCTTGAAGAGGAAAGGGTGATGCAGTAAAGTAGCGTAAGTATTTCCCTCAGTTTTTGAGAACCAAGGTATCAATCCAGTAGGAGACCATGCTCAAGTCCCACACACCTACACAAACAAATAAAACCTTACAACCAACGCGATAAAGGGGTTATCAATCCCTTCACGGCCACTTGCAAAAGTGAGATATGATAGAGATGATAAGATAATATTTTTGGTATTTTTATGATAAAGACTAAAAGTAAAGCAAGCAAAAATAAACGGCGACAGAAATAGCTTATTGACGGGAGATTAATATGATGGAGAATAGACCCGGGGGCCATAGGTTTCACTAGTAGCTTCTCTCAAGATGGCATAAGTATTACGGTGGGTGAACAAATTACTGTCGAGCAATTGATAGAATTGAGCATAGTTATGACAATATCTAGGTATGATCATGTATATAGGCATCACGTCCGTGACAAGTAGACCGACTCACCTGCATCTACTACTATTACTCCACACATCGACCGCTATCCAAAGATGCATCTAGAGTATTAAGTTCATAAGAACGGAGTAACGCATTAAGCAAGATGACATGATGTAGAGGGATAAACTCATGCAATATGATATAAATCCCATCTTTTTATCCTCGATGGCAACAATACAATACGTGTCGTTTCCCCTACTGTCACTGGGATCGAGCACCACAAGATTGAACCCAAAGCTAAGCACTTATCCCATTGCAAGGAAGATCAATTTAGTAGGCCAAACCAAACTGATAATGCGAAGAGACTTGCAAAGATAACCTATCATACATAAAAGAATTCAGAGGAGATTAAAATATTGTTCATAGATAATCTTGATCATAAACCCACAATTCATCGGATCTCGACAAACGCACTGCAAAAGAAGATTACATCAAATAGATCTCCAAGAGAATCAAGGAGAACTTTGTATTGAGATCCCAAGAGAGAGAAGAAGCCATCTAGCTAATAACTATGGACCCGAAGGTCTGAGGTAAACTACTCATAGATCATCGGAGAGGCTATGGTGTTGATGTAGAAGCCCTCTGTGATCGATGCCCCCTCCAGCGGAGCACCGGAAAAGGCCCCAAGATGGGATCTCACGGGTACAGAAGGTTGCGGCGGTGGAAATAGGGTTTTCGCTCCTCTTTTGATGTTTTCGGGGCACATATGTATATATAGGAGGAAGAAGTAGATGGTGGAGCTACGAGGGGCCCACGAGGGTGGAGGGGCGCCGAGGGGGGTAGGCGCACCCCTGCCTCGTGGCCTCCTCGTTGATTGCTTGACGTCCACTCCAAGTCCTCTGGATCACGTTTGTTCCAAAAATCACGTTCCTGAAGGTTTTATTCCGTTTGGACTCCGTTTGATATTCCTTTTCTACGAAACACTGAAATAGGCAAAAAAAAAACAGCAATTTGGGCTGGGCCTCCGGTTAATAGGTTAGTCCCAAAAATAATATAAAAGTGTATAATAAAGCTCATTAAACATCCAAAACAGAATATATAATAGCTTGGAACAATCAAAAATTATAGATATGTTGGAGACGTATCAGTAACATATATAGTCTAGGGATATGTGTATGTTACTAGTGTACTCTCCATTGTGGCTAGTCTCATACTCCCTCCTTTCTGGTTTAGGCTGGTTGTAATGGTATTATCATAAGCGGTATCATGCATGCCAAATAGACTTTCTTGATGATGTGGCACACAATTAAATGAGGAAAGAGAGGATGTGGTATCATATCATGATACCGTGTCATATTAAATGTTGTACTACTACTTTGTGTGATGCATGACAATTAGTAGGGCAACCTAGGATGCTAACTTATGATACTATGCATTATGGAATTAGTATCCTACACTATCATATGCATGATACTAGTATATATATGATACTCCCCATTACAACCAGCCTTATAGGGCTCAATTCAAAAATCTCACCAACCGAGGTAGATGGTGAGTGGTGTAATACTTTTTGTAGTTTGCAAAAACACCCAATTAATGCTTTTGTTTTCCTCAAAAAAATTATGTTTTCCAATGTATTAATTGTAATACATGCATGCATATATAAAGTACATGCATTGGTCAACTTTCTCTTAATACTTACATGCGATGATTCAATGCACCTGGAATCTAGACATGTGATGGGGAACAACCAAATTGAGCCTTATAAAATGGACAAACTAAAATTTTGAGATAAGCCTATAAATCAGAAAGGAGGGAGTATATATGCATGATACTAGTATATGATCGGCAATACCTGTGTAATGTGCACATGCATAGTATCATAAGTTAGTATCTTAGGTTCCTTATTAATTGCCATGCATGACGCAAAGTAGTACAACATTTAATATGATACGGTATCATGATATGATACCACACCCTCTCTTTCATCATTTAACTATGTGCCACATCATCCAAAAAGTCTAGTTGGCATGCATCATACCGCTTGATAGTCCCATATTACGACAAGCCTTATTAGGGTGGCCATAGTGGGGGTATCATAGCCGGTATCATGCACTCGAGAATAGAAAATATGATGATGTGGCAAAGAAGCAGTAACATAGGTAGATACCGTAACATATATATATATATAATAAATGCTATACTACTTTATTTCATGCATGGCCATAAATATGATCATCTATGGTATATGGAGCTAGTACTACTCTATGATACTATATATGCACTACGAAGGTACGTATGTAGTATGATACACTAGTATCATATGCATGTTACCATATATATATATATAGTATATGATACTCCCCACTATATAACACTACTGCATGTTGCTGCTAACGTGACATTGCAATCAGATACCCTTCGACGAAACTGTGTGCGACGCCATAATCGCAAACGATGGTGTAAAATAACCGTCAAAAAAGGTACAAAACATTTGCGATGGAGGATGCATCAAACACGGTTCAGATTTTAGTTGCGTGTGCGATGCAAGGCATATGGTTCAGCTCAATTAACTGTTTGCGATGAGGAGGAACAAAAGAAACGGGCAGCCAGATGAAGGTGTGTGCGATATATAGCATACGGTTCACTCGGATGAACTATTTGTGATTAGGCAACACAAAAGAAACGGTCAGCCAGATGAAGGTGTGTGCGATATACGGCATGCGGTTCACTCGGATGAACTATTTGCGTTGAGACATGAGAACAGAAACGGTTCAACTTAACAAGATGTGTGTGATACGCGGCAAACAGGTCTATAATCAGAAATGTGTGCGAAGACCGATAATAACCACTACAAAAAAATACACTCCCGTGATGATACGTGGTTGTCACAGTAGGTCGCGTTTTTTGTCATGCATGTACATCCATGACAAATTTATGACAGAATCAAGATAGTCATACATCTTTGTCGTAGAAGTGTTCCATGACATTACCAAAATTATCATCGGAAGTGTCCACTTCCATGATGATAAATCGCGCGTCATAGAAGTGCTTTCGTCAAGGGTGACCGACACGTGGCATACACCGTAATGGAACGCCGTTAAGCTATCGGGTCGGGTTTTGGATCCGATAACCCGTTAACAGCCCCGACCAATGGGGATTTTCCACGTGTAAAATCATCATTGGCTGGAGGAAACACGTGGCGGCTCATCCTTGGGACAGATGTCATCCACTCATTGGACGGAAGGCGCCTATGATACATCGACATGTGGCACGGCCCAACAGAGGCCCATTCCTGTGAAAAGGCCGGCCCAGTAAAAATTAGCAGGCCAGCCCATATAAGGCCTACTTATGTTAGGTCCATTTAAGCCCACAGCCCATACGAGATGTGCCAATTCGACCCGTCAACGGCCCGTTAAAGATTTGACACAATTGCAGCCCATCGTCAGTTCGAGCCCGTTAACAGCCCGCTATATATTTGGGCTCAATATCGGCCCGATGAGATTTCGGCCTGTTAACGACCCATTTAATGGATGGGCCAATTTTCAGGATGTACATCTTTCGGCCTTTTAGTGACCCATTTAAATGTTGGGCTAGTTTACGACCCGGTGTGTCTTTCATCCTGTTGACGGCCCATAAATCTGATGGGCCATTTGTTGTCGGACCTGAGTTTCGGCCTTTTAGCAGCCCATTTAAGTGTTGGGCAAATTTCTGGCCCGCTGTCACTTTCAGCCTGTTGACGGCCCATAAATCAGTTGGGCCATTTGTAGTCGGACCTGAGTTTTGGCCTTTTAGCGACCCATTTAAGTGTTGGGCCAATTCCCGGCCCTGTGTGCCTTTCGGCCTGTTAACGGACCATAAATGAGTTGGGTCATTTGTAGTCGGACCTTAGTTTTGGCCTTTTAACGGCCCATGCCCTTCATGGTCCAATATCAGCCCGGTTTCTCTTTCGGCCTGCTAAAGGCTCACAACACAATTGGGCCATTTACAATACGACCTGACTTTCGGCCTCTTCGCGGCCCATGGTCTTCATGGTCCAGTACAAGCCCGCTGTCTCTTTCGGCCTGCTAAAGGCCTACAGTATAGTTGGGCCATATGTAGCCCAAACTTAGTAACGGCATGTTAGTGGCCCGTGAAATAAACTGGGGCCACCTGTTGCCCACTTCGATGTCGGCCTGTTAACGACCCGGGAGGTAAGAGGGCCGACCATTAACTTTCGGCCTAGTAACGGCCCATTAACTTAATGGGCCCACTAAAGTTCATACATGTCTTTAGGCCAAATTAGATAATTTGAGCCCATTACGACGAGCAATTATGCACAGGACCAAAACCGATCACGCAAAGGTACGGCATACAGGGAATAACGTTGCACATCCAGCATATACTACAGGAAATTACATCCACTGGGCAATCAAAGATTGATGCCAGTGCAAATAAATGAGCAGAACCTAACCATCTACAACGTCACAATCTGCAACCTCAGCACAGATGACGCCCATAAGCATGTTGGCAAGTTCTTTCTACTTTGCTACACTTTCTATGAAAACATTGATCAGTTGTTGTGTCGCACGACTCTGCACCTCTGATTCATCCACCATTTCCATCATTGCTTCAGCCATTAATTGGTTCACAAACATACATTTATTCCGTTGCATTCGAGATAGAGGAAACTGAACAGATTCAGATGGCGATTTTGGCAGGCTTGTATTATTGATAGTGGAGAGTGTCTCGACCACTGCATCATAACATAAATTAGGACGGAACCAAACAGATTAATCATGAGTTATTGCCATATTACCTGGCCTAGATTTACCGGAAAGAAATAATGGGGTTGCCTTTTGCTGTTTTCGAGTTTGTCTTCTTATCTTCAGACCTGCACAAAATTAACACACTAGCATTGCTATCATTGGCCAAGTCGGATAATAGGAAAGCAACATTGACACAACGAACGTTTGGGCAACTAGCCTACACCAAATTAACACAATATGGCACAACTATCATCAGCCAGGTAAGGTAGTACGAAAGCAACATTGACACAATGAATGAATGGGCAACCAGAGAAGCACTAAAATTCAGTAATGTGCGTGATATGAGACAGTACATTCATGCAGCTCAGTATGCAAAACTACCAGGCAGTTTTCCTTAAAAAATCAACATTGGCGCCTTTAACATTTTGCTACAACTAATTTTAGATCAGATAAAGGTTAGATTCACGCCGATTAACAAAATACATATTGATGTAAAAATATAGTGATATACAATGTACTTACATCAGCATTGGAGCACAGAGAATTCCCACAAGATATTTTCCTCGAATATGATCCCAATGGAGGAAGTCTTCTATCGTTTAACCTTATTTTCTAAAAGAGAGATGGGTAAGAAACATGTAGAAAATATGATCAGAATGCTATAAAATTTCATGATGCGAGGATACGCACACGCTTACGAGAATGGAGTTGACATTCTTTGCTGGATCGAGCGGACTAGTTCTTTTGGCCACCGGAATCTGCTTATTATCGATTGGGACTTGGGTTTTCTGTCTTTGGAGCAGTATCTATGAAAAATGGAGTTGGTTTATTATCTCCTGGCGTTTGGATCTTTTGCAAAGACCTGGTTTGTAACCCTTCAGATTCTAACATAGCCATCTTCCCCTTGCATGCCTTATATAGAAGAATGGTGATTCAGTTATAAAACATGCTACAGCAGAGATGGAATAGGTACTGAAGAATAGAAAGGCATGACATATTGATATGTATTCCCTCCATCCGGGAATAAATGGACGGGTCTAGGCGTAATTCAGTTCTAGATACATCCAGTTTTATCCATTTCTGCGACATTTAATCCGGATGGAGGGAGTATGATGTAAGAGCTAGGGATACGACATGACAACACAGTAAAAAAACACCGAAAAACCCACTGCAGAACCAAAGTATTCAAACCCACTGATATGGGATAGTACACTCATGCATTTCGGGATGCAAAACTACCGAGCGCTTTTCCTTACAAAAATCAACATTGTGGCCTTTAATCATACATTTTGCTACAACTAAATTTAGATCAGATAAAGGTTGGATTCATGCCGATTAACAAAATACATGCCGATGTAAAAATATAGTGATATACAACAGTACTTACATCTACATTGGAGCACAGAGAATTCTGCAAGAATCTTTCCTCATAAACGATACCATTGCAGAAATTCTTCTATCTGTTAAGCTTATTTTCTAAAAGAGAGATGGGTAAGAAACATGTAGAAAATATGATCAGCATGCTGTAAAATTTCATGATGCAAGGATACGCACACGCTTCTTAGAATTGAGTGACATATTTTTGCTCGACTAGAGCGGACTAGTTCTTTGGCCACTGGAATCTGCTTATTATCAGTAGGAGTTGGGTTTCTCTGTACTGGAGTAGTATCTATAAAAACTGGAGTTGGTTTATTATCTCCTGGCGTTTGGATCTTTTGCAAAGGCCTTGTTTGTAACCCTTTAGATTCTAACATAGTCGTCTTCCCCTTGCATGCCTTGTATAGAAGAATGATGCTTTAATTATAAAACATGCGATAGCAGAGAGATGGAATAGGTACTGAAGAATAGAAAGGCATGACATATTGACATGTATTCCCTCCATCCGGAAAAAAATGGATGGGTCTAGGCGTATTTCAGTTCTAGATACATCCTTTTTTATCCATTTCGGCAACATGTAATCCGGACGGAGGGAGTATGGTGTAAGAGCTATGGATACGACAGGACAACACAACAAAAAAACACTAGTTGAATGCAAAACTATATGCTAGCGGAATATGTACAGAAATAACTAAGGCAACATACACGTGTATGATTGGGAAAATAAGATGGCATTGCAACAGAGCACTAGAACAGCACTTCAATGTAAAAAAACATGGTATGGCGTATGATGAAGTACATACTGATGAATAACAATGCATAAAATATTCAGAAGCATGATGTCCAAATTAAGCATATGGCATTGCGATAGAGTAGAATGACAGTACTTGAATTTGAGAACATGTTATCATGAGTGGAATAGGTACTGAAAAACAGGAAGGCATGACATATTTACATGCATGATCAGCATGCTAAGCACATGGCATTGCAACAGAGTAGATACACTCCGGGACATGGTATGCATGTTGTACCCATATCACGTGCCAAGTTAGAGCAAGGACCTTGTGGGGTGAAGAGGATTCATCATCTTTCTGCAAGTCTTCTGAAGAACTGCCTTTACATGTTCCATCATATTGGGTATCATTGACATCAAGTTTATTGGCCTTTACATTGCTCCATGAGGTTCTTGTGGATATATCAGTGTGTGCAATTATATCTGACATGCATGGAAGACAACTAGTAGTTAGATTTATGTAAATGAGTGCCTGTAGGAGACGACATAAATAGTAGGACTGGGGTTAACTAGCAGCAACAGGTCTCATAAACTAAAGGGAGAACATGATGAAAGCTACAAAATATGTATCGTCTGCATCGAGATTAACTAGATGGCACACAAAAGTATTAAAGAACAACGTAGGTAATACTAGAAGTGGTATAATACTATAATCACCAGCCTGTGGGATAGCATTGGCTGATGGATGATAACTATGGAACAACGTTACCTAAAGAACAAATATGTTAGCTGAACTATGGAACAACGTGAACTCCTGAACAAGACCCGTAAGAGATCAGCATGAACATACAAAGGAAATGTGATGATCTATTTTCCGTGCTTAAATGAATAACAAAGCCATAAATGTTGCACACAAGTAAGATGAGGGTACAACCTATCCGGCTGCCATCCATAGGAGTGAGCATCATGTGCTGACTTGTCGATGGCCCCGCAGCTTGTTGTGGATGTCCATGTCGGGCACGCGATTCGATGCGTGGAACTGTTGAGTGGGGACTCTAGCTCCCTTCCGTGTATGCTTCCCTTGTTGGAGCAAATGCGGTGAGTCAAGACGGTGTGTCTCAAGATGCGAGATAACGCATAATGTTAAGAACGACATATCTCTTTGATCCAAAGAAATACACTAAGAGATCAACAAAGAAGGTACGAGAGTGGTCACACGTCTGCTGATCAAGACTAAATTGGGGTCACACGATTTTATTTTATTTTGGTATCGTCCGATCTACGCTCGATGGCTTGATGGCCGCCTTGTACCTCCCGGCCGACATCGCTCGAATCTTCCCAGAAGAGCCACCGACCAATGGCAGAGCAGCCTGCCTCCGCTGTCCGTGGCCCCGGCCAAAACCCCGCTCCCCGCCCCACCGCACTGCCGTGGTTGCGCCGCCCCCGGGCCAATCCACAAAGACTCCCCATCATCCAGATCCGGCGGCGGTAGTACCTTCAACCCACACAACTCTAAAAGATAGCCATCTAAGCGCTGCTTCCACGACGAACTTGCGGCCCCGCACCCTTACGTTAGACACCAGCCAACCGGCAGCCTAGGAGCTCCACCGCCTCGAGGGGTGCTGCTTCCCATTGGGAATCGATTGGCCCAGAATAAAAATTCAGACAACTGACGCCTAAATAAAGTGATTTCAGATGAGGGTGCGACCTATCTGGCGGCATGGTGAAGTAGGCAGGTCCAGCTGCCGAGTCGGTGAGGCCGGCGCGGTTGCGGTGGCGATCGGCGGCAGGGAAAGAGCGATGTCGCCACGGTCGACAGCTACGCGGAAGCAGCGCCAGGACTCTGGACGGATCCGAAGTTAAAGCCGCTCCGGCGCCGTGAATAACGGCGGGGTGAATCGGCTCCAGTACGATTCACGCGGCCGTCGTCGAGGCAACACCAGCAGCACGGAGTAAGAGGCACAGGGCCCAGTGCATGACGGCAATTGGACAACGTCTCCGGCATTAGGGAGGAGGGCGGCTGTGAAATTGGTGCGGTGGGGGCGCCATGGAGGTGGGGCTAAGGTTTCGCGGCTCGGGAGAAGGGAGCTTCCCGAGGAGAAGGTGATTTGGCGCCCACGAGGTATGAATGGGGGCGGGCGGGGGGGAATTGGGAGGGGAGTGGAACCATGTCTTACGGACGCATTTGTCTGAAATGTGAGGGGGAGTTACAGTTCTACCCTTGCCTATGGGCTTCTCGGCCTGGGTTTGTGTACTGAGGGTCGGGGATAGTAGAGTAACTTTGCTTCTCCCAAATAGTGGGCGCAAGCGATTTCGGGCGAGGAGGGCGTGTTTTGAACTATAGTGGGCGCGAGCGATTTCGGGCGAGGAGAGCGTGTTTTGAAATAGTGGGCGCGAGCTATTTCGGGCGAGGAGAGCGTGTTTTGCCGACCATGGTTTATAAATTATTCGGCACATGTCATTTCGGCCGAGGAGAAGGCGCGCTTGGATGAAGTTACGAACCTACCCTCAATGTACAACGGGCCAATTGATGCGTGTCCCACATAGGACGGTAATTTCGCGTCTCCCATTTATTTGCTCGGGCGAATTCCACCGAGCAGAGAGGATGTTTAACGGTTCGTTCAAATTTTGGGAGAACGAGCATCTACGTCTACCTTACCAAGTCGATTCGAATCAAATTTTGAAATATTAGCTTGCCACTTCTTTTTTAGATGGAGAGATGATGCTCGGGAGTAATGTGTTTTTACATGCTCGTTGCTAGCGATTTACTATATGAGAAATAGTTGACCCACTCAAAAACGTGAATCAAACCCTAAATGAAATATCTCGATTCACTGAAATAGCTCGTTCAGAGGTCAAAATAGTGAACTAAATCCAAAATTGAACACCTCAATCGAGTAGCATGTTGTACAGTGTTATAGTACTCCATGAACATGTTGAAAGTCAAATTAATGAACTTGTTTGATATATGCATATATCAGTTCATGTGTGGATTGCAGACAACATGTTCTCCAATTTAAATATTTGAATGCAAGTTTATATCGAAACATGGTTTATACCAGTCTTTGATGCATAAAACGCGACCTCCCCCTCTCTCGGACTCCTGTTCTCTCTCTCTCTCTCTCACTCTCTCGCCGACAATCTTCAATTCTGTCGCACGCATACGACACAAAAGCCTTGTTGGTCCCTCTCCCTTTATCTCTCTCTCTCTCTCTCTCTCTCTCTTTGTGTGTGTGTGGGGGGGGGTCTTTCTAGTTCGCATTCATATATACACCATCTATAGGTCTCTCTCGCACACTATGTATGATACTCTAGCTAGTCCAAGCTAGATATCTTGGGTGCACTCATCGTACGCACACAAATTCCTTGGCTCTTTTCCCGTGACTCTCTCACGCACCACTATGTCGTCTTGGTGCTCTTCCCCCCCCCCTCTCTCAAACTCTCCATCCACCTGGGTCACACATACACATGCATATCTCACTCGCACTTGATAGGCCCATCTAAAACTCTATCTCTCTCCCTCGTTCTCTCTCCATCTCACACGCACACACACATACAATCTCATGCCCAGCTAGCCAAGTATGATGGTCTCTCACTCAATTGTAGGCACACGCAGTCCCCCCCTATATGTATATGACTAGCTAATCTTAGTCTCCATCACAAACATGTGCATGGTCTCTCTCGATTTCTCTCGGGGCATCTTTCTATCGCGCACGCACTCCTCGATCTCCCACCCATATAGTCCCCTCACGATCTCGAGGGATCTCTCTATCACAAACACACCCTCTCTCCCTCCCCATGCATCCATGCCATCCATGTGTCCCTCTCGACCTTTTTCCTTGTTGGCCAGACCTCTATTGGACATGTGCTGTGGGTGTCTCTCTCCGTTGCAAACAATCACACACTAGCTATCTTCGTGTATCTCCTCGCCTCGCTTTTCCATCTCGGAGATGCATGTGTGATATGTTTGCATAAGAAACGAAAAAACACACTCTCTCTAATTTATCGTTTATTGTCACTTTCCTTTCACACACACTCTTTTTGCACACTTACTCATTCTCCTTCACACGCACTTGATCTGTCTTGACTGAGGCACTCTCCTCCGTCCATAGCACATAGATTTATTGAAAAGTCAAACATCACAAAGTTTGACCATGTACGTGGAGAAAAGAATTACATCTAGTACGACAAACATATACCATTAGATTCACCATGAGATGTAGTTTTGTATGATGTATCTTTGGTATTGTAGATATAATAACATTTGCGTAAACCTGATCAAAGTTTCCAAAGTTTGACTTCTAAAAAATTTACATGCACTGCATTATCGAGCGGATGGAATATCTCTTTCCCCCTCTCAGCTATCTGACGCACCACTCAGCCTTATCGGGGCTCCTTAATCTCTCTCAAACTTTATGGGTCAGTTTGGTTCATGACCTGACCCTCATGCCTTGATGGCCGGTACTGCCTGGTGTGGACGTGAGATGTAAAATATTTCTGTCTGGCCAGGCTTGTGTGGTGTCAAGCGTTTGGTTCATGCAGGCCGTGCAAAGCATCAACGCCCCATCAATCAATCCATGCATCAATTATTTAATGATAATATCCATCCATGTTGTTGTTAGCCTCGTGGGCCATACGACCGAACGCGGCGAGCGTTCAAATCGGTCGCTTGGGCCAAGGCTACTTGCAGTGTCTGGAGTTCAGCCAGGCTAATTAAAGTGCAAGGGAACCCAGCCCAGGCGGGCTTTCTTTTTCACAGGGTAGCAACCAAACAAGCGTGCATGAAATCCAGCCACAACCCCAGGCCACGCAAAAGATGCTCACGACGCAAGCCAAACTGGCCTTATATCTCCCTGGTTCACACATACACATGTCTCGCCAAGGCTATACATATAGACCCATCCAACACTCTCCGCCTTGTTCTCTCTCCATGTGACACGCACCCCCTAAGTATGATAATCCCTCACTCCATCATCGGCTCTGTTTGGATCCATGGGTTAGAGTTAGTTTGGGTTAGTTTGGAGTCAACTAACCCAAAAGATCCAAACATGAGGGTTAGTTTAGGTTAGATGCATCTAACCCATCCAAAAAACTAACCCATCCAAGAGGTGCTTATTTGGGTTAGTTCTTCTCGGGACCACTAATAAACACTTTTTCTCTCGCTCTCCCATAGCAGATCCCTCCCTCTTCCTCAAGCTTCTCGTCCTCTCCTCCCTCCCTCTCGCACCGCCGTGAAGGTGCCTCGCCAGATCCAGCTCCATCTAACCCTGCCATCCGAACACCTCTTTACTTGGAGTTAGTTCAGGGTTAGTTCAGGTTAGAATCTAACTCTAACCTCTAACTGAGTTAGAGTATCCAAACAGGGCCATAGGCGCAAGCACTCCCCCTCCTAAGTATGATTATCTCTTACTAGCCATCGTGAACACATGTATTGTCTCCTTCCATCCATACGTCTATCTCGATATCTCTCGGGCATCTTCTATCGCGCACACACCTTGTCACTCGATCTCCCACCCATGTAGTCCCATCACGATCTCCGTGAGATCTCTATGACAAACATACACTCTCTCCTCCCCATGTCTGCATTTTCTCTGTACGTCTCTCTCGACCTCTCTCCCTTGTTTGCCAGACCTCTCTTGGCCACGTGCTAGGGGTCTTCCTCTCTCGGTTCCAAACAACCACACACTATCTCCTCACCTTACCTCCGTTGTCGAAGATGCATGTGTGATATGTTTGCATAAGACACGCATGCCTTTTCTCCACTTTCATCGTGTGTTGTCCATGTCTCTTTCACACGCACACACACTTTTTTCACTCTCTCTCTCTCTCTCCCTCTTGTTAGGGACTCTGTCACGTCCATAAGCATATGGATGTTTTGAAAAGTCAAACCTCAGAAAAGTTTGACCAGGTATATATGGAGAAAAACATTTACATCTGGAACGATCATTAGATTCATCACAACATGTACTTACTTCATACTATCATTTATCTTTGGTATTGCGGATATAAGTAATTTCTTTATAAACTTGGTCAAAGTTTCAAAAGTTTGACTTTAAAAAAATGTTGTAACTACATTATCGAACGGAGGGAGTAGCTCTTTCTCTCTCTCTCTCTCTCTCTCTCTCTCTCTCACTCACTCTCTCTCTCTGCTATCTCTCACGGGCCTCCCCTCTCACTCGAACTCTCTATACCGACGGATTATACGCTCACTGTGTCAACAGATAGCTCAGATATTGTTTAGTTGACGGTCAACCAATCCACATGCTGCGTTGTCACCGTGTTACATATCTTGGTGTGCTGGCCCATGTGGCAGTGGGTGAAAATAAGTAAACTAGAGGGTAAACTTCTTGCGCGCGAAGGACGCACTCGCGCACAATTCACCACTGCACGGCGGCATGCACATAAGGACGCACTCGCGCACACCTAGCACACAACACACACCAGCACACGTGTACACCGGCGCCGCCGCCGGTTGAGATGGACGGCGAGGCAGCCAACAAGCGGAGGCCGCTCGAGCCAAAACCGCATCCGCGAGCATGGACTTCATCAAGAGCCTCCCCGACGACATGCTGCTCGTCATCATCGGCCTCCTCCCCACCAAATCTGCCGTGCGGACCGCCTTCGCTCTCCCGGGCGGTGGCGCCCCTCTGGCGTTGCGTCCCCCTCAACCTCACCGTCGACAACGCCTCTGCGGCGGGGATTGCAAACGCATGGCCGCGATCTCCAAGATCCTTTCATCGCACTCGGGCCAGCCAGACGCCTTGACATCCGCATGTTCAAGACCAACCGCAAGGTCCAACCAAAGTTCGACGAGTGGTTCTTATCCCCAGCCCTAGATCAGCTCGAGGAGCTCAGCTTTGAAGCTGGACGATGTCGCTCTCTGCCGTCCGGCGCTCCGCCTCACGCCAACGCCAAGCGCCGCGCCAGCTTCAGCTCTGCTATCTTCCCCAGTTAATGCCGCGCCCGCCTTCTTGTCCCTCAACTCAAGCAGCTCGACCTCTTCGACGTTGTCATCTCGAAGAAGGCTATGGAGCACCTGCTCCGCAGTTGTACTGCGCTCGAGTACCTTCGTCTTGAGCAGATCCACGGGTTCATTAGCCTCCACATCGCCTCAACGAATCTCCGATGGATCTATGTGTCTGGATGGCCCTGCAACAAGACATCAATTGGGAAGAGATCACTCCAGCTGTTCCACGTTATGGTCATTGAGAATGCGCCTTTCCTTGAGAGATTGCTTGTATCGGATCTAGAAGGTCCAACAAAAATCAGGGTCATTGGCGCTTGAAATTGACAGCGTTGGTGTACTAAATACGCCAAATTCTCCGAACTCTTTATTGGATCCGTAATCGTTCAGGTACAACACTCATCTTCTTCTCTGTCTTCTTGAAATTCACATTTTTAAATTTCTTCTTGATGTATTTACGACCGTCTTCCAGAAAATGATTCCCACAAGCTTGACCCAGTCCATGCGCACAGTGAAGATCTTAGCACTAAAATCTATCGGCCCCAATCTGGATCAAGTTGTTGGATTGCTTACATGCTTTCCATGCACGGAGAAGCTACTCATCGAGGTGAAACTTCTTTCCTATTAGTAAACGGTAATCACAACGTAGCTCAATTTTTTCGTAATTTTCCCAAATTACGATGACAAGTGTAGTGTTCAAAACTACATCTACGCAATGCACCGAAAGAAATGTTTTTAGTATTTTTTCTCACGTGATCACCTGCATCATTTTTATGCTGTACTACTATAGTAGCCTAGGCTAGTCATAGTGGAAAGTAACTTAGACTACTCCAGTAACTCTATGGTTACCCTAAGGGCAAGTACTACCTCCGTCCTGGTTTACTCTTCCAATTTTGTAGTATCAAAATTTGACCATAGATTTAACTGACAAAATGTTAATGCATGTCACTAAGAACTATATCTTTGGATTCGTGTTTGAACATAATTTCAAATGGTGTAATTTTTAGTGACATGCATTGGCATTTTCTTAGGTCAATCTATGGTCAAAATTTTATACTAAATACGAGGTAGTATTCCCTCCGTCCCAAAATTCTTGTCTTACATTTGATTAGATACGGATGTATCTAACACTAAAATGTAACTAGATACATCCGTATTTAGACAAATTTAAGACAAGAATTTTGGGACGGAGGGAGTACAAAGTGGGCTATGTAGGCCAAAACATGTGCCAAATTCACTTGTGATGCATTTGGCACCGATGCCCCTCCATTGCTCACCTGGTGCCCCAATCTGGATCACCTACTTTGCTCCGGTGCCAAATTAACTCACGCAATGAAAAAAACCTTTGCGTGGGAGAGAGAGGACCGAGGCAATAAAAACACTTGTTTGGGAGAGTGAGAGACTGGTGTAGTTGGTTTGATTGATTTGTTTATACATGTGGGTATGTGTGCACAGCGGTGCCAACTCTCTCACATCGCGAGAGCGGTGCCAAAATCTTTTGATTTGACATCGATGCGTATTATGTGGCATACTTTTGCGAAATATGGCATCGGCCACATAGTGGAAGGCAACAAATGCCCAAGCTCCTCACGTGCTCCTAGTTAAATGAGAGGAAATAGAAATATAGAGAGAGAGAGAGGGAGAGAGAGAGGGAGAGAGTGAAAAAATATCACTAGCCAGCCAACCCTATCGTATGAGCGAATGATATTGGTACCTCTTGATGACACGTCAATCTTATGCAGCCAGCTGCTCTAATATGTTCTCTTCTTTTGCAGATAAAAAAAGACCCAAAAGTGAAAAATGTGCTGCACTATAACAATCTCATCGAATGCCTTGATCTCCATCTTACAGAAATTGATTTGATCGACTACCGAGGCAGCACATCTGAGATTAAATTGCCAGGTTCTTTGTTCTGGAGGCAAGTGTGCTCAAGGTAATGAGGTTTGGCGTTCTCTGGCACAACAATGAATGGCGTGCTGATCACCGCAAGCGTCTAAGCCTAAATGACAAAGTCTCCGTAGAAGCTGAATTTGTTTTTGAAACATCAAGTGGCCAGAGACTCGAAAACTTATTTGCCCATTAGTGACTTGTCAGGGCGGTGGATTTTAGTTTGTACGATAACGCTGCATCCACCTAAAGTAATGAAAGTTCTTACGTAAACTTCCTAGTAATTCCCTCTTCCTAGGTGCATCATTACTCCTAACATTTGTAATATCAGTTTGAAACTTGTAATATTGCCGTGTCCTATTCCTGCGTTTTCAAAGTCCTGCGAATCAAACAGGTCCTGAGTTGGTGATGATGTTGTGCCTCCCATCTTTCACCAATAGCCGTCGGATCTAGATCTGACGCATACAAACCAAGCTTCTCCATTTTTGCAGAAAGATGCCCGCACTTGTTCCCTATTTACAAACAACTCCTTGTCTCTCACAATCAGCCTTATCTTCTCCCCACCACATCTAGAAGGCCGTGGAAAAATCTGGCGCGATGGCGCTGCCGAGCCGTCCACCCCAATCTTGGTGTTCCGTGCAATGCACGGGCATCTACGCAGGGAAATTATGTCGAGCAGGGCTAGTTGTAAGCGGGCTAGCTCTACAGCCATGATGATAGTATTTGCAGATGGTGAGGCTGACTATGGTATGCGAACCACGGCACCTATACTCAGGTGTCATCTCCGGCGCAGGGTCTTGTCACTTCACTGTGAGGAGCATCACGTAATAATTTGACCAACGGGTAGTACAGTGCTAGTACTCCTAGGAGTACTACATTGGTAGTACTACTACTAGGCCCTGTTTGGATACTCTAACACAGTTAGAGTTAGAGTTATTTTCTAACCCACTCTAACCCAAATAAACACCTCTCCACCGGGATAGTTGGGTTAGATGGAACTAACCCACTCTAACCCTCCCTGTTTGGATACTTTTGGGTTATTTGAGCCCCCAACTAACCCAAACTAGCTCTAACCCCATGATCCAAACAGGGCCCTAGTACTAGTAGCACCACCGTCTGGATTTAGGAGTACTACCACGTCCATCTGGATTTTAGTATTTGACTAGCAATATCTAGTAATGCATGTCACAAAAAATGTACTACTCCCTCGTAAATAAATACATGGTGTTTTATTCCTATCAGTGAGAGAATTTAATGTTTTTTGCTAACTAGAGTACTAATAGGATTACATGCAATGAACTAAACACTGCATGTCATGTTTGGTAGTCTCAAGTCATTGAAAGCATGCACAGCCCACATCTCTCATTGGTTGATATGTCACGAAATAAGAAACAAGGAGGGAGTTAATGCACCATGCCTAAGTGTTTTGGGATTATTTGGTTTTTGTAATGTGACTTACACAACATTTTTGTTTACATGCATTAACATTTTATTAGTTAAATCAAAGGTCAAAACTTGGCGCAAAATGCAAAGGGGACCAATAAACCAGTAAACATCAAACTTCTCTCGTTTGGCCCCAACTAGAGGTCCGGTGAGATGACTATACTGCACCGGCACGGAGGGGGGGCAGCTTCATTGACTTACGGCAATTGCCTTTGGGTGAATGACACGTAGGCCCAGGGGGTGGCTGGCCCACCTATCATACAACCAAAGGCAGGTGCGATGAGGGCCAAGGAGTAGTACGAAATCCTACGCACCTACGCACGCTAACCAAGGGCAAGAGTGATCACTCGAATCGCAAGATCAGTTGACTACTACCTCCATCCTAGTTTATTAGTCTCCTTTGTAATTTGATCTAAATTTTGACCGAAGATTTAACTAACAAAATGTTGATGCATGTCAACAAAAATTATATTTTTGGATTTGTATTTGAACATAGTTTTCAGTGATATAATTTTTAGTAACATGCATAAACATTTTGTTAGTTAAATTGTGGTCAAAATTTGACACGGATTACAATGGGGACCAATAAACCAGGACGGAGGTAGCAGAAGCTAAGCTAGACCCATGGAGGCGATGAGCGCGAGCATCGGCCACCGTGCCGAGATGGTCCTGACGCCAGCCTGCAGCCCGACAACGAGGAACGTCTCCAGGTAGTATTGCTTGAGGCCGCCAGGGCGAGGGGCCGCTTGGACGACAGCTTCGTCTCCTTGTTCGACGAGGTCCTCATCGGTTTCCTCGACAAGTTCACCGTCGTCAAGAAGCTCGCGGACGACTTTTACGTAAGCCTCCAGCCGATGCGCCCAGGCTCTGCGATGCCTGCCACCCTCAACGGCCACTATGATGACAACCTCTTCGACGCACTGGTGGCCCTGAGACTGCCCGCCGTCGCGCCGGAGAATGTCCACCTCGAGGTCGCGCTCGCCGCGCAGCGCCTGGCGCAGCAAGACGCCATAGACATAATCACCCACGTCTACACGCATGCAAGAGGAGGACGATAGTACGCTGGCCTTCTTGGACCGCAGGGCAACCTTGGACGGCACTATTCAGAAGCACGTTGAGCTTGCCGCCAACGCCGCTGCTCCTCACACGTCGGTTGGTGACCCGGCGCACTAGGGCGTGAGGATGTCGTTGATGGATCCGTATGTATTTTATCTTTTCGTCAAATCCATGTAGTAGTATATGATACTACAGTAATTATCTTACCTTTCGCATCAACTTCATAATTTTCATCTACTCCATGCATGAACAGCGCCGTAACCAAACTTCTCATTACTCTATCGAAGCGCGCCATGGAGCGAGAACCAAATTTTACAAATTCTGAGTTCAAAAGGAAAAGCCTGCCGTGTTCACGTCGCACCCCCACACGGTTGGTCCGGCACGCCGCTCAAGCGGGAATGCGCGCGGTGTTGCATTTTCACTTACAAGTGGGACCGTAGTTGAGCAAACTGACTATCGGCAAACCCCCATCCCGCCCACCGCGTGATGGCTGAGAGAACAGGAGGGAGAAGAGATGGCTGTAGCATGGACTCCAAGAAAATTGGTGTCGGATGGGACTCGTGTGGGTGGCGTGTGCCGTACTGCTAGACGTGAATGCTAGTTATGGCCCATGCCACCCCACTATTTCGAGCCTATATCGAGGTACGTAGAACAAATTTCCTGCAGTCCATGCTCAGCACTCCTGTATCTCTTCTCAGCCAGCCAGCGGACGCACGGAGCCCATCGTCTGTTCACTCACATGCGGTCCCACATGTCAGTGAAAGCATAAGCGGACCTAATCGAACCTGCACATCTTTCACCTCGGCGTCTTTGGTGATGAAAACAAATCCAAGAAAGATCTTGGTGGCAGCTTTTGGAGTTACTCAAGAGTAGTAAGATTCTATTTACAGTTTAACCCAAGATGCACATCTCGTGGCTTCAACTACCACTCTATTTTCTTTCATGACCACGACACGGATGCCGGATGTCCCACGTGTCGGCAAAAGGAGGAAGAACCCGACCAAATCTTCGGTTGTGCTCTCGGATTAGACTAGTTGTGCTAACTTAAAAATTTATTATGTACTCCCTCCGTTCCAAAATACTTGACTTCCATTTTTCCAAAATGGATGTACCTATATACTAAAAATGTCTAGATACATATATATTTTGACAAATAGAAGGCATGTATTGTGCAACGGAGGGAGTAGAATGGATGCAAGTTTTTGTATTGGGAAGAAGAGTACATCCATATATTGACAGAGCGCAATTTAGTAGATGTTCTATCACTTTTAGCTATACAGAGGCTATAGATGAGATTAGTGCACTTGTTGATACTCTTGGTATGCGTGTTGCTGCTTAGACGCAGAGAAAAACGGACCGGAGGGAGTACTAGAATAGAGGCTAGACATGAGACTAGATGCGAGGAAGCAACGTCTACTTCTTTACAAGAAGCACGCAAGATCGAGCCTCCGCAGATCAACAATGAATGCATCGAGAAGGCACTAATCCAACTTATAGGAGTAGTAAAATGTATTCTTGTGGTTCTTGTTTTCTTTGGTCTTGCTTTTCTAGTCAAAATTATCGTTGAAGTTTGTGCAAAACGGATGTCCATTTGGGGTCGTGCGTTGCAGTTGGCCTTACAAGTGGGACCGAAGTTAAGGAATCCGACTATCGGCAAACCCCCACCTCGCCCGCCGCGTGATGGCTGAGTTAGAGAAACGATGAGGTTGAAGAGATTGCTCTAGCACGAACTCCAAGAAATATGGTGTCATATGGAAGTTGTGCTGGTGGCGTGTGCCGTACTCCTGGACGTGAATGCTCGTTCTGACCCATGCCACCCTACTACTCCTACTACTTACTATATAGTACTACTAGTATCAAAGATTCGAGGTGTTGATTACGTAGTACAATATGGCTACAGTAAAAACACCCGCACGATGCGCGAAGCATGTGAAGCTAGTACAAATAGTGTACTACTATTGTTGATTGGCCTCATCCGATAACCTGTTGCAATGCACGTACAATTATGTATTAGGAAAATATTTTTTTGCCTCGTCGCACCACTCACTCACAGAAGCAACTCGAAAGCCATTCATAAATTTAGTAAGTTTATCACAGGCATATAATTTTATTACATACAACAGGTCATCAACCCACATCGACAACGAGGATACATTATAAATACTAAAGTTTTCACCACACAACAAATAACAAGCAATGAAATGAACTTCAAATCAACCATTCCTCGGCGTTGGAAACGCTTGCTTTGAACCACAAGTGATTCTTTGGGACGGGCCATCCATTGTCGATCTGGAGACCAACACTGTCGGGGCAGGCTGATCTGGCCCACGAACACCTATGGGGCCGGCGGACCGAGCCCCTTCGGTTCAAGGGAGCGGAGGTCGCATTTAAGAGCAGATCGAGGCGAAGCACGCGAGAGGTTTACCCAGCTTCGGAGCTCTCCGGAGAGATAACACTCCTACTGCTGCATGTCTAGGTGTATTGTGTTCTTGCTCAGGAGCGCTCGAGTGCTACAGTACAGACGAGCTAACGAGACTGAGCCTGGGGGGGGGGGACTGATCGACCAACCAACCCTTTCTACGTTGCGCATGGGCCTCCTTTTATATGCTCAAAGGGGCTCCGACAGGTGGCAACGTAGACGGGGGTACAAATGTAAAACTAGTGGTTGGTACACCTACTTGTACGATTATGCGGTGTAATATACCTAACTCTCGACGGCAGGGGACAAAGGCATTAAATGCCCATCTTGTCGCCCTAACAAGTGCAAACAGGGACCGTCGAGCGCCACCGTTCGCCACGATGGCAAACTTGTCGGTGCTTGCCACCTCGCACCGGCTGCACTGACCTCTCGCCACGCGCGCCTGGAAAGGCCCCCAGGGCGACACGTTAGTGGATGCGCTGGAGCGTAGGTACAGAGAGATGGTCTGCCGCGGCAAGCGCCTTGCCGTGGTTGTTGTCTTGTCGCGCCCGGAAGCTTGTCGCTCACCGGGCCTTCCCAGCAAGCTCCTCTTGCCGGGGCCTTGTCTTGTAAGTGCCTGGGGTGGCCTTCCCGGCAAGCTCCTCTTGCCGGGGCCTTGTCTCCCTGGCTTGAATACTTTGTTCTTGAATGGCTCCAAAGGAACCACGGAGGACCTTGGCGGTCACCGGTAAGCCTTGCAGCGGAGGGCTGCAATCGCCCGTGCACAAGTTCGGGATACTAGGGTACCCCTACTCTAGTACACCGGCAGAGCCCCGGCCTGGGCCACACACGGTGCCGAGCGTTGTTGGGCCAGGCCTAAAACAGGGCACGGGCACATGCGGCCCGGGTCACACCATAACTCACCCCGGACCCACCACGTCCCCCACGAACGGCACGAACCGAACGTGGCGTCGTGTGAGAGATCATGGGCGAGGTCGTGGGGGTTTCTTTATTCGGGAAATCAGAACGTCCGCCCTCTCCCCCTTTATAAGCGAGGAAGCGGGGCACGTCGCCTACCTTGCCGATTCTTGTCCCATCGAAAAACCACCGCTGCTCCCCTTCTTCTCAAGGCTGAAAAGAGCAGCGCTCACTTCATCGCCGCCAAAGACACTCAACGCCGTCGATCTCCTCCACCGCCCGCCATGGGCCCGAAAGCCGACAAGGGAAGACCGTGAAGTCGGTCGAGGCGCTGCGACTTCTTGGCGCTTCTTGGAAGGAGTGGTCGTCTTCCCCTCACCGGCCGCGAGGGAGCCGAGGAGAACTACTACCTCTTCGGTCGACGGAGGCAGGCGCTGTCTGCGCATCGAAGGTACTCCCCGCCGCTGCTGCAGGTGGCCCCGACGGGTATCCCTTCTTCGCGCTCTTCTTCTCTGCGGGCTCTGCCCGCCTTCTCTGAAGTTCTTTTGCGACATTATGAACACCTACGGGTTCCGCCTCCTTGATTTCACCCCAACGCCGTTCGACCATGGCAGTTTTTAACATCTCTGCGAAAACTTTGTCGGAGTCCACCCAAATGTAGCTCTTTTCCGTCACTTCTTTTTGCCCCGAGCCGAGAGAGGAGAGCCCCTTGCCGGAGGAATTGCTTGGGTCTCCAGGGTCGGCAAGAAGGAGGCCTATCTGGAGGGAGAGCTCCGTAGCAAATGGGAGGAGTGGAGGGCAGATTGGTGCTGGATTGTTGAGGAGAACCCGCAGCCTTTTACCGCCCAAATACCAAACCCCGATGAGTACGCGGCAATGATTGGAGCAATCTGGCTCGAGGATGCTAGGTTGAGGATCGCGATTACCGAATCCTCCGCCTCGGACTTGCCGGACTCACTTGTAAAGGCACTGTTAGGCGCGGACTTTCTTCGCCACAGACGCTTCTTGCAGGAGAGAAGGAGACCTGCTCGGGAATTTCAGAACGCCGCAGACATCATGAGGCTGCGCCCAGGCCTCAACTTCAACTTCACATCTTGGAGCTTGACGCAATGCTCTTAGAGCTGTTCAAGCCTGATCCTGATCATCCGGAGATGTTTAGGTTGCCGAGGGGCGTCGTTCCGCTCTGCAACAACTCGTCGCTCGACCGCATCCGTGCAATGATGCCGTTGTGCGACTCCCACGGAATTGTCCCCACTTGGCAAGAGCAGGCAGACGATGTCGTGGCGGTTCTTCGACAATCTAGTGGAGACGCCGTCCGCCCAATGAGCGGAGGGGCCTCACCAGCGACACCATCGACGCATTTAGATGCAGCGCATCGCCACCAGGCTAGAAGAGGCGGCAGCAGCCGCTGCCGCGGGCGAGTTTGGCTTCACTGTGGAGGAGGCAGAGGCAGCCGAGGCGGCAAGCCTTGTCGAGCGAAAGGAGTTCGCCGGCGAGGAAGAGCTTGCCGAGCCTGAAGCCGAGTCGAGCGAGCCCGCCGAGGGCGCATCCTCTCCACCTCCAAGCAGCTTGCCGCGAGCGGAGCCACCGGCTCCACCAAGAAGGCGTCTTCGCAGGGTCGGAGACGCAGCGGGGCGGCAGACGGGCCAACAGCCGCAGCGCCATGGGGGCGCTCCACCGCGGCAAGCATCATTGCTGGGAGGACCTCACACTGCTGGCAGCTGGGCGGGGCCTCGCAGGCCACCGGTCCCGCTCCCGCCAAGCGTCAAGGGAGCCCACTCCTCCGCCTCTCGTCGTCTGGGAGGCGGGCTAGAGTCGACCTCTCTGCGCTCAGTTCCGACGAGGAAGAGGAAGAGTAAGATTCCTTGTTGTACTTGTAATTCTTTGATTTGTTGCCTTGTCTTGTATCTGATCTGCTTTACTCTGAATCCATTCCTTTTCAGGACGCTGGCCCAGAGGATGTCGAAGAGGGCAAAGACCCCGGTGATTGTCGTCGAGGATTTAACTCTATCATGACGGCAGGAGGCGCGTCGAGACAACCTTGTCGGATGAGGCAACTCTCCTTCAAAGCAGCCCCAAATGCAGCCCCCAGCCAGTAAGTATATGGTCTACTTCTTGCTGTTCGGCGTGCATGGGTGCTTTTTCCTTTGCTGATATCTGATTGTTGACTTGTGTAGGAGCAGAGCAGCCTCCTTCTGCTTCGACTACGCCGCCAAGGGTGGATTCCCTGGCAAGGGAGCGCTCCCCGGCAAGGGAGCCTTCTCCGGCAAGGGAGCCCTCTCCGGCAAGGGAGCCTTCTCTGGCAAGGGGCAGCTCTCCGGTGAGGGACGGCACCAGCGATCCCTCGGCGGCGGAGACCATGACCGCAGCCCCCACCGCAGGTAACCTTCTTGCCCGAGTACTTCCCTTGTGTTTTTCTTCTTCTGATTTTATCTTTGGATATTTGCTTGACTTTCTTCATCCGTCCGCCACAGAGCCAATGGAGACCGAGGTCATGGCGAGGAGGACGTCTTTCTGCAACACCGACGCCGCCGTGGAAGAAGAAGCCGGCGCCGACGAGCTGCGGCGAAGAGGTTGCCTGGCTGCCGCCAGAGCCGGGCGAGGGTCCAGCGATCGCAGCGACGACCTGAGGCCGCAGGAGCGCCAGCGCTACACCGACCGCCGATCCCTCCGCCACAAGTTCAGTTCAAGAGCTCGAAAGCCCGGCGCCTACTTGAAGGCGGCGACGGCGTCTTCATCAAGCTCCCATGGGAGTCGAGCTCAGGCGCCACCGAAGGAGAAACCTTCGATGAAGAGCTGCTCGCCTCCACTGGCCGACGCTTAGTTGACGCGCTTGGGCAAAGCAGCAGCGAAGCCCGAGGAGGAGCAGCTACAAGGAAGCTGCCGCTTCTACCGCGCTCGGCAAGCCAAATCGGCATCCCGAGGCCCTTTGTCGCCAAGGCGGAGCAGATATTGAGAAGTGTGCGGAGGAGCTCCGGGGCCGCAACCAGAAGCTTTCCGGTCTTTGGCGGAGGAGCGGAGCAACTTCGCCGAGGAGCGCAAGGCCTTCATCCTCGAGAAGGCTGCAGCTGAGGAGGAACAGCGGCTTGCCACCGAGAAGCTGTCTGCATAGGAGGGTGAACTGGCGCAGCGAAAGGTCAACCTGGACAGCCACGAGGAGGACCTCGCCATGCGCGAGGAAACACTTGGCGGGGCTCTCAAGGAGGCAAAGGATGTTGCCGCGGCTGCAGAGGCCGCCAAGAAGGAGCTGGAGACGAAGGTGGCGCAGTTGGAGGCCAACCTCAAGAAGAGCGGCGAGGAGCTTGCTGCACTCAAGCACGAGCGCGAGAAGGACGCCTACACTCTTGGCAAGCTGCAGGCCGCCGTCGCCGAGAGGAGCAAGGAGCTCAGCGCCGCCAGGACTCCAATGCAGATCTTGAGTTGAAGCTAACTACTTTGACTCAGACTGGGCCGGTGCCAAGGAGGCGGGAGGTGGCCTTGAAGGAGAAGATCAAGGCCGACGAGGAGCTGTTGGCGAATCTGTTGCCGCCCAGGTGCCTTGAGGGAGAGTGTGGAGCACTGGACCGAAGGTCTCGTGGATATCTTGCCGCCATCCACATGAAATGATGGAGCTGGATGGTGGATCTTGGATACTCCTCCGACGAGCACCTCCAACCCAGCGCCAAGCTTAGCTTATTCTTCAAGGGCGTGGTGACGGGTCTCCAGCGACTCAGGAAGAAGTCCCAAAACAGCTGGCCGAGGAGTCGCGCCAGATCTGCTGTGAGCCCTCAAAGGTCTTGATGAAGGTGGCCTTCCGCAACCCGGGCCTCAACTTCACCAACGTCCTCAAGTCCCTCGCCATTAACGCCCGATGTGGGCGCTCAAGACCCTTGTCGCACCCATTGTGGACAGGGTGAGTGGAATCAAGAGGGTTGAGGGCGATCGCGTAGATTAGGCCGCCCGTTTTCTCTTGCTCTTGCCGCAGCTAGTCATGTCATAGGAACAATCCATTAGAGTTGCGGCAAGCTATATTGTAATATAACTTTATTTTGGATATCAATTTGCTATGCTATTTCCTTTACTTGATTCCTTCCTTTGTATGTTTTTGCCTTACGCTTTTAGGGGACTTGTCGGTGCGGGCACCTGATCCGGCCTTGAGTCGCCGAAAAGTCGGAACTTCTTGCCGGCGGTGCTGCTTCCGACAAGCAACCTTGTCGCAACTAGTCGCAGCTCACTTAAGTTGTTGAGCGGACTCGAAACAAAGTAAGGGTGCAACTAGCTACGAATTGGTTCCTCTGCACACAGGTTTTCCATACAAAGTTCGGTCGTTCAAGGAAAATAACTTAAAAATTTTAAAACTGATTGCTCAAACTTTGGCAACTTAGCTTTTCTGTCGTTTGCTTCCCGGTAAGGTTAGACTTCCTTGAGCGACGCTTGGTCCACACCATTATCTTCTCCTTCCCCGGCAAACTTGTGTGCGAGGGAACCTTCCTTTCTTTGAGAAAGAGAAAGAAGAGAAAATAAAGATATGGAGCCTTGTGGCTCATTATCACTTACCGAGGGTAGGTGCTGCACAAAGTGTCGAGATAATGCATGCAAAAAAGCATGAAATCGACAAGGTGTGCGAAGCACGCTAAGCTTCTTGATGCAGAGGTCTGCGCCCGGCTTTGTACAAAAAGGATTACATGCGTCGGTAACAAGACTTATTACAAAAGGTGGTTGCCGAACAGGTTCCGCAACCGCGCCTAAGGGTAAAACTTACGAAGATGCTCAATATTCCAGAGTTGCTCACCGAATGCCATCTTCGGTCTCAAAGCGGACGGCGCCGGAGCCTAGCGACTCGTTTCACCCGATAAGGGCCTTCCCACTTCGGTGTCAACTTGTTGGAATTCTTGGCGGACTGAACACGCCGAAGAACAAGGTCGCCTTCCTCGAGACTTCTGGCATTGACTTTGCGGCTATGGTAGCGGCGCAAAGCTTGCTGGTACCGAAACAGCTCGTCAAGACTGAAGACGATCTTCCTCAAGGAGCAAGCGTCATCTTGTCGCAGCTGCTCTTGCTCAAGCTCATCATAGCGAGCACTCGAGGCGATCCGTATCTGAGTTCCATGGGGAGAACTGCCTCTGCTCCATATACTAGAGCGAAAAGGTGTCCGGCGATTGGCTCGATTTGGCGTCGTCTGATCGACCAAAGAACCATCGGCAGCTCCTCAATCCAGTTTCTTCCGCACTTGTGCAGCACAGTCGAAAGTTACGGTCTTGAGCCCGTCCGACTTCAAAGATTTGCCCTCTACGCTTGACCGTTGCTTCTCGGATGAGCAATGAGCGAAGCAGACCTTGGCGCCAAGATCTTGGACGTATTGCATGAAGGTGCGGCTTGTGAACTGTGTGCCGTTGTCGGTGATGATCCTGTTAGGGATTCCGAAACGGCAAACAATCGACCTGAAGAACTTGACTGCTGACTGTGCTGTCACCTTCCTCGCTGCTTCCACTTCCGGCCACTTTGTGAACTTGTCGATTGCAACGTACAAGTACTCAAAGCCCCCGACAGCTCGGGGGAAGGGGCCGAGGATATCGAGCCCCCAGACCGAAAATGGCCAGGATAAAGGGATCGTCTGGAGAGCTTGAGCTGGTCAGTGTCTGCTTGGAATGGAACTGCACGCTTCACACTTGGTTACTTGTGCGCTTGCATCACGGAGGGCTGTCGGCCAAAAGAAACCTTGCCGGAACGCTTTGCTTAAGCAAGTGCTCTGGCGCCAATGTGGTGACCACATATGCCTCCATGTATCTCTGCCAACAGCTTTTGTCCGTCTTCCCGGTGAATACACTTCAATTTCACATCGTTGAGTCTTCTTCTGTACAGTGTGTTGTCGACAAACTGGTACATACTTGACTGCCGGGCTACTCTTTCCGCTTCTTCTTGCTCTTACGGAAGTTCTCCGTCTCAAGGAAATGGACAATCTGCTGCGCCCATCTTTGGAGCTTGCGGCTCGACAACAAGGACTAAAGGCACATCTGCTGCTGGGAACATCAGCTTCCACGGCAAAAACCTGCGGCTCACCGGAGCTTGACGTTCCGGCAAGCTTGCGGAGCAAAACTTGTCGGGAGCGTCTGCTTCAACGAAACAAACCACAGGGCTTGTCGGACTGCGCCTCAAAGACCGTTGGTGTCGATCTTGGGGACCTTTGTGGCGGCGGCTTCGGGAAGCTCTGCCGGAAAGTAGCCACCAGAGATCAACCTTCTCTTCTTGCTCTTTCCAGTTGGTGGTGTTACAGATGGTTGAGTCAGCTTGAGCACAAATATCCCTGGTTCCACAGGTAACTTAAGTGCGGCGCACTTTGACAAGCCATCAAGAATGTCGCTCGAGCTCTCGAATATGTTCCATTTGCAGGCCGTCAAAGTGCTCTTCTAGCTTCCTCACTTCATCAACATAAGCTTCCATCAACGGACTCGATAATTCTTGTTCACTTGGCGGATAACAAGTTGTGAGTCACCCCGACAATGAGCTTCTTGATCCCAAGGTCTCTGCGATCTCTGAGACCGGCAAGCAAACCTTCATACTCTGTTGTATTGTTTGTTGCTTGTTCCTTGGGAAAGTGCATCGGACTACGTGCTTGAGGTGCTCTCCGTGGGTGCGACAAGCACGCCCGCACCAGCGCCTTTGCAGCCGAGAAGGCACCATCAAAGTACTGGCAACACTCTTTGCTTGTTTCCTTGACGGGGACGCTCGTTTCTGGAATTTCTTCATCTGGCGTTGGTGTCCATTCTGCTATGAACTCCGCCAATGCTCTGCTTTGGATAGTTGAAGTGCTCTCAAACTTGAGGCCAAAGCTTGACAGTTCCAGTGCCCACTCGACAATCCTGCCTGTTGCTTCTGGATTTTGCAGTATCCTTTTCAGCGGAAAGTGTGTGACAACTGTGATCTCATGTGCCTGAAAGTAATGGCGCAGCTTTCTCGAGGCCATGAGGAGGCCGAAAAGCAATTTCTGCACACCAGAGTACCTTGATCTAGCCCCCTGCAGAAGGGAACTGACAAAATAAAGCTGGCGCTGCACCATCCTTTTCGCATCTGCTCGTAAATGCGCTCTGCAGATCCGTCCTTGTCGGGACCAGAGCTTGCCGGCGAAGCCCACATTTGTCGCTGGATGTGTCCGCCATGGTTGCTAGCTCATCATCTGCCTCCCTCTCCGCTACTAACGTAGCACTAACCACTTGATTGGTTGCCGCTATATATAGCAGCAACTTCTCTTGTGGCTTAGGTGCGACAAGTGTTGGAGTGGAGGCTAGGTATCTCTTCAAGTCCTGCAGCGCTGCCTCCGCTTCCGGAGTCCATTGCATCGGACCTGCCTTTTTCAAGATTTTGAAAAATGGCGGTAGCGCTTCAGCAGATCTAGAGATATTCCTGCTGAGTGCAGCTACGCATCGTGCTAGCATTCGTACATCCTTGACGCGCTTTGGTGCTTCAATCTGCTCAATGGCCTTGATCTTGTCGGGATTGGCTTCAATTCCCGCTGAGACACGAAGAACCCGAGAAGCTTGCCGGAAGGGACTCCAAACACACACTTCTCAGGGTTGAGTTTTAGGTTGATCTTGCGCAGATTTGTAAAGGTTTCATCTAAATCTTGAACTAGGGTCGCCTTATCCTTGCTTTTGACCACTATGTCATCCATGTAGGCTTCCACATTTACGTGCATTTGCGGCTCAAAAGCATCATGAACTACTCTTCCAAACGTTGAACCAGCATTCTTTAACCCGAAGGGCATCCGTACAAAATAGTATGTGCCACATGGGGTGATGAATGCGGTCTTCTCCTCATCCTCTTCTGCCATGAAGATCTGATGATATCCTGAGTATGCATCCAGAAATGAAAGCAAATCACATCCGGCCGTGGAGTCAACAATCTGGTCGATACGCGGCAAGGGAAATGGATCTTTGGGACAAGCTTTATTGACATCTGTAAAGTCGATACAAAGCCTCCATTTCCCATTTGCCTTGTGCACAACTACAGGATTGGCCAACCACGTAGGATGGAGCACTCCTCTGACAAGGCCTGCTGCCTCCAGTTTCTTGATCTCTTCTGCGATGAATTCTTGACGCTCCACTGCTTGCTTCCTGACTTTCTGCTTGACGGGCCGCGCATGAGGACAAACGGCAAGACGGTGCTCAATTACTTTCCTGGGAACACCGGGGATGTCAGACGGTTGCCATGCAAACACGTCGACGTTCGCCGCAGGAAAGCAACGAGCGCGCCTTCCTATTTAGGGTCGAGAGAGGCACTGATGGTGAAGGTACCACCAGTGCCGTCCTCCTTGGCGGACACCTTCTTGGTCTCTGGTGGAGCTGTCATCATCTTCTTATACTTGCCGGTGGAGCTCGATGGTGCGTCCTCGACGGTAGCGCAGCACTCCGAAGAGGTGAGCTTGCCGGAGTGGGCATCAGAGCTCTTGCCGGACTTGGCCTTCTTCTTCCCCCCGGGAGCTTCAGGCAAGTGGCTTGCAATCTGTCGCGGCTGTTGCTTCCCAGTAGATCTTGTCGGCACAGATAAGAGCATCCTTCTTGTCGCCAGGGACAGAGATGACGCTTACCGGGCCTGGCATCTTCAGCAGGTTGTAGGCGTAGTGAGAGGCCGCCATAAATTTGGCGAGTGCTGGACGGCCGAGTATTCCATTGTAAGGCAATGGAAAGTCAGCAACATCAAAGGTTACCCTCTCGATCCACGAAGTTCAATTCGCCGCCAAATGTAACCGGCAGCGTGATCTTTCCTTGGCTTGCTCCTTCCCGGATTGATTCCTTGAAAAGCGCCGGTCTCTTGAGCTCGCCATCGTGGGTGCAGAGTTTTTGGAGTACCGCAGAGGAGATCGATTCAAGCCGGCCCGCCGTCAACTAGCATCTTGGTGACCTTGAGGTTGCGGATAGTTGGTGAAACCAACATCGGCAAGCACCGACCGCGATTCTGTGATCGTGGTGGTCCTCAATGTCAAAGATGATAGGCGTGCTGGACCATTTCAGAGGCTTGCGTGACTCGATGGACGGTTCTGCTGCATTGACCTCCCGCATCCACTGCTTGAGTTGGCGGTGTGAGGTATGCAGAGAAGCACCACCGTCAACGCATGGGACCTCTGTGGCTTTCTGGAACTCCTGCTCATCGGCCTCGCCATCATCCATGTCCTCGTCGTCGTCGTCGTCGTCGTCTTTGTCGTGGCCGCGGGGAGGCCTGTCTCCTTGCCGCTGCTTGGCCTTGCCGCGGTGCCCTCCCCGGCCGGGACGTTTCTTGCTAGCTCCTCCAGCACCCTCCTGGGCCTTCTCCTTGTCGCGTCGTTCGTATTCAGCCTTCTGCTGCTCGACAAGCTGCTCGACCTTCTTGCAGCTCTGGAGGTCATGACCCTTGGTGCGGTGGATCTTGTAGTACTGCTTGCCGGAGCCGTCCTGCTTGTCGGCGGCCGCCACAGACTAGTGGTTGGTGCCAGCGGCAACCTCCTTGCCGGAGCCACCAGCCTTGGCGTTCTTGTCGCCACCTCCGTTGCTAGACTACTCGACAACTAGTACATCTCTGCCTTCCTTTTTCCTGTTGCCCCGCCGCCGGCTCTTCTTTGCCGGGGCGGTCTCTTCACTGTCAGATCCTCCTGCCTCGGTATTTTCTCCGGGAGTCTCCTCCTCCTCGACGCGTGCACACTTGTCGGCTGTATGAGTAGCTCACTGACGTCTCTGATCTTGCACATCGCCATCTCCTCCCGCATCCTGCGGTTTCGCACGTTCTAATGGAACGCGCTGATCACCGCGGCAGGGTGGACGTCTGGGATGTTGTGTTGTACACGGCTGAATCTTTGAATATACTTGCGCAGGGGCTCTCCTTCTTTCTGGGCGAGCAGATGAAGGTCGCTTTCTTGGCCATGGGGCTTGTGGCCGCCTGTAAAGGCGCCGACAAACTGATGGCATAAATCTGCCCAAGAAGATATGGACTTGTCCGGCAAGTGCATGAGCCAGGATCTGACATTGGGCTTGAGCACCGGCCGAAGTAGTTGGCAAGGATCTTGTCGTCTCGCCCTCCGCAGCTCGCACCGCGATGGTGTAGATGCCGAGGAACTCCGACGGATGCGTCTTGCCGTCGCATTTCTCCGCACGTCTGGCTTGAAGTTTTTCTTCTTTGGGCCATCGACTTGCCGCAACTCACGAGTGAACGCAGGGCAACCTACCGCGTACGGCAAGTCGCCTGGTTCCTCTGGCGTGCATGTCAAAAGAGGGCCCAGCGCGCTTGTCGGATTGACGCCGCGCTTCTCTTCGGCGCTCGATGTGAGTTCGAGTGTCCTCTTGCTGTCGATCGTGTAGCACTTGGTGCTGATCGCGATGAGCTCGTGGATCTGATGATGCAGTGGAGTCACTGTCGAGGTGGATCCAGCGAGTCGGCGATCTTGGCCTTCGGGGCGAAGAGTGCATGGTGGTTGCACCCCCACCGGTCTCGTCGCCACCGGCTCGTGTTTGGCAGTCTTGCCGCGGCAGCAATGCACTTTCGGTTGCCGCGGAGGCGTCGCCGTTAAGCGGCCGATGAGACTTCAGATGGTGGCCCTCCACTCGTCGACCTTGTCGGCCGTTGGAGGGTAATCCAGAGCGATTGAGCTCTCGCCGTAGCTTCTGCTGGAGTAGTGGGTGGCAATGGCGAGCGGCGCGAGGAGCGGGATATGCTCGGACTTCTATCTATGTTAGAAGGAAGCAGTATCCCGTCCGGCGACCGTGTTTCGCTTCAGCGCCCGGACATGTTGGCGTGCATGCTAGTCTTGAACGTCCCGGGATCCTCCAGCTCGATCTCGGTCCAACGAGCGTATGGCATTGTGAATGCCATGACGCTGTCGGTCCCGCGCTTCCTGAGACGGGCGCGGTGCATGTACGGACGCCGAGGTCTGCGCGGCCTTGTCCTTGGACTTGGTAGCAGCGTGAACTCCCCCGTCGCCGTCCATTCTTCCGCCGGCGTCTACCCCACCACCTATTTGCTCCGGTGGTGGTGGGTTCGACGCGGACGGGGCTTCTGCCGCCGAAGCCTTCTTCTTCGGTGGCATGTTGATGATGATGAAGATCTATCTCGCGTTGATGCCGGATCAGGTTCACACAACCTCGACGCTTCTACCGGGCGCGCCAAAGATGTCGGGCAGGCTGATCGGCCCACGAACACCTATGGGGCGGCGGACCGAGCCCTTTCGGTTCAGCCGGAGGCGGAGGTCGCACGAAGAGCAGATCGAGGCGGTTAACGCGAGAGGTTTACCCAGCTTCGGAGCTCTCGAGAGATAACACTCCTACTGCTGCATGTCTAGGTGTATTGCGTTCTTGCTCAGGAGCGCTCGAGTGCTACAGTACAGACGAGCTGCTAACGAGACTGAGCCTGGGGGGGAACTGATCGACCAACCAACCCTTTCTACGTTGCGCATGGGCCTCCTTTTATATGCTCAAAGGGGCTCCAACAGGTGGCAACGTAGACGGGGGTACAAATGTAAAACTAGTGGTTGGTACACCTACTTGTACAAAGGTACGGTGTAATATACCTAACTCGACGGCGGGGACAAAGGCATTAAATGCCCATCTTGTCGCCCTAACAAAGGCAAACAGGGACCGCTGTGGGCGCCACCGTTCGCCACGATGGCAAACTTGTCACCGCTGCTTGCCACCTCGCACCGCTGGCTGCATAGCCTCTCGCCACGCGCGCCTGGAAAGGCCCCCAGGGCAACACGTTAGTGGATGCGCTGGAGCGTAGGTACAGAGAGGTGATGCGCATGACAAAGCGCCTTTGCCGTGGTTGTTGTCTTGTCGCGCCCGGAAGCTTGTCGCTCATCGGGCCTTCCCGCAAGCTCCTCTTGCCGGGCCTTGTCTTGTAAGTGCACAGGGTGGCCTTCCCGGCAAGCTCCTCTTGCCGGGCCTTGTCTCCCCGGCTTGAATACTTTGTTCTTGAATGGCTCCAAAGGAACCACGGAGGACCTTGGCGGTCACCCGGTAAGCCTTGCCATGAGGGCTGCAGAATCGCCCGTGCACAAGTTCGGGATACTAGGGTACCCTACTCTAGTACACCGACAAACGCAGATCTTGATCATCCGGTGAAGCGGCCTACTATATCGATGCAGGATAGGGAACCACCCAAATGTCTGAGGTATAGACACACTTGCTTCTCATAAATGGTAGTAACGTTGTGTCAACAGCAGTTGGATCGCCTTTCACCATCATTGGATAGTTTTGTCCAAGGAAGAGCGAGTTTTCTCCAAGACTATCAATTCTGTACCAGGGAGAAGGAGTTGGCGCTAGCACACTAGTATTCATCCCGAATACCATGCAAGGGGTGTTGGAATAGGTCCGGAGAGTGCGACCATGGGAGACTACACCTGCTTCCTTAGCAGTAACATCATCAGTGGGCTGTATACACACGAGAAGAGGTGATCCATCAGAATTAGTTGCCAGGCGCCAAATAGTATATGGGCGCTGCTCCTCCTCTTGCTCGTGATCATCACCATCATCATATCCCCCTTGGTTATAAAAATCTTCAAGTATAGGTGGTGGAATGTTCACAGGACCTTGGAAACACAAGAAGAAGGTTAATTAGTAAGGCTGGCCATAGTGCGGGTAACATAAGTAGTGTCATGCACTTGGGACTCGCAAACATGCTTATGTGGCAGGCAATTAAGGAAGAGAGAGATGGTTATAGTAACATAGGTAGATACCGTAACATAATAAATGTGATGCTACTATGTGTCATGCATGGCAATAAATGAGACCACCTATGATACTAATCTAAGATACTATGCACTAAAGGGAAACTTGCTAACCCGCATGCATGTGGATGAAACAATTATAATTACGGTGGAAGACAAACGTACCGAAACAATGAGGATGCCATGCAAAAACAGTGCCACGAGTGGTGGCAGCAAACACATGGCCCTCGTATTGAATTGCATCACAGTACTCATCCATGTACAGAAACTGATTTTTGAGCAATATCCATCCAGTCAAACCGCTGAGGACGGCAACAAGCTTGTCGAAGATAGCAACAACTTCATAGTTGTTGTACCAAGAGCGGTTGGGGACTCGAGAAATTGCTATCTTTCATAGAAGACAGTCACCGTGATTGTATTTGAACGTGCGTATAATACCGGTGTGCTCAACCTCTGGGCAGTCTGCTGAGATTTTTGGAAGTGGAACCCGGTCACGAGTGTACACATTCACAAGTTCCCACTCGCAGTTGGACCCAATGTAAACAACCTAATCTCCATTTGCGCCTGCCCAAGCCTTGCCCTCAAGCAATGGCATCTTAACATCATATGTATCATTATCAAGCAGCATCAACTTGCACAGGACGAGGCCTTCGTCGTGACGGCGCCAGTCATCAGGGTCACGACGAAGAAGATAGGGGAGATCAAACCACTCCTTGACTCTTGGGTTCCTTGTAATGATGTTATTAGTTGAGTCGAGAATGGGCTTGAACGAACCTGCCATGCTAGCCGAGGTGATGACGTCGCACCGATCAATGAGTTCCTCCACCATGTCATCTTTCAGATCGGGGCAAGAATAATGGGGTCGTTTCCGTCCTGTTCCCTCCATGGAGAAGATGATCGAACAATGGCAGAAGAAAGGGTGAAGGGCTGAAGGAAAATGGAGGAGGGAGAGGAAGAGCGTGCGAAAGCAGCTCCAAATCGAGAGGGAAAGGCGAAGAGTCGGTGGACGGTTGCCAGTTTGCCACGGTTCACGAAGGCGCCCGGCCTACACGCCGGTTCGAAATACTCCTACTACTCGCCGTCGTCTCACCGATATGTGGAACGGGACCACATGTCAACGAAACATGGTGTGTAATTTCTCGTGCAAAATGCGATCTCGTCAGTTGGCCCGAGGTGCCGCATTAGTTATCGACCTTTATTTTTTTAATGGCGTGCCGTTCAGTTTTGAAGGACGACTAACTGGTACTGTACGCAGAGAAAATATAAACTACTCTACCACTACTCCACCTCAAGTACTAGTAGTATAAAGAAGATATATAGGCTGGAGCTTCAGCGCTTTCTTGACAAGGGCTGCCCACTTGCTTCTCACACTACCACCCTCTCTCCAGATCTAAAAAAGACGGCCCCTCTCTCCCTCCTCACCGGTGGTCACAGATCCGCCGGGGAAGGAAAGGACGTGCAGCATTGACGCACTCATCGTCCGCGAGCGAGGTCACGCACTGACGACAAGGCCGTGCTCTCAGACCTAGCGCCCGCGCGGGATGGCCTCCGTCCCCAAGCTCGCTGCCGTAGTGTGTGCGGAGGATGACGACCACGAGCGAAGCCACTTCCCGCCGACCCTCAGGTATGCTACCTCTTTTCGAACCATACCCTTGTTCTATTGCCCCATCTGACACGTCATTGCATATGGATCTTTTTCCACTCCACCATCTTCCCAATTTGCTATCCTCTCGCTTCACCGCCACGCAGACGAAAACCATAATTTGCACTATTAAAGGAAACCCTACTTCATGCAGACTAATGCATGTCTGGGTTGAATAAGGAAAGGAAGGGAGAATGTACTGTCCAAGAGAGTAGGCATCGAACCCGCATCTAGGTTGAAAAGGGGAAAATCAGTAGCTAAGGAACGAGTCTCGTGTCTCTTGGTTGAAGAAGGGTAGAAAGGCATGAAGGCATGACAACGCAATAGAGAATGACAGGTCGATCGGTTTGTTGTCCTCACATAGGAAAAAGGTGGCTAAAGAGAACAAAAATGGGACGGAATCCACATATGTTGCATGGATATTTGTTGCTCTGGGCAACCATACCTCCGTCACCACTCTGCGTCCATGGAGGTACATCGTACTGGTGCGCCCACTGTCCGAATGGGCCTCCCATGCTCTTATTGCCACTTTTGTTGTTGTTAGTATAACGCAAGCAGTCAAGTCAAGCAATGCTACTGCTAAAGTGATGCCACATTTAACTAATGCCGCTCTCGGTCTAATGCAACAGATAAATTTAAGCAGTGCCATTTAATGTCACTGGATCATTTCAGGGTTAGCTGTTGATTGTGGATGTATTAAAGATTTTTCAGCTAAGGCATTCTAATGCTGTTGCACAGCCAGTATACCAACGATGAAACTTGTTACTGAAGGAAATATGCCCTAGAGGCAATAATAAAGTTATTATTTATTTCCTCATATCATGATAAATGTTTATTATTCATGCTAGAATTGTATTAACAGGAAACATAATACATGTGTGAATACATAAACCTACAGAGTGTCACTAGTATGCCTCTACTTGACTAGCTCGTTAATCAAAGATGGTTGTGTTTCCTAACCATGAACAAGGAGTTGTTATTTGATTAACGGGATCACATCATTGGTTGAATGATCTGATTGACATGACCCATTCCATTAGCATAGCACCTGATCGTATAGTTTGTTGCTAGTGCTTTTCTTCATGACTTATACATGTTCCTATGACTATGAGATTATGCAACTCCCGTTTGCACGAGGAACACTTTGGTGCTACCAAACGTCACAACGTAATCGGGTGATTATAAAGGTACATTACAGGTGTCTCCGAAGGTACATGTTGAGTTGGCATATTTCGAGATTAGGATTTGTCACTCCGATTGCTCGGAGAGGTATCTCTGAGCCCTCTCGGTAATGCACATCACATAAGCCTTGCAAGCATTTCAACTAATGTGTTAGTTGTGAGATGATGTATTACGAAGCGAGTAAAGAGACTTGCCGATAGCGAGATTGAACTAGGTATTGGATACCGACGATCGAATCTCGGGCAAGTAACATACCGATGACAAAGGGAACAACGTATGTTGTTATGCGGTCCGACCGATAAAGATCTTCGTAGAATATGTAGGAGCCAATATGGGCATCCAGGTCCCGCTATTGGTTATTGACCGGAGAGGTGTCTCGGTCATGTCTACATAGTTCTCGAACCCGTAGGGTCCGCACGCTTAACGCTTCGATGACAGTTACTATGAGTTTTTATGATGTTTCTGTACCAAGGTTGTTGAGTCCCGGATGAGATCACGGACGTGACGAGGAGTCTCGAAATGGTCGAGACATAAAGATTCATATATTGGAAGTCTATGTTTGGACATCGGAAGTGTTCCGGTGAAATTGGGAATTTTACCAAGTACCGGAGGTTACCGAACCCCCGAATGCTAATGGGCCAACATGGGCCTTAGTGGATAGGAGAAGGCGCCTCTCTCTCTCCTTCCCACTTGGGGAAACCTAGTTGGACTAGGATTGGGGGAATCCTACTCCTAGTAGGAGTAGGACACCTGGCGCACCTCTCCTTGGCCGCCAGCCCCTCCCCTTCCCTCCTTTATATACGAGGCAGGGGCACCCCATGACACACAAGTTGATCATTGAGATCGTTCCTCAGCCGCAGCGGTGCCCCTTCCACCATATTACACCTCGAGAATACCGTGGCGGAGCTTAGGCGAAGCCTGCGCCGGTGGAACATCATCATCGTCACCACGCCGTCGTCTTGTGAAACTCTCCCCTCAACACTCGGCTGGATCGGAGTTCGAGGGGCGCCATCGAGCTGAACGTGTGCAGAACTTCCGGAGGTGCCGTGACGCTCGGTACTTGGATCGGTTGGATCGTGAAGAAGTACGACTACTTCCTCTACGCTATGTCAACGCTTCCGTTGTTGGTCTCACGAGGGTACGTAGACAACACTCTCATCTCGTTGCTATGCATCACCATGATCTTGCGTGATCGTAGGAAAATTTTGAAATTACTACGTTACCCAACAAAGTGGCATCCGAGCCTAGGTTTTTATGGTTTGATGATATGCACGAGTAGAACACAAGTGAGTTGTGGACGATACAAGTCATACCGCCTACCAAAGATGTCATACTTTGTTCAGCGGTATTGTTGGATGACGATCCAGACCAACCTTACGCTGCATTTACGCGAGACCGGTTCCCTCGACGTGCTTTGCACATAGATGGCTTGTGGAAGACTGTCTCTCCAACTTTAGTTGAACCGAGTGTGGCTACGCCCGGTCCTTGAGAAGGTTAAAACGGAGTCTATTTGACGAAGTATCGTTGTGGTTTTGATGCGTCGGTGAGATTGGTTCTTGCTTAAGCCCGTAGCAGCCACGTAAAATTTGCAACAACAAAGTAGAGGACGTCTAACTTGTTTTTGCAGGGCATGTTGTGATGTGATATGGTCTAGACATGATGCTGAATTTTATTGTATGAGATGATCATGTTTTGTAACCGGGTTATCGGCAATCGGGCAGGAGCCATATGGTTGTCGCTTTATTGTATGCAATGCAATCGCCTGTAATGCTTTACTTTATCACTAAGCGGTAGCGATAGTCGTAGAAGCATAAGTTGACGAGACGACAACGATGCTACGATGGAGATCAAGGTGTCGCGCCGGTGACGATGGTGATCATGACGGTGCTTTGAAGATGGAAATCACAAGCACAAGATGATGATGGCCATATCATATCACTTATATTGATTGCATGTGATGTTAATCCTTTATGCATCTTATCTTGCTTTGATTGACGGTAGCATTATAAGATGATCCCTTACTAAATTATCAAGAAGTGTTCTCCCGAGTATGCACCGCTATGCGAAAGTTCTTCGTCTTTGAGACACCACGTGATGATCGGGTGTGATAGGCTCTACGTTCAAATACAACGGGTGCAAAACAGTTGCACACGCAGAATACTCAGGTTATACTTGATTTAGCTATGCATATAAGATATGACCTCGAACACGGAGACCGAAAGGTCGGCGTGAATCATATAGTAGATATGATCAACATATTGATGTTCACCATTGAAACTACTCCATCACACGTGATGATCGGTCATGGTGTAGTTGATATGGATCACGCAATCACTTAGAGAATTGGAGGATATTTTCTAAGTGGGAGTTCTTAAGTAATATGATTAATTGAACTTAAATTTATCATGAACTTAGTACTGATAGTATCTTGCTTGTCTATGATGTGTAGATAGATGGCTCGTCTTTGTTGTTCCGTTGAATTTTAATGCGTTCCTTGAGAAAGCAAAGTTGAAAGATGATGGCAGCAATTACACGGACCGGGTCCGTAACTTAAGGATTATCCTTATTGCTGCACGGAAGAATTACGCCCTGGAAGCACCGTTAGGTGCCAGGCTGGTGCAAGGGCTGCGCCGAAGTTGTGAACGTCCGGCAAAGCAAAGGCGATGACTACTCTATAGTTCAAGTGCCATGCTTTACGGCTTAGAACCGGACTTCAACGTCGTTTTGAACACCATGGAGCATATGAGATGTTCCAGAGTTGAAGTTAATATTCCAAGCGAATGCCCGGATTGAGAGATATGAAGTCTCCAATAAGTTCTATAGTCGTAAGATGGAGGAGAACGGTTCGCTGCTGAGCATATACTCGTAATGTCCGGATATAACAATCACTTGATTCAACCGGGAGTTAATCTTCCGGATGATTGCGTCATTGATGTAATTCTCCAATCATCGCCACCAAGCTACAAGAGCTTCGTGATGAACTATAATATGCAAGGGATGACCAAAACAATGCCCGAGCTCTTCGCGATGCCGAAAGTCATGGAGGTAGAAATCAAAAAGGAGCATCAAGTGTTGATGGTTAACAAAACCACTAGTTTCAAGAAAAGGGCAAAGGAAAGAAAAGGGAAACTTCAAAAGAACGGCAAGCAAGTTGTCGATCAAGAGAAGAAACCCAAGTCTGGTCCTAAGCTGAAATCGAAAGTGCTTCTATTGCAAGCAGGCTGGTCATCGGAAGCGGAACTGCCCCAAGTATTTGGCGGATAAGAAGGATGGCAAGGTTAACAAAGGTATATGTGATATACATGTTATTGATGTGTACCTTACTAATACTCGCAGAGCACAGGTATTTGATACCGGGTTCTGCTAATATTTGCAACTCGAAACAGGGGCTACGGATTGCCGAAGATTGGCTAAGGACGAGGTGACGATGCGCGTGGGAAATGGTTCCAAAGTCGATGTGATCGCGATGGCACGCTACCTCTACATCTACCTTCGGATTAGTATTAGACCTAAATAATTGTTATTTAGTACCAAATTGAGCATGAACATTATATCTGGATCTTGTTTGATGCGTAGACGGTTATTCATTTAAATCGAGAATAATGGTTGTTCTATTTATATGAATAATATATTTTATGGTCATGCACCATTGAAGAATGGTTTGTTTTTACTTAATCTTGATAGTAGTGATACACATATTCATAATGTTGAAACCAAAAGATGCAGAGTTGATAATGATGGTGCAACTTATTTGTGGCAATCGCCGTTTAGGTCATATCGGTGTAAAGCGCATGAAGAAACTCCATCTTGATGGACTTTTGGAGTCACTTGATTATGAATCACTTGGCACTTGCGTAACCGTGCCTTATGGGCAAGATGACTAAAACACCGCTCTCCTAACTATGGAGAGAGCAACAGATTTATTGGAAATCATACATACCGATGTATGTGGTCCAATGAATGTTGAGGCTCGTATGGATATCGTTATTTTCTCACCTTCACAGATGATTTGAGCAGATATGGGTATATCTACTTAATGAAACACAAGTCTGAAACATTTGAAAAGTTCAAAGAATTTCAGAGTGAAGTGGAAAATCATCGTAACAAGAAAATAAAGTTTCTACGATCTGATCGTGGAGGAGAATATTTGAGTTACGAGTTTGGGCTACATTTGTAACTTTGCGTTTTAGTTTCGCTACTTACGCCTCCTGGTACACGTGTAAGTAATGGTGTGTCCGAACGTAGTAATCGTACTTTATTAGATATGGTGCGATCTATGATGTCTCTTACTGATTTACCGCTATCGTTTTGGGGTTATGCTTTATAGACGGCTACATTCACTTTAAATAGGGCACCATCTAAATCCGTTGAGACGACGCCTTATGAACTGTGGTTTGGCAAGAAACCAAAGTTGTCGTTTCTGAAAGTTTTGTGCTGCCATGCTTATGTTAAAAAACTTCAACATTATAATATCTAACCCAAATCGTAGAAATGTTTCTTCATAGGATACCCAAAGGAGATCAATTGGGTACACCTTCTATCACAGATCCGAAGGCAAGATTTTTGTTGCTAAAATTCGGAAACTTTTTGGAGAAGGAGTTTCTCTCGAAAGAAGTGAGTGGGAGGAAAGTAGAACTTGATGAGATAACTGTATCTACTCCCTTATTGAGAAGTAGAACATCACGTAAAACAGTTTACGTGACACCTACACCAAATAGGGAAGAAGCTAATGATGATGATCATGAAACTTCAGATCAAGTTTCTACTGAACTTCAGAGATCAACCAGAGCAAGATCCGCACTGAGTGGTACGGTAATCCTATTCGAAGTCATGTTACGGAACATGATGAACCTACGAACTATGAAGAAGCGATGGTGAGCCCAGATTCCACAAAATGGTCGGAAGCCATGAAATCTGAGATGGGATCCATGTATGAGAACAAAGTGTGGACTTTGGTTGACTTGCCCAATGATCGGCAAGCAATTGAGAATAAATGGATCTTCAAGAAGAAGACCGACGATGGTAATGTTATCGTCTATAAAGCTCGACTTGTTGCAAAAGGTTTTCGACAAGTTCAAGGGATTGACTACGATGAGACCTTCTCACCAGAAGCGATGCTTAAGTCCGTCCGAATCATGTTAGCAATTGCCGCATTTTATGATTATGAAATTTGGCAAATGGATGTTAAAACTGCATTCCTGAATGGATTTACGGAAGAAGAGTTGTATATGATGCAACCAGAAGGTTTTGTCGATCCAAAGGGAGCTAACAAAGTGTGCAAGCTCCAGCCGGTCCATTTATGGACTGGTGCAAGCCTCTCGGAGTTGGAATAAACGCTTTGATAGTGTGATCAAAGCATTTGGTTTTATATGCACTTTTGGAGAAGCCTCAGATTTACAAGAAAGTGAGTGGGAGCTCAGAAGCATTTACGATATTATATGTGGATGACATATTACCGATCGGAAATGATATAGAATTTCTGGATAGCATAAAGGGATACTTGAATAAAAGTTTTTCGATGAAAGACCTCGGTGAAGCTGCTTACATATTGGGCATTAAGATCTATAGAGATAGATCAAGACGCTTAATAGGACTTTCACAAAGCACATACCTTGATAAAGTTTTGAAAAAGTTCAAAATGGATCGTGCAAAGAAAGGGTTCTTGCCGGTGCTACAAGGTGTGAAGTAGAGTAATACTAAATGCCCTACCACCGCACAAGATAGAGAGAAAATGAAAGATGTTCCATAAGCTTCAGACAAAGGCTCTATCATGTATGCAATGTCGTGTACCGGACCTGATGTGTGCCTTCAGTAAGTTTGGCGTGCGGTACCAAAGTAATCCAGAGTGGATCATCGGACAATGATCAAGAACATCCTTAAGTACTTGAGAAGGACTAAGGATATGTTTCTCATTTATGGCGGTGACAAAGAACTCGTCGTAAACGGTTACGTCGACGCAAGCTTTGACACTGATCCGGATGATTCTAAATCGCAAACCGGATACGTATTTACATTAAACGGAGGAGCTGTCAGTTGGTGCAGTTCCAAACAAAGCGTCGTGGCGGGATCTACATGTGAAGCTGAGTACATAGCTGCTTCGGAAGCAGCTAATGAAGGAGTCTGGATGAAGGAGTTCATAACCGATCTAGGTGTTGTACCTAGTGTATCGGGTCCAATGAAAATCTTTTGTGACAATATCGTGCAATTGCCTTAGCAAAGGAATCCAGATTTCACAAGAGAACCAAGCACATCAAAAGACGCCTAACTCCATCCGGATTTGGTCCGTGGGAGACATAGAGATATGCAAGATACATACGGATCTGAATGTTGCGTAACCAGATTGACTAAGCCTCTTCCACGAGCAAAACATGATCAAGACCAAGACTCCATGGGTGTTAGAATCATTCTTGTGTAATCTAGATTATTGACTCTAGTGCAAGTGGGAGATCAAGGAAATATGCCCTAGAGGCAATAATAAAGTTATTATTTATTTCCTCATATCATGATAAATGTTTATTATTCATGCTAGAATTGTATTAACAGGAAACATAATACATGTGTGAATACATAAACCCTCTGAGTGTCACTAGTATGCCTCTACTTGACTAGCTCGTTAATCAAAGATGGTTGTGTTTCCTAACCATGAACAAGGAGTTGTTATTTGATTAACGGGATCACATCATTGGTTGAATGATCTGATTGACATGACCCATTCCATTAGCATAGCACCGATCGTATAGTTTGTTGCTAGTGCTTTTCTTCATGACTTATACATGTTCCTATGACTATGAGATTATGCAACTCCCGTTTGCACGAGGAACACTTTGGGTGCTACCAAACGTCACAACGTGAATCGGGTGATTATAAAGGTACATTACAGGTGTCTCCGAAGGTACATGTTGAGTTGGCATATTTCGAGATTAGGATTTGTCACTCCGATTGTCTGAGAGGTATCTCTGGGCCCTCTCGGTAATGCACATCACATAAGCCTTGCAAGCATTTCAACTAATGTGTTAGTTGTGAGATGATGCATTACGAAACGAGTAAAGAGACTTGCCGGTAACGAGATTGAACTAGGTATTGGATACCGACGATCGAATCTCGCAAGTAACATACCGATGACAAAGGGAACAACGTATGTTGTTATGCGGTCTGACCGATAAAGATCTTCGTAGAATATGTAGGAGCCAATATGGGCATCCAGGTCCCGCTATTGGTTATTGACCGGAGAGGTGTCTCGGTCATGTCTACATAGTTCTCGAACCCGTAGGGTCCGCACGCTTAACGCTTCGATGATGCTTACTATGAGTTTTATGATGTTTCTGTACCGAAGGTTGTTCGAGTCCCGGATGAGATCACGGACGTGACGAGGAGTCTCGAAATGGTCGAGACATAAAGATTCATATATTGGAAGTCTATGTTTGGACATCGGAAGTGTTCCGGTGAAATTGGGAATTTTACCAAGTACCGGGAGGTTACCGGAACCCCCCGGAATGCTAATGGGCCAACATGGGCCTTAGTGGATAGGAGAAGGGGGCGCCCCCCTCTCTCTCCCTTCCCACTTGGGGAAACCTAGTTGGACTAGGATTGGGGGGGGGGGGGAATCCTACTCCTAGTAGGAGTAGGACACCCCTGGCGCACCTCTCCTTGGCCGGCCAGCCCCTCCCCTTCCCTCCTTTATATACAGGGGCAGGGGGCACCCCATGAGACACAAGTTGATCATTGAGATCGTTCCTTAGCCGTGTGCGGTGCCCCCTTCCACCATATTACACCTCGAGAATACCGTAGCGGAGCTTAGGCGAAGCCCTGCTACCGGTGGAACATCATCATCGCTACCACGCCGTCGTCGATTTAAACTCTCCCTCAACACTCTACCGATCGGAGTTCGAGGGACGCCATCGAGCTGAACGTGTGCGTAACTCGGAGGTGCCGTCGCTCGGTACTTGGATCGGTTGGATCGTGAAGAAGTACGACTACTTCCTCTACGTTGCGTCAACGCTTCGTTCTTTGGTCTCACGAGGGTACGTAGACAACACTCTCATCTCGTTGCTATGCATCACCATGATCTTGCGTGATCGTAGGAAAATTTTTGAAATTACTACGTTACCCAACAGTTACTACCTTCAGATTTTTGCAATGTTGATGCTTATAGATTACATACCTCACTTTCATGAGATAAGTTAATTTTTTTTTGTACAGTGTCACCAAAATGCCAAGGCGCTGATGTCATTTTATTTTGGTTAAACTGCACAGACAATTATGAAGACAAGAGGAAAGGTCAAGAGCGGGCACCTCCTCCGGTTGTTCTCTTGATTCGTTCGATCAAGTTTTAATGTTTGATCGATTATCAATATTAGGATAGCGATTTTTAAGGTCCCCCCGAGTTCGAAATGATATTTACCTTGGAGGTACATGGTTTGCAATTTTTTTATACCGTCATTAGTTAGTAATGCTAGTTACCTTCAGACTTCTATATTTGGTTTAATGCTCATGCACAACTAGTATACCAATTCTGAAACTTGTTACCTTTACATTTTGTATTGTTAATTCTTATAGAAACCTTCCAAAGGCTAGAGTTTATTGAAATCTGCTCAAGAAACCATTGTACTGCACTCGTAATAAACTAACTACTCTATCGTTGCACTAGCCATCGGATTAGTGTATATTTGTAGTATCCGAATGGTGTTGCATTAGCGTATTGCCATAAATAAAGTGTGGCAAGCTTTCCCAGATATGTGCTCAAGAAAACTACTACTGCTTTTTCTAAATACTAGACGCTTGGGTACTTTAAATTGAACCGCTAAAACGCTCTTATATTAAGGAACAGAGGGTGTAGAGTTCACTCAAATTATCCCGTAAAGCTAGTCACACCTTTGTTAAAATTAATGTTCATTATGTTATCGGAGGAGGTCTCAGATGTTTGTCTCTAATGCCTGTCTACTACATACCCGACATCATGATGTAATGTTAAGTCATTTCCTTTTTATGCAGTGTCACTAAATTGTCAAGGCGGTGATGGTATTTTATTTTAGTAGAACTGCACAAAATTTGCTTAAAAGAAGAGGAAAGGTCAGAATGGCTCAGTTTTTCGGAAAAAAACTATGTATGCCTTCCGACATCACCGTTGTTGCTTTATTTATTCCTTCAAATAGGTGGTTAGAAATGTCTTGCTACCTTTTCCGTTAAGAAATTGGAATGCTTATATTTGTGAGTCTATGCTTCAACTAGTGCCACTTTTATAGTAATCACACTTTCAATATCTATGCAAACAGGGATGCTCGATTTTAGTGGAGCCGCACAAAAGTCCAACTGGTTCAACATTAGGAGCATGTTTTTTTCCAAACCTTTATATCCAATTGGTGGCACTATGAGCTGTTCATTACGAAGGTACATGGTTTGCTACTATCTTGCTACTCTTTTTGTACTGTCATTAGATAGTAATACTAGTGGTTTGCATGTGAATTTATTGGCCGGGTGGACCTACATTGGAGGTGCATGATAGGATTCAATGATTGGATGCTCAATTTCGGTTGTATCGATTTCACCTCTTCCATCATCGCGAACATGGTGTGGTATATGTTTACTAGTCGCTTGATATTTGTGCAGACATGTGATGTCTGCCCGTTGCTATTTGGCAAACAAACAAAGTGTTCGCAATTTTGGTTGAACTACACAAGAGAATAGTATAGTCAATCGCATGCAAGTGCCATTTGAAAATAGACACAAAGATTGGATAGTCACTTCATGGACCGCAGAAAAGTAGTATTGTACTATTCTTGGCCAACACTTGGTGCTTCATTGCTTTGGTCCGAGTATACAATGGGCATCATTTTCCCTAAGTTAAAGTTTGTATTCGAAAATAGTCTCAAGCGGTGTGATCGAGAGAAGATCAAATCATATTGCAAAGGATGTTCTTCCATCATGTGTGGTTCATTCTCATGGTTCCAAATTGTTGGTGAAACCACTTATGTTTGCAAGAGGAATTGTAGACTTCACAAACAAATTTGTCTTCCATCTGTACTGAATGTTGGCCAAGAGAAGCATCCATGTTAGTAGGAAGAGCAGATGTTTTTTCTAGATCTTTGCTTTTGGAGCTACATATTTGTATATGATCTGTGAATCATTGAGATGCATTAACATGTTGATCTTATGTATGGGAATCGTACTAATTAGTTTTAGTTGCGACGCAAGATCCGAAGTGGCTGATCTTTGCTTTTGGAGCTACATATTAGTATATGATATGTGAATCATTGAGATGCATTAATGATTACTTATTTACATTCACTCGGTGTTTACAAGTTACTGATCGATCACTAGCTAGGCTACAAATGCGCTCCTGGCAGTTTTATTTGCGACGCAAGATGCGAAGTGGCCGTTTTTTGAATAAAAATGCCTACCTCTGAAGAAACTGGCAAGCTACACTATCGATCCTACACGGATAAAAATGCCTACCTCTAAACACGCACGTACTACCTCCTTTCCGGTTTGCAGGGCTCAATTCAAGAAACGACCTACTCGATCCTACACGAATAAATAGCGGATCACGCACGTACTAGTATGTCACGCCCAAGATGCGACCCTATCCTAAAGGAACTCGAAAGTCCCACCAAGGATAGAAGCGCAACTTGAAGACACTTTTGCAAGGTGGATATCATTACATCAACATTACATAATAGTGGGGATACATCCAATACATACAAAGTCACATGAAAACAATAATACAACATACAATATCAACATCCGACTACGGATGAATCATAAATAGAAACTCAAACAATATCCACCACCTTTAGCCTAGGGTCAGCCGACCGAACCTATCCCCCGATCGAAGAAGAAGCGGAAGGAGAACTCCAAAACAAGCAAACATCGCCTCGCGTCATGATCATCGCATAACTCATACAGAATCGTTGTTGTAGTAATCTGTGAGCCACGAGGACTCAGCAATCCCATTACCATGGGTATCAAGACTAGCAAAGCTTAATGGGTAAGGAAGGAGGTAAAGTGGTGAGGTTGCAGCAGCGGCTAAGCAAGTATGGTGGCTAACATACGCAAATAAGAGCGAGAAGAGAGGCAAAGCCAGCGGTCATCAACTAGTAATGATCAAGAAGTGATCCTGAACTCCTACTTACGCCAATCATAACCCAAGAAACCTCCTCTCGACCAACCCCGAAAAGAGACACTCACGGTTACGCACACGGTTGGTGTATTTTAGAAGAGTTTACTTAAAGTTTACTACAACTGGATATTAACAAATTCCCATCTGCCACATAACCGTGGGCACGGCTTTCGAAAGTTCAAACCCTATAGGGGTGTCCCAACTTAGCCCATCACAAGCTCCCACGGTCAACGGAGGATATTCCTTCTCCCAGGAAGACCCGATCAGTCTCGGAATCCCGGTTTACAAGACATTTCGATAATGGTAAAACAAGACCAAAGAAGCCGCCTGATCTTACCGACAATCCCGATAGGAGCTGCACATATCTCGCTCGTGGCAACACCGGATAGGTCACCTATGAGTAAAACCAGCCCTCGAGTTGCCTCGAGGTGGCCCCAGTCATTTTGCTCGAACCAAAGACTTAGAGAAGCAATCGCCCAGTGGGCTAAAATAAAGATGACCCTCGGGTTGGCCGACCCAAGGAAAGGTATAGGTGGTGGCGAGGCAAATGGTAAAACCAAGGTTGGGCCTTCTTTGGAGGAGTTTTATTCAAGGCGAATCTGTCAAGGGGGTCCCATAAATCACCCAACCGTAAGGAACGCAAAATCCGAACATAATACCGATATGACGGAAACTAGGCGGCAAGAGTGGAACAAAACACCGTGCATAAGGCCGAGCCTTCCACCCTTTACCAAGTATATAGATGCATTAATAATATAAGAGATATTGTGATATCCCAACATAAACATAATCCAACATGGAGCAATCTTCATCTTCACCGCAACTAGCAACGCTATAAGAGGGCCGAGCAAAAGCGGTAACATAGCCAAACAACGGTTTGCTAGGAGGGTGACAACCGGTTAGGGGCTATCATGCAATTTGGGAGGCTTGAGCAAGTGGTAGGTAACACAGCATAGCGAAAGAACGAAGCAACTAGCATAGCAATGATAGTAATGAGATCCAAGGTGACGGTCATCTTGCCTGAAATCCCGCTAGGAAGAAGAACGAGTCCATGAAGATGAAACCACGAAGACGAACCGGGCGTAGGCAAACGAATCCTCACGATCGCAACGAAACATGAACTAACGAGAAGGAGCACAACCGGAAAGAAACAAACAACATGGTAAAACCACAAGCATAAACATGGCATGATGCACAAACAAGTATGATGTATGTCCGGTTTAATGAGGCATGGCATGGCAAAGTGCAACAAACAATACTACAAGTTAAATGGAGCTCAATATGCAACGGGTTGCATATTGACGAAACACCACATTCGAGTTATTTAGTTCGCTCTCGTTTAGGTACTCAACAGTGTTAAATGTTATTAAACATGGCAAGGGGTGAAGCATAAATAAACTAACTATTTAGGCAAGTTTAAATGAGGCCGGAAATAAGAAACAACAATTCCGGAAAATCCTCATATGCATATTTCAAATTTGGTAATGTTCTGTCCTAAATCATATTTTAATGTTATTAAACAGCAAAATAAAGTGTAACATGTTAATCTATGCATTTTTCTACCCCATTTACATATAAAGTTTATTAAATTCCGAGCTACGGTTATTTAGTTATGAAATAAATCATTTTAACGTGGCATTTGAGAAAATTTAAACAAACAGAAATTTAAACATTTTAAACATGGATGAAAACAGCATATTATGAAAGTGCATGAAAAACTGAGCAAGTTACATATATGACATGTTTAAATCCGATGCACGGTTAAATAGTTATTAGCAGTTTACAACAGGGGCATTTCTGTAATAAGCATGTCCAGGATTATTTAGCAAATTCTCCAGGAAAAAGAACATGAGATGGGCCGAATCTGGCTGGCCCGACAGGAGCACTGGGCGCGGCTTAGAGATGGGCTGCAGCTCACCTAGCTGGGTTGGCCCAGATGGGTGGAGAGGCCAAGGCAGGCCGGCTTACAGGAGCTGGGCCACGGCGCGGGACTTGGCGAAATCGCGGTCAACGCGAGGCGAGGCGAGCGAGCTGCTGCTTGTTACTGAAGAACAGAGGCGGCAGCAGCAGGTTCATGGCGACGGACGGCGGGAACGGCTGCCGGCGACGTGGGGCTTGGGCGCGACGCCGGAGAGGAGGCAGACCGCGGACGCGGCAGGAGGCAAGGGCTCGTGCTCGTCCTCGTCTCCGTGAAGCAGAACGACGGCGACAGACTTGGCGCGAAGCAAGGGAGGTCCGGCAGGGGCGCGGGTCTCCAGGACGGCGGATCTGGCCAGGAACGGGCTTGGACGGCGGCTTGACTCCTGCTGGGGCACAAGAAACAGGGAGTTGAGAGAGGGAGAGCGAAGCAAAGAGAAAGGGGAGGGACGACAGGGAAAGGAGGGCGGCAACGCTGCTCACCGACGAAGTCCGGCAGCGACGGCGAGGCCTTGAGGTGGAGCAGAGGCGAGGTCTTGGCGCGGGCGAGCAAGGCAGCAGGGAGGCTGGAGACGTCGGATCCAAGGCCGGGGCCGGAGGAACTTGATCCCGGCGACGACGGAGCTTCCGCGGGCGGCCATGCCATCTCCCACTCGTTCCCTGTGAAGAGACAGAGAGGGTGAGGCGAGAGAGATGAGAGATTTCGAGAGAGCGGCACAGGGAGGAAGGGAGCAGGGCACGGCCTGGTGGCGCCGGTTGCCGGCGCGACGCGAGGGGACGAGGCCGAGCGCTCCTGCTCGGGGCCTCGAGCAGCTACATGATCCATTCGGGATCGAGGGAAGAAGTGGCTTGCGCTGGTTGGTGGGCTGGATCGGGAGGGGATCCCGAGGAAGAGGGGACTGGAGGAGTGGCGGCGACGCGATGGAATGGGAAGGATGGGACAGGATCCCTAGATCGTAGGGTTGGACCTATATATAGCAAGTGGTTTAGATTAGGGGTATTTAGTCCCTCCGATCGAAATCAAACGGCCGAGAATAAATAGGTTAGAGAGTCCAAAAGAAAAAACGGAGATGTTTTATAGATGTTAGAAGATGATCCGGACCTGATGGTCATGACCGACCGGTTCGGGTTCGGGGCAGTTTCGGACGTGCGCAAAAGGGGTTGGTGGCTGGCAAGAGAGGTTAGGTGGTCGCGGTAAAGAGGGGAGCGAAAACCCGATTGGTCTCGGAACGGTCAACGAAAGCAAGGGGGGACACGGCAACTACGAACGGGTGCAAGCTTTATGAAAACATGCACATGCAATGTGCGTGATGCTATGAGATGAAATGCATGACATGAACAAAATGCAGAACAAAAGACAAAACCCAACCATGAAGGAAATAACATATCGCATCTCCGGAAAAGGCAAGAGTTGGAGTTACGAATATGGAAAGTTGTATCCGGGGCGTTACAACACTCCACCACTACGAGAGGATCTCGTCCCGAGATCTAGGATGGCGCCGGAGAGAAAACGGAAGAGGAAGAGAGGAGGTAAAACTAAGTTTCTTCTTCGACCAATGATGAAACCAAAGAACCTTGAGAGGTTGAAAAGTTGAAAGAAAAAATGTAACAGAGTTGAACACAATTGAGAGCACTGCGGTAGAAAATAGAAACAAGGAACACCATGTGAACCTTGGAGGTTGCAAAGCTATGAATGACGAGTACAATGGACAAGAAGGAATTGGAACCACTCTGGTTGAAACGAGATAAACAAGGAATAAGGAAGAGCAAATTCGGACAGCACTCCGGTTGAAAAGAGATGCAAGACTTGATAAGATGAAAAGAACTTGAGCAGAGGACATAACACTCCTCTTAAAACGGATAAGCAAGGAAAAGAACATGATATTGGCAAAACGAGATGATGGGATGAAGAGAGCAACATCACAATGCCTCCGGAAGAAAGAATAGACGATAGATCATTGGAATAATAGAATGGAGAAGAAAATGACATCTTCTGCCACAAATGAACTTGAAAAGCATCCTTGCAAAGAAGAATTGAACGGAGTTGTTGAGAAAATCAACAACGAAAAGCACAAGCTTGTTATGGGCTTATGGCAAACATCTCAAAATGATGAGGTGACAACCCGCCACTAATGTAAACAATTGATTGGTTGAGATCAATGAAGATAAGAGAAACTTCTTCACCGAGATGAGAAGGAGAAAATTGGATCATTGATAAGCACCACAAATAGCTACATTCCTTAGGGAAGGTCAGAGGTGAAATATAACCCAATATAACTCCAACAAAAGGATTGATTGGTTGAAAAGATCTCTTGAACGAAGAGAAAATGATGGATTTAAAATACCTCATTGTTGACAACATATGAATCATGAAACATGAAGGAAATTGTCAAGAGTGACATAACACCACCTCAAAAGATAAGGTAGAAAGAATTGCACTTTGGAATGCAAGATGAAGAATACTTGAGCTCCTCAAAACAAAACATGTGTTGAACACCATGTTTATTTTAGAGTATAGCTTGGCGGATCATAACTTCGAGAGAAATCTTGAAGAACAATTGAAGAATGAAAAGAATCCTTGATGAACCACCATGTAGAGCCTCCATGAAGAACTCCGGTAATGGAAGGATGATAAAAAGAAAGAGAAGTTGAAAACATAGGGTGAAGCCTTGCGATGATTTAGAAGGAGCTTCACGATGAGATAATGCCGAAAACTTGGAACTCCGGAAAAAGAAAAGATGAAACACTAGATACGAGAATTACTTCATCATGAACAATATCCGGAAGAAAATAATTGAATTACCTCGAGGAAATAAGAATAAGATTTATTGTATGCTTATCCTTCATCAAATTAAATTGATGACAAGCAATGGATTTGGCATACTACTTATTCTTCTTGAAAAGGATTAAGGGGGGTATAGCACAGAACTTGAGAAAGTCTTCATGAATCACCGGTAGGATTCGAAAGAACGAATGGAATTAATATGATAATCAAAGAAAAAGAATCTAGAACGAACCACCGTAAGAATTCGAAAATGACTGATGGAAGAGAATGAATCACCGGGAAGATTAGAAGAACAAATATGCTAGAGGGGATTTAGATGCAAAAGAACAAAGAGATCATGAGCTGATTAAAGAACACTTGAACGAAGCACCGTGATAAATGGATAACGGAGCTGAAATGTGAGGACAAATAATTCTTCTGAAATGATGGCTTCCGGTGAAAAGAAACGGGAAAACAACTTCTGACATACTGCAGATGGTGAAAAGAATATCTGACAAATGGAATAATTCGAGAGGATAATATGAAGCTTGAACCACGAATCTTCGGGAGAACGGGCAAGATTGAGAGGAAAAACTCTTCTTCGGTCTTCAAATGTTAAGAATGCCGACGAGAAACAACACCAAAATTTGTTGACACACTCCGGGGAAACGAAAGGCGAAGAGGTTGAGCCAACAATGAAAATGATTTGAAATCCCGAAGTGATTTGATATCAACCCTGCTAGCCCAGGCTGCCGACCTGGAACGTATCCCCTGATCGAAGAAGAAGCAGAAGGAGAACTCCAAAACAAGCAAACATCGCTCTCGCGTCATGATCATCGCAGATAACTGCACTCAAGAATCGTTGTTGTAGTAATCATGAGCCATGAGGACTCAAAGAATCCCATTACCATGGGTATCAAGACTAGCAAAGCTTAATGGGTAAGGAAGGGGGTAAAGTGGTGAGGTTGCAATGACTAAGCATGTATGGTGGCTAACATATGCGTATAAGAGCGAGAAAAGAGGCAAAGCCAAATGTCGTCAACTAGTAATGATCAAGAAGTGATCCTGAACTCCTACTTACGCCAATCATAACCCAAGAAACCGTGGTTCTCCTCGACCAACCCCAAAAGAGACACTCACTACACACACGATTGGTGTATTTTAGAAGAGTTTACTTCAAGTTTACTACAACCGGATATTAACAAATTCCCATCTCGCCACATAACCGCTGCACGGCTTTGAAAGTTCAAACCTCGCAGGGTGTCCCAACTTAGCCCATCACAAGCTCTCACTACCAATCGGAGGATATTCCTTCTCCCAGAAGACCCGATCGATCTCGAATCCCGGTTACAAGACATTTTGACAATGGTAAAACAAGACCAAAGAAGCCGCCTGATGCGCCGGCTAATCCCGAGCAGGAGCCGCATATCTCGTTCTCGTGGCAACACCGGATAGGTCACCACGAGTAAAACCAAATTTCTCGAGTTGCCGAGGTGGCCTCAGTCTGCCTTTCGAACCAAAGACTTAGAGAAGCAATCGCCCGTGGCTAAAATAAAGATGACCCTCGGGTTGGCCGACCCAAGGAAAGGTATAGGTGGTGGTGAGGCAAATGGTAAAACCAAGGTTGGGCCTTCTTTGGGACGAAGTTTTATTCAAAGCGAACTGTTAAGGGGTCCCATGAATCACCCAACCGTAAGGAACGCAAAATCCGGAACATAATAACAATATGACTAAACTAGGCGGCAAGAGTGGAACAAAACACTGTGCATAAGGCCGAGCCTTCCACCCTTTACCAAGTATATAGATGCATTAATAATATAAGAGATATTGTGATATCCAACATAAACATAATCCAACATGGAGAAATCTTCATCTTCACCTGCAACTAGCATAGGGGCTGAGCAAAAGGGGTAACATAGCCAAACAACGGTTTGCTAGGAGGGGTGACAACGGTTAGGGGCTATCATGCAATTTGGGAGGCTTGAGCAGCAAGTGGTAGGTAACGCAAAGATAGCGAAGAAGAGCGAAGCAACTAGCATAGCAATGATAGTAATGAGATCCAAGGTGACGGTCATCTTGCCTGAAATCCCGCTAGGAAGAAGAACGAGTTCATGAAGATGAAACCACGAAGACGAACCAGCCGTAGGCAAACGAATCCTCACGATCGCAACGAAACAGGAACTAACAAGAAGGAGCACAACCGGAAAGAAACAAACAACATGGTAAACCCACAAGCATAAACATGGCATGATGCACAAACAAGTATTATGCATGTCCGGTTTAATGAGGCATGGCATGGCAAAGTGCAACAAACAATACTACAAGTTAAATGGAGCTCAATATGCAACGGGTTGCATATTGATTTAAACACCACATTCGAAGTCATTTAGTTCGCTCTCGTTTAGGTACTCAACAATATTAAATGTTATTAAACATGGCAAGGTGAAGCATAAATAAACTAACTATTTAGGCAAGTTTAAATGAGGCCGGAAATAAGAAACAACAATTCCGGAAAATCCTCATATGCATATTTCAAATTTGGTACTGTTTTGGCCTAAACCATATTTTAATGTTATTAAACAGCAAAATAAAGTGTAACATGTTAATCTATGCATTTTTCTACCCCATTTACATATAAAGTTTATTAAATTCCGAGCTACGGTTATTTAGTTATGAAATAAATCATTTTAACATGGCATTTGAGCAAATTTAAACAAACAGCAATTTAAACATTTTAAACATGGATGAAAATAGCATATTATGAAAGTGCATGAAAAACTGAGCAAGTTACATATATGACATGTTTAAATACGATGCACGGTTAAATAGTTATTAGCAGTTTAAAACAGGGGCATTTCTGTAATAAGCATGTCCAGGATTATTTAGCAAATTCGTCCAGGAAAAAAAACATGAGATGGGCCGAATCTGACTGGCCCGATAGGAGCACTGGGCGCGGCTTAGAGATGGGCTGCAGCTCAGCTAGTTGGGTTGGCCCAGATGAGTGGAGAGGCCAAGGCAGGCCGGCTTACATGAGCTGGGCCACGGCGCAGGACTTGGCGAAATCGCGGTCAACGCGAGGCGAGGCGAGCGAGCTGCTGCTTGTTACTGAAGAACAGAGGCGGCAGCAGCAGGTTCATGGCGACGGACGGCGGGAACGGCTGCCGGCGACGTGGGGCTTGGGCGCGACGCCGGAGAGGAGGCAGACCGCGGACGCGGCAGGAGGCAAGGGCTCGTGCTCGTCCTCGTCACCGTGAAGCAGAACGACGGTGGCAGACTTGGAGCGAAGCAAGGGAGGTCCCGCAGGGGCGCGGGTCTCCAGGACGGCGGATCTGGCCAGGAACGGGCTTGGACGGCGGCTTGACTCCTGCTGGGGCAGAAGAAACAGGGAGTTGAGAGAGGGAGAGCAAAGCAAAGAGAAAGGGGAGGGACGACAGGGAAAGGAGGGCGGCAACGCTGCTCACCGACGAAGTCCGGCAGCGACGGCGAGGCCTTGAGGTGGAGCAGAGGCGAGGTCTTGGCGCGGGCGAGCAAGGCAGCAGGGAGGCTGGAAACGTCGGATCCAAGGCCGGGGCCTGAGGAACTTGATCCCGGCGACGAGGAGCTTCGGCGGGCGGCCATGCCATCTCCCACTCGTTCCCTGTGAAGAGACAGAGAGGGTGAGGCGAGAGAGATGAGAGATTTCGAGAGAGCGGCACGGGGAGGAAGGGAGCAGGGCACGGCCTGGTGGCGCTGGTTGCCGGCGGCGCGGCGCGAGGGGACGAGGCCGAGCGCTCCTGCTCGGGGCCTCGAGCAGCTACACGATCCATTCGGGATCGAGGGAAGAAGTGGCTTGCGCTGGTTGGTGGGCTGGATCGGGAGGGGATCCCGAGGAAGAGGGGACTGGAGGAGTGGCGGCGGCGCGATGGAATGGGAAGGATGGGACAGGATCCCTAGACCCTAGGGTTGGACCTATATATATAGCAAGTGGTTTAGACTAGGGATATTTAGTCCCTCGGATCGAAATCAAACGGCCGAGAATAAATAGGTTAGGGAGTCCAAAAGAGAAAACAAAGACGTTTTATAGATGTTAGGAGATGATCCGGACCTGATGGTCATGACCGACCGCCGATTCGGGTTGAGGCGCTTTGACGTCTTGTAAAAGGGGTTGGTGGCTGGCAAGAGAGGTTAGGTGGTCACGTTAAAGAGGGGAGCGAAAACCCGATTGGTCTCGGATCGGTCAACGAAAGCAAGGGGGGACACGGCAACTACGAACGGGTGCAAGCTTTATGAAAACATGCAGATGCAATGCGCATGATGCTATGAGATGAAATGCATGACATGAACAAAATGCAGAACAAAAGACAAAACCCAACCATGAAGGAAATAACATATCGCATCTCCGGAAAAGGCAAGAGTTGGAGTTACGAATATGGAAAGTTTTATCCGGGGCGTTACATAGTACCTCCTTTCTGGTTTGCAGGGCTTAATTCAAACCTCTCACCAACCAAGGTACTCTCTCCGCCGGTTTATTAGTCCCGTGAGCAAAGCAGCAAGACCAAGGCATGGCAATAATTAACGACATGCAGAAGTTTAAGCCTAATTAATTCCAGTGATTTAAGTGGCTGCATGCGTGCTCTATTGCGACTTCGTTGCATCTTTGCTTCAAATGTCTCATGACGATTCGAGTGCTGCATGCACGTACCGTAATTAAGGCGACTAACCGATGCGAAAAAATATACGCTTTAATTGTTGCGGGCTTTTTAAATTCGTGAAATCATTATTGACAAGGAGAGATGATTCGAGTGCACTCGTTTGACCGCCATGCTTGCGTTCGACCCGAACGGGACGGGGCGACACGATCATAATTTCGCTTTCCCTAGTTTTCCACGGCAAGAAGTCGGGCGCGCTTAAGCCATTATGCATTGAATTCCGATGACCGTCGCGCTACCTTCCCCTATAAGTACGGTTTCCCGGCCTTCTCCAGTGCCACCAGGACCCAACTCGCCATATCCTCATAAGCCCCCACCGGCCCGACGTCGCTCTCCACGTCCGCCATGCCCCCGCCCGTCTGCGGTAGGCGACGCCAGAGGCTATCACCGCCGGAACTAGTGTTCGGTTTTTCACCGGAAGGCAGACGAAGGGAGGAGGCATTCTATCTGTCTTTAGATGGCAATGCGGAGATCGAGGAGTTGTTGGAGCGCGACCGCATGGCGGAGGAGCAGGAGTTGTTGGAGCGCGACCGCCTGGCGGAGCAGCGATGTATCACCGATTTGCGCCGGCCAGCAGGACATGGAGCAGCAGAAGATCGACGCCTCGAAGTCGCGAAAGCAGAGCGCCCGCAAGTGGGCCGACCACGCGGATGCCGGAGCCCGCAATAGCTCCGAGGTCGCTGGCATGCACGTCAGCGACGCCGATTTTTACTACCAGCTCGTCAAGTGGGTTTCCCGCTTGGAAGCTGAAGCATCAGTGGACCACGCCAGCATGAAAAGGGCCAACGCGTGCGAGCAACACACCCTATCGCACCTCTGGCAAGTCCGAGGCGAGGCGCAGGACGCCGGTGCCGGTGTTTAGCATGTACCGCCGGCATTGTCTAGTTAGCTAAGAGTAAGTTAGTACTTGTCTAGTGGGAGTAGATAGTTAACTTGGCTACGATGGTTGTCAACGTGGAAGTTCAAGATACTCTATATGTGGATCGGACACTGCTACTTTGCTCACTCAATGTTGAACTTTCCGTTTGAACGTATGGAATGGGCTGTTATTTTTTAAATGGGTTGTATTTGTCCTCCACGGGTTTAGAGGCTGACTTGTTGGCCTAGCAAGTTGACGCGTACACAATCAGGAGATGATTGTACGTGGAGAGGATGACAGCAGGGACCCGGTAAGGTCATGGTAGTACGAAAGCAAGTGCCTCCTTATTTCAAGCCAATAAAAATAATGGCTCCTCCTAGTGGATTTCTGACATTTGGGTCCCATGCCATTGTCAACGTAGTCAATAAACGAGAGAATTGCACAACGAGCGGCTGACACTAGGGACCCGACAGCTGCCCGATTATTTTTTTGGGTTAATCGATAAATGCCTCCAGAAATGCCACCGCAATTTCCAAACTTTGAAAAATGCCATTTCATGCCATTTCTAGTGGCATTTTTGAAGTCTAGAGTGGCGTTTTTCAAAGTTTGCAAACCGCAGTATGCGTTTTCAAAGTTTGCAAAAATTGCAGTGGCATTTTTAAAGTTTGGAAATTGCAGTGGCATTTTTATGAATTGCCATAATTGGAGTGGCATTTATCTAATTTGTTTTTGAGACGGAAGCGTGGTGTCAACTGGGGCATGCGGGACACTCGCCCTGTCTAGACAACCTTTTCTTTTATGTTTACCATGCACCAGCCCAGTAGTTTTTTTTCTTTTTGAAAATGGCTAGCCCAGTTTTTTTGATTTGTCAAGTAAGTCACTTATCGGGCCTGTTGAAATGCAAATCTTTCAAGACGAGGAGAGCTTCATTGGTGGCCGAGAAAATGGCCTATCAAGAATGAGAAATGGGTTGTACATTTTCAAAACACATCAAACCGGCAATTAGTTTCAAATATCTTTTTTTCATTTTGAGATTTTAAATTGCATTGATTTTTATGCGTGGACAATTTATTGGATTTTATATTGATATACATTTATTTTTAAAATCAGTCTGAATGTGACTCGAAAGTTCGGGATTAAAAACAGTCCAGACCGCACCGACATATGCAAAATTTCGTATAATTTTTTAACCGTGGCCACAATATAGGCTGTAATGCTAACAAAAAGAATTTGGGCTCCAAAAAAACCCGTAAGAATTAGCAAATGGGTTGTAAACTATTTGAAATAATGGCAGATGGGATGTATGCTATTTTCCACAGATTTGAGGCTTTCCACAGATGGCATGTATACTATTGGATGTCCATCCAACGGCCGTCGTGCTTCTTCAATCTCTGCTCTTCCTGCTCCAGCCGCTCAAACAAGCGTCGGCAGGACTGCCTGCTCCTCCTCCCTCACAAGCCGGCTATACTGCCAAGCAGCCTCACCGCCCCATCGTACTCCCATCGCTGGCCTAGCCATCCCTCTACTCACCCACACATGATGTTATTCTCCGGCGACGGCAGACGAACCAGTAAACCCTCGTACTCCTCCGCGTGGGAAACAAGTGTTGTTCCCTTCCTAGGCCTCGCCGTCATCCACTGCCCTGGTGCTCTCGGCGCGACCTGGTCAACGTGGTCAATGAACGACATCCATCGGCGGATCAGACGTGGAGAGGGTCGATACCGGGTCCACGACCGCATCGCAAGGAAATGCCTCCTTATTACATGCAAAATAATGATTCCTCCACCGACATCCGGGACCCACCGAAAGGGCCTCAGATTTCGCGAAAAAATGTTGCCGCCATTGTTGACTCGGACCCACCAACTATATCTTCAAGACGCAAGGAAATGCCTCCTTATTACGCCCAAAAAAAGAATACTCCCCCTGCTAGCTGGGACCCAGTATAGTGGGCCTACTAAGTTGACCGGGACGAAGGGCTTTGTCAGCTTAGTCAATATGCACGATTCTAGCTCGACTGACCGTACGATGTCCATCCAACGACCGTAGTGCTTCTTCAACCTCTGGTCTTCTTGCTCCAGCCGCCCAAAGAAGCGCCGGTCGTGCCGCTTCCTCCTCGCCTCCCTGCGGGTCAGGTTGCCGCGAGGTCTCACCGCCCCATACTACTCCCACCGCTGGCGGGCCATCCCTCCACCGATCACCCACACCTCGTTATTCTCAAGGGCGACGGCAGCAGCAATTAACTGTGAACCTTCATACTCTTCTCCGTGGGCATCCACCGCCAGCATCTTCCCGGCTCGCGTCATCCCCTTCCTAGGCCTCGCCGTCGTCCCACTGTGGTGCTCTCGCACGGCGTGGTCAATGTGGTCACGACCGAATTCCATCGAAGAATATCAGACGTGGAGAGGTCAATTTGGGTCCATGGCAGCCGCAAGGAAGTGCCTCCTTATTACGCGGAAAATAATTATTCCTCCACCCGACAGCAGGGACCCATCGGACGGGCCACCAGTATTTCGCGAAAAAAATGTATGCCCCTGACTGCTGGGACCTACCCGACGGACCATCGTATTTCGTGAAAAAAACGTTCCCCGTGCTGACAGCTCGGACCCACCGGAAGTGCCTCCTTATTACGCACAAAAAAATGAATACCCCCTGCTAGCTGGGGCCCACCTTGGTGGGAGGCTGACTTGTGGGCCAACTAAGTTGACGGGGACGGAGGGCTTTGTCAACTTAGTCAATATAAATGATTCTAGCTCCGGACTGACGATGTCCATCCAACGGCCGTAGTGCTTCTTCAACCTCTGGTTTTTTTGCTCCAGCCGCCCAAAGCAGCGCCGGTCGTGCCGCATGCTCCTACCTCCCGTGGCCGAATGTGCTGTCGCGGAGGCCTCACCGCCCACTACTATTCCCACCGCTGGCCAGGCCTTGCAATGACGGCAGCCTCACACCACAGCCGAACCAGTGAACCCTCGTACTCCTCTCGGTGCGGGCTTCCACTGCCGCATCTTCCCTGGCTCCCCGTCGTCCCCTTCCTAGGCCTCGCCGTCGTCCACCGCCCTGGTGCTCTCGGCGCGGAGTGGTCAATGTGGTCAAGGAACGACTTCCATCGTACGTGGACTATATGTGGAGAGGCTGACAGCTGGGTCCACGGCTGCAGCAATAAAGCGCCTCCTTATTACGCGGAAAATAATTATTCCCCCACCTGACAGTGGGGATCCACTGGACGGGCCACCGTATTTCATGAAAAAACGTTTCCCCCTGACTGCTGGGACCCACCAGCTACACCTTCGCACGCAAGGAAGTGCGTCCGAAAAAAAAACCAAAACGAATCGCCCCATCTTTGGGACCCACTGACTACATCTTCGCAGCAAGGAAGTGCTCGGCGGTCGAGCCACCTGTCGAAGCGTCACGTGGCGTTGTCATTCGTCGCGAACGCGGTACGTGCATACCGCCGTTCTAGAGGCGCCGCACGTGTTGTAGTAGAGGCGCCAAGACGTAGCATGTACACGCACGCATGCCAGCCGAGGGTGCAAGAAAGAATATGCGACCATGTACGTACATACGGTAGGGTCTCGAATGCCTACCGCGCGCATGCATGACATGGCTGGGTCAGAACGGAGAAACAGCGTCGTCGTCGGGTTCATGGGGAGGCAACGGAATGCGTCGTGTTCATGGGGAGGCAACGGAATGTGTCGTGTTCATGGGGAGGCAACGGAATGCGTCGTGTTCATTGGGAGGCAACAGAACACGTGGGAGCCAACCGGGTGGGTCGGAACGGAATGCGTGGTCGTGTTCATCGGTGGTGCTTGGATGGAACAGGCGACGGAAACGAGGCCTGGCGTTCCGCACAACGGAGGAAACGGCCTTGTGTTCGACCGGCCACGTTCGAAACGGGATCCTGTTCATCGGGAGGGGTCCGCGCATCGCAAAAGCAGAGAAATGGACCTCCTACGGTCGAAACGGGGTCCTGTTGATCGGGAGGGTGTGGTGTACCGCAAAACGGAGGAAACGGACCTTCTACGGTCAAACGGGGTCCTGTTGATCGGGAGGGTGTGGCGCATCGTAGAACGGACGAACGGACTGTGTTGGAGCCGCCACGGTCGAACAGGGTCATGTTCATCGGGAGGGTGTGGCGTGCCAGAAGCAGGACTCCACGGATAATGTTCATCTCCACCGTCGACCTCCTCCAGCCTCCACGGCTACCGTCGACCTCCTCTAGCCTCCACGGGCTCCTGTTCATCCGGCCTCCACCGCCGCCGCTACTCCACCGCCATCGCTCAACCACCCATCCACGGGCATCCCTCCACCGCTTCATCGCTCATCCAGCCCTCCACACCACGGGTCCTGTTCAACCACCTCTCCACGGCCATCCCTCCACCGCCTAATGTTCATCCAGCCCTCCACACCACGGGTCCCTGTTCATCCGTGAGGCAACGCCACCGCTCCTTGCTCATCCAACCCCCCCCATAACGCCATCGCTCATCCAATCGATCGGCTTCGATTAGCGGCAGCAGCGAAGAATCGCTCCATCGGGTTCGATTAACAGCCATCGATCGATCGCCGGGTTCGATATAGCGTAACTGCGCAAGGCAACCGCTCGGAGTTCGGTTAGAGCCCAACGCCTACGCTTCGAGTTCAGTTAGAGCGAACGCCTCGCATTAACTTGGTACATACAAGAGAAAGCAGCGATCACTCGGCCCCGACCTCCCACCGTGAATCGCAACTCCCGAAATTTTCCTCCCCCTTGATTCTACCACGGTTTTTTCCGTCATGGACGGCCCAAAGAATGTCATGCAGCTGCGTCTCCGGCCCGTCCAGGATGAAAAGCCCATTTTCTGTCAGGATTTTTTGTCATAGAAGTAGGAGCCCACCACATCTATGATAATACCGATTTTGTCACAATTATCGTCATAGAAGTGTCATATGTATGACAGAAAAAAATTTCGTTTGGCCCAAAATGTCACGGATGTGTCTTTTTTTGTAGTGAACAAAGATGGTTGTGGCTAATAAGACGTATGTGATATGCTCTATCTACTTCTTGTGCTAGCTCAATGTTCCTTCTATGTTAAGTTTCCATTAATTGATGGCGTTCTATAAACACACCACCATTTCCCGCCATTTCCTCACCTGTTTCCCGCCACCCTGCTATATTGCGCATAGGTGGCGCGTGACGCACGGAGGCGACAAGCGCAGCCTGTAGCACATCCACCTTTTCCAAGCATGCCAACCCACCAAAGCGCCGCCTCTGCCATCAACCTCGTCCACGAGGAAAACGAGCAGGCGCCACGGCCCGTCGAGGCCGAGGCGCTCCCCGGCAACGCGATGGACGACACCGTGATGCGCGTCATCACCAGGGTTGAGCAGACCTTTGGCGCATGGCGCTTGAGCGCCGCGGGTCAAGATAGGCATGTCAGCGCCGACAGGCTGCAGCTCACCGCACAACATGATCGATGGCGCGCCGCAGGGCAAGCTAGGCGCATCCGCCCCAATAGGCCGCGGCTCGCTGCACGGCGAGAGCGAGAGGCGCCGCGCGCCGCACAGCAAGAGCGGATCCATCGGCGCTTGCCTGCTGTCAACACGGTGTCGCAGCTGGGTACATGTCCTGTCAGTACCCCCATTCCTCGCCAGGAGTGGGCAGAGGCCCTTAGCGCCATACTTGCACCAGAGGCCGGCCGCGCCATACTTGCACCGGACGCCCATCGCGCCATTCACATGGGTGCCGCTGTTTGCCTTTTCCACGGCCCGGTGGATGCCAACGCGCTGGTCGGTAGGCTCACCGCCTCCTTGGCCTAGGTGTCCACCTGGGCGCAGTAGAGGAACATGGCCGTCGCAGCCTCGAGCTGGTGATCTCCAATGAAATAGCCAACTTGGAGCTCGAGATCATGCTCTAGATGTACCGCGAGCGTGTCGACCGCTTAGACGAATGCCTGCACGAGTTCAAGCAGAGCCAAGAGCTACCCTAGGCAAGGGCTACTGGTCATGGTCTCATGGACGTATTTTATTTTGAAAAGTTGTTTCGACGTGGATAGCTATGTATTCACAGCAATCATAGTATTGCTCTGTTTATTGCTCTGTTTCAATGTGTGTACTCTGTTTTCCATTCTTATATGTTCTGTTTCAATGTGTTTATATACGCTTTCCATTACGTATATGTGGATGATAACAACTAGATTCAAATTAGTATACAAAAACAGATAGAAAATGGAAATCATAATATATATATATATATATTAATTGTTCATTAGTTCATCACAGAATATATATATATATATATATATAATATCATCACATATACGTGATGATACTTAACTACTAGGTACAATGCATAAAATTGAAAACGGACATTACTAAAACTAATAATCCCTCCTGGGCCAAGATTCCGGCAATTTCTCGCCAGAAACAGTGCGCGGCATCTTCCAAAGTCGGAGGCAAGATTCGACTCCTTCTTCGCCTCGCAGTGCTTGACGTACTGATCTACCTCTTGCTGGCGGACACGCGCGACTGATCTTTCCATTTCGTTGGGCGTCCATCGGAGCTCCTCGTCGGTGGCACGCTGGAGCTCATCGGCTCACCTCCACGCAGCGACGAGGCACCCAGCGCCAATGACCTTCCTCGTGAAGTACCCGTCTTTGTACACATCCTCGGCACGACGACGCGCCCGCCCCCAAAGCTCTGCCGCCTCCTTTTTCCAGGTGGCACCACGGGCTTCACAGGCCGCCTGGTACCTGGCTTCCTCCTCCGCCATCTTCTTCTTGAACTCCACTTGGCTGGCTTTCTCAGCCGGTGGCAGCGACTTCCACAGACAAAGATTGTACTGGCCCCAAAACCAATCCAAAGTTGGGCGCAACCTTGTCAGGCGACGCGTAGGGGTCCTCGTCGCTGCTAATCGAGTGAGCGTCCTCGGGGGGCGGCGACTCCTCGTCGGCGTGGGCGAGACGGCGGCGCCATGGCGAACATTTGAGAGAGAGAGAGAGAGAGAGAGAGAGAGAGAGGCGAAAGCGAGGGAGGATGTAGATGAGAATGTAGGCGGACGACGTGAGCAAGGTAGTATTTAGCCGGTTTGAGGTTCCGTGAGACCCTTGAGGATTCGAACAACTGAATGCTTGGCGGAATATCGCCTCTACCTACTCGCACCGCCTCGCTAAGATCTAAACTACGAAAGGAACAGCACAAGAGACACAGGGTTTATACTAGTTTGGGCCACCATTGTGGTGTAATACCCTACTCTAGTTTGTGGTGTGGTGGATTGCCTCTTGGGCTGATGGTGATGAATAATACAAGGAAGAACAGCCTCATGAGGTTCATGCTTCTTTGGTCGCGATGAATCGCTAAGGGGAGTTCACCGCTTCTCTCTATCTCTCGCCGATTCGAGATCTCTCTCCTTACTATGGTGGCTGGCTCTACTTATATAGGCAGAGGCCTGGGCCTCTTCCCAAACATTGAGCGGGAAGGGCGCCAACAACCAGCCATTTTGAAGGGGAACATATGGTACACTTATCCCGACTAAAGTTGGTCCTCGCACATCAAAGGCTCTCACGGTGGTAGCCGGCTTGGGCTCCACAATGACTTCCTTCCTGCTGCTGGACTGGTCTTGGTCTTGTTGCACCGAAATGGACGCCTTTGCTTGATGCCCTCGCCTGCGCTTGCTCCCTTTGCACCAAAGAGGAAAGGAGGACACTGCGCGGGCTGGCGCCTGCCTGGTGCCCTTGATCGTCATGGCTTGCATCATGGGCACCTCGTGAGGTACCCCGCCTTGATCTCTCCGCCACCTCGCGAGCCAGCCTGATGAGGCCGCGCCTGAGGAAGCTCCCTGTCGTCCGCCCCGCGAGGCTTGGCCCCTCGCGAGGGTCTTGAGCTTGTGTTGATGAAGATGGGCCGTGATGGGCCCTCCTTTGAGCCACGCCCAAGAGCCGCAGTGTGCAAGTCTGGGGACCCCTGTTCCCGAACGCCGACAGTAGCCCCGCCCAAAGGCGCGCCCGGACTTGGCCGAAAGCAGAGAGGCGAAGGGCTAGTCTGTGCGCCATGGGCCCCTAACAGCTCGTGGCCTTGGGCGTCAGCGTGGCGGTTGATTAGACGTGGGCGTCTCCACTTCCCCATGATGCCTCGGCAATCGCATCGAATTGACAAGTCCTCGCATGCGCAGCGGGTCATGATTGCCTGCGATCGTGGAGGTCGGCGGTTGGCCTTCCCCGGCTATAAGTACGGGACAGCGCCTGCCCTTCTAGTCCATCTCCTCCTTGCTTCTTCTACCTCCCCATGGCTTCGCCGAAGAGGTTCTCGGCCGTAGAGAAGGGGAAGGCTCGCCAGGTAGGGCCTGACTCTCCCCCGCCCAAGCGCGGTCGAGGCCATCCCCACAAACACCCTGCGGCGCCCATGGTGGCTCCTCGCGGTCGTGGAGATGACCTCCCGCGTGGTGGCGGGCGGCAAGCCACTGCTGGGGGGTGCGCTACGGCCGCGCGCCCCCCTAGGCCACGCTTGCACTCGGCAGAGGTGCTGCCGGAGTTTGTGGTGTGGTCGTGAACCCGGCCGACACCGGCTCCAGCTCCTTGCTTCCTCCTAGGTGAGCTTCCGGCGGTGCCCCGGGCGGCCTCGCTTCAGGCGGATGGTTGCCGAGTCGGGCCTCCTGGCTTCGCCGGAAGTCTCTGCAGCCGGAGCCTCGGCCTCGCCCGCCGGCCGCAAACGCTTGCCAGCCTGGGTCTGAGCCGGCGATGCACCCTGCACTTCAAGTTCGACGGCGATGCCACCCTCTACGTGAGGGTGTTCGGGGAAGATGGTCACCGCGGCGGGTGCTGCCCTGAGAACAATGACCGTGGCCGCGGGTTCAGCCTCAGCGACGATGAAGACGATAGCGCGCGCGTGGCCGGCGACGCCCGGGGCTCGTCGAGCTTCGACGACTCTTCTTCGGGCAGCGGCTCCTCTAGCGGTGGTCGCGACCAGCCTCCGCGCCGCCGCACCCGCCTGGAGGGAGGTAGCGAGTCCGCCCGCCGTCTTGCCCCGGTGAAGCGCAAGAGGGAGTCCGCCTGAGCTCCGGAGGCAGTTCGAGCCTCCCCCGCGAGTTGGTGTCAGGCGAGCCATGCCTGTTTTATCCTTTTTCCTTTTCCTGCGCAAAGAAACAGTAGCGTAGGGCCCCGCGTGGGCGTGCTTGGACTATTGCTGTTAGTTATAGTATTGTTTCTGCTATCTTGGCACTATGCCCTTGTGCCACACGCTCGCGCGTAGAAATTACTTAGCTCGGGGGCGCCTGTCGTGGCCCTCGTCGAACGCTTCATGTCCTGCGAAGGTTAGTCTGGAGAGGTAGCTCCCGGCCTCAGCTGTGGAGGCGACCGACCCAGGCCCTGTGTTCGTGTCGCAGTGCCCGTGAGGCGTGGGTGGAGGGTGCTCCTCAGTGGACCCGGGTAGGGAAACCTCGAACAATAAGGGTAGAGAACACTTTCAGGCGCCAGGGCTGCCCCCTCAGCGTGACCTTGCGTGAGAGAAATTGAGGTAAGAGGACGAAAGGTCAAGAGCCACAAGTCAAAACAGCTTTGATAAAACTTCAAATGAGAACGAACAAGCCAACTCACGAGAAGAAAATGAAAAAAGCGGCGTCCAGGCACCTAATCTAGTCTTTGACGTCTTCTCACCAGTAGCAGCTAAGTGCTGCCACATCAAGCGTGGGAGGGAGCCCTGTGGCCCGAGGTCAAGGCGCTCCTGAGACTTCGGGGCGTGTACATCCCCAACTCATTATTACGTGAGAGTGTCACGGGCGGTGAGCTTCACAGGCGTTGGCCTTCTTCACAGGCTCCGGGCCTTTCTTGGAGGAAGCAAGCTTCACGGGCATTGGCCCTCTTCACAGGCTCCGGGCCTTTTCCAAAAAGGGCAGCTTCACAGGCATTCGCCTTCTTCACGTGCTCTGGGCCTTTCCAAAAAGACAGCTTCACAGCATTCGCCTTCTTCACGTGCTCGGGCCTTTTCCAAAAAGACAGCTTCACAGGCATTCGCCTTCTTCATGTGCTCTGGGCCTTTTCCAAAGACAGCTTCACGTGCATTCGCCTTCTTCACGTGCTCTGGGCCTTTTCCAAAAGACAGCTTCACGGGCATTCGCCTTCTTCACAGTGCTCTGGGTCTTTCCAAAAGACAGCTTCACAGCATTCGCCTTCTTCATGTGCTCTGGGCCTTTTCAGGGGTAAAACCTCCGGAGGTGCTGGATGTTCCACGCGTTCTGGACTGGCACCCCCTCCTGAGTCTCCAAGCGCGTGGAGTCGGGCCTGGAAACATGAACAACCTTGAACGGGCCCTCCCACATGGGAGAGAGCTTATGCAACCCTTCCCTCGAGAGAACCCACCCGAGCACGAGGTCCCCTACCTCGAGAGTTCTGGGGCGGATGTTGCGGCAGCGGTATCGTCGCAGCGCTTGTTGGTACCTTGCTGCTCGCAACGCAGCTTCTCGACGGCGCCTTCCTCCAAAGACGAGATCCGCCCCCGCATGGTGTCTGCTGCGCCTCGTCGAACGCCAGACCCGTCGCAACGACGTCTCGACCTCGTGAGGAAGGACCGCTTCGGCTCCATAGACCAGAAGAACGGGGTCTCTCCGGTTGGCTTGGTTGTGGTCGACGGATGGACCACAAGATGCATCGAAGCTCGTCAGACCAACCCCCGCCGCAGCCTCCGCTTTCTTCACGAATGTTCTGGTTTTGAGGCCCCTCGGGACCTCTCGTTAGCCGCTTGGTTCGGCCATTGCTTCGGGTGCGCCATCAAGCGTAGTATATCTGCGTTCCTGTGTTAGCACAATATGTTTTGAAGAGGTTACTGGTGAACTGCGAACCGTTGTCAGTGATGATGCGGTTCAGCACCCCAAACCGGCTCACGAGGCCCTTGACGAACTTTACCGCAGAACCTGCGGGGATGGTGCGGACGGGTTCCACTTCAGCCCACTTGGTGAACTTGTCCATGGCGACGTAAAGGTAGTGATAGCCCCCTGGCGCCCGAGGAAATGGGCCCAGGATATCCAGCCCCCAGACTGTGAATGGCCACGAGAGGGGTATAGTTTGTAGGCCTCCTGCCGGCTGATGGATCTGCTTGGCATGGAATTGGCAGGCTTCGCAAGCCTTCACTAGCTCTACGGCGTCATTGAGCGCAGTAGGCCAATAGAAACCGCTCCGGAATGCCTTGCCCATGAGGGTTCGTGATGACGAGTGATGCCCATAGTCTCCATCGTGTATATCCTCCAGCAACTCTTTCCCTTGCTCCCTGGAGATGCAGCGCAGTGCCACATCATTCGGCCGCTTCCGATAGAGCTCTCCATCTCTCATACAGTATGCTGTGGCTTGCCGCGCCACGCGCTCTGCTTCCTCCTCCTTCTCCGGCAGGGTCCCTTGAGTTAAGTAGCTCCGGCGTTCTGTGATCCAACACCCCTCCTGAGGCTCCATCGTCGAGAGCGAGCACGCCTCGAGGCCGGGCCATGCATCGGGGCTCTGAGGCGAGTGGCTGGGGAGCTCCTCCCGAGGCTGCGCCGTGTTTGATAGTGATGGCATGGCGGAGGGCTTGAAAGCCGCCTCGAACACGCCAGCTCTGAGGTAACCGCCTTTGGATGCTCGCTTTGGCGATGTCGCCGGCCTCCTGATTGGTGCCGCGGGGCACATGCTGCAACTCCAACCCCCAGAACTGCTTCTCCATCCTGCGGACCTCCGCAAGGTTGGCTTCCATGTGCTCATCTTTTGGCTCATACACCTTGTTGGAGAAATTGACAAGGAGCTGCGAATCGCCCTTGATGGTAAGGCGCTTCACCCCCAGGGCTGCTACAGCCTTCAAGCCCGCTATTAGACCTTCATACTCCGCTATGTTGTTGGAGACCTTTTCACCTTGTTGGAAACAGAGCTGCACATCGTAGTAGAGCTTGTCCTGAGTGGGAGATATGAGCACCGCCCCAACCCCAGCGCCATGCCTGGAGAACGCCCCATCGAAGTACATGACCCAGCCTTCCGGCGCTTCGCTTCCGGAGAGAGGGACCGATCCTCGTCGGCCTTGAGGCCCGTGCCTCCGTCCATTCCGCCACATTTAAATTCGCTTAACGCGCCCCCTTGATGACTCTGGTCGTCTTGAATTCGAGTGAAACGCTTGCAGTTCAATGTTCCACTCAGCGACCCTTCCGGCTGAGTTAGGGCTCCTGAGCACCCTTTCCAAGGGGTATGCTGAGACGACCTTGATGGGGTGAGCCTGAAAATAGTGACGCAGCTTGCGTGAGGCCACCAATTGTCGGAGTAATGGGCCACGGGTAGGCAAACCCGAGCCCCCGGACCTTCCAAAACATCGGGGCAGACTGCGCCCCTCAAGACCCCAAGACGGAGAGCCGCCTTCTGAGAGTCGGCGGCAGAGCCGCCGACTGCCCCTCCCAGCCGAGTCCCAGAGACGGCCTCGAGACGAGCCGACTCCCAACTGGCGGCTTCCAGAGAAGCCGGCTATGGGGAGTCGGCCCGCGACTCCAACCACCTCCTGCCTATGCAACTACGGACGAGATGGGATGTGGCCGCCACGCAGCCCCTCCCCGCCTGCTTCACGGCGGCGAGCATGGTTACAAGGCGCCAGACCGACGGAGATCTCCGTCCGCGCGGATCAAGCCACGCTGCCTCGACATCAGCCCCTGCGGGCATCCTCACTCCACGACGCTACCGTCTGCATTTAATTCGAAGATTTGTCAGGATTTCGCCTGTCAAGGCGGGAGTGCGAAAGACGGCGAGAGCGCCCCAAGACGGACCAGCTGGGAGTCGGCCCCGAGAGTCGGCCGCCCCTCCCATGGCTCCGTGACGCCATTAACCGTACAAGACAAGGAATGGCAACATGCGATCGCCGTCAGTCGGGCGGCAACTGTTGCCATGACCCCATGACCAAGCCCGCGTCATTAGAAGCGCGACTACAGTAATCTGCAGCCGGCAAGACCCGCCCGTGGCGGACAAGGCTTGTCGGCCCCCTGCTGGACCGTCGGCGGGGCCCACTAGTCGGCGGGCCCCAGAAGTCGGCGGAGAAGACGACGACCTAAGAGACTGACGGCTGGGACCCGCGCCAATGGATTACCATTGTACCCAGGGTAGGCCTATATAAACCCCCGGGCACCCATGCAAGAGGTTGGACCCTAATAGTTTTAGACACACATAGAGGGAAGAGAAGAGCTAGCCTTGCCCTTCTCCTTCCTCACCCGAACAGCTCAAGGAGCAACCTTGTACCCACTTTGCCATAGTGATCATGCGGAGACCCCGCAGAGCGGCGGAGGGGTGTTATCTCCATGGAGAGCCCTCAAGCTGGTAAGATCCGCCGGCGTGCATGCCTTCGCCTCATCCTGCTTCTGTGCACCGGCGACATTCTACTCGCCCCCACCATGATAAGCCATCCTTTGGCATATGTCGCACTCCAACCCCGACATTTGGCGCCCACCGTCAGGGCTAGGTGCACCGTCGTCCAGGAGACACTGCCCGGGCGGGAACCCTTGCTCCATGGCGAAGCGCAGCCAGCCCGGCACGCCAGACGGAGTCTGCGCCCGCTACAGCCTGCGCCGAGATAAACAGGCGCCGAGCTGCCTCGCCGAACTTGTCACGAGGTTCGCCTCCAACGAGCTCGCATCCGACGCAGTAACGGGCGGCCCCGAGAGCCTACTCATGGCCTCCTCGAGCAACTCCATGTCGCCAGCCGAGCTGCCATGACTTGGAGTCTGTGAGGCTCCACCGATTCGGCGTCTTTGATCGACTCAGACACCGTCGCTCGACGCGCGTTCCCCCACCAACATGGTGGTCTCTGACGAGCCGCTCCCTCACGAGGGGAGCGGCGGAAGCACCGCCGCAGGTGCTCGCCATCGCTCATAGCGAGAATTTCGTGAAGGAGCTCACGACCCCTCAACGCGGCTCTGCGAGACCTGACCGCGCCTATTCCGGAAGACGCTGACGCCGAGATGCTGGAGGCACGCCGCCTTCAGCTCGTCGAAGGCGCGAGAAAGCTGGCAAGCATGAGGCGCTTGTCAGAAGCCTACCAGCGTGAGATGGATCGCGCTGTGGGCGGCTCGCCAACCCCGACCGGGCCCTAAGCCGCCAGGGCGCGGTCCAACAATACGTCGTAGCTATCGCCAACCTGTTTGGGGGCCAATCGCCTGTGTACGCCACGCCTGTGGAGAACATCCAGCGCCGCCAGCGGCGGCGGACGAGCTGGACAACCGAGGGTGAGGAGCGCCGCTGATGACGGAGCGAGTCCAGAGCTCCTCGGCAAGCTGCCGCCACAGCAGATGAAGCCGGCTGCCGCACGGAGGCGCCGCGACGACAAAACGACGACTTGCCTCCCCGCCGAGAACAAGGCGCGATGTCTCGGACGCCGACTGGCGGTGTCCGCAGAAGAAAAAACAAGGATCCGGCTGACAGCCACAGTCGGACTCACATCTCCATCGAGCGCGACCAAGACGGCCGCCCAAGAGCAGTGGAGCGATGGGACGACTATCTGCCTCCTCCTCCCTGCAGAGAAAGGCGAGTCTCCCTGCCACCCGTCGAGCATCCGACTCTCGGCGACCGCCTTGGCTGCCGAGAGGGAGTCGGAGAAAACGACGCCCGCCACCAGATCGACCGACTCCACCGATCCCTCGCGCTGGAAGAAGAAGACGAGTTGGGTCCGCCTGCTTTGACCTCGCATCCGAGACGAGCCCTTCCCGGAAGGGTTCACACTCCCCGAGACACGCCAAGTACACCGCCCAGAAAGCCGGAAGATCGCTAGTTGACTACTCCACTACCGTCAACATAGCTTAACGGCAACAAGCGTGTTGCCGTGAAGCACGCTCCTCATGCTCCAGGGCACGGCCCGGACATGGTTGAACAGCCTGAAGCCCCGCAGCATCAACAGCTGGGTCGACTTCACCGAGGCCTTCGTCCGCAACTTCACGAGCATGTACAAGCGACCTCCCAAGCCTCGCCAGCTTTCCTTGTGCGTGCAAGGCCCCAACGAGTCAACTCGCGACTACCTCACGCTTGGCCACGAGCTCCGGAACTCCTCATGAGGGCGTGCACGAGGTGCGAGCATCGAGTACATCACCGCCGGAGTGCGAGAAGGCACCTCCTCAAGCACAAGCTCCTTTATGCGACGAGCCGGAGACCTCGACGAGCTGCTAATCATAGCAGCATAAGCACGCCACGATCGACTCCTCCATGAAGACGGAGATTGGAGTCAGTCACGGTGACCGCAAGGTGGCTCCTCAGCTCCCGTAACTCCGGTGGAGACACCGATCGGTGACAACAGAATGATCATTAAGCGCAAGGCCCACAACGTAGGCTTCCAAAGAACCGGCAGGTGGCGACAACAAGACCAACCAGCCGGAAGGGCAGCCTCGCCAAGCGACCAAAGGCGGTAAGTCCATTTGGTTGCCGGGCCTTCTTACTTAACATACTCTAGATGGTCCCCCAAGTTCCATAGCGGCGCCAAGCCGCCAAACCACACCACCCGAAGTGTCACCGCTCACCAGATAGCCAAGGGAGATGGCCTCCTGCCTTCCCTCACTGGCCGGGCCGCCCCAAAGAAATGGGCTGTCAAAGCCGTGGCGTAAGGCAAGACGAGTACCCGTAAGAGCATGGAGCTTATGTGGTGTTCACCAAAGGTGGCCGATGACCGATGCAAAGCGGCTGCAGAAGAAGAAGTGAATGCAGTAGCATCGAGCATACTCGAGTTCATGCACCGTTCAAGAAACCTATCGGTTGGAGCAGAGCTGATCACCCAGAGGTGATGCGAATCCGGCTCCCTACGCCACGGTCTTGGGAGCCACCTCTTGCCGCTGGATAGGCGGGCAGCCACTTCTCGCGAGAAAGGCGATAGACGGAGGCAAAGAACATCAACATCCCTGCACAAGGACACTATGGAGAAGTTAGGAATCAAGCAAAGGCAGCTTCAGAGCAGCCGGACTGTGTTCCACGGCATTGTACACAGCCTTTCACGCTCACCGATCGGCAAGATCCTCGATAGACGCCCTTTGGGGACAAAGATCATTTCCGCCGAGAGCTGCCCGGTTCGGCGGTGGACCTCGAAAAGCCCGTGACCACGCCTGCTTGGCCGACCTGCTTTGGCCAAGTTCATGGTGGTCCCCACTACGCCTACCTCAAGATGAAGATGTCAAGTTCCAAGGGATCTCGACCGTAGCCGGCGACTACGTAAAGTCGCCTGGCTTGTGTACCGAAAGCAATGGCTGGCCGAGTCCCCCGTAATCGTAATGAAGAAGCTTCTTGATCGGGTCATGGCGATGGCCGCAAGCAGCCCGAATATCGCCTCGACCCCAAGGAATCGGAAGTCGAGGGCCTGCTCAAGCCCGGCCAAAAGACGAAGGAGATACCCTTGGACCCGGAGCACCTGGAGAGGTATGCTGTCATAGTTGCAAACCTTGACAGTAAATAGGAAGGCGAGCTCGTCGATTTCCTCCGTGAGAATCGGGACATTTTCGCATGGTCCCCTAAATACATGCCAGGTGTACCGACGGAATTCGCCGAGCACAAGTTACATGTACGATCTGATGTGAAGCCCATCGCCCCCTTGCGCCACTGTCAAGAGAAGAAGAAGAGTTGTTGGAGAAGAGATAGCCCGCCCTAGCAGCCGGTTTCATCATGGAAGTGTTCTTTCCGAATGGTTAGCAAACCCGATCTTGGTAATCGAAGAAGAACAAGCAGTTGGCGGATGTGTATTGACTACACAAGCCTCAACAAAGCTTGCCCCAAGGACCCGCTCGCTTCGCCGAGAATTGATCAGTGATAGACTCCATACCGGATGCGAGCTGTTGAGCTTCTTAGATGCATATTCAGGATATCACCAGATCAAGCTGAACCCGGCCTAAAGACTGAAGACCGCCTTCATCACGCCGTTTGGAGCCTTCTGCTACCTGACCATGACGTTCGGCTGGAGCCCGTGAAACTCCAAGAAGGCGCGGAAGAAACCGCTCGCCGGCAGCCCTTAACCGCGCATGAGGTGTGAGCGGAATATGACCCGCTCGCCCTCTTCCGGCGCCGGCCTTATTTCGCCCACCGGCGCGGCGGGGGTCTGCACTAGGTTCTTGCCGGGGATGCGGCGCGTCTGGCTGAGGAACTCGATGTGGTCGTCATCCACCTCGGAGTTGTCCCACACGCCGGAGCGCAGGGCGGGAGGCGCAGCGGCGGATGAGGAGCTCATCTCCGCAGCGTGGCGTGGTTCGGTGCGACGGCGGCAAGAAGAAGAAGAAGCGAGAGGAAGAAGGAGCAAGAGGAAGCGGGGAAGCAGGAGATGGGTGCGCTGCGCTTCGCCGCCTCCTCCCCGCCTACTTATAGGCCCACGGCCGAGAAGCCGATGCGGGCGGGCGGGATTAACTACGCCCAGTACCTCACGCCCCCATGATTTAACCCACGGGTTATCACAAGACAAGAACGACGTGGGGAACCCAACCGCCCGCGCGGCCGCAACGGATCCGCCCGCGCCGAGGCACTTAGTGGCGGGCCCCGCCCGACAGCATGTCTCGTCACGCAGCTGGCGTGGGTGGGCAGACCGACCTGCCAGCGTGGCGTATGTCAGCGACGGGCCCACGACGGGCAAATGCACGAAGCTTATCAGCACGCCACGGATCCCGCCACAACCTTCAACCCTTGAGGAGCAAGATGGTTCTCCACGAGTCCGACTCCAAATTAGTCGGCCTAGAGAAAGACGGCGAGCCCAACCTGCATTCTTCCATCGAGGGATGAAACTGTTGAGGCTCCTCGACATGTTGACCTCGGCGCCTTACCGACTTCGGGACTACTGTCGGAGTAATGGGCCACTGGTAGGCAAACCCGAGCCCCTGACCTTTCAAAACATCGGCAAGGCATCATGCCTCAAGACCCCAAGACGGAGAGCCACCTTCTAAGAGTCGGCGGCTCTGCCGCCGACTGCCCCTCCCAGCCGAGTCTCAGAGATGGCCTCGAGACAAGCCGACTCCCAACTGGCGGATTCCAGAGAAGCCAGCTATGGGGAGTCGGCCCGTGACTCCAGCCACCTCCTGCCTATGCAACTACGGACGGGATGGGATGTGGCCGCCACGCAGCCCCTCCCCGCCTGCTTAAGGCGAAGGCGTGCATGGCCATAGTGCGCCAGATCGACGGAGATCTCCGTCCGGCGCTGATCAAGGTTACACGCCGGCCACGACATCAGCCCGGTGGGCGAATCTCGTACTCCACGACGCCCTATCATGCACGACCCGAAGACGGCAGACCCGCCGCCTGCCGAGTGCGTAAAGACGGCGAGCGCCCAAGATGCACTCCACCGGGAGTCGGCCCCGAGAGTCGGGCCGCCCCTCCCATGGGTTCCGCACGCCATTAACGAGACAAAACGAGAGAATGGCAATGATGATCGCCCGTCAGCGGCGCGCACTGCCATGACCATGACCAAGCCCGCGCCATTAGAAGCGCGGCCATACAGAATCCGCGAATCGGCAAGATTACCACAAGTGACAAGGCTTGTCGGCCCCCTCTTGGACCGTCGGCGGGGCCCACTAGTCGGCGGGCCCCTGTCGGCGGAGAAGACGGCAACCTAAGAAATCAAGCGGTCAGGACCCACCAAATTGGATTACCATTGTACCCCGGGTAGGCCTATATAAACCCCGGGGCACCCATGCAAGAGGTTGGACCCTAATAGTTTTAGACACACATAGAGGGAAGAGAAGAGCCAGCCTTGCCCTTCTCCTTCCTCACCCCGAACAGCTCAAGGAGCAACCTTGTACCCACTTTGCCATAGTGATCATGCCGAGACCCCGCAGAGCAAAGAAGGGTGTTATCTCCACAGAGAGCCACGAAGCTGGGTAAGATCCGCCAAGGCATGCCTTCGCCTCATCCCGTTTCCAGGCACCGGCGATGTTCTACTCGCCCCCACCATGATAAGCCATCCTTTGGCATATGTCGCACCCAACCCCCGACACCAATAGCGCGAGGAGGAGCTTTTGAGGCATGGGGTACCGCGCCCTCGCGTCCCGCAGCACTGTGCTGACAAAGTATACTGGGTGCTCAACGAGGTTTGGAGCGCCAGTGCCGCTGGCGCCCTCTAGGGACCGTGGCACCTCCTGAGGCGGTGGGGCCTCTAGAGGCTGGCAGTCTGGGGGAGGGACCTCTTCCTCCGCGGCCAAGCGCTTCCTTTGGTGACCCTTCTCACCATGGCGGATGGTTTCTGTGGGTCTTTCTTGTTCCGGCTTTGCCTTGACTGGCTCTTCTTTGTGGCTTTGGTCGACGCTCTTCCCTAGCCGCCACACCAGCTGGCAAGTGAGTAGGGAGTGGCGGCGAGGTAGAGCACTGTGGGTTCCTCATGAGCGTGGGGCCACCATGATCGGAGGGTTGGTCAGTACCTCTTGAGATCTTGGAACGCCTTTGTCGGCTTCTTCACCCATTCAAAAGGCCCTTTTTCTTCATTAGTGGAAGAAAGGCGCTCGTTCTCCCAACTTGAGATGAAGCGCCCTAAGCGCGATCCACGCGCCAGTGAGCTTCTGCATTTCCCTGAGGGTCTTTGGCGGGCTCATGTCCTCGACCGCCTTGACCTTTTATGGGTTAGCCTCGATGCCTCGGTGGGATACGAGGAAGCCCAAGAGCTTGCCCGCGGGGACTCCAAACACACACTTCTCCTGGTTGAGCCAGTAGGCTCACTGCGGCCGAGGGTCATGAAGGTTTCCTCTAGGTCTTGTATCAAGGTTACGGCCTCCCGAGACTTCACCACAATGTCATCGACGTAAGCCTCAACATTCTTCCCGAGCTGCGGACCTGTGGTGATGTGCATCACCACCTGGAAGGTCACCCAGCTGCGCAGCCCGAATGGCATGCATCGTAGCGAGAGACCCCGCATGGGGTCAGGAAGGCCGTCTTCTCCACGTCCTCTACCGCATCTTGATCTGGTGGTACCCGGAGAAGGCATCCAAGAAGCACAACAGGTCGCACTCAACGGTGGAATCGACGATCTGGTCGATGCGAGGAAGCGGGAACGGATCTTGCGGGCATGCCTTGTTGGGGTTGGTGAAGTCGACACACATGCGCTCCTTCCCTCCCTTCTTTGGTACAACAACAGGGTTAACCAACCAATCCGGGTACCAGACCTCACGAATGACCCTAGCGGCTTCTAGTTTGCGGGTCTCCTTCTTGTTTGCGCGCAGGAACTTGACCAGGGCCTCCTCCTGCTCGGGCTCGAGGTTGGCGCCTATGGTGAAAGTGGCGTCAGTGGACCCATCCTCGTCGACGGGTATTTGCTTGGTCTCTGCCTTGTCTTGGGTGAACAACTATTTCTTCTTGGTTCGTGCAGCCCCCTTGGGCTCAGGGGTCTCTGCGTCGGCGGGTTGCGCCGGCGCCGCCGTCTTGAAGGCGAGCTTGAGCACTCACAGCGCATCTCCGGTGTCCCCGGGCACGGTGAGGACGCCGTTGCTCCCGGGCATCTTCATGAGGTTGTACGCCGGGTGAGTCGCGGCCATGAACTGTGCCAGTGCTAGGTAGCCGAGGATGGCATTGTAGGGGAGGTTGATGGGGGCGATGTCGAATCGACCACCTTTCCGTCGCGGAAGTTGTCGTAGGTGCCGAAAGTTACCGGGAGCCGGATCTGTCCCAAGGAGCTGGATGATCCGCCCCGATGCCAAGAAAGGCCGGCTGGGCTGCAGCCGCTCCCGGGGTATGCAGAGGAGGTTGAAGGCCTCGACTGAGAGCACGTTGAGGCCCACGCCGCCGTCGATGAGAGTCCTGGTGACGGCCACTGGCAGATGGTGGGGTGCACAAAGATGGGAGCGCACTCCAGCAGGCTGAGTTGGAGGGTGGTCTTCCGAGCTGAAGGTCGAGCTAGCCTTGGTCGCCGACCGGTCCGGGGGCCTCTGCTGCGTGGAGACGACGCCGACCCGACGGATTTAACGGCTTGACGTGGTGACTCGAGGGCGGCGCTCATGAGCCGCCCAGAGGGGCTGCGACGATCGGGGCGCCAAAGACAACAGTGGTGGGTGAGGAAGAGGCCGTGGAGCTCTTCCCAAGAGGCCAGAGGCTGCTTGGAAGGTGGAGTGCACGCGCTGAAGGCGTCGGTGAGGGCCATAGGGAGCAGCTTGGACATGACCTGTCATCACCTCCAGCCGAGGACGGCTTCCTCAGATGCCAGCAGGGAAAGCCATCGGATCGGTCGCCACAGCGCGCCGCGGCGTTGGCTTGAACTTGTCCGCCACCGCACCCGTTGCAAGGCCGGGCCGTGGCTCGAGCCCTCGCCCCTGTGCACAAGCGGCCGGGCCGGAGGGCGCTGCTCATCGCGAGGCGGGCCGCGGCGGTGGCGGAAGGGAAACTCCGGCGCAGCCCCTACCTGGCGCGCCAAATGTCGGATTTCGGGTTCCGGCAGACCCTTGAGGTTCGAACACTGGGGTGCGTGCGGAATCTCGCCCTCTACCTACCTGCACCCCACCGCCTTGCTAAGATCTAAACTATGAAAGGAATAGCACAAGAGACACAGGGTTTATACTAGTTCAGGCCACCATTGTGGTGTAATACCCTACTCTAGTTTGTGGTGTGGTGGATTGCCCCTTGGGCTGATGGTGATGAATAATACAAAGAAGAACAGCCTCATGAGTGTCCGTTTCTTCGGCTGCGATGAACTGCTAGGGGAGTTCAGCCGCTTCTCTATCTCTCTCGCCGATTCCGTGATCTCTCTCCCTTACTATGGTGGCTGGCTCTACTTATATAGGCAGAGGCCCCGGGCCTCTTCCCAAACATTGAGCGGAAGGGCGCCAACAACCGGCCATTTTGAAGGGGAACATATGGTACACTTATTACGACTAAAGTTGGTCCTCGCTGTCAAAGGCTCGTGGTGACGCCTTGGCTTGGGCTCCACAATGACTTCCTTCCGCCACTGGACTGGTCTTGGTCTTGTTGCACCAAAATGGACGCCTTTGCTTGATGCCCTCGCTGCGCTTGCTCCTTTGCACCAAAGAGGAAAGGAGGACAACTGCTGGTCAAGCGCCTACCGGGTGCCCTTGGTCGTCATGGCTTACGTCATGGGCACCTCGTGAGGTACCCCGCCTTGATCTCTCCGCCACCTCGCGAGCCACCTGATGAGGCCGCTACCGAGGAAGCTCCACGTCGCCCGCCTCATGAGGCTTGGCCTCATGAGGGTCTTGAGATTGTGTTGATGAAGATGGGCCGTGATGGGCCCTTCTTTGAGCCACGCCGCAGGCTGCAGGCAGGCAAGTCTGGGGACCCCCATTCCCAGAACGCCGACAGTATTTATTGGCGGCTAGAATCTTGATCGACAGGGACAGTACACACGCCGATCGCCGGAATTTACGAGTATTGTAGTTTGAATTACACATGATTCCCGCAGCAAAATCCATGTGTGAACATAATAGCTGACGGTTTCCAATACAGAACCGTGTCTGATTAATGATCCCCGCCAATCACCTACCAAACCTCGAGCCACGAGATAGAGTGCCAATCATGTGGCGGCCGGTTGTGTTGCCAGATCTTTACATTTTTCTTTTTTGAACACCAGATATTTACATCGTCTGATGATTTTTTAACTCGCACACAAGTACACAAAAATATGATTTTTCAAACCGTTATGGTTAGGCGTTGCATGTAGATGTAGTTCAAATTTGAATTACGGTCTTTAATGTCACATCCTAGGTAGTCCATGCATTAGAGTGTTGCATCATGTTTACCTTTCATCAGAAACTTGAATTGGGGAAGACAGAACCCCCAGAACCCGTTTGAATTCAACTAGGGTTTACTAAAAATATTTTCAATGAACCTGAATTGCCCTTCTAAAAACTTCACCCTCTTTGTCTTGGGTTAGAACCTCTGGCAAAATTGGTGCACAATTTTCTAGGTCAACAGAAGGTCATTGAATTAAATCATATGTAATTTGCATTTGGGCATTTAAATGCTAGTAAATATTTTGGATGCTCAAATAATTCTGAAAATAAGTGTGGGCTGTTGGAGATGTTCTAAATAGAGCCTCTGATTATTTCCAGGATTTTTAGACGTGCCTAACTATTTTTAATAAGTCCACAAACTTACGGAAAAATTGAAAAAGGAAAATCAGAAAGCAAGAGGCTTACCTAGCGCCCACCTGGCAAGCCCACCTGCCGGCCCAGCCCAGCCACCGCTCCAGCGAGCTGCTTGGCTTGGCCAGGCAGGCAACCAGGTGCTCGACGGCGGCACCAGCAAGGCCACGCAGCTGCTCACCGCCCTGCCTCCTCCTCAGACTGCGTTTCTGCCGCCTTGTTCGGGTCGGGCCACTCCTCCCCGAGCTCGCAGACACCCTTTCTCCTCCCCAGCTCCTCTCCCTCGCCGCTCACCATGGACGACGCCGTGCGCCCAGCGCCACCGTGGAAACTCGCGCCTCCAAATGTCAGTCCTCGTGCTGCGCCACCGTGTCTGTTCGCTCCGCCATCATCGATTACATCGAGCAGGCCGAGCCCCGAAGCGCCAGACGCTCTGCAACACCTCCACCGACCCCGTCTTCGTCGATCACCGCCGGAGATCCCCTTCGTCATCACCACCGCATCACCTCATCCCCGACCTCGCCGACCGCTTCGACGTACTCGTCGTGAGCCCAGCTACCTCCCCATCCCTCTCGTTCTCGCTCTTGAGCCCCGCACCGACTGCACCGAGCTCGGCTGCACCCGCCGCCGCCATCAAGACGCCGTCGTCGTGGTGGCAGCCCACGCTGGCTCGACTCCGAGCACACCGACGCACTCACCGCACTCCCAGGAACCCAACACACTTCACCACGTGCCTTGTCGTGCCCCGTAGCCTCGGGCTCATCCTCACCCGACTCCGGCGACCGCCAAGCTCGTCGCCGGCGACGTTTCCGTCCACCCTGAGCTCAACGACCGCCACCAAACGCCGCGGCTTGTTCCCGGCTACACGTAGATGGCCTCCGCCGCCCATTTGGTCGCCAGAATGCACAAACGCACTCTCGTTTAACTAACTGAGTTGACTGAGTTGACTGAGTTGACCCCGTTGGCTTCACCGGCGACCATTTGGCTTCACCGGCGGCTAAACACCGGCGGATTTGACCCCGTTGACTGAGTTGACAGAGTGGGCCCCGCTCTGCTAATTAACCTAGGGTTAGCGCTAACTAATTTTAGTTAGTTTAACTAATCACGATGATGGGACCCACAGGTCATTTGACTCTGGACCGCTACGTTGACCTAATCGACGTCACCTCACGACGCATGCAATAACTAATTTCTGGATTTATTTGTATTCAGAAATTTCCAGAAATTGTTGCAAACTTCAAAAATTTATAGAAACTAATCTGTAACTCCAAATGCAAAGATTTATACATGAATTTTGATCAGAAAAATTCAATCCATCCATTGGTAATGGTTTCATGCATGACAGAACAAGTTAACCTTGCTGTTTAAGCAGAATAAGATAATGCACTAATATGGCTATGTTAAATGAGCTAACATTTGACTTTGATTCAAATGAGTTCATTCCTCTTTGTTCGAGCTTGCATTAGGCCAACACACATTCATATTGCCATGTCATAGCATGCATCATATTGTTGCATATCGTCATGTGTTGATTATGTTCGGTGTGTCTTTCGTGGTAGGTTCTGTCTCCGAGGATAACCCCGAATATCCATCCAAGGCGATACCCTACTACCACTACATCGTGCAAGCAACCCATTGATCATTCCGATACAAACCCATGATCTCGCTTCGCTCTTGTCCACTGCATTAAGACAACGCGATTCAAACTATTGTGTGTTGCAAGAGTTGAACCCACTTCCTTTGCATGACTGTCATTGCCACAAAGAATTCAGATGAAACCCACTAGTATGTGTAGGAGTTGATTGAGCCATATTTGTGTTTCCTACCATGTTGTGCTTGCTATGCTTAGAGTTGTGTCAGGTCTGGCTCATCGGAATGATGAACAAGAGTGAAAGGTTGTGTTGGTAATGAGAGTGAAGTGTTGAACACGATTTGGTAAAGGTATCGATGAGAGGCCATGTAGGAGTACATGGTGGGTTGTTTCATTGAAGCCGTCCTTAAGAACTGAGATCTGTGTGTGTGATTTAAGATTCAGCTACTACCATGCATTGGGCCCGAAACCAATGGACCCTCTTGACTTATTAACCACTCTTGTCCTCTGTCCGGGAGTTGCAAAGTAGTTTCTCGTGTTTGTAGCATGCTGGGGGCCGCACGCAGTGTTAACCTTAGGGGTGGGCTGTGTTGCTGTAGGCACGTGGCACGGTGTACCGATTCGCCCGTTTGGTGTCTCGGGAACCCTGCACACATCGTTCGGGGCCGTTAGTGGAAACCTCGGCCGGACTCCCTGCGGATGAAACCCGAATAGGAGATAAACCTGGACTAGGGACTCGTGTGTTTAGTCAGGTCGTGGCCGACACCCTCGCTGGGCTTCCGCTTGAAGGTTGCCGAGTACACGTCGTATAACGGCGATAAGTGGTGAGAGCGTGTGTGAAGAAGTACACCCGCAGGTATAAAACTATTCAATAGTCATGTCTGTGGTAAAGGACTGCTTGGTCACCTATACGTTCATAGAAAAGTAAATGGATACTACTAAAAGCCTCAAGATAAGTGTGAGAATCATGGATGGCCCTCTCGTGGGTTGACGAGAGGATCCACGGTGGAGTATTGTGATGGTGATTAGTGGACTCGTGCAGCGACAAATGCTTTTCAAGTGGTGTCATGTAGGATAGCTTAGCCAAGAGTCAAAGCTGGCTTGCTGCAATAACTCCACTACCTTCTTGAGATGTGCATGTATAGTAGGATTCTGCTAGAAGACTTCTTGAGTACCTCCGCACTCATGTTTGCTTAATTAATGTTTTCAGACAACAACACCGCCCTCCGATGGGTTCTATGTAGACCTTGGCGTCGATGAGTGACTAGCCACCTGGTGGTGATCCAAGGCTTGTGAAGGGCCATTGTAGATAGAAGGGCTTCACAAGCCTTCTTTCTTTTTAGTGTCTGTACTCGAGACTAGTTTGCTTCCGCATGTGCTTGTATGTTTGTATGACTTGTGTGTCGGGTCATGTGACCCCTATCTCGTATGAATATGTTATGTATGGCTCCTGAGCCTCTTAAATAAAGTACCCTGAGTTGTAGAGTTTTGTTGTGATGCCATGTTGTATGTACTCATATCGGGCATATTGTGTGTATGATTGAAATGCTTGGTATGAGTGGGATCCGGCAATCTAGTTGTTTATCCTTGGCAGCCTCTCATATGGGGAAATCTAGTCTAGTGCTTCCTGAGCGATAGTAGTCCGCTTCTGACCCGGTTCACCGGAGTCCCGCTAGCCCAAAGACTACCGCCTCCGACACTTGATCGGGCAACATGTGTCTCACTTCGCTCAGGTTCCGTCTTCGGGAAATGTCACGCGGTGACATCCGGAGTCCTGCCTAGCCTGCTACAGCCCGTTACTGAGTCCTCATAGCCCAAAGGTTACAGCCCGGATTCATACATTGATGACCGACATGCTCGATGTGATTCATGTATGCCTGTCCCCATGGGTTAGCTTCGCTTTGTTGGAAATATGCCCTAGAGGCAATAATAAAAGGATTATTATTATATTTCCTTGTTCGTGATAATTGTCTTTTATTCATGCTATAATTGTATTATCCGGAAATCGTAATACACGTGTGAATAAATAGACCACAATATGTCCCTAGTGAGCCTCTAGTTGACTAGCTCGTTGATCAATAGATAGTCATGGTTTCGACTATGGACATTGGATGTCATTCATATGAGGATCACATCATTAGGAGAATGATGTGATGGACAAGACCCAATCCTAAGCATAGCACAAGATCGCAGTAGTTCGCTTTTGCTAGAGCTTTTCCAATGTCAAGTATCTCTTCCTTAGACCATGAGATCGTAACTCCCGGATACCGTAGGAGTGCTTTGGGTGTACCAAACGTCACAATGTAACCGGGTGACTATAAAGGTACACTACGGTATCTCCGAAAGTGTCCTCAAGGTTGACACGGATCGAGACTGGATTTGTCACTCCGTATAACGGAGAGGTATCACTGGGCCCACTCGGTAGTGCATCATCATAATGAGCTCAAAGTGACCAAGTGTCCGTCACGGATCATGCATTACGGTAGACGAGTAAAGTGACTTGCGAATCTAGATTGAACGAGGTATTGGGATACCGACGATCGAATCTCGGGCAAGTAACATACCGATTGACAAAGGGAATTGTATACGGGTTGTTTGAATCCTCGACATCGTGGTTCATCCAATGAGATCATCGAGGAGCATGTGGGAGCCAACATGGGTATCCAGATCCCGCTGTTGGTTATTGCCCGAGAGCCGTCTCGGTCATGTCTACGTGTCTCCCGAACCCGTAGGGTCTACACACTTAAGGTTCGGTGACGCTAGGGTTATTAGGAAGACTTGTATGTGATTACCGAATGTTGTTCGGAGTCCCGGATGAGATCCCGGACGTCATGAGGAGTTCCGGAATAGTACAGAGGTAAAGATTTATATATGGGAAGTCATCATACGGTCACCGGAAAGGTTCGGGGGCATATCGGTATTGTACCGGGGCCATCGGAGGGGTTCCGGGGGTCCACCGGGAGGGGCCACCTCTCCCGGAGGGCCTTATGGGCTGTATGAGGAAGGGATCCAACCCAAAGTGGTCTGCATGCCACTCCCCCTAGGGCCCATGCGCCTAGGGTTGGGGAAACTCCCGAGGGGGGCGCCTTGCTTGGGGGCAAGCCCCTCCCTTGGCCGCCGCCGCCTCTAGATCCCATCTAGAGGGGCCGCCCCCTTCTCCCTTCCCTATAAATAGAGGGGCGAGGGAGGGCTGCAACACACTTCAAGGCGCAGCCTCCCTCCCCAACACCTCTCCTCCTCCGCGTGCTTGGCGAAGCCTCCTGCCGAGAACTGCCACTCCATCACCACCACGCCTGCCGTGCTGCTGTTGGAGCCTTCTTCCTCAACCTCTCCTTCCCCTTTCTCGATCAAGAAGGAGGAGACGTCAGTCTGCTCCAGACGTGTGTTGAATGCGGAGGTGCTTCCGCTCGCACTCGGTCATCGGTGATTTGGATCACTACGAGTACGACTCCATCATCCACGTTCTAGTGAACGCTTCCGCACACAATCTACAAGTGGTATGTAGATGCAATCTCTCTCCCATGACTCGTTTCTTAGATGAACTCATAGATGGATCTTGGTGAAACCGTAGGAAAATTTTTAATTTTCTCGCAACGCTCCCCAACAAAGTGGCATCATGAGCTAGGTCTATGCGTAGTTCTCTATTGCACGAGTAGAACACAATTTTGTTGTGGGCGTAGATCTTGTCAACTTGCTTGCCGCCACGAAGTCTTATCTTGCTTCAGCGGTATTGTGGGATGAAGCGGCCCGACCAACCTTACACGCACGCTTACGTGAGACCGGTTCCACCGACTAACATGCACTAGTTGCATAAGGTGGTGGCGGGTGTCCGCCTCTCCACTTTAGTTGGAGCGGATTCGATGAAAAGGGTCCTTATAAAGGGTAAATAGAAGTTGACAAAATCACGTTGTGGTTATTCGTAGGTAAGAAAACGTTCTTGCTAGAACCCAATTGCAGCCATCAGAAAAGATGCAACAACAATTAGAGGACGTCTAACTTGTTTTTGCAGCAATTGTCATGTGATGTGATATGGCCAGCAGTTGTGATGAATGATGAATGACATATTGTGATGTATGAGATCATGTTCTTGTAATAGGAATCATGACTTGCATGTCAATGAGTATGAAAACCGGCAGGAGCCATAGGAGTTGTCTTTATTTTTTGTATGACCTGCGTGTCATTGAAGAACGCCATGTAAATTACTTTACTTTATTGCTAAACGTGTTATCCATAGAAGTAGAAGTAGTCGTTGGCGTGACAACTTCATGAAGACACGATGATGGAGATCATGGTGTCATGCCGGTGACAAGATGATCATGGAGCCCCGAAGATGATGATCAATGGAGCTATATGATATTGGCCATATCATGTCACTACTATATAATTGCATGTGATGTTTATTATGTTTATGCATCTTGTTTACTTAGAATGACGGTAGTAAATAAGATGATCCCTTACAATAATATCAAGAAGTGTTCTCCCTAACTGCACCGCTGCTAAAGTTCGTCGTTTCAAGCACCACGTGATGATCGGGTGTGATAGATCCTTACGCTCACATACAACGGGTGTAAGACAGTTTTACACATGCAAAACACTTAGGGTTAACTTGACGAGCCTAGCATGTACGCATATGGCCTCTAACACGGAGACCGAAAGGTCGAACATGAGTCGTATGGAAGATACGATCAACATGAAGATGTTCACCGACGATGACTAGTCCGTCTCACGTGATGATCTGGACACGGCCTAGTCGACTCGGATCGTAACACTTAGATGACTAGAGGGATGTCTAATCTGAGTGGGAGTTCATTGAAATAATTTGATTACATGAACTTAATTATCATGAACTTAGTGTAAAACCTTTGCAAATATGTCTTGTAGATCAAATGGCCAACACTCATGTCAACATGAACTTCAACGCGTTCCTAGAGAAAACCAAGCTGAAAGATGATGGCAGCAACTATACGGACTGGGTCCGGAACCTGAGGATCGTCCTCATAGCTGCCAGGAAACAATATGTCCTAGAAGGACCGCTAGGTGATGCACCCGTCCCCGAGAACCAAGACATTATGAATGCTTTGCGCCTCGTCGATGATTACTCCCTCGTTCAAAGGCGGCATGCTTTACAACTTAGGAACCGGGGCTCCAAAAGCGCTTTTGAGCAACACGGAGCATATGAGATGTTCGAGGAGCTGAAACTAGTTTTCCAAGCTCATGCCCGGTCGAGAGATATGAAGTCTCCGACAAGTTCTATAGTTGTAAGATGGAGGAAAACAGTTCTCACAAGGAGCACATACTCAAAATGTCCGGTTGCACAACCGCCTGTCCCAAATGGACATAAACCTCCGGACGAGGCGGTCATTGACAGAATCCTTCGGCCGCTTCCCACCAAGCTACAAGAGCTTTGTGATGAACTACAATATGCGTGGGATGGTGAAGACCATTCCCGAAGTATTCTCAATCTTTGAAGTCAGCAGAGGTTGAAATCAAGAAAGAACATCAAGTGTTGATGGTCAATAAAACCACTAAGTTCAAGAAGGGCAAGGGTAAGAAGAACTTCAAGAAGGACGGCAAGGATGTTGCCGCACCCGCAAGCAAGTTGCCGGAAGAAGTCAAAGAATGGACCCAAGCCCGAGACAGAGTGCTTTTATTGCAAAGGGAAGGGCCACTGAAGCGGAACTGCCCCAAATACTTAGCGGACAAGAAGGCCGGCAACACTAAAGGTATATTTGATATACATGTAATTGACCAAGACTGTAGTAACTCCCGGGTATTTGATACCGGTGCCGTTGCTCATATTTGTAACTCACAAAGCAGAGCTGCGGAATAAACGGAGGCTGGCGAAGGGCGGAGGTGACGATCTTGGCGTCGGGAATGGTTCCAAGGTCGATGTGATCGCCGTCGGCACGCTACCTCTACATTTACCTACGGGATTAGTTTTAAACCTCAATAATTGTTATTTGGTGCCAAGTTTGAGCATGAACATTGTATCGTGATCTCGCTTAATGCGAGATGGCTACTCATTTAAATCCTAGAATAATGGTTGTTCTATTTATATGAGAGATATGTTTTATGGTCATGTTCGATGGTCAATGGTTTATTCTTAATGAATCTCGAACGTAATATTACACATATTCATAGTGTGAATACCAAAAGATGTAAAGTTGATAACGATAGTCCCACATACTTGTGGTAATCGCCGCCTTGGTCACATTGGTGTCAAGCGCATGAAGAAGCTCCATTCGATGGACTTTTAGAGTCTCTCGATTATGAATCATTTGACACATGCGAACCAAGCCTCATGGGCAAATGACCAAGACTCCATTCTCCGGGACAATGGAGCGAGCAACCAACTTATTGGAAATCATACATACCGATGTGTGTGGTCCAATGAGCGTTGAGGCTCATGGAGGATATCGTTATGTTCTCACTCTCACCGATGACTTGAGTAGATATGGGTATGTCTACTTGATGAAACACAAGTCCGAGACCTTTGAAAAGTTCAAGGAATTTCAGAATGAGGTAGAGAATCAACGTGACCGAAAAATAAAGTTCTTACGATCAGATCATGGAGGAGAATATTTAAGTCATGAATTTGGTACACACTTAAGGAAATGTGGAATCGTTTCACAACTCACGCCGCCTGGAACACCTCAGCGTAATGGTGTATCCGAACGTCATAATCGCACTCTATTGGATATGGTGCGATCTATGATGTCTCTTACAGATTTACCGCTATCATTTTGGGGATACGCTCTAGAGACAGCTACATTCACTTTAAATAGGGCACCGCCTAAATCCGTTGAGACGACACCGTATGAATTATGGTTTGGGAAGAAACCTAAGCTGTCGCTTCTAAAAGTTTGGGGATGCGATGCTTATGTCAAGAAACTTCAACCTGAAAAGCTCGAACCCAAGTCGGAAAAATGCGTCTTCATAGGATACCCTAAGGAAACCATTGGGTATACCTTCTACCTTAGATGCGAAGGCAAGATCTTTGTTGCCAAGAACGGATCCTTTCTGGAAAAGGAGTTTCTCTCGAAAGGAGTAAGTGGGAGGAAAGTAGAACTCGATGAAGTACTACCTCTTGAACAGGAAAGTAGTGCAGCTCAGAAAATGTTCCTGTGGTGCCTACACCAACCGGAGAGGAAATTAATGATGATGATCAAGGTACTTTGGATCAAGTTGCTCTTGAACCCAGAGGTCCACTAGGACACGCCCGCACTGCAGTGGTACGGCAACCCCGTCTCCGGAAATCATGTTGTTAGACAACGGTGAACCTTGAACTATGAAGAAGCGACGGGCCCAGGTTCCAACAAATGGCTTGAAGCCATGCAATCCGAGATAGGATCCATGTATGAAAACAAAGTATGGACTTTGACAGACTTGCCCGATGATCGGTGAGCGATAGAAAATAAATGGATCTTTAAGAAGAAGACGGACGCGGATGGTAACGTCACCATCTATAAAGCTCGACTTGTCGCTAAGGGTTATCGGCAAGTTCAAGGGATTGACTACGATGAGACTTTCTCTCCCGTAGCGAAGCTTAAGTCCGTCTAAATCATGTTAGCAATTGCCGCATACTATGATTATGAGATATGACAGATGGACGTCAAAACAGCGTTCCTTAACGGTTATCTTAAGGAAGAGTCAGATATGATACAACCGGAAGGTTTTGTCGACCCTAAGAATGCTAACAAGGTATGCAAGCTCCAGCGATCCATTTATGGGCTGGTGCAAGCATCTCGGAGTTGGAACATTCGCTTTGATGAGATGATCAAAGCGTTTGGGTTTATCTTGAGACTTATGGAGAAGCCTCATACATAAGAAAGTGAGTGGGAGCTCAGTAGCATTTCTCATATTATATGTAGACGACATACTTTTGATGGGAAATGATATAGAACTCTTGGACAAAGCATTAAGGCCTACTTGAATAAAAGTTTTTCAATGAAGGACCTTGGAGAAGCTGCTTATATATTAGGCATGAAGATCTATAGAGATAGATCGAGACGCCTCATAGGTCTTTCACAAAGCACATACCTTGATAAGATTTTGAAGAAGTTCAAAATGGATCAGTCCAAGAAAGGGTTCTTGCCTCAGATCGCAAGGTGTGAGATTGAGCTTAGCTCAATGCCCGACCACGGCAAAAGATAAAGAAGAGATGAGCGTCATCCCCTATGCCTCAGCCATAGGATCTATTATGTATGCCATGTCGTGTACCGGACTGATGTAAACCTTGCCGTAAGTTTGGTAGGAAGGTACCAAAGTAATCCCGGCAAGGAACACCGGACATCGGTCAAGAATATCCTGAAGTACCGAAAAGGACAAAGGACATGTTTCTCGTTTATGGAGGTGATGAAGAGCTCGTCAGAAGGGTTACGTCGACGCTTAGCTTCGACACAGATTTGGATGACTCTAAGTCACAAACCGGATACGTGTATATGTTGAATGGTGGAGCAAGAAGTCGGTGCAACCGCAAGCGTAGCGCCGTGGCGGGATCTACATGTGAAGCAGAGTACATGGCAGCCTCGGAGGCAGCGCGATGAAGCAATTTGGGTGAAGGAGTTCATCACCGACCTAGGAGTCATACCCAATGCGTCGGGGGCCGATCAAACTCTTCTCAGGACAACACCGGAGCTATTGCACTTGCCAAGAGCCCGTGTTTCACAAGAAGACCGAGCACATCAAGTTGCCGCTCAACTCCATCCGTGAAAATGTTCAAGATGGAGACATAGAAATTTGCAAAAGTGCATACGGATCTGAATGTCGCAGATCCGCTGACTAAACCTCTTCCATGAAAGCAAAACATGATCAACACCGTAACTCTATGGGTGTTCGATTCATCACAATGTAACTAGATTATTGACTCTAGTGCAAGTGGGAGATCATGGAAATATGCCCTAGAGGCAATAATAAAAGGATTATTATTATATTTCCTTGTTCGTGATAATTGTCTTTTATTCATGCTATAATTGTATTATCCGAAATCGTAATACACGTGTGAATAAATAGACCACAATATGTCCCTAGTGAGCCTCTAGTTGACTAGCTCGTTGATCAATAGATAGTCATGGTTTTCGACTATGGACATTGGATGTCATTGATAACGGGATCACATCATTAGGAGAACGATGTGATGGACAAGACCCAATCCTAAGCATAGCACAAGATCGTGTAGTTCGTTTTCCTAGAGCTTTTCCAATGTCAAGTATCTCTTCCTTAGACCATGAGATCGTGTAACTCCGGATACCGTAGGAGTGCTTTGGGTGTACCAAACGCCTGGCAACGAATCGGGTGACTATAAAGGTACACTAAAGGTATCTCCGAAAGTGTCCATTGGGTTGACATGGATCGAGATCGATTTGTCACTCCGTGTAGCGGAGAGGTATCACCGGGCCCACTCGGTAGTGCATCATGATAATGAGCTCAAAGTGACCAAGTGTGCCGTCACGGATCATGCATTACGGTGCGAGTAAAGTGACTTGCGGGCAACGAGATTGAACGAGGTATTGGGATACCGACGATCGAATCTCGGCAAGTAACATACCGATTGACAAAGGGATTGTATACGGGGTTGTTTGAATCCTCGACATCGTGGTTCATCCGATGAGATCATCGAGGAGCATGTGGGAGCCAACATGGGTATCCAGATCCCGCTGTTGGTTATTGCCCGAGAGCCGTCTCGGTCATGTCTACGTGTCTCCCGAACCCGTAGGGTCTACACACTTAAGGTTCGGTGACGCTTAGGGTTATTAGGAAGACTTGTATGTGATTATCGAATGTTGTTCGAGTCCCGGATGAGATCCCGGACGTCACGAGGAGTTCCTAATAGTCCGGAGGTAAAGATTTATATATGGGAAGTCATCATACGGTCACCGCAAAGGTTCTGGGGCATATCGGTATTGTACAAGGGCCACCGGAGGGGTTCCGGGGTCCACCGAGGGGCCACCTCTCTCGGAGGGCCTTATGGGCTGTATGAGGAAGGGATCCAGCCCAAAGTGGGCTGGGCGCCACTCCCCTAGGGCCCATGCGCCTAGGGTTGGGGAAACTCGAGGGGGGCGCCTGCTTGGGGGCAAGCCCCCTCCCCGCGCCCGCCCCCCCCCCACTCGATCCCACCTAGAGGGGCCGGCCCCCCTTCTCCCTTCCCCTATAAATATAGGGGCGAGGGGAGGGCTGCAACACACTTCAAGGCGCATCCCCTCCCCTCCCCAACACCTCTCCTCCTCCGCGTGTGCTTGGCGAAGCCCTGCCGAAGAACTGTCACTCCATCACCACCACGCCGTCGTGCTGCTATTGGAGCCTTCTTCCTCAACCTCTCCTTCCCCCTTGCTGGATCAAGAAGTAGGAGACGCCGTCCGCTCCAGACGCGTGTGTTGAACGCGGAGGTGCTGTCCGTTCGGCACTCGGTCATCGGTGATTTGGATCACGGCAGCACGACTCCATCATCCACGTTCTAGTGAACGCTTCGCACGCCGATCTACAAGTGGTATGTAGATGCAATCTCTCTCCCATTACTCGTTGCTTAGATGAACTCATAGATGGATCTTGGTGAAACCGTAGGAAAATTTTTAATTTTCTGCAACGTTCCCCAACACGCTTTGGGTTCACGACTAGCCATGTCGGCCCGGGTTCTCTGTCATGTGGATGCTAGCGACACTATCATATACGTGAGCCAAAAGACGCAAACGGTCCCGGGCCATGGTAAGGCGACACCCGTGGGAATACCGTGCGTGAGGCCGCAAAGTGATATGAGGTGTTACCTGCTAGGTCGATGTGACTTGGACTCGGGTCCCGACAAATGGCATCGAGAGCCGGACTGCCTCAGAGGTTCGCTAAGCCAAACTGGTCGATGTCGAGTCTAGAAATGCTTTAGTTATATGTAGGGGAATTGATTGTGGGAGGGACGTAAGGCTCTTTTTACTCCTTTATATTATGCCCTCTGATCTGTATCATTCTCCTCTCATTCTACGTGGGTTAAGGACTAGGCCTCTTCTCTCTATCAGGTTCACGCGTTACTAATCCGTAGTAACTTATAGGATTGTTTGTTAACAGCCACAGTTCAGTCTCTACTACTTTTAGTATGTTATCAATTGAACCAGAACCTTGATATGATGTTGTTGAGTGGTTTTGCAATCTGATTTTGAATGTCTCGAATCTGTTCCTGAGCATTTACAGCTGTTATGCTGTCCGATTTCCCCTAGAAATTCTAATGTCTTTGCATTGTCACTGTGCTTTCAGATGGCCACTCGTGCTCAAAACCAAGTGGTTTGCCTGACCAGGTGCCTCGATGTGCCCGGTCATACAGCTATGTTAGTCCGGGTAATGATTGAGACGGGTTACCGTTGGTATCCCGAATACACCGTCGAAGACCAATTCCGAGACTTTAACCAAAGCCAATACCTCTGCACTGTCAGGATATTTCCTTCTTATCCTGGATTGACTGAGCCCCTTCACTGCTCCTATGGACTCGGGGTCACTATTGAGATGGCTGTGCAGATGCCGCATACTCTATGATGACCATCATGCGAGTCAGATCGGCCTGCTTGAACACCGACTTCCGTTATATGCCGCCTTCACTCCCGGGGCGCAAGGGTATCTCCAGCTATCTATGCCGATTCCACTCAGAGGACTCACTAACCCGCACCACCGCCGAGATGCTCGAGGATAAGGATCGAGAGAATCGGGCCTTGAGACTGGAGCTTTTCAACACCCGTGCCGATCTTTGGGCCACTTTTGACTCGATTTGCACCGGTGCAGTAAGCTGGATGTATGGATACGAGGGATCAGATCTGTGAGATCTGCTCGCCGGACATGGTGGATTGGCGTGATGTGGGAGGCATCACCCCACCCCGTGGTCCCCTGCAGGCCACCGCTTGTTGGTCCAAGACCTCATCCTAGCCCCTATGGCCCACAAGCTCCTCAGACCGCCTGCTTCCGGATAATCATGTCGAGCTTCCGTGCTATGGAGGTGACTTCTATGAGGACTACTACGGAGGTGTCTGAGTTAGTAGTAGTATCTCTAGTATTGTAATAGTTGTAGTTCCACCGTCCTGCGTGACCTGTGGAATATGACTTAGTGTGTATCATTCTGGAAGTTTAGAAAAATAATGTATAGGAGCTTGGAATGCTTCCGATGAGATGTAACGCCTTTCACCATAGTTGTACTCTAGCCGGGCTTGTACTAAACTATGAATGGTGTGTATGAACGTTGGTCTATATATGGAAGTTTCTATATTACCATGTCATACGGATGAACATCTCTGCATTCCGTGTTATCCATTACATTCCGCACTTCCTTGCCAAATTTTGCCATCCTTGTCTAAACCGTTGTCTTGTTTCCTAGGATGGTCAACACCAAGAACAACCCCGCTGCTCCGGAGCAGGTGAAGCTGCCGCAGCTAGGAATGTTAATCTGCCTCAACCGCCTTTCTCCGCCGGGTTATGATGGAGGCGTAACGAAACAAGCGTGAGACCAATCGCTTCTTTGGAGCGGATTGAGCGAGAATCTCGCACGCCAGCCAAGGAATGACCTGGTGTCAATCAATGACTTTGTCAAGCTGTATCCACCAAGTTTAAACACTCCGTTGAGCCTCTCATTTCGATGATCGGCTTGTGACATCACCCACAAGCTACGCTCTGCCAACGTGGCCGGCTGATAAGGTTACCTTCGCTGCCTATCACCTCGAAGGCCCTGCCAGCCTTTGGTGGGAGAATTTTGAGGCTATGCGCCCGGTCGGCCAAGTCACTACCTGGGCTGAGTTCAGTGCGGCTTTCCATGAGCATCACATCCCGGAAGGTCTCATGGATCGTAAGAGGGAAGAGTTCTGTAATTTCACCTGTGGTAGACTCAGGTAGATGCATACAATCGTGAGTTTGGAAATCTAGCACGTTATGCTCCGAAGAAGTATCCACCGACGCCAAGAAGCGTGCAAGGTTCCGCAAGGGACTTAGCCCGAAGCTTGCGTGATCTTCGTCTGCGAGTGCACCTCCTTCCGTGGTTAGTCAACAAGGCCATCGGTCTTTGACGGACGGTCGACTTTGAAGCTTCACGCAGCACTCCCGTGACTTTGGTTCTTCATCCGCTCGATCTCGAGCGCCGGTGTGGATTCCAAGCACCGCCTCGCCACCCAGAATCACTCCGAGGCCATCCTTTGAGGCGCCTCGCCCCAACCAGCAGTTTGCACCGCCCAAGGCCTATGGTGGCCCCGCTGCTAATGCTGCTCCACGTCCCAATGTGATAACTTGTTTCAAGTGTGGAGAGACGGGTCACTACATCCGTGAGTGTCCCCAGAACAACCCCAGTCAGATCGGAAAGTCTGTTGGCCGTGGTAAGCCAGCAGAAAAGGTGCTCACGCCAAGCCACCGCCACCGCCAGGCCATGTCAACTATGTTTCAGCCGAGGAGACCCATGAGGATTCCAACGTCATTCTCGATGCGCTTCCTTGTTAATTGCCATCCCAAGAACTGTTCTCTTTGATACTGGAGCATCTCATTCATTTATTTCTGAGAGCTATGCTCGATTGCACAACACCACATTTTGTGACATGCACACCTCCATGGTAATTCAAACTCCTGGATCTAAGTGGCAAACCTCTAGAATCAGCCATGGAAATAATATCCTTGTCGATAGATTAGTTTTCCTTGCGTCACTAATAGCTCTCAAGTCCTCGGACATAAACATCATCTTGGGTATGGACCGATGTCACTTCATCATGCTAAGATTGATTGCTCCACTAGAACTGCTCAACTCACCCACCCTTCGGGCAAGACAAATGATATTTTGACCCGAGTGTCCGAAAGGCCGCCTCTACTCCTTAAATGCCAACCCCTTCCGCATCTTGATTTATATCCCTAGAGGTCTCAGGACTTCCCGGATTTCTTCCCAGAGGAACTGCCAGGTGTTCCACCTGACAGAGATGTCGAGTTCGTGATAGACCTTGTTCCAGGAACCGTCCCAATCTCTAGAAGACCTTATAAAATGGCACCCCTAGAGCTAGCCGAGCTTAAGAAACAACTCGATGAGTCCTTGCAAAAGGGTTTCCTCCGTCCTAGTTCTTCCCCATGGGCTTGCCCCGTCCTCTTCGTCAAGAAGGATGGAACGGATCGGATGGTTGTAGATTAACGACCTGTCAATTTGGTCACTATCAAGATTAAGTATCCGCTCCCCAGGATCAACGACCTGTATGATCAGCTCGCTGGATCGCCGCCTTTTTCCAAGATGGATTTGAGGTTGGGCTACCATCAAATCAAAATCAAGAACGGGACATTCCTAAACGACCTTTGTTACTCGTTATGGCCAATACGAGTACACCGTCATGTCCTTCGGGTTAACCAATGCTCCAGCCACCTTCTCTCGGTTAATGAACTCGATCTTCATGGAGTATTTGGATAAATTAAATTAGTGGTTTACCTCGATGATATACTCATCTACTCCAAGAATGAGGAAGAACATGTCGAACATCCGAGGCTGGTATTGATGAAACTTCGAGAGCATCGCCTTTATGCCAAATTCTCTAAGTGTGAGTTTTGCTGCCGGAAGTAACCTATCTAGGCCATGTAATCTCCGGTAAGGGCATTGTTGTCAATCCCGAAGCGAAGTTCAAGCCGCCCTTGACTGGACTCCCCCTTCATCGGTCAAGGATGTTCGTAGTTTCCTCGGTTTAGCGAGGTATTGCCGCGGCTTCGCCGAGAATTTCTCCAAGGTTGCTAAGCCTCTAACTGAACTCCTCAAGAAAGATAAAAGTTCGAGTGGACCCCACAAAGGCGAGTTCATCTTTCAGAATTGAAAGACGCTCGACATCTGCTCCTGCATTTGTTCCACCAGATTTCTCTAAGAACTTTATTATCTATTGCGACGCCTCGCGACAAGGACTAGGTTGCATACTCATGCAAGATCGTCATGTGATTGCCTACGCTTCTCGACAGTTGCGTCCACATGAGGATAACTATCCCACACATGATCTGGAGCTTGCGGCAAGGTGCATGCACTCAAAACATGGCGACATTACCTTCTTGGTAATCGTTGCAAATTTACACCGATCACCAAAGTCTGAAATACATCTTCACCCAACCGTATTTGAATCTCAGGCAAAGACGTTGGGTCGAGTTGATTACGGATTATGACTTAGGAATATCTTACACCCCAGGCAAAGCCAATGTCATGGCTGATGCACTAAGTCGTAAATCTTATTGTAAGAACTTGATGTTACAACAAAGTCAACCGCTTCTCCACGAGGAATTTCGTAAGCTTAACCTTTACATTGTTCCTCGAGGATTCCTTTCCACCCTGGTGGCGAAACCTACCCTTACGGATCAGATCATCAAGGCATAGAAGGTAGATCCAGGAATCTCCCTTATCAAGAGAAACATCAAGAAAGGAGTCGCAGATTGTTTCTCCATTGATGAACAAGGTGTCGTGTTCTTTGGAGACCGTCTAGTGGTTCCCAAGGTACGCAACCTGAGGCGATTGATCCTTAAGGAAGCTCATGAATCCCCTCTCACCATTCATCCCGGTAGTACTAAAATGTATCAAGACCTACGCCAGAGGTTTTGGTGGACTAGGATGAAGAGATAAATCGCTCAATACATTGCTAATTGCGACGTCTGTCGTTGAGTTAAAGCAGAGCATCAACGGCCTGCTGGCACCCTTCAACCTTTGGCAATTCCTGAATAGAAATGGGATAAAATCGGTATGGATTTCATTATCGGGTTTCCCAGGACCAAGAGAGGGAATAACGCTATCTTCGTTGTTGTCGGTCATCTTTCCAAAGTAGCCCACTTCCTACCCGTTCGTGAGAGTATAACCGCTAGCTAGCTAGCTGAGTTGTGCATCTCTCGAATAGTGTCTCTTCATGGTGTTCCATTGGAGATTAACTCAGACCGTGGAAGTCTCTTCACCTCTCGATTTTGGGAAAGTTTCCAAAATGCTATGGGAACTCGTCTCTCTTTTAGCACCGCATTTCATCCTCAGTCAAGTGGTCAAGTAGAACGAGCCAATCAAATTCTGGAGGATATGCTTCGAGCTTCTGTCATCTCTTTCGGCATGAATTGGGAGAAATGCCTTCCATTCGCCGAATTCGCTTATAACAATAGTTATCAAGCTAGCTTGGGCAAAGCTCCTTTCGAAGTTCTCTATGGACGGAAATGTCGAACGCCTCTTAACCGGTCTGAATCGGAAAGACAACTCTTTGGCCCGGATATGATCCAGGAAGCGTAAGAAGCGGGTTCGCGTTATTCGTGAGAAATTGAAAACAGCCCAATCTCGTCAAAAGAGCCAATATGACCGCAAGCATAAGCCTATGTCTTATTAAGTTGGCGAGAAGGCTTACCTTCGGGTTACTCCTTTGAAGGGAACCCATCGATTCGGTATCAAAGGCAAATTGGCTCCTCGTTACATTGGACACTTCTGCATTCTTGCCAAACGAGGAGAAGTTGCCTACCAATTGGAACTACCTCCGCATCTTTCCAGAGTTCATGATGTCTTCCATGTTTCTCAACTCAGGCGTTGCTTCTCGGATCCTATCCGTGGAGTGGACCATGAAACGCTTGATCTCCAAGATAACCTCACCTATCGAGAATATCCTGTTCGTATCCTTGATCAAGCCGAGCGTACCACTCGATGCCAGAACATCAAGTTTCTCAAGGTTCAATGGTCAAACCATTCCGGGCAAGAAGCTACTTGGGAAAGGGAGGATCGTCTTCGACTTGAGTACCCCACCTTCTTCCCGACGGATCCAAAATCTCGGGACGAGATTCTTTTGAGTGGGGGTGAGTTGTCACATCCTAGCTAGTCCATGCATTAGAGTGTTGCATCATGTTTACCTTTCATCAGAAACTTGAATTGGGGAAGACAGAACCCCTTTGAATTCAACTAGGGTTTACTAAAAATATTTTCAATGAACCTGAATTGCCCTTCTAAAAAGTTCACCCTCTTTGTCTTGGGTTAGAACCTCCGCAAAATTGGTGCACAATTTTCTAGGTCAATGTATAGGTCATTGAATTAAATCATATGTAATTTGCATTTGGGCATTTAAATGCTAGTAAATATTTTGGATGCTCAAATAATTCTGAAAATAAGTGTGGGCTGTTGGAGATGTTCTAAACAGAGCCTCTGATTATTTCCAGGATTTTTAGAAGTGCCTAACTGTTTTTAATAAGTCCATAAACTTACGGAATAATAGAAAAAGGAAAATCAGAAAGCAAGAGGCTTACCTGGCGCCCACCTGGCAAGCCCACCTGCCGGCCCAGCCTAGCCACCGCTCCAGCGAGCTGCTTGGCTTGGCCAGGCAGGCAGCCAGGTGCTCGACGGCGGCACCAAGGCCACGCAGCTGCTCGCCGCCCCTACCTCCTCCCTCGACTGCTCGCCGCCTGTTGGTCGGCCACCTCCCGAGCTCGCAGACACCCTTTCTCCTCCCAGCCTCCTCTCCCTCGCCGCCACCAAGCACCATGGCCGATGCCGCGCTACCAGCGCCACCGTGAAACTCGCGCCCTCCGTCGTCCCCGTGTTGCGCCACCGTGTCCGTTCGCTCCGCCATTGTTGACTACATCGAGCAGGCCGAGCCCCGAGCACTCGCACGCTCTGCAACACCTCCACCGACCCCGTCTTCGTCGATCACCGCCGTAGATCCCCTTCGTCGTTGCCACCGCATCACCTCGTCCCCGACCTCGCCGATCGCTTTGACGTACTCACCGTGAGCCCAGCTACCTCCCCATCCCTCTTGTTCTTGCTCTCGAGCCCCGCACCGACTGCACCGAGCTGAAGCTCGCACCGCCACGCCATCAAGACGTCGCCGTGGCTACAGCCACGCTTGGCTCGACTCGAGCACACCGACGCACTCACCGCACTCCCAGGAACCCAACGCACTTCACCACGTGCCTTGCGGTGCCCCGTAGCCTCAGGCTCATCCTCACCCGACTCCAGCGACCGCCAAGCTCGTCGCCGGCGACGTTTTCGGCCACCCCGAGCTCAACCACCGCTACCAAACGCCGCGGCTTGTTCCCGGCTACACGTAGATGGCCTCCGCCGCCCATTTGGTCGCCGGAATGCACAAACGCACTCTCGCCGCCGTGCGGCTTCACCGCGGCTAAACGCCGCGGTTTGACCCGCTCATCGAAGTTGATCGAGTGGGGCCCGCTCGCTAATTAACCTAGGGTTAGCGCTAACTAATTTTAGTTAGTTTAACTAATCACGATGATGGGACCCATAGGTCAGTTTGACTCTGGACCGCTTCGTTGACCAGCGACGTCACCTCGACGATCACGACGCAATAACTAATTTCTGGATTTATTTGTATTCAGAAAATTCCAGAAATTGTTGCAAACTTCAAAAATTCATAGAAACTAATCTGTAACTCCAAATGCAAAGATTTATGTATGAATTTTGATCAGAAAAATTCAATCCATCCAGTGGTAATGGTTTCATGCATGACAGAACAAGTTAACCTTGCTGTTTAAGCAGAATAAGATAATGCACTAATATGGCTATGTTAAATGAGCTAACATTTGACTTTGATTCAAATGAGTTCATTCCTCTCTGTTCGAGCTTGCATTAGGCCAACACACATTCATATTGCCATGTCATAGCATGCATCATATTGTTGCATATCATCATGTGTTGATTATGTTCGGTGTGTCTTTCGTGGTAGGTTCTGCCTCCGAGGATAACCCCGAATATCCGTCTGAAGGGCAGTACCCTACTACCACTACATCAGGCAAGCAACCCATTGATCATTCCGATACAAACCCATGATCTCGCTTCGCTTCTTGTTCACTGGATTAAGACAACGCGATTCAAACTGTTGTGTGTTGCGGTAGTTGAACCCACTTCCTTTGCATGACCTGTCATTGCCACAATAACTAGATGAAACCCACTAGTATGTGTAGGAGTTGATTGAGCCATATTTGTGTTTCCTACCATGCTGTGCTTGCTATGCTTAGAGTTGTGTCAGGTCTGGCTCATCGGGCTGATGAACTAGAGTGAAAGTTTGTGTTCGTAACGAGAATGAAGTGTTGGACACGATTTGGTAAAGGTATCGATGAGAGGCCATGTAGGAGTACATGGTGGGTTGTTTCATTGAAGCCGTCCTTAAGAACTGAGATCTGTGTGTGTGATTTAAGATTCAGCTACTACCACGCATTGGGCCTGAAACCAATTGACCCTCTCGACTTATTAACCACTGTTGTCCTTTGTCCGGGAGTTGCAAAGTAGTTTCTGGTGTTTGTAGCATGCTGGGGGCCGCACGCAGCGCTGACCTTAAGGGTGGGCTGTTTTGCGGTAGGCACGTGGCACGGTGTACCGATTTGCCCGTTTGGTGTCTCGGGAACCCTGCACATATCGTTCGGGGCCGTTAGTGGAAACCTCGGCCGGACTCCCTGCGGATGAAACCAGAATAGGCGATAAACCTGGACTAGGGACTCGTGTGTTTAGTCAGGTCGTGGCCGACACCCTCGCTGGGCTTCCGCTTGAAGGTTGCCGAGTACACGTCGTGTAACGGCGATAAGTGGTGAGAGCGTGTGTGAAGAAGTACACCCCTGCAGGGTATAAAACTATTCGAATAGCCGCGTCCGTGGTAAATGACTACTTGGTCACCTATACAGTTCATAGACAATTAAATGGATACTACTAAAAGCCTCAAGATAAGTGTGAGTACCGCGGATGGCCCTCTCGTGGGTTGACGAGAGAGGATCCACGGTGGAGTATTGTGATGGTGATTAGTGGACTCGTGCACGACAAATGCTTTTCAAGTGGTGTCACGTGGGATAGCTTAGCCAAGAGTCAAAGCTGGCTTGCTACAATAACTCCACTACCTTCTTGAGAATGTGCATGTATAGTAGGATTCATTTGTAAGACTTGGCCGAGTACCTCCGTACTCATGTTTGCTTAATTAATGTTTTCGCATCGACAACACCGCCTCCGATGGGTTCTATGTAGACCTTGGCGTCGACGAGTGACTAGCCACCGGTGGTGATCCAAGGCTTGTGAAGGGCCATTGTAGATATAAGGGCTTCACAAGCCTTCTTTCTTTTTAGTGTCTGTACTCGAGACTAGTTTGCTTCCGCATGTGCTTGTATGTTTGTATGACTTGTGTGTCGGGTCATGTGACCCCTATCTGTATGAATATGTTATGTATGGCTCCTGAGCCTCTTAAATAAAAGTACCTTGAGTTGTAGAGTTTTGTTGTGATGCCATGTTGTATGTACTCATATCGGGCATGTTGTGTGTATGATTGAAATGCTTGGTATGAGTGGGATCCGACAATCTAGTTGTTTATCCTTGGCAGCCTCTCATATGGGGAAATGTAGTCTAGTGCTTCCTGAGCGATAGTAGTCCGCTACTGACTGGTTCACCGGAGTCCTGCTAGCCCAAAGACTACTGCTCTGGACACTTGACCGGCAGGCATGTGTTTCACTTCGTTCCTCAGGTCTGCCCTTCGGGAAATGTCACGCGGTCACACCCGAGTCCTGCCTAGCTCAAGCTGCCCGATTCACGGAGTCCTGTTAGCCCAAAGGTTACAGCCCGGATTCATACATTGATGACCGACATGCTCGATGTGATTCATGTATGCCTGTCCCCATGGGTTAGCGCCGCTTTGGGTTCACGACTAGCCATGTCGGCCCGGTTCTCTGTCATGTGGATGCTAGCGACACTATCATATACGTGAGCCAAAAGACGCAAACGGTCCCGGGCCATGGTAAGGCGACACCCGTGGGAATACCGTGCGTGAGGCCGCAAAGTGTTATGAGGTGTTACCGGCTAGGTCGATGTGACTTGGAATCGGGGTCCTGACATTTGAATGGTTAGAAAATCACTTAAATGTCTTTAAAAGGTCAAGTGACCCCTGAAATTTTCCAAATTTTCACATGACAGTTGTATTAGTGCATGTTAAACATAGACAAAAGTTTGAAGGCCGTAAGAGGAAGCTATCTCCCGTCCGTCATCAAACATGCATTGTTCCCTCTCGGAACCACGAACCTTCTAGTGAGTCTCTCCGGTTTGTGAGGGGTGTATCTCCAAACTTTCGTCAAACAGGCCAATTTTTTTACCACGTCATCTTGGTGGCATGACATTAAATCAAGCAAGGCTTCATGTTTTTCTGATCATTTTTAAATTTTTTGGAATTAAAATGCCATGGCACTCCATGCATGTGCCCATGCCTTGAGACCAATATATTTAAAAATTCCTTCTAATTTACTGCACATGGAATTAACTCGCACACAAGTACACAAAAATATGATTTTTCAGACCGTTATGGTTAGGCGTTGCATGTATATGTAGTTCAAATTTGAATTACGGTCATTAAATGGTTAGAAAGTCTCTTAAATGTCTTTAAAAGGTCAAATGACCCCTGGAATTTTCCAAATTTTCACATGACAGTTGTATTAGTGCACGTTAAACATAGGAAAAATCTGAAGGCCGTAAGAGGAAGCTATCTCCCGTTCGTCATCAAACATGCATTGTTCCCTCCCAGAACCATGAACCTTCTAGTGAGTTGCTCCGGTTTGTGAGGGGTGTGTGTCCAAACGTTCATCAAACATGCCAATTTCTTTACCAAATCATCTTGGTGGCATGACATTACATCAACCAAGGTTTCATGTTTTTCTGATCATTTTTTATTTTTTGGAATTAAAATGCCATGGCACTCCATGCATGTGCCCATGCCTTGAGACCAATATGTTTGAAAATTCCTTCTAATTTACTGCACATGGAATTAACTCGCACACAAGTACACAAAATATGATTTTTCAAACCGTTATGGTTAGGCGTTGCATGTAGATGTAGTTCAAATTTGAATTACGGTCATTAAATGGTTAGAAAATCACTTAAATGTCTTTAGAAGGTCAAATGACCCCTGGAATTTTCCAAATTTTCACATGACAGTTGTATTAATGCATGTTAAACATAGGGAAAATTTTGAAGGCCATAAGAGGAAGTTGTCTCCCGTTCGTCATCAAACATGCATTGTTCCCTCTCGGAACCACAAACCTTCTAGCGAGTTGCTCCGGTTTGTGAGGGTTGTGTGTCCAAACGTTCGTCAAACATGCTAATTTCTTTACCAAATCATCTTGGTGGCATGACATTACATCAACCAAGGTTTCATGTTTTTCTGATCATTTTTTTATTTTTTGGAATTAAAATGCCATGTCACTCCATGCATACGTATGCATGTGTCCATGTCATGAGACTAATATGTTTGAAAATTCCTTCTAATTTACTGCACATGGAATTAGCTCCCACACAAGTACACATATATGATTTTTCAAACCATTTTGGTTAGGCGTTGCATGTAGATGTAGTTCAAATTTGTGTTACGGTCATTAAATGGTTAGAAAATCACTGGAATGTCTTTAAAAGGCAAATGACCCCTAGAATTTTCCAAAATTTCACATTATAGTTGTAGTAGTGCACGTTTGGCGTAGAAAAAAATTGAAGGCCGTAAGAGGAAGCTATCTCCCGTTCGTCATCAAACATGCATTGTTCCCTCTCGGAACCACGCACTACTAGGAAAAGGCCTACTAATGGCGCACCGCTTTTGCCTACTAATGGTGCACTACCAGTGCGCCATTAGTATCACGCCACTAGTATTTTTTAATAATGGCGCACCACTGGTGCGCCATTAGTATCTGGTGTACTAATGGCGCACCACGCAGTGCGCCATTAGTTTTGTCCATAGTGCGCCACTAGTGTCTGCTATACTAATGGCGCACCACATGGTAGTGCGCCATTAGTAACAATTTTTTTAATTTTTTTTTCTTAATGTCAGGTCACTATTTCACATATGAGAAATCCAACACATATATATACAACAAGCATCCATATAACAATCATAGCCAACACACAAGTTCCATCATATATACATACATAGCCAACACATAGTTCCATCGTTACATATTACAAAAGTTTCACATTGTTCATCCAACACCGTTATCCATCAATTCACAAAAGTTTCACATTGATACAAAATAAAAACACAAATGGAAAAGAAGCACTCCATCCATGCAAGCTTCCGTGAATTAAATCAAATCTGCAAAATGATAAACAAGTTAGAAGAAGAAGAAGAAGAAGAAGAAGAAGACTAGAAGAATACTAGAAGAAGAAGAACACTAGAAGAAGAATAAGAAGAATTTTGGAAAAGAAGAAGAATAAGAAGAAGACTATAAGCTTATTATGTGAACTTGACCATTTTGTGCTAACATAAGTTATTTTGGAGCTAACCTATAGGAAACTAAGCATATAAGCTCTAAGTTAGCATATTAGAGCCAACTTAGGTAAAATGAAGCTAACCTATGTCATTTTGGAAAAGAAGAAGAATAAGAAGAAGACTATAAGCTTATTATGTAAACTTGGTCATTTTGTGCTAACATAAGTTATTTTGGAGATAACCTATAGGAAACTAAGCATATAATTAAGCTCTAAGTTAGCTTATTAGAGCCAACTTAGGTAAAATGAAGCTAACCTATAGGAAACTAAGCATATTAGAGATAACATAGGTAACTAAGTATATATATATATCATTTTGGAGATCTGACATACCTGACAAAGTTCAGTTCTCATGCATTGTTCTTCTCCTTCTCCTTCTCCTTCCTCACTGATGCGCCAAGAGCGGCGAGGCGGTGGAAGCAAGGAGGCAGTGGGATGTAGTCTTCTACCACAATTGGCGTGGTCATGTCGCCCAGGTGGGATCGCCGGCGCCACCACCGGTGTGTGGTCATTGTCGAGCACCACCACCATCGTGAGGCCACCTTGAGCCACGACCATCGCTAGGTCATCCTCACCACCTCCATCTCTTGCCCATGGTCAGCCACCACCATCTCTTGCCCATGGTCAGCCACCACCATCTCTTGCCCTTGGTTAGCCACCACCAGCTTAGGTCATCCTCACCGATGCCCATCGTCATCCTGCAGCTCCTCATCCCCACTCGCTCCTCTTCTCCCGCACTCCAGTCCGGATCATCCTTCTTGTTGTCTATCTTTCTTTGCCCGAATCATTTTGCTTCGCTCTGACCAGAATCGCTTCTTGCTTCCATCTGACCAGAACCGGCTATTTGCCGTAATCGCTGCTGCAAGTGTCGCCGCTGCTGCTCCCATTACCTGTCCAAAATGCAACAATGACTGTTAGCAATCAATGTGAGACAAAGCCAAATTTAGAGGAATAAGAAGAGGCAGAACATACCGGCATCATCATCGTCAGCGTAGCGCATGCGACACATAGTCGTGTTGAACACCTTCACGATGAGCATGGTGGCGCTGCTGTCAGTAAATGCTGAAGAGAAGGAAGTACCCCAGCCGCAGTCGTGAGGCGCAGTAGAGCTTCTCCCACCCACGAGACAAGTACATGTGGCCCTCCTTGATCACCAACTCCACATCCCATCGCCTCTGAAACCCGCTGCCGCTGTCGCAGCTTCACATTATTTGGCGGATCTTCACCCATCAAGATGTTCATAAAACTGTCGGGCAGCCTCTGCGATTTGGGACAATGAGTGATGTAGCAAACAACGAGATATCATAATGAGATGGGTGAAGGGAGATCTCGTTTTGTATACTGCGTCATGGATGATACTTTGGAGTCTCAAGTATGATAGTGAAGAACTGGAAGCATCCAACTCAGATGCTGCGGTATCGCAGAGCGGCGATGGCTGCTTCCGCCATCTCTGATAAGCAGCATAAGAGACCAATTAGTACCCTTACAACAGATCATAAAACATGCATGATAACAGCCATTAGTCGCAAGTACCCCATATGTCCTATTTTTAGCAAAGTCATGCTAAAATTCACGGAAAATTTCAGCATGACCTTTGCTGAAAATAGGACATATGGAGTACCTGAATTTGCCGGAACGAAAGTTAATCGACATTCCGGCAAACTCAAGGGCCTCTTGGGGTACCTGCACAATCATCACGACACGATGGTCGGAGACAAAACCGAGTAAACTAGCAAAATCATCGAATTTTTTTTTCTCAGAAAAGATGATCATCATCTTTACAAGTCTTTCTCAATGTGATCACAAGTAATTCAGAGGCATCACAAGTAATTCAGAGCAAAGAATAAGCTTAATCCATGCCTCATCTTATCAACAGTCATTACTTGTCAAATAAAGAAGAAGGAAAAATTTATTTGTGACATAGTTACAAATGATGACAGAATGAAGCAAACACCCTACACTAGCCTAAGAACAAGTGAATTCTAGTCACATTGAATCTAAAAGAGAATGCAAAATGCTACTTGGTATTTTCAATCTGGATACTGCATAAATAGTGTTGGAATCTTGGTAATACACTAGTTCTAGAAGAAGTAGATGCACATATATACATCCATCTAATTCTAGAGGAAGTAGATGTAAATATGCATGAACCATCTAGCATTCAAACATATATCCAGGAGGACTTGAGGATTCTTTAGTCCAAACAATACATGAACAGCTTTCGATATGCTTTTCTATAGACAAAATCTCTTGTAAATAAGCGGAAGACGGGAAACATCAAAACTAGTAGAAGCAGACCAAATGTGCATATATTCTATCTAACTAAAATGTTATCACTGTCCCACCCGATAGCAAGAATGTTAATATGTTATCACTAAAATGTAAGAACAATCAATCTATTTAATATGTTATCACTGTCCCTCCACATAGCAAGAATCACTCACTAGAGTTATTCCTCCACATAGTGGTCTATATTTCAAACAATTTGTTATAGTCAGTGGTCAAAATTGCACATATGCTGCACCTCTAACACCTAGGTCGGGAGCCACTCCGCTGCTGGCACGTCGGGAGCATCTCCAAAATGACCATTATCTCACTAAATGACCAAAATGAACATGTAACAGCAATCTGTGTACACATCTGACTAGATGATCATTACTATGATATTTTGATGACAATATGTAGACACACGGTCGATGGAAAATTTAGCATGAGTAGTTTTGATAGTTTTTCAGGTTTGAGTTTTGACCTACAGTTTTGACATACAAAGGGACCAACAACAATTGATTATCTCACGTAGTTTATATACAAACAATAAATTGATTTCTGGAAAAGCATTTCTTTCAAATTTTGGGCATCAACAGTTTCAACAGGACAAAGTTTGTGATCCTTATATAATGCTTGGTTATGTAAGTCGCCAAGTGTACGATGCACAGTGTTCAAAAGCCTTGGCTAGTGTTACGAACTTCGGATCTTGATCTCCTTGTGCCTAATCACTGTCCTGTCAACTCAGAACTGCACAAGCTCTAGTGCAGATTGCAACACCTCACTGCGGGACAGTTAGATGAACATAAGCCTTTAGAGTAAAGGAAAAGAAAGATTCCATTTAATTTTAATTAACACAAATGGTCTCAGTTAATTTTAATTACTTCTACACTTTACTAAAAAGAAGAGAGGAAGAGAGGACATTGCTGCACAAGCACAAGTTAATTTTAATTACTCCAAGAACACATGGGTTTAGTTAATTTTAAGCTACTCCATTTAAGCTAGATAGATGTACTTCAAAATTAACAAATACTGGAGTATAGAATTTTTGCAAACTGGAGTAATTCAATGAGTTTACGACACCTTTGAGTACAATTTCTTTGAATTCCTCGTTCTTCACATAACAAAATCAATTAACACTTTGACTCCAAAAAAATCAATTAACCCTTTTTACCCGGCCAAGGAAAAGGCAACTTTGGCCCTTCTTTCCGTTGTTCCAGCACACAGCATAGACAGATAGGAGGCGGAGAGCTTTCGCTCTTTGCAGTTTGCACGCACACGGCTTGACCGATGCTACCAGAAATCGATTAGTCCACTCATAGTGTGGCCCATTATGCCTCTCCTCTCCCAAATCCCCCCTCAACAGCAACCCTATTTCATCTCACGAACAAATCCTAGGGTTCGCTCGAACGACGCAAACTGGGGGCCAAAACCTAGGATCTGGCAAGCGGATGGGACGAGCGACGTGGTGGTGCGGGAGTAACCTCGCTGGCAGCCGCCGCCTTGAATCGCCGTCGATTCGCCCGGTGGAGGGTCCCCAATGAAAGGGGAGCGGGTGGGTGCGGCGAACAGGGAGGGAGCGGGAGAAGAATGCAGAGGGGGTGGGGAAAAGGGAAGCACCTCGCTGCAGGACGCCGCGCGGTCGTCGGCCGGAGTGGCCGCAGTGGTGGAGCAGGCTGCCCCCCTCTCCCAGCGGCAGGCGAGGCTGCCTTTGGGCAGTCTCCTCCTCCTCCTCGTCCTCCTCCTTGTCCTCCTCCTTGGCTCGGCGCGGGCGTGGGGGCGGCCTTGAGGCTGCAGTGGTGGGGCGTGGGGCGCGAGGCGGGGCTGAGGAGCTGCAGTGGTGGGGCGGCGGGCGGGGGTGGATTCCGGCGGGGTGGCGGCAGGGGATGGAGGGATGGATGGGGCGTGCAGAGCGGGCGTGTCTGGTTGGGGAGGAAGGGAGGGAGGGTAATAGGTGGAGTGGGGGGGGAAGCTTACTAATGGCGCACCCAAGTAGGCGCCATGAGTAGTTTTGCAAAAAAAGAATAAAAAAATTCATCTTGGCGCACTCACATGCAGTGCGCCATTACTAGTTAGACCTAGTAATGGCGCACTTCGGTCCGATGCGCCATTAGTATGTATGTAAAAATGAAAAAAAAATTATAACTAGTGGCGCACCTTTTGTGTGGTGCGCCATTAGTGTCTTCCACACTAATGGCGCATCACCAACCGGTGCGCCATTAGTATATAGTAGTGGCGCACTACTTCCCTGGTGCGCCATTAGTGTCAATCCTATCTATAGCCCTTTTCCTAGTAGTGACGAGCCTTCTAGTGAGTTGCTCCGTTTTATGAGGGGTGTGTGTCCAAACTTTCGTCAAACATGCCAATTTCTTTACCACATCATTTTTCTGGCATGACATTACATCAACCAAGGTTGCATGTGTTTCTGATTTTTTTGGAATTAAAATGCCATGTCACTCCATGCATACGTATGCATGCATGTGTCCATGTCATGAGACAAATATGTTTGAAAAATCCTTCTAGTTTACTGCACATGGAATTAACTCACACACAAGTACACAAATATGTTTTTTCAAACCGTTTTGGTTAGGCGTTGCATGTATATGTAGTTCAAATTTGAATTACGGTCATTAAATGGCTAGAAAATCACTTAAATGTTTTTAAAAGGTCAAATGACCCCTAGAATTTTCAAAAATTTCACATTACAGTTGTAGTAGCGCACGTTAGACGTAGGAAAAAAATTGAAGGCCGTAAGTGGAAGCTATCTCCCGTTCGTCATCAAACATGCATTGTTCCCAATCGAAACCACGAGCCTTCTAGTGAGTTAATCCGGTTTGTGAGGGGTGTGTGTCCAAACTTCCGTCAAACATGCCAATTTTTTTACCACATCATCTTGGTGGCATGACATAACATCAACCAAGGTTTCATGTGTTTCGGATTTTTATTTTATTTTTTGGAATTAAAATGCCATGTCACTCCATGCTTAATTGTGTCTTAGCCGTTAGACCAATATGTTTGAAAATTCTTTCCAATTTACTGCACATGGATTAAAACGCACACAAGTACACGAAATATGAGTTTTCAACCCGTTATGATTAACTGTTGCATGTACATGTAGCTCAAATTTCAATTACGGTCATTAAATGGCTAGAAAATCACTTAAATGTCTTAAAAGGTCAAATGACCCCTGAAATTTTCCAAAATTTGACATGACAGTTGTATTAGTACTACAAAATTTGTCGTTCATTTAAAACACCATCCGTTGGCACTTTACTCCAAATTCGTCTTTCACAGCTAATAAAAAATATCTACAACATCGCACACAGTTGTTTTCTAGGAACCGTTTGCGATGAAAATATCTGAGTCTATTTAAGTCTCCTCCTTAAGCTTCGCTCAAATGCCCGCTCTAGTACCGGCAACCCCCGAATCCACGAATCCTGATCCAGATTCCCGCACCCCCTTCTTGAAAAGATGACGCTGCGGAAACGCTTCGTGAAGGCCCGTACGATGGCTGCGTCCCCCCTGGGCGCTGCCGCCTGCGCCGAGAGCGCGGCCGCCTACGCTGAGAGTGCCGCCGCATCCGCATTGAGTGTGGCCGCTTCCGCGAGAGGCGTCTGCTCGGCGAAAGCGGCAGCGGCCGAGATGGCTGCTGCCGCTGCTTTCGGCGGTCAGCAAACGCCGAGAGCGCCGAGCCGTCTGCGTGCCGATGTCGCCTGCCCCGGTCGAGGCCATCCACGGCAAGATATTCCAGGCCACCTCGGACTCCAGCATGCAACCCACATCTGAAAAGGCGGTGGTGGCTATGGAGCACCTGCTTCCTCATGAGGTCGCCGAGCGGGGGCTGGAGACGCAGGAGGCGGCGGAGATCGAGGAGCATCGGGAGGAGGAGTTGCGCGTGGCCGAGTTCGAGGTAGAGAAGAGTCTGCCCATCAAGGAATCAGCGCTGGAGTACCAACGCGAGCTTTGGCGCAACCACTACTACTAGTACTACAACCTTGAGGGCAGCGTCGAGGACGAGGACAAGGACGCGGTGGACTTCAGCAGGGGGGACGCAGAGTCCACCAACGGCGGAATGTCGCCAGGACAAGTCATCGATGTCGCATCTCACACCGGCAATGCATAGGCCGACGCGGCGGCAGATTTGTTAAAATTATGCGTACTTAGGCTTTGTTTTTAATGATGGTCTTTTGTTAGAGCAATGTTTAGGTCAACTGACTCTGTTTAATTACTAAAATTGCTCGATTCAAGATGTGGTCTCTGTCACAGACGCTCTTTTGTGTGCCCAAATTAGCAAGCGATGTTAAATTATGCAATAACATACCCAGGGAAATTTCCACCAAAATTTGAATTATCAAACTAATCCCATGCACGTAAAGCAGAAGAATCGTTTGCGATGCACACAATCGTTCAAAGTGAATGGTCCGGCGGCACCACGCACAAAGTTTCCCTCCACATTTACAAAATTTTGGCCTACCGCCAAAATATCCACCCCCGCCCCCAAGTCTTATTTCCCCTATTTCCTCCTTCCTTCCTTCCTTGCTAAGCTATAGCCGCTTCCTCGCTCTCGCTGTCTCGCATCCTACCGCCGGGGTCGCCATGGTCTTCTTCAAAGACCTCTCCAGCGGTTCCTCATCCGGCGACTACTCCTTCACCACCCGGTTATGCCCCTCTTCTCTCTCGGGCTATGACTTGGAATGAAGGATTTTTACCCGGCGGTCGATTTGAGTCATTTCTTCCTCTTGTAGCTCCCTAGGACCATCAGTGGCAATGAATGGAGCGGGGTGGCTGAAGATCTATCTGCTCGTTGTCACCATCAATCTCCATGCGTGAAGCTAGTTGCGTTTGATTCTGTGGATAGTGGGAGGAAGTTTCTGGCATGTGCAGAGAAGGTTAGACCCTCTTTCATTGTTACAAATCATTTGTTAGATGTGATTCGAACAATCGCCACAGTCCCAACCCATTCATACCACACCTTCAACCAAACGCATCCTAAGACAAAGGTCACGGTTTGTACCTAGTATCTTAAATTGTTGCCATCTCATCAGCGGTGCCATTAGAAAATTATTTGGCACCGCTTTAGCAGTTTGTGCAGCCAACTTTGGTCCACACATCCGAGCAGCCAAGCAGTAAAATACTAAATCTTTATGGCACGAAGGAACTGGGCGTCGGAGCAACTACGTACTCCGGAGTCCGGGTCCCTGATATTTTTTCCGCTGCATCGGCTCGCCAGTGCAGGGCACCGGTGCAAGATGTAGCAAAAGTTGTCTTTACCCCAGTTTTGGCATACATAGTGGACGGCCTTAGTGCTATTAGTTCTATGTTACTAAATGTGTGCATGTACACACCTGTTAGTATCAATTTGCTGTCATCCAAACACTGTTGCTATGATGTTGCAGTTATATTTACCTTCCTCATAAAATGTTCAATTTGTTATTTATTGTACATGAGAAAGAACTTGTACCATCGTTGTAGTTAATTATAGCTTCTGATGTTCCAGAATTTGGTTGTTGTCTCAGTACCAATTATTTCATTTGCAAATTGATCTTTTTGAGAAGATATGTCATAATTAACATGTTTCTTCAGTTTTTCAAAATAAGCATTGGTGAGTTTCTATGTTGCTATAAACCCATTTCCCCTACAATTGTTACTGACCTAGTTTTAAATATTATAGGATGAACGAAAGTGTTCTTACTTGGAGTGGGTTGATCAAGAGTGGCCACAGTCTTTGAAGATGTGCCTAGCAAAGCTCTGGAGCATGTATGAGGAAGAGAACACACGTAGGCTTAGAGAAATTGTTGTCAACGCTGAAGCATATTTCAAGATGCGGGATAAAAAGTTGAAGGTGGAGAATGAGCTCAGATTGTTTAAACTAGAATTTGCTAAGATGGTGTTGGCGAAGGAGGAGTCACTTTCCCAGTTGGCCCGTGCAAAACGGGTTCTTACTGAACTGAAAGCAGAGGTGGATAAGACGAGCCTGGATGATCTCGATTAGGGAAATGAATATATTGTTCTTATGAAGTTGAACTAGCTATATGTTGTATCTTGTCTTGTTTTCATGTAGCTACCATACTTGTGATGTTATAATATATTTATGTGCCTCGATATGAAATTGGCAAACAGTTGTTCGATATGAAATGTGAATTTGCGTATCTTGGAATTATTAATTGTAAACTAATAAACCTGCTAAATGTGTCATGGACCCTTGCAAACAGTTCTAGCAGTAAAAGCGCTTGCGATGGATAGCCCAATGCCACACAGTTTTCTTCATAAAATCGTGTGTGATATAGTTGATAAAAGCAAACAGTTAACCAAAGCAGACCATGTGTGATAGTTATACCTTTCACACACGAGCCTACACATAAAACTATGTGGGATGTACGTCCGAACGGAAACGTTTTCCCTGATTGACTGTGTGGGATGTACATAAGAACGGAAACATATTCCTTGGATTGACTATGTGTGATATACATATGCACGGAAATGATTTTCTGGGATTCAGCGTGTGGGATGTACATACCTACGGAAATGATTTTCTCGGATTACCGTGTGGGATGTACATACCTATGGAAATGATTGGGTTTCGATGCCTCACCCGATCGCTACGGCCTGACACAGGTCCCAGGAGGGCATATCCCCAACGATTTCTGGGTCGTGTGGGAAGGACCCCCCTATCGCCCACACTCACTTGGCGACGGTTCCAAATGCCTTCACGGAAAGGGGTTAAAAACCGTTTGTTTAGGACCGACGCGCACCAGTGTAAGGCTGGCCATAGTGGTGGTATATATCATAGCCGACGATGTCATGCACTCGGAAATAGCAAGTATGCTGATGCGACAAAGAATTATATATATATATATATATATATAAAGAGGGTTAGATTAACATATAGGTAGATACCGTATCATGTTAAATGCGATGCTAATTTGTGGCATGCATGGCAATAAATATGATATATATATGATACTATACTCTATGTATTATAATATGCGCTATAATTAATTAAAGGTAGTATCATACACTAGTATCATATATATTGTATATTCATGATACTAGTATATGACACTCTCCACTATACTCATGATTTCTTACCGTGGAAAAAAAATTGGAGGCGAAACGATGAACTCATGTTTTCATTCGAACAAAAATATGATGTTAGGTAATGTAAATGTTTTCAAAGAGCACACACGGTTCACTCACTAAGTCGTGTGTCCACTAAAGCTGTGGCGATGCACCCCTCCTCAAGGAAATATGCCCTAGAGGCAATAATAAAGTTATTATTTATTTCCTTATATCATGATAAATGTTTATTATTCATGCTAGAATTGTATTAACCGGAAACATAATACATGTGTGAATACATAGACAAACAGAGTGTCACTAGTATGCCTCTACTTGACTAGCTCGTTAATCAAAGATGGTTATGTTTCCTAACCATAGACATGAGTTGTCATTTGATTAACGGGATCACATCATTAGGAGAATGATCTGATTGACATGACCCATTCCGTTAGCCTAGCACTTGATCGTTTAGTATGTTGCTATTGCTTTCTTCATGACTTATACATGTTCCTGTAACTATGAGATTATGCAACTCCGTTTACGGAGGAACACTTTGGGTGCTACCAAAGCGTCACAACGTAATCGGGTGATTATAAAGGAGTACTACAGGTGTCTCCAAAGGTACATGTTGGGTTGGCGTATTTCGAGATTAGGTTTTGTCACTCCGATTGTCGGAGAGGTATCTCTGGGCCCTCTCGGTAATGCACATCACTATAAGCCTTGCAAGCAATGTAGCTAATGAGTTAGTTACGGAATGATGCATTACGTAGCGAGTAAAGAGACTTGCAGTAACGAGATTGAACTAGGTATTGGATACCGGCGATCAAATCTCGGGCAAGTAACATACCGATGACAAAGGGAACAACGTATGTTGTTATGCGGTCTGACCGATAAAGATCTTCGTAGAATATGTAGGAACCAATATGGGCATCCAGGTTCCGCTATTGGTTATTGACCAAGAATAGTTCTCGGTCATGTCTACATAGTTCTCGAACCCGTAGGGTCCGCACGCTTAAGGTTTCGATGTGGTTATATTATGAGTTTACATGTTTTGATGTACCGAAGGAGTTCGAGTCCCGGATGAGATCGGGGACATGACGAGGAGTCTCGAAATGGTCGAGACGTAAAGATTCATATATTGGATGATATGTTTAGGCCAAGGGTCAAGCCCATGAGGCTTTAGGTCGGTGCAAAAGAGTTTTGCGGAGGCCGTGGGGCCAAACGCGGAGACCTGGCGTCGGCCTGGGCCGGACGCCGAGGCCCATGGCGTCTGGGCCGACGCCAAGGATTGTGGCGTTTGGTCCTGGAGTCCGAGTGGGACTCTTACCTTTCGGCAAAACCGACTTTGAGGAGGCTTTTGCTCCAAGTTTCGACCGGGCTCAACATATAAATAGAGGGGCAGGGTAGCACCAAAGATACAACAATTGATCCCTTGGATCTCTTAGCCGTGTCTGGTGCCCCCTCCACCATATTCCACCTCGGTCATATCGTCGCGGAGTTTAAGCGAAGCCCTGCGCGATAGAGCATCATCATCGTCACCACGCCGTCGTCTTGACGGAACTCATCCCGACACTTTCTTTGGATCGGAGTCAGGGATCGCCATCGAGCTGAGCGTGTGCTGAACTCCGGAGGTGCCGTGCGTTCGGTACTTGGATCGGTCGGATCGTGAAGGCGTGCGACTACATCAACCGCGTTGTCATAACGCTTCCGCTTCACGGTCTCACGAGGGTGCGTGGACAATACTCTCCCCTCTCGTTGCTATGCATCACCATGATCTTGCGTGTGCGTGGGAAATTTTTGAAATTACTACGTTCTAGCGGTGGCATCCGAGCCTAGGTTTTTATGGTTTGATGTTTTGCACGAGTAGAACACAAGTGAGTTGTGGGCGATACAAGTCATACTGCCTACCGGCATGTCATACTTTGGTTCAGCGGTATTGTGAGATGAAGCGGCCGGACCGACATTACGCCAGACGCTTCACGCGAGACTGGTTTCCTGATTCACGAGCACTCGTGCTTAAAGGTGGTGGCGGATGTCTGTCTCTCTCACTTTAGTTGAACTGAAAAGTGTGGCTACGCCCGGTCCTTGAGAAGGTTAAAGCGAGTCTATTTGTGAAATGTCGTTGTGGTCTTGATGCGTAGGTGAGATTGGTTCTTGCTTAAGCCCGTAGCAGCCACGTAAAATTTGCAACAACAAAGTAGAGGACGTCTAACTTGTTTTTGCGGGGCATGTTGTGATGTGATATGGTCAAGACGTGATGCTATATTTTATTGTATGAGATGATCATGTTTTGTAACCGAGTTATCGGCAACCTGGCTGGAGCCATATGGTTGTCGCTTTATTGTATGAAATGCAAGCATACTGTAATTGCTTTACTTTATCACTAAGCGGTAGCGATAGTCGTAAAGCAATAGATGGCATAAACGACAACGATGCTACGATGGAGATCAAGGTGTCGCGCCGGTGACGATGGTGATCACGACGGTGCTTCGGAGATGGAGATCACAAGCACAAGATGATGATGCCATATCATATCACTTATATTGATTGCATGTGATGTTTATCCTTTATGCATCTTATTTTGCTTTGATTGACGGTAGCATTTTAAGATGATCTCTCACTAAAATTATCAAGTAGTGTTCTCCCTGAGTATGCACCGTTGCCAAAGTTAAATGGGTCTTTAGACACCACGTGATGATCGGGTGTGATAAGCTCTCGTCCATCTACAACGGGTGCAAGCCAGTTTTGCACACGCAGAATACTCAGGTTATACTTGACGAGCCTAGCATATGCGAGATATGGCCTCGGAACACGGAGACCGAAAGGTCGGCGTGAATCATATAGTAGATATGATCAACATAAGATGTTCACCATTGAAAACTACTCCATCTCACGTGATGATCGGTTATGGTTTAGTTGATTTGGGTCACGTGATCACTTAGATGACTAGAGAGATGTCTATCTAAGTGGGAGTTCTTAAGTAATATGATTAATTGAACTTTAATTTATCATGAACTTAGTCCTGGTAGTATTTTGCAAATTATGTTGTAGATCAATAGCTCGCGTTGTTGCTTCCCTATGTTTTTATATGTGTTCCTAGAGAAAATTGTATTGAAGATGTTAGTAGCAATGATGCGGATTGGATCCGTGATCTGAGGTTTATCCTCATTGCTGCCTGAAGAATTATGTCCTTAATGCACCGCTAGGTGATGACCTATTGCAGGAGCAAATGTAGACGTTATGAACGTTTGGCTAGCTCAATATGATGACTACTTGATAGTTTAGTGCACCATACTTAACAGCTTAGAATCGGGACTTCAAAGGCGTTTTGAGCGTCATGGACCATATGAGATGTTCCAGGAATTGAAGTTAATATTTCAAGCAAATACCCGAGTTGAGAGATATGAAATCTCCAACAAGTTCTATAGCTAAAAGATGGAAGAGAATCGCTCAACTAGTGAGCATGTTTCTCAGATTGTCTGGGTACTACAATCGCTTGAATCAAGTGGGAGTTAATCTTCCAGATAAGATAGTGATTGACAGAATTCTCTAGTCACCATCACCAAGTTAGTAGAACTTCATGATGAACTATAGTATGCAAGGGATGATGAAAATAATTCCCGAGTTTTTCATGATGATGAAATCTATGAAGGTAGAAATCAAGAAAGAACATCAAGTGTTGATGGTTAACAAGACCACTAGTTTCAAGAAAAGGGCAAAGGGATAGAAGGGAACTTCAAGAAGAACGGCAAGCAAGTTGCTGCTCAAGTGAAGAATCCCAAGTCTAGACCTAAGCACGAGACTAAGTGCTTTTCTTGCAAAGGGACTGGTTACTGGAAGCAGAACTACCCCAAGTATTTGGCGGATAAGAAGGATGGCAAAGTAAACAAAGGTATATTTGATATACATGTTATTGATGTGTACTTTACTAGTGTTTATAGCAACCCCTCGGTATTTGGTACTGGTTCAGTTACTAAGAGTAGTAACTTCGAAGCGGAGTTGTAGAATAAAATGTAAACTAGTTAAGGGTGAAGTGACGATGTGTGTTGAAAGTAGTTTCAAGATTGATATGATCATCATCGCACACTCCCTATACTTTCGGGATTAGTGTTGAACCCAAATAAATGTTATTTGGTGTTTGCGTTGAGCATGAATATGATTTGATCATGTTTATTGCAATACGGTTATTCATTTAAGTAAGAGAATAAATTGTTGTTCTGTTTACATGAATAAAACCTTATATGGTCATACACCCAATGAAAATAGTTTGTTGGATCTCGATCGTAGTGATACACATATTCGTAATATTGATGCCAAAAGATGCAAAGTTAATAATGATAGTGCAACTTATTTGTGGCACTGCCGTTTAGGTCATATTGGTGTAAAGCGCATGAAGAAAACTCCATGCTGATGGACTTTTGGAATCACTTGATTATGAATCATTTGATGCTTTTGCGAACCGTGCCGTTTGGGCAAGATGACTAAAACTCCGTTCTCGGAACAATGGAACAAACTCTTGACTTATTGGAAATAATACATACCCGATGTATGCGATCCAATGAGTGTTGATGCTCGTGGGCAAGTATCGTTATTTTCTCGACTTTCATAAGATGATTTGAGCGGATATGGGTATATCTACTTGATGAAACATAAGTCTGAAATAGTTGAAAGGTTCAAAGAATTTCAGAGTGAAGTGGAAAAATCATCGTAACAAGAAAATAAAGTTTCTGCGATCTAATCGCAAAGACGAATAATTGAGTTCTGAGTTTGGTCTTCAATTTAAATAATGTGGAATAGTTTCACAGCTCACGCCACAGAACACCACAATGTTATGGTGTGTCCGAACGTCAGAATCAAGCACTTTATTTGATATGGTGCGATCTATGATGTCTCTTATCGGTTTACCACTATCATTTTGGGGTTATGCATTAGAGACAGCTGCATTCACGTTTAATAGGGCACCATTTAAATCCGTTGAGGCGACACCATATGAACTATGGTTTAACAAGAAACCTAAGTATGCGTTTCTTAAAAGTTTGGAGTTGTGATGCTTATGTGAAAAAGTTTTCACCGATAAGCTCAAACCTAAATCGGAGAAGTGCGTCTTCATAGAATACCCAAAGGTAACTATTGGGTACACCTTCTATCACAGATCCGAAGGCAAGTTTTTCGTTGCTAAGATGGATCCTTTCTAGAGAAGAAGTTTCTCTCGAAAGAAGTGAGTGGGAGGAAAGTAGAGCTTGATAAGGTAATTTGTACCATCTCCCGAATTGGAAAGTAGTGCATCACAGAAATCAGTTCCAGTGATTCCTCCACCAATTAGTGAGGAAGTTAATGATGATGATCATGAAACTTCAGATCAAGTTGCTACCAAACCTCGTAGGTCTTCCAGAGTAAAATCCGCACGGAGTGGTACGGTAATCGTGTTACGGAAGTCATGTTACTAGACCATGATGAACCTCACGGACTATGAGGAAGCGATGATGAGCCCAGATTCAGCGAAATGGCTTGAGGCCATAAAATCGAGATATGATCCATGTATGAGAACAAAAGTATGGACTTTGATTGACTTGCTCGATGATCAGCAAGCCATGTTAAATAAATGGATCTTCAAGAGGAAGACGGACACCGATAGTAGTGTTACTATCTACAAAGCTCGACTTGTCACAAAAGGTTTTCGACAAGTTCAAGGTGTTGACTACAATGAGATTTTCTCAACTGTAGCGATGCTTAAGTCTGTCCGAATCATGTTAGCAATTGCCACATTTTATGAAATCGGCAAATGGATGTCAAAACTACATTCTTTAATGGATTTATTAAAGAAGAGTTGTATATGATGCAACCGTAAGGTTTTGTCAATCCTAAAGGAGCTAACAAAATGTGCAAGCTCCAATGATCCATCAATGGACTGGTGCAAGCATCTCGAGTTGGAATATACGCTTTGATGTGTTGATCAAAGCATATGATTTTATACGGACTTTTGGAAAGGCCTGTATTTACAAGAAAGTGAGTGGGAGCACTACAGCCTTTCGATAAAGTATATGTGAATGACATATTGTTGATCGGAAATAATGTAGAATTATTCTGCAAAGCATAAAGGAGTGTTTGAAAGGAGTTTTTTCAAAGAAAGACCTCGGTGAAGCTGCTTACATATTGAGCATCAAGATCTATAGAGATAGATCAAGGCGCTTGATAAGTTTTTCAATGAATACATACCTTGACAAGATTTTGAAGTAGTTCAAAATGGAACAGTCAAAGAAAGAGTTCTTACCTGTGTTACAAGGTGTGAGATTGAGTAAGACTCAAAACCCGAACACGGCAGAAGATAGAAAGAGAATGAAAGTCATTCCCTATGCATCAGCCATAGGTTCTATAAAGTATGTCATATCATGTACCGGATCTATTGCATACCCTACCACTAAGCTTGGCAAGGAGTGCAATAGTGATCTAGGAGTAGATCAATGGACAGCGGTCAAAATTATCCTTAGTAGAATAAGGATGTGTTTCTCGATTATGGAAGTGAAAAAGGTTAAATGCGTAAAGGGTTACGTCGATGCAAGTTTTAAACACTAATCTAGATGACTCGAGTCTCAATCTGGATACATATTGAAAGTGGGAGCAATTAGCTAGAGTAGCTCCGTGCGAGCATTGTAGACATAGAAATTTGCAAAATACATACGGATCTGAATGTGGCGGACCCGTTGACTAAACTTCTCTCACAAACAAAACATGATCACACCTTAGTACTCTTTGGGTGTTAATCACATAGCGATGTGAGCTAGATTACTGACTCTAGTAAACCCTTTGGGTGTTGGTCACATGTCGATGTGAACTATGGGTGTTAACCACATATAGATGTGAACTATTGATGTTAAATCACATGGCGATGTGAACTAGATTATTGACTCTAGTGCAAGTGGGAGACTGAAGGAAATATGCCCTAGAGGCAATAATAAAGTTATTATTTATTTCCTTATATCATGATAAATGTTTATTATTCATGCTAGAATTGTATTAACCGGAAACATAATACATGTGTGAATACATAGACAAGCAGTGTCACTAGTATGCCTCTACTTGACTAGCTCGTTAATCAAAGATGGTTATGTTTCCTAACCATAGACATGAGTTGTCATTTGATTAACGGGATCACATCATTAGGAGAATGATCTGATTGACATGACCCATTCCGTTAGCCTAGCACTTGATCGTTTAGTATGTTGCTATTGCTTTCTTCATGACTTATACATGTTCCTGTAACTATGAGATTATGCAACTCCGTTTACGGAGGAACACTTTGGGTGCTACCAAAGCGTCCACAACGTAATCTGGGTGATTATAAAGGAGTACTACAGGTGTCTCCAAAGGTACATGTTGGGTTGGCGTATTTCGAGATTAGGTTTTGTCACTCCGATTGTCGGAGAGGTATCTCTGGGCCCTCTCGGTAATGCACATCACTATAAGCCTTGCAAGCAATGTAGCTAATGAGTTAGTTACGGAATGATGCATTACGTGACGAGTAAAGAGACTTGCGATAACGAGATTGAACTAGGTATTGGATACCGACGATCAAATCTCGGAAAGTAACATACCGATGACAAAGGGAACAACGTATGTTGTTATGCGGTCTGACCGATAAAGATCTTCGTAGAATATTTAGGAACCAATATGGGCATCCATGTTCCGCTATTGGTTATTGACCAAGAATAGTTCTCGGTCATGTCTACATAGTTCTCGAACCCGTAGGGTCCGCACGCTTAAGGTTTCGATGACAGTTATATTATGAGTTTACATGTTTTGATGTACCGAAGGAGTTCGGAGTCCCGGATGAGATCGGGGACATGACGAGGAGTCTCGAAATGGTCGAGACGTAAAGATTCATATATTGGATGATATGTTTAGGCCAAGGGGTCAAGCCCATGAGGCTTTAGGTCGGTGCAAAAGAGTTTCTGCGGAGGCTGGGGCCAAACGCAGGAGACCACGGCGTCGGCCTGGGCGACGCCGAGGCCCATGGCGTCTGGGCGACGCCAAGGATTGTGGCGTTTGGTCCTGGAGTCCGAGTGGGACTCTTACCTTTCGGGCAAAACCGACTTTGAGGAGGCTTTTGCTCCAAGTTTCGACCGGGGCTCAACATATAAATAGAGGGGCAGGGTAGCACCAAAGATACAACAATTGATCCCTTGGATCTCTTAGCCGTGTCTTGGTGCCCCCTCCACCATATTCCACCTCGGTCATATCATCGCGGAGTTTAGGCGAAGCCCTGCGCCGATAGAGCATCATCATCGCCACCACGCCGTCGTCTTGTGGAACTCATCCCCGACACTTTGCCGGATCGAGTCCGGGATCGTCATCGAGCTGAGCGTGTGCTGAACTCAGGAGGTGCCGTCGTTCGGTACTTGGATCGGTCGGATCGTGAAGGCGTGCGACTACATCAACCGCGTTGTCATAACGCTTCCGCTTACGGTCTACGAGGGTACGTGGACAATACTCTCCCCTCTCGTTGCTATGCATCACCATGATCTTGCGTGTGCGTAGGAAATTTTTGAAATTACTACGTTCCCCAACACTCCCCACCCCTCAGCCACGCGCGTGATCTGAGTCGTGCGTTCTGATTGGCCAGAACCCAAACCCCACAGATCGTACGTATGCACCGTTGGATTCTCCTTGATCGAACGGTGATCTCATCCCTTTCGACAACACATGTACATGTTTTCAAATAGCCCTTCCCCAAAAAATGTTTTCAAATAGCACACGGTTCACACACGAAAGCCGTGTGCCTACCAAACCGTGGCTGATGCCCCCCCTGCTGCGCGCGTGATCTGAGTCGTGCGTTCTGATTGGCCAGAACCCAAACCCCATGAATCGTACGTCTTCACCGTTGGATGCTCCCAGATCGAACGGAAATCCTCGTCCTATTCGACAGGAAATGCGGTCCGCTAGGAATCTATTTATATGCCAACATGCACGGTAAATGCCATAAAATGTCTTACATATAGCACACGAGACCTGAAATGCGCCAGCAAATCAAACCCGTGGTAAAATTGTGATTGGTTTACCTGGGAAAAATTTAGAGGCGAAACGATGAACTCACATCTTCATTTCAAAATTAGTACGTCTTCATTTCAAACAAAATTATTCTGTTTGTGCACACGAGTGCTTAGAGGCAACCGTTTGCATAGGCCTTTCCGCGCGCAGCGACCGGGGATATTTTTCACCCTTTTCACCTAGGCCACCAACACCCGGAGTCCCCTATACCCCCCACCGTCCGCCCGCGTTTCACTCAACTAGTCCACCCAATCTCCTTCGCCAGCTCCCCCATCCCCCAGATCCACAGCAGAACCCTCTCCGGTGCTGCCGTGCTCACCCCGGTCGTGTGCCCGCTCTTCGGCGTCAAGCCTACCTCAACTGTCATTCCCAACACGTGGCGGCCCGCACCTCGCCGTCTTCGTTTGCTCGCCAGCCACCCTCGAGCATATCGATGCAGTAACCCTCGCCTCTCCTGTGGCCCGGCCGGGTTTGCATTAAGAAGCATGTTAGTTACTGCTCTCCATCACGGTGAGGCATATTTCCTCGCAATCCCTCTTCCAATTCCGTTCTGTATGTTCCCAAATTGGCTATAAAATAACAAAGAGCGTATATATGTTCATTATCTACCTTCATTACTACATATAAGTTGTATTTGTTCCAATAAGTTACTGCCTATTTATAGATCGCGGGCGCCCGAGTCACACAAACTTAAAAAATTAGCCGTACATTTTCTAAATTATTGCATTGCATGTTTAGAAAGCTTGATACCAAGTTGTTAGTTTTATGCTTATCCTTCTTTCTTGAGTTTTGCATGTGTTCTCTGTAGATGCCGAGTAGCAGCGACAGCACTCATTCAGGCCATGTATCTTCATCTGATTCGGACAACCCTAGGTCTTCAGCAGATTGTGAGGGATCAAGTAGTCTTATGGGATAGAGTTGCAGCAATTACCCTTCCGGCCAGGACACGGAGGAACACTCCAACGAAGCCCACACACCATACTAAAGGTGTACATGAAGTAACTAAGATTGATTTAAAGTCCTGGGCTCCAACTAAACCAGATAAAGCACGCATGAGGTTCAAGAGTGTGTGTGGATTTGTTGGCAGGGCTAGGCTCAACATTAATCTGCCGGGTTTCGGAAGGTGACCGGTAAACACAAATAAGGATAGTCCGGGAGATCATGGATCACTTCAACGTTCCAGAGCAGTGGAGAATGCAGGTGGAACATGCTGCACTGAAGAAGGCTAGGGATGCTTGGAGAAACTGGAAGCCTGTGCTATACAAGAAGTACTTGAGTGAAGGCAAGGACCCAATCCCCGGATACCCCCAAATTACAAAGGCAGACTGGGCAGAATTCAAAAGGGTCAGGGTAACTAAAGAGTTTGCTGAGAAGGGTTTCAAGCAATCGGAACTTCTGAAGAAGAACATACACCTCCATCGTATGGGTGTGGCGGGATACTACGACATGAAACTGATATGGGAACAGGAGGACAAAAGCAATAGCGGCGGGTGGTAATCCGTCCTTTAGTGAAATCAGGGGCGAATGCGCCAGAGGCTACTTGCGGGAACGTGCAAAGAGGCATGATGACGGAACTTATTACTTTGAAAACGCACGTGACGCCAAACTGTGAAGTGATGTTAGAGGCTTCCAAGATCCCTGGAAGGTTGTGACATTCTGTCCATTGCTCTCGACACAAAAGAGCCCCCTGGTCATGCAAGGGGTATAGGTGTTAATGTCCTGCACAAGAGGGCTTTCACACTCAGCAAAGAAGAGAGGCTCAACATGAAAAAAGCGAGGAGTGAAATGAAGAAAAATGCATTGTATGAAAGGTTGAAGAAGGACATTTATCCGGCTGTTCGAAAGGATGTTGAGGAGTCAATGATGATGTAGAAAACTCTAACACTGATAGATAGCCAGCAGATGGGAGGGGAGGCGAGCATGAGGATGCTGCTTATTGCGCGACAACACTGCACAAGAGTAGTTGTGCATCAGCTGACCCCAGCAACACTGAGACTGCAGCTTCTCGTGATGATGCTATATCTGATCTATCTGGAATGAAAGATGATCAAGGGCGTTCTTACACATTATGAAGGTACATTAAAATGTGCAATAGCCTGGGTTTGCCCACCCTTCTTGGAAGATGGCCTCTTCTTGGACAATGTGCCATTGAAGCCGGGCTGTGTGAAGTGCTACGTGACTGAAGTAAAGCCTGGATTCAATGAATTTTCCCTGAAGAATGTCCTAGGAGACTTCGATGAGCAAAGGACCTTGGGAGAAACACTGTTACATCACATCCAGTGGCCACGAAAGGAAATAGAGTTCATCGAAGAGATTCCCGAAGCCCCGCCAAGAGAAACCACTTTCGCCCCTCAACCGGTGACGCTCTGCTTGCCACAGCAGCTCTCGCGGGCTGATGCATCAACCTGTGATCAGCCAGCCCGATTTTGTATGCGTCTGAGCCATGTCATCCTCCGCCCAAAGCAGCCAAAGTGGCAAGGCCTACAATTGCGATGGCCGCACCACCGGTTTAGATGCCTACCAGCTGAAGCGGCGGGGGAGACCAGTACACATGCTCGGCAGACCAACTGGTGGAACAGACTACTAAGCGATCGATGCTTGAACCGCCGCTAAGCGGTTTGTAGGTCCAGAACCGGCGCTCATCGGGTCCGTCGGTCCGCAGCGCGTGATCGACATACCAATGCGTCGGCACTTCGCTCAAAGCAAACCAACGCGTTAGCACCGCCTCCTCGGACAACCGACAAGTTGGCACCACACCTGCACGTAAACCCGACATAGCTTCAACGCATAGTCGCTAATCGATGCCTCTACTCCCTACAGCCCAGTCAAAATCACGGCAGCACCGCCATCTCAGCGGTCCGGCATAGATAAACCGTCTGCTAAGCAGTCCATCCAAGCTTCACCGTATGCTCGGCAGTCTACCTTGCAGCCAACCAGACGTTCTGCCAGAAATGCTTCAAGTATAAAGAAGGAAATGGCCAAAAAGGCTACACCCACGAGGAAGCGCGAAAGAAGAGTGAAGAGGAAAGAGAACGATTGCCTCTTACTTAAAGCATTCATCGCCCAGAACCAAATTAACAGTAGCTTGTTCGAATTGGGGAGTAATATTATTTCTGATGCCATGAATAATGAAGAAGTAGAATTGTTGCTTGCTAATAGAAAAGCAGACGTACTTGAAGCACACAAGTACGTCCATTGCCAACCATTTCTTGTTGGTGAATACTTTGATGAGTGCAGCTCCAGTTGTCGTGAGTTACATGAATATTGCATGGATCAAATGTCAGAAGGTCTTCATGGTTTGCTAGTCCACTACAACAGAGATCATTTCTGACACGATGCTGGTTCCATCATTGTGAGTTTAGAGGACTTACATATCTTCTTCAACTTCAATGTGCTCGATGCCACTCTTGTTAGATGCCTGATTTTGTAAGTACTTAACAAACTCTGATCAACTTCTCCATACAAGGCTGTAAATGATAGACAACTAACTGCATTTTATTCCTCTCAGGGGATTGAACGTGCAGAGGGAGAGTGTGTATTTCGTAGATCCTGCATTAGCAAATGGCACAGCATTAGATGGTAAGGACCAACGGGACTGGGCCGTTAACACGGTCGTTCGTATCTTTGAAAACACATCCCATGCAGAATCATTTCTCTGGCCATATCATGAATGGTAAGTCAAGTAAACAACCACGCATACACTGATTGTCTTTCAGATTTTGACATTGTTCGTAAGTTCATGGCTTTGTTAATATGTAGCAATCACTGTATATTGGTATTCATTGTTCCAAACAAGAACACAGTTTACTACATCGATTCTCTCAGAGAGTCAACAAACACTCATGATCTGACGCATGTTCAGCAATTCTTGGATAGGTATTGAATTCTATGATGTTGAAATTAATTTGCATTCATATCTGGTTCAATAATTGATGTTGTCAAAATTCATCATCATTTGCAGTGTGCTCGCATTGTGGAATACTAAACCAGGGAACCTGTTCAAAAGGAACAACCTCTGCAGCACGAGATCGTTTCTCCGGTAACACACCGAAATCCGTTATTTTCGGAAAATTTATCCAACAGTCTGCAAATACCTTTCCTTATGCTAGTCAAATGTTCAAGCTTCTAAATAAACCTCTTTATATTTTGTCCAAAGAAAAAATAAAACATCTAACACCGTTTAGGTTGTTCCTAACAGGACAAATATATGACTAATTTTGTACAAAAAATTTCAGTGTCCTCAGCAAGAAGCAGGGACCAACCTTTGTGGATATTATGTTTGTAGACACATGATCTCCATTTGCAAATCTGCTGATAGTTGTGACGATCCTTGCGAATTAGTATAAGTAAGTCTATCTTAATTAATATCTTCTACTCCACTCATATGGCACATTCTGATCTTAAAAATACTGAAGCTCATCTTAAAACCGAGCACCCCTGCACCGCTCCTGGCTGGTGAATTGTTGATGGTTCGGATATTTATCAGCGACTTCTTCGTGGATCACTACATCCATCCCACTGGTGATAATGAAGATTTCAGCATGCGTTCTCCTGAAACATTGAGTAAGAGTTAGCCGCTAAACATATAACACATGGATCCATTGTTTTCCATCTAATGAGTTCTTCGTATTTCGTACATGATGATTAATTATGCAATGCATATATGTGTGGACAAATCATTGGAATTTAGCTACCATATGTTCAATTGCAATTGTTGCGAAATCTGATGAATGGTCTTCCTGTGGACACTATTTGTTCAATTGAATATTGTGGCGAATTTGCTTTTTGCGTGCCGATTCAAAATGGGATATTTTTGTTTATTTGTTCAATTGAATATTGTGGTGAATTTGCTTTTTGCATGCCGATTCAAAATGGGATATTTTTTGTTTTAACCTGGCAATTGCTCCACACACGGTTCAACTAAATGAGTGTGTGCGATCCACATCGGAAAGCATACGTCAATCGTAGCGGAACCGTCGGTGATACACAGCAGATCACAAACGATTTGCAACGCTACTACATGTAAACCTTGCCCAATGCAAAATACAATCCCAGTCGTAATTTTTTCAGGAAACGTGTGGGATCCCAAACGAAAAGCACATGTCACTCTTGCAGCAACCGTCGGTGATACCCAACAAATTACAAACGGTCTGCAGCACTTGTATGTGTGTGAAGGGGCTCCTGAACCGTTTGTGATAGAACATTATCGCAGATCATAATTGTTGGCAAACATGTGCGATGGAGTCTAGCATGGCAGACGGGTTACGCAGAAAACTCGTGTGTGATGGGGCACAAATCGCACACAGTTCATATGTTGGCTCGTCTGCCTTACATATTGTTTCCCAAACGGTTCGTTACGATAGACCGTATGGTTTCACTGCGTCATTAGAAACGCTTAATCACAGATACCACACGTGCGAAAGAATTTAGTGTGTGCTGCATCACACACGATTACATTTTGGAAGGCCTCTAGATCACTGCTCCATATCCCCGACGATTTCTCGGTCGTGTGGGAAGGACACCCTATCGCACACACTCACTTGACGACGGTTCCAAATGCCGTCACGGAAAGGGGTTAAAAACCGTTCGTTTAAGACCGACGCGCACCAGTTGTTCCTAAATATGTAAGACAACTATTATCCACTGTCATCGTCCTTATATTCATCGTGCTTGCTATAAGTCGCAGTCGATGCTATATAGGTCCGTCGGATCTTACATCAAGATCTGTGCAAAACTTTCTTTTCATATTTTCATTTTTGTCTCTTAAAGAAACATATAGCCACGCCATAGAACAGGAGCTCGGGTGCCATTAATGGAGACATTGGGAGGGAGGTGCGCTGCGGGTGTCGGTGTCAAAACCGGCGGATCTCGGGTCGGGGGTCCCGATCTGTGCGTCTAGGCTGATGGTAACAGGAAGCAAGGGACACAGATGTTTACCCAGGTTCGGAACCTCTCGATGGAGGTAAAACCCTACTTCCTGCTTGATTAATATTGAAGATATGGGGTAGTACAAGAGTAGATCTACCACTAGATCGTAGAGGCTAAACCCTAGAAGCTAGCCTATGATGGTATGATTGTAATTGTGATCGGCCTTCTAAGGACCAACCTCTCCGGTTTATATAGCCACCGGAGAGGGCTAGGGTTTACATGGAGTCGGTTACAAGGAAGGAAATATAATATCCGGATCGCCAAGCTTGCCTTCCACGCCAAGGAAAGTCCCATCCAGGACACGGGTCAAGTCTTGAGTCTTGTATCTTCACGCTTCAATAGTCAGGACGATGTATACATCTGGCTGTCCGGATACCCCTAATCCAGGACTCCTCAAGAGCCCTGAACCAGGCTTCAATGATGATGAGTCCGGTGGCGCAGTCTTGTCTTGACATTGCAGGTAGGTTCCATCTCGAATACTCCAAAGTACTGTTTCAACAAATAGTGTCCGAACTCCATCAATGTTGTATTCCTTGGCTTGATTGCCTCAATAATGACCATCTCCACGTGTCGGCCGAATGCACGAGCCGAGGTATTTTTAGCATTTGCCACCCTCAATCCTTTGGGCTGACCGCCTATTTGAAGAGACGGGATTCTCAGATCCAAACCTCACTCCTCCCCTCGAGCAAGCATCCAACAGGCGCTCCGGAAAAACCATTCCAACATGGCGGTCGTCAGCTCCTTCCGCCGCTCTCCCGATCCAAGCCGGGGGACTGGGAAGAGTGTTTAGTTACCCATAGCCGTTTGATTGAGTTACAAACCCAAGGGTTTCTTCCACCAGCATTCATGGTCCCTGTCCGAGCCGGAATAGCCACCTATAATGGCGGGGAGCAAGCAGAGAGATCTCCCAATCCATCTCCAGAGGAGCGAATATGCCTCATCCCGCATCTGCTAAGGGGCGTCGGGTTTCCTATCCACCCGTTCCTTTGCGGGCTCCTGGAGTTCTATGGCCTCCAGTTACACAATCTTACCCCTGCCTCTATACTACATATAGCAGGGTACGTTGCCCTTTGCGAGCTATTTTTAGGCTGCGAGCCTCACTTCGGGTTATGGAAGAAGTTGTTCTGCCTTGTCCTCCGTAACCAAGAAGAAGCCCTATGTCAAGTGGGCGGGGCCGAAGTATGGCGCATTGCCGAGACCGGATACCTATCCGGCACTCCCAAGAAGGCACCAGAGAACTGGCCTTCAGAGTGGTTCTATATTGACGACGTTCCCCTTCCGGATCCAGTCCGGACAGGTCTCCCCGATTCAAGAACGCCTCCGAGGGCATCGTCTAAGCTGGCGCCCGAGGCCCCCAAGAGGAGGATACCAGGAAATATATTACCCGATGCGCAGGATAAAGTTACTGGCCAACTCCGGACTGACGATAGTCGAGGTTATGGCAATATGCATAATACGGGGAGTGCAACCACTTCAATATCGGGGGAAGCCCATGTGGCACTTCAACGGGGAAGATGATGCCACCCGCTGTGGCCGTAAAGGTCCGGATTCCACCACTGCTCTGGCAAGGATATTGTCCAATCCATACAAAGGCGAAGAGGAGGAATTCCTTCACGTCAAACCGCGGGATGGATTCTCCATGTACAACCCTCCGAACTGGGTAAGTTATCATTCCTTTCCCTACATCACTTATTGTGGCGTTCTTTGCTAAGATCAGCTGCCTCGATATTCCCGAGCAGGAACTGAGGAGGGCCGTAGAAGGAATCTCCAGCCCCTCCCCGCAGCCAGAGGACCCCGGAAGGGCCCTAGATCCAGGTCTCGAAGAAGATCCGGATATTATCGTGGAGCTCGTCAACGGGATATTTTATCAAGCGAGCTGCGATGGCGCCTCAGTGGCCATTACTGCCGACCGGGCCGCTTCCTACGTAGCGCGTAAGCCAAGTCGAAAAACCCTATCCTCCGAAGAGGACTCCCTTCAGATGTCATGCCTTACCCTTGAAGTGTCGCGTTTTCGCAGAGACGACGATCAGAGCATGGGGCCGAGCCCCTAGGGACTCGTCGGCCAAGGGTGTCCGGATCGGACAGGCTCAAGAGGAAGGCGGTAAGGGTCAACCCGCCGCCACACAGGTAAGACAAAAACTTGTGCTGCGATTATGGTATTTTGAAGTATGACAGCACCCTTTGTGTTCTGGCAGGAAGAGGAGCAGCCGGACTATATCCGGGATCTCGCCAACCACGCCTCCACCACCGGATTCGAACCAGCTTGAGAGCGGGGCGGAGCGGGGCCGATGCCGCATAGTTCTCCAACAGAGAATGCGGATATGCTCTCAGACCACGAATTCCGAAGTAGAGGCGCCATGAATCACCGGCGCCGACGGGCCGCATTGAACAACATCTTTTCCGAAGAGGCATTTAACGCCTTCAATTCGGGAGACGCATACATCCGAAGCTGCTCAAGACGGGCTTGCCCGGCGACGACCAGTATACCAAAGATATACGGGTAAGAAAATTTGATAAGCATGTGTAGCAGTAGCCCCTGAGACTTGAAACGGTTGGAACAACTGTTTTAAGGATCAACTTATGCACAGGTCCTTGTAGATAAGAATGAGCAATTGTCTCGGGAGCTGGACGAATGCAAGGCCGAACTGAGGGCCGCAGTTGCCAAGTTAGAGGAACCCCAAAAGCCCTCACCTCGTAACAATTGTCACAATTGTACGAAGATGCACCAGTTAGTAAATGGCTGATATGACAAGTCTAATAGAAAATTCTGCAGACAATCCCGAGGTGAATCTGGAGGGCATAAGGGAGGACGCATCGCATCTCAAAAGGAAGCTGGAGGCTGGCGAGCGCATTCTTACGCGAGTTAGGCAGGAGAAGAACGATCTTCAAGATGCCAAACTCCAGCTGGACATGGAGTTAAAAGATCTCCGCTCAATTTGGCGGACTCCGTGAAGGAGAACAAAAGGCTTCGACGCGGCATTTACGGTAAAGTGCCTAGACGAACTATAGTATAGTTCGGGCGAGGAAGTATATTGAAAGAATTTTGCTTGCAGGAATGTTAACGGTCGCATACGAGGAGGAGATGTCCTCATCTGCAAGTGATTTACTGCAAGACCTTTCGCAACTGCACGAGCGAGCTCGGCAAGTGATGTAGGGTGTTGCTCAGGCTTTGTGGCCATCAAGCTTGCTGCCAAATGGCATGGGGGAGCTTGTGGATATGCTTCAAGGAGCACGGCGGCGCTTCCGGCTATGGAAGGTGTCCGCTTGCCGGCAAGGTGCAAGAGAAGCCTGGGCTATGGTGAAGACGCGCTACACTAAGCTGGACCCGAACCATATGGCCGAAGTAGGACCGGCGGGGCCCGATGGGCAAGAAATTCCCGTGAGTCTGGTATATGACCAGGTAGCGTTAGCCGCTAAGTATTCGCAACAGGATTGTAAGCTAGATAGCCTGTTGGACGGTATAGAGGAGGAATATAGTCAGTCCAAATGACTGTGTAATTTAATGGACATAATTAGTCCCTAGCCGGATTAAAATCATTTGTCATGGCGGACCTTTTCGCTTCAGCCCCCGGATCCTACAGTCCGGGGTGTGTCCGAATACCCACTCAGTTATACAAAGCCGGGACATGCGTGGAAACAAGGCATAGGGGTCATAAGTGCTTGAACAGACAAGTACCCAACTAGTTATGTTATATTACATGGATAGTAAGAAACATCTTCCAGGGAGAATAGTTCCGTTAGGGGCTCCTTTCCGTCTTGTCGCATGCGACGATGCACATGTCGGACTGCGAAAAATGGCGCGGGATACAAGACTTCGAGGATTTACGTTATAATAAACGAATACATCTTTTGTTCACCGACCGAATATTCTCTTAAGGAAGCTAGCTTTGGCTTCACCCGATCTGAGGTACACATCCGGCTGAACCGGCAAGAACAATCGCAGAGGTGCTCCCCTTATGCCCTAGCCGAATTAACGGGAATGTAGGGCATAAACACAAGAGCCAGGCAACCCAGCTTGGCAACATCTTAAGTCATATCGATGCATATAATGGTGAAGAAAAGGCACATATGGAAAGAGAATGCATATGTGATGGGCAGAAAGCCATGTGAGTAATTATTTTTAGCTTTCGTATAGGAAGCCCCCAGGTATTGCTTACACACCTAGTGCAGCCGGAGTGATCCGGGAATCTGCACTATATTGAATACTTTGTGTGAAGAGGAAAAAGGTCGAGAAAGGAAAAAGGGATGGAGCATAATTAAAAAGGAGGGGTTAGGAGACGAACATTGAGTTCGGCGTTAGGCGTAGAATTTCTAGAGTCTGGCCGCGTTCCATGGGTTCGGCTCGAGTGCATTATCGGATGCATTACGTGGCGATGCACGCCTCCGGTGAGAACTTTGTCGACGAAGGGACCCTCCCACTTGGGTTTGATCTTGTCCTTCTTCTTCTCCCAGAGGCGTAGAACGAGCTTCGCCAATGTTGTAAGTTTTGGCCCGCACTTCTACTGCTTTGATATAAATCGAGCCTGCTGCTGATAGAATGCGGACCGGGCTTTTGTGACGTCGCGCTCCTCCTCCAGGGCGTCCAAGTTATCCTGCCGATCTAACTCGGCTTCCTTCTCTTCGTACATGCGTACGCATGGCGAATCATGTATTATATCGCAGGGTAATATTGCTTCCACGCCGTACACCATAAAAAATGGTGTATATCCGGTGGTGCGATTTGGCATGGTCCGCAGCCCCCAGAGTACGGAGTCGAGCTCCTCGACCCAGTGCGTATCCGACTCTGTCAAGGATCGCACTAGTCTAGGTTTGATGCCGCTCATGATGAGACCATTTGCCCGCTCTACCTGGCCGTTTGTTTGGGGATGGTATACGGAAGCGTAATGTGCTTAATGCCCATTTTTGCACACCAAGTTTTCACTTCGTCGGCTGTGAAATTTGAGCCGTTATCACTGATGATGCTGTGTGGGACACCGTATCGGTGTACGACCCCGGATATGAAGCCTATTACTGGTCCGGATTCGGCCTTTGGCCTGGTTTGGCTTCTATCCATTTGGTGAATTTGTCCACCATGACCAATAAGAATTTTTTCTTATGGCTTCCCCCTTTAAGAGGTCCGACCATATCCAGCCCCCAGATCGCAAAGGGCCAAGTTATGGGGATTGTTTGGAGAGCGGTAGGGGGCATATGACTCTGGTTGGCAAAGAGCTGGCAACCAACGCAATGTTGGACAAGGTCCTGTGCGTCTGCTCGGGCCGTCGGCCAGTAGAAACCTGTCCGGAAGGCCTTGCTGACTAATGCTCGAGCCGCGGCGTGGTGCCCGCCTAGTCCGGCATGGATTTCAGCCAAGAGCTGCCGCCCTTCCTCTTCGGAGATGCATCTTTGGAGTACTCCGGTAGCGCTTTTCTTGTAGAGTTCCCCTTCGTATACTTTGTAGGCTTTAGAGCGCCGGACTATGCAGCGTGCTTCATTTTGGTCTTCGGGGAGCTCCTACCTATTTAGGTAGGCCAAGAAAGGCTCGGTCCACGGGGCAATTACAGCCATGATTTCATGGGCCGAGGACGTTATTTCGGTGGTAGAACCTCCGACTATGTCTGATAGTTCGGAATCTGGGGGTGTATTCGGATATGTGCTAGTGTTGCCGGACTCCCCTCCCCATACGACGGATGGCTTGAACAGCCACTCCAAGAATATGTTCGGTGGGACAGGGTCGCGTTTAGCACTGATGCGAGCGAGGACGTCCGCTGCTTGATTGTTTTCTCGAGCCACATGGTGGAATTCGAGCCCCTCGAACCGAGCTGAAATCTTGAGGACGGCATTACAGTAGGCCGCCATTTTTGGGTCCTTGGCATCAAAATCTCCATTTATTTGTGATATTGCGAGGTTTGAATCCCCGTGCACTTCTTGGCGTTGAATGCCCATAGAGACTGCCATCCGGAGACCGTGCAACAGAGCCTCATATTTGGCTGCATTGTTGGAGTCTATGTATAATATTTGGAGGACGTACTGGACCATGTCTCCGGTGGGAGACGTCAGGACTACACCTGCTCCCAATCCGGCCAGCATTTTAGAGCCGTCGAAGTGCATGATCCAGTTTGAGTATCGCATTACTCTTTAGGGAGTTCGTCATTCATTCGGGCGACGAAGTCAGCCAAGATTATGCGACTTGATGGCCCGCCGTGGTTTGTATGTTATGTCGAACGGAAGGAGCTCAATGGCCCATTTTGCAATCCGGCCCGTAGCATCGCGGTTATTTATTATGTCATTGAGTGGTACTTCAGAGGCCGCCGTAATCGAACACTCTTGAAAGTAGTGTCGTAGCTTCCGAGATGCCATGAACACCGCGTATGCTATTTTTTGATAGTGTGGGTAACGGGATTTGCATGGGGTTAGGACCGTGGATATGTAGTAAACCGGCTTCTGGAGCGGGTATTTGTATCCGTCGACCTCTCGTTCAATGACGAGCATCGCTTACAACTTGATGTGTTGCAGCTATGTACAATGACATAGGTTAAATCGATATTCGGCGCTGCTAGTACTGGATTACTGGCCAATAAGGTCTTTATTTCATCCAGTCCGGCCGCAGCTGCATCCGTCCACACGAAGTGTTTGGTGCGCCGAAGAAGGCGGTAAAGAGGTAATGCCTTTTCTCCTAACCTGGAGATAAAGTGGCTTAGAGCAGCCACGCATCCGGCTAGTTTCTGGATGTGCTTGAGGTCTGTTGGTATAGCCAACTGTGACAGAGCTCGGATTTTTGCCGGATTCGCTTCAATTCCTCTATTGGAAACGATGAAGCCGAGTAGTTTCCCCGAGGGGACGCCAAAAACGCATTTTTCCGGATTCAGCTTGATGTTGTATGTCCGGAGATTGTCGAATGTAAGCCTCAAGTCATCTATCGGGTTTTCAACGTGTCTTGTTTTTATGACTACGTCGTCCACGTATGCCTCCACCGTTTTGCCGATTTGCTTTTCCAGGCATGTTTGAATCATGCGTTGGTAGGTTGCGCCGGCGTTCTTGAGCCCGAAAGGCATAGTGTTCAAGCAAAAAGGGCCATATGGCGTTATGAAAGCTGTTGAAGTTTGGACAGACTCTGCCATCTTTATTTGATGGTATCCAGAGTATGCGTCGAGGAAACACAAATGAGTCGGTCTGCTGTGGCATCAATGATTTGATCGATGCGAGGGAGGGGAAAGGGATCTTTGGGGCAAGCCTTGTTGAGGTCTTTAAAGTCGACACATAGGCGCCAGGATTTGTCCTTCTTTGGAACCATTACTAGGTTTGCCAGCCAATCCGGATGCTTCATATCTCTGATGAATCCGGCCTCGAGTAGTTTGGCTAGCTCTTCCCCCATGGCCTGTCGTTTGGGCTCTGAAAACCGTCTTAGAGTCTGCTTGACCGGTTTGTATCCTTTTAGTATATTGAGGATGTATTCGGCCAATCTGCGTGGGATGCCTTGCATGTCCGATGGGTGCCAGGCGAAGATGTCCCAATTCTCGCATCAGAAGTCTCGCAGTGCGGCGTCCATCATGAGGCTCAAATTTGTGTCCCGGCGAAGCTGTCTTCGTGGGGTCCGTTGGATGGACTTGGAATTTGACTATCTCGTCTGCGAGTTTAAATGAGGTGGACTTGGGTCGCTTTGTCGAGTATCACGTTGTCCCTGTCCATGGTGGCCCGCGATGTTGTTAATTCTTTGGCTGCTAGGGCCTCGAGATAATGCCTCCGTGGCTAGTGCTACGGTTTTGTTTTCGGTAGCAGTCTGGCGTCCGGATCACTGGCTAGAGTGATGATTCCATTGGGCCCGGGCATTTTAAGCTTCATGTACCCGTAATGGGGTATAGCTTGAAAGATCGCAAACGCGTCCCGCCCCAAAAGGGCGTGGTATCCGCTGCTAAAAGGGGCCACTTGGAATGTGATTTCTTCAGATCTTTAATTCTCCGGGGTGCCGAATACCACGTCAAGTGTGATTTTTCCCGCACACCGTTCTTCCCGACTAGGGATAATTCCCCTGAAGGCTGTGCCGCTTTGTTCAATGCGGCCTTTGTCGATTTCCATCTTGCTGAGTGTCTCTTCGTAGATCAAGTTTAATCCGCTTCCGCCATCCATGAGCACTTTAGTGAGCCGAAAGCCGTCCATGATTGGGCTAAGAACCAGAGTGGCTGGTGCCTGGACAGTCAGGAATCGAGGTTCGTCACTGGCATTGAAAGTTATAGCGATGTCGTTCGAGGTTCATTTTGGCCATATGGCAAATTTTCGCGAACTTCGATGAGCTCGCTTAGCGCCCTCTTTGTTTGAGGCAAAAGTCTCAAGACTGTTAGTACCGTATTGTGCTCGTTAGCAGGATGTTGTTCTGTAAGAAGATCCTCGCCACTTTTCACAACCTGCCGGAGTATCCAACATGCCCTAAGGCTATGAGTTGGTGCTGTGTCCGGAGTGTTGTGGAGTTTACATGGCCCATTGAGCCATTTTTTCAACACGGTTCCCCGCCCTGGGTGGGCTTTGGCTTCTTGGGGATTGGATCGGACGACGTACGAGAGCTCGCCCGTTTAGTTCGGACAAAGGTTTTGGTGAAAGCCGGATTGTCCCAAAATTCAGTTTGAGTTTTCCAGACGCTTTCCATCCCACAGTACTTCTGTACTATGATTTCTAAGTCCGCAAAGCGTACTATGTCACGGCGACTTATAGCATTAAGGATTCCCTTGTCCGTGCAGTTTTTGCAGAAGAGCGAGACTACGTCCTCCTCGTGGCAGTCCTCGACCTTGTTTAGCGCAAGGAGGAATCTGGCCCAGTAATGATGTACTGTCTCCTGGTGCTCTTGCTTGATATGGGAGAGATGATTTAAGTCCGCGTGGGCGGTTATAGCCGAATCCGGATTCTGATCCGATCTAGCACCCCGGGGCATGGAAGCTTCCGAGTTCAACAGCTCGAGATTCAGGACGCTGCCCAATTTTTCCGGCCCCGTGCCCGGTTCTAAGTCCGGGACCCGGGTCATATCCTCCCCCGGGCGGGTGTCAAGCTCCGGGAGCTCGGCTATCCGGACATAATTCTTCCTCAAAATAGAGGGATACCCCTTGTGTGGTTCCTCCGATACCACTATCTCATGGGTGGCCGGCGGGGATTTAATGTCCCTTTGGTCGGGTTTAAGCCCGATCCGGTCATAGTCCGTTACGACTCCCAAAGCGGCGATGCGATCCAAGAGCTCATTAAGAGAAGAGAGCTCTATCGGATCCATCTGTTTGGCGAGTTCCGAATTGATGTGAAGTTTATGTGTGATGACCCGAGAGGCCATCGTCGCTTGCAGTAACACCGATGGGGCGTACCATGGCAAGCCGCCTAGTCGGAGAGTTTGGCCTATAGCCGAGCTCCCCATGTAATGTTGTCCCGACAACGAGGCGAGCCATCAAGCCTTGCGGCTGACGGCGGAAGAACTCTCAATGAAAGCACCAATGTCGATTGTCAAAACCCGGCGGATCTCGGTAGGGGTCCCGATCTGTGCGTCTAGGCTGATGGTAACAGGGAAGCAAGGGACACAGATGTTTACCGAGTTCGGTCCCTCTCGATGGAGGTAAAACCCTACTTCGCCTTGATTAATATTGAAGATATGGGGTAGTACAGAGTAGATCTACCACGAGATCATAGAGGCTAAACCCTAGAAGCTAGCCTATGGCCGGTATGATTGTAATTGTGATCGGCCTTCTAAGGACCAACCTCTCCGGTTTATATAGGCACCGGAGAGGGCTAGATTACATGGAGTCGGTTACAAGGAAGGAAATATAATAGCCGGATCGTAAGCTTGCCTTCCACGCCAAGGAAAGTCCCATCCGGACACGGGTCGAAGTCTTGAGTCTTGTATCTTTACGCTTCAATAGTTCGGACGATGTATACAGTCCGGCTGTCCGGATACCCCCTAATCCAGGACTCCCTTAGCGGGTAGCGGTCAAAGGGATCTTAAGGGAGTCCTGGATTAGGGGGTATCCGGACAGCCGGACTATATCCTTTGGTCCGACTGTTGGACTATGAAGATACAAGATTTAAGACTTTGTCTCGTGTCCGGATGGGACTCTCCTTGGCGTGGAAGGCAAGCTTGGCAATATGGATATGTGGATCTCCTTCCTTGTAACCGTCTCTATGTAACCCTACCCCCCTCTGGTGTCTATATAAACCGGAGGGTTTAGTCCGTAGGACAACAACAATCATACCATAGGCTAGCTTCTAGGGTTTAGCCTCTACAATCTCGTGGTAGATCAACTCTTGTAATACTCATATCATCAAGATCAATCAAGCAGGAAGTAGGGTATTACCTCCATCGAGAGGGCCCGAACCTGGGTAAAAATTGTGTCCCCCGCCTCCTGTTACCATCCGCCTTAGACGCACAGTTCGGGATCCCCTACCCGAGATCCGCCGGTTTTGACACCGACATTGGTGCTTTCATTGAGAGTTCCACGGTGTCGTCACTGTAAGGCTTAATGGCTCCTTCGATCATCGATAACGATGCGGTCCAGGATGAGGTCTTCCTCCCCGGACAGATCTTTATATTTGGCGGCTTCGCACTGCGGGCCAACTCACTTGGCCATCTGGAGCAAATCGAGAGCTACTCCCCGGGCCACCAGGTCAGGTTCGGAAACCTGAATTACACTACCGACATCCGTGGAGACTTGGTCTTCGACGGATTCGAGCCCATGTCAGGTGCGCCGCACGATCACAACGAGCATGATTTAGCTCTGTCGTCGGACATTGTTCGGGAGATCGCACCTGCGACTACTCCGGCTTTTAATCGGGAGCAAATTATGCCATCCGAGGACGGGTGGATAGACCCCGCCACGGAGGTCATACTCTCAGCGGCGATAGAGCCGGATACTGACCTTACCCCTCACGAGAGCCGTGATGCCAAACCACTGGATTCATCTCCGACCATGGACTTCGAGCCGCCCGCGCCCGTGCCCGTCGAATCCGATTGGGCGCCGATCATGGAGTTCACCTCCGCGGATATCTTTCAGCACTCGCCTTTCGGCGATGTGCTAAACTCGTTAAGGTCTCTCTCCTTGTCAGGAGAACCTTGGCCAAACTATGTACGGCTAGAATGGGATGCGGATGACGAGGAAATTCACTCCCCACCCACCACCCAGTTAGTAGTCACTATCGACGATTTAACCGACATGCTAGACTTCGACTCTGAAGACATCGATGGTATGGACAACAATGCAGGAGACGAACACGAGCCGCTGCCCACAGGGCACTGGACACCACCTCATCATATGATATATACATGGTGGACACACCCAAAGAAGGCAATGGCGACAAGACAGCAAAGGATGACCCCTCCGAGAAGCAACTCAAGCGCCGACGTTAGCGGCGCCGCTCTAAGTCTCGCCACAACAAAAGTGATGATACCGGCACAGGACATAATAGCACTCCGGACAGTGCCGAAGACGACGACAATCCCCTCCAGCAAGATTTAGGGCCGGAGGATGAACAAGCCAACCCTCCCGAGCGAGCGGCAGAGGGAGAAGCGGAGGATGACAATTACATGCCTCTCTCCGAAGACGAGGTGAGCCTCGGCGATGAAGAATTTGTCGTGCCTGAGGATCCCGTTGAGCAGGAGCGCTTTAAGCACCGGCTTATAGCCACAGCAAATAGCACGAAGAAAAAGCAACAACAACTTGGTGATCAGGATCTGCTAGCAGACAGATGGACTGAAGTCCTTGCGGCCGAGGAATATGAACTCGAACGCCCTTCCAAGGGTTACCCAAAGCGCAGGTTGCTACCCCGACTTGAGGAGGAAGCATTGAAACCTACATCACCAGCGTACGATGCGGCTGATCGGCCACCTCGTGGTCGAGACAGAGAGGCATTCCAGCCTGAAGCTCAGCCCACACCCCGCCGCCACTCAAACAAAAATGCCAAGGCACGGGGCAACACGCGAGACCTGCGGGATGTATTGGAAGATAGGACAAAACACGCAAGATCGATCTACAGATCACGAAGGCGCACGCCTACGCGGGACGATGACCGTCACGCTGGATACAGTAAATTTAAATCCGGCCGAGCCGAACACGGCAGACAAGACTCATATGAACTGCGTCGTGATATAGCCCGGCACAGAAGCGCCGCGCACCCCCTATGCTTCACTGATGAAGTTATGGATCATGAATTCCCAGAGGGTTTTAAACCCGTAAATATCAAATCATATGATGGTACAACAGACCCCGCGGTATGGATCGAGGATTTCCTCCTCCACATCCACATGGCTCGCAGTGATGATCTACATGCCATTAAGTACCTCCCACTAAAACTCAAAGGACCAGCTCGGCATTGGCTGAATAGCTTGCCAGCAGACTCCGTCGGCAGTTGGGAGGATTTGGAAGATGCATGCCTTGACAACTTCCAGGGCACTTATGTGCGACCACCGGATGCTGACGATTTAAGTCATATAACCCAGCAGCCAGGGGAATCGGCCAGGAAATTCTGGACCCATTTCCTAACCAAGAAGAACCAAATAGTAGACTGTCCTGATGCAGAAGCCTTAGCGGCATTTAAACATAATATCCGCGACGAATGGCTCGCCCGGCACCTCGGCCAAGAGAAGCCAAAATCCATGGCAGCCCTCACGACACTTATGACCCGCTTTTGTGCGGGCGAAGATAGCTGGTTGGCTCGTAGTACCAATACAGCAAGTAAACCTGGCACAACATAAGTGCCGCAAATATGGTGAAAACGCTGAAAACACGGCAGTTAATGCCGGGTTCAGGGGCTCAAAGTCCGGTCAGCGGAACGGGCCACCCAAAAATAAAAATCCGGGTCCTTCCAGTCTGGACCACATATTCAATCGCCAATGCCAAATTCATGGCACCCCAGAAACACCAGCCACCCATACCAACAGAGAATGCTGGGTCTTCAAACAAGCCGGGAGGGCAGGCGCCAGAGACAAAGGGGGCTCTCAAAGCGATGATAGCGACAAAGAGCCCAGACCACCGAACACAGGAGGGCAAAAGAAATTTCCCCTGCATATTCAATCGGTGAACGTGGTACATACCACCCAAATTACCAACTCAGACCGGATATCCATCCTTAGGGATGGTGACTCAACGGAGCTCGCCATCCCACAATATAAACTGGGGCCAGTCACCTTCAACCGCACGGATCGTCCGGTCAATGCCAATCAGGGCAACCCAGCCGCACTAGTCCTGGACCCAATAATATACGGGTTCCACCTCCCTCGAGTCCTTATGAACGGCGGTAGCAGTTTAAATCTGCTCTACCAAGACACAGTGCGCAAGATGGGCATCGACCATTCGGCAATCAAACCCACTAAAGCCACTTTCAGCGGCATTATACCAGGTGAGGAGGCTCGCTGTACAGGCTCCATTACCCTTGAGGTAATCTTCGGTTCACCAGAAAATTACCGTATCGAAGAGTTAAACTTCGAAATCGTCCCTTTCCGCAGTGATTATCAAGGACTGCTCGGACGAACCGCATTCGCTCAATTCAACGTGGTACCACATTATGCCTACCGTAAGCTCAAGATGCCCGGTCCACGTGGCGTCATCACGGTTAATGGCAAGGCCGAACTTTCCGTTGGCACCAGCATATACACTACTGCCTTAGCAGCAGAGGCAACGAGCAGCACCTTGCAGCCGAACCTCGAGCAGACGTCCAGACCTCCGGATACCGTCAAGGGACTCCGAACTACTTCCCGGAAGGATAGCCCAGCCCGTCCAGGGTTCAACTAAAACACTCCGGCGAAGGCCAGGACAGGCCGTACTCAGCGGCTCGACCGCCCTCCGGCACATAAATATTTCTTACATTTTCTTCGCAGGTTCACCTTTGCGTCGACCAGGACGGGCTACACGGACGCAGCTCAAACGCGTAAGGGAATCCTTAGACATCTCCCGCATTGACCGTCCAGCTATATTGCGGATCCGCACTCAGCCTCTTCCCCCTGGTCTCAGCAGGTTCCGCAATCATATTCCTTTTTTTATCACATTACTTGTACCCATACGCATAGACGTAATATTCAAATACAACATGTGGATTTATATGACGCTTACCTTCTGTCATTTCTTATTGAAATCATTTTGTCAAGTGGCATCCGTACACAGCGATATGCCCTAAAATATGCCAGGGGCTTCGTTTTACCCATAACACGGTAGTAAAGTCCGAACACCTTCATGGAAGTTCGGCACCCCGAACTTATAGCATTATATGCATCAGCTTCGAATCATGCCTTGGGTCAATAGTTGGGTTTGCCCGGCTCCCATGTTTTGGTATATATCGGCTAAGGTGGCACTGGGAGAACTACTGCGATTGTGTCCCGGTTCTTCCGGACGAGCACCTCATTAGAGAAAGCCGAAAACTGACTGTCATGATACGGCGAGAGCTGGTCAGCTGTACGAGAGGTCACAAAATCTTTAAGGATTTCTTCCGCATAATGCCATAACCAATGCAGCGTGCGATGGATCGGTTCTTTCTTCGATCAGGCGCTTATAGATCCCCTAGTACGGTCTCCCGAACACCAGGGGTTGCGCCGATCATACTAAAGCTCCTATGGCTAAGTGAGAGTGATAAAGCCCTATAGTCTGATACCTGGTTCATTGTGTTGAGCACCTCCTTCGGAGGACCCAAAACTGGGATAAAGAGTGCTCAGGTTTATCCCGAACACCCCCGTACTTCATACGTGGGGGCAGAAGCCGACGACTGGCCAACTCTCAGATTTAACATATAAAACGGCCGCACAGGAGGGTAAACTTTCATATAACAGGCGGTAACTGATATAATCGACCTTGTTTTAACATTACAAAGGACAACATGATTTGCATTCATGGAAATATAAAGTCCTTGGTGCATAGCTCTGCAGCAAGGTAGGATCCTTTCAGGACATTATCATAATATAACTCGGGTTTGCGGTGCTCCTTCCCCTCCGGCGGTCCTTCGGTCATCAGCTTTTCAGCATCCATCTTCCCCCAGTGCACCTTTGCGCGGGCGAAGGCCATTCGTGCACCCTCTATACAGACCGGCCGCTTGATGACGTCAAGTCAAGGACAGGCACCCACAAGCCGCTTCACGAGCCCGAAGTAGCTAGTTGGGATCGGCTCAGCAGGCCATAGCCGGATAATTAAATCCTTCATGGCTAGTTCCGCCGCCTTCTATAGTTCGATCAGCTGTTTCAGTTGATCGGAAAAAGGCACCGGATAATTCGGTGCCAAATACTGCGACCAGAAGAGCTTATCCGCGGTATCCTTTCTTCGGCTCAGTAGAATTGAGCGGCATCTGATATGCTGCGAGGTAGCTCGGCAAATACCCCTGAAAAATCCGGATTCAAAATTAGAAATATAAGTCTTCCCCCCAAATACTTACTCTACAGGGAAAAAGCCTTACCAACCGCAATCTTCCTCGCCTCTTGGATCTCCTGCAGGGCGCTTCGGGTTTCCCCCTAGGCATCGCTCATGGCCTGATGCGCCTTGGTGAGTTCGGCTTCCTTCTCCGTTAAACTCTGCTCCAAGGTCTCGCATTTCCTCACGGCCTCTTGTAGCTCCTGCTCAGCTTTAATAACCCTGCACTCGTGCTTCTCACGAAGAGCCTGCTCAGTGGCCGCCTTTTTCTCAGCCTTGGCCACAGCCTTCTTAGGGGCTTCGACTTCGGTCACAATCCCTAGCGCAAGTCATAAAGCTCAGTTCATACTGAAAGTTGCTCGCATTAAACGCGGACAAGACTTGTGCATACCTTGTTTATCCCTCAACTGCATTTTCAATTGGCCAAGTTCTTCTGTGGCCCGCTCCAGACTTTGATTCAGCCCTGAGACCTCCTTGAGTGAGAAGTAGCAGCCGTTACAGACACCTGCTTATAACAAAAGAGAAATCGATACCATTCAATGAGTCTTCCTGTGAACATAAATTTGATCCTCTGTCCGGTTCCTTTTTCACCGAGCAGTATCGTGGGCTACTATCTATACCATGACACTCTTGACAACCCATAAAACATACCTCAAAGCCTCTTATAAGGCTGATCTGAAGTTCCTTGATCCACTCTCGATTGACTGAATTTTCTCAATCACCGCACCCATAAGGGCACGGTGTTCATCAACGATGGAGGCGTCTTTTAACGCCACTAACAAAGCATCCGACACTTCTGGATAGACAGAGGTCGCTGATGGGACAGGCACTCCCCCTCCAGCCAAAGGAGGCTGCCTGCTTGATCCTGGAGCCGTATAGGTCTCTGGAATCGCACCCGGCTGGGAGCCGAACTCAGTATCGCTCCCGCCATCAGCCCCCATGGGAATCTTTTCCCCCATGTGTCCAGCCCCTGAGGTTTGACCTCCAGGCGCCGCCTTCATGGCTTTTTCCTTTCCTCCTTGGCTGGGGTCCTTCTGGGATGAAGCCTCGGTGTTGTGCACCTGTTTGGAGGAAGGGGCCTTTTGAAGGAAATATGCCCTAGAGGAAATAATAAAGTTATTATTTATTTCCTTATATCATGATAAATGTTTATTATTCATGCTAGAATTGTATTAACCGGAAACATAATACATGTGTGAATACATAGACAAAAGGATAGTCACTAGTAAGCCTCTACTAGACTAGCTCATTAATCAAAGATGGTTGTGTTTCCTAACCATAGACATGTGTTGTCATTTGATTAATGGGATCACCTCATTAGAAGAATGATGTGATTGACATGACCCATTCCGTTAGCTTAGCACTTGATCGTTTAGTATATTGCTATTGCTTTCTTCATGACTTATACATGTTCCTGTAACTATGAGATTATGCAACTCCCATTTACCGGAGGAACACTTTGGTACTACCAAACGTCACAACGTAATCGGGTGATCATAAAGGAGTACTACAGGTGTCTCCAAAGGTACTTGTTGGGTTGGCGATTTCGAGATTAGGTTTTGTCACTCCGATTGCTCGGAGAGGTATCTCTGGGCCTTCTCGGTAATACACATCACATAAGCCTTGCAAAGCATTACAACTAATGAGTTAGTTGTGAGATGATGTATTACGGAACGAGTAAAGAGACTTACCGAATCTAGATTGAACTAGGTATTGGATACCGACGATCGAATCTCGGGTAAGTAACATACCGATGACAAAGGGAACAACGTATGTTGTTATGCGGTTTGACCGATAAAGATCTTCGTAGAATATGTAGGAACCAATATGGGCATCCAGGTTCCGCTATTGGTTATTGACCGAGAATGGTTCTAGGTCATGTCTACATAGTTCTCGAACCCGTAGGGTCCGCACGCTTAACGCTTCGATGGCGCTCATAATGAGTTTATAAGTTTTGATGTACCGAAGGTTGTTCGAGTCCCGGATGTGATCACGGACATGACGAGGAGTCTCGAAATGGTCGAGACATAAAGATTGATATATTGGAAGCCTATGTTTGGACTTGGAAGGTTCGGATGAAAACAGGAAGTTATTTAACACCGGGGTTACTGAACCCCGGGGGGTCAATGGGCCTTGATGGGCCATAGGGAGAAGAGGAAAGGGCCGGCCAGGGCAGGCCGCGCGCCCCCCTCCCCCCTCTAGTCCGAATAGGACAAGGAGAGGGGGGGCGGCGCCCCCTTCCCTTTTCCCCCTCCCCAATCCTAATCCAACTAGGAAAGGGGGGGGAGTCCTACTCCCGGTGGGAGTAGGACTCCTCCAGGCGCGCCGCCCCAAGGGCCGGCCGCCCCCCCCCGTGCGCCGTTATATACGGGGGCGGGGGGGCCCCCCATGACACACCAGTTGATCTACAGATCGTTCGTGAGCCGGGTGCGGGGCCCCCTCCACCATATTCCACCTCGGTCATATCGTCATGGAGTTTAGGCGAAGCCCTCGCCGGAGAAGTCATATCGTCATGAGCTTAGGCGAAGCCCCGCGTCGGTGGAGCATCATCATCGTCCTGCCACGCCGTCTTGTGGAACTCATCCCCGACGCTTTCTTTGGATCGGAGCCCGGGGATCGTCATCGAGCCGAGCGATGTCTTTGAACACGGAGGTGCCGTGCGTTCGGTACTTGGATCGGTCGGATCGTGAAGACGCACGACTACATCAACCGCGTTGTTATAACGCTTCCGCTTTCGGTCTCACGAGTGCGTGGGCAGACACTCTTCCCTCTCGTTGCTATGCCATCACCATGGTCCCGTGTGTGCGTAGGGAAAATTTTGAAATTACTACGTTCCCCAACAAAGTGGTATCGAGCCTGGTTTTATGCGTTGATGTCATATGCACGAGTAGAACACAAGTGAGTTGTGGGCGATACAAGTCATACCGCCTACCAGCATGTCATACTTTGGTTCAGCGGTATTGTGAGATGAAGCGGCCCAGACCGACATTACGCCAGACGCTTACGCGAGACTGGTTTCACAGTTACGAGCACTCGTGCTTAAAGGTGGCTGGCGGGTGTCTGTCTCTCTCACTTTAGTTGAACTGAGTGTGGCTACGCCCGGTCCTTGAGAAGGTTAAAACGGAGTCTATTTGACGAAGTATCGTTGTGGTTTTGATGCGTAGGTAAGAACGGTTCTTGCTCAGCCCGTAGCAGCCACGTAAAACTTGCAACAACAAAGTAGAGGACGTCTAACTTGTTTTTGCAAGTTGTGATGTGATATGGTCAAGACGTGATGCTATATTTTATTGTATGAGATGATCATGTTTTGTAACCGAGTTATCGGCAACTGGCAGGAGCCATATGGTTGTCGCTTTATTGTATGAAATGCAAACGCCATGTAATTGCTTTACTTTATCACTAAGCGGTAGCGGTAGTCGTAGAAGCAACAGTTGGCGAGACGACAACGATGCTACGATGGAGATCAAGGTGTCGCGCCGGTGACGATGGTGATCACGACGGTGCTTCGGAGATGGAGATCACAAGCACAAGATGATGATGGCCATATCATATCACTTATATTGATTGCATGTGATGTTTATCCTTTATGCATCTTATCTTGCTTTGATTGACGGTAGCATTATAAGATGATCTCTCACTAAAATTATCAAGAAGTGTTCTCCCGAGTATGCACCGTTGCCAAAGTTCGTAGTACCCGGACACCACGTGATGATCGGGTGTGATAAGTTCTATCGTCCATCTACAACGGTGCAAAACAGTTGCACACGCGGAATACTCGAGTTAAACTTGACGAGCCTAGCATATAACAGATATGGCCTCGGAACACGGAGACCAAAAGGTCGGCGAGAATCATATAGTAGATATGATCAACATAGTGATGTTCACCATTGAAACTACTCCATCTCACGTGATGATCGGACATGGTTTAATTGATTTGGATCACGTAATCACTTGGATGACTAGAGAGATGTCTGTCTAAGTGGGAGGTTTTAATACGATTAATTAAACTTAAATTTATCATGAACTTAGTACCTGATAGTATTTTTTCTTGTCTATGTTTACTGTAGATAGATGGCTCGTGCTGTTGTTCCGTTGAATTTTAATGCGTTCCTTGAGAAAGCAAAGTTGAAAGATGATGGTAGCAATTACACGGACTGGGTCCGTAACTTGAGGATTATCCTCATTGCTGCACGTAAGAATTACGTCCTGGAAGCACCGCCGGGTGCTAGGCTCGCAGAGCTGCGCCAAGTTGTGAACGTCTGGCGAGCAAAGCCGATGACTACTCGATAGTTCAGTGTGCCATGCTTTACGGCTTAGAACCGGGTCTTCAACGACGTTTTGAACGTCATGGAGCATATGAGATGTTCCAGAAGTTGAAGTTAATATTTCAAGCAAATGCCCGGATTGAGAGATATGAAGTCTCCAATAAGTTCTATAGCTGCAAGATGGAGGAGAATAGTTACACTGCTGAACATATACTCAAAATGTCCGGGTATAATAATCACTTGATTCAACCGGGAGTTACTCTTCCGGATGATAATGTCATTGATGTAATTCTCCAATCACTGCCACCAAGCTACAAGAGCTTCGTGATGAACTATAATATGCAAGGGATGACCAAAACAATTCGAGCTCTTCGCAATGCCGAAAGCCGCGGAGGTAGAAATCAAGAAAGAGCATCAAGTGTTGATGGTCAACAAGACCACTAGTTTCAAGAAAAGGGCAAAGGAAAGAAGAAGGAAACTTCAAAAGAACAGCAAGAAAGTTGCCGCTCAAGAGAAGAAACCCAAGTCTGGACCTAAGCCTGAAATCGAGTGTTTTTACTGCAAGCGGTATTTGGACTTTGGAAGCGGAACTGCCCCAAGTATTTGGCGGATAAGAAGGATGGCAAGGTGAACAAAGGTATATGTGATATACATGTTATTGATGTGTACCTTACTAGAGCTCGTAGTAGCACCTCGGGTATTTGATACTTGGTTACATTGCTAATATTTGCAACTCAAAACAGGGACTACGTAATAAACGAGCACTAGCAAAGGACGAGGTGACGATCGCGTGGGAAAGCGGTTCCAAGGTCAATGTGATCGCGATTGACCGCTACCTCTACATCTACCTTCGGGATTAGTTTTAGACCTAAATAATTGTTATTTGGTGCCGATGTTGAGCATGAACATTATATCTGGATCTTGTTTAATGCGAGGCGGTTATTCATTTAAATCGAGAATAATGGTTGTTCTATTTATATGAGTAATATCTTTTATGGTCACGCACCCTTGAAGAATGGTCTATTTTTATTGAATCTCGATAGTAGTAATACACATATTCATAATGTTGAAACCAAAAGATGCAGAGTTGATAATGATAATGCAACTTATTTGTGGCACTGCCGTTTAGGTCATATCGGTGTAAAACGCATGAAGAAACTCCATAATGATGGGCTTACGGAATCACTTGATTATGAATCACTTGGTACTTATGAACCGTGCCTCATGGGCAAGATGACCAAAACGCCGTTCTCGGAACTATGGAGCGAGCAACTGATTTGTTGGAAATCATACATACCGATGTTTGTGGTCCAATGAATGTTGAGGCACGCCAAGGGTATCGTTATTTTCTCACCTTCACAGATGATTTGAGCAGATATGGGTATATCTACTTAATGAAACACAAATCTGAAACATTTGAAAAGTTCAAAGAATTTCAGAGTGAAGTGGAAAATCATCGTAACAAGAAAATAAAGTTTCTACGATCTGATCGTGGAGGAGAATATTTGAGTTACGAGTTTGGTTTACATTTAAAACAATGTGGAATGGTTTCGCAACTCACGCCACCGGAACACCACGTAGAAATGGTGTGTCCGAACGTCATAATCGTACTTTACTTGATATGGTGCGATCTATGATGTCTCTTACTGATTTACCGCTATCGGTTTGGGGATATGCTTTAGAGACGGCCGCATTCACGTTAAATAGGGCACCATCTAAATCCGTTGAGACGACACCGTATGAACTATGGTTTGGCAAGAAACCAAAGTTGTCGTTTCTTAAAATTTGGGGCTGCGATGCTTATGTGAAGAAACTTCAACCAGATAAGCTCGAACCCAAATCGGAAAAATGTGTCTTCATAGGATACCCAAAGGAGACTGTTGGGTACACCTTCTATCACAGATCTGAAGGCAAGATTTTCGTTGCTAAGTTCGGATCCTTTCTAGAGAAGGAGTTTCTCTCGAAAGAGGTGAGTGGGAGGAAAGTAGAACTTGATGAGATAACTGTATTTGCTCCCTTATTGGAAGGTAATTCATCACAAGGAATGGTTCCTGTGACAACTACACCAATTAGTGAGGAAACTAATGATATTGATCATGAAACTTCAGATCAAGTTGCTCTTGAACTCGTGAGGTCAACCAGAGTAAAATACGCACTGCAGTGGTACGGTAATCCTAATTCGGAAGTCATGTTACTTGACCATGGCGAACCTACAAACTATGAAGAAGCGATGGTGAGCCCAGATTCGCGAAATGGCTGGAAGCCATGAAATCTGAGATGGGATCCATGTATGAAAACAAAGTATGGACTTTGATTGACTTGCCCGATGGTCGGCAAGCCATTGAGAATAAATGGATCTTTAAGAAGAAGACTGACGCTGATGGTAATGTAACTGTCTATAAAGTTCGACTTGTTGCAAAAGGTTTTCGACAAGTTCAAGGGGTTGACTACGATGAGACTTTCTCACCCGTAGCGATGCTTAAGTCTGTCCGAATCATGTTAGCAATTGCCGCATTTTATGATTATGAAATTTGGCAAATGGATGTAAAAACTGCATTCTTGAATGGATTTCTAGAAGAAGAGTTGTATATGATGCAACCAGAAGGTTTTGTTGATCCAAAGGGCGCTAACAAAGTGTGCAAGCTCCAGCGATCAATTTATGGTCGGTGCAAGCCTCTCGGAGTTGGAATAAACGCTTTGATAGTGTGATCAAAGCATATGGTTTTATACTGAGACTTTTGGAGAAGCCTCAGATTTACAAGAAAGTGAGTGGGAGCTCTATAGCATTTACGATATTATATGTAGACGACATATTATTGATTGGAAATGAGATATAATTTCTGTATTGCATAAAAGTATAATTGAACAAAAGTTTTTCAATGAAAGACATCGGTGAAGCTGCTTACATATTGGGCATCAAGATCTATAGAGATAGATCAAGACGCTTAATTGGACTTTCACAAAGCACATACCTTGATAAAGTTTTGAAGAAGTTCAAAATGGATCAGGCAAAGAAAGGTTTTTACCTGTATTACAAGGTGTAAGATTGAGTCGGACTCAATGCCCGACCACAAAGCAGAAGATAGAGAGAAAATGAAAGATATTCCCTATGCTTCAGCCATAGGCTCTATCATGTATGCAATGTCGTGTACCGGACCTAACGTATGCTTAGCTGTAAGCTTGGCAGAAGGTACCAAAGTAATCCAGAGTGGATCAATGGATAGCGGTCAAGAACATCCCGAAATACCTGAAAAGGACTAAGGATATGTTTCTCGATATGGAGGTGACAAAGAGCTAGTCGTAAATGGTTACGTCGATGTAAGCTTTGACACCGATCCCGACGATTCTAAATCGCAAACCGGATACGTGTTTTTGTTAAGCGGTGGAGCTGTCGGTTGGTGCAGTTCTAAACAAAGCGTCGTGGCGGGATCTACATGTGAAGCGAGTACATAGCTGCCGGAAGCAGCAAATGAAGGAGTATGGATGAAAGAGTTCATTTCCGATCTAGGTGTCATACCTAGTGCATCGGGACCAATGAAGATCTTCTATGACAATATCGTGCAATTGCCTTGGCAAAGGAATCCAGATTTCACAAGAGGACCAAGCATATCAAGAGACGCTTCAATTCCATTCGGGACCAAGTCCAAGTGGGAGACATAGAGATTTGCAAAATACATACGGATCTGAATGTTGCACCCGTTGACTAAGCCTCTTCCACGAGCAAAACATGATCAGCACCAAGACTCCATGGGTGTTAGAATCATTCTTGTGTAATCTAGATTATTGACTCTAGTGCAAGTGGGAGACTGAAGGAAATATGCCCTAGAGGCAATAATAAAGTTATTATTTATTTCCTTATATCATGATAAATGTTTATTATTCATGCTAGAATTGTATTAACCGGAAACATAATACATGTGTGAATACATAGACAAAAGGATAGTCACTAGTAAGCCTCTACTAGACTAGCTCATTAATCAAAGATGGTTGTGTTTCCTAACCATAGAAATGTGTTGTCATTTGATTAATGGGATCACCTCATTAGAAGAATGATGTGATTGACATGACCCATTCCGTTAGCTTAGCACTTGATCGTTTAGTATATTGCTATTGCTTTCTTCATGACTTATACATGTTCCTGTAACTATGAGATTATGCAACTCCCGTTTACGGAGGAACACTTTGGGTACTACCAAACGTCACAACGTAATCGGGTGATCATAAAGGAGTACTACAGTGTATCCAAAGGTACTTGTTGGGTTGGCGTATTTCGAGATTAGGTTTTGTCACTCCGATTGTCGGAGAGGTATCTCTGGGCCTTCTCGGTAATACACATCACATAAGCCTTGCAAGCATTACAACTAATGAGTTAGTTGTGAGATGATGTATTACGGAACGAGTAAAGAGACTTACCAAGAATTTAGATTGAACTAGGTATTGGATACCCACGATCGAATCTCGGGTAAGTAACATACCGATGACAAAGGAACAACGTATGTTGTTATGCGGTTTGACCGATAAAGATCTTCAGAGAATATGTAGGAACCAATATGGGCATCCAGGTTCCGCTATTGGTTATTGACCGAGAATGGTTCTAGGTCATGTCTACATAGTTCTCGAACCCGTAGGGTCCGCACGCTAACGCTTCGATGGCAGCTCATAATGAGTTTATAAGTTTTGATGTACGAAGGTTGTTCGAGTCCCGGATGTGATCACGGACATGACGAGGAGTCTCGAAATGGTCGAGACATAAAGATTGATATATTGGAAGCCTATGTTTGGACTTGGAAAGGTTCCGGATGAAAACAGGAAGTTATTTAACACCGGGGGGTTACCAGAACCCCCCGGGGGGTCTATGGGCCTTGATGGGCCATAGGGAGAAGAGGAAAGGGCCGGCCAGGGCAGGCCGCGCGCCCCCCTCCCCCCTCTAGTCTGAATAGGACAAGGAGAGGGGCGCGCCTTCCTTTTCCCCCTCCCCAATCCTAATCCAACTAGGAAGGGGGGAGTCCTACTCCCTGGGAGTAGGACTCCTCAAGCCGCCTCCCCTAGGGCCGGCGCACCCCCTTGCTCCTTTATATACGAGGGTGGGGGCACCCCATGACACACAAGTTGATCTACGGATCGTTCCTTAGCCGTGTCTGTGCCCCTCCACCATATTCCACCTCGGTCATATCGTCGCGGAGTTTAGGCGAAGCCTGCTTGGGAGAAGTCATATCGTCAGCAGAGCTTAGGCGAAGCCCTGCGTCGGTGGAGCATCATCATCGCCACCACGCCGTCGTCGACGGAACTCATCCCCGACGCTTTGCTGGATCGGAGCCCGGGGATCGTCATCGAGCTGAGCGTGTCTGAACACGGAGGTGCCGTGACGTTCGCACTTGGATCGGTCGGATCGTGAAGACGCACGACTACATCAACCAGCGTTGTTATAACGCTTCCGCTTTCGGTCTACGAGGGTACGTGGACAGACACTCTTCCCTCTCGTTGCTATGCCATCACCATGGTCCTGTGTGTGCGTAGGAAAATTTTGAAATTACTACGTTCCCCAACACCTTTGGGGGCGTCCCGCTCTCCATAGCATTTGAGCTCAGTAAGTCCTCTGATGAGGATTGTTTGGCACGAGACCCCGTCGGACTACAAAAACTATGGCTTGGGTTGAAATACTAAGCCGCGATGAGTCCGGATGTCTAAAATGTACTCGGATTTTATACACTTACGAGTTCACCAGGGGTTGGGCCCTGGGATCCCACGTCGGGCCGCTGTCGGCGGCGGCAGTGGGCTCCTCCGGAAGAGGAGCCTTTCCCCTTTTGGGCAGCTCGGCCTCCAAGTGTACGGAGGCCGTCCTCTTCTTTCTTCCCCCCGCAGGGCATTCATCTTCCTCCTCCTCCTCGTCCTCTTCGGAGGCGGAATGGGCATTGGAGCCTTCGGATATAGTGTCCGAAGTGCCGCGGCGACGAAGACCGCCCCGGGTCTTCTTGGCCTCCTTCTCGGTCGTCTTCTTCGGCACCTTGTAAGGTGCCGGGACCAACATCTTCGTCAGAAGTGGCATGGCCGGTTCTTCGGGCAGGGGGGCCGAACAATGGATCCGCTTCGCCTTCTTCGTCCAGCCCTGGGAGTGTTGTATAAAACACGTTAAGCGTTTCTTTTGGGTTACGAGGATAGAAAAGTTTGCTAACTCACTGAACTTGCCGGGTGGGATAGTTGGTACCCACGGTCTTCGGCAGAGTCCGGCCACGATTTGCTGGACTTGAAAAGCACCTTCCAGATGTCCTTGTGCGAGGAGCCGAAAAGCTCCCGCAAGGTTTGGTGCTGGGCCGGATCGAATTCCCACAAATTGCAAGTCCGATGCTGACAAGGCAGGATCTGGCGAATCAACATCACCTGGACCACATTGACAAGCTCAATGTTCTTGTCTCCCATATCTTCAGCAGCGTCTCGAGCGGCGATAGTTAAATCGTCGGACGAGGACCAGTCCAGGCCTTTCTTGACCCAGAATGTAAGCCGCAGGGGGGCGCCGGATTGGAACTCGGGAGAGGCGGCCCACTCTGTGCCGCGCGGCACTGTGATATAAAACCACTCCCGTTGCCACTCCTTGACAGAATCATTGAAGGTTCTCGTTGGCCATATGACATTGGGCATCTTGCTCGCCATGGCGCCCCCACATTCGGCATGCTCGCCGCCCGCCACCTTGGGCTTCACATTAAAAACCTTCAGCCATAAGCCGAAGTGCGGTGGAATGTAGAGAAAAGCCTCGCACACGATAATAAACATCGAGATGTTGAGGAAGGAATTGGGGGACAGATCGTGAAGATCGATCCCATAATAGTACATGATGCCGCGCACGAAAGGGTGGAGGGGAAATCCTAGCCCGTGAACAAAATGAGGGAGGAATACAACCCTCTCGTGGGGTTCCGAAGTAGGGACGATTTGTCCCGCCGTCGGAAGACAGTGGCTAATTTTCTTGGCCAGGTACCCGGCCTTCCGAAGCTTTTTAATATCCTTCTCTTGGACGGTAGAGGCCATCCATTTGCCTCCCGCTCCGGATCCGGACATCTTCGGAGGACCCCTTGTGGACAGAGAAGAGGAACGCTTGAGCGTTGGAGCTTGAGCAGAAGGGAATGAGCTGGGAGGAAGGCGTGGGTGAAAAGAATAAGTCCTTGTCCCCTTATAAGGACGGAAGAGGCGATGCGCCTCCCCACTTACCTAGTAAAACCTGTTATTCCCCAAACGCCGTAATGGATGGCGCGGTTGGGTTACCCACACCCGTATTGATGAGAATCCCGTGATAAGGGGACACGATCTTTGCTTCGACAAGACGTGCCAAGGAAACCACCTCGTGATAGGTGCAGTGGCTGGTTGCGAAAAATGGTTCGAGACCGGGCCGTGGTGTGCCGCCAAACGTGTCAGCAGATTAGATTTGTGGAAATACTATTCTCTCTACTATGGTATGTGGAGCTTGTTTTACAGAGCCGGACACTATCCTTGTTCAAAATCTTCTATGGAGTATTCGGAGGAGGAACCCGCCTTGCAATGCCGAAGACAAACTGCGCGCGGGACTCATCGTCATTGAAGCCTGGTTCAGGGCTCTTGAGGAGTCCTGGATTAGGGGTATCCGAACAGCCGGACTGTTGGACTATGAAGATACAAGATTGAAGACTTCGTCTCGTGTCCAGATGGGACACTCCTTGGCGTGGAAGGCAAGCTTGGCAATACGGATATGTGGATCTCCTTCCTTGTAACCGACTCTGTGTAACCCTAGCCCCTCCAAAGGTCTATATAAACCGGAGGGTTTAGTCCAGAGGACAACAACAATCATACCATAGGCTAGCTTCTAGGGTTTAGCCTCTACGATCTCGTGGTAGATCAACTCTTGTAATACTCATATCATCAAGATCAATCAAGCAGGAAGTAGGGTATTACCTCCATCGAGAGGGCCCGAACCTGGGTAAAAATTGTGCCCCCGCCTCCTGTTACCATCCGCCTTAGACACACAGTTCGGGACCCCCTACCCGAGATCTGCAGGTTGTTCTATGTTGACACTAGAAATTTTTTGAAAGAAATAAGAGGCAACAGACATTGTTCCGTCCCCAAAGGTGGCACATTCCCTACCGAAACCATCACACTTGTTGTGAGAAGCTCTGGTTTGTGAGAAGCTTATACCCAAACCTGACCCAAATGGGACAAATTTTTTACCACGACATGTTGATGCCGCTCCATGATAGCATGCCAAGTTTCATGAATTTCAAACGAGTTTTGGATTTACTAGAATTTAAAAACCAGGCATCTCAACGCTTTGCCGGCAATCAACAGCGCCCTGGTGTTTGAATTTCATTCCCATATCTTGCATGGGACCTAGAAATTCACCCAAGGATAAACATGTGATTTTTCAACCAACTTTGGTGCACTGGGGCATGTGCTTGTAGTTCAAATTTGAATTATGCACATTAAATGCCCAGAAACCCAATTAATGTATAAAAAGGCCAAACGAACCCCGAAAAATTCAAAATTAAACACAACACTCATGTTGTTCTATGTTGACACTAGAAATTTTTTGAAATCAATAAGAGGCAACGGATATCGTTTCGTCCCCAAAGGTGGCACGTTCCCTACCGAAACCATCACGCTTGTTGTGAGAAGCTCTGGTTTGTGAGAAGCTTATACCCAAACCTGCCCCAAATGGGACAAAAAATTTACCACGACATGTTGATGCCGATCCATGATAGCATGCCAAGTTTCATGAATTTCAGACGAGTTTTGGATTTACCAGAATTTAAAAACCAGGCATCTCAACATTTTGTCGACAATCAATAGTGCCCTGGTGTTTGAATTTCATTCCCATTTCTTGCATGGGACCTAGAAATTCACCCAAGGACACACATGTGATTTTTCAACCAACTTTGGTGCACTGGAGCATGTTCTTGTAGTTCAAATTTCAATTATGCACATTAAATGCCCAGAAACCCAATTAATGTATAAAAAAAGGAAAAACAAACCCCGAAATATTCCAAAATTAAACACAACACTCATGTTCTTCTATGTTGACACTAGAAATTTTTTGAAAGCAATAAGAGGCAACGGATACCGTTTCGTCCCCAAAGGTGGCACATTCCCTACCGAAACCATCACGCTTGTTGTGAGAAGCTCTGGTTTGTGAGAAGCTTATACCCAAACCTGCCCCAAATGGGACAAAAAAATTACCATGACATGTTGATGCCGCTCCATGATAGAATGCCAAGTTTCATGAGTTTCAGATGAGTTTTGGATCTACTAAAAATTCAAAAACCAGGTATCTCAACGTTTTGCCGGCAATCAACAGTGCCCTGGTGTTTGAAATTCATTCCCTTTTCTTGCATGGGACCTAAGCATGCACCCAAGGACACAAATTTGATTTTTCAACCAATTTGTATGCACTGGAGCATGTGCATGTATTTGAAATTTGAATTATGCACATAAAATGCCTAGAAAACCCAGTTAATGTATAAAAATGTCCAAACGAACCCCGAAAAATTCCAAAACTTAACACAACACACCTATTGTTCTATGTTGGCACTAGAAAAATTTTGAAAGCAATAGAGGCAACAGATATCGTTTCGTCCCCAAAGGTGGCACGTTCCGTAACGAACCATCACGCTTCTTGTGAGAAGCTCTGGTTTGTGAGAAGCTTATACCCAAACCTGTCCCCAAATGGGACAAAAACTTTACCACGGCATGTTGATGCCGCTCCATGATACCATGACAAGTTTCATGAATTTCAGATGAGTTTTGGCTTTACTAGAATTTAAAAACCAGTTATCTCAACGTTTTGCCTGCAATCAACAGTGTCCTGGTGTTTGAAATTCATTCCCATTTTTTGCATGGGACCTAAGCATGCACCAAAGGACACAAATTTGATTTTTCAACCAATTTATATGCACCGGAGCATGTGCATGTAATTTAATTTTGAATTGTGCACCTGAAATGGCTTGAACTAGTTTAATGTATAAAATGTTCAAACGAGCCCTGAATAATTCTAATTCTTTTACGACACAAGTTGCATGTTTGTCAGATTTCGGGTTCCGGCGGACCCTTGAGGTTCGAACACTGGGGTGCGCGCGGAGATCTTTCCCCTACCAGTTCACGCGTGAATGGATTGCAAGGGATCTAAACTAGGAACGAAGAACACACAAGGGACACGAGGATTATACTAGTTCGGGCCACCATTGTGGTGTAATACCCTACTCTAGTTTGTGGTGTGGTGGATTGCCTCGAGTAATGACGATGAACAGTACAAAGGAAGAACAGCCTCGCGAGGGGTGTTCTTGGGCTGGTGTGATGAACTGCTTGGGTGAGTTCGATCGCCTCTCTCTCTCTCTCCCTAGGGGGTTCGACTTGTTTTCAGTCTCCCCTTCTCTTTGTGGTGGCTAGTCCTATTTATAGAGGGAGGCCCTGGGCCTCTTCCCAAATAATGAGCCGGAAGGGCGCCAACAATTGGCCATTTTGAACGGGAACATCTAGTACACTTATCCTGACTAAAGTTGGTCTTGGCTGCCAAAGGCTCGACGGTGACGCCTCACAGGCTCCACGATGACCTCCTTCCTGCCGCTCTGCTGGTCTTGGTCTTGTTGCACCGGCGGTAACCTTTGCTCGATGCCTTGGCCTATGCTTGCCTCCTTTGCACCAAAGGGAAACAAGGACATCTTGAGTCGGGCGCCTCACCTGGTCTCGATCGTCATGGCTTGCATCACGGGCGCCTCGTGAGGTACCCTGCCTTGATCTCTCCGCCTCCTCGTGAACACGCCTCGACGAGGCTGTTCCTCGAGGAAGGTTCTGTCGTCCGCCCATGAGGCTTGGCCCCTCGCGAGGGCCTTGAGCTTGAGCCGATGAAGCTAGGCCGTCTTGGGCCCCCCACTTGAGCCACGCCGCGGGCCGCAAGCGAGCAAGTCTGGGACCCCGTTCCTCGAACGCCGACAAGAGCCCCGGGCCCAAGGCGCACTGGACTTGGCTTAGCGAGAAGCGAAGGGGCAAGTGCGAGCGCCATGGCCCCAACAAGCTCTTGACCTTGGGCGTCACGTGGTGATTGATTGGTTGTGTGCGTCTCCACTTCCCCTCGACGCCTCGGCAACCGCACGACTTGACAAGTCCCTGTATGCAAAAATGGGTCATGATTACCTGTGATCGTGGAGGTCGACGGTTGGCCTCCTCCGGCTATAAGTATGGAACGGCGCAAGCCCTTCCAGTCCATCTCTTCTCGCTGCTCCCTTCTCTCCATGGCTCCGTCGAAGAGGTTCTCGGCCGCGGAGAAGGGAAAGGCCCGCCAGGTAGGGCCTGACTCTCCCCCGGCCAAGCGCGGTCGAGGCCGTCCTCGCAAGCATCCTGTGGCCCCCGCAGCGGCTTCCCGCGGCCGTGGAGGCGATCTCCTGCACGGCGACAGGCGCCAGGTTGTCGATGGAGGACGCGCTGCGACCGCATGGTCTCCTAGGCCGCGCTTCCACTCGGCGGAGGTGCTGCCGGAGTTTGTCGTGTGGTCGGTGCAGCCGACCAGCACCTGGCTCCAGCTTCCCTGCTTCCTTTTAGGTGAACTTCCGGCCGGCACCCCGGGCGGTCTCTGGCTTCAGGTGGACAATTGCTGCAGCCGGGCCTCCTGGGCTTCGCTGGAGGTCTCCGCCGCCGGGAGTGTAGCCACGACCCGGGTAACGTCGTTTGCCAGCTGCGTGGCCTAAGCCGGCGGTGCACCCTGCACTTCAAGTTCGACGGTGATGCCACCCTCTACGTGAGGGTGTTCGGAGAAGACGATCGCCGCGCCGGGTGCTGCCCCGAAGACGATGACCGCGGCCATGGACCTAGCCCCGGCGATGATCGGGATGAAGATGACAGCGCGCGCGTGGTCGGCAGCGCTCGGGGCTTGTCGAGCTTCGGCGGCTCTCCTTCGGACAGCAGCTCCTCCGGTGTGGCTGACCAGCCCGTGCCGTCGTGCCGCTTTGGAGGGAGGTAGTGGTTCAGCCCGCCGTCGCGCCCCGGTGAAGCGCGAGAGGGAGTCTTCCTGAGCTCCGGAGGCAGTACGAGCCTTCGCCGCGAGCTGGTGCCGAGCGAGTCGTGCCTATTTTGCTTTTCTCCTTTTCCTGCGCAAAGAGACAATAGTGTAGGGCCCCACGGGGGTGTGCTGAACTGTTGATGTTAATTATCGTGTTGTTTCCACTATTTCTGTGCTATGCTTTTGTGTCGCATGCCCGTGCGTAGAAATTACTTAGCTCGGGGGGACCTGTCGCGGTCGTCGCTTCCCGAGGCCGAGGCCTCATCGACCGCTTCATGTCCTGCAAGGATTAGTCAGGAGGGGTAGCTTCCGGCCTTGGTTGTGGAGGCGACCGACCCAGGTCCTGTGTTCGTGTCGCGATGCTCGTGGGGCATGGACTGGGAGGGGTGCTCCCGTAGTGGACCCGGATAGGAAAGCCTCAAATGATAAGGGTAGAAAACACTCGCGAGGGTGCCCGCGCTGCTCCCTCGCGAGACTTGCGCGAGAGAAACCGAGGCAGGAGAGCGAAAAAGACAAAGAGTCACAAGCCAAAGACGGCAATAACCTCAATAAAACTTCAAATAGGAATAAACAAGCCAACTGCAGAAAGCAAATGGAAAAGCCACGTCCGACACCTAATCTAGTCTTCGACGTCTTCTCACCAGTGCGGAGCTAAGTGCTGCCACTAGGCGTGGGAGGGAGCCCCAGGGCCTGAGGCCGGCACTCCTGAGACTCCAGGGCGTGTACAGCCCCAACTCATTATTACGTGAGAGTGTCACGGGCGGCGAGCTTCACAGGCATTGGCCTTCTTCACAGGCTCCGAGCCTTTCTCGGGGAAATGAACTTCACAGGCGCTTGCCTTCTTCACAGGCTCCGGGCCTTTCTCGGGAAAATAAGCTTCAGAGGCGTTTGCCTTCTTCATAGGCTCCCGGCCTTTCTCGAGAAAATAAGCTTCACAGGCGTTTGCCTTCTTCACAGGCTCCGGGCCTTTCTCGGGAAAATAAGCTTCTGTGTGTTTGCCTTCTTCACGAGCTCCGGCCTTTCTTGGGAAAATAAGCTTCACAGGCGTTTGCCTTCTTCATGTGCTCCGGCCTTTCTTCGAGGTAGAACTTCCGGAGATGCTGGATGTTCCACACGCTCGATGGGCACCCTCCCGAGTCTCCAAGCGCAAGCGGAGCCGGGCCCGAAACATGAACAACCTTGAACGGGCCCTCCCACATGGGAGAGAGCTTATGCAACCCTTCGCGGGAGTGGACCCGTCTGAGCACGAGGTCCCCTACCTCAAGAGTCCTGGGACGGATGTTGCGGCAGTGGTATTGCCGCAGCGCCTGTTGATACCTTGCCGCTCGCAGTGCGGCCTCTCGACGATGTTCCTCCCCCAGCACGATATCCGTCCCCCGCATGGCGTCCTGCTGCGCCTCGTCGAACGCCAGGACCCGTGCAGAGTGATGCCTGACCTCGTGAGGGAGGACGGATTCTGCTCCGTAGACGAGGAAGAATGGGGTCTCGCCAGTTGGCTTGGCCGCGGTCGTGCGGATGGACCACAGTACTGACTGGAGCTCGTCGTGCCAGCCCCTGCTGCAGGCCTCCAGCTTCTTCTTGAAGGTCCTGGTTTTGAGGCCCTTCAGGACCTCCGCGTCGGCTCGCTCGGCCTGGCCGTTCCTCGGGGTGCGCCACTGCGTAGCATATCTGCGTTCAAGGTCAGACAAGATGTTTTGAAGAGATTCTTTGGTGAACTACGAACCGTTGTCGGTGATGATGCGGTTAGGCACCCCAAACCGGCTCACGAGGCCCCTGATGAACTTGACTGCGGAGTCTACCGGGATGGTGCGGACAGCTTCCACCTCAGTCCACTTGGTGAACTTGTCCACGGTGATGTACAGGTAGCGATAGCCCCCTGGCGCCCGAGGGAACGGGCCTAGAATGTCCAGCCCCCAAACTACGAATGGCCATGAGAGGTGTATAGTTTGCAGACCTCCCGCCGGCTGATGGATCTGCTTGGCATGAAATTGGCAGGCCTCGCAGGCCTTTACCAGCTCAACTGCGTCGCTGAGTGTTGTGGGCCAGTAGAACCCGCTGCGAAACGCCTTGCCAACGAGGGTTCGCGACGACGAGTGATGCCCACAGTCCCCGCCGTGTATGTCTTCCAGCAATTCCTTCCCTTGCTCTCTGGGAATGCAGCGTAGGGACATGCCATTCGGCCGCCTCCGGTAAAGCTCTCCATCCTCGATGCAAGAGGGCCATGGCTTGCCGCACCACACGCTCCGCCTCCTCCTCCTTCTCCGGCAGGGTCCCCTGCGTCAAGTAGCTCTTGAGATCTGTGATCCAGCACCCCTCCTGAGGCTCCAACGCTAGGAGCAGGCGTGCCCCTGAGGCCGGGCCACAGGCCGGGGCTCCTGAGGCAGGTGGCTGGGGGAGCTCCTCCCGAGGTTGCGCCTTGCTCGATAGCAATGGTGCCGCTGAAGGCCTGAAGAGTCGCTCTTCGAAGACGCCAGGCTCCTGAGGCAGCCGCCTGGACGCCCTCTTGGCGATGTCATCCGCCTCCTGATTGGTGCCGCGAGGCACGTGCTGTAGCTCCAGCCCCCAGAACTGTTTCTCCATCCTGCGAACCTCCGCGAGGTAGGCTTCCATGTGCTCGTCCTTCGGCTCGTATATCTTGTTGGAGAAGTTGACAAGGAGTTGTGAATCGCCCTTGATGATGAGGCGCTTTACCCCCAAAGCGACTGCGGCTCTCAGGCCGGCTATCAGGCCTTCATATTCTGCTATGTTGTTGGGGACCATTTCCCCGTGCTGGAAGCAGAGCTGCACGGCATAATAGAGCTTGTCCTGAGTAGGGGATACGAGTACTGCGCCATGTCGAGAGAATGCCCCGTCGAAGTACATGACCCAGCCGTCCGGTGCCTCGCTCCCCGGAGAAAGCGACCGGTCTTCGCCCGCTTTGAGGCCCGGTGCCTCCGTCCATTCTGCCATGAAATCTGCCAATGCGCCCCCCTTGATGACTCTGGTTGTGCTGAACTCCAGCTGAAACGCTTGCAGTTCAATGTTCCACTCGACGACTCTCCCAGCTGAGTTGGGGCTCCTGAGCACCCTCTCCAGAGGGTATGCTGAGACGACCTTGATGGGATGACCTTGGAAGTAGTGCCGCAGCTTGCGCGAGGCTACCAATAGCGCGAGGAGGAGCTTTTGGGGCATGGGGTACCGCTACCAGATCCCGAAAGCACTGCGGCCGACGGCACACTGGTGCTCGACGAGAGTAGGAGGCCGACGAGGCCCGTGCCCTCCGGAGGGTCTGACGCCTCCTGAGTCGACGGAGCCCCCGACGCCTGGCTGCCTGGCGCGGCCTCTTCAGCCCTAGGGGCGCCTTCCTGCTGAGGCTGGCTTCCATCTGCCAAGGTTGTGACCTTCGCGAGGCCTTCTTGGTCCTGCACCGCCATGGTCGGGGCCATGGCCGGGCGTGACGCAGCCTTGGTCTGGCGCTCTAGCCGAACCGCCACTAGAGCTGCGCTGGCGGAGTAGGGTGTGGTGGCGAGGTAGAGCACCAGGGGCTTGAGTGGGTGTGGCGCGACCATCACAGGAGGGCTGGTGAGGTACCTCTTGAGTTCTTGGAATGCCTTGTCGGCCTCTTCAGTCCATTCAAAGGGGCCCTTCTTCTTCATCAGCTTGAACAATGGCAGTGCTCGTTCCCCCAGCTTGGAGATGAAACTTCCTAGCACGGTCACATGCCCGATGAGTTTCTGCATTTCTCTAAGGGTCTTTGGCGGGCTCATGTCTTCGACTGCCTTGACCTTTTCCGGGTTGGCCTCGATGCCCCTATGTGACACGAGGAAACCCAGGAGCTTGCCCGAGGGGACTCCAAACACGCACTTCTCCGAGTTGAGCCGCAGATCCACTTTATCAAGGCTCGCGAAGGTTTCTTCCAAATCCTGTATCAGGGTTTTCGCCTCCCGAGACTTCACTATGATGTCATCGACGTACGCCTCAGCATTCCTCCCGAGCTGTTGACCCAGAGCGATGTGCGTCAGCCACTGAAAGGTCGCGCATGCGTTGCGCAACCCAAACGGCATGCAGTTATAGCAGTACACTCCACACGGGGTCAGGAAAGCCGTTTTTTCCACGTCTTCCACCGCCATCTTGATCTGGTGATAGCCTGAGAAGGCATCCAGGAAGCACAGCAGGTCACACTCAGCGGTGGAGTCGACAATCTGGTCGATGCGAGGGAGCGGAAACGGATCCTGTGGGCAGGCCTTGTTGAGGTTGGTGAAGTCGACACACATACGTTCCTTTCCCCCTTATTTGGCACGACGACTGGGTTGGCCAGCCAATCCGGGTAGCGAACCTCGTGAATAACCCCTGCTGCCTCTAGCTTGCGGGTCTCTTGGACGATGAAAGCTTGTTTCTCTGTGGATTGTCGCCTCGCCTTCTGCTTCACGGGGCGCACGTTGGGGCACATGTTGAGGTGATGCTCAATCACGCCCCTCGGGACCCCCGCCAACTGATCAGGTCCCCATGCGAACACCTTCTTGTTTGTGCGGAGGAACTTCACTAAGGCCTCCTCCTGCTCAGGTTCGAGGTTCGCACCTATGGTGAAGGTGGCGTCAGTCGACCCGCCTTCGTCGACTGTCACCTGCTTGGTCTCCGCCTTGTTTTGAGCGAATAGCTGCTTCTTCTTGGATGGCGCAGCCCCCTTGGGTTCGGGCGCCAGCTGGCGGGCTATGCCGCCGAGCCGCCTTTGTAAACAAGCTCGAGCGCTGCAGTGCATCTCCGATGTTTCTGACACGCAGTAAGACGCCCGCTGCTCCCGGGCATCTTCATGAGGTTGTACGCCGGGTGAGTTGCTGCCATGAACCGGGCTAAGGCCGGGTAGCCAAGGATGGCGTTGTAGGGGAGTCCGATGGGGGCGATGTCAAAGTCGATCAGCTCCGTGCGGTAGTTGTCGCAGGTGCCGAAGGTCACCGGGAGCCGAATTTGTCCCAGGGAGGCGGTGGAACCGGCTCCGACTCCCGAAAAAACTCATTGGCTGGAGCCGCTCTGGTGGCACATGGAGGAGGTCAAGGCCTCCACAGAGCATGTTGAGGCCGGCCCGCCCGTTGATGAGGGTCTGGTGATCGCCACTGCAGATGGTGGGGGTGCACAGCATAGGGAGCGCACCCGGTCCGGCGGGGTTGGAGGGGTGATCGTCCGAGTTGAAGAGCAGATCGGCCTCGGGCGCCACCCAGCCCGACGGGGCTCCCTGGCGCTCGGAGGCAGCGGCGATCTCGCGGGTGAACGGCTTGACGTGGCGGCTTGAAGGTGGCGCCAGTGAGCCGTCTAGGAGAGCTGCGACGACCGGGGGCGCCGGCTTAGCGCGACGGGCGAGGCAGAGGTCGCGCAGCTCCCCCCAACAGGCCTGCTGCTCGTTCCCCGCCCGACCGGTGGGTGCGTTGGTGGCAACCGACGGGGAACGACGGGGGCGTTTGTCGACGGGAGCCATCTGGGCGACTCGAGCGACGCGAGCAGCCCGGCACTCGGCACGAGCTCGGCGAGCGTCAGCCATGGACACGACGGAAGATCACACACGACCAGCGGAAGAAAGATTCCGGCGCACCCCTACCTGGCGCGTCAAATGTTGGATTTCGGGTTCTGGCGGACCCTTGAGGTTCGAACACTGGGGTGCGCACGGAGATCATTCCCCTACCAGTTCACGCGTGAATGGATTGCGAGGGATCTAAACTAGGAACGAAGAACACACAAGGGACACGAGGTTTATACTAGTTCGGGCAACCATTGTGGTGCAATATCCTACTCTAGTTTGTGGTGTGGTGGATTGCCTCAGGGGCTGATGATGAATAGTACAAAGGAAGAACAGCCTCGCGAGGGGTGTTCTTGGGCTGGTGCGATGAACTGCTTGGGTGAGTTCGATCGCCTCTCTCTCTTCCTAGGGGGTTCGACTTGTTTTCAGTCTCCCCTTCTCTTTGTGGTGGCTAGTCCTATTTATAGAGGGAGGCCCTGGGCCTCTTCCCAAATAATGAGCCGGAAGGGCACCAACAATTGGCCATTTTGAAGGGGAACATCTAGTACACTTATCCTGACTAAAGTTGGTCTTCGGCTGCCAAAGGCTCTGATGGTGACGCCGTCCTGGGCTCCACGATGACCTCCTTCCTGCCGCTCTGCTGGTCTTGGTCTTGTTGCAACAAAGAGGTAACCTTTTCCCCGACGCCTTGGCCTATGCTTGCCTCCTTTGCACCAAAGGGGAAATGAGGACATCAAGTGAGTCGCGCCCGCCTGGTCTCGATCGTCATGGCTTGCTTCACGGGGCACCCTCGTGAGGTACCATGCCTTGATCTCTCCGCCTCCTCGCGAACCTGCCTGACGAGGTTGTTCCTGAGGGAGGTTCCTGTCATCCGCCCCGCGAGGCTTGGCCCCTCGCGAGGGTCTTGAGCTTGAGCTGATGAAACTGGGCCGTGCTGGGCCCCCACTTGAGCCACGCCGCAGGCCGTAGGCAGGCAAGTCTGGGGACCCCCGTTCCCAGAACGCCGACAATGTTCACTACAGATAAAAGGTCTAGAAATTCAAACACCATCCATTGTCGCTATGACCCCATTATGTAATTCAAATCAAGATGAAAAATCAAGTAGATCCCACACAGTTTATTATCACCAACCGTGTGAGATGTAGTACAAAATATCTTGGAGCACTGTCGGTGTATAGTACGCCTATGGCTTACGCGAGAAGGTGTGTCGGCTACATACCACAAGCGTGTCAAGCACACTAGCTCGCTCCCCAAATACTCCCGCCTCTGCATCCCTCGCAATCTCGAAAATATTATTGCCTCGTAATCTCGAAAATATCACCGCCTGGAAGGTTTTAATGTTTGATAGCACACGATTAGTATGTGCGGACCGTGTGCGATGTCTGTTACTCCCGCTCTACTTCAGTCCCTTGATTCAAATTTTCAGTAGCCTTGGCATTTTACTCCCGCCTCTGCATCCCTCACAATCTAAAAAATATCTGCTCGCCCTTGATCCAAATTTTTGGTAGCCCCGCCTTTTTACTCCCGCCTAGTAAAATTTTCAGTTGCCGCAGTATTTCCTCAATAACCACCATGCCCCCCCCCCCGGCCCCCCTCCACACACACCACACACTCCCCAAAACCTCTGCTCACACAGACACACACAACCCTCGAAACCATTGGTAGGTTGCCACCATCGCCGGCGCCTCCATCCTCAACCTCTGCATGTGTGCCATGGAGCTCGAGGAGCCAATGGCCAAAAAGAGGTTTATCGCGGCCTTTTTGCCCGACGCCGGCGAGGTGGCCGCCGAGGTGTCCCCGTCGTCCTCCGCGGGCTCGATCCGCTGTCGCGGTCCCCCGATCCGCCCGCCGCTGCGCCCCTACACCGGTTCAAGGACTTCCCCGTCCTCCCTCGGACCCGGCAGCCGACGAGGTCCTACCTCGGGGTCCGGCAGCGGCGGTGGGGGACATGGGCCGCCGAGATTACAGATCAGGAGACCCACATCCATCAATGGCTCGGTAGCTTTCGCACGGCCGAGCTCGCGGCCATGGAGTACGACCGCTGGCAGGTCCGCTACCATGGCGCGGTGGCTAGGCTCAATTTCCCCTTCGGCACACGTCCGGTCCACCTCGTTCCGCCGGAGCCAGGGGTGGTGAGCTCGGCTATGACGCGGGAGGTCCGCGAGGCAAGGGAGCGCTCGAGGCTGAGGCCGCAACAAGGCCTACATGCAAGAGCTCCGCCGGCAACACCCGGAGCTCGTGGAGACGGAGCGGGCGATCTTTGCCGGCGCGGAGGGCGACGAGGTTATCGCGCTCTCCTCCGATGACGAGGTCGAAGGCGGTGGTGATGGCGGCACGGAGTGCACCGAGGTGGGCCCTGAGGACGAGGAGATCGATGTCGATGAGTGGAGGAGTGCCTTCCCCAATGACCCCCACGACGACACCGGCCCGGACCCGGCTAGCGGCACACCGTACATGACGAGGAAGGATTGGCTCGACCTCTACTTCGACGAAAGTAGCTTAGCTTAGTTTAAATTTAAGTTTTATGTTCGGTTATGCAAAACTATCTATGTTTATGTTTGAATGCATGCTACTTTCGGTTGAACCTGCTTTGAACTTGATCAAATTGAAGTTTACAACCTTAAGTTTAGGGGATCGACTAGAAAAGGCCAAAAATTGCTAGAGTATATATACATCCACTAAGGGTTTTAGTCCTTTAAGTTTTTAAGGATCGGCTAGAGATGGCCTTATGACTTGTTTATTTCAGTTCTTCGCAATGTGATGCTCTATATGTGCAACTATTTGCCGTGCAATTCAATTTCATCAATAACAGTTACAACAATACCACTATGAATTACGATATTTGGTTGCTGTTAAGGATATTGCAGTTAACATGCCTTTTTATTTTTTAACAATAACTAGTGTACTGTAGACCTGCACAATACCAGTTTGAATGACTATTTGCTTGTTTTTAAATGTTATGCATGATGCAGCTTAATACACCTTTCCACTTCTTGTTTTGCTTAACTAGCGTGCTTAAGCCCGCATAATCAAGTTATCATTTGTAGATTATGTTGTCTACCATGGATATATTTGGTTGATGTTTAGCCTGCTGTGCTTAACATGCCTTTATATGTACTCATGCAAGACAATATTGAGAACATTGTTGTTTTCCATCAAGCTTAGTTTCATCGCATTGCTTATATGTACTCACTGTTCAAGATATCGGTAGCTGGTACCATATAGCCTGGGGCTGATAAGGGATTAATCGTAGAATCGGACATTTCACTGAATATATCTCAGAACTCCATTTATCAAGAGGTTAACTAGGGCCATTTTTAATATATCTGAGGCTACATAGCAACATGCATTGTACTGAATGAATAAATATGCAATCCCAGGCTACATAGCAACAAGGAAGAGTGTTACCTTTATGTTCTGATGATGTCTAGCTTTACATGTAATAAAATCTTATGTAATGGGATGGAGGGAGTGTTGTACTACATCATTTTTCAATTGTTGTTTAGATTCTAATATTAACTTTGTGCTTTAGGTACATATATCATTGCCAAAGATTCACACTTCGACCCTTTCTGCGTATGGGGCAATGAGATATTCATGAACCAGCATCAAGTGAGGAACTGATAAAGATTGTTATTAAAATGGGTCAAAAGATGTCAATCGAAATATTTGTTTACACTTTATGCGAGACAACAGTGAACTGCAGGATGGTAAGTAAGAACCCTATAGCCTTCTTTTTACTGCCCCTAATGAGTTGTGTTAGATGACAATGTTTGAATCTTTTTTCTTTTGCAAGTGATCCAAGCAGTTTACTCAAGATTACCTCTCAAACTACATGATTGGCGGCCGGCCATCACAAGGGGTTGGACTAGAGTCCTGCATGCCTTCTGCTTCCAAGAGAGCACAATAGGGCCATTCTGCTTCACCTTGTTCAGCAACCGGAATGTCTGTCGCCTCTTTCTTTACCATCTGTAATAGTACAAGTATAGAACTCTGGTTCATCATTCTTTATTTGGTGCTTATGCAATTCTTAAACATATGTACCTATGAATCGAATAATGCATAGGTTGTTTGAACCTGATGGATATGAATAAAGTTGTAGCCTACTTTCAAGTTTAAATTAGGTACAATTTTAAATAGCAGCAATTAAATTAGGGCGAAATTACGGTGTGCAGGTCATTACGGCACACACGGTTGGTAAAACACAAATGTTTGCGATATACATCATAATCCGAGATGGTTCACAGAGAGGAAACGTGTGCGAGCATGCACACAGTTGCCGTTTGGAAAGCGTGTGTGATGTCAGACACTATCACATATGGTGCGGGAAAACTAAATGTGTGTGATTGTCTACCTATCATACACAGTTTATAATCATGAACTGTTTGTGATGTGCCAGGCATCATAAAACTCCCGTGCCTGGAATCTTCCTGGTAAGCTCCCGTGCCTGGAATCTACCTGGTTTTAGGTAAAACCACAAAACTCTGACTACGATGGCAATGCGAGCACAAACGAGTAGCAAGGATGAAGCATTTGGGATATTCGAGATAGCGAAAACGGTTATATAGGGACAACTGTATGCATCAAGGCTCCCTATCCTCGATGGTTTCTGGGTCGTGTCGGAAGTCCCCCCCCCCCCCCCCTATCGCCGTCACTCACTAGGCGACAGTTCCAAATGTCGTCGCCGAAAGGGGTTTAAAACCGTTTGTATAGCACCGACGCGTACCAGTGAGCAGGGAGCTCCTCCGGGCTGGGCGATGCCTAAGGCCGACCTCACCTTCGACTCGAGGGACCACCCCGCGACCACCGCGAGAGCCGGCATGCTCCCGATGCTCTGCACCCCACCATCTGCAACATATATAGCGGTCACCAAGACCCTTATCGACGATGGAGCCGGCCTCAATGTGCTATCTGTGAAAGCATTCGGCTTGCTTCACGTACCCCATGGCCGGCTGCGCCCCACCAAGCCCTTCTTCGGAGTCGTCAACGGCTCCACCTGCCCCCTGGGGCAGATCCGCCTCCCCGTCACCTTCGGCACCCGCGACAACTACCTCACCGAGCTAATCGACTTCAACATCGCCCGCATCAGCCTCCCGTACAATGCCATCCTTGGCTACCCGGCCTTGGCCAAGTTCATGGCAGCAACTCACCCTGCCTACAATCTCATGAAGATGCCAGGGAGCAGCGGCGTCCTCACTATGGCGGGCGACACAAAGGAAGCATTGTTGACCCTCAAGCTCGTCTTCAGGGCCGCCGCGGCCGCGAGGCCAAGTGAGGAAGGAGCCCCGGAAGCTCTGGGGGCTGCGCCAGCAAAGAAGAAGCAGTTGTTCTCTCAAGATCGTGCCGAGACGAAGCAGGTGCCGGTCGACGAGGACGGGAAATCAGGCGCCACCTTCACCATAGGCGTCGGCGTCCCTCCAGATCAAGAGAAGGCATTGGTCAGCTTCTTGCACACGAACAAGGATGTGTTCGCATGGGAGCCCAAGGACCTGGTTGGAATTCCGAGGAGGATAATTGAGCATCACCCACTGGTACAGCGACGTGCTATACAAACGGTTTTTAACCCCGTTTCGCGACGACGTTTGGAACCGTCGCCAAGTGAGTTTGTGTGATAGGGGGGTCCTTCCCACATGACCCAGAAACCGTCGGGGATAGGCCCTCTTGGCTCAATGGCTGGGGCAAAATGAGCTCGTGTGCGATCTGGCGGGGCATTGAAACCCAATTGTTTCCGTTCGTATGTACATCCCACACGGTGTATCCCAGAAAATCATTTTCGTTCGTATGTATATCACACACAGTTTTTTGTGTGGAACGTTTGTGCAAGGTGGCCTAACGCAAACAGCGGAAGCAGTGTGTGATTGTTAGTTGATCGAACACGCCTACTTTCTAGAAACCGTGCGGGTTGTTTGAGTTCATCGCCCACGGTGATGTCTGAGTAACCGTCTGCAATAGAAAACCCCAATAAGCAGGGTAATTAGCCTATTATTGATAATCCATGTACTAATCAAATTGATATTTCTTATAAACACACCAGATATTTCATATCCGTATAACAGCAACCAGGATTTCATAATCGAATTACATCAGATAGCTTCGGCACTCAATTACGCCATTACACAACAGCACCAAGTTTCACATGCAACATCAAAAACCTTTGGGAAGTAGCATCATACACGGTAAATAGACAGATGAATCTCATCTGGGAAACTGCAGAGCGGAAGGCAAATATTGAGCCTTCAGTGATGTTGAATGTCCTTGCAACTTTAGGCCAGTGGCTATGGATAATTGCGCACCCAACTTTCGTCCTCTTCAGGAAGACTTAAACATTGTACCGTGGGTATTGAATGAATACCTTCCTCGCCTCTTGACCATGCAGGTGGTTTGAGAGGTAATCATCGGTGAACTGCTTTGAAAAGTACCGAAAACAAAGATATGCATAAATCGCTGTTATAAATTTTGAAATGGCGCAAGGGGTCAAAACAAGGTAAAAGAGTTAGTACCATCCTATAGTTGACTAATGTCTTCTTCATTGTGCAAACAAAGATCTTGCTGTTATTCATCGCAAGTTTCTTCATCCTAACAATCTTTCTGAGTTTCTTGACTTGACTGATATTCATGGACATCTCATTTCCCCAATATATGCAAAATGGGTCGAACAGTGGGTCTAAGCCTCTAACAGCAGGACCTACATGTGCAAGACCAAATTGTAAGAAACCTAAATATTAGAATGATTCCTGCAACTACACAATAATGTTCTATTAGCCAAAGGACCATGCTTGAACAAACCTCGATGGTAAACTGCAGTGTCTCCCATTGTTTCCCTACAACACACATAAGGAAGATCTTGATCAGGTTAACTGAGAGTTGCCATATTATCATTAGAATATGTATTGAGTACAGCCAAATTTGATTTATTTCACATGCATAACAATACAAAATTGTACCCACAACAAATGAAAATCAAATTGCAGAACGGAATCAAACAGTTAAATGGACAACAGACCAAATGAACCAAAATAGTTAATCGAGTACCGACATTGCGTAATGTAAACATGTACTAGAAGATAAGACAGTTAACAAAACAAAGAATGCCTGAGAATAGTACTATGAAATGTAGCAATTGTTGGACCAAAGTGTTAACTGAACATTACATTTCACAGACCAAACTGTTAATCAACATCAGATTGCATATTAGCATTACAGAGGACAAATCACTAGAAGGCACTGGCAGTGGCCTTGAGAAAATAGCACGAACTGTATTTTAAAGTAGACAACCGCGTGGCGGTGTCGACGGTGGCCTCGAAGACGAGGTGCTCCTCCAAGATCTGGCGGTCGGCACGCATGGCAGCCATAGTGACCTCATGCGTGCATGCGGCCGCATGCTACCGAGCTCCACGTTATACTGCATGCAAAATGGCTGTGGGCGGCGCTTAATTGGAGGAGGGGGACTGTGACAGCCTGGATTTTGCCTTCTCTCTTTTTCCGGACTTTATTTGCCTTTGCTTTGAATTTGGGTTTTTGAATCAATTCAAATGAACTTAAACACTTGGGCATGTCCTTGATTTTCACCCAAGTGGCCCATCCATCTCTCATTCAACTTTCTTTCTCTGAAAAATCCCAAAATAACCCAAGAAATATTTTTCATAAAAGAAAAATATTCAATTTCTTCTTTGAAATTCAATTCAGAAACTGGTGCTCCAAAGCAACCCTCATTTTTATTGCTTCCAAAAATCTAAGAAAATTCTCAAATATTCTTTGAACCTTGGCCCACCTCCCTATGCAAAAATATTACATGCTTATTTGGAATATTTTTGCTACAGAAAATCATTTCTGTTCTGGCCTCAAAATCCAGTTTCTAGAGCAAGTGTATTTTTCCTTGCTCTAATGAAGCTGAATTTTCTTGAGCTTGATTACCTTCCTAAATAAACCTTAACCCCATAGAATCAGCCCTAATCACCTTCTAGAAGCCCTCCAAACTTGGCGACCAAGTTTATGACCAGAAACTTGCCAACAAGCCCAAGTCTAATCTGGTCGGCCTGGCAGTGTATGATTTCTTCCCCTAGACTAAACACTGCACAGAAAACACGAGGGACAAGGTTTGGCAACGAGTGGGTGTCATTTTAACCATGTCAGCGTGGTGACCGCGTGTGGACACAGCCCTGGCAAAGCGCCCGACGCACTCTATGTTGCGCCCTCGTCTCTATTTCGTGTGTGATTGATCTAGAGCTCACCGACGACTACCGCACCGCGCCACCACCTTCGTCTCTTCACCCTTGACCTCTCCCTGGTGCTCGTTGATGCCGAAGACGCTGCAGCGGGCATGGGCACGTCGCGGCCAAAATCCACACTGCGCCCCGTGCCTCTGTCTTTTTCCTCCACCGCCTCATGTGCTCGTTCGCACGCTGCACAGCTCCCGTGTGAATGCTGAGCCTCCCCACCCCTCGCTGATGCCGTTCGTCATCGCTCGCCGGCTTCCAGAGAGCTCCGCGGAGCCATGTACCCCTCTCCCCCTCCAGCTATAAATTCGAGCCCCTCCCACCGCTCCAAGCACTCCAAACTCACCACACAACCACCACAAGCCTGTAGCATAGCCGCAGCCCGGCCGGGCAGGCCTATGGCCGCCATCCCCGACCAAGCTCATCGGCAATCCCCGCAGCCCCTCCTCCTTGCTCCGGTGCCCCTCGAGCTCGAGCAACTGCTCAGGCGACTCATTGGAGGTCCACTGGTGCCGTCTGTACATGTTGGAGCCCGTGGAACTGCCTCTCTTCGTCTTCTTCTTCCTCTCCGGCGAGACCCGACCGCAGCCACCGCTTGCGAGCTTGGTTGCGAGCTGCTCGGGCCACCTCTTGTCGAGCCATGGGTACAGGCAGGTGCGCCTCGACCCTCTCTCTCTTTCTATCCCTTTGGATTCGCCCAAGGACCTCTCCTCGCCGGTGTAAGGTCCGGCGAAGCACCGCCGTCGTTCTGTTTCTCTTCCCCTCCCTCCTCACCTGACCAGCGGGGCCTGCTATTAGCCTCTCCACTCGCGCCCGAAGCGGTACGAGTGGAGGCGTATTCTGAGAATACGCCATCGATGCCACCCCCTGGTTTTCTGTTTAATTCCAATTTAATACAAAAATTTAACCAGCGCCTTTGACCAACCATAACTCCTAAACTATAAGTCCAAATGAGTTGATTCTTTTTGCAATGTGTTTGCTTTGAAAAGATCTAGCAGCACACCAAAGTTGAGATTTTTTCCTTGTTGTCTAGAATTTCTGGTGATTTTCAGAGTGGTTCTTGATATTTTGTTTTGTTGTTTTTAAATATTTTCAGAGGGAGAAGCTTGTCTTGAAGATAACCAGGTGGAGTGTGAACCTCCTCTACACTAAGGCAAGCCACACCAACATTTGGATGGTGTCATTTCAATATCTATGATTTTCCAACTTGAATATGAGTTATTTTCATGCATTTAAATTATTTAAGAAAATATTGCTTAGTGCTAGTTACTTTGCCATGCTTGAATTTCTATATTATGGTACTGGTTGAGTGCATGAGCTAGTTTAAGTCAGTAGAAGAAATTTTTATTGAAATGATTATGCTTTCATGAATAATGGTAGTTTCTTTTTGTGATAAATTGATTTTAACATATTATGAGATAATTAAAATCATGAATGTTAAGAACCAGTAAGGTTTAGTTGATGAGTAGTGCTAGTAGAAAGTGTTGATGATGTTGATCTGTCACTTTGAGTGGTAGGTTTTGCATGTCGAATAGTCGCATGATCATGGCATCTGATGACTCGAGTTATTTTATTTTCCAGATTAACCTAATGTTAATCCAACTTGAACATAATGTTGATCGAGTCATGGTGCCACTGAATAGAGTGTTTCCCAGTGCGACCACATTTACCTTTATGGGGAGGTCTTGATTCGGTCTGTTGTCATGCCTCTGGTCGGTACCTCCAACGAGGGAAGGTTATGGGCGTGTGGTACCCTGGCCCGGTAAGTAGACATAACCTTTTGTGCCTGTTTGTTGTTATGGTACCTTGTCCCCGTTTGGGACCGTTTTTGCCACGACGGTGGCCGTTGATGCCTTTGGTAGGCACGGGACCACCCATGACTTAGCCCAGTGGGGAGTTAGTCGGAGTGGCCGGGAGAGTGTCATGGCAATGGGAGGGTTTCGTTAGAATGCCGTTGGCCATGGATTTCATGGTGTGGGTAAACTGCGCTACCTCTGCAAAGTGTATTTGATCTATCGATAGCAGCGTCCTCGGTTACGGACATAGCTCGTGAGTAAGTCACACCATGGATCAACATTAATAAGTAATCTTCCATACTAAAAGTTGATTGTTGGCACTGGTTATGTGATGATTTGTGGAATCATGAGATGATCGTGGTTGGAACCAAAGTGTTGGTTTCCTTTGTGGTCCCGGTATGACCACCACTCGGTTACGAGGTAACCTGTCTGGTAAGAGAGTCCGAGTGACTCGGTGCACAAGTGGATTTCACCGCATCGGTAGCATGTTTTGCATTGCATTAACTTGATTAATTGTCATGATATTGTTTGCCATTATGCTTATGTTTGTTGTGAGCTTGCAAGTACATTCAATGTACTGACCTGGCGTGTCATGCCAGATTTCAGGCAAGTCGTATCGGATCGGAGAGCTTCCCGCATCTAGATTGTGTCCACATCGGTGTCCCTGTGCTATGGAGTTCCACTTCATCGTTGTTCTGCTGCCGCGTAGTTATCGTGATCGAGGCACCCTCATGTTCACTAAATAATGTACATACTGTTCAGCCGCACCATGTGTGTCGCTTGGCCTCGCTACTTGATGTAATATCAGACCTATGTCCCGCTAGCATCAATAAAGTGGTTGTTTTCTATACCAAATTGTTGTGTGTTGCCAGAAGACTTGATCTCTGGGCTGGTAATGCAAGGTAAACAGGTTGCTCTGAGCTGGGGTGCCACAACGCTTGGTATCAGAGCCGCGCTGACTGTAGGACACGCTAGACCGTTGATGCGCTAGATGAACGGTAGTTAGCTTAGTCTAAGTGCCGGTAGCAGTAGAAATTGATTGTTGCATTGCATGCATTTTATTTGTTGTTATTACTAACTATCTGATGATTGTGAGTGTAGATGGCTCCAGTTCCATTCATGTACCAGTCTGAGCCAGCCCCGTACACATCGCCGCACCTGCTTCAGAACATGTGGTGACGACTCTACCCAGAGGGTGCTAATCTAGTGTATCAGGTGTATCGGGAACATCTGGTCGGTTCGCTGTACGAGTACTACGCGGAGGTCACTCTACACCACAGCTCACCCTCCGGCGCTTACACCCGTTCCTATAAGGGTGGCTTCGCTTCCACGCCATCTCAGGCTATCCAGTTTGCTGCACTCGAGGCTCTTGTAGACTTGCACTACAACGAGGTTCGCATGCAGACACACCCAGGTTTCTTTTTCTACCCATCTCTGCACAAGAACAGGCGTATCCGGTTCCCTTTATCCGGCGTGCGATCGTCCTGCTAGCCACCTTTCTCGCTATATCACTGCCAGTTATCTCTTGATCTATGAGTTAGCCCGAGAGCTAACCCGAGCCCGGATAGTTCTTGCCGCTGCTCGGAATAGGAACCTTCCACCTAATGTAGGTTTCACTGCTCACATTCCAAAGATTCTGTTGCTCCGCCATTTGGTGACCACTCAGGGTACCACAAACCCTTTGGCAGTGACCCCTCGCAGTGCCCCTGCTGCATGGGCTTCCCTTGTCACTACTCCTGCAGCCCCTATGCTTAGATCTCATCGCGCACCTGAGAGTCCTCGAGGCAGCACCGCTGTGTCACTTTTAACATGGAGGTATCCACTATCAGCTCAGGATCTGAGTCCATCTCAGGAGAGGAGCCCGCCGCAGCGTCAGCTGAGCACTAGATCGTTAGAGTACCCCCGTCGTCATGAGGTTGATGTTCGGATGTAGTCATTCTTGTCATGATGCTTAGTTTCATGTATGTGGGTAGTCGAACCCGTCATGATGTTTATCTTGCATGTATGAGTCTATGTATAATTATGTTGGAACCTTTTTATTTATTAGCCTTGATTTCTTTTTGTTGCTTTCTTCTGGGTTTGCCGCTGGTTTTCATTCCCATTTCCGGATATTTCTCATCTCGGTTGCTTTATATTGGGAAAACAAATAATAGGATGACGCGGGGAGGCAGCAGCAGCCACGCTTGTGAGGATGTCCCTGTTCGTCTCTCAGCAAGACAAGCAGGACATTCCCCCGAGCCATATCAGCCACCACCGCCTCCACCGCCACATTCGCCCTCCACTGAGCAAATCATGCGTATGTTTGGAGAAAGAAGGAACAACGACCTGATCGAGCTGTTGAAAAGTGTGCAAGCTATGGTTGGGCACAATGGAAATCAGAATGGTCATCACTCCAAGCTGTCAGATTTTCACAGGACCAAGCCTCCCAGTTTCAGTCAAGTTATCGATCCATTGGAAGTCGATGATTGGTTAAGGACTACTGAGAAGAATCTTGAGATTTCTCGCACTGAAGAAGCTAACAAGGTTCCGTTCGCTACGCATTATCTTGAAGGAGCTGCCGCTATATGGTGGGATAATGCTAATGCTATGTGGCCCTCAGACGAAGAAATTACTTTGACTAAATTCAAGGATCATTTCTGCAAGTACCATATTCCAGCCGAGATTATGAAGGTCAAGCAACGCGAATTCCTCGCTCTCACTCAAGGAAGCCTGTCAGTGAGTACCTGCACAAGTTCAACCATTTGGCCCGTTATTCCCCTTATGATGTGGCCACAGAAGAAAGGAAGATTGCCATATTTATTGGAGGACTGAACCAACACCTCAAATGCACTCTCAGTATGTTTGATTTCTTGGATTTCCAAACTCTCGTTAACAAAGCACTCATCACAGAAAGGGAACACAAGCACTTCTTTTGAGAGAAACTCCTTCTCTAGAAAGTTTCTATTTTTGGCAACAGATATCTTGCCTTCGGATTTGTGGTAGAAGGTGTACCCAATTGTTTCCTTAGGATATCCTATGAATACGCACTTCTCCGATTTGGGTTCGAGCTTATCAAGCTGAAGCATTTTGACATAAGTGTCGCAACCCCAAACTTTAAGAAATGATAGCTTAGGTTTCTTACCAAACCATAGCTCAATGGATTTAGACGGTGCCCTATTTAACGTGAATGCAACTATCTCTAATGCATAACCCCAAAATGATAAAGGCAAATCGGTAAGAGACATCATAGATCGCACCATATCTAATAAAGTACGGTTACGACGTTCGGACACACCATTACGCTGTGGTGTTCCAGGTGGCGTGAGTTGTGAAACTATTCCACATTGTTTTAAATGAAGGCCAAACTCATAACTCAAATATTTGCCTCCGTGATCAGATCATAGAAACTTTATTTTCTTGTTACGATGATTCTCCACTTCACTCTGAAATTCTTTGAACTTTTCAAATGCTTCAGACTTGTGTTTCACTAAGTAGATATACCCATATCTGCTCAAATCATCTGTGAAGGTCAGAAAATAATGATAACCGCCGCGAGCCTCAACACTCATCGGACCGCATACATCCGTATGTATTATTTCCAATAAGTCATTAGCTCGATCCATTGTTCCGGAGAATGGAGTTTTAGTCATCTTGCCCATGAGGCATGGTTCGCAAGTATCAAATGATTCATAATCAAGTGATTCCAAAAGCCCATCTGCATGGAGTTTCTTCATGCGTTTTACACCAATATGACCTAAATGGCAGTGCCACAAATATGTTGCACTATCATTATCAACTTTGCATCTTTTGGCATCGATATTATGAATATGTGTATCACCATAATCGAGATTCAATAAAAATAGACCACTCTTCAAGGGTGCATTACCATAAAAGATATTACTCATATAAATAGAACAACCATTATTCTCTGATTTAAATGAATAACCATCTCGCATCAAACAAGATCCAGATATAATGTTCATGCTCAACGCTGGCACCAAATAACAATTATTCAGGTCTAAAACTAATCCCGAAGGTAGATGTAGAGGTAGCGGGCCGATGGCAATCACATCGACCTTGGAACCATTCCCGACGCGCATTGTCACCTCGTCCTTAGCTAATCTTCGTTTAATCTGTAGCCCCTGTTTCGAGTTACAAATATGAGCAACCGAACCAGTATCAAATACCCAGACGCTACTACGAGCATTAGTAAGGTACACATCAATAACATGTATATCAAATATACCTTTGTTCACTTTGCCATCCTTCCTATCCGCCAAATACTTGGGGCAGTTCCGCTTCCAGTGACCAGTCCCTTTGCAGTAGAAGCACTCAGTTTTAGGCTTGGGTCCAGACTTGGGCTTCTTCTTGGGAGTGGCAACTTGCTTGTCATTCTTCTTGAAGTTCCCCTTCTTTCCCTTGCCCTTTTTCTTTAAACTAGTGGTTTTGTTAACCATCAACACTTGATGCTCCTTCTTGATTTCTACCTCTGCAGCTTTGAGAATAGCGAAGAGCTTGAATTGTCTTATCCATCCCTTGCATATTATAGTTCATCATGAAGCCTTTGTAGCTTGGTGGCACTGATTGAAGAACTTTGTCAATAACAATTTCATCTGGAAGATTAACTCCTAGTTGAGTCAAGTGATTATGATACCCAGACATTTTGAGTATGTGTTCACTGATAGAACTGTTCTCCTCCATCTTGCAGCTATAGAACTTGTTGGAGACTTCATATCTCTCAACTCGGGCATTTTCTTGAAATATTAACTTCAACTCCTGGAACATCACATATGGTCCATGACATTCAAAACGTCTTTGAAGTCCTGATTCCAAGCCGTAAAGCATGGCACACTGAACTATCGAGTAGTCATCAACACGTGACTGCCAGGCATTCACAACGTCCCCAGTTGTTGGAGTGGGTGGCACACCTAGTGGTGCATCAAGGACATAATTTTTCTGTGCAACAATCAGGATAATCCTCAAGTTACGGACCTAGTCCGTGTAGTTTCGACCATCATCTTTCAACTTAGCTTTCTCTAGGAACGCATTAAAATTCAATGGAACGGTAGCATGGGCCATTGATCTACAACATAGATATGCAAAAACTATGAGGACTAGGTTCATGATAAATTAAGTTCAATTAATCATATTACTTAAGAACTCCCACTTAGATAGACATCCCTCAAGTCATCTAAATGATACGTGATCCAAATCAACTAAACCATGTCTGATCATCACGTGAGATGGAGTAGTCATCAATGGTGAACATCTCTATGTTGATCATATCTACTATATGACTCACGTTTGACCTTTCGTTCTCCAGTGTTGCGAGGCCATGTCTGTACATGCCAGGCTCGTCAAGTTTAACCCGAGTATTCCGCATGTGCAAAATTGTCTTGCACCCGTTGTATGTGAACGTAGATTCTATCACACTCGATCATCACGTGGTGTCTCAACACGACGAACTTTTGCCACGGTGCATACTCGGGTAGAACACTTATACCTTGAAATTTTAGTGAGGGATCATCTTATAATGCTACCGCCATACTAAGCAAAATAAGATGCATAAAAGATAAACATCACATGCAATCAAAATATGTGACATGATATGGCCATCATCATCTTGTGCTTTTGATCTCCATCTCCAAAGCATCATCATGATCTCCATCGTCACTGGCTTGACACCTTGATCTCCATCGTAGCGTCATGGTCGTCTCGCCAATTATTGCTTCTACAACTATCGCTAACGCATAGTGATAAAGTAAAGCAATTACATGGCGTTTGCATTTCATACAATAAAGAGACAACCGTAAGGCTCCTGTCGGTTGCCAGTAACTTTTACAAAACATGATCATCTCATACAATAACGTATGTCACATCATGTCTTGACCATATCACATCACAACATGCCATGCAAAAACAAGTTAGATGTCCTCTACTTTGTTGTTGCAAGTTTTACGTGGCTGCTACGGGTTCTAGCAAGAACCATTCTTACGTAAGCATCAAAACCACAACGGTGATTTATCAAGTTTGTTATTTTAACCTTCAACAAGGATTGGCCGCAGTCAAATTCGATTCAACTAAAGTTGGAGAAACAGACACCCGCCAACCACCTTTATGAAAAACTAGTTGCATGTCTGTCGGTGGAACCGGTCTCATGAACGTGTTCATGTAAGGTTGGTCCGGGCCGCTTCATCCAACAATATCGCCGAATCAAAATAAGACATTGGTGGTAAGCAGTATGACGATCACCGCCCACAACTCTTTGTGTTCTACTCATGCATATCATCTACGCATAGACCTGGCTCGGATGCCACCGTTGGGAAACATAGCATGCATTTCAAAAAAATTCCTACGCTCACGCAAGATCTATCTAGGAGATGTATAACAACGAGAGAGGGAGAGTGTGTCTATGTACCCTCGTAGACCGAAAGCGGAAGCGTTTGACAACGTGGTTGATGTAGTCGACCTTCTCATTTCGACCGATCAAGTACCGAACGTACGGCACCTCCGAGTTCTGCACATGTTCAGCTCGATGACGTCCCTCGAACTCTTGATCCAGCAAAGTGTCGAGTAAGTAGATGAGTTCCGTCAGCACAACGGCATGGTGACGATGATGGTGAAGTGATCCGTGCAGGGCTTCGCCTAAACACTACAAAGATATGACCGGAGGTGTAAACTGTGGAGGGGCACCGCACACGGCTGACAATTGTTGGTGTGTATTCAAGACGCCCCCTCCTCACCTATATATAGGTGGGAGGGGGAGGGGAGCAGCCTTGGGGCGCCCCAAGTAGGAGGAATCCTACTTGGGGGCCTAGTCCAATTCCCCCCCCCCCCCATTACCATATTTTTCGGAGGGGAAAGGAAGGAGGAGGGAGGAGGGAACGAAGGGGTGTCGGTGTCAAAACCGGCAGATCTAAGGTAGGGGGTCCCAAGATGTGTGTCTAAGGATCTATGTGAACAAGGGACACAATGTTTACCCAAGTTCGGGCCCTCTTAAAGGAGGTAAAACCTTATGTCCTGCTTGATTATATTCGATGTGTATAGGGGTTACAAAAGTTGATCTACCTCAAGATCGTAATGGCTAAACCCTAGCTATCTAGCCTATGATTATTCTGATAGCCTCTACGGACAAACCTCGCAGTTTATATATACACCGGAGGGGCCTAGGGTTGTACAAAGTCGGTTTACAAGGGAAGGAAATAATACATCCAGACACCAAACTTGTCGTCCACGCATATAGGAGTCCTATCCGGACACGGGGGTCTGCTTTGTCTTCACGTCCCATCAGTCCGGCCCATATCGATCAGACCGAACACCCGAGGACCCCCTAATCCAGGACTCCCTCAGTAGCCCTTGAACCAGTCTTCGATGACGATTTGTTTGGCACGCGGATTATCTTCGGCATTGCAAGGCGGGTTCCTTCTCCTGGATGTTTTAAGTTAGCTTCCTATATAAAGGAACAATGTCCGGCTTTGCATAATTAATACAACCCTTAGCCACGAAGGCAAGACGTCAAAATAAGTATAGTGTCTTTTACTGACAACTTTTTCGGTGAAGCGTCACACCTGACTCTTTAACATTTCGAACCGTTTTCACGCCTCCCATTCTGCGTTTTGAGGCTAAGCCACCATTTGCATGTCTTGTCAAAGCAGAGATCGTGCCCGCCCATCACGGCTCTCATCAATATGGTTTGGGTAACCCAGCCGCGCATTACGCATGATCTCGTTGGGAACAGGCGAGTTTTATGGCTTGAGAGGGGGACGTTTGGTATTTTCACCGTCTATAAGAGGATAAAGATCTCTCCTTTTTCCCCACGCCTTCCTCTAGCTCCTGTCTTCCAGCCTGCAAGCTCCGGCGCTCACATCTCCGATCTTCTCCACCACTTCCACCCTCCCCAGCAATGGTCGGGTCCGATTCCAAGGGAAAGTGGGAGGCCTACTCCGCCACCGAAAAGGACATCAGGACCTCCGTAGTGCGGACTATCTGTCCGCAGATATCGCACATAGGATCCCTAACAAGGATCAGGTCATCCCCACTCCAGAGCCTGGTGAGAGGGTCGTGTTCATCCCCCATTTTCTCCGGGGGCTAGGGTTTCCCCTCCACCCCTTTGTCCGGGGTCTCATGTTCTACTACGGGCTAGATTTACATGATCTAGCCCCTAATTCCTTCCTCCACATATCGACGTTCATCAATGTGTGGGAGGCTCTTCTTCGCATCCCCCCACACTTCGGCCTGTGGCTCAAGGTCTTCAATCTGAAGCCGAAGGTGGTCGACGGACAGCACGCGGACTGCGGTGGGGCTATGGTAAGCAAGCTTCCCAACGTCGTCTGGCCCAAAGGGGCATTTGTGGAGACAGTCAAGGTGTGGCAGCAGGAGTGGTTCTAAATCACCGAACCCCGTGACACCAACTGGGCGGCCACGCCTGACTTCAGATCCGGACCCCCCACGAGGCTCACCTCATGGACCGCCAAGGGCCTTGATTGGGGATCCCAACCGGAGGTGCGGATGCTGTAGAAACGCATCTCCAACGTGTTGGGTTTGAACACCGGTCTCACAAACGTGATTCAGGTGATGCTCTTCCGCCGCATCCTTCCCTGCCAACTCCGGGTCTCCCCCATGTGGGAGTTCAATCCGGAGGAGCCATGGACCTTGAAGCGCTTCTTCAGCACCACGCACGAAGATATATGGAAGCAGCTCTTCAAGGCCCAAAAAAGTTGGTCGATGAAGACCTAAGACATCAGACTCGACATAGAGAACCCGGCCTCATTGGTAAGCATAATTTTTCTGAAGACCTATTCGGTCAATAATTCAGATATAATATATTGCCTACCTTCCGTACAGGGCTGGACGGCAAAGGTGGAGCGGATCAAGTGTCTGGCACCGCTGCCTGAGGACCCAGCCAAACCCCAGCTAATGAAGATGTTGGTCCCGGCGCCCTATTAGGCGCCAGAGAAGAAGGCCAAGGGAGGCCCATGCCACAAAGGTCTTTCAGACATAGTGTCCGGAGAGACCGAAGCCCTCTCTTCCCACGAGGGAGACGAGGAAGAAGAGGAGGAGGAGGTGGAAAGCGACTCCCCTTGTAAAGGGATGAAGAAGAAGAGGGCGGCCTCCGAGGACCCGAAGAGGGAGGCACCCAAGAGAGGGAAGGTGACCCTGCCGGACAGTTCGGACTCAGAATCCGAACTAGTCCCCAAGAGACCTCCCATGGTGAAGCCCCTGGCCGAATCGTAAGTATTCAGAAACTCACTTGTTTATCATCGGTCTTCCTGCTTCCATCACATAAGTTATTTGGTTATCTGCTTTTCAGCCCTCCCCGCGAGCTCCCGCAAACTCCATTATCGGAGGGGAATTCTCTGCCGCCCGAGATGGCGGAGAGTGACACGCTGCCTCGAGCCCCCTCGCCTATCGCCATGGAGGACATCGAAGTGTCATCCCAAAGAGCCTCTCCTGGCCGAGGGGGGCGGACGAGATCGCCAAGAGAGCGGCCGAGGTTAACACCTCAGTTGCCGAAGACCTAGGGGAGGCGATCCCTATGACAACCGACGGTGGAGACCCCCAACAATTGGGGCCCCAGCCGAACACCATTCTAGAGACCAACATGGCTCCGGGATCGGGTAAACAGCCCCCCACGAAAGAGGGGGGAGGAGCATCAGCTCCATCGGCAGCCTCCGCTAATCTTGAGGCGCCCAACACTCTGGAGGAAGCACTACAAAGTGCTTCCGTGGTGGAGGAGCACCGCACCGTGATGGGTGCGGTTATGGAGAAGGTTCAGTCTGCCAAAAATGGACTGAATGAAGCCTTCTGCAGCCTACTAACAGGCTTTGAGGTATGCGACGTAATGTTCTAAAATCCTTTCGTATAGAAGATTAATCCCGTATACAGACAGTAGCCCCCGAGACTCTGTCCGGTATAGAAGAAACCAGACAGAGGATCCACATAGTAGTCGGGAAAGTAACATATTGTGCTGATATTGTAACAGGCTTCTATGTTGGCGGCAACCGCCTAGGCCGCAGAAGTTTCCGAACTCAATCGGAAGCTTCAGGTGGCCGATGAGGAAATCGACCGCATCAACAAGCGGTTTGATGAAACGCAAGGTATGATGTAATTTTTTTTCATGCCAGAAGTGATATGAATATTGAGAGGTTAACTCATAGAATGCTTTGATTATGATCGTAGCTGGCGCAGCCGAGGTCGAAACCCTCAAAGGTGCCCTCGCCCAAGCCAAGAAAGAGGCCAAGGCGAACAAGGCTACCGCTGACAAAGCGGCTGCCGAACTGAAGTCCGAGCAAGATGCCCGCCTCCAACACGAAGCTCGGGTGGCCGAAGTCGAGTAGGAGCTGAAGGATGCCATCAGCAAATGCGAAACTTTGGAGGAGAAGACTTCGGCCCAATTTTCCAAGATTGCCAAGGCTCTTCAAGATGCCAAAGAAGTGCGGGTCGAGTCCCGTAGTGCTCGCGAGGAGATCCATCAGGCAAGGCAGATAGCGACTGGTAAGGCCTTTCTTTTGCAGAGTATCTTCGGCTCCCTTATGGGGCGATCGGCGGAGCCTAAATTGCTATTCGAGCTTCGGCTCCACCGGGCTATCACATTGTAATGCAGATCGGACTCGCTTAGCAGTGTCATGGGTCTTGATGACAGATGAACTGTGCGGCTTGATGAGGCCGCCCTATACTTTGTCTGCTAGGGCCGCGGTGTGCTCCTCGGTATGGAGGGAGCACTCCATATTCCCATTGACTGTGATGACGCCATGAGGTCCGGGAATTTTAAGCTTCAAATAAGCATAGTGCGGGACTACGTTAAAGCGGCCGAAAGCAGTTTGTCCAAGCAGTGCATGATAACCACTGCGAAAAGCGACGATGTCGAAGATCAATTCTTCGCTTCGGAAATTGTCTGGAGAGCCGAATACGACTTCCAGTGTTAAGGAGCCCGTGTTGTAGGCCTCCACGCCGGATATCACCCCTTTAAAGGTAGTGTTACTAGGCTTAATTCTTGACGGGTCAATACCCATCTTACGGACAGTGTCCTCGTAGATCAAGTTGAGGCTGCTGCCGCCGTCCATAAGGACTCTAGTAAGATGGTACCCGTTGATGATAGGATCGAGTACCAGGGCCACCGAACCTCCATGACGGATACTGGTTGGGTTGTCCCTGCGATCAAAGGTGATTGGACAAGCCGACCATGGGTTAAATTTTGGGGTGACAGGCTCTATGGTGTAGACGTCACTTAATACGCGTTTGCGCTCCCTCTTGGGGATGTGAGTGACATAGATCACGTTCACCGTTTTCACTTCGAGGGGAAATTGTTTCTGTCCCCCGGTGTTCGGTGGGCGGGGTTCATCATCATCCTCGCTTTGAGGTCCTTTCCCCTTATGCTCGGCATTTAACTTACCGGCCTGCTTGAAACCCCAACAATTTCTGTTGGTGTGGTTGGCAGGCTTGTCAGGGGTGCCATGAATCTGGCAAGGTCTTTCTAGGATTTTCTCCCATTTGCAAGTTCGCCCTCGACTCACAACTGGAGCCCGAACATTTTTTGTCCCAATTGCAAGTCCAGCCTCGACTCGCAACTGGGGCCTGACCTTTTTTCAGTTGCAAGTCTACACTCGACTCGCAATTGGGGCCCGATTTTTTTCGCTTGCAAGTCCACACTCGACTCACAACTGGGGCTCAATCCTTTTTTTCAGTTGCAAGTCCACACTTGGCCCGCAACTGGGGTCTGGCCTTTTTTGTCTCAGTTGCAATCCCACCATCGACTAGCAACCGGGGGCCGAACTTCTTTTTGTCTCAGTTTCAAGTCAGCCCTTGACTTGCAACTGGGCCCAACACTTTTTTGTCCCAGTTGCAAGTCCACCATCAACTCGCAGTTGGGCCCAATTTTTTCCTAATTGCAAGTCCACACTCGACTCGCAGTTGGACCCCAAGAATTTTTTTGTCCCAGTTGCAAGTCCAACCTAATTCGCAACTCCGGTTCATCCTTTTTTTGTTCTAGCTGCAAGTCCACCCTTGACTCGCAACTGGGGTCTGACCTTTTTTTGTCTGAGTTGCAATCTCACCCTCAACTCGTAATTGGGGTCCGGCCATTTTTTGTCCCAGTTGTAATCCCACCCTCAACTCGCAACTTTAGGGCCCAATCTTTTACTTTTTTGTCAAATTTCTAAACAATTTTTTTTTCAATTTATGATATTTTTACATATTATGATAACAAAATTATGTTTTGGTTATGTTTATTGTTTTCACTGGTTTTTCTTTTCTTTCCCTTTTTCTTTGCTTTTTATTTTCTTTGTTTCTTTCTCAGATTTTCATCGATTTTCTTTGTTTCTTCTTGGGTTTTACTACTACTTCCATTTTGTATTGGTTTCTTTGATTTTTTTCAGGTTTCATTGTTTCTTGCTTGATTTTTATCAGGTTTTTTTTGTTTTCCTTTATTTCTTTCTTGGTTTTCATTTTTTTTATTCTCTTCCATTTGTTCTCTTTGGTTTTCATTTTCTTATTTTGGTTTTTTTTTTGCTTTTCCTTTTTGGGTTTTATTCAGTTTCTTTAATTTTCTCTCTTTCTTTGTCGATTTTCATCGATTTATTTTTTTCAACACATGTGAACTTTTGTAATGCACATTCAACATTTTTTTGTATACATCAGAAACATATTATATATACATGTTTAACTTTTTGACATACATAATTAACATTTTTTATTTTTCCTTATTCCTTCTTTATTTTTTGTTTTCAAATTCATTATTTCTTAAACTGATTTAACTGAAGGAAATATGCCCTAGAGGCAATAATAAAGTTTTTATTTATATTTCCTTATATCATGATAATTGTTTATTATTCATGCTAGAATTGTATGAACCGGAAACTTAGTACATGTGTGAATACATAGACAAAACAGAGTGTCCCTAGTATGCCTCTACTTGACTAGCTCGTTAATCAAAGATGGTTAAGTTTCCTGACCATAGACATGTGTTCTCATTTGATGAACGGGATCACATCATTAGGAGAATGATGTGATGGACAAGACCCATCCGTTAGCTTAGCATGTTGATCGTTCAGTTTTATTGCTATTGTTTTCTTCATGACTTATACATATTCCTTTGACTATGAGATTATGCAACTCCCGAATACCGGAGGAACACCTTGTGTGCTATCAAACGTCACAACGTAACTGGGTGATTATAAAGATACTCTACAGGTGTCTCCGAACGTATGAGACCTCTGAAATTGGTATTTCAGATGCATGCCCGTGTTAAGAGGTATGAGACCTCTAACAAGTACTTGCCTACAAGATGGAGGAGAATAGCTCAACCAGCGAGCATGTGCTCAGAATGTCTGAGTACTACAATCGCTTGAATCAAGTGGGAGTTAATCTTCCAGATAAGATAGTGATTGACAGAATTCTCTAGTCACTATCACCAAGTTACTGGAACTTCATGATGAACTATAATATGCAAGGGATGACAAAAACGATTCTCAAGCTCTTCGTGATGCTAAAATCGGCGAAGGTAGAAATCAATAAAAAAGCATCAAGTGTTGATGGTAACAAGACCACTATTTTCAAGAAAAAGGGGCAAAGGAAAATAAAGGGAACTTCAAGAAAGAATGGCAAGCAAGTTGCCACTCCCGTGAAGAAACCCAAAGCTAGACCTAAGCCTAAAACTGAGTGCTTCAACTGGAAAGGAAATGGTCACTAGAAGTGGGACTGCCCTAGATACTTGGCGGATAAGAAGGATGGCACAGTGAACAAAGGTATATTTGATATACATGTTATTGATGTGTACTTTACTAGTGTTTATAGCAACCCCTCGGTATTTGATTCTGGTTCAGTTGCTAAGAGTAGTAACTCGAAACAGGAGTTGCAAAATAAACAGAGACTAGTTAAGGGCGAGGTGACAATGTGTGTTGGAAGTGATTCCAAGGTTGATAAGATCACCGTCGCACACTCCCTTTACCTTCGGGATTGGTATTGAACCTAAATAAATGTTATTTGGTGTTTGCGTTGAGCATGAATATGATTAGATCATGTTTATTGCAATACGGTTATTAATTTAAGTCACAAAATAATTGTTATTCTGTTTACATGAATAAAACCTTCAATGGTCATACATCCAATGTGAATGGTTTATTGAATCTCGATCATAGTGATACACATATTCATAATATTGATGCCAAAAGATGCAAAGTTGATAATGATAGTGCAACATATTTGTGGCACCACCGTTTAGGTCATATTGGTGTAAAGCGCATGAAGAAACTCCATATGGATGGATTTTTGGAATCACTTGATTATGAATCATTTGATACTTGCGAACCATGCCTCATGGGAAAGATGACTAAAACTCCGTTCTCCGGAACAATGGAGCGAGCCAATGACTTATTGGAAATAATACATACCGATGTATGCGTTCCGATGAGTGTTGAGGCACGCGGCAGGTATCGTTATTTTCTGACCTTCACAGATGATTTGAGCAGATATGTGTATATCTACTTAATGAAACACAATTCTGAAACATTTGAAAAGTTCAAAGAATTTCATAGTTAAGTGGAGAATCATCGTAACAAGAAAATAAAGTTTCTACAATCTGATCGCGGAGGCGAATATTTGAGTTACGAGTTTGGCCTTCATTTAAAATGATGTGGAATAGTTTCACAACTCACGCCACCTGGAACACCACAGCGTAATGGTGTGTCCGAACATCGTAACCATACTTGATTAGATATGGTGCGATCTATGATGTCCCTTACCGATTTACCACTATCGTTTTGGGGTTCTGCATTAGAGACAGCTGCATTCACGTTAAATAGGGCACCATCTAAATCCGTTAAGACGACACTGTATGAACTATGGTTTGGCAAGAAACCTAAGCTGTCATTTCTTAAAGTTTGGGGTTGCGATGCTTATGTAAAAAAAACTTCAGCCTGATAAGCTCGAACCCAAATCGGAGAAGTGCTTCTTCATAGGATACCCAAAACAAAATGTTGGGTACACCTTCTATCACATATCCGAAGGTAAGATATTTGTTGCTATGAATGGATCCTTTCTAGAGAAGGAGTTTCTCTCGAAAGAAGTAAGTGGGAGGAAAGTAGAACTTGATGAGGTAATTGTACCTTCTCTCGAATTGGAAAGTAGCTCATCACAGAAAATCGTTCCCGTGAGACTGGCCACAATGGGTAGTAACATAGACTTGTAACATGCACATGTTACTAGTCTATGTTACTACCTCTATAGTGGGGAGTAACATATGTGTGGTAACATGCGACACTTCATTTATTAGGCTATAGACTCATTTTGCCTTGATATGTGTGATGTTACTCATACTACTAGTAACTAGCTATGTTACCACTTTCCTCCATTTCTTCATTTATTGCTTATCACATCATCTATTTTATCTAGATATGTGTGATGTTACTACCTATGTTACTCCCACTGTGGGTAGTCGGATGCCTACACCAACAAGAGAGGAAGCTAATGATAATGATCATGAAACTTCAGATCAAGTTACTACAGAACCTCGTAGGTTAATCAGAGCATGTTCTGAACCAGAGTGGTACGGTAATCCTATTCTGGAAGTCATGTTACTAGACCATGATGAACCTACGAACTATGAGGAAGCAATGATGAGCCCAGATTCTGCAAAATGGCTTGAGGCCATGAAATCTGAGATAGGATCCATGTATGAGAACAATGGACTTTGGTTAACTTGCCCGATGATCGGCAAGCCATAGAGAATAAATGGATCTTCAAGAGGAAGACGGACGCTGATAGTAGTGTTACTATCTACAAAGCTAGACTTGTCGAATTTTTTTTTGACAAGTTCAAGGTGTTGGCTACGATGAGATTTTCTCACTCGTAGCGATGCTTAAGTCTGTTTGAATCATGTTAGCAATTGCCACATTTTATGAAATATGGCAAATGGATGTCAAAATTGCATTCCTTAAATGGATTTCTTAAAGAAGAGTTGTATATGATGCAACCAGAAGGTTTTGTCAATCCTAAAGGTGCTAACAAAGTGTGCAAACTCCAGCAATCCATCTATGGACTGGTGCAAGCATCTCGGAGTTGGAATATACGCTTTGATAAGGTGATCAAAGCATATGGTTTTATACAGACTTGTGGTGAAGCCTGTATTTACAAGAAAGTGAATGGGAGCACTACAACTTTTCTGATAAGTATATGTGAATGACATATTATTGATCGGAAATGATGTAGAATTTTCTGGAAAGCATAAAGGAGTATTTGAAAGGAGTTTTTCAAAGAAAGACCTCGGTGAAGCTGCTTACATATTGGGCATCAAGATCTATAGAGATAGATCAAGACGCTTGATAAGACTTTCAATGAGTACATACCTTGATAAGATTTTGAATGAGTTCAAAATGGATCAGCCAAAGAAGGAGTTCTTGCCTGAGTTGTAAGGTATGAAGTTGAGTGAGACTCAAAACCCGACCACGACGGAAGATAGAGAGAGAATGAAAGTCATTCCCTATGCCTCAGCCATAGGTTCTATAAACTATGCCACGCTGTATACTAGACCTATTGAGTACCTTGCCATGATTTTGGCAAGGGGGTAAAATAGTGATCCAGGAGTAGATCACTGGACAGCGGTCAAAATTATCCTTAGTAGAATAAGGACATGTTTCTCGGTTATGGAGGTGACAAAAAGTTTGTCGTAAAAGGTTACGTCGATGCAAGCTTTGTCACTGATCCAGATGACTCTAAGTCTCAATCTGGATACATATTGAAAGTGGGAGCAATTAGCTAGAGTAGTTCCGTGCAAAGCATTGTAGACATAGAAAATTTGCAAAATACATATGGCTCTGAATGTGGCAGACCCGTTGACTAAACTTCTCTCACAAGCAAAATATGATCACACCTTAGTATTCTTTGGGTGTTAATCACATAGCGATGTGAACTAGATTATTGACTCTAGTAAACCCTTTGGGTGTTGGTCACATGGAGATGTGAACTAATCACATAAAGATGTGAACTATTGGTGTTAAACCACATGATGATGTGAACTAGATTATTGACTCTAGTGCAAGTGGGAGACTGAAGGAAATATGCCCTAGAGGCAATAATAAAGTTGTTATTTATATTTCCTTATATCATGATAAATGTTTATTATTCATGCTAGAATTGTATTAACCGGAAACTTAGTACATGTGTGAATACATAGACAAAACAGAGTGTCCCTAGTATGCCTCTACTTGACTAGCTCGTTAATCAAAGATGGTTAAGTTTCCTGACCATAGACATGTGTTGTCATTTGATGAACGGGATCACATCATTAGGAGAATGATGTGATGGACAAGACCCATCCGTTAGCTTAGCATGTTGATCGTTCAGTTTTATTGCTATTGCTTTCTTCATGACTTATACATATTCCTTTCACTATGAGATTATGCAACTCCCGAGTACCGGAGGAACACCTTATGTGCTATCAAACGTCACAACGTAACTGGGTGATTATAAAGATACTCTACAGGTGTCTCTGAAGGTGTTTGTTGGGTTGGCATAGATCGAGATTAGGATTTGTCATCCGAGTATCGGAGAGGTATCTCTAGGCCCTCTCGGTAATACACATCATGATAAGCCTTGCAAGCAATGTGACTAATGAGTTAGTTACAGGATGATGCATTACGGAACGAGTAAAGAGACTTGCCGGTAACGAGATTGAACTAGGTATGAGGATACCGACGATCGAATCTCGGGCAAGTAACATACCGATGACAAAGGGAATGACGTGTGTTGTTATGCGGTTTGACCGATAAAGATCTTTGTAGAATATGTAGGAACCAATATGAGCATCCAGGTTCCGCTATTGGTTATTGACCGGAGATGTGTCTCGGTCATGTCTATATAGTTCTCGAACACGTAGGGTCCGCGCGCTTAACGTTCGATGACGATTTGTATTATGAGTTGTGTGTTTTGGTGACTGAAGTTTGTTCGGAGTCCTGGATGAGATCACAGACATGAAGAGGAGTCTTGAAATGGTTGAGAGGTAAAAATTGATATATTGGAATGTAGTATTCGGACACCGGAAGGGTTCCGGAGTGTATCGGGTACATACCGGCGTACCAGAGGGGTTACCGGAACCCCCCAGGGAAAGATATGGGCCATAGAAGGGAGGCTAACCAGCCCACAAGGGGCTAGTACCCCCCCCCCCCCCACAAGGGAGGAGGCCGAATTGGTTTAGGGAAGGGGGCGCCACCCCCCTTTCCTTCTCCTACTCCCTCTCCTTCCCCCTTTCCACCTCCATGAGAAGGAAAAGAAGGGGGGCGAATCCTACTAGGACTAGAAGTCCTAGTAGGACTCCCCCCTTATGGCGCGCCCCTAGGGCCGGCCTCCTCCCTCTCCCTCCTTTATATACGTGGGCAGGGCACCCCTTAGAGACACAACAGTTGTTTCTTAGCCGTTTGTGGTGCCCCCCTCCACAGTTTGCGGGTCACATCACTAAAACTGTCGTCACGCTGTCGTGCTGACGGAACTCTCCTCGACCCTCTACTGGATCAAGAGCTCGAGGGACGTCATCGGGCTGAACGTGTGCTTAACACGGAGGTGCCGTACGTTCGGTACTTGGATCGGTTGGATCGTGAAGATGTTCGACTACATCAACCGCGTTACTAAACGCTTCCGCTTTCGGTCTATGAGGGTACGTGGACACACTCTCCCCTCTCGTCGCTATGCATCTCCTAGATAAATCTTGCGTGATCGTAGGAATTTTTTTGAATTACTATGTTACCCAACATTAACAATGTCCCACCATGTTGTAGTTAACAACCCAGTACTCTAATCACTTGATGCACTCACTGGTCCCATTACACCAGCATGCAAGGTAGCCATAAAGCACCAGCATACATCCAAACTGTAGCAAAAGAGCACATCACTATAATGTAAAGATATTGTAGCGTTTTGTATCGTCGTCACTGCGTCCTATTGTAGTTCGATAGCGACGTGCCCGAGTCAGAACAACACGAGCCCGCCGCACGGGACGGTCGTTGTGCGAAGTGGCACTATTGATATTTTCCCGACAAACAAAGGCAATAAACAGTGCGGATGTTATACTAAGATGTGAGATACTATCTCACATCACATCTAGATACGAGCACTATTGAGATTTTCCTAACAAACAAAGGCAATGAAAAGTGTGAATGTTATACTCAGATGTGAGGTACTATTGCACATCACATCTAGATGAGAGTCAGACCTGAGAAAAAAAAAGAAATCCATATTTTATTTTATTGTGCGGGCGGAGAGAAGTCCATATTATAAACTTGAACTATCACTGAAGTCTAAAACACAACCTTGAACTACGGAACCGCCTAATTTACAACCCTAAACTTTGAAAACCGGACAAAAGACAACCCTAGTGTGGTTTTTGACTGATGTTGACCATTTTTTTACTATTGACGGTCCGCTCAGCGTCCAGTCAACGCCATGTTTGGTCAAATTTGGCCCAAAAACAATGTTCTAGAAAAAATTGAAAATATTCTCAAAAATCTACACGTCCATTATATTCGATCTAGGAAAGTTTCAACAAAATTTGTCAAGCAGAAAAAAAGATAAAGATAAAATTCAAATTCAAATCCATTTTTTGTCAAATTTTGGCAAAAAAAGGTTTCCACAAAAAAAATCTAAAAAATCCACACAATCTTGATATTCAATTTGGTAAAGTTATGACTTTTGCTAAGTAGAAAAAGGTACAGCAAAAATTCAAATGCATGGTGACATGGCATATGACATGGCGCTGACTAGATGCCGACTAGACGGTCAACAGTTAAAACCGGTCAACATCAGTCAAAAGCCATCCTAGGGTTTTCTTTTGCCCGGTTTTCAAAGTTCAGGATTGTAAATTAGGCGGTTTCGTTATTTAGGGTTGTGTTTTAGACTTCAATGATAGTTCAAAGTTGTGATATGGACTTATTCGAAAAATAAGCCCGTGGCCCAAATTTTAACACGCGCAAAATGAAACCATCCAGAAAAATAGAGGGCAAAACGGAAAACCAAAGCGTGGAGAGAGGAAGTCCCAACACAGTTCCAAACGACACCAATGGCCACACGCCTCTCCTCCCGCCTCCTCATCCATTTACCAGCGCCCGCCGCCGCCGTCGTCACCACTTCTCCCCGGCTACGGAAACCCGTCGCAGCATTCACCGCATCCTACCGGAGGCGTAGGCCACGTCTCGCCGTCTTGGCAGGGGCGGAGCCGAGCGGCGGCGCGGTCGCCCCGGCGGCACCGGCCGGAGAGAACAGGGGCGCCGGGCTGACGCCGGCCGAGGCGCAGCGGCTGGAGGAGTTCCTGAAGGCCGACCTGCCGCACCTGTTCGACGACGTGGGCATCGACCGCTCCGCGTACGATGACCGCGTTCGCTTCCGCGACCCCATCACCCGCTACGACGACATCGACGGCTACCTCGCCAACATCCGCCTCCTCAAGGTCATCTTCCGGCCCGACTTCTACCTGCACGACGTCAAGCAGGTCAGCGTCTCTTCCGGCTCGACCGATGCTCACAGTTTGCAGCGAGAATGCGCGTGTGCATTGCAAATCCGTGACAGTCTCTGTGAACTAGTGGTTGGGACGCCACCCTGCGCAGTTTAAGAGGAAGCTGTGCATATGTTTCTATTTTTTTAAATGAGAAATTAAAGTAAGCACGCTATTCTAAATTGAAGTAAGTCAAACTTTTTATATTATATTACGGCTTTATTACATCATAGAAAGGAGATAAAATAGTCCTCTCCTTCTTTTAAAAGAACATCTCAGAAAAAAAATCCTTACCTTCATCTAAAAAAGAAAAAAAAACTACCACTGCAGCCTACCAGCGAGCGCAACTTTGCATAAACCTCCATTTAAAAAATACCAGATGTCCTCACCTCCATCTAAAAAGAAAAAATACATTTAAAAAATAATCCTCACCTTCATCTAAAAAAATTTCAAAAGATTTCTCACCGCGGCGAATCAGCTTGCATCACGTGGCATAGCTGGTTGGTCGCCCTTCACGTGACGCTTAGACTAGTCACAATGGGAGTAACTTGACTAGTAACATCACACATTTCAACACAAAATTGCTTATGTGGCAGCTAATTAATGAGGAGAGAGAGCTAGTTACTGTAACATCACACATTTCAAGACACAATGAGTCTATAGCCTAATAAATGAACTCTTTCATGATATCACTCATATGTTACTACCCACTATGGAGGTAGTAACATAGACTAGTAACATCGGCAAGTTACTACTCTATGTTACTCCCCACTGTGAGCAGTCTTAGAGCATGGTTATATACACATGTCATGTCATCAAGAGTTAGCAGTATTAATTAATCATATAATAGCGTTGGCTATAAGCCCACACCTGTTTATGCACCTGGGTCATTGTTCACGAACTAAGACGGCTTAGCCGCCTTTCTTTGGGCCGTATGAAGGAAGTACTTCAACGAATGGGTTTTTTTTTCACTTTCTCCCTATCTCTTTCTTCTCATTAAATGCTTTTACCTAGGAGCGGGCATAGAGCCTGGCTCTTGCGTGAGAACCCGCTCCTTTACATTTTTCTTATATCTCTCCTCCACATAGGCAAAAGTGCCATGTAAGCGGGCTTACAACCCACTATTGTACTTGCTCTTAATGGGTTTAATTTGGTTTAGACAGGGCCGTATGAGATTACCACGAGGTGGACCATGGTCATGAAGTTCTCTCTCCTGCCATGGAAGCCGAAGCTGGTCTTCACCGGGTTGTCGATCATGGGCGTCAACCCACAGAATCTCAAGTTCTGCAGCCATGTGGTTAGCACTCATTCTGGCTTTCAGCACACCTTGGAACGTATGTTTTCATTTGAATGCGCAATGGATTCTCCTGCGAGGGAATATATCAGTATTGTGGTCGTTGTGGATATACTTTGTTCTATGAACTCTAGTTTGGACTTGCAGTCATAGGTCTCGAGCACTGGCGGAGCTAGGGAAGAAGTTTAGGGGGGGCCAAATGCTAGATTTATCCTTATCTAAACCCTCAAAAAAAGTTTCCTTCACACTTTTTGCTAAGGCTGGGGGGGGGGGGGGCACTGCCCCCCAGCAGCACACATAGCTCCGTAAATTCAAGGCCTTCAAGATGAAGTAAATATTTTAAGTATGTTTAATTAGAAGTTCGAGTTAACACGGTAACATCAATATCATTAGCTAGTGCATTTGCGTGACCAGCAGATCCAACCGAAGCAGACAATGGATTGTTTGACCAAGTTCATCTCTGAGAAACTGTCAGCCAATTTTCCACTTATCAGTCTTCGTATATAGTTCAACGCTTCAGGTTCAACCTGACTGCCTGGGACAAAGCTCTGGACTTAACTCTCCATACTTGATCTTGCTGCCCTCTGCATTGTCATTTGTTATGATATGTCATAGCATTCTTTTTACTTTTACTTTTTTTCTTTTGGTCTAGTGCTTTTCTATGAACCTAAAATCTGAGATACGGCGCTTTCTGAGCCTGCTGCACTATTCGAAACTGCAGTGGTATGTAAGTAGAACAGAGTGTTGTACATGTTCTGCGGTTCTTCCTAGTACTCTTGTACCATCTACAATATGTGCCTGAGAAAAACTAGTACTGTCATACTTCCACAATCAAGCAATCAATTGGATCCCCCTCGTAGGTTTCCAAACGGACATGGAATAGGAAAAACATAGGGTCTCTGGATGTCATGGCATGTTGAATAAAATAACAATTGGAAGCACATGAACATGCAACAGAAGTTATTTGGCTGCACTACAGGAAAGACACACGGACCGTTTTTCAAGGATTAAGTGCTTGCCATAGTGCTAACAGAAACAATCAAACAAAGGAAAATTTCTATGATTTCACTTTTGGAATTGCATGCCAAGTACTCCATAGGAAAAATTCCTATGGTTACCACCCATACAAGTCAAACAAGCCCTATAGGAAAAATTCCTAAGGAATAGCATTCTCTAAAATTCATATTATATTCGTTTTTTCTCAAATATGCACCTAAATGCGCATTATTTTGTATTAGAAATATTGAATGCTCCATTCATTTGAATCAAGAGATGTTAAATATTTGGAATATTTGGCAAAACAATACTCTTACCCAACTCATCATTAAATGTTATTCTACTTATCTGATATGCTCAAGTGCAGGATATTTGGGATTCAATACAGAACAATGAATACTTCTCCTTTGAAGGATTGGTGGAAGTTTTCAAGCAGGTAATTTTCCATCAGTATATTTCCTTTTTATATGCCGATCAAGTATTTGAAGTTGAGCTTTTGATTTTACACAGCTACGATACTACAAGACCCCAGATATAGAAACACCAAGTTACCTCGTTCTGAGAAAGGCTGCAAATTATGAGGTATTATTTCGTTGTGTATACTTTATGAAGAACCCAGTTCATTGCAGATTTGGAGTAGCAACACTGCTATGGCATCATAATCCATCATTCATATTAAGTCACGGCATTGACAAGTTTCCCAGTTATATTATGCGACTTATGTTCATTATCAATCTTGCCAATATGATCTCATGTAGTAGGACACAGCTAATTTGTAATATTGCATCTTAACAGATTTTGTTGAGGTAAACTATGAGTATGAATATCTTTTGCAGGTCAGGAAGTATCCACCATTTGCAGTAGCCGAAGCGAAAGGAGAAAAATTAACAGGATCATCAGGTTTTAATAATATTACTGGGTGAGTTATTTTTTTAATCATTACTATATATATTTAAAACCATGTATCGTAATGCTGAAAGGGCCTGTATCTGTAGGTATATATTTGGCAAGAATGCTTCATCCGAAAAGATTGCAATGACTACACCTGTCTTCACTCAGGCTTCTGATGACAAACTCTCAGATGTATCCATACAGATAGCTCTGCCAATGAACAAAGACTTGAACAGGTATCTTCTGCAATGCGTGATTTGAACTATTGACAAGCTGAACATCAGCTCATAGATAAAGGAAATACTCCCTCCATTTCTAAATATAAGTCCTTTTAGAGATTTCAACATAGACTACATATGGATGTATATAGACATATTTTAGAGTGTAGATTCACTAATTTTGCTCCGTATGTAATCTTTATTGGAATCTCTAAAAGGACTTATATTAGAAACGGAGGGAGTAGTATATTCTGCAGTAGTTTCTATGGTTTTACTTCTACTGCCAATAATAGTCTTGTTCAATCAGTTTACCAGCTCCAAATACAGAAGCGGTTACCTTGCGAAAGGTTGAAGGAGGCATTGCTGCAGTGAAAAAGTTCAGTGGGCGACCAGAAGAGGAAATTGTGGCCAAGAAAGAGAAGGAGCTACGCTCCCAGCTACTCAAAGATGGGTTGAAGCCTCAACAAGGCTGTATGCTTGCACGTTACAATGATCCTAGCACAAAGGACTTTGTGAAGGTGTGTTTCCTTCTGCTCTGTACCTTTTTAGTTAAGCTGAGGCTGAGGTTTGAAACTTTGCACTATCAATTAGGAGATCAAGTGTAGCAAATTGCAGACTTTATCCATCTTTCCTAAATGCTGACCTTTCCGAGAAGATGCCACGATCTTTTGAGTTGTACTTTCAATCATGACTGAAACACTTCTTTTCTTTCTTAACCTCATTACTGAAACTCTGCTTGATTTTCATGATCCAAAGAGGAACGAGGTGCTTATATGGCTAAATGATTTCACACTGGAGTAGTGGTCTTCACTCTTCACTGTACATTGCACAGTATATTTCTGCAACAACAGACACTGTATGTTGGAGCTTACAGAGCATCATAGAAAGGTAATTTTGTTCTTCACAAACCATTAACTGAATACTATTGCCTTAAATTACACTTTAGTTCATTGAAACTGATTATACTTACATGTACAAGCACAAGTAATATAAAATATTAAAATTTATATTCCTGAACAAATAATTAAATGTATACCGCATTTTTCTTGTTTCTCTTTCTCACTTAGCTTTTGCCGTTTTGTTTGGATGCCATTGCAGGAGAGATTACGAGCAGATGCAATCTATGTATAGAAGATGTAAATTCCAAAAGGTAAAATAGGCCAGATACTAAAAATGTAGGTCATATGATTCTCTTTGTAAGCCAAACCAGAATTGATTGTTAGGATAATATATAAGAAGCTCTTTTCTTATACATCTGTGCTACTATTTTCTTCTCGGGCTTTCACAACTGGGGTATTGAGTTGGCTGTTGTATTCTGGGTCCACCAGTCTGTTATGGGCCAAAATTCTCCCAAGATAACGTGAACCCAAAACCAAATGCAGTCTCAAGTTTAACCAGAATATAGCACTTGCTTCATTCAACTCAGGTGATTAATTGTACTAGCAACGCACAGTTGGAAAGTATGCACAACAAACGGTTCCTTTTTTAGGTAAAATACAGGCACAATTCCCTTGTTTCAGCTCTGACTGATCACCAAACTCATTGTCGAAACCTGATCAATCAATGATTGGTCCATGCAAGTCCACAAGTGCATTTAGATCCAGTCTGTGCTCAACAGACGCAAGAGGCGCCCAATTAAGGTCGGTTGGTCCGTATCTCCGTTAACCTGTCCTGGCATGCATTCTATTAGTAATGGTTGGTGAGGCCTAACGATGTCTCTAGAACCAGTCATGATTCATTCCATTCAAACTTGCTGGTGAACCAAAGGGTTTCAGAAAACCTGAGGGGTATGGCTGGACGGATGTGGGGTTTAAGAGAACCTTGATCATGCTTCAGTTTGATACTTAAAGCTATACATATAGTGAAGCTAGAGACCACCACTGGATAGTGGAGTACAGCCAAGTCATAACCAATCTTATATCTTGGATGGAAAATATGAGCGGACAACATGGTCCACATTAATTGGTGAGTACCATAAAAAGAGCTCTATTATAAACTATTAAGAGGAAGGGTATACCTGAATAATCATATAGCCTACTTCATATGCTTCTCCAAACAAATGTGGTGTGGAAAAAAGAAGTTTCTAGAAGATGTGATAAATGGGAGTAAGATGGAAAGGGAATCTAAAAATAACTTTTTCATTGTCGATATAGTTTTTTATTTTATTCTTAAAAAATAATTGAACAAAATGAGAGGAAGAAAACAACCTTATACTACGTGATAACTAACATCTTGGTATAGTCACAGGTCGCATACTTGGTGAAATGGGCTAGTGTTACAAATTCACCATGGGAGATTTTTTTTTGCGGGGTTCCATGGGAGAATTTCAATCCTCCAAATATAGTAGATTTAGCATATCATGTGTTCCATAGCCAGGCAAATTTTCTAATACCATGAACAAGATTTGTGATAACCAGTGTGAATCTTTTGGCGGTTGTATCTTGCAAATAAGATCAATACTGACATTGCAGTTTTGTATAGTCATATATAACATACCCTCTCGTCTATGCATATACATTTAGAATTGCTCTAAATTCCACACCTGACTTTTGCGCATTTGCAGCATATCACCCTTTTTTGCATTCCAATTGTTCAATCATTTTTGTCCTCCTTTTGAAGAAATGTGGGAAACAAGTGTTTCTTTTCTAGGATACACTTCACCTTACTAAATGATACATACATCCTTGATAATAGTGCAATCTGTTTTGCCCTTTTTTGAAGAGATATGTGAAAAAGTATTAAACGTGTGACACTTCTAAAATAAATAAAAACTGCTCCCTCTGTAAAGAAATATAAGAGCGTTTAGATCACTAAAGTAGTGATCTGAACAAATGGTCAAGGCTAGATATGCAAAGTTCTAGAAATAAACAAAAACATTTCTTTAGGGAGTAGTATGCAAGATATGCAAAGTTCTAGAAATGAACAACAAAAATATTTAAATTACACGCATGTTGCACATTTTGAATAAATAAATGATCAAGGCTGCCTTACATCATCAAATCATCTGATTGCAGTTCACTCCATGACTCGTGCTATGCCAATGGGCTACATCACATCGCGTAATCTATATGCGAAAAAGAAAAAACTTGTAAAAGAAGCCAGAAGTACAACATGGAAATCTTCCACGAAAGTGTTTGGAACTTGCATTTGTTCATTGCTTGATTAGTCAAATGTTACACCTGAAAATGCTAGAGTGTACGGATCAGGTTGTTTGATTCTTTTAGTCATAACTAAGATTTCAGTTCAAGCTAGTAGTACATAATTAATTTGTTTCTCACAAGTCAAGAGCAGGAAAAGGAGAGCAATCCACTTCACAGTGTCTAGTACACAAGAAAGCTAAGTGGAATGGTACTTCACAAAGCTAAGGTGGCAACAGGTGTTCTTTTCATAATATTGCAGTCATTGGTATTGCAGTCCTTTTTTCCCTTCTTTTTGAAGAGATATGAAAAAAATGTTAATGTGTGATGCTTCTAGGAGAAAATTAGTATGCAAGATACGCAAAATTCTCGAAAATAACAACAAAAGGTTTTAATTACACTCATGCCGCACGTTGTTGAATAATGAAATGGTCAAGGTTGCCTTACATCATCAGATCATCTGATTGTAGTTAACTCAACGACTCGTGATATGGCGTAATCTATATATGAAATGACATGAAAACTTGCAATAGAAGCCAGAAGCACAGCATGGGAATGGGAGTCTTCTATGGAAGTGTGTGGAACTTCCCTTCATTCTTTGCTTGATTAGTCAATGGTTCAGTTGATAATGTTTGCGTATAGATCAGGTTGTCTGATTAGTTTAGTCCTAACTGCGATTTCAGTTCAAGCCACTACCTAATTAGATTAATGTATCCCAAGTCAATAGTCGGAAGAAGAGGCCAATCCACTTCATAATGTCAGGTACACAAGAAAGCTAAGGTGGCAGATGTACGTCGGTTGCGTGATGGCAATTATGAGTTTATATGACTTCAAGTCTGAAACAACCTGGTTAGCGTGTACAGTTTTGCGTCAAAAGAAATATTTCTGTTGGATGTTTACATTTCTTTTTTCTGATAAAAGAGAGATTTTACTGGCCCTTAACAAGGCATCTATTCTATGTGATACAACCATAAGAAGTTCACGCCCGATCTATGCATAACAAGATGCACAAAGGTCATGCAAAATACTGACTTAAACATAGTTCGCCAAAAACAAATAAACCTCGAAGAAACGGAGGATTGGTCCAAATAATAAACTACCATCCATGCAGGGAAAATACCTCCTTGGCCCCGACCCACCTTGTCATATTTACTGCAATGGGGACCAAGTAAGAGTATCCATAGTCAAACTTTGGCAAATTCGCCCCCTTAAATGTCCGTGAACGTGTCGGGATGTGACCCCCAACAGAGCCAGACGGCCCTTCAAAAGTCCTGCTGGACAACCACACCTTCAAATCCATGTAAATCCAAGCATGTCGGTCATATAACACAAAATTCATCATAATTCGACAATGCAACAAAGCAAAATAAATCACAATTCAACAATTCGACAAATGCCAAATGAAATTCAACGTCCAGGCCACAGCTGTCCAACATGATGAATCACTCGCCGGCCGCTATCTGTGTAGCGTCCGCTGCTACAGTCACTCTCACCCCCTCGTACTCCCTGCGCAGGTTGATCTCCTTCTTCCTCCCCTCAATCAACTCTTTGCCTTCCCGATCCAAGAGGCTTGCATCTGCAAATATTATTCTTGAATCCCCCGTGTCTCAAGGAGGAGAAAAGGAGGTCGACCGCTGCTCATTGAACGAGAAAGACGAGGAGGGGAGTGGTCTTCTCCTCTTCTCACAGTGGGAAGGATAAGGATGATGCAATGGTGTCGCACGTGGGAGACTACCGAGCAAACGTTTCGTCCAAGATGTCATGTTGTCTGCGCCAAGATTCGTGTGAGTTTATCCGACGGCTAGCGAGGTCAATTCATTAGCTTTTATGGGGGATGTATTGTAGCACACAGGTGCGGGGGCACGCGGCCTCATTTTTCTAGCTTTTGATTTGTAATCTTTCATATCTTTTAAACAAAAAATATAAATTAAATTATGCTTGCGTATTCGTGTTTCTGGTGAAGAAGGCTTTTAAATGAGATCCATTTTAAATACATTTTGATGAGCTTTTTAAAGTTTCAACTTCTGAAACTTGATACACGCGACACACAAAATAGTAAGCTTTAGAACATGGATCGACAGAATCGTAAGTTTTAAGTTTTAACTCTGAAACTTGATACGTGCGACCGGCAGAATCGTAAGTTTTGGAACCTGTGACTAACAAAATCGTAAGTTCTAAGTTTCAACTCTGAAACTTGGTACGTGCGACTGGCAGAATCGTAAGTTTTGATACCTGCGACAGACAAAATCTTAAGTTATAAGTTTCAACTTGGTACGAGCAACCGACAAAATCATAAGTTTTAATTTTCAACTCTAAAACTTGGTACGAGCAACCGATAAAGTTGTAAATTTCAAAACCTACGACCGACAAAATCCTAACTTTCAGAAACTACCTAAAATTGTGTTATGCCCTTTTGTGTGATCCATCGACTTTACGGACCGTGAGGCAATCTGATGGTTGGCACGGTGCGTAGCCGAATTTCCGAGCTTTTAGGCATGTTTTTGGGACGCGCGGTCATCCAAGGTCGTTGGTTCAGTCGTCTTTTCTTTTGAAAGACTCTTCGGTTAAAAGAAGCACCCCTCTAGCCGGCGACCATCGGCCACCTAGGGGTGCCATTTTCGAACTGCCTAGATGGCAGTTTTAGCGTTTGGGGATGTCAGTTTTACAAAAAGCAAGGCATTTTGCTTATTTTAGTGCATTTTCATCTAGAAACTGCCACCATCAGATCTTGATCGTGTGGCAGCTAGAGGGGTCGCTGGCCTGGAGGGGTGTTCCTAGCGACTGTTCGCCAGGTAACATTACCGTAGAAGAAACTCTAGAAATTTTAAAGGATTATTAAAAAAGAAAACCAACAGTTGACGGTCAAATATTGCAGTGTCAAAGTCCAACACTGAAAACCGAGAGGAGGGAGGACGTCATGGATACTTCGAGGAAAGCCAGGCGAAGTCACGCAGAGCCGCCGCGGACTCGGAGGTTGGAACTAACCGAAACAAAACAGAGAAGAAAAGGCGACGTGACTTTCTCCTGCGTGTCTCTTCCAGCTGCTGGCTGCTTGGCTTGTTTCCCGTGCCGTTTTCTCCTCTGCCTCTGCCTCTCTCCCCTATTAAAGACACGCGAGGGCGAGCTGCCTGCCACCACGCGCTGCTCGCGGCCGGATTGGTGCCACGCACAGGCACAGAGAGAAGGTGGGCGGGGCGGCGGAGTGGCTCGAGTCGTCTTCCGCCCCTCCTCCCACGCGCAACGGATCGGGAGATTCGGCCGCTTCTACCGGCGTTGCCTTGGTACGTCTCAAAACCTCCCCTGTCCCCGAGCTGTGCCGGCGGTCTATTCTCGATTTGATTTGACGCATTGTTCGAGCTCTGCGTGGTGGATCGCCGGTGGCCGCCGGACCGGAGTGGCTGTCATCGTGCGGTTGTTCTTGGCCTCCGGAATTCCGTGGCGGACTCTGATCTCTCGGCGGCCGCTGAATTTGTCTTCCCCTGAGCTGGTGTGTTCAGTCCTGTTGCTCGATCTCGGAGGAGGACTGTTTTCTCTTTCAGTAGTTTCAGTGCTCGTGCATGCGTAATTCGTGCGGGGTTTTGGGATCGCTGCCCGAGAACGCCATAGATTTGCATCTCGGCTCCTAAACCCAACCACTGTGGCAGTATTCCAGAATTCTTGTCTTGGGATTTCTGAAATTTATTTTAACTGTTGTTTGTTTGTCAGTAGAATGGATTCTCCAGCGCCCAATGCCGCCAACCCGCCGGCGCCGGCGGCTGAGCCAACAGCGCAGCCGCGGCGTCTGCCAGACTTCCTCCAGTCGGTGCGGCTCAAGTACGTGAAGCTGGGGTACCACCACCTCATCTCCCACGGCACGTACCTGCTGCTGTCGCCGCTCATGGCCCTGGTGGCCGTGCAGCTCTCCACCGTGTCCCCGGGCGACCTCGCCGACCTGTGGGAGCAGCTCCGGTTCAACCTCGTCTCCGTGCTCGTCTGCTCCACCCTCCTCGTCTTCCTCTCCACCGTCTACTTCCTCACCCGCCCCCGCCCCGTCTACCTCGTCGACTTCGCCTGCTACAAGCCGGAGCCGGAGCGCCGGTGCACGCGCCAGACCTTCATGCGCTGCTCCGAGGCCACCGGCTCCTTCACCGACGCCAACCTCGACTTCCAGCGCAAGATCCTCGAGCGGTCGGGGCTGGGCGAGGACACGTACCTGCCCCCCGCCGTGCTGCGGGTGCCCCCCAACCCGTGCATGGACGAGGCGCGCAAGGAGGCGAGCACCGTCATGTTCGGCGCCATCGACCAGCTGCTGGAGAAGACGGGGGTGAGGCCCAAGGACATCGGCATCCTGGTCGTCAACTGCAGCCTGTTCAACCCGACGCCGTCGCTGTCGGCCATGGTGGTGAACCACTACAGGCTGAGGGGCAACGTCGTGAGCTACAACCTCGGCGGGATGGGCTGCAGCGCCGGGCTGCTGTCCATCGACCTCACCAAGGACCTGCTGCAGGTGCACCCCAACTCGTACGCGCTGGTCATCAGCATGGAGAACATCACCCTCAACTGGTACTTCGGGAACGACCGGTCGATGCTGGTGTCCAACTGCCTGTTCCGGATGGGCGGCGCGGCGATCCTGCTCTCCAACCGGCGGTCCGACCGGCGGCACTCCAAGTACGAGCTCGTCCACACCGTCCGCACCCACAAGGGAGCCGACGACAAGTGCTTCGGCTGCGTGACGCAGCAGGAGGACGAGGCCGGCAAGGTGGGCGTGTCGCTCTCCAAGGACCTGATGGCGGTGGCCGGCGACGCGCTCAAGACCAACATCACCACCCTGGGCCCGCTGGTGCTGCCATTCTCGGAGCAGCTGCTGTTCATGGCGACACTGGTGGCGAAGAAGGCGTTCAAGGCGAAGATCAAGCCCTACATCCCGGACTTCAAGCTGGCGTTCGAGCACTTCTGCATCCACGCGGGCGGGCGCGCCGTGCTGGACGAGCTGGAGAAGAACCTGGGGCTGACGGAGTGGCACATGGAGCCGTCGCGGATGACGCTGCACCGGTTCGGCAACACGTCGAGCAGCTCGCTGTGGTACGAGCTGGCCTACAGCGAGGCCAAGGGCCGCATCGGGCGGCGCGACAGGGTCTGGCAGATCGCCTTCGGCTCCGGGTTCAAGTGCAACAGCGCCGTCTGGAGGGCGCTGCGCGCGGTGGCGCCGGAGGCGGAGGGGAGCAACCCGTGGGCGGACGAGATCGACCGCTTCCCCGTCGAGGTTCCCAGGGTCTCCAGGGTTGGGAGCGCCTGAGAGATCGACTGCTGCTCGTCCGAGCTGGCAACCTTGGTTGATTCATTTGATTGGGTGATGATCGCCACTGCCATCTCCTGGTTCAATCGATCCCTGGCAACGTGCATGTGATCGGGCTGTTTGTTTTGAGTTGTACTAGTAGCAAAGCATCTGTGGTGGGGGGCGCCGAAGATAAACTTTTGGTGATTCGGTGATCAGGTGGAAGTGGTGTGATTGGATTGGGGGGGCGTTTCATGTAGATTAGGATCCATCATTTGTGGGTCAGTCCAAGCTTTCTTCTCACTTACGTTGTCCGGAACGGATTGGTTGATTCCATTTCCATCAATCTATCATCATGTGGATGTGGACGTTGGGGTGGGGGGTGCAGCATTATATACCCTGTGCTGGATTTGCTCGACTGTTCGTTCCTCGGCGCCTGTCTCGGTCTGTCTATCTGTCGCGTAATGCGATGGTCGTATATATGATATGATGCGAATGTTTAAGCCGCCTGCCTTCCCTGGATAATTCCAAGCCGCCAGTGGTTACGCCTTGGACCCCCTTCCCGGTTGCTGCACCCTCAAGCTTCTAAGAACTATCAAAGGGTTTCATTATGGCTATAGATGTGGACTGTGCTCCCCGGTGTGACCTTGGGAAGTGTACGTATCTTGTATTAGAGCATCTTCGAGGCTTTCCCCACTAGTAGAAAACAGGGCTTTGATTGAAGCTCAATCTAACATTAGTTCTAGTTGCATTACAAACCGAGATTAATGTGAGCATTAGTACCGGTTCAAGCGGCTAATGCGCCGGGCAGGTATTAGTTCCGGTTACAATGGAACCTTTAGTCCCGGTTTGAGACACCAACCGGGACTAAAGGGCCCTTTAGTCTCAAATATTAGACCTTTAGTCCTGGTTCGAGCCATCAACCGGGACTAAAGGGTTTAAGCATTTAGTCCCGGTTGGAGCCACCAACCGGGACTAAAGGGATTCTGAAATTTGTTTTTTTGTTTTTCCATTTGTTTTTTGTTTTTAGTTTCTGTTTTGACTTGCTTATATCTTTTAGGATGTTTGATGTTTTTGAGTGATTCTTTTTGCATTAGATTCAAAATTTTGTCTAGTTTTTGTTTATGCCATTAGTTTTTAAATTTGAATGATTAAAATATGAATTTGTTCAAATTTGCTTCAAACCCTAGATTGTGAATAATTTGAGTTTAAAAATAATTTCTAATTTAATTCTTTTTGCTCCTAGTGACATGTTAGATTGTTGTCACCGTAAGATTTATTTGGTTATTTTTAGAATAATTTAAATTAGGATTTTAATTAAAACATTATTGTTTTGCTCATATAGTTGTTTTAGTCCTTTAATTGTTGTTTTCAATTATTTTTAGTTTCTTTCTGTAGATTTTAACATGTTGTAGTATGCTTCTGTTATACAACAGTAGATAAATTTTTATAATTAATTAATATTAATTTTACTACTGTTTTGTATTAATATTTGTTTAGCCTTTGATAATAGTTGATAGAATTAGTTTTGCTATATCAGAAAGTAAATATTTTTGCCACTTTAATAGAACGTGACTCTGCCTTGGTTAACCTTAGTTGTGACTCTGGCTGGGACAATGCTAGCAGATGTAGTCGACGGTAGGATTGGATGGACACCATCCTTGTCACACCCTGATTTTCATGCCACACATTTAAGCTAATAAATCATGATAAATTGTGGTTTGACAAAAACTTTTGAGTGTTTGGTCTTCGCTTGATTTGATTTTTGTCTGCTGTTGCAAGTGCTCTAAAAATCAAATAAATCCTTCAGCTCTATACTCCTTCTCCTTGATACAAAACCTTTCCCAATGATCATGCCATGTGTGTAGGACATAAAAATAATTTCTTGCAAAAATATTTTGGCCAAAAAGTATTTTCTAAATTAGGTTTTCCAAAAACCCCTGAATGGAGACTTGAACTACAAGTACTTAATTAAGGGTGTGAAAAATCTTTAAAAAATTATATTTGACTCCTATTAGATGTAGGGCACCCAGAAACCACAAAAATACAATTTTAAAAGTTATTTTCCTATTTTATTTAAAGGCTTTTTCCTAAGGCCAGAAATGGTCTTTAATAGGTTAAAATTATTTTAATATTTCGAAAATATTTGAGAAAAATCATGGAAACTCAGTGGACATATATTTTCCATATATAAGAGTTTCAACACATGGTCATGTTCAAATTATTGGTCAAACCCCTCAAAAACCCTTTCTGGATATTTCAAGCTTTTGAAATATTTACAAAGGAAATTTTCTTCATTAATTCCAAGAAAATTCTAGCATGTCACATATGACATATTTTATGATCTTGCAAGGCCTCATGCCTTTAAGATCAAGAAAACATCATCAAACCCCCTCAAAACCATTTTTGTCCATTTTGAAGTTTGAGCAACTTTACATTGTCAAACTTGTCCAAATGCTCTCAAACTTTGTGCACATGCTAAAATGGTGTAATTATGCATCTAGACCAAATGGCACAAGTTGGAGAGAAGGATATCATGATCAAAGTGTTCTAAAACCCTTTCTGTCCATAACCAAATTTGAACAACTCTACATTGCCAAGTGTGTCCTTTTGATCTGAATTTTTGTGGACATGTTCAAATCCTCAAATGATGACATTACACCAAGTGGTGCATCAAGGAGAATATATTTGCATGACTAACTTTTGGTGAAGCCATTTCTGCTGATTTCTAGGGTTTACAAAAGTTGCATTGGCCACTTTCTCCATTTGACCTCAAAACTGGTGGTCACTACTATTATGTGATTCCACTCACTACTGGTAAATATGGTGGCAAGGAGAATGCATTTGCTTGCCCAAACCACCATCAAACACCTTCTGACAAAATTAACTCCATGTTTCAACCCCTTTTCACTAATCTCCATGAGCTGAAACTCTTCCCACAACCTCTCCTAGTCCCCCTCTATCTCTGGTGTGCTTCCCTGCTCGAGAGGCAATGATGAAGGGGGGCAGGGATCCACTTTTCTTCTCTGGACAGCAGCATTTTCACTCTCTCTCTCTCTCTCTCTCTCTCTCTCTCTCTCTCCACCCATCCTCTCCTCTACTGGCTCCCCAAGGCATCCAATGCCCTTGCCACATTGTTTACTCCCTCATGTAGCCACTAGACACGAGTGGACGCGCGAATGTGCGCGGAAAAAGCTGCGGATGCCGGCCATTTGCGCGCTCTAGAACGCCTGGCAGAGCACCCAACCGTTGACGCCGCGCTCCCCCACCACCTCGAGCCTTCCCCTTGCGCCAGTCGAGGTGCCTCGACGTCCGCAACACGCCACCGCGCTGGCCCCCTCCTTTCCCTCTCTATCCTGCCCGTGTCGCGCGTGCCCAGAGCCGCCCGAGCCCGCCAATGCGCGTGCGAGCTCGTGGCTCCACCCGGAGCTCACCCCGCTCCCTCTCTTTCTTCTTGGCGCCCTACTCCACCCTCATGAAAGCACCGTGACACAACCCCTCGCCGCTCCCTTGTTGTCTGAGCTGCTTCACACCATTGCAAGGCCAAGGCCCACGGTGAGCTGGTCGGCTACTTAAGGCCACCCCCGAGCCCCCTCTCTACTCCATTGGCCCTCTCTCCCTCCCGTGCATTCCCTGGACCAACCCACTCCCCTCCTCGCGCCCTCCAACCTCGTCCATGGCCGGAGCAGAGCCGCCGGCCATCGCCTAAATTCTCGTCGTCCGAGCCCCGTCCTCTCCACCTATGGCGGTCATTGCATCACCCCAACCACCACGGAGGTCCCCTGCACTACATTTACACCCTCCCGGGGGCCGTGGCGCCAAGTTCATCCTCGGCGGCACCCCGGTCCGCCGCACCCGAAGCTCCTCCTCTTACCGGGCTCCCCCACGGGCGAGAAGCACATGGACGGGTGCTCCGCATCACGCTGAATCCGCCCGTGTGCAGCTGCCGAGGTGGCCCGTCTTGCCGGGAGAGCCTGGCGCCCGCTTCGGCCTCACCTCACTGCCTCTGCTCTGTTCGGCGGGAGGTAGGCGATAACTGGCTGGGCCCAGCGTCGGCGACCAAGCCCGGGCCCCGCCCTTTTAAGTGGAGACGGACAGCGGAAGACCCGCCTCCCCCAGGCGAAGGCACACTTGCCGGCCTTCGCCGGCGTCATACTGTCACCCAGCGTGGCCGAGCATTGGGCCCGGCCATTCGCCGCCGTTAAATCCCACCAGTCTTGTGGCTTCATTGGAATTTGGCCCATTAGGTATTTCCATTTACTTTTTCTTTTTCAGCAAGATTCAAACTTTTCTAGAGACCTCATTTCAAGTCCAAATCTGATGATTCAAATTTTCAGTGACTCCATAAATCAATATCTATTTAATGAGCCATAGTGAACATTTTAACACTACCTAGTTTCACCTGGATCTAACAAATAGATCATTTATGCTCCTAAACCAGCTTCAAAAATCCATAGAATATTCATTTGAACTCCAAATCTAGTGTAAGAAATTTCTAAATGTTTATAAAATAATGCCTTGTTTAATGGGTACCTTTACTCATTTTTATAAAAAGGCATTCTGTAGACAACTTGCAGATCCATTAAATCCCTTATATCCTTCATATTGAAATGTTCCAAAATATCCACTTATCCAATTCCATTGAAATCACTTTGGTAATTCCTCATATGACCATAGGTATCCTAGAAAAGTCAACTTCATATTTTTAGAGCACATTTATTCTTGCCTTGTTGTGTTGCTTATTGTGATTGTTTCCAACGTTAGTTGACGAAGTAGACGGAGTACTTGGAGAAGGACCAGAAGATTTCAAGACTCTGATTAACCAGGCAAGCAGCCCTTTAACCATGATGAACCATTTTACATCATAATAGCATTTTCGTTCCTTCACTGAGTGCATGATATACCTTGAATGGCAACCTTGCTAGGCTTGCCTCTGTTGCATACTCCATTGTTACTTGCATTGTTCATGACTCTACCCTTGCTTAGAGTTGTGTTGGTGGATTGTAGAAATATGCTATAGTAAATGGCTACATAAAAGTGGGTCGTAGGCTATGCATGGAAAGAAACAAGTGTGGTTTGACATACTTGCAAACAGCCCCAGTGGGTGCCACTGATGCCCCTGGGAGATGATGATGAACTAGGTCACTACTTGGTGGAGAAGTAGTGTACCAAGGCTTGGTAAAAGTGTTGTTTACAGTGACGGATTAGATTTAAGATTTGTCGACCGTCCCAACCAAACATGCGTAACCACTCTACCCTTATATGGGAAAGGGCATTATTGATTACCTAGGCCAATACTAGCTTGGAGCCCGCATTACTAGTGACGTGAGAGTCGTTGTTGCGCTCTCTCGGGACGGGGTCGTGCCAGGTAGGGCGGCCATGACTGTTTTCACAGGGCACCGGACACACCGTTGGTACCCTGTGCTTGTGGTATGTGATGAATATGGGAGCGAGGCTCCACAATTTTAAGATGTGAAATATTGGGCACGGGGGTTACTACCAATCGAGTGGACTCTATGTTAGTGTCGTCTAGGGAAAGATAGTGATCGGGTGCTTACCCGGGTACTTGAGGTACCGCATGGTCGTGGATGACACGGAAGTTCCCCGGATCTTGTGGGTAAAGTGTGCAACCTCTGCAGAGTGTAAAACTATTCGAATAGCCGTGTCCACGGTCAAGGACAGTTGGATGATGCTGCTTAGACTATGTCCATATGTTTATGAAAATAACACGGTTTGGTAAATCTGTTTTGACGTGATTCGTGAGGAAGTCACGATATCTTGAGCATGAGTTGTTCATAACTTTCTCGATGTTGATGTCTGTAACCTCCTGATACTTGTGAAGGAAATATGCCCTATAGGCAATAATAAAGTTATTATTTATTTCCTTATATCATGATAAATGTTTATTGTTCATGCTAGAATTGTATTAACCGGAAACATAATACATGTGTGAATACATAGACAAACAGAGTGTCACTAGTATGCCTCTACTAGACTAGCTTATTAATCAAAGATGGTTATATTTCCTAACCATAGACAAAGGAGTTGTCATTTGATTAACAAGGTCACATCATTGGTTGAATGATCTGATTGACATGACCCATTCCATTAGCTTAGCACCCGATCGTTTAGTATGTTGCTATTGCTTTTATCCATGACTTATGCATGTTCCTATATCTATGAGAATATGCAACTCCGTTTACGGAGGAACACTTTGGTACTACCAAACGTCACAACGTAATCGGGTGATTATAAAGGAGTACTACAGGTGTCTCCAAAGGCGGATGTTGGGTTGGCGTATTTCGAGATTAGGATTTGTCACTCCGATTGTCGGAGAGGTATCTCTGGGCCCTCTCGGTAATACACATCACTAAGCCTGGCAAGCATTACAACTAATGAGTTAGCTGTGAGATGATGTATTACGGAGCGAGTAAAGAGACTTGCCAAGAATTTAGATTGAACTAGGTATTGGATACCGACGATCGAATCTCGGGCAAGTAACATACCGATGACAAAGGGAACAACGTATGTTGTTATGCGGTCTGACCGATAAAGATCTTCGTAGAATATGTAGGAACCAATATGGGCATCCAGGTTCCGCTATTGGTTATTGACCAAGAATAGTTCTCGGTCATGTCTACATAGTTCTCGAACCCGTAGGGTCCGCACGCTTAAGGTTTCGATGACAGTTATATTATGAGTTTACATGTTTTGATGTACCGAAGGAGTTCGGAGTCCCGGATGAGATCGGGGACATGACAAGGAGTCTCGAAATGGTCGAGACGTAAAGATTCATATATTGGATGATATGTTTAGGCCAAGGGTCAAGCCCATGAGGCTTTAGGTCGGTGCAAAAGGAGTTTTATGAGGCGAGGGGCCAAACGCCGGAGACCTGGCGTCTCGCCCTGGGCCGACGCCGAGGCCCATGGCGTTCGGGCGACGCCAAGGATTGTGGCGTTTGGTCCTGAGTCCGAGTGGGACTCTTGCCTTTAGGGCAAAACCGACTTTGAGGAGGCTTTTGCTCCAAGTTTCGACCCGGGCTCAACATATAAATAGAGGCAGGGCTAGCACCAAAGACACAACAATTGATCCCTTGGATCTCTTAGCCGTCTGCGGTGCCCCCTCCACCATATTCCACCTCGGTCATATCGTAGCGGTGCTTAGGCGAAGCCTGCGTCGATAGAACATCAAGATCGTCCTGCCACGCCGTCGTCTTGTGGAACTCTCTCTCCCGGAGCTTTGCCGGATCGAGCTCGAGGAGCGTCACCGAGCTGAGCGTGTGCCAAGAACTCGAGGCGCCGGAGTAACGGGCGCTGGGATCGGTTGGATCGCGAGGAGAACGTCACGACTACTTGCTCTACGTTGTGATCGCTTCCGCTTGGTCTCTGAGTGCGTAGACAACACTCTCCCCTCTCGTTGCTATGCATCACCATGATCTTGCATGTGCGTAGGAATTTTTTGAAATTACTCGTTCCCCAACAAATGGCATCCGAGCCAGGTTTTATGCGTTGATGTTATATGCACGAGTAGAACACAAGTGAGTTGTGGACGATATAAGTCATACTACCTACCAAAGCATGTCATACTTTGGTTCAGCGGTATTGTTGGATGAAGCGGCCGGACCGACATTACACGTGACGCTTACGCCGAGATCGGTTCTACCGACGTGCTTTGCACACAGTGGTCGGGCGGTGTCGGTTTCTCCAACTTTAGTTGAACCGAGTGTGACTACGCCCGGTCCTTGCGAAGGTTAAAAGCGGAGTCTATTTGACAAACTATCGTTGTGGTTTTGATGCGTAGGTGAGAACGGTTCTTGCTAAGCCCGTAGCAGCCACGTAAAATTTGCAACAACAAAGTAGAGGACGTCTAACTTGTTTTTGCAGGGCATGTTGTGATGTGATATGGTCAAGACGTGATGAGATATAAGTTGTTGTATGAGATGATCATGTTTTGTTATCAGCAGCTGGCAGAAGCCCTATGGTTGTCTCTTTGTTGCATAAAGATGCAAGTGCCAAATAATTGCTTTACTTTATCGCTATGTGATAGCAATAGTTGCAAGAGCAATAGTTGGCGAGACGACCATGTGACGACACATTGATATAGATCAAGATGATGAAGATCATGGTGTCGTGCGTAACGATAGAGATCATGTGATTACTTTGGAGATGGAGATCAAAGGTGCAAGATGATCATGGCCATATCATGTCACATATTTTGATTGCATATGATGTTTATCTGTTATACATCTTATTACGCTTTGATTGTGGTAGCATTTTAAGATGATCTCTCACTAAAATTATCAAGTAGTGTTCTCCACGAGTATGCACCGTTGCCAAAGTTAAATGCGTCTTGAGACACCACGTGATGATCGGGTGTGATAAGCTCTCGTCCATCTACAACGGGTGCAAGCCAGTTTTGCACGCTAGAATACTCGAGTTATACTTGACGAGCCTAGCATATGCGATATGGCCTCGGAACACGGAGACCGAAAGGTCGAGCGTGAATCATATAGTAGATATGATCAACATAAGATGTTCACCATTGAAAACTACTCCATCTCACGTGATGATCGGTTATGGTTTAGTTGATTTGGATCACGTGATCACTTAGATGACTAGAGAGATGTCTGTCTAAGTGGGAGTTCTTAAGTAATATGATTAATTGAACTTAAATTTATCATGAACTTAGTCCTGGTAGTATTTTTGCAAATTATGTTGTAGATCAATAGCTTGCGTTGTTGCTTTCATATGTTTATTTTGATATGTTCCTAGAGAAAATTGTGTTGAAAGATGTTAGTAGCAATGATGCGGATTGGATCCGTGATCTGAGGTTTATCCTCATTTACGCACGGAAGAATTATGTCCTTAATGCACCGCTAGGTGACAAACCTATTGCGGGAAGCGGTCACGACGTTATGATCGTTTGGCTAGCTCAATATGATGACTACTTGATAGTTTAGTGCTCCATACTTAACAGCTTAGAATCAGGACTTAAAAGACGTTTTGATCGTCATGGACCATATGAGATGTTCCAGGAATTGAAGTTAATATTTCAAGCAAATACCGAGTTGAGAGATATGAAATCTCCAACAAGTTCTATAGCTAAAAGATGGAAGAGAATCGCTCAACTAGTGAGCATGTTCTCAGATTATGCAGGTACTTCAATCGCTTGAATCAAGTGGGAGTTAATCTTCCGGATAAGATAGTGATTGACAGAATTCTCTAGTCACCAACACTAAGTTACTAGAACTTCGTGATGAACTATAGTATGCAAGGGATGGCCAACGATTCCCGAGCTCTTCGTGATGTTGAAATCGACGAAGGTAGAAATCAAGAAAAGAGCATCAAGTGTTGATGATTGACAAGACCACTAGTTTCAAGAGAAGGGCAAAGGGAAAGAAAGGGAACTTCAAGTAGAAAGACAAGTAAGTTGTCACTCCTGAAGAAGCCCAAAGCTGGACCAAAGCACTAAACCGAGTGCTTACACTGCAAAGGAAATGGTCACTTTAGCGGAAATGCCCTGAATATTTGGTGGATAATAAGGATGGCAAAGTGAACAAAAGTATATTTGATATACAGGTTATTGATGTGTGCCTTACTAGTGTTTATAGTAGCCCCTGAGTATTTGATACTCGTTCGGTTGCTAAGAGTAGTAACTTGAAACGGGAGTTGCAGAATGAACAGAAACTAGTTGAAGGGGAAGTGACGATGAGTGTTGGAAGTAGTTCCAAGATTGATATGATCATCATCGCACACTCCCTATACTTTTGGGATTGGTGTGGAACCTAAATAAGTGTTATTTGGTGTTGAGCATAAATATGATTTGATCATGTTTATTGCAATACTGATTATTCATTTAAGTAAGAGAATAAATTGCTGTTCTGTTTACATGAATAAAACCTTATATGGTTACACACCAACAAAATGATTTGTTGGATCTCGATAGTAGTGATACACATATTCATAATATTGAAACCAAAAGATGCAAAGTTAATAATGATAGTGCAACTTATTTGTGGTAATCGCCGTTTAGGTCATATTGGTGTAAAGCGCATGAAGAAAACTCCATGTTGATGGACTTTTGGAATCACTTGATTATGAATCATTTGATGCTTGCGAACCGTGCCGTTTGGGCAAGATGACTAAAACTCCGTTCTCGGAACAATGGAACAAGCTCTTGACTTATTGGAAATAATACATACCGATGTATGCGATCCAATGAGTGTTGATGCTCGTGGCAAGTATCGTTATTTTCTGACTTTCACAAGATGATTTGAGCAGATATGGGTATATCTACTTGATGAAACATAAGTCTGAAATAGTTGAAAGGTTCAAAGAATTTCAGAGTGAAGTGGAAAATCATCGTAACAAGAAAATAAAGTTTCTGCGATCTAATCGCAAAGACGAATAATTGAGTTACGAGTTTGGTCTTCAATTAAAATAATGTGGAATAGTTTCACAGCTCACGCCACCGAACACCACAATGTTATGGTGTGTCCAAACGTCAGAATCAGTACTTTATTTGATATGGTGCGATCTATGATGTCTCTTATCGGTTTACCACTATCATTTTGGGGTTATGCATTAGAGACAGCTCCATTCACGTTTAATAGGGCACCATCTAAATCCGTTGAGACGACACCATATGAACTATGGTTTAACAGTAAACCTAAGGCATCGTTTCTTAAAAGTTTGGAGTTGTGATGCTTATGTGAAAAAGTTTTCACCTGATAAGCTCGAACCCAATTCGGAGAAGTGTGCGTCTTCATAGAATACCCAAAGGTAACTATTGGGTACACCTTCTATCACAGATCCGAAGGCAAGTTTTTCGTTGCTAAGATGGATCCTTTCTAGAGAAGAAGTTTCTCTCGAAAGAAGTGAGTGGGAGGAAAGTAGAACTTGATGAGGTAATTATACCTTCTCCCTTATTGGAAAGTAGTTCATCACAGAAATCAGTTCCAAAGGATTCCTACACCAATTAGTGAGGAAGTTAATGATGATGATCATGAAACTTCAGATCAAGTTGCTACCAAACCTCGTGGGTCTTCCAGAGTAAGATCCGCACTGAGTAGTACGGTAATCATGTTCGGAAGTCATGTTACTAGACCATGATGAACCTACGAACTATGAGGAAGCGATGATGAGCCCAGATTCAGCGAAATGGCTTGAGGCCATAAAATCTGAGATATGATCCATGTATGAGAACAAAAGTATGGACTTTGATTGACTTGCTCGATGATCGACAAGCCATGTTAAATAAATGGATCTTCAAGAGGAAAGCGGACACCGATAGTAGTGTTACTATCTACAAAGCTCGACTTGTCACAAAAAGGTTTTCGACAAGTTCAAGGTGTTGACTACAATGAGATTTTCTCAACTGTAGCGATGCTTAAGTCTGTCCGAATCATGTTAGCAATTGCCACATTTTATGAAATCGGCAAATGGATGTCAAAACTACATTCTTTAATGGATTTATTAAAGAAGAGTTGTATATGATGCAACCGAAGGTTTTGTCAATCCTAAAGGAGCTAACAAAATGTGCAAGCTCGGCGATCCATCAATGGACTGGTGCAAGCATCTCAGTAGTTGGAATATACGCTTTGATGTGTTGATCAAAGCATATGATTTTATCTGAGACTTTTGGAAAGGCACGTATTTACAAGAAAGTGAGTGGGAGCACTACAGCCTTTCCGATAAAGTATATGTGAATGACATATTGTTGATCGGAAATAATGTAGAATTATTCTGCAAAGCATAAAGGAGTGTTTGAAAGGAGTTTTTTCAAAGAAAGACCTCGGTGAAGCTGCTTACATATTGAGCATCAAGATCTATAGAGATAGATCAAGGCGCTTGATAAGTTTTTTCAATGAATACATACCTTGACAAGATTTTGAAGTAGTTCAAAATGGAACAGTCAAAGAAAGAGTTCTTACTGTGTTACAAGGTGTGAGATTGAGTAAGACTCAAAACCCGACCACGGCAGAAGATAGAAAGAGAATGAAAGTCATTCCCTATGCATCGACCATAGGTTCTATAAAGTATGTCATCTTGTGTACTGGATCTATTGCATACCCTACCACTAAGCTTGGCAAGGAGTGCAATAGTGATCTAGGAGTAGATCAATGGACAGCGGTCAAAATTATCCTTAGTAGAATAAGGATGTGTTTCTCGATTATGGAAGTGAAAAGGTTAGTCGTAAAGGGTTACGTCGATGCAAGTTTTAAACACTAATCTAGATGACTCTGAGTCTCGGTCTGGATACATATTGAAAGTGGGAGCAATTAGCTAGAGTAGCTCCGTGCGAGCATTGTAGACATAGAAATTTGCAAAATACATACGGATCTGAATGTGGCGGACCCGTTGACTAAACTTCTCTCACAAACAAAACATGATCACACCTTAGTACTCTTTGGGTGTTAATCACATAGCGATGTGAGCTAGATTATCGACTCTAGTAAACCCTTTGGGTGTTGGTCACATGTCGATGTGAACTATGGGTGTTAACCACATATAGATGTGAACTATTGATGTTAAATCACATGGCGATGTGAACTAGATTATTGACTCTAGTGCAAGTGGGAGACTGAAGGAAATATGCCCTAGAGGCAATAATAAAGTTATTATTTATTTCCTTATATCATGATAAATGTTTATTGTTCATGCTAGAATTGTATTAACCGGAAACATAATACATGTGTGAATACATAGACAAAGCAGTGTCACTAGTATGCCTCTACTAGACTAGCTTATTAATCAAAGATGGTTATGTTTCCTAACCATAGACAAAGGAGTTGTCATTTGATTAACAAGGTCACATCATTGGTTGAATGATCTGATTGACATGACCCATTCCATTAGCTTAGCACCCGATCGTTTAGTATGTTGCTATTGCTTTTATCCATGACTTATGCATGTTCCTATAACTATGAGAATATGCAACTCCCGTTTACGGAGGAACACTTTGGGTACTACCAAACGTCACAACGTAATCGGGTGATTATAAAGGAGTACTACAGTGTCTCCAAAGGCGTATGTTGGGTTGGCGTATTTCGAGATTAGGATTTGTCACTCCGATTGTCGGAGAGGTATCTCTGGGCCCTCTCGGTAATACACATCACTAAGCCTTGCAAGCATTACAACTAATGAGTTAGCTGTGAGATGATGTATTACCGGACGAGTAAAGAGACTTGCCAGTAACGAGATTGAACTAGGTATTGGATACCGACGATCGAATCTCGGGCAAGTAACATACCGATGACAAAGGGAACAACGTATGTTGTTATGCGGTCTGACCGATAAAGATCTTCGTAGAATATGTAGGAACCAATATGGGCATCCAGGTTCCGCTATTGGTTATTGACCAAGAATAGTTCTCGGTCATGTCTACATAGTTCTCGAACCCGTAGGATCCGCACGCTTAAGGTTTCGATGCGATGCTTATATTATGAGTTTACATGTTTTGATGTACCGAAGGAGTTCGGAGTCTCGGATGAGATCGGGGACATGACGAGGAGTCTCGAAATGGTCGAGACGTAAAGATTCATATATTGGATGATATGTTTAGGCCAAGGGGTCAAGCCCATGAGGCTTTAGGTCGGTGCAAAAGGAGTTTTGCGGAGGCCGGGGGCCAAACGTCGGAGACCACTGGCGTCGGCCCTGGGCGGCCGAGGCCCATGGCGTCTGGGCGAGACGCCAAGGATTGTGGCGTTTGGTCCTAGAGTCCGAGTGGGACTCTTGCCTTTCGGGCAAAACCGACTTTGAGGAGGCTTTTGCTCCAAGTTCGACCAGGGCTCAACATATAAATAGAGGCAGGGCTAGCACCAAAGACACAACAATTGATCCCTTGGATCTCTTAGCCGTCTGCGGTGCCCCCTCCACCATATTCCACCTCGGTCATATCGTAGCGGTGCTTAGGCGAAGCCTGCGTCGATAGAACATCAAGATCGTCACCACGCTGGCCGTCGTCTTGGAACTCTCTCTCCGGAGCTTTCTTTGGATCGGAACTGAGGAGCGTCACCGAGCTGAGCGTGTGCCAAGAACTCGAGGCGCCGGAGTAACGGCGCTGGGATCGGTTGGATCGCGAGGAGAACGTCTGACTACTTCCTCTACGTTGTGATCGCTTCCGCTTCGGTCTACGAGGGTACGTAGACAACACTCTCCCCTCTTGTTGCTATGCATCACCATGATCTTGCGTGTGCGTAGGAAATTTTTTGAAATTACTACGTTCCCCAACAACTTGTTGCAGACGCATTCATAATCTTGATAAATGTTTATCATACTTGCATGAGAAAAACTAGCTTTCCGCAAAACTGCCAATTTAGCAGTAGAATCTTGCATAATTATTCTGTTATCACTCTTGGGTTGCTTGCGAGTACATTTAAAGTACTCTTGGCTTGCCACTGGTTATTTTATTGGCCAGGCATAAAAGAACGGGATATAATGAAGAGTACATTGGTGACGAACATGCGAGCTAGGACGCTTCCCAGTCAGAATGCCTGTAGGGTTAAGGCAGATGGCATGGGTCCAAGTTATCGACGAAGATTTCCGCAGCGAAATTATACTCAAGACTCGACCATAATGGTCATAATTTATGTAAAACGGTATGTATGGATGTAAGACTCTTGTTATTCAGCTTATGTGTGTTCAGTGAGCATTGATCTCTGGGATCACTGTACACGTGCATTCGATGATCACGACTTATGGGTCGGGGTCCCCACAATCCCGGACTAAAGGGATTCTACAATTTTCAAACTCTACCCCCCCCCCCATCGCCATTTCAGTTTTCAAAAAAAAAAAAGAAAATGATAAAAACATCAAAATTTAAAATCCTTCGAGATGTAGTTATACTAGTTGGGAAAATTAAAAACATAAATTTCGACATGTTTTGCAAAAATGTGTTATGAAAAAGTAAAACGGTTATAACTTTTGCATGCGATGTCGAAAAAACGTATAATATATCAAAATGTTCAACACGAAAACCCAGTTCCGGTTTCGGCTGCCGTAGGCCGGTTTGCAAATTTTTAGAATCCTCAAATTCAGAAAGGAAAAAAAAATATCCTCAAATTTAAGTTCTTTTGAATTTTTTGTCAAACTGTGGTCAAACTACTTATTCAATAAATATTAATGTTACTAAATAATTATTGTTTTTTAGAATAATAGTTTCAAACTCAAGCGGTGCTTCATGCTCAAGTTCAACTCCTAAGGGTTAATAGGATTGACAGCTTACTATTGTCAAGAAAACAACAAGTGCAGACTTGAAAACTAAGGGGGATAGAACTCGGAAGTTAAGCGTTCTTAGGCTGGGGCAGTGAGAGGATGGGTGACCAGTCGGGAAGTTAGACGATTTGGAATGAGTGGTCCATACTTGAGCAGTGGTGAGGGGTGATTAAAGATTAAATTGTTAAATAATTCAGAAATTTGAAAATCGAAAAAAATATAAAAAAATATTAAAAAATAAAAAAAATTCAAATTTTTTTTCATTTAGTGTGTTACCAACCGGGACTAAAGGTGGAGCTCCAGACAGCGGCCACATGGAGCTCCTTTAGTCCCGGTTCGTAAGCCAACCGGGACTAAAGGTTTTCGGCTTTAGTCCCGACCCTTTAGTCCCGGTTCCAGAACCGGGACTAAAGGCCCGTTTTCTACTAGTGCCCTATAACGGACATGATATCCGTTCGCATACCGCATACGGACTGGTCAGTGGAGTCCGCCATCCAACCACGGCTGTGGCCGCCATGGACTTCTCGCTCGCGAACTCGCCGTAGATTTGACCCTCCGCCAACCGGTGCTGCTCGAGGGGGGTGAGATTGTACCGCTGCTCATTTGAGCCTGTCGGAACACGCGCATCGAGTGCGGCTCCGGTTGCTCCCCACCATGGCGGCGCTGCTCCATGGTCAAGTCGGCATGGAATGGAGCGAACGGGACTGCCGACTTGTTGTCTGATGCGCCTCCATCGTCTGGTCGTCATCAGAGACCTCCGAGGAGCTGGCCAGCAGACTAGCCTCTATACGACTTGCACGGCGGCCCTACTAGTTGGCGGCAAGGGCGGCAGCTCGTGCTTCTGCTCCGTCGATAGAGATGGATGTGAAGCGAGATCGTAGTGTGGTACGGTTTGTGTGGGCGTGACCTCGTTTAAATAGCGGATGCCAGGCAGGCCAAGCCGCAGAATGTGTAAATGCGCGCGTCCGAGTGGGTTTCATGGCCGGCATGCATGTTTAGCGCCGTCAGACGGACGGGCTGTCCATTTGAATGCGGTAGATATCCATCCTATCACATCACTCACGCCGGTTCGGCAATGAACAGGCATGGAGACCAAGACGCGGCGCAGGTGACACTCTCGGTCGGCAGGCCGCTTCAGTGCCGGCACCAGTGAGAGATTGCGTCTCTCTGGATCAGCATGAAGGCGGCGCTGGCACTATCAGGCTGTATGAATGCGCAGCAACTGCTTCACGCAGAAGAGGGCATAGGCACAGAAGAGATTTTCGGATGGGTCCGAAGTGTCGGACACGCGTGTGACAGCGTTACAGGTGTCTAAATCGGCATGTAAATCGATGGATGCCGTGTTGAATGACTTGCGACGTCTGGACTACCCGCCACGGACGAATGTGGGCGGTTTGAGGCTCAGCATCAGCCCTTACTACTCAGGGTAATATATATAGAGTAATTACAGTGGCACTTTAATAGAGTTCAGCAATGCCCTCCGGACCCCGAACCCAGCTAGACAACAGCTGTTGGGTCCTCAATACTACGTATTTCGACTTCGACGAACGTGAGTAATACTACAGGCACAATAATGCTAGAGCTACAAGGATTTACTTAACCTTTCAGGCTAATTCTTTTTTTCCCTTGATTTTAAGTGGGGGTGGACCCCCTCATCCTCTATTATCAATCACAATTCTTCACATCAGTTTGTACGTAAAATCTTTTAAGTAAACATTTATAGATGTAGCATTACTCTTACAGGCATTGCGACCTTTGAGTCTTTTACATTGTCCGTGATTTCATGAAGCAAAATAGGGCAAAGCGTGAGCGGTTTCTTTCTTCCCCGAGCTTCCCACGAGATTTACAACCTCAAGACAAGCCCGTTTAAATCAGAAAAATTGGTGGCGGCCACCATTTAAGAGCTAGGGCCGCTCCTCTCATGATCGCCGAGTGCTCGGCTTCTGGAGCATCAACGCATGCGCCGAGCCTGCGGCAAGACCATATTTCCGGCACAGCCGCGCAGGATCGAATAGCGGGGAGAAGGAGCATCGGTCTTTGGCCGTGGATCGTGCTCTCTGCTCTGCTCCCCGGTGTGGTGACTGACTGGTGATCGGCCAGGCGCCGTAAAACACGCATGTCGAATCGATCGTGCGGTACGAGTAGTAAATTTTACGCATGCATGCATTCATGCAGATGCGGACAGGGAAGAAGGCAAGTGTGCGCTGCGGCGGCCAGAGCCGCGGGGCTGTGCGCACTGCGGTGCGGCGGTGGCGGAGGACCGATCCAAGGACGCCGCGAGTAATGGCGGGGCGTAAATGGCGACGCAGAGGCCTTACGGTATCCCTGTGAAACCACGTGAGGCTGGGGCTGATCCAATCCAAGGAGAGGTACTCCACTGTTCGCACATTAGGCAGGAGACGAACGAGACCAGGCTGTCAATGCCGATGCCATAAATCACCACCACTTCATGTCTCGGTGAAAGATAGGCACTGTACGTACTACTTCCTGCTCGTGCAGTAGTACTCTGTCGGAGTAACTCTTATCTTAGCCTGCTCTGGCTCGTGTGTTCCGTCCGCTCGAAAGCAAGTTGGTCCAGAGATTTCATTTCACAGTAGTATTGACTGTCTAATCTATAGAGATACTAAGCTCCCTCGAATCGAAGGGTTGTGGTGCTTCGAGGGTTGTGGGATCAGTAGGGCCCCACATGTAAGTGTGTGCTGTTTAGTTTTATTTCTTCTTCTTTTTCTTTTAGTTTTTAATTTGTTTTGCTTTTTAATTCATGAGCACTTATTAAAATTTGTGTACTTTAAAAAATAAATATATATTAAAAAATTCAAATTCAGTAATATTGATTAAATTTATGGATACTTTCAAGTTCACTGCCATTCAAAGTTTGTAAATATTTTTTAAATTTGAAAACTTTTTATTTTGCGAACATTTTTGAAACCATGAATATACTTAAATTCATAAATGCTTCTAAAATTAATGGTTTTTAAAAGTCATAATATTTTTTAAGTTCTTTAAACATAGTCAATTTCTTATCCAAAAAAATTACTTAATTTAACTAACCTTTTCAAATAACAAAACATAGTTGATCTTTTTGAGCTAGCAGTGGGGGAGAGAAAAAAAAACTAAACGAGCGAGAGGAGCAGGGAGCCAAATTGAGCGAGTAAGAGCTTCGTGTCCTGACCCATGTGAGCGTCACAATAGTAATTCCATGAACTTAGCGTAAAATAAGAACTCCCAAAAGGCTCAAACAATCACCACTGGGCTGACACCAAGGCCAAAATGTACAAAGACTTCACAACCACACATCAAATAACTCCATTTTTCTCTTGAAAATATACTCCAACATGAAACTAACACGATATATATGAAAAAAAAAACACCAATCAAAAATTAAAACACAAAGCCAACACAGATAAAATCACAACAAAACAACTGATCACAACAATCTACTCCCTCCGTTCCGATTTATTCGTCGTGCTTTTAGTTTAAATTTGAACTAAAACCACGACGAGTAAATTGGAACGGAAGGAGTACATATATAAAAAAGTTAATTTGACGAGTGAAGAACGGCGCTTCGCGAAGCGCGCGTTAGCCTCTAGTTCTCTTCTAAACGAGTCGTTAGCCTCTAGTTCTCTTCTAAACGAGTCGTGTCTTTCTACGGGGGACTGAAACGACAAGGCACGATTTCGCATGGGCGACACTGAATCCTCACTGGCGAGACGTCGTTCAATACGGTCATATGTGCAATACGGCTATGCTATACACTTATGTCCAGGACGTAAGAAAATGTACCGTGTACGCAAATAATGGCAACGAACAGCCTTTGTCATCGTCACCATCATCACACAACGATGGGCCAAAACAGTGTTAACACGATTGGCATTTGTATGGCGAATCCTATCGTCGATACATTGAAATTAAGCTTAACTTTCTGCAAACAAACTAACTGCTGACTCGCTTCCCCCTATGGTTTATTTCCAACTCTTTAGATGCTCTCTTAATCTTAACAGTCTACTGAAGAGTGCCCCATACAGAAAACCGCTCACCCATGACGGACAAGTCCGTCCGCCCTTGGTCGGCAAAGAAGCTTCGACGTGATGGACTCAGAGGGCGACACCGTGAGTCCAGAGGGCTGGCTCTGACGGACGGCAATCCCCCAACAAGGCTTAACCACTGCCAGGTTCGGTGACGATGCAATCCTCCTCCTACGCCTCGGTCTGCCCCTCCTTGGTGATATGGAAGCCTTCGATCTTACGAGCGACCTCATTTGCCACCGCATTTGCCACTGCGGCGGCCTTTGGTTTGCCGTTGGCGTTGGGTGCCTCGGTGTCATCGGCGTTTGCGGGGTTCAGCGGCCAGATACGGATGGTGCCGTCCTCTGATCCTGATGCGTATGATTCGCCAACAGGCGCAAACCGGACGCAGTGGACGGGTCCATGATGACCTTTGTTGCAGGCTGCAAAACACAGAATAACAGATGTTCACGACACCATATGGCAGTTGGAGGAAATATTTATTTTCGATATGTAATAATGCGAAATTACAAATCATAGATTAACAAGCATGCAGACTACACATATAATAAAGGCGATGTCAGAGACAAATCAAGTTTTGACTTTTGCGCACTGGATTTCAGCTTTGCAGTATAAACTGGGCTTGAGAATAATACGAGCACTGACAAGTTCTCAAGTCATGTCAACGGAATCAGGTATTGAAACATCAATATTAAATTTTTATTTAAATCTAATTTTCAAATATCAGTATAAAGAATGCTGCAGCCAAAAAATGAACATACAATGGCCAGAGGGCACAATTGTGCAGTTAGTGGGGTGATTACTTTGTTATAGATATAACAAAATCGATACAGTATATACTCTGACTCTCAGGGCATCTCATTCATTGTGGGTAGAATCCCATGGCTATCATTCCAACTCATTTAGTACTGCAGCATTGGGATTTGAACCCAGTACCAGTCTCATATAATTCAGTACTCTATTTTCACATGCCTTATGTGCAAATAAGAAAAAATGACTGCAAAAATGGGATTTGAACCCAGTACCACTCACATATCCGGTAATCCCTACCCTTGGGCTAGAAGCTTGTTATAACTATAGTAAATCGCTGGTTTATTGTCAGTTTCAAATTAAACCATTTTTCCTGATTGGTTCCCTGGGTAACCTGGGATCACCAAGAAAACGTTCTGGGGATTTATATTTTTCTCCGCCTGGTCAGGATACAAACAAGAATTCTAAACACTCTACAACTCACACTAGTGAAAGCTTAACAAAAATACTATGCTAGCTAATGTCCTTATATTTTTCTCCACCTGGCCAGGATACAAAGAAGAGTTCTAAACACTACAACTCACAATAGTGGAAGCTTAACAAAAAATACTATGCTAGCTAATGTTCTTGTTTTGGTAACGCATAACTGCAGCGATGTTTCAGTCTTGCCAGGATACAAAGAAGAGTTCTAAACACTACAACTCACAATAGTGGAAGCTTAACAAAAAATACTATGCTAGCTAATGTTCTTGTTTTGGTAACGCATAACTGCAGCGATGTTTCAGTCTTGCAGGAATCAAATGATTGAATATGATAACAGACTTACCTATTTCTTCACCAGTGAAGAAATCATATACATGAACCCACATGTCTTCCCCTCCAGTGATGAACTTACTCCCAGACTTTGGTTCAAGTGAAGCTGACTCCACAGTGCATGACATATCATAGCTTTTAACAAGCCCAAAACTGCAGAATTACCAGAAAAAATGTCAAGTAACCGAACAATGCAAGTGATGCAGAACAATGGTCATACAGGAAACAACTTACTGGTTCGCATCCCAAAATTTAACACTTGAGCCATCAGCTGTAGTGATGAACCTGCCATCCTGGCTTACTTCTGCACTGGTGACAGGTGCCTTGGTTTCAAGAGTTTGGACAATTTTTCCACTTCTCACATCCCATAACCTGTGTGATCAGAGTAATTAATCAAGGGGAATAAGTATAATAAGCTTGCATAGAGAAGCAGCATGTGTTTTCATACTAGCTTCAAATTTTAAAGATATTTTCCAGACAAACCTCACTCCACCCATATCAGAGCACGAACTTAGAATAGATTGGTCACTGTGAAGCCAAGCAACAGTTCGTACAGAACCAGGTGTCTTGTCAAGTTCTCTTGGAGCTGCATCTGGACGATTCATGTCATATATACGCAAAATCTTCTCCACACCTCCAGTGAGCAACATGTGTGTATCCTGCAGTTGCATAGGCGGTTTGATTAGGTTTAGAACCGCTTATGGAGGACAGTTCTAACTGACTACTATGGCATACAGAGCACCTAAACTATTGTCGACATGATTTCACATTATTCAATGAGATGCGCTGATGGATGTAAAAAAACAGGGCTAATATACTTGATGAATAGTCCATATTTTGTGGCAGGTTGCAAGAAGTAGCACTAGCAGGCCTCAGTTCAGAAAGTCTGGAGGGACCAAAAAACAGCAAAAGGAGATGAATATGACACATATCATCTTAAGGGGGAGAAGAAATGACAGAATAACTAGTGTTCTTGGTATAAATATGTCAGAAGAGAGGGGAGAACTAAGGACATGCTTGGCTTGCCAATGTTTGGGCAAAGCCAAAAAATTGACAACCAAGTTGTTTTGCCAGTCCCTCAAAAAGCTGCCGATTTTTACAAAAACATTGGCTAGACGATTTTTGGTAGCAAACCAAGCAAGCCCTATGTGTCAACAAGCATTACCTCAGAAAAGGCACATGCACGGACTATATGCTTGTGCTCAAACGAATGTAGCTCATTTCCTGTTAGTGCATCCCATATTTTGCTGCAGAAAATAGTCAAAATATGTCCGTCAAAAGAGTAGATTATACTCAGGAATTAGTACATAAACATTTCTGAGCATTAACATTGAAGAACTGCAATTCTTTTTGCAGAAAAATGATTGTTATTTCTTTACACAGAGTATGAGCAGACTTACAACTCCTCCCTCCGTTCCTAAATATAAGTCTTTGTAGAGATTTTCGCTATGGACTACATACGGAGCAAAGTGAGTGAATCTACACTCTAAAATGCATCTACATACATCCGTATGTGGTCCATAGTCAAATCTCTACAAAGACTTGTATTTAGGAACAGAGGGAGTATAAAATAGAGTGATGATGTATTAAATTATGCAGATGAATATAACATTGTTGCCTTCTAGCTCAGCCTAATTTTTATATTCAATCATGGATGCGTTAAGTTATGGTTCACCAGGCGACCAACCATCAGCGGACAGAACCAACAAAATAAACTGATCACGTGCAGTTAAGAAAATGTCACTGCATAGTGCATAGGGAAATCGGATTGACCCACTATACACAACTTCACAACTGAAAGTTAAACCAGTTATCTAGTTTGTAGCCTACTGACTAAAGTACTCCGCCGATAAAAATAATCACAATTTAGCATATCTGCTGAAGAAATGCAAGAACATGAATATACATAGATCTTCAGCAGGTAAGTATCAACTGATACTCTGATAGAGTAGGGCACTAGGCAGGCAAACTCGCATTTCTTAAAGAAAAATAATTGAAATGAACCATCAATGAAATTCTGCAGGATAAATGTCATACGCTGAGAAGTCCGCAGAACCGGAGGCAGCACGGAGAGCATTTGTGTCTAGACAAGAGCTCCAAACTGCACCTTTATGACCTTCAAAAGTCCCAATCCAATCTCCAGTATCACCATTACGAAGCATAGGATTTGAATCTGTAGACCAGAATATGAGATGTTAGTGTTGGGCGATAGTCAGGAATCTAACAAGGCAGGGAGGATTTTCAGTGCATTTAAAAGTAATGTATACTGTCGGCAGGTAACGATTATCATGTGCCAGTATTTGCACCCTTCTCTGGTACGAGTACCCTGTTCTCTGGTACCGACGAGTATATAATATGGCGCCATCCATACCAACAACATAAGGGCACCATTTGATTTAAAAATGCCCTGAAATCTTATCTTCCTGACCCTACACTGACCCAATCCAGCAGCCTAGATCAAAAGTTGGTCCAGGCATCCAACAATCACATAAGAATATTGATTATGAAAGTAACTGGAATTGATCACAATAATAGACCAACAGAATCAAGTTAATTGTGCTAGCTATGCCAACAACTGTAATTAATGAATGCACCACATTGAACGGAACATTTGTTTCCCTAGTTATTTTAAATTTAGACATGAACTGTGTGTGTGGACAGACTAATATAATGAAAAAACTCAGCATTATAATACTTAAAGAGAAAAAGAGTGCATCAGAAGAATTAAAGCCGTTGCTGAGGATATTTCTTTGGCAAATATTAATATTTGTTAAAAAGAATTATGTCATGGAGGTAAATATAGAAAATATGCTCCAACTACACTCTAATAAACAGGGATGCCATCTAATGGCCGAGAAACGCTAGTACAACAGCTAATGAAGAATACATATTAGCTGTATCCTGTTTGAAACCACAGCTATGGACAGAAAAATATTTTTAACAGTATCCAGCAGTTACCATTTGTTTACATCCCTAGAACTGACAGCTCGGTGGTGATGAAAAACATGAAATGGAAAGAGGCGACTTTTCCGTATTACTCATCTAACGGCTTTCATCGGAGAAGATATAAAAGCAACTCCATTCGACATTATAAACATCAATGAGGTAGATAGCCACAATAGCAGACTAAGAGAATCTTGCCTCAACTCCACTTGTCTAGCGCACTGAAAATAGCTAAAAGAGCTTGGAAGGTGAAACCAGTGCCCAAAAATGAAAACTTCCCTAACTTGGACAGACTTAACTAAGGCATGCGATAAAGTTTGGCTTGCAACCATGGCATGTAATAACTTCTAAATCTTTAAATCTATCCAATATAGCACAAACTTACTAGATTGTGAAATTACAGAATATCAGCGTATTCCATGACCTGGATACCCGATTCTGTCCCTAGAAGTGTGTGAGACAACATGGGAGACACAATAATCGTGGTACAAACAGCAGGTAACCAATATTCGTCCACCAGATACTGAATTCACCCGCACAGCGCTGAGGAGCAGCAGCTTAAACCCATTTCACGATAATCATATAGTTGCCGTCTGCATCAAAGCGACAGCTTTGGATCCAAAGGAATCGCAGCCACACGCGCACGGCCACAAAAAATAACGAGGGGCGAGGTGGCCAGACGCAGCCGCGGCCGGGCGGGGCGGGGCGGATCGCTTACCCTTGCTGGCGCTGATGAGGAAGTAGCCGTCGGGCGTGACGGGGCTGTAGAAGAGGTCGACCACCGGCCGCGAGTGGCCGTGGCACACCTTCGACACCGCCACCTTCTTCTTCTCCATTTCTCCTGGCTCCCCTTCCGTTCGCCTCTCCGGGCAGCCTGGCTCGTGTACTCCGGCGGCGGTGGCCTGAAATGCGGCGCCCTCCTCCCCGAGGCCCTAACCCTAGCCCCGATCGGAAAAAAAAATACCAGGGGGGATCGAGGGTAAAAAATCGCTCGGCGAGGCGCGGGATCGGCTGATCCGGATCCCTGGAGTTTGATCTGTACAGGAGTTTTATTGGATAGAGGCGGCAATGGGGTGCGGGAGGGAGCCGAGGGTGAGGCTGTGTGGCTCGCCTCGGGGGTGGGGGGACTGGCCGAAGGAGCGGGGAAGGGGAGTGGGGGGCAGGAAGGCGACGGTCCGGCTTATATGAATCTCCCTCGGACTCTCGGGGCTCCTGTTGGCCGTTGGATCGTGGTCTGACGGTGCTGCTCTCGTTGGCTAGATTCTGGACATGTTTTGAGGACATAGTACTTGTGGATTTTTTGTGTGAATTTCTGCAAATTTGTTGGTTCTTTTTCTTCAAATTCAGAACCTGACAATGTAATGTGGAAACTAAGAAATCCATGTAGTCATCAAACTTGTATATACATATAAAAACATACGCACGCTGTTTGTCAACTAATCCTAACGCATATTTAGGTTAGGTTTCATGTTGGCCGTCACAGACAACATGTTTGAACTAGGATGTCTTGAAAAGCAAATAAGAGTTGAAGGATAATGGATGTTTTTCATGTTCCGAGCACGATTGAAAAATTATGTGCTCTTGGCTATGTGGTGGCTAGACATCCAAATCCAGGCAGAATGAGAATATACACCTCTGGATGACTGGTATAATATTGGATCTCCCCCTCTTGTCAGAAATTTAGGGGATCAGCCATCGAACTACCACTGCTATGATCCGTCTTTGATTCACCAGTATCAGCTATGTTATCTATGATTTTTAATTTGTCACGATGGTGCTGATGTAATTAATTTTGTTTCCCATGACATCTTTTTTGATGATTAGGTTGTTTCCAATGCATTGGTGCTTACGTAAGGTGCTAAGTACATTAAAAACTTTAGCAACCAAAACCTCCAATGCATAGGTGTTTTACTTGTTGATGCTAAGCATCCTTCATTTAATGATTTTGCAACTAAAATTCTTCATGAATTGGTGGGATTCATCCATTTTAGTGTTTTGTCTAGGTTCTCGCGCTTGGGATTGTTTCTTCCTGGCGTCACCACATCCATCTCTCTCCTTTTAATTACCTTGCCACATCAGTTTTTTTTGCCTACATAGCAGCCTTAGAATCTATACAAGGTTGAACATTAGGAGGGGCCTTAGACACTTAATTTTCTCCCTAGAAGACATAAGTCACCCCCTCTAGAAATACGAAAAGACTACATCTTGGTGCATGGGGTATGCCTTTTATCAAACGAACCATTTTTTTGTGATTTCCTAATACATAAATAAATTGCACACTATGCCTATGAGTATCTCCGAGAGACTGAGCCGACAAATCATCTTGAGATAAACGAAGTCGCCACAGACAATTCCGTAGTCGACCGAAATGTCTTCTCTCACTGCACATCGCCGAAAGGCCTGAAATAAATTGAGGAAAATACGCCCGCCAATGGCAAGTCTAGTACTTTGTTTTTAACACAATACAAGCAGACAACTAATTAATATAGTTTGGACATATGTAAGAATTTAACTTTTTGGAACACGAACGAATTACTGCATGGTGCACCTTGTAACTGCACATGATTGAAAACCAAAAGTCAGTGAGAAGAGTTTATTATTGAAAAACTGGTATTTTCAACAGATATGCCAATAGTTGGTTTTTTAATACAATTAAGATCAAAGGGCCACACACTATCATACAATAATGCGTACATTTCAATGCAGCTATGAATAGAAAAGGCAGAAAATAGTAATTACATTATCCCTTGCATATACGTCTATAGTAATGGAAAGTCTCATATAATATGCAATTGTTAATATGCAATTGAATTGTAAGGATTCAATAATTCTTTTGTAGCTGAAATCCAAGTAATAAGACATTATATTTTATTAAAGACATAAAAGAATTTTGATATGTCAATAATATTCAGAATTGATTCATATGAAGAACCTATAAGCACAAGAGCCACGAAATATAGTAAAAACATTTGGGAGGGGATGGAACAATATCTTTAGCTTTTTCCAATGAAGACATTGGTACGAAATTGGCACTTGGCATGACCATACTTCCCAGTTGTAGACCCACGTGATTGAAAATCAATCAACAAGGAAAAGCAATATAACCATCAGCGCAAGAATGAACATATAAAGTGCAGTTCGACCCGCTTCACGCGCAACCAATCGAACCCTAGGAGCATCTGTACCTGTGGATTTCGCGGCAATGTGCCAACGCCTTGAGCACATAGCTTGTGCCACCGGCTGCACCCCATCCCAGTCCCTGTTATCTCGATTTGGTCATCAAAAAGGCCACCGCCGTCACCTCATCATTCTTTTGCATCCTCCCAAGAATCAATGACCATCATGCGGAAAAAGACCACAAGATGAGTGGAGGGCACCGAGACGCGTAGTAGAGAAGCGGCGAGGCGACGTGTTTCGCCCATGGGACGAAGGGACGCGGCGGCGCATTGCGGACGAATGAACAGAGGAGCAGCGTGATATCACTGGGAACAGAAAACCTGGACGACCGGCCTGTTAGCGTGTGAATGGGTTTGCACTTTTGACTGGGCTTACCTACGGCCCAGTTAACGTGATAAACTGGGGCTCACTTTGTGGAGCAGCGGCCCGTGAAACGGCCTTAGCACATGAACGATGAATCATGTGCGTACGTTACAACGAATCAGCGATCCGAAGGAAGAGCTCCAAATGGCTGTGAAGGCTCGTAGGTAGCTGAGTCTTACTGTTTGTTTAGTAATAGCCGATCTTTTTCTTAAAAAAAAAGTATAGGATTCTTTTTTTTTCGAAAGAAAAAATAGTTTTTTAGGGGTGTACGGTACAAAGTGCGGGTCAACCCGTGCCTGCTCCGATCTGTGTGGCCGTGTCCGTCCCCTTCTCGCACCTACTACTCCGAACCGGACCGTGGGCGATCGACTGACTCGTCATATACGGCACGCCCGTCCAGCCCCGAGAACCAGAAGCGAGAAGCGAACCAAACGTGCCGGAAAAGAAGCGAACCAAAGAACCCGAGCAGACTCGAGCCAACCCCAGAGCGGCGGAGCAGACGAGGGGGAATCCCGATGGCGGCGGTGGCGATGGACATCGCGAAGCCCTCGGCGCTGCCGGCGAGCGTCGACGACCCGTCGGCGGCTTCGGCCAAGGGCAGGGCCGGCGGCGGGGAGGGCCTGCGCCAGTACTACCTGCAGCACATCCACGACCTGCAGCTCCAGATCCGGACCAAGACGCACAACCTCAACCGCCTCGAGGCCCAGCGCAACGACCTCAACTCTCGAGGTACGCACCGCACCGATCCCCAATCTCCGCCTGCTGGTCATAGACCGCGCAACCCTAGTTCCGCTATGCGCATGTGTGTGTTACGCCAGAAAGACTATCCGCTGCTGCATCATATCGTTTGATTGCGATTTGCTTGATCCAATTGTGCCTGGACCTCTCGTTCCGAGCTTCAACCATGCTTGATCCGATGACGTGTAGATAATCTCTCCGATTTTAGGCTTGTTTTGGTGTGGGGGGACTAGCTGTGCGTGATTGGTGGAAAGTTTGTTTTTTTAGTGTGTATAGTCCTAATATCTTTCGTTAATTGAAATTCAGCAGCTTTTGGGGTATTGAATTTTGTTCAATTAGAACATGGAATGCTTCTGAGACATTGAATTTTGTTTGATTATAATGTGTAATCTCTTGTGCTGATAATTTAAATGCTCATCATAATTTTGGTATTGCAGTTAGAATGCTCCGGGAAGAGTTGCAGCTTCTTCAAGAACCGGGCTCATATGTTGGCGAGGTTGTGAAGGTTATGGGCAAGTCAAAGGTTCTAGTCAAGGTACATCTTGTTTCACTGTTACTTCTTTCATGCTATGCTTGTGTACATCATGTTTTGCTTTAAGTGGGAGCTCTGAGTTCCAGTCATCCTTCTTTACTGTCATAATTCATTAAATGGTTAAGTGCAATCTCTCAGGTTCATCCAGAAGGCAAATATGTTGTAGATCTTGATAAAAGTATTGATATTACAAAGATAACCCCTTCAACAAGAGTTGCTCTTCGGAACGACAGCTACATGCTTCACCTTATCCTGCCCAGCAAAGTCGATCCACTGGTTAATCTTATGAAGGTGGAGAAGGTTCCTGACTCTACCTATGATATGATTGGTGGTCTTGATCAGCAAATTAAAGAGATCAAGGAGGTTTGTAAATATATTCAATGCATAGTACAATTGTTGTATCATTAGCACTCTGGCTTAACAACTTGATTTTTCAGGTGATTGAGCTTCCCATCAAGCATCCAGAGCTGTTCGAGAGTCTCGGAATTGCTCAACCAAAGGTTTGAGTTTGTGTGCCAATTTGCATTTTATTTGGCATTGTTCCAGCCAGTTATTCAGTAATTATCCTTGCTTTTTCAGGGTGTCCTTCTTTACGGGCCTCCAGGTACAGGGAAAACATTACTTGCTCGTGCAGTTGCTCATCACACCGATTGCACCTTCATCAGGGTGTCAGGTTCTGAGTTGGTTCAGAAGTATATTGGAGAGGGTTCCCGGATGGTTCGTGAACTCTTTGTGATGGCTAGGTAAACATTACTATTTACCTGTCAGATTCCTTTTTCAGGAAACCATTTCGATCAGATTTTGAAATGGTTCCCTGTAAAAGGATCTTTGCATTATATAATATATTCATACCAGAGGCTAACACATTTGGTCTGAATTTGATAGGGAGCATGCACCATCCATTATATTTATGGATGAAATAGACTCTATTGGATCTGCTAGAATGGAGTCTGGATCCGGCAACGGTGATAGCGAGGTTCAGCGTACCATGCTTGAGCTTCTGAACCAACTTGATGGTTTTGAAGCATCGAACAAAATTAAGGTTCTTATGGCAACGAATAGGATAGACATATTGGATCAAGCTCTTCTGAGGCCTGGTCGTATCGATAGGAAGATCGAATTTCCAAATCCTAATGCAGATGTAAGTGATGCAGTACTCACCATAATTAAGTTAAGATTGCTTGCTCATATCAATGCTAACGCTGAATTATCTATTCTTTCAGTCCCGTGGTGATATTTTGAAGATTCATTCAAGGAAAATGAACTTGATGCGTGACATTGATCTGAAAAAAATTGCTGAGAAGATGAACGGTGCATCAGGAGCAGAGCTAAAGGTATGTATTGTTGCCATTATAGGAAGCATTTCAATTTTTTAAATACATTTGTCTGGATAAACTGAAAAAATATTCTGAATTTTAACAATGCTAATGAGTTACCATGTAGACGATACAAAACATCTATAATATGCTGCAGATAATGTCCCATGTAACTTATGTAGAAATCCAGACCCAGCTACTGTTTTTATACCACGCTAAAATACTATCAACTCAGAACCTGGTCCTGGTAGCAAGTACAATTAAGTTTTTCCCATTAAGGTCTTGACTTTACCAACGTATTGGCCGGTATAATGTCTCAAGTAGTGTGCACCAAGCCATACATCATGAGTCTAACTCACTTTGATCTATCATCAGGCGGTCTGCACAGAAGCTGGAATGTTTGCCCTCCGCGAGAGAAGGGTGCACGTCACCCAGGAGGATTTCGAGATGGCCGTGGCCAAGGTGATGAAGAAGGATACCGAGAAGAACATGTCGCTGCGGAAGCTATGGAAGTGAGGCCCTCGTTTTAGCATCTCAGCTTTTGCCGGCATGTATCGGTGGTTTAAGCTTATAGCGGCACATTTGCCAGATGAGCTGCGGGTTTCTTTGAACCGTGTCGACAACTGTAACCTGCAGTGCCTTGCTAGCTGCCTTATCAGGGTTAGATTTCTTTATTGGGTTATATTATGAGACGGGAGTTGGGAACCGTTCGCTTGCTTGTAATGTTGCTTTACCGACTACTCCTAGATTGGTAGCCTCGCTGTGCTGAGAACGGTGACCGCAATGGTGTGTTCTTTTACTTGAACGTGTCTAATGTTAAGAAAAGGGTACTCAAATGAGTTAAGTACGGAACTGGCCGCTCCTCACCTCGGCTGGACCATGAGGGGAGCAGCTCTTGATGGATCTCAATATGCGAGGAACCCTCACGGTCCTCCCGCCAACTCTCCCTGTTAAATTTAGTCCGAACAAGGATGCGATATGCGGAGCTGACAGAAAAGTAGCCTCACTGCTCCTCACTCCATACCCAAAAGTCCTGTTAAATTTAGTCCGAACAAGGATGCGATATGCGGAGCTGACAGAAAAGTTGCCTCGCTCCCCTCACTCCATACCCAAAAGTCCGAACAAGGAACCCTCACGTGCTGCTTTCTCTCTTGTGCATAGCGGAATTTTGAAGATTGCTAGGGCCAGGCTGTGCCAAATTAGTGGGCTTTTTAAAGCAGATTTTGTGGCCGAAGCTTCAGCGTGTACTGGTGTACTTTGATGGCAAAAATTTCTACAGCAAACTACAACCAGCCGGCTCTGCATCGTTTTCTACTAGGTCACGAGCATTCCTAGAAGAAAATGACGTCATGGTGAAAATACGGACATTTTCTTATGTAAATAACACAACACGATATGATTAAGTCATGCTGTTTAATGCCGGAGAGTGTTTCTGATTCATTTATGCTTCCCTCTAACCAAACCGTTAAACACCACAACATTCTTCCAGTTGTGACGCAACAAACACCTACTCATTCCATGAGTAAGATTTTTCATTCCCAACTACAAGAAGAGGAAAACTTGAGGTAAACACCAAAAAAGGTTGTTTTGCAAGGGATAATTAAGTATTTCCTCAGTTCAGGTCTCCAAATTGCTTCCGCACCGCACCATAAAATAGCGCACCAGAAGAACAAAAGTATTTAGTTTGATAATCATCAGACAGTTATCAACATCATACACATACACAATATAGTAAATAGAAAACAAGGACAAGGCTGAAACTCTTTGCCCAGTCATCAGGAGAACAAAACAAGGACAAAATAGCCAAAAATAAACACAAACAAACAAAATCAGGTATATTGTTGCTTCTGATCCCTCTAGGTGATAATATACATCTCATCAACACATGAATCAGATCATTTCATTTTACCAACACAGGTGATGACCAGGATGCATGAACAACAATCTGCAACCTAAAAACAGACTAGGAAAGAAAAATCAAACTACAGTATACTCAGTTCATTAGTTAAGTAGCATGGTGACTGATGGAATGTGTTCTAGGCAAAAGCAATTCCATCAAGCAAAAGAATAGTACATCAAGAGTGAAGAAAGAAGATGAAGGAATAACAGAAGATCGAATCAGTAGCCCTCAAGGATTATGCTTATGATTTTCATCAAGGAAGAAAACTCAGGTCTCAAAGATGTGCCATCACTGGACTCATTGAACAACTGAATAGAAAAGGGCAAACTAAAAATCATAAAACGTATAATGATAAGCAGGAGCAATTTTGGAGAATGTTATTCGCTGCGCCTCATCATCCAAAAATCATTCTTGGTGCAGTGTGCATATAGCAACAATCAAATGGCATATGTCCAGCTTCAAATATCTTAACCAGAATAATAAACGAGACAATTCACTCGGTTACAGGTAGCAACAAGAACCCTCTACTTAACGACACAGGATGGCTAGAGACCCCTCAAACTTTTGATTTTGTGTAGAAAACAAACTCCAAGCGGGACCATGAGCTGATGATGGAGTTCATGATGTCAGAGGGCTTCACCGTGATCTTATTCTTCTGTTTCAAACAAGAAGAAATGCATTAGTACAACAACTATTGAGGATAACAGACCTTAAAATTGATTTTCGTCCATTCATTCATCGACCATTCGTTCTTCAGGACAAGATAAGCCTTGAGCTCCTGGACTTTAGGAATCATTGCAGTGAGCTTGTATTGCACCTGAAAAAACCAGGCATGGTTAAAATTTAAAAGACAAACAAGTATAGCATAATGATGCGCATGAAAAGAATAAAAAAGGTTAGAAGTTAGAGAAGTATTACCTCCTCATACAGCAACTCAGGTACAGGAACACCTGCATGAGTAAACACGAGGCATGCTGGAAGACAACGTGATGACTTCAGGTCATAACCTTTGCGTTGCCCACAGCAGGTACAAAAACGACCGACCTCATTGGTCATCAGCTCCATGAAAAGCTCGATCGGTTTGTCTTCAGCGTCAATGACATGATCATAATGGGGCAAGCTGTAATGCCCAAAACATTCTCGACAACCATCCTACAATGAAACATACTAGACTACTCAGTTTAATACATATAAAATACAACAAGCCCATCCTGATTACGAGTCTATGAAGAAGTAATGAGAAATAATTCTCACCTGATAGTGAGTTTCAGCAGTGAAACAGCAATACAACTGTTCAAGCCACCCTTTCTGGTTTGCCCATATCTCAAATGAATCATGCAACTTTGTGAAAATACTGCCATCAACTGGTGATAGTTCCACGAAAATACATTAGACAAACTGTTAATACTTGACAGTATCTCTAAGTTGACATTGCCCTCTGTGAGACATTTGCCTTACATTGATTGAGTGCCCGAACAAAGTAACCAATCAGCTTCCTTATTGGTACAAGACGAGACTGCAGCATTAGATCCTTTAAAACACACTTGAAACATGGACCTATGAAACAATCACGTTTCAATTTGAAGGCTATATTTCAATTTATATGATCAGAGAACATATGAATGCACCATTACACACAAAGTGTCTCAGACGACCATCATGAGTTGCAAATGGTTTCTCATCACATGCACAACGCAATATTGTTTAAAAACAGTTTGCATGTTAACATGTTAACTTTGCCACCCAAGATCGTTAATGATTAGTTCTACCAATAAACATGCGCACGAAAGTTTCAGGAGTCCAGGTTATTCTAAAACTTGCATTAACACAATTCTCTCCAGGAAATAAAAAATACTGTAATGCCATCAGCAAAATATGAATGCACCATTACATAATAAGAGTCTCAGTTGACCGTCGTGAGTTGGATAAGGTTTCTCATCATATGGCGCAAAACAAAAACAGTTCCAGCGACTGGAAAACACACAAAAGTTAAACATTCAGCCAAATTCATGATTGGATGTTTGAAAAATGCAAGACAACATGATTTCTCCAGGAGAACTATTTAATTATGAATGCACCATTTTAAATGTGTATCCCACCTCGTTGATTTATCATAGGTATGGAGGTGCATCTTAATGGTACTCTACACCAAAGAACTGTGATATTACCGAAGGTGTTGTAAGTTGATGGCACTGCTGTCTAGCTTTTGTTCCAATAATCATAATACTAAAAGGTGGGGGTGGGCATTGTACAGTTTGTCAATGTAATGTCTTGAGGCAACATGCAGCAGATGATGCCCGGACGATGTCTAGGTTGTTGTTATAAAAAATGGCATGTGAGAGTGAACTCACAGGTTAGAAATCAGTTTAGAAATTTAGGAAAATGACACTAACTTCAGTTTGAGTACACATACAAGAGTGGGTACACAACAGCCTTGTCTTCTATATTTAAATTGTACGTGATTTTATGATTTGAGCACCGGAGGCTGGAGCCTACACTTATCATATTAATGCTGGGTAAATAACATCTCTATAATCAAGCTTGCATAGCAACTGACAAGAACAATAAGGCTAGATTCTGTAACTAGAAAAGGCGTAAAGGGCCTAGGAACATGCAGCTTAATCCTAAAATAGATGTCAAAGAAGATTCCTCAGACTCAACAAAGATTATGAATGACCTATAGTTATGAAAGAGAATCTGCACCTCAGAAAGTAATCCTGCAACAATATCATAAGTACACAGCTACAATGCCAAAGAGTACCGGACCCAAAAATATTCAGCCTTTAAGTTGTTTTATCAAAGTTATGTTGGTCCCAAGTCATAATCATACAGTAGATATGCAACAAGCAAGAATGACAGATAGAGGTAAAATGGAATGCAGGAGCATGTGCTTCTTCAGTAGATAGTAAATACTCCCTCTGTATAACGTTATATAAGAACGAGGTGGGCCAAATACGTGGGTTGCGCAGCAACACATGTACAGTGGTATTTCTAAAAAAAGGGTTTTTATCAATTTTGCCATCGGCAGTATAACGTTATAAAGCTACTCAGTTTTGCCATTAAACATTTTCACTACTAAAAAATGTCACTGTTCCGTTAACTCAGAAATACCACTTTTCACCGCTCCCGTCTAGTCAATGCACGTTGACTGGAGGTAGATGACAGAAATACCCCTATCTCCGTTTATGAAAAACCCCTCTCTATGTGTTGACTTGTGGGACCATTTGTAAGGGGCGCATGAAAAGAGAATAAAAATAGCGTCATGGGGTTTCGAATCCAAGACCACGAACTCCACTAAGGAGTGAGCTAACCAACTGAGGTAAGGAGATGTTCTGATGTAGAAGGAGATATATTCCTTATATGTTTATACGGAATAATATTCCAACACAGCAACGTCTCATATATTTTCTTGTGGACAACACATCTGCATGAGCGGCTGGCCGGCTGGAAGAATCTGTCTGGTACTAGTAGACATAAACAAAAGAGGCAAACCGTCACACCCATTTTTTTTACGGTCACACACTAATTGACAGAAACAACACATATGACAGCAGGATCACATGGTATTGTAAATTTCTCTGAAAATTTCAGCATGGTGGCTGCCCATTTTTCTGAAAACGACACAAACACAAAGTGGTATATAGACATAAATAAGGTTCAAAATATCAACTTTTTGGTTTTTCATCACACACAAATCAGGTTCACAAACATAAATAAGGTTCAATAACATCCACTTGCTGGTCGAAATATAAAGGTCCAAATTCTCAAACATGCATAAGGTTGAAAAGAAGGATGTCCAAGTTCACAAGCATAAGGTCACGATCACACAAACTTCACATATGTTGCTTCTTTTTGCTTCTTGTGTTTTTAGCAGGACTGTCTGGTGGTTCCGCATTTGCAACTTGAATATGCAAGGGAGACGAAACAAATCCACCTGCACGTCCTTCGGTTGTGGTACAAACTTCATTTTGCACGTCCTTCCTTTTCCTAGTGTTCTTCTCTGTTTTCTTCACACTTTTCTTTGAGTTGTACAGAAGTTAGTCATGTTGCAAAAAAGAATGAAAATGGATGTTGAAAATACATATAGAAAAGCACATGTTCTTTTTGTGTTACCTAGCAGAACTTGCAACCATTAATAGTTCAGGGATTGCAACCATTGATAGTTCAGGGTCACCTTCTCCTGCCACAATAGGGGCTTCCCTGGCTTGGAGGTCAGCCTCATCTTCTCCAAATGTTGGGTCAACTGGATTTGTGCACAATCTGGCAATGTGCCCGAAGCCTCCGCATCGCTCGCACTTCCTTTTCCTAGAGCCCACGCCAGCACCTTCAACACTAGATCTAATTCTAGTCTTCCTTGGTCGGCCTTTTGGTCTCCTCAACAGTGGAGCATGTAGTTTGAAGCCAGGGTCAACAATGTCCCATTGTTGCTTGCCTACCATTGCAGGTATGTTGTCCACATACGCATCCTTAAATTTTGCAACGGAGTATAACTCATGTACATATGGTTCAATTTCTGATACCGGACCTCGTAGTGAAGTAATAAAGTACAGGGCATGGATACATGGCAAACCCTTGACCTGCCATTGTCTGCAGCTACATGTTTCCTTTGCAATGTCAACAGGGTACCTCCATTCCCTATTCTCTTTGTCCACTGCAGTAATTTCTGCCTCAACATCACTGCGTCTAATTACCATCATCTTCAGCCTAAAAAGAACACAAAACATTAATCATTGAATTTAGTTTTTATGAAATTAATCAATTGAAAGAATACAAGATATTTACCTTTGGATTTGGCATGCAGTGTCTTTATCACACTTGGTATTATGAGATGGCCAAGCCATTTTTCTAATGCTATCCTCATCCGCAGATCAAACTTCTCCATTATCACCTGCCTAATCTTGTCCAACATGTCAACAATAAGAAGAGCCTTAACTTTCCTGACTTTGCTATTAAATGACTCTACGAGGTTGTTATTGACGTAGTCAACCTTGCAGATTTCATTGAACTTGCTTCTATACCATATCTTTGTGTGGTGTTCAGCCATATATTTTTGGACACTCTTCTTAGCAAGGTTTCATATGCCAATTGTGCTTTCTAGAGCTGAAAGTTAAGCTTGCAGCCCAAAGATTATCATCATAGACCTTGCGCTTGATTTTTTTTTTTTGAAAATTTGCAGCAAGATGCCTCATACACTCCCTATGCTCCACTCCAGGCCACACTTGTTCTACTACTGTCTCTAGACCTTTGCAAGCGTCAATGTGTATGACTAGTCCTTCAAGATGCCCAATAAGCCCATGCAGATTTTGAAGAAACCAAGCCCAACTTTCAGATGATTCTGTCTCTAGCACCCCCTATGCAACTAGGTAAAGCCAATTACGGCCATCAATGGCAGAAGCAGAAGCTAGTTGCCCTTTGAATCTCCCATTTAGTGCAGTTGAGTCTACGGCCAAGTATGGTCGACATCCATTTAAAAAGCCTTGCCAACATGCCTTGAATGGAACAAACACCCTCCTAAAGCATTCCCGCTCCCTCACTTTTCCTTTGATCGTGTACTGCACAGTCTCTTTGTCTATTTCCACTACACTACCAGGAGAACACTTCTCCACCTCAGCCTTGAAACTATAGAGACGATGGAAGCTATCTTCCCATTTTCCACTAATCATATCCATTGCTTTGTCCTTACTACGAGATACACGCATGTATGGCACCGTGAAGAGGAGTAGGGCCAATATTTGGGTTCTTTCTGACCCAATCCAGCACAACATCAGCAACCCACCTGCTCTTTGCCGGCTTAAACTTCTCACTTCTTAGCTTAGTTGGGCATGTATGAGAGAAAGGACACACCTTGATCTGTAGGAAACAACAAAATCAGTTAGTATGTTGCTAGTATGTTAAACTTGCCACATTTGTATAGTTACTAGTTCCACAAAATAAAGGGTACAATAAACAAATCAATTAGATGTTAGTAAGTTATACCTGAAATATCGTGCTATTCCTCATATAAGAGCCATGATTTCTCCACTTACACCTCTTATATGCACAACTTGCTCTCAGCCTCTTAGAATCACTCTTTTCGACTGTATAGTCAAATTCACGTTTAATTGCAAAAGTAGAAAGTAAATTCTTGCAGTCCAACAAAGAGAGGAATACCGAGCCTTCTGCAAATAATGGATTCTCCTTGTCATATACTACAATGGGTCTGTTCTCCTCCTCTTCCTCTTCGTCAACTAAACCCATGTCTCTATTCTCTTCTTCTTCAGTGTCAGTTGATTCATATGCTGGAGGATTATCTTCCTCTTCCATATCTACCGAATCATCTTATTTTGTAGAGACTTCTTGACTAAGTCTGGATACTGCCGCTCATCATCATTATCCGAGAGAACAACATCATCAGGTATAACATCATCGGTTATGTCTCTATTAGCATCATCAACACTAGTAGACTGCTTGACTCCCTGTATGTTGACTGTATCAACATCAACTGCCTGACTCCATGTATGTTGACTCTCACTATAACAAGGTTGTGTAGGTGGATTATGGGTAGGTGTGCTAGGAGTTTGGGTTTTTGAAGAACCTCAATTTGCATAGATATTTTCTTTGAATCTTGATGTTTTCCAAACATCAAAGTTGCATCATCATCACATACAACAGCAACCCATTTATTCTGCTCCCTGTCATAGTACTTCAACTCAACGTAATCACGCCACCCCCATGGATAGCTATCACACAACTTGTGCATCAATGTTTTGTGTGTGATACTAGGTTCTACGAATAGAGGAAAATCAAAGCCGCCAACATATTGCTTGAGACCATCGCTACTCTCACGACTTGTTTCCATCCTAACTGTCAGCATACAAGCAGTATCCGCATCGATCCTGACCATCAGGAACACAAGTACCAAATTGCACGTGATTATCAGTAAGGCAAAGTCAGCTACTACAAATTCTATGTACAGATTTCGACCTCTACAAGTTATTGAAGGAAATGCCCTAGAGGCAATAATAAAGTTGTTATTTATATTTCCTTATATCATGATAAATGTTTATTATTCATGCTAGAATTGTATTAACCGGAAACTTAGTACATGTGTGAATACATAGACAAACAGAGTGTCCCTGGTATGCCTCTACTTGACTAGCTCGTTAATCAAAGATGGTTAAGTTTCCTAACCATAGACATGTGGTGTCATTTGATGAACGGGGTCACATCATTAGAGAATGATGTGATGGACAAGACCCATATGTTAGATTAGCATAATGATCGTTTAGTTTTATTGCTATTGCTTTCTTCATGACTTATACATGTTCCTCTGACTATGAGACCATGCAACTCCCGAATACCGGAGGAACACTTTGTGTGCTATCAAACGTCACAACGTAACTGGGTGATTATAAAGATGCTCTACAGGTGTCTCTGAAGGTGTTTGTTGGGTTGGCATAGATCGAGATTAGGATTTGTCACTCTGTGTATCGGAGAGGTATCCCTGGGCCCTCTCGGTAATGCACATCACTATAAGCCTTGCAAGCAATGTGACTAATGAATTAATTGTGGGATGATGCATTACGAAACGAGTAAAGAGACTTGCCGGTAACGAGATTGAACTAGGTATGATGATACCGACGATTGAATCTCGGGCAAGTAACATACCAATGACAAAGGGAACAACGTATGTTGTTATGCGGTTTGACCGATAAAGATCTTCATAGAATATGTAGGAGCCAATATGAGCATCCAGGTTCTGCTATTGGTTATTGACCGGAGATGTTCTCGAACCCGTAGGGTCCGCACGCTTAACATTCGATGACGATTTGTATTATGAGTTATGTGATTTGATGACCGAAGTTTGTTCGGAGTCCCGTATGAGATCACGGACGTGACGAGGAGTCTCGAAATGTTCGAGAGGTAAAGATTCATATATTGGAAGGTTGCATTCGGACATCGGAATGGTTCCGAGTGATTCGGGCATTTTTCCGGAGTACCGGGAGGTTACCGGAACCCCTCGGGGGAAATCATGGGCCTTATGGGCCATGGTAGAGAAGAGGGGATAGCCCACAAGGAGGAGCCCCCCCCAAGTGGAGTTCGAATAGGAAGGGGAGGGGCGCGGCCCCCCTTTCCCTCTTCCCCTCCTCTCCTTCCCCCTTTTCCCCCTTCGTTGAAAGGAAGGAGGGGGGCCGAATCCTACTTGGACCGGGAGTCCAAGTAGGACTCCCCCCCATGGCACGCCTCCTCCTAGGCCGGCCTCCTCCTCCCCCTTCTTTATATACATCGGGAAGGGGGCACCCAAAGGCACAACAGACAATCTCTTAGCCGTGTGCGGTGCCCCCCTCCACAGTTTAACACCTCGGTCATATCGTCGTAGTGCTTAGGCGAAGCCCTACGCCGGTAACTTCATCATCACCGTCGCCACACCATCATGCTGACGGAACTCTCCCTCGGCCTCAACTGGATCAAGAGCTCGAGGGGCGTCATCGTGCTGAATGTGTGCTGAACACGGAGGTGTCGTACGTTCGGTGCTTGGATCGGCTGGATCGTGAAGACGTTCGACTACATCAACCGTGTTACTAAACGCTTCCGCTTTCGGTCTATGAGGGTACGTGGACACACTCTCCCCGCTCGTTGCTATGCTTTCCTAGATAGATCTTGCGTGATCGTAGGAAATTTTTGAAATACTACGTTCCCCAACAGTGGCATCCGAGCCAGGTCTATGCGTAGATGTTATATGCATGAGTAGAACACAAAGAGTTGTGGGCGATAATAGTCATACTGCTTACCACCAACATCTTACTTTGATTCGACGGTCTTGTTGGATGAAGCGGCCCGGATCGACATTACATGACCGCGTTCATGAGACTGGTTCTACCGACGTGCTTCGCACATAGGTGGCTAGTGGGTGTCAGTTTCTCCAACTTTAGTTGAATCGAGTTTGACTACAGCCGGTCCTTGTTGAAGGCTAAAACAACACACTTGACGAAAAATTGTTGTGGTTTTGATGTGTAGGTAAGAACGGTTCTTGCTAGAAGCTCGTAGCAGCCACGTAAAATTTGCAACAACAAAGTAGAGGACGTCTAACTTGTTTTTGCAGGGCATGTTGCGATGTGATATGGTCAAGACGTGGTGAGATATAAATTGTTGTATGAGATGATCATGTTTTGTAACCGTTATCGCAACTGGCAGGAGCCTTATGGTTGTCGCTTTATTGTATGAAATGCAATCGCCATGTAATTGCTTTACTTTATCACTAAGCGGTAGCAATAGTCGTAGAAGCAATAGTTGGCGAGACGACAACAATGCTACAATGGAGATCAAGGTGTCAAGCCGGTGACGATGGAGATCATAACGGTGCTTTGGAGATGGAGATCAAAGGCACAAGATGATGATGGCCATATCATGTCACATATTTTTGATTACATGTGATGTTTATCCTTTATGCACCTTATTTTGCTTAGTACGGCGGTAGCATTATAAGATGACCCCTCACTAAATTTCAAGGTATAAGTGTTCTTCACAGTATGTACTTTGTTGCTACGGTTAAATGCGTCTTAGAGACACCACGTGATGATCGGGTGTGATAAGCTCTACATTCACATACAACTGGTGCAAGCCAGTTTTGCACACGCAGAATACTCGGGTTAAACTTGACGAGCCTAGCATATGCAGATATGGCCTCAGAACACTGAGATCGAAAGATCGAACATGAATCATATAGTAGATATGATCAACATAGTGATGTTCAACATTGAAAACTACTCCATCTCACGTGATGATCGGACATGGTTTAGTTGACATGGATCACGTGATCATTTAGATGACTAGAGGGATGTCTATCTAAGTGGGAGTTCTTAAGTAATATGATTAATTGAACTTTAATTTATCATGAACTTAGTACCTGATAGTTTTTGCATGTCTATGTTGTTGTAGATCAATGGCCCGTGTTACCGTTCCTTTGAATTATAATGTGTTCCTAGAGAAAGCTAAGTTGAAAGATGATGGTAGCAACTACACGGACAGGGTCCGTAACTTGAGGATTATCCTCATTGCTGCATAGAAGAATTACGTCCTGGAAGCACCACTAGGTGTACCACCCGCGCCAGCAACTGCAGACAATGTGAATGCCTGGCAGTCACGTGTTGATGACTACTCGATAGTTCAGTGTGCCATGCTTTACGGCTTAGAGTCGGGACTTCAAAGACGTTTTGAACGTCATGGAGCATATGAGATGTTCCAGGAGTTGAAGTTAATATTTCAAGCAAATGCCCGAGTTGAGAGATATGAAGTCTCCAATAAGTTCTATAGCTGCAAGATGGAGGAGAATAGTTCTGTCAGTGAAAATATACTCAGAATGTCTGGGTACCACAACCACTTGACTCAACTAGGAGTTAATCTTCCTGATGATAGTGTCATTGATAGAGTTCTTCAATCACTGCCACCAAGCTACAAAAGCTTCGTGATGAACTATAACATGCAAGGGATGTATAAGACAATTCCCGAGCTCTTCGCGATGCTAAAGGCTGCGGAGGTAGAAATCAAGAAGGAGCATCAAGTGTTGATGGTTAACAAGACCACTAGTTTCAAGAAAGAAGGCAAAGGGAAGAAGGGGAACTTCAAGAAGAACGGCAAGCAAGTTGATGCTCAAGTGAAGAAGCCCAAGTCTGGACCTAAGCTCGAGATCGGGTGCTTCTCTTGCAAAGGACCGGTCATCGAAGCGGAACTGCCCCAAGTATTTGGCAGATAAGAAGGATGGCAAAGTGAAAGGTATATTTGATATAGATGTTATTGATGTGTACCTTACTAATGCTCGTAGTAGCGCCTGGGTATTTTATACTGGTTTTGTTGCTCATATTTGCAACTCGAAACATGGGCTACGGATTAAACGAATATTGGCTAAGGACAAGGTGACGATGCGCGTGGGAAATGGTTCCAAAGTTGATGTGATCGTCGTCGGCATGCTACCTCTACATCTACCTTCGGGATTAGTTTTAGACCTGAATAATTGTTATTTGGAGCCAACGTTAAGCATGAACATTATATCTGGATCTAGTTTGATGCGAGACAGTTATTCATTTAAATCAGAGAATAATGGTTGTTCTACTTATATGAGTAATATCTTTTATGGTCATGCACCCTTGATGAGTTGTCTATTTTTGTTGAATCTTGATTGTAGTGATACACATATTCATAATATTGAAGCCAAAAGATGCAAGGTTAATAATGATAGTGCAACTTATTTGTGGCACTGCCGTTTAGGTCATATTGGTGTAAAGCGCATGAAGAAACTCCATGCTGATGGGCTTTTGGAATCACTTGATGCTTGCGAACCATGCCTCATGGGCAAGATGACTAATACTGTTCTCCGGAACAATGGAGCGAGCAACAGACTTGTTGGAAATAATACATACTGATGTATGTGGTCCAATGAGTGTTGAGGCTCGCGGCGGGCATCGTTATTTTCTGACCTTTCATAGATGACTTGACCTTTCATAGATGGGTATATCTACTCGATGAAACATAAGTCTGAAACATTTGAAAAGTTCAAAGAATTTCAGAGTGAAGTGGAAAATCATCGTAACAAGAAAATAAAGTTTCTACAATCTGATCGTGGAGGAGAATATTTGAGTTATGAGTTTGATCTTCATTTGAAACAATGTGGAATAGTTTCGCAACTCACGCCACCTGGAACACCACAGCGTAATGGTGTGTCCGATGTCGTGACCGCACTTTATTAGATATGGTGCGATCTATGATGCCTCTTACTGATTTACTGCTATCGTTTTGGGGTTATGCTTTAGAGACTGCTGCATTCACGTTAAATAGGGCACCATCTAAATCCGTTGAGACGACACCATATGAACTGTGGTTTGGCAAGAAACCTAAGCTGTCGTTTCTTAAAGTTTGGGGCTGCGATGCTTATGTGAAAAATCTTCAACCTGATAAGCTCGAACCCAAATCGGAAAAATGTGTCTTCATAGGATACCCAAAGGAGATCATGGGTACACCTTCTATCACAAATCCGAAGGCAAGATATTCGTTGCTAAGAATGGATCCTTTCTAGAGAAGGAGTTTCTCTTGAAAGAAGTGAGTGGGAGGAAAGTAGAACTTGATGATGTAATTGTACCTACTCCTGAATTGGAAAGTAGTTCATCAGAGTAACCAGTTCCAGTGATTCCTACACCAATTAGTGAGGAAGCTAATGATGATGATCATGAAACTTCAGATCAAGTTACTACCGAACCTCGTAGGTCAACCAGAGTAAGGTCCGCACCAGAGTGGTACGGTAATCCTGTTCTGGAGGTCATGTTACTTGACCATGACGAACCTACGAACTATGAGGAAGCGATGATGAGCCCAGATTCCGCAAAATGGGTTGAGGCCATGAAATCTGAGATGGGATCCATGTATGAGAACAAAGTGTGGACTTTGGTTGACTTGCCTGATGATCGGCAAGCAATAGAGAATAAATGGATCTTCAAGAAGAAGACTAACACTGGCGGTAATGTTACTGTCTACAAAGCTCGACTTGTTGCGAAAGGTTTTTGACAAGTTCAAGGAGTTGACTAAGATGAGACCTTCTCACCCGTAGCGATGCTTAAGTCTGTCCGAATTGAAGGAAATATGCCCTAGAGGCAATAATAAAGTTGTTATTTATATTTCCTTATATCATGATAAATGTTTATTATTCATGCTAGAATTGTATTAACCGGAAAATTAGTACATGTGTGAATACATAGACAAACAAAGTGTCCCTAGTATGCCTCTACTTGACTAGCTCGTTAATCAAAGATGGTTAAGTTTCCTAACCATAGACATGTGTTGTAATTTGATGAACGGGATCACATCATTAGAGAATGATGTGATGGACAAGACCCATCCGTTAGCTTAGCACTATGATCGTTTAGTTTATTGCTACTGCTTTCTTCATGACTTATACATGTTCCTATGACTATGAGATTATGCAACTCCCGAATACCGGAGGAACGCTGCTATCAAACGTCACAACGTAACTGGGTGATTTTAAAGATGCTCTACAGGTGTCTCCGATGGTGTTTGTTGAGTTGGCATAGATCGAGATTAGGATTTGTCACTCCGATTGTCGGAGAGGTATCTTTGGGCCCTCTCGGCAATGCACATCACTATAAGCCTTGCAAGCAATGTGACTAATGAGTTAGTTGTGGGATGATGCATTACGGAACGAGTAAAGAGACTTGCCGGTAACGAGATTGAACTAGGTATGATGATACCGACGATCGAATCTCGGGCAAGTAACATACCGATGACAAAGGGAACAACGTATGTTGTTATGCGGTTTGACCGATAAAGATCTTCGTAGAATATGTAGGAGCCAATTTGAGCATCCAGGTTCCGCTATTGGTTATTGACCAGATATGTGTCTCGGTCATGTCTACATAGTTATCGAACCCGTAGGGTCCGCACGCTTAACGTTCGATGACGATTTGTATTATGAGTTATGTGATTTGATGTACCAAAGGTTGTTCGGAGTCCCGGATGATATCGCGGACACGACAAGGAGTCTCGAAATGGTCGAGACATAAAGATCGATATATTGGAAGGCTATATTCGGACATCGGAAAGGTTCTGAGTGATTTGGGTATTTTTCCGAGTACCGGAGAGTTACGGGAATTCGTCGGGGGAAGTAGTGGGCCTCAATGGGCCATACGGGATAGGAGAGAAGGGCCTCAAGGGGTGGCCGCGCCCCCCCACATGGGCTGGTCCGAATTGGACTAGGAGGGGGCGGCGCCCCCCTCCTTCCTTCTCCCCTCCTCCTTCCCTCCTTCTCCTACTAGGAATAGGAAGAGGAGGAATCCTACTTGGACTGGGGAGTCCTAGTAGGATTCCCCACACCTGGCGCGCCCCCTAGGGCCGGCCACCTCTTCCCTCCCCTCCTTTATATACGTGGCCAGGGGGCACCCCATAGACACAGAAGTTGATCTTTTAGCCGTGTGCGGTGCCCCCCTCTAGAGTTACACACTTCGGTCATATCGTCATAGTGCTTAGGCGAAGCCCTGCGCTGGTAACTTCATTATCACCGTCACCACGCCGTCGTGCTGATGAAACTCTCCCTCGGCCTCAGCTGGATCAAGAGTACGAGGGACGTCACCGAGTTGAACGTATGCAGATCGCGGGGGTGCCGTGCGTTCGGTACTTGATCGGTTGGATCGCGAAGACGCTCGACTACATCAACTGCATACTTAACGCTTCCGCTTTCGGTCTACGAGGGTACGTGGACACACTCTCCCGCTCGTTGCTATGCATGACATAGATAGATATTTCATGATCGTAGGTAAAATTTTGAAATACAACGTTCCCCGACAGTGGTATCCGAGCCAGGTCTATGCGTAGATGTTATATGCACGAGTAGAACACAAAGAGTTGTGGGCGATAATAGTCATACTGCTTACCAGCATGTCATACTTTGATTCGGCGGTATTGTTGGATGAAGTGGCTCAGACCGACATTACGCGTACGCTTACGCGAGACTGGTTCTACCGACGTGCTTCACACACAGGTGGCTAGTGGGTGTCAGTTTCTCCAACTTTAGTTGAATCGAGTGTGACTACGCCCGGTCCTTGTTGAAGGTTAAAACAGGACACTTGATGAAAAATCGTTGTGATTTTTGATGCGTAGGTAAGAATGGTTCTTGCTAAACCCGTAGCAGCCACGTAAAATTTGCAACAACAAGTAGAGGACGTTTAACTTGTTTTTGCAGGGTATGTTGTGCTCTGATATGGTCAAAACGTGATGATATATAAATTGTTGTATGAGATGATCATGTTTTGTAACGATTATCGACAATCGGCGAGAGCCTTATGGTTGTCGCTTTATTGTATGAAATGCAATCGCTATGTAATTGCTTTACTTTATCACTAAGCGGTAGCGATAGTCGTGATAGCAATAGTTGGCGAGACGACAAGGATGCTTCGATGGAGATCAAGGTGTCAAGCCGGTGACGATGGTGATCATCACGGTGCTTTGGAGATGGAGATCAAAGGTACAAGATGATGATGGCCATATCATAGCACTTATATTGACTGCATGTGATGTTTATCCTTTATGCATCTTATTTTGCTTAGTTGGGCGGTAGCATTATAAGATGATCTCTCACTAAATTTCAAGGTATAAGTGTTCTCCCTGAGTATGCACCGTTGCGAAAGTTCGTCGTGCCGAGACACCACGTGATGATCGGGTGTGATCAGCTCTACGTTCACATACAACGGGTGCAAGCCAGTTTTGCACACGCAGAATACTCGGGTTAAACTTGATGAGTCTAGCATATGCAGATATAGCCTCGGAACACTAAGACCGAAATGTCGAACGTGAATCATATAGTAGATATGATCAACATAGTAATGTTCACCATTGAAAACTACTCCATCTCACGTGATGATCAGACATGGTTTAGTTGATTTGGATCACGTGATCACTTAGATGATTAGAGGGATGTCTATCTAAGTGGGAGTTCTTAAGTAATATGATTAATTGAACTATAATTTATCATGAACTTAGTACATGATAGTATTTTGCATGTCTATGTTGTAGATCAATAGCTCGCGTATAGCTCCCCTGGTTTATTCTTGATATGTTCCTAGAGAAAAATAAGTTGAAAGATGTTAGTAGCAATGATGCAGACTAGCTCCGTAATCTGAGGATTATCCTCATTGATGCACAGAAGTATCATGTCCTTGATGCACCGCTAGGTGACAGACCTATTGCAGGAGCAGATGCACACGTTATGAATGTTTAACAAAGCTCGGTATGATGACTACTTAATAGTTTAGTGCACCATGCTTTATGGCTTAGAACCGGGACTTCAAAAACGTTTTGAACGCCACAGAGCATATAAGATGTTCTAAGAGTTGAAACTGGTATTTCATACTCATGCCCGTGTCAAGAGGTATGAGACCTCTGATAGTACTTTGCCTACAAGATGGAGGAGAATAGCTCAACCAGTGAGCATGTGCTCATATTGTCTGGGTACTACAATTACTTGAATCAAGTGGGAGTTAATCTTCCAGATAAGATAATAGTTGACAAAGTTCTCTAGTCACTATCACCAAGTTACTAGAACTTAGTGATGAACTATAATATGCAAGGGATGACGAAAGTAATTCCCAAGCTCTTCGCGATGCTGAAATCAGCGAAGGCAGAAATCAAGAAATAGCATCAAGTGTTGATGGTTAACAAGACCACTAGTTTCAAGAAAAGGGCAAAGGGAAAGAAAGAGGAACTTCAAAGAAGAATGACAAGCAAGTTGCCACTCCCATGAAGAAGCCCAAAGCTAGACCCAAGCCTGAAACTAAGTGCTTCTACTGCAAATGAAATGGTCCTTTGAGCCAGGAACTGCCCCAAATACTTGGCGGATAATAAGGATGGCAAAGTGAACAAAAGTATATATGATATACATGATATTGATGTGTACTTTACTAGTATTCACAGTAGCCCCTGGGTATTTGATACTGGTTCATCTATGATTAGTAACTTGAAACAGGAGTTACAAAATGAACAGAGACCAGTTGAGGGCAAGGTGACGATGTGTGTTGGAAGTGATTCCAAGGTTGATAAGATCACCATCGCACACTCCCTTTACCTTCGGGATTAGTGTTGAACCTAAAATAAATGTTATTTGGTGTTTGCGTTGAGCATAATATGATTGGATCATGTTTATTGCAATACATTTATTCATTTAAGCCAGAGAATAATTGTTGTTCTGTTTACATAAATGAAACCTTCTATGGTCATACACCCAATGTAAATGGTTTATTGAATCTCGTGATACACATATTCATAATATTGATGCCAAAAGATGCAAAGTTGATAATGATAGTGCAACATACTAGTGGCACTGCCGTTTAGGTCATATTGGTGTAAAGCGCATGAAGAAACTCCATGCGGATGGACTTTTGGAATCACTTGATTATGAATCATTTGATGCTTGCGAACCATGCCTCATGGGCAAGATGACTAAAACTCCGTTCTCAGGAACAATGGAGCGAGCCACTGACTTATTGGAAATAATACATACTGATGTATGCGGTCTGATGAGTGCTCAGGCTCACGGCGGGTATCATTATTTTATGACCTTCACAGATGATTTGAGCAGATATGGGTATATCTACTTAATGAAACACAAGTGTGAAACATTTGAAAAGTTCAAAGAATATCAGAGTGAAGTGGAAAATCATCGTAACAAGAAAATAAAGTTTCCACGATCTGATCGCGGAGGCAAATATTTGAGTTACGAGTTTGGCCTTCATTTAAAACTATGGAATAGTTTCACAACTCACGCCACCTGGAACACCATAGCGTAATGGTGTGTCCGAATGTCATAACCGTACTTTATTAGATATGGTGCGATCTATGATGTCTCTTACTGATTTATCACTATCATTTTGGGGTTATGCATTAGAGACAGCTGCATTCATGTTAAATAGGGCACCATCTAAATCTGTTGAGACGACACCATATGAAATGTGGTTTGGCAAGAAACCTAAGCTGTCGTTTCTTAGAATTTGGGGCTGCGATGCTTATGTGAAAAAGCTTCAAACTTATAAGCTCGAACCCAAATCAGAGAAATGTGTCTTCATAGGATACCCAAAAGAAACTGTTGGGTACACCTTCTATCACAGATCCGAAGGCAAGATCTTTGTTGCTAAGACTGGATCCTTTCTAGAGAAGGAGTCTCTCTTGAAAGAAGTGAGTGGGAGGAAAGTAGAACTTGATGAGTTAGTTGTACCTTCTCCCTTATTGGAAAGTAGTTTATCACAGAAATCAGTTCCAGTGATTCCTACACCAATTAGCGAGGAAGCTAATGATGATGATCATGAAACTTCTGATCAAGTTACTACCGAACCTCGTAGGTCAACCAGAGTAAGATCCGCACCAGAGTGTACGATAATCCTGTTCTGGAGGTCATGTTACTTGACCATGACGAGCCTACGAACTATGAGGAAGCGATGATGAGCCCAGATTCCGCGAAATGGCTTGAGGCCATGAAATCTGAGATAGAATCCATGTATGAGAACAAAGTGTGGACTTTGGTGGACTTGCCCGATGATCAGCAAGCCATTGAGAATAAATGGATCTTCAAGAGGAAGACGGACGCTGATAGTAGTGTTATGTAACACCCCGGATGTAACTTTCCATATTTGTAACTCTAACTCTTGCCATTTTCGGCATTGTGATATGATATTCCCTCCGTGGTTGGGTTTTTCTTCATTTTTGCTTTTTGTCCATGTCATGCATCTCATATCATGTCATCATGTGCATCGCATTTGCATACGTGTTAAATCTCATGATTCGAGCAGTTTCCCGTTGTCCGTTTTGCAATCCGGCACTCCTATGTCCCCCGGCGTCCCCTTTTACGTTTTTCCGTGAGCGGGTACTAAACTTTCTCGGAATGGACCGAGCCTTGTCAAGTGGCCTTGGTACACCAACCGCACTCTCGCTAATGCCTCTTTTAAGTTGCAGCCCAACACCCTTTCAAAACAGCCCAATAGCCCATCTAAGTCACTTCCATGCTCTCCGTCGTCGGATCACGATCGTGTGGTAACCGCACCTCATTTGGAGCTTCCTAGCTCCTTCTACCTATAAAACACCCCCTACGAATTTTGGATCAATCCTCCTCCAAACCCTAAGCCCCGCTCCTCTCGCGCCCGGACGCGTCCGGACTAGGCTGGACACGTCCGCCCGCCGCCGCCAACGAGCCGCCACGTGGCCCGTGCCCACATCGCCGCCCATGACCAGCGCCCGCCCATGACGCGCGCGCCCGCCGACCGCCGCCCAGCCCGTTCGCCGCCGCCCGGTGCGGCCGCCGACCCGCCGCCCGCCACCGCCGCCTCGATCGCCGCCTCGCCCGGCCCCCGCCCATCAGCCGTCGCCGTACGCCGCCGCCGCTGCCACCACCACCGCCCGGCCTCTCCTTCCTCCTCTCGGCGGCAAACCTCGAGCCGCCGCCCGGCCCTCGGATCCGATCGGATCTAGATCGACTCGGTTGACTTTCTCTCCCCCCCCCCGAAATCGCCCGTCTTTATTCCGCGTTTAGTTTGTTGCATTTTCGTCATACCATAACTCTCCGCATATTGCTACGTTTCGTGCGTGTAATATGTCAAAATGTTCGACTCGAAGAGGATCATTTCATCTCATTTCATCATTTTCGTTGGAGCTCATCTTGATGCCCGAAATGCTGTTAGAAGAGGGCTATGTGATGTTAGTTTCTGTTTCTTAACAGAACATGCACTTTTGTTATTTTTGCCATGATTGATGTGTGCATCCTATGAATTTGAGTTCTACATGTGTTTTGTAATATGCCATTCCATCTTTCCAGGGGTGTATGCCATGTATTTTTGTGATCTCTGTGGTGACTATCACAAGCATGCAAACTAGGCTTCCTGATGTTGCTGATTTCAGCCCCTGTTTTTCTGATATTTTTATGCCATGTTAACTTGATGCTACCGAGAGATCCATGCATATTTTGAGATACTTCAGTAAGGATGTTTTGAACATATGGTTATGCTCTATCCATCCATGCCTTTGTTTTAAATTATGGAGTGCCATAGCTTGAGTCAATCGAGCTCTAGTTTTGCTATAAAATGTTTCCTGGCAGATTGTTTACATGTTATTCAATTTTGCCAAGGTTGTTGTGGTTGATTCGTGCATGCTATGATGTTGTTCTTGCCATGTATGTATTCTATGCCATGTCTTCTTGATGTATGTATGCTTAGTTTATCATGATATGCTCTGTATTGAGTGCATCGAGCTCTTAAACATGCCTACTTGTTATCTGTTTTTCCATGCCCTGTTGCTGAATCTGTTAACGAAACTTGCTATATTGACATGGGTGTTATTATATTTTCTGATCCTTTTTGGCTTATGGTCAGTAAGGGACTTTTGTTTTATGCTTTGAGTAGATTCATGCCATGCCTTGTTTTGCTATTATAATTTCCTGTAGCATGTCGTTTGCTTGCTCTGAACATTGCTTCCTGATGCTGATTCTGCCATGTTCAGTAATTTCACTAAGTCTGTGAAGTTGATATATTTTGCACTTTTGCCATGCTTGTTTGGACCTGTTATGATGTGATTTAGCCATAGCACAGTATTCATACTTTGTCAAGCATCTTGAGTAGATCACTGCCATGTGCTTTGTTGGTACGTTTGGGTGCAGTAGCTTAATTTCTTGTTGCTTGCTATGTGGTATCATGCTGTTAATGGCAGATTTGTGACATTCTTGTTTTGCTTGTCATTTGCAAACCGTGCATCCGATTCCGGTGATCTTTATATCGATTTCAACGAAATCATCTCATCTTTCCAGCGGCATACTTGGTTTGCCAAGTTGATGCCTGGTTCATCATTTTCCTTCCGAGCACGCATACGCATTGCATATCACATCTCGCATATCATGTCATGTTTTGCATCATGTTGCTTGTGCATTGCACCGTGATTTATTGTGGTTCCTTTGCTTGTGTTCTTGCTTTGGGTAGAGCCGGGAGACGAGTTCGTGAACGAGGAACCTGTTGAGAACGCTTACGAGGATCAAGGTTTCGACAACTCTGAGAACTTTGCAGGCAAGATGACCACACCCTCGAAATCACTTCTATCTTTGCTTGCTAGATGCTCGCTCTTTTGCTATGCCTATGCTACGATGCCTATCACTTGCTATATCATGCCACCCATATTGCCATGTCAAACCTCTAACCATCCTTTCCTAGCAAACCGTTGATTGGCTATGTTACCGCTTTGCTCAGCCCCTCTTATAGGTGAAGATGAAGTTGCAGGTGAAGATGAAGTTTGTTCCTTTTGGAACATGGAGATGTTGTTCCTTGTTGGAACATGTTTACTTGTTGGGGATATCACAATATATCTGCTATAATTAATGCATCTATATACTTGGTAAAGGGTGGAAGGCTCGGCCTTATGCACAGTGTTTTGTTCCACTCTTGCCACCCTAGTTCCCGTCATACCGGTGTTATGTTCCTTGATTTCGCGTTCCTTACGGTTGGGTGATTTATGGGACCCCCTTGACAGTTCGCTTTGAATAAGACTCCTCCAGCAAGGCCCAACTTTGGTTTTACCATTTGCCACCTAAGCCTTTTTTCCCCGGGTTTTCGCGAGCCTGAGGGTCATCTTTATTTAACCCCCCGGGCCAATGCTCCTCTGAGCGTTGGTCCAACTAGAGCCACTTGCGGTGCCACCACAGGGCAACTTGGGGCATCTTCGGTTGCCGTACATAGTGTTCATCCGGATGTGCCTCGAGAACGAGATATGTGCAGCTCCTATCGGGATTTGTCGGCTGTCGGTGGCTTCTTTGGTCTTGTTTTATTCTTTGTCGAAATGTCTTGTAGTCCGGGATTCGAGGCGATCGGGTCTTCGGTAGAAGGAATATCCTTCGTTGACCGTGAGAGCTTATAATGGGCTAAGTTGGGACACCCTGCGGGGTATTATCTTTCAAAGCCATGCCCGCGGTTATGAGGCAGATGGGAATTTGTTAATGTCGGTTGTAGAAAACCCGAAGTTGACCTTAATTAATACACATCAACAGCGTGTGTAACGTGATGGTCTCTTCTCGGCGGAGTCCGGGAAGTGAACACGGTGTTGGAGTTATGTTTGGCGTAAGTAGTTTCAGGATCACTTCTTGATCGCTACTAGCTTCACGACCGTGCCTTGCTCCTCTTCTCGCTCTCTTTTTGCGAATGTAGCCACCATATATGCTAGTAAACTGCTGCAGCTCCACCTCACAACTCTGTCCTTCCTATAAGCTTAAATAGTCTTGATCTCATGGGTGTGAGATTGCCGAGTCCCGTGACTCACAGATTCTACCAAAAGCGATTGCAGTGCCGGCGATGCGGTCAGGTGACATACCGAGCTCAAGTGGGAGTTCGACGAGGAACGTGGTCGTTACTATGTGTCTTTTCTGATGATCGATGGTGGAGCCAGTTGGGTCGATCGGGGATCTGTGTAGCATTTGGGGTATCTTCTTTTATTTTGGTTCCGTGGTCGGACCTTGAGTGTAATCTGAATGATGGATGTTTATTTATGTATTGTGTGAAGTGGCAATTGTAAGCCAACTATGTATCTCTTTCCCTTATGTATTACATGGGCTGTGTGAAGATTACCTCACTTGCGACATTGCTTTCAATGCGGTTATGCCTCTAAGTCGTGCTTCGACACGTGGGAGATATAGCCGCATCGATGGCGTTACAAGTTGGTAATCAGAGCCATCCCGACTTAGGAGCCCCGCTGATTGTTTCTTTGGCGTTGTTGAGTCTAGAACAAAAATGTTTTGAGTCTTAGGATTATATATATCGGAGAGTAGGATTCTTTTTACTCCCGGTCCTTAAATCGCTCTGGTGAGGTCTCCTGACATAGAAGTTTTGACTCTCCTCTCCTCAAATTTCACTAAATTTTTTTAGGATCACGCTGGTATCTTGGAATCGTTCGATGGTTTTGTGACGAGAACATTGTTCTTGGTGCCTCCCGACATTTAGGAGCTGTGGCGGTGTCCCGGGGAGTTGAGCTCCAGGGTGTTGTCGTCACAATTTTATCGTTGCAGTTCTGGAATACCGAAGTTTTGCCGACATCGAAAATCTCTTTTGTACAGTTGTTGGTGAGATAACCCGATAACCCAAAGATCTTTAAGCGAGCTCGGGAGTATTGCCATGACTCGTATAACGGATGCTTTTTGAAGGTCGAGGTACACGATTTCCGAAGGTTTCTTGGTTATGTGTTGACGGATGGATACCGCTGGATCTAGGTATTGTTAGTTTGGGTGATATATTTTGTGTCCCCTGTATCCCCAACACAGATTGCATAACCAGAAAGTTTCGGGAGTTTATAGGTGGGATTCAAGTAGCTCCTAGCATTTCTTCCCGCAGATATTTGGTTTGTGATTGGGTAATCCTTACCACTTATTTGTTCGATCGTACCTTGTTATTTTTCATCAACCCTTAATCAAGTGGCTTCTCACCTTAATGGACATGTGATGTTAGCTTTTGGAATTCATTCGTTCATCCTTGTTCGAATGTTTATTGTGAAGACTATGTGTTGCAATTTCTATCCGTTGATTCAACTTGTCTATCAAAGTGCTAATGGATGTCACCCTCTTCAGGATGGCTCCGCCAACGCGTCTGAATCCAGATCGCAATGATGAGAGTCAGTCGAACCCTCCACCTCCACCTCCGCCGCCGGAGGCATGGCAAGCTATCATGGCAGCCACCAATGCCAATGCTCAGATGATTTTGCAACTCTTGCAAGAGCGTACCCAAGGGCAAGGCAGTCAAGGAAATCGAGGTCAAGGCAACAACCAGCCGCACTTTGCTACCCTCAATCAGTTCCTTGCTAATCAGCCGAAGTCTTTCAGTTTCTGTGTCGAGGCCACAGACGCCGATGATTGGCTTGTGGACATCTGCAAACATTTTGAATGTAGCAATGTCGGACACGAGGACTTTGTCAAGTTTGCGTCGTTTCAACTCAAGGACCAAGCTGTAGAGTGGTACCAGAATACAAAGATTCCGAGAGGAGGTCGTGTCATTACACAGGATGAGTTCCGCCGAGACTTGAGCTCACCACATTCGAAAAGTGTTGTTGAGAGCAAGCGTGAGGAGTTCCGCAATCTCAAGCAAGGCAACATGCCTGTATCAATACAATATCCAGTTCGAACTTCGCTCGCTTCGCTAAGCAAGGCGTCCACGATGAAAAGAGTATGATCTATCAATTCGTAGGTGGTCTCGGAGAAGATCTGCAATTAGCTCTCGTGCTTTTGAGCGAGAAAAGTATGATGAATTCTACAACATGGCCTTTGAAGCAAGAAGCTGCCCAACTCAAATGTGAGGCTTCTAAGAAAAGAATCGGGGATGCGATTCGGTCTTCTTCTTCCTCTCAAGTGGCGGCTAAGCGGCGAAGTTCTACCTTCCTCCTCCTCCGTTCCGTCGGCCTTATCGGAAGAACTCGGTGGTCGTGGATCTTCCCACCCACCCAACCCGAACTATCAGAACAAGTCTAATTCTCAAGCTCCAAGGTCAAATGCTCCTTATCACCGACCGCTCTCAGAGGTGACTTGCAACAAATGTCACAGAAAAGGTCACTATGCGAACAAGTGCTTCAACCAAAGGCGCCTTCCGCCTCCTCCTCCTGTGAAATCTTCCGGCAATGCAGTTGGTCAAGCATAATCCCAAGTCTGCAAAGGTGAACATGATGAATGCAGCGCAAGCAGAGGATTCTTCTGATGTGATTATGGGTAATCTTCCGGTTAATGATATTCCTGCAAAAGTCTTATTTGATACTGGTGCATCGCTTTCGTTCATTTCGAGACCTTTTGTTGTCAAGCATGAGTTTGTGACGGAAAAGATTCCTATTCCGTTGAAGATTGTGTCCCCGGGTAAGCAAATGACATCTAATATTTGCGTCCCGGATGTTTCTATCAAGATGGGCGACTATAAATTTTCTGGCTAAACCAATTGTTCTTGGTGACTCGGATATTGATCTTATTCTCGGGATGGATCGCTTTCTCGGCACAAAGCTCAACTTGATTGTGCTGCCGTGGAAATTCAATTGACACACTCTTCGATGATGTGATCATCTATGCCGCTTCGTGATGAAACCATTCGGTTGTTTTCTCTCAATGAGAAGGGCGAATTGGATGCTATCTCTCAAATTCGATCGTTTGTGAGTACCAAGATGTCTTTCGGAAGAGCTTCCAGAATGCCTCCTCACCGCCGGTTGAATTCGTCATCGATCTTGAGCACAACCTTTGAACCCGTTTGCAAGCGTCCATACAAGCTTGGACCTAATGAGCTGAAGGAATTGAAGAAGCGACTTGATGAACAAGAGCGTCTGGGTTTGATCGGACGAGTTCATCTCCTTGGGGTTGTGGTGTTCTTTTTGTCCAGAAGAAGGATGACACGGACCGACTTTGCGTCGATTACCGTCCATTGAATAAGAAGACTATCAAGAACAAGTATCCACTTCCCAACATCAATGAGCTTTTCGAGCAACTCAAAGGTGCTAAAGTGTTCTCCAAGCTTGACCTTCGTATGGGTTATCATCAGATTCGCATTCGTGAACAAGATATTCCCAAGACAGCATTCAAAACAAGCTTTGGTTCTTATGAATATACTGTCATGTCTTTCGGCCTTGTCAATGCTCCTCCAACATTCTCTCGAATGATGAACTTCATCTTCAACCCCTACACCAATGAATTCGTCTTGGTCTATCTTGATGATATTTTGATCTTCTCCAAGAATAAGAAGGATCATGCCAAACATTTGCGATTGGTGCTAGACAAGCTCAGAGAGTATCAATTCTATGCGAAGTTTTCTAAATGTGAATTTTGGCTTGATGAAGTTCTTTACCTTGGTCATATCATCTCCGCCAAGGGCATCGCTGTTAATCCTGAGTAGGTGTCCGCAGTTGTGAACTGGGAACCTCCTCAGAATGTCAAGCAGCTCCGCAGTTTTCTTGGTCTTGCAAGCTATTGCCGAAGATTCGTTGAGAACTTCTCCAAGATTGCAAAGCTTCTTTTCAACCTCCTCCAGAAGAAAGTGAAATATGTCAGGTCTCCTGAGTGTGACGATGCTTTCAATACCCTCAAAGAGAAACTCGTCACAGCTCCTGTCTTGACTCCTCCCGATGAATCCAAGCCATTCAAGTTTTCTCGTGATGCTTCTCTTCAAGGTCTCGGTCTTTGTGTTAATGCAAGAGAAGAGAGTTGTGGCCTATACCTCTCGTCACCGAAGCCCATGAAAAGAACTACCCCACTCACGATCTTGAGTTGGCGGCGATTGTCCATGCATTGATAACATGGAGACATCTCTTGTTGGGAAGGAAAGTGGACATTTTCATCGATCACAAGAGCCTCAAGTATATCTTCACTCAACCCAACCTCAACCTCAGGCAAACTCGATGGGTCGAAATGATTCAAGAGTACAACCCGAGTATTGAATATACTCCAGGCAAGGCCAATGTCATTGCAGATGCTTTGAGCAGGAAGGCTTACTGCAACAGTTTAATCCTCAAGCCCTTCCAACCGGATCTCTGTGAAGCTTTCCAAGCTGAATCTTCAAGTTGTTCCTCAAGGCTTTCTTGCCAACCTCATAGTCTCTCCTACTTTAGAAGATCAGATTCGTGAGGCTCAACTCCTGGATACCATGGTGAAAAAGGTGAAACGTGGTATCGACAAGGGCATTTACAAGTACAAGTGCTTCCACATTGATGACAAAGATACTCTTTTCTTCGAGGACCGGATTGTGGTTCCTAAGGGTGATCTACGTAAAGTCATTATGAACGAGGCGCACAATTCCCTTCTATCCATTCATCCTGGAAGTACGAAGATGTACCATGACCTCAAGCAGTCATATTGGTGGACTCGAATGAAGCGAGAAATTGCTCAATTCGTGAATGAGTGTGATGTCTGCAGAAGAGTGAAAGCAGAACACCAAAGACCAACTGGTCTCCTCCAACCTCTTGCTATTCCAGAATGGAAGTTTGATCATATCGAAATGGACTTCGTGTTGGATTTCCAAAGTCCAAGCGTGGAAATGATGCTATCTTCGTTGTCATTGACAAGCTTACTAAAGTGGCTCATTTTCTTCCAATCAAAGAATCTATCACAGCAGCTCGGTTGGCGTAGCTATACACCTCCAGGATTGTCTCCTTGCACGGCATTCCACAATTGATATCTTCAGACCGTGGTAGCATCTTTACCTCCAAGTTTTGGGATTCTTTTCAGAAGGCCATGGGCACCAACATTCGTTTCAGCACAGCTTTCCATCCTCAAACAAGTGGCCAAGTCGAGCGAGTCAATCAAATCCTCGAAGATATGCTCAGGGCTTGTGTCATTTCCTTCGGTATGAAATGGGAAGATTGTCTTCCATATGCCGAGTTCTCCTACAACAACAGCTTCCAAGCGAGTTCGGCAAGGCCCCATTCGAAATTCTCTATGGCGAGAAAGTGCCGTAATCCTCTCAATTGGTCCGAGACAGGTGAACGCCAACTTCTTGGCAACGACTTGATCACGAAGCGAAGAAATGTGCAAAGTCATTCGTGAGAATCTCAAAGCCGCGCAATCGCGCGGAAGAGCTATTATGATGACAAGCACCGTGATGTGGCTTTTGAAATCAGAGACCATGTCTACCTCCGCGTCTCTCCAATGAAAGGCACTCGTCGCTTCGGTATCAAAGGGAAGCTTGCCCCTAGATACGTGGGTTCTTTCAAGATCATTGGCAAAAGAGGCAATCTCGCCTATCAACTTGAGCTTCCGTCCAACTTCGCGAATGTGCACGACGTGTTTCACATGTCACAGCTTCGCAAGTGCTTCAAGATTCCTGAGCGCACCATCAACTTTGAAGAAATTGACCTTCAAGAAGATCTCTCTTATCATGAGCACCCCGTTGCTATTCTTGAAGAAACCAAGCGCAAGACTACAACAAGTCAATCAAATTCACGAAAGTTAAGTGGTCACACCATTCCGACCGAGAAGCCACCTAGGGCGCGAGGATCACCTCCGTTCGAATATCCGGAGTTCTTTCGGTCCTAGATCTCGGGACGAGATCCTCTTGTAGTGGTGGAGTGTTGTAACACCCCGGATGTAACTTTCCATATTTGTAACTCCAACTCTTGCCATTTTCGGCATTGTGATATGATATTCCCTCCGTGGTTGGGTTTTTCTTCATTTTTGCTTTTTGTCCATATCATGCATCTCATATCATGTCATCATGTGCATCGCATTTGCATACGTGTTCGTCTCATGATTCCGAGCATTTTCCCCGTTGTCCGTTTTGCAATCCGGCACTCCTATGTCCCCCAGCGTCCCCTTTTACGTTTTTTCGTGAGCGGGTACTAAACTTTCTCGGAATGGATCGAGCCTAGTCAAGTGGCCTTGGTACACCAACCGCACTCTCGCTAAGGCCTCTTTTAAGTTGCAGCCCAACACCCTTTCGAAACAGCCCAATAACCCATCTAAGTCACTTCCATGCTCTCCGTCGTCGGATCACGATCGTGTGGTGAAAACCGCACCTCATTTGGAGCTTCCTAGCTCCTTCTACCTATAAAACACCCCTCCGAATTTTGGATCAATCCTCCTCAAACCCTAGCCTCTGCTTCTCGCGCCACGGACGTGTCCGGACTAGGCGGACACGTCCGCCCGCCGCCCGCCAGGGAGCCGCCACGTGGCCCGTGCCCACATCACCGCCGCCCGGCCCAGGCCGTCCCGCCCCCACCCCGCCCCGCCGCCTTCACCCTTCGGCCCGCCCCCGCCGCCCGCTTGCCGCCCAAGCCCGATCGCCGCCGCCCGGGTGCCGGCCGCCACCGACCCGCCGCCCGGCCACCGCCGCCTCCGATCGCCGCCTCCGCCCGGCCCGGCCCGTCAACCCGCCTCATGCGCCGTCGCCCGATGCGCCGCCCGCCAGCCACCACCGCCCGACCACGGCCTCTCCTTCCTCCACTCCGGCCCGGCAAACCTCGAGCCGCCGCCGGCCGCCTCGGATCCGATCGGATCTAGATCGACTCGGTTGACTTTCTCTCCCCCCCCGAAATCGCCTGTCTTTATTCCGCGTTTAATTTGTTGCATTTTCGTCATGCCATAACTCTCTGCATATTGCTCCGTTTCGTGCGTGTAATATGTCAAAATGTTCGACTCGAAGAGTAGATCATTTCATCTCATTGCATCATTTTCATTGGAGCTCATCTTGATGCCCGAAATGCTGTTAGAAGAGGGATATGTGATGTTAGTTTCTGTTTCTTAACAGAACATTTACTTTTGTTATTTTTGCCATGATTGATGTGTGCATCCTATGAATTTGAGTTCTACATGTGTTTTGTAATATGCCATGCCATCTTTACAGGGGTGTATGCCATGTATTTTTGTGATCTCTGTGGTGACTATCACAAGCATGCAAATTAGGCTTCCTGATGTTGCTGATTTCAGCCCTGTTTTGCTGATATTTTTATGCCATGTTAACTTGATGCTACCGAGAGATCCATGCATATTTTGAGATACTTCAGTAAGGATGTTTTGAACATATGGTTATGCTCTATCCATCCATGCCTTTGTTTGCAATTATGGAGTGCCATAGCTTGAGTCAATCGAGCTCTAGTTTTGCTATAAAATGTTTCCTGGCAGATTGTTTACATGTTATTCAATTTTGCCAAGGTTGTTGTGGTTGATTCATGTATACTATGATGTTGTTCTTGCCATGTATGTATTCTATGCCATGTCTTCTTGATGTATGTATGCTTAGTTTATCATGATATGCTCTGTAGTGAGTGCATCGAGCTCTTAAACATGCCTACTTGTTATCTGTTTTTCCATGCCCTGTTGCTGAATCTGTTAACGAAACTTGCTATATTGACATGGGTGTTATTATACTTTCTGATCCTTTTGGGCTTATGGCCAGTAAGGGACTTTTGTTCTATGCTTTGAGTAGATTCATGCCATGACTTGTTTTGCTATTATAAGTTCCTGTAGCATGTCGTTTGCTTGCTCTGAACATTGCTTCCTGATGCTGATTCTGCCATGTTCAGTAATTTCATGCTTCTTGATGCTGATTCTACCATGTTCAGTAATTTCACTAAGTCTGTGAAGCTGATATATTTTGCACTTTTGCCATGCTTGTTTGGACCTGTTATGATGTGATTTAGCCGTAGCACAGTATTCATATTTTGTCAAGCATCTTGAGTAGATCACTGCCATGTGCTTTGTTGGTACGTTTGGGTGCAGTAGCTTAATTTCTTGTTGCTTGCTATGTGGTATCATGCTGTTAATGGCAGATTTGTGCCATTCTTGTTTTGCTTGTCATTTGCAAACCCTGCATCCGATTCCGGTGATCTTTATACCGATTTCAACCGAAATCATCTCATCTTTCCAGCGGCATACTTGGTTTGCCAAGTTGATGCCTGGTTCATCATTTTCCTTCCAGAGCACGCATACGCATTGCATATCACATCTCGCATATCATGTCATGTTTTGCATCATGTTGCTTGTGCATTGCACCGTGATTTATTGTGGTTCCTTTGCTTGTGTTCTTGCTTTGGGTAGAGCCGGGAGACGAGTTCGTGAATGAGGAACCTGTTGAGAACGCTTACGAGGATCAAGGTTTTGACAACTCTGAGAACTTTGCAGGCAAGATGACCACACCCTCGAAATCACTTCTATCTTTGCTTGCTAGATGCTCGCTCTTTTGCTATGCCTATGCTACGATGCCTATCACTTGCTATATCATGCCACCCATATTGCCATGTCAAACCTCTAACCATCCTTTCCTAGCAAACCGTTGATTGGCTATATTACCGCTTTGCTCAACCCCTCTTATAGCGTTGCTAGTTGCAGGTGAAGATGAAGTTTGTTCCTTTTGGAACATGGAGATGTTGTTCCTTGTTGGAACATGTTTACTTGTTGGGGATATCACAATATATCTGCTATAATTAATGCATCTATATACTTGGTAAAGGGTGGAAGGCTCGGCCTTATGCAGTGTTTTGTTCCTCTTGCCACCCTAGTTCCCGTCATACCGGTGTTATGTTCCTTGATTTCGCGTTCCTTACGGTTGGGTGATTTATGGGACCCCCTTGACGATTCGCTTTGAATAAGACTCCTCCAGCAAGGCCCAACTTTGGTTTTACCATTTGCCACCTAAGCCTTTTTCCCCGGGTTTTCCACGAGCCCGAGGGTCATCTTTATTTAACCCCGGGCCAATGCTCCTCTGGCGTTGGTCCAAACTAGAACCACTTGCGGTGCCACCCCGAGGCAACTTGGGGCATCTTCGGTTGCCGTACGTAGTGTTCATCCGGATGTGCCCTGAGAACGAGATATGTGCAGCTCCTATCGGGATTTGTCGGCACAATCGGGCGGCTTTGCTGGTCTTGTTTTATTGCTGTCGAAATGTCTTGTAGTCCGGGATTCCGAGACTGATCGGGTCTTCCGGTAGAAGGAATATCCTTCGTTGACCGTGAGAGCTTATAATGGGCTAAGTTGGGACACCCTGCAGGGTATTATCTTTCGAAAGCCGTGCCCAGCGGTTATGAGGCAGATGGGAATTTGTTAATGTCCGGTTGTAGAAAACCCGAAGTTGACCTTAATTAATACACATCAACGTGTGTAACCGTGATGGTCTCTTCTCGGTAGTCCGGGAAGTGAACACGGTGTTGGAGTTATGTTTGGCGTAAGTAGTTTCAGGATCACTTCTTGATCGCTACTAGCTTCACGACCGTGCCTTGCTCCTCTTCTCGCTCTCTTTTGCGAATGTAGCCACCATATATGCTAGTCGCTTGCTGCAGCTCCACCTCACAACTCTGTCCTTCCTATAAGCTTAAATAGTCTTGATCTCGCGGGTGTGAGATTGCTTTGAGTCCCCGTGACTCACAGATTCTGCCAAAAAGCGATTGCAGTGCCGACGATGCTGCGGTCAGGTGGCGCAACCGAGCTCAAGTGGGAGTTCGGACGAGGCAGTGGTCGTTACTATGTGTCTTTTCCTGATGATCGATAGTGGAGCCCAGTTGGGTCGATCGGGGATCTGTGTAGCATTTGGGGTATCTTCTTTTATTTTGGTTCCGTGGTCGAACCTTGAGTGTAATCTGAATGATGGATGTTTATTTATGTATTGTGTGAAGTGGCATTGTAAGCCAACTATGTATCTCTTTCCTTATGTATTACATGGGCTGTGTGAAGATTACCTCACTTGCGACATTGCTTTCAATGCGGTTATGCCTCTAAGTCGTGCCCGACACGTGGGAGATATAGCCGCATCGAGGGCGTTACAAGTTGGTAATCAGAGCCTTCCCCGACTTAGGAGCCCCCTGCTTGATTGTTGCTGGCGTTGTTGAGTCTAGAACAAAAATGTTTTGAGTCTTAGGATTATATATATCGGAGAGTAGGATTCTTTTTACTCCCCAGTCCCTTCGTCGCTCTGGTGAGGTCTCCTGACGTAGAAGTTTTGACTCTCCTCTCCTCAAATTTCACTAAATTTTTTTTAGGATCACGGGTATCTTGGAATCGTTCCGATGGTTTTGTGACGAGAACATTGTTCTTGGTGCCTCCCCGACATTTAGGAGTTGTGGCGGTGTCGGGGAGTTGAGCTCCGAGGTGTTGTCGTCACAATTTTATCGTTGCGATTCTGGAATACCTGAGTTTTGCCGACATCGAAAATCTCTTTTGTACAGTTGTTGGTGAGATAACCTCGATAACCCGATCTTTGGGCGAGCTCGGGAGTATTGCCATGACTCATATAACGGATGCTTTTTCAAGGTCGAGGTACCACGATTTCGAAGGTTTCTTGGTTATGTGTTGACGGATGGATACAATGGATCTAGGTATTGTTAGTTTGGGTGATATATTTTGTGTCCCTGTATCCCCAACACCAGATTGCATAACCAGAAAGTTTTGGGAGTTTATAGGTGGGATTCAAGTAGCTCCTAGCATTTCTTCCCGCAGATATTTGGTTTGTGATTGGGTAACCCTTACCACTTATTTGTTCCAGTCGTACCTTGTTATTTTTTCATCAACCCTTAATCAAGTGGCTTCTCACCTTAATGGACGTGTGATGTTAGGTTTTGGAATTCATTCGTTCATCCTTGTTCGAATGTTTATTGTGAAGACTATGTGTTGCAATTTCTATCCGTTGATTCAACTTGTCTATCTGTCTATCAAAGTGCTAACGGATGTCACCCTCTTCAGGATGGCTCCGCCAACGCGTCTGAATCCAGATCGCAATGATGAGAGTCAGTCGAACCTTCCACCTCCACCTCCGCCGCCGGATGCATGGCAAGCTATCATGGCAGCCACCAATGCCAATGCTCAGATGATTTTGTAACTCTTGCAAGAGCGTACCCAAGGGCAAGGCAGTCAAGGAAATCAAGGTCAAGGCAACAACCAGCCGCACTTTGCTACCCTCAATCAGTTCCTCGCTAATTAGCCGAAGTCTTTCGGTTTACGTAGTCGAGGCCACAGACGCCGACGATTGGCTTGTGGACATCTGCAAACATTTTGAATGTAGCAATGTCGGACACGAGGACTTTGTCAAGTTTGCGTCGTTTCAACTCAAGGACCAAGCTGCTGAGTGGTACCGGCAATACAAAGATTCCAGAGGAGGTCGTGTCATTACAGGATGAGTTCCGCCGAGACTTCAGAGCTCACCACATTCCGAAAAGTGTTGTTGAGAGCAAGCGTGAGGAGTTCCGCAATCTCAAGCAAGGCAACATGCCTGCGTATCAATACAATATCCAGTTCGAGCTTCGCTCGCTTCGCTAAGCAAGGCGTCCACGATGAAAAGAGTATGATCTATCAATTGAGAGGTGGTCTCGGAGAAGATCTGCAATTAGCTCTCGTGCTTTTTGAGCCGGAAAAGTATGATGAATTCTACAACATGGCATCAAGCAAGAAGCTGCCCAGCTCAAATGTGAGGCTTCTAAGAAAAGAATCGGGGATGCGATTCGGTCTTCTTCTTCCTCTCAAGTGGCAGCTAAGCAGCGGAAGTTCTACCTTCCTCCTCCTCCGTTCCGTCGGCCTTATCGTGAGAAGAACTCAGGTGGTCGTGGATCTTCCCACCCACCCAACCCAAGCTATCGTAACAAGTCTAATTCTCACGCTCCAAGGTCAAATGCTCCTTATCACCGTCTGCTCTCAAAGGTGACTTGCAACAAATGTCAGCAGAAAGGTCACTATGCGAACAAGTGCTTCAACCAAAGGCGCCTTCCGCCTCCTCCTCCTGTGAAATCTTCCAGCAATGCAGTGGTCAAGCATAATCCCAAGTCTGCCAAGGTGAACATGATGAATGCAGTATAGCGAAGGATTCTTCTGATGTGATTATGGGTAATCTTCCAGTTAATGATATTCCTGCAAAAGTCTTATTTGATACTGGTGCATCGCTTTCGCTCATTTCGAGACCTTTTGTTGCCAAGCATGAGTTTGTGACGGAAAAGATTCCTATTCTGTTGAAGATTGTGTCCCCGGGTAAGCAAATGACATCTAATATTTGCGTCCCGGATGTTTCTATCAAGATGGGCGACTATAAATTTCTGGCTAAACCAATTGTTCTTGGTGACTCGGATATTGATCTTATTCTCGGGATGGACTGGCTTTCTCAGCACAAAGCTCAGCTTGATTGTGCTGCCAGGGAAATTCAATTGACACACTCTTCTGATGATGTGATCATCTATGCCGCTCGTGATGAAACCATTCGGTTGTTTTCTCTCAATGAGAAGGGCGAATTGGATGCTATCTCTCAAATTCCAGTCGTTTGTGAGTACCAAGATGTCTTTCCAGAAGAGCTTCCAGGAATGCCTCCTCACCGGCCAGTTGAATTCGTCATCGATCTTGAGCCTGGCACTGAACCCGTTTGCAAGCGTCCATACAAGCTTGGACCTAATGAGCTGAAGGAATTGAAGAAGCAGCTTGATGAACAAGAGCGTCTGGGTTTGATCAGACCGAGTTCATCTCCTTGGGGTTGTGGTGTTCTTTTTGTCTAGAAGAAGGATGGCACGGACCGACTTTGCGTCGATTACCGTCCATTGAATAAGAAGACTATCAAGAACAAGTATCCACTTCCCAACATCAATGAGCTTTTCGAGCAACTCAAAGGTGCTAAAGTGTTCTCCAAGCTTGACCTTCGTATGGGTTATCATCAGATTCGCATTCGTGAACAAGATATTCCCAAGACAGCATTCAGAACAAGCTTTGGTTCTTATGAATATCTTGTCATGTCTTTCGGCCTTGTCAATGCTCCTCCAACATTCTCTCGAATGATGAACTTCATCTTCAACCCCTACACCAATGAATTCGTCTTGGTCTATCTTGATGATATTTTGGTCTTCTCCAAGAATAAGAAGGATCATGCCAAACATTTGCGATTGGTGCTAGACAAGCTCGAGAGAGTATCAATTCTATGCGAAGTTTTCTAAATGTGAATTTTGGCTTGATGAAGTTCTTTACCTTGGTCATATCATCTCCGCCAAGGGCATCGCTGTTAACCCGAGAAGGTGTCCATGATTGTGAATTGGGAACCTCCTCGAATGTCAAGCGACTTAGCGATTTTCTTGGTCTTGCAAGCTATTGCGAAGATTCGTTGAGAACTTCTCTAAGATTGCAAAGCCTCTTTCCAACCTCCTTCGAAGCATGTGAAGTATGTCCGTCTCCCCGAGTGTGACGTTGCTTTCAACACCCTCAAAGAGAAACTCGTCACAGCTCCTGACTTGACTCCTCCTGATGAATCCAAGCCATTCGAAGTTTTCTGTGATGCTTCTCTTCAAGGTCTAGGTGTTCTGTTAATGCAAGAGAAGAAAGTTGTGGCCTATACCTCTCGTCAGTTGAAGCCCAACGAAAAGAACTACCCCACTCACGATCTTGAGTTGGCGGCAGTTGTCCATGCATTGATAACATGGAGACATCTCTTGTTGGGAAGGAAAGTGGACATTTTCATCGATCACAAGAGCCTCAAGTATATCTTCACTCAACCCAACCTCAACCTCAGGCAAACTCGATGGGTCGAAATGATTCAAGAGTACAACCCGAGTATTGAATATACTCCGAGCAAGGCCAATGTCATTGCAGATGCTTTGAGCGGGAAGGCTTCTTGCAGCAGTTTAATCCTCAAGCCTTTCCAACGGATCTTTGTGAAGCTTTCCATAAGCTGAATCTTCAAGTTGTTCCTCAAGGCTTTCTTGCCAACCTCATAGTCTCTCCTACTTTAGAAGATCAGATTCGTGAGGCTCAACTCCTGGATACCATGGTGAAAAAGGTGAAACGTGGTATCGACAAGGGCATTTACAAGTACAAGTGCTTCCACATTGATGACAAAGATACTCTTTTCTTCGAGGACGGATTGTGGTTCCTAAGGGTGATCTACGTAAAGTCATTATGAGCGAGGCGCACAATTCCCTTCTATCCATTCATCCTGGAAGTACGAAGATGTACCATGACCTCAAGCAGTCATATTGGTGGACTCGAATGAAGCGAGAAATTGCTCAATTCGTGAATGAGTGTGATGTCTGCAGAAGAGTGAAAGCAGAACACCAAAGACCAACTGGTCTCCTCCAACCTCTTGCTATTCCAGAATGGAAGTTTGATCATATCGAAATGGACTTCGTGACTGGATTTCCAAAGTCCAAGCGTGGAAATGATACTATCTTCGTTGTCATTGACAAGCTTACTAAAGTGGCTCATTTTCTTCCAATCAAAGAATCTATCACAACATCTCAGTTGGCAGAGCTATACACCTCCAGGATTGTCTCCTTGCACGGCATTCCACAATTGATATCTTCAGACCGTGGTAGCATCTTTACCTCCAAGTTTTGGGATTCTTTTCAGAAGGCCATGGGCACCAACATTCATTTCAGCACAGCTTTCCATCCTCAAACAAGTGGCCAAGTCGAGCGAGTCAATCAAATCCTCGAAGATATGCTCAGGGCTTGTGTCATTTCCTTGATATGAAATGGGAAGATTGTCTTCCATATGCCGAGTTCTCCTACAACAACAGCTTCCAAGCGAGTTAAGCAAGGCCCCATTCGAAATTCTCTATGGCGTAAAGTCTTTGTAATCCTCTCAATTGGTCCGAGTCATGTTAAAGCCAACTTATTGGCAACGAATTGATCAAAGAAGCCGAAGAATTGTGCTAAGTCATTCGTGAGAATCTCAAAGCAGCAGTCGCGCCAGAAGAGCTATTATGATGACAAGCACCGTGATGTGGCTTTTGAAATCGGAGACCATGTCTACCTCCGCGTCTCTCCAATGAAAGACACTCGTCGCTTCGGTATCAAAGGGAAGCTTGCCCCTAGATACGTGGGTTCTTTCAAGATCATTGGCAAAAGAGGCGATCTCGCCTATCAACTTGAGCTTCCGTCCAACTTCGCGAATGTGCACGACGTGTTTCACATGTCACAGCTTCGCAAGTGCTTCAAGACTCCTGAGCGCACCATCAACTTTGAAGAAATTGACCTTCAAGAAGATCTCTCTTATCATGAGCACCCCGTTGCTATTCTTGAAGAAACCGAGCGCAAGACTCGCAACAAGTCAATCAAATTACTGAAAGTTAAGTGGTCACACCATTCCGACCGAGAAGCCACAGGGGCGCGAGGATCACCTCCGTTCGAATATCCGGAGTTCTTTCAGTCCTAGATCTCGGGACGAGATCCTCTTGTAGTGGTGGAGTGTTGTAACACCCCGGATGTAACTTTCCATATTTGTAACTCCAACTCTTGCCATTTTCGGCATTGTGATATGATATTTCCTCCGTGGTTGGGTTTTTCTTCATTTTTGCTTTTTGTCCATGAAATGCATCTCATATCATGTCATCATGTGCATCGCATTTGCATACGTGTTCGTCTCATGATTCCGAACATTTTCCCCGTTGTCCGTTTTGCAATCCGGCACTCCTATGTCCCCGGCGTCCCCTTTTACGTTTTTAGTGAGCGGTACTAAACTTTCTCGGAATGGACCGAGCCTTGTCAAGTGGCCTTGGTACACCAACCGCACTCTCGCTAAGGCCTCTTTTAAGTTGCAGCCCAACACCCTTTCAAAACAGCCCAATAACCCATCTAAGTCACTTCCATGCTCTCCGTCATTGGATCACGATCGTGTGGGCGAAAACCGCACCTCATTTGGAGCTTCCTAGCTCCTTCTACCTATAAAAACACCCCCTCCCCCGAATTTTCGGATCAATCCTCCTCCAAACCCTAGCCCCGCTCCTCTCCGCGCCGCCGGACGCGTCCGGACACGTCCGCCCGCCGCCGCCCGGCCAACAGGGAGCCGCCACGTGGCCCCATGCCCACATCGCTGCCAGCCGTCCCCCGGCCCGCAGCGCCCTTCGGCCGCTTCCAGCCCGCCGCCCAGCCGCGCCGCCCCATCCCGATCGCCGCCGCCCAGGTGCAGCCGCCACCGACCCGCCGCCCGGCCACCGCCGCCTCCGATCGCCGCCTCGCCAGCCCGGCCCGTCGGCCCGCTCGCCGTTTGGCCGCCCGCCGCCGCCCAGCCACCACCACCGCCCCGGCCCGCGCCGGCCTCTCCTTCCTCCACTCCGGCCGGCAAACCTCGAGCCGCCGCCGGCCGCCTCGGATCCGATCGGATCTAGATCGACTCGGTTGACTTTCTCTCCCCCCCGAAATCGCCTGTCTTTATTCCGCGTTTAGTTTGTTGCATTTTCGTCATGCCATAACTCTCTGCATATTGCTCCGTTTCGTGCGTGTAATATGTCAAAATGTTCGACTCGAAGAGGAGATCATTTCATCTCATTGCATCATTTTCGTTGGAGCTCATCTTGATGCCCGAAATGCTGTTAGAAGAGGGCTATGTGATGTTAGTTTCTGTTTCTTAACAGAACATGCACTTTTGTCATTTTTGCCATGATTGATGTGTGCATCCTATGAATTTGAGTTCTACATGTGTTTTGTAATATGCCATGCCATATTTCCAGGGGTATATGCCATGTATTTTTGTGATCTCTGTGGTGACTATCACAAGCATGCAAACTAGGCTTCCTGATGTTGCTGATTTCAGCCCCTGTTTTTCTGATATTTTTATGCCATGTTAACTTGATGCTACCGAGAGATCCATGCATATTTTGAGATACTTCAGTAAGGATGTTTTGAACATATGGCTATGCTCTATCCATCCATGCCTTTGTTTGAAATTATGGAGTGCCATAGCTTGATTCAATCGAGCTCTAGTTTTGCTATAAAATGTTTCCTGGCAGATTGTTTACATGTTATTCAATTTTGCCAAGGTTGTTGTGGTTGATTCGTGTATGCTATGATGTTGTTCTTGCCATGTATGTATTCTATGCCATGTCTTCTTGATGTATGTATGCTTAGTTTATCATGAGATGCTCTGTAGTTAGTGCATCGAGCTCTTAAACATGCCTACTTGTTATCTGTTTTTCCATGCCCTGTTGTTGAATCTGTTAACGAAACTTGCTATATTGACATGGGTGTTATTATATTTTCTGATCCTTTTTGGCTTATGGTCAGTAAGGGACTTTTGTTTTATGCTTTGAGTAGATTCATGCCATGCCTTGTTTTGCTATTATAAGTTCCTGTAGCATGTCGTTTGCTTGCTCTGAACATTGATTCCTGATGCTGATTCTGCCATGTTCAGTAATTTCAGTCTGTGAAGCTGATATATTTTGCACTTTTGCCATGCTTGTTTGGACCTATTATGATGTGATTTAGCCGTAGCTCAGTATTCATCTTTTGTCAAGCATCTTGAGTAGATCACTGCCATGTGCTTTGTTGGTACGTTTGGGTGCAGTAGCTTAATTTCTTGTTGCTTGCTATATGGTATCATGCTGTTAATGGCAGATTCGTGCCATTCTTGTTTTGCTTGTCATTTGCAAACCGTGCATCCGATTCCAGTGATCTTTATATCGATTTCAACCGAAATCATCTCATCTTTCCAGCGGCATACTTGGTTTGCCAAGTTGATGCCTGGTTCATCATTTTCCTTCGAGCACGCATACGCATTGCATATCACATCTCGCATATCATGTCATGTTTTGCATCATGTTGCTTGTGCATTGCACCGTGATTTATTGTGGTTCCTTTGCTTGTATTCTTGCTTTGGGTAGAGCCGGGAGACGAGTTCGTGAACGAGGAACCTGTTGAGAACGCTTACGAGGATCAAGCTTTCGACAACTCTGAGAACTTTGCAGGCAAGATGACCACACCCTCGAAATCACTTCTATCTTTGCTTGCTAGATGCTCGCTCTTTTGCTATGCCTATGCTATGATGCCTATCACTTTCTATATCATGCCACCCATATTGCCATGTCAAACCTCTAACCATCCTTTCCTAGCAAACCGTTGATTGGCTATGTTACCGCTTTGCTCGGCCCTCTTATAGCGTTGCTAGTTGCGGTGAAGATGAAGTTTGTTCCTTTTGGAACATGGAGATGTTGTTCCTTGTTGGAACATGTTTACTTGTTGGGGATATCACAATATATCTGCTATAATTAATGCATCTATATACTTGGTAAAGGGTGGAAGGCTCGGCCTTATGCACAGTGTTTTGTTCCACTCTTGCCACCCTAGTTCCCGTCATACCGGTGTTATGTTCCTTGATTTCGCGTTCCTTACGGTTGGGTGATTGATGGGCCCCTTGACAGTTCGCTTTGAATAAGACTCCTCCAAAGAAGGCCCAACTTTGGTTTTACCATTTGCCACCTAAGCCTTTTTTCCCCTGGTTTTCGCGAGCCCGAGGGTCATCTTTATTTAACCCCGGGCCAATGCTCCTCTGGCGTTGGTCCAAACTAGAGCCACTTGCGGTGCCACCACGAGGCAACTTGGGGCATCTTCGGTTGCCGTGCGTAGTGTTCATCCGGATGTGCCACGAGAACGAGATATGTGCAGCTCCTATCGGGATTTATCGGCACAATCGGGTGGCTTTCTTGGTCTTGTTTTATTCTTTGTCGAAATGTCTTGTAGTCCGGGATTCCGAGATTGATCGGGTCTTCCGGTAGAAGGAATATCCTTCGTTGATCGTGAGAGCTTATAATGGGCTAAGTTGGGACACCCTGCAGGTATTATCTTTCAAAGCCGTGCCGCGGTTATGAGGCAGATGGGAATTTGTGAATGTCCAGGTTGTAGAAAACCCGAAGTTGACCTTAATTAATACACATCAACCGCGTGTGTAACGTGATGGTCTCTTCTCGGTGAGTCCGGAAGTGAACACGGTGTTGGAGTTATGTTTGACGTAAGTAGTTCAGGATCACTTCTTGATCGCTACTAGCTTCACGACCGTGCCTTGCTCCTCTTCTCGCTCTCTTTTTGCGAATGTAGCCACCATATATGCTAGTCGCTTGCTGCAGCTCCACCTCACAACTCTGTCCTTCCTATAAGCTTAAATAGTCTTGATCTCATGGTGTGAGATTCTTTGAGTCCCCGTGACTCACAGATTCTACCAAAAGCAGTTGCAGTGCGGCGATGCCGGTGCGTGTGGCAACCGAGCTCAAGTGGGAGTTCGACGAGGAACGTGGTCGTTACGATGTGTCCTTTCACGATGATCGATGAGTGGAGCCCAGTTGGGTCGATCGGGGATCATGTAGCATTTGGGGTATCTTCTTTTATTTTGGTTCCGTGAGTCGGACCTTGAGTGTAATCTGAATGATGGATGTTTATTTATGTATTGTGTGAAGTGGCATTTGTAAGCCAACTATGTATCTCTTTCCCTTATGTATTACATGGGCTGTGTGAAGATTACCTCACTTGCGACATTGCTTTCAATGCGGTTATGCCTCTAAGTCGTGCTTCGACACGTGGGAGATATAGCCGCATCAAGGGCGTTACATGTTACTATCTACAAAGCTCGAATTGTCAAAAAAAAGTTTTCGACAAGTTCAAGGTGTTGACTATGATGAGATTTTCTCACTCGTAGCGATGCTTAAAGTCTGTCCGAATCATGTTAGCAATTGCCACATTTTATGAAATCTGCAAATGGATGTCAAAACTACATTCCTTAATGGATTTCTTAAAGAAGAGTTGTATATGATGCAACAAGAAAGGTTTTGTCAATCCTAAAGGTGCAAACAAAGTGTGCAAGCTCCAGTGATCCATCTATGGACTGGTGCAAGCATCTCGGAGTTGGAATATACACTTTGATGAGTTGATCAAAGCATATAGTTTTATACAGACTTGAGGTGAAGCTGTATTTACAAGAAAGTGAGTGGGAGCACTACAGCCTTTCTGATAAGTATATGTGAATGACATATTGTTGATCGGAAATGATGTAGAATTTTTCTGGAAAGCATAAAGGAGTGTTTGAAAGGAGTTTTTCAAAGAAAGACCTTGGTAAAGATGCTTACATATTGAGCATCAAGATCTATAGAGATAGATCAAGACACTTGATAAGATTTTTTCAATGAGTACATACCTTGACGAGATTTTGAAGTAAGTTCAAAATGAAACAGTCAAAGAAAGGAGTTCTTGCCTGTGTTGCAAGGTGTGAAGTTGAGTAAGACTCAAAACCCGACCACGGCAGAAAATAGAAAGATAATGAAAGTCATTCCCTATGCCTCAGTCATAGGTTCTATAAAGTATGCTATGCTGTGTACCAGACCTATTGTGTACCTCACCATGAGTTTGGTGATACGTCTCCAACGTATCTATAATTTTTTATTGTTCCATGCTATTATATTATCTGTTTTGGATGTTTAATGGGCTTTAATATGCACTTTTATATTATTTTTGGGACTAACCTATTAACCGGAGACCCAGTGCCAGTTGCTGTTTTTTTTGCCTATTTCAGTGTTTTATAGAAAAGGAATATCAAACATAATCCAAACGGAATGAAACCTTGGCGAGGATCATTTTTGGAACAAACACAATCCATGAGACTTGGAGTGGAAGTCAAGGAAGCAACGACGCGGCCACGAGGCAGGGAGGCGCGCCTAGGGGGGTAGGCGCGCCCCCACCCTCGTGGTCCCCTCGTAGCTCCACCGACCTACTTCTTTCGCCTATATATACTCTTATACCCTGAAAACATCCAGGGGAGCCACGAAACCACTTTTCCACTGCCGCAACCTTCTGTACCCATGAGATCCCATCTTGGGGCCTTTTCCGGCACTCCGCTGGAGGGGGAATCGATCACGGAGGGCTTCTACATCAACACCATAGCCTCTCCGATGATGTGTGAGTAGTTTACCACAGACCTTTGGGTCCATAGTTATTAGCTAGATGGCTGCTTCTCTCTCTTTGGATCTCAATACAAAGTTCTCCTCGATCTTCTTGGAGATCTATTCGATGTAATACTTTTTGCGGTGTGTTTGCCGAGATCTGATGAATCATGGGTTTATGATCAAGGTTATCTATGAACAATATTTGATTCTTCTCTGAATTCTTATATGCATGATTTGATATCTTTGCAAGTCTCTTCGAATTATCGGTTTAGTTTGGCCTACTAGATTGATCTTTCTTGCAATGGGAGAAGTGCTTAGCTTTGGGTTCAATCTTGCGGTGTACTTTCCCAGTGACAGTAGGGGCAGCAAGGCACGTATTGTATTGTTGCCATCGAGATAAAAAGATGGGGTTTATATCATATTGCTTGAGTTTATCCCTCTACATCATGTCATCTTGCCTAATGCGTTACTCTGTTCTTATGAACTTAATACTCTAGATGCATGCTGGATAGCGGTTGATGTGTGGAGTAATAGTAGTAGATGCAGAATCGTTTCGGTCTACTTGACATGGACGTGATGCCTATGTTCATGATTATCCCTAGATATTCTCATAACTATGCGCTTTTCTATCAATTGCTCGGCAGTAATTCGTTCACCCACCGTAATATATGCTATCATGAGAGAAGCCACTAGTGAAACCTATGGCCCCTGGGTCTATTTTCCATCATACAAGTTTCCGATCTATTTTATTTTTCAATCTTTATTTTCCAATCTATACAACAAAAATACCAAAAATATTTATCTTATTATCTCTATCAGATCTCACTTTTGCAAGTGGTCGTGAAGGGATTGACAACCCCTTTATCGCGTTGGTTGCAAGGTTCTTGATTGTTTGTGCAGGTACTAGGTGATTTGCGTGTAGTCTCCTGCTGGATTGATACCTTGGTTCTCAAAACTGAGGGAAATACTTACGCTACTTTGTTGCATCACCATTTCCTCTTCAAGGGAAAACCAACGCATGCTCAAGAGGTAGCAAGAAGGATTTCTGGCGCCGTTGCCGGGGAGATCTACGCACAAGTCAAGACATACCATGTACCCATCACAAACTCTTATCCCTCACATTACATTATTTGCCATTTGCCTCTCTTTTTCCTCTCCCCCACTTCACCCTTGCCGTTTTATTCGCCTTCTTCCCGTACGTATCTTTGTTTGTGTTTCCATGTGCCTTCTATTTGCTTGCATCTTTGCTTGCTAAAAAACTATTGATATGGATCCAATTAAAGTGTTCTACTTGGATCATCTTCGATCCTTATGCGCTCGTGTTGAAACCCCAACTAGCCTAGTTGATGGAAAATCCTTAGATGAGCATGCTCATTTTGTGCGTCATCGTTTGTCTAAAAAAGGGAGACTCTTATGGGATCAAATAAACAGATTGTTGTGTTATGCTTGGAATCTTTGTGAAATTTATGATTTTACTTGTTGCTCTAAGAACCCTAAAAAACACCTTCCCTACCTATGTGAGTTTAATGATAATGAAAATCTTATCTTCTTATGCAAAGGGTGTTTATAGTTACTACGATATCGAACAAATTGAAGAATTTGTTGCTTTTAAGGGTGCTTATGAAGTTGCTTCTTTGATTGAAAAGTATGATATTACTCTCTATGCATCTGAAATTTTTGACATACTTAGATATTTCTATGCTCATAATGTCTATGTCAAAGAATTTATTGAAAGAATGACCATTGCTTCTGAAGAAAATAATGATATGCATGAATCTATAAATAATTATGATTCCGATGATTTGATTGAAATATCCCTTGATGAACATGATCCTTGCTATTCTTGTGGCCATGATGCCAATATTTATGAAGATGAATTTGCTATAGTTCCTTATGTTAAACATGAGATTGTTGCTATTACACCCATACTTGATAGTTCCTTCGATGAAAATCACGATTGCAATGATGTTATTATAGATTCACTTAATGTCAATTGTGTTAATGATATGCAAAACCTCAAGCTTGGGGATGCTAGTTTTGCTATGTCTACTACTTGTTGCAATGATCATGATTGGGGTGATTCTTCTTATGATCTTGAAAATTTATTTAAGTCCCATGATGAATATGAGATTGATAATAATGTTTGCAATAATATTGAAAGTGGGTTTGGAAGAGTGTCAACTTTAGATCCCACATATTTGGAGAATGTTCAATCTTATGGTATTTTTGATAAAAGTGGGTTTGGAGAGGTCATGACTTTAGTTAATGATAATCCCACTATTTTGGAAGAGTGTCAACTTCGCATGCATGTGGATCGTGTTGAGAATATATTATGTCATAGCTATTTTGTTGAATTTGCATATGATCCTACATGTAATTATTATGAGAGAGGAAAATATGGTTGTAGAAATTTTTATCTTACTAAATTACCTCTCGTCATGTTGAGATTTCTATCTGATACGTCTCTGTTGTATCTATAATTTTTGATTGTTCCATGCCAATATTATACAACTTTTACATACTTTTGGCAACTTTTTATAGTATTTTTGGGACTAACATATTGATCCAGTGACCTGTGCCAGTTCCTGTTTGTTGCATGTTTTTTGGTTCGCAGAAAATCCATATCAAACGGAGTCCAAACGGGATAAAAACTGACGGAGATTTTTTTGGAATATATGTGATTTTTGGGAAGAAGAATCAACGCGAGACGATGCCCGAGGGGGCGACGAGGCAGGGGGCGCGCCCTAGGGGGTCAGGCGCGCCCTGGGCCCTCCTGGACACCCCGTAAGGCAGTTGGTGCCCTTCTTTCGCCGCAAGAAAGCCAATATCCGGATATAAATCGTGTTAAAATTTCAGCCCAATCGGAGTTATGGATCTCCGGGAATTTAAGAAACGGTGAAAGGGCAGAATGAGGGAGCGCAGAAACAGAGAGAGACAGAGAGACAGATCCAATCTCGGAGGGGATCTCGCCCCTCCCATGCCATGGAGACCAAGGACCAGAGGGAGAACCCTTCTCCCACCTAGGTAGAAGGCCAAGGAAGAAGGAGAAGGAGGGGGCTCTCTCACCCTCTCTTCCGGTGGCGCCAGAACACCGCCGGGGCCATCATCATCACCGCAATCTACACCAACACCTCCGTCATCTTCACCAACATCTTCATCACCTTCCCCCATCTATCTACAGCGGTCCACTCTCCCGCAACCCACTGTACCCTCTACTTGAACATGGTGCTTTATGCTTCATATTATTATCCAATGATGTGTTGCCATCCTATGATGTCTGAGTAGATTTTTGGTGTCCTATCGGTAATTGGTGAATTGCTATGATTGGTTTAATTTGCTTGTGGTTATGTTGATGTCCTTTGGTGCCCATCATATGATTGTGCGCGTGGATCACACCATAGGATTAGTTGTATGTTGATAGGACTATGTATTGGAGGGCAAGAGTGACAGAAGCTTCAACCTAGCATAGAAATTGATGCATACGAGATTGACGAAGGGGGACCAATATATCTTAATGCTATGGTTGGGTTTTACCTTAATGAATGTTAGTAGTTGCGGATGCTTGCTAATAGTTCCAATCATAAGTGCATAGAATTCCAAGTCAGGGATGACATGCTAGAAGTGGCCTCTCCTACATAAAACTTGCTATCGGTCTAGTAAAATAGTCAATTGCTTAGGGACAATTTCGCAACTCCTACCACCACTTTTCCACACTCGCTATACTAACTTTATTGTTTCTTTATCTAAACAGCCCCTAGTTTTTATTTACGTGCACTTTATTACCTTGCAAACCTATCGAGCAACACCTACAAAGTACTTCTAGTTTCATACTTGTTCTAGGTAAAGCGGACGTTAAGCGTGCGTAGAGTTGTATCGATGGTCGATAGAACTTGAGGGAATATTTGTTCTACCTTTAGCTCCTTGTTGGGTTCGACACTCTTACTTATCGAAAGAGGCTACAATTGATCCCCTATACTTGTGGGTTATCAAGACCTTTTTCGGCGCCGTTCTTGGAGTTATAACATGGGGTGAATATTCTCGTGTGTGCTTGTTTGCTTTATCACTAAGTAGTTTTTATTGTGTGCTCTTGTTTTCTACCTTTAGTTATGGGTAGGAAAGCATAAAATATAAAAAAAATAGTTGTACCCTCTTGAACCAATGGTTGAAGAACCACTCAAAATCTATCACACTCCTGAAGCTTTTTACTTGGATCATCTTGATCCCTATGTGCTCAGGTCTTTGAAACCCCAACTAGCTTAGTTGAGGGCAAATCTTTAGATGAGCATGCTTGTTATGTGCGACACTGCATATCTGAAAAAGGGAAACTTTTACTGGATCAAATTCATCATTTGCAGTGCTATGCTCGGAATTTATGATTTTACTAGTTGTTCTGAAGACCCTAAGAAACACCTTCCCTACCAATGTTTGTTTAGTGATAATGGAATTGTATCTTCGTATGCTAAGGGTGTTTATAATTACTATTATGTTCAACAAATTGAAGAATTTGTTGCTTTTAAGGGTGCTTATGAAATTGCTTCTTTGATTGAAACATATGATGCTACTCTTTACAAATCTGAAAATTTTGCCATACTTAAATATTGTTATGATAATTATGCTTCTAATGCCTATGTTAAACCATATATTGGGGCCTCCCCCGCTGTCCAAGAAGAGACTAATATTTTGCAGGAGTCTATGGAAGAAGGAATTGATGAAACTGTGAGCTCATTGGATGAAAAAGTTGAGGAGGAGAGCAAAGAACAAAAGGAGGAAGAGCGGATTAGCTACCCGTGTCCACCTTCTAATGAGAGCAACTCTCCAACTCACACATTATTTAATGTCCCTTCGTACTTACGGAAGGATGAATGCCATGATAATTGCTATGATCCCATTGATTCATTTGAAAAATCCCTTTTTCATTAACTTGATGCTTGTTATGCTTGTGGCCATGATGCCAATACGAATTCTGTTTGTGGAAATGAACTTGCTATAGTTCCTTATATTAAGAACAAAATTGTTGCTATTGCACCCACACATGATAGTCCTATTATCTTTTTGAATTCTCCCAACTACACTATATCGGAGAAGTTTGCTCTTGTTAAGGATTATATTGATGGGTTGCCTTTTACCATTGCACATGATGATTTTGATGAATATAATATGCATGTGCTTGCTGCTCCTACTTGCAATTATTATGAGAGAGTAACTACATCTCCACCTCTTTATGTTTCCAACACGATAGAATTGCAAGAAACTGCTTATGCTATGTATTGGCCTTTACTTGATGTGCATGAATTTTTATTGTATGACATGCCAACGCATAGGAATAGAGTTAGACTTCGTCATTGCTTGATATATGATGCTTTGTGCTCACTACTAAATGCCAAATCATTGCTAATTCAAATTGGCTTTGATATACCTTGGGATCCGGGTGGATCCATTACTTGAGCACTATATGCCTAGCTTAATGGCTTTAAAGAAAGCGCTGCCAGGGAGACAACCCGGAAGTTTTAGAGAGTCATTTATTTCTGTTGAGTGCTTTTATAAAGTACAAATCCGTTGTATCATAAAAATAATGTGCCAAGATTTGCCTTTAGGATGTTTACATTGCTTGTTGGTTTGTGTTGTGCAAAACAGAAACTTTGGCTGTAGTGCGCGATTTTACATTTTTTACTGGAACGTCAAACGGTTCTGAAACTTTCTGCACTGTCTTTCTATACAAATTGTTTATTTTTCCTATTTGTTTTAGAATTTTTGGAGTACCATAAGTATGGTTAATGTTCAGATTACCACGGACTGTCCTGTTTAAGACATATTCTGTTTTTGATGCATAGTTTGCTTGTTTTTATGAAACTATCAATTTCTATCAGTGGATTAAGCCATGGAAAAGTTATATTACAGTAGCTACAATGAAAAAACAAAATATTAATTGGTTTGCAACAGTATTTAGAGTAGTGATTTGCTTTATTATACTAACGGATCTTACCGAGCTTTCTGTTGAGTTTTGTGTGGATGAAGTGATCAAAGATCGAGGAGGTCTCGATATGAGGAGAAGGAGGAGAGGCAAGAGCTAAAGCTTGGGGATGCCCAAGGAAACCCAAGTAAATATTCAAGGAGACTCAAGCATCTAAGCTTGGGGGTGCCCCGGAAGGCATCCCATCTTTCTTTAACAAGTATTGGTATGTTTTCGGTTTCGTTTCGTTCATGTGATATGTGCAAATCTTGGAGCGTCTTTTGCATTTAGTTTTCACTTTTATTTGATGCACCATGCTGGTATGAGATAGTCCATGGTTGATTTTAATGCTCATTGCACTTCACTTATATCTTTTGAGTATGACTTTATAGAATGCTTCATGTGCTTCACTTATATCATTTGAAGTTTGGATTGCCTGTTTCTCTTCACATAGAAAACCGCCATTTGTAGAATGCTATTTTGCTTCACTTATATTTGTTAGAGCGTGGGCATATCTTTTGTAGAAAGAATTAAACTCTCTTGCTTCACTTATTTCTATTTAGAGAGATGACAGGATTTGGTCATTCACATGGTTAGTCATAAAATCCTACATAAAACTTGTAGATCACTGAATACGATATGTTTGATTCCTTGCAATAGTTTTGAGATATAAAGATGGTGATATTAGAGTCATGCTAGTGGGTAGTTTTGGATTGTATAAATACTTGTGTTGAAGTTTGTGATTCCTGTAGCATGCACATATGGTGAACCGTTATGTAACGAAGTTGGAGCATGAGGTATCTATTGATTGTCTTCCTTATGAGTGGCGGTCGGGGACGAGCGATGGTATTTTCCTACCAATCTATCCCCCTAGGAGCATGCGCGTAGTACTTTGTTTTGATGACTAATAGATTTTTGCAATACGTATGTGAGTTCTTTATGACTAATGTTGAGTCCATGGATTATACGCACTCTCACCCTTCCATCATTGCTAGCCTCTTGATGCAGGTGCATTGCCTTTTCTCACCTCGAGAGTTGGTGCAAACTTCGCTGGTGCATCCAAACCCCGTGATACGATACGCTCTATCACACATAAGCCTCCTTATATCTTCCTCAAAACAACCACCATACCTACCTATCATGGCATTTCCATAGCCATTCCGAGATAAATTGCCATGCAACTTCCATCGTCATCATATACATGACTTGAGCATTTATTGCCATATTGCTTTGCATGTCGTAAGATAGCTAGCATGATTATTTCATGGCTTGTCCAATTTTTGATGTCATTGCTATGCTAGATCATTGCACATTCCGGTACACTGCCGGAGGCATTCATATAGAGTCATACTTTGTTCTAGTATCGAGTTGTAATATTGAGTTGTAAGTAAATAAAAGTGTGATGATCATCATTATCAGAGCATTGTCCCGTGTGAGGAAATAAAAAAGGAGAAAGGCCAAAAAAAGGGAAGGCCCAAAAAAAGAGAAAGGCCAAATAAAAAAAGAGATGGCCCAAAAAAAGGAGAAAAAAATGAGAGAAAAGAGAGAAGGGACAATGTTACTATCCTTTTACCACACTTGTGCTTCAGAGTAGCACCATGTTCTTCATATAGAGAGTCTCTTGAGTTATCACTTTCATATACTAGTGGGAATTTTCATTATAGAACTTGGCTTGTATACTCCAACGATGGGCTTCCTCAAATGCCCTAGGTCTTCATGAGCAAGCAAGTTGGATGCACACCCACTTAGTTTCAGTTTGAGCTTTCATACACTTATAGCTCTAGTGCACCCATTGCATGGCAATCCCTTGTCACACCCTGCATTTTGTAACATGTCATTTGCATTCATAAAGCATGAAGATTTGGACCAACAAAAACTTTTGCATTATTTGGCTTTTATTTTGGAGTTGGTTTTCTGTGTATGGGTTTTCAAGTGCTCTTTAAAGTCAACTGCTCCACCTTCTATACTTCATATCCTTGCCCCAAACTTCTGCCCAATGATCATGCCATGTGTATAGTGAAATATAGTATTTTCTTACAAAAATAATTTGGCCAAATAGTATTTTTAAAAAATAGTTTTCCAAAACCCCCTGAATTGAGGTTTGCACTACAAGTACTTGATTTGGGGTATGAAAAATATTTCAAAGAGTATATTTGAAACCTATTAGATATAGGATTCCCATAAACCACAAAAATATAATTTTAAAAGTTATTTTCATATTTTATTTAAAAGCTTTTTCTTAAGGCCAGAAATGGTCTTTAATAGGGAAAAATTATTTTATTGTTTCAAAAATATTGAAAAAAATCAGGGAAACTCAGTGGACATATATTTTCCATATATAAGAGTTTAAACACATGGTCATGTTCAAAATATTGGACAAAACCTCCCAAAACCATTTCTGCCCATTTCAAGGATTTGAAAAAGTTTTACAGGAAATATTTTTCATAAAAATCCAAGGAAACTCCAGCAAGTCACAAATGCATATTGTGATGACCTTGCAAAGCCTCATATCAATCAAGGTCATTTTGGTTCATCAAAATGCCCAAAAACCCTCCCTGACCAGAATCAAATTTGAACAACTTTGTACTACCAACTTTCTATCCTTGACCCCAACTTTTGTGAGCATGTTCACATGACCAAATGAGGCCACTACACCAAGTGGTTCATCAAGGGGAAGTGATTTGCTCAACTAGATCTACACAAGTTCATTTCTGCTAATTTCTAGGGTTTACAAAAGTTGCATTGGCAACTTTGCCCAAATAAGCTCCAAATTGGTGGAAGGCCCTAATTATATGTGTCATTTCACCCTGTGGAGTCTCATGGCAAATGGAAATCATCTACTTGCCCAAACCATTATCAAACACCTTCTGACACTTTTCCAAAATGCCATTTTTGACCTCTTCCACTGATCTCCGTAGGCTCAACTTTCTGCCACGACACCTCCTAGTCCCCTTCTAGCACCTGTGTGCTTTGCTGCCCGAGGAAGCAATGATGAAGGGGGGGGGGAGTGTTGGGGAACGTAGTAATTTCAAAAATTTCCCTACGCACACACAGGACCATGGTGATGGCATAGCAACGAGAGGGGAGAGTGTCTGTCCACGTACCCTCGTAGACCGAAAGCGGAAGCGTTATAACAACGCGGTTGATGTAGTCGTCGTCTTCACGATCCGACCGATCCAAGCACCGAGCGTCACGGCACCTCCGAGTTACGCACATCGTTCAGCTCGATGGCGATCCCGGACTCCGATCCAAAGCAAAGTGTCGGGGATGAGTTCCGTCGGCCACGACGACGTGGTGACGATGTTGATGCTCCACCGGCGAGGGCTTCGCCTAAGCTCCATGACGATATGACTTCTCGGCGCAGGCTTCGCCTAAGCTCCATGACGATATGACCGAAGTGGAATATGGTGGAGGGGGCACCGCACACGGCTAAGGAACGATCCGTAGATCAACTTGTGTGTCTGGGGTGCCCCACCTTTATATATAAAGGATGGAGGAGGAGGAGGCCGGCCAAGGCAAAGGTGCGGCCGGTGTGGAGTCCTACTAGGACTCCAAGTCCTAGTAGGAGTCCACCAAGAGGGAGGAAGGGAGAAGGAAGTGGAGGAGAAGGAAAGGTGGCGGCCCCCTTTCCCTAGTCCAATTCGGACTAGAAGGGAGGGCGCAGCAGCCTTGGCCCTTTCTCCTCTTCCCACTAAAGCCCATCAAGGCCCATTGCTTCTCCGTAACTACCGGTACTCCGAAAAATACCCGAATGACTCGGAACCTTTCCGAACTCCGAATATAGTCGTCAATATATCGATCTTTACGTCTCGACCATTTCGAGACTCCTCGTCATGTCCCCGATCTCATCCGGGACTCCGAACTCCTTCGGTACATCAAAACTCATAAACTCATAATATAACCGCCATCGAAACCTTAAGCGTGCGGACCCTACGGGTTCGAGAACTATGTAGACATGACCTAGAACCATTCTCGGTCAATAACCAATAGCGGAACCTGGATGCCCATATTGGTTCCTACATATTCTCTGAAGATCTTTATCGGTCAAACCGCATAACGACATATGTTGTTCCCTTTGTCATCGGTATGTTACTTACCCGAGATTCGATCGTCGGTATCCAATACCTAGTTCAATCTCGTTACGGTAAGTCTCTTTACTCGTTCCGTAATACATCATCTCACAACTAACTCATTAGTTGTAATGCTTGCAAGGCTTAAGTGATGTGTATTACCGAGAAGGCCTAGAGATACCTCTCCGAGCAATCGGAGTGACAAAACCTAATCTCGAAATACGCCAACCCAACAAGTACCTTTGGAGACACCTGTAGTACTCCTTTATAATCACCCGATTCGTTGTGACGTTTGGTAGTACCCAAAGTGTTCCTCCGTAAACGGAGTTGCATAATCTCATAGTTACGGGAACATGTATGTGTCATGAAGAAAGCATTAACATACTAAACGATCAAGTGTTAAGCTAACGGAATGGGTCATGTCAATCAGATCATTCAACTAATGATGTGACCTTGTTAATCAAATAACAACTCCTTGTTCATGGTTAGGAAACATAACCATCTTTGATTAACAATCTAGTCAAGTAGAGGCATACTAGTGACATATTGTTTTGTCTATATATTCACACATGTATTATGTTTCCGGTTAATACAATTCTAGCATGAATAATAAACATTTATCATGAAATAAGGAAATAAATAATAACTTTATCATTGCCTCTAGGGCATATTTCCTTCATCTCCCACTTGCACTAGAGTCAATAATCTAGTTCACATCATCATGTGATTCAACACTAATTTTCACATCGTATGTGATTAACACCCATAGTTCACATCGTCATGTGACCAACACCCAAAGGGTTTACTAGAGTCAATAATCTAGTTCACATCGCTATGTGATTAACACCCAAAGAGTACTAAGGTATGATCATGTTTTGCTCGTGAGAGTAGCTTAGTCAACGGGTCTCATCACATTCAGAGCCGTATGTATTTTGCAAATATTCTATGTCTACAATGCTCTTGCGGAGCTACTCTAGCTAATTGCTCCCACTTTCAATATGTATCCAGATTGAGATTTAGAGTCATCTGGATCAGTGTAAAAGCTTGCACCGTGTAACTCTTTCTGACGGACTCTTTTATCACCTCCATAATCGAGAAATATTTCCTTAGTCCTCACTAAGGATGTTCTTTGACCAATGTCCGATGATCTACTCCTAGATCACTATTGTACTCCTTGCCAAATTCAGAGCAAGGTATACAATAGGTCTGGTACATAGCATAGCATACTTTATAGAACCTATGGTGATGCATAGGGAATGACTTTCATTCTCTTTCTATCTTCTGCCGTGGTCGGGTTTTGAGTCTTACTCAATCTCACACCTTGTAACACGAGCAAGAACTCTTTCTTTGACTGTTCCATTTTGAACTACTTCAAAATCTTGTCAAGGTATGTATTCATTGAAAAACATATCAAGCGTCTTGATCTATCTCAATAGATCTTGATGCTCAATATATGTGCCTTCACCGAGGTCCTTCTTTGAAAACTCCTTTCAAATACTCCTTTATGCTTTGCGTAATAATTCTACATTATTTCCGATCAACAATATGTCATTCACATATACTTATCAGAAATGCTGTAGTGCTCCCACTCACTTTCTTGTAAATACTGGCTTCTCCAAAAGTCTGTATAAAACCATATGCTTTGATCAATCTTATCAAAGTGTATATTCCAACTCCGAGATGCTTGCACCAGTCCATAGATGGATCGATGGAGCTTGCACATTTTGTTAGCTCCTTTAGGATTGACAAAACCTTCTGGTTGCATCATATACAACTCTTCTTTAATAAATCCATTAAAGAATGTTGTTTTTGACATCCATTTGCCAGATTTCATAAAATGTGGCAATTGCTAACATGATTCGGACAGACTTAAGCATCGCTACGGGTGAGAAAGTCTCATCGTAGTCAACCCCTTGAACTTGTCGAAACCTTTTGCAACAAGTCGAGCTTTGTAGATAGTAACACTACTATCGGTGTCCGTCTTCCTCTTGAAGATCCATTTATTTAACATGGCTTGCTGATCATAGAGCAAGTCAATCAAAGTCCATACTTTGTTTCTCATACATGGATCCTATCTCAGATTTCATGGCCTCAAGCCATTTCGCGGAATCTGGGCTCATCATCGCTTCCTCATAGTCCGTAGGTTCATCATGGTCTAGTAACATGACTTCCAGAACACGATAACCATACCACTCTGGTGCGGATTTTGCTCTGGAAGACCTACGAGGTTTGGTAGCAACTTGATCTGAAGTTTCATGATCATCATCATTAACTTCCTCACTAATTGGTGTAGGAATCACTGGAACTGATTTCTGTGATGAACTACTTTCCAATAAGGGAGAAGGTACAATTGTTGGGTAACGTAGTAATTTCAAAAATTTTCCTACGATCACGCAAGATCATGGTGATGCTTAGCAACGAGATGAGAGTGTTGTCTACGTACCCTCGTAGACCGACAGCGAAGCGTTGACGCAGCGTAGAGGAAGTAGTCGTACTTCTTCACGATCCAACCGATCCAAGTACCGAGCGTCACGGCACCTCCGAGTTCTGCACACGTTCAGCTCGATGGCGTCCCTCGAACTCCGATCCAGCGAGTGTTGAGGAGAGTTTCGTCGACCTGACGGCGTGGTGGCGATGATGATGTTCCACCGGCGAGGGCTTCGCCTAAGCTCCGCTCTGGTATTCTCGAGGTGTAGTATGGTGGAAGGGGCACCGCACACGGCTGAGAGGAACGATCTCAATGATCAACTTGTGTGTCATGGGGTGCCCCTGCCCTGTATATAAAGGAGGGAAGGGAGGGCTGGCCGGCCAAGGAGAGGTGCGCCAGGGTGTCCTACTCCTACTAGGAGTAGGATTCCCCCAATCCTAGTCCAACTAGGTTTCCCCAAGTGGGAAGGGAGAGAGAGGCGCCTTCTCCTAGTCCTAATAGGACTAGGGAAGGGGGAAGGTCTTGACCAGCACTTGGGCCCCCTTTTCTCCCTTTCCACTAAGGCCCATGTTGGCCCATTAGCATTCCGGGGTTCCAGGTAACCTCCCTGCTTGGTAAAATTCCCAATTTCACCGGAACACTTCGATGTCCAAACATAGACTTCCAATATATGAATCTTTATGTCTCGACCATTTCGAGACTCCTCGTCACGTCCGTGATCTCATCCGGGACTCGAACAACCTTCGTACAGTAAACATCATAAAAACTCATAGTAACTGTCATCGAAACGTTAGCGTGCGGACCCTACGGGTTCGAGAACTATGTAGACATGACCGAGACACCTCTCCGGTCAATAACCAATAGCGGGACCTGGATGCCCATATTGGCTCCTACATATTCTACGAAGATCTTTATCGGTCAGACCGCATAACAACATACGTTGTTCCCTTTGTCATCGGTATGTTACTTGCCCGAGATTCGATCGTCGGTATCCAATACCTAGTTCAATCTCGTTACCGCAAGTCTCTTTACTCGTTCAGAATACATCATCTCACAACTAACACATTAGTTGAAATGCTTGCAAGGCTTATGTGATGTGTATTACCGAGAGGGCCCAGATACCTCTCAGAGCAATCGGAGTGACAAATCCTAATCTCGAAATATGCCAACCCAACATGTACCTTCGGAGACACACCGTAATGTACCTTTATAATCACCCGATTCGTTGTGACGTTTGGTAGCACCCAAAGTGTTCCTCGTGCAAACGGGAGTTGCATAATCTCATAGTCATAGGAACATGTATAAGTCATGAAGAAAAGCACTAGCAACAAACTATACGATCAGGTGCTATGCTAATGGAATGGGTCATGTCAATCGGATCATTCAACCAATGATGTGATCCCGTTAATCAAATAACAACTCCTTGTTCATGGTTAGGAAACACAACCATCTTTGATTAACGAGCTAGTCAAGTAGAGGCATACTAGTGACACTCTGTAGGTTTATGTATTCACACATGTATTATGTTTCCTGTTAATACAATTCTAGCATGAATAATAAACATTTATCATGATATAAGGAAATAAATAATAACTTTATTATTGCCTCTAGGGCATATTTCCTTCAGCCTCCCACTTGCACTAGAGTCAATAATCTAGATTACACAAGAATGATTCTAACACCCATGGAGTCTTGGTGCTGATCATGTTTTGCTCGTGGAAGAGGCTTAGTCAGCGGGTCTGCAACATTCAGATCCGTATGTATCTTGCATATCTCTATGTCTCCCACTGGACCAAATCCCGGATGGAGTTGAAGCGTCTTTTGATGTGCTTGGTTCTCTTGTGAAATCTGGATTCCTTTGCTAAGGCAATTGCACCGATATTGTCACAAAAGATTTTCATTGGACCCGATACACTAGGTACAACACCTAGATCGGTTATGAACTCCTTCATCCAGACTCCTTCATTAGCTGCTTCCGAAGCAGCTATGTACTCAACTTCACATGTAGATCCCGCCACGACGCTTTGTTTGGAACTGCACCAACCGACAGCTCCTCCGTTTAATGTAAATACGTATCCGGTTTGCGATTTAGAATCGTCCGGATCAGTGTCAAAGCTTCGTCGGCGTAACCGTTCTGACGAGTTCTTTGTCACCGCCATAAATGAGAAACATATCCTTAGTCCTTCTCAAGTACTTAAGGATGTTCTTGACCGCTGTCCGATGATCCACTCCTGGATTACTTTGGTACTGCTGCCAAACTTACAAGCAAGGCACACATCAGGTCTGGTACACAGCATTGCATACATGATAGAGCCTATGGCTGAAGCATAGGGAACATCTTTCATTTTCTCTCTATCTTCTGCGGTGGTCGGGCATTGAGTCTTACTCAACTTCACACCTTGTAGCACCGGCAAGAACCCTTTCTTTGCCTGATCCATTTTGAACTTTTTCAAAACTTTATCAAGGTATGTGCTTTGTGAAAGTCCTATTAAGCGTCTTGATCTATCTCTATAGATCTTAATGCCCAATATGTAAGCAGCTTCACCGAGGTCTTTCATCGAAAAACTTTTATTCAAGTATCCCTTTATGCTATCCAGAATTCTATATCATTTCCGATCAGTAATATGTCATCCACATATAATATCGTAAATGCTACAGAGCTCCCACTCACTTTCTTGTAAATACTGAGGCTTCTCCAAAAGTCTCATATAAAACCAAATGCTTTGATCACACTATCAAAACGTTTATTCCAACTCCGAGAGGCTTGCACCAGTCCATAAATGGACCAATGGAGCTTGCACACTTTGTTAGCTCCCTTTGGATCGACAAAACCTTCTGGTTGCATCATATACAACTCTTCTTCCGTAAATCCATTCAGAATGCAGTTTTAACATCCATTTGCCAAATTTCATAATCATAAAATGCGGCAATTGCTAACATGATTCGGACGGACTTAAGCATCGCTACGGGTGAGAAGGTCTCATCGTAGTCAATCCCTTGAACTTGTCGAAAACCTTTTGCAACAAGTCGAGCTTTATAGACGATAACATTACCATCAGCGTCGGTCTTCTTCTTGAAGATCCATTTATTCTCAATTGCTTGCCGATCATTGGGCAAGTCAACCAAAGTCCACACTTTGTTCTCATACATGGATCCCATCTCAGATTTCATGGCTTCCAGCCATTTTGTGGAATCTGGGCTCACCATCGCTTCTTCATAGTTCGTAGGTTCATCATGTTCCAAAGAACATGACTTCCGAATAGGATTACCGTACCACTCTGGTGCGGATCTTGCTCTGGTTGATCTCTGAGTTCTGTAGAAACTTGATCTGAAGTTTCATGATCATCATCATTAGCTTCTTCCCTATTTGGTGTAGGTGTCACGAAACTGTTTTACGTGATGTACTACTTCTCAATAAGGGAGTAGATATAGTTATCTCATCAAGTTCTACTTTCCTCCCACTCACTTCTTTCGAGAGAAACTCCTTCTCCAAAAGTTTCCGAATTTAGCAACAAAAATCTTGCCTTCGGATCTGTGATAGAAGGTGTACCCAACAGTCTCCTTTGGGTATCCTATGAAGACACATTTCTCCGATTTGGGTTCGAGCTTATCAGGTTGAAGCTTTTTCACATAAGCATCGCAGCCCCAAACTTTCAGAAGCGACAACTTTGGTTTCTTGCCAAACCACAGTTCATAAGGCGTCGTCTCAGCGGATTTAGATGGTGCCCTATTTAAAGTGAATGTAGCCGTCTCTAAAGCATAACCCCAAAATGATAGCGGTAAATCAAGAAGAGACATCATAGATCGCACCATATCTAATAAAGTACGATTACGACGTTCGGACACACCATTACGTTGTGGTGTTCCGTGGCGTAAGTTGCAAACTATTCCGCATTGTTTCAAATGTAGGCCAAACTCGTAACTCAAATATTCTCCTCCACGATCGGATCGCAGAAACTTTATTTTCTTGTTACGATGATTTTCCACTTCACTCTGAAATTCTTTGAACTTTTCAAATGTTTCAGACTTGTGTTTCATTAAGTAGATATACCCATATCTGCTCAAATCATCTGTGAAGGTGAGAAAATAACGATATTCGCCACGAGCCTCAATATTCATTGGACCACATACATCAGTATGTATGATTTCCAATAAATCTGTTGCTCTCTCCATAGTTCCGGAGAACGGTGTTTTAGTCATCTTGCCCATAAGGCACGGTTCGCAAGTGCCAAGTGATTCATAATCAAGTGACTCCAAAAGTCCATCAAGATGGAGTTTCTTCATGCGCTTTACACCGATATGACCTAAACGGCAGTGCCACAAATAAGTTGCACCATCATTATCAACTCTGCATCTTTTGGTTTCAACATTATGAATATGTGTATCACTACTATCAAGATTAAGTAAAACAAACCATTCTTCAATGGTGCATGACCATAAAAGATATTATTCATATAAATAGAACAACCATTATTCTCTCGATTTAAATGAATAACCGTCTCGCATCAAACAAGATCCAGATATAATGTTCATGCTCAACGCTGGTACTAAATAACAATTATTTAGGTCTAATACTAATCCCGAAGGTAGATGTAGAGGTAGCGTGCCATTGCGATCACATCGACTTTGGAACCATTTCCCACGCCAAGATCGTCACCTCGTCGCCCTTAGCCAATCTTCGCTAATCCGTAGCCCTGCTTTGAGTTGCAAATATTAGCAATGTAACCAGATATCAAATACCAGGTGCTCATGCGAGTTTTAGTAAGGTACACATCAATAACATGTATATCACATATACCTTTGTTAACCTTGCCATCCTTCTTATCCGCCAAATACTTGGGGCAGTTCCGCTTCAAAGGACCAGCCTGCTTGCAATAGAAGCACTCGTTTGAGCTTAGGACCAGACTTGGGTTTCTTCTCTTGATCAGCAACTTGCTTGCCGTTCTTTTTGAAGTTTCCTTTTCTTTCCTTTGCCCTTTTTCTTGAAACTAGTGGTTTTGTTAACCATCAACACTTGATGCTCCTTTTGATTTCTACCTCCATGACTTTCAAAGATCGCGAAGAGCTCGGGCATTGTTTTGGTCATCCCTTGCATATTATAGTTCATCACGAAGCTCTTGTAGCTTGGTGGCGATGATTGGAGAATTACATCAATGACGCAATCATCCGGAAGATTAACTCCCAGTTGAATCAAGTGATTGTTATATCCGGACATTACGAGTATATGCTCAGCTTGTAACCGTTCTCCTCCATCTTACACTATAGAACTTATTGGAGACTTCATATCTCTCAATCCGGGCATTCGCTTGGAATATTAACTTCAACTCCTGGAACATCTCATATGCTCCATGGTGTTCAAAACGACGTTGAAGTCCCGGTTCTAAGCCGTAAAGCATGGCACACCGAACTATAGAGTAGTCATCAGCTTTGCTTTGCCAGACGTTCACAACTTCGGCGCAGCCCTTGCACCAGGCCCGGCACCTAACGGTGCTTCCAGACGTAATTCTTCCGTGCAGCAATAAGGATAATCCTTAATTACGGACCCAGTCCGTGTAATTGCTGCCATCATCTTTCAACTTTGCTTTCTCAAGGAACGCATTAAAATTCAACGGAACAACAAAGACGAGCCATCTATCTACACATCATAGACAAGCAAGATACTATCATGTACTAAGTTCATGATAAATTTAAGTTCAATTAATCATATTACTTAAGAACTCCCACTTAGAAAAATATCCCTCCAATTCTCTAAGTGATTGCGTGATCCATATCAACTACACCATGACCGATCATCACGTGTGATGGAGTAGTTTCAATGGTGAACATCAATATGTTGATCATATCTACTATATGATTCACGCTCGACCTTTCGGTCTCCGTGTTCCGAGGTCATATCTTATATGCATAGCTCGTCAAGTATAACTGAGTATTCTGCGTGTGCAACTGTTTTGCACCCGTTGTATTTGAACGTAGAGCCTATCACACCCGATCACGTGGTGTCTCAAAGACGAAGAACTTTCATAGCGGTGCATACTCGTGGAGAACACTTCTTGATAATTTAGTAAGGGATCATCTTATAATGCTACCGTCAATCAAAGCAAGATAAGATGCATAAAGGATTAACATCACATGCAATCAATATAAGTGATATGATATGGCCATCATCATCTTGTGCTTGTGATCTCCATCTCCGGCACCGTCATGATCACCATCGCCACCGGCGCCGACACCTTGATCTCCATCGTAGCATCGTTGTCGTCTCGCCAAACTTATGCTTCTACGACTATCGCTACCGCTTAGTGATAAAGTAAAGCATTACAGGCATTGCATTGCATACAATAAAGCGACAACCATATGGCTCCTGCCATTGCCGATAACTTCGGTTACAAAACATGATCATCTCATACAATAAAATTCAGCATCATGTCTAGACCATATCACATCACAACATGCCCTGCAAAAACAAGTTAGACGTCCTCTACTTTGTTGTTGCAAATTTTACGTGGCTGCTACGGGCTTAAGCAAGAACCAATCTCACCTACGCATCAAAACCACAACGATACTTTCACAAATAGACTCCGTTTAACCTTCTCAAGGACGGGCGTAGCCACACTTTTCAGTTCAACTAAAGTTGGAGAGACAGTCTTCCACAAGCCATCTATGTGCAAAGCACGTCGAGGAACCGGTCTCGCGTGAAGAGTGCAGCGTAAGGTTGGTCTAGATCGTCATCCAACAATACCGCTGAACCAAAGTATGACATCTTTGGTAGGCGGTATGACTTGTATCGTCCACAACTCACTTGTGTTCTACTCGTGCATATCATCAAACCATAAAAACCTAGGCTCGGATGCCCTTTGTTGGGTAACGTAGTAATTTCAAAAATTTTCCTACGATCACGCAAGATCATGGTGATGCTTAGCAACGAGATGAGAGTGTTGTCTACGTACCCTCGTAGACCAGCAACGGAAGCGTTGACGCAACGTAGAGGAAGTAGTCGTATTTCTTCACGATCCAACCGATCCAAGTACCGAACGTCACGGCACCTCCGAGTTCTGCACACGCTCAGCTCGATGACGCCCCTCGAACTCCGATCCAGCCGAGTGTTGAGGGAGAGTTTCGTCACGACGGCGTGGTGGCGATGATGATGTTCCACCGGCGAGGCTTCGCCTAAGCTCCGCCACGGTATTCTCGAGGTGTAGTATGGTGGAAGGGGCACCGCACACGGCTAAGGAACGATCTCAATGATCAACTTGTGTGTCATGGGGTGCCCCTGCCCTCAGATATAAAGGAGGGAAGGGAGGGGCTGGCCGGCCAAGGAGAGGTGCGCCAGGTGTCCTACTCCTACTAGGAGTAGGATTCCCCCAATCCTAGTCCAACTAGGTTTCCCCAAGTGGGAAGGGAGAGAGAGGCGCCTTCTCCTAGTCCTAATAGGACTAGGGAAGGGGGAAGGTCTTGACCAGCACTTGGGCCCCTGTTCTCCTTTCCACTAAGGCCCATGTTGGCCCATTAGCATTCCGGGGTTCCGGTAACCTCCAGTGCTTGGTAAAATTCCCAATTTCACCCGGAACACTTCCGATGTCCAAACATAGACTTCCAATATATGAATCTTTATGTCTCGACCATTTCGAGACTCCTCGTCACGTCCGTGATCTCATCCGGACTCGAACAACCTTCGGTACAGAAACATCATAAAACTCATAGTAATCGCCATCGAAGCGTTAAGCGTGCGGACCCTACGGGTTCGAGAACTATGTAGACATGACCGAGACACCTCTCTGGTCAAAAACCAATATCGGGACCTGGATGCACATATTGGCTCCTACATATTCGAAGAAGTTCTTTATCGGCCCGACCGCATAACAACATACGTTGTTCCCTTTGTCATCGGTATGTTACTTGCCCGAGATTCGATCGTCGGTATCCAATACCTAGTTCAATCTCGTTACCGGCAAGTCTCTTTACTCGTTTCGTAATACATCATCTCACAACTAACACATTAGTTGAAATGCTTGCAAGGCTTATGTGATGTGTATTACCGAGAGGGCCCAGAGATACCTCTCCGACAATCGGAGTGACAAATCCTAATCTCGAAATATGCCAACCCAACATGTACCTTCGGAGACACCTGTAATGTACCTTTATAATCACCCGATTACGTTGTGACGTTTGGTAGCACCCAAAGTGTTCCTCGTGCAAACGGGAGTTGCATAATCTCATAGTCATAGGAACATGTATAAGTCATGAAGAAAAGCACTAGCAACAAACTATACGATCAGGTGCTATGCTAATGGAATGGGTCATGTCAATCAGATCATTCAACCAATGATGTGATCCCGTTAATCAAATAACAACTCCTTGTTCATGGTTAGGAAACACAACCATCTTTGATTAAGGAGCTAGTCAAGTAGAGGCATACTAGTGACACTCAGAGGTTTATGTATTCACACATGTATTATGTTTCCTGTTAATACAATTCTAGCATGAATAATAAACATTTATCATGATATAAGGAAATAAATAATAACTTTATTATTGCCTCTAGGGCATATTTCCTTCAACAATTACCTCATCAATTTCTACTTTCCTCCCACTCACTTCTTTCGAGAGAAACTTCTTCTCTAGAAAGGATCCATCTTAGCAACGAAAAACTTGCCTTCGGATCTGTGATAGAAGGTGTACCCAATAGTTACCTTTGGGTATTCTATGAAGACGCACTTCTCCGATTTGGGTTCGAGCTTATCAGGTGAAAACTTTTTCACATAAGTATCAAAACTCCAAACTTTAAGAAACGACTTAGGTTTCTTTGCTAAACCATAGTTCATACGGTGTCATCTCAACGGATTTAGATGGTGCCCTATTAAACGTGAATGCAGTTGTCTCTAATGCATAACCCAAAAGCGATAGTGGTAAATCGGTAAGATACATCATAGATCGCACCATATCCAATAAAGTGCTTGATTCTGACGTTCGGACACACCATTATGTTTGTGGTGTTCCATGTGGCGTGAGCTGTGAAACTATTCCACTTTGTTTTAATTGAAGACCAAACTCGTAACTCAAATATTCATCTCCACGATCAGATCGCAGAAACTTTATTTTCTTGTTACGATGATTTTCCACTTCACTCTGAAATTCTTTGAACCTTTCAACTATTTCAGACTTATGTTTCATCAAGTAGATATACCCATATCTCGCTCAAATCATCTTGTGAAGGTCGAAAATAATGATACTTGCCACGAGCATCAACACTCATTGAATCGCATACATCGGTATGTATTATTTCCAATAAGTCAAGAGCTTGTTCCATTGTTCCGAGAACGGAGTTTTAGTCATCTTGCCCAAAAGGCACGGTTCGCAAGCATCAAATGATTCATAATCAAGTGATTCCAAAAGTCCATCAGCATGGAGTTTTCTTCATGCGCTCTACACCAATATGACCTAAACGGCGGTGCCACAAATAAGTTGCACTATCATTATTAACTTTGCATCTTTTGGTTTCAATATTATGAATATGTGTATCACTATGATCGAGATCCAATGAACCATTTTCATTGGGTGTGTAACCATATAAAGTTTTATTCATGTAAAGCGAACAACAATTTATTCTCTTACTTAAATGAATAACCGTATTGCAATAAACATGATCAAATCATATTTATGCTCAACACCAAATAACACTTATTTAGGTTCCACACTAATCCCGAAAGTATAGGGAGTGTGCGATGATGATCATATCAATCTTGGAACTACTTCCAACACTCATCGCCACTTCCCCTTCAACTAGTTTCTGTTCATTCTGTAACTCCCTGCTTCAAGTTACTACTCTTAGCAACTGAAACAGTATCAAATACCGAGGGTTGCTACGAACACTAGTAAAATACACATCAATAACATGTATATCAAATATACCTTTGTTCACTTTGCCATCCTTCTTATCCGCCAAATACTTGGGGCAGTTCCTCTTCCAGTGACCAGTCCCATTGCAGTAGAAGCACTTAGTCTGAGGCTTAGGTCCAGACTTGGGCTTCTTCACTTGAGCAGCAACTTGTTTGCCGTTCTTCTTGAAGTTCCCCTTCTTCCCTTTGCCCTTTTCCTTGAGACTAGTGGTCTTGTCAATCATCAACACTTGATGCTCTTTCTTGATTTCTACCTTCGTCGATTTCAACATCACGAAGAGCTCGGGAATCGTTTTCGTCATCCCTTGCATACTATAGTTCATCACGAAGTTCTAGTAACTTAGTGATGGTGACTAGAGATTTCTGTCAATCACTATCTTATCTGGAAGATTAACTCCCACTTGATTCAAGCGATTGAAGTACCCAGACAATCTGAGAACATGCTCACTAGTTGAGCGATTCTCTTCCATCTTTTAGCTATAGAACTTGTTGGAGACTTCATATCTCTCAACTCGGTATTTGCTTGAAATATTAACTTCAATTCCTGGAACATCTCATATGGTCCATGACGTTCAAAACGCCTTTGAAGTCCCGATTCTAAGCCGTTAAGTATGGTGCACTAAACTATCAAGTAGTCATCATATTGAGCTAGCCAAACGTTCATAACGTCGCATTTGCTCCTGCAATAGGTCTATCACCTAGCGGTGCATTAAGGACATAATTCTTACAGGCAGCAATGAGGATAAACCTCAGATCACGGATCCAATCCGCATAATTGCTACTAACATTTTTCAATTCAATTTTCTCTAGGAACACATATAAAAACATAGAGAAGCAACAACGCGAGCTATTGATCTACAACATAATTTGCAAAATACTACCAGGACTAAGTTCATGATAAATTTAAGTTCAATTAATCATATTACTTAAGAACTCCCACTTAGATAGACATCTCTCTAGTCATCTAAGTGATTACGTGATCCAAATCAACTAAACCATGTCCGATCATCACGTGAGATGGAGTAGTTTCAATGGTGAACATCACTATGTTGATCATATCTACTATATGATTCACGCTCGACCTTTCGGTCTCCGTGTTCGAGGCCATATCTGTTATATGCTAGGCTCGTCAAGTTTAACCTGAGTATTCTGTGCGCAACTGTTTTGCACCCGTTGTATTTGAGCGTAGAGCCTATCACACCCGATCATCACGTGGTGTCTCAAAGACGAAGAACTTTCGCATAGCGGTGCATACTCGGTGGAGAACACTTCTTGATAATTTTAGTGAGAGATCATCTTATAATGCTACCGTCAATCAAAGCAATATAAGATGCATAAAGGATAAACATCACATGCAATCAATATAAGTGATATGATATGGCCATCATCATCTTGTGCTTGTGATCTCCATCTCCAAGCACCGTCATGATCACCATCGCCACCGGGCGCGACACCTTGATCTCCATCGTAGCATCGTTGTCGTCTCGCCAACTATTGCTTCTACGACTATCGCTACTCCTTAGTGATAAAGTAAAGCAATTACATGGCGTTGCATTTCATACAATAAGCGACAACCATATGGCTCCTGCCGATTGTCGATAACTCGGTTACAAAACATGATCATCTCATACAATAAAATATAGCATCACGTCTTGACCATATCACATCACAACATGCCCTGCAAAAACAAGTTAGGCGTCCTCTACTTTGTTGTTGCAAGTTTTACGTGGCTGCTACGGGCTGAGCAAGAACCGTTCTTACCTACGCATCAAAACCACAACGATACTTCGTCAAATAGACTCCGTTTAACCTTCTCAAGGACCGGGCGTATGCCACTCGGTTCAACTAAAGTTGGAGAGACAGTCTTCCGCAAGCCATCTATGTGCAAGGCACGCCGAGGGAACCGGTCTCGCAGAAATGCACGCGTAAGGTTGGTCCGGATCGTCTCGTCCAACAATACCGCTGAACCAAAGTATGACATGCTTTGGTAGGCGGTGACTTGTATCGTCCACAACTCACTTGTGTTCTACTCGTGCATATGACATCAACGCATAAAACCAGGCTCGGATGCCACTTTGTTGGGGAACGTAGTAATTTCAAAAATTTCCCTCACACGGGACCATGGTGATGGCATAGCAACGAGAGGAGAGTGTCTGTCCACGTACCCTCGTGAGACCGAAAGCGAAGCGTTATAACAACGCGGTTGATGTAGTCGTGCGTCTTCACGATCCGACCGATCCAAGCACCGAACGTCACGGCACCTCCGAGTTCTGCACACGTTCAGCTCGATGACGATCCCGGACTCCGATCCAGCAAAGTGTCGGGATGAGTTCCGTCGGCACGACGGCGTGGTGACGATGTTGATGCTCCACCGACGCGGGGCTTCGCCTAAGCTCGCTGACGATATGACTTCTCCGGCGCGGGCTTCGCCTAAGCTCCGACGATATGACCAAGTGGAATATGGTGGAGGGGCACCGCACACGGCTAAGGAACGATCCGTAGATCAACTTGTGTGTCTGGGGTGCCCCCTGCCTCAGATATAAAGGATGGAGGAGGAGGAGGCCGGCCAAGGCAAAGGTGCGGCAGGGTGTGGAGTCCTACTAGGACTCCAAGTCCTAGTAGGAGTCCACCAAGAGGGAGGAAGGGAGAAGGAAGTGGAGGAGAAGGAAAGGTGGCGGCCCCTTTCCCTAGTCCAATTCGGACTAGAAGGGAGGGGGCGCAGCAGCCCCTTGGCCCTTTCTCCTCTTCCCACTAAAGCCCATCAAGGCCCATTGCTTCTCCCGTAACTACCGGTACTCCGAAAAATACCGAATGACTCGGAACCTTTCCGAACTCCGAATATAGTCGTCCAATATATCGATCTTTACGTCTCGACCATTTCGAGACTCCTCGTCATGTCCCGATCTCATCCGGGACTCCGAACTCCTTCGGTACATCAAAACTCATAAACTCATAATATAAGCATCGCCATCGAAACCTTAAGCGTGCGGACCCTACGGGTTCGAGAACTATGTAGACATGACCTAGAACCATTCTCGGTCAATAACCAATAGCGGAACCTGGATGCCCATATTGGTTCCTACATATTCTACGAAGATCTTTATCGGTCAAACCGCATAACGACATATGTTGTTCCCTTTGTCATCGGTATGTTACTTACCCGAGATTCGATCGTCGGTATCCAATACCTAGTTCAATCTCGCTACGGTAAGTCTCTTTACTCGTTCCGTAATACATCATCTCACAACTAACTCATTAGTTGTAATGCTTGCAAGGCTTAAGTGATGTGTATTACCGAGAAGGCCTAGAGATACCTCTCCGACAATCGGAGTGACAAAACCTAATCTCGAAATCGCCAACCCAACAAGTACCTTTGGAGACACCTGTAGTACTCCTTTATAATCACCCGATTACGTTGTGACGTTTGGTAGTACCCAAAGTGTTCCTCCCAAACGGGAGTTGCATAATCTCATAGTTACAGAACATGTATGGGTCATGAAGAAAGCATTAACATACTAAACGATCAAGTGTTAAGCTAACGGAATGTGTCATGTCAATCAGATCATTCAACTAATGATGTGACCTTGTTAATCAAATAACAACTCCTTGTTCATGGTTAGGAAACATAACCATCTTTGATTAACAATCTAGTCAATTAGAGTCTTACTAGTGACATATTGTTTTGTCTATATATTCACACATGTATTATGTTTCCGGTTAATACAATTCTAGCATGAATAATAAACATTTATCATGAAATAAGGAAATAAATAATAACTTTATCATTGCCTCTAGGGCATATTTCCTTCAGGTAGAACCCCATTTTTCTTCTCTGGACAGTGGATTCCTCCCTCTCTCTCAGCCTCCTTCTCTCCCCTCAGATTTCCAGAGCATCCAAGGCTCTCCCCAGCTTTTACCCATGCCCCCTTCAGCTGCCAGACGCAAGTGGACGCGCGCGGGCGTGGGAAAGCCGCGGATGCCGGCAAAAGTTGCGCTCTGGAGCGCCTGGCAGGGCACCCGACCGTTGACGCCGCGTCTCCCGGCCACCTTGAGCCTCCTCCGCGCGTCAGTCGATGCCCCTTGACGTCCGCTCCACGCCAGCAGGCCGCCCACTTGCTCCCGCGCCCTCCTCTCTCTCCTGCAGCTCGCGCCAGAACGCCGCCCCGCTCGGCCAATGCTCGCGCCGCTCCTGTGGCCCGCTCGCAACTCGTCCCACTCCTCCTCTCTCTCCCTGGCACCCTGAACCACTCCCACGAACACCCCTGAGCCCTCCATTCCCTCTCTAACGGCCACCCGAGCCGATCCCGCAGGCACCCGTAGGCCGTGCCTACGGTGGACCTCGGCCAGCCTATATAAGGCGACCCCGAGCCTCTCTCTCACTCCCTGTCGCTCCCCCACACTCCTAGTCCACCTCTTGGACCACCCATTTGTCTCCAGAGCTGCTTGAGCTCGAGATCGAGCTCGAGCTCCGTCGCCTCGGCTCGTCGGTGTTCGCGCGGTACAGGCCTCCTCCACCCCCGTTCTCTCTCGATCTGGAACCGCACGGTATCACTGACCCTTCCCCTCTCTTCCCCCACTCTTTTTGCAGCCGGGAACGGCCGGCACCACCGACGCCTGAAGCACCTCCGCCGTGTGACCTCGTCGCCGGCGAACCAGGCTGCTTCGGTGACCAACTCCACCTCCACCCGAACGGCGACACGACGCTGAGCCCAGCCGTGCCCTCGCCCGACCTCGCCGTGCCCTACATTGTCGCCCTTGAGCTCGCCGGCCGTCTGGACTCGGGGTTAGGGATGACACGCGGACCCCGCCTGTCAGCCTCTCCCCTCCATCGCCTCTCTCTCTCTCGCTGACGCCTGGGCCCCGCCCATCAGGTTTAAACACAGTGCAGCGCGTGCACCGATCTTGTTGGGCCGCCTCTCGGATCGGGCTTTCTTGCACATGCAGGCTGTTACAGCCCAGCTTGCACACGGTGCTCCTTTTCCTTTTTCTTTTCTATTAGACTTGCAAAAATTCCACAAGATTAAATATTCATCCAAATGCAATAATTCCTGTTCCTAAAATCTTGTAAAAATCCCACCTATTTAATGGTGTAGTTTTCATACATGCCCAACCAACTTTTCTGTACTGTTCAAATTCAAATTCAAATCTGAGCAATTAAATCCTTGTTTAAAAATCCATTGCTCTGTCCCTGTAGCTCCAAATCCAAAAATAAGAATTTTCCCCTTCTTAGTTTTAACCCTAGTATTTAACAAAAATGAGTTGACATTTTTCTGAGCACTTTGGTTTTTCTGTTTTATTATTGCCTTATTTTTCCCGTTATTATTTTGCGACAATAGATTGCGTTGCCGACGACGGAGTTGGACCAGAAGACTTTGCTGAGCCAGGCAAGCAGCCCTTTGACCATGTCTATTAAACCCTTTTTATGCATGTCATATAGCACCATATTGTTTTTGCAACGGAATCATGATGAGGTGGTAACCACCTTGATGGGTTGCCTCTGTTACTTCCTTGTTGATACTTGCATTATGCATGACCCTACCTTCCTATGAGGGTTATGCCGGTGGGAGTAGATAGGATGCTAAAGTAGTTGCTACGCAAAAAGGGACGGGAATATGCATAGTGGTGGGAGCAAGATTGTTTTCAAAAGACTTTTCGAAAACCCTGTCGGGTGCCACTTATGCCCGAAGGAGATAATGAGTTGGGTAACCACTTGATGACGAAGTGGTGTACCGAGGCAAGTGTGTGTGTTATTTTCAAAACGGATTGGTTTAAGTTGCGATCGTTATTCCAACCTTACATGCGCAACCACTCTACCCTTATATGGGAAAGGGCATTATTGATTACCTAGGCCGATACTAGCTCGGAGCCCACATTACTAGTGGTGGGAGAGTTGTTGTTGCGCTCTCTCGAGACGGGATCTTGCCAGGTAGGGCGGCCATGACTGTTTTTATAGGGCGCCGGACACACCGTTGGTACCCCGTGCTTGTGGTATGTGATGAATATGGGAGCGAGGCTCCACAATTTTAAGATGTGAAATGTTGGGCACGGGGGTTACTACCAACCGAGTGAACTCTATGTTAGTGTCGTCTAGGGAAAGATAGTGATCGGTTGCTTACCCCGGGTACTTGAGGTACCGCGGGTCGTGGATGACATGGAAGTTCCCCGGATCTTGTGTGTAAAGTGTGCAACCTCTGCAGAGTGTAAAACTATTCGAATAGCCGTGTCCACGGTCAAGGATAGTTGGGTAACCGCTCTTGGGCTACGTCCACATGTTTGCAAACCAGTGTGTGTGTGTTTGGATAAGTGGGAAGAACTACTTGGGTCAAGTCAAAGGACTTGACATGATTGAGTTGGGTTGATGCCCACCCCATTTATGTTGATATCTGTAACCAGTCCTTATGGTTACTTGAATTCGTATGATGCATGTTTTATCAATTACTGAACATGTCATAACACAACAAAATCAGCTTTCTGCAAAAATTTACCTATGTCATGCATTGTCGTATCTTGAGCCAAAACATGGGTTGCTTGCGAGTACATTCAAAGTACTCATTGGCTTGCCACTTGTTATTTAATTGGCCAGGCATGGAAGAACAGGAGTTCGATGAAGATTTCTTTGGAGACGAACATGAGAACTAGGACGTTTTCCAAGTCAGAATGCCTGTAGGGTTAAGGCAGATGGCATGGGTTCTACTTATCGACGAAGATTTCCGCCGCTTAAGTTTATTTGGTATTCAGCCCTTGAGGCTTTATCTATGTAAGACTTGACCATAATGGTCATAATTTGTGTAATACGATATGTATGGATGTAAGACTCTTGTTATTCAGCTTCTGTGTGTTCAGTGAGCATTGATCTCTGGGATCACTGTACACGTGCATTCGGTGATCACGACTTATGAGTTGGGGTCCCCACATCCCTACTCCTCACATTGACATCAATTGATGTGCATCTCCATATCCTGTTGATTAGCCGCGTCGATGTGAGACTTTCTCCTTTTTGTCTTCTCCACACAACCTCCATCATCATATTCTATTCCACCTATAGTGCTATGTCCATGGCTCATGCTCATGTATTGCGTGAAAGTTGAAAAGGTTTGAGAACGTCAAAAGTATGAAACAATTGCTTGGCTTGTCATCGGGGTTGTGCGTGCTTTGAATATTCTGTGTGGTGAAGATGGAGCATAGCCAGACTATATGATTTTGTAGGGATAACTTTCTTTGGCCATGTTATTTTGAAAAGAAATGATTGCTTTATTAGTATGCTTGAAGTATTATTGTCTTAATGTCAAATGATAGACTATTGCTTTGAATCACTCGTGTCTTAATATTCATGCCATGATTAGATTACATGATCAAGATTATGCTAGGTAGCATTCCACATCAAAAATTATCATTTTTATCATTTACCTACTCGAGGGCGAGCAGGAATTAAGCTTGGGGATGCTGATATGTCTCTGCCGTATCTATAATTTTTAATTGTTCCATGCCAATATTATACAACTTTTACATACTTTAGGCAACTTTTTATACTATTTTTGGGACTAACTTATTGATCCAAAGGCCCGATGTCGGTTCTGTTTGTTGCATGTTTTTTGTTTCGCAGAAAATCCATATCAAACGGAGTCCAAACGGGATAAAAACTGACGAAGATTTTTTTGGAATATATGTGATTTTTGGGAAGAAGAATTAACGCGAGACGATGCCCGAGGGGTCCACGAGGCAGGGGGCGCGCCCTGGGCCCTCGTGGCCACCCTGTAAGGCAGTGGGTGCCCTTCTTTCGTTGCAAGAAAGCCAATATCCGGATAGAAATCGTGTTAAAATTTCAGCCCAATCGGAGTTACGGATCTCCGGGAATTTAAGAAACGGTGAAAGGGCAGAATCAGGGAGCGCGGAAATAGAGAGAGATAGAGAGATAGATCCAATCTCGGAGGGGCTCTCGCCCCTCCCATGCCATGGAGACCAAGGACCAGAGGGAGAACCCTTCTCGCACCCACTACAAAAATACACTTCCGTGATGATACATGTTTGTCACAATAGGTCGCGTTTTCTGTCATGCATGTACATCCATGACGATTTTATGACAGAATCAAGATAGTCATACCTGTCTTTGTCAGAGAAGTGTTCCATGACATTACCAAAATTATCATCACAGAAGTGTCCACTTCCATTACGATAAATCGCGCGTCACAGAAGTACTTTCGTCAAGGGTGACCGACACGTGGCATCCACCGTAACGGAACACCGTTAAGCTATCGGGCCTGGTTTTGGATCCGATAACCCGTTAACAGCCCCGACCAATGGGGATTTTCCACGTGTAAATCATCATTGGCTGGAGGAAACACGCGTCGGCTCACCGTTGGGTCAGATGTCATCCACTCATTGGACTCAAAGCGCCTATGATATGTTGACACATGGCACGACCCAACAGAGGCCCATTCCTGTGAAAAGGCCGGCTCATTTGACTTGGTCAAAAGGTGGCGGGCCAGCCCATGACAAGCCTGTGAACGGCCTGTTCGCATATAGCCCATTTACAGCCCGCTAACCCAGGGCCCGTTTACGGCCATCCGAATTAGGCCCAGTAGCGTTATCTGGGCCGTCCAATATAATTCCAACCCGTTTTAACTTCCGGCCATGTATGGCCCATGATGTCTTTCGGCCCATATGAGGCCCTTATTACTCTCGGCCCATTAACGACCCGTGGTAAAACTGGTCCGTAATGAACAGTGTATCACTTTATACCCATTAACGGCACGTGGTGAAACTGGGTGGTAATGAACAGTGTATCACTTTATACCCATTAACGACCCATTATTCCGTTGGGCCGTTTCCAGCCCATGTTATCTTTCGGCCTTCTCGGGGCCCATTTATTCTTGGGATCATTTCCACATTCGTTTACTTACGGCCCGTTACTGTCATTTTCTGCTCGTGGGCAAAATTTAGCCCGTGGTTACAGTCGGCCCGTTTGTGGACCGTTAATACGTTGGGCCATTTTCATAGCGTCATCAAAATACGGCCGATTAACGACGACCCATTATGGTCGGCCCATGGACGGACGATTTCAACTCTAGCCCATTTACGGCCATAATGTGGTCTGTTATTGGCCATGTTTGGCCAACCGATCATATGGCCTGTAGAAGGCCCATTGATGATACGCCCCATAGAAGGCCCATTGTGTCTACGGCCCGTATAAGGCCCATTGTTTCTATGCCACGTAGAAGGCCCATTGTTTCTACGACCCTTAGAAGGCCCATTGTTTCTATGGCCCGTAGGAGGCCCATGTTAACTACAGCCGGTGGGCATCAAAGTTCGCCACCAGTGCAAATATAGGGAACACCATGCACTATACAAAAATGGCTTGCTGTTTTATTCAGCTGGTGGCTGCATGTTAAGAACAAATTTTGTATCGCACCAAAACAAATTACAACTATAAAACAAAAGGAAGGTTGGCATAAAAGTTAACAGTCTAGCAGATAAATGCACCACTAGAAGTTCAGAAGCTCAGTTCATTTGACTCGACCGTTACATTTTCATGTCAGATTGTCCGATGGAGTACCATAACCTTCGCCTTCGGGCTTCTCATAGGCTCTGAACAACATAGCAAATGTCCGATAGTCCGTTTCAAAACCATGCATATCTTGACAACATTGAACAATGTCTCTCCTTGTTTCACAAAGGGTCTCTGTTAGGGAATGGACTTGTGTTTGGAGCGCAGATACAACATTGTTTTGAGCTTGCATATCTTGATCATGAGGCAGTTTGGACGAGATTGCCTTAACAACCAAGCCAAGATACGCATTTAACGTGCTTTTCGGATCGTTAGTGGACAGGTATCACCCACCGCAGCAAGAGTCGACATTGCGGTTATAGTTGCCTCGCCACCTTCGTAAGGTGGCGGTTCCACTATTTTTCCATAGCTCATTGAAAAGTTGAGGTTTTACATTAGTAGTACCGTAGCACGTAAGATATTAAGGAGGCAGCAAAACCAAACAAAATAGCTTTGGTCTATATACGTAACTTATTCGGTGAACCCATGTAAAATAATAGTTGTATTTTATTGCAAAGTACATAATAAAACCAGGTTCCAAACATATGACCATGTACCATCGCTAATGTATTGTCTATTTCTTCACATTGTATTGAGGGCTAAGGATAAAGAGACGATGTTTATAATACGGCAAGCATAGTATGACATCATTCATATCACAAAACAACTGAGAACAGACAAACAGACAATTGTAACATTGCGTGGGCAAGTCCAGCACGGAACTAGATTACAGGTCAAGATCAAAGGAACATCACTCCTCTCTTTTAAACCTTGTAAGGTGCAATGATACGCTAAGACAATTATGTATAAAATTGAAAAGAGTAATAGACATTGGCTGCAAACCATGCAGTTCAAGGCACAAGTCAGAGTAAGTAGTAGTTAAAAGGCATGAGGATTAAGGACTTACAACAGCGGCTTTGACTGGTGTAGTCATGCCCTTCTTCTTGTTGGTGTGACAGTCCTTGAAGATTTCCACAACATTTGGTTCAGGTACTTTTTGGTCCTTGCAGGCTTTCCTCTGCATTTGGAACAAGTCAATATAGATCTGATAATATGCTACAGCAAAAAGAGTGAAACAACAGCTAATTACAAGAGCCTCACAGTGTACAATATAGCTACGAGATCCCGTCGTCTGTTGGAATTTCACTGTCGTACGGTTGGCCTTGTTCTTTGAGCAGTTCACCTACAAGAAGATAGATTTGTGTGGCACATGCGTAAATAGGACTTCAACATGTGATCTGATCACATATATATAATGTACCCGATACTTCGGATCGGACCAATGTTTAACGAGGCCTCTCTAGTCTTCATCAGATATATTTTCCACTGGAGATGTTTGGGCAAGTTCACTGTTAGCCTTGCGTTCAAAGTGAGTTTTCCTTAAGTTATACCGATACTGTCGCGAGCGGACTTGAAAACATGGGTGCAAGCTTGTCTGGTTGCATCATCTTGGCTATCCAACTTGAACCTCATCTGTCAAAAATTATGGGAGTCTCATTATCAACAACCTAGAAAGTATTGGACAGAGCAAGACGATATTACTAGTTTCCATACATAACCATACTTACAGATAAATGGTCGAGGAAGGTGTTGAACTGGGTTTCGTCTTTGTCATTCCCTTGCATCAATCCATGTTGGGAGGATACGTACATGACACCTAACAACAACCGCTGCCTCGATACTAACTTGGCTGACTCTGTAGCATCACGTGGCCTTTTTAAACCTGCCACAAAATGGATCTCCATTCTTCCTCCTCTAGATTTAGTTAACCTATCGAGCATTATCCCTGATGTTTGTTTCCTCTTGCGCCTAGGTGCTAGTCCAACAACAAACATAGGAAGTGTTAGTGTACATCAAACTGTGAGACTACATATAAAGAAGCATGCAATCAGCAACTTGACTCAAAGAACTACCTTCTTGTTGTTGAAGCTCACAAAATTCATCCGATCTTGCCAACTAATCTTATGTCAAGAGTGCTTCGGAAGTAGTGTCAGGTGGCAAGGGAGCTTGGGAACGTGCTGCTAGCTGAGTTGACCAACGAGTAAATCGTGCAGTTGGTGGTACTATGGAAGGTGTTGCAACAACTAGGGTTGTCTCTGCTTGTTTGGTGGCAGCTATTTGTCTCTGTTTGGCTTGTTCTGCAGCTCGTTTAGCATGGGATACCATGTTGGTACAATTTTCCACTAGACTTTGACCTTCTATTGCACCATCAGTACCAGTAGAATCTGCAGGATTCTTCCGCTTCCCTTTCCCTGTCGTTCTGTCTTTCTTCCTCTTTTTCTGTGCCATGTTAAGTCAAGCCGACAAGAGAAACGAATAACAATTTAGTTCTTCAGAACAAATTGATGCGTGATACAGACGAACTGAACCTTGATCTTAGACAACCACATGATAGGAGGATGTAATATGTAAGAAAAACAGGACGGCATGAGATAACCAGAACTATGATGTGTAAACTAAGCAGAAGACATTTCACTAAATTAGAAGCAATGCAATGTAAGGTAGACACCATATGAAAGATGCTACAAATATCGCTCTGCCAAGTTAACGACGTCTCATCATAAATGTCGTTTAAACAAATGTGAAGCAGTACAAGAAATAAATCATATGCAAGATGCAAACAACATCACACTATCAAGTTAAAGGTCTCTCGTCATTAGTGCCATTGCATATTCACAACATCGCATATTCACAGCTTATGATGTGTAAACTAAGGAGAAGGCATTTCAACAAATTAGAAGCAATGAAAGCTAGACACAATATGAAAGATGCAACGAATATCACTCTACCAAGTTAAAACTGTCTCGTCATAAGTGCCATTTCAACAAATTAGTAGTACAAGCTAGAAAAGAATGCGAGATGTAACCTATATCACACTCCGAAGTCAAACGTGTCTTATGATAAGTGATTGTTGCAGGTTACACAACAGTGGTAATTTGATGTAAGAACATGGTGTGATAGACAGATATTGTATGTTCAAGAAACATGAACACGTGTCTTATTCAAGTATAATGTGTAAAGTAAGCAGATGGAATTCAACAAAATTAGAAGCAATACAAGCTAGACATCACACATAACATGCAACCACATATACAAAGGCCAAGTTAGAGGGAGCACCGTGATGGTGCACTAGGGGAGACGTGCTCATCATAAACACAGCTACGTTAAGTGTCTATGCATGTGTTGTCCTGGAAATCATCTTGGGGGATGGAGGAGTAGAAATCAGAGGCCCTCCCTTTGAAGGAGCACCTTTATCCCCGCCTTGCTAACTTCCTTCCGCATTAATGATTTTGAAATGTCAAGTAAAACCTACAAGAAAAAGCAAAAAAATACTCTCTTCATAACACATACATGCATGATACTGACAATCACTACTTTGATGTAAGGCAAACACATGATACCAGGATGGAATATGTACGAAAAACAGGATGGCATGGCATGTTCACAACTGTTTGTGTAAACTAAGCAGAAACCATTCCAACAAATAAGAAGCAATGCAAGCTAGACACCATACGAAAGATGTGACCAATATGACTCCGCCAAGTTAAAAGCGTCCCATCATAAATGGAATTTCAACAAATTAGAAGCAGCGCATGCTATAAATCATATGAAAGATGCAACTAATATCTCACTGCATATACTAAAGGTGTCTCGTCATATTGATTGATGCGGGATACAAAAAAACAATAGTTTTATGTAAGGACATTCTTAATAGACAGATGTACTATGTACTAAATACAGGAAGGCATGTCACATTAACAGGTATAATGTACTATAAGCTAAGCAGACTAGCACATGCAGTTTAACCAGATTGGAAGAATTACAATCTAGACACCATATGCAACATGCAACCACATATCACGCTGCCAAGTTAGAGCAAGCACTGGCGATGCTAGTGTAGGGGAAATGCGGTAATCAACTACAGAGCTACGTTCACTATCTTCATCTAGCCTTGCTGTTTCTTGAGAATCATGTCGGGAGGCTGACGCTGCATTCTTTAAATGAGGAGTAATCCACTTGCTTGACTACCTCATCATAAGTGATTGATGAGGGATACACAAGAACATTAGTTTGATGCAAGAACATGGTTAATACATAGATGTACTAGTATGTACCAAAAATAGAAAGGCATGTCATATTCAAAGGTATAATGTGTAAGCTAAGCAGATGCAATTTAACCAAATTGGAAGCAATACAAGCTAGACATCTGGCTGGAGTAGTGAGCATGATCATCTAGGACCTGAGAGCCTGGTGGGAGGCGGGCCGCTTCGCCACCGTCGCGGCTTTTTAGTTGGCTTCCAGGTGATGCCTCTCTTTGCTGGGCTTGTCATTGGCTCGGCCAGTGCCCTGACTAGCTATTTGTCTTCTGGTGCTCACGGGATGGTGGTTCATGTAAAAATATCTTTCCTTATCTTAATAAAGACCGACTTCGGCCTTTCAAATACAAGCTAGACACCACATGGAACATGCAAACACATATGACACCGCGAAGTTAAAGCAAGCACCTGGGATGGTGGTTCATTGCGAGCGAGGTCATCAACTCCAGAGCTACGTTTACCGTCTCCATCTGCTGACACTGCACCTATTATAAGCCTGAAACGTGTCTGGCCTATCCGCGCACGACGCTGGAGCGACTTCTCTCTTTTCCTTTTTGCTTCTCGCATAGCAACAGAGTCTGAAATACCCTTGCATAAAAACACAATAGTGAGAGTATGGGTGAAGTGTGTGCAGAACTAGTGCACTGTAAAAGTAGCAGATAACAGGTGGCTAAAAAACAATGATAGGAGACATATGATAGCTCTACAACATTGCATGGCAAACAAAATTAGATTCTACTCCGTATGATTTTGTAATATATGAGCACAGGAAATGCAGGTACTTCTCTAGCACACCACCACATGTGGTCATATCAAGAAAACAGTCGACTGAAAATAAATAGGTCAGTCGATTTTTTTAATGAACCGTCCGACCTATAAGGAACGGGCAGATGGCCTTCGTCTACCTCCCGCCAGTCACTGTTGACGATCTTTCTCGAACCGCCAGCGACCACAGGCCCAGGCCCCTGCCTCCGCCGCCCCGCACTCCCCTCGACCTCACACCACCGCCGTGCTTGGCAGCGTCCCCAGGCAATCCCTTTAATCCCGGCCGACCTCCAGATCGGGCGCCGGTAGCTCTAGGCCCCACACGCCCCTAAGATAAACACCGAGGCGCTGCTTCCGCGGCGTAATAGGCGGACTAGCGCCTATTACGCCGGGGAATGCTTCCGTTAATTGGGAATCAACTGGCCAGGAATTGAAATTCAGGGGGGCGATGGACCTCTAGCTAAGGTGAAATAGTTTATGAGGAGAAACCTTGTGCATCGCGAGTTACTAGGAACATCTAGTATCAAGAAGAAGCGGTCAACTAGTGTCTTCTGTGGGATGAATACCGTGCAAGCATACGTAAGATTTGCACGAATAAGGGAAGAGGAGTACCATTTTCGGTTGCTGGTGTGGTCGCCTCCACATGTCGCGCCGATCTTCTTCTTTTTGCCGGGGAAACCGATGTTCTGGAGGAGGGTGCAGGCTTGGACGAACCCATGGCCAAATTGTTGACTGTGTTGCCGTGGCCGTATGTCGGCGGAGGGGAAGCAGATCCGAGGCGGCGAAGGACAGCGTAGCAGGAACAGCTCCTTTTCGGTGGAGGGTGGCGATGTTGGAGCGACATCGGTGAGGCGCAGGACGGCGTGGTTGAACTGGCTCGGGTACGGATGGCTCGGCCTCGGCTTCAACTACTAGCCGTGGAGGGCGTTCTTTGTTGAGGATTGCGGTGGGCCGAGGCGTCAGGTATCGGCTCTGGCGTGATGGAGGAGGGCGGTTGATGGGTGGAATGGGATGGCGGACGGAGGACGCCGGGTTTCATGCTGGTCGAGAGGTTGTTTTTGCGCCCACGGAGTACAAATGGGGAATCAGACGGGTGGGCGGGGGCGGGGGGGGGGGGGGGAGGGGGGAGAACCATGTTTCGGTCTGGGACGCGCTTGTTTTTGCCTTTTTTGAACAGAAGATGGGACACGCTTGTTTGAAATTTGGGGAAAGTACAAACTTTGCCCCCCTCTTAAATTTCGGACCTACTGCGGGTCGGGGGTAGGATGGTAATCCTGTGTGTCCCATATAGTGGGCGGAGCGATTCGCCAAGCACATGTGTGCTTAAGCGGCCATTGTGTATGAATGTTTTCGGAGGCGGTTATGCGTGGCGTCTAGATGAAGCTACAAACCTACCCCGGTTTAGACCTTTGGATGTCGGGCGGTAGGTTTCACGGTCGGAGTTATGAGAAAAGTAATTTCCTTGTACTACCAACAATTGGTCTCACGCGGTTTCAAGTAGTAGAGGCTCTTTACGCTTCGTTCAAATTTTGAAACACAAGCATTCACGTTCAGAGTACTCTTGAACTTTGAGGATTGACCTAAATAGACAACGTTAAATTTGACCTTGTATGTTTGAAAAACCTCATTAAATTATCCGCTTCTTTTTGAAATTTTGACACTTGAAAATCCTATAACTACGATTATTTTGGAATGGAGGAGCTAAATTTGAATCTATTTTGTACACGACTACATATGCCATTATTGTACAAAATCAGAGCAAAGATTGGTGCCCCCATAATTTAGGTATGATTTACAAATGCCATGATATCAAATTAAAATAATTGAATGGACTTCATGTTGAATTCAATTTTTATAAACCACCTTAAGTTGAATTCGAATGTATGCTAGTTCATAGGTAGCTATTCATAATGTTCATTGTGTAACTTTCGTATGTATAATGTGCTTTACACACACAAGATGAACTATACTCACGTTTATATTCGATTGCTAAAGCGATGCATTGTATGGAGTTCAAAATACTAACTATGTGGATCAATTGTGTCGAATAATAACATAGACATGCTCAAATTCGATAGAATCTAGATGTCTGATGGATCAATGACCGTTCCTTACGTGAATTGCAAATATCATGATCCCATCCTAATATTTGGATACAATTTATATCTTTAATCAATGTGTACAACAGTCTTGTACGTGTAGTTTCACTCTCCATTGGTGGTCTCTCACACATGCTCACACACTCTCCCCCAAGGTGTCTTTCTCGCACACATGCTCTCGATATAACCCTCTGTCCCTCTCGTAACCATCTACGATTGTTTTCACTAACCTTTATCACAAGCAATCTTCCTCTCTCAAGCATACACATGCACAATCCCCATCGACCCTTTCTGTATACATAGACATGCCTACGTGTCTCCTGTACGCACATTATCTTAGGCATGTCTCTGACGCATTGTCTCACACCTCTCTTCCTAATGGACGAGTATGATTCTAGCAGAGCATTCTGTACGATGCCCCTTAAAGTTAGGTTGGATGAATAGTAATATCAGAGATAAAGGGGTTACCTTAGTCCGAGAACCTAGGGTTACAAATCCTAGCCTGCTTTGTCAGTGGACATAGAGTCCTTCACAATTATGCTATCTTTGTCTTGTACGACTAGTCATCCATGGGTCTCCCTAAATGCGTCACGGGCCAACCAATGTGGTGCAGGACAGAACCGAACGAAGGGCCTCACCTCGATTCACTGGACCTCACGCGGTGACACACCCTCTGCCCCCACGTCTCGTTATCTTCTCACACCCACACATACCAACACAGACACCACAAAAAAATATATTCTCCTGGTGCCTCTATCCACTCCACCTTGCATATACACACCCAAGGGAATCTCTTGCCGTGACATCATATTCGTCTCTCTCTCTCTAGACCACTCTCATGTCTCGTGCTATCTCTCCCACGCCCCCCGCTGGCCCCTATATCCATGCCTCTCTCGAATACGTAATACACACACATACCTCTCTAGGCCCTCCCAAATGCATCAACTACACATTCACACATGTTACATCACGTACCCCAAAATATTTTAGAATTTCTACATATATACAACATTACAAAGTTATATGGAGGAGTATGAACGCTTGCATTGCATGGTGCCCACAATGATATTTATTCCAAGACTGTGAATTTGTATATTTTTATACTATATATAAAGTTAGTCATAATAAAGAGAAACGAAGAGCATCACTCTCTCCATCACATACCCCCCCTCTACGCCCCTTTCACGTACGCACACAAACTATCTCCAGGTCCTCCAAAAGTAAGCCCCCAACACATTCACGCATGTTTCATCTCTCTCTCGCGATATATATAGTGACAATCATTGTATTTGAAGCGAAAGCACGATACGTACATTGGACTTCAGAATCCACTCATTACGGTCACCATTTAAGTTTTGTGGTTATTATACAGTCACGGGCTCACCGTACAACTCTGTATTTGCTCAAGACACGACTAGTTGACCAGTTAAACGCTCCACATGGCACCTCTAGTGTTGCATCACATTATCTCACTACCATTGGGCCCACCTGTCGGCTTGTATCTACTCTACATCTACACTCTTATAAAATACTAGCAAGATGCCCATGCATTGCACGAAACATCAAGATGCATTTGTATGAGTAGTTTATCTTGTGGGAGAAAAGGATGAACAAGGGAAGGCCTTATTTGCAAGTGTGGAGAGGGGTGTGGGTATCTTTTTGCAAAATTGCCATAGTTTCCTTCCTATCAAATCAGGATATAGATCGGCCTATATTGCGGGATGGCACACGATCGTCACCGACTATGCTTTTATAAGAGTAAGGATAAAATACACTCTTATAAAAAAACAGAGTTGGTGATGATGGTGTGCCTGCCATCCTCAAGAATATAGGCCATCTGATTTATATCTCGACGGATAGGAAAGAAACTATGACAATTTTGCAAAAGGTACCCGCACACCTCTCCACATTTGCAAATAAGGCCTTCCTCGCTCATCCTTTTCTCACAAGATAAACTAGTCATACAAATGCATCTTTGATGTTACGCAACGCATGCATATCTTGCTAGTAAGAATGAAAACAAACGACAAAAAAATATTGGACGGTGGTTCGAAGTCATGAACGCGGGCAGAGCGGACAAGGTGGCCTTGTATTGGTATGCTGAGCCGTCTGTTTTAACACAGGGGCTGGTGTGGTGATTACACACACACACACACGCATGCACACAAACTGCATGCACGCAACACTCACACGAACACATGCACCCTCGCATGCACGCAACACTCACACGCACACACGCAGCCACGCACGCATGCAACACTCACACGCACACACGCACGCATGCATGCACACACCAGTACACCACACGACCAACACACACTCTCACGCTCAAGTGCTCAACCTACACGTGCATGCGCACACATTAGGCCCTGACAGACACATACACAACCAGTTGATTCCCGCGCACGGGGTGGAGCCTTGTGGAGCCTGCGTAAATTTTTGTTTATCTGACCTTTTCCCTATGCGAACTGACAGGTGGGACCCACAAGGAACATGGTCAATTTAACTAGTCAACATGGTGCCACGCAGACTATTTGGCCGGTCAACAGAGTGCAATCCGATCTTTGAACCGTGAGCAAATCGACCGTATAATCACCGCAAAATGTATATAGTGACTGTAATCATCTTATTCAAGTTCGGTGAACATATTACGCTTTTCTCTCTCAGAGGCCCTCCAAAACTACATCTCTACACGTTCTCGCATGTTACATCTAACAACTATGCAATACAACACTACTACTACTACACTCTAACACAATAAATCATATGTGTTTTTAGTTTTACTAGATATCATATTGTTACTTAATTATTCAGTTTGCATACATTAAAATTGCCTTTGAAATGTATGGCCAGTATCATATACCGCGCGGGGAAAATCTCGCCCTTTCCTGTTTAATCGGGTTTGTATCGATGGATCGTGCGAAACAGCAAAACTATAGTACTATATACAATACAAGTGACAGTTCACTGGGCCGTCGTGTCGTGTACTCCTCCGTCGTAAGAGTGGAGCGCTCGCTTTCATAAATCTTCTAGTCCCTTTCACCGACATGCGGGACATCAAGCTACCGGATCCACGTGCCATACCGGAATACAGTGCAGAGCAGCCGGGGTGAAGCACCCAGTAATGAGAAATGAGGCATCAAATCACAAAGCTGCACCTTTCCCGCAGTTAAGTTGGAGGGACGAAGTAATAATGCTAAAAAAATAAGTTGGAGGGACGAAGCAACCATCATTTCACTCGTTGCTGAATCCGTTTCTCCCTCATCTTCTTCAAGTTAACCACGTGTTGCTTCTGCCGTTATTCTACCTCATGTGGGAAGCGGATCGGCTTGGTAAAGCACTGACACGTGGAACCGCATGTTAGCAAACCGCCAGGACAACGTCCTCTAAAAATAAGAAACCTCCCCCGCCATCCGCACGGCAAAATCACCTCCTTTTTACTAATCTTGATTCAATAATTTTTTAGATCGATATAATTGAGATTTGTATAGATAGCACACAGGAGCAAAACCAAATGGTACGGTTAAGGGCATCCACAATGTGTAGCCAAATGTGAAAATAGCTTTTGGCATCGTGGGAACCATTATGGACGGTGTTGCCAAAGCCAAAAGGATGGAACCGAAGCTCCCTGATTGATTGATTGAAGGAATAGAAAAATGCAACGTCTCTCCTCTTTCTCCCGTGCTTGGACGCATGTACAGTATAGAGGACAGAGTCTACTCCCCTGTCCCTTCTATAACAAATCACAAAGCAGTGAGGCGTCAAATCACAAAGCACGGACGAAGTAACCATCATTTCACTCTTCGCTGACTCCACTTCTCCATCGTCTTCTTCGATAAACCATCTCACCGCACTAAGCTGGACGGACGACGCTATTGTGTACGAGTAGTACTAGTACATTTACGCGTCCTTTGGTTCAACGGACTTCCTGGATGCAAATAAGGCGGTTGTCTCGGCTTGCAGGCGGCACTTGCGAATGACTTACCGTGGTCTCCCTCAATGGTGTTCTCCGTTGAACGCACTTCGCCAAACCACAACATTCGAGATATCCTTGACGTCACCGCAATGGGGAAGGAAGCCAAATATAGTTACTACTTCCATTTTTTTGTACACAAGGCCAGTATATCAAAATTACAATTTGCAAAAGGACACTAACACTAATCGAGGCAAAATTGATGGGGTTTGCCTCGTACTAGCAACCAAGGACATTAATATCCCCTGCATGCATGCGGAAGTGAGAAGGTTGGTTTGCATGGCGCTGCATTAATCAAGCGATGAGGAGTGAGATGGTTAGCTCTTTGGGCTTTGGAGAAAAAAATACACATTAATTGACACGTGAAACGAGGATTTGTATCGATTAATCCCGCGAAGGAAAACCCCGCCTTTCTTTTTTAACACTAGTACTCCTAGTACGTAGTACTACGTACTTATCCTGTTTGGGTCTAGGCCTTGCATTGCCATACTTCGCCACACATTTTTGCCAAGCTTGCCTAAAGTTTTCAAAATGAAAAAGAGGTACACTTGTGCACGGCTGTCGCGGTCGCACCGCACCCTCACACGGTCGCTCCTGCACGCCGCGGTCGCACCGCACCCTCACATGCACAGTCGCTCCTGCACGCCGCAAACCCAACCAAGGGAACGCACCCTCACTGACACATGCTGTCGCATGTGAACAAACCAAACTCAGCCATCCTACCGCTGACACATAATTTTCGTTCATAGAGTATGTCTATCCAACCGCATGTTGGGGAGTATCAGTACGGCCCGTGCGGTGGTCTGTTGGGGAAGAAGAAGAGGTGAGGAAGAAGGGTTAGGAGACGTAGGATATTCATCCAACCGCCTGAAATGGTAGACTGACAATATATGTTTTTACACACCAAAAGATCCATAAAAACAACAACACAAAGAAAAACTATCACTACTCGCAGAACGAGACGACCTCGTCGTCTTTGGCTGCCGATACGTCCATTTTGCATCATGCTTTTATATCGATATTTATTGCATTATGGGCTGTTATTTCATGTTATGTCACAATACTTATGGACATTCTCTCTTATTTTACAAGGTTTACATAAGGAGGGAGAATGCCGGCAGCTGGAATTCTGGGCTGGAAAAGGAGCAAATATTAGAGACCTATTCTGTGCAACTCAAAAAGTCCTGAAACTCCACGGAATATCTTAAAATAAATAAAGAAAAATCCTCGCCAAAGATGAAGTCCAGGGGGCCCACACCCTGCTCACGAGGGTGGGGGGCGCCCCCCCTCCTAGGGCGCGCCCCCTACCTCGTGGGCCCCCTGGTGGGTCTCCGACGTCCATCTTCTGCTATATGAAGCCTTTCGATGAGAAAAAAATCAGAAGGAGCCTTTCGGGATGAGACTCCGCCGCCACGAGGCGGAACCTTGGCGGAACCAATCTAGAGCTCCTAGAGAGCTGTTCGGCCGGGATACTTTCTCCGGAGGGGAAAATCATCGCCATCATCATCACCAACGCTCCTCTCATCAGGGGAGGGCAATCTCCATCAACATCTTCACCAGCACCATCTCATCTCTAAACCCTAGTTCATCTCTTGTATCCAATTCTTGTCTCAAAGTCCGGGATTGGTGCTAGTAGGTTGCTAGTAGTGTTGATTACTCCTTGTAGTTGATGCTAATTGGTTTATTTGGTGGAAGATCATATGTTCAGATCCTATATGCATATTATTACCCTCCGATTATGAACATGAATATGCTTTGTGAGTAGTTACGTTTGTTCCCGAGGACAAGGGAGAAGTCTTGCTATTAGTAGTCATGTGAATTTGGTATTCGCTTGATATTTTGATAAGATGTATGTTGTCTAGCCTCTAGTGGTGTTATGTGAACGTCGACTACATAACACTTCACCATTATTTGGGCCTCGAGGAAGGCATTGGGAAGTAATAAGTAGATGATGGGTTGCTAGAGTGACGTAAGCTTAAACCCTAGTTTATGCGTTGCTTCGTAAGGGCTGATTTGGATCCATATGTTTCATGCTATGGTTAGGTTTACCTTAATACTTTTGTTGTAGTTGCGGATGCTTGCAATAGAGGTTAATCATAAGTGGGATGCTTGTTCAAGTAAGAACAGCACCCAAGCACCGGTCCACCCACATATCAAATTATCAAAGTACCGAACGCGAATCATATGAACGTGATGAAAACTAGCTTGACGATATTCCCATGTGTCCTAGGGAGCGCTTTTCCTATTATAAGAGTTTGTTCCGGCTTGTCCTTTGCTACAAAATGGATTGGGCCACCTTGCTGCACTTTATTTACTTTTGTTACTTGTTGCTCGTTATAATTTATCTTGTCACAAAACTATCTGTTACCACTTATTTCAGTACTTGCAGAGAATACCTTGCTGGAAACCGCTTATCATTTCCTTCTGCTCCTCGTTGGGTTCGACACTCTTACTTGTCGAAAGGACTACGATAGATCCCCTATACTTGTGGGTCATCAAGACTCTTTTCTGGCGCCGTTGCCGGGGAGTGTAGCGCCTTTGGTAGGTGGAATTTGGTAAGGAAAAATTTATTTAGTGTGCTGAAATTTACTGTCACTTGTTACTATGGAAAGTAATTCTCTGAGGGGCTTGTTCGGGGTATCTTCGCCCCGTCCAATAGAGCAAAGAGTTGCTCCTCAACCTACTGAACCTATTGAAAATGAAACTCCTTTTGAATTTCCTTCGGGTATGATGGAAAGTCTGCTAGCTGACCCTTTTACAGGAGATGGAACAAAGCATCCTGATGAGTACTTATTATATGTGGATGAAGTTTGCAGATTATTTAAGCTTGCAGGTGTACCTGATGATGTTGCTAAGAAGAAGGTCTTCCCTTTATCTTTGAAGGAAGACGCATTGATATGGTATAGGCTATGTGATACGAGATCGTGGGACTATAAAAGATTGAAATTGGAATTTCATCAAAATTATTACCCTATGCATCCTGTTCATCATGATCGCAATTATATATATAATTTCTGGCCTCGCGAAGGAGAAAGCATCGCTCAAGCTTGGGGGAGGCTTAAATCAATTTTATATTCATGCCCCAATCATGAGCTCTCTAGAGAAATAATTATGCAAAGTTTTTATGCTCGGCTTTCTGAAAATAATCGCACCATGCTCGATACTTCTTGTGCTGGCTCTTTTATGATGAAGACTATTGAATTCGGATGGAATTTATTGGATAGAATTAAACGCAACTCTGAAGATTGGGACCTCGACGAAGGTAAAGAGTCAGGTATGACACCTAAGTTTGATTGTGTTAAATCTTTTATGGATACCGATATTTTCCGTAAGTTTAGCACTAAATATGGACTTGACTCTGAGATAGTAGCTTCCTTCTGTGAATCTTTTGCTACTTACGTTGATCTCCCTAAGGAGAAGTGGTTTAAATATCATCCTCCCATAGAAGTAAAAGTAGATGCACCTATTAAAGTTGAAGAAAAGACTGTCACTTATAATGATCCTATTATTCCTACTTCTTATGTTGAGAAACCACCTTTCCCTGTTAGAGTAAAGGATCATGCTAAAGCTTCAACTGTTGTTTGCAATAGCAATACCGGAACTTATGTACCCCCTGAGCAAGTTAAAGTAGAACCTAATATTGCTATTGTTAAAGATCTCTTGTCTGATAATATTGATGGGCATGTTATTTCAGTTCAATGGTGAAACTGCTAGAATTGCTAAGCCTTGTGATAAAGATAAACATAGACCTGTGGTAGGCGTGCCTGTTATTTCTGTTAAAATAGGAGATCATTGTTATCATGTCTTATGTGATATGGGTGCTAGTGCTAGTGTTATACCTTATGACTTGTATGGGAATTGTTAGAAATTGCACCTGCTGAGTTAGAAGATATTGATGTCACAATTAAACTTGCTAATAGAGATACTATTTCAGCGATGGGAATTGTTAGAGATGTTGAAGTCTTGTGTGGGAAAACTAAATATCCTTCTGATTTTCTTGTTCTTACTTCTCCACAAGATAGCTTTTGTCCCATTATATTTGGTAGACCCTTCTTGAACACTGTTAGTGCTAGGATAGATTGCGAAAAGAATGTTGTTACTATTGGCTTGGATGAAATGGTTCATGAGTTTAATTTCTCTAAATTTAGTAAACAACATCGTGATGAAGAATTGCCTAGTAAGGATGAAATTATTGGTCTTGCTCCTATTGCCGCATTCTCCTAGTGATCCTTTAGAACACTATTTGCTAGACCATGAAAATGACATGTTCATGAATGAAAGAAGGGAAATAGATGAAGTATTCTTTAAACAGGAACCTATTCTGCAACACAATTTGCCTGTTGAAATTTTAGGGGATCCCCCTCCACCCAAGGGTGATCCCGTGTTTGAGCTTAAACCGTTGCCTGATAATCTTAAATATGCTTATCTTGAGAAAAGAAGATATATCCTGCTATTATTAGTGCTAACCTTTCAGAGCATGAAGAAGAATGATTATTGAAAACTCTGAAGAAGCATCGTGCTGCTATTGGATATACTCTTGATGATCTTAAGGGCATTAGTCCCACTATGTCAACATAAAATAAATTTGGAAGCAGATGCCAAACCAGTTCGTGATCCTCAACGACGTCTGAATCCTAAAATGAAAGAAGTGGTAAGAAAAGAAATACTCAAGCTTCTGGAGGCAGGTATAATTTATCCCGTTGCCGATAGTCAGTGGGTAAGTCCTGCCCATTGTGTCCCTAAAAAGGGAGGTATTACTGTTGTTCCTAATGATAAAGATGAATTGATCCCACAAAGAATTATTACAGGTTATAGGATGGTAATTGATTTCCGCAAATTAAATAAGGCTACTAAGAAAGATCATTACCCCTTACCTTTTATTGATCAAATGCTAGAAAGATTATGCAAACATACACACTATTGCTTTCTAGATGGTTATTTTGGTTTCTCTCAAATACCTGTGTCGGCTAGAGATCAATCAAAGACTACTTTTACATGCCCTTTTGGTACTTTTGCTTATGGACGTATGCCTTTTGGTCTATGTAATGCACCTGCTACCTTTCAAAAATGCATGATGGCTATATTCTCTGACTTTTGTGAAAAGATTTGTGAGGTTTTCATGGACGACTTTTCTGTCTATGGTTCCTCTTTTGATGATTGCTTGAGCAATCTTGACCGAAGTTTTGCGTAGATGTGAAGAAACTAATCTTATCTTGAATTGGGAAAAGTGCCACTTTATGGTTAATGAAGGTATTGTTTTGGGGCACAAAGTCCCCAAAAAAGGTATTGAAGTTGATAAAGCCAAAGTTGATGCTATTGAAAAGATGCCATGTCCCAAGGACGTCAAAGGTATAAGAAGTTTCCTTGGTCACGCTGGATTTTATAGGAGGTTCATTAAAGACTTCTCAAAAATTTCTCAGCCTCTGACTAATTTATTGCAAAAAGATATACCATTTGTCTTTGATGATGATTGTGTAGAAGCATTTGAAATACTTAAGAAATCATTAGTCTCTGCACCTGTTGTTCAGCCACCTGATTGGAATTTACCCTTTGAAATTATGTGTGATGACAGTGATTATGTCAGTAGGTGCTGTTCTAGGGCAAAGAGTTGATAAGAAATTAAATGTTATCCATTATGCTAGTAAGACTCTAGACAATGCTCAAAGAAATTATGCTACTACTGAAAAAAAACTTTTAGCAGTTGTATTTGCTTGTGATAAGTTCAGACCTTATATTGTTGATTCTAAAGTAACTATTCACACTGATCATGCTGCTATTAAATATCTTATGGAAAAGAAAGATGCTAAACCTAGACTTATTAGGTGGGTTCTCCTGCTACAAGAATTTGATTTGCATATCGTTGATAGAAAAGGAGCTGAGAACCCCGTTGCAGATAACTTATCTAGGTTAGAAAATGTTCTTGATGACCCACTACCTATTAATGATAGCTTTCCTGATGAACAATTAAATGTTATAAGTACTTCTCGTAGTACTCCTTGGTATGCTGATTATGCTAATTATATTGTTGCTAAATTTATACCACCTAGCTTCACATACCAACAAAAGAAAAAGTTTTTCTATGATTTGAGACATTACTTTTGGGATGACCCACATCTTTATAAAGAAGGAGTAGATGGTGTTATTAGACGTTGTGTACTTGAGCATGAACAGGAACAGATCCTACGCAAGTGTCACTCCGAAGCTTATGGAGGACACCACGTTGGAGACAGAACTGCACATAAGGTATTGCAATCCGGTTTTTATTGGCCTACTCTTTTCAAGGATGCCCGTAAGTTTGTCTTGTCTTGTGATGAATGTCAAAGAATTGGTAATATTAGTAGACGTCAAGAAATGCCTATGAATTATTCTCTTGTTATTGAACCGTTTGATGTCTGGGGCTTTGACTATATGGGACCTTTTCTTGCCTCTAATGGATACACACATATTCTAGTTGCTGTTGATTACGTTACTAAGTGGGTAGAAGCTATTCCAACTAGTAGTGCTGATCATAACACTTCTATTAAGATGCTTAAGGAAGTTATTTTTCCGAGGTTTGGAGTCCCTAGATATTTAATGACTGATGGTGGTTCACACTTCATTCATGGTACTTTCCGTAAAATGCTTGCTAAATATGATGTTAATCATAGAATTGCATCTCCTTATCACCCACAGTCTAGTGGTCAAGTAGAATTAAGCAATAGAGAGCTCAAATTAATTTTGCAAAAGACCGTTAATAGGTCTAGAAAGAATTGGTCCAAGAAACTTGATGATGCATTATGGGCTTATAGAACTGCATATAAAAATCCTATGGGCATGTCTCCATATAAAATGGTATATGGAAAAGCATGTCACTTACCTCTCAAACTAGAACATAAGGCATATTGGGCTATTAAAGAGCTCAACTATGATTTCAAACTTGCCGGTGAGAAGAGGTTATTTGATATTAGCTCACTTGATGAATGGAGAACCCAAGCTTATGAAAATGCCAAGTTATTTAAAGAAAAAGTTAAAAGATGGCATGACAAAAGGATACAAAAGCGTGAGTTTAATGTAGGTGATTATGTATTGCTATACAACTCTCATTTAAGATTTTTTGCAGGAAAACTTCTCTCTAAATGGGAAGGCCCCTATGTTATCGAGGAGGTCTATCGTTCTGGCGTAATAAAAATCAACAACTTCGAAGGCACGAATCCGAAGGTGGTAAACGGTCAAAGAATCAAACATTATATCTCAGGTAATCCCATAAATGTTGAAACCAATATTATTGAAACAGTAACCCCGGAGGAATACATAAGAGACACTTTCCAGAATGTTTCAGACTCCGAAAAGGAATAGGTATGTGGTACGGTAAGTAAACTGACTCCAAAACAATTTTTAAGGCAATATTTCTCCGTTTTGGAATATTTAGAAAAATAGAAAAATAAGTACCAGTCCGGGAAGGACACGAGGGCCCCACGAGGGTGGTGGGCGCGCCCCCTGCCTCGTGAGCACCTCGTGTGCCCTCCGGACTCCGTTTTCTTGCACGATACATATTTTGGTCGGTAACTTCTACGGGGAATGCTCATTGAATGAGCATTCTCCATATTATGCCTTGAAGAGGACTCGAACCTCCACGCTCTTCAGCACGAGATTTTGAGTCTCGCGTGTCTACCATTTCACCATCAAGGCATCATGGAATACGATTCACTTTCAAGATGCCTTGATGGTGAAATGGTAGACACGCGAGACTCAAAATCTCGTGCTGAAGAGCGTGGAGGTTCGAGTCCTCTTCAAGGCATAATATGGAGTTTATTGAGCACAATGATGCGAATCGGGCTTTAATGAGTTCTAATATGCAGCGCCAAGCAGTTCCGCTTTCTCGGTCCGAGAAATGCATTGTTGGAACTGGATTGGCTACACCGCTGCGTAATCCCTTAGTGGATCGGCTCTATTACATAAGCGGATAAAAAGCTTAACACCTCTTATTTGACTTTTTCACTATTTTGAAATAAGAAAAAGAGGTTCAAAAGAGGAAAGGCTTGCGGTGGATACCTAGGCACCCAGAGACGAGGAAAGGGGGTTTTTTGCAACCGTTATATCTTATTTCTTGCCTATATCATATCACGGAAACCTTTCGCTTTGGAACGTGGACCAATCCAGCAGCAATAACAGAAGCAGCAGCAATTAGTGGATTCATGGTGAGTAGTTCCTCGTGTCAAAAAAAAGAAATGATATAACCTCCCGAAGGTTTTGACTCCCGTATCACGCAAATCTCCTCTGTTCTTGTTTCGAGCTGTTGCCGCTGCAGATTAGAGCAAGATGTCTTCTCAAGAGTCAGTCGGGGAGAGCCATCTTCAAGCTTCATGAGAAGATCGAGCACATGATGGTAGAGCATGGACTCAACTCCAACCACATGATGATCGCGGAGTTCACTGGCAACCACAAGCTGGATGCTGATAACATCGGGGAGGCCATCTTCAAGCTTCATGAGAAGATCGAGCACCTCCAAGCCCAAATCTATGATCTGTAAAACCAAAACTATGAGTATGAATATAGATTCAAAAGGATGAGTTTGGCTGCAGATTTGAGGATCCCGGAGACTCGATCATCCTTCTATGATGGTGAGCCTATGCCTTGGAAGATGGACGACAAGCTTGCATCATCAACAACACCTCCACCATCTTCTTCAACAACAAAGAAGGATACATAATCACATGGGTATGGGCACTCCCCTTGGCAACTGCCAAGCTTGGGGGAGGTGCCCCGGTATTGTATCACCATCACAACTCCTATCTTTACCGTTTTTCTTAGTTTGATCCTATTAGTAGTATCTTGATCTAGTAGAATAAAGTTTACGGCATGATCTAGTTTTGAGTTTTGCTTTTTGATCTCTCTATGTAATCGAGTCCGCGAGCTATATATAATAAAATTAGTGTTGAGTCAAGGGCTTGCTTACTTTGCCATGATCTTGGGTGAATAAAAGAAAAGAAGAAAAATAATAGAAAAGGAAACAAAGAGTTCATATTGATCTTATTGAGAGTAATGACTTCACATAGAAAGAGTATGATGATTAAAAGTTGTTGGGAGTTGGCAGACATAGCTTTGGTTATCGTTGCAATTAATAGGAAGTAATAAGGAAAGAGAGGTTTCACATATAGATATATTATCATTGACATTTTTATGATTGGGAGCACTCATTAAAATATGACATGCTAAATAGTTGATGTTGGACAAGGAAGACAATGTAATGAGTTATGTCTTTCTTATATCTGAGATAAAGTATGTTGTCATGGATCCTCTAACTTGAGCTTGCCTTTCCCCCTCATGCTAGCCAAATTCTCAGCACTAAGTAGAGATACTACTTGTGCTTCCAAATACCCTTAAACCAGTTTTTCCATGAGAGTCCACCATATCTACCTATGAATTGAGTAAGATCCTTCAAGTAAGTTGTCATCGGTGCAAAGCAATAAAATTGCTCTAAATATGTATGATTGATTGGTGTGGGAGAAATAAGCTTTATACAATCTTGTGATGTGGAAGTAATAAAAGCGACGGACTGCATAATAAAGGTTCACATCACAAGGGGCAATATAAAGTGATGTTCTTTCGCATTGAGATTTTGTGCATCCAACCATAAAAGCGCATGGCAACCTCTGCTTCCTCTGCGAAGGGCCTATCCTTTATGATTATCTTCTACCTTTTGCAAGAGTCATGGTGATCTTCACCGTTTCTTTTTCCTTTTATCCTTTGGCAAGCTTAGCATGTTGGAAAGAACATGATATATATATATATATATCTATATATATATATATATATATATATATATCTAATTGGATGTAGGGAGCATGAACCATTATTGTTGACATTACCCTTGAGGTAAAAGGTTGTGGGGCAAAACTATAAGCCCCTACCTTTCTCTGTGTCCGATTAAAACTCCGTAACCACAAGTATCGCGTGAGTGTTAGCAATTATGAAGGACTAGATGATAGTTGAGTATGTGGACTTGCTTATAAGCTCTGACATAGACCCTTTCCGATGTTATGATAAATTGCAATTGCTTAAATGACCGAGATTATAGTTTGTTGGAGCCCAATAAGGTTTGCGATTTATACTTTTGCTTTGTGAATAGATCATCACTTGAACATAAGTAATCATATGACAAAATCTATATATGTTGCTGTTATGAGAATAATCATGATGCCTTCATGTCCGTATTTTATTTTTATCGACGCCTCTACCTCTAAACATGAGGACATATTTATTGTTATCGGCTTTTCGCTTGAGGACAAGCGAGGTCTAAGCTTGGGGAGTTGATACGTCCATTTTGCATCATGCTTTTATATTGATATTTATTGCATTATGGGCTGTTATTTCACGTTATGTCACAATACTTATGGCCATTCTCTCTTATTTTACAAGGTTTACATAAGGAGGGAGAATGCCGCAGCCGAATTCGGGCCGAAAAGGAGAAAATATTAGAGACCTATTCTGCGCAACTCCAAAAGTCCTGAAACTCCACGGAATATCTTAAAATAAATAAAGAAAAATCCTCGCCAAAGATGAAGTCCAGGGGGCCCACACCTTGCACACGAGGGTGGGGGGCGCCCCCCCCTCCTAGGGCGCGCCCCCCTACCTCGTGGGCCCTCTGGTGGGTCTCCGACGTCCATCTTCTGCTATATGAAGCCTTTCGATGAGAAAAAAAATCAGAAGGAACCTTTCGGGACGAGACTCCGCCGCCACGAGGCGGAACCTTGGCGGAACCAATCTAGAGCTCCGACAGAGCTGTTCTGCCGGGGATACTTCCCTCCGGGAGTGGGAAATC